>OV884056.1:272246066-277246066 GCA_930367215.1 Pollenia angustigena | reverse complement strand
GACGAAACGATAGGTCAAAGGGGAATTCCTGTTTTGTGGATTTTGGGTAATCCATATATCCTAGGGGCTGCTGCAGCAGGACAAGTTAATCGTCTTTTTTGCCAAACATCAACGTATTCATTTTTGTGTAATTCTAATATTATACTGTTGTTCTTCTTTTGCCATTTAAGAGTTGGATCCTATCTTAGTATGCAGTAAGTATTTCTATCTTCTAATACATTTTCCATCTTTTCCTTATGCTCCTTTTGGTATAAAGCTACAGTCTTATTGCCCTTATCTGCCTTTATGATAATGATGTCTTTATGTTTTCTCAAGAATTGTCTTGTTTTATCAAACATCGTCAGTATAAAATTTTCCTTTGGTGTAGTTCTGATTTTTTTCTCTTGAATGTGGTGATTCTGTTTGCTAATTTCGTTCGAAATATTTCCTTCTCCTTATCTTCATGTTCGCTCATATCTTGAATACAATATTCTATGTCTGCTATTACGTTAATTGGTGAAAAACTATTTATATCTACAGGTAATGCAAATTTTTCCCCCAAAGACAATATCGATCTACATTCTAGAGGGAAAGCAACCTCAGTTTTGTTTTCATACCCATGGTTGTTAACAGCAATGTCAAATGATTTAAAAATATTTTCTTTCAGTGTGTTTAATTTTTTAATTTGTTTCTGTTTTACTTCTTTTCTTATTTGTTTTGATCGTTCTGTTTGTTAAGTTATGAATTTTTTGTGGTCATCTGTTTGTTACAAGCATTTTTTTATCCATATATTCAAATGATACAGTTTTCGATTTATAAATTTAATATTTGTGTTAGTTTGAGATATTTTCAAATTAAGAATTTTCTTATGAAAGTTTTGTTCTATTTTTGTCAGTTTTCCTTTTATTGTGTTACATTGGAACATGTGTTTTACCTGTATTGTGGTGTGTTTTGTGTGATTCGGTATTATACCATAACTCCTACATGATAATACAAACAAAAGTCTCTCTTGTTGTTGTGCTAATTTTTTAACTTCGTTGCAATATTCTTTCATTGTTTTGCATGTTTGTGTTCATGTTATTGTTTTAGTTATGCATACTTCTAGGGTACAATGTACAGATGTAACGTTAAAATTGTTGTGCAAAATTGTACTTCTACCCCACTGTTTATACTAGAATTTTCGTTATAGATAGCTTAATTAATTATAACACCTTAACGTATACCATAGTTCGTAATTCATAATAATTCAATTTTAATTCAGCCATATAGTTAATGCACAAAGTTAATAAAAATAGATGCAGAAGTTTAATTAACAAAATAGACGTTATGGTCTTACGTTCTAGAGCCATCTAGACGTCAGAGCTCGAACGTTCTATGGCCATTTGCCCGTCTGGGCTAGAGTATAAATTTAATTGCAAAAGATGGCATAAGATGATTCTAAGTTTAGACTCTGTCAAGTTTGTAACGCATCACGCGGAGAAAATTACAAGCATTGAAGTGTGTTGATCACAATGGTGAGTTGTGAATAAAAGCTGTAAATTACGGTTGTTAAAGTGACTAAGTTCTTATTAACTAAGTGTGATGAACTAAAGTGTTGTGTTTGTTTTATTTGAATTGCAATCAATGAACTCGAAACGGTTTATTATAAAGGAAATTAACCAAAACGTAATTGAAAGGCAGTAACGTATCAACATTATTACATGTATTTTTCCAAACCAAATAAACTGTGTTTATTTTTTTAATTATTGATATAGGCAAATTGAAAAGCATTATTTTTATATTCATATGTGTATATTAGGGTGGCTGCTAACTGTATGGAGCATATTTGTTTTCTATTTTTATATGATCGCACACCCCAATTCAGTAGGTATTGATAAAAAACGACGCCAAAAAAAGTTTTAGGACAATTGGCGATAACTAAGTCGTCCCTTACGCCCGCCAAAGTTATAGACAAATTTTAAAGTACAAATTTTATGCCTCAAACCTTGGAAATATTAAGTTTACATAAAAATCGTTTACTAAGAAGTTGTTATTAGTGCAGTTTCCAACAATATTTTTCTTAACAAGATTTCTCTAAATCTCATATTTAACAAAACCTCACTAAAATAAAAAGCAGCATTGAATTTTTACTTTAAAACTATTTTTTTTACACACGTTAATTCAGCTTTAATATTTGTGTTAGTGTGCGTTTTCTTAAAATATAGTTATACGCATATCATTTGTTTCTAATATACCCACCCGGTATATCTATTCTTTAAGGGGTCTCCCATTAAAAATTGTCAAGTAGTTTCTTGTGATTAACATTGTCTTTAAACATGCCATATATCTCCACCACTTAGGGGGCATCCCATACAAATATGAAGGCTTCATGAAATTTTTTAATTTGGCCCCTGAAGCGCCTACGATGCCCCGAGATGGTCAAATGTATGAGCGACCCCACTTTATTTTTATCCCCATCATATCTTTTTTTACATAATATTCAATACAGACTGGGAATATAATGAAGAAAAAGCACCATAACTGCCAAGGAGTCGCCCCTTGGGGGATACAAAATATGATTGACCTCCATTAGGTAATTGTTTTTAACAGTTTCCGAAGACATGATTGCCTTTTATCACCACTTTTTAAGGAGGCTCCCATCATCATATATATTATTTCTAAAGCACTTTTTTTTGTCGGTTGCAAATATCTCCCATACCACCGCATCAAATTTAATGAATGATATCTCATTTTAAAGCTTATTTCTAACACTAATGACGAAAAATAATTAGAAATTGAAAAATTAATATTGATAAAAATTATATTTTATATAGAACTGCAATAGAACTGCATGATAATACTGTTCAAACGTGGTAGCACAGGGTCGCTTAACGGAACTGCATGATAATACTGTTCAAATGTAGTAATACAGGGTCGCTTAATAGTAATGCAGTTCTACATAATATAAGGTCTGTCTGCGTACACATATTTTGCGCAAAATGTTGCAAAATCTTGCAAAATGTTGTCTGCGTACTCCAAATCTCTTGCAACGAGAGAGCCAAAAAGAGAATTTTTGACAGTTGGAAGTTAGAGAACTCGCAAAATGTTACTGGAGAAATTTCCGCTTGCAAGATTTTGCAAATAGTTTGAACAGCTGTTTAAATGAAATAGTTTTTGTGAAATGAAAATAAAAATTGAAATTTAACAATGGCAGAGGTAAGTAGTTAGAATTGTGTTGATTTTTAACGTTTATAATAAATTATAATAAACAAAACATTTTACTTCATGCTAAAAACGTCCAAATATACAGTGCGACCGTGGCGTAAGTGGAGTGGAGATGGCAGAACCGATAGAACCAGCAGAACTTTGCAATTGAAGAGGTGAGTATTTGGAATTGTGTTCTTGACGAGCACTTCACATCCAAATTATTTTTCTTCGTTGTCAAGCTGTTGGAGGGCACTGTATTGGGCATTTCATTCTTTTTTTTCCATTGTAAGCCGGCACTATGTTGGGTAATGTAAGCAAAAAAAGTTTTATAAGAAACCCGACAAATAGAACTAAAAACTAAGAAGAAATTGGACTTACCAAATTAATAACAGTGTAATAAACAAATTTTTTAATTTACAACACATTTTAAGCTTCACTTTAATTAATAATTTTTATATTTACCTCGAGAATTCAATTTTGCGTACACATAAGCTAAAATTCTTTTGCTTTGTTATTTCAATTTTTTATACGCCGATCAGCTGTTTTCTTGCAAGATTTCACTGGATACTGTCTGCGTACTTTTAGAGATTTTTTCAGCCGATAGAGTAATATTGGTCTTTCTCTCCCAAAAAAAATTTACTGAGTATTTGTTACTGGAAAAGTACCCAGACAGACCTATAGTATGTATTAAAATCCATTCGGGCAATACCGCTATTTACTATAATGCCGTTTATTACTAAGTCAGTTTTTTCATCATTTTCATTGATAAAAATTATATTTTAAAATGTATTGAAGTTACTAAAATTTCTATTAATTATTTTCATTTTATGTTACAAAAATGACAACTAACGGTGCGAAATATTCGCACGGGTCATCTAGTACAAATATATTTATAATTTTAATTTTTTTTTTTATATGCAAAAAAAAATTATCGAGGGTTAATTTTCAAAAAGTGCTATCAGAAAAATCACAATTTTACAGGACAGCGAAAAAACTGATTTTTTCGATAACTCTAAGAGTATTAACTAAACTTTATTTTAACAAATAGAAACTGGGAATTATTTCCTTCCGAAGGTTACTTTATATTATATTCAACATTTTTCATTTTTCGAATTTATTCTATGAGCTAAATTTCAGTTATGTATTCTATAAAGCTTTTTTGTAATAGTTCTATTCCTTCAATTTTTCAGAAATGACTTTATACACTACCAGACTATTATATTGTATTTTCTTTTTACATTTTACCTTAGCCTTCCGTTGGAAAGCAATGAGGTATATTGAATGTACAGAAAAATTTACAATTATTAGACACCAGCAGAATGTAATGCATTTTCTGGCCCGCTACGGCCATCGGCAGCATTCTTTGTGTCACACTGGATAGTGATACTTTATAAATTGAATATATTTAACTCAACTATTTTAACAAATAGAAACTGGGAATTATTTCCTTCCGAATGTTACTTTATATTATATTCAACATTTTTCATTTTTCGAATTTATTCTATGAGCTAAATTTCAGTTATGTATTTTATAAAGCTTTTTTGTAATAGTTCTATTCCTTCAATTTTTCAGAAATGACTTTATACACTACCAGCCTATTATATTGTATTTTCTTTTTACATTTTACCTTAGCCTTCCGTTGGAAAGCAATGAGGTATATTGAATGTACAGAAAAATTTACAATTATTAGACACCAGCAGAATGTAATGCATTTTCTGGCCCGCTACGGCCATCGGCAGCATTCTTTGTGTCACACTGGATAGTGATACTTTATAAATTGAATATATTTAACTCAACTATTTTAACAAATAGAAACTGGGAATTATTTCCTTCCGAATGTTACTTTATATTATATTCAACATTTTTCATTTTTCGAATTTATTCTATGAGCTAAATTTCAGTTATGTATTCTATAAAGCTTTTTTGTAATAGTTCTATTCCTTCAATTTTTCAGAAATGACTTTATACACTACCAGCCTATTATATTGTATTTTCTTTTTACATTTTACCTTAGCCTTCCGTTGGAAAGCAATGAGGTATATTGAATGTACAGAAAAATTTACAATTATTAGACACCAGCAGAATGTAATGCATTTTCTGGCCCGCTACGGCCATCGGCAGCATTCTTTGTGTCACACTGGATAGTGATACTTTATAAATTGAATATATTTAACTCAACTATTTTAACAAATAGAAACTGGGAATTATTTCCTTCCGAATGTTACTTTATATTATATTCAACATTTTTCATTTTTCGAATTTATTCTATGAGCTAAATTTCAGTTATGTATTTTATAAAGCTTTTTTGTAATAGTTCTATTCCTTCAAAAGAAAACTATTTACAAATTAAAATTTTATCGATTTGAACATTGAAATAAGCAGATAACACTATTTCAACAAAAATGAAAATGAGCTGTAATGAAAACTATTTTAGTCTTTAGTTTAACACTGCCTTTACACATGCAAGTAATTACTTGCAAGTAGTATAAACGTATTATCAACGAAAAAGTCGAAGAAAAAGCCGAAAGTCTTGCAAGTAGCTTGAGTGTTTACACAGTCAGTTGTAAGTTCATTTTTTAAATGTTCTCGAAGCGAAAATATCCTTTAAAAAAACTTTTTTTTTCGGTTTAACAACATTACCATGCTTAAAATATTAACAAGTTATAACAAAATAAATTTAATAATTCCTTCTTTATTTAATTTTCGGTCCATCTTGATGAAAAAATTATGTTTATTTATAAAATTTATAAAATATCTGACTCCAGTATTGCCGTAGTGGCGATTTCATAATATTACTGAGAAAATATTTTGATTAACAATTTTTTTTTTCAAAATGCTTAAAATTTATGATAAAATTACCATTGAGATGGATTGTTGTATAGTTGTTCTCTTTTTTACGTGGTATTTTTTTATAAATGCACCGAAAATCCGCTATAAACATAACTTTTATATTACTAAGTACTAGTAAATTTATACAAAAGTCAGCCATGGCAACACTGTTTCTTCATTTGTCATTTTACTTGCAGCAAGTGTCAAAAATTTACTTGCAAGCAAATTCTCTTGCAAGTTGGGCTGCAAGTACGAAAAATGTGATGGTGTTAGTAAAAATGTGCGAGTGTATTGAGTTTTTCGAACTTGCACTTGCAAGTGTAAACCCTAGGTAAGGTACACGAATATTATTTAAATAATTGATAAAATTTAAAGAAACGCGTAATCATGTTAACAGAATTTGAAATTAAGTTAAAATTTTACACCAACGTTAAGTGAAAAGCAATTAATAATGGAATTAATTCTATATTTTTCAAACGGTTGGTCCGATTCGCATACAGTTTGTGGTGACAATTAAAAAGTTGTAGTCGAGTTTAAGTCTTGGATTTGAGGTCTACAGACTTAGCAGGAGAGGTGCCATAGGCTCCCAAATTATAACACACCGGGTATAACAAAAACTTAAGACGATCTTTAATTCTTAATTTTAGCTGGATGCTAAAAATTATTTTTTTAGTGAAATGCGCTTGTGAGTTCTTCATAACTTATAATTAGTCTAGTATGTAATTTGGAAATATAAGACTCAAATTTATAATTATTTGTTTGAAATATTTTTTGTGCATTATCAACAAGATTTTGTTTGTCGTGCTTAATTCGAAAACGACGAAAACAAAAACACTGAAATTTATTGTTCATGGGATAAGCTATTCCTATGCGCATTTCACTTGTTGCCTAGGCCAGATCATCAGGAAACTTCATCCAAAGATTTTAGAAAACTAAAGATATTATACAAATAAATTCGATTAACAGTTTCATTTGTATAATATGTATCATGTAAATGTTGGCCATGAATTCGTATGAGGTGGTCCATTCGGACGGTCGAATTTTGGGCGAATCGTTTGAGTATGTATGAATACTAAGACTATTTAAAAAAAAAACACTAATTTTAGGGAATTTTCGGATGTTTCTTGGGTATTGTGGGATTCGTTTTGTAAGTTTAATAAAATTTTGAGCTGGCTTGTATTAGGCATTAAAACATGTTTTTACTTATAAAATTTCATTAAATAATATTAGATTTTATTGCATAAATTAATAATTATATTGTTTACAAAAACTCATAAAACAATTTTCTGCAGTTATTTTTGCAATTATATTAGTTTATGAAATCTAGACACAATTCCCAACACTTTGATTATAATATTTCATTTTTATTTTTCATTTTATTATATGAAGTAATATTTTTTATCTAGATAGCACATTTTTCCAAAAAAAAAAAGAAAAACATGTGTGTTAGATAGCACAATATAATATTTATGAAAAAAAAAACGTTTTGGGATTTTTTTTTTTCAAATTTAAATGACAGATGACCCTTCAGTTACTGAACTCGTTTCTATAAAAAACACATTTTTGAAAAATTGTAGAAAGCACTTTTTGAAAAAAAAACCCTCGATATGTTTCTAAAACGACTACGCGTTTTAATAAAGGTAATTTTAGTTTGGAACTTCGTTTATTTGAATTTTTTCAATAAACTAAACCGTTTTGAAGTTACGCGAATTAATGTAGTGAAATCTCCTCCATTAACAAAATATGTCGAAAACAAGACCTAAAAAAATGGTTAGCACCGTTGGATTCAGCGCACCTGAATCAGGTTAAAACCCCAGGTGCCCGACTGGTCTAAATACGTGTTTATACTAAATATTGCCAAAATTAGCTATTTATATGAAAAATCTTATAAAATTTAGCATTTATTGGAAATTTTGCCAAAAATTGGTACTCATAAGAAATTTTACTAAAATTTTCTGTTTATATAGGAAATTTTTCCAAAATTTATTATTAAAAAGAAACCTGGGTGTAAGTGTCTCCAAGTCACCAGTTTTGTTGACTATTTTAGTGACATCGTCAATGAAGTGTGTCCACTATACTACATATGCAACTTTATTTGTTTTTAATACGAAAAAAATATTATAACAACATCTAAGAAGTATAATAATTCCTATAAAATGAAAAGCAATCATTAAAAAAAAATTATTATATTATGAATTTACTAAAATTTACAAGTGATTCTCTTGTACCAATGTCTAGATATGTTTCCAAATGAACTAGCTAGTCAATAGTACAAACGTCAGTAGTAGATCTCCAATGACACGCACATTTTAAATGTCTAGTAAATAACATTGTGTAAGGGAATAATAAGTCACTAGTACTGGTGACTGGGTTAAAAGTGAATCAGTACAGATTCACTAGTGACATTTCATAAGGGGTTGGTAAAGTTGGTACAATTCAAACCTAAAAAGTACTCCCTTGACTCATTTGGTACTATTTTCAAATTTTTTACTGAATATAAGCGGAGTTCAGTGTTTGGTGCAAATGTTTTTGCGAAAATGCAAAATTTCGTTGATTTTTTTTTATTAAATCTAACGGAAACTCTGTTTTTTTTTTTTGTCATGATATTTTGCGGGGGGGGGGGGGTGGGGGGGGGGTTAAAACCTTGTGAGATAAAGCCATGATGGATTTATTGCTCAATTGAATGGGAGATAAAGCCATCATGGCCTTATTGCCCAATCATTGAGAGGTAAGGTCATATTTAAAATTTTGCGAAATGAGAGTTATAGCCATTTTTTGTTCGCAAATGAGAGATAAAGCCATAGTTTTCCAGAATATTGTTATGCAAGGTGTAAACATTCTGTAAAAGGGAAAATCCTTAGTTATCATTGAAAAATATTTTTTTATTCTTGTGACGCACACAGGAAAACTTTATTCAGCGAAGCCACCTACCGCGTCCTACTGGAGGAAAAAACCCCAAAGCATGGCCACAGGCCGCTACGCAGAAAAGTTTTAGTATGCGAAGCCAGATTTCAATACTTAACTTTAGTGTCTCCGGAACTGAAATGAGAGATAAAGCCATTTTCTAATATTGCTAATGTTAGCTAAGGTCATGATGGCTTTATCTCCCATTCAAATTAAAAAAAAGGCTTTATCTCCCTATTGAATGAGATAAAAAGCCATTATGGCCTTATCTCACATGGTATTAAAGCACCCCCCCCCCTATTTTGCAAGACGATTTGCCCCAAAAACTCTGAAGTCCGCTCTTGTGAGTAGATTTTTGCACTTGTTCATTGGACGATTGCATATCATCGGCTTAATATGCAAACCTGCTAACATTCTTTCAGCACATTTCGCAGGAGAGACAAAAACTTCTAATATATCATATTTGCAGTTTGAAAGGAAAACCAAAAATATATTTGGTTTGACACCCTTCAAGACTCAAATCTTTCTCTACCAAACGTTATCAAAATCTGAATTAACTTGAAAAGTAAATTTAGCAGGTTTTCATATAAGCCGACGAGATGCCACATTCTAAACTAAATATCAGCGGAAGCATATAAACGTGCATTTTCTGATGATAGTGACGAGTTTTTAAAAGATATACGAAACCAGTGCTGCAAAAGTTCTAGCTGAAGAGGCGACTTCCTCTTTTTTCAAGATTATTTTGGAACGGAAACTCATAACATTTTGAAATATTCGTCAAAAAGATGGTTGCCACGCGAAGAAGTAAGCAACAGAATTTTGGAACAGTGGGAGCCACTCCATTATTATTTTACTCCAAATGATTTTGAAGGAGGTTTTACAAGCGCTTAATTAAATTTTTATTATATCCGGACTTTCTACTCCAGCTTATAAAATGTCTTTCCTCTTTCTGCAGTACATATTGAAAATTATAAACACAAACAAATTTGGAAATGCAATTCGAGGATGCTCGTATGCACATATTTTGTAGAGTGTTAAAAATTTTTATTTTCCTTTAAAATTTGAGATTGCATTTTGAGAAATATTCGTCCATTTTCACAACAATTTCGAAAATTTTCTACAAAAAAGTCGAAAAATTCTAAAAACGTTACGAAAGCGATCTCCGGCGGAATAAAAAAAAAATTATAATTAATGAACAAAGTTTTTTTTTTTTTTTTCTATACTTTACATGTACTAAAGAATTTTAAGTACCTTTTGTTGTTATTGTATTAAATTTTTGTTTATAAAAATTAAATTAAAAAAAATAATTTTGATTTTAGTTAAACTGTTAATTTTTAATTTTTGATATTCTTTAATTAGGCTTGAGGTACGCTCAGCCAAGAAAAATGATCAATAAATTTTAATAAAAATTCCAAGTTTTAAAAATTCCTTCCCTCAGTGAAAATAATTTAATGAAAATTAAATTTGAGGAACTCAAGCCTAATTAAAGAATATCAAAAATTAAAAATTAACAGTTCAACTAAAACAAAATTGTTCTTAAACAATCTCTAAAGTTTACATTTGTGCTTTAATTTGTACAAATAAAATGTCGACGAAAGTGGACAAAAAAACATAATAAACAAATGTACACAGAAAAAATTATTGCCGAATTATTTTCAAACAAACGCTTGTTTGAAAATTTTTTTTTAATATCTACAAATTTTTTTACTGATTCAATTAAAATTTTTGTTTAATTTTTATTTAACCAACAAAAATGTTGACAACCATTCAAAAATATAATACACGCGTTATTAGTTTCAAGTTTTCATAATTTTGTATGAAATATTTAACGATTTTTAATGTTGTCGTCTTTTTGCATTTTTTTATTTGATCGTAAGCAACACTTCCTAATGTAAAATATAAGAACTACAACAAAAAACACATACAGTCTATTTTTGGACACTTTAAAAAGTACAACAGTAAGAAAGATGAAGAGGTTTTAAGTAAAAAAAAAAAAACAAAAAAATAGCAGGTAAAAAAACGTTTCACTCTTTTTAAACAACAGAAACAACAACAACATTATAAGAAACAAAATAAATTGTTGGTTGGTTTCCAAGTTGGTTAAAAAAAAAACAAAATCCCGTATTCAATTTTATCAAACTGTTTGCTTAAATACATCAAATACAAAAATATAATGATGACGAAAAACATATCGAGTCGGTCTGTCGCCGTTTTTGGGTTACATTTCTTCTTCATTAGCAAAGGAAAGGATACAGCAACAGTGAGTGATGACGAAAAACATTGTGTGTATAAAAAAAGAATTTCGTTCAAAAATTATTCCAACAAAAAAATGTGTCTCAAAGCCAGCCGGCCGCTCTGCTTTCTCTGCCATCATCTTCTAATACAGTGCCTGCTTGTGTGCGCATCATTGCTTGTGCAAAAAGCTTTTTTTTTTTTTTTTTTTTTTGAAATTTAGTATATGAATTTCAGTAAACTTTTTGTTTGATTCAGTTAAATTTTTGTTTGAAAAAATCTGTGTTTTTTTTTCAATAAACAAAATGCAAATAAATTGTTTGAATATGCGAATTTGTTTATAGGACCGATTTCAGACAAAAAATTGTTTGATTCTACAAATTTTTTGTTTGAATTGGAAAACTAATTTTTTCTGTGTGTTCAGATTTTCAAGACAAAGTCTTGACAGAATGAATACGAAGAAAACAAAGGAAAAGAGGCAACAAATAAATTGAAATTTAAGTGATAATAACAGCAAATTTCGAACCACCAGTACTACTGGTTAAAGATTTATGTTAGACTGTTGGCCAATGGGCACCGCAGTGGTTAGAACTCAAAGATCTTCCGACGATAAAATGTGGTGATTCTTGAAACATGTAAAGATCAACCCAGGTTCAAATCCCCTTCCTTCCCTCAGCGAAAATAATTTAATGAAAATTAAATTTGATGAACTCAAGCCTTATTAAAGATATCAAAAACTTAAAATAAAATTATAAGAAACGATTACGTACTATTTGGGTCGAAAAAGTACGATTTTGAAAGTTCGTTGGTACGATTTTGGTTTTCGCATTTATCATCCCTGCGTACGAGTAATATTTTTCTAAGAACAAATAGTAATCATACGCCGTAGTATCTCATACGAAAAAGAAAAATCTATAAAATCGCTAGGATTTTATCGATATAGAAAACAATTGAACGTATTTCAATGATTCTATTATTGAAAGTAAAAATAGCCTAAAAAAAAATATATAATAAAAACAAAATATGTGACACAGCAAACAAAAGGTTCATAAAAACCATTATTTTCAATTACATGTTTCTGCAAATATGCACAGATATTGTATCTATGTATATACATATGTACGTATATCGATATCAGGAGAATGTTGATAGTAAAAACAGTACTAAGCGAATACAATAGATTCGTAGATATGTTTTAATGTGTATGTATGTACATATGTGTGTATGTACATAATCTTACCATGCAAGCTTTTTTTTTTTGCTTTTGCTAAGCTATTTTCTAAATTGTTATACCATATGGTAAAAATCAATTGCTTATGCTTCCGAATTCTTTTCGACGTAGTAACATTGTTCGGAAAAAGTGTGTAAAGGTAATCTTTACAATTGAAAACTGCGAAGTATCTAAATTTGGTTGTAAATTTGGGCGGCTTTCTATCATTAAGTATCAACAAAATGTTTTCTATTATAACATTTTAATAGGTGATTTTTTAGCTATTATCTTTTTGACAACACTGGTTTAAACAGCTGACGCACGTTTCGTTTTTAACTGTCAAACATCTTCAGTTTGGTCCAAGGCGAATTCCTAAAGGTGACATTTTCGGCTCATCTGTTTTTTGTTTATTTTTTTGTGTGAATACTGAATGTCAAGCTTTGTTTACATTTTGTGAAAAAATTAATTCAAATTTAAAATTCAATAAAATAAAAAAGTGAATATAAAATATAAACACAAGAAATAAAAATGCGTAAGGAATAAGTGGTGCCACAATTAATTTGCAATTAAGGACTTTCTAAAGCAATTGTGTATATTTTATTAACAAAAAAATTTCCTTATTATTATTTCCAACAAATATTTTTGACATTCACTCTTACTTTTTACAAAAACAAAATACATAGCATTTTTCAATAAAAAGGGATAGCTAGTATAACTCTATCTCATGATGCGGTCACCTTTATAAATTCGCCTTGTTTTGGTCTATAATTTAACCATGAATCGTCTTACAAACCAACAACGCTTGCAAATTATTGAATTTTATTATCAAAATGCGTGCTCTGTTAAGAAAGTTCATCCACTTTTTTATCGAAAAATTGTGTTCAGCGACGAAGCTCGTTTTTGGCTCAACGGGTACGTTAATAAGCAGAATTGTCTATTTTGGAGTGAAGATCAGCCAGAAGCATTGCAAGAGCTACCAATGCAGCCAGAAAAAGTCACATTTTATTGCGGCTTATTGGCTGGTAGCATCATTGGACCGTACTTCTTCAAAGATGATGCGAATCGTAACGTAACTGTGAATGTTGAGCGCTGCCGTCAGATGATATCCAACTTTTTATTGCCCAAAATGCAAGAGCTTGACTTGCATGACATGTGGTTTCAACAAGATGGTGCCACATGCCACACAGCACGCTTAACAATGGACTTATTGAGAGGCGAGTTCGGTGAACATTTTTTTTCACGTTCGGGACCAGTCAACTGGCCGCCTAGATCGTACGATTTAACGCCTTTAGACTACTTTTTGTAGGGCTATGTCTAAACACACATGCCCGCTTCAACTGACGCATTGGAAGACAACACTGAAGCATTTATTCATGAGATACCAGCCGAAATGTAGGAAAGAGTATGCCAAAATTGAACTAAGCCGATGTACCATTTGAGGCGCAGTCACGGTCAACATTTGCATGAAATAATCTTCAAACATTAAATTATATGGACCGTACTATCGATTCAAATAAAGATTTCATGCATTTTTCTGAATTTTATGTGTTTGGTTTTTCAAAACTTTCCTATAGCTCTTAAAAAATCACCCGATATAATTGACATTTATTTAATTATTATTCTTATAAAAATATCCACTATTTAACAGCTAAGCGTTGTAAATAAATCGCAATTAGTTATTAAGATAATAGGCAATGAGTCTTTCGCTGTTATTGTAAAATTTTAAGCAAAACTCAAAGAAACTTTGACGATTAATATGTGGTTTATTTGTTTTATTTGTAAATGTAAGTTAAACGGACGAGTTTTGCGCTCGTGTTCTATAAACCACACATAAGTATAATTAAAAATACCAAAATTCGATTCTTATGTGTTTTAAGTTTGTATTTTTTTTTCAAAAATTTCTTTATAACTGCCAGACGTTACGAACTAGTGACATTTCGTTAGATAATCGAAAAACACTCGCTTAAATGCTTGCAGGGTACATTCTCTTTAGCAAAAATATCAATGGCCAACCATCACAGCGTAAAATCTTTGAACGTGTCATGTATTATTATTATTTTGTTAAAGTCGGAAAATTATATTTAATTCATAACAGCCATCGTTGGAGGCCATAGGATTAAGTATGTTTGCTGTATGTGCACATATGTGTGAAAAATATTCAATGTACATATAAGTTAAATTCTATCATTTATTTATTAATCCATTAAACTGAACCATCGTTGAAAACATTTACACAACTAAATAGTTGTTTAGATGTGGGGGCATGAATCTATTAATACTTGAAGTGTACGTGCAAATATTATTTTAGTATATTTAAAGTGTTAAATTTACTAAGTTGGTTGGTTTTTTGGGGGTTTTCTTTTGATTTCTTCCAGTGATAAGTAAATGAACATGTTGTTACATCTGCTGAAACAACATAATTAATTCAGCACTTTTGTGGTGAATATAAAATGTTATCGTTACAAATATTTTACAATTTTTGTTTTGTAGATAGAAACTTTGAATACTTTATAATAATATTTGCATATTATTTTCTGACATTTTTACAAAAATTCGTTAATAAAATCTAAATAAATTGCTTTGTCCAAAAAACCGCTACAATCTACAAAAACAGCATATAAATCATATTCAATTGATGAATTTTTAAATTGCTCTGCTATAATTAAAAACTGTCCGAAATTTGCCAACTTTTTTTTTTAATAAATAAACAAACAAAAACTTGACAAAATGGATTTAAAAATTAAATAGTCAGTCAGTCTAAGGAAATCTTAACATCGCAACAATGAAATTAGCCATAAAAAATAAATAAATGAAACCCTGTGCTGAAAAAAAACTATTAATTCGAGGAAACATTTCTAAAAACTTGCTGAAATCGCACTTGTTAAATCAACAAGAAAGAAAGCCCTAAAATTGAAAATAATCAAAAAAAAATTTAATGGAATGGAAAACATCCAACAAAGATGAAATACTGGGCAAAAAAAATCTAATAGAAAAGAACCAAAAACAACAATTTCAGAAAAGAACAAAAGGCGGAAAAAACTTTATAAGCAAAGTTAAAACATTTCAACAGTTATTACAAAACATCTCTAAATCAGAAACAAAGTTGCCAACTTGCGATGTAGCGGCTAAATTTATCTACCATCACAATTAATTGTGAAGAGGGTATACTAAGTTTGTCATTTCGTGTGAAACTTTTTATTATTCATCTCAGACCCCATAAAGTATCTATATTCTGGGTCCTTGAGTAATTCTAAGCCGGTTTAGCCATGTCCGTCTGTCTGTCCGTCTGTTGAAAACACGCTCACTTTCGATAAATTCAAAAGAAATAAACAAACTTGGTGTCAAATTGCTTGTAGTTATCCTAAGCAGTTTGGGATTGAAATCCAGCAAAATCAGTTCATAGGATCAGAGCTATGAATCAAAATGTGGAACCAACACTTAAAAAAAATGTATAGTTTTGTTACAAAAACTAACATAAATGATGAAATAATGCACAGACTGATATAAGTTTTACGAAAATTCGTTTTATTCGACTGGAAATCACGCTGTAAAATTTCGTGAAGATCCGTCATCTCAGTTTTATAGGACTAGAAATGACACTGTGAGATTTCGTGAAGACTAGTTCATAATTTACCCTAGGCCCCATATAAACCCTTCTACCGGAAAACAGTTAAGTTTGCCTAACAATGCTTTCATATTAGCAGGGCTGTGGTGTCGGAGTCGGAGTTGAAGAGTCGGAGTTGAGGTTTTTGTACCGGAGTCGGAGTCGGAGTCGAAGTACCCACAAACACTAATGACTCCGACTCCGACTTTTTGGCATTAACATTTTTTCTAATATTTTTCAAAATAAAAAAATTTTAATGACCAATTTCAGCAATTCTTTTAAAATATCAATTCATATTTAAATATAATTTTTCATATAATTTTATTTTTATTCCACATAAAAAAAAAACGATTTTTAAACATAAATTGATATTTAAATAAATTGGTGGAAGTAAGAAGATAATGACCAGTATACTTTTCATATGAGTAGGGGAGTTAGAAAAATTAAAAAATTGAGATAACATCTTATTTTGACAGTTCTTTTAGCAATTTATGAGAAATATATAGATTGTATCGAAGCATGTCCTTTTCTATGTTTTTATGTAACCTTAAATTTCTATAACAAAACTCGCTGGTTCACTGTTTGAATTTCGCCAAGATATCCCTAATGAAATAAAGCCGAATTAAGGAAGTTAAAAATTTGTTGTTTTTTATTTATTTTATATTAACAAATATTTTTGTAGCCATGTTCCTATATATGACTTGAAATCTGCTGTAGCTCCTGTGGTGAAAGCATTAAGTAAACTAAATTTAAAGTTCTAACCTTCAAGGTGAATTATAATAGAAAAAAAAGAAAAGGAGCTCGGAAAAATACATGACATTGTTCTAAATATAATTCCCATCAATCTGGGGGTAAACCTGAAAAATGATGTGAGAATTCTTTTATCTACTCAATTTAGGAAAAATTGGAGAGATAAAGACTTGCAGTTTCAAATTTCGGTCTTTGACAATAATAATATTGAACTTGGAACGGAAAAAAGCAATGGTGTACTGAAGAAAAAGATTTCAATTTAGTTGTTTAAAAATTCATATTTTTTTAACTCTGCAAGCCACATTTTGAAACATGTTGAAAATCGCAAATGATGCTATTTCTGTATTAAAAATTTGCCTTTGTCCGAATATTTTAATGATCCTTAAATTTTTTTTATTTATTTATTTATTTATTTATTTATTTAAAATATTCAAATTGATTACAAGCCTATAAGGCCTACAAATCTAGAAATATACTATGACTATTCATTAGAAATTTTATATAATAAATTCATTAAAAAAAATATATATGTATATAATTATACTAAATAATTAAATCACAACTTCCAGTATTCATATATTTCCCCCCTTTTGCACAACTATTGAAGTTAAGTTAAATCCTATGTTATAAATGGTTTGTATAATTTACAGTACTTTGCTGAACTAGTAACAGCAAATAAAAAAGTTACAAATATTGCTTTACGGTCTTCTTAAATTCCTTAATAGATTTAGTAAACTTCCGCTCATTATTTGGAAGGCAGTTGTTCCATATCCTTGCAACCCTAACTAGGAAGGACCTAGTCATATACAATGTAGAATGATTTGGACAAATAAGACTATTGGTTCTAGAAGATCTACCAAAACTAAACTTTTCAAAAAGATAAGAAGGCTTTCCATACTTTACTATTTTATAAAATTGAAGCATTAAACGTAAATTTATAAAACTCTGAAAATCAGAACCCAATATAGAAAGCACATGACCAGATATGTGTTCTCTATACCCTAGACGACAAATGTATCTAACAACACGATTAAAACACAGCTTAAGTTTCGTAAAATTATGTTGGGAAATTCCCGAAAAAACCTCCAGCCCATAAAGAAACAAAGGAAGACACAAAGACAATGCCACCCTTTTCCTTATCTGTATTGGAAGGTATAAGCCCACGTTATAAAGTTTCTTTAAAGTAAAAGATATTCTCGATATTATAAAATTGATTTGATAGGAAAAATCCAACTGTGTGTCTATATAAATACCCAAAGTCTTGTGATGAGATACAAACTGAATATTTGTATCAGTTATATGAATATTAGGCAGAACTACATTGCTAGAAAAATACATGGCTTTAGTCTTATTCGGATTAAGATTTAAATAGTTAATTTTTGCCCATTCTGTAATGAGTTTTAAGTCATTATTAACATTCGCCTCAAGGAAATGTGTCCCAAGGGTAGAATCATTAGCCAGTAGTTGAATATCATCCGCGAATGTATAACACCTGCAAAACTTTATAATATTATAAATATCATCCAAATATATTGTAAATAAAAGAGGTCCTAAAATAGATCCCTGTGGTACCCCTCTTACAACTTCCCGAACAGATGATTTTCTACCTCCAGACTCAACATATTGAAGTCTGCCATTAAGAAATGACCATACTAAACGGCATGAAGACGACTCAAAGTTAAAGTTATTTTGAAGTTTGACACATAAAAGTCTGTGACTTATTGAGTCAAATGCTTTACTAAAATCTAGGAAAATTAACAAAGAATTCAAGGACTTGTCCAAATTAGCACGTATATTCTCAGAAATATCCAGCACTAAGCCCGTAGTGTTGTAACCACTTCTAAACCCAGATTGAAATGAGTTTATCAAATTTCGACCACTTATATATTCCAGCATTTGTTTTTTCATTAGAATTTCTAGTACTTTAGAACTGGCATTCAATATACTTATTGGCCGAAAGTCTGAATTTACTACAGGAGATCTTATTTTCGGTACTGGTATAACACGACCAATTTTCCATAATTTAGGAAACATAGCAGACGTTATTATAGAGTTTATTAGATAGGTAAATTGCTGAGAAATTATGGGAAATATAATTTTTAAAAATTTTATTGGAATACCATCAGGCCCAACCGCATTTGTTTTAATGCCCGACATTGCTTCAAACACTTCCAATGCATCAACGTTCCTAAATGTAAAACCACTGTTGCCATACAATACATTCAACCTTCTGTCGTTCTGGTCAATTGGAGGAAGTAAGCATTGGTCATTGAATTCATCAACATCTAAAGTATTAACAAAACTGTCATTACCAATAACACCATTAGATCTTAACTTTGACCATAACTGAGACTGAGAGCAGTTATTAAAAAAACGAATACTATGCACCCTCCTTAATCGTCTGATAACAGATTTGACTTTGTTGCGATATTTACAATATACTTGCCGATTAGCAATAGAATTAGACTCGGAGTATGCACGGTATGCCAAGTCCCTATTGACCCTCGCAATTTCTAATTCCCTAGACTTCATCCATTCATCACATTTAGCAGGAATATACTTTCTAAACGGTACACTATCATCTAATGTCTTTTTTACAATATCATTAAAAATCTCCGTTTTCCTATCCACACAATTAGTTATAAAAAAATCTGAAAAATTCAACCGATTTAACTCTTCTATACACCTATCTACATTCATATTTTTATAATCCCTATACCAGTGTGTCTCCGGTAGTCTCTCACTATGAATTCTACAAGATAGGGAAATAATCGCGTGATTTGAGTTTAATGGGGGAAATTGGTATTGCCTATTTCCAACAACTAAGCTTACATCAGACACAAAAAAGTAATCAATAAGAGTAGAACAAAAATGAGCTTCATTAATATGAGTAGGTATACTGTTGTGAACAACAGAAAGGTTCGACCGTGAGCAAAAGTCTCTAACAATTCTACTTTTAGAGTACATGTCAGTATTAAAATCTCCCATGAAAACAGATTTATCATACCTGTTATAAAAATCAATTAAAAGATCCTCACAACAAGTAAAATTACCATGAGGCAAATAAACAACCCCAACCAATATCTTATTATTTCTACTCAGTTCAACTTCAACAAACAACGTTTCTATATTACCTTCATCCATCAAATCATTGACTACCCGAAATTTAAATTTTCCCGAAATGTATAAACATACTCCTCCCCCTCTCCTCCAACATCTGTCATTTCTAATAAGCCGAAAGCCGTTTATCGCAACGCATCTATCCGATACATAACTTTTCAGCCATGTCTCCGATACACCAATCACATCATAGCTACAGTTATCAAAAATATACTTTATTTCATCAAATTTTGTTGAACTACCTTTAGGGACCAAACTTTGAGCATTGAAATGGCAAATGTTTAAATCCATTGCATTTAGAGACGAATTCAAAGAAAAGCTGTTACACAACAAAGGACCCAAATTATCAAACATAATTATATCCACTCAACCTCAATATTTGTGCAAAGAAAATTATTACCCCGAATGAAAAATAAACTGGAAAATGTAATGAATACATCGAAATCATTACCTAAATGTAAATAAAATATACCTGTGCACTTAAAAAATTTAAGTTAGGAAATCAATTTAAAAAATAATTAAATATATAATTTAAAATTCATAAATACATTTTCAATCATAAATATGTATACTTTTTTAAAATAATATTAAGATCAAAATTTTCGAAAATATGTTCTCACATTTTAGTAGGAATACTAACTGCATTGTACCAAAGAGTAAATTTTTGCAAAATTTCCTCAGAACATTATTACGATTTATTATTATTCCTGAAACATACTGTTCAATTTCTCATTAACACCAAATACCATAAACGTAATTTACCATTTAAAACAAATATTTGCTGAAGTGGAAGTATATTAATTTTTATTAAAAAATATTGGTTCCAAAGGAAATTATACGAAATACTTTGGGAAAAATAATGTAGCATTAAATAAAAAATCTTAATTATCATAGTGAACGAAGCTTTATTGATTCATTAAAATTTACTCTTTGTGGTACGTAATAGAGAATTGTATTTTAACAATTAAGAATGTATGATCGTGTGTTTGTACATACTTAGTTTCACAGCAGAATAGAACAACATTTTCAAATATTTTAACAATAAGATCATGACAAAAATCTCACTATAATATTCCAATAAACTTCTGCAATTACTTACTACCTACTTTAATAAAAAAAGAGTAAAAGCAAAAAAAAAAAAATATAAAAAATCAGGGAGTAGTGCAAATGCAAGAATTGATTTCATAAATGGAATTTAAAAATCAAAACAAAACAGAAGAAAAAAAAAAAACTCATTAAAATTTTTAAAAGTTCCAATTGATACAATATCAAGGAAATACTGTGCTTGAAATTAAAAAACGTAAATAGTTGAAATCTGATATACAAAATAATAATTAATAAAGTATAACAAAAATATACACGTGAGAAAATGATGACAGATTATAGAGATTTCTAGACGTTATTAACAGATGAAGATTCCATATTTTGAGTGTTCCCATTATCCATGACGTCATTAACATTAGAAATAATCTCATTATCTGGTTTGTTGTGATTACTAGTATTACCTCCAGACACACGTTCAACGAATTCGGCAGCTGTAAAGGTTACTTCATTTTGATCCGGATACACCAACTTTACCTTTATTGGATCTTTAAACATGAGTAAGCGGTAACTTTTTATTTCACCAGATTTTATCTTATTACGGCACATAAAGTGTAATTTTGCTTCAATTGGAATAAGATGATTATTCAGGTAAATCCTATTTTGTATATCGGTTTGCATTATTTCGTTTAACTTTAAGTTATACTTCGATCTATAATTTTTCATTAATGAGTCCCTTTTTAAAACATTATTAAATTTTATCAAAACAGCAGACTTTCTCCTTATCCAAGCACAAAAGTTTACGTCGTTTTCCGTAAGAATTACATTACATGCTTTCCCAATGGATAACGCCGTAGAATAAAGGTCATCAGTATTGAGATATGATGGAAGGCCACTGACTATTATATCGGGACGATTTAATTGTTTTCGAAGATTCATATTTTCAAATTCAAGTTCCTGCACTTTTTTATTAGTATCAGCTTCAAATTTTTGGCTGTTAGTAAAAGATTTTGCTAAATCCTTCTTAATATCAGCAAGTTGCAAAGTTATGTTGTCTTTAATGATATTAGTAAGATCTAACAGCTGCTTTTCTACTGCATCCATCTTTTTTGCCATAGGATTTGTTGAACCTGATGTGCTACACTTTTTGCAACCAAACGAATAACCGGGTTTTATTTTCATTATATTTTCTTTGGCGGACTGTGTTAAATTGGGCATTTGCTTAATAGCGCACTCAACATGTTGGCATTCATTACAGATGGCACATATAATTGTTTCATTCTTTTTGCAAGTAGCAGAGCAAATTATACAAGTCAAAACCATGCTTCTAGCTATTGAGGTTACGTTCGCTTTAAGATATGATCGTATGTTTGAATTCAACAATATTGATTTTATTTTATTCTGTTTAGACAAAACTTATTATTTATAATTCTGTAGTGTTAATATTATATTTTTATTTAATTATTTTTCAAGAAAATTATTGATCTAAATGCACAGTACAATTTTAGTTCACTCTTTAGTCATGGTGTTGCCAGACCAATGATAACCCTAAAAAATTATATCATAAAAGGTTCGTTACCTTGAGACAAACAGCACCAAGTCCAACAACAAAAGGTGTGCTATTTCCCAGAAATAATAGAACTTTTTACGGTACGTTTCTCTTCAAAATGTGTTATAAAAATTGTAGAAGTAACAACTGAAGGCGCATCTGCATGTTTTAATAAAAATATATTTAATTTTCCTGAGAATGATTAACAAAGTTGGTCTAAATATTTGACTTAATAAATAAAACAAGACCAAAACGGCAGTGTTTGAATTTATGTATATTAAAAACAAAAGACCTCACTTCACAATTTACCAAAAAGGAAATTTTGATGTTCTTTGTCTCTACAAATTCTGTGGTAAACAATACTTGGTACCCTTAACGTCTTAGCAAATTGCACATGGTATTGTTTTCAACTTTTTTTATCTCGAAAGCTGCATTAGATAGAACTTATGGAAATTCACACATCTATAAATTCCAACAGATGTGAATTGGTGTAGTTTATCTCTCCCCTACACAACTATTGTTACATTTTTTAGCACTGTTTGCATAAATTTAATGAATAAATATAACTTTTAAAATATACTAAAGTTTAATGATGCCATACGGTTTGAATCAAAACTCATATCTTTCGAAAGTTCGTAACAAAACTCGGTGGTTCCAAAATTAAATCCATTATTTTTCTATATTACATGTTCAACTGTCGAGTTATTAGTCAAGAATGACATAACACTGTAGAATCAAAAAAGTAGAGCTCAGTTGGTCTATTTAATCGGGCGCTTTATGTTTTTCGAGCTTTCCTCCTCATATGTTAAAGCTCAATGCGGCACGTTAGAATTAAAATATCGATTTGAAAGTTTTACAGAATAATTTTCTTGCTATATTTAACCATTTAAAAGGTACTAAATTAAAAAACAAATTAGAAGAGTTTAAAGTCAAATAAGAACTAGTCTCATAAATAATGATAGGTTAGAGTAGGAGTCGGAGTCGGAGTCGGAGTCGGAGTCGGAGTTGGAGTCGGAGTCGGAGTTGGAGTCGTACTTAAAAAATTACAGCAAAAGGAGTCGGAGTCGGAGTTATAACTATTTCTTGACGACTCCACAGCCCTGCATATTAGAAATTGGTACGTCACAGTTTTATAGGACTATCGGTCCATAATTTACTCTAAGCCCCATATAAAGCCCACTCTGGTGAAATAATTAAATACGCCTAAAACCGTATCAGTTATAGAGATTGCGGTAAAATTTCTTCCAGCTTAGCTTCATATGGGCAGAAAAAGTGTTATGCAATTTTGTTAAATACGGTACATAATTTTCCTTTCATCCCATTTTAGCAGCCTTCTGAAATTCACTGCAAACGCTTAAACTTATTGCACCGCTAATAATACCAAAACTCTCTCTGCAAAATTTGGGGATGAAAATCATTTAGGTTCGGCTTAAACTGTTACGAATCGTGATATTTTACTCAAGCTAGTTAAAATTGTTAAAAAAAAAGAATAAAACTTTCTGATTATCGGTCAGTTATTAAATATAGGTTTAAGCCGTAACCAATTTTAATGCAGATGTCTGTTTTATAAAGATAATAATAATAAATAGACATCATACAGATATAACTCCTAAAACATTCCAACTGTCGGTGTGTCAAAGGTTCGGCACAGCCGAATATAGCACTCTAACTTGTTTTATTTAAAGCAGCGATCATCACGCTATGCCCCCGGGGGCCGAGCACTTTTCGTGAATTTCACACACACACAACACGAAGGTTACCGAAACAATTGTAAAAAGCTACACTTTTAAGAAACAAGAACAAAACACATAGTAAATGTCTCAAACGAGTAAATTTATTTTCCTCTCTTTGCACTCACCACTACATACACATTTTTAACTGTCTCTCTTTGTGATGATCGCTGATTTAAAGTTATATTTAAAGTTTTACTGCATTAATTGCTGATTAATAAAAAAGTTTTTAAATGTTTTATTTCTGGCATTATAATTGGCTGTATAAAGAATTTTAAGGGGCAGTTTGTTAAATATTGTTGGAAGCATTACGGAAAGAGTGTTTTTCCCATAGTTGTTTTTGTGTCTATGTACGAAGTATCTACCCTCAGCATTCACGCGAGTCTGATGATTGTGTTCTATCCTTTTTAGAAACCTAGAGTCATTAAAAAAATTCTGTTGCTTTTGTAGTAAAAAATATGCTTTTGACATTTCATATCGAGCCCTAACCGCGAAAATAACGTAAGCGACATGATTTTCAGTTTTCGTTTTTTTTAATAAATGACTTAATTGGCAGCACTTCCATCATCTCCTAAAATGTCTTGGTCAAATAAGGTACCGTTACGATTTTATAGCAAGAACAATTTTAGTGTAAGCGACAAATTTCATACAAAATTTATATTAAATAAAAAAATAAAATAAAAAAAGCTCTCTCCCGTAAAATTTGATTTTTGGCGCTTACGTTATTTCCGCGGTTAGGGCTCGATATGTTCAGATCCTTAGCAATGTTGATATTTGATGCGTTGTTGTTGGTATTTGCAGAGCTGTTGGTAGATGTGGTGTTGCTGTTGGTAATTCTAGGGATTGTATCAGTAAATGTTGTTGTGTTTGCGTTGGTTATTTTATCATAGTCCTTGGAACTTTTTGTTGTAAGATTGATTGTATTGCCATTTTGTGTGTAGTTGATGTTGTTTGTTGGGTTGTTATTATTGTTGACAATGTCAAGACCCATATTGCTTGGGTATGGTTTATATAGCGATTTTGTGTTAGAATTTTTAGCAGTTGGTTTTGAATTTGTTGTAGCTTGTTTCAAAAAGTTTAGTTTCCCCAGGCTGTAACGCCATGGCGAAGATGTGACCCAATTAGCACATTTTTGCCACTTAAAATTTCTTGTGCTAAAGTATGTTGACTTAGCTCATTCCATATGGCCGTTGTCATGCCAAAGTGGACTTTTTATTAGGGCTTGGTAAAATTATGGATCAATGTGGCTCATTTTCACCACCTGATAAATTGGTGCTTCAAAAATCATTTCTGGCTTAGAGTTTACTAAACTTGAAAGCACAATAGAGGTTGTGCTTTCAACTCCCCCCGCTGCAGATCCCCCCGTTGATCATGGGATCATCTTAACCTTTATGTGCTCGGAATTGTAAACTTACGTCGGCGGTCGGAAGCCCACATTTGTAGCAAATAGGTATTTGTATGGAAAACAATGTCCACATATCAAAAAAAAAAAAAAAAAACACTAGTAGGTAAGAAGAGTTTTATACTTTAATGCATATTTATAAAATCTAATAAAGTCAAACATGCATGCATCAGCATGCACCTACGTGTCTAAAAAAAAAATCCCTTTTTAGCATCAGGCAAACAAAAACATATGTTGTTAACAAGCATTTATTAACAACAAGAAAAAAACCAAAATAAATAAGTAATAAGAATTTTCATACGTTTTATATGGTGTCTACATTTGTAGACTACTGGCCAGGTGATGTTCATTTTGAAAAGTAGGGTCTGGCGGGAGCTGTTAATTATTTTTTTAATGTGTTAGTGGCAAAAACTGCTTAGAACTGATTTTAAGGAAGCTACTGAAAATTTCGGACCCTGCTGATGTGGAAATTATTTTTTTATTCAACTTTATCTGGAAAAATGCTACAAATGTAGACTTCCGAGCACAAAAAGGTTAAGGATATTTAACCCTTTGGTGTTGCATCCTCCAGGACAATTCAGCACAGATTCAAAGTAATAAGCCTCCTCAGTCTTCCTAATTTACAGAGAACTAAGGCTAACCAGAGCTCCTCCCTATCTTGTACCACGTTAGTCAGTAGCCGCCGATGAGCAGGCACATAACTGACTATTGTTGGGGGTCTCCGTTAGTACCCTATATTTAAGTGTGATTGTCTTTGCCGCAGCTTACTTTTTTTGACAGAAATATGCCTTTATAGAAAGAAGTTGTTCACCGTCCGATGGGGGACTCCTTTTTGAAAGCATGAACCCACAATTGGAGACAACAGAAAGGTACCTTTTTGACGAAGAGATCACGTGGTGGTTGTGGCTTAAGCCCCAAGTCACGGAGAGGGATATTTATGAAAATTTCATTAAAGGTTTGATTTTTCACCACTAATGGGTCAGTTCGGTCTTAGGGAGTATTATTCCTTGGTGCTGTTGCCATTCAAAAGGAGCTGCTGGCATTAATACCAGCGGAGGTTATACATAGAAAGAAAAACACTCGGGATAAATAAAGTTTTTTACTCTTACTTTAAGTACGAGTCGTACTCAAAAATTCAAGTACGAATAACACTAAAACGTACTTAAAACAATCCTAAACTGGATTACTTTCTAAGATCAATCCTGGAATTTCTTGAAATAAGTAAAAAATTCTTAAACCCTGAAAAAAATCAAACTTTTCTTTGGTAGTACCACACTGAAAGTAAAATTACAAAGTGAGCGTTTTAATCTCATTTAATTTATCAAAGCCTGTTGTAACACTACAACAACACCACACAGGTAGTTAAAAAACGATTTGCTTGTTGTGTGTTCAAATAACACAAACAACATAACAAGACGAAAACGCACTATTTTCATGTTCAAAAACTAAAATGGACAGCAAGAGTTCTCATTTAGTTTATATTTTGAGTTAAATATGTATACTAAGTTTTTGAAGTAAAAACCATATCGGGAATGATGCTGGTGTTTTATAGTTGAAAGTCTGTAAGGTGTAAAACGGGTAAGTAAATCAATCATAATAAAATTCTCCTTCTAATTTCACTTTTGGCTTATTTCAAGTTCGAATTTGGGTTTAATTCAACATAATAATTCCTTAATCAAGCGCATTTTGAGATTACTTAAATCATAGTTTAACTTAAATCCATCTCATTTTCGGATTATTTCAAGTTTGAATTCAGGACTGAATATGTATAAGTTAAGTATTTCGCGATTGAAAATCCATAATTGAATCAATCTTTCCGTACTTGCTTCAAGAAAATCCGTACTCACCGAACTATTTAAATCGCTTCGGATTGATTTAAGTACGGATGGATTGATTTTTCTTTTGATTGTACAGCTTTGGATCCTAAACAAGTGGCGAGTGTATAATTTGAGTCTAAACTGCTACCTGGGTGTGATGGTGCCTCTCGCACTCGGGGGCAGTTGGTAAATGCATAGTTTGTCAGCCAGTGGTTAAGATCCACCAAAAGATAATGCTCAATAGCAGGTGCTCATGTAAATACTTTTCACGTCTGTTCTCGCAGACAAAGCTACATCTTCTGACAATTTTACAGGAGGAATTATTTTGATTAATAACAAACAGAGTCACAAAATAAAAATTCCCCTCATGTTTTTGGATTTGGGTATAAAATTTGAGAACACATCAAAAATGAATTCGCGCTTAATTAAAAAATAAAAATTATTTAAGAATGGTTTCTTTTATTAGATTAATAAATAAAGAAAACTGCTTATCGAAATAACGTCGCCAAAATATTGTTCATTTTTTTCATTTTGCGGATTGCTTTTATGTAACTTTTTTTGTTAGACTTTTTTCGACCATTTCTTATTTTATATTTTAATTAAATGTTCAAATACCAAAAATAAAAAAAAAACGATGTAAAAAACCAAATTAATTGACTTGAACTGTTCAAAAAAATTGCTACGACAGGATATTCATTACAATCTTATGTCTTTTTCTTTCCATCGCCTATTAAAATTCAAAGTCATGCCTGTTTCCCCAAGCAAAAATAAAGACATAATAAAAATCATGTCTACTAACTATCAAACTTATTTAATATATTAAAACAATTGGTTTCTTCTATTTCTTTTTATCTAAAACAAGGACTTTCTAATATAAAATTCTAAATTTATTTAATTTTTCCCTTATCCTTTCTTTTGTGATTGCCAATATACGACCTTCACTTTGATTTTATGTCCTTAACAGAAAACACTAAAGCGACACAAGCAAATTGAAATAATTTGGATCAAAGAGAAGAAGAAGAAGAAACAGCAGCACCCCCACAAAAGTCTTTCGTCTTAAGTGCTATTGAAAGGCAAAGATTTCAAAAGACAAAGATGGTTGTTCGATAGATTTGAAAATGAAATTGTTGTTTGTCTAATCTAAATTGTCGTCTGTTTGTTTTTATGTGTGTACTTGTGTTAAATGTTGCTTTTATTCGCATTATCAAAACTTTCCCTAAAGAGTCAGACATAAATAATTTTTTTTTTGCACTTTAGTTTCTATATCTGTATGCTTTGTTCTATGTTTAAGTTCCCTATCATTTAGTCCAATGTCTGATTATAGCCAGTCAAGTATAAAATCTATCTTAAGGGCTACAAGGCAAAAACAAAGTAATAAATAACTAAAAGTAAGAGATGAAGACACCATATAGACTTGGAAGCCTTTTGACAAACGCATTCTAATCAACACTTTCAGACAGAGTGTTAAAGGAAAATAAAGAAGTTGCTCCAAAGAACAACTTTAACACTGTATAAATTATACAAAAAACAGACACATTAGAAATATAAACAACAACATATGTGTAGAAATTTATTTATGTTCATATGTATGTACATATATTATAGTAAATACAATATTATAAAATATACATTTAATTTATACACATATGTTTGAAGCACTGTAGTATTATATTACCTAACATGTTTTATAGCAATTCGGCAACACAGGAAAGAAAACAAGTAAGAGTGCTATATTCGGCTGTGCCAAATCTTATATACCCTTCACCATTGTGCGAGCAGAATACAGAGCAACTAGACAAAAACTAAATAATTTTTACATATAAATACATATTTAGAATACTTAAAACTTCATTATAAATAAAATTAAAAAAGCGAAAACTGGTAAATATTGTTTTTAAATCGTTTTTGGAACATAAAAAAATAAAAATATTAAAAAAAATGTTTGTTTTTAAAAAACCAAGATTCGAACCAGGGAACTCTCAGTTTCTAACTTAACAACTGAACCATGAAGGAACGTTAATCGAATATCATTAAAATGAAATATGGCACGTTTACAAAATTCAACACAGTTGAGTTGTAATTACTTTTGATGTTTTTGTTCACCGCAGTAGCAAAGTTGGGAAATATATTCACCTAAATAGTTTGTGCCATGTATGTGTGTTTGTTTTCTTTTATCTTTTTTGGCGAGTTTTTAAGTAGCAAAAAAACACAAAAATTCCTAGTTTCTATTCGTTAAATAGATGAAATAATAAGGGTGATAACGAAAATCATATTGGGCATTATGCTAGTATATGTAAACAATTGAAACGGGGGGGGTAGAGGGACATCACATGGTTAAATCAAGTTCTCTCCTCATAAGGACCCAAAATATATATACTTTATATACTTTATAGGGTCTTAAATCAATATTGTAAAAATTACAAACGGAATGACAAACTTATATATACCCTTTTCCACCTGAGGTGAAGGGTATAAAAACAGTTATTTTTGGGATTTCAGTATTTGGATTATAACTCAGCCATTTTTTAACCGATTTGACAGATTTGCCAGTTAGTTGGGTTAAAAATCTTGGACTCGGGAAGATCTATGGTTCCCGAAAGTGGGTATTTAAAAAACAAAATATTATTTTGGTCATAACTTTTTCGTATCTGAACCGATTTTTCCGAGTTTTTCAGAAGATATTTTCTTCTAATTTCCGATCTATTGATATATAAGGCGTAACGATAGGTCATATTACAGTCAAAAAATTCAGGTTATTTTACAATTTTTGAAATTTTTTGTATGGGAGGTACCACGCCCACTTCTCCAACCCCGCCCACATTTTGTGGGTTGGTGTGTATTTATAACTTGAATGTTTGCACCTAATTTGTATATACAGAATACAGATATATAGAAAAAAGCAAAAAAAATACAACAAGGGATTTTTGGAAAAAATTAGAGGCAGTCGTGGTTTTTTGATCATATCTCAGTCATTTGTAAACCGATCTTGCTAAATTTCAATAGCACGAAATGGTGGACTATACGTGACATAAATGTAAAAAAACTTAGCCGCTATCGTGTCTGGAGTCTCCGGAAAACACATATCAAACGTAAGACGGACAGACGGACGGACATGGTTAAATCAAGTTCTCTCCTGATAAGGACCCAAAATATATATACTTTGTAGGGTCTTAGATCAATATTGTAGAAATTACAAACGGAATGACAAACTTATATATACCCTTTTCCACCTGAGGTGAAGGGTATAAAAAACTTAACAAAAAGTAAAAATTAAAAGACAAGTTAAATTTAGATTAGTTCACTATAGATCAGAGATATTAATCAAAATGTGGAACCACCACCTCCTTAAAAAATTTGTAGTTTTGTTACAAAAACAAACATAAATAGTGAAATAAGGCACGAATTCATATAATATTTTGCACAAACTCGTTTTATATAACTGAAAATTACACTGACAAATTTTGTGAAGATCGGTCCATAATTTAAAATAGGCCCCATATAAAGCATAAGCCGTAATAAATAATGCTATCATAATAAAAATTTAGCACTTCGCAGTATTGTAAGACTGTTTAATACCAAAAGTCACTCTACAGAATTTTGTTATGATTGGACAATAATTTACTTTAGATCTCACATTTAGTAGCCTTCTGAAATTCACTGTAAACGCTTAAACTAATTTCACCGCTCTTTGGAAATTTATTGAAATTTATATTTTTTTTTTTTTATACAAGAAATCACTTTGCAGAATTCTGGAATGATTGGTTCATAACTTACCATGGCTCCAATATAAATTCCCCTCCTGAAAATCATTTAAGTTGGGCTTAAACTGTTACGAATCATGATATTTTACTCAAGCTAGTTGAAATTGCTAAAAAGAAAAGCATAAAACTTTCTAATTGGCGGTCAATAATTAAATATCCCAATTGAAAAGGTTATCATTTGCGCTGCAGTAAAGTACGTAAGGGAATGCTTAGCAAGTTTTTTAAAAGAAAAAATTATATTTCAAGTGCCACAGCATTCTCTTAAGTAGGTTTGTAAGAGATAATAGCAAAAAATATCTGTAACAAAAGCTGCAGTGTGTAAAGCTGACAGCTTCGTTCACCAGTTTTTATATGTGTTGAATAAAGCGCTTTTTGTGTCAAAATTTTGTTTGCTTCAAAGCGGGAACTTACCATTTAACATGCATGCTTTACGTAAACGAGATGGTAAGCGAAACCTTTGCATTACTCCTACGTTTGAAGCTCAGTTTTTTATTGGGACGTCCGTTTAATTAGTAATATACAGTAATCATAAAGGTCCCACTCCTGAAGTATTCAAACTGTAGGTGGAGGGCTAAACTGTATTCGACTTTTGACTCTTGTTTATTTTATAGAAATAAGTTCAACTTTGTCCCGTACGTGACGCGATCTGTACGTGACAAAATATAAAAAGGTATTTTCAGTTAGTCCTTAGTAATAATTTGCTTCTTTGACACTTTGTCTTCATGTGTGTTTAACCTTAACAATTTCAAATATGTGGGACTGTCCCACACGTGACAGAATATATTTATTCATTTTCTGTTATATTTCATGAATTATTTAAAAATTTTCTATATAGTGTTAAAGTATGTAGTCTATTAAATAATAGAAAAGAAATTAGATATCTGCTTTATCAATTTAGAATTATGAGTAATTAAAGCGATAGAAATAGTTGATTGAATTTGTCTGTACGTGACAGTGGAATGCTCAATTTGTATGTGCAGAAAGACACTTATTGTGTATTTAAAGTATAAAAACAAAGTAAAATTATGGATTGATTTAACAATAAAATAAAAAAATTGACAAAATGTTCTTAATTCAGGTTTAAAACTAAATCTTTGGCAATATGATAAAAGCTGCTTAAGTCAATTTTTTTTAGTTTTGTAGGAAAACAATTGTAAACTTTAATATTCGTTCACTATGGTAGCAACATTTTCGTTTTTTTTATTTTATTTCTTTCAAAGTATTTCATTTATTTTCCTTAAACTTTTCGGACAAAAATTTAACACCCAGCTTTCACTGTTATTTTAAAGACATGCTTTTTTATATCTTTTTAAAAGAAACTGTAAAAAACTTGTGAAATTTGTACCATGTTTCTTGTTTTTTTTTGCAGTCAGAGCTGATTTCTTCTGATTTCCTTTGTTCCTTATTCGTATAAAAATATTTAAAATTTCGTTATTCCACATAATTTTAAATAAATAATAAATAAATTTTTTTTAATATTTTTTATTTTAATAAGCACTTGTCACTTTGAAATAATATAATCTTGATAAAAGAAGCGATACAATAATATTCATGTACTTAACATACTTACGGCTTTCACCAAGTTCAGTTATAATTAACTTTAAGTTACTTTAAAAAACATATTGTAAACTGAAAGTTATAGTAATATGTAGTTAGTTTTAACTGAACTCGGTGAAATTGGCCGTTTTGAGCGCCTGAATTGGAGTAGAGCCTTGTTCTATGGACCAAACTCTAAAACGCATATTATTTTGACGCAGCATATACTAACATAAAAGTTGTAGCTTATTTCATTTTGGTCAATCTTTACCATAGAATGAATCATTAGCAGAGTATTGTTGACAAGTTTGTACATGTGGTTCTTCTTCATCGTCCTTAAAAGCAAAACGATTCATTTTATTTTATGACAAAATTGTTTTCAGTACCAGATGAATCATTCTTATTTGGAACGTAATCCACATCATCATTCTGTTCAGTTGTGAACGGTTGAATTTTAAAACCTGCCTCAGCAGCTTTATTATGTTCTAAGTCATTAGCCTCCACTCTCCACATGTGTTACGAATGTGATGTGTGCAGTAAAATATTCGAATAGGTTTTGTTACATATCTTTTCCAGGATATTTTTTTTTTGCTTTTTATAGTAAACTAAATTGTTGAAGGGAACCTGAAATTTCAAGTCTCTACCTGAGTTTTAAATATACTAAATAACAACTCGAAAAAGGTCTGGCCAGACTTATTAGTAAGACGAAGGGATAAACTATTTTCATCTTTCTCGTCTCTTAATTATCGAGTGTTTTTTGTTTTCGTTTCATAGTTATGATTCTTCTTAAAATGGCTATTTTGTGCGGACATTTGTACAGAGACAAGGTGATATATTGATATCGAAAACGATATCATAATTTAATGGAAACGCGATATTTTTAGCACGAAAAAAATAAAGTTTTCGAATCCACTTGTGATACTTTATATCACCTATGTGATATCGTTTCGAAATCGTTACAATATCGATTGGCTTATTGGGGAAAAACGTGTGTTATTGCTTAAGAGTTTTTAACATTGAAAGCAATTTCTGATCAAACAAACCTTTTCGACATATTCTGTTATTATATGTATGTTATGTTATATCTAGCGCAAATAGATCAACTTAGAAGAATTTTGTTGGTGAGAATCTAGTTCTGCATTGTGCGATCATGTGATCCATCGTTGTGGGTGTTCCAATTAAGCGCAATTCTGTTAGCTCTGTCCACTTATTAAAAAATAGTTGACAAACTACGTAAATTTAATGTCAAAAGAAAAGAGTTTATCCTTGTAATCTTTAGACTTATGCTAACAGCGTTTAGAAAATTGATATTCGGCAGCATTAATTTAAAGTTAAGAATCTCTAAATCGTATTTAAATTAATGTTGGCCCAAAAGAGTATTTGTATCTTTCCTACTTAAATTGAAATATCGGTGTAAATTTAAATTTAAGCCATCTAAAATTAGATGAAACATCTGTAATCTATCTTTAGCCTGACTAAATTAAATTTTTCTCTTTTATAGAAATCATCAGTGAAATCTTAAAGTAAACTTAAGAAATTACCCCTTCATAGAAAACAAGGACAGACGATAAAAGAAATACCCTCTGTTAAATGAGTGTGATGTCCTTAAGTAGCAGAGACAGAGAGATAAAACAGTAGTTGTGGCAGCAATCTTGGCATAATCAAGACGCCTTGACTGCTTAAGGACTTGCTGTCGATTTGTCTGAGTTTGTGTGTTTTTGATTCTTTATTGTTATTCTGTTTTTTTCTTTCTCCCTTTTTTAAGCAAGAGCTTAAATTTAAGGATTTACTTTGTATCCTCTATAAGTAAACTAATTTTTCCCCACCGCCTTCGAGCAAATTCAAAATAAAAGATGAAAAAAGCCTTCATAATACTCATATGTATTGGTTAGATGGACATGTGTTTAGGGTTTTTTCATTTCTCAGATGTCAGATTTTTGTGTGAGAAAAGTTTATTTAACATTTGCGATGTGTTCGAAAAAGAAAATCGCCTAATAAGCAAATAAATATTGCTGTTATTTTCCTTTTTTTTCTTGTTTTTCCAGTATGGTTTTTTTTCTGAAATCTATACAATATATTTTTTTATTTTACTGGAAGCATTTTTTTAATTCTTTTGCTACATTTTTCTTTTTGTACAAATGACAGCAATAATGATCATTTGTTTGCAACGATAATGATGTTAATAATAATGATGACGTTGATTTTTTTTATCAAAAAAGTGCGAAAACTAGAGCAAGTAATGTTACTTTACTCGCCTGAGCCGAATCTTTAATACTCTTCAAATAACGTAATGCACGGTCTAGGGTCTTAGAACACTTACCAACTAACACACATTATTAAAAAAAATTAAAAAAATATGAAAAACTAAATGTTTTCGTTAATAACACCTTTTTTTTAAACGGCAAGCCCTGTATTTATTATATTGAGCCCTAACCGTGAAAATAACGTAAGCGCCAAAAATAAAATTTTAAAGGTGAGAGTTTTTTATTTTATTTCATATAAATGCTATAAGATCGTAACGGTAGCTTATGTGACCACGACATTTTACGAGGCGATGCAAGTGTAGACAATAATGGCGCTTACGTTATTTTCGCGATTAGGGCTTGATATGTTTTATTTTTTTTAATTTCCTAATCTTATCTTGCGAAGCTCTTCGATTGTCTGCAGGAAAGAAACCAAAGTCTCTGGCGGGAATCGAACCCGCGACTCCGGCGCTAAAAGTCTAGCTCTCTACCAAATAGCCTACCGGGGCAATCAAAAAAAAATCCACACATTAAAAAAAAACAACAACAACACACAGTGGGAGATTTTGAAAAAAATGGGAATAATTCTGTGTTTTCTTAACGGCAAGTCCAATTGGAATAAAATTTTATAGATTTGGAAAAAATTAAGAACTCTGGATCGTTTAAAATTTTTGTAATACCCGAGCTGCCATAATTTGGGAACATATGGCAACCCTCCTGATATGTCTACAAGCCCAAACTTCACCTTTAAGTGAAAAACCACACAAAATTAATAATTTTTACACGATACACAAAAATATTGTTGAGGTTCACTAAAAAATATACAAACAAAAAAATTCTGATAGTGCATAGAAAAATATTCCTGAAAAATATTGATGGAATAGGCCTATAAAAGTATGAAGGCTTTATGGATTGTAATTTGACTAAGAATACTCATTCGAATTAATGTATACCAAAGAAACTTCTTGACTTTGTAAGCATTATCAATTAACCCTTTCAGTGTTTTTGTCGAATATATTCGACATTCCATTGTACTCTATTTCTACGCCCTTTTAATATGTAAAAATGTACAGTTAATTATATTTTTCTTGTTTTATCTGAAACAGAGACACTTTTTCTATTTTAATTTGTTATTACAGTATGCATTGACTTTATTTTCTTATTATTGATCGCATTGTCGTAAACTAGTCAGAAAATTTGTGAAAAGGTTATATTAAGGAAGCAAAAAATAATAATTTCAGTGATCAGGCGACATTAAAAAAAATTGTTAGAATGGACACAAAGGTAAATAAGTGTTTACTTGAAAAAAATATTGCAAAAATAAGTTGAAGGTTCTTTTGTGGACCTTTTTGGTTGTCGAATATAATCGACATTTACCTTAAGAGGTTGTATTTTTTTATTAGTAAGCACTAGAAAATAGTGTTTTTATTTAGAAATCATAACATTTTCCCTACGGATTTCCATAGACAATGGAAAAATTAAATAATGATCGGGTAATGGCCATGTAAGAAGCTTATTCGGATGTTGAGGACGTAATTGAAGATGATGACGTCATATTTGAAATCCCACAAGTGTAATCAAAGGATATTGTGCCTGGCGAGCAGAACTTTATGTTTATATACATATATTCCAAGTCAATACGTACACTGAGCTCCGAAGTTTCCACTTTTATTGACTCTTAAAAGCAATAAAAGTTGGCGAACAATCCGAATACCGGAAAACCATGGAGGCATTGTGTGACACTGTCAGAAAACAACAGCAGGTGTGAAATTGCAAAGAAATCTTATTTCAATAAATATTTAACGGATAAATCGTAAAAAATCTATTTATTTTCTTTTATTTCCGTACAAAAGAGAAGCATATATACGTAACAATAGGTATCCTTGAAGGTAAATGTCGAATATATTCGACATTCCCTAAAAACCAGGGGATGTGCTTGAGACGAAAACTACTATTTTTCCCGGCTTCAGCGCCATCACATTACCTCAAATACAAATTTTTAGATTTTTATCTAGCCACAAATTATTTTTGACCCTGAAAGGGTTAAGTACTTGAAACAAATTTTTTAATATTCTTTCATAACGAAATATTTCAGAACTGACGTAAGTTACGCTCTTGTGTGGTTTTTCACACATATGTGGTTACTATATAATTTGGTGACAAGTGTGAATATTTTTGATATGGTTGCGAACTGCCAGCAATGAATGTTTTAGAAAGTAAGTGCTTATATAAAATACACGCAATACATAATTAATGTTACATAAATCATGACTTTTATAACAAACGAACTATGGCGCCAAACAAAGAAATTAGACATTGTATTAGTGCGGAAAACCATACACGAGGGTAACTAACCTTAATTTGAGGGATTAGCTTGAATACAAGGCTTTGATTACCACGTGAAACTGTATTCCAATCGGTAAGTCCCGTCTAGGATGTACAGAATTATTTCCATTGTTTTTTTTTTATCTACCATTGTGCAACAAGGGATCTTATGACAAAAAATAGAGGCAATCGTTGTTAAATGATATATTTGGCCGAATTTCAGTGGCAGCATACGTGGCAGACCCAGTTCCGATCTATTCTAGGGTCTTCGGAAAACTCATTTCACACACTGACAATTTGGACCATTATTAAGAACAAAAAACTAAAAAAGTGTCTTTTGAACGAGTAATCAAAAATATATCAAAATTTTGTAAAACATATCACAAACTTGGGGAAATCAATTAGGGTTGTCATAGAAACCAATACTAGTTTTGCTAATTGTCGGTTTTGAAAACCAATATTGGTTTCATTTGGAGTCACGAAACCAAGTTGGTTTTGTTAATTTCGAATGTTAATAAAACCAATATAGAAACAGCTGTTGTTTATATTTTTATTATTTTTTATTTTACTTTTTTGTCGAAAATTAACAAAATATTATATTTTTTTCATTAAAATATCAGTAAAAGTGTTTCTTGTGAAAATAATTGATATCAAATAATTAAAAGGTGATATGTGCTTATAAATAAAAGGACATCAGCAGTTGTAGCATTTTTGTTATTCGAAGATGATCTTGCATTGCATTTGTTGTTTTAATTTGTGTAATTTTTTATTGTTTTGTAAAAATGTGTAATTATAAAGCGAATTTATTAAAAATATAAACAAATTTGTTGTTTAACGTGATAAATAAGTAAAGTGACCACAGCAAAAAAAGTGAGAATAAGACTTTTGCAAATTTGCAGCAGCCCGCTGCCGGAGACTACCGGAAACATGCAAAAAATACTATTTCACCAATTTATCAATTTTATTTACTTCTATCTGTGGAATGTAACTGTTAAAGAAAATTAAATAAAAAATAAAGCTTTTAGCAACTATATTAATTTCCAATAAAAAAACAAGAACTGTAAGCTGCTTGGTTAATGCCAATAAAAAACCGATAACATTGGTTTCTGTGACACCTAAAACCGACACTAATTCTGGTTTCTATGGGGGGGGGGGGGGGGGGGGTGCTTTAATACCATGTCAGATAAGGCCATGATGGCTTTATCTCTCATTCAAAAGTGAAATAAAGGCTTTTTTTTATTTAAATGGGAGATAAAGCCATCATGACCTTAGCTCACATTAGCAATATTAGAAAATGTCTTTATCTCTCATTTCAGTTCCAAAGACACTAAAGTTAAGTATTGAAATCTGGCTTCGCATACTGCGGCCGCGCTTAGGGGTTTTTTCCTCCAGTAGGACGCGGCAGGTGGCTTCGTTGAATAAAGTTTTCCTGCGTGCGTTACAAGAATAAAAAAACGTTTTTCAATGATGACTAAGGATTTTCCCTTTTACAGAATGTTTACACCATGCATAACAATATTCTGGAAAAATATGACTTTATCTCACATTTGCGAAAAAAAATATGGCTATATCTCTCATTTCGCAAAATTTTAAGTATGACCTTACCTCTCAATGATTGGGCAATAGGGCCATTATGGTTATATCTCCCATTAAATTGAGCAATAAAGCCATCATGGCCTTATCTCACAAGGTTTTAAAGCACCCCAACGTTTCTATGACCCCAAAGCATTTTTTCTTGTCTATTTTAAAACCAATTCTGATAATATTGGTTTCTATGACAACCCTGAATAAAATTTTATTTTTAAGCCATCTGATTTGGCGTGGAATGCTCCATAGACTTAATAGGGTATAAGATAAATATTTTAGTTATTATAAACGGACTGACATATATACCCTTTCTACCTGTGGTATCCGGATCTCTATAATATAGAGTCTTTTGAACGAGTAATTATTAAAATATCAAAATTTTTTAAAAAAATATCACATACTTGGGGAAATCAATTAGGGTTGTCATAGAAACCAATATTAGTTTAGCTAATTGTCGGTTTTGAAAACCAATATTGGTTTCATTTGGAGTCACGAAACCAAGTTGGTTTTGTTAATTTCGAATGTTAATAAAACCAATATAGAAACAGCTGTTGTTTATATTTTTATTATTTTTTTTTACTTTTTTGTCGAAAATTAACAAAATATTATATTTCTTTCATTAAAATATCAGTAAAAGTGTTTTTTGTGAAAATAATTGATATCTAAGTATTAACAACTTTTGATGCTGGTTTTTATTATAAATTTTATTTAGTTTTGAGTTTCTCTTCAGTTTATCATTTGATTGCCAAAATTCTGTATTATCCCAATTAGCAACTTTGCTGGAAATCGATTGCAAAACAATTAGTATTCAAGTTCGATTTTCAAGATTTAAGGGTTGAGATACGATATTCTTTTGTTACACTTTAATTCAATAGAATTTTCCAGTAAAATGCGAATTTGAAATCAAGTTAATATAAGTGGAATATTTTGAAACTTGAATAGAATTTCAAAATACGTTTGAACCCAAGTTTATTACCAATAAAATTTTGAGCACTTTAAATATTATTTTTGAGTGCTTATTGGAATTTAAAAAAAGCAAGATGAATGTCTACGTTGATGAAATAATTTTGTAAATATAAGTATCTTAAAGAAGTCTATGCAACAGGATAATTGTAAATTATTTTTTCAAAAGATAAATTTGAAGCTCCTTATAAAAAGATTAAAGGAAAGGATTAAAAAAATTCTTAAACAAAAATACAAATCGATAAAAGAAATTTTAATGTGGCGCAAATAAATTTTTTTAACCCTCTAATCTGCAAGACCGCCTCAAGACGGTCTTCGATTCCTGGGCTCCATTTCTGTTTTATAAACTTTTAAACTTAAAAATGGAGAAAATTGTTTTTATACAACAGTTTTTTACATCTTTGTGTAAATTTATTCTCATATAATTATTGACTGGTGATTTGCGAGGACGTGAAAATGCACAGTTTGCACAGATTGCGAGTTAAAAGCGATATCATGAAACTCTTATTTTATTTTAGTTTAATACTGTATCTTATGTGAAAAATTAATAACATTGTGTTTTTGGCAGTTAATGTTTACAAAAATGTCCCGCACTGATGTTTGGCTGTTGCCACATATGTTTTTGATAATATCGATACCGAGACATTGCCATAGAAGAAGGCGTTCAAAATATGAAAATAGCCAACACCACAGATGCTTTTGTAGAGGCAATTAATTTTCTAATGAATTTGAGCACAATGGCTGATGTAACTTTCGTTAAAGATGTAGCTTAAAGCCAATGCGATACAAGAACCGTCGATAGTTGCAACCAGAACAAAAGTGTCCTTCGCATGCAAAAGGGGTCGATCTCCATTGCCAATGGCTAAAGCTAATGGACCATCAGTTCAACCTCATCCTGGCGGTTCTGTTGGAGGTTTGACGCTTTTCTTGTAAGTATTAATTATTTATTTTTATAAATGAAATATAAAAAAAAAAATCAACGAGCTCTCCAAACTTGTGTGTCGCAAACGCTCGATGTGCGTATACATATGTAAAGGATATAGCCTTTCGAGGCGATTCATCACTTCCATTGGCCGTAAAAGAGCTCAAAACACCAATGGCATTCTTCACGTAATGCATCACTGATGATATTATTGAATTAATCTTTGTATAGACAAATCGTTGTGCTCTAAAAGAAAATATAAACACAACGTTTTGAACAGAATATACTGCAAAAAGACATAGCATCGGCATAATGTTGTATATGACAGTATATCGCTTTTCTTATTTAGAAAGCTAATGCCTTTTTGCCGATTCAGAAGTGCATGCCATCGAAAAGATTTTTTCCATCAAGAAATATTTATCTTTTAAGATAAATCACAGCGAAAAAGAAAGCTGAACCGGTCTTTGATCCTTTGTTCCGCATCCGCACTTTGGAAAACAAAATAAACGACCGATTTGAGTCGATTCCACAAACAGCTTTACTTTGCGCTGACGAGCATATGTAGAGCACAAAGACAAAACACCAACTCCGTCCATGCATGCCCAAAAATCCGCATAACACTAGCTAACAAGGGCTTGAACTGGAGAAACCAAATATATTTTCTGGTGTAATTTGGTGGGCTGAAATCGAATCTGTAATGGGTTTTTCTCTATCACGTCAGATTGGAGATAAAAAAAATGTTTTTATTCGTTTTTTACATAAAAAATCACTAGTTTATTTAAAAATCAATGAATTTTCAAAAGTGAATGGCTTAATTTGAACGGCTTCCAGCATGCTTTTTTCTCAAAATCTTTGATAAATTCTTTTAATTTTCATTTAATCTTGGTCTCTTGTTCGCGCTCACTGCACCTAGTTTTTTTTTTTTTTTTTGAAAAAAATCTAAATGCGAACGAAGAATATGCAAAACATTGTCGGTACACAGAAAAAATTATTGCCGAATTATTTTCAAACAAACGCTTGTTTGGAAATATTTTTAATTTCTATAAATTTTTTTACTGATTCAAACAATATTTTTGTTTGATTTTTATTTAACCAACAAATATAAGAACAACAACAAAAAACACACACAGTCTATTTTTGGACGCTTTAAAAAAGGGCAACTATAAGAAAAACAATAGCAGAAACAACATTACAAGAAACAAAATCCCGTATTCAATTTTTTCAAACTGTTTACTTAAATACATCAAATACAAAAATATAATGATGACGAAAAACATATCGAGTCGGTCTGTCGCCGTTTTTGGGTTACATTTCTTCTTCATTAGCAAAGGAAAGGATACAGCAACAGTGAGTGATGACGAAAAACATTGTGTGTTTAAAAAGGACTTCGTTCAAAAATTATTTCAACAAAAAAATGTGTCTCAAAGCCAGCCGGCCGCTCAGCTCTCTCTCTCTCTCTCTCTCTCTCTCTCTCTCTCTCTGCCATCATCTTTTAATACAGTGCCTGCTTGTGTGCGCATCATTGCTTGTGCGAAAACTTTTTTTTTTGATTTTGAAATTTAGTATATGAATTTCAGTAAACTTTTTGTTTGATTCAGTTAAATTATTTAATTGAAAAAATCAGTGTTTTTTTCAATAAACGAAATGCAAATAAATTGTTTGAATATGCGAATTTGTTTATAGGACCGATTTCAGACAAAAAATTGTTTGATTCTACAAATTTTTTGTTTGAATTGGAAAAATAATTTTTTCTGTGTATATGTTATCCACGGTTTGTCCAAGTTTCTGAATGCAAAATCAAAATAATGTAAATATGCATATTTTAATGATTTGGTTATTGCATATCCTTTTTTTTCAACCAAATACTCATCACATACAAAGCAAAAATAGCTTGAATCAGTAACACACGTTCTCCCTGACATGCTCAAATGCTACTATTATGAATATTAAGAATGAATGTGGGCTTGTGTCAAATTAATCACCCCTATAGTGAAAAATTTTTCCCTCGTAATTTTTCCCCTTTTCACATATTTGCGATCATGAACAACTCCCATGAAAAAATGTAATTCAAAGGAGAATAATAACGTGAAAAAATGTTCACGGGAAAAAATTCCCCTTATCGTGAAAAATTTTTTCCCTCGTAATTTGTTCACATTTCCCTTAGATTTTCTCACTTTATTTTTGCTAGGGAACAGAACGTGTATGTAAGAAGCTCCTCCTATAAATCGAATATTAAGGGTTAATAAAGTTAAAAAGTTATAAACCGTGTAAGGAAACTTACGTCACCCACTGTATTTAATAAGTGTTTCATTTAGTTATTACTTTTTGCTTTAACTTGTACCGTTAGAAAGTAGTTCTGTAGTATAACATTAAGTCTACATATTAAGATCAATATAAATGAAGAAATAAAGGGCAGAAGAGGCAGTCTGCATCAAGTTTGAAAACAAACAACACGTCTTTTTAATTTCGCGACTACCATCCGCTACATGGCGACCGTTTTTTTTTTTTTTTTCTTTAGGAAGGGAGGTGTAAGGAAACTTACGTCACCCACTGTATTTAATAAGTATTTCATTTAGTTATTACTTTTTGCTTTAACTTGTACCGTTAGAAAGTAGTTCTGTAGTATAACATTAAGTCTACATATTAAGATCAATATAAATGAAGAAATAAAGGGCAGAAGAGGCAGTCTGCATCAAGTTTGAAAACAAACAACACGTCTTTTTAATTTCGCGACTACCATCCGCTACAACCGATATATTGCTCAACAAAATGCAAAACAACAGGCCGATTACTTGCGGATTTGTAAAGCATTCGATTGACTTGGTGGCAGAATTTTGGAAAATATTTTACACATTAAATTTAAAAAGTGCAAAAAACTAACGTTGTAACCAAACTATCCCTCCAATACTAAATATTTTGCGTTATTATTTTATCTTTTCTTTAAAATATATACTTGTATATTTTTTAACAAAAATTTCATTGATTTTTAATTTTCTTAATCTTTCTTCTTTTTTTTGAATTCACTGGAACTGATAGCGTGAAAATTTTTTCACATGAGATTCACGATTGCTTTTTTCCCTTCGAGGGGAATGAAAATTTCATGGGAACAAAAATTCCACTTGTTATTCACGATAGGGGTGAATAATTGTGAAATTGTAGTGTCAGTATCAGGGCGAATTAACTACAGGTGGCGGCGAAAATACAGCCGGTTATTTTATTTTTTTTTTTGTCATGCCCGAAATTTTTAAAGTTTTGTTTTTTAATAAATATTTTGTTTTACATGTTATTAATGAAAACTTTAACTAATTTTAAACTTTATCATTATATCTTAAAGATATTTAATGTTTATGTGCAGTTTTTATATTAAAATGCAAAAGTCGGACGCAGAAAAAAAGGTTTTAGATTATTTTTAATACAACATTCAATTCAATGCTCACAAAATTTTCACAAGTTTATGTTATAAAAACAGTTTTTTGCTTAATTTAAAAAATTATTAAATTTTTTTTTTTTTTTTTTTGACTCAAATGTTTTTATTAATTTTAGTCTAGGGATGCCAGATAAATTTTTTTTCAATCCCAAATAAAAATAAAAATTTCCTATAATATTTCCTCAAAAAAAAAAAAAAAAAAAAAAAAAAAAACGCACACATATCCATTATTTTTAAGAAATTATTTAGTTAAAAAATTACATATTAGTGGGGATTAATTTAATCTTATTAATTTGTATTTTAAATTTATATAAGTATAGATAAGTACACTAAAACAATAATGTCATTTTACCAATTTTACAATTTGGTAATTATCTTTTAAATTCTGATAAAAAATCTACGTTATTAAGGGAGAGGGAAAGTTAATCTAAAATATTATTAATACTGGTTAATATATAATACTTGAAGCATCATGTGCATACTAGCAAACACTATTCTAGCACTAATGGAGTCAGCCTGAAAATTCCCGTTTAACCATTTAATATCGTTAACGAACATTTGAAGTTGTGACATTTCAAATATGGAGAATTCGGGTTATAATAACGACCCCACAAACACATCAATTTACCGCGTAAAATATCCATTGGCTTAGCTTTTATATTGGTGGACATACGTTTGAAAGTATTTTTACTTCTTAAAGTATTAACAGGTCATCATAAACAAAAGGAGAAAACGTTTTTTATAGAAGAAAAATTTTAAAGAAAAAATAGCTTTACATTTTAAATAGAAAACTAATATAGCGTTCAGTAAATTCGATTTTTTTTTTCTCTTGGTGTTGCGCCATCTTAAAATATAAAATTTTCAAAATCGCTTAAAAATCCCGTCCCAATGGGTTCTCGTTGCCAGGGTATTAGACAGGGACGCATCTGGAATAAGTTTAGATAAAAGGAACAATTGCTTACGGTTGCTAAGACTCATGACGCAATGGGGAATTTCTTAAGATTAATTTTTTGTTCGTTGCTCCCCCTTTAAATTTAATCAAAATTCTTACTGCTATTTTACTGTAACTCACCTTAATTATATTGAAATTAACAAAATTATGTTTGTATGACTTTGGGCAAATAATCTTGTTCAAGTAATACTTGTATATATATATGTGTGTGTGTGTCTCCTTCAATACAAACACAATCACGTACGACTTAAAGTTGACAAAACCTTTAAATATAGTTGATTGGGCACAAACTAATTATTCGATTTTTACAGAAAGGTCATAATTACATTCGGGCATTACGTGTCCGTTAGGCCAAAAACTGTTGATTAACTTCAAAACAACGCAAGCAGCACAAAAAGTTAAATTGAACTTTGAGAGCAAATAATTTGAGCAGCAGTAGAGTAGAAAATATTGATTGGAAAATTTTAACTGAAGGCCAAAATGAATTAGAAATGAAATCGCAAAAAAAATTTGTTTAAAAATCGATGTATTCTTTCTTACTTTAAAAAGAAAAATAGTGAGATAAAAATAATCTAATTTCATTATAAATATCTTTCATTACAGGTTGAAAGGGTCATTCCATTTGTAAATTATACAATTATGAATTCTGAATTCATGCACAGAAAAATCGAAAAATCTAGTTAATTACTTAAATTAAAATAAATCTAAATTAAATTTCGTACTGATATTCAGCCTGCAAAAAAAAATTGATCATATCAATTAACGTATTGGTAAGTTTGCGCGTTTTGTGCTTGAAATCAATCTGAATAAAGTTTAGACTACCAGCCAAAGAGTTAATAAACAAAACGAACACGTTAACACAAATAAAAATTGTTTTCATTAAAATCGGTTAATTGAAATAATTAAAACTAGGGATGTAACGATACGCCTTTTCGCCGATACGATACCGATACTCAAGAAGAAAAATCGCCGATACCGATAGCGATACGAATATAAATTTTTTATCCAAATTTTGATATTTCAATCAGGCTAAAGTTCATTGAATTTAATTTTGATTAAATAAATTTTTATGAAGATTAATGAAAAAAAATAATTAGTATTGTGGTTATTTTGTTGAACTATTTATGGTTTTTACTCCAAATTTTTATATTTTTAATTAGGCTTAAGTTCATGAAATTTAATTTTTATTAAATTATTTTTATGAAGAAAGGAATTTTACAACATGAAAATCAACTTAAATTGTTATTGATAATCTTTCATTATTGACGTGGCTCGGGCTCGAACCCTGGCCGGCAGGTTACCATGACATGTTTCGATCGCAACCACTCGATCTCCTCAGATGGATTTGCCGTCTTACACTCGCAGCCATCGACGACTGCTGACGTCACCAGTCAAACATCAATCCTTAAACCAAATTGTATTTTAACATTTGGTAGATCGAAATTTGCTTTCCTGAATGATTATCCATTTAATTGATTTTACATGTTTTTTCCTTTTACTTCTGTTTTTTTCGTACTTTCGTCAAGAATTTTTCTTGAAGTCCAAGTACATTTTTTTGTTTTTTCACTTTGTCTTTCTCTTTTCTGTTGACCTTTTTCAGCACAACTTGAAGGACAAATGTACACATAGAGCTCGTGCCTTAGCTTTAACAAAAAAAAACAGAAGTAAAAGGAAAAAACATGTAAAATCAATTAAATGGATAATCATTCAGGAAAGCAACTTTCGATCTACCAAATGTTAAAATACAATTTGGTTTAAGGATTGATGTTTGACTGGTGACGTCAGCAGTCGTCGATGGCTGCGAGTGTAAGACGGCAAATCCATCTGAGGAGATCGAGTGGTTGCGATCGAAACATGTCATGGTAACCTGCCGGCCAGGGTTCGAGCCCGAGCCACGTCAAGAATGAAAGATTATCAATAACAATTTAAGTTGATTTTCATGTTGTAAAATTCCTTTCATCATAAAAATAATTTAATAAAAATTAAATTTCATGAACTTAAGCCTAATTAAAAATATTAAAAAAAGATTAATGAAAATTTAATTGAATGAACTTTAGCCTAATTAAAATATCAAAATTTGAATAAAAAACCACAACCAGTTCAATAAAATAACCACAATACTAATTATTAATAAAAATTCAAGGTAAAATTAACTAAACTCAAGTAGAGTAATTTCTTTTTTTTATAATTATTTATTTATTTCAGTTTATAGGTTAAAAATCCTTACAGACATAAGTGCTAAAATAAGAGTACAATAAATAAAAAATTATTTTATTATTTTAATTTAAATAAACAATAATTTTTCTTTTTAAAACATCGCTACTATCAGAAGTCAATTAAATGATAAAGACTATTAAATTTCACGCAAATTTGACAAAAGAAGTCGTTGTTAGCGTGAACTGAACAATAATAACTTAAATTTAACAGCTGAAAGTTTCGTGTGGGTCTAGCTGGAACATTTAAGCTAATTTAACTCAACAAGAAATTGGAGTCGACATCACCGCGTATTAGACACATTAAAACGAAATACTAAGCATTGTTCTTCGACTTTTTAACATCGATAACTTAATACGACCAAGTCTGCTTTCATACGAAGGTGATACAAGCGAATTCCATCCAAGACCTCTTAAACAAAATAAAAGGAACTGTTGCTGTACAGATTCAATGCTGTTGATATACATAGGTATTGAAGTAAAGATCCCATACAATTGATCCATATTCCAGAATAGGGCGAACCAGAACCATGTACTCACTCCATTAGCTTTATTAGCCATCAACGAAATGTGATCGCCGAATTTTAGTTTATCTATCTATATACATTTCGCTCATTTGCTGCAAGACCGGCATAACTCAAAAAATTAAATTTTGGAGTTAGAGATGCAGAATTGTTCGCTTTGTTTTTCTTTATATTGTGTATTAAATTCATCTTTATTTCTTTTATACTTTCCCAGTTTGAAGAGAATGTGTCTTCTTTTTTTCTTAGTAGTTAGAGCAAATCAAAAACTTTAAATGCGTTTATCTCGAAATTGATTTTTTTGAGTTATGCCGGTCTCGAAGCAAATGAGCGATATATAAAAATAAGTTGCATTGTGTTAGTAATTGATGTTCCCTAAAATGCGTAAGCCGATTTTGTTTCTGTAAAGGTTTTTATGTATAAACGGTCTTCAAATCTGTATTGGTTCATGAGTTATATTTTAGGGAGCACTGAATTCATTCCGAAACATGTATTTATATTCCCATACAAATATCAACAAAATGCCCTCCATTTTGAACTCCTCCGAAACGGCTTGACCGATTTTTGTGAAATTTTTTATATGTATTTGTTAGGTATGAGAATAGGTCGTAGAGTATATTTAATATCGCTAGAGGGCGCAAAATATTGCAATATGGGTAAAAACTCCCACTCCCCAATCTTCTGAAGTAATCAACCGGTTTTCTTAAAATTTATCATGCAGACAATGTTACATCTGAAAGGGAATAGAGAATAGGGTGTGAAATAGGGCAAGAGGGCTAAAAGCTCCTCCTCCCTATATCTTCGTAGCTAATCAACCAATTTTTTTTGAAATTTCGCAGGCAAATAATTTTAGAGTTGGAAAGAACTATAGCGTATAGTTTTTGTTATTTAGGTCGGGAAATAGAGCAAGAGGGGTAAAAGCTCACTCTTCCTCAATCTTCTTAACTTATCAACCGGTTTTCTTAAAATGTGTCATACATACACTGTAACATCGGAAAGAGGACATGGCATTAAATAGGGGAAGAGGGGTAAAAGCTCCGCCTCCCTATGTCTTCTTAACTAATCAAAAAATTTTCTTAAAATTGGGTAGGCAAATTGTGCAGCATCTTAAGAAAGAACTATAGCCTATAATTATTTCTTAAAATTTGGCTATCAGACACTGTTACATCTGAAAGAAATAAGTTAAGTGGCTAAACAACGTTTGCTAGGCCAGCTAGTGATCTAATAAAGTACCGATATCAACAATATTGTGAACTTTATCCAGTAATTTTCCATTAAGATGATTACTAGTATCAATTTTTAATAAGCAGAAAAGTTTCATGTGTTTACATTTCTTTAAGTTTAAATCCAATAAGTTGTAATTACACTATTGAGAGAAAAGTTCTATGTCAGTCCTCAAAGAGGATTGATTAATAACATTGTTAAATAAATGAAAAATTTTTACATCATCAGCAAACATGAGAATGTTGGAGTGCTGTACAACGGATGGCAGATCATTTACAAATAATGTGAATAAAACGGTACCTAGATGACTTCCTTGAGGCACACCAGAGACATCATTGATAAGTTTTGGGGAAGCAGTCTTAAATTTGACTTGTTTGGTTCTTTCTAAAAGATAAGATTTAAGCCAGCGTATTGTGTTGTTGCTAAGTCCCAAAAAAAAAAAAAAAAAAAAAAAAAAAAAAACAGTCTCAATACTTGCAACGCAAAATGAAACTAGACTATTGTTAAAGCAAATCTGCCAAAGGGTTTTTTTTTAGTTTCCTTAGCTAATCCCGCGGAGCTCTTCGCTTGTCTGCAGGAAAGAAACCAGAGTCTCTGTCGGAAATCGAACCCGCAACCCCGGCGCTGATAGACTAGATCACTACCAACTAGCCCAGCCTAGCTTGCAAAGTTAGCTCGGGTTCCTGATATATCGGCCCTTAAAATTTCTGAATTTTTGGAAAACGTGTTTGGGTTAAGTCAAAAAAAAATATACTTAACTTACTTCTGAGCTGAAATACTTTTTCAGATGTCTTCAGAAGAATCGTATAACGATTCTTTGCTTAGAGTTTATTAACATTCTAACACTCATTTTAAGGGGACAATTTTGTCCTTTTTTTAACTTCCCCACAAAAGTATACTAAAAGGGCACTATATTTTCTGCATCAAATTTTACCAGGGATCTTCTAAGACCAAAAAATCGTTCAGTATGAAAAATGGGGTTTCGAAGACTTCAAAAATTTAAATGCCCGAAATTTTGAAAATCCGTTTTACCGTGCAATGTATACGAACTTTTGGTCTTAGAAGACCCCTAGTAAATTTTGATGCAGAAAGTATTCGTTGAACATTTTAACCCTCTAAAGTACCCTTTTAGTATATTTTTGTGTGGACGTTAAAAAATTACCCCTTAAAATGAGTGTTAGAGGGTTAAAATGTTCTAGGAAAAGAATCTCCATACAATTCGTAGAACATTTTAACCCTTAAAAGTGCCGTTTTAGTATACTTTTGCGTAAGTGTTGGGAAAAAGGAAAAAATTAATTCTTAAAATGAGAGTTAGAGGGTAAATAAATGCTAAGAAAAGAATCGACATACGATTCTACTGCTGACATCTGAAATAGTATTTTAGCTCAGAAGTACATTTAGAATATTTTTGTTTGACTTATACCAAAAGCCTTTTTAAAGAATTTAAAAACTTTAGGGGCCCATATTTTGGAAACCCGAGCTAACTTTTCAAAACCCTTTAGCATATTTGCTCTACTACATAGTAGTATACTTTAACCTGAACATAAAAAACCATAATTGAACACCGCTTGCTCATCAATTTAGATGTTTTTATGTTTTTATTATCTCTTTAATATATCAATACATACAAACATCTCATGTGTAATTTCTTAATGTGCTTGTGATTGACATACATTTGTATTTGCGCCTTGACATTTATTATATGGTCGCTTTGCTATATCAGAAAACGTTTAGTTGCTTAAACTATTATATTTCGTTATACACACTAACGTACATCGCATTTCATATAGTTACATACAAAAAAATAGAATGTCTAGATAAATAAATTTAAATACATTATCAGATATCAAAATTTTTTACATCAATACAATCATCACTAATTTTAGTATCCTAGACTATGTCTGTGTTGCTAAGATTGCATGTTGACAAGGACATGTTTTCGCATGTGTTACATGAATGCACACATGATACATTAACATGTCATAGGGGTAATCAATCAATTTACTGAGCAACAACAGCAACAACTATAAAAGCGAATATCAAGAAAAGTAACAACAATGATGATGAACTGAGATATCACATACTTTTACACCGTAACAGTTTAGAGCTGTAAAAGTGTCATAAGCATACTTACTACACATACTTATTTGAACTTATAAATATACACAAACATTTAGTTCGGTGTTAAATAAGAAAACCCGGAAAGAATTGTTTTAAAGAATGCTGACGAGAGAGTTTTTAAAGAAATTCAATACAAACTCTTTCGTTTGGCAACGGAAATAAAAAAGTTTATAAATAATTTGTTTCGCTCTTATTTTACCTTTATACAAGTATGCAGCCCTAGATTAAGTTATAAGTTATTGAAACTGATTTCGATCTTGATAGTTTTTTTTTTCATTATTTATTTATTCAATCCTCATATATTAAATATGAACTAACAATAATTAATCAAATCTTATCCTAATACGTTATTTTATGTCCTGCCAGTGCCAGACAAAAATTTTCTTCATCACGGGTTCTGTTCACATGTATAGGTGTTTATCGCTCATCTAATTGGGTAAGTGCTGCAGTGTATCTTCTTCTTAAGCCAGTGTGGCCGCCATGATTTAAAATATTTCGAGCTAGTGGATTTGGGTGTTGTTAAAGCCTTTTTAAATATTTTACCGCATATTTTGTAATCATAGTTTTTACTAATGGCACATTGAGATCCTTATGAATGTTTGAGTGTTTAACATACCAGGGAGCTGCTGTGATTATTCGAAGAAGTTTATTTTGGCGCCTTTGAATTTTGTCGATATTATAGGCCGAGACAGTGCCCCATAGTTGCATACCGTAGCACCAGATAGGCTTTAAGATAGAGTTGTAAAGTAGAGGCTTGCAATAGAGACTAAGGACAAAATTTCTTCCAATAAGCCGATGAATTTGAATGACTTTTAGTTTCATTTGGGTTAATTTTGCCTCTGTATGGCATTTCCACGTTAATCGCCGATCCAGATGTATACCGAGATATTTTACATGCGAATGTTGAGGAATTATTTGATTATTGATTGTTATAGGGGGGCAAGATTCCCGGCGGAAGGTGAGGGTAATACATATGCATTTTTGCTCATTGACCATTATCCTCCATTGTCGTAACCATATTTCTAGTTGAAATATATGATGCTGTAAGTAACGAGATGCTTCATAACGGGTTTCGTGGACGCTTAGAAAAGCTGTTTCGTCTGCAAATGTTGAAGTTGGGGTGTAGTTGTTTGTTGGCATGTCCGAAGTATAAATTAAGGGAGCCCAGGATGCTGCCTTGTGGGACTCCAGCGCCAATTGGCTGAGGTAAACTTAAGAAATTTCCTTCTTTAATAATAAATTGACGACCGACTAAGTAGCTTTCTAGCAGCTTGTGTGTGTTTGCTGGTAAATTTTGCTTCAATTTATGTTATAAGCATTCATGCCAGACTTTATCAAAAGTTTTCGAAACATCGATGACGATTGTTGAGAAATAGTTTTTTTCTTCAAATGTTTTTCTGATGATCTTGATAGTAATAAAAAAAAATTTTAATTAATTTCATGTTGTAAAATTCCTTCATAATTATATGAAAATTAAATTTGATGAACTCAAGCCTAACTAAATGTCAACATTTAACATTAAAAATCGACAGTTCAACTAAAAAATCACAATTGTTGTAATCTTAAAATTCATAAGGAATTTGTTAGTGGCTGTAGTTTCCGGTTAAGCGTTCTTCAATTATTGTTTTATCGAAAAATACTTTGAATGCTAAATACGGTTTATTTTTATCCTTTTTGGGCAAGTAAAATATATTTTAAGCCCGGTAGAACTTAAGGAAGGGTTAGTTGACAAACGAACTGTGATATTTAGCTCACCTTTTGACATTTATGATCAATATACTCATGTAAATCATCATGAATAGATTTATGCTTTATCTTAATTTAATTATAAATCAGTCATCAATTCGCTTCATGGTGTTCATAGCGCATGGCTTATTTTTCTATTAACAGGTTAATTTATAAATGAAATTTCCCTAATTGGAGTGAAACCAATCCAGAAGTGACCCTACAGACTCCATTACACCCGGGTCAATTCACTAGACCAGCAGCGCTTGCAAAAGTGAACGTCGGAATGCCGCGGTATCCATACGTCCGAAATTTTTTTTACATGTAAATGCTACGTATTCATTTTCCAAACAAAGACAGTTTATCGTTAAATCTTTATTTTTTGTGACCATACGGTAACCATTAATATGCAGAGAAGCTTTAGTTAGCGAAGCCGGTCTTTGTTATACCGTAGAGGAGAAAATCCTTACGTCCGGCCGAAGGCCGGCTATGCAGTGAAGCTTTAGTTAGCGAAGCCGGTTTTTTCCATATTTAACAAGTTAAATACACATTAGTGTTGAGTGTAAAACGTAGATATTATTTTGTTCAATTGTAATGTAAAAAAAATGTACAATTTTTTTATGGGTGCGTGTAACCTGATAAATAATGGCTGATTTTTTAAGAGCTATAAGAAAGTTTAAATAAAAAACACATACAATTCAGAAAACTGCATGAAATCTTTATTTGAATCGATAGAACAGTCCATATTATTTAATCTTTGAAGATTATTTCATGCAAATGTTGACCTTGACTGCGCCTCAAATGGCCCATCCGCTTAGTCCAATTTTGGCATACTCTTTCCAACATTTTGGCCGGTATCTCATGAATAAATGCTACAATGTTGTCTTCCAATGCGTCAATTGAAGCGGGCATGTGTGTATAGACACGAGCTTTAACATAGCCCCACAAAAAATAGTCTAAAGGCGTTAAATCACACGATCTAGGCGGCCAATTGACCGGTCCCGAACGTGAAATAAAATGTTCACCAAACTCGCCTCTCAATAAGTCCATTGTTAAGCGTGCTGTGTAGCAAGTGGCACCGTCTTGTTGAAAACACATGTCATGCACGTCAAGCTCTTGCAATTTGGGCAAACAAAAGTTGGATATCAGCTCACGCTGTTGAGTAACAGAGGCCCAAATGCTGCGAACGGCGACGAATCGATAATTGATGGTCATCATTAACACTGGCCGATACAGCTGCGATATTTTCTTCACTTCGCACTCTACGTTAGCGTGTTGGTGGTTTAATGTCCAACAATGTAAGTTTGGTGCGAAATTAAGTCACAATAGACCGAATAGCCGCTTCAGTGGGTCGATTAAACTGACCATAAAATGGAAGAAGAGCGCGATGAACTTTCTTAAAAGTGCACGCATTTTGATAATAAAATTCAATAATTTTCAAGCGTTGTTCGTTTGCAAGACGATTCATGGTTAAATTATAGACCAAACTAAAGATGTTTGACAGTGAAACAAAACACGAAACGTGCGTCAGCTGTTTAAACCAGTGTTGTCAAAAAGATAACAGCTAAAAAATCACCCGATATATTACACTTTATTATACATTATAAATTTTTAGAACAGAAAACACCATTATTTTTAAAAATCCCTCTTATTGTTATTAGAGATTCCAAAGTTTCCAATTCCATTTTCGATTTTTTCGAAGACCAAATAATTATAAGATATTAAAAAAATTCTTTCTGTCGGCGCATTAAAAGCATGCTTATCAAATGCCCAACATCCATGTTTTTATAAGGAATATCTTTCGACTGCGTAAATTTTTCGACCATGACTAAAAACAAAATTGATTTCCTTTAAAGTATTGAATTATTTTTTTTTAGTTAATAGCTTATTTATTATTCTTAAAAAAAATTAAACAATTATGATTAATTCACATACACTGAGTAAACATCAAACCTTCACAATAATCAAGTCAAATGCAAGCAAAGAATAAATATACACATGAACAATTTAAGCGGATTTTCAACTTTTTTGCTAAATATTGTGGAAGTAATGAAAAACATGAATATATGAATATTTACGAATATTTTATGCATAAAAGTTCACTAGGGGTCTTCAAAGACGTGCAACTTATGTAAAACGGATTTTTGAAATTCCGGGCCTTGATTTTTTTTGAAAACCCGTGCACATTGCACGAACTTTTGGTCTTAGAACACAATAACACAATAACAGAATAAATATTAATTCATTTTATATTGTAAAATTCCTTTCTTCATAAAAATAATGTAACGAAAATTTGATTTGATGAAGTTTAGCCTGATTAATATAAATATAAAAAATATTTCAAAAAACTTAACTAAATATGATTTATTCGCCTTTCAACATCAAAATATATGAAATAAAAAACCATTACGTTTACTCTCTTTGTAAAATTGATAATAAAATTGAAACGTCGAAAAGTGATGATGATTTACATGGAAGCAATAAAAGAGAAAATTAAAGAAAATCTCATTCGAGTAATTTACTTTGTCAAAGTGTTGAGGAAGTATAAGAATAAAATACAAGAGGGTAGTTAAGTAAAAATAGGAAATCATAAATAATAAAGTGACTAAAGTGACTAAAGAAAGGCACGACAACCGGATTTGAACTTCGCTTTTCATAAGGATCCAGAATATATATACTTTATAGGGTGTAGGACCTTCGCTGAAGGGTATTATTTTGGTTATAAGACTTGGACTCGGGAAGATCTATGGTTCCCGAAAATGGGTATTTTTAACACATTAAGGGCTGATGGGTATTTAAATACCCAAAAACAGAGCCTTCGTAGAAAAATTCTGGCTAACTTCAGGTAAGAGGTATCAGAAATTGGTTTTTACAGAAAGATAAAGAAAGGATAGGACTACTTAAATAAATTTTTTTAGTGATATTTTGCCCCTTTTTATTGGGTAAGTAAGCGGTTAAAAGTTAGAATTTTTTAATATTTTGGAAAAAGTGATCGACAACGGCTCTGGAAAATTGGGAGAGAAGAAAATCGGAAAACCCTCTTGGTGACTTATAGCATTAGGTGTTCTCTGCTTTAGAAAAAAATATTAGCTAAATTCGGCCAATAACGTTGACTACAGGTTTGATTCAATGACATGGGTATTTAAATACCCACTTCGCCGTTAGAATACACACATTTTTTCGGCAAGTAAAAATGCGTTGTTTTATGTAAAATAAACTATTTATAAAGCTGTTATGATACTTGCTATTTTTTGTATTTTTTCTATATTGGAGAACAGGGCAAATATATTTGCAAAGGAAAACTGACTAAGTGTAAAGTGTATGATTATATCATAAAAAATCTTTAAATGTCAAACAAATATACATGTGTTATCGATAAGTAATCTAATACTGTCAAAAAAAATACAAAAATGTTTAACTTAAAATTGACATTTCCAGATTAATTGTTAGCACTGTTGCCAATTTTTTTAGTTTTTGATCGAAAGTAGCGGGTTTTAAATTTTTTTTTTTGCGATTTTTAGCTTTTTTGACGGGTTTTTGTGGGCAAAAAACGTGGGCAGTATTGTTTGTTTTGTTTACATTTTTTCAAATTGTATTTCTTGTTCTTTCTCGCATTTTTTGTTTCATTCAGTCAATCCTAGAGAAATCTAATACAAAAAATAGCAAGTATCATAACACCTTAAGTAAAAAATAAAGAAATAAATATCACAACTGTGGTCGATTATTGAGATAATTTTATATTTCTAATGTTTTTTCGGACATCAGCATGCAACTGTGCAAAACAAGCCTTTGGGTGTTACTAAAATTTGCATTTTGAACAACCAAAGTCAGTTTTGCTTCACATTGTCCAAAACAGCCAAGCTTGATAATTTGGCTTATCATATGGTCAAAGCTATCCATGCGCTTTGACATTTCTTGTGCATTTGTGACAACTTTTTCTCTTACACCAATGCTTCAACAACGCTCACGAAATAAAATTAACTCATGATTGGAGATCCTTCAGCTTTTCTTAGCATGCAGTGTAATTTCTAGGGATACACCATACCACCATCCAAAGCATTAGTAAGAAGGCCTCGGCTGTTTCGTATAAAATATAAGATACACATTCCACATTTCCTTTTATGACAACAGGGAAGAGAAGGAGCAACATTTTTTGTTTTGTTTCTTCGCACAAGCAAAAGCAAAATAATTATTTTTTTTATCCCGTTACCATTCTTATGTAACTGTGAAAGAAGCGAGAGCAATGACAGCGTGTGTAAAAAGATATGAGAACGGAATAAAGCGAGCAGAACTTTTAAAGCGCCAATGTTAAATGTGAACCACACCTTAAGTTTTTTTCCTGCATTTCATTTGACATTTCTCAAGTTTAGACTAACTCAATTTAAAAAGATACACAACCAAGCAACGCATTTAAGTTATTCAGGCTTATTATAAAAATTATAATCAGTGATGAGGCACATTTTAACCTCAGTGGATTCATCAATAAGCAGAGTTGCCGCATTTGGGCGAATGATTATCCAAGAGTGATTGTCGAAAAACCAATGCGCCCACAAAGAGTGACCGTTTGGTGTGGTTTATGGGCTGGCGGCATTATCGGGCCGTATTTTTTCCAAAATGACGCCGGTCAGGCAGTTACTGTGATTGGTGTTCGCTGTCGTGAGATGATAACGAACTTTTTATGGCCCGAATTGGCAGATATAGATGTGGACGATATGTGGTTTCAACAGGACGGTGCCAGTTGCCACACAGCTAACGAAACAATGGCTCTTTTGCGCGACAAATTCAATGGCTGCGTTATCTCACTTGGTGGCGATGTCAATTGACCGCCAAGATCATGTGATTTGACACAGTTGGACTTCTTTCTTTGGGGTTATTTGACAGAAAAGGTGTACGTCGATAAGCAAGCAAACATTCAAGAGTTAAAGTATGAGATAATTCGGCACATTAACGGCATAGAACCTCAATTATCCCTCAGCGTCATCGAACATTTAGACCATCCGATGGAGGAGTGCCGCCGAGGTTTGACAGGTAAAAATTAAAAAAAAACGCAATGTCAATATAAATGCCCTTAGTATCAAATGTGTGAAATTTCCTCAAAATCCGACCACGAAATCGGGGGTCAGTCTTTAATGGGTTAAAAAAAATTTATATTTTGGTCATAACTTTTTCGTATCTAAACCGATTTTCCCGAGTTTCTCAGAAAATATTTTCTATTAAACATTTCCGATCTTTTGATATATAAGGCGTAACCATAGGTCATATTACAGTCAAAAACTTCAGGTTCTTTTACAATTTTTGAAATTTTTTGTATGGGAGGTACCACGCCCACTCCTCCAATACCGCCCTCATTTTGTGAGATGGTGTGTATTTTTAACCTAAATGTTTGTACGTAATTTGAAAACTTTGGCTTTTGCCGTTCTCCAGATATACAGAAAAAAAGTAATAAAAATACAACAACCACAAGAGATTTTTTGGAAAAATTAGAGGCAGTCGTGGTTCTTTGGTCATATCTCAGCCATTGTTGGACCTGTGGTGAAGGATATAAAAAAAAAACATCATGGCGCACTAAAAATGTAAGCAAATTTTGACACTATCGAGAATATAAACAACTGAACAGCTGATCACTTGCATGTACTTGTTATAAATATACTTTGGACCTAATATACTTTTCTCCCTTATAGTACTAAAATTGACTTTTAATATAAAAAAAAAAAAAATGATTTCTCATACGCACGCAGAGAAAAAATATGGTGGGGCATGGTTACGGCAACAACACTATGTTTATAAAATATCAGCAATATTATAGTTACTGTAAACATATCAATGTTGATCGCAATTATAAATTTGAGTATTGTTGACCGAAAAATAATCATTTTTCTAACAACTAAATTATGATAACTTTCAAAACATATTATATTACTCGTAATCATATCATGATATCTATTAGCCATAACATGATAACTTTCTATACATTTATCATATTATGTTTAAGATGCAATCAAACTATTTTTACTCTAATAATATTATGTTAGCGTCATTTTTAAAATAATTTTGAATCAGTTGTGTCGTTTATTGGGAGCGGCTTATTAATTTAAAGAAAAATTCCCATAAAAAAATAACTTTAAAGAAATAAAAAAAATTAAAATATTAGCGGAGTTTATTCAGTATTAGTGATTTGATAGTGCAAACAAAAAATATCGTCGTTTTTTTTGTAAAATCCAACAACAAAACACACAGAGGTTTCGTTATACAATTTCATGAAAGTGATACGATATTTCTTTGGTTTTCATGGGCAACCGCGTATGTCTTAAAACAAATTTTTCAGGAGAGCCGAAAAACCATTCTAGGTCAAACTATGGGCTAGGTATTGCACTTTTTAAACTTTGTCACTATGTTAAAAAATCGGAATTGATCCATCTTGTTTCCAACATTTTTAAAAACATGTAAAGAGCGTTTTATATTAGGCAAAAAAGGAAAAAACATACGCGGTGGCCCATGATAACCACAGATTTTGCATTTGCTCTTTTCCAAGCCTTATATTGAACTCCGCTATAAAAAATCGATGAAAAACTAATTTTAATTTATTTTATATTTTTATGACAGTTATGAAATGTATTATTAATGATTGCTTCTTAATTTATTATGATTAACTTGGTGATAATATGATTACTTCTTAGCTTATTATGATTACCATGACAATAATATGATAATTTTTTTAGCTTATTATGATTAACATGAATATGATTGCATCTCAACTTATTATGATTCACATGACAATAATTTGAATACTTCTTAACTTAGTATGATTAACAGAATAATAATATGATTAAGGGAAAAATATTATGATGTCATATTACGAGTAAATTTAGTCATAATATGATTCAATAATAATATGGTGACTACAATCATGAATCTTATCATTATATGTTTACCACAACCATGTTTTGCGTGCGGAAACTCAATTGTTCTAGTTGTTGTTGTTATTGTTCTAAAATGTATTTTTTAAACGAAATATGACTTTTGTAATTTTCTATTGATTTTCTTTAATCACAGTAGATTTTTTGTAAATCTTGTGTATCAAAGTGTATTTTGTATTTCATACTTATGTGCGTTTTGACACAAAACTTAAACACAATAAAAGGAATTTTTTTTTATATTTTTATATTTATTTATGGTTTTCAGTCAAATCCTTTTGACTGACATACTTAAGTATAAATTGACGCACAAATACAATAACGAACAAGTTATACATGTTAAAGTGTTTATAGTACACGATAAAAATGGTAAGAATTTTGAACGAATAACCTTATTTACGGAGGTATATAAATATATGTACGTATACATATATACATACAAGTGAAATTAACTAAAAACTTTTTACTATATATTTTCTTTTATATGAAAATATTACAAACCGACAGTTAAACATACAAATAAATCACTTTGTAAATATTTGTATTATAAAAGTCTAAAAAGGAAATATCAGCTAACATTTTCTTGAATGAATACACATATATATAAATGTATGGATATGACATGAATATTATAAATGTTCTTGTCAGTATTTGCATGGACACCAATGACAACTTTAACGATTGTTAAATAAAGGGATGAATGTACTGAAAATTGGATAAAAATTTAGTAATAAAATATCCCAGTATTCAAAATACTTGTACATCGAATTTGTATTGAAGGTGAACCAGTTTTTTTTGTAAAATTTCATCGATATCTTGCTTGATATAAAATCGATATTAAGCGTGTTTTGTTATGTGGCGTTTAAAACGACAGGAACTCAAAGTTTTTTAAGTTTATCGTTTAGATATTTCATCGATATAAAATGAAATAATCAACGAAAATTAATCGTTTTGGCTAATTTCATTTTGTTAATAACATTTTAGGTACATTTTATTAACCTTTCTAATAACAATGATAATTTCGAAGTAGCTTAAACAGCTTAACCTTATAGAAAAGCTTTATGTGCAACAATTTAACCGATTCTCTGTATAGCAAAAACCTGCCCTATCTCAGTTTTAATTGCTTGGATTAGTTCAGAAGATAGTTTCGGTAATACAACTTATATCGCAATACGTACCTATATATATATATCAGAGATCAGCAATGAATCGTTTGTTCGCTACTAACTCATGAAATTGTAAGTATAAGTGCGTAGACATCATTAAAATAAAACTACTTTGTTTCACTCATACTCACGAGAGCAATTAATATAAGTGTGACGTCGACATCAAACGCATACTCATAAATGACATCAGTTTGATTTATAGATTCAGGAAAATAACTACAATACTCACATTGATTCAACTCATTCAGCTCATCTCTTTACCGTTTTAACACAACAGATCAAACATACAACTTCATAATCAGCGCTGCCAGATAAATTTACCGAAAAATCTTCCACTTCATACATATAACTTTAGTAAACTGTAATTCCCAAATCGTCACTTTGCTATTTCGGGGACAACTCTGGCAGCTTCACATTTTGCTTCGCCTATACACATTGAGTTAAGTTGAATCTTACCCAACAAACACGGAGCTTTGATTTCAAATTGAAAATGATTTGAAATCAAACGTTTTCTCAAACGACAAACGTTTGATAAAGATTTAAAAATCAACGCATGCTCATCAAAAAGGGGAAATTATTATCAAGTTGAAAAATACCTTTATTTTCAACTTGCTTTCAAACGGAATTCTCAAATGTTTTCAATTGTGGATATTAATACAATGTGGAACATAAACAAAAATATTTTATTTTTTTATTTAAATTCAGTATTTATTTAAATAAACTGTGAGATAAACATTCGCCAACATAGATAAAAGATAAAATGAGGTTCTTTCCGTCCTCAACTTCTTGCAAAGACGAAATTTGCTCCCTTTTATTTTGGGGATTGTAGCACCGCGATCGTTCAACAAACTTTCTTTACTTTCCCGTTTTATTTTCCTTTTTTTTTGTATTCTTAATCATTGGAATTACTCACAAATAATTTTTAATTTTCACAAGAAATAAGCTGTTCACTTTATATTAAAATTTATTTTTAATAGTAAAACACATGTAACCACAAAGTTAAAAATGTAACTTTAATCGCCATTTTTAATGCTTTTTTCGCTTTAGTGCTGCCAAGTTTATTTTTGATTTGAATTTAATATTTGAAAAACATTTGACATCAAATTGATAAAACATTTGATATCAAATGCTTATTTTGAAATCATTATCAATTTGAATATAAATGTTAAAAACGTTTGAGAATTCTGTTTGATGTCAAATGATAAAGTCATTTCATATCAAAGGTTTGACTTCGTGTTTGTTGGGTAATTAACTGCTACCTAAATGTTGCTTAGTATGAGTACGATGAGAAACATCAAACTTGTAAGTGAATACCCAACAAACACGAAGTCGAAGACTGTTAACACGGTTCCACAGGCCACGTAGGATCTATTAAACGCCTGAAAAAGGATTTTGGTGATTTTGGTGCCATAAGAAAACTATATATTTCATTAGTACACGCAGAGAAAAAACATGATTACTGAGTGATCACTACAACCATTTTTATTCATATTTGCCTTATATGCTTACCCTAATAATTTTATTATAGTCCTAATATAACTTGAACAAATATTTTTTGTGCTTAACATTTTTAAAATCACTACAATAAAATTATATGGTGTTTTACGCCTAAAAAGTTACTCTGATCTAGCTAAACATATTAAATTATGTGAAATGTTTGCTACTATAATAAATATATTTTCAAATATACATTTAAAATAATAATACAATTTGCACACAAAAAGTATGTTTAATACCATAATTTTTGTTTGCTTTAAAATACATTTTCTAAATTAGCAAACATTTATTGTTTAAACCAACAGTTTATGTTTGGAAAGAAAAAACATTTTTTCCGTCCGCGAGCATCAGTTAATCGGCAAACATGAATAATTACAAAATAATTAAGAAGTTTTTCGAGGAGAAAAAGGCCTTGCTGCGATGCAAAAATTACAAAATAAATTAATTTATCGAAACAGGTATGTTATTTATATAAAATTATAATCAAGTATAAATATGCAATAACGTTGCCTTTCTTACAGCCAAGAAAACCTACAACATTGAAGCCATCTTGGAAATTATTTCAATTGCTGTTCCAGAATGTATTAATATAGTGAATTTTATAATAGAAAAAAGTAAGTTTGTCTTTACTTTAATTTTACAAGTGCTAAATTTTTGTATTTAACGTAATTTTTTAATATATGTATATACTTTAGATGTATTTGAATTATATTTGTGTTTTTAATAAAAAATATATTCTTGATATTAAATATTTTATTGGTTTTATTGTGACAACCATATAACATGTTAAAATAGACATGTTGCATGGTGTAAGGAAATATAGAAACATGGTTTGAATAATCGTTTGTGTTTAAACATAATAATATGTTTGAGACAATAATAAGCTATAACATTATGTCTGAACATATATTGTTACTTAAGACGTGTTTGTCACAATCATAACCACAAACATTAATGATAGTTTGCGATTCTGATTGTATCAACCATGTTTTTTCTTTGCGTGTACGGTCTATTCGGGGATACGCCTTGATTGTCCCAAATATTTTGTTGAGATTTTTCTTGGTTCATTGTATATTCGATATCTTTAAAATCTACGAGAATTTTTCAAGGGATAGATGTTTAAGTTTTGGTTTTATTTACGTTTAATAGCAAAATAAATCAAAAAGTCAACATGAATATTCTCGTGTTTTTAACGATATTTTGTTTTTTTTTTACAAAAGATTTATTTTGAATAGAAAATATGTATAAACCTTTTATTTGTAATAATTTCTTTGTTTAAGTTTTTAATTTCAAAGAAATATTATTGTAATTAATTTTTTTCCTAGATTTCTGTGATCCTCATTTATACCAAAGTTTTTGTAAAAATATTTTTTTGCCAAAATTTAAAATTATTATTACAGCTTGGGCTGATAATATCCTTATTTACCTTGTACAATAGCATAAACTAAGCTATTTTTAGTGTATTTTTCTCTCACCTGATAAAATTTAAAGATAATTTTGTCTATTAAAGAAATTTTTTGTTTGTTTTTGGTTTTCCCTTTTCTTTCATTTGTTTGAAATAAGTGTTCATTAGTTTGTATCTATAAAAGTGTTACAGCCCACACGTTCCGCTACAAAGGATACACCAACACCAGCAAACTTAAACAATAACACACTCGTTCACTCCCACAATCAGGCAGACAACAGCCATACGAATTTCCAGACATAATTATTGTTTTACCAGTTTCCGTTTCCGTTAGAGCTGCTCATAGATGTTTCGATACCAAAAGTATTAATTTGTCTGTATGTGGAGGGTATCCATTTGGTGTTCTTAAGTCAAATGGTCTTGTTGTTGATAATGTTCGAAAATACAACTAGTTAGAGAATACTTTGGGCAAATATATACGATACCAATTATTGGCTTCAATTATTACAAAGTGCTAAACAAAAATTAATAGGAAATTGTAATTACAAAATTAAATGAATTGAGTGATATTAATGGAATATAAAATAAATACACACAAAGCATTTTCTCTTTTTATTTTCATCTATATAATTATTAAGAAACCAATTAAATTACTAAATAAAATTAAATAAGTAAGACTGTTAAAAGCCGGCTTACTTTCCGATAGAGTTGTAAGCCCTTCACGGCCATAATTTTGAAAGAAACTGGCTGAGAAATGATTGGAAAGAAAAGATTTTATTACAAAAACTCATTAATATTATTAAAAAAAAAAAAACTGACAAAATTAATTCTTTACTTAAAAGAGGAATATAAAACAGGGGTTTCTTTTTACTAAAACAATTCAGTAAATTCGTCAATTATGAAATTTGAAAGATTTTACGATACACCATATTCCAGGGGGTCGATTCTGGTTCTGTGAAATGAAAAAAAACTTTTAATTTTCGTTTTCATAAGAACTTTTCATATTATCATTTCACAATTACAGAAAATGCGATTTCCGTTCTTTAAATGAAAAAGTGTTTTATTCCATTGTAGCCGTGAAACTTTTGTATCTATGTTAATAAAATTTAAAAGTCAAATGCAGATATCGAAGCTTGGCAGTTTTGAACAGGCGGTAAGCCGCAAATGAGTTTTTTTAACTGATTAAGCCGCATGTATTTATTTTTTGCTGAATGCTTTCTAACCATGTTTAAGCCATTTTTATTTGATTTTTAATTAAAAATATTAAGTATTACTTACAATAAGAATGCATATAGACTGTACATAATATACTTTGTTTATAAAAAATATTTTTAATCAATTTTTTTAATTGTAGAAAATATTCATAAAATGAGTATTGTAATTTGATTTTTCAAATCAAGCAAACCTTTGAATTCTTTTTTATTAATTTTGTTAAATAAATTTAATGTCGTATAAATATGTATAAATGTTCTTTCGCTTATAATTGGTGAACCCGACGTGATAATCACGCAAAACTTCTACAACCAAAATACAATGGAAGTTTCCTAGTTTTAAAACTAAATTTTGGTAAATAATAAAAGGGAAACAATATCTATTGATCGTCTCAAACCTGGAATTTTTGTAAATGATAAGTTTAAACAATGAAAACGTACAAACCCTAAAACAAGGTCGAGCAGAAATATAAACCTTCACAAACGATTTCAAGTCCATTAAGAGGGGAGTACTTGTTGGTTCATATTATATCCACGGTACAGAATATACTCCGTTTTGAAAAAATATTTTTAAAGTTTGTATAATTTTTTTAATTGTAGAACATTTTCAAAAAATGCGTATTGTAATTTCGTTTTTCAAACCTTTTAATATTAATATTAATTTTGTAAATTAAATTTTTTATAAATCATGTAAAAACTACCCAACTTTAAATATATTTTCGGACGGGCATATTGCAAAAATAAATAAAAGCGATCAGAAAATGAGTTATTCCTGCCAGGTTGTACTTGAGCAGAAACTTTTGCAAGTAATTTTCGCTTAAGCTCGAGCAAGTGACGAAGTTATTCGATAATAATTTTTTTGCGCGATCGTCTGCCCGCGCCCATTCACCAAATAAATTAATGGCAGTTAACATTGAGTAACACAATAATTTTAGAATAGACATGCCTTCTGTGACAAGAATGTTGTTCTTGATTTCACTAATCGTTTTTCTTGTCGTTTTTAAAACAATTTTTTTTTTCAAAATATTAAAAAATCTATCCTTACGATGCAAACAAATTGCTACTGAAATACTGACATAAATAAAAGTAAAATCATGAAAAAATAAAAGGCTAAATAAAGATTAATTTATTAAAATATTGTTGAATTATTAAACAAAAATATTGTAGGCGGTTGTATGTTTACTTTAAGACGCCGCTAAACTTATATTCTTCACCGCCGATGGTAATTACCAGGGCAAGGAAGTTCATGCACTTAAAATCGCAAAATATGCGCATAAAACATGCACTAAAAATCGTAAAATATGCAAAAATAAAAGTAAAAGATATGCATTAAAAATATATTTATTTAGCCATATTTAACAAAAAAAAAACATAAATACATTTCATTCATTTTTAAAAACTTAAAACATAGTATAAAAAGTAGTATTAGATAAAGATATATTTACATATATAAATAAATAAGTTTTTTTTTAAGTTATCAAATGTAAAACTCATTCTATTTGGTCTTAAAACAGTTTTAAGCGTTTAAAATGTTCGTTCGACATCAACGGATGTAATAGGTGGATATTTAAAAGTGGTCAAATCCTTTGTAGAATATTCATTGTCTACAATTTTTTCTTTCCTGGAAGGTAAATTAAAAATATTACCAATTTCTTTAACTTTTTTCAATCCGGCATTCTTTTTTAAAACTGCATAAATTTTGGCTTTTATTTTTTCGCCGATTTGACCTTCTACTTTTCTTATTTTAATGACAGCGTCATCAACGAGTTTAACCGAGGTGTTCAATGATTTAAACCCCTGAAGTTCGGTTATTGTCTCGACTAGAAACCCATTGTTTGAGTGCGTAAATTCTAATTGAGGTTTATATTAGGTACATTTAAAATATTGTTTACTTTTTTATCGCGACTGCATTATTTTCGTTAAAATTATTTACCACATCTTTAAATTCTTAAAAATTTTTGGCAGAATACTCAACTGCCTGCAACCAGGCACCCCATCTTGTTATACATGGTTGAAACGCAAAGGTGACTTTAAAAACTTTCATGCATGGCATGAGCTTAGCATGTGACATGTAACATTTTTGAGTAAGATAACTTAAAAAAAGGTCAAGTAGAGCAAACTTTTATTTTTATTAAAGGATTCTAAAAGAGAAAATGAATCTTTGAAAGTTCGAGCTATTGAAGCATGATCCACCTTTTTCAACTTTACAATATTTAACAAAAAATTGTGTTTACTCTGTTCTTCTTCTGCATTCAAGATCTTCTTCTGCATTCAAGATCCCAATTACGTAGACAACGAAAAGTCATTCAGTGTCCATTGCTTCGTCAATAGACAGCCACAAATTATGTCACTTAATTCTTTCAACAATGTCACATAGTTGTATAGTGTACAACTTGGCGATATAAGTTTTTATAAGGGTTGTTTCCGAAGGAATGGTTTCATTGTTATTATTGTTTAAGAAAATTCTTTAATTTTGGTTGATTAGCTAATTTCGAGGTATATCTGCAGACACCAGAGCATTATACAATTCAAAACTAAATTTGCTAGTCTTATCCCCAAAAGTTGATTTTCTTGAAATTAAAGTTTGCGAAACGTTTTCATAAATCATAAATCTTTGTGTTTCTGGCTTTGAAGGTGCTGATTTACTTGAAATTTTTAAATGAAACACCTTTTTGTAAGCTTTGCAAAAAAGTACTTTTCCCTCTATTTTAAAGACTCAAAAAAACACTTATTTAAAAGATTATTTTTTGATATTTTTTCTTTTGGCATTTTTTTTTTTCTTAAAAACAATTTATTTTATTAATACTTTTTGGATTTTAGGTCATACTTCTTACACCGTAAATCAAAAATTTTATGTTGAGTTCTATTTTTTCTTTGCTTCTTCAAGTAAAAAAAACCGCGAACAAAATGAAATGTCAAAAACTGTTTTATTGTTACTTTTACAATTATGTGCACAATTATACAAATTGTATAATTTTTGTATGTGCTACTTTTTAAAAGTAAAAGAAACATGGTTAATTTATAATAAAATGTAGGTAATTCAGTACCAAACACCAACATGTTGTTTTTGCTCCTTGAAAATGTCGAAGTTAGCAGATTTTCCCATACTATTTTGACTGTTTGACAGCTTCAGGGCTGAAACAACTATAACCAGCTGATTCACTGACTACACCTTATAATGAATTCGCCTTGAACAGAAAGATATTTCTAAACAAAAAACTAAGAAAAGAGCAATTTTTTTTTATAAATATTACAAAATATGACGAAAAATGTCAATTTATAACATAATATGACGAAAAATATGCATTTATATCAAAATATGCAAAAACATGCATTTAAAGCAAAATATGCAAAAATATGCACTAACAAATTGATGCCATTTTACTGGAAATATTGTGATTCGCAAAGATATTAACTTTAGGTGGGTCTCAGAGTACCGACAACAAACATGCATTTGCATGAAGTCCCTTGCCCTGGTAAATACATATCTACTTTGTCCTCTAATCAAGTGTCAAACTATGCAAATACACAACTAAAAATTAATAAATTTAAAAAATGTCAGCATTAATTATTTATTTTATTAATTTTATGGATATAAATGCTTAATAATAAATAATACATAAAGACATTCTTAACGCAAAATTAGAGATATTAAGAATTTCAAAACACGATAATATTGCGTTTAATTACATATATATATATATATATATATATATATATATATATATGTATGTATGTACATTAATCGAAAAATACTAAAATGAATGTGTAAAAATACGTGTTAAATGAAAAGTTTTTGACACTTCTTTTCATTTTTACACAGAACAAGAATCGTATTACTGTGAAATTGTGAAAACAATTTGTTTCATTCCACTTGTTCTTTTCATATGCAAACATTGGATTATATTTATCATTTGTTCAATCAACGAGAATCAGAAACTCTATGAAAATGTGAAAAAAGTTTTCATTTCACAGAACCAGAATCGACCCCCTGGCGTGGATTCAGGGGGGGGGGGGGGGGGGGGAGCGTTAACAAGGAAAAATTATTAGGAAAATAAGGAAAAATGTGTTTTTTTTTATTTCGATAAAATAAGAATTCCCAATAATAATATTTTTTTTTTATGTAAAAAATTTTTGGAGATCCCAGCAAGGTTTTTTTTGTTTTTTATTGAACCACTAACGAAATTTTCAATAAGTATCCACCCTGCGTGAAATTTGTGTCAATTGGTCCAACAGACTGGTCCTGGGAGCAGAGTTACCGTCGGATATTTAAAAAAAAGTACCAAAAAAAGGGGCTATCTATAAAAAAAGTGGCACCAAAAAGAGGATTTATAAAAATGGGCAAATCTTTTAAAATTAAAATAAGTACACCACATTATGTATTTTTTAAGTTTTTTTTTCTATTTATTAAATATTTAAATGGTATAAAAACATTATAAAAAACATTGTAAAGTAATTATGTACACTAAAAAACAATTGATCGTATTACTAAAATAAATATTTTGTAAATATTTCTCGCGAGAAGTAATTTTTATAAAATATTTACTTTAATGTTTTGTGTATTCAAAAACGTTACACTTGTTTTCTGCCAAACATGTTTTTTGGATTATGAAATTGTTGCAGCAAATAGAAGATATTTATGTAATATATTTCTTCTTCTTTTCCTTCTGAATACATTTTCTTTGATTTATTACAGACTTTTTATTGCATAGGTAGACATTTAAAAACTTTTTAGAAATTTATTTGCCCATTCCACCAGATTCTTATGTTTTTTGGAATGCTTTGGCCGAATATGAGCACAGTTTTCTCCCATCACGTGACATTTATCAGATACACCAATTACTGTAATTTCGAAAGATGATTTGTACCACAATTAATAACAAAATCCATAGTTTTATAATTTTATTCTACAGTCAACCTAATTACAAAAGTTGTAGGCCCGGGCCCACGATGCCGACAAGAACATTTCTTTCGTATATTTGTACTGAAAACAAAAACAAATTTTAGTTTTTTATAAATATGCGAAAGAAATGTTCTTGTCGACACCGTGGGCCTGGCAGCTAAGCTATAATCGGATAATAACAAGAAATCCTATTACAAAAAAACGAATATATCACTTTTTCAAATACTTTATTTTTAATCAGTTCCGCACTTTAATACAAATAAATGCATATATGCTACTGAATTTAGGTGCTAGTGTTTTAATATCTTTCCTAAAGCATATTTAGTTCTTATCCAATTTCGTCTATTATTGCTTCAAATTTTTGTAATCAGGTTTAAAGACCAAAACTATAAAACTGGATTTTGTTATTAATTATGGTACAAAACATCTTCCGAAATTACAGTAATTTGTGTATCTGATAAATGTGACGTGATGGGAGACAGCTCATATTCGTCTTAAGCATTCCAAAAAATATAAGAATCAGTTGGAATGGTTAAACGAACGTTTTCAATGTCGTCCTGTGTTATTTATTAATGGTCAGTTTCATAAAAATTTGTTAACAATTAATTGTTCTTAAAACGACTTCATACTTTCGTAAAATGTCTTCACTTGGAACCCAATCTTTAAGGCTAGTATCTAACAAATTTAAAGATAAAAGCATGAATTCGCAAGTATTTACTTTTCACCTATGTATTTGTTACTTTATTTTTGATTAAAGATAACTTAGTAAAAATACGCTCAGCAGAAGCACTTTTAACAAAAATAAAGGTGGGCGAAAAGAGGGTGAATACCATTTTAATGATATAGATCCAGTACCATTTAATACAATTCATTTGGATCATTTAGGACCTTTTCCAAAAAGTAGTAAACGTAATGAACATATTTTAGTTCTAGTGGATTCTTTTACAAAATTCACAATAATTAAAGCTGTAAAAAGTACAGCGACCAGACATGTTATAAACATTCTAAATGAATTTTCAAGTTACTTTGGAGTTCCAACGCGCATAGTTTCAGATAGAGGAACGTCATTCACATCAATTGAATTTAAGAAATATTGCTCTGAGAATGATATTAAACATGTGCTCAATGCAGTAAGATCGCCGAGAGCTAATGGTCATGCCGAAAGGACAAATCGAACATTACTTTCAATGCTTTTGCCTACTACACAAAATGATAAATGCTGGGGCGATCATTTAAGAAATATCCAATGGACTTTAAATACGATGAGGAATAAGACTTCGGGTAAAAGTCCCCATGAATTGTTATTCTGTTATTCTCCACGAGATATTCTGCAAAATAAAATACTCTTAGCTGTACATAATAATTTAATTCTAACTGAAGATGAAGTTAACAAGTTAAGACAAGCAGCTGCCGAACAAATTAACACAAAACGAAGTCAAGCAAAAGAACAATTTGATAAAGAGCATTCGAAGCCTAAGAAATATGAAATTGGTGCAATTGTACTTGCTGAAAATGAACCTCCGAGTAGCGGTGGTTCTCGCAAATTGGAACCTCGATATAAGGGTCCTTTTATAATCGCAAAAGTTCTCGATAATGATAGATATATTATCGAGGATCTTCCAAATACCAAAAGAACATCGCGCCATTATTCATCAGTCTACGCTTCAGATAAACTGAAACCTTGTTGGGAACTGCCGCCTATGTTCGACAGTGAACTTGATTATGATACTTCCGGTGATGACAGCGAGGACGCTTTAAATGCAGGATAGCCGACTGTTAGAAACCCTTATTATACTTTTATTATTTGTTTCATATTAATATTATTTATAAATCTAGTTACCTCCGAAATGTATAATTTTTACTATGAATTATCTGTCATTCTGATATTTTGTTTTTTTCCAATACAATTCTTTGTTTTAATGATTAGTCTTTTAAAAACCCTTGCGTAATAAAATAAATATATTTTTAAACTTAAAAAAAGATTGAAATTGTTTTAGTCTTCTACACTACTGTGTGACAATGTAAAAATATGAGAGACCAATTTGTGCAAGTTTGAATATATATACAGGGGCGAATTAAACGCATTCGATATCAATCGAAATTGCAATACAATTTAAATGGGATTTTCGATTGATATCGAATGCCGTAATTTGGCTCAGTTCGGTTCAGCTTCACGACCAACATATATATGCGAGATATCTTTGCAAGACAAGAAAAAAATTTCATATAAACTTGCTTACATACATAATTACAACAGTTTTACTTACATTAAAGCTGGGAGTTATAATAAAACAGAAAGAAAAAAAGTATATTTTCCCAACGTAAAAAGTATCAAAAAAGTGGCAAGAATCACAAAAAGTACCACATTTGGGTGCATTTTGTAAAAGTGGCCAAATAGTATCCAAGCAGTCGAAAAAGTGGCAAATTGCCACTTTAGTGGCACCAACGGTAACGCTGACTGGGAGTTGTGAAAATAGAACAGGTACAAAAAGAAAGAACTCATGACCAGTGAAAGAAGAACCAATCATGTAACTGGTTTATGAAGAACAAAAAGGTAGAAAAAGTAATGAATTACAGTACAGTCTTCACCGGTGGTGTGATCCATTTTTTGGGAATTTCTAAAATTTGGCTCTTGAATTTAATTCTATAATTGAAATAATACTACATTTTAGGAACTGTCACTAAACACGTCCATTGAGAATAGGTTTGTGACTGGTCAAATGGTGTCAATTGACCCCCTCCAATGACAACCCCATGTAATAATGATAGGTCTTATTCATAGAAAGTGTTAAAACTAGTACCGGTCTCTACCACTAAGCCCTATCACGGGACTACTCGCTTTCCTCTAGGGCAAATCTTAATCCTAATAGTTATTTATTAGATATTTCCAATGAAACATCTAGCTTACCGTATTCAAATACTTATTATTCTACATTCAATCCCAGCAGGTGGTGCCATCTATTTAAAAAGACGTAATGCGTGTGGTTCAATATTAAAAAGCTTTCCTATTTGCAATATTTATGTATGTATGTGTTATATGAATCAAAATTCTATTCGATAATTTTTGACGAAAGCACGGATTTGTCGGGGAAAAGCCAGATTTCCTTAACTTTAAGATATTTCAACATACAACAAAAAGTTGTTAGGGAAGAGGCTTCAAAGGATATTGATGACGTTGATGTGTCAATTGATGCGAAGGCACTATCATCAATAGTTCTTAAAGCTTTGACAAATTTTGGTTTTGACCTAGAAAATTGTGTAGTTGTTAAAAACAGATGGGTGTCCTCTGATGTCAGCAGAAAATGGAGCTGTTAAAAAATTCTGGAAACCGCGACAAATGTGAAACAAATGCCTTGCTATTCACATAAATCAAGCAGCTCAATTTCTAAAAGCAAAAAAGTGCCATTAATACAAAAAGGAGTATCATTTGTTAAAGAAACGACAAAGTTTTTTACATATAATCACCCCAAGCGAAACGCAGTTTTAGCAAAGTATTTGGGAGCCAAACTCTCTACGTTATGGGACACAAGGTGGGTGGACCGTCACGACTTAATTTTACACTTTGCAACAAGTGTACATCATATATCGGGTGATTTTTTAAGAGCTATCGGGAAGTTAAAAAAAAAAACACATACAATTCAGAAAACTGCATGAAATCTTTATTTGAATCGATAGTACGGTCCATATTATTTAATGTTTGAAGATTATTTCTTGCAAATGTTGACCGTGACTGCGCCTCAAATGGTCCATTCGCTTAGTCCAATTTTGGCATACTCTTTCCAACATTTCGGCCGGTATCTCATGAATAAATGCTTCAATGTTGCCTTCCAATGCGTCAATTGAAGCGGCCATGTGTGTATAGACATGAGCTTTAACATAGCCCCACAAAAAATAGTCTAAAGGCGTTAAATCGCACGATCTAAGGGTCTCGAACACATTTTGCAAAAACTGTTTTTTGCAGATAACCGTTGACCAGTGGAAGAATGATGAAACCAAAATGGTTTTGCAGTGCGGAATATTGTTTTAAAAGTCTTTGCATTAAAGTTTTTATTATCATATTTTTTAATAATAGAAAAGAAAAATAATTTTTAAAACAAATAACGGTTTTTTGCTCTCGTCAAAAATTGTTATTTTGTAACTTAAAACATTATTCGCGGCTGTGACTTAATTGATGGTCATCATTAACACTGGCCGATACAGCTGCGATATTTTCTTCACTTCGCACTCTACGTTAGCGTGTTGGTGGTTTAATGTCCAACAATGTAAATTTGGTGCGAAATTTAGTCACAATAGCCCGAATAGCCGCTTCAGTGGGTCGATTAAACTGACCATAAAATGGAAGAAGCGCGCGATGAAATTTCTTAACAGAGCACACATTTTGATAATAAAATTCAATAATTTGCAACCGTTGTTCGTTTGTAATACGATTCATATTTAAATTATAGACCAAACTGAAGATGTTTGACAGTGAAACAAAACACGAAACGTGCGTCAGCTGTTTAAGCCAGTGTTGCAAAAAGATAATAGCTAAAAAATCACCCGATAGTAGAAGCTTTGGAAAAATATTAAGGAACTCACTTAGTACTTTTGAATTTATTCGCGGAATATACACTCATAAAATTATTACAGTAACTGATTGTAGGTTATTAAATTCGTTTAAGGTACTGTTAAAATTGAATAAAAATATAGTTATTTTACGAATAATTTTATTTTTCAACATTTATGTTTTTTATTGTAACATAGCCGCTTAGTATCATTTTACAAAAGCACGATATAGATCTTCAAAAAGGATGAAGCCTAATCAAAACTTTAATCATGTGCCTTGAAGAGAAAAAAAATAAAGCCGAAGAACAATTTAAAGCGATTTTTGAAAGAGTTGAAGTTATTTCAAATCGAGGTTCCAGTCGTAAAGACAAGATTTTAACGAAATAATCACATCCAAAATTTTGAAGATTCCTACCGTGTTATATGTTACATTCCTCTTATTGAATTTATTTTAGAAGATCTCAAAACACCATTCCCAATAGAAATTCTAAATGTAATCAAGTCATATACAGATACAAAACTTTTAAAACCAAAACTAGCTGATGAGCTGATTGTATTTGATAAAAGAGATAAACACCTACCTACATCTAAGCTTGAGCCTGAACTGTTCCATTGGCAACAAACATGGAAAAAATCTGAAAATCTATCAGATAACGTTGTAGATGCTTTAATAAACTGTGATGAAGATATCTACCCAAATCTAAGAAAAATATTTAAAATTTGCGTTTCAATGCTCGTCAGTAATGCTACGAGCGAGAGGTTATTTCCTACTCTTCGTCGAATAAAACATGGCTCAGATCAACAATGACAGAATATAGAATGTACTATCTAAATTTGCCTCACACGAAAATCATAAATCGCTTATTAAGATTAATTTATTTTAATTTATATTGAGCTGATCTTATATATTATATAACCTTATTGTTTAGTTTTTTAAATATAATATACACACATTGTTATTAATAAACTTTTAAAAACAAATTTTTTACTTTTTCGTATCATACAAAATACCCCCCCCCCCCCCCGCCCCAATAAGGCTCAAGCTGGATCCACGCCTGCCATATTCACCGCGTTATCTTTCACAATTAGAGTTTTTTTTCCCGGAGTTTTTCGATTCCCGGGAAAGCGGGAAATTTTTTTGAATTTCCCGGGATCCCGGGATCCCGCTCCATAAATAATACACAGTAAATTTGTTTAAAAAAAAACAAACTTTTATAAAAAAACGTAAGGAAACTTGTTTACAAAGTAAATAAAAGAAATCCTTAACCCAGATATGCCCATTGCTTGAGCATGATCATTTTAAAAGTTCTTTTATATTAAAAAGTAATTTCAATTTTTGGGAATAAAAAATTTTAATTTAAAAAGATTTTGTTATTCGTGCTAAATTCCCAGTTTTTATTCTTGATAAAAACACTTTAAATTTATTGTTGATGGGATAAGCTATTCCTATGCATTTCACTGGTTGCTTAGGCCAGATCATCAGGAAACTTCATCCATAAAGATTTTAGACAAACTAAAGATATTAAACCAAATAAAACTGTTAAACGTATAAGACTTATAGCAACAGTTTTACTTGTAACAATATCAAAGCTTGAACAAAATACATCAACAATAAAAAAGTGGGTTTATCTCGTCTTACACTCCCCACCACAATTAGTTGAAATTCTCTCAACATTAATTGTAGTTGTAAGTAGGTTAAGAAAAACAAAATAAAAAACAAACAACAACTTACAAAAGATGTTGTCAATTAAGTGTTTTTTTAGGCCGTGCACTTGCCTGTTTATTATCAAAAAGTAATTTCAATTTTTGGGAATAAAAAATTTTAATTTAAAAAGATTTTGTTATTCGTGCTAAATTCCCAGTTTTTATTCTTGATAAAAACACTTGAAATTTATTGTTGATGGGATAAGCTATTCCTATGCATTTCACTGGTTGCTTAGGCCAGATCATCAGGAAACTTCATCCATAAAGATTTTAGACAAACTAAAGATATTAAACTGGGGAGTGTAAGACGAGATAAACCCACTTTTTTATTGTTGATGTATTTTGTTCAAGCTTTGATATTGTTACAAGTAAAACTGTTGCTATAAGTCTTATACGTTTAACAGTTTTATTTGGTTTAATATCTTTAGTTTGTCTAAAATCTTTATGGATGAAGTTTCCTGATGATCTGGCCTAAGCAACCAGTGAAATGCATAGGAATAGCTTATCCCATCAACAATAAATTTCAAGTGTTTTTATCAAGAATAAAAACTGGGAATTTAGCACGAATAACAAAATCTTTTTAAATTAAAATTTTTTATTCCCAAAAATTGAAATTACTTTTTGATAATAAACAGGCAAGTGCACGGCCTAAAAAAACACTTAATTGACAACATCTTTTGTAAGTTGTTGTTTGTTTTTTATTTTGTTTTTCTTAACCTACTTACAACTACAATTAATGTTGAGAGAATTTCAACTAATTGTGGTGGGGAGTGTAAGACGAGATAAACCCACTTTTTTATTGTTGATGTATTTTGTTCAAGCTTTGATATTGTTACAAGTAAAACTGTTGCTATAAGTCTTATACGTTTAACAGTTTTATTTGGTTTAATATCTTTAGTTTGTCTAAAATCTTTATGGATGAAGTTTCCTGATGATCTGGCCTAAGCAACCAGTGAAATGCATAGGAATAGCTTATCCCATCAACAATAAATTTCAAGTGTTTTTATCAAGAATAAAAACTGGGAATTTAGCACGAATAACAAAATCTTTTTAAATTAAAATTTTTTATTCCCAAAAATTGAAATTACTTTTTGATAATAAACAGGCAAGTGCACGGCCTAAAAAAACACTTAATTGACAACATCTTTTGTAAGTTGTTGTTTGTTTTTTATTTTGTTTTTCTTAACCTACTTACAACTACAATTAATGTTGAGAGAATTTCAACTAATTGTGGTGGGGAGTGTAAGACGAGATAAACCCACTTTTTTATTGTTGATGTATTTTGTTCAAGCTTTGATATTGTTACAAGTAAAACTGTTGCTATAAGTCTTATACGTTTAACAGTTTTATTTGGTTTAATATCTTTAGTTTGTCTAAAATCTTTATGGATGAAGTTTCCTGATGATCTGGCCTAAGCAACCAGTGAAATGCATAGGAATAGCTTATCCCATCAACAATAAATTTCAAGTGTTTTTATCAAGAATAAAAACTGGGAATTTAGCACGAATAACAAAATCTTTTTAAATTAAAAGTTCTTTTATATTATTTTCGAAACAAATGAGAAATAAAAGTAGTGCAATTATAGGTTTTATAAAGATTTATTGAAAAAAGTGGTTTTTGAAGCCGTCCTATATATAGGACATTGGGCACATGACTCATTGGATGTGATACGACACAAAACATTATACATATTATCCTTTATCACATTTTCGGCATCTAGTTAAGGTTTTTTAATGGCAGGCTCTACATCATGTTTGTTTTTCCTGTGAAATAACCAAATGGTCCAAGCGATCATAACGCAATTCATTATTTAGGGACCCAGGGGTTCGTAAGTGGCACTGAAATTTACAGAAGCACCTTGGTAATTCTTAAACTAGTATATATAGCCTTGTGGAGTCGTACCTACCCATACCTGGAAGCCATAACGAACTGGCTTACCATGAATATACTGCTTGCAACCATGTATACCTGAGTATGGAAGCATGGCTTCATCTACGCTGTGTCCCTCTTCAACATCAGTCTTTTCCATTAACGTTTTATTAAAATGCGCGAAGAGTGGCCTGACTTTGGCGAGCTAGGAATAAATATTGGACAAAGTAAACTCAATTTAATTTTGGGCTTATGCCCCCACCAATTGATCGTATTACTAAAATAAATATTTTGTAAATATTTCTCGCGAGAAGTAATTTTTATAAAATATTTACTTTAATGTTTTGTGTATTCAAAAACGTTACACTTGTTTTCTGCCAAACATGTTTTTTGGATTATGAAATTGTTGCAGCAAATAGAAGATATTTATGTAATATATTTCTTCTTCTTTTCCTTCTGAATACATTTTCTTTGATTTATTACAGACTTTTTATTGCATAGGTAGACATTTAAAAACTTTTTAGAAATTTATTTGCCCATTCCACCAGATTCTTATGTTTTTTGGAATGCTTTGGCCGAATATGAGCACAGTTTTCTCCCATCACGTGACATTTATCAGATACACCAATTACTGTAATTTCGAAAGATGATTTGTACCACAATTAATAACAAAATCCATAGTTTTATAATTTTATTCTACAGTCAACCTAATTACAAAAGTTGTAGGCCCGGGCCCACGATGCCGACAAGAACATTTCTTTCGTATATTTGTACTGAAAACAAAAACAAATTTTAGTTTTTTATAAATATGCGAAAGAAATGTTCTTGTCGACACCGTGGGCCTGGCAGCTAAGCTATAATCGGATAATAACAAGAAATCCTATTACAAAAAAACGAATATATCACTTTTTCAAATACTTTATTTTTAATCAGTTCCGCACTTTAATACAAATAAATGCATATATGCTACTGAATTTAGGTGCTAGTGTTTTAATATCTTTCCTAAAGCATATTTAGTTCTTATCCAATTTCGTCTATTATTGCTTCAAATTTTTGTAATCAGGTTTAAAGACCAAAACTATAAAACTGGATTTTGTTATTAATTATGGTACAAAACATCTTCCGAAATTACAGTAATTTGTGTATCTGATAAATGTGACGTGATGGGAGACAGCTCATATTCGTCTTAAGCATTCCAAAAAATATAAGAATCAGTTGGAATGGTTAAACGAACGTTTTCAATGTCGTCCTGTGTTATTTATTAATGGTCAGTTTCATAAAAATTTGTTAACAATTAATTGTTCTTAAAACGACTTCATACTTTCGTAAAATGTCTTCACTTGGAACCCAATCTTTAAGGCTAGTATCTAACAAATTTAAAGATAAAAGCATGAATTCGCAAGTATTTACTTTTCACCTATGTATTTGTTACTTTATTTTTGATTAAAGATAACTTAGTAAAAATACGCTCAGCAGAAGCACTTTTAACAAAAATAAAGGTGGGCGAAAAGAGGGTGAATACCATTTTAATGATATAGATCCAGTACCATTTAATACAATTCATTTGGATCATTTAGGACCTTTTCCAAAAAGTAGTAAACGTAATGAACATATTTTAGTTCTAGTGGATTCTTTTACAAAATTCACAATAATTAAAGCTGTAAAAAGTACAGCGACCAGACATGTTATAAACATTCTAAATGAATTTTCAAGTTACTTTGGAGTTCCAACGCGCATAGTTTCAGATAGAGGAACGTCATTCACATCAATTGAATTTAAGAAATATTGCTCTGAGAATGATATTAAACATGTGCTCAATGCAGTAAGATCGCCGAGAGCTAATGGTCATGCCGAAAGGACAAATCGAACATTACTTTCAATGCTTTTGCCTACTACACAAAATGATAAATGCTGGGGCGATCATTTAAGAAATATCCAATGGACTTTAAATACGATGAGGAATAAGACTTCGGGTAAAAGTCCCCATGAATTGTTATTCTGTTATTCTCCACGAGATATTCTGCAAAATAAAATACTCTTAGCTGTACATAATAATTTAATTCTAACTGAAGATGAAGTTAACAAGTTAAGACAAGCAGCTGCCGAACAAATTAACACAAAACGAAGTCAAGCAAAAGAACAATTTGATAAAGAGCATTCGAAGCCTAAGAAATATGAAATTGGTGCAATTGTACTTGCTGAAAATGAACCTCCGAGTAGCGGTGGTTCTCGCAAATTGGAACCTCGATATAAGGGTCCTTTTATAATCGCAAAAGTTCTCGATAATGATAGATATATTATCGAGGATCTTCCAAATACCAAAAGAACATCGCGCCATTATTCATCAGTCTACGCTTCAGATAAACTGAAACCTTGTTGGGAACTGCCGCCTATGTTCGACAGTGAACTTGATTATGATACTTCCGGTGATGACAGCGAGGACGCTTTAAATGCAGGATAGCCGACTGTTAGAAACCCTTATTATACTTTTATTATTTGTTTCATATTAATATTATTTATAAATCTAGTTACCTCCGAAATGTATAATTTTTACTATGAATTATCTGTCATTCTGATATTTTGTTTTTTTCCAATACAATTCTTTGTTTTAATGATTAGTCTTTTAAAAACCCTTGCGTAATAAAATAAATATATTTTTAAACTTAAAAAAAGATTGAAATTGTTTTAGTCTTCTACACTACTGTGTGACAATGTAAAAATATGAGAGACCAATTTGTGCAAGTTTGAATATATATACAGGGGCGAATTAAACGCATTCGATATCAATCGAAATTGCAATACAATTTAAATGGGATTTTCGATTGATATCGAATGCCGTAATTTGGCTCAGTTCGGTTCAGCTTCACGACCAACATATATATGCGAGATATCTTTGCAAGACAAGAAAAAAATTTCATATAAACTTGCTTACATACATAATTACAACAGTTTTACTTACATTAAAGCTGGGAGTTATAATAAAACAGAAAGAAAAAAAGTATATTTTCCCAACGTAAAAAGTATCAAAAAAGTGGCAAGAATCACAAAAAGTACCACATTTGGGTGCATTTTGTAAAAGTGGCCAAATAGTATCCAAGCAGTCGAAAAAGTGGCAAATTGCCACTTTAGTGGCACCAACGGTAACGCTGACTGGGAGTTGTGAAAATAGAACAGGTACAAAAAGAAAGAACTCATGACCAGTGAAAGAAGAACCAATCATGTAACTGGTTTATGAAGAACAAAAAGGTAGAAAAAGTAATGAATTACAGTACAGTCTTCACCGGTGGTGTGATCCATTTTTTGGGAATTTCTAAAATTTGGCTCTTGAATTTAATTCTATAATTGAAATAATACTACATTTTAGGAACTGTCACTAAACACGTCCATTGAGAATAGGTTTGTGACTGGTCAAATGGTGTCAATTGACCCCCTCCAATGACAACCCCATGTAATAATGATAGGTCTTATTCATAGAAAGTGTTAAAACTAGTACCGGTCTCTACCACTAAGCCCTATCACGGGACTACTCGCTTTCCTCTAGGGCAAATCTTAATCCTAATAGTTATTTATTAGATATTTCCAATGAAACATCTAGCTTACCGTATTCAAATACTTATTATTCTACATTCAATCCCAGCAGGTGGTGCCATCTATTTAAAAAGACGTAATGCGTGTGGTTCAATATTAAAAAGCTTTCCTATTTGCAATATTTATGTATGTATGTGTTATATGAATCAAAATTCTATTCGATAATTTTTGACGAAAGCACGGATTTGTCGGGGAAAAGCCAGATTTCCTTAACTTTAAGATATTTCAACATACAACAAAAAGTTGTTAGGGAAGAGGCTTCAAAGGATATTGATGACGTTGATGTGTCAATTGATGCGAAGGCACTATCATCAATAGTTCTTAAAGCTTTGACAAATTTTGGTTTTGACCTAGAAAATTGTGTAGTTGTTAAAAACAGATGGGTGTCCTCTGATGTCAGCAGAAAATGGAGCTGTTAAAAAATTCTGGAAACCGCGACAAATGTGAAACAAATGCCTTGCTATTCACATAAATCAAGCAGCTCAATTTCTAAAAGCAAAAAAGTGCCATTAATACAAAAAGGAGTATCATTTGTTAAAGAAACGACAAAGTTTTTTACATATAATCACCCCAAGCGAAACGCAGTTTTAGCAAAGTATTTGGGAGCCAAACTCTCTACGTTATGGGACACAAGGTGGGTGGACCGTCACGACTTAATTTTACACTTTGCAACAAGTGTACATCATATATCGGGTGATTTTTTAAGAGCTATCGGGAAGTTAAAAAAAAAACACATACAATTCAGAAAACTGCATGAAATCTTTATTTGAATCGATAGTACGGTCCATATTATTTAATGTTTGAAGATTATTTCTTGCAAATGTTGACCGTGACTGCGCCTCAAATGGTCCATTCGCTTAGTCCAATTTTGGCATACTCTTTCCAACATTTCGGCCGGTATCTCATGAATAAATGCTTCAATGTTGCCTTCCAATGCGTCAATTGAAGCGGCCATGTGTGTATAGACATGAGCTTTAACATAGCCCCACAAAAAATAGTCTAAAGGCGTTAAATCGCACGATCTAAGGGTCTCGAACACATTTTGCAAAAACTGTTTTTTGCAGATAACCGTTGACCAGTGGAAGAATATTGCTAACAAAATGATGAAACCAAAATGGTTTTGCAGTGCGGAATATTGTTTTAAAAGTCTTTGCATTAAAGTTTTTATTATCATATTTTTTAATAATAGAAAAGAAAAATAATTTTTAAAACAAATAACGGTTTTTTGCTCTCGTCAAAAATTGTTATTTTGTAACTTAAAACATTATTCGCGGCTGTGACTTAATTGATGGTCATCATTAACACTGGCCGATACAGCTGCGATATTTTCTTCACTTCGCACTCTACGTTAGCGTGTTGGTGGTTTAATGTCCAACAATGTAAATTTGGTGCGAAATTTAGTCACAATAGCCCGAATAGCCGCTTCAGTGGGTCGATTAAACTGACCATAAAATGGAAGAAGCGCGCGATGAAATTTCTTAACAGAGCACACATTTTGATAATAAAATTCAATAATTTGCAACCGTTGTTCGTTTGTAATACGATTCATATTTAAATTATAGACCAAACTGAAGATGTTTGACAGTGAAACAAAACACGAAACGTGCGTCAGCTGTTTAAGCCAGTGTTGCAAAAAGATAATAGCTAAAAAATCACCCGATAGTAGAAGCTTTGGAAAAATATTAAGGAACTCACTTAGTACTTTTGAATTTATTCGCGGAATATACACTCATAAAATTATTACAGTAACTGATTGTAGGTTATTAAATTCGTTTAAGGTACTGTTAAAATTGAATAAAAATATAGTTATTTTACGAATAATTTTATTTTTCAACATTTATGTTTTTTATTGTAACATAGCCGCTTAGTATCATTTTACAAAAGCACGATATAGATCTTCAAAAAGGATGAAGCCTAATCAAAACTTTAATCATGTGCCTTGAAGAGAAAAAAAATAAAGCCGAAGAACAATTTAAAGCGATTTTTGAAAGAGTTGAAGTTATTTCAAATCGAGGTTCCAGTCGTAAAGACAAGATTTTAACGAAATAATCACATCCAAAATTTTGAAGATTCCTACCGTGTTATATGTTACATTCCTCTTATTGAATTTATTTTAGAAGATCTCAAAACACCATTCCCAATAGAAATTCTAAATGTAATCAAGTCATATACAGATACAAAACTTTTAAAACCAAAACTAGCTGATGAGCTGATTGTATTTGATAAAAGAGATAAACACCTACCTACATCTAAGCTTGAGCCTGAACTGTTCCATTGGCAACAAACATGGAAAAAATCTGAAAATCTATCAGATAACGTTGTAGATGCTTTAATAAACTGTGATGAAGATATCTACCCAAATCTAAGAAAAATATTTAAAATTTGCGTTTCAATGCTCGTCAGTAATGCTACGAGCGAGAGGTTATTTCCTACTCTTCGTCGAATAAAAACATGGCTCAGATCAACAATGACAGAATATAGAATGTACTATCTAAATTTGCCTCACACGAAAATCATAAATTGCTTATTAAGATTAATTTATTTTAATTTATATTGAGCTGATCTTATATATTATATAACCTTATTGTTTAGTTTTTTAAATATAATATACACACATTGTTATTAATAAACTTTTAAAAACAAATTTTTTACTTTTTCGTATCATACAAAATACCCCCCCCCCCCCCGCCCCAATAAGGCTCAAGCTGGATCCACGCCTGCCATATTCACCGCGTTATCTTTCACAATTAGAGTTTTTTTTCCCGGAGTTTTTCGATTCCCGGGAAAGCGGGAAATTTTTTTGAATTTCCCGGGATCCCGGGATCCCGCTCCATAAATAATACACAGTAAATTTGTTTAAAAAAAAACAAACTTTTATAAAAAAACGTAAGGAAACTTGTTTACAAAGTAAATAAAAGAAATCCTTAACCCAGATATGCCCATTGCTTGAGCATGATCATTTTAAAAGTTCTTTTATATTATTTTCGAAACAAATGAGAAATAAAAGTAGTGCAATTATAGGTTTTATAAAGATTTATTGAAAAAAGTGGTTTTTGAAGCCGTCCTATATATAGGACATTGGGCACATGACTCATTGGATGTGATACGACACAAAACATTATACATATTATCCTTTATCACATTTTCGGCATCTAGTTAAGGTTTTTTAATGGCAGGCTCTACATCATGTTTGTTTTTCCTGTGAAATAACCAAATGGTCCAAGCGATCATAACGCAATTCATTATTTAGGGACCCAGGGGTTCGTAAGTGGCACTGAAATTTACAGAAGCACCTTGGTAATTCTTAAACTAGTATATATAGCCTTGTGGAGTCGTACCTACCCATACCTGGAAGCCATAACGAACTGGCTTACCATGAATATACTGCTTGCAACCATGTATACCTGAGTATGGAAGCATGGCTTCATCTACGCTGTGTCCCTCTTCAACATCAGTCTTTTCCATTAACGTTTTATTAAAATGCGCGAAGAGTGGCCTGACTTTGGCGAGCTAGGAATAAATATTGGACAAAGTAAACTCAATTTAATTTTGGGCTTATGCCCCCACGATTTGGCATAAAAGCAACAAATAATAATGGCTTAGGGAACTTGTATATTGTTAAAGTCTTTCGAACTTTCCCAAAACCTTCTTCTTCTGCGCAGAGCTCTGAGGAGGAACGAATCCACTAAGCAAAATTACTCAAAGAAAGTTTTCGTTTCGGGTATATTTACGCGCAAGTCTCTATTCTTTTGTGACTACTAGATCATCATCGAATAAAGAGAACAAAGAAGTAGAATTACGCGTATCTATGTATGTCGAAACCCCCTCCCCAGGTTTTTCAAAACTAGCATCATAGGTGGACAAGTTTTTTCGTGTTTTTAGGGGAGATTCCTCTAATCTGATAGAGAGGGATATTATCTTCTGTGTCTCAATCACTACCAAAATTGATTGTGTTAACAATTTCCACCTAATTTTGCTAGCGAAGCCGGTAAATTATTTATTTCCACAAAGGCTCCATCGCCAGAATCTTCGTATGTGATGTCTCCACATGCATTATTGGGTGGGAATATAGTTATATTATTTACATATAGATCCTCATCCTCTATCAACGGCAAAGCTTCAATGAGGAAAAATCCTCTATGAAAAATACATAGCATATTATTTGCCCAATGTCCTACATATAGGTCACCAAACTTTAAGTTGTTACAACAACAAAACTAAAATACAATAATGAAACATACACGCATATAACAATCAAGCTTCTCTTTGTAAATATAAATAGAAACAAAATAAAGTATTTATTGTTTTGTAAATGTACAAAATTTTACTTACCGTACAATCGTGGCCCCACATTCTGTCATTAGGAAAATACCAAAAATTAATAACTCAATAACTCAAAAAATGAAGCAAAAAATAATGGGACCACCCAATCTCTCGCGACGTATTGATGAGTACTGAGTATGTGAACAAAAAGAACGGTACTTTGCTTATCGTGACGTATCATGTGAGCCAGAATTTCGGTGAACTATATATTGGTCATTGGGCATATTTGGGTTAAATAATACAAAATTAAATGAAGTTTAAAAGAGGAACTTGAATTATTATTACCTTACGGTTTTATATGTATTATTATTATCATGCTCTAGATACAAGATAAAAAATTAAGATAAACATAACAATTTAATACATAACACAATAATAAAAACAAACACAAATTGAGGTACTCAAGATATGAGATCATAAAATAGATAAAATATTTTAAATAAATATATTAAAATTTTTTAACGGCTTAGGAAATAACTTTCTGACACACTCAAAGCGCTTAGTAAGTCGTCAAAAAGTATATTGATTATTTTATTTACTAACTACCATGTTTCCGAAAAATTTCGTTAATTTTTTTTACCGAGGTTGGATAAATAGTTAAAAGTGCACCGTTGCAGAAGGCTTTTGATTCACAATAAGAAGCATTTTTTTTATAAACAACGTCTATATCAGTCAAATGTATGTCAAGGTTCATGCAAAATATAGCATCAACCTCTTACAAACCTTTTCATTTCATTAGGTCTATCTGTAATCTTTAGGACAATGTGTTTTTCAAATTGTATGTTGTAGTATCTTACACGAGTTTCGAAATTTTTTTTTATTTCGGTTTCCCCGCACTTCAAGGGTATATTAACCAACACAAATTGAAAAAAATTTGTGTTTATCACCTAATAAACATATCGCTCCTTCATTGCAACATAGTCATATCTCAAAAAATCAAAAATTGTAAGTTATTTAAGCAAAGTGTTCCTTCATGCCTTCTCGTATTTTATCTCAAACTGAACCGAAGTTATAGCAAAATATATCTTTAAATCGGTACATTTTGAAAACTTTAATCGCATTTTGCCAAGTTCATTTGTTTTTGTAGATATGACTATGTTACAATAAAGGAGCTATATGTTTAGGTATCTGCTATTTTAAAGACTTGTCCATGGACAATTAAACTTTACTACCTGTATCATAATTAACTTTTCACTTCACTAAATTTATTAATTATCAACTGTTGCATGCACTGCCTATTCTGCTTTAAGTAGATTTATTGCATCAGGAGACATTGATTTACGTATGTACTCACTTCTTGTAATTGATCTAATCGACAACCAATCCACAGATGCTTATTTTAAGAGAATAGAAAACTAAATTTCAAAGTATAAATAGCTGTTTTCTTAAACTATGAGAATTTTTTATTTCCCGGGATCCCGCATGAAAAATCCCGGGAAAGCGAGAAATATAATTATTGAAATTCCCGGGAATTCCCGGGACGGGAAATCCCGGGAAAAAACCCTAATCACAATTTTAAGTTTAAAATTTTAAACAACAAAAATTTTAGTAAATGAAAAGTGCTAATTGTTTAATTTATAAGTTGCCAACAGTGCCTTTCATTATGAATTTTTGATATTTGGATTTTTGGAGAGCAAATTGTTTCCAGAAATTAGTTGACCAGCGCGTTCGCCAGATTATTTTCTTTGCTATTATTTGAACGAGCGGTATATGAACTAGCCCGAGACAATCCTTAAACTCAAGGCCAACTTTGTTGCAGAAATTCGAGCGCTACAGCCACAAATTTTGAAAGATGTTATGGAAAATGCTCTAAAGCGAGCCCATATTTCTTCGCACTAAGTATAAAATATTTTACTTTTGTATACCTTATAATCTGGAAAAAGAATATGTATAAACGAAAAACTTATTAAATTTCTAAGCCCAATTGTGGCTTGTGGCCCAACCTATGTATTAAATATAAATTCTACATTCTGGATATAAACTTCATAACACTTCTAAAATTTGAATTAATTAACAAATATAAGGGACTATTAAGTAATCCAATTTCAATATTACAATATCTTCTTCTATTTGTTATCCGATTTGATCAAAAAATTCACCATTTGTAAGTTATTTGCTTTCAGAAGTGCCATAATATATATTTTATTAAAATCTACGGGTGTATAAACGGGTTAATTCCGTAACCTCATATATCCAAAACTAAAAGAGATACAAAAAACTTGATACTTATCCTTGTTAATTAAAAAAAATAAGCAGACCGGTGTCGCGCACTTTTTTTCGAATTCGGGCCTTTTACGGAGTAAACTGGTATAACCTGTATTTTGGAACTTCTTTATCACCCCTTTTAAGTCAATAAACATAGAAATACAAGATTTTACCAAATTCGAAAATTATCGGGCCTGTTCTGAAAAAAACACGTGATTTTCAAATCACACGTGTGATTTTGTGGTGTTCTAAAAGTCATGCCGTTTTTGTGTTTCTCGGTGTGCTTTCGGCAATCGAAGATCACACCAAAACACAGAAAAACGGGACACTAAAATATCACACGTGTGATTTTAGTAGGCACATGTGATTTGAAATCACGTGATTTGAGTCAAAGTGATTTGCAGAACAGGCCTGTATCCAAAGAATACGAATTTAAATTTGGTACTTTTTCGAAATTCTACCGCTTAAGGGGTAAAAATAGTACCTATTTTACAAAACATTTTTCTCCGTTCATTGACATAGATAGACATATTAAATAATGGGCTCTCACTGACATATTAAAATGTTTTTGTACCTTAATGGGGAGAAAAAAGTATCAAAAATGGGAAATATGGGCATTTAAATTTCTTTCTTTTACTTTTCCATGCTGCATGTGGTAATTTTGAATTTCTGTAATATTCAACTTTGAAACATAAAATTATAGGTGCTGGGTCCTGAGTGAATAAGAAAATATATGGGGCAGCTTTTTGGTACTTTTACGTTTTACAACTAGTACTTTTCTTAATTTTCGTTAATGTTAGACCTAGAAACATAAAATTAAACATGAATGTCCTGAGTGGATGAGAATATATAAGAGGGAATTTTTTGGAACTCTTTTGTTCTTCAACTTGTACTTTTGGAATTTCTGTTAATATAGAAACATAAAATTAAACATGGAAAGGTCCTGAGTGAATGAGAATCTGCATGATGAATCTGTTTGGTACTTTTTCGTTCATAAACTGATACTTTTTAAATTTTTATTAATACCTAAGCTAAAAACATAAAATTCAACATGCAGAGTCCACAGTGATTAAGAAACTATAAGACGAGACATTTTGGTACTTTTTTCTATTGTTTCTGTAAAATTTTTTTTGTTTTATTGAAATTACAAAATAGATTAAGCATTCACGGAAGATTACATATGGACCAGAGGTTGTTTCCTAGCCAAATGGATCCACTACAGGCGCGGATTCAGGGGGGGGGGGGGGAAATAAGGAAATTTCCCCCCCGTAAATTATAAAAATATGTTTTGTTAATTTCGATAACACTAGGTCACAAATAACAAACTTTTGTCTGTTATTTGTTTCTAGCATACTTTTTCTCATGGATTTGGACCTACTGAACACGAAAATGAATTTTAAAAATTTTTCTGTCGATTGGTTTGCGAGATACAAATTTTTTAATTTTTTTTTTTTAATTTTTGGAGGTACACTTACTATTTTGAGCATATCTTTAGTCTTCTTTGACCTATTTTATCCTACTACTACTCAAATTAAAGACAATTGAGCCGTCTACAACTTATTTTCAGAAAATTTTCAAATCGGGTTAGTAGTTTTGATGTTGGCGGCTTAAAAAGGTTAAAAAACTGGGTTTTTTTAGTAAAAATGTGGCTGAAAAATTCATATAAAAATTCATATAAAATATAAAACGCGATGTTAACAGCGATTTTAATTTTTTTACGTATAGCTGACACTTTTCCAAAGAAAATAAGCCCTTACTTAACAAAATCTGATGACAAATGGCCGACTTATTATTTTTTTGGTAAACGACCGAAATTCCTCTATTTCACGATTTTTTGATTTTCATTATTTGCACAGCTTACCTACCCAACGCAAACGAATAAATACATTTGAACTTAATTTAAAATAAACAAATTAGTCTTCGTATATTATTTTTTAATTTATTTACAGCACTACATGCTCATACATATTTAAACATAAGGAGACACGGTTATCAATTGCATTTCAAAACTGTCTGTGAAAGTGTAAAGAAGTTAATATTTAGAAAACGCAAGGAAGACAATGAGTAAAAGACTACGTGTGTTCGAGTGTTTGAACGATCCAGACAATTTCTGCAATGTTTGTGGCCAGTTTATAAAAAAAAATCACGCACACAAGTTTACTCCAGCAGTACAATTGCACTATTTGAATTATTTTGGTATTTCACCAAATATCACAGAACCATGGACACCTAAGTCGCTGTGTGATCTTTGCTATATAATCTTAACCAACTGGGCAGCTGGCGGAAGGTAAGAATTTTTATTTAAACACATTATACATAGCGAATATAGTAATTTATTTTAATTTTAGCCGCCATATGAAATTCGATACACCAATGATGTGGAAAAAGCCGCTATGCCATTCCACAGACTGTTATTTTTGCCTCACCACAAACAGTGGGGTAGGAAGATTTTTTAAATGGAACTACGCTCAAGTGGGATCGTTTGCGCTTCCAGTACCACATTCGCATGATGTGCCATATCCAGTGTGCCCTGGTGCATCCGAGTCAAATGCAAGCGAATTTGAGCCGGGTGCAAAGCGAAAATTACTGTCACAGGCCGAACTAAACGATTGGGTGCGCGATTTTGGTCTCACTAAGGAGAAATCCGAACTTTTTGCGTCTCGGATGATAGAGTGTGGATTTGCGGCTTCAGAAGTGAAAGTATCAACGTACAGAAACCGTCACAAGGAGTATGCAAAATTTTATACAAAGAAAGACCAAATATGTTTTTGCAGCGACATTTCAGGCTTGTTCCAAGAGCTTCACCAAATTCACAACCCCAACGAATGGAGGTTGTTTATTGACAGCAACAAAGAGAGCTTGAAGGCAGTTCTCTTACATAATGGGAATGAAAAGCCATCTGTTCCTATTGCTCATGCGGTTCATTCAAAGGAGAACTATGAAACTATGGACATTTTGCTGAAATGCATAGAGTATAGGAAATACAATTGGAAAATATGCGCCGACCTTAAAGTTGTGGCCATTCTGTGTGGACTCCAAGGAGGCTATACGCGACATTGCTGTTTTCTGTGCCTTTGGAATAGCCGCGCTGATGATCAGCATTATATAAAAAAAAAATGGTCGGTACGAACGAAACCTGTAGTTGGAGAAGCGAATGTTCAGCGCAAACCACTAATAGAGAACCGTGAAAATATAATACTTCCGCCGCTGCACATAAAATTGGGTTTGATTAAAAATTTTGCCAAAAAATTAGACAAAGAAGGTGAAGCTTTTGCCTATTTACGGTCAATTTTCCCTTACCTTTCGCTGGCAAAAATTAAAGAAGGAGTCTTCGCAGGACCCGAGATAAAAAAAATTTTGAAAGATGAAAAATTCCCAAAGCTGTTATCACCCATCGAAGCCGCAGCATGGAATTCCTTCAGGCTTGTTGTGGAAAACTTTTTAGGAAACAACAAAAGCCCGAATTATAAGGACATAGTTGAGGATCTGGTAAAGAACTATGAAGCCATGGGAGTGCACATGTCACTTAAAATACACTTTCTGCATTCTCATTTGGATTTTTTCCCTGAGAATTTAGGAGACGTGAGCGACGAACACGGCGAGCGCTTTCATCAGGAATTGAAGGCTATGGAACGACGCTATCAGGGCATGTATGACACGGCTATGATGGGTGACTATATTTGGACCCTAATACGTGAGACCGATTGCAGCGAATACAAAAAACAAAGAAGAAGTCAGCAGTTTTTCCACATGGCATAAAATGTACACTTATATCTTTGTTTTTACTAATTTTTTTTGTGCGTTGATTTGCTTAATTTAATTAGTTAGTTTAATTTCGTTAGTTTAGCTAATTGTGCGATACATTGAGCATGTAGTGCTGTAAATAAATTAAAAAATAATATACGAAGACTAATTTGTTTATTTTAAATTAAGTTCAAATGTATTTATTCGTTTGCGTTGGGTAGGTAAGCTGTGCAAATAATGAAAATCAAAAAATCGTGAAATAGAGGAATTTCGGTCGTTTACCAAAAAAATAATAAGTCGGCCATTTGTCATCAGATTTTGTTAAGTAAGGGCTTATTTTCTTTGGAAAAGTGTCAGCTATACGTAAAAAAATTAAAATCGCTGTTAACATCGCGTTTTATATTTTATATGAATTTTTATATGAATTTTTCAGCCACATTTTTACTAAAAAAACCCAGTTTTTTAACCTTTTTAAGCCGCCAACATCAAAACTACTAACCCGATTTGAAAATTTTCTGAAAATAAGTTGTAGACGGCTCAATTGTCTTTAATTTGAGTAGTAGTAGGATAAAATAGGTCAAAGAAGACTAAAGATATGCTCAAAATAGTAAGTGTACCTCCAAAAATTAAAAAAAAAAAATTAAAAAATTTGTATCTCGCAAACCAATCGACAGAAAAATTTTTAAAATTCATTTTCGTGTTCAGTAGGTCCAAATCCATGAGAAAAAGTATGCTAGAACCAAATAACAAAATGGCTGTTGCCTAGTGTAATACAAGAATTCCCAATAATAATATTTTTTTAATGTACAAAATTTTTGGAAATCCCAGCAAGGTTTTTTTTTTTTTGTTATTTTTTTTATGGAATCTCTAACGAAATTTTCAATAAGTATTTTTTTATTTTTTTTTTATTGAATCTCTAACGATTTTCAATAAGTATCCATATCTTAATCCTAATAGTTATTTATAAGATATTTCCAAAGGAACATCTAGTTTACCGTATTCAATTTCTTATTACATATTCTACATTCAATCCCAGCAGGTGCCATCTATATCCAAAGCTTAAGCGTTTAACTTGATAATGCGTGCGGTTGAATTATTAAAAAACCATAGTATTTGCAATATTTATGTATATATTTATGTGTTATATGAATCAAAATTCTATTCGATAATTTTTGACGAAAGCACGGATTTGTCGGGGAAAAGCCAGATTTCCTTATCTTTAAGATATTTCAACATACAACAAAAAGTTTTTAGGGAAGAATTTATTGGCTTTGTTGTAAACGCATTTGAACAGGCTTCAAAAGATATTGATGACGTTGATGTGTCAATTGATGCGAAGGCACTATCATCAATAGTTCTTAAAGGTGGGGTGTCACAAAGCCATAGGACATAAAGCCATATGGCGTCAAGTCCCATTCCATTGAGACATAAGGGCATATGCCATTAAGTCTCAATATAATGGGACTTAACGCCATACATTTTTTCCGTAAAATGAGACATAAAGCCATATTTTTGATAATGATTGTATTTCCCCCTATTTCATGTGCTTTGTTGTTTCATGTCGCCCTGTTTTATGTCAAAAATGGCGGTATGAACTAAGTCCCCAATGAATTAACTCCCCAAACCCAAAATGAACTAAGCCCCTAAATTTGGGGACGTCGTTCATTTATGGAAAAAACCCGAAAAAGCTACGCTAACTAGAGCTTCTCTGCATAGCCGGCCGTCGGCCGGACGCAATGATTTTCTCCTCTATGGTATAACAAACACCGGCTTCGCTAACTAAAGCTTCTCTGCGTAAACGGCCTTCGTTGGGAAACAAGACAGATTTAAGAAGCTTTACTTAGCGAAATCGGTACTTGTTATACCATTAAGGAGAAAATTTTTGCGTCCACCAAAAGGCCGGCTATACAGAGAAGCTTTAGTAAGCAAAGCCGGTGTTTGTTATACTATGGAGGAGAAAATCCTTGAGCCCGGCCGAAGGCCGGCTATACAGCGAAGCTTTAGTTAGCGAAGCAGGTCTTTGTTATACCATATATGTCCCATTCCACTAAAATTGATATGAGACTTAAGGCCATATCAAAATTATGGCTTTATGTCCGTTTGGATTGAGACATAAAGCCATTATGGCTTTATGTCCTATGGCTTTGTGACACCCCACCGTTCTTAAAGCTTTGACAAATTTTGGTCCTGACCTAAAAAATTGTGTAAGAGATGGAACAAATGGGTGTCCTCTAATGTCAGCAGAAAATGGAGCTGTTCAAAATTTCTGGAAAAGCGAACAACTCAATTTCTAAAAGCAATAAAGTGCCATTAATACAAAAAGTTGTATCATTTGTAAAAGAAAAGACAACATTTTTTAAATATAATCATCCCAAGCGAAAAACAGTTTTAGCAAAGTATTTGGGCGTCAAAGTCTCTTCATTATGCGTCTTTGCAACAAGTGTACCTCTACCTTTATATTAAGGAACTCACTTAGTACTTTTAAATTTATTTGCGGAATATACATATTAAGTGTGATACCTATTGTAACACAACCACTTAGTATCATTTTACAAAAGCAAGATATAGATCTTCAAAAAGGATCAAGCCTTATCAAAATTTTAATCATGTGCCTTGAAGAAAAAAGAAATAAAGCCGAAGAACAATTTAAAGCAATTTTTGAAAAACTTAAAGTTATTTGCGTTCAAATCGAGGTTCCTATCGAAAAGACAAGATTTGAACGAAATAATCACATCCAAAATGTTGAAGATTACTACCGAGTTGTAGGTTACATTCCTCTTATTGAATTTATTTTAGAAGATCTCATAACAACTTTCCCTATAGATATCCCAAATGTATTGAACATACCTAAACTTCTACCTCAAAGTGTAATCAAGTCATATACAGATACAAAACTGTTAAAACCACAACTAGCTGATGAGCTGATTAGATTTGATAAAAGAGATAAACACCTACTAAGATCTGAACTTGAGCCTGATCTATCAGATAACGCTGTAGATGCTTTAATAAACTGTGATGAAGATATCTAACCAAATTTAAGAAAACTATTTAAAATTTTCGTTTCAATGCTCTTCAGTAAAGCTGCGAGCAAGAGGTCATTTCCTACCCTTCGTCGAATAAAAACATGGCTCAGATCAACAATGACAGAATATAGACTGTATTGTCTAAATTTGCCTCACAAGGAAATCATAATTTGCTTATTTAAAAAGATTTATGTATATTGAACTGATCTTATATTTTATTTAACCTTTATGTTGGGTTTTTTTAATTAGGGTAATGACTTTTTTTTTGGACAACATTTTTTCATCCCACCACGCGATGGGCAATTTAGTATTGATAATGAAAATATTTTTTAGGCCATTTTGGACAAAAAAGTTTCCGCACCAAATGCAATTTCTAAAGCTTTTTTTTTTAATTTCCATACACATTATATATGGTACATTCATTGTTTATATATGCTATATATTTTAACCCCCATATTCATAAATGATTATAAAATTTAAAAAACGTTTATTAAGGAAAATTTTCATAGATATTTTGGTTTTCAAGCCTTTATTAAATTTAAAATATTTTTATGAATACAGGCATAAAAACATAAAATAAGCAACTGTATAACAAAAATGTAAAGCTATTTTTTGGGTTTAATGAAATAAATTTCAAGTTTAAAGTGCGTGTTGATTTACATAATGGAAAAATATCTTGTACAACTTTAATACCTCGTTCCGCGCATATATTACTACGCTGCTGAAAATTATCACTGTTTCATAAATCCGCCAAACAACTCATCTATCACAACATCTATCATTTGCCATTAAAATTTAGTTTATTAATAAAACCGCGAAATAGAGTCGCGATTTTTTTTGCGCCCTTCTTCCGTACAAATGGTAAGATCTTGTTATATTCATAAAAATATTAGAAAATACTTAACATTTTTTTATTAAATGTTAATTTTGTATAGTAAGTAGAAAAATTGAAATTCAAAACTTTATCACGATCGCAAAAAAGTAATGCATAATTTCTTAATATTTTTTCACGGTCTATACGGCTATGCGATGAAGAATTTGATATTCGCTAAAATTGCAACAAGTACATACCCTAATACACATATTGTTTTTAAAAAACTTTTAAAAACAAATTTTTTACTTTTTTGTATCATACAAAATTCCCCCCCCCTAAGGCTCAAGCTGGATCCGCGCCTGATCCACTAAGACGGAAAAAATAAATGCTCGAAACATGTAAATTCATTAATACTTATACATATGTATGTATGTGTTCTTCATATTTGCATAAAAGTTGTGGTCAAATTTCTTCATACATATATAATAACGATAATGTTATAATGGCATTGCTATGCCTTCTCAACTTCTTTTTAGTCAAAGAGTAAAGGCCTGCATAAATTTATGTATCTATTTACCCTTGGTCTAGACGAGCAATTAGTTTGGCAATTTTAACTGTCTAATTCTATTGCCAAGACTAGATATTAACGTGTGGACCGCATTAGTATGTTTTGGAACACATGTTCATCAAAAAATGGTGTAATTCCTTGCTGAGCAATTATCTTTAAACGAATGCTGTCGAAATCAATTAACAGTTGCAAAACACGTATAAAATTTTAATACAAAATTTACAAATTTATAATCAAAAAATAATTAAAAAATAAATTGGTTGTCAGAGAAAATGAAAGTATTTATTTACATACAATTCAGACATAAGTATGCACGTTTACTCCACTCTTTAAAAAAATTTAAACACACAATTTTTTAGTGACGTCATTCTGCCGACGTGTGTAAAAAAAAATTCAAAGTGCCCATCCAGATGTAGGGTAAGTTAAATCTATTGATATAATCCTTACAGACTTGGTATTAAATTAAGCAGCTTTTTGCTTAATTTAAACCAGCTAGTTGTCAAAACTTGAAATAATATTACGTTTTGAAACGTTAACATTTAAAGAAAAATCTATAAATCTACACATTCTGTTAAAACTTAAACATAATGGATTTGCCATTTTGTAGCTTGTTCGAAAAGTTTAAACATAAAGTGGGTAATTGAATCGTAATGTGCTTTGAGCAAGGTTCACAGATGTCTTATTTAAAAAGAAAATTGCATAAAACATTTCCATTTAAAAGATTAACGGGAAATGAGACATTCAGCATAACACTGCTTTACAAATTTTTAATTTGGAGAAGTACCAAGAACGCCACATGCCTAGATAAGTTAATTGGGACCTGCTGAACACGAAAACCGCTGTATTTTTTTTTGCTAAGTACCGTTTTTTAGATAACGGTACTTTTGTGTATTTCGGCGTATGGTCCCACTCAAACCCTTGTGGAGCCCAACCGAAAAGTCCGATCGAAATAAATGGCATATCGTTGGAAAGGTAATTCTTCGTCGATATGCTACAAATTTCTATTTGATAAGAAATGGCTGAGTAATGGCACCTCAAAATGCAAAATTTGCCGATTTTTTACGTTTTTTTCAAAATTTTTCATTATACCCTCCACCACAATTAGTTGTGAAGAGGGTATATTAAGTTTGTCATTCCGTGTGAAACTTTTTTATTATTCATCTCAGACCCTATAAAGTATTTCGATTTAGCCATGTCCGTCTGTCTGTCCGTCTGTTGAAAACACGCTCACTTTCGAAAAACTCAAAAGAAATAAACAAACTTGGTGTCAAATTGCTTGTAGTTATCCTAAGCAGTTTGGGTTTGAAATCCAGCAAAATCGGTTCAATAGGATCTTAGCTATGAATCAAAATGTGGAACCACCACCTAAAAAAAATTGATAATTTTGTTACAAAAACTCACATAAATGGTTTAAAAATGCACAGAATGATATAAGATTTCGCAACAGTTCGTTTTATTTAACTGGAAACCACTCTGTAAAATTTCTTGAAGATCCGTCCATGATTTACCCTAGGCCCCATATAAGCCCCACTCCCGGAAAACAGTATAGTAAGCCTAAAACCCTAACTAACAATGCTATCATAACAAATTTTGGCACGTCACAGTTAAATAGGACTAGAAATGAAACTATTAAGTTTCGTGAAGATCGGTTAATAATTTACCATAGGCCCCATATAAACCTTACTCCCGGAAAACAGCTTAGTACGCCTAAAAGCGTAAAAAGAATGCTATCATAACAAAATTTGGTACATCACAGTTTTATTGAACGAGAAATAAGACTTTAAAATTTTGTGAAGAACGGTCCATCATTTACCATAGGCCCCATATAAACCTTACTCCCGGAAAACAGCTTAGTAAACCTAAATACGTAAAAAATAATGCTATCATAACAAAATTTGGAACATCACAGTTTTATAGAACTAGAAATGACACTGTGAAATTTGGTGAAGATCGGGGCATAGCTTACCATAGGCCTCATATAAAGCCCACTCTGGTAAAATAATTAAATACGCTTTCTTCCAGTTTAGCTTCATATGGCCAGAAAAAAATGTTATGCAATTTTGTGATATACGGTCCATAATTTTCCTTAGATTCCATTTTAGCAGCCTTCTGAAATTTACTGCAAACGCTTAAACTAATTGCACCGCTGTATTGAAATTTATGTTTTTTAATACCAGAAATCGTTCTCAGAATTTGGGATGATTGGTTTATAGCTTACCATGGCTTTAATATAATTTATTCTCCTTAAAATCATTTAAGTTCAGCTTAAACTGATATTCTACTCAAGCTTCTTAAAATTGATTCTGATTGTCAGTCAATAATTTTATATAGGTCTAAGCCGCAACCAATTTTAATGCAGATGTCTGTTTTTACAAAGATTATAATAATAAATAGACATCATACATATATTATTCCTAAAACATTCGAAGTGTCGGTGGAGGGTATCAAAGATTCGGCACAGCCGAATATAGCACTCTAACTTGTTTTTATTTCGTTTTTTTTTCTACGTTATAATAAATATCTGGAATGTTTTATTTTTTAACCAAATAGTATATTTCATTACGATAATTTTAAGCGTAATTTGAAAAAAATGGGATGAAAAATAAAGTTTTTATTAAGGATTTTGTGGAACGACAATATTTTCATCTTCATTGCTCACACACTATATTCGGCGTCCATCAGTATTTAACAAAAAACGGAATTTCATATAAGATGAAAATATTGTCGTTCCACAAAATCCTTAATAAAAACTTTAATTTTCATCCGATTTTTTTCAAATTACGCTTAAAATTACCTTTCCATCGATATGCCATTTATTTCGATCGGACTTTTCGGTTGGGCTCCACATGGGTATGAGTGGGACCATACACCGACAAACACAAAAGTACCGTTATCTAAAAAACGATACTTAGGAACAAAAATTACAGCGGTTTTCGTGTTCAGGAGGTCCCGATTAACTTATCTAGGCATGTGGCGTTCTTGGTATTTATTGGCTGTAAACCAATGTAATGATTTAGTTTTTTAATGTTGGCAGTCGAAGCGAGTTAAGATGAAAAATCAAAGCGAGTCGTGATGAAAGTGATGGAAGCTCAGAATATCTTTGATAAACATCTCATGAATATAAAAAATTAAAACTTTTTTTTCTGACCGAGTTTTGATAAGATAAATGTGAACGGTATGGTAGGGGTCCAATACAATTGAGCCATACTCTAAAATCGGTCTTACAAGTGACGTAACAAATTTTTAAGGGATAAAGGTGTCCTTAAATAATTTTGCCCATCGTTAAAACATAGAGTCCGTGAGCTTTGTTTACAGTAATTGTAAAAAATGCTGCACTAAGTTTTAGTTTAGTTCTTACACAATATAAAGGTCCATAATAACGTTTACTCATTCTATCGTATAGCCTTTGCTAAAATCAAAAGGTGTAACCGATCGCAATCAATCAATTACTGATGCAATGAAAAGAATCACGCCATCTCAAAAGAGTAATTTTCTTGATTTTTTTTCGGGCATAGTTCCAATAGAAAAATTGTCCAAATCGAGGATGTTTGAAGTTTAATTATATTTAAACGTCATCGGCGAACATCAGTATATTGGAATAATTTATTGCTTGAGACAAATCGTCAATGAAATGTAAAAATAAAATGTGGACAAAGGGACAAAAATCATATGTGGGCATAAAACGTTTGTGAACAACCACAATGATAAAATCAATGCTGTACGGTTCGTTGCACAATTCAACCCATTTAAAATGTTCTGTATTAAAAAAAAGAGTTGAAAGTTTTATAGAGACCAGTAGCAGTTAGAGTCGGAGTTGGAGTTGGAGTTGGAGTCGGAGTCGGAGTCGGAGTCGGACTCGGACTTAAAAATTTTCAGCGGATGCAGTCGGAGTTAGAACTATTTTTCGATTACTTTTCGAAAAATATGAGATAGTTTTTTTACACAAAAAGTCAGTTTTGTACACTAAAAGTTACTTTTACACTAATTGACGTAATAAGTCAGTTTTTCACAAAATAAGTCACGTATTAAGTCACTGTTTTCACACAAATATACACTTTATACAGCATTTTACTATAAAGTACACTTTACCCAAAGGCCATTTTTACATAAAAAATAATTTTTTTACACAAAAAATCACTTTAAAAATAATTTACTTTGTTACACAAAAAACAATTACGTTTTCAAACACAAACTTATATTTTACTTTGACTCTTATTGCTCTCTAAAATCAAATAATTTAAATTTATGTTTTTAATGACCAAGTTCACTAATTCTATTTACATATGGGCAAATCCCAGAAACAGTCCACCAACCAAACATTTTTCAAATAAATTTTTTAAAGGGAATATAAGACTAGATGTATAATTTAAATTTTATATTAAAAAATATATATGTATTTCGATTATCATTAATGCAATAGTGTTTACCAAATCCTACCCCACAGCTGAACTCTTAATGTTATACGTGAATTTAGCATTTTTTAAGGTGATTTTTGTGCTTAAAATAGCACTTAGAGTAGACTCATCAAAATATAAATTTCGTTAAAAAAAAGTTTTATATTCATTAGATAAGAAATTAGTTTAAGAAATGCAATTCATAAAAATATAATATATATATACTGGAAAAACTATAGCGTACGTTGTGAGGCGTGCGGCATAAAGGGTTCACGGCTTTTGTCAAAAAATTACAACAATTTTTGGCTGCGAATTGGTTTTAGAATTCTCTTAAAGTCATCTTTCTTTTAGGAATTAGATTTTGTATACCTTATGATACAAAATTTGCTAAAAGTTATGAAAACACACTACAACCTTACACTCACAATATTCTGTACGTAAAATTCACTTAAATTGTAATATAAAATAAATAAAAATGCAGTTAAAAACCGGTCTACTTATTTTTTCAACTATTTTTAACGAAAAGTTCATTTAATTTTTACTGTCAAAAATTCAACTTAATGTTCCGTAAAAACAAATTAATTTAACGTTATTTTATACAAATTAACTATCAAAAAATCAACTACATATTCCGTAAAAAACAAATGAATATTCAGTTATAAAATAACTATCAAAAAATTAACTGAATATTCCGTAAAAACAAAGAAATATTCAGTTATTTTATTAAATTCAGTCATTTTCGTTTACTCCACAAGAGAGCCGAATTTCTTAAAAATACCAGGCAGACACCTGTCCGCTTCCCAGCGGGAAAATGACATTAATAGGAATCGAGAAAGTAATACATATCTTGCATAATATTTGATTCCAGAATTCATTATTCTTAACACAGACCATGTCCTAGGATTGTAATAAATTACACTGCTTTACAAATTTTTAATTTGGAAAATTACCAAGAACGCCACGTGCCTAGATAAGTTAATTTTGACCTCCTGAACACGAAAAACGCTGTAATTTTCATAATCTATATAGCGTCTCAAAAAAGTATAGTGGTTATTTAAGAAAAAAAAATTGTTTCCTTATTTGTTGCATAGTGTAATTACATGTCGTCTAAAATCAACTTAAGCAGTATTATTATAAGAAAGGCACGGATTTTTACCATATACAAAATATCTTTGCGAATCAAGAAATTTACAGTGAAATGGCATCGATTTGTTAGTGCATATATTTGCATATTTTGCTTTGAATGCATATTTTTGCATATATTGCTGATATTGCATATGTTTGTTGCATATTTTGAAAAAATTTGTTTTAATTGCTTTATTTTGCCTTGCACCCTTCCGCAGAAGAGATAAAAGACAACTTCGATCATTTTTATGTATTGATTTCTTATGGGAAAATTATTTTGTAAAGGACCTTCGCGTGTTGCCGCATATAAATGAATTATGCGGATTAATGTCTTCCTCCACAGCCTATAGCAACCAGATGGGGGAAGTGATTGAAAGCAATTATGTATTATGCTGAAAATTCTGCCAATTCAAATATGTGTTAAAAGGATTAAGCAAATGACAGTTCAAAAAATTTTACAAAGAGTTTTCTAAAGTTCAATATGGTTTGACACTTACGATTAACATGTATTCAATAGTTTAGTTTTTTAGATAACGGTACTTTTGTGTTTTTCGGTGTATGGTCCCACTCAAACCCTTGTGGAGCCCAACCGAAAAGTCCGATCGAGATAAATGGCATATCGTTGTAAAGGTTATTGAATGCCTTTTCCGTCGATATGCTAAAAGAATTACAGCGTTTTTCGTGTTCAGGAGGTCAAAATTAACTTATCTAGGCACGTGGCGTTCTTGGTAATTTTTGGCTGTAAACCAGTGTTATTTAAAGGTATACTGGGAATGACATAAATAATTCTAAAAAATAGGAATAATTGTCACGAAGAGAAGAAATAGCACGAAACATTTTTACGAACAGAAACCATACATTCCTTGTTCTGCAAATGTGAGAATATACGTGGCAATCAAATCATAATTATTGTGTCAATAAAATTACCTTCTCGATTCCCATGAATGCATTATTATTCTTTCGAAAATAATACATTATTTTTTTTAGTTATTTATGTAATCAATTCCTTATTTTCCTGCTGGGTTGTTTTTCTAATGAGAGAGAGAGAGAGGGAGAATATTATTATTTATTTACCCTGTTACACACGTTTGTGTTACTTTTATTGTACAGAAGAACTCTCAATTATAAGACAACATTAGCATGACCGATATGTCATCGAAATTATTTTACTTTTAAAATGTGATGTATTTAACTAAATTATTTAAAAAATTAGAAAATGAGAATTGCTTACACAAAACAAGCAATTCATTTTTTATAGATACGTACAAATTTATTTTTGGTAGTTCATTTGTTTTTACGGAATATGTATTTAATTTTTTGATAGTTAATTTATATAAAAAACTGAATATTAAATTGTGTTACGGAATTCCCGGTTGAATTTTTGACAGTAAAACTTAAATGAACTTTTCGTTATTTTAAATTACATTTTTATTTAATTTAACATAAAGAAGAATTTAACTCAATCAACGGACAATATTAACTGCAACTGAAAATCCGTATTACTATGGACTTAGTTTTTTGAATAACTGTTAGAATCAGTTAAAAATAAATTTGCTTGTCATTTTAAATGCTTATTTATTTAAAAAAGACTCAACGGAATATTTCTTAAATAAACTACAGTCCGTTACTGTAATAATATTGTGAGTGTAGATGTTACTTCCACTTTTGTGGCGTGCGTCGCTAAACTTTGTGATCAACTTTTTCGCAAAAAATTTCTGCTAAATACTATATATAAGTTGAAGCCGTCTCTTTTGAAAGACCAAAAAATATTTATATTTCAATCAGAAAATCAACGCTCGTCACGCAGGATTTGCCCATATATGCATGTATATCAATTCTTATTAAAATATAGTTTTTCATATAATTATACCCACACCACAATAGTGGAGAGGGTATTATGAATTTGTGCTGATGTATGTACCGTCTTAAAATATTGGTCCTAGACCCACCTTAAAGTATACCGATCGTCTTAGAATCACTTTCTGAGTCGAACTAACGATGTCCGTCCGGCTGGCTGGCTGTCCATGTAACCTTGTGCGCAAAGTACAGGTCGCAATTTTGGAGGTAATTTGATGAAATTTGGGTCATAGATTCTTATTGGCACAAGGACCAAGCCTATTGAAAATGGGCCGAATCGTAGGACCACGAGGGAAGATAGGGGGAAATTTCTTCCTCTCAGAAACTATCAAACCCATTTCAACGAAATTTAAAACATAGATAAAACCATATCTATATGGACACAGAATATATGCATTTTTTTAAAAATAGGACCACGAAGGGAGATAGGGGCAATTTCTGCCTCTCAAACCGATTTTAATGAAAATTAAAACATAGATAGATCCATATCTATAGGGACACATTAGCTATACAGTTTTTCAAAAATAGGACCACAAGTTTATAAACATAGATAAATCCATATTTATATGGACACATAAGCATGATATGTTTTTAAATACTGTGGTGTAGGGTATCATATGGTCGGGCTTGACCGACTGTACTTTCTTACTTGTTTTATTTTTATTTGACATGAAAAACGAATTTTAAACATAAATTGACATTTTAATAAATTTGTGCAATTGGCCATAAGTGTTTTTACCCTGAAAAAAAGGACTTGAGTTAAAATATGTAAATAAAAATGATGATAGTTTTTGTGGTTTAAAATATTTTAATCATTAATAGAAATAAATGCAAATTAAGGCAAAACTAGCCTTAAATTCGATTAAAAACTTTTCTTAAGGCATCTTGGAAGTACATTATGTCACCTAAAACTAAATAGGCAAACGATTTTGGATTATTTGTCGCTTACCGCCTTTTTGATTTAAGTGTACAATTTGTATTTTAATCTTAACGTTCCTTATTATGTACATCAACATATTTTTCAAGATTAGTTCAATTATGTAAAATTTTCTCAAATTTGAAAACATACATATTTATCACCGACTGGATTGTATATTTTCTTATACAGAACAATGTCGCATTCAACTGTTCATTAAGTGTGCCCAATCATTAAACAGACTGTCAAGTTGTCAAAAAAATTGTTTTCTATTAAAAAATTGTCGTTTGGCAAGCAGTCTAGTATACTTATTACATAATAATATAAAATCTAAAAATAACAAATTCCTTCATAATGAATAAATCAATTTATTTGTATAATTTATTCATCGAATTTTCGTAGCCTATTGATTATAAATAGTACCCATTTTGTTAGCTGGCTTGTGTTTGGCAAACATTTGGTGTGCGATTTTTTCATTAAATATTATGATAAATGATACTCACATTTCGTTTAAAATGCTGGCTAAGCACGAAGAAAACAAAAGGAACAAATAATCCTAAAATAAACAACGCATTAAACACTTGGCAAAGAGAGGAAAATAAATTAAATGAATTTGTAATAAGAGAAAACGGAACAGTAAAATTAATAAAACAAGAAAGGGAGCGCAATGTCAACATAACAAGTAAAAAAGCCCCCTTATTCATTTTCAAAAAACAATCATGAAACGAAGCCATCTAACGAAAATGTTTTTACACGCCAAAATACTGTCTTATTTGGAAAAAATAAACAACATATAAAAAAATTTTTAGCAAAAGAAGTTATAAATATTTAAAGGCAGGAAAAATACATTTACCAAATAAGATTTAAGGGGATTTATAATGGAATTATTATTGTATGAGCGATCAAATCAGCACAATTGAATCCAAAAATCTGAAATTTCTGACGGACATAAAAAAAATAATTAATAAGAAAATAATTCCTAAACTTGTATCACAAAAAAAACATCTTAGAAACAAAATTCCCTTTTATGCGAAACTAGCTGACCCGACAGAAAAATGTTTGCGTTCGATTTGTAAAAACCGTTAAAAAGATACGAATATTTGAAAGAAAAATTAGTCAAATCGATGGAGCCGTTTTCTGATTTAAGGTAAATCGACAAAAGTGGGAAGGGCAAAATTTTCTTTCCGTAAAAACCTAAGTTGGACCATGGCAATCATTTTAAAGAAAATGAATGGTCATGCCATTCTCAAGTTATGCGCTTAATAGAAAAAGTGGGCGTAAAAGTAGGCGTGGTACATTTTTCTTTCGATGAAAACGTAAAATGGATTAATACGAACATTTAACAGAAAAATTAGTCAAATCGATGGAGCCTTTTTTGATTTTAAGTTAATCGAAACAAGAAGGCGGGGCAAAATTTTCTTTCCGCAAAAACCTAAGTTGGACCATGGCAATCATTTTAAAGAAAAAATCGTCCAAATCGGTCATGCCGTTCTCAAGTTATGCGCTTAATAGAAAAAGTGGGCGTAAAAGTAGGCGTGGTAAATTTTTCTTTCGATAAAAACTTCAAATTGATTAATACGAACATTTGAAAGAAAAATTTGTCAAATCGATGGAGCCATTTTCTGATTTTAGATAATTAGAAAAAAGTGGGCGTAAAGGTGGGCGGGGCAAAATTTTATTTTCGTATAAATCTATGTTGGACCATGGCGATCATTTAAAAAAAAAAATCGTCACAATTATATAGATGTCATTGGTGATGCAATATGAAAATTGGATTTTGCCACGCCCCACAGTGCTTTGGCCCATAGACATAAATCAAAAAAAAAAAACAAGTCTTATATTGTGCTTAAAAATGTACAGATCGATAGATAACAAAATAATTAAAATGAATTTTGAAGAATTTTTAAGATTTAACTCTTTTTGGCGGCGCTAGAGGGCGCCAAAGTTTGAGAATTTATAGTAAAAATGGCCAAACAACTACTTGAGTTTTACATGCTTTAGGAAAACTGTTGTAAAACTGTTGTTTTTTAAAGCACGAGATTGAAATTTTTTTCTGTAGTAGTTTACTATATTTAGAACTAACTGTAAAAAATTTTTATTGATTTATTTTCTCATAAGTGTTTTTTTATTGGTTTGAAAAATGCTTATTATTTACTTAAGCTCTAAAAATTTTCTAACTTTGATGGAATATTAAAAAAAAAAGAAAAATATGGTCTATGGGTTTTTTTCTGATTTCGAATATTTAGACTGTTTTCTAATAACTACAAAAAAAAAAATTTAAAAAATTTTACCACAACTTGAAAAAAAAAAAACTTTTTTTAAATGGCTATTTTCATGATTTTTGATCAAATTTTGATAGTTTTCAGGAGTTTAAAAGACAATTAACTACAAATACTGTGAAATATTAATTCAAACTTATACCATTCAATAAAAAACAACAAAAATCAAAATATGTATAAAAAATTTTTTGTGTTTGTCTGCATTTTACGGCATAAGAGGGCGCTGAAATCACAAATGCCCTTGGTTTTTTATTGTTTCAAGAAAATAATTGTTAAAAATTAATTTTTTGGATTACGAGATTCAAATTTTTTTCTGTAGCAGCTAACTATATTCTAAACCATCTATAAAAAAATTTTACTGGAATTATGCTCCTATACATATTTTTTAATGGTTTGAAAAATGCTTATTATTTAGTTAAGCTCTAAAAATTTCTTAACTTTGATGGAATATTAAAAAAAAAAGAAAAATATGGTCTATGGGTTTTTTTCTGATTTCGAATATTTAGACTGTTTTCTAATAACTACAAAAAAAAAAATTGAAAAAATTTTACCACAACTTAAAAAAAAATTTATTTAAAAAAAATGCTATTTTCGTGATTTTTGCTCAAACTTTCATAGATTGAATTAGTTAAAAAAAAATAAACTAGGAACATAATAAGAAAAATATCCAAATAGATATACTATTGAATTAGAAAAATTGACAAGATAAATTAAAAAAAATTAGTATAACAGTTGTGTCTGTTTCTTTTTGTCGACACAAGATGGCGCTAAATTCACAGATGACGTTGGATTTTCATCGTATAAAGAATATTTTCAAAATGTGACTTAGTGCCGTTATTTTTTATTTAAATTGAAGATGGTTACGTGACAGAAGTTTTTTTTGGTAACAGCCTTTGTTTGTAGTAAGAGCAATTATATTGTGGAGTGTTCGAAAATATTGCATACAGGGTTTTAAATTTAAAAGAAAATAAAAATTTTCTATTAAAATGTGAAATCAATTTATATATTTAATAAATACTTACTTTTACAAACGAGTAAAAGTGAGGGCGCGTGGTTCAAAAAATGAACGTGCACATCTCTAATCAATTTTATTGCAATCAAAATCAGCTTATCAAATTTTATTGGAATCTTTCTATTTTTAAACATAGCTCCCATACAAATCATTCTCCCGAAAATAGCTTTTAATGCCAGCTTCCTTAAAAATATATGTAGTAACATACCAATATAAACCATAGGTTACATATAAACCCTCATCCAAAAAACCCATATATGAAGATGAAGATATCTAAATAATATTCGGCAGAAAGAACTTTGAAACGAATCTTAACCTCATAACATAATTTTGTTCTGGTGGGTCCATGATTGCCCATGGGTCCCAAATAGATTACAATCTAGGAACTTTGTTTTTAAATACTATGCTATATGATATCACATGGTCGGGCTTGACCGATTATACTTTCTTACTTGTTATTTTTGCACGAGCATTTTTAGCGTTTTTCACTCATTTTTTATTAAATGATGTTTTTGTATTTTTCACATTTATAATCCGATTCTACCAAAATTTGCCACACATATATATCTAACAAATATGAATTTTCATACCAAATTTTATTACGATCGGATAATTTTTGGAAGTGTTATAACATTTTTAAGAAAAAGGATATATGGCAGGACCTTGAATCCTTGTTCAGATTTAAGTGAAAATTTGCACATACGTTGCTAGTTGTGTGTGTATTAGTATGACAATTTTTTGTAGTTTTGTGGGCATTATTGAAGCTAAAATTACATTTTTCCATTTCAGGACACATGGGAGGTAGGCGTGTCCTTGGACCGATTTGTCCAAAAATTCACATTTTTCTTAACTAAGCTATTCTATGCTTGTGTACCAAATTTCAAAAATTTCTGACAACTCCTTCTATTTATGTCCCTTCGTTATATGGGGACAAAGCACTGTGCGCCCCTCCGCCCGCAGACCGAAAATCAGACTTCACAGTGTCACCCGCCTGAATATTCTGAAGATTTCCTGAATCCAAGTTGTTCTTATTCGACCTTTCGAAATTTAAATAAATAAAAATTAATCAAGCTCGAGGCCAGTGTTTTTTTGTAAATAAAAATTCCTTTTTATTTGCTTCCAATATTTCGATCTTCTTTGAAGATCATCATCAGGGATTTATTTTCCTTTAATTCAAGAACAAAAAAACACAATTACTACAAACATATAAATAACAGCCACTTATATGGACAACAACCACATTGATTTTGTTTTTTTAAATTGAATGTTTACAAAATATATACACACTCACAGTGAATTTTTAAAAACACAAAAACTTAAAACTATGTTGTTCACACATCGACATCTAGACTTGCACTAAACTTAAAATCCTTATTGCAGATTGATCTTTTTTACTAAACCTCTGTAGTTATTGGCACACGAACACTCTACGTCGCTCTTAAAGTTTACACTCTTTGTTGTTGCTATGATGTGAAGCATTTCCAGCATATATCGACGTTTGTAATTCGTTTGTAACACACTAACTTTATTAAAATCAGGCGAGTGTTTGTTTTTGACACAGTGGTTCACAAGTCCGGTTTTTGGTGTGTCTCTACTGAGTTTTAATTTTTGATCCGATTTATGGCCTGCGGTTCTATTTTTGAGTTTGTTTTTAGTGGTTCCAATGTACACCTTATCACAACTTTCATTTAAATTTCCAATACAGGGTATATTATATATAACATTTGATTTATCCATGTTCAGAATTTTATCTTTTGTTTTGCTTAATATTTTTGAGATATTGTTGTCCATTTTGTATGCTATTCTTAAGTTTTCACCATTAAACAATTTTGATTTTTCAAATCTTTCTGATATTTCGGGTACATATGTGAGGGATTTGTTACTTTTTGGTATGTCAGTAACTTTCGAACTATTTGAATTTCTATTTTTATAGTCACGAATAAGGTTATTCGTGAGTTTTTCAGGAAAATTGTTGTCAAGAAGGATGTTTTTAATTTTTCTTATATTATTTGGAATTCCAAGTCACTCAGATTCAACACTCTTATTATAAAGTTTTTAGCCGTATTAATGATTACTCTTTTTGGATGTTTTGAAAAGAAGTTAATAATTCTACCGGAAGAGGTCGGTTTTTGGTACCAATCCATTCTTAAGATGTTCCCATCTCTGATTACAACGGTATCCAGATATGGTAATCTAAAATTTGACTCTTTCTCAGCTGTAAACTTAATATTATGGTGAAAACTATTTAAATTTGTCATTATCTCCTCAATTGCACTTTCCCTTACAATACTAAATATGTCATCCACATATTTCGTCAAAATCTTTGGTTTTTCCGCTAGCTTTTCAAACACAGTCTCCAACAATTTCTCCATTACAATATCTGCCACTATTGGCGACGCTGGTGATCCCATCGGTAAACCCTTTCTTTGAGTAAATATTTTACCATCATATTTGAAATACCTATTGTCCTTTATGCAGAATTTCACAATACGCAGAAATAGTTCTTTTGTCATATTTGTATACTGTTTTATTTCCTCCCATTTTTCCTGAAAATTTCATCAAAATCGGCCAAGCCGTTTTAGAGTCTATACGTTACATACATACATGCATACATACATAAACACATCCTATTTTCTATACATATATAGAATCTATATTATAGATAGAGATAGAAGATAGAATATATAGATAGATAGATAGATAGATAGATAGATAGATAGATAGATAGATAGATAGATAGATAGATAAATAGATAGATAGAAGATGTTACTTTTTCCACAACAAAAATTATGAAAAGTTAACATTCAAATGAAAAGTCACTTTCTGAAATTGTAAAAAAAAAAACATTTTTAACGCGACAGATTGACAAAACTCATCTTAATTAAAATTAGAAAATGCTGTCAACCTATTCTGGAAATGCTTATGCTGTTCCTAAATCCTATTTTCAAAGAAATAACATGTAATATACATACGTTAAAATAATTAAACTATTTTGGCTTTATGTCAATAGCGGGAATTTCCAGAATTTTCAATTGTTTTTAATTCCCGCTTTCACGGGAAATGAAGAAAAATTTTTTTTTAAACTTTAATCTACTTAAGTGTTGTTAGTTGTTTTATCCAACTTAATTTCACCACAATATTAAAATTTGCTGCAGTTACAGGGTTATAAAGCTGATTTTTGAGAATAGTAAATGATAGTCCTATCATCACGAAATAATAAAACTTATCTTAGCACAGTGTAGAGGACTAAATTTTACAAAATATTATCAAGATTTGCGGTTTTTGACGTATTTAAATGATTTCCGAGAGTGTGTTTATATAGGGCTTATGATAAATTACGACTCGATGTCCAGAAAATCTAGAGCTGCGTTTTTAAGACATATGAAAGTAGATTATGCTTAATTTCACCACAAACTGATTATTCGTTTCCCTTTTAGCCATACACACAAGATTTATGATTTTACGAAATTTGGTGACATTTAAAAAGAATTTTATAAAATTTAATGATAATCCGCTACGAATTTATGTTAGTTTCTGTTAATTATACCCACACCACAATAGTGGGGAGGGTATTGTAGATTTGTGCAGATGTGTGTAACACTTTAAAATAAAGTATACCGATCGACTCAGAATCACTTTCTGAGTCGAACTAACGATGCCCGTCCGGCTGGCTGGCTGTCCATGTAACCTTGTGCGCAAAGTACAGGTGGCAATTTTGGAGATCATTTGATAAAACTTGGGACAAAGTTTCTTATTGGCACAAGAACCAAGGCTATTTAAAATGGGGCGAATCGCAGAACCACAAGGGAAGGTAGGGAGATATTTCTGCCTATCACAAACTTTCAACCCGATTTTAATAAAGTTTATAAACATAGATAAATCCATATTGATATGGACACATAAGCATGATGTGTTTTAAATACTGTGATGTAGGGTATCATATGATCGGGCTTGACCGACTTTACTTTCTTACTTGTTTTTTTTAAGGAGGTTGTTCCACACTTGCGTGCATAACTCTATTCTGATCCGATTCTGCTAGAATTCAATTCCAAACTGACTTGGACCAGAACTTGAAGCATTTTGACACTTTATTAGATGAATATTACAAAAGATTTGCACTGAATGACAAACGTAGTATACCGCCAGACACCACTGCTGATTGAGGGTATAAAAGAGTAAAAAATTATGCTATTAAACAGCGTTTGAAAAACTGCAGTCAAAGTCACTTGTCATTGGCAAAAAAAATTTTGCTTTTACTTCTGATTCATTGAATGATGAACACAAATTTTCGTTGTTTGTTCGACAGTTTTTGGTTTCGACCAGGGTTGTGAAGTCGAAGAGTCGTAGTTAAGGTTTTTGTACTGGAGTCGAGGTACCCACGAAAACTAGCGACTTCGACTCCAAAATGTTTCCGCATAAAAATTGTTCTAATATTTTATAAAATACAAAAATCAAAAGAGGGTCTTCTTTAAAAACTTTTGAGTCAGAAAATTAGGTCTAGTCTACATACATATGAGTAGGTGAGTTGCAAAAATCGTTCGTTTCAAAAATTAAACAATTGATTTTGGCTGATCTGAAAGCATTTTATGAGAATAAATATGGGTAAGTCCAAAGTGTTGAACGTGACAGTCGTACGCATCAAAAATGCAATAACATTTTAAACAACAAATTTCTTAACGTTTTCTTAACCCTTAAATTAAAGCACTAAGAAAGCATCTATAGCTATGCTAAAGTTTATGGAGGGCGCGATTCTAGGTCAAAGATAATGGCACAAGAAGAAGCGGTTCGAACGTGAAAAAAATAGAAGTAGTTTTTGTGGCCATGTATAAAAAGGCGTAATTCAGCGAAACCTGGCACCATTTTTTAGTCAAACTATTTTCAGAATTTTACGTAGCAATGTTACATTAAAATGTCTTTGGTTTGATTCCAAAATCTTCTGTATTTTCTTTTTTTAAGCCAAAATCTGGGTCGATACGTGACATTTCGAACGTAAAATTTTTTCCATAATAATTTAACTGTTAATCCGAATAACATATTTCTCTTCGAACTCTTCCTTAGATAACAGACCATGTAAGAACATTTTTATTGAATAATTTTAATCAAATATCACCTTTTTTAAGGAAAATAATATTTAAGAAAACATACAATAAAACATTCTCACAAATAAGAAATTACGTTTGCACAATTTTGCAGTCTGATTATTCGTCTAAGTGAACAAATTTATGGGTAATTTTATAAAATTAGTTAAATCTAAATATTTCTCTAAAACAATATCGTAAAATAATCAGCTTTTAATAACTTTTAAATTTTCGGTCACGGCGGACCTTTTGACGGAAATGCCCATATAAAGATTTTATCGAATCAAGGTAAATGCACTAGTTTGTTCCACTCACCAGATATTTTCAAAACTATCTCTGCATTTTCTGTAATAAAACTCGCTGGTTCATTATTATTTGTTTTTTATGAATCGTAAATTGAAAAATATTATTGGAAATCTGCTGTAGCTTCTGTGGTGAAAACACTAAGTGAATAAGTTAAAAAAGACAAGAATTACCCCTTAAAATTAGTGTTAGGTGGTTAATATATTCTATGAAAAGAATCGCCATACAATTCTACTGAAGACATCTGAGATAGCCTTCTGGGTTAGAAGTACATTTAGTATTTTTTTTTTTGACTTATACCAAACGCCTATTCAAAAAATTCAAAAACTTTAGGGGCCCATATTTCGGGAGCCCGAGCTAACTTTTCAAAACCCTTTGGCAGATTTGCTCTACTAGTAGTCTACTTTCATTTCGCGTTGCAAGTGTTGAGGCTTGTTTGTTTTTGCTGCACAGTGTATTAGAAAAAAAAGGAAAAGAATTAGTGAAAATCAGTTATAATTCCCATCAATGTGGGGGAAGTGGAGAGAAAATGAAGGCTTGCAATTTTATATTTTGGTTTTGGACCGAAACAATGATGAGCACGCTGAAGAAAAAGATTTCAATTTATTTGTTTAAAAATTCATATTTCTTAAACCCTGCAGTAGGAAGATAACTTACACCAAGCCAGATTTTGAAATCTTTACGGCAGACCGCAAAAATATGTTGAAATTCACAAATGCTTCTATTTCTATATTAGAAATTAGCCGAATATTTTATATGGCTCCTGTATGTATGTTTCTTTAAGTCCATGATATCCTTAATAAAATTACGTACCTTTACTTATTAACCCTGCTACTACGTTAGGGTCTTTTGATGACCCAAATCGTATTTAACATTACCGTATTTCTAACTGGTGGAATATATTTGAAAGTTCTTACTACTCAGTGCATCGATTGTTGAAATATAATGAATTCAATTAGTTTTATCACCATCTTAGGCTTAAACAATTTTTTATTGCAAGTGCTTTCACATATCATGTTTGGGTCATTTTGGAAAACGAATAAAAAATATATAATATATCTATATTATATGTTTTTTGCATTTGTCTTTCAACTCTTTGGTGTTTTACATGACAACAAAATAAGAATGACCGACAAAACGCCCAAAAAAAATAATGCATGGTTGTAGAAAGAAAGTCAACAAAAAACCGTTAGTGGAGAGTCATCGCCTGGAACACCTCTCTGTTTTGCTTTTGTTTGCTCTGTTTTTTTATTATTATAATTGTATAACGGACATATTATTCTATTAGGAGTCTACCGGTCATACGGTGAAAGTCGTAACTCCCTATGGAATGAGTTTAATGGGCATCCTTTTTTGAGAGCAATTATGTCTTTGGAGCGATTTAACAATATTTCTCGTGTACTAGCATTTGACGATAGGCAGATCGGAACAAAAAGGTGATAAACTTGCTCCTATTTGTACATTTTATGAGCAATGGAATCAAAACTTGCAACTGCTTTACGTTCCAAGTTCAAATATAACGATTGACGAACAGTTTATTCCGTTCTGGGGTAGATGTCCTTTCAAAGTATACATTCCAAGTAAACCTGGGAAATATGGCATGAAAGCGTAGATAACAGCGGATTCTGACACCGAGTTTTGCTTACAGTTCCAAATATACTTGGGCAAAGAAACCATGGCGAACGGGTTGTTATAGACTTTGTGTCTTCATACCGTGGGCGATAATTTTGTTAATAGTCATAATCTTGCATTAGTACTGCTAAAGCAAAAAATTACTATTGTTGGCACAGTGAGGAAAAACATGCAACAACGCAAGAATTGCGTAAGCTTCCAATATACTCACGTACTTTTTTTATGAAAAAGAAACTGTAGTTTTGTATGTGCCTAAAAAATACAGAATGGTTTATTTGCTTAGCACTCTTCACCATAACAGCAACATTTTTGAAGATCACCCAACAAAATTCCGGAAATAATTGAATACTACAACTCGACAAAAGGCGGAGTCGACACATTGGACCAAATGGTTCGCACATATTCGTGTAAAAGAAAAACCAATCGGTGTTCTCTAATTAATTAGATATTTCTGCTCTCAACGCTTTTATAATATGGACCGAAATATATCCTGAATCTAAAAAAAATAAACTGCACAAAAGGCGCCTATTTTTAGAGCAACTCGGTAAAGTTTTAGCTCAAGATTATATCAAGAGGCGAAGTCGGCTTACTCACGCAGAAGCCTCTGCATCATTGGTACGAAGAATTCGAGAAGAAGACAGTGTATCACCATGTACGAATTCGCCTTCTCCAAAACAACAATGCGCTAGTGAAGGGAAAAGGTGCAAATTTTGCCCGTCGAAAAAGGAAAAAAGACCTTTAGTGAGTGCATAACTTGCAAAAAACCTGTTTGTCCGTCGCACCGACACACAATCACTCTAACGATAATATATATTGCATTGTTCACAAGCCTTACAAATCTTTTTGAAATGTACAAATTTGAATTTTCTCAATAAAAAAAATCTGGGGTCAAAATATGACCCGAACATAACAATTTTTTTTCTAACATAGTTGCAGGGTTAAGTTGGACTTTGTGTTCTTTACCTCCCATGATGGTTTTTGTACTGTTCAATCCCTTGAGACAAACAGCACCAAGTCCAACAACAAAAGGTCTGCTTTTTCCCATATATAATACAAGGCCTAAACAATTTTTTTACCTTGCTTTGCTCTGCAAAAAGTGTTATACAAATTATACATGTAACAACAGAAGGCGCATCTTTATGTTTAAATAAAAGTATATTTAATTTTCACAAAAATTATTAACAAAGTTGGTCGAAATATTTGACTAAAGAAATCAAATAAAACCAAAATGGCAGTATTTTAATTTATCTACATTAAAAACAAAAGACCTCATATAAAATTTACAAAAAGGTCTCCTGATGTTCTATGCCTCTATAAATTCAGTGGTAAGCAACACTAAGTACACTTGACGCCCTTACGTCAAAGCAAATGGGACTTGGTGTTGTTTTCAACTTTTCTATCTTGAAAACTACATGAGATAATACTTATGGGAACTCACACATCGATAGAGGAAAAATTCTGATTCCAACAGTATAAAAAACGTATTTCGATAAATTTGTGTCATTTGTCTCTCGCCTACAGAACAATTTTAAAATTTTTTAGCACTTTTTTAATAACACTTTCAAAATATATTTCAAAGTCCAATGATCAATTGTCTTGGTGGGTTATATTGTATTGCAAAACTAGTTCAATCCCATATGAATTTAGCAAAATTCGTTTTTTTTTCGAAAATTCGTAGGAAAACTTGTTCGTTGCAAAATTAAATAAGCGAATGAAGTGTTCTTGTCGGCATTGAGGGCCAGGGCTGTATATATACTTTTTATACCCACACCACAATAGTGGAGAGGGTATTATGCATTTGTGCTGATGTGTGTAACGCCTTAAAATATTTGTCCTAGACCCACCTTAAAGTATACCGAAAGAAAGTTTCTGAGTCGAACTAACGCTGTCCGTCCGGCTGGCTGGCAGGCTGGCTGGCTGTCCATGTTACCTTGTGCGCGAAGTACAGGTCGCAATTTTATAGATAATTTGATCAAATTTGGCACAAGGACCAAGCCAAATCGTAGGACCACGAGGGAAGATAGGGGGAAATTTCTTCCTCTCAAAAACTATCAAGCCGAAAATTGTATGTAATTTGTATATCGTTTAGGCCCAGTGCTGCGTTTTCGCATCACGGATATATACAATCATAAAAAAAAGTCTCAAATGTCTACGATGATTGGATTTTTTAGTAGAAATAATAATGTTCGTATGTTAGCTTCCTTCTTCAGAAGGTTCAGATAGGTATATTAAGTAATATATACTTTTATTTTTTTAACTTTTTTCAAAAGTGCCCAAAAAACAGGAAAAATTAAAAATTTAGATTAAAAATTTTTATAAAAAAAACTTATGTATGATACAATTCCAAAAACAGGTCGATTAGATATTTAGTTAAATTTTATTTCACTTTGCTTTATAACGCTATCACGTAACACCAAAATGCCTGAGGGGAGGTTTAAGTGAACGTTGCGAAAACGCAACGGAGGGCCTTAATGGGTTAATATGTATGTATGTTTGCTGCAAAAGTAATGAAATATTAAAGTTTAAAAAGAATTTAAAATAGACAGTGTACGAAGCATGTTTAGAGTAAATCCATCAACATCATTTACATGTAAAAACTATAAACTCATTTCTTTAGTAAATTTTTGTGTTCGAAAAAAAAAAATTTGAAAAATTAATTTCTTAGAAGGAATTGCAAAAATTAAAGAAAGCAAAGAACCTTTAAGAATTCAGTGCAATGAAGAAACAAAATGAGTACTTTTTTCTCTCCTTATATTTTCTTGTTTGTTTTTCCGCTTGCACCGAACAAGAAAAGTAAAAAAGGCATAAAAGGATAAATGAGTTAAAGTACAAAAGTATTTTTTTTTTTTTTAGAAACACAAGTATTTGCAGCAAAATGAAAAAATTTTCATATGCTTGAAATTAAATGAAATAAGTGGAGAAATACAAGAAAAAACAGTTTCTACTTTTTTCTAGTTGTGGCAGAAAACTTATTAAATGCAAAAAAAAAATGAGTTTTGGTATCTTCGACACGCTTTTCAACTTTTGTTTTTTACCTTGGCAATTTTGAGTTAAGAAAGATAAGCAAAACATTTTGGAGCAATAATCTTATCATGTAAAATGTTTGAAAATTTTTCTCGTTTTTTTTTTTTTTTGTTTTGAACAGTAATAAATTGTGTGTCATTAAAATTTGTTTCTTTCTCACTTTTTTACAACATCTTGTACAACATTATCTTAACTACCAATTTGAGCAAAAAGAATAGAAGACTTTAACTGTTTAAAATAAAAGTTTAATTACAGGCATTTTTGTCCTTTGCGCATATGCTTATTTATACTCTTGTTTTATTTCTCTTCAAAAAAAAAAAAGAAGTTTTTAATCATTTGTATTTAGTAATGCTAAATAATAGCAACTTAAATAGCCATTTAAGTACAATTTAATTACAAAACGCCCCATTAAGGGTCACAATATAGAATTAATCGCACACAAAGTGTAGAAACGTTAACATAAGCTGAATTACTTTTAGCGACTAATAATTATCTAAAGCTGTTTTTAATTACACGAGAGAAAAAAAAATTACTCATAAAAGACGCTTTCAAATAGCTTGTGGGCTCTTAAAACATAGATAAATGTCTTAAAGAGTAAATTTAATAGTCATATAAAAGTTATATTTAAAATTATATAAACTAAAGTATCACAAAGAAGAAATTTTAATTATGGTCAGGGTGTGAAAAAGATGTACATGAATTCCTTCCTTACGAAGTACTTCATTGTGGATCTTTACCAAGTGGGTGAAAAACGATGCGTTTACCAAACGTCCCTGAGTGTAAGAACTACCAGTACATACACGAAGCAATTTTATCTCACTCTTTGCTTAGGAACTGGTGCAATCTAACTTCCGCTGCTTTAGAAGCAGCCAGAAGCTTCTGTTGAATAGAGATGATTTGTCCTAAGAATTCAAACTTTCACAAGAGAAAGCTCTCATGTACACGCAGAGAAAAAACATGTTTAAATGTGGTCACCACCAACTATTTTTAATGAAATTTTTAAACATATTCCCCTATATTCATAAAAAAAATTTAATTTAATAAAGGCTTACAAAACCACACACAGAAAAAAATCAATGTAAATTCGTTCAAAACGAGGTTGATATTACATTTTTCAGTAGTGATTTTGCTTCATTGTTGTTTCATGTTAATTTAACATGATTTTACAATAACTTGCGAACAACATTTTTTTCTTTTAAAATAACTATAATTCATGTTAATTTAACATTGCAGTAAAGTTAGAGCAAAATGTAATTAATATTGAAATAACAATCCGAATCACGTTGAATGAAAGTTATTTAAAGTTGAAACAACGTGAATTTCATGTAGAATCAAATTGGTTGGTGTGTGATATAACAGTGTGAAGACAACATATGCATTTATTTAAGAATAATTTAAAACACTTACCACTGTAACACATGTTTCACTTATTTTGTATCTCCTTTGTTAACAGAAGCATCAGCAGAATGGCCCGATATCGTTTTCGTCATCATTCTTCTTTGAAAACTTGATGTACTATTTAACTAAATAATTTTAATTAAAAGAATACGGGAATTGTCTTCTTTTTATAACATATTTTAAACATGAAAATAAAAAGATGTACATACTTAAGTGTGTATGCATGTTAATTTAACAAGATAAACTTTTGATTTTAATTTAAAACAGGTTTTTATGGATTCAATATTGAACAATGTTATTTTAACAGTGAAAACTATTAAATAAACGTGATTTAAGATTATTTTAATATTTTTCATTTAAAATTAATATGAATTAATGATAAATTTAAATAAAGGGCATACTTTTGCAGAAATTTACCATGATTCTCAATCAACATTTCGCCATGTTATTTTAACATTGGTATTTTTTTCTGTGTGCAATTTTCTATGAAAATGTTCCATAATAAACGTCTGTTAAATTTAATAAGCGTTTATGAATACGGGCGATTATATTTAATTTAACTATATTATTGTCAGCGACAACCGTATTATGGTTAAATAAGTCCTCCATCAAGAAGCCACAACCATATTATGGTTGCCTCTAAACATGTTATTGTTAAATATGTCAATAATTTGTTTTAAATTAACAATAGTATATACCACTTTTTCAAGACCAACATGCTTTGGTTGAAAACCAACCATGCTATTTAAGGTGTTAAACATATTTTAGTTGTTATTAACCGTAACATGTTCGCAGGCAACCATAATATGGCTGTGACTTCTTGGTGGAAGACTAATTTAACCATAATATGGTTGTCGCTGACAACAATATAGTTCAAAAATAATATGTTTAAAAATTCCTTTAAAAATAGTTTTGTTGGAGGTGACAATATTTAAACATGTTTTTTTTCTGGGTGCAGTTAAGTTCAGTCCCACGTTTAATGGTGTAAATCACACCTGCCACGTGATACCCGAAAAAATCCTCCCGTGAGAACACCACTCTCTGTGAACCACAGAGTATACAGAGGCGTCACGAGACAGAAAATATTGTGTTTTTTCTGTCTTTTTCTTCGAAAGCTGCCCTTTTTGCGTTTTTTGTTTTGATTATGCAATTTGTGTAGATAGTAGCGGCCTGTTTTTACGCATTGTCACTTCACTAACAAAAAACGTTTCCTTTCTCTTTCTTCGAAAGCTGCCCTCGCAAATGATTTAGGCATTTTTCACACGTCACTTTTTTCATCTCTGTATACTTTGTGCTGTGAACTAACAACGTTCTTTGAAACACAAATTTTATAAGACATCCTACAGTCTACATCATCGGCTTTTCATCCACTTCAAATCCAAGTATAACCCCAATAACTGACACATCTTAACCAACGCAAATCTACTCTGCCCCTACACCTAAGCTATCATCGGTGCTTTATCTTTTCACTCGTTCACAAACTTCAGGTCTTCACCAGTCTAAAACCAATTCACTTGACTTTTCATTAACTCATTTACTACAAAGTATGTACCACTTTAAACCAACGTAATCCCCCACTTTTTCTCCACAGCCAACTCATTTTCGGTCCTTTATTTTTTCGGCCATTTGTAAAATCCAGGTCTTTAACCAATCCATAGGCTTATAAACCGGTCTACACAACAACTTCTACGACTTCACCACAACCACCAACGCACTTACTCTTCAACCAGCAACTCGTCCATCTCATCCTTATTACCTATTTTGACTCACAGAATGTTTATCAAGCTCTCTTCTCAGGAGAGCATATTCCTAGGAAAATCAACCTATAGTCAGGCTGGCATCGAAGTACAAGCCAATACTGACTCTTGTGGTTCCAGATAGGATCTTTGGACAGCCATGATTCCAAGAGATCAAAAACTAGAGAATCTTGCTAATTTTTAATTACCGTCGAATTCCAGGTATAAGATGCATCTGATTTTGTCCCGGAGAATGCAATACCAAGGAAAAATTTCCTTAAGAGAATCCCTACACACACGGGGTTGGTTACAGAGGCAGTTTTAGTAGCTCTAAGTAGTCTAAAAGCTCTACAAACAAACCCTGTTATTAAATTATCTTTCACTTAATTAAAAAAAAAAGAAAAACTTTATATTTGATAAATACACTGAAATTTATTGTTGAGGGAAAGCTAGCTTCTATGCGCATTTCACTGGTTGCTTAGGCCAGATCATCAGGAAACCTTTTCCAAAGATTTTAGAAAAGCTAAAAATATTATACTAATAAAACCCTTAAGCGAATAAGAATTTTAAACACTCAAAGTCCTACTTGTAACAATATCAAAGCTTAAACAAAACAAACAAAGCACCAACAATAAACAGTGAGTTTATCTTTTCTTACATCGAAGACAATAGAACGAAACAATTTGTTTTTTTGATTTTGTTTTTTCTTTTTACCCACTTACAACTACAATTCGAGTCGGAAAGAACCCAACCAATTGTAGGGTATGTAAGAAAAGATAAACTCACTGTTTACTGTTGGTGTTTTGTTTAAGCTTTGATATTGTTACAAGTAGGACTTTGAGTGTTTAAAATTCTTATTCGCTTTAGGGTTTTATTTGTATAATTTTTTTAGCTTTTCTAAAATCTTTGGAAAAGGTTTCCTGATGATCTGGCCTAAGCAACCAGTAAAATGCGCATAGAAGCTAGCTTTCCCTCAACAATAAATTTCAGCGTATTTATCAAATATGAAAAATTGGGAATTTAGCACGTCATACAAAAATCTTAATAGTAAATTTTGTATTCCCGTAAATAACTTTAATAATTTTACAAAGCTACAGTTTATTAATTGAAGGGAAAAAACAATATAACGCATACTAAATCATAAAGAGGCATAATTCGAAATTCAAAACAAATAAGGAGAGGGAAGCAACTGGCTTCAAAAACATAATTGCAATTTTTTAATCAAATTGAGTTCCACAAATGTTGAAAAAGAAAAGTTAAATAAGTCGGAGACGCAAACAAAACTTCACTATACGTTTGATTTGGGAACTGGGTTTATGCAAAAATAAACAGTTGTTGATAAATTTTAAGTTGTGCCTGTTAGTGATTCAGTGTGCGATATAATTATTTCTCAAAGCTTTTAAAATATTGTAAAGTAATCATTTACAATTTGAGACTGTAAATATTATTGAGACAATTAAAAGTTGCAATTATATGAAATTAAGTTAGTTTTAATTATAAAACTATTAAAAGCAATGAGCAATTAAAAAATTAAAATTAAAAATAAATTCCCAGTAAGCAAAATGATTCGAATTTGTATAAAAACAAATAATTTTTTTTTCTTAAATTATATCAATATCGAGTTATATAAAATGTCGATGTCAAATGTCATTTTCCACGTGCTGGACAAAATTCTTACTTTAAAATATTGTCTTTTTTCGTACTGAATGTTTTTTTTATATGTATCGAAATAGTTGACAAATACAGTCAATTCTGGTTCATATTTGTGTTATTACCAATAAGTTGTCTCCAGTTAACAAAATAATGACAAAAACACTGCCACGTTATTGGAGGTTTTACTGTTTTACTGAGGTATGTTCAAATTTTTAATCATTTTGTTGAATTTATGCACAGTCAAACAAATAATAAACATATCTATAGAATGATTTCAATAGATTTTCTCAAAATTACAACAAAATGGTTAATGTTTTAACTATAAAATAAGCACATAAAAAAAAACAAAATATGTGCTTACACTTTTTTTACACCCTGATTTAATATAGAATTACAAACGACTTAGATTTTTTTTAGATCAGTTAGAATACAACTCTAATAATAAAATTACAAAAATAGACTTTGTTATTTAAGGAAATAATTTCACTTCTTCAAAACTAGTTTTTAAAAATTGTTGAAGGTGGTTTTACACGATATGTAGTTTACAGCGTAATTGTCATATTTACCTCTACAAAATGAATACATGCCATGTAAAAGCTAAAAAAAATTGCTTCTGTAGATGTCAGCCTGCATTTACGGTGCACAAATTTTTAATTAGAACCTCATGACGGCATTTGATGTTTTTTTTTTAATTTCCTAAGCTAATCCAGCGAAGCTCTATGCTTGTCTGCAGGAAAGAAACCAGAGTCTCTGGCGGGAATCGAACCCGCGACCTCGGCGCTGATAGACTAGCTCGCTACCAGCTATTATCAAATCATTATCAATTTGAATTTAATTGTTAAAATCAAACAATTGAAAAACGTCTGAGAATTGTGTTGGATGTCAAATGATAAATTCATTTCATATCAAAGGTTTGACTTCGTGTTTGATGGGTAAGTAAGAAACGTCACGCAAAGCGGGAAAGTTGTGTCTGACACAGAGAATAGAGATCAATGTAAGCAGTGTTGCCAAAAGACCATTATTGTGGTACTACATTTGTAGACAATTCTTCAAAGATCGATTTAAAAAAAAAAATAATGTCGTTTAATTAACGGTGCTAAATGTGGGTCTGCAGACCTATTGGACAACTTTCAATACAAGCAGCAAGTGAAAACCCAACCTTTTCTCAACTCAAGCGGGACTGACTGGCTTAAGTGTATATTTGATCACAAGTCGGTGTGAGAATAAAAGAGACAAAATCACGGTATTGTAGTTTTGCCGATCTCCATTTTTAATCCTTTCCCCCGCAAACATAACAGAAGCTATTAGGAGCAGTGATGCCAACTTAGTGCTTTTGGCACTATAGTGCTTTTTGATGCCTCAAAACGCCAAAATTTTATCCATAGTGCCAAACTAAGAAAAAGCGCTAACTTGGTGCTTTTTAAATTTTTCGTAGTGCCTTTAGTGCTTTTTACAATTTTTATTTTTTTCAACCATTTTTTAAAACTATGATTAGATAGAGGATGATTTAGTAAGAGCTACGCTTCCAGCAATTTGGAAATTTTACGAACGCTGCACTTTTTAGCGATGACAAATTATTTTTAGTAATCGTAATAAAAACAATGTACTGCGGTAAACATTTGTTAAAGATGTAGACATTGTTTCAAAAATGGAATATGGCTTGGAAAATATTAGGAATTGTTTACAAACATGCATTCGGAAACCGTACAAAAAAAAAAAAATACGCAAAGACTTTAAAAACAAAAAAAGGAGCCGTAGCTTGGTATAAGCAAAGTGTTAAAAAAAAAAAATAAAAACAGCTGACAGAAAATACTTTTATAACGAGCGTTGTGTAACCTGCCATTGTTCATGCGCTTTAGTTTTCCACGTGTTGTGCACTTCTACCTCTAGTGCTATTGCAAAAAGGTTTGACTAAGTATCAGAATGCAAACAAACATGTTTTTTCTATTTACACCTTTATGTGTGTTCTTTATTCAGAAGCGTAGATATGTTAAAATAATTGGATAATATCATACGCCAATTGTTTTATTAAACTTTGCACGATTTTCATTTAGATTTATTTAAACGATAAAATGAAAGGATTTTTATTAAACTATAGACTGTCATTAAGTTTTATAAACAATGGTCGGTCATTGCAAATTTTCAGTAATTGCAACATGCCCGATTTTTTCGAGTTACGAAAATCGAGCTCGCACTGTTTTACTTTAAAATTGTTTTATGGCCAATTTAAACCAAATGATTTGGATGATATAATTTGTATTGATGATTAAAATAATACATTTAAAAATGTTTATACACAAATGTGAATAAATTTATTATTTAATTTTAAATGAAAATGGTCCCCATCAACGCCGTCGCCTTTTTTTAAATTTTGGAGGTATACAATATTCGGCACAGCCGAATGTAACTTGTTTTGTGTTTAATTAAATTGTAAAAATGGCTTAATTCTTTTTTAAGCTTTTTTTGTTGCTCGAAATAGTGCTTTTTAGTGCTTTTTTAAATTTTTAAGTGCTTTTTGCTCTCAAAAAGTTGGCATCACTGATTAGCAGGATTTTTTCACTCGCATAATTTACAGCTGCGATCGGAAAAATCAGGGCGCCGTGTTTTCTCTTTTATTCTCTTGTATACTCTTTTATTACGTACATGTGTAGACACATTGAAGAGAATTTAACAACATTAATAGTATAGGTTGCCGCTCGTAGATTTACAGCCTTTTACTCTGATTCACATTGGAAAGTAGAGCAAAAAATTTATACCATTTCCTTGTCCAAGACACAGAATATGAATAAGGAGCAATATTTTATATTCCCTCAAAATTTAACTTACGGCCATTAAATTATCGAAAATGAATAAAACCAGTGGGCAGGGAAGGGCAGCCTCGAAAATGGTGAAAACGGATAAAACGGAATAAACATCAGGTGAAACAGTCTCAGTGGCAAATTTTCACGCTGAGCAGAATTTATTTAGTGGTTCCTCTATACTTAAGCTAGAGAATTCTCTGTTTTAATTTAAAATTAAATACTCTTTAAGCAAATTTAATCCTTTTAAATTAAAAGTTACAAACATTCACATTTCCCCAAATAGTTAATTTAACCATCCTTTTCATTCGTGCCATTCGCACAATAGATGAAAAGCTATAAATGATTAAGAAGAAACATCAAGTAAAAAATTCAAATAAGCTTTAAATGTCTCTAAATTGTATTATTATGACAGTATTAAAGAAAAATTAAGCATTCAAAACATGTTGCCCAAGAATATAATCTCTCTTAAATAACAAATTTAAATAAGGAACATAAAAATAACAAGAAAGATAAAAATCGATAATACACATAACAAAACATTTAAGAAAAATGCAAAAAATAAAACAAAGAAAGCTTTCCAAATGAAAGGAACAAAATAGTTGGGTTAAATATTTGGAAAAGAAGCAAAAAGCCAAATAATAAAAATTTATAGGCAGAATTAAAATAAATTGCTTAACAAATAACTGAAAATAAACAAAAAAATTATTCAAGCAAAATATAAATTTAGTCCAGTTGAAGATAAGAGAAAAATAAAGATTTCAATAAATAATGAAAGGTATTAATTTAGTGAGTTAAGAAAAGCTCATAATCACAAAAAGTAAAAAGAAGTAATTATCGTGATATTATCACCCCTATCGTGAATAATCTTTCCCCCGTAATTTTTCCCCTTTTCACATATTTGCGATCATGAAAAACTTCCATGAAAAAACATAATTCAAAGCAGAATAATAACGTGAAAAAATGTTCACGGGAAAAAATTCCCCATGTCGTGAAAAGTTTTTTCCCTCGTAATTTGTTCACGTTTCCCTTAGATTTTCTCACTTTATTTTTGCTAGGGAACAGAACATGTATGTAAGAAGTTCCTCCTATAAATCGAATCTTAAGGGCTAGATCCTTTAATAAGGCACAAACCGAAATATTGGTCAACAAAATGCAAAACAACAGGTCGATTGCCGGTGGCAAAATTTTGGAAAATATTTAACTACATAAAATTTAAAATGCGAAAAAACTAATGTTGTAATCACACTATCCCTCCAATACTAAATATTTTGCTTTATTATTATATTTTTTTTTTTTTAATATATGAGGCTATCAGCGCATAAGTAGTTTTACCCACAATTTCATTTGGTTAGGTTTCTGCTGTAAGATATGTTCTTCGCACTGTTCTTTACGGTGCAATAGTCGAGTAAGCCAACTGTTTGTATCCAAAACAGATGGCGCTAGAAACAAAGTTTCTGCACGGGCCGTTACAACCAAGTACTTTAGTGCAAGAGTAGTGTTAACTCCTCATTATCTCATAATAAGTAGTCTGGGGTTACACCAGTTCTGCGCTGATAGCATCATACAGGTACATTTTTGAACAAACATTTAATTGATTTTTAATTTTTTTTTATCTTTCTTCTTTTTTTACATTCACTGGAACTGATAGCGTGAAAAATGTTTCACATGAGATTCACGATTGTTTTTTCCCTTCGAGGGGAATGAAAATTTCATGGGAACAAAAATTCCACTGATTATTCACGATAGGGGTGAATATGATTGTTTTTGAGCATAATTCATTAACTGATTTTAAAAATGTGCAAGCCAAAAACTGTTATAAAATACTTAAGAAAAAATACAATCTGGCAACCAGTTTGTGCTTTGTTGTGATACAGACGTGGATTGTTAACCCCGCATACGATTTGAACTATTAATTAATCATATCTGATTTTGACATATATCAGCAGCGAATGGACGCTTAAAATAAATAATATATTTTGTTATTTAAATTATTGAGTGCCCCGGTAGACTAGCTGGTAGAGAGCTTGTCTATCAGCGCCGGGGTTGCGGGTTCGATTCCCGCCAGAGACTCTGGTTTCTTTCCTGCAGACAAGCGTAGAGCTTCGCGGGATTAGCGTAGGGAATTAAAAAAAAAAAATAAAAAAAAAAAAATTTAACATAATAGTGAACAATTAAAACGATAAAATTAAATTAAACAAAAAAGTAAAAATATATACATACATACGTTTGAATGTTCATACATGTATGTATGTATACATATTCTGAACAAAAACATTTAAGCTTAAATTTCTTATTTTTTGTGTTTTTGTAATACAATAAATAATAAAAATATTAAATCAAAGCAAAACGGTGAAAACAAAAACAACTCTTTGCATGAGTACGAACAGTGAAACAACACTAAGACAAAATGAAAGAAACGTTTACGTTTTAGTTAATGCAAATGAAAATAATGCAGAAATTAATAAAACAAAACAATATAAACTATTCAACGGCTAATCCAATTACTCGAACACTTTCCCCATCACCCTTAGTGTTTAAACAGTGGATAGTGACTCAAAAACTACAACTAGATTTGGTGACAAGTGTTGCCAGGCCAGCAAGTATTGCCGTGACGTCAAAAACAAATTTAGTGGGAAATGATACCATGAACTCAAACACAAATGCAATGGAAAACCCCCCTGTAAAAAGTTGTTAAAAGCCTACAGTACAAGTTGGTATGGACAGGTACATAACAGTGCTTAAACGGGGACGCAGCCCTACCTCTGCAGCAGTTGCTTCGGCCTCAAAAGTACCATCTTTTGATAAAATAAATACTCAAAATCGTTTTGCAATTCTGGAGGATGAATCCTCTGAAGCACCAAACGTCATTAAACCATCCAAGCCTCCCCCGATATATCTTAGGGAGCAAAATTCAAATGAGCTCATAAAGAGTTTGATATCGGTGATAGGTGAAAATTCGTTTTACGTAGCGGCTATCAAGCGTGGAAGTATAAACGAGACAAAAATACAAATAGTTAACAACTTTGAAAAACTTAAAAAAAACTTTTATACCCACCAACTGAAAAGCAGTAAAGGTCTACAGGTAGTGATTACGGGTATTGACTCATGTGTGGACCCAGAAGAGGTTAAAACATTCCTAGAAGAAAAAGGCTTCAAGGTAAAACATGTAGTAAATATTAAAAATAGAGAAAAAAATTCCCCAACCACTTTTTCGAGTGGAGTTTGAACCCGGCGACGTAAAACTTAAAAAAAAAACGAAACACATCCTATTTACAATTTAAAATATATACTCTACAGAAGAATAACTATAGAAGAGCCGCACAAAAAAAATGGACCTGTTCAGTGCTTAAACTGCCAAGAATTTGGCCATACCAAGGCATACTGCTACTTATCCCCTGTCTGCGTAGTATGTGGTGAACTACACGGTACAGTTGCTTGCGATAAGTCTAAAACCGACCCCAACGTAAAAAAATGTAGCAACTGTGGCGGTAATCACACTGCCAATTATAGAGGATGCCCTGTATATAATATCGTCAAGCAGACGGTTGGACCGAAAACAAATACCCCTCAAATGCAGGTTGCAAATCAAGTAAACACAAATGCAATTCAAGCCCCCCCTAGTAATAACAGAACCTGTTACGCTAACGTCCTAAAATCAAACCATGTGCCAATGCAGGGTGCCTCGCCAAGTAATGATGAAACTCCGGTTTCTAATTTAAGTCGTTTAGAAAAAACCATGGAAACATAAGTGCAAACAGTAAATAATTTTACGAACACAATGGGTAATATGATGCAGGAAATGCTTAGAATGCAATCGATGTTATTGCAAGCTGTACTTAGCAAACCATGAACTGTTTAAAAATTTGTTTTTGGAACGCAAACGGCATCCGCCAACATAAAAATTAGAATTAGAATACTTTCTTAAAAATAAACAAATTGATGTCATGATGATTTCTGAAACTCATTTGACCTCAAGAAATACGTTTAAAATAAATGGTTATATACTATATGATACCAAGGACCAACGAGATAGAGCTTGTGGAGGTTCTGCCATTTTAATAAAAACCCGAGTCAAACACTATATATTGTGTGATCATCGTGAAGATTATCTCCAAGCAACGAATATTTGCGTTGAGGAATAAAATAGAAACCTAGTAATTTCATGGTTATACTCCCCGCCTAGAATATTGGAGGACCAATATTATAAATATTTTAAATCATAAGGACCGTGTTTCCTAGCCGCTGGCGATTATAACGCTAAACATACCTTCTGGGGGTCGCGACTTATAACACCAAAGGGTCGTGTTTTATTTAACACAATTTCTAAAATGGATTTAAATGTGGTAGCGAGCGGACAACCAACATATTGGCCCACTGATCATCAAAAAATAACAGATATCATCGATTTCGGCGTGGTTAAAAACATTCCCTTAGAAACGATTCATGTTGAAGCTTCCCTAGAATTATCTTCCGACCACACACCTACAATTGTTACTATAATGAACCCCAATAGAATTGTACCTCCGACTGGTTACATAGCGACGAAAGCTACGCAAATTAATTGGTTAAAATATAAAAAATATCTCAGTACCCATTGCACAGAAAATATTCCGCTCAGTACACCGGATTATGTAGATCGCTCTATTGACAATTTTGAGAGTTTTCTAAAACTAGCTGATAAACACGATACCCCAAAAAAAATTAAAAATACTAAAATATATTCTTCAGATGTCGAGCGGCTCTTGACTGAAAAAAGGAGAGTTCGAAGAGAGTGGCAACTTTACAGATCCCCGCAACTTAAGATTTAATTAAAAGAGTGCACAAAAAAGATAAGAAAGTTACTGCAGAATCAGAAAACGGCTTCTCTAGAAAAATATCTTAAGGAACTTGATGCAACTGCACAATCTGACTACTCATTATGGCGTGCAGCTAGAAATCTAAAAAGGCCAGTTATATATAAGCCACCATTAAGAAACTTGAATGGCAATTGAGCAAGAAACGATATTGAAAAAGGAAATATGTTTGTTAGTCACTTGAAAAACGTATTTACACCAAATATATTTCACAATATTGCGGTCGAGTTACCACCTGTTGCTGCTAGAGCAGCTATTCCCCTCAGATTTGAGTTAAGAGAAATCGAAAAAGCTATTTGTGACTTAAACACTAAGAAGGCACCTGGTATTGATAAAATCAGTAATAAAATGCTTTTGGAGCTACGTCGCATAGCAAAGAAAATTATTCTTTTTATTTTTAATGCTATTTTACGCCTTGAATACTATCCTCAAAAATGGAAGGTTTCTTAGTTACCATGATACCAAAGCCAGGGAAAGATCATACAAAAGTTGAGTCTTATAGGCCTACTAGCTTATTATCAAATGTGTCAAAGCTGTTTGAGAAATTATTAGTTTCAAAATTAACACCGATTTTAAGTGTAAATAGATGTATTCCAAACCATCAGTTCGGATTTAGAAGATAACACAGCACAATCGAACAGACTCATCGAATAGTAAATGTCATAAGAAAAGCATTTGAAGAAAAGAAATATTGCTCAGCACTCTTCATCGATGTATCGCAAACTTTTGATAAAGTCTGGCATGAAGGCTTATTACATAAATTGAAGCAAAATTGCCGCTGGAGTCCCACAAGGCAGCATCCTGGGCCCCCTATTATACTTAATTTATACTTCGGACATGCCAACAGGCAACTATACACAAACTTCAACATTTGCAGACGATACAGCTTTTCTAAGCGTCCACGAAAATCGTTATGAAGCATCGCGTTACTTACAGCATCATATATTTCAACTAGAAATATGGTTACGACAATGGAGGATAATAGCAAAATAATAGGCAAAATTAACTCAAATGAAACTAAAAGCCATTCAAATTTATTGGCTTATTGGAAGAAATTCTGTCCTTAGTCTCGATTGCAAGCTTCTACTTTACAACTCTATCTTAAAGCCTATCTGGTGCTACGGTATGCAACTATGGGGCACTGTCTCGGCCTATAATATCGACAAAATTCAAAGGCGCCAAAATAAACTTCTTCGAATAATCACAGCAGCTCCCTGGTATGTTAAAAACTCAAACATTCATAAGGATCTCAATGTGCCATTAGTTAAAACTATGATTACAAAATATGCAATCAAATATTTAAAAAGGCTTGAACAACACCCAAATCCACTAGCTCGAAATATTTTAAACCATGGCGGCCACACTCGCTTAAGAAGAAGAGACACTGCAGCACTTACCCAATTAGATGAGCGATAAACATCTGTATAAGTGAACAGAACCCGTGATGAAGAAAATTTTGTCTGGCACTGGCAGGACATAAAATAACGTATTAGGTTAAGATTTGATTAATTATTGTTAGTTCATATTTAATATATGAAGATTCAATAAAAATAATGACAAAAAAATAAACAAAAAATATACAATCTGGCAGCCCTTTTCTAAATATATGTTATTTTAATTGATCATTATATTGCAATAACAATATTAATAATATAACGAAATTACTCTTTTTTTAATTAAATAACCTTTGTTTAATTCTGCCTTATTTGATTATTTTAAATCTTTTATAATTCACTATACCACAAATTCTCTCACATTTTCATAAACAAAAAAAAAATATTCTTTTAATTTCTATAATTAGTTAATTATCTTAAATACACAATATTACTTTTATTTGAAAAGTTTGTTTTTAAAACTATTTAACTTCTTAAACCCTCCTTCACCACTAGTATTGAATGAGGGTATACCAAGTTTGCCTTTTCGTGTGAAACTTTTTAAACCCACACCAAATACTGAAGGGGGTATCATGCAATTGTGATGATGCTTGTCACACTTTAAAATATTGGTCGTAGAACCAACTGTAAGTATACGGATCGACTCAGAATCAATTTTGAAGATAATTTGATAAAATTTTGTACATAAGTACATTGGCAAATGGACCAAGCCTCTCCAATAATTTCACAAAGCCCTCATACAAGCTTCTTTCCAAAAAAAGGTCTTAGTACCAAAAAAAACTTTTTATTATGTTGGTGTTCAGATTAAATTGGATCCAATATTATTTCATAGCAATCAATGTTATCTAACCAAATTTTGTTGGAATCGGTCCATATTTGACCATAGATCCCATACAAGTTTTTTTACTTCCGAAAATAGCTTTTAATTCCATAATTTCTTTATAAATGTTGATGTTGACACTAAAATTGGCATAAATAATTTTTACGACAGCTATGTAGCGGCCAGTTTTTACACATTGGCTCTTCACTTCCAAAAAACGCTTTCTCTTTCTTCAAAAGCTGCCCTCGCAAATGATTTGGGCATTTTTCTTACGTCGCTTTTTTCTCCTCTGTATGCTTTCTTCTTATGGGTAGCGAAGTTGATTTAACGATGCCCGTCTGTGCATCAGCCGTGAGTGTGTTGAAATGGGGTTTTCGCATATCTTAGAAATGATGGAGACTGGTTTATTATATAGTTATGTTGCATGTACTCCACTTAAGTTTGATAATGAAATTCAGCCGGATTGGTCCAAAAATGAGAGAGATATAAGTAGAAAACTACGACTGCCTCTTATATCTATCAAACAATTCCCAGTTTCTGTCTTTTTTTATATTTTTCAAAGTGTAGACTTGCTTTGCTTTTTATACAGATAATAAATGCATGTATAATATGCCGCTTAAATAGAAAAACTTGTTTTAAACAAAGACATATACTCAACATATCTATACTCATACATTTGACCCATGTAGAAGCATCCTTTAAGTATTTCAACCATACAAATTTGGAGTTTTTAATGAAATTCTTAAATCTTAGTAGGATGCTCCTAGTTGGGTCAAATGTATAACTAACACCACTTTATTTTTTATATCCATCATTTATATTATTTATATAACATACCTAACCCATATCTCCATTCCTTAAGGGGGCTCCCATATAACATTTCCAACACAGACTAGAAATATATTTAAGAAAAAGTCCCATAACTGCCAAGGAGTCGTCCTTACACGCAGAGAAAAAATATGGTTGGGCATGGTTACGGCAACAACACTATGTTTAATGTAACAATATATTGTTGTCGTACACAAATAATGGTTATTTTTATTTAATATCAACAATATTATAGTTACTGTAAACATATCAATGTTTATCGCAATTATGAATTTGAGTATTGTTGACCAAAAAATAATTATTTTTATAACAACTTAATTATGATAACTTTCTAAACATATTATATTTCTCACAACCATATCATGATATTTAATAGCCATAACATGATAACTTTCTATACGTTTATCATATTATGTTAAAGATGCAATCAAACTATTTTTACTCTAATCATATTATGTTAGCGCCATTTGTAAAATAATTTTGAAGCAGTTGTGTCGTTTTTTTTTATTCGTGAGCGGTTAAACAATTTAAAGATAAAATTCCATAATAAAAATAAGTTTAAAGAAATTAAAAAATTAAAATATTAACGGAGTTCATTCAATTATTAGTGATGCAATAGTGCAAATACAAAATATCATAGTTTTTTTGTAAAATCCAACAACAAAACACACAGAGATTTCGTTATATTTTATAAAAGTGCTACGATATTTCATCAACATCTTAAAATCGAAGAATGGACACACGCGGTTGCCCATAAAAACCACAGATTTTTCATTTGCTCTTTTGCAAGCTTTATATTGAACTCCGCTATTTGATTAACATTAAGAAAAATTGTAAAAAGCCACAAAATAAAAAATCGATGCAAAAATATTTTAATTTATTTTGTATTTTTATGACAGCTATGAAAGGTGTTGTATCATAATATGATTGCTTCTAAATTTATTATGATTAACATGATGATAATATGATTACTTCTTAGCTTATTATGATTAACATGACAATAATATGATTAATTTCTTAGCTTATTATGATTAACATGACAATAATTTGATTACTTCTTAACTTAGTATGATTAACAGAATAATAATATGATTAAGGGAAAATATTATGATGACATATTACGAGTATATTTAGTCATAATATGATTCAATAATAATCTTAATATGGTGACTATAATCATAATTCTTATCATAATATGTTTCTCTTAGAATATGTTTACCACAACCATGTTTTTTCTTTGCGTGTAGGGGGACAAAATGTGTGGCCGACTCCAATTAGTTTTTTGTCCTTAACATTGGCTGTTTTCCTAAACGTGTGTTCACAATGTATCAATACCGTGTTGATGCATTGTGTACTTAAATGTTCACCTACTTTGTATTGTATATGAATATGGTTTGCATCTACATAATTTGCTTTTCTCTGCGCAGTGACAACTACAAAGTTGCATTTCGGAACTAAATGCATTGTCAAAATGTTTATGGTTGCATTTAAGAACATGTTGCCATGTATTACTACAATGCAACAGGCGTTTAGGAAAACAGCCATTCTTTCAAAACATACTTTATCAGCACTTCGTTTTATGAATTTCCTAAATTTAATTAATATTATTCGTCTTTTGAGAATAAACTCAATAATTGTAAACTGATCTTAAACATCTGTGGCTTGTTTTGAATGGAACTTTGTTTTATATATTTGTAGAAAAAATTAGAAGCAAAGTTGCATTTTACAATTTTTTTTATGAATTTTTAAAAAACAACAATTTCGAAATTTTGGTAAAAATATTATTTTTTGGCAAAAAAAAAAAAAAAAAAAATTATGTTTAATAAACGACAGAGCATATTAGAAAAAGGTTAAATATATCTTAAAGGTTATTTTATTGCGGCATTAGGTTGACCGTTTATGAGTTACGCAAATATATGTTATGCAAACTCCTGCATTTTCGAAATAACGGTACATCTCAAAAACAAGAGCTTACCTAAAAAAAACGGTTGGCACCACTGGATTAAGCGTACCCTAATTAGTAATTAGTATTGTTTTTTTTTTTTTTTGTTGAACTGTTTATGGTTTATAATCCAAATTTTGATATTTTTAATAAGGCTCAAGTTCATAAAATTTAATCTTCATTAAATTATTTTTATGAAGAAAGGAATTTTGCAATATGCAATTAATTAAAATGTATTGATAATTTTTTTGACTGCCGCGGGGCTCGAACCCAGGCTTTCACGAACAGGTTACTCTTACATTTTTTAATTGTAACCACTCAATCTCTTCAGAGGGTTTTACTGCTGGTACTTTGGACTTCGAGAAGAAAAACAGAAGTAAGGAAGAACATGTAAATCAATTAAAATAGATAGTAATTCAAAGCAAATTTTTGGTTTAAAGATTGATGCTTTACTATTGATTGCCAGCAGTTGTCGATGGCTGTGACTGCTTAACGGCAAATCCCTCTGAAGAGATTGAGTGGTTATAATTGAAACTTCAGGGCAAACTGTCCGTGAAAACCTAGGTTCGATTCCCAAATCATTTAAGAAAGAAAAATTGTCAATAAATTTTAATTAATTTCAAGTTGTAAAAGTACCCGAATTAGGTTAAAACGTCAGGTGTTTCTCATGTCCGTGTTTTCAACTAGCTCAGTGTTCTTTTAATCTACATTGATAAATATTGTTTTTTTTTTTTTTTTCTGAAACAAAATGTTTTACCCACTTAATTTGAAAAATGTAAGTTCTTGCTTTCTGGGAATCGGTTTTTAAAAAGGCAAGTTAGCTCTATAATACTGGCAACTTATGATGAATATTAGATATCTGTATACCCATTTGAAATAAATTTCTTACGAATTCTAGCGATTACACTAAGCAACTAATTATAACAAACAATGTAGTTTTTTTAAATTTCTTAACATATTTGCTTATATTTAATGCTCCTTTCTTAATCTGCTTTAAAATTCATTTTAACAAATTTAGAAAAGAACTACAACAACTTATATAAAAGCAATTGTGGCAACATCATAAATACTAGCAACAAAACAATTCCACATTTGATACAATTATTTCAATTTTAAGTTTGCTTTTAGCAAAAACTTAAGATGCTTAAGTTTTCTTACAACATTCATATTGAAAAGCCATTTAAGGTTCAATACGTATTTATTTACATTTACGCATACTCACAAACGTGCTGCATATGTATGTATTAAGCGTATTTGTATCGTGCCCTGCAAATAAAATTGGACCACCTGACCCATTTTGATAAAATGGACTACTCCATGGACTAGTCCGATGTAATGCAAGCATGGACCATGTCATTGTTAAAAAGTGTTTGTAGTGAGACGACATGTCTTCGTTTTTTAACGACATGCTTTCGTTTTTAAACGACTTCAAAACTAATCCTCTTGAGTATACCATGGAGTAGTTTTAAAACTACTCCTTAGTGGTCCAAAGGTGGGTTATATACCATGGAGTAGTTTTAAAACTACTCCTTAGTGGTCTAAAGGTGGGTTATATGGTCCTCTCCTAGGACATCGTAATGTTAAATAGACCAGGTTTTTTCCATACGTTTGGGTTACTTTTGGACTAGTCCTGGTCCCTTGTGGACTACTCTTTACACGCGTGCTTGGACTGGTCCTATTATTTGCAGGGTGCATACAATATTGGTTATAAGATTTTGTGGACCACTCTTGCAGTTGCACATAGAGAAATAATAGTACAATTTTATAAAAAAAAAAAATATATAGAATATTTATTTTAAAACTTTGATCGTAAATATTTTGATAGGAAAAAAAGCCTTGATAAAGACTTCAAATTGGTGAATACTACACAGAAAATATTATCAGTAGTTTGTATCGATTTAAAAGTATTTCAATTTAATTAGTTTGATAAGAAAATCAATTATTTTTTTTTTTTTTTTTTTTTTGTTGAAAGCAGATTAAAAATATAGTTTTATTTACCCAGTAAAAACTTCGCCTATAAAATAATGTGTTGAGTAATCAGAAAAACATAAGAGCACTACTTACAATTCTACTGAAAGAACCAATGAATTTTACAAGGGATGTCCCAAAATGAACGCATTAAAAAGTAAGTCATTATTTTTTTTAACTGCATACTTCCAGAAAAAAGTAGTTATAGGAGTTGTTATAAATGTATTTATAGAAGAAAGCTACAAAATAATGAGTTAAAGAAGCTATTCATTTTGAAAAAGTAGGCGAAGTTTTTACTGGGTAATAAACATTTTAGTTGTATTAAAATAAAATGTTAATTAAAATATTAATTATATAACCGAAAATCCTAATTGATTTTTTCGTTTTAAATAAAATATTTAATACTTGTAGAATTGTTGTTGGGAATTGTCAAAACCTGAGCTATATTGATTTAAATCAATTAACACATTGTTTAAAGGGGCAAAGTTTTTTGATCCTTTTTTTAATTAAAATTAAAAATATGATTTTTTGAAAAAAGAGTTTTTATTATTTTAAATTTTTACAAATTTTAGGCATCAATCAATTAAATTATTTTGGTAACAGGTGCAAAATTAACAAATTGTTTGCTTGGTTTTATGAATTTTTAATTTTTACTGTGTATAAGTCACATAAAATTCTTTCCCGTTCTAAAAGAGTTTATATTACCTTCTGTCATCCAAGTAGTCAGGACAATAGTATTATTAACTATTTGAAAATATATCCATTTATTTTGCTGAAATATAAATAAAGCAACAGTGTATTAATTTCAAACAACAATGTCAAAAATCCTTTACCAGTAATGGAATTCTCTAATTTTTAACAATTAACGTTAACGTTAATTTTACCGGCACAATTTATTACTTACGGTAACAATATAACAATTCAGTAACTCAATTTTAACAATATAGCGAAAAATTTCAATCAAGTGGCAACTTTGTTAATTAACGAACACTGTCATCGAGTGCAAACTACTTCTTGTGTGGAACGACTAAAAGTAATGCATGATTTTTTAGCTATTATCTTTTGGCAACACTGGTTTAAACAGCTGACGCACGTTCGTGTTTTGTTTCACTGTCAAACATCTTCAGTTTGGTCTATAATTTAACTATGAATCGTATTACAAACGAACAACGGTTGCAAATTATTGAATTTTATTATCAAAAAGCGTGCTTTGTTAAGAAAGTTCATCGCCCGCTTCTTCCATTTTATGGTCAGTTTAATCGACCCACTCAAACGGCTATTCGGGCTATTGTGGCTAAATTTCACACCAAATTTACATTGTTGGACCTTTAACCACCAACACGCTTACGTATAGAGCGAAGTGCAGAAAATATCGCAGCTGTATCGGCCAGTGTTAATGATGACCATCAATTATCGATTCGTTGCCGTTCGCAGCAATTGGGCCTCTGTTACTCAACAACGTGAGATGATATTCAACTTTTTTTTGCCAAAATGCAAGAGCTTGACTTGGATGACATGTGGCTTCAACAAGACGGTGCCACATGCCACACAGCACGCTTAACAATGGACTTATTAAGAGGCTAGTTTGGTAAACATTTTATTTCAGGACCAGTCAATTGGCCGCCTAGATCGTGCGATTTAACGCCTTTAGACTATTTTTTGTGGGGCTATGTTAAGAATCAAAATAATATGAAATTCTCTACGTGTTTAAAAGAAAAAAATAAAAGTCTGTTGAGAGTATACTTTAAGTTTACACGGATGGTATAAGTAAAATCAAAAATAATAACAAAAAAGCAGATGGTTGCAGTTTTACAATTTTTACAAAAACAACATGAAAATTTAATGAGTTGATTTTAGTTGTTTTCGTGATTGTATAAAAATGCTACCAACTTCAATATACTCCGTTAAAAAGCACCTCTGGTGTGATGAAAATACATAAGTTTCGAAAATGGTTTAGAAAAAAACCATTTACCGACCGCTTGTCAGATTTTGTATTCGTATTCTCTCTTACTCAATGCATTTTGCTTTTACATGATATGATTTCTCTCATTCTACATTATGTCGTAATACAATGTAATATTACCGTGTAAACTGGCCTTAAAGCTCATGTCTATACACACATGCCCGCTTCAATTGACGCATTGGAAGACAATATTGAAGCATTTATTCATGAAATACCGGCCGAAATGTTGGAAAGAGTGTGCCAAAATTGGACTAAGCGGACGGACCCCAAAACCCCATTTAGGTTTTGCTAGTCTAGCGAAAATTGCAAAAATATCGAAAATTTTTAATATTTTAAACAAGCCAAAAAATTTGTTAAAAGTCGCTAAAAGGAATTGCAAATATTCGGTAAAAACTGTTAAATTAGGGGAATTTAGCAAAAATTTGCAAACAGCGGCCTTTTATTAAAAATCGTTAAAGCTCTAAAGAACCACAAGAAAAAATCGCTTATATAGCGAACATGGCTAAAATTCGCGAAAAATTGTACACTTGGAAAAAAACGTAAAATTTATTTGAAATCGCTTAATCGCTTAAAAAACAAATTGTCGGAAAAAATAATATTTTTATTTTTTGCAAAAATAGCGAAAATACGCAAAATTGTTTAATATTTTGAAAAAACCATCAAATTGATTTGAAGTCACTAAAACTATAAGGGATTGCAAAAATTCGGTAAAAATTGCTAAATTAGGGGAAATTCGCAAAAATTTGCTTACAGCGGCATGATTGGCAAGTCTGCCACTTATTTCTTGTGTAGAAAATAAAGCACTATTAGGGATTTCCATAAGCTGCATCTAAAATGTAATATTTTTAATGATTTTTATAAATTCCCCAAAAACAAATGTTTTAATATAATTTTTGCAAAACGTATGTAAATTACGTGAATTTTAAATATGTTATTGCGGCTTTTATTTGCCAACATTTTTGCTTGTTTGTTTTTTTTTTTTTTTTTTTTTTAATAACTACGAATTTAAAAATTAACAATGAAAAATATTTTGCCGTTAAGACAACTTAAATACCTGACGTTAAGAAAGTACATAGCAGTAAACGTTATTGTTAAAAAAGTAACTGAATAAAATGTACGTTAACTTTGCTGTTAAATATTTTTAACAGCTTAAATTATGTTAAAATTGAATAGAGAAGCGCACTACAGACATTTAGTTTACATGCTAGAAGCAGGGCTGGGCAAACTACATGCATTGCTGTTTTTAAATACAAAATATAATTAGGTTGTGTATTTAAAATACGAAACACAAAATATAAAATAATCAAAAAGTACAATCATAGAACAATGCATCTTCATATTGAAGATACCCTAACATCAGAATTGTGACATCCATTTTATTACAAATGACATCACTGAGGTAAAAAGTGACATCAATCTAATGACGAACGTCATCATACAATTTTGTCATATTTTATGAGTCATCAATTCTATGGCTACAGTAATATCAATTCCATGCCACATTTTGTGTATTGATAACTTTAGTTTTATGTTTAAAAAATAAAATAAGAGCAAAAATTCCCATATTCTTTTTGTTTAAATAATTTAGGTAAATAAATCAAATTTTTTAGGTAGAATGATTACGAAAACCATATCGGGCATGCTGCTGGTGTCCTTTTATTGAGAATTCTTCTGTTAACAAAAGGGCGGAATACATATTGAATCTTTCTTGTCGAAAATTACAATATCTATTCAAAGCTTATTCCTAATTCTTATTTGTATTTTTTAGCCATTACCAATGTAACCGCTAATTAATTGCATTCAAGTGCCAAAAAAGACTGCTGGGCTTAAAGTGTCAGATCTCTTCAGCCTCCGGTGACCTTCGAACTTTATTAGATCCCGAGTGAGGTAACTGGGATGGACCATTAGTTTATCTATGTATTTGACTGAATACCCAATAAAAAATGTTATCATTTTGCGAAGCACTAATGGTACATTTAAAAAAATAAGCGCACAATTATGCGCTACGCAATAAGACATACAGAAATGCAGTAAAGTAAGTGAAAGATATCTCAACAACTTTTATAAAAAAAAAATAACATTTCAAGTGCTACGGCATTCCCTTACTACGAAGCAGGTTTGTAAGGGAGAAAACTAAAAAATAACTGTATCAAAACATTCAGTGTGTGAAGCTGATCGTGACATATAACAATTTTTATGTGCGCTGAATAATGCGCTTTATGTGTAAAAAATGTATTGCTTCAAAGTGGGAACTCGCTATATAAAATGCATGTCTTCCGTAAGCGCAATGGTAAGCGAAACTTTTATTTTTCTCCCTTACAAACCTGCTTCGTTCGAAGCTCCATTTATTATTGGGTACTTTTTAATTTCTTCCAGGATGGTAGCGATGTTAAGATCTCTGTGGATAATGTCATCACGTATATACGATGGGGCGCAGACAATTTGCCTTAATATCCTAGACTGTCTTCTTTGTAGCTTCTGGATGTTTGATGCGCATGCAGTATCCCATAATTGGATGCATATGTCCATATTGGTTTAACGATAGACTTGTATAAGAGAACTTTGTTGTCTAAGGATAAGTTTGAGTTTCGACCGATTAGCAAATGTAGTTGAGCTGCTCTAAGTTTCATAGCCGTTATTTTCGCTTCAATATGACGAGACCAGGTCAAGCGTCTATCTATATGAATTCCCAAGTATTTAACATGGCTTTCTACCGGAACAGTGATGTTATTTATTTTTACAGCAGGGCACGTTTGTCTTCTGAGCGTGAAAGTTAGCCGGGTTAACTTTTATTTTCCATTTTTTTAGCCAGGCTTCTAGTTCATTGATGTGGGACTGTAAATGCTGCGATGCAACTTTTGGGTCCTGATTAACACTGCAAACGTGTCGTCTGCAAACATAGAAGTATGTGTGCTCGGGCTTGTTGGCATATCAGCTGTATATATTATATACAGTAACGGCCCTAATATGCTGCCTTGAGGGACACCAGCAGATATTTTCTTGGTGGGGAGCATTGGTTTTTAGATCTAACCATGAATGTTGTGCCAGTTAAATAGCTCTCAAGGAGCTTGTGAGTGTTTTGTGGAAGCACTCGTGTTATTTTAATTCCTTTCTCTCAAACGCTGATCTAATTTGGGTAACAATTCTATGCACTTGTTCGATTGTACCATGCCTTGCTCGGAATCCGAACTGATGATCCGGAATGATGCGTGTTCATTAGATAGGGAATTATACTTAAAAGGAATATTTTTTCGAATAGCTTTGATAATATGGATAGTAGGCTGATTGGTCTGTACGACGTAATTTGACTAGCGTCTTTTCCTGGCTTAGGAATCATAACAATTGTATATGTCTTCCAAGAGGATGGGAAGTAGCCAACTCGTAATATCGCATTAAAGATGAGCAGCAAGAATCTTGAAGCAGACGTAGGTAAGAAGAAACTTTATCATTGAGCCTGTGATGCGGTCAGGACCGGGAGATTTTTTAATGTTGACATTTTCTATCGCTAATTTTACTTGGGTTAATTTAAATTTTATTGGATCGTTAACTGTATCAGGAATAATTGGACGATAGGGACAGGTATCATCATCATGGGGCGTGAAAAATTTCTCCAAGTGGCTTGCAAAGGCATTTATTTTTTCATTTGTGTTTTTGGCCCAGGTACGGTTTTCTAGTCTTATTGGAGATTCGTGGGTTATAGGGCATTGCACATGTCTTACAGCCTTCCATAAGCTGTAATTAGAGTTTTTGTGGCATCTAGGCTGTTTAGAATTTAATGACAAACTGCGTAATAAGTTCTTTCTCCGATATTACTGAGTCATCGCACTTATGACTTTTTTTTTTAAACTGACTCTGATTCGTCATGTCGGTGATGCCGAAGTGCCATCGCATTGATAATTTAAAAGTGTAATGGGGTTAAAAGGAAGACACTTGTCATAATACTGATGTCAAAATACATCAACGTTATGATGCCTTTTATATCAGTGTAGTTTGTACCAAAACAAGTTTTTTCGTACATGGACACAAAAAATCTATTTAAAATCTATTAAATGCCGCATTAGGCAAGGTCAGTTATATTACAAGTAAAATTAGCTATAAACTCTGGGCAAATGTTAGTTTTATTCAAGATTAATTGAAGACGACTATTACTACGTTTATACGTAGCCTATTCGCGAATAAAAATTATTTGCGATTAACTAACTTACTGTTTATATGTCTATTTCTTAACGAAAATTGCTATTTTTAAGTGATGCCAGATGGAAAATTTATTCACTTAGTAGCACTGTATGTATATAAACTTTTTATTTTTTAAAAGGAAACAGATAAAAAATTATTGTGTATTTTTAAATTTATTTGCACATTTTTGATTTAATTTTACTTTTGTTGACATATGAATGTGCCACATCGAAATAAAAACGTAAAACGGTTAAAAGTGTGGCAATGCTTAAAATCTTATTTGCAAATAGTGTCGTTAATCAGGAATTGTTTTCATGAGTTAGCTATTCGCAAATAAAAATTTAATTCACTGTTTATGCGGCAATATTCTCTACTTGCAATATATTTATTTGCGAATAAGTGGTGCGTATAAACGTAGTATATATTATCCTTACGGTACTTTATAGTTTAAAATGAAACTCAGAGTTTTCTTAGTAATTATACATACCAGCGTTTAAAAAGCTGCAGTTGAGATAGTAAAAGTCATAAGATTGTGCTGTAACTTCGACATCTTCATTTGTCATTGGACAAAATAAACTGTTGCCTTTACTTCTGATTCATTAAATGAAAACAGTCGCAGTGAAGGCAAAAGCAAAAAACGAGAAGTGTTTGGTTTGCCCGACTGAAACTTTTAAAAAATCCCGTAGTTAACGAAGATGGGACGTTGCGTTTGTGTTTTTGTTTTCCATATTTTTTTTAAATAATACATGCGTACATAAATACATAAATATGTACATACATATTTATTTATTTTTAAGCTTAACAAATCTTTTTAATTTTTTGAAATGAAATAAAACTGTAAATAACATTATCGCTTTCATATACATACAATGAGCACAAAGTCCCATCTTCGTTAACTTCGGGATTTATTAAAAGTTTCAGTCTGTCAAACCAAACACTTTCGAACATGTCGGCTGCCGATGTTCTTTGTTGTGTGCAACTTTTCGTTTTTTGATTTTGCCTTCACTGCGACTGTCAGGGTTGTCAGATGTGGCGATTTCTCGCCAAACGTGGCGATTTTCAAACTTGTTTGGCGACCTAATTTTTGATTTGGCGACATGGCGATTTTTTGGCGATTTAACAAAAAAGTTGGCGATTTTGTTGGCTATTTTTGATGAGCTATGCATTTGTTTTGAAAATCGTTAAATTCAATACTGAGAAATAATATTAATTTTATTATACTTATATTATTTTTATGTATGAAGTTTGAGGCATTCATATGTATGGTCAGTATTTGAAAGTTCAAATGGCTGATGAAGATAATGAATATCTTCGAGAAAATAGTTTTTCATATTTAAAAGTGCTCTTGAAAGAATCAATAAATAGAAATTAGCATAAATATATTTAAAGTCTATGAACATTTTTTCATTATATGTATGTGGCAATTTTTTATCCCAGATACAATACGTTGTTGTCAGTGATATTTTAAAGATTTTTATGAACTCTTACATACCTTTGGACAGTTTTGAAACCCAATGAAAAAATTAGCGTTGGTTAATTGCAAAGATAAATAAGTTTATGCCAAAACTTTAAAGCTGCAACGAAACGGCAGGTACGAACAATTTCAAGGAACTTACTTTGACTGTTCTTTATAAGTTCTTTATATTATTATAAGTAATGCCTGTGTTTAAGCTATGAACTCCACTACAACTCGCCTTTGAAGTAGAATGCAATACGAACTTCTAGACGCGTTGTTACGAGTTATAAGTTGCACTTCTTTTGTACCATCGTTGAATAAATGAAAAACCCTTACAATGTATTCCAAAAAAGAAGACAAATAGGTAGCTTTGCCGGTGAAGCGTTATAGATATATAATAAAACTGCAACTACATACATATATAAACATGTTAATATATCCAATATTTGTTTAATACTAGCCCCAAAAAAACTTGTAGTAAACATCGTACCATTTTTGTGTTCACTAGCTATTTTTACTTTTTTCTTAATAAAAATTAAGCAAAATTTATACCATGGCGACTTTTTTGAATTTTTGGCGTATTTTAGCGATACGGAACAAATTAATTTTTTTAGAATTTATAAAGAATATTTGTAATAAATTGAAAAATATGTATTTTACTGCCAAAAACTTGAAAATAAAGGCTTTGGCGATTTTGGCGATTTTTGACATTGAATTTGGCGAAAAAGGTCAAAATCAATCTGACAACCCTGGCGACTGTTTTCATTTAATGAATCAGAAGTAAAAGCAACGGTTTATTTTTGTCTAATGAAAAATCAGAAAGTGGAAGAAAAAGCAATTTTTTGATTTTGACTGCAGCTTTTTAAACCCTGATACATACATACATGTACTAGTTTCCTACTTTTAATTGTGAATAAAATAGACATTTGTGTTTTATTTTTTTCGTAAAATTCATTATAAAAATGTAAAATTTTTTCCCATATAATTTATTTTATTAAATTTTAATAAAATTTTTCCACTTATAACTTATTTTATGAATTTTTGAAAATAAAAAATTGCATTTATTTTGATTTAAAAAATGTTTACCGCCACTAATTTTTAAATAACTCCGAAAATGTTGGAGAGATAACAAACTATTGTTGAGATTACTTAAAGGGCATTATATTTCCAATGTCTGGTAGCTTTATCCTAATCGGACAAATTGTTCTCAAATTATGATTAAATTTATTTGCATTACCGCTTTATTTAGGGCAAAATATTAGTCATGCCCATAATAATGAACAATGAATAAAATTGACATTTGTGCACCGATTTTTTTATAAAATATGGCTGAATTCATTCGAAATATACCTAGCATTTTAAAAGTTATACAAATTTAAAATTTTTATCCTCATATTTTTTTTTTTTTATTAATATTTGTACAAAAAATTGTATTTGTTTTGTATTAAAAAAAAAATATTAATCGCCACTTATTTCTGAATAACTCCGAAAGAGCTGAAAATATAAAATAATGTGATTAGCATGACTTTAAGGAAATTTTGTTTCTTATTATCTGCTTTTGATCAAAATTGGACAAGTTGTTTTTAAGGTATGATGCATTATTCATTATTGCGGGAGAAATATAAGTCAAGCCAAAGGCTGGTGTGCCAACAACTTGTAAAAAGTTTGTTTTCTGCTTTGGGCAAAAAACATTTTTAAGTTTTTTTTTAATTAAAGATCCCAAGCTCACAAAATTACCAAAAGTAAGAACGCAGCTGATAGCATAAAAAGTTTGGCTACAGGCATTTTTTCTTTTCATTTTAAAAATTCTATTAAGAGCTTCTCAAATATATCTTTCAATAACATAAATTGCCTTTATTCAAAAATACACAGAACACATGTTGTGTGCTAAGAACCAATTACAGTTTCATTCGAAAAAACAATTATCTTAAAATAAACCCCAGAAAATATTTTATTGATGTTCAAAGTTGGAATTTATTTCAAGCAAAATAAATTAGTTTGTACTCTTTCATATCAATCATTTTAGCATAAGAACCTTAAATATTATGTCTAAACTTATATAAGTAAGCTATTAACTTAATTGGATAGTTGGTTTTAAATCAGGGAATTCTTTTTTAAAGTTTATTTAAAGGCTTTTGGCAACTTTCGAAATAAAACACTATGCACTTAAGTCTTAACAAGAACAATAAAATTATCATCTCTTGCCGTTTTAATGTTTTTTGTAATATTCCTCTAAGCCATTATATGCAAGATTCTTAATTCTTGCCTCTCATCTCTGTTATTGTATTCTGGCGGCAAGTGCATTTTGTAACTTGGATGGTGACAGTTTAAAAAACTTGTCGAATGCTCTTTCTAAGCCCTTTTTTAATTGTGATATAAAACAAACCAAACGAGTTAAAACACGTCAAACCATCACGAAAAAATGGTATTTTCGGCAGCATCCCCTCCGATTTCAATGAAATTCAACACAAATGTTGTATGTTTTTGGACTTTAACAAAACATAAATTTTCAGACTCCAGATACTTTCGGCTTCCGAAATATGACGTCATAAAAAATGTGAAAAATGTTAAAAAAAAACACAAAAGTCTCCTTACAAAAGGGGATAGAACTTTTGAACTATGCAAGATGATTTAGTTTTTTTTTGTATCGTTTTAAAGGTGAAAGTGCACCCTTTAAAATTATATGCATATTGTGTTTTTTTAAATAAAAGGTCAAAGGTCATTTTTTGGGGTCTTGTCTGGTCTGAAAAAGTATATTTCTTTAAAAATCTAAAAAAATATATATTTCAAGTATTAGAGCCTCTTCTACAATTGCAGAAAATTTAAAGGTGGAGACTGGATTGGTGTCAGACTTATAGACCAGAACGCGATCCTAACTTTGTTTTGGGTTGAAAAATCCCTTGTTGTTGTTGTATTTTTATTACTTTTTCAGTATATCTGGAGAACGGCAAGAGCCAAAGTCTTAAAATTAGGTACACACATTAAGGTTATCATTACACACCATCCCACAAAATGGGATACAAAAAATATCGAAAATTGTATAAAATTGAATTTTTGGACTGTTATATGACCCTTGGTTACGCCTTACATATCAAAAGATCGGAAATCTTTAGAAGACCAAATTTTCTGAAAAACTCCGAAAAATCGATTCAGATACAAAAAAGTTATGACCAAAATATAATTTTTTTTTTTTTTTTGAAAAATACCTGCATCTGAAACGATTTTTCCGAGTTTTTCAGAGAATATTTTCTACTAAAGATTTCCCATCTTTTGATAGGTAACGCCTTAGCATGGGTCATATAATAATCCAAAAATTAAGTTTTTTATACAATTTTTGATATTTTTACCACGCCCACTTCTCCAATCCCGCCCACATTTTGTGGGATGGTGTGTATTGATAACCTTAATGTGACATGTTTTCATTCAAATGCCTAATTGAATGAAATTTTTCATAAGTAATAACAATTGTCCCCCTCTCTCCTTAATATATTACTGTTATTCTCCTTAAGTTATTAAATAATTAATATACGTTTGACAAGCTGAACTATACAACCGTAAAGATATGCAACTCTTTTTAACTTCGAACAATTTTGACCTTCTAAATATATTCCATAAAACGTTAGAAGGTTAGGACCTGCTAAATAGTGATTCCCATTACTGACCAAATTTTATAGTGATAGCGTCATTCTTTACGGATTTACGCGTACTAAAGTTTTTTCCCAGACTACACTCAAAATATTATGTAGTTAAATTCAAACGAAAATTCATTTTAAACAGATTAAAATTCATTTAAAAAACGGATCATTTACATTTCATTTTAAACAAATGATTTTTACAGTCATTTTAAAATTTTTTATTTATTAAACAGCATATTCATTAAAATTGAATAGTTTTTACTTTTAAAAGATACATTTTAACCGACAAAAATCAAACTACATAAAAAAATAAAAACGAAAAAACATTATTTTTTGGTAGTTTGTTTTTTGAATAACAAACATAAATGTTAAAAAATAAAATTATTCGTAAAATAACTATATTTTTATTCAAATTTAACAGTACGGAAAACGAATTTAATAACCCACAATAAGTTACTGTAATAATTTTATAAGTGTAGGCTTTCTATGGGGCCTATGGTAAATAATGGACAGATCTCCACGAAATTTTGTGGCATAATTTCAATCAATAGTTTCAATATGTGTTTAGGGTGGTTGTTCCATATTGGAAGTCATTACTATTTTCCTACTGAAGCGATTCTGCTGGATTTAAATCCCAAATTGCTTAGTAGAACAATTTGACAAAAATATTGTTCAAAAGCGAGCGTAATTTCAACAGACGAACAGACCCTCATTATATACTTTATGCGGACTTAGATAAATATTAAGGAAGTTTCAGACGGAATGACAATCTTAATATACCCTCATCAGAGACAATGCTATTTTTTAAGAAAAATTTAAACATGTTATGTCACCGAAAACCATAATTTGGATAAATATGTCATCCATCCAAAAGCTACAACCCATTATGGTTGCCTGCGAAAATTTTACGGTTAATAATAACTAAAATTTGTTTAACACTTCTTATAATAGCATGTTTGGTTTTAAACCATACTAAATACTATTAATTAATTATATAACAAATGGTGTCAAATTTAACCATAACATGTTTAGAGGCAACTATAATGTGGTTGTGGCTTCTTGATGGAGGCCTTATTTAACCATAATATGGTTGTTAGTGACAATATTATGGTTAAATTAAAGATAATATGTTTAAAATGTTCTTAAAAAATAGTATTGTTGGAGGTGACCATATTAAAACATGTTTTTTCTCTGCGTGTAGAACTAAGAACTGCAAAATCACTATTTTTCTTCATTTATTCATACGCTCAAATTTACATTCACTGTTTGCCTGCAAAACAAAGTTCAACGTTGGTTATTTTTACATCGTTTCGTACACATTTGATTTTTGCATGTGTGCGTTTTTTATTGAAAGTGCTTTGTTTGCATTTTTGTTGCGCACGGAATATAACTTATTTGTGTAAAGTAAAAAGGCACACATTCTTATACTTTTGCATTCAAGTAGTCATAATCCACTCGGTGAGACGCTTTGTTAACATTAACAACAATAACAACAATAAACCACTCGATGAGACGCTTTGTTAAAATTAACAACAATAACAAGAATACATTGTACATAAAAAAAGTCTTCTGTTTTTATAGAAATTGTTTGTACCTACATATGTGCGTTAAGTTTCATTTAAATTTTTTTTCTTGTACTACATTCTAACTGCTGAATGTCTACATGAGTAATAATTGCTTGATTTCTGGCTTTTCTGTTTGTATTTTTATTTTCTTTGCCAAAACAATAATTGTCGGACGAAACACACAAACATCTTAATTGACAAACGAAGCTAAATGATGGAATAAATAACAAAGCACGATGTGCATTACTTGAATGACTGCAAACCAGCAGCGAATGTTTGCGGTTGCGCAAGTTTTATTGTATGACCGCAAGCGAGTGTATTTGTTGGTGTTCATTTACTTCGATTTTTTGCAATCCCAGAAAGCCGTTCTCTGGTGTAGAAGAATTCCTGTCCGTAGTGGGCAAAAATCTTTAAAGTAATATCTTTTTTTATCTTCAGATATATTTACTGGTAAAAACACCTCTTTATATAAAACAAGAGAAGCAGATGTTGATTCCACCGCAGCTTAAACAGGATCGAAAATCATATGTATTTATATAAATAGAAGTATTGAAAATACTTTCCAGTCCTGGGTAGAATAGTCATTTAAAAATTGAACTCGAACTAAATATATCTTATTAATGAACATAGTACTTATTACAAAAATATGTGTAATTAAGGAATGCTAATTTAGTCCTTGTTCAAATGGTAACAGTTTTCTCGGTGTACGTTGAATAAATAACATACCCTTACAAAGGAAAATGGTGATACATTAAGACAGTGAATGGCATTAAGAATATTGCCAAACAAATGCAAGAATAGGGTAAACTGCTTAAGTTCAACAAGAAAACTGAATTTAATTAGAAAATAAAATTATAAGAATGCAGAATCTTTGTTTTCAATTAACTTCATCAATAATGGACGACTTAGTTAGAATTATTAGCTCTTATGTGTAGGTACCCGGGTACCTTTGACGTTTTCAACCAAAAGTTTTTCATTTTAATTGATAATATTTATGCCTGAGACTTCTTGAGAACTCATTTTTCTTAGAAAACTTAGTATTTTTGCAGCAGTACAACTAACAAAAGTTAAGAGACTTAAATCATACGCCAAAAGCGAAGGATTAAAAATCAACTTTAAGAAGTCAAAACTAATGCGAATTGGTACCAGCATTACAACACTTCTTATCGTTGATGGTATCACAGTAGAAGACGTGGAGACCTTCACTTATCTCGGATCCAAAAAAAGGAAGTAAAGGATATTAAAGGTCGAGTAAATAAAGCACGTGTTGCATTCTTTAAATTGCATAAATTTTGGCACGAAAAATACTAAATTACTCATTTTCAACTGCAGTATGAAGTCTGTGCTAATATATGAATTCACTATATGGAGCCTAATAAAACTGACCACAAGTAAAATACAGACATTTCAAACAAACGTCCTGTTTGCAAATTTTATTAAATTTCTATTTTGTTTTAAATGTTTCTATTAATAATAAAAGTTTATTTCTTTTGAGTTTCTATTAATATTTTTTAAATTGGGAAAAAGATTTGCTTGTATGCGTGGTAATGAAAACCACATTAAAAAAATAAGTAAGTAAAAAGTCTTATCTTTTTACCCACTTACAACTACAATTCTAGTCGGAAAGAACCCAACCAATTGTATAAACTCTCTCTTTATTGTTGGTGTTTTGTTTATTGTTACAAGTAAGACTTAGGCCCGTTTTCACAACTTACCAATAGCTAAAGGTAGGATTTTATTGGCCTTATGAAAAGATTTTCATTATTATAACTTTATTTTAGCCTACCAGGTAGGATGAACCTTAATCTGCTTTATCGCACAGTTTAGGTTAAAGTAAAGTTTTAATAATGGAACACTTTTTATAAGGCCGGATAAAGTCTACTTTTAGCTATCGGTAAGTTGTGAAAACGGGCCTTAGAGTGTTTATAATTCTTATTCGCTTTAGGGTTTTATTTGTTTAATATTTTTGGCTTTTGTAAAATCTTTGGAAAAGGTTTCCTGATGAGCTGGCCTAACAAAAATTAAGAAAAATAAATATTAACCCATATCGTCCCAATGCACACTGGGAAATTGCGGCCAAAAATCAATAACTTCTTTATTTCTTTACGTAAATGGCTGAAATTTGGTATCCAACTTAAGAATAGCATGTTTGATCCCTAGGTAAAATCCACCCACTTACAACTACAATTCTAGTCGGAAAGAACCCAACCAATTTTATAAACTCTCTGTTTATTGTTGGTGTTTTGTTTATTGTTACAAGTAAGACTTAGGCCCGTTTTCACAACTAACCAATAGCTAAAGGTAGGATTTTATTGGCCTTATGAAAAGATTTTCATTATTATAACTTTACTCTAGCCTACCAGGTAGGATAAACCTTAATCTGCTTTATCGCACAGTTTAGGTTAAAGTAAAGTTTTAATAATGGAATACTTTTTATAAGGCCGGATAAAGTGTACTTTTAGCTATCGGTAAGTTGTGAAAACGGGCCTTAGAGTGTTTATAATTCTTATTCGCTTTAGGGTTTTATTTGTTTAATATTTTTGGCTTTTGTAAAATCTTTGGAAAAGGTTTCCTGATGAGCTGGCCTAACAAAAATTAAGAAAAATAAATATTAACCCATATCGTCCCAATGCACACTGGGACATTCCGGCCAAAAGTCAATAACTTCTTTATTTATTTACGTAAATGGCTGAAATTTGGTACCCAACTTAAGAATAGCAAGTTTGATCCCTAGGTAATTTTAGACACGTAAATACAGGGGTTGGCCAAATCATTGACGACCCAAGAGTATCGAACAAAATTAAAAAAGGCTTTGGAGGTGCAATAAAATATGACCATTTGTAGCGATTATATTAGTAGTTTGTGGAATACCCAGCAAAAACTTTGCTTACAAAATAAGCAGAAAAATAATGAGAATTTGACGAGCCGTCAAATTCTACTAGAAAAAGTACTTATTTTTGTTCGGGATGTCCCAAAAGTAATTCATTATAATTTAGCCTATTATAATCTAAAAAATAATATGTTTTTTTATACTTAAAATTTTTATAAAAATATATAGTTACACAAAGTCAATAAAGTAAAAATTTTTGTATTTTTTTTTAATTTTTTTTTTTTTTTTAATTATTTTATTTTTATTTTTTCTTATTCTATTTTACTTTATTTTATTTTTTATTTTTTTTCTGTCCCTGGCGGGATTTGATCCCGCAACCTCGGTGCTGATAGACTAGCTCTCTACCAGCTTGTCTACCGGGGCAGTGCAGTTTTTGTATTAAAAAACTATGTTTACTATAATGACTATAATGACATTTTTATTGTCATAATGAAAATATAAATTTTTCTGTATATTTAAGATATAATAATAAAGTTCTTATTTAATATATAACTAATAATCCAAAAAGTGGCGAATAAAGCTACAAAGTAATGAATTCTTGAAGTCATTAAAAGTAGGATTGTAAGTAAAGTTTTTGCTGGGTATCTATATATGCTCATCTCCTGTCCCCATCTTTTTGCCTACCTGAGCAAATAAAAGTAGATATGATCATATATGGTTATAACATACCTATAATATGTGAACTTACGTGATTATATAAAAACATAAACATATGTATATATATCTTAACATAACTCAAACGTGGATCCGACTTGAGCTCCTGTGGAATGGGTGACGGGGGGATAGTTTAGGAACCTTCAACTGAAACATACCATTTTGCAAAATTTCATTTGGAAAGATCATAGAAATGGTATATATTTTTCCGTTTAAGGTGGGCGGCGGTTGAGATGGGTAAGGATGTGTACCAATTCTTTTTTCTTCCCCTGTACTCGCGACTGCATGGCTACACTGAAAGAAAAATGCTTCATATATTTAATGAATCATTTTCATAAAAAAGTTTTCCTTGGGTAAATGAAAATTTTCATTGTCTAAATGGAATTTCATAGGTTTGATGAAGTATTTTCGTTAAAATCGCTTCATTAGATTTCGTAATTACGTTAAAAATTTTCATTGGATATATGAAAACTTAAGTTTGTCCAAGTTAAACAAAAAATTTTAATTGGGAACTTAAAAAAACAATATACAAACATAACTGTATTCATAAATTAATACAAAATTATAGTTTCCTTAAAAAAATGTTTAATTGTTATTTAAAAAATGTAAGATTTAATAACTTCATACATCTAATGTTACATGTATGCCATTAAATTTATGAAATCAAAAAATTTTTTTATAAAAGCAACATATTTCAATAATTGCCTTCATAAATTTTAATTTTCATTATGACAATAAAAATGTCATTATAGTAATGAAACAAAAACTTTCAATCCACTTTCAATCAACGTTGTTATTGTTATTATGGACAATTTAATCTCATATTTACGCCCTTAATTGAGAAAAAAACATAGTTTTTTTATATAAATACTACACTGCCCCGGTAGACTAGCTGGTAGTGAGCTAGTCTATCAGCACCGAGGTTACATGTTCGAATCCCACCAGAGACAGAAAAAAAATAAAAAATAAAATAAAGTAAAATAAAATAAGAAAAAAGAAAAAAAAAATAAAAAAAAAAAAATTTTACTTTATTGAAAGTATTCATCCAATGAATAATATTCATGGATCTAATGTAATGTTTCATTAAGTCCTTTTAATGAAACAGGTTTCATTGATCCAACGAAGCGCTGCATAGGTTCCTTTATAATGCAATTTTTCATGGGATTAATGTCAAAATTCGTGAGTATTGCGAAGAAAATTCTTTCAGTGTACATATTTATAACAAATATCTGTGCTTTCAGTAAATAGCTGAAATTTGGCATTCAAATATTGGGCATATATTCAGTATAAAAATAAAATTAGCTTAACAGAAAAAAGTACCAACGATATTTATATATTCGAATTTCCAAAAGGTACCAAAATTTGGATAACAGCTCTTTAAGAGAAGAGAACACAATTTAACTTTATTTTTATCTTTATTACTTTAAGAAGATAAATTGTTTACCCAAAAAGAACCCAAAATGTGCAAATTTCCAAAAGGTACCAAAATTTGGATAACAGCTCTTTAAGAGAAGAGAACACAATTTAACTTTATTTTTATCTTTATTACTTTAAGAAGATAAATTGTTTACCCAAAAAGAACCCAAAATGTGCAAATTTCCAAAAAGTACCAAACACATGATAATTAAATTTTCGATTCAACAATGGCATTTTTTGAATTTTACGTCTACCTCTGTTAGATCACGAGATATAATGTTGCTGATTTAACCCGTTTTTACCCATTTCCAACCACTTATGAATTTAATTTCCAAAAGTCTCTACCTTTTTTTATTGACACATTGAGAGGGGAGTCTACATACAAAATTTCAAGAGTCTGGCTTAAGTTGTTTGGGCTGGGCGATGATCACCCAGTCACTCTAATCTTATACAAATATAGGAAATTACTAAAAATGATGTGGCTACTAGTGTGGCAGGTGGTGGCAGTTGAAATGTATAGTGCTTACTTTTGATACTTAACAGTACTAGATCTTATTATCACTAAACCTCCCCTAGCCGCACCTTTTTTGTTAAGGTCTCTTTAAATTTGGCTTACTTTAGGTTTTATTTATTTTTAAAGTAACTCACAATCACTTCACTTATCCAAAAAAATAACGCGAACAAAATCACAATTATCACATGGATTGATTAATTACTAATACGGTTTAAACTTAACGTGCTTATTTTCAAAGAATACTTACAAGAAAAGATCATAGCTTTATTTTATTTCAAAGTACAAAAATCCACTTTAAAAATCTTAAATTTATAAGAAAAAAAGTATCTACTTTGCTCCACTTTTTACAGTAAAATAGTTTTCTAAGAGCCAAAATAAGGGGGAAGAAAAAACATTCATTTTAGCATAATTTTAAAACCTGAAAATTTTGTATAAAATATAAAAAAAGTGAAAATGTAGTTCCATTCAAAAACGATTAAGCTTTCAACAATAGCAAAACAAATGTCCGTGTTTTTCAAATGTGTTTTTGTTACTTGACTTTAAAAAGCAGTGTTCGATTTGTCGAAACGAGTTCATCGGATATTACCATAATATAAATTTTTCACGCATTTCAATTAACGGATATAAATTTGTTCTGTTTTTGATGATTAATAAAAAGTATATGCACAATCAGCGTTCTGTGAGAATTTTTTTCGTGCGATTCGAGGCAGTTAGGGTACATATAATCGACCCACTGAAACCAATATTACCAACATCATTCGCAAATTTGAGTCCAGTTGATACTCGACCGGCTAAGCCACATCCAGCATGTAGTGAAGTGAATATAGCATCTGTAGCTAAGAGTGTAGTCACTGGTCCATATTTCTTCAAAATTGGAAAATCAGAATAATACCGTCAATGGTTACCTCGCACCTTGTTTTTTTTTTTTTTTTTTTGCTTTGCATTGTGTTGGGACTAGGTTACGGAAAGAGGAAAGAGGGAGTAGTGCTTGTGAACATTCGACTTGAACTTATTGAAAGTAAGAGGGTTATTCCACATACGAACAGTCCGGCCAAATTCCGATTTTTTCCTGTAATGCATTGCACGATTTACCGGCCAATCGACAAAAAAAGGATGGGCTCTTTAGGATACACGTGTATTACGAACAAACGTAAGGGTTTCGGTATCGGCCAAACGTATCATTCATGTTCTGCCTAATAGCACCAACATCGTATACGCTTAGTCTATAATCAAATGAATACGAATGGCATAGGTTGCTATCATTTGCAAAAGAGTAGATAGGGTTGGAAGTTTGACATAGGAATTTAGAAAAATAAGAAATAGTGTAGGAGAAAGAACGGAGCATTTCGGCATACCTGAATGAATGTTGAACTCGTTTGACGAAACCCGATCTATAACAACACGTATATTGCGATCTCTGAGAAAATTTGATATAAAACGATAAAATTTATCAACAACACCAAATGCAACAAGTTTTTTGTCAAAACGTGCACCATGCCAGACTCTGTCAAAAGCCTTGTTTATATCTAAAGTAAGGTAATTACTTTTGCCAAAATGGTTAATGGAACGGTACAATGTTTCCGATAACAAGGCCAGTAGGTCTCCAGTAGAGCGACCTGAAAATCAAGCGCATGGTCTCGGTGAACTCTGGACATTATCGAGCGCTTCAATAAAAGAGCTTTTATAAAGCAGTAAATGATATAGAATAAAATATACAAAAAAGCTGCTATTTTAGTGCTGACAACGAAAAGGGTTGCAAGCCGAAAAAAAATATACGAAAATGATTGGAAAAAAAGCATTTAAACAAGTAAAAGCAAAGCATTAATGAATATGTTTCTATAGTTAGCCCCTAAAAAAGCACTTTAGGACTGCTTTCTTTGCATGTTAAAAAAAGCGCTTATTGTCAGCAGAAAATAGTCCTCCAAACCGGGAACACCCAATACAAAAATCAGGCATCCCATCAGCAGGTTTGAAGCGATTTGAGGTATGAATTCATACACAAAACCTGCTTCTTATGGAGCACATTTTTAACTGGGTTGTTGAGGAATCATTTTATTGAACACTTAATTTCTCGTTTTGCTATGTTAAATTGGTCACCTGGACCATTCGATATCATACCTTTGGACTATTTTCTTTGACGATATATAAAGTAACATGGCCGACATTTGCATTATATCATTTTCAAACAGTAAATGCCATACAGTTTTCTTTTAACCGATAATAAAAATTTTAAGTTCACTTTCAAATTGATGTGTTTTATTTTACATTATAATTAAAACCTCACGATGAATCACCCGATATATCTAATAACAATTTTTTTATTATCCATGCTCAGCCCGATCTTGTCCTAGCCGGCTAATCGAGGATCAACTGTATGTTTTTAATTTAAATAAATGCTTTGTTCTATTTTTCTTTAAGCTTTGTTCACAATCAGAGCAACGATTTCATTTTTTCATCTATCTTTTTTCTTTCCAAAGTATTTCATATATATTTTCCTTTAATTTTTCGAAAAAAAATGTAACTACAAGTTTTTTAAAAACTTTACTAAAGTTGAGTCTACTTTAACTTCAGCAACAATTTGTATGAAATTGTTTCTGACGTTTAAAATTGTTTTATTTAGGTTTGAATGAAAATTTTAATATGCATAAAATTGTTGTGGCTAAAATTAGCAAACGGTTTCTTAATGCAAAATGTGGGTGGTTGCAAAAGAAATTGTTGCTCCCCAATAAAAAAATGGAGCTTCCAACGAAGCAGGTTTGTAAGGGAGAAACATAAAAGTTTCGCTTACCATGGCGCTTACGGAAGCCATGAATTTTATATGGCGAGTTCCCACTTTGAAGCAATACATTTTTGACAAATAAAGCGCATTATTCAGCGCATGTAAAAATTGTTGGATGTAACGATCAGCTTTACACACTGAATGTTTTGATACAGTTATATTTTAGTATTCTCCCTTACAAACCTGCTTCGTGGTTAGGGAATGCCATAGCACTTGAAATGTTATTTTTTTTATAAAAGTTGTTGAGAGTTCTTTCACTTACTTTACTGCATTTCTGTATTTGTTATTGTATGTAAGCGCATAATTGTGCGCTTATTTTTTTAAATGTACCATTAGTGCTTCGTAAAATTATAACATTTTTTACTGGGTCTATTATGAACACCAAGTGGAAATGTTTTTTTGATTGTGAACGAAGCTTTATTTAATTAAAATTAATTAGTTTCAGTTCATAAAAAACTAAGGTTTTCCATATTTACAAGCTATAGGAGCAATAAAACAAAAATGCTTAATAGTGCAAAACGTTCGATTATTCGAACACCTTTTTCTCAAAAACAAAATATTAAAAAAAAAAAAAAACTTCAGATTCGTGTTTTCTAGTCCCAAAATGTCTTTCAACCACCAAGTTTTATAAAGTTACTTGAAAAAACATCGCTTACACGAAATGCGTTAAATTTAAACTTTTTTATCTTCTTAAAATTTCATGCGATATAAGTGCAGAAACATTAAATAACTTTTTAACAAAATGAACAGAGTACAACTCGATCAACTTGTCATATGAGTTTTGATAGTATTTCACATGAAATGTTGAACACAGTAGTGATATCATTTGTGATATGGCACCATATTTTGTTAATCGGTTAAAACAAAAGAAAATTCACAACAACAAAAAAAAATATAAAAAAATTCCCGAATTCTATTTGTTAAAATTGTTGAGTTAAATACATAAAATTTTCAAAGTAGAATGATCACGAAAACCATATATTGAGAGTTCTTCTGTAGCCGAGGAAAGAAACTACAGCAAAAGTGAGTGAATGAAACAAGAAGATTATAAATAAAAGAGAATAATCTAACCTCTAGTTAAGCATCAAGTTAAACTCATTTTGGAGTGCATGACAATAATACCCGACTTGTCAAAATTGTCTCCATATAAAATAAAAACAATTTAACGCACACATGCATATTTTTTGGCTAATAATATACTTAAATTTTTAAGTACAACTCGTCCTTAAAGTAAGTATAAACAAGTTAGAAAGTATAGATGGGTCAAGCCCCATCATATGATACCCTACACCACAGTATTAAAAAACACATCATGCTTGTATGTCCATATAAATATGAATTTATATATGTTTATAAACTTCATTAAAATCGGTTTGAAAGTTTGTGAGAAGCAGATATTGCCCCCTACCTCCCCTTGTGGTCCTATTTTTGAAAAACTGTATAGCTAATGTGTCCATATAGATATGGATCTATCTATGTTTTAAATTTCATTAAAATCGGTTTGATAGTTTCTGAGCGGAATAAATTTCCCCCTATCTTCCTTTGTGGTTTTGCGATTCGGTTTCGATTCAATAGACTTGGTCCTTGTTCCAATAAGAACCTATGACCTAAATTTTATCAAATTATCTCCAAATTGCGACCTGTACTTTGCGCACAATGTTACATGGACAGCCAGCCTGCCAGCCAGCCAGACGGACGGACGGACTTCGTTAGTTCGACTCAGAAAGTGATTCTGGGTGGGTCTAGGACCAATATTTTAAGGCGTTACACACATCAGCACAAATGCATAATACCCTTTCCACTATTGTGGTGTGGGTATAAAAACTTAATTTATCCCGAATGTTTTTCTTTCTGTGTACAACGATATTTGACTATTCGGGCGTAGGTCTATCCCTAACTAGTCTACCTTGTGTAAATGCAACTTGTTTATCATTATTCCAAAATTAAACTAAAAATCGGTGGTTTCATAAGCTCTCTCCTACTTCTAATTTTCAGTGCTGCTGAGTGCGGTCGTTGTCGCGCCTTGGTAGTTAATAAAGCAAAACATACCGAAATTTATTTTTTAACAATGAAATAAAGTAATCTATTTTAAATGTGTTATATTAATATTATTCGGCTTGAGGTCTGTTTCATAAATTATAATAAAAATAAAAACTCTTGTTCTGTTTTAATTATTTATTTATTCCAATATTTCGACCAACTTTGTTGGTCATCCTCAGGGAAATTGTTATGATGTAAAAAATATAATTTTTAAACATGTTTCTTAATTTAAACAAACAATTTATTTACTTAATATTTAATGCAGTGTTGTCCGATGTTATCGTTTAAAGTTTTTCTCACTGACTGTCTAATAATTTTCTTTTGTTTATTAATCTTGTGTTTGTTTATTGTATGACGATATATGTGAGCGCAATTATCAGTATCAGTTTTGTAGTTAATTCTCTTTTCGTTTGGTGTATTTATAATATGTAGCATCTCCTATTTTTAATTTTGGGTTTTCTTTTTGTTTTCCCCTTACAACTGCAATTAGAGTTGACAAAAAAATCAACCAATTGTGGTCGGGATTGTAAGAAAAGATAAGCTCACTGTTTGTTGTTGGTGTTCTGTTTAAGCTTTGATTTTATTACGGGTAAGACTTTAAAGTGTTTATAATGCCTATACGCTTAAGAGTTTTATTTGAATAATACCTTTAGCTTTTCTTAAATCTTTGGATGAAGTTTCCTGATGATCTGGCCTAAGCAACCAGCGAAATGCGCATAGGAATAGCTTATCCCACCAACAATAAATTTCAGTTTGTCAATAGTATGTAACGGCCAATTAATTAAATTTTGCATACAAAAAAAGCTAGTTGAATATTCCGAAAAATCGGCGAAAGTATTTTTTTTTACATAACATAAAGTTGGAGATATATTCAGTTAAAAAAACTAAAATTTAGTCTTGAAGATCGTACAGTTCAGCCTTAGCAATTTCATTGCTGGTGTTTGGACCTGCATACACTAATAGAAAAATGCATCTTCATATTGATGATGCCCTTACATCAGAATTGTGACATCAATGTTACTACAAATGGGATCAATGATGCAAAAAGTAACATAAACTCAATGACTAACGTCTTCGTACAAATTTGTAATTTTTTACGTGTCATCTATTTTATGACTATAGTTTTGTATATTATTTGAATATTATTAACATTATAATGTATTATAAGAAGCAAAAATTCCTATATTCTATTTTGTTAAATTATTAAGTTAAATACATCAAATTTTTAAAGTATTTAGAATGATTAAAAAAACCATATGGGGCATGGTGTTGGTGTCTTATTATTGATGGATCTGCTGTAAACAAAGGTCGCCGTAATTCTACAAACGTGAAACAAACATATGTACGGGGTAAGTAAATAATAATATTCTCTCACTTTGACTTAAAGACAAACTGTCATTAAATTGATGCTAATGCGTCCTTTCTCCGATGTTACCGCGTTATCGCACTGAGGACATGTTCGTCATTTCTGTGATGCCGATGTGTCATATCATTGATGACATAATTTCATTTTGACCCTGATAACACTTTGGCCAAGTTATGTTAAGGTTGGCATCACCATGATGAAAAGTGGCATGGGGTCAAAAACGACGACACTTGTCATAGTACTGATGTCAAAATACATCAGCGTTATAACGTCTTTTCTGTCAGTGTACACACTATTACAATTAAAAATCAGTTTTCAGATTTTTTTGTTTTAACTTAGTAATAATAACAAAAAATTACAAACTGTTAAAAAAAATCGCTGAAATAATATAAATGGTAAAAATAGCCAAGTAAAACGCCAAAAAGGTGCCAGTCGCCAAAAAGAAAATTCCACCGCCAAAGATGTTTCAAAATCGCCACGTTTGACGAGAAATCGCCATATCTGACATCCCTGGTGAAACGTCCAGTTTTAAACAAATTTGTGGTTGATTCATTTAATTCGTTTACTGAAACTGAAATTTATATTTTTCTGTGATATTTAATAAAATTAAAAAAAAAACATATTGTGTTATCTTTATCAAATAATACAAAAACTCTTGTAAAAATATAAATGAACTTTAAACAATAAAACCACAAAATTCCAACACAACTTTTTATAAATTGTGTTAAGTACTGTTTCGTTTGCTTCCTTGCATTACAGTTGTTTACATGTGTATTTATTCATGCACACGAATAATGTCGTCGTGGTAAACACAGTGTCGGTTGTCTTTATTATGCAGGCCAAGAGTATACTATACTATATATGTATATTACACATATATACATATATACCTATATAATAGATATACTAATATGCATATGTATATATTTTCATACTATACTATCATGGCTATGGGCAAAACAACAATAAAAACAAGTGTTAAAAACCGCTTAGAAGTCTCTACTTATTACTGCGTTATGGCTACTGTCATTGCTAGCTGGCTGCTGCACAATCTGTATGCAAATTCTTGTGTTCATGTGTTTGGAAAAGGATGTGTGTTCATGCATATTTAAAAGGACTACCGCATACACATACATATATTATACTATCTAAAACAAAAATGATAGCAACTACTGCAAAGCTAAAACCACAACAACTACAAAAATAACAATGAAAATGTTAAAATAAAAACAGCATGGAACATTGGAATGAAAAAAACCCCCCGACAAACCATGAATGTTGAAGTGTTTGTATTCGTGAGAAAATGTCTGGTTTTGTTTTTGCTATTTACATAGTTAAGATAACTTTTTAGCAAAATATGTATATTGAAGATATTAACATTATTATAAAGAAAATATTTCAAGTAGCACAAACTTATAACTTTCAGAAATAGGACATAAAATAAGAATAAAAAAAGCTCCCTGTCTTTTTAAAATACAGTCGTCGGCACCAGGGCTGCCAGATAAATTCGTGAGGAAATCGTCAATTTCCTGAGAAAAAATAAAAAAATCGTCTTTCTCGTTTCGAAAAATCGTCAAAAAAATCGGACAATTAAAAATTTAGTTTTTTTTTTTGATTTTTGTTTGATTTTTATAAAAAAAAAAAAACATTCATACAAAAACATAATTACTTTACACCCAGCTAGCATTTTCAATCGTGTAAGAGCTACTAGAAGTCTCATGAAGAGCGTCCTTGACCGGCGATGACCGCATTTTTTAATCCTAGAAGATTCCACACACGGGAAAAACTGTAACACGAGTGAAATTCTTCCATAGCACAGCGAAAGACGCTTCTTCAATCGTTGTGGAAATCGTTTTAGACGTAGATAAAGATAATCTAACGAGACTTTTATGTCAAGAATCGCATGAGACTCTTGTAGATGTTCTCTTACAACTCGTGAAATGCTCGCCGTATAACTGTTGATGATGGTTGGACAAAAGATAAACAAAGTGTAACATTGTTGTTTTTGTACTCAGAAAATAATCCAAGATTGCCTAAAAAAGCGGCACGCATTTCGTGGTTTTTAAATAGAGCAGCCTGAACGCTTTGCAATTGAAAAACCCGATTTTGACAGCTCGTTAAAAAGTGAAGTTTGGCACTATTGGTAATTAATAATGGCATTTAGCTAATTTTTTTTTTTTGTCAATCTAGCGATTTTAGCTCTATTTTTATTTAGATATTTTTGTGGGTTTTATTAAACAAGAAAGCTTTTACTACTACATATCAGCGTAAAATATAAGCTAAAGAAAACGTTCCGCCTCCCGCTCTTGTTAAGGAAAGGCACATTGCAAGATTAAATAAAAACGAAATTGTCAGAAAGACTTTGGAGACTGAAAAAATCGTCACTTTTTTTAAAAAAATCAGCAAATCGGCACTTTGCTAATTTCGGCACAAAAAATCGTCAAAATGACGATAAATCGTCAAATCTGGCAGCCCTGGTTGGCACAATTATTTTGACAAATTGTTCTCTTGTCTATTGGCGTTTCTTTCGTTCAATTGAATAAGATACCGTTACCTCAGCTTCAACAACAACACTTATGTAAAATATTTTTCCACTTTTTTTTGTGCACTTTCGGCATAAGACCCCTTTTACACTCGGCAAGTCTCTTGCGCAACTCTCGGTTTGTTGAAATCAGCGGTACGGTCGGGGTAAGGAAGAAAATTTTGTACATACTTTGTTGTTCTCGGCAAATAACTTGCGCAACTAACTTGCCGAATCTAAAAGGGGTCTAAGTATTTTGACATGCACTTCATATCAGTTTTCCTGCGTGTTCTTTGCAATTGAAGGTCAACTCAAATTGTTCGTATTCATTTTTGTGTCTTTACTTATAATTTTGATTCATCAGGGATTGGAAAAAAATGGGGAAAAAGGCTGAGTTGACTAATATTGTTAGAGCCTCAATAGTAGCAAAGTTTAATTCCAGCTTCAAGGTAATAGATAAGCTAACGAGTTCAAGTTGTCGAGTCAAACTGTGTATTATCAATTAAAAAAATTTAAAAACAACAACGATGCACAAAATTTACTCTAAATGAACACCGAATCATCTTGCGAAAATTAAAAACAGTCGTTCAGTTAAAACTTAAAGATGCCGCAAGTGAATGGAATAAGTCATCAAGTACTTCAATTAGTGAGCGGACGATTCGGCGCCGCTTGAGAGAAGCATGTTTAAAGACATAGCAAGAGGTATTCCATACATATCAACACAAAACAAACTCAAGCGTTAAGCCCTTGCTAATGCACATGTCCAGTTGCCAGTAGAGTTTTGGAGAAAAGTTTTTTGGACAGATGAAAGCTCATTCGAAAACAGTTCAACGAAAAAGAAGAATAATGGTGTTTTCTTTTCTGACAATAATGTTCCATATATGCTACCATTCGTGCGGGTTTTTGTTCCATTCTAAAAATATATGCAAAAATGTGAGAAGTTGTCGTTTTCCTTTCTAAACATGTTTCAACAATAAATGGCAAATTTGTTCCATTTCTTACCCGCAGTTATAACTGAGTGTGAGATAATACCCTTTTTTGAATCTGCGTAAAGTACTTTTTTATGCAAGCAAGTATTTTTTTTTTCTTGTGTTTGCGGACAATTTGCGTTACATTGTGATTTTTAGTTATATTGTGATGGATATAAAAACTTTTTGTTTTTCGTTTGTTTTACTTTTATTATATTTTTTGTCGCAAAATGTTTAACAACAGCTGACATTAATTATTGAAAATCAGTGCTGTTAACGCTTATTGGAATTGTAAGAAAATTTAATGTTGAAAATTGCTACAAGCGTGGTGAATATCGCTTTTAGTACAAACTTTGCATTCAATATTTAACACGCTAAATACACATTAGTGTTGAGTGTAAAACGTAGCTATTATTTTGTTCCATTGTAATTTAGAAAAATGTATCACTTTGTAAGGGTTCGTGTAACCTAATAAATATATTACACAACTATAATGCATCATTATTTTTTAGAAAAGAAAACACCATAAGTGATTTTTTATATCTTGTCAAAATAATTGTACCGACGACTGTAGAGAAGTTATTACAAAATTAATATAATTAAAATATTCCTAAACCTTTTTTGCAAAGTAAAATCTTAAAGTATTGACACGTCATGGTAACCTGCCGGCCGGGGTTCGAGCCCCAGCCACGTCAAGAATGAAAGATTATCAATAACAATTTTAATTAATTTTCATGTTGTAAAATTCCTTTCTTCATAAAAATAATTTAATAAAAATTAAATTTCATGAACTTAAGCCTAATTAAAAATATTAAAAATTTGGATTTAAAACCATAAATAGCTCAACAAAATAACCACAATACTAATTATTGTTAAAGCTAAGGCACTAGCTCTTTGTGCACATTTGTCCTTCAAGTTGTGCTGAAAAAGGTCAACAGAAAAGAAAAAGACAAAATGAAAAAACAAAAAAAAATGTACTTGGACTTCAAGAAAAATTCTTGACAAAAATGCGAAAAAACAGAAGTAAGGAAAAAACATGTAAAATCAATTAAAATGGATAATCATTCAGGAAAGCAAATTTCGATCTACCAAATGTTAGAATACAATTTGGTTTAAGGATTGATGTTTGACTATTGACGTCAGCTGTCGTCGATGGCTGCGAGTGTAAGACGGCAAATCCATCTGAGGAGATTGAGTGGTTGCAATCGAAACATGTCATGGTAACCTGCCGGCCGGGGTTCGTGCCCCAGCCACGTCAAGAATGAAAGATTATCAATAACAAGTTTTATTAATTTTCATGTTGTAAAATTCCTTTCTTCATAAAAACAATTTAATGGAAAATTAAATTTCATGAACTTAGGCCTAATTAAAAATATTAAAAATTTGGATTTAAAACCATAAAAAGTTCAACAAAATAACCACAATACTAAGTATTGACATAATTATTTTTAAATCAATGAAATTCAAATAAAATTATTTTTTATTTAAATAGTTTTATATATCGAAAGCCTATATTCAATACCTGCTATCAACCAATTTCTTCAAGATAACTTTTTGATGGAAAACTGTTCGCCGATAAACTGCTCTGACAAAAAGTTCATTAAGAAAAATTAAATTTTGGTACCTTTTTTCTTTTGCTCTTTAATATGTTTATCAACCATTTAATTTTTTCTTTAATAATGCATCAACAACATGTATGTATTTTATATACCCATTAGTATTAAAATGAAGTTGTTTCCTACAAGTATCTAAAAAATTCAGTAAAGTTTGTTAACATTTTAAATAGTGCAAAGTGTAATATAAATAGGAAGTGTCTTAAAATGGCGAAAATTCAAAAACTTTGCAAAAATCATCTCTATTGCAAAAATAGCAAAAATTCGCTAACAGATTAAATATTGTTAACAAGCCATAAAATTGGTTTACAGCCGCCTAAATAATAAAGAATTACAAAAATTCGGTACAATTGCTAAATAAGCGGAAATTCGCAAAAACTTGCTAGCACCAGCACGATTGCAAAGTCTTATATTGATTAAAAAGCGCTTAAGCTGTAAAGAATCAGAAAACTTACAGGAACAAATTGCTTCTATCGCGAACATGGCAAAGATCCGCAAAAAGTAGTTTAGAAGGCCAAATGATAAAATTTGGTGCATCGCAGTTTTAAAGGACTAAAAATCACACTGTTAGATTTATGGCCATTTTCTCATTAGGCGATTATCTTTTTTCCCAACGAAAAATTGCACATTAAAGAAATTTGGTTTTCTCAATGTCTCATTTGCTTCGATTTTATCGCAAAGCTAACCGGCACTCATCTGCCAATTATTTATTTTCCTTTTATTTGCCGTTCAGATGAATTCAATCAGCTGACTCCCAACTTTTACATGTATTTTGAGTGGCGTTGCCAGCTGAAAACTTTGTTTTTTGTCGGTATATGGAGAAACCCAAAATCGTTAACGGACAGTTTATCGGTCCAATAAATTTATGTTGACCTTAAGTAACAGACAGTTTGTCGATACATTGAGAAAATGGCCATTAGTGAACAACGGGCTATGAAATTTCTAAATAAAAAAAAAATTTTTTTTTTTTAAGATATTTGCATTCCAGTCACAGCATCTTTTTTAAAAAAACACAAATAACATTTATTTTGGAATATCTCAAAAACTGTTCTACTTTTGAAAATTCTGACTTCATATTCGGATTCAGCGGACAATTTTACGTAAAGATTAGGTGTCAGGTTTATTTGGTCACGACTTTGTTGGAAATTTGTCACGTAGTGTAATAAAACAAGGGAATATGTATTTAATATCAATGAAACGGGCTTTATTGGAAAGAAACTTTTATGAAATTAATGTTTAAATATATTTGTGCCATGAAGCCGCCATGGCTGGTTCCAACCCATAAAGCGCAAGCAGTAATTTTCGGTCGATGTAATACCGTGTTCAGATATGCAGCTTAATTGAGTTTTACGCAATAAATGCCATTATTGAGCTCAATTATACATACAAAATTGCAATTTAGTTATTGCTCAATTAATACGAAATTGCTATAAATATTTAGTAAAATTAAAATGCGACACTGTAACAAGTGTGTTTATTAATCAAAACACAACTTACTAAACAGTGTTTTGACATTTGGCAATTGAAATTACAACAAAAAAACGGCCCATCTATTTGGTCTGCGCATAAACCAGATGTTTATTCCTTAAATATGTCAAAAGTTGTTTACATTTTCTTATACATGTACATTTTTGTTTACGTTGAATGTTGTGTGAGGTAGAAATATAAATCTAGTTAGCCAAATTGTGTATATGTGAACAGAAAGATAATTATGTCAATTAACTGAATATTGACTCAATAAAAAAGGTATATCTGAACACGGTATAACGGTGTTTTGACAGAAACTTGTGGATTCTTCTAACTCCAAATGCGACAATTCTTCTTATTTACGTACTCATTCAACCAGAAAATGGCTTCATCGGAAGGTAAAATTTTGAATGGAAATTCAAAATCAATATTAATTTATGATTCAGCCCATTTGCCGAATTATTTTGATTCAAAATTTTAGCAAATGGCTGCTCCAATAAAGCAGTGATGCCAACTCAAAGTTTAAAAAAAACATCGTTTATTATCGGATCGATTTAAATCAATCCAAATCTGTTAAACACAACTTTTAATATTTTTCGCGTCCAATTTTTATCCGAATATTTTTTTAAAGAAACTTTTTTCTTAACTCTATTGAATACACCTTGTTATGGGCAAATTGTAACAAGCTCGGCACTCTACTGGTAAAGCTTATTCCAGTACACTTTATTTAAAGTTATCACTCGTATTCGCAATTAAAAATTTTAAAGATTTATGCAATTTTTGTTCGTAAAATTTCGTACTTTGCAAAAAAAAAAAAAGACAGAATGTTATGTGACTTTGTATATCGTCACCTTAAATGCAAACGGGCGTGACTACACAAAAATTCTAAATAGAGTTTTTGATGGATTTTTCATTTTGATTTTATGAAACTATATGTTCACGAAAATTTTAAGATCAAAATCAAAAATGGAGATTTTATTAAAGAAATTCCAACGTCAATAACACCTTGTCATTGATTTTGAAAAAAAAAATTCAAATGTAGTTTCGTCCGTTTGTATTTAAGGTGACGATATATTCAATAGGGCTTAGAAAAATATTCAATCCAGTTAAGAAAAAAAATGTTTTTTCCAAAATCGAGAAAAAATCTTTCTTCGAAGAATCAAAATCTACGAATAATTGTATTTAAAGGAGTTGAAATGATTTAAATTGAAGAATATTCGCAAAAGTATTAAAAATATAGTTTTATGAATGCCAGCTTGTTAAAATTTGCGACGAGCACAGTATTATGTATATGCTAAACATCTTATAAATATATTTTTTTACTCACAAGCTTAACTTAAAAGCTTTTGAATTATATGAAATTTGTTTCGCTTTTTTCAGACTTTTTCTTTAATTTTTAAAAATATATTTTTATTAAAACCTTTTTGGGTATACATATTTCTGTATAAAAACTGTCATAGTTCTGCATAAAGGTTTTTAGAAAAAGTTTTTTATTAATTTTTACGCTAGAAGCAATATTCTCTTTAAAAAGCTTTAAAGTTGTAGGCATCTTTGTGAGAAAGTTACTCGCTTAACTATTAAATAATTAATTTACTTTTTCTAATATGTATTTACAAATCTTTTTTAACAAGCATTTTTTTCTTTAAACTTTTATGATAAATAATTTTCACAAAATTATATTATTTTTCTAAAATTGTTTTGCTCATTTTTTAAGCAACAACGTTTTTAAAGGTATTTTTTTAAAGGCTTTTAAAAGCTTTTAAAAGAAAATCAAAATTTTTGTAAGTTTTATAAAAATTTGTTGATAAAAAAGGTTCGTAAAGGTGCATTTAGACGATATGTTTGTTAAATCTGTACCTCAATTCTGTAACTTTTTGAATTTAACTACCGATATCGTTAATTAACGAGAAATCTCGGTTACTTTAACGAATTTGTTATTCTGTATTTTAAATAAACAAATATTTTTGTTTAGAAATATTGACGACAAATATCGGTAAAAATATAAGAACGTCAAAGTGAAAATTTTTTAAAATTAATAAAAAATACAAAATAAATTTGCTTTATTGCATTTATTTTAACAAAACATGTATGAAAACGTGTAAATATTGATTATATTTCTAAACAAATATGTTGGTTTTAAATCTTTTTATACATAGGGAAAAATTTCCAGATGATTGAGCCACTCTAGCACAACATTCTGCTCTTACTTTTTATACCTGCACTACTGTATGTGAAGAGGGTATTATGTGTTTGTACGAATGTGTGTAACACATTTAAATAAAGGTTCTGGGCCTGCCGTTTAGTACCGATTGCCTCAGAATCAATTTCAGAATCCATTTAACGAAGCCCGTCCTTCTATCAGGATGGCTGATTGTCTGTCCAAGATGACCTTGTGCGCAAATTACCGGTCGCAATTTTAAAAATAACTTTTTAAATTGCGTTTATTGTCACAAGGTCGAAGCCTTTTTATAATGGTGAGAAGCAGTTATTTAATTTTTATAGCCCACATGAAAACTTCTTTCCGGAATAGGGTTTTGTGCCTATTAATAGCCATCTTGTTTTATAGACATTTGAGTCCAAAAATATTTTGTCGCAACCTGCGTAAATCAGCAGAACAAATTTAATTAGGATCTGTCCATATTTCACCACAGCTCCCATACGAATACACTAATAATGGTAGTAGATACTTAGATAATATTTGGCACAAAAATGTCTTATGTCTACTTTGTTTGTGTTAAATATTGGCTACTTTCTCTATATTTTTAATCTGTTAACAGTACATTTATTGTCGTTATTATTTAACAAGAACTTTTTTTGTGTCGTTAGCTACCGACATTTTTTGCCAATAAAAATTGTTAAAATTTCATTTTAGAATAGCTCTTAACGACAACTTTCGTTAGCTAACGAATTTTGACTACTTAACGACAATTTTTTGTCGTTAAAAAGTTACAGAATTTTAGTACTGACTTGTCAACTTTTCAAGTGACATGTAATTGTGCATGTCTGTCAAAATGGCTGTTTTACAGAAAGTTTATAATATTCGGTCACAAACGTACATGTAATTTGCTTCTGACATTGTCTCTGTTTTTCCCATAGTTGTTGCAAAAACCGAAATAAAAATGCCGCCACGAAAATTTTTATTTACGTCGTAAAATAATTTAGCCATCTTACCATATTTTTCTTTTAATTCAAAGATAGCAATTTAGTGAAACGGTTTTTATATATATATTTACAAAAATTCTATTCAATTGTGGGATGATCATACATATCTCGGTATTGTAAAATATTAACTTCAGCCGGCTAATAATTCCGTCAATAGTGGACGCCGCTGCCGGTTTCCTCTCGGCATAGATTTCTGATGTCAGATGGTTTGTCGGAAGAAAATAGAGCATGCTCTAATTGAAATTTTGTCAGATGACTTTGCATCTGACTTTTACAGAAGCAAAGTTAAAAAGGTAACACACAACATGTATGTATTTTGCAGTGGGAAATTTGACATGTCAGATGACAAACACAAGTCGTGTAAGCAATTTTCTTTAAACAGCTTTAATTTTCTAAAGAGCTTTTCTTTTTAGGAGATAATTTTTGGAAAATAATTTTGTTAAAAAATTTTTGTTTAAGAAGATTTTATTTTTGAAAGCGTTTCGCTTAGAGGCCCAACTAAAGTATGCTTAAATTGGCTTAATCCACTGTCATAATACATGTAAATTATATGTGTCAAACCATATTGAACTTAAGAAAACTTTTTGTTATGTTTTATAAATCTGTGTTTGCTTAAGTAAAGTGCGAAACTGATCTCACTGTCCGTACGGAATCAAATGTTTTTTGGTTTTTTTTTAATGCAGTTGAGAGGCCTTTCGTTAATTTTTGACAGAAGCTTAATCAACCTTATGCACATTTAAGCTGAGCCTTTACACATATTCAAAAAGAAAAAGGCAAAAACATTGCTAAAAGAAAGCTTGACTTGGGAACCTCTTTAAGAAATTTAAATACATACAAAATTTATTTTGCAAGCCATATGAACGCTTTTATTATTCCACAAATTACTTTACTTAAGTTTATTATTGAACACTTCATCCTGTTTAATACTTAATGACCAATAAACTCGCTTAAGTACAAGCAAATTTAATAATACATGTTACAGCAAACTCCCAAATGATGATTATGATGATAATTTTCGTAATTCATTTTCACTTGAATTCGGAATGTTATCATCTTGCCTTTAGTTGAAAAATCAACAACTTTTACAAAGAATTAATGTCCCAACACTACGAACTCCCATATGAAAAATACTCTGCAGCAGTTTATTTGTTTTTGTTGTTTGGTGCTATCTCGCCATTCTATTCTTTAACGTTCACTGGGATGAGGGAGTACGTAAGTGTGTCAAGAAGTGACCTTGAAATAAACGCACTTAATTTTGCTCCATAAAAGAGCACAAGCAAAACAAGTACCAGTGATAAAAGTTAACAGAGTAGAACTGAGAACAACGAGATGCAAAATAGTAAACAATGTAAATATTTATGAAAAAAAGCTTAAAATGTGCTTAATGTTAATAGTTATACAAATATACAAAGAGAAATGTTGGAAATTCTCTTATTAAATTAGAATCGTACATTGTAAAAGGTATTTCTTGTAAGTGCTATTGTTTAAAGTACTCGTTATCACAAATGTAATTTTGAAAATAAATATTAAATTTTCTATTTTCTCTTAACGTTTTATAGTTAACATTTATCTGTTAACCGTTTGGCATAAATTTTGCGCATGTCGTTCCCAAACTTGTGCAATTGTAAACTGAGCATAAATTTAAATTAACACCCTCCCAGCATCATGAGTTTTGCTCACTTGCTCATTAATATCAGCAGTGTTTGTCGTTGGATAATGATAATAAGGTTGTTGTAGCTTATGTTCTACTTCTTCTTGTTCTTGTTGTTGTTTATGAAATGTAAGGCACTAAGGTTTAGTTTGTATAACATACATTCATCGAATGTGAATCGAAATAAAGATGTTCGTTTGTTAGGTTCGTCTGCCACAGATGGTGTACAGAGTAATGCCAGATTGTTGACAGAGCGAAATTGTCATAGCTGTATAGAAAAATACCCAAAATGTAAGAAAATGTGAATTATAATGTGCTATGATATTGCTTATCTATATCTTTTTCGACTTAGAAATAGTGAGTCTTATTAAACCGTTACTACAACCCGAGGACCTCAGGGAAATATTTGCACATAAACTATATGTAACACAGAACCCTTTTGTCCTAAGTTCGTGGAATGGAATCCTTTGGTTTACCTTTTTCTTAAGAGTTGAAGAGTCGAAGTTGCGGTATTTTTACTGGAGTCCGAAAACTCGCGACTCCGACTATAAAGTTAATTGGTATAAACAATTTTCTAATATTTTCCAAAAATGTTCAAGTCAGAAAATAAGGGCATATGTAAATAACTATATTAACGCTGGTAGTGATCTAGTCTATCCGTGCCGGGGTTGCGGGTTCGATTCTATCTAGACTCTAGTTTCTTTTGGACAAGCGTAGAGCTTCGATATAAAATGTTTTCAAAATCATTTTCTTCCTTTTTTTACTATTTGAGAGGAACTGCATTAAAAAAAGAGTTCAAAGTTAAATAAGGATCAGTCTTATAGACATTTAGGATCAAGGTTCAAATATTGCAAAAAGTAAGTTAATATCTATTTTCTTGGGTGCCCGGTAGGCTAGTTACGTGGGATTGTGGGTTCAACTCCCACCAGAGTCATATCTATGGTCCTAGAAGGGGCTGAAGGTCCAAGTTATTATTTTTCCGTTAATTAAGTTAGAATATTTGAATTTTTGATGGTATTTGAAGATTTTTATAAATAATTTTTTAATCAGAATGTTATCAAGGAAAAACAAATTTCTAAACTTAGGTCTCTAAGAAGATCATGCATAAGCTGTTTTTCTACTGCACAAAAAAAAAGGGCTAGGGGCAAGCGCAAGACAAAAATTATATATTATTGAGATTTTTAAAAGTATCAATTATTGTATTTAAACAAAACGTTAATCTTCATCAAAAAATAATATTTTTTTTACATTTTCTAGCCTTTGCCAAGAAAATCATTTTAAAACTTTTGTCTCTACATAGGAACAATTCTCGCTATTTTTTTTTCAATTAATGCAATCATCAATAATAAAATGAGTTTTAACTAAAAATTTCATCAAGTGAATTAAATCTTTAATCAAGTGAACTAAACGTTTAATTGATAATAATGGGTGATTTTTTAAGAGCTATAGGAAAGTTTAAAAAAAAAACACATAAAATTCAGAAAAATGCATGAAATCTTTATTTGAATCGATAGTACGGTCCATATAATTTAATGTTTGAAGATTATTTCATGTAAATGTTGACCGTGACTGCGCCTCAAATGGTGCATCCGTTTAGTGCAATTTTGGCATACTCTTTCCAACATTTCGGCCGGTTTCTCATGAATAAATGCTTCAATGTTGTCTTCCAATGCGTCAATTGAAGCGGGCATGTGTGTATAGACATGAGCTTTAACATAGCCCTAAAAGAAATAGTCTAAAGGCGTTAAATCGCACGATATAGGCGGCCAATTTACCGGTCCCGAACGTGAAATAAAATGTTCACCGAACTCGGCCCTCAATAAGTCCATTGTTAAGCGTGCTGTGTGGCATGTGGCACCGTCTTGTTGAAACCACATGTCATGCAAGTCAAGCTCTTGCATTTTGGGCAAAAAAAAGTTGGATATCATCTCACGGTACCGCTCACCCTTCACAGTTACGTTACGATTCGCATCATCTTTGAAGAAGTACGGTCCAATTATGCCACCAGCCCATAAACCGCACCAAACTGTGACTTTTACTGGATGCATTGGTAGCTCTTGCAATCCTTCTGGCTGATCTTCACTGAAAAATCGACAATTCTGCTTATTAACGTACCCATTGAGCCAAAAATTAGCTGACCATAAAATGGGAGAAGCGCGCGATGAACTTTCTCAACAAAGCACGCATTTTGATAATAAAATTCAAAAATTTGCAAGCGTTGTTCGTTTGTAAATGGTTAAATTATAGACCAAACTGAAGATGTTTGACAGTGAATCAAAACACGAAACGTGCGTCAGCTGTTTAAACCAGTGTTGCCAAAAAGATAATAGCTAAGAAATCACCCGATATTAATTTGCTTTAATATTTTTCACAGCTTTTTTAAATAAGTTATTTAATTCACGTTTACATTTTCTGACCTTTCTCAAGAAAATAATTTTTAATAGCTTCTTTATGCTTTGCTTTAATAATAATTTTTATTAATAATTTTAATCTTCTTGCGATTTATTTTATATTAAGAATATATTTGTATTATTTTTTTTAAAATTAATATAAATTCTCATTTTCACCCTTATCTCTAGTTATAATCCCTTTACAACCCCTTCAAAATATGGCAGCTATTTGACTCTTTTTCCGTCTATGTAGTAGATTGATGAGTAATAATAACAGTAGCACAACATTTTTTTGCTGTTGTTGTTGCTGTAGCTTGCTGTTGTTGTTGAGCTTTAACATCAAACATTTTTTAAACAGAATAGAAAAAAGCGCCTAATGGAACCATAACCAACGAGAGGGAAATCATTCGTTAGTAAACTGGCTGATGTGCAGCCACGTTCATGAGAATACAACGGACGTGTTTAAAAAACCAAAGAGCAATAATAATAAAAAAAAATCAAATCAAATTGAAATAATGCAGCAAAATAAATTTAAATAAGAAGAAAGTTAAAAATGCAATTTAAGTAAAAATGAAATCTAAAAATTTAGAAAAATTCAAAAGAATTTTAAATTAAAATTAAATTTTTAAATGTCTTAAGATTTTGTTTTGCAAAATATTTACAACCAGATCAACAAAACGATTTTAAATCAAACAAACGTTGCGTCTAACTGCTTCCTGTTCAGTTGTAACATAAACATACGCATGTATTCAAATGCTTCCGTTTCCTTCCTGCTTGAGTAAACGTATGAACGGGTTACAACATTTATTTTGTGCGTTGGTTGTTTGAATGTCTTGTTCTTGAAGCGGCCGTGTCTAATGCAAAGTGATTTTGTGTAAGTGTTTGTTTGAGCTCAAAAAAAAAAGTTAAAGAATTTCTAGCTTCTTAGGCCTGAGTTTAAACGTTTTAGAGTCTGTGTGTGTGTGTGCGTGTGAATTAGAGTGCGTGTAAGTGTATTGCATTTCCGATTTTTGTGTAGCTACTAATTGCTAAACCAAGCCAAGGATTTAAGTTTTACGTTTAACAAAGAGTGCTAAAAAATTACAAAAAGCTCAAGAAAAACAAAGAAAAAAATGTTTAAAGGAAGTGCCAAAGGATAATGAAGGTATTGTAATGGCTTTGTGCAAGTAGAGTTATGCTTAACAATTTGTTTTACTCACCTACTGCCACTTGCTCGCGTTGCCCAGGGTCATGATTTATACCAGTTTCTTAATACCACTGCTTTAAATAACAAAGTAATTAAAAAGAGAATAATTTTCAAGTGCGTGTAAAACTCATCACTAAACTTCATTCAATTATTTTTTCAAAGTAAACAAATTATAAAGATAAATTAAATTAAAAATATAAGAAACAAGAAAAATTTTATTGAACAGAATACAAAAAAAAAAATGTTTTAATCATTAAAGACTACAACATTTAAAAAAATAACAAAGTGAAAAAAGCAAAAGTCTAATAAATTTAAAGTACATCATTGTTGCAAAATGTTTTATTAATTTATTGCACTTTTTTTTGTTTGTTTGTTTGTTTAAAAAACGGCTTTGACGTGAGAATATTAAAATATTTAAATTTGTACGCGTGTTTTTCTTTAAATCTAATTTTCTTGTAAACAATTTGTAAAAAGTACATAAAAATAAAGTAGAAAGAAAATAAATAAAAAAATAAATTAAAAAATAACTACAATAGAAAAAATAGTCATAAAAGTTAAACAAATAAACGGCCCAACAAAATCAAGTACCTCAAACAATAAAGTTCAAACTAATTTTTCAATAAAAATGCAATAAAAAAAGAGGATGACAAATTTTTGAACAGTGTTTTAAGTCGAAATGAAAAACATGAAAATCTGCTTAAAACTATTTAGGGAAAAATTAGGAATTTCTTTTGGCATATCGCACCGGTTTCTCTATAGGGGGGTCAACTGAAAATATTGTAAATTTCACATTTTGCAAAAAATAAGATGTCGTATAATTTTTTTTATCAACTTTGAATAGCGTTAATATGTTAAATTTTTGTCTGCGTTAGACCCCTGTAAAATATTATTCATTTATTTTTAGTGTAAGAGCCCGCGCTTTGATCTTCAATTTTGTTAAATTTTGAATATAACAACAACAGTATTGTATTGCAGAAAAACATATAACTGTATTCTTACGACTTTTAAGTTCATTAAAATAGTGTCAGAAGCATCCATGACTCTATGCGATAAAAAATCAAGAGAAGGTTTAATATAGACGAGGCTTTAATCAAGACGAGAGATGCCAAATTTTACAGTAAAAAATATTTTGTGAACAAATAATATTTCACCAATTTTTCATATTTGATAATAAATATATGAGGCTTATAATTCTTATTCGCTTGAAAGTTTTATTTGTATAATGTCTTAAGTTTTTCTAAAATCTTTGGATGAAGTTTCCTGACGATCTGGCCTAAGCAACCAGTAAAATGCGCATTGGAATAGCTTATCCCATCAACAATAAATTTTAGTTTATCTATAGTATGAAATGGGAATTTAGCACATTTAAACGAAACCTTGTTTATATACTGAAATTTATTAAAATTTAGATTTTGAGTGTTTATAATTCTCATTCGCTTTAAGGTTTTATTTATATAATATTTTTGCTTTTCTTAAACGTTTGGAATACTTAATTCTTAGGAGCTCCGGCGTGGGCTCAAGATGTTATTTTTTTAATTTTTGTAAGCCATTTTTATTTTTTTCAACGTAAGACAAACAAATATTGCTGTTAGAATGTTACTGGAGATCTTTTATTTTTCCTCATACATTAGTGACCCGCCCTAAAATACACGCACGACCTCTTTTCTCTTCTCTTTCACCAAAAGATACAGTTATATCTCTTTCTGAAGCAAGACAACACATTATTAACCGATGCGATATGTAAGTTTTTCGGACAACAGTTTACTATTTGAAATATGCTTATGGAATATCATCGATGATTTCTTTAATAAATTCCTACCGTGTTGTTCCTCAGTACACACAAATGTAAAATTTGGCTGACGGCACTTGTTTATTTTGAGTCCAATTTAAAAAATTTAAGACGAATATCGCACACTTAATCATAAACAAGCACAGCTTAACATTCAAAAATGTTAAAGAGAGGCAAAAAACTGACTTTAAGACATGGTTGCAATTTGTTAATCATATCGAGTTTTACGTATAAGCATTTCCATGTCACCGCACGTGAAATTTATACGCCTTCAGAGAGGAAGAGATATTGTAAAAAAAGTAATAACATAAATATATTTTTATCATTTTATTTTTTCATTTAGAGGGTACCATATTAAAAAAAAAATTACATTCGAAACTTTGTTGCCCAATATATCGAGCAAAATAGGTACATAACGTACGTGACATAAAACGGAAGTGATTTCGAGGTGAATGTGAATTGTGGGCGGTGTTTTTTTTTTTTTTTAATTTTCTTATATTAAGCCAAATATGTTATTTGAAAAAAAAAAAAAAAAATGTTTTGCAATGATTTTTTAATGAATAAAAGTTTGTAACTTACCATACGGGACAGATTTTTCTCTTGTAGTATTTATAAAAAATAATATATATGTTTTGCAAATGTATGTATATTAAAACGAAAAACAAACAAGTAAGATAATGTAGTCGGTCAAGCCCGACCATCTGATACCCTACACCACAGAATTTAAAGACAAATTTTCAAGAGTGTACCCTTTGTGGAATCAGTCATGGCAGTCATGGACCAGCCATAATATTTTCTGAGGTTAAGATTCATTTGAAATTTCTTTGTGCCGAATATTAATTAGATATCTTCACCTACATGAGATTTGTTTGCACTTAAGTTATTTTAGCAAGGCGGTTTGTATTAGACCTTTGGTAAATTTGAAACCCACTTGCCCAACATTTTGTCACGACATTGTAGCTATCCTAACGGTAATCGTAAAAGTTTATGTCAATAACAACATTTGTTTAGGAATTTATTGAATAAAAAGCTGCTTCGGGAGTTGTATTTGTATAAGTGCTATAGTCCAATATGGACCGATTCCAATAAAATTTTGTAAGATGATTTAGATTGCAATAAAATAAGCCTGGACCAAATTTAATCTTAATACCAACATAATAAGATAAAACATTTTGTGGCATTTGTAGTACTTGCAATATCGTACGTGACGACCTTTAAAAGCTTATAAAATTTGTATTATACCAATTTAAAAATTAGATTGATCAAAATTTGTTTGCGACAAATATATTGCTTTGAACTTTTATTTTCAAACAATTGCAAACAATCAAATTTACAAAACGTACTCGACATTAAAATAGCATCCACAACAAAGCACAAAGTTTACCATTTACTTATTTAAATAATTTTTATTAGACTTTTGTTAAATTATCTTGAAAGATTATGCCTAAGACTATATTTTAAGCACTTTAAATAAAGAATTAATAAATACCCATTTTTGTTATCATATTTTAAAGAAAATAGATTAAAAAAATAAATTTTGTTTCATAATTTTCTTAAAATTAAAATAATACGAAATTAGTAAATCGTTTAAAAAAATAAATTAAATTAAATAAATTTAAATTAAGTACGCCAAAATTGTATTGCAAGTGAACCACGTATTCCAAAAACCTTCATCGATATCTTATTCTATATAACATCGATATCAAATTTCTTTTTATACCCACACCACAATAGTGGAAAGCAACAAAGTATTCGGCACAAAGAATATCAAACTTAACTTCATAACATCATTTTGTTCCGGGGAATCCTTTATTGCTTATGTGTCCCAAACTGTGGGCTATTTTTTCAGGTTAGACCCACTTCACTTTCTTACTTATTTCCTCTCAAGTCAATATTTAGCACAGTTAACACGAAGTCAAACCTTTCATAAAAAATAATTTTATCATTTGATATCAAGCACAAATTTGAACCCTTATTTAATGGTTTGATTTTAACATTTGAATTTAAGTTGATAACGATTTGAACATAAATATTTGATAGCTAATGATTTATCAAATAGTTATAAAGTGATGTTCTCAACTAAAAATAAACTTGGCAACACTAAAGGGAAAACAGATTTTAAAATTTAAGAAAAAATACATACGAAAAGTTTGTTTTTGAAAAATTACAAAACTAATTTGCTTGAAAAATATTACTGGGAGTTCGGATAAGTAAAAGATGAAACGAAAAATTGAAGACATTATAAGGTTGCTATATGATCAAAGATGTGCTACGCAGGGCCAAGACCAGCTATGGGGAAATGCAAAATCAAAATGCAAAAAGAGCGAACGATGTGTATACATACACAAAAAACAAAGAGCAAAAGAGCATAAAACCAACAAATGCAAACGCCCTGCAAATAAAATTGGACCACCTGACCCATTTTGATAAAATGGACTACTCCATGGACTAGTCCGATGTAATGCAAGCATGGACCATGCCATTGTTAAAAAGTGTTTGTAGTGAGACGACATGTCTTCGTTTTTTAACGACATGCTTTCGTGTTTAAACGACTTCAAAACTAATCCTCTTGAGTATACCATGGAGTAGTTTTAAAACTACTCCTTACTGGTCCAAAGGTGGGTTATATACCATGGAGTAGTTTTAAAACTACTCCTTAGTGGTCCAAAGGTGGGTTATATGGTCCTCTCCTAGGACATCGTAATGTTAAATAGACCAGGTTTTTTCCATACGTTTGGGTTACTTGTGGACTAGTCCTGGTCCCTTGTGGACTACTCTTTACACGCGTGTTTGGACTGGTCCTATTATTTGCAGGGTGGCCAAGACAATCGTTAAGTCAAGAGAAGGATTTTGTCTTTCCAAGAGTTTGAAAACAGAGAGAACACTGTTTCATCTCTCAGCAGCAGCTATGGTGTCGAATGATTAGCTGAGAGTTTATTTAAGTAAATAATAGATTTATTGTTGGTTTTTCTGATCTCAGTTAAACCTGGCTTAGTAAATCTGAAAACAGATTTTTGCCACCATTTCGACAACATTTTGAAGCAACAACTAGTTTTGCTTAAAATGTTGGACTTTAATGAAAAAAAAATTTCACCGGACATATCGGAGTTTTAGACTACGTTTAACTAAGTTTAAACTTAATCCACATTTCAAAGACCCGGCCTTAAATTAAAATAAGAAAGTTCTATCTATATTCGACTACGAATCTTATATACCCTTCAAAATGGTGCGAAAAGAATAGAATTTTATATAACAACAATGCTATTTATGTCTCAATAAATCTAGTTTTTGCCACACCCACCTTTCCAATCTCACGCTCATTTTGTCAGATGTTGTGCATTAATAACCAAGTTTTAAAACATTGGTTGTTGACTTTCACCAGATATACAAAAACTTATAATGCCTATGTACTGGAGGTGCCAGCCCAGTTCTTCAAACCCGCCCGTATTTTGTCGGATGTTGTATATTTATAAGCAAGATAGTTGTTCCTTATTTGGAAACTTTGGTTCTTGCCGTTATCTCGACACAAAAAACAACAACAGCAAGGGATTTATGGTTAAAAATTAAAGGTGTCGTCGAGTTTTCCTCATGTCTCAGTCATTTGTGGATCGATACGGTTATATTTCAAAAGCAAATTTAACCGAAGCAAATGTGGCATATATGCATACCAACCTAGTTTCTGGGGTCCTCGGAAAATCCTTCTTACAGACAAACGGACAAAGGAACATCGTTAAGTCAGCTGCATTCCTCATAAGAACCCAGAATATTTTAAGGGTAGAAATTACAAACGGTATGATAGACTTATAACAATACCCTTTCTCCTGTGGTAAAGAGTATACATATAATTAAAAGAAATATGAATTTTCGAAACAAAAACTTGTTTTCATTTATTTTCCGCATTTTTCTTATTTCAGTTGACATTTGAAAATTTGCGAATCATGCTTGAAAGCAAGTTAAAACTGAGTGAATTTTTCAATTAGGAAATATTTTCTTCTTTTTTGCTGAGAACGCTTTGTTTTTCAAACTTTTTTCAAATTAATTTAAAACAATTTTCGATTCAGAACGAGTTCGATATCAAATCATTATCAATTGGAAATCATAATAGATGGCATAATTTTTGTCAAATATGTTGACCATATGTCATATTTATTAAACACAATGGTCGAATAAAATTAATATTAATAATTATTTCCAATTAAATTCACAAATTTTTCTAAAAATAATTCAATGCACATATTGCCATAGAATTGACTTTAATTTGTGTATAAAAATAATCACATAAATACTTATGTATGGCATAATAGACTTCCATACACATACATACATAAATAATTAGAAACGAAAATAAATTTGAAAATTATTTAATTTGTTTACTAAATTGAGAATTTATATTGATGCAGCAAATTGAGGCATTCAACTGTAAAAAAATACTCTAAACATTTATTTTGCCGTAGAAACATGGACAATTTAAAATAATTTTTTAATTTTCTATGACCTAAAATTTACTAAAAGAGCAAAAAAGAAACACTTAACAAATAAATAGAAATGTTTTTTTTTCGTATGTAGACTCCAAATTAGGAAAATTTACAAAATAAATAAAAAATAATAATAATAAAAAACAAAAAATTCAAACCCTAAAGCAATTTTGTCATATTTGCAACTCATTATTAATTTTGTTTTAAATAGAGCAAAAAATATAAAAAACTTGAGTGTCAATGAGACATAAAAGGTTTTTCCTCTCGACGTTAATAATAAGGCATCTAAAATAGAGATGTAACCGGTACGGATATATCGGTGGTATTTTTCTATAGATAATACGACGATAGTTTTTTGAGATTTTTTAAACAAACAATTACATTTTTTGCATAAGAACTAAGAGAAATTACACATTAAAACGCAGAGCACAAAATCAAAGTAGAATAATAAATAGTTTCTTTTAATTCTTAAGCTGGAGGTCCACACCACGCGTTGTATGTGACGTATGCAAAAGTGTTAGTTAATCCTACTTCAAGCGTTCGATACGTATATGCAGTCTACGCATTTGTTGTGTAACTTATCAACATAGTTTTACACCGATTCTTCTTTTTCGATAGATGGATAAACGCATTGAACACTTCGTGTGGACCTCCGGCTTTAGCCGTTTTTCTTTACACCACAGTATTTGAATGTTCTTTCATTGCTAAATCTTGTATGTTTAAAGATTCTTTTGCTTATTTTCAATAATTTTTGTGAGAATAAAACTCATTGTTTGAAAATTTTGCGTTACTTCGACGAGGCTTCAAAATCCATAAGCAAAGCCATTGGAACAATAACTGACGCTATTCCGTTAGTTAGCAGTCTTTGAACAATATAAGAAAATAAAATAAATTAATCAATGGAGATGAAGAATAGTGCACCAAAACTTGCGTCTAACTTCCACGCATTTTCGCCGCCATGCATCGCATGTATTTCACACTTTTCTTAAGTTCTAAGTTAATTATAACGCTGTTTATGCGGCATCACCACAAGTAAAAATAAAATTTAATTTGTCAAAATCAGCTGATTTGTTTGAACGCTGCTTGTGACGCTTACAAAAGTAGAAAGGAGAATTAGCCTCTTTTCATCCTACGCTGTGGTTCAGCTAAAGAAGAAGTCTGGAAATACGCAGATCAGCTAGTTTGCCCGCACAATGTTATACCAAAAACTTAAGAACATGGCGCAGAAAAACTTAAATTTTCAAATGAGTTCTGTCGCATTTAAGGGACTATTTTCCAGTGAACGTCTGGTGTAAACGAATTTGCGTTGATCGTCTATCTAAAAGTCGAGAATACTTTGTTTTTTTCCAAAAAAAAAAATAATTAAGACTTACATTTTTGTTGCAACAATTATTGGGTTTATTGCTGTTAGAGGGGAGGAGATTGGGTATTTGAAGTTCTCTGCAATTCTGGTTTGTTTTGTAATTCTCACACGTTTTAATTTGAAGTTGGATGTATGTGTATTTCTATTTTTATGTTAATTATAAAAAAAGAAGAGGAAAGGCGAGATAAAAATACAAAAATCGCAAAACTAGAATTTAATAATCTGAACACTAATGCAATTTCAAAGGATAATTTTTAAAAATTGCAAGTCTGCACGATGGCTAATCTATCTATCTATAAATCTTCTATCTATATATATATATAAAATAGGATGTGTGTATGTATGTATGTATGTATGTATGTATGTATGTATGTATGTATGTATGTATGTATGTATGTATGTATGTATGTATATATGTATGTATGTATGTATGTATGTATGTATGTATGTATGTATGTATGTATGTATGTATGTATGTATGTATGTATGTATGTATGTATATATGTATGTATGTATGTATGTATGTATGTATGGATGTATGTATGTATGGATGTATGTATGTATGTATTTATGTATGTAACGTATGATCTCCAAAACCGATTTTGATGAAATTTTCAGAGAATCTTCAGAATATTCAGGCGGGTGACACTGTGAAGTCTGACAGCGGAGGGGCGTGGCAAAATCCAATTTTCATATTGCACCACCAATGACTTCTAAATAATTTGGACGATTTTTTCTTTATAATGATCGCCATGGTCCAACTTAGATTTATACGAAAAGAAAATTTTTGCCCGCCCACTTTTACGCCCACTTTTTTCGAATTACCTTAAATCGGAAAACGGCTCCATCGATTTGACAAATTTGTCTTTTAAATGTTCGTATTAATCCATATTAAGTTTCCACCGAAAGAAAAATTTACCACGCCTACTTTTACGCCCACTTCTTCTATTAAGCGCATAACTTGAGAACGTCTTGACCAATTTGGACGATTTTTTCTATAGAATCATCGCTTAGGTTTTTACGGAAAGAAAATTCTTCCCCGCCCACTTTAACGTCCACTTTAACGCCCACTTTAACGCCCACTTTTTTCGATTTACCTAAAATCAGAAAACGGCTCCATCGATTTGACTAAGTTTTCTTTCAAATGTTCGTATCTTTTTAACGGATTTTAAAAATCGACCGCAAACATTTTTCCTAATTTGGACAAAACAACGACTGTCGGGTCAGCTAGTATTTATTTTAAATATTAATAATATATTACACTGTTTTTTTTTTATTTTACTATGAATTCAAATGTAATTCGTGGCTTTTAAAGTCTCTTTAATATCAATTTTCAATATAAGAACAAATGTGATTTTTAGTTGAACTGTTAATTTTTACAACATGAAACTTATTAAAATTTATTGATAATTTTTATTCTTGGCTGAGGTGGGGATTGAACTCGGGTTCAATTTTAAGAACCTCTTACGCTGTAATTTTGTAACACAAAAAAAATTACTTCTGCTTGAGCTTGTTAATTTTAACTTGAGCTCAAAATCAATTGTCGTATCTGTATCGGTATCGCCGATATTTCTCTTTTAAGTATCGGTATCTTATCGGCAAAATGGCTTACCGTTACATCCCTATATAAAGTTAATGTCTTAAAAAAAGAAAAGTGCCCAAAAATTTCCCTCTTACAATTCTTTCAAACTTAAAGAATAAATTTCTCTGGTATTTTCGAAAACTTTTAATATTTCCTTTAAAAAAATTTTTTTCGTTATATAATTGTAGTACATATATTGTTTTTTTTTTTTTTTTTTAATCAACCACAATATTTCACTAACAAAAAAATTTCCCTTACAGCCCTTAAAAAATTCCAAAAACTTTAAAACTTTTTATAGATTTTCCTTATCTTTTTAAACAAGAAAGGAAATAATTTTAGATTTCCTCAAAAAAATGGAGTAAAATTAAAGACAAAAAACTTTAAACACAAAATAAAACCTCTTGAAAATCTATTTCAAATAAATTGGAACAATATTGCAAAAAGAATTCATGCAACTTTTCTAGAGCAACGTCTCTGCAAGAGTAAAAGTATCTACGAATAAAACATAGATATCTGAGTGTCTTATTGTTAGAGAGTGTGTAAGAAATGTTTGCAATTTATTCTATTGTAAGTTGGTGGTAAACTTGTTAAAAACTTCATTATACAGATTTGGCCCCTGGAGTGTTTTTGTTATGATAAAACAAGAAAGAGAAGAGGGAGAATTAAAAAAATCTAAGTAAAACAAAAGTTTTGTTTGTTTATTTTGATGTCATACGTACGACGATCTTGGTTTTTGCTTGAAGAGAAAAATGATGGTTTTGAAAGCCAACCAAGGGGACAGTTTCAAGGGCTTTTAAAACAAGCAAAACAAGTGTCTTCCACTAGATGAGGTAGTAATAGAGATAAGAATAAACAACTAAAATATATTAGACTTGTATTTTGCTAAACAATTAAGTTGAACAACTTTTTACTTAAAAAACTTTAATAAAAAAAAAAAAAAACTTGGTGTGAAATTATAAAAAGAAAAAAAGATTACACAAGCAAAATTAATCAAAAAACAATGAGAAAAGTTGTGAAAAAATGTTAATAAAAACTTGCCCAGCATGTAAAGTTTTTTTTTAAGTGATTAAAAAATCTGTTGCTGATGTCAATATTAAGTTCTGTTTGGTTTTAATGCCCAGAGCCTTTTGAATTTATTTAAACCAAAAACAAACAAAAAAAAAAAAAACAAAAAAAAAGTTCTTTGGCTGTTGTTTTTCTCTTCAGCATTTCAAAAGTTTGAGTGTGTTTTTGAAACTCTTTTGAAATGTAAATATTCTTTTGGTCATTACAAAGGCAAGCAGACACCTTTGGATATGGAGTAAAATAATTCTGCAAATGAAACCACAGGAATTTTCTTCTACACAACAACAATTTCATCATCAACAAATTACAACACAAACAAAACAATTTTAATTCCATTAACATCAAATGTCACAAAGAAAAACATCAAGTTTAACAAACACTGGGGTAAGTTGAGTTATTAAAAACCCATTTTTCTTTTAAGTGTTAACAATTTTAGGAATTCTCTTTTAAAATTTTAGTTTTAGTTTCATTTTTTTACTTTTTTTTTTTTTTGCTTATAAAATTTTCATGTAAGCCCATGATAGAATAAGTACAAGGTTTAGTCATTAGAATTTTCATCTTTTCAACTTTAAAACCTCAATAACGTCAACCCAAGAAAATAGGAGAACAAATTAAAACAAGCGTCAAAAATCAAATAAATTAATTTGACATTACATGGTTAAATAATGACAACTCTCCCTAACTTATACACATACCTGCAGCTTATTCTACCATGATGTTAACCAATCTAGCCATAGGAACACAATTCCACCGTATGAACGTAGTAGCGTGCAAAGTTGTCAACCTTAAACATATAATAGTTTGTGCAAAGGCACACAATAGCTGGCGTAAAAACAAAAGCGTATCTACGTTACGACCGTATTGTCATGGAAAAAATATCAAGTGTAACTTTTTTGTGTTTTCAAATTGAATATTTGATAACAAAATAAAAGGTTCGAAAAATAAACAATAATTTGAATTAGTTTGGAATTTTTCAATATTATTGTGGTGTTTATAGAACACGAACGCCTTACCCGTCCGTTCAACTTACATTTAAAACAAAAACAAAATTTCGAAATTTGTTTTTGTTTTAAATGTAAGTTGAACGGACGAGTAACAGACATGCCTTAACAAGAGCGGAAAGCGTTTTCTAGCTGTCAAAAATTCTCATGCCCATACAATTTGTATGATAGCGCGGCGTCAACGCTTTAAAATTGGAAAATCCGATTTTGACAGCGCGTTTGATAGTGAAGTTGGCCGCTATTGCTAATAAATAATGGCAATTTAGCTATTTTTTGTCAATCTAGCGGTTTCTTTTTATTTCTATTATGTGGGTGGCACAACGTTGACGTTCTTGTTTAGTTATGGCATATCAGCGCAAAAGTTAAGCGGAAGAAAACGTTCCGCCTTCCGTTTTTGTATAGGTACGGCTGTAAGGCGCTCGTGTTATATAAACTACACATATATTATGTTTCCACTATGAGCAAAAAAACTTGTTTTGAGCAAAATGTGTCAAAGTGCTTCCATTACGATAAAGTGGTTTTGGTTTACGAATTTTCGAAGTCAATTTAACATTTATGTTAGAAATACACATGAAAACCGAACAAAATATGTGATGAAAAAAAAAAGATATTTTTCTATAGCAGGGAATTTCCTTGTTGTTTTTTTTAAATTTTAACAGATGCTGCAAAAAAAAAATCAGCTGGAGAGTTGCATAAACCTATTCAAAAAGTCTGGTTATTTTGGTAAATATGTCACTGGTTTCGAATTTGTCAGTCACCAATAATGAATAGCCTAGTATTGTAGAGACCTATTACTTTTATATTTAAAATTAAAAGCTTTTGTTTTAACTTCTTCTTGGAAGTTTTCGATTGAAATCAACCGCGTTCAGATCGGCAGGAAAGCACTTATCGAACCAAATGGAGACTAACTGCCCTAAAACTTGATATTTGCATTCTTCTTATACAGTATTTACTATTGGGAATGAGCAGTTATTACTTTTCTTAATGTATTCTAACGATATAATGCTATTTAACTGAGTTAAACATATTGTACCGCGGCGGCTATGCGGTGGCCAATTTCAAATATTTTTAAGAAACATGTCAAACATTAATTTTAATGACTAGAACTTATATTACCAACTTTCCGGACGATCGGTTTATAACTTTCTATGGATTCGCAGATCGATTAAAGCCGCCTCAAATGGTTGCCAATTACGGTATTGTATTAAAGTTTCTTCCGATTTATTTTTATAATTAAAGTCGCATTAACTGCCTGGCCCACAATGTCGACAAGCTCATTTCCTTCGTATATTTATATTGAAAACTATAGTAAAAAACTAAAATTTTCGGAATTAACTTTAACATGCTTAAAACCGTTACAAAGGATAATAACTTTTTTGCATGAAATTTGGCATACATTGGCTGTCGAGGACTAAAAATTGTAATGTCAGATTCCATATATCCCATTTCAAGTACATATTAGCTCAACTCCTAAACAATTATAATTTTTGGAGGAGTGTGTTAAAGAATTTTACAAAATAATTTTAAAGCACTACAAGTAAGGGTGCTATATTCGGTTATACCGAATCTTATAAGCCCTTCACCATGGTGCGATAAGAACAAAAACTTATATAAATACAGTTCTTTAGATATAAATAAATATCACACACCCAGTTCAAAAGTGACTCAACTCAAAAAACTTAATTTTTCGGAAATCAAAAAAAAAAAAAAAAAAAAACTATTTTGACCTAAAAAAACAGATAAAAACAAACCTTTGGCCCATTTAGTAGAAAATCCATACAGATTATGATCTTAAAAGTATTTTTTTTTTTTTATTGTTTATACACTAGATAGTGAACAATATTTAGTTGTGTCATTTTGGATGATGTATTTTTTGCACTAGTTACCGAATTATTTGAAGTTATGTTACTTAAGCTGAATTCTTTTCATGTTTTGACACTTTTGCCAAACCCTTAACTGACACAAGTCTTATCAATATAAACTCCAACAAAAATTTATTTTATCAAAAGTGTCACAATTCGAATTAAGAGTATTACGCACTAAAGGCTGTTTAACACTATCACACAAGTCTTAAGACTTTTGGTCTTACAAAATGAAATGATTTTTGGTCTGATTGTCAAAAAATCAAAGAGAAATTTTTTTTCATTACATTTTGCTTCTACACTATCACACTTCAAATAAAAAGTAAAATCTTTGTGATTTATGAGATCCATTTTAGATTACAAAATAAAGACGAAAAAACATTTTATTAAGCATTGGAACATTGTTAGCTGGCGTATTATTCACTAACTTGCACATTTAAACTTGCACCTTGGTCCTCAGATATATTTTTGCTTTATTTTTAATATTTCTTTAATATTTAATAATTTTTATTTTGATGTGGCCGGCAAATTGTTCAACAGCTGTTTTTTTATTTTCTTCTAGGGTGGAAAAGTTGATACAATCATATTTTTTTATTTTTTTTTTTCGTCTGTGTACCGTATTTAACGATTTTTTACAACAAATATTTGTGATTTATTTAAATTTTAAAAGAATTCACTTGAAATTTTATATTTTTTTTTATCGTTTTGCAATTTTTTATTAGAAAAAATAATAGTGAATATTTGTGCACAAAATTTTAATTTTCCATCCCTGATTTTCTTCTTGTGCTTTTGTAAAAACACAATTCTGATAAAATGAAAAATCTAATCGTTTAGAAAAATTTCAAAAAATAGAGAGAACCATACGACTGCCAAATTTGTTTACGTATTTTTTGACATTTCATTACAAAATGTTTTTACACTATTATACATTATGAATTATTTGTAAGTTTTTGACATGTCTCAACACAAAGTATTATAGTCTAAAATGGCCTTAAGCAGTAGGTTATATTTTCTGCCAGAACTTAAAAAACAGTTGCGTTTATGAATTATAACTTTATACATATTAAAACATAAAGAGAGACATTAATTTTTTAGCACCAGTTAACAACAACACGATAAACTGATATTTTCTTTTATAGATAAACAAGTGTATTATGAATTTTGCAGTCCTATGCTCCCCAGAGGAGTAAAAGGAACAAATATATATATTATGAATAGTTTAAGCATATAAGTCTGAAAAATAAAAATTTTGAGTTGAGTCACTTTTGAACAAGGTTGCGATATATTTTGTGCCACGCTCACCTCTCCACTCCTGCTATAAAAATCTATAATGTCTTTGTATGAGAAACATCACGCCCACTTCTGCCGTGTAATAGCGGTTGTGTAATAATAGCCAACCTACATATGTTTACCAAACTTTCTCTAACTACTCTGTGCCACGCACACTTTTTAAATCCCACCTACATTTTGTGGGACCTTGTGAGATTTTGTGTACCTAATTTTGGAAGCTTTGGCTCTTTCCGTTCTCCAGATATATAGAAAAAAAAGGAATAGAAAAACAACAACAACAAGGATTTATGGGTAAAATAAGAGTCAGTCGTGGTTTCTGGCTCATATCTTAGTCACCGATCTGGCTGAGTTTTTATAGAAAACTTCAGCGGAGTATATGTGACATAAGTATATAAAAATTAATTCCCCTTAATTTTTGAGGTCTTCGTAAAGCCTATTTCAACATGCAAATGGACGGATGTGGACAACGTCGCTAACCATATAGACCTAGAATATATACTTTATAAGGTCTTAGATAAATATTGTAGAAATTACAAACGGAATAACAAGCTTAAATATACAAGCAAAGAAAAAACATGGTTGTGGTAAACATATTCTAAGAGCAACATATTATGATAAGAATTATGATTGCAGTCCCCATATTAAGATTATTATTGAATCATATTATGACTAAATATACTCGTACTATTACATCATAATATTTTTCCCTTAATCATATTATTATTCTGGTAATCATACTAAGTTAAGAAGTAATCAAATTATTGTCATGTTAATCATAATAAGCTAAGAAATTAATCATATTATTGTCATGTTAGTCATAATAAGCTAAGAAGTAATCATATTGTCATCGTGGGAATCATAATAAATTTAGAAGCAATCATATTATGATACAGCACCTTTCATAGCTGTCATAAAAATACAAAATAAATGAAAATATTTTTGCATCGAATTTTTATTTTGTGGATTTTACAATTTTTCTTAATGTAAATCAAATAGCGGAGTTCAATATAGGGCTTTCAAAAGAGCAAATGAAAAATCTGTGGTTTTTATGGGCAACCGCGTGTGTCCATTTTTTTCGATTTTAAGATGTTGATGCCATATTGTCTAATTTTCAACGCTCTTTACATTTTTTTGAAAAAAGATGGATCATTAACGTAATGACAAAGTTTGAAAAGTGCAATACCTAGCCCATAGTTTGATCTAGAATGGTTTTTCGGCTTTCCTGAACAATTTGTTTTAAGAAATGCGCGGTTGCCCATGAAAGCACTTTTATAAAATATAACGAAATCTTTGTGTGTTTTGTTAGATTTTACAGAAAAACTGATTTTACAGAAAAACTATGATATTTTGCATTTGCACTATTGCATCACTAATACTTTAATGAACTCCGCTAATATTTTAATTTCTTTAAACTTATTTTTTTTATGGAATTTTATCTTTCAATTGTTTAACCGCTCACAAATAAAAAAAACGACACAACTTCTTCAAAATTATTTTACAAATGGCGCTAACATAATATGATTAGAGTAAAAATAGTTTGATTGCATCTTTAACATAATATGACAAATGTATAGAAAGTTATCATGTTATAGCTATTAAATATCATGATATGGTTGTGAGAAATATAATATGTTTAGAAAGTTATCATAATTAAGTTGTTAGAAAAATAATTATTTTTCGGTCAAAAATACTCAAATTCATAATTGCGATAAACATTGATATGTTTACAGTAACTATAATATTGTTGATATTAAAATAACAATTATTTATGTACGACAACAATATATTGTTATATTAAACATAGTGTGTTGCCGTAAACATGCCCAACCTTTTTTTTTTCTCTGCGTGTACCTTGTGTATGCGATACGATTTTTATTTATCTATATTTTCCCCCCTTAGGGATCACATACATGATTATTTATGTATTCCAAAAGAAAAGTGCTAGCTATTGATTAAAACTAAATTTAATGTAATATGACCAATTTTTCCAGTTTTAACAAAATTACTGCGTTTGTATGCGACAAGGTCGCGTGGGAGCTACATAGTAATCATGGAAATAAATACCTGTAAATAAATCATATAATCACAGACTTCTCATAGACCAGATATTAAAATCGTGGACGACAAACCTCAGTGTGCACCAAGATCAAATAGACCAGTATGCCATATATGCCGGGAGCAGTGCAAACGTCAACGGAAAACTAGTCGTACTGCCAATTATGCAAAAATGCTGTTTGTTAGGGAGCATTCAAGTAAAATTTATAGATGTGATATGTGCAACCAAACATTAGCCCAAAAAGAATAATTTTTGCCATTTGTGTTAATTAAAAGTACAATATAATAATATGTAACACTTTGAATTAATGTTATTAATGTGAGTTAATTTTTTATTCAATAAAATATAATTTAAAACTATACAAAACGTTATTAATATGTTAGTTGAAGGTCCATACGAACCTTGTTGCACACTTATCATTACCGTAGCTACCGCTTATCGTGGGGTTAAGAGATAAAACAGGGCAACACACCAACAATTTTCAGACTTTTTTCCATTGTTTTTAGTTGAGTTGAGGGTGCTGATTACGATGGCATAATTAGTTATTTTTTAGCAGCGATAGCTTTAAAGCTGACATTTACCCCCAATTTCACCAAGTTCAGCTAAAACTAACCATTACTTTAACTTCCAGTTAACAATATGTTTTGACAGCTGTAACTGTGAGTTAGGGAATTACAACTAAACTTGGTGAAATTTGCATAATTTACACCATTTTTTATTCGTTTTATATGTTTTTTATACACGACCGTACAAACCTTAAATTATAAGTCTATGTATATAAAAATCTTTTTCATTTGAGTAGTGTTACGTTGCTGACTTTGAAAACTCCAATTCTTCCCCGCATTTTTCAATGTATGAGCAAACTTTTACATTCCCAACAACTTGTTTTGTTAAAAACATTAATCCTTTTAAAGGATCCTAAAATATTTAGAAAACAACTTCACATGATATCAAGTTTTCTACATCCTTTAAATATGTAGTTGCAAAAATGTTTCTCTTCACATAAAAAGAAAATATTTTTACAAAATGTATTTTACTGAGTCAATGTGAATACGAACAAAATGTTAAAGGATAGAATGACTACATACAACACAAAAACAACCTGGATATTTCCATTGTGTTTTATATGATAAATTTAACATTGAAACCAAATTGGATTGAGTTTAAAAAAAAAATCTAAAGTATTTTTTTTTTTTTAATTGAAAAAGAGGTATACGTTACCAGCGGACAAAAATATACCAGAATCAGGATTTGTCGGTTTCAGAAAATCTATATAATACATGTAAAAAAATTGTAAGGACTTAACCAAAAACACAAGAATTTTTAGGTTCTTACAATAACAGTGAGATATCCCCCTGTAAAATCGTCGCTTACTTTTTCAAAACGAATATCTTCTTTAACTCATTATTTAGTATCTTTGTTCTATAACCACATCTATAACAACTTCTATAACTACTTTTTTCTGAATGTATGTAGGTAATTAAAATAATGACTTACTTTTAAATGCGTTCATTTTGGGACATCCCTTGTAAAATTCATTGGTTCTTTCAGTAGAATTGTAAGTAGTGCTCTTATGTTTTTCTGATTACTCAACACATTATTTTGTAGGCGAAATTTTTACTGGGTTATTAAATGTCGCTATGTTTTTCAAACTAGAGGTGGTAGGGGAAAACAAATGACAAATGACGCAAGGATCATTATTTCAATTCTGTAATTAAATCTTCGATGAAAGTTAGAAAAGTGTTTAGGATATATTTTTTTTAAGTGAAGTGAACGTCCCAGTAAAAACTTCGCCTACTTTTTCAAAATGAATAGCTTCTTTAACTCATTATTTTGTAGCTTTCTTCTATAACTACATCTATAACAACTTCCATAACTACTTTTTTCTTGATGTATTCAGGTAAAGAAATAATGACTTACTTTTTAATGCGTTCATTTTGAGACATCCCTTGTAAAATTCATTGGTTCTTTCAGTAGAATTGTAAGTAGTGCTCTTATGTTTTTCTGATTACTCAACACATTATTTTGTAGGCGAAGTTTTTACTGGGGTTGTACGGCGTAGCATTTTACTAGTTGTAAAACAATTCCTGCATGAGTCTCATACGAGTCTTGATATGCTTTCTGAAAGACTTGTGAGATAATCTTTACACATCTCAAACGACTCCCTTTAGGAATAATTTAAGCGTTCTTCGCTGTGTTGTAGAAGTATCTCACAGAGGAATCAGCTTGTGTAACAGTTTCTCCCGTACGAGGAATTGATCAAAACTGCTCTTCATGGGGAATCTCAGTAGACTCTTACATGATTGACGATGCTACCTGGGGAGGATTCGGTGTTTTCTCTCTCTGTTAAGGTTATTGCTCTATGACGTACAGCGTTAAGGTATATCTAATAGGTGTGTAGATGCATCTAGTATATCTAATTCTTATTTCAATATTTTTCTATTTATACGATTTCCTTGATTTCCTATAAATAACACTTTACTTTTGTCTTCTCTCCTAAGAAGTTGAAAAGCCTACTGCGCATTAGCAACGAGGGATTTCCATTGTTCCCAATTTACGGGCCACCTAAATAACCATTCTCGCCGTCCCAATAAAAGCTGCGTTTGAGTATTTTACATTAAAATGCAGTTAATGAGTAAACTGAAAAATTTGCTCTCACAAAAAGCTGTTGTCCAAAAAAGTACGCGAACGCAAATTTTTTTAAAAATTCGTAAAATTAAAGCAACAGCTGATGGCACATAATTGAAGTGTTGAAAAATGTTTACACTTTTGACTACTTTACTCGTTTTCTTATCGGTACTCGATTTAATACTTTTTATAACACGAACATTTTTGGAAAATACAAACAAACTTTTTTTGAAAATAGAAACAAACTGTTTTATGTAATCTTTCATATTTGTTTGTTTTTTATTTTAATTGATTTTACTAATTTGTAGCAGGTAAAATTATTTAAAAGAACATGAATAATTTTTAAGCTATTGATTACTTAAGTACCCAAATACTTCACACTTTTACATCTCTAAAAAATTAACATAACAAAAAAATTAAAAAGTAAAGCCAAATAAATGCTTCACAAACAAGTTTAATTAATTAATAGTTATTCACTTTTTGTTTTGGTTTAATTTTTATTTCAACTTTTCTTTTATTTAACAATTTGTATGCTTTTTATTTGTAACTTTTGTTTGTTTACCTTTTGAAACATATGTTTTCTTGATTTACTAAATTTTACTGCAAAAATTTCTGCAGTAAAAATTTGTAAATACTCAGACAAGAACTGTCACTTTACGCTCTCAATTTATGTTCTCATTTACTGTATTTTGTGAACTCGAACGCAATTTCGTAAAATGCAGTAAAGTTCAGTATAAAATAGTAAAAACTTTTGTGTTCTCGAACGCAGCTAATTAAATTTTTCACTGAAGTTATTCGTAGATTAGACAAATGTCGTTAATTCAAAATGAACTTAATCGCTGAATTGTCCTAATTTAAGAATTTTTTTTTTTTGCAAAATTTATTTTCTCTACAAATCAAGTAGATATGACTGGAATAATAAACAAAAATACATTATTCTACAATCTTTTTTAATTGTGCCTTTTTAAGTGCTTTAAAATTAACCATCGAAATGGAACAAAAGGTATAATTTAACTTAACTTTAACCAAAATCTATTATATCGCTTTTTTATGTCTGTCTTAAAAGAAAGACTAAGAGATTAATTAAGCGTAAATTTGAAATTCTAGCCATAATATTTTGAAGATGATAAGGTTTAATTTTGTTTCTAACGCTGCCAAGAACTAATTTTAATTCTTTTCCCTTCTTTATTTCTCACAAATTCTCTCTGCACATCTGTATTAAATGTGTTTCTGCTGACAGAAACAACTGAATTCAAGTAGAATAAGTTTATGGATTTACAGTGGGAAATATTTAACAAAAAAAAAAAAAAAAAAAAATCTCAACAGTTGTACAACGTACATAACGATTGATAGAATATAAAACAAATTCTTTTGTGGTTTCATCAAAGTTCAATTTCCCATAAAATCATTTCCAACACAGGCACTAAATACAACAACAACAACAAACGAATAAATCCTTTGCTGTGTTGTATGTATTTTGTTGTAAAAAGTTGTGCAGTAGTATTTGAGTACCCTACGCAAGTATGGAAAGGTGTTGGTTGAGATTCAGGCAGAGGTAACGCTAAGAATTCAAAATTTTTTTATGGGAACGCGAAAGAAGTTAAGAAATCGGATTTCAAAGTACATCGAGTCAAATACCTGCAGGAAATTTGTGTCAATTGTTCTTAAAGTACTTATCCCGTAAGCCGTGAACACAATATGATAATATTCCTCTTTATTGAATTGTGATAGGTAAAAAATAGACATATCACTTAACTTGTGATAATGTATATAAAGTGTAGTAACTCCAGAGAAAAGGCAACTGAAACAAAACAAGTCATGCAACTGGATTTTATACGGGTAGTTGCATTATATTTACCAACATTTAATGTGTCCGTCCTTCACATATAGAGTTAGAACAGAGTTAGAAAATTCAAAGTTTTTTTTCAAAGTCTTGTTCAAAGTAAAGTCTTGAGTTAGTCCGGAAGAAGAGATAGTATAACTTTGAAGAACTTGCAAAGTAGCTTCCCGGGCGAATACAAAATTGTTTTTTATTTATAGTTTTCGTTGGTCGATATGTCACAAAATACAAGCAACTTTTGACATACCTCTCTCTAAGTAAGAAAACAAGTAGCTACGCTTTCTACTACACCTGAAAAATGAATTCGACTTGGTAGCTTCTTTTTCGTTAATATTTCATTTACATTAAGTTGTAGATCGTTGCATGTTAAATATGACAAATAACAAATTAAAAAAACACAAAATTTATCAAGGTAAAATTTGCGCGTTAAGAAGTAAAAGAAAGTTAAAAAAATTTGAAAGACCTTTTTAAAAACAAAACTTTGCGTGTGAAAAAGGGCTCCAAGCAAATCGCGAAATCAAGTTGATGTTTTGTTCAATATCAAAGAGCAAGATAGCTTAACCCTTAAGTGCATACCTGGGCCTGTCCATGCTTTTTTTGGCTTTGTTTCAGTTTTTTCGTATATACCTCAATCAAAGGATTTTTTAAAAGAAAAAAAGAAAAAAATGGTCAATTTAAGCACCATGGGCCTGGCAATGGTTCTAATGAAAATATAGTGCATGTTGTATCCACCTGGTCCTGGCCAGAATTCATTATTTACATTAATTTCGAAGTATGATTCTAGTTGACAACAAAATGTTCTTGCAAAAGTCACAAGACTCCATACAAATTAAAGTAGTCTCAGCCAGGCCCTGGAGTTCTTTAGTGTGAATTTTTGCGATAGCCACAAAAAACTCCATACAAAATAGAATTCGTCCCAGCCAGGCCCAGATGGCAGTGTAGATGTCAACAAAAGGGTTAAAAGGAATATTATATTTCCTATGTGTCGACCCAGCTTAAGCAGAAGAACATTCTTGCCTAGGCACCCTTGCTAAGAAATTGAGAAAGTGCCCATTACCCGTCTACACAAGGCGGCACTTTTTCAAATATAGATCAACACGAAGTCGCCCTAACGGTTCATTTTATTAACCCTTCAATCTTTTCTTTTAATAACTCTCTAAGGACTGCAGCAATTACCTCGAATAAATGTCGGTCATCTTAGTAAGCGTTGATTCACACGTTTCAGATTTTGGATTTCAAGTTTTGAATTTGAAGGAAAGATTGCAAGAGAAAACTTTCACTTTTACCTTCTCTCCGAAAAACTCAAGACTTGGCGGATGAAACTTGAACCGTGTGAATCAGTTTTTACTGCTGATAGTTGTGTGCTACTGTCAGTTATAAAAGAATAATTGTAAAAGTTCTACTTCATTCCTTTTTTAGTCTTTAATTTCATGACTTATTCAATCTCATTCTTAATTTACAGTAGTCATCGCAGCCGAACTAATAAACGAAGAAACAAGGACAAAACAGAGCAGACCAGAAAAAGAAAGAAAAAAATTTGAGATATTGCTTTTTAATCTCATTTAGCCCAGAAAACTCTTGTGTTTTCATTTTTCAGTTTTATTTTCTACAAATTAAATGCACAAGTTGTCGTTTCAACGACAACAACAACAACAAAACAGCTGAAAAAGATTTATGAGTTTTATGACTTTTTGAAAATTCTCCCTTCTTTTTATTCACTTGACTATTTTCGTATTTGGCCAAGTTTGTGCGGTTTTTGTAGGGAATGAGATATTAAATGAAACAAAAAAAAAAAATAAAAAAAAGAATCAATAGTGAATTAATTTTTTTTCTCGCTGCTGTTTTTTTTACTGCTGATTTAAAGGAAACAGAGGTTTTCTTTTTATATTTGATTTATGATTTATTGTAATGAGATTTGAAGTTTATTTATGGTTGTTATTGTTGTCAAGGAAGTTGTAGGCCAAAATCGTTAAAATAAAAACAAAATTATTTTTAGAAAATTTTTTTGTAAATAAAAAAAAAATGTTCGTAAAGCAGAAATAAGGAAGTTAAAGGGTCGTAAACCAGTTGATATCAATATTTGGGTTATTTTGACTAAAAGGGAAGAAAATAATGTGTTTAAGGAGTGTTTTATTGATTTACGATACCAATAACAATAAACACTAGCAAATCCACATTTGCCATTTCTGTCTAGTTCTCTTAAGCAGTGTGTATGTGAAATTTAGAAAAATTGGCTCAGTGAAAAAGTTTTAGAGAAGAAAATATGGACTAACAGCCTAGAAATATCATGTTTCGGCATATTTCAATTATGATTTCGGACTATCCCAGTAAAAACTTCGCCTACAAAATAATGTGTTGAGTAATTAGAAAAATATGAAATCATTTCTTACAATTCGACTGAAAGAACCAATGAATTTTACAAGGCATGTTCCAAAATTAACGCATTTAAAAGTAAGTCATTATATTTTTACTTAAATACATCCAGAAAAAAGTTGTTATAGAAGTTGTTATAAATGTAGTTAAAGGAGAAAGCTACTAAATACGGAGTTAAAGAAGCTATTCATTTTTAAAAAGTAAGCGAAGTTTTTACTGGGACTTACAAGTTGAAGTAACGCTTATAATTTCTTTAAAGGTTCGGACCAGATGACGAAATTTGAACACATTTAGTAAGGCCAAGTTAATCTGGCCCTTTTTTTTATTGAGAAACGTGTTTTGCAACTTATTGCTGGCATTCTTAAAGGGCCATTGAATACTAGGCAAGCATGAATGTCGAGTCAGACTTACTTTAATGCTGGGTACAGACAGTGCAATCTACATGCAGTCTTAATCAATGCAATCTCAAAATATCAAAGCGCTTTGATGTTGATGCAATCTGGAATGAATGAAAATTAATTTTATTTGCTAGATTGTTTACACAGCATAAGAAGCACTGTCACATAGGAAATGTTCTTTAATCTTCTGTACAAATGCCAGGTGCTATCTGTCAGGATATTTCTTGGCACCTACATTTTTAGGGTCCAAGCTTAATTACGTACTTAGATACCTCACAAGTACAACGAAAAGATTAATACATTTGACGAGCGGTGAGTTCTTGCAAAAACCTTTTCATGATAGCAACATAAAATGTGATGACAGGAAGTTATTTTCATGGATACCCGCCCTAGGGCCTACTCCATGGTGACAAGCGATCCTTTTAGCAACCGTCCCGAGTGTGAGTTAAACCAAGACACTCCGATAATCCGGCACTCAACTTTTGTTTTAAGTCTGCTTTTGAAAAAATACTAGCCACATCTCTTGAATAGCAACATTACCATCCTCACTCAGGCGGAACTGTCCCACAAGAGTAGAGAAATTAGCCCTTGGGATTTGGAGGATATTCCTTCCCGCAACCACAACCACCACGTCATCCCCCCGAATGTATTGAAATGGAAAAGCGAAACTTCCTAAAGAAAATCTTCCTGCAGGACACAAAGCATTTGGGATAAGAAGCAGACTTACAGCGGTCCTAGCCAATATTCAGTCCGGTGTCGTACCACCAGGAGATACTGACGCCCGTGTTACCAGATAGAATCATGGATTATTTTTTTGCAAAGTAGACTTGTAAGTCTAACAAAACTACAAAATTTCAACAAAGTCGTGACAAAAAAATTTTCCGCTGAATCCGAATATGAAGTCAGAATTGTCAAAAGTAGAACAGTTTTTGAGATATTCCAAAATAACCGTTATTTATTATTATTAAAAAAGATGATGTGACTGAAATGCAAATATCTTCAAAAATTTTAAACGGGGTATGTAATTCTTTCTTTGTAGTGAAAGGTTATAAATAACCATGGATTGCTTGTGAAGATTGGTCAAGAAATGACAGAGTTACAGGGGACAAAAGTTCAAGGTTCATTGAAAATTTTATGATTTTGTTCAATTTTGCTCTATTCAATTTATTTTTTTTAAACCAATGATTTAAAAATCCTTATATTTTATTGCATGCGACATAAGATTATTTTAATATGAAAATTTTGCGCCCAACAAGACATAGATTGGTACAAAAATGACAAAGCCACAGAAGATTTAGTAAATTAACCCACATAAAAATTCAATACGTTTAAGCAATTTTTAATATTTATTGTTATTAAAAATTTAGCTTTGTATATTAATTTGTTGTGGGTTAGTTCAATTAATCTTCTGTAACTTTGTCATTTTTGCACCGATCCGGATGCTATTGGGCACAAAATGTTCGTATTGAAATAGGCAAAAATTTTATTTTTTGGATATTTCCATTTCGGTCACAGCATCTTTTTTAAAAACACAAATAACGGTTATTTTGGAATATCTCAAAAGCTGTTCTACTTTTGACAATTTTGAAATTTTGTCACGTAGTGTAATTTTAGAATTTTTAAAGATAAAGTGAACTAAGTTTTGTTAGACTTACAAGTCTACTTTGCAAAAAATAATCCATGATTCTATCTGGTAACACGGGCGCCAGTATCTCCTGGTGGTACGACACCAGACTGAATATTGGCTAGGACCTCTGTAAGTCTGCTTCTTATCCCAAATGCTTTGTGTCCTGCAGGAAGATTTTACATAAAGATCAGGTGTCAAATTCATTCGGTTAAAAAATTGTCACGTAGTGTTATTCGAAAAATTGTTTATCTTCAAAGCATTACATTTTGGATAACATTTCTTAATTATTTCTCTTTATTGTTTGACAAAATTTACATAAGTTAATATTTTATTTAGTATTTTCCTCTTCTTAAAGTTAAATTCTTTAAGAAATTTATCAATATTTATACAAAAAACCCTTGTTTTCCAAATCTGCAGAAAAAGTGCAAATCATCTACATAAAAGTTTGCAAAGTATTTAATTTAAAATAATTTATTTAAATATTTTTCACTTTTTGATTTTAAGGTCACAGATTTTCTAGTGCGACTTTCTGTTGTTCATTTTAAAGAAACCCTTTTTTCCGTTTGAATGTACAAAATAAAACAAAATTAGCGGAAGTCATTTAAGACGTAATTTGTTACTTCTTTATTTTTAAATCCTAACGAAGACCAAAAAAAGGGTCATAAAGAGCTGAACAGTTTTGTTAAAACAAATAAACAAAAAGAAAAAAATAAGCGGCTTAGATTACGAATAAGAAATTAAGGAAATATACAAAAGAAAAAAAGGGCCACAAAGGAAAAGCCCTTGAACAAGACGCAAAAAGATATAAATAAAGAAACGAATTTGGCTTCTAGCACTAATGATCCCTGTATTCTAAAAAAGCTGTTTTAAAGATTTAATTTCTTCAATTCAAGGCAATTTTTTGTGGATTTAAAACCGAATTTGGTTGGAAAAATAATACTCATACGTCTTATAAATTCGTATAGAATTTTTTTTTTAGTTTACTTTCCGTATTTGTTGCTTCCTTTATTTGTTTGTGTTTGTTTTGTAAAACCAAAATGTATTCAAATTGTTAAGTACATCTTAACATTTAATACGGATTTAAAAAAAAAAACAAGTAGGAAGGTTTTTAATCGACTATGCCGATGCTAATAAACCCTTCACCATGGTGCGATAAGCAGAAAGTATTATATAAAAACCGTTCTCTTGACATAAATATGTATATCTATTTTGTGCCATCTAATTTGGAATATCCCCAGTATGCGGAAATCTATAAGTAATCTATTATATATAAGAAAGTTCCGCGCCTACTTCTGCAATACCGCCCACATTTTGCCAGATGTTGCTTATTTATAACCAAGATGATTGTACCTTATTTATAAACTTTTGGGTCTTGCCATTCTCCAGATATTATGGTTAAAATTTATTCGAATAATAATCGAACAATTTAATTTTATTCGGTTTATCGAATAATTTTAATTTTGTCTAGTTTAAAAGTTGAAAAATAAGATCAAAAATTATATTTTTTAACATAAAAATTTTTTTAACAAAGTGACAACAATTTCACAACAGGTACTTTGTAATAAAAGAGGAAAACTTTTTAAATAAAAAATGGCATCAAATATAAGCTAATCTTCTAAAATAATCTTTCAAAAAGAATAAACTGTTTAAATGTTTATGTTTCAAACGATTTCTGTCTTTTGTTTCGATGAAACCTCTTCCCATGATCTGTAACTCTCGCTTTGAGAAACTTTTCGATTGAAATGGGCAAAAACAGCTGTTATTCTCACCAAACTGTGTCTTTAACTTTTTTTGGCGAGTACTAGCTGTCACCAAGGCGATTTAACTACAGGTGGTGTCGAAACGGCATCTGATTTTGACAGTTCGGGCTTATTTTTTTTGATTTGTTAGTGTTTTGCTAATAATGGTTGACATTTCGAGCTAATGGCACTAACAATGCAATGCAAAAAATCGTATGTTGTTTCTGTTGTTTTTGGATTGTTGTAGTTCCCACACCACCTGTAGTTGAATTCGCCTTGGCTGTCACGTAAGAAAATTACTCGCCAACTTACAGAAAAAGTGTGTCTCTAACATTTTTGTGAGAAAAGTTCCCGCTTTGAACTGTTAAAAAAGCTCACGAATAAAAATGGGGCGAGAAAAAATTTTAACACTAAAAAACAATCAAAAATGCAAAATACAAAAAGTCATAATAATAATTGGCACATTTTTTTAATTGTTAAATTTTGTTTGCTTTCAACATTTTTATAAAATAAACGAATGTTTTCAAATCTCATTTGCAAACAACAAACGTTAAAGACGCATTTTACGTTATTTGGTGCAGCCGAAGGTTGTATTTTCGCCGCTGTCAATTTTTAAATTTTTTTTCAAACTTTTTTCTCATTTTTCGAGAAACGATTTAATATTTTGTTTCACATCTTTTGTGAATGGCGATCTCAACGTCTGCAATGTCACATCGGCTTCGAGTAGAATATTATGACATTTATAACGAGAGGATGTAATTTCTTTTTATAGTTTTCGACATGAGTTACAGATACACTTTTTTCTCATTTTTCGAGAAACGATTTAATATTTTGTTTCACATCTTTTCATGCGAGAAGTTCTCATTAAAGTTACAGAACATGGGAACTGATTTAGAAAAGATTATCTCACTTAGGGAATGGCAAATGGATTCCAAAATCGAATTTCGATTTTTTGATCGACTTTTTTATTTATTTCGTATTTTGAACTTGATTAACCGCACCTCTTAATCGATTTCAAAATCATTTAAGACTAATTTGCAAACTTATACTTTATATCACCGAACTTTTTTTTTTTTTTTTTTTTTTTTTTTGGCAAAAGACATACTACAGAAATTTAATTAAGATTTTTACAGAAGGTAGCTCCACTGTTATTGTTTTCCTTCAAAAAGTAAAAATGTGTAAATTTTGAGTTGACTCCCTTATAGGCTTTTTACACTTGCTCACATCTTACATCTTTCATCTTATCGCAAAGATGATAACATCTTCCCATAAGAATTGTACAGGGCTTAAAATTAACATCTTTAAAAGATGTTTCTAAATCATGTTGTTTCATTCAACATCTTTCGATTATTTTAGTGTCATCACTAGAAAAAACAAATAATTTTTGTTAAAAAGTATATACAATCACTAGAAAAAAAAATACAAAAGAGCAGGACAGCAATATCATTTATTTTGTTTTTTTTTTCGCTCTTACACGTGAAAATAAATATTTTTACGATGAAAGATGTTACAAATGAAAACAAGTTTTTTTCATTTTTAACATCTTCCACGCATTCCTCTAAGATGTGCTCAAGTGTAAAACGGCTATTAAAATGAACCAGTTCGATATGTATGTATATTTCACATATCATTTATTTAATAAGAGTTGCAAATACAGTTACAAATTATAATCTAACTTAATTATCCTAGCAATAGATACGTAGACCTACAGCCCGATGTAGTGAAAAAGACCAGAGTCTCTGGCGGGAATCGAACCCGCAACCCTCGCACTGATAGACTAGTTTACTACCAACTAGCCTACCGGGGAACCGTTAAAAATTGAGTAAAATTATAAAAAAAAAAATCTGAATTTTAGCAAAAATTTTTATAACAAATTAACAGCGTTTTAAAATATTGGAAATTCAATGTATGTATAGTTTTTCAAAGGATTCTGACAATAGTTCTTGTTAAGAGGCGACTGTTTATATGCTAAGTTACTAAGTTAGGTTTAGAAAACAAACGTTTGCATGTCATTGATGTCATTGAAATGTCGTATTTGTTAGGATAAATAACTTTTGGTTTTTCCACTTTGCTAATAACAAGTCTGTTAAAATATTAGCGTAATTCCAAAGGAATGCAATGGTTGGTTTCACATGTTGTATTTCTATAATAATTTGTTGATTTTCACAATGCTAACTTTCAGTGTTTGGTTCTATACGATACGTTGAGGACTTTTTTGTTTACTGTACATTGATGACTTTAATTTTTGAAGAACAAGAGGACGTATATTAAAGTTGGAAGTATACCAAGGGTTCTAATAAGTAAATACGTAAAAATAGAACTGATTTTTTTTACTTTTAACTTGGAAAAATGCATAAGCATACCTACAGACAAAACAAAATGTAAAGTTGTAAATTTTGATAAAAAATAAAAAAATTGTTTTTTAAAGCCCAATAATCGATTTTAGTATTAAATCGCATATGAAAATTCGATTTTTTAACTTGGAATCGAAATCGATTTACCATTCTCTATTTTCATTTATTGTTGACGCTGTAGAGATTGAAAGTAAATCGCTAAAAGGATATCCAATTTCTCTGTTCTTTTTCTTGTCTTTTCTAAAAATTGGCAGGCTTCTATAATACCACTTTAATCTTCTTTATGATTTTTAACAATTAAAATAGTCTTGTTAAGGTCTGATAGAAGGTTGTTTTCATTCGTCTCAAAAAAAATCATCATCATCTAAATCATTGTGGAAAAAGTCTCGGCTGATTTTTTTACATAAAGGAAAAAAAATAATACTGTGAAAAAACAAATTTTCGATTAGTTGACATTAATTATTGGAATTATCGAAAACAAGCAATTTTCGAATAGATAATCGCCCAAATTTATTCTATTAATCAAACAACGGTTAATCGATTGAATAGCCTACCAGATTTACATAAAAAAACAAACAAAAAAAAAAAAAAAAATATAGAAATATATGGGAAAAATTAGAGGCAGTCGTGGTTGTTTGTTTGTATCTCACCCATTTGAGGATCGATTAGGCTGCCTTTCAATAACAAACAATTCCAGACTATATGTGACATAAATATACAAGCATCATATCTGCGGTCTTCGGAAACCCCATTTCAACGGACACACGAACATACAGACTGACATGATTTTACCTCATAATGATCCAAAATAAATCTACTTTATAAGGACTAGGATCAATATTATAAAAATATATACTCTTTCAGCTGTGGTGAAGGGTACACAAACAATTTTGTTCAATTAATGTACTTGTCTTTGTTAAAACTCCAAAAGAGAATACAGCAAAAATAACACATTTTCTCCTTTTCATTTTGTTTTTCTTTCTATTTTCTAAGCTTTTAAGTAATTGGAATTGTTTTCTTTATTTAAAAGAGTTTATTTGTTTTGTTTTTTTTTAGCCATTTTAATCGTACTTTTCTATACAATTAAAATTTAGTCGGAAATAAGAGCAAATCCAAAAAACAATTACAGGTTTTGTTGAAACCACAAATTCTAGGATTCACATTGATATATTAATGATTGAATGAATGAACGAATGAAATGAAAAATGAGCCTGACAAATTATGCTGCACAAAGTAAATAGATGATCTTTGTAATGATTTAATAATTGAATCGTGTATTTCAGAAAACCGTCAACTGACATTTAAAAAAGGCTCACTTGACGCGTGTCTTAAATAAACGATTTAATTATAGCATATCTTAAATTGCTATTGACTTGGTAGTGTAAATAAATACTAACAATTTTCTTTACAAGAAGCCATTTGATAATAAAGAAGTTCGACAGATGAAGTAAATTGAATTTGAAATATCAGAATGGTTTTATTTGTGATATTTGTAAACACTGCACAGGAGATATACTTTTCTGTGGCTGTGAGTGATTTAAAATCTTAAAGACTTAAACGACTATAACTGTCGAAAGAATGTTCAACAAATCTTAAAAAAACTGTTTAAAATAAGCAATTTTTTTAATTTTTTTATGAACTTTTTTGGTTATTGATTCATATTATTTTTCTAAATAAAAACGACACTTACAATTTACGTATCCAAAACTAAAATAAACGCTATTTTGTATACATACAAAATTTCGAGTACACTCGCGAGCAGAAAAGAGTTATTCTTTTTAATGTGGCAAATAAAACTGGCTCTAATTAAATTCGTTCGCGAGCGAATTGAAATCGAGCACTCTTCGTTATCGGACATCATTTGAAATAAACCAAAAAATATGAAAAAACATTTTTATTTATCAATAAAAAAATATAGCACATGCATGTTAAAGCATTATATGACATAAAATGCATTAACGATAAAATATGCACAAACAAATCGATACCATTTTTCAGTAAAAATTTGATTCGGAAAAATAGCTTGGTTTTATAGACTTTGAACGTTCGAGGAAAAAAGGCCCTAGTCATGGTGGTTTCAAGATATCGATTTTAAGGTAAACTTTGAATTCCGAAAAAGAGAAAATGAAAAAGCGGCCTGACGTTTTTTAATTAATGGAGACAGAAATATGTAAGTCAAACCGTTTTTCAAAATCATTATGACTAAAGAGCACAATACTTTGTTAAATTGTATTCCAGCATCGTTGGTGCCAGACATTCAGACGAAATTTCACTGATACAAACACACAGAAAAAATACCAATGTTAAATTAGCATCGCGAAATGTTGATTGAGAATCATAGTAAATTTCTGCAAAAGTATGTCTTTTATTGAAATTTATCATTATTTCATATTATTATACCCACACCACAATAGTGGAGATGGTATTATGCATTTGTGCTGATGTGCGTAACGTCTTAAAATATTGGTCCTAGACCCACCTTAAAGTATACCGATCTACTCGGAATCACTTTCTGAGTCGAACTAACGATGTCCGTCCGGCTGGCAGGCTGGCTGTCCATTAGGGTTATAACTTTTTTTTGAGTGCAAAATACCACTCCAGCACCATGTGGAGAATTTTGTTTTGATAATAAAAAACTGTTTTTTAAGCCGATTCGGTGAAAAAAGTTTCCGCACCGTAAGCGATTCCTAAAACTCCATATTATGTGTGAATTTTATTTTTGAAAATTGAAACCCATTTGATTTTGCATTAGACTTATCACAAATGGTTTAATGTTGAAGGTTATATATGAATTTAAACAAAAACGAACTTATCTAAGACAAGAGTAACTGATTTAATGATGAAAATAAATAAATAAAAGCAAAACTTCAACGCTTTCGGTGCGGAAACTTTTTTCACGAAAGACGAAAAGTGCCACCATATTTTTCTATGCCCCACACGGATATGAGGTGGTATTTTTGATATTTGCAAAAATTGCAAAAAGTTATATCCCTACTGTCCATGTAACCTTGTGCGCAAAGTACAGGTCTCAATTTTGAAGATAATTTGATAAAATTTGGGACAAACGTTCTTATTGCCACAGGGACCAAGCTTATAAAAAATGGGCCAAATTGTAGGACCTCGAAGGAAGATAGGGGAAAATTTATTCCTCTCAGAAACTATCAAACCGATTTTAATGAAATTTAAAACATAGATAGAACCATATCTATATGGACACATAAGCTATACAGTTTTTCAAAAATAGGACCACAAGGGGAGGTAGGGGGCAATTTCTGCCTCTCACAAACTTTCAAACCGATTTTCATGAAGTTTATAAACATAGATAAATCCATATTTATATGGACACATAAGCATGATGTGTTTTTAAATACTGTGGTGTAGGGTATCATATGGTCGGGCTTGACCGACTATACTTTCTTACTTGTTTTTAATGAATAATATTAAAATAACCTTAAATCATGTTTATATAATATTATGCACTATTAAAATAACATTGTTCAATATTGAATCCATAAAAACCTGTTTTATATTAAAATCAAAAGTTTATCTTGTTCAATTAACATGCATACATACTTAAGTATGTATGTAGGTACATATGTATGTTTGTATGGATGTACACATAGCCAAATAAAAAAGTCAAATTATCATGGCGCAATGTTGATTAAAAATCATAGTAAATTTCTGCAAAAGTATGGACTCTATTAAAAGATACCATTGTTTTAAATTAATTTTAAATGAAAAATTTTAAAATAACATTGTTCAATATAGAAACCATAAAAACCTGTTTTACCTGTTGTGAATAGAAAAAAAACCACACCACAAAAAGAAAAACATGCATTTCATAATTTTAAAATTCCCGTATTCTTTTAGTTAAAATTTTTTAGTTAAATAGTACATCAAAGTTTCAAAGTAGAATGATGACGAAAACCATATCGGGTCATTCAGCTGATGTTTCTGTTAACAAAGGGGAATACAAAATAAGTGAAACATGTGTTACAGGGGTAAATGTGTTCTGAATTATTCTGAAATAAATGCATATGTTGCCTCTGAAGCTTCTTCTCACCGTTATATCACACTCAAACACCACAAAAAGAAAAACATGCGTTTTATAATTTTAAAATTCCCGTATTCTTTCAGTTAAAATTATTTAGTTAAATAGAACATCAAAATTTCAAAGTAAAATGATGACGAAAACCATATCGGGTCATTCTGAAATAAATGCATATGTTGCCTCCCTCTGAAGCTTCTTCTCACTGTTATATCGCACTCAAACACATTTGATTCTACATTAAATTCACATTGTTTCAACTTGAAATAACTTTCATTCAACTTGATTCGGTTTGTTATTTTAATAAATGTAAATGATATTTTGTTCTAACTTTACTGCAATGTTAAATTTACATGAATTATAGTTATTTGAAAAGAAAAAAATGTTGTTCGCAAGTTATTGAAAAATCATGTGAAATTAACATGAAGTAACTATGAAGCAAACTCACTACCGAAAATGGTAAAATCATCCTTGTTTTTGAACATAATGCTTGATCTGAAATTTGACCAGTGTATTTGGCCTTTAATAATCCAAGCAAATTCTTTTCATTTATAAGTTTTAAAAGACAAGGAAGGCGATCGAACACAAAAATGTACTACCGGAATTCGATCACATTCCTCTTGAAGCCTCGATTTTAGATCTGATATTTATATTATTGTCTGTTTGCAAATACGGCGATCCTATACATCTCACAAACTCTCAATCGAACTGAGGTCGTGATCAGGTGGTTCCAGAAGCTTGTGGCAATTATTATTCAGCCATTTTTGAATTAAATCGGCTTGTAGTCTTGGTAGAATTTAAAAGACTTTTAAACGCCCAGATTACTAAAATTTCCTCTGAAATTTTGAGGGACCTCATTTTGAATATTACTTCTTGTGACATGTTTGCACCACAGCGGGTTTTCGTCATTCGCTCTCTTATTCACAATGCAACTCCTAAATATGAGTTTAATTAATGAAGTTAAAATTTTTGATTTGTGACTTATGACGTTGTAACAGCAAATGGGCGATAAGTACATTATATATGCTCTCGTCTGCAAAAATTAGTCCTCTTATGAAGGCACTCCCTGTCAAAACTCAAATGGGCATTTCGTTTGCGTAACCTAATTAATGGCTTACGACGTGATACTCGAACATAACAATTTTTGCCCGTATAGTTCTTTGGATAGAGGATGCAGATGCTATGTTCTGGAACTCATTCAAAGCCTAAGTGATTAATTTGGTAGCTCTTAGCTTTAGTTTTTTGTACAACTGATCTTTCATTATGGCCGGGAAATTTTTTCCCCTGCTTTCCCAAATGTATTTTTCTTAATTTTCTGACTTTGTTTCTAACTGTATTTGTCTTCATGTTAAGAAGTTCGGCGATTTGTTTATAGGTTTTACCTTTTTCGCAATAGAAAATCGTGTCTTTTATTTGTTCCAAAGAAGTGTATTTTTCCTTTGTATATTTTGAAATCAAATAGAATTTCCATCAGTCAATAAATATGGTTTCGGGCACTTTTAGTCATTAACGCAAATTCTGAATATACAATGTAAATTACAGCAAAAAATAGGAGTAAGGCACCTCTACCTAACTAATTTTCGTAGATGCAAAGTTATGCCCGAGCCATTTAAAATATGTATGTACTTTAACGCTTATGCTGTAAGCATTTTTAACCCTAGAGTACGAACCATATTTTACGTACGTTGTAACTAATGATTGTCGATTCGACGATGTATTTTTTAACTGCCTTTAACTTTGGCTTAAAACCAAATATACTTTTTCAATAAATGTTATTGATCATTGGGGCATCTTATAAATCTATATAAAAAAAAAAATAATTAAGTTTTAATTCCTATAGATAAAAGAAATATTTAATTTGTGTAATAATTAATTTTATATTGCACATATTTTTGGGATCATTAAAAAGGACCCAAAAATATTGTAAACAAAACTTAAAAACTTAAAAAGAGTAAAAACTTAAAAAATTTATTTTAAGCTTTAAAAAAAATAAAAATTTTTTTTTTTTTTAAATAACAGTTTGAGCAAGTATCACAAAGCCCAACTTTGTGGTCTCCGTATATGGGGTTTTCGGATATATCAGATTTTTATTTTGACATTCGGCATTTTTCGTATGGGCAAGAGTTACACGTACTTCATTTCAGTGATGCCAACTTTTGAGAGCTGTGCCGAATATAATATACCTCCAAATTTAAAAAAAAGGCGACGGCGTTGTTGGGGACCATTTTTATTTAAGATTCAATAATAAATATATTTACAAATGTATATGAACATTTTTAAATGTATTATTATTATCATCAATACAAATTATATCATCCAAATCATTTGGTTTAAATTGGCCATAAAACAATTTTAAAGTAAAACAGTGCGAGCTCGATTTTCGTAACTCGAAAAAATCTGGCCTGTTGCAATTACCGAAAATTTGCAATGACCGACCATTGTTTATAAAACTTAATGACAGCCTATATATTAATAAAAATTCTTATATTTTATCGTTTAAATAAATCTAAATTAAAACCGTGCAAAGTTTAATAAAACAATTGGCGGATGATTTTATCTAATTATTTGAACATACATACATATGAAAAATGGCAGGTTACTCAACGCTCGTTATAAAATTATTTTCTCTCAGCTGTTTTTGATTTATTTAACACTTTGCTTATACCAAGCTACGGCTCTTTTTTGTTTGTTTTTAAAGTCTTTGCGTTTTTTTGTGCGGTTTTCGACTGCATGTTTTTTAACAATTCCTAATATTTTCCGAGCCATATTCTATTTTTTAAACAGTGGGTTCATCTTTAAAAAAATGTTTACCGAAATACATCGTTTTTATTAATACATATTAATAAATATGTTGTCAGCGCTAAAAAGTGCAACGTTCGTTAAATTTACAAATTGCTAGGCAGCCTAGCTCTAACCTCGTAAATAAAATTTTTGATAAAACAAATGTAACTTTCTTTTATCACTTTTTTTATCATTTAAAATCTTTACAAGCCTTTTCAAAACTGTACCCCAAAAAAGCAAAGCTCATCTAATCCATCATAGATGGGCATTTTTCAGTACCAGTACTTTTTCAGTATTTTCTTTTTTTACTGCTTACTGAAAAAAAATCAGTATTCAGGGCGAAAAAAAAATCAGAATTCAGTAAATATATATATTTAATATATATAAATATGTACATATTTAATTTTTATTATTTATAATAATTTAATAAATAATTAATATTAGTATTAAATTTTTATTAAAAATGTTGACAAATTATAAGAATAATCTTTTTTTATATATATATATATATTTACTGAATACTGATTTTTTTTTCAGTAATCGGTAAAAAAAGAAAATACTGAAAAAGTACTGGTACTGCAAAATGCCCTTCTATGTAATCCATCCTTTATATAATCGTAGTTTAAAAAATTGTAGAAAAGCACTAAAGGCACTAACGAAAAATTGAAAAAGCTCTAAATTAGTGCTTTTTCTTAGTATGGCACTATGGATAAAATTTTGGCTTTTTGAGGCATTAAAAAGCACCATAAATAGTGCCAAAAACACTAAGTTGGAATCACTGCTTCATTTGTGTTTTTTTTTTGTATTTTCTCCTTAGCTGGTCGTTGTTATCACTATTGTTTGGAGTTACAACATTTACAATATTTGCTCACAACGTTGAAAAAAGTCACGTTAATACTAACCTTCGACGAGTACAAAACCAATAACAGCAATGTTCCAGCAATGCGGCTTAAAAAAGACAATTACACACAGCAAAAGTTAATCATCTACTTGCAACATACAAAATTTCCGATTGTTAGGCACACCCATTTAAAAGTAAATTAATTTAAAGGGAGCGATGCTCGTCGAACCGTCGATCATTAGTACTCTAGGGTTAAACGTTTTTTAATTAATACCAGGCTAATAAATTAGAGCAAGTTAAATTCCCTTTTTGGTTTAAAATGTGTTTAAACCAGTGTGTTTAAACCAGTGTTCGAAATATCGTTTCTTAATGTTCGGTTCGGTAGATTTGTGGAAAACACAAACGCTAATGGTGTTTGTGTAGAAAATCAATAAAAAAATAACGTTTCCCTATTAGTCATCTTTCGAACACAAAAATATTACTGTTTTTATCAAACTCAACAAAAGATGTGAACATTTAATTCCGTTCGGTTTTTTTTTTTTTGGAAAATCCACAAACTTCAATGTGTTCGCTTCGGCTCATAAATGTTCGTCCCTTCTGGCTGATAAAAAAAAACCAAAAAATTTTTACAAAACCAAAATACACACACGAAAAAAACCTTATAGAACATTAAAATATAATGTTTGTCTACAGTATCACTACAATTGTTCTGTTTTTTAACGAAGAACCGAACATTATATATATATATATATTAAGGGTTGTGTATGCCTACACAATCACTAAAAAAATAGATATCGTTCCTGGGTGTGTGAGCCGAACGTTAAATAATGTACTGTTTATTTTCGAACACTGCTTTAAAGTGCATGACGGGTGCAACCAAATTGGCCAGCTTTCATAAGATCATACCACAAAAGCACAAAACTCTGTTCATTTTTAAACTTTCATTGTATTATTCTTTTTTGTTGTGAAAGATAAGATATCAGACGATGATCATCAAATCAAACATCGTAGAGAAATATAATCCAATAATAAGAAATTTGCTCTTTAAACCACGACGGGTGCAACGTGCAATGAATTTTCTATTCGCGCCAAATCTATGAATCTTAATGCTTCGAAGTGCACAACAAATTTATATTTAAGCTTACTTTAAATTGGCAGCAAAAAAGTATCAAATAGTGTGATTTGAAAATTGATTTTAAAAGTTGTCTAGAATAGAATCGCCCATAAATTTTAGTTTGGTTCAACTAAACCTGCGTTTATTCTCTCATTTATTTCCCATAAGCATTTCCGAAAAAAATCGACAAAATAAAACAAAATCATTGAAGTAAAAACAAATTGATTTCATCATTAAACGCCAAAATAAGTTAAAAAAAGGTACCAAAGTTAAAAAAAAAATCAAAATAAGAAAACAGAATAGGTATAAACAAAATAAGCAAAACCGTAAATTTTACCAAAATTGACTTTAAACAACAGCTTTTAATTTATTATACACATATTTTTCAAATTAATATCATGAATGAGTTTCACAATTACACACACTTAACAACCAAACTTATGTACGTGTTTATTACCTCAAGCTTTTTAATTATAAACAAAATATGCAAATCAATCAAAATAAACAAATTTCGCAATTTTAATTTATCATATGTATATTTTAATAATATTTTGCTCATATGTTTTTTTTTGTATACAATAAATAAATCAAATAAACAAAATAAACTTGAACTTAAACTTGTGCTAAAAAACTATTATCACAGCAATCAATTAAAATGAAAAAAAGAGTTGTTCTCTCAAACACTCACTCACACTTGTACACGTCAATAAAAATCACTGATTGTAAATAAAGAAAAATCAATAAAAAAAAATATTTAACGGCAAAAACAAGAAAAAAAGTTAAACACAAAAGCAAACCCAGAAACACAAGAAACTCTTGGCATTTATGTAGTGAACCATAAAGAGAGAAATGAAGTTAATTTACAATTTACAATTCAAAACAAAACAGATTAAAATACAATAAAACCATACCATGAAACATCATTTAAATGCCAAAAACAATTGTAAACAAAATAAAAAATGAATTGCATAAAAAAAACCAAGAACAATAAAAAAATCAAGTATAAAATAAATTTATACGCGTTTTTTTTAATAAGTCTACAGTGCTGTTGTTGTGGCTCAGTGACTGGGTAACTAATTTTTTGTTGTTTTTATGGTTTGTTGTACAACATTAAATCTTAAACTCATAAACATACATACATCCATACACAATTTTCTCTTCATACATATCTGATTATTTTAGGTTAACACCATTCAGCTTATTAACTTAAAGCCCAGAGCTCAACTATCATTATAAATATGTTCTACATTAAAAAAAAAAAAATCGATAACAACAAATAAAACCAAAAAATAATAAAAGACACGCAGAGAAAAAATTTGGTTCAGAATTTTTACGGCAAGTACACTTTGTTTATTGTAACAATATATTGTTGTCGTACACAAAAATTTTTATTTTTATTTAATATCAGCAATATTATGGTTACTGTAAGCATTTTAATGTTTATCGCAATTATAAATTTGAGTATGGCTCCTTGATAAATAATTATTTTTCTTACAACTACATAATGATAACTTTGAAAACATGTCCATTATCCATTAACAAAAAAGACAAAATTATAATTTAAAGAAATGTTTTTTCTCTACGTGTAAGTCGGCGAATTAAAAATAGCTAGATTCATGTTTATGGTGAGAATACGCTAAAAACAGTTAATATTTTTATAATAGAAATTTTTTGTGCATGCTTACATTCAAAACGCTTCGTCTGCGAAACTGCAGGCAGAGAAAAAACATGTTAAAAAAGGTCACCTCCAAAAAAACTATTTTTACATAAAATTTTCAACATATTATGGTTAATATAACCACGTTATTGTCACCGGCAACCATATTTAGACTAAATTAGTCCTCCATCAAGCAGCCACCATATTATGGTTGACAATAATTTGTTTTAAATTAACAATAATATTTTCCTCTCTTCCAAGACCAACATTCTATGGTTTAAAAACAACCATGCTATTATAGGCGGTAAACATAATTATGTTATTTTTAACCATAACATGTTCGAAGGCAACCATTATATGGTTGTGGCTTCTTGATGGAGAACTAATTAAACCATAATATGGTTTTCGGTGACAATAATATGGTTGTATTAAACATAATATGCTTAAAATTTTCTTTAAAAATCATGTTTTTTCCCTGTGTGTGGTTGTGTGATATTTCAATGCTAAACATCTCAGCGGTAACCATTTAGCACACAAATCATTCTGTTCTCTTTTTTAACAGACACACAGAGGCACATAGCTAAATCGACTTAGAATTACTCAAGGACACTGAATAGATGTATCGCTCATATATTGCTACATTTCCTTCAAACAGGGGCACTCCCGTTTGAATGTATGTTGTGTTTCATATAAATATTTCTTGGTGATACACATAGAAAGCCAACCTAATATACCTTCATTTATCACTTATGATGAAAAACGGTATAAACAAAAATATCAAATGCAACAAATGGTTTTCTTTTTAATCACTAATAACAAGATATGCTGCATGAATTTTTTTATTTTGATAATATTATTTGTAATAACAATACATACATACACAGAAAAAAATTTTGCACCAGTAAACGCATTAATCAAAAACAAAATCAGTTTTAATTAAAAATTTAATCAAGTGAATTAAACGTTTAAGTATGTGAATTAAACGTTTAATCAAATGAATTAGACGTTTAATTGATGTTATTGATTTGTTTACTGGTGCAAATTAATATTGTCACTTTAAATTTTAATACACTTGATTAAACGTTTAATTCACTTGAGTAAATTTTTAATTAAAACTGATTTCATTTTTGATTAATGCGTTTACTGGTGCAAATTTTTTTTCTGTGTACATCTAATTTGATATAAGAAAAGACTGTTTCATAATGCTGGAAGTACCGACACATGCTTATGAAGCACCAACTGCTATATGATGAATGATAAATATCTGATTATGATTTAACTGACTGACAGATAAGAATAAAATTAATAAAACAAAATAATAATTAAAAGTGTATACATATCAAGCCAGAGAAGAAAAGGTATTTTTTTAATTTTAATGTACTATTGGACAGTGTGAAAGTTTACATAAGAAATGAGAATAACGGTAAATAGTTGTGGTTCATATTTTATTTCACTTCAAATTTAAAACACACCAACGAAAAAAGTGGAAAAATCCCAAGGAAAAAAATGTCCCCCAAATCGCGTCTTGTTGTGTTTCATGAATAGTTTTGTAGACATTTACATTCAGTACTTTTGGCCCATTTTTTCTGAATTCATATTTCGCACACAGAACGAAAAACACTCGGGATAAATGAAGTTTTTTATACCTTCTTTAAGTACTAGAGGTACTCAAAAGTTCAAGTACGAATAACATAAAAACGTACTTAAAACAATTCTAAATGAGATTACTTTCGAAAATCAATTCCGGAATTTCTTAAAATAAGTACAAAGTTCTTAAACCCAGGAAACAAAAGATTAAAGTTTTCGATGGTAGTGCCACTCTGAGAATAAAATTAAAAAAAGTGTGCGTTTTATTCTCATTTAACTTATCAAAGTTTGATGTAGACATTACAACAAAACCACACTAGTAGTTAAAAAACGATTTGCTTGTTGGGTATAGAAACAACAAAAACAATAGAACAAGCCGAAAATACATTAGTTTCATGTTTAAAAAGTAAAATTGTGAACTCTTGCTTCTCGTTTAGTTTATATTTTTAGTTAAATATGTACTTTAAGGTTTTTTAGTAAAACCCATATCGGGAATGATGGTGGTATTTTATAATTGAAATTCTGTAGGGTGTAAAACGGGTAAGTAAATCAATCATAATAAAATCCTCCTTCTAATTTCACTTTTGGCTTATTTCAAGTACGAATTTGGGATAAATTCAACTTAATAATTCTTTAATCAAGCGCATTTTGAGATTAATTCAATCTTAGTTTTACTAAAATCAATCTCATTATGGATAAGTTAAGTATTTTGAGATTGAAAATCCGTACTTGAATCAATCTTTCTTTATGTACTTGATTCAAGAAAATCCGTACTCACCGTACTGATTATACCGCTTCGGATTGATTTGTGACGGATGGTATGATTTTTCTTTCGAGTGCACCGCCACCAAAAATCTTACTTATTATATTTATCGCATTCCTTTTCAAACTGACTTTTGCTCTTATTTTGTTTATTAATTTTAAAGTAATTTGTTAATGATTAAATATTAATACGTTATAATTAAAATAACAAAAACAACAACGAATAACAAAAGCGATTAAAAATCATACACCGTTTTTTCTTGTTCATGTTAATGATAGTGCATAATAATTGAAAATTATTTTAGTAACTACGAGTGTGTTTATTTATTTTTAATTTATAGATTATTTTATTAATTGTTAAATGTGTGTCTTCATGTGCATGTCTGGTTATCTCTCAGACAGACTGACTGGCTGGTTGAGTGTATTTTTAGTACGACCATTTAAAAGTATATAAAATTATTTATTTTTTATTGCTTTTAAGAATATATTATTTTTTTAGTATTGTTTTTGCTATCGTGTTTGTTGTTATGGCAAAATGCAATTTAAATAAGCCTTTTGTTTAATTATAAAATGTGTATGTGGTTAATTCTTTCATTTTTTTCTTTATTATAATTATTTTTGCTACTATGATAATTGTCGGTCATTCAAAGTCGGTAGCGTTTGTACTGGTTGGTCTTTTTAAAATGATCTAATTGCTCGTAAATTGTTGAAAATGAAATAGAAAATTTAATTCACAAATTTACTGGAATTAAGTAGATTTTATAATGCATTTGTTCATTGCGCAAAATTGCATTTATTTGAATAGTTTGCTATCGACATTTTCTCAACATAAAGATTCATTTAAATGGAAATTCTGATTTAACATTTGCACGAAATATATTTTGTAAATGCATTCATTATAATACTGCATTTAATTCAATTTGATAAATCTTATTCCTACTTTTTTTGCAGAAATAAACTTTAAACTGTAATTAACCCATTAAAGACTGAACCCCGATTTCGTGGTACGATTTTGATGAAATTTCACACATTTTATATTATGGGCATTTATATTGACATTGCGTTTTTTTTTTATTTTTTCCTGTCAAACCTTGTCCCCTAGACCATGGGTATTTTTCTACCCACTTCGCTCATAAAGAGTTCTAAAACACAACATTTTTTGAAAACCAAAAATTAATTTATTGCATGCATTGATGTGTGTGTTGTGTGCTCTTGTCACTATGTACGTTGAATCTGTCCCAGCGGGAAAAGGAAGAAGTACGGATGCCTTCTAGAGGGCCTTTGTATTCCTTCTTTTGGATGAAAAGTATGGTTAAATTTTAAGGGCCGATGTTGATTTTGAGTAAAACACCAATTATTTAGGAAGTTATTGTCATTTATGTTTATTATGAAAATATTGGTATGGTTCAATCATGTATGGAACAAAATATCGGCCAAATGGCCACCGCGACCTCGGCGGTACACCTCCAACCGATGGTCTAAATGTTCGATGACGCTGAGGCATAATTGAGGTTCTATGCCGTTAATTATCCGAATTATCTCATCCTATAACTCTTGAATTGTTGCTTGCTTATCGACGTACACCTTTTCTGTCAAATAACCCCAAATAAAGAAGTCCAACGGTGTCAAATCAAATGATCTTGGCGGCCAATTGACATCGCCACCACGTGAGATAACACGGCCCTTGAATTCGTTGCGCAAAAGAGCCATTGTTTCGTTAGCTGTGTGGCACCGTCCTGTTGAAAGCACATATCGTCTACATCCATATCTTCCAATTCGGGCCATAAAAAGTTCGTTATCATCTCACGATAGCGAACACCATTCACAGTTACTGCCATACCGGCCTCATTTTGGAAAAAATTCGGCCCGATGATGCCGCCAGCCCATAAGCCGCACCAAACAGTCACTCTTGTGAGCGCATTGGTTTTTCGACAATCACTCTTGGATTATCATTTGCCCAAATGCGGCAACTCTGCTTATTGCCGAATCCACTGAGGTGAAAATGTGCCTCACCACTGAATCACGAAGTGCACGATGTGCAATTTGATTTGAACGCCCACACATTCAACATTGGCCCTTTACAAGGCTTGCTCGCTTTATTCCACTCTCATATCTTTTTACACACGTTGTCATTGCTCTCGTTTCTTTTGCAGTTACATAAGAATGGTAACGGGCTCAAAAAAAAAAAAAAAAAAAAAAATTCTTTTGCTTGTGCGAAAAAACATAACAAAAAATGTTACTCCTTCTCTTCTCTGTTGTCATAGAAGGGAATGTGGAATGTTTTATATTTTCTACGAAAGAGCCATGGCCTTCTTACTAATGCTTTGGATGCTGCTATGGTGTATGCCAGGAATTTACATTGCATGCTAAGAAAACCTGAAGGATCTCCAGTCATGAGTCAATTTTATTTTATGTGAGCGTTGTTGAAGCATTGGTGTAAGAGAAAAAATTGTCACAAATGCACAAGAAATGGCAAAGCGCATGGAGAGCTTTGACCATATGATAAGCCATATTACTCAGCTTGGCCGTTTTGGACAATGTGAAGCAAAACTGAGTTTGGTTGTACAAAATGCAAATTTTAGTTACACCCAAAGGCTTGTTTTGCACATTTTCATCCTGGTGTCCCAAAAAACATTAAAATATAAAATTATCTCAATAATCGACCACAGTTGTGATATTAATTTCTTTATTTTTAACTAATAAATAGTTCATTTTACATAAAACATCGTATTTTTTCTTGCCAAAAATTAAAAAAAACTATGTGTTTTGAACCCTCTGACAGCGAAGTGGGTATTTAAATACCCATGTCATTGAATCAAACCTGTGGTTAACGTTATTGGTCCAATTTAGCTAATATTTTTTTCTAAAGCAAAGCACACCTAAGGCTATAAGTCACCAAGAGGGTTTTCCGATTTTCCACTCTCCCAATTTTCCAGAGCCGTTGTCGTTTACTTTTTCCAAATATTATAAATTGCTAACTTGTAAGCCGCTAACTTACCCAATTAATGGGGGCAAAATTTAATTTCAAAAATTTGTTTAAGTAGTCTTATCCTTTCTTTATCTATCTTTAAAAACCAATTTCCGATACCTCTTACCTGAAGTTAGCCAGAAATTTTCTACGAAGGCTCTGTTTTTAATATATTTATATTTATATATATTTAAAATATTTAACCTCTTAAATATGTTAAGGAGGATAGTGTTTTAACCTGTAAAGGAGAATTAAAAAAAACCACAAAACCACAAAAACTTAATTTAAACAAATAAGAAAGTTTAGTCGTTCAAGTCCCGACGATATGATACAACAATATTTAAAAACAAATGTTCGAAAGTGTACCCTATTTGGGACCCGCCAGACAGTTAGGATGCATGTTAAAGTTCTTTGCGCCAACACTATCTTCATCTAGATGAGATTTTTTTGATTTTAACTGATTTTCGGAAGGGGATTTATACTGGACATATGGTAAATTTTGGGCCTAACAACACAATATTTTATCTTGACATAAAAGCTATCGTATAAGCTATTGTCGCAAATTTATATTTCAATACCGACATATAAAAGGAAGTTATGACAAAAAAAGCTATTTTCGTGAGTAGTATTTGTATGGGAGCTACGGTCAAAATAGAACGCTGCTAAGAATATTTAATGAAATAATTAAGAATGCAATAAAATAAGCTTTGAACAATAATTACACTGTGCAAGAAATTGACATTTTTTTTTGAGACAAGCCGGGCACGTGGCGTTTTTACAAAATTCGCTGAATCCAGTGGTGGTCTCGGTTTTTTTTAGATTGGCTCTGGTTTTCGAGACATACCGTTATTTCGAAAATGGAGGAGGTTGCACAACATATATTCGCGTAACTCAAAAACGGTTTAATTTATTGAAATTACTAACAAAACCGAAATTTCCTTTAAGAAAAGTAAAAATTTTTTTGAAACATAATTTTTTTTTGAAAAAAAATTAATTTTTTTTCCCAAAATTTCGAAATGTTTGTTTTTTAAAAATTCAAAAAAAAAAAAATTAAAAAAATTAATTTTTTGCAGACATAAAAAACGAAGCTGCAAACAAAACAAGCCATAAATGATTTAAATCTGTTACCAACTTTTGATGTTAAGAACACAAAACTAATTGAGTCGGTCATACATTTTTGGGACTTTTTTTAATATATTTTTAGTCTGCATTGATCTTTACAGCGTTTACATGGACATCCAGCCTGCCTGTCAGCCGTATGGAAATAGTTACATCGTTTCCAAAACTGATGCTAAAGCTATGATCACATTGACGGCGCAATTTACCAAATTTCGTTGCGTAATTTTTTAATATAATCTGCCCGAAATCGTGCTAACTTTAGACAATTAAAAGCAACCCTGATGTACCGAAAATGTGAACACCTTTTAGAAAAGTTTTTGCAATCAAAATGCTACAAATGCGCCGAATTTTATCGGCCGATCTAAGTGAACATTCAGCGCCTATATAATTTACCATTTTTAGGAAATATTGCAAAAAGGAAATTTGGTTAAAATTTACTTTTTATACGAAATTTTGGTAAAATTTACTTTTTATAAAAAAATTTTGTTAAAACTTACTTTTTATGCGAAATTTTGTTAAAACTTACTTTTTAAATAAATTTTGCTATAGTTAACTTTGTATAGGAAATATTGCATTAATTAGCTTTTATAGGAAATTTTGCTTAAATTTGGCTTTTATAGGAAATATTGCTGAAATTTACTTTTTATGTGATTTTGGCTTTTTATGGAATACATATTTTGTTAAAATTTCCTAGTTATAGAAAATTTTGCTATAATTAACTTTTAATAAGAAATTTTGCTGAAATTTACCATTTATAGGAAGTTTTTCTAAAATCAACTTTTTATTGGATATATTAGTAAAATTTGCTATTTATAGGAATTTTTTTTTTTTAATATACTTTTTATAGAAGATTTTGTTAAAATTTACATTTTATACGAAATTTTGGTAACATTTACTTTTTATAAAAAATTTTTGTTAAAACTTAGTTTTTATAAGAAAATTTTGCTACAGTTAACTTTCTATAGGAAATGTTGCTATAATTAGCTTTTATAGGAAATTTTGCTAAAATTTACCTTTTATAGGAAATTTTGCTGAAATTACTTTTTATGGGATTTTTGCTAAAATTTGCTTTTTATGGAAAACACATTTTGTTAAAATTTACTAGTTATAGAAAATGTATGCTATAATTCACTTTTTGTAAGAAATTTTGCTAAAATTTCTTTTTATAGGATATGCTGGTAAAATTTACTATTTATAGGAATTTTTTTTTTTCTATACTTTTTATAGAAAATTTTGTTAAAATTGTCTTTTTATTCGAAATTTTGGTAAAATTTACTTTTTATAAAAAAATTTTGTTAAAACTTACTTTTTATACGAAATTTTGTTAACACTTACTTTTTATAGGAAATTTTGCTATAGTTAACTTTTTAAAGGAAATGTTGCTATAGTAAGCTTTTATTGGAAATTTTGCTAAATTTACCTTTTATAGGAAATTTTGCTGAAATTCACTTTTTATAGGCAATTTTGCTTAAGTTTACTTTCTATAGGAAATTTTGCTAAAATTTGCAAAAGTTTGCTTTTTATGGAATACATATTTTGTTAAAATTTACTAGTTACAGAAAATTTTGCTGTAATTAAATTTTTATAAGAAATTTTGCTAAAATTAACCATTTATAGGAAATTTTTCTAAAATCAACTTTTTATAGAATAGATTGTTAAAATTTACTAATTTAGGAATTTTTTTTTAAACATACTTTTTATGGGAAATTTTGCTTAAATTTCCAAGTAATAGAAAATATAATGTGACAGTTCAAAAATTGTAGAAAAATGTACCGATGAAGCACGATAAAAATCTTCGTAGGTTGTGCTTTCTGTGTGATTTTAGCTTAAGTCGATAGGTATACGAATAGGTATTAAGATAAGCACAAAGTATGAAAACATAATAGGGAAGTCATATACATATAACAAAAAACATATTTTTGATAAGAAGATATCAACAGAACAAAAGACTTTTAATTTTATGTGTTTGTTTTTGGAACAACATGTAAAAAAAAGTTAAAAAAGTAGTGTAGTTTTTAAATATCAAAATTTTCATTAATTTTTAACTTTACGGAACACGAGTTAAATAAACTACATTTAGCTACTGTAAAGTTTTTTAAGTGTACAAATCTAAAAAATACATTAAAAATACATAACATACGTATGTATATGTATGTATGAGCTATGCAAATGCTAGAAAGCACGTTCTTATCTGTATCTTTTAGAAACAAATCCTACTCTTGTATACATATTTTATATGAGGAGTTTAAAGTAAATATTTGCATTGAATAATTGATTTGTAAAACAAGATGAACAAAATACTTTAATACAGACAGAGATAGAAGAAAAAGAAAGATACGGATACATTTATTTGAGTGTAGAAATATCTTGCCATATCGCACACTAATTCTTAAGCAGGCACAACTCAAAGCTTATCAAAATCGTTTATTTTTTTTTCATAAAGAAAGCACTTCACAAATGAAATCAACAGCGACCACGAAAATTTCGTTTGCGCAACTGTTTCTTTCATTACATTTGTGAAAGTCAATTTTAACAAAAAATGTTCTGCCTCTTCTAAGCATTTTTCAATGTGCGATATGTAAATATGTATAAATACTAAAATAATATATTATATGTTGTAAGAAAAATACCTAAAGTGATTATATACTATAAAGATGGATGTTGTTTCGTTTGTAAATGAAGCATTTTACGTGTATCTTTCATTAAGATACTTCTATTCACATTCAACATATAATAAGTTAATTATATATTTATGTATATAAAATTCAAATATTGGCTTACAATATTATTTTCCATGAAAAGAAAAAAACTTTAAATGAAACGAAAGAACTTTAAGAAATTTAACAGAAACTGGTAAAAAAAACTGGTTAAAGGATAACTTAGAATTATAAGGTTAAGGGTGCATTTGGTCCACACTATAATTTTTATACAAAGCTAGCTGGCCCGACAAACGTTTTTTTTGCCACATAACTTATTTCTTTCAGATGTAACAGTGTCTCCTATATATATATATATAGTTCCGACTATTTTTGCCAATTTTTTTTGAAGACTTCCGGTCAAATCGCACTTCAAAAACCGCTAGAAACCGCAAAATTTTTTTTTAAAGTTAAAATTTTTTTTAAATATCCCTAAAATCAAAATATTATGTAAAATGTTCATACAAAATTTTAAGAAAACATTATCGGCTATAGTTCTTTCCAGATGTTACACTATTTTCCTGCCCAATTTCAAGTAAATTAATTGATTAGTTAAGAAGATATAGGGAGGCGGAGCTGTTACCACTCTTGCCCTATTTAATGTCCTGTCATCTTTCCGATGTTACAGTGTATGGATGCCAAATTTTAAGAAAACCGACTGATTAGTTAAGAAGATAGAGGGAGGGGGAGCTTTTACCCCTCTTTGCCTATTTCGCACCCTATTCTCTATTCTATTTCAGAGTTGATAACATTGGTCTGCAGTAGAAATTGTTTTAAATAAATTCAAGTCCGCTCTCAGTTTTTTTTTCTATCACGTCGAGTTTTTTTTTTATGGACTGGACAACTATTGCGTTCGAAATACATTTCACTATTTTTTCCTAATTAGAAAATTTATAAAATCAGCTTAAGACGTAGTAAAATGTTTTTATAGCGGGAAAAAAATTTAATTACCACAAAAAGAAACATTTTTTTCTTATCACTTAATTACTTTAATTGAAAACCAATATTTTAAATCTCTTATTTTGAGATCAAAATTGTAATTTTCTAATGTCTAGAACAAACATTTTTTTCTAATGATATAAAAAAACCGCTAGATTTCCCGCTAAACGTCAAAACGGATATTTACCTCGATTGACACGTAAAAACCGCTAGAATTACGGTAAGACCGTAAAATTGGCAATAGTGGTTTCGATCTACATTGCTCCTAAAGGTCCAATTAGACATGACATAAACATAATACCACAGCCGTAACGATGACTAATTGAGCTTTAAGCTCAAATTAGACGTGACATAACCATAACAAAACTGTATTACCATCGCCTCTGTATTACCAAAACGACATAAACATACCATACAAACCAATTCAATTTTGGTTTCATCGGTCATCGTTACGGCAGTGGCATTATGTATATGTCACGTCTAATTGGACCTTTAAGCTTAAAACATCCTACGCTTTTGTGAATCCAACTTGTTGCATATAACTACATAGATTCTACTTTTTTGACAGCTGCGTAGACAGCGAAAATGCGTGTAACACGTGGTGTGGACGTCTAGCTTTATTCGTTTACTGTCTGACATTTGACAATAACTTCTTTCAATGTTTTATAACACTGTGCGACAAATGGTAAGGGTCACTGATCGGGAAGGGTTCAACCTACCGGGGAAAGTTATATCGGTAAAAAAGAAGTTATACGTGTCCCGGCGTTTCGCTAAGTCACGTCTAGTAATCGAGATATATCGATTTGAAAAATGGGCTAAAAAACATCAAAATTTTTATAAAAACCTAAATTTTAGGGCTGCCATACGTCCTATAGATATATACCAAAATATCGGAAATTTTTAGTAGAACATATTTCTCTTTTGATACCCTTCACCGAAGGTAAAAAGGGTATATATAAGTAATTTTTGGGGATTCAGTAACTCAGCCATTTTTTAACCGATTTGACAGATTTATGTATCGACGTGTTTAAGAAGAAATTTACCATTTACTGGAGGTATAAAACTTGGACTCGGAGAGATCTTTGGTTCCCGAAAGTGGGTATTGAAAAAAAAAAATTTAATTTTGGTCATAACTTTTTTGTTTTTTTTAGCCCATTTTTCAATTCGATATACATACATATCTCGATTCCTAGACGTGACCCAGCGAAACGCCGCGACACGTATAACTTCGTTTTTACCGATATAAGATTTCCCGTTGGTTATATCCCATCCCGATTTTGACTGTCGCATAGTGTAACTATTACGCAGAGGACACCATTGATAACATATTGCATTAAACGGGTGAAGAGGTATTTAAAGTCAGTATAGCTAACAACTTTTGCTGTGTGTAAAAAATATATATTGATTGCATAGAAATGGGTGAAATTGCAATGGAGTCGTAAAATTTGCAACTGGTTAGTCTTAAAGTACTTTTAAGTGCGAAAGCAAATCTCGAAGATGGCAGATAGCCATTTTTTATAACGTACTGAATATCGCTTATATTCGTTCTTATATTATTTTTTAAAAATTTAGTACGAAGAGATAATAATTAGGTCAAGTTTTAAACAGCGATTAAAAATTCCAACTTTGCAGTAGAAAATTGACAACGCTATTCCCAGCACAACTTTGCTTTGTGTAGTGTAATAAAGGCAAATAATGTTATATTAAATATTAACAACTTTGGTTCTGTAAGGCCTTAGAATCATTTAAAATGTTAAAATAAAAAAAATCAATTAATATTAAAGTTAGTTTTGACTTAATAAAAACATATGGGCATTTCCTGGGGTCACGCACGTACGTTTGTACGCTTCTGATGTACAAATAATATAGAAAACAAAACTTTTCCTAGCATTTTTTTTGCGATTCGATAGCATTTGGGTAGCTCTATGTTAGGTACAAAAGATGGATTCCATCGAGTATAAGTTTTCATAAGAAGAGGTATAAACGTGTGGTCACGAACGTACGCAAAATAGAAGTCAACTTCGGCTGACAGTAGTGAAATGTAAAAATCTGCGTAATAAAACGGAATTTTCAAAAGTGATTAATTTATTTTAAAAGTGTATTAACGTAGGCCTCCATCCAGTATTTACAAAATAAAATATCGCGAACGTACGATTTTTCCATATGTTTTTTTATTATTATCACCATGCATTTTACCATAAATATCTTCAAATTTCCTTGCCAAAAAAACTTAATACTCCTTTTACAATTGATTGTAATGGAGAGATTATGAAGAAAGTGTGTAAACATAACATATTTTTTGCATGTAAAATAAGTATATAAAAATGTCTTTAGAAGTAGAAAATACAGGAAATTATAAAACTGTCCAGTTTCCAGCCCAATTTCCTCAAGTAAAACAGCTCAGATATGCTAGGAAACCATTCTTTTATAAGAATATAGACTTTTTTTTAATAATAAACCATAAAATACAATGATAATCAACATTTGATTTTTTCATCCTGGTAGACCATTCTGGGGAAATGCCCACCCATATCATATAATTTTTGAATGCTTATAATCAGCGAAACCATACGGGCATGTTCTGGCTATCGCAAAACGCTTAACATCTGCGATTTTGACTTGAAATTGCATAATAGGCGAACTGTTAATCGCGACCGCGGGAATTTTGCAACTTCAAACCGCAAAAGTATGTTCAAGGACACGTTTAGAAACTATGAGAGATCGCAAGCAAAAGGCACGAGTTTCAGAACATCATAAAATAAATCAGGCGTTTTGCGATTTCAAATCGTGCGATTGTCCAAACATGGCCTTTTGCTAGCAATGGAAGCAAATATATAAAATATTGTAATTAAAAATTTAATTTTATTTACATTGAAGAAATTTAGGCCCTATTAGCTTGATAAAATAACATTCATAAAAAAATTTATCTGTTTTAGAGCTTTCAATGAAATGAGGAGTTGATTTTTTTAGTGCATTTGTTTGCATATTTTTGCCCTGTGCAGCATTTATTTTGTACAACTTTTCGCTTGTTGAGTTGGTTTGACAGCGACTGTTTATTTTTAATGAATTTAAATGTTAATGTTTATGTTTTTGCACCCCGAACTATATATTTGGTCTTTCCTCATGGATCTTGTTCATTGTTGTTGTAACATTAATTTTAAAGTATAATTCAAATGTTGCCAGTATCTGTATTTAATCGGCAGAAAATTGAAAATTTTGAATGCAGTTACTAAAAATGAATCAAATAGAAAGTTAGTTTCAACTGTTATAAGCTATTAGTAACTCTGCATAATAAAGCTTGAGTGGTTTTTTTTTTTGTCTTTCTACCATATTTGGATTTAGGTGTTTTCATTTTTTGAGTCGTGGTTAACATTCTCATGGAAATGTCCAGATATAGAGCATTTTTTAGTTTAACAGTGTATATTCTAATGTTTTCAAGCATTTTCTAAACTTGTTCATTTTTTGTAATGCACAAATAACTCTTATATAAATCTTAACCTCATACCATAAGTCCTAGTCTGCATGGACCTCAAAGAGGAACAGTCAAAAAAATTTCTGTAATTACTGTGGCGAAAGCTGGTCAGGATACAATTTTTTTTTGTTTATTTTTAATAAACTTTATAAAATGGCTTTTAGTGAATATTTCCGGGTTTCCTGCTTATGATTCACGTCAAACTATAAGAATCTCATTATTCAAGACTCAAAGAAAAGCTTAAAACATATAAATTTTTAAGAAATATCAAAAATGTTTTTTTTTTTTTTTTTTAAATTGTCAACCCTTGACACCAGTGTTGCCAATTTAGTCATTTAGTGGCTAGATTTAGCCATTTTGCACCCTGTTTAGCCAGTAAAAAATGAGTTTAGCCATTATTCAACTTGTTAAGCCATACATTTTTTTTGCCGTTTTTCTTTTAAAAGAATAATTTTTATTTTATTATAAAAATTTATAAAAGTAAGATAAACATTTTGAACAATTAAAACGCCTGTAATTTAAATCACAAATTTTACAAATGTTGAAAATCGCTATAAACTATGACGCTGATACATCTTTCAAAATAAAGGAACCGTATTCCACTATTAAATTTATAAAATGGATCAACACAAACATCGCTGTTTCTGACTGGTTGCAAGAATTTCAATAAATTGACTATAAAGTTGCTCTCACTTCCATGGTCTAATGCTGAAGTAGAGAGGGTGTTCAGCCAAGTAAAGATCGTTAAAAGTAATTGGAGAAAAAGGATACATTAAACAACCGTTAATTCGATTTTATCAATTAGGTAAATATTTTTACCATAACAATAAAATATTTACACCACCACCACAATAGTGGGGAGGGTACTATGCGTTTGTGCTGATGTCTGTAACACCTTAAAATATTAGTCCTTAGCCCAACTTTACGAATACCGATTAACTCAGAATCACGATGTTTGTCTGGCTGGCAGGCTGTCCATGTAAACCTTGTGCGCAAAGTACTGGTCGAAATTTAGAGATTATTTGATAGGGTAGGGTATCATAAAGTCGGGTTTAACCGACTATACTTTCTTACTTGTTTTTTATTGTAGATCTGGACTCAAAAGGTTGGGTAAATGTTGTCGTGATTATGATTTACCTTCAAATTATTTAAAACTTATGATTATTTTAAACTAATGAGTGATTCCTATGAGATGAACAATAACGACATCGAATTTTTCGATGATTTAATTTTTTAATATTAATTTATTTTATTTTTTACGTTTATTCTTATTTAACAAATTGATCTCAACTCACAATTTCATCGTAAGCAACTTTAAATGAATTATATCTGTTTTGTTATTAAATTTTAATGTGTTTTTATTTATAAAAGCTTTTAGCCACTTTTTAGCATTTTTTTCCGTAAATTTAGCCACTTTTGGTCACCAAGTTTTGGCAACACTGCTTGACACCCAGTTTGAAGGGTTATTTAAATTGTATTAATTAAAAAGACCAGGTTATTAAATACAACTTAGAGATTTATTGATGTGATTCGGCCGAGTAGGTTTTGTTATTTACAGTAGTAGCTTCCATTGTAGAATATAAACGTACCTAAATATTGACCACAACTGTACTTAATAACAAAATAAATTATGATTAACTATAATATATTTTTAATTACTGTTGACAACAAGCCGTCAGTTTGCTTCCAAATAAATTCTTATCACATTAAAAAGATTTCCCTAATTTTAAATCAACATTAATAACATTTGTCCCTTGGGATTAGTTACAGAGTGTCCTTTAAAGAAAAAGACCAACAAAAATTTAGCAAAAGAAAGAAACAGCGTAAAAGAAAATTTTTCCTGTTATAAAACTTTTAATTAGCTTTTAAAAATCTTCGAAAGTATAAGATAACGTTAGCTGTTTAAGCTCTTTTTATCTATCTTTAAATTTGTTGTTAAGGACACCAACAAGGATGTCTATAATCTTTTTTTTTTAATTGAAGAATTTTCAAATAATTCCTAACCATTAAATTTAAAGCAACATTTAGCTTTAAACATGTTGGCTTGTCTAGCGATTCCTTTTAAATGGTGTAGCTTTTTTTTCTAACCACACACTGTTGACAATTATAAAAATAAATTGTAGCAAATCTTGAAATTTAAAACAACATTATTAACAATATCTTAAGCTGTGTAATTTTGCCTAATGATTTTACTTCAAATCTATGATAATTTATCAAAAATAATAGAAAAGAAAATGCTCAAATGCACACTCATTCACATTTTCTAGTCTTCACAATTGTGGAAATAAGTAGAAAATAGATGAATGAATAAATTAATGAATAAATGAATGAACAAATGTTCGGATAAATGTAAAAAAAAAAAAACAAATGAATGAACGAATGGGTGAATGAATGAAGCATAAAAGTTAATTAAAAGGCTGCTTGTCTTCACTGGTACTTAGAAATTGTACATTGAAGAGAACAAAAAGACTTCAAACAAAAGCTGCCATATACTAAAAAGAAAATCAGCAGCAAAAGTTGGAGAAAGGGGAGAAATCCCACAAATACTTTCATGTATACCTTTAAGCAAAATATAATACGTATGAGCATTTTATGTGTGTAATTTAAAACGGGTACTTACACGATCTTATTTGTAACGATAATTTGTAGCGAATAAAGAAATTGGTTATATGGTTTTTAATAAGTAAATGAATGAAGGAATGAAGAAATGAAAAAATTTGTGAAAACAAAATAAGCCAGGAAATACAATGCACAACAATTATTTTCAAAAAAAAAAAAAAATGTAAAGCCTTTTAAATTGTATTTGATGAGAATTAATTAATGTTCATTTGTTGTTGAACAGTTGATTTTAAAACTGTTTACAGGGCTGCCAGATTTGATTTTGACGATTTTTTGTTCCGAAATTAGCAAAGTGCCGATTTGCTGATTTTTTTTAAAGTTACGATTTTTTAAACCTTCAAAGTCTGAATAAAACATTAAATTTTCACGTTCGTTTTTTAATCATGGAACGTTTAACAGCCGTATCTTAATAAGAGCGGAAGACCGAACATTTTCTTTCACTTAGCTTTTGCGCTAATATGTCATACCTAAGAAAAAGCTTCATATAAAAATAAATTTTCATTATTAATTAACAATAGCGGCAAACTTCACTATTAAAAGAGCTGTCAAAATCGGGTTTTCCAATTGCAAAGCATTGAGGCCGCTCCATTTAAAAAACTAGAAAACGCGTACAGCTTTTGTTTAGATATGGCTGTAATATGCAAGCTTAAGAAAATCTTTAAACGAATATTTTCAGAGTACAAAAACAACTATCTTCCACTTTGTTTATCTTTCGTCAAACCATCATCGAATGAACCTTTTACGACTCTCTATATAAATCATATCGACCCCTAACCGCGAAAATAATGTAAGCGCCAAAAATCAAATTTTACAGGAGAGAGCTTTTTTGTTTTATTTCATATTAATTTTGTATGAAATTTGTCGCTTACATTAAAATTGTTTTTGCTATAAAATCGTAACGGTACATTATGTGACCATGATATTTTGGGAGATGATGATGGAAGTGTTGCCAATTAAGTTATTAAAAAAAAACGAAAATTGAAAATCATGTCGCTTACATTATTTTCGCTGTTAGGGCTCGATATTTGCGACAATAATACGGCGAACATTTCACGAGTTGTAGGATAATATCTACATAAGTTTCATACGATTCTTGACATAAAAGACTCGCTAGATAATCTTTACCCACGTCTTAAACTATTCCCACAACGATTGAAGAAGCGTCTTTCCCTGTGCTATGAAAAAATCTCAGTCGTGTTATAGGATTTTCGATTAAAAAATGCGGTCATCGACAATCAAAAACGGTCTGCATGAGAGTCCCAGTAGCTCTTACACGATTCAAAATGCTAGCTGGGTATGAAGTAATTATGTTTTTGTTAAAATGTTTTTTTTTATAAAAATCGAACAAAAAATGTAAAAAAAGAACAAAATTTTAAATTGCCTTGTTTTTTTTAACGATTTTTCGAAACGTGAAAGACGACTTTTTTATTTTTTCTCAGAAAATTGACGATTTCCTTACAAATTTATCTGGCAGCCCTGGCTGTTTAAGAGATTAATTAAACAATTTATATTTTGAAAACGTATTCTATTTAAGAATATGTGTAGTACTAAGGGCAAGTTTTTTTTAACTTTTTGCTTAAAAACACATTTTTTGTATATTTTGGCAAGATTTTTAAAATGTGCCTTAATCGAAATTATTTGTCAAAGTTTGCCTGATTCTAAATATTAAGCTTAAATTTGGATATAAAGGGTGGTCCAACCGAAACGCACGATGTTTATTGTAAATAAAACACAAAGTTTTCGGAGAACTATCTTATACTATGTTCACACGGACAGCAATATTCGTGATTCGCTCTCTCATTGTTTCGCGCCGCAAACCTGATCGAAACAACATCTTTTGCCATACAAAATTTTAAGAACGAAACAGGTTGTTTCATTTTTAAAACATGCTTCGAAACAGGAAAAATGTGACTATCATCTCCAATTTTGATAACAATTATCGTTAGTTTTTCTGAACTAGATCTTAAAAAAATTAAAACAAAGAAAAAACAAAATAAAAATTCATGTTAAATAAAATAATGCGATAAATATAAAAAAAAATAATATTAATAAAAGGATTAAATAATCAAAGTAATTTTTTGGGAATTCAAAATTTTTAATTTACAAGATTTTGTTTGTCGTGCTTAATTCCCAATTTTAATACTTGATAAAAACACTATTCCTATGCGCATTTCACTGGTTGCTTAGGCCAGATCGTCAGGAAACTTCTCCATAAAGATTTAAGAAAAACTAAAGATATTAAGCAAATAAAACTGTTAAGCGAATAAGAATTAAAAGCAACAGTTTTACTTGTAACAATATCAAAGCTTAAACAAAAACAACAACAACAATAAACAGCGAGTTTTTCCTTTCTTACTTTTTTAGCCGTGCACTTGATAGTTTATTATCAAAGTTTTATTTTGGAATACATAATTTTTAATTTACAAGATTTTGTTTGTCGTGCTTAATTCCCAATTTTTAATCTTGATAAAAACACTGAAAGTTATTATCAATACGATTTCCGTATGACGTGCTAAATTCCCAGTTTTTCATATTTGATAAATACACTGAAATTTATTGTTGAGGGAAAGCTAGCTTCTATGCGCAACTACAATTCGAGTCGGAAAGAACCCAACCAATTGTAAGGGGATGTAAGAAAGGATTAACTCACTGTTTATTGTTGGTGTTTTGTTTAAGCTTTGATATTGTTACAAGTAAGACTTAGAGTGTTTATAACTCTTATTCGCTTTAGGGTTTTATTTGTTTAATATTTTTGGCTTTTATAAAATCTTTGGAAAAGATTTCCTGATGAGCTGGTCTTAGCAACCGGCGAAATGCGCATAGAAGCTAGCTTTCCCTCAACAATAAATTTCAGTGTATTTATCAAATATGAAAAACTGGGAATTAAGCACGTCATACGGAAATCGTATTGATAATAAACTTTGTATTCCCGAAAATAACTTTGAAAGTTATTGTTGATGGGATAAGCTATTCCTATGCGCATTTCACTGGTTGCTTAGGCCAGATTATCAGGAAACGTCATCCAAAGATTTTAGAAAAGCTAAAGATATTAAGCAAATAATATATTTTTTTTAAATTTTAATTTCTTTTTAATCTATTTTTAATAAAATCACACAAACAACACAAAAGAAAATATCAAATGAAATGAAATCGAATGAACAGCATGTTGGGCTATCTAGTTTCAGAGAGTGAAACAAGTGGTTCATATCGTCACATTAATATTTTTTATTATTAAAGAAGGCTCTATGACAATAATGTGTGAAACTAAATATCGGCCATTTGCTCGCCACGGCTTCGTTGGCATACCTCTATCCGATGGTCCATACTTTCGATGACTTTGAGACATAATTAAGGTTTAATGTCGTTACTGTCGTTTAATCCTTAAGCTCTTGAATTGTTCTTGGGTTATTGACCTACACTGTTTCTTTTAAATATACCCAAAGAAAGAAGAACAACGGTGTCAAATGACAATTAACATCGCCACGACGTGAGATAACACGGCTATTGAATTTCTCGCGCAAAAGTGCTATTGCTTTATTGGCCGTGTGGCAAGTGGACCATCCACTTCTAACCACATATCGTCCTGGTCCAGATCCTCAATTTTTGGCCACAAGAAGCCTGTTATCTTCTCGCGATAGCGAACACCATTCACGGTAACTGCTTGGCCGACTTCATGTTCAAGGTGTTTTCACATTTCCTACAGACCCGGTTTGCTAAAATTTGCGCACAATTCTCCTGATATGCTGACCAAAAAAAATAACGAAGTGCACGAAATAAATTTTGATTTGAGCGCTTATTTTCATTAAAGGGCTCAACAATCTTGACGCGCTGCTTAATTGTCTATCTCCCCACGGTTGAATGTGTCAAACACTGAAACACTTTAGAAATGTCAAATTAAGTTGGGCAAAAAACTCCGACTAACATTGATTGATTGATTCTTTACACTCTTGCAACTACATTTAGAGTTGGAAAAAAACCAACAAATTGTAGTCGGAATTGTTAGAAAAGTTCAACTTACCGTTTTTTGCTGTTGTTTTTGTTTTTTAGCTATGAAATTGTGACAAGTAAAGCTAGAGTGTTTAAAATTCTTATTTACTTAACGGTTTTATTTGTATAATAAATTTAGTTTTTCTAAAATCTTTCGAAAAAGTTTCCTGATGATCTGGCCTAAGCAAATGCGTATAGAAATAGCTTATTCCACCAACAAAAAATTTAGTTTATCAGCAGTATTAATTGGGAATTTAGCATATTTAAAACGAAACCTTGTTAATTAGAGCTGCAAAACAATCGATAGTACTATCGATAGTATCGATAGTTTTAGTTTTGGCGGACTATCGATAGTTTTTATCACTATCGATACTATCGGAAAATTTTGAAAGTAACTGCAAAGTTGATTAGATGTAGTCAACGAAACATTTTTAACAACTCATAAACTTTTTTAGTTCTTTGAGAAAAAGGAAAACGTACTTAAGTTGACTTAACGAAAAATGTACACATGCAACAACAACTAGAAACAATGGCATCCTTCAGATCTTCACAATCAAAATTACACACGGGTAAAGTTTCAACTATTTTGTACTACTTTTCAGGAAGTTATAGAAGAATTTCTCCTTGCGTACATATCTTTTTTCAATGTGTAATAATATTTGGAATAAAAACTTAAGTTTACTTCCGATCTGTGACATAGGGAATGTTTAGGAACAAAAACTTTATGAAAAATAAAGCCGCAGATAAAGGCTAGATTACACTATTATACTTTGTATTAATACATGTCAAAAACTCAAGTAATATGACAAAGTGTGATAGTGTGAATGCAATGTGTCACGAAAATGACAAGTATTAAGAAAAAAGTTTGACATCCCATACGACTTCATCGTTTTTTGAAAAATTTCTAAACAATAATACTTTTCATTGGATCAGGGTTGCATTTTATTTCATATGTGAGTGTTTATACTTTGTGTGATGATGTGAACACACACTGTATATGTTACATTAGATTTTTTGACAGTCGCAACAAAACTCATTAGATTTCTATCTCACAAAGTATTATGGAATACGTAAGCCTTGTGAGATAGTGTAATCTAGGCTTAAGTGATAATATACCTACCTTATATAAACTTAATTAATTCAGCTAAAATAATGTTAAGTTTTAAAAAAATAATAGCAGCCAGGGTTCTTAGAAGTGTTTTCTCGCTAAATGTGGCTATTTTTTTTTACCTGTTTGTCATTTTTTCTTAACGAAAAGTCTAAAAAAAATGAATTGGGTTATTTTGTAAAACACTTTATTCAAAATTTTCAACGCAAGGGTAACGAAATAACCTTTTACATTTCTAGTCTTAAGTTGAATATTTTGACGTCGAAGGTAAAAAACTGACAACCCTGATGACACTTAACCGTCTCTATATCTACAGTCAGCCTCAAAAGAAAGTGTACACCGTACAGTCCGTAGATGTTAAAAGGAGGAGAGTACAAAAAATCTGTTTTTATATTTTTGAAGTGTATTCAGTTCTTGTTTATTTTAATAAAAAAAAATTTGACATTTTTTTCTTCTCCTCATTTTCAAATTAACATTAATCTCAGAAAACGCCTTATTTTACGCGTCAAAAAAAAGTGTACAATCTCATATTATTTCCATGTTCCTGCGTCAAAAAGGTAATTTAACCCCTAGTTTTTTGTTTTTTTCTTCTTACAATCATATTACGGATGTTTAATTATCTTTTCTATCTATACTGATCAATTAAAAGTCAAGTTTACTTTAGTTTGTAAATAATAGTCAACATGGGTAAGCAGACTACAGTAGAAACTCGTAATGTAGTGGTCAAATTGGCATCTGAAGGCAAATCTTTGAGAGAAATTGGCAGTACTATTGGCAGATGTCATAATAATATGAAAAAAAAAAAAAATATAAGGTAAGTACAAAAATGTTAAAGACCTTCCCCCTCTAGCAGACCTAAAACTTTGTCTGGCGTGGAGAAGAGGACAATAGTGCGAAGAGTAAAGGCTAATTCCTGGCGCAGTACAGGAAAAATAGCATAGGAACGAGCAATAATATTAGGAGCAAGTGTCAGCGACAGTACTGTTCGCCAAGCACTACATGAATATGGGTGTTCCCAAAAAAAAGCCACATGTATCTGTAAAAATCCAAAAAATCGTACAGAAGTGGTACATAGAAACTTTTCGATACTATCGATAGTATCGATAGTTTTTAAGCTAACTATCGAAACTATCGATTGGGCCGACTATCGATAGTTTTGCAGCTCTATTGTTAATGAATTTTTGACTCCCAAGAAGAACTTAATATAATTTTTTACAAATAATTGGCTTGAACTTGAATAAACTTTTTATTTCATTAAAATTTTATCTATATATTTAAAATTGTAACGTTACTCACTGATTCATCATCGCACAGCCTAAACGACCCACTTCCCAAATCGATTTTTGGAAATTCGAATGTTTAGGGGGTTAAAAAGAGTAAAAACAGGAAAATTCGATAACCTTATATGTATCTGTAAAACTAAAAGAGATACAAACAAATGTAATACTTATCGCTGTTCTTCAGAAAAATAAGCGGACAGGTGTCTGGTACTTTTTTGACATTCGGCCCTATTAGGGAGTAAACGTGTAAAACCTGAATTTCGGTAATTTTTGTACTCCCCATCTATCTTTTGAACCAATAAACAAAGTTGATACCACATTCGAAACTTACCAAATAAATACGAATACGAATTTGGTACTTTTTTAAAATTCGAATATTTAATGGGTGAAAATCGTAATTATTTTTGGTATTTTTTTACAAAACATTTTTCTCCTTTCATTGACATATTTGTACTAAATTATGGGCTCCCACTACAATACTGAAATTTTTGATACTTTAATGGGGGAAAAAATAGTACCTAAAAAAGGAAATAAGGGAAATTTGATATTTTTCTTTAGCTTTTTGGTTCTACAACTGGTATTTTTTTTAATTATCGTTAATATTGGACCATAAAACATTAAATTCAAGGTGCAATGTCCTTGGTGGATGAGAATCTATAACGGTGAACTTTTTCGTACTTTTTTATTCTTTGACTGGTACTTTTTGAATTTCCGTTGGTATTGGACCTAGAAAGATATAACTAAACATGCAAGGTCCTGGGTACATGAGAAAATAAATTTTGGCGTACAGATATGTCCACGAAGAAAAAGGAGACGCAAACGAAGTAGCGGGTTAAATTAAATAAAACCCTGGTTGTGTTATATGGGCTATAATTTTAAAACACACATATACAAATTTCTATACAAACAGCTTCACACAATAGATTCATTTTATATTAAAACTATTTTTAAAAGGACTCATTCCTTTAAGGCATTAATGCCTCTGTGTACTAGTTAAATTAATCTACATTTTATTAAATATTCCCTAAATAGCTTATCAAAAATTATGATCGTAAGTCGACCATGATAATTACGAAGCACACATATATTGGTACAGCAATTACAGCCCTTTACCCTTACAACAAACAAAAATTCTTATCGAAGTTGACGTATAGACATTAACCTCTCTGAGGAGTTGGTATAATTCAATTATAATTCAAGTAAAAGATGGTTTAGGCAAAAAATAACTACTACAAAAAAAACAAGTTAGAGTGCTATATTCGGCTGTGCCGAATCTTTGATACCCTCCACCGACAGTTCGAATGTTTAAGGAGTAATATTTGTATGATGTTATTATAATCTTAAACTGTGACGATTTGTTATTAATTATGGTTTAAGTCAACCAAACTGTTTTCCGGTAGAATGGTTTATAAGGGGCCTAGGGTAAATTATGGACCTATCATCACGAAATTTCACAGCGTCATTTCTAGTCCTTTAAAACTGTGACGTACCAATTTCTGTTATGATAGCATTATTAATTATGGTTTTAGGTGTACTGAACTGTTTTCCGGGAGTAGGGTTTCTATGGGGCCTAGAGTAAATTATGTACGGATCTTCACGAAATTTCACAGTATCATTTTTGTCCTAAAAAACTGTGACGTACCAATTTTTGTTACGCTAGCGTTATTTTTTACGGTTTTAGGCGTACTAAACTGTTTTCCGGGAGTAGGGTTTATATGGGGCCCAGGGTAAATTATGGACCGATCTTCACGAAATTACACAGTTTTATTTCTTGTCCTATAAAACTTTGATGTACCAAATTTTGTTATGATAGCATTATTTTTTACGTTTTTAGGCGTACTAAGTTGTTTTCCGGAAGTAGGTTTTATATGGGGCCTATGGTAAATTATGGACCGATCTTCACGAAACTTAACAGTTTAATTTCTAGTCATATGTAACTGTGACTTGCCAAAATTTGTAATGATAGCATTGTTAGTTAGGGTTTTAGGCTTAATATACTGTTTTCCGGGAGTAGGCTTATATGGGGCCTAGGGTTAATTATTGACGGATCTTCACGAAATTTCACAGCGTGATTTTCAGTTGAATAAAACGAATTGCTGCGAAATCTTATATTATTCTGTGCATTTTTCCACCATTTATGTTAGTTTTTGTAACAAAATTATCAATTTTTTTTAGGTGGTGGTTCCACATTTTGATTCATAGCTCAGATCCTATTGAACCGATTTTGCTGAATTTCAATCCCAAACTGCTTAGGATAACTACAAGCAATTTGACACCAAGTTTGTTGATTTCTTTTGAGTTTTTCGAAAGTGAGCGTGTTTTCAACAGACGGACAGACGGACAGACGGACAGACAGACGGACATGGCTAAATCGACTTAAAATTACTCAAGGACCCAGAATATATATACTTTATAGGGTCTGAGATGAATAGTAAAAAAGTTTCACACGGAATGACAAACTTAATATACCCTCTTCACAACTAATTGTGGTGGAGGGTATAAAAAGGAAGCAAGAAGAAATGTAGCCTTCATGTAATGCTCGTACGTTAGACACATATTTGCACATAATTCATTTTCTTTTTTCGTTTTTTATTCATTCTTTAAATCTACAAGGCTTAACTTGAATATCACTTACGTTGACAGCATCTTTAACATGATGGCATGCTTTCTTAGATGCGAGATACTTGATATATCGTTTGTCATTGTACTGAGTACAATAAGTAAGTTTTTTTTTTTTTTGTGAAAAATTTAACAAGTAAAAGTCAATAAAAAATATATTTGGCGTGATATGACTTGTAAGAATATTTGTAGTGTATTAAAAATTAACAAATATGCACTTGCAAATATAACGTCAAAAGGAACTTTTAACATAACAATTATAAAATTTGAATGGAATTTTTAATTTAGGAAATATTTTCATTCTAAAATTTCTCTATTGAAAAAAACTTTTACAGAAATATGTCTTTAGAAAATATTCTTATACGAAAAATTGTCATCTTATACAGATTAAGATTTATTTTCTATAATCCTCTTAAACATCTCCTAAAATCATTAATCCTTTTCCCAGAGAAAATCATTTTATAGAATAATTTGTCTATAGAAAATCAACTTATCCCAAAAATCATTTTATACAAAAAATCATCTTATACTTAAAATTTTCCTCAGAAAATAAACTTTTTTAGAAAATTTTCTATAGAAAATCATCTTATGCAGCAACTTTTGTATAAAAAATAATTTTTACAGAAAACTTTGCTTAGAAAAATCACTCTATACAGAAAGTTTTCTATAGAAAATCATCTTTTGTACAGAAAAATCGCTATAGAATATCAAGGTATACAGAAAATTTCCTATAGCAAATCGTTTATTACAGAAAGTTTTCTATAAAAAACCAATTAATAGAAATAAATTTTCTACAAAAAATCATCTTCTACAGTAAATTTTCGATAGTAATCGTCTTGTACCGAAAATTTACGATAGAAATCATCTTTTACAGAAAATTTTCTATAGAAAATCATCTTGTACAGAAAATTATCTACAAAAAATAGTTTTATACTGAAAATTGTCAATGAAACTTTGTCTTATACGTAAAATGTTCAGTAGAAAAACATCTTATGCAGATAATTATCCATAGAAAATATTCTATTGAAACTCATTGTATACACACAATTTTCAATAGAAAATTATTATAAACAGACAATTTTTTATAGGAAATCATCTTATACCAAACATTTTTTATGGAAAATTATTTTATGCATAGAATTTTAATGGAAAATAATTTTATGTATCGAGCCCTAACCGCGAAAATAACGTAAGCGACATCATTTTCAATATTCCTTTTTTTTAAGTACATCATTGGTAACACTTGCATCATCTCCTAAAATGTCATGGTCACATAAGGTACCGTTACGATTTTATACCATTTGCCATGCCTACTTTTCCCCCACTTTTTATATTAAGCGCATAACTTGAGAACGGCTTGACCGTTTTGGACGATTTTTCCTTTAGAATGATCGCCATGGTCCAACTTAGGTTTGTACGGAAAGAAACTATTGCCCCGCCCACTTTTTTCGATTAACCTAAAATCAGAAAACGGCTTCATCGACCATTAGTAATCAAGAACCGAGCGAAGCCGGAGCGGCCAGCTAGTATTAAATAAAATAAAACAAGTAAGTGTGCTATATTCGGCTGTGCCGAATCTGATTCATGATTTGTAACAATTAAGGCCGAACTTAAATGATTTTTGTAGGGAAATTTATATTGGAGCCATGGTAAGCTATAAACCAATCATCCCAAAAATCTGCAGAGTGATTTCTGGTATTAAAAAACATAAATTTCAATACAGCGGTGCAATTAGTTTTAGCGATTGCAGTGAATTTCAGAAGGCTTCTAAAATGGGATTTAAGGTAAATTATGGACCGTATATCACAAAGTTGAATAACATTTTTTCTGGCCATATGAAGTAAAGTCGCAATCTCTATGTCTGCTACGATTTAGGCGTATTTAATTTTTTACCGGCAGTAGGATTTATATAGGGCTTAGGGTAAATAATGGACCGATCTTCGTGAATTTTCACAGTGTCATTTCTAGTGCTATAAAACTGTGACGTACCAATTTCTATTATGATAGCATTGTTAATTACGTTTTTAAGCGAACTAAACTGTTTGCCGAAAGTGGGGTTTATATGGGGCATAGGTAAATTATGGACCGATACTTACGAAACTTTACAGAGTCATTGCTTGTGCTATAAAACTGTGAGGTGCCAAAATTTGTTATGATTGTGAATTAGGGTTTTAGGCGTACTATACTGTTTTCAGGGAGTACACTGAAAGAATTTTCTTCGCAATACCAATTTATTTTAACATTAATCCCAATGAAAAATTGCATTAAAAAGGAACCTATGCAGCGCTTCGTTGGATCGATGAAACCTGTTTCATTAAAAGGATTTAATATAACATAGATCTATGAATATTATTCATTGGATGAATACTTTCAATAAAGTAAAAATTATTTTTTTTTTTTTAATTATTTTTTTTTTTATTTTTTCTTATTTTATTTTATTTTACTTTATTTTATTTTTTATTTTTTTTCTGTCTCTGGCGGAATTCGATGATCGCGCAACCTCGGTGCTGATAGACTAGCTCGCTACCAGCTAGTCTACCGGGGCAGTGTAGCTTTTGTATTAAAAAACTATGTTTTTTACTCAATTAAGAGCGTAAATATGAGATTAAATTGTCCATAATAACAATAACAATGTTGATTGAAAGTGGATTGAAAGTTTTTGTTTCATTACTATAATGACATTTGTATTGTCATAATGAAAATTTTAATTTATGAAGGCAATTATTGAAATATGTTGCTTTTATAAAAAAATTTTTTGATTTCCTAAATTTAATGGCATACATGTAACATTAGATGTATGAAATTATTAAATTAACAATTAAACATTTTTTTAAGGAAACTATAATTTTGTATACATTTATGAATATAGTTATGTTTGTACATTGTTTTTTTATGTTCCCAATTAAAATTTTTTGTTTAACTTGGACAAACTTAAGTTTTCATATATCTAATGAAAATTTTTAACGTAATTACGAAATCCAATGAAGCGATTTTAACGAAAATACTTCATTATAACTATGAAATTCCATTTAGACAATGAACATTTTCATTTACTCAAGGAAAGTTTTTTTATGAAAATGATTCATTAAATATATGAAGCATTTTTCCTTCAGTGTAGGGCTTATATGGGGCCTAGGGTAAATTATAAACGGATCTTCACGGAATTTAATAGCGTGATTTCCAGTCGAATAAAACGAATTTTTGCAAAAGCTTATATGATTCCGTGCATTTTTCCACCATTTAAGTTAGTTTTTGTAACAAAATTATAATTTTTTTTTTTTTAGGTGGTGGTTCCACATTTTGATTTATATCTCTGATCCTACTGAACCGATTTTGCTGGACTTGAATCCCAAACTGCTTAGGATAACTACAAGTAATTTGACGCCTAATTTGTTAATTTACTTTGAAAGTGAGCGTGTGTTCGACAGACGGACAGACAGACGGTCGTGGCTTAATCGACTTAGAATTACTCAAGGACCCAGAATATATAATTTATGGGGTCTGAGATGAATAATAAAAAAGTTTCACACGGAATGACAAACTTATTATACCCTCTTCACAACTAATAGTGGTGGAGGGAATAAAAAGTCGCTCCTGTAAAATTTGATTCTTGGCGCTTACGTTATTTTCGCGGTTAGGGCTCGATATATAAAATCTTATACATTATACAGAAAGTTTTCTATAGAAAATCATTAAATGCAGAAAATTTTCTTTGGAAAATCATTTTAAACAGAAATTTTTTTACAGAAAATCATCTTATACATAAAATTTTCTACGAAAAGTCATCTAAAACATAGATTTTCTATAGCAAATCATTTAACACTGAAATATTTTTATAGAACGTCATTTTATACAGAAATTTTCTTATAGAAAATCATATTTTTAAAAAATTTTCAATAAAAACTTATTTTATACAGAAAAATTTCCATCGAAAATCATCGTTTACAGAAAATTGTTTATAGAAAATCATCTTATTCACTAAATTTATACACTAAAAAAAATTATACACACTTAGAGAAAAAACATGTTTCAATATTGTCACCTTCAACCAGGCGCGGATTCAGGGGGGGTGAAATAAGGAAATTTCCCCCCCGCAAATTATAAAAATATGTTTTGTTTATTTCGATAATACAAGAATACCCATTAATATTATCTTTTTTTAATGTACACAATTTTTGGAAATCCCAGCAAGGTTTTTTTTTTGTTTTTTTTATTGAATCTCTAACGAAATTTTCAATAAGTATTTTTTTGTTTTTTTATTGAATCTCTAACCAAATTTTCATAAGTATCCAAATCTTCATCCTAATAGTTATTTATTAGATATTTTCAATGAAACATCTAGTTTAATGTATTCAAATACTTCCCAGTAAAAACTTCGCCTACAAAATAATGTGTTGAGTAATCAGAAAAACATAAGAGCACTACTTACAATTCTACTGAAAGAACCAATGAATTTTACAAGGGATGTCCCAAAATGAACGCATTAAAAAGTAAGTCATTATTTTAATTACCTACATACATCCAGAAAAAAGTAGTTATAGAAGTTGTTATAGATGTAGTTATAGAAGAAAGCTACAAAATAATGAGTTAAAGAAGCTATTCATTTTGAAAAAGTAGGCGAAGTTTTTACTGGGTTATTATTCTACATTCAATCCCAGCAGGTGCCATCTATGTATAACCAAAGACTAAACGTTTAACTTGATAATGCGTGCGGTTGAATTATTAAAAAGCCTTAGTATTTGTAATATTTATGTACATACATATATATGAGTTATATGAAAAAAATTCCTATTTGATAATTTTTGACGAACGCAAGGATTTGTCTGGGAAAAGCCAGATTTCCTTATCTTTAAAATATTTCAACATACAACAAAAAATTGTAAGGGAAGAATTGTTTTGGCTTTGTTGTAACAGCATTTGAAGAGCCTTTACAGGATATTGATTATGACGCTGATGTGTCAATTGATGCGAAGGCACTATCATCAACAGTTCTTAAAACTTTGACAAATTTTAGTCTTGACCTAAAAAACTGTATAGGAGTTGAAACTGATGGGTGTCGTTTGATGTCAGCAGAAAATGGAGCTGTTTAAAAGTTCTGGAAACCGCGACAAATGCGAAACAAACGCCTTGCTATTTCCCGTAAATCAGGCAAAACACGTTTTTAATAAAGTATTTGGGAGCCAAACTCTCTACATTATGCGAGACAAGATGGGTGGACCTTCACGACTCAGCTTTACACTTTGCAACAAGTGTACATCATATAGTAGAAGCTTTGGAAAACATATCTGAGTGGAAAGGTAGAGATACTTCATCAAGAGCCTTATATTAAGGAACTCACTTAGAACTTTTGAATTTATTTGCGGAATAAACATATTAAGTGTGATACTTATTGTAACACAGCCGCTTAGTATCATTTTACAAAAGCACGATATAGATCTTCAAAAAGGATCAAGCCTTATCAAAACTTTAATCATGTGCCTTGAAGAAAAAAGAAATAATGCCGAAGAACAATTTAAAGTGATTTTTAAAAAAGTTAAAGTTATTTGCGTTCAAATCGAGGTTCCAACCTAAAAAACAAGATTTGAACGAAATAATTACATCCAAAATGTTGAAGATTTCTACCGAGTTGTAGGTTTCATTCTCTTATTGAATTTATTTTAGAAGATCTCAAAACACCTTTCCAATAGATATCTTTAATGTATTGAACATACCAAAACTTCTACTCAAAGTGTAATCAAGTCATATACAGATATAAAACTTTTAAAACCACAACTCGAGATAAACACTTACTAACATCTAAACTTGAGCCTGAACTGTAGCATTGGCAACAAACATGGAAATTATCTGAAAATCTATCAGATAACGTTGTAGATGCTTTAATAAACTGTGATGAAGATATCTACCCAAATCTAAGAAAAATATTTCAAATTTTCGTTTCAATGCTCGTAAGTAATGCTACGAGCGAGAGGTCATTTCCTACCCTTCGTCGAATAAAAACATGGCTCGGATCAACAATGACAAACTGAACATAGACTGTACTATCTAAATTTGCCTCACAAGGAAATCATAAATTGCTTATTTAAAAAGATTAGTTTATTTTAATTTATATTGAATATTTTATTTAACCTTATTGTTGCGTTTTTTTTAATATAATATACACAAATTGATTTTAATAAACTTTTAAAAACAAATTTTTTTTGTATCATAAAAAATTCCCCCCCCCCGCTTAGGCTTAAGCTGGATCCGCGCCTGCCTTCAACAAAACTATTTTTATAGAAAATTTTAAACATAGCGTCGGCTTAATATGCAAACCTCTACCCATGTTCTGTTACTAAAGCAGAGACGGGTACATTTGCAAATGCTATGTACGCGTGCATAGCAATAAAAATGCTGCTTGTGCGACGTCGACACATGTACACTATAAACTTCTTTGTGTGTCTGTGACAATGTACGTTTGGCTGTTGCTTTGTTGTTATTTCGTCAACACAAGCATAAATGTGATAGTATGTGTGTGCCCTTCACTGTACTAAAGTGAGAACTTCTCGCATCGAAAAGATGTGAAAAAAATATTCCACCGTTTCTCGTTAAGTGAAAAAAACTGTGTCTGTAACTCATGCCGAAAATGATGAAAAGAGATTACGTCGTATCAAATGTTATAACATTGCACTCAAAGCCGATGTGGCATTGCAGACGTTGAGAACGCCAGAACCAAAAATCGTTGCCAAAATTGAAAATTTTTCAACGACGGCGGCGCAAATACAACCGTCGGCTATACCAAATAACGCAAAGTGCGACTTTAATGTTTGTTGTTTTCAAACGAGCTTTGAAAACAATCGTATATTTTATAAAATGTTAAAAGTACAATAATTAAACAATAAAAAAAATGTGCCAAGAACAAAATATTTTTATTATTATTCTTTGTACTTTGCACTTTTAATTGTTGATTAGTGCTCAAATTTTTTTCTCGCCCCATTTTTTCTCACAAAAATGTTACAGTCACACTTTTTCTGTAAATTGGCGAGTAATTTCCTAACGTGACATCTAGTACTCACCAACATAAGTTACAGCACAGTTTGGTGAGTATATATGGCATTTTTGTTTCATTTCACACATTGCAATAGATATGTTTCTCGACACGAGAGTTATAGAACAAGGGCACTGTTAAATTCTCTTTTTAAGTAAATTGAAATTTTGATGCCGTGTGGTAGATAAATATACGCCTCGTCGAACAGCATGTAGTTTTTTGTCAATTTGAGTCTTAAAGTGTGTTAACCAACCATAGTTTTTGTTTCTTCTGTAAAATGTGCTGAAAAGAGTTAGAAGTTTTGCATATTAAGCCGCTGATGAGTTTTAATTAAACCATATAATTGTCACCAACAACCAAACTATGGTTAAATTAGTCCTCTATCAAAAATATATGACCATGTTAATGTTGCCACCGAACATGTCATGGTTAATAATAACAATCAAGTGTTAAGCTCTTATAATAGTATGTCTGTTTTAAACCATAGCATGTCTATCTCGGAAACTTAACCACTACATATTTAGAGGCAACCATAATATAGTTATCTGTGACAATAGTATTGTTAAATTTAACAAAACCTGGACTATTTTTTTTTTAATAGTTTAGTTTGATGTGGCCATATGGTTACATGTTCTGAGTGCAAAAGCGATTAGTAAATTTAACAGACGTGTACTATTTTAAATTTTTAGCAGAACATTTTTTTACCTTTATCAAATTTTAGATGTTTTAGGAATACTAACATAAGTCTGTTTCATGAGAATTAGTTATTTTTTCCTAATTGCTATAACTTATAATAAACTTTTCTTTTTCACAAAATCCAAAACAAATTACAATTTAAGTTGTTTTTAATGTATGTAAGCTTTTCTATTTAGTTAAAAAGTTTAGGTTTTGTATGTATTGAAACTTTAAATAACATACATTAAATTTTTATTCCATAAAACCTATACAAATACAAAACTCCCCTAAGACTCAAAATGTGTAAATATTTTTAAAATAAAAGTTTTACTTAAGCCAAAAGAGAATTAGAGCTTTAATTGTTTTTTTTTTTTTTTTTTTTTGTTAAGGGTTAATACCTTTTTTTTAAGGTAACACAAAATTGATCAGCTTTTAGGATTTGAAAAACTTTTCAATATTCATTCATTTCAATTTTCAAAGTTGACCTAAAATAGAAGATAGAAAGTCGCTACTTTATATACACACGTAAGTACTAAAGCCACAGTGGGATTAACATTTTAAAATAGTTAAAATTAATTTAAATATTTTAAAATTGCAACATTTAAGAAAGTATAGTCGGTCAAGTTTGATTGTTTGGTACCCTACACCACTATGTGTACAGACATATATTTCAGAGTATACCTAATTTGAGACCCTTTTACTGTCATCTAAAAAAGATTGTTTCGTCTTAAAACGATGTTATAATATATTGTCAATTCTTCGACTACCAACACAAAATATTTCCATGGCATAGAAGCAAGAAGAAGTAGTTTTGTATTAGTACTAACATTTATAATGAAGTTATGACATTAAAACTAGGACTGGCGATACCGATTCCGATACCGATACGCATATTGAATTCGAATTCAAGAAAAAATTAACAGAACTAAAGTAGAGTAATTTTTTTTTTATTAAAAAATATTAGCGAAAGATATTAAATTGCTCAGTTAGTTGTTGTGCAAAAATTCGTAGGAAAATTAAATTGGTTTTTCAAAACCACCTAAAAAATTAAGTAACGTCATATCGATAGTAAAGTATCGATCGCTGATATCGATACATTAGCAAATTTAAAATATCGCCGATATATCGGTATCAGTTTTTGTTAAGTCTCTAATTTAAATCTAGTTCCGCGAGAGCTATTTGTATGCGAGCTATAGTCAAATATCATAGTTTGGTAATATATTAAAGTCAAATGGTTTATGGACACAAAAACTCTATTCCAGAAAGAAGTTCGTATGGGGGTTATGTGAAATTATGGCCCGATTCTCAACATTTTCATATGAAACGTATGTAGCAAATTTGATTAAATTATCTTTGAAATTGCTATCTACCCTTTGCGCAGTTCACATGGACAGTTGAGCAAACATTTAAATCAATAAAATAGTTTCAAACTCTATACTGTAATGTCGCTGTCACAAGCAAGTACTGATGGGAAGTGTAGTTGACGAATTTATGTAAGCGTATAGAATCAAAAAACAATTTCTTACGTATAGTGAAAGTGCGGGTGTAAAAAATACGCTTAAAAATAAAAAATGAAAGGAACAATACACGCAGCAATGTAAGCGAGAACAAAAAATACAAGCATTCTGTATTTTTTAATATTAGTTTTTGATATGTATGTGCGAAAAACTTTGTATGTTTGTATGCGTACGCCACATACAACACAAAAGTAAACATCAAAAGTTCTTTGTATACGTCCGCTACATATGAAATACAAGTCAACTTCAGAAATTCTTAAAAACTGAACGAGGTTATTTTCAAATACTTGAGGTATAGGCCGTAATTTTTTACGGAATTGAAAGATATTTAAAAAACAATTACTGTCTGGAGTGTACTTCTTTAAATTCTTGTACCCTCACAATATTATTTAAGTTGTGTAATGAACAGTGATGCAAAGTACTTGCTCCTGCGGTTGTTCACAAATGTCTTGTAAACACATTTAATTTTTGTTGTGCCATTGATTTTTATAACACTTATGCAGGTCTTTGGAAAGTTGATCAGTATACTAAAAGGTAGGCACAGAGCCAATGTGTTTAACACACAACATCACAAACACATATAACCATCTGTACCTATTGTGGTGTTGAAATAAAAACTTACCTGTAAAGCAGTGGTGTTATACGTAGGGAAAAATCCCTATTCGTAGGGATTTTTTTCTAAAAGAAACGGCCGCAGGGAAAAAAGGACAGATTTTTTAAAATCATAAAACCGATTTGTGGCAACATAAATAATAAAATTGTTGATACGGCAGCACAACAAACTGTAAAATTTATTTGAATGATCGCTTGCCGCCATGTTATACCCTTTGTAAACTTGCATACATTTTGCAGGAACGCTTGGAAGATGTTGAAAAGGTGAAATACGCGTTCACACTTGAAACATATAACATCTACTATCAAGAAAAAATGTCACCATTTCTGAAAAAAAAAACTTTATTTTTTTTAAAGAATTTTCTTCTACCAAAGTGTCAACATTTTAAAAGATAACACCAAAATGTATTTCTAATTCATTTTGTTTAATAATTTTAGCAAAATGAAGCAAAATATGGCTTGCAAAAAAAGAAAAACTTGAGAAATGGTAACGCTGCTTTCAATGTAACTTCCATTTTGTCAGTGATGCCACAATAATAACAGAATTTAGTGCCACTTTTCTAGTGATGACACTAAAAGAATCGAAAAATGCAAAAGGGAACAAAATGAGATAGTAACATTCTGTAAAGATGTTGACAAATTTTGATTTTTAGCTTTATGTATTACTTATGGGAAAATTCCAACACCTTTGCAAATTGATGTTAAATGTTGACAAGTGTGAAAAGGCTATTAAACTCTATTTTACATGAATGTAAATGTTGCCAGATTTTAATAAAAACTCAATCCCTTTAGAAGTTGGAAAGAATACCAACGACACGTCGGATTTTATTGAGAATGAAATAAATAATCTTTTATTTACATTAAATTAAATTAAATTAATAATCTTGAAAGCCTGCATATAGGAAGCTATTAAGAGTAATCAAAAAAGGTCTATCAAAACTTTTTATTATAGAAATGCCTTAAATTAAATTTTTCAGAGCAAGTTGCTAAAGATGAGTCAAAATTTGATTTATCACTGTCACATGCCAATACGGATTGCGAAAGGTTTTTTCATTGATGTTATTTTTTGGAATTCTATTTAAGCCAATCTTTTTATGTGTTCGGCAATTAATCATATATAAATCCTTTTTCAATTGCTAAAGTGATAAATCAGTTTTTAACCATCAAAAGCGATCTAAGAAAACACTTTTAGGTGATTTTTACAAAAAATTATCACCTACATGCAAGCTGGGACCAACCATCGTTGGTACACTGAAAGAAAAATGCTTCATATATTTAATGAATCGTTTTCATAAAGAAATTTTACTTTGGTATATGAAAATTTTCATTGTCTAAATATATTTTCATAGTTATAATGAAGTATTTTCGTTAAAATCGCTTCATTTGATTTCGTAATTACGTTAAAAATTTTCATTGGATATATGGAAACTTAAGCTTGTCCAAGTTAAACAAAAAATTTTAATTGGGAACATAAAAAACAATATACAAACATAACTATATTCATAAATTAATACAAAATTATAGTTTCCTTAAAAAAATGTTTAATTGTTAATTTAATAATTTCATACATCTAATGTTACATGTATGCCATTAAATTTATGAAATCAAAAATTTTTTTATAAAAGCAACATATTTCAATAACTGCCTTCATAAATATAAATTTTCATTATGACAATAAAAATGTCATTATAGTAATGAAACAAAAACTTTCAATCCACTTTCAATCAACGTTGTTATTGTTATTATGGACAATTTAATCTCATATTTACGCTCCTGGTTGCCCCGGTAGGCTAGCTCGTAGTGAGCTAGTCTATCAGCCCCGAGGTTCCGCGATCGATTCCCGCCAGAGACAGAAAAAAAAATAATAAATAAAATAAAATGAGAAAAAAAATAATTTAAAAAAATTTAAAAAAATAATTTTTTTACACTATTGAAAGTATTCATCCAATGAATAATACTCATAGATCTAATGTAATGTTTCATTAAATCCTTTTAATGAAACAGGTTTCATTGATCAAACGAATCGCTGCATAGGTTCCTTTTTAATGCAATTTTTTATGGGATTAATGTCAAAATTCATTGGTATTGCGAAGAAAATTCTTTCAGGTTATGAGTCGTTTTTGATTATTTTTAGTGATTAAAAACTGATTAATCACTTGCACGCTTTAAAATCGACACAAAAATGTCTCGCGCTTATGATTTTAAAGTGTTTAATTTAAAATTCAATAACAAAGACTATTAAAAAGAGTCGAAAATATCTCTAAACTAATTAAAAAAGAAAAACGAATCATATATAACTCTTCAAGAAGAGCCGCGGGTAGGGTATCATTTACTCCCGAAAAAATTATCGTGATCAGAAAATTAGCGCATAATTTAACCGCGCTAAAGAGGCAAAAAAGACACGAATATGATCAAAAATTTCAAAAAATGCTAGCTGGGTACATCGATATACATGATTTTATTTGTATTGCCACTTTATCATTTCAAAGTTGCAGGGATATTTGTTAAGACAATTTTTTTAAGCGTAGGGAAAAAATATGAATTTTTTTCGGCCTGCGTAAGAACGTTTCAAAAACGTGTTAACCATCACTGCTGTAAAGGAACAAATTAATGTAAATTCAAAAAACATTATCCATTATACAAATTCATGTGGAGTGATCTGAAAGTACATGGAAATATTTGAAAAAAATAACAAGACTTAAGTAAAACTTTTCTCTTTTATATTGTAGAAATAATAAAAAAAAAACTCTAATGCAAATAAATACATAAAAAAAAAAAGTAGAACATCTAGGGTAAAGTACAAAATAACCTGAAATACACAAAAACGTTGAATAAAATGAAGAAGAAGACTTTTGTTAAATCCAGATTAGCATAATCCGAAAGATAGTTTGGAGAGTTTTTGTAAAGAAAATATGTTCGTACATATTTATTTTGTCGATATTTTAGAATTTTGGTGATGAAGAAAGTTGGGAATGTTGGGGAAACATTCACATAAGAAATTTATTTTCAATGCATTTACAATAACTGGAACAAAGTGCAATGTGATATATAAAATAAGTATGTACGTATATGTATGTACATAAAAAGGAATCATACAAATTTATATAGAAGATGAATGTGTACATAGTAGATAAATATGTAAATAAATGGTGGTTAAATTTTAAGGGCCGATGTTGAATGTGAACTACGCCTAAACGTCAAGTTTTTTTGTGCATTTCATTTGACATTTCTCGATTTCAGACTAACTCAATTTGAATTGTTAAAAGATACACAATCGGGCAACAAGTAAAAGTAATTCAGGCTTATAATGAAAACGGGCGTTCAAATTAAATGCATATCGTGCACTTCGTGATTATTTCGGTCAATTTAATCGTCCAAATGTGCGTACAATCGGAAAACTCGTGCAAAAATTTGAACAAACTGTGTCTGTAGGAGATAAGAAAACACCAGTGCATGCTCGAACAGCTTGCGTGCAGAAAATATTGCTGCTGTTCGCGATAGTGTGGCTTAAGAGCCGTCCACCTCAACTCGTCGTCGTGCCCAACAATTGCACATCTCACGCTCGTCGTTGATGCACATTATGCATAAAGACTTGCATTTACACGCTTACAAGGTGCGATTGACTCAAGAATTAAAGCCTCTTGACCATGTCAAACGTCGTCAATGGTAAGAATGGTGGCAAGAAATGGCAACAGTGGATGATCAATTTTCGAAGAAAATCATCTTCAGTGATGAGGCATATTTTTACCTCAGTGGATTCGTCAATAAGCAGAATTCCAAGAGTGATTGTCGAAAAACCAATGCACCCGCAAAGACTGACTGCTTGGTGCGGTTTATGGGCTGGCAGCATCATCGGGATGAATTTTTTCCAAAATGAGGCCGATCAGGCAGTTGCTGGAAATGGTGTTCGCTATTGTGCGATAATAACGAACTTTTTATGGGCCGAATTGGAAGATTTGGATGTGGACGATATGTGGTTTCAACCGGACGGTGCCACTTGCCAAGCAGCTAACGAAACATTGGCTCTTTTGCGCGACAAATTCAATGGCCGTGTTATTCATGTGATTTGACACCGTTGGACTTCTTTCTTTGGGGTTATTTGAAAGAATAGGTGTACGTCGATAAGCCAGCAACAATTCAAGAGCTTAAAGATGAAAAATTTCGGCACATTTACGGCATAGAACCTCAATTATGCCTCAGCGTTATCGAGGCATTTTATATAGTTTTTTATATGCGTTAAATAAATCGCTTTTTGTATTTAAAATTATTTGCTTTAAGGTGTGATGGAAAGCAAAATCTATATATTTCTCGCTTACAACCAGTGTTAGAAAATAAACACTTAATATCCCTCCTTAGTGTTCGGTTCGGTTGATTTGTGGAATACACAAACGCTAATAGTGTTTGTGTAGAAAATCATAAAAAAATAACGTTTCCCTGTTTGACACCCTTCACACACAAATCATACTGTTTTTATCAAACTCAACAAAAGATGAGAACATTTAGTTTCGTTCGGTTTTTTTTTTAAAACCTGAAACTTCATTGTGTTCGGTTCTGTTCATTTATGTTCGTCGCTTTTGGCTGGTAAAAAAAACCAAACGTTTTTTACAAAAACACATACGAAAAAAACAAAAAGCATTTCTTTATTAATGTAAAAAAAAGGAACATTAAAATATAATGTTTGTCTACAGTTTCACTAAAATTGTTCTGTTTTTAACGGCTCTTTCTTGAAAATATTTACGAAAGGTATTAAGGGTTTTGGTGTGTGAGCCGAACGCTAAATGATGTACTGTTTACTTTCCAACACTGCTTACAACACAGCTCCATTTAAAACTCCATGTTTGATTGGGCTGCAACTGGCATAAGGTTTATGTTACTGTTGCTCGGTAAATTAAGTTTTAATATAATTTTTAATCAACTTATAACATTCATATTTTTAATATATAAAATAAATTATGGAAATTCTCTGAAAATAGATACCAACATTTTTTTAATGGGATAACATTCCATTTGAAACCAAATCCTTCAAACAAATTGATTTAAAATATTTTTTCTTTTTAAATTCAGATACAAAAAAAAAATAATTTTTTTATTGAACAAAATGATACAAGAATAAAATATATTTTCCTCTTAAGCAGATTATAACTGTTGCATACTGTCAGATAAAAAAAAAGAATTCCATACAATTTTTGCATTTTAGTTTAATTAAATTGGAATTTGCATTATTTTGAAATCTATTTAAATCTAGAATTGCATTTGCAATCATGAATGGCATAAAGACTAAAAGCAACAACAACAAAAACAACAAAGTATTAAATTTAATTTAAAACTATTAAATATTTGCTTTCAATAGTGTTTTATCGGTGAACGTGTATCATTGGTAGAAAAATGTATGACAGTGAGTAAGAAAAGTTAAGTCATTGCTAAAAAAAATTTTAATGCTTTTCGTTTCGAATAAATAATTATGAATAACAAAACTTTGTCCCTTAACTTTTCTTACTCACTGTAATTGCACAAAAATCAAAAATATTTTAATAACAAACATTGAATGATTTTTATTGCCATTATTTCCGTTTTATTTATTAAATTACTTTAACATGTACATTTTGTGGACTTTATTTGGTTGTGAGTATGTCTGTCTGTCCGTTCATCCATTTAACCGCCTATATGTCCGTCCAACTGTCTATCCAGTCGATACTCGTTATCATGGTTGCTTAAATAGATATAAGCAATAGTGTGCATTTGTGTAGCATGTATTTATTTACTTATTTAAATAAATTTTTATATTTTGTTAACATTCATTGATACAAATGTACACAAAGTGTAGAGTTAATGTTTTTATTTTTTATTTTTTTTGCTCATCCTCTTTTACGTATAATAAATTGTGTTCTATGGAGAAAAACATATAAATTGGCTTATAAAAAGTAGAGCAATGCGAACTGGGTACCACCCAATTCGTATAATTTTCAAGTGGTTAATTGCATTTTGCAATAATTGCTGTATCCTTTGTGTATTGGATGAAAGTATAATAAAACTTTGAAATAAATTAAAAAAGGTGCATGAAATATATTGACAAATGATAAAATATGCTTTAAATATTTTATTGAATTAGTAAAGGAAATATTTTGTTGAGAAATAAAAGTGACTCGAACGGAATTGTTAGCCTATACCAGTGATAACCAAGCCCCGAACTAACCAAGCCCCGAACGCACGCACACAAAGATATTATGTACTTGGGTGCGGTCGCAGAGACTGATGATAGCCTGATGTTTTGAAACGAACAAAGTTGTTGTATACATGTGCATTGCCGACCGTGTCTGTGTGAAACCTACGATTATTGACTTACTGGCGAGCCTATGGAGTGGTTATCACTGGCCTATACCAATGAATTATCGAGCCCTTACCAAAAATAGCTTAAGCAATATAATTTCAAATTTTCGTTTTTTTCTTTAATAAGTGAATTTATTGGCAAACACCTTCATCATTTCCTAAAATGTCACAGTCACAAAAGGTACCGTTACAATTTAATAGCAAAAATAATTTTAGCTTAAGCGCCAACTTTCATACAAAATGTTTATGAAACAAAGGGTGGTTAAATTTTAAGGGCCGATGTTGATTTTGAATAAAACACAAATTATTTAGGAAATTATTAATAAACAAAACTTCTCCTTAAAGATTGTGTTTTTGTCACTTAAGCTCTTCTGCGGTAAGGGCTCGATATTGTAGCTATACAGAGCCTAATTGCAGAACATGGAGGCATATACATTTATTCAGTAAGGGGGCGTAGTAGTAGTATACTTAAAATAAATATTTGGATCGTTTGTTGTGGTTTTAAAAGATCACTGGATGTTGTCCATATATATATTACACTTTAAAGCAATGGTCACATTTAACAAACATTTGACGCCCTTCCCGTAACCACTATTTTTATTAAACATTTGTTTCGATTTTCATTAATTTGTTAGATCAAACAGCATTAAATATTTTATTTTCAGTAATTAACTTTAGAAGATCAAGATTATTAAAACGAAAGATAAAAGTCGATCAATTTAGTGGTCACGCATTTTTGGATGTTAATTTCACATTAAAAACGAACACAACTTATTTTTTGCTAAATGTTCACAGAAAAAAAAAATAAAATTGATTTTAATTAAAAACTTTGTAATATTAATTAAAAAACTTTGTTTTTATAAGTAAACAAATTAATAGTATCAATTAAATATTTTATGATATCAACAACATTTTATGCAGTTGATATAAATAAAGGTTTAACTAATTTACCAAAATTTTAAATTAAGGTGCCATGAATTAAATTCGATTTTGACCAGCAGTCGAATTTGCTGATCGAACGAATTTTCATTTAGTACAAAGAACAAATTATCGCCAATTGTTTTTAATTAAACCATTAATTAGAATAAGTTTTAATAAAAAATGTAAACAAAGGTAATACTTTTATCAACAACATTAATGCAGAAAATGTTGTTAATATCAACAAATATTTAATTAATGCAATAATTTGTTTGCTGGTGTAAATTTAATTAATATCACAAATTTTTCACGTATTTTTTCTGTGTATTTGGGCGCACATTCGAAAAAAGTACTATTACGATTTCACATAAGTACATTTTTATTAGTTTGCACTTTAAATAAATAAATTTTATTGTTTTAAAAATAAAATTACAGAATGCCTTACATTCAGAATGGGTCCAAGCAATTGAGCTTCTATGAGGTTTCATTCCACTTCTTTACAGGCAGAAATTTTATGCAAATCCTTATTACCAAAATATTTTGTACCATAAGGAAAACGAGCCTTTCCACTTGCAGTTTACGACCCTTTGGTCTTAAAAAATTACAAAAATAATTAGGAATGTGAAAAATTAACTAACATGATGAAAAAACTTTCAACATCAAAAAATGAAAAAAAATTCTGTGGCATTTTGACAAAACATCTTAAGTCGAGATAAGAAAATCTCGTTGAAAAAATAATTTTTATCAAATAATAAAATAAACCAAAATAATATTCGTAAATAATACAAAATTTTAAAAACGTAAACAAAAATATTTTTTAAATGAAATTTTTTTCAACTATTTAAATTTGACTTAAGATGTTTTGTCAAAATGCCACAGAATTACATTATCTAAAAATTTCTTAAATTTATTTGCAGCACCGAAGGCATATTTATTTTTGATAAAATAGTCGACACACAGCGAAATTTTTGACAGTATTGTCAATTCAAAATACCAAAAAAAATCTCTAGTCGATGTTCGATAGCCATCGAAAATCGTTTGGCAAATCCAACTCATAATAAGAGCCTGAAACTGATATTTTTTTTTATTTATGGTAATAAATGTGAAATCTAAGATTTGTTATAAACTTTTTATTCGAGAATTTGAAGAGTAAAAACAATTATACTTTTGTTCATTCATGTATGAGATAATTAAGTTTCTATCGGGTGATTTTTAGGCTATTATCTTTTTGGCAACACTGGTTTAAACAGCTGACGCACGTTTCGTGTTTTGCTTCACTGTCAAACATCTTCAGTTTGGTCTATTACAAAGTATATGTATACCAAGTACAATCAAGTGATCAGCTGTTCATCTCGATAGTGTCAAAATTTGCTTACATTTTTAGTGCGTCATGTTTTTTTTGTTTTGTTTATGTTTTGCTGTTTGACAGTATCAAGAGTTTTTACACAAACAAAATGAATGTGTTTTTTTATTGTTGATTTGTTGTAGACTTGCATGTACTTGGTATAAATATACTTTGGTCTAAAATTTAACCATGAATCGTCTTACAAACGAATAACGCTTGCAAATTATTGAATTTTATAATCAAAATGCGTGCTTTGTTTAGAAAGTTCATCGCGCGCTTCTTGTGTTCAGCGACGAAGCTCATTTTTGGCTCAATGGGTACGTTAATAAGCAGAACTGTCGATTTTCGAGTGAAGATCAGCCAGAAGCATTGCAAGAGCTACCAATGCATCCAGAAAAAGTCACAGTTTGGTGCGGTTTAGGGGCTGGTGGCACTATTGAACCGTGCTTCTTCAAAGATGATGCGAATCTTTACGTAACTGTGAATGATGAGCGCTACCGTGAGATGATATCCAACTTTTTTTTCCCCAAAATGCAAGAGCTTGACTTGCATGACATGTGGTTTCAACAAGACGGTGCCACATGCCACACAGCACGCTTAACAATGGACTTATTGAGAGACGAGTTCGGTGAACATTTTATTTCACGTTCGGGACCGGTCAATTGGCCGCCTAGATCGTGCGATTTAACGCCTTTAGACTATTTTTGTGGGGCTATGTTAAAGCTCATGTCTATACACATATACCCGCTTCAATTGACGCATTTGAAGACAACGTTGAAGCATTTATTTATGAGATACCGGCAGAAATGTTGGAAAGAGTATGCCAAAATTGGACTAAGCGGATGGACCATTTGAGGCGCAGTCACGGTCAACATTTGCATGAAATAATCTTCAAGCATTAAATTATATGGACCGTACTATCGATTCAAATAAAGATTTCATGAATTTTTCTGAATCTTATGTGTTTTTTTTTTTAACTTTCCTATTGCTCTTAAAAAATCACCAGATATTATTTTAACAACATTCTACAAATAAGTGAAAATAACTTAAAGAGCGATGCTTGTTCATATCCTTAAAGTTTTTCTGTAACTTTCGGCACTATAGCTTAGCTGCGTGCATATGCGAAGTACTTTTTAAATTGATGTAATGTAATTTTGCGAGTAGCGCTTAGTTTGGAAAGATAATGCGTTTAGGTAGTAGGTAGGTGTTGTTAAAACTAAAGCTAAGTTTTTGGGGGTAATGCTGTCTAAAATATGAAAAGAGGAGTGTTGGTATTGCTTACACTTTAATATAATTCTTTTAATATTACTGCCCAATCTCCTGTTACCTTTTAAAAACCCTCTTTAATCTTTGAAGGAAATAAATGAAATTTTTTTAACACTTTTTCTCGTAAAAAAAAAACATATAAATACAGTTGTTTGTGTATGCCATAGAGAGTACAAAAACTTTCTACAAGACTCCGAAAAAGGCTTTCAAATATATATTAAATATTTGAGCGTGTGTGTGTGTGTGAAAGTTAAAATAGCCAAAAGATATAAAATATAAAATTTGACAAAACAAAAGTGATAAAATCTTATTATTTATTAAATTCACAAGCATAAAAACTATATTATTAACAAATATTATACAAGCTGCAGGCGTTTTTATATTCTTAAAAATACAACAAATAAGACTATAAAAAATTTGTGTCCCAAGGTTGAGAGCCAAAAAATAAAAGGAAATACACCACTTATATAAATGACATGTTTGGGTTGACAAAAATAACATTGAATAAAAATTTATAAAATTTTATTAAAAATGAAAAATGAAATGAAATGAATGATAGATATTTACCATATTTTTTAAATACAGTCTTAAATTTTCTTTTTTTATTAAGAAGTATTTTTTTTTTTTAGTTTACGACATATAAGAAGTTTTAAAGAGTAAAACAAACTTTCGTCTTGATTTCATTTGTAAGGATTTTTACACTCGACACACACACAGCCAGACAGCAACCCCCGTCAACCACTTAAACAAAAGTAACTGATAAAAAAATTAATTAAATTCTTTTGCACTTAGTGCGAGTTTATTTAATTACTCAACCCCATCCGTCTCCTCTTTTATCATGTGAATACTTTAAAAATTTTCTTTTCTCTTATATTATTTTCTGTTTTTCTCTTTATAAAAAATAAACATTTTATTTATACTTATTTTTTTTTTTTTTTAAGCAATAAAAATACTGCAATTTCAACAAATAATGAAAAACGTGCAAGTTTCTAACGATTAAATTTGTGTTTTCCTTTTAACACGAAATAGAAAAAAGTAATAATTTGTTGTGTTATTTTTATTAAAAGTACTTAAACTTGCAACTAATAATGTTTTACGGTGTATGGCATAAATTACAAAATACTTACTGCATGCCAACGCACAATGAGGCGGAATGTAAAAGTTTTAAAACAAAATATAAGTTATTTAAATTATTATGGGAGTAAACATATGGGTAGCAGAGATTCTGTTTTAATTCTTCTGTTCTTTAGTTCTGTTTAAGACCAGTCCTGGTTAAGTTTTGGGTCAGTTCTAGTTCAGTTGTAGTGTAGTTCTAGTTCAATTCTAGTTCAGTTCTAGTTCAGTTCTAATTCAGTTCTAGTTCAGTTCTCGTTCAGTTCTAGTTCAGTTCTAGTTCAGTTCTAGTTCAGTTCTAGTTCAGTTCTAGTTAAATTCTAGTTAAGTTCTAGTTCAGTTCTAGTTCAGTTCTAGTTCAGTTCTAGTTCAGTTCTAGTTCAGTTCTAGTTCAGTGCTAGTTTAGTTCTAGTTTAGTTCTAGTTCAGTTCTAGTTCATTTCTAGTTCAGTTCTAGTTCAGTTCTAGTTCAGTTCTAGTTCAGTTCTAGTTCAGTTCTAGTTCAGTTCTAGTTCAGTTCTAGTTCAGTTCTAGTTGAGTTCTAGTTCAGTTCTAGTTCAGTTCTAGTTCACTTGTAATCCCGACACTCTTAAACAACACACTAGAAAATAACACACTTCTAAACAACACAATCGTAAACAACATACCGGCAAACAACTCACCTGTCAACAATAACCCACTCGCAATCAACAATACAATCCTAAATAATACCCACGCTAACAACAGCCGACATGCTTACAACAACACAAACGTTAACATCAACACAAACGTAAACAATAACTCACAAACAAACAACACTATACACGTAATCAACACTCATGTAAGCGTCAACCAAAATTATGATAATCCTCACGCAAACAACAACAACATAAGCATTAACAATATTTACGATTATAACAACTCACATGGCAACAACAACACACAAAACGTCAACAACAATACACACGGCAACAACATGCAAAACGTAAACGGCAACAACAGTCGCGTTTCCAACAACATGAACGGAAACAACACTAGCGCAAGCAGCAACACAACAGTAAACAACAACACATACAACAATAACACCACCACAAATAGAAAGAACAGGAGAATAAAAACAGTAGGGAATATAGCAACAAAACTAGAAGTTCTAAATATTAGAAGCTTATATAAAATTACACTACTAAATGAATTCTGGAACTACTCGGAATACCTAAAACCTATAGACCATAATTACAACACAAGACGAAAAGCAGAAGGAAGGTATAAAGTAGAACGATTCCACAACAATTATGGAAAAAACTGCCTTAGTGTTGTACTTCCAACTCTGTTCAATAAATTACCCACTAATTTACTTAACCTACCAAACACAAACAAAAGAAAGAAATTAATACAATCATATATTTTAAATTCGCAATGAAATATTGAACTTTTAAGAATATATTAATATATTGCCACGACCACTGAATTGTGAATTATTATTATTATCTTTTTTTTCGTTTTTATTATATTTAACATTAGAATAGAACTTATCCTGCAGATAAGCCACATGGCTTCGCGGGAAAAAACTATTAGTAAAATGTAAATTATTTCAAAATGTCAATAAATAAATGAATTTAAAAGTATAAAAAAGTACTAGTTCAGTTCTAGTTCACATCTAGTTCAATTCTAGTTCAGTTCGAGTTCCGTTCTAGTTCAGTTCTAGTTCAGTTCTAGTTCAGTTCTAGTTCAGTTCTAGTTCAGTTCTAGTTCAGTTCTAGTTCAGTTCTAGTTCAGTTCTAGTTCAGTTCTAGTTCAGTTCTAGTTCAGTTCTAGTTCAGTTCTAGTTCAATTCTAGTTCAGTTCTAGTTCAGTTCTAGTTCAGTTCTAGTTCAGTTCTAGTTCAGTTCTAGTTCAGTTCTAGTTCAGTTCTAGTTCAGTTCTAGTTCAGTTCTAGTTCAGTTCTAGTTCAGTTCTAGTTCAAGGCTGGAATCGTCACATTCTTGGTCGTATTGACAATCGTGCGAAAGATAATTACGTATAAAGAAAGGCATCATGACATACTACTGCAAACGGATCGTAATTTTCCATAAAATTGACAATAGTTTTTAACTTCAACAACACTTTTAATAGAAAACTAATTTCACAGTAGATTCAGAAATGCCAAAATAAGGCTCTTTTAAATGAATGATGAACTAAAATTAAAGCAATCAGATGCCAAAGCCGTTTCTCCAGTACTGCATTTATATGATATATTCCATAATCCGAAACATGTATTTTTACGTGACCAGTTGTACGTACACTTTTTACTAACGATTTGTGCCCAGTTCTATTTCATTTATTGTTTTAAATAAATAAAAATTTTGTAATTTTCTTAAGATATCTTCAAACCTAACAAATATTTGACGAAAAATTGAAAACATTTTAGCTTTATTTTTAAGAATTTTTTTGACTTACTTAACTTTATTTGTAAGTCCTTAATAATAATAATATAGAAACTATAAAGTGAGCTTTGATATAGCAAACGTTTTGCAAAAGCAAAAATTGTTTTTAATAAAACTAGTGGCTACGTGTAGGATGTCAAATTTTTGATAGGTGTAAACACAATTTTAAAAATATACGAGGATTCATTAGTCTTAAGGTCGTTGGTCTTTAAATCTTTTCTTACAATCAATAAAGTCTACTACTGTCCCTGAAAAATCGAAGTTTTATGTTCAAGTTTGAGTTTAAAATAAAATTTCTCTTTAAACAAAATAGGAAAATGTTATATATAAATAAAAAAATAAAAAATGTATAACAAATATTAAAAAAATAAAAGTAGAGAAAAATGTGCTTAAATAGAATTCCATCACGTTTTTTTTTTGCAACAATTTGTTCTAGTTTAACAAACACCACTTTTCGGGATGTTTGCCTGTGTGTATGAAGTATTAGAACAACAAAAAAACACAAAAAAATAATAATAAAAATTTTTTTTTTTTTTTTTGGTTTCTGGCGAGTTTATAGTTGGTATTAATTTAATTTTGTTTCATATTTCTTTTAAACTTGTGAACAGAAAACTAACTAGTTTCAAAACAAAAAATAAAAAAAAAATTCGAACAAATTTAAAAAGCTTATTTAAGAAAAATTTTTATTGTAGTTCATAAATTATTGCAGACGAAATTCGTAGTTTTAAGACAACAATAGTGTAACGACGTTTTGGAGACGGTGTACAAAAGCATGTGTCATATGAGCTTGTATTATTAACTCGACATTGTGGTGTCTTAACTCAATCGATGTGGTGGCTTTAATTAAGACAAATTACAAAAAAAAAGCCTTTATAGTCTACAGCGCTTCGGAACCAATTTTGACTATTTTTTTTAATTTATTCTTATCTTTAATCATTTCTATTTTTAAAAATCATATTTTGTAGTTAATTAAAGAATAAAAAATTTTGCATGTGTATTTTAACACTCAAAATCAATTATAAATTTTATTTGCCATTTTAACATTTTTATTGATTGCTTTTAAATTTTAAATCTATTTGAAGAGAAAACATATGTATTTATAAATTCCTTTTAAACGGGTAGAGCGTCACACAGTGGAGCGATTTTGAAAATAAAAAGATAAAAACGATTCCAGTTTTAGTTGCATGAGTATAAAAATTATTAAAAAAAAGTATAAAAATTTAAGGTGGGTTGGCCAATTTATAAAAAAAAGGAATTAAATTTCATTGTGCTAAATTTGTCATCGCTTGTGTTAAAAATGTTTCTTAAATAAAATATTTTTCTGAAAGCTTTACTCCTTTTCCGCTGTTTCCACATGCAAGTGCAAGTTCAAAAAACTCAATACACTTACACTTTTTCACAAACATTCACATAATTTTTGTACTTTCAGCCAAATGGCTATTTGCTCGATTTTGCGTTGATGATACGTGTTTAATTCCATATCAAATCGATCAAGAGTGGGTCATAACCCCTTCCGATTCTAATGAAATTTTGTGAGAAGGTTCCTTTTATCTTACTGAACTACCTAAACAAAAGTGGCAAGCGTTTTTTTAAACATGAAAATTTTATTTAAACACAATTTCAATAAAACAAACCGACATAGCGATCTGTCAAATAAGATTTATCAGCCGGGTGGTTTCTAATTCGCATTCTAATGGGTTGTTTCGTATCAATTGTATACAAATGAGAAGTTTTGACATACAAAAAACGCTTCCGCTCTTACCCAGTAAAAAACGTGCTACAAAAGGAGCAGGTTTTTTGTATGAATCCATACCTCAAATCGCTTCAAACCTGCTGATTGGATGCCTGATTTTTGTATGGGGTGTTCCCGGTTTGGAGGACTATTTTCTGCTGACAATAAGCGCTTCTTTTAACATGCAAACACAGCGCTCCTAGAGTGTTTTTTTAAGGGCTAACTATATTAACATATTCATTGATGTTTTGCTTTTACTTCTTTAAATGCTTTTTTCCAATCATTTTCGTAATATATTTTTTTTCGCTTAAAACCACTCTTCGTTGTCAGCACTAAATTAGCAGATTTTTTGTATGTTTTATTCGTTATCATTTACTGCTTCATAAGAGCTCTCTAATTGAAGCGCTTGAGTATGCGCTTTTTCTCTGTAGTGCTTCAAAAAACCCAAAATTTTTTTACTGGGTATTTAGGTTGCTCAGTTATAAGGAACATATCGAGCCCTAATAGCAAAAATGATGTAACCAACACCATTATAGATTTTTGTTTTTTGATGAAAATCGATCGTTTTTGATCATTTGCATCATCTCTAAAAATCTCATATCTCTAAGAAGTATCGTTACGAAATAAGAGCAAAAGCACTTTCAAACGAAACCCTAGACTTGAAGCAAAAATATTTAAAAAAACCATCTACTGTAAAATTTTATTTTTGTTGGTTACATAAATTTTGCTATAAGGGCTCGATATATGAACGAAAAAATTTTTTTTAATTTTTTTTTTAAAGTTATGTCATATTCAAAATGTCATAATTTCGCTGAATTGGCCGAATGTGTTGAGTTTATTTCTTCAATATCTCGAAAACTACTTCACATACGAAGATGATTTTAATGCCATTATTAAAATCAATTTAAAAATTCTATTTTAAGATTATTTTTTTTAAAGGTTGCGAAAGAAATAAATCGATCTTAAAAAACAAACACCTCCTTCAAAATTTCAGGATTTTTAAAGGACAGTTTGAGGTATTATTTAAAAAAAAAAATCAGCCAAATAAAAAAAAAGTTTTTCATTTTTCGAAAAAAAATTTATTTTTTTTTTTTCAAAATATGGGTAGTTCCAAAGTGTTGAACGTGACAGTCGTACGCATCAAAATGCAATAAAATTTTAAGCAATAAATATTTTTCCGTTTTCTTAACCCATAAATTATAGCACTAAGAAAGCACTGTTATCTTTGCTAAACTTTATGGAGGGCGCGATTCTAGGCCAAAGATTATGGCAAAAGAAGTAGCGGTTCGAACGTGAAAAAAACAGAAGTAGTATTTTTGGCCATGTATAAAAAGGCGTAATTCAGCGAAACCTGCCACAATTTTTTTAGTCAAACTACTTTCAATATTTTACGAAGCAATGTAACATTTTAATGTCTTGTTTTGATTCCAAAATCTTCTGTATTTTCTTTTTTAAGCCAAAATCGGGATCGATACGTGACATTTCGAACGTGAAATTTTTTCCGTAATAATTTAACTCAATAATGATCAAAATAAAATAAAAATTTACCGTTAATCCGAATAACATATTTCTCTTTGAACTCTTCCTTAGATTACAGACCATGTAAGAAAATTTTGTTTGGAATAATTTTTATCAAATATCACCTCTTTTAAGAAAGATAAATATTAAAGAAAACATACAATAAAACATTCTCACATATAAAAAATTACGTTTGCACAACTTTGCAGTCTGATTGTTCATCTAAGTGAACAAATTTATGGGTAAAATTAGTAAAACCTAAAAATGTTCGGTCACGGTGAACCTTTTGACGGAAATGGCCATATGTGACGCGAAAAATAGAAAGGGACCTAAGGGTTTTGCCATTTTAAAGATTTAAATACGTGTATCTTTGGTGTACCATCACTGAGCGTGTTGGTATTGGTCTCATTTGAAAGCGACACATCTCAACCTTGTTGGTCAACCTTGAAAACGCGCGTAGGTCGTCCCTACCTCTTGTTTGTGTAGTTGGTTTTTACTGTTCCCTTTACCTTACTGGTCCCTTTCTCTATGTCACATATGGTTTGTAGCCCCAAGTATTCTCTTTAAAATGTAAAGTATGTAAAGTAGTTTTCGAGATATTGAAGACATTAACTCAACACATTCGGAAAATTCGGCAAAATTATGACATTTTTAATGTGACATAACTTTCCATATAAGATAAAAGGAAACTTCTCACCAAATTTCATTTAAATCGAAAGGGGTCGTGTCCCACTCTTGGTCGATTTGACATGGAATTACCCATGTATACACAACTTGCATTTTAATTGGCTGCACGCAACGAAAAAACATGGTTGTGGTAAACATATTCTAAGAGCAACATATTATGTTAAGAATTATGATTGTAGTCACCATATTAAGATTATTATTGAATCATATTATGACTAAACATACTCGTGCTATTACATCATAATATTTTTCCCTTAATCACATTAGTATTCTGTTAATCATACTAAGTTAAGAAGTAATCAAATTATTGTCTTGTTAATCATAATAAGCTAAGAAATTAATCATATTATTGTCATGTTAATCATAATAAGCTAAGAAGTAATCATATTATCATCATGTTAATCATAATAAATTTAGAAGCAATCATATCATGATACAGCACCTTTCATAGCTGTCATAAAAATACAAAATAAATTAAAATATTTTTGCATCGATTTTTTGTTTTGTGGCTTTTTACAATTTTTCTTAATGTTAATCAAATAGCGGAGTTCAATAAAAGGCTTGCAAAAGAGCAAATGAAAAATCTGTGGTTTTCATGGGCAACCGCGTGTGTCCATTTTTTCGATTTTAAGATGTTGATGAAATATCGTAGCACTTTTGTTAAATATAACGAAATCTCTGTGTGTTTTGTTGTTGGATTCTACAAAAAAACTATGATATTTTGCATTTGCACTATTACATCACTAATACTTGAATGAACTCCGCTAATATATTAATTTTTGATTTTCTTTAAACTTGTTTTTTTAAGGAATTTTATCTTTTAATTTTTTAACCGCTCACAAATAAGAAAAACGACACAACTGCTTCAAAATTATTTTACAAATGGCGCTGATATAATATGATTAGAGTAAAAATAGTTTGATTGCCTCTTTAAAATAATATGATAAATGTACAGAAAGTTATCATGTTATGGCTATTAAATATCATGATATGGTTGTGAGAAATGTAATATGTTTAGAAAGTTATCATAATTTAGTTGTTAGAAAAATAATTATTTTTCGGTCAACAATACTCAAATTCATAATTGCGATAAACATTGATATGTTTACAGTAACTATAATATTGTTGATATTAAATAAAAATAACAATTATATGTGTACGACAACAATATATTGTTACATTAAACATAGTGTTGTTGCCGTAACCATGCCTAACCATATTTTTTCTCTGCGTGTGTGTGTTTTTTAACATTAACCTTCAGTATGTTAAATGGCAAGTCGTCGGCTTAAAATGTAAACCTGCTAACTCCCTTTTAACAAATTTTACAAGAAAAAACAAACAACTTTTTATTTTTCCTATTTGCTGCTTGAGAGGAAAACCAAAAATATTGTTGATATGACACACTTCAGGACTCAAATTGAAGAAAAACTACATGCTGGTCGACGAGGCATATCTTTCTCTACCATACGGCATTAAAATCTAAATTTACGAATAGGCGGGAAATTTTTCACGTTTGCGGCTACCTAAACGCTGATAAGAAGAGGTAAAAAAAATCGAATTTTTTAAAGTTTTTTCCGATTTTGATGTTGAAGATTTTTTTTTTGATTTTATTAATCACAATTTTGGTTCTTTATGGAAAGATCTAAAACTGTCTCAGAGGGTAAATCAAAATTCCGAACGGTTTGCAAGATATGGGACTGAAAAACTTTTTTGCAAATATGACACCGAGGCCCCAAACCTTTGGGGGCCCATAAAAAGTGCATGACTTTGGCCAAAACTTGGGCACACGGGTCTTTTTTTTTTGTCTTTTGTCACATAGTGGTGTCCGTTTATGGTTATTTTTTCCTTGACTTACAAAATTACACACAGTGTTATGGACCGATCTTTACGAATTTTGACACTGTGATTTCTAGTAAGGACTAATTCATGAGTTAGGCCATCTTTATTTGTTTAAACTAAACATCATTATAAAAGTCAATGGTTGTAAAATTTATTTAAGAGTTTATAAATTATAAACAAATTTGTGATAAAAATAGTGCTTTTGTGTTTTTTTCTTTTGACTTTTTAATCTTTTTAAAGTATCAGGACTTTTGGTAATAACAGATATCATAACAAAATTTTATTTTTTTAAAAATTCCCAAATCTCTTCTTTAGAAAATCTATTTCCAAATACAGTCAAATCCCGATTATTTGTACCCCGTTAAATCGTAATTCCCAATAATTCGTCATAAGCTGTCGGTCCCTTGAAAAAATTTCGTTAATTCGTAAAATTTCCATATATTTTGGTCCCCTCGCTAATTCGTATTTTTTTTTTTCAAATAAAATCTTCTCCTCTTATAAATCGCAATTGTTTGCTAATATAACTTATAATTGGTAATTAAAACAACAGATACATGGAAAGAATGATTTTTTGATTAACGCTATTTTTTGCGTGGGGTTTTGCTTTTGGTTGTGTGCGTGTTTATTTTCTTAAGATCAGTTTGTAACATGAATAATTTGTATATATTTTATTTTTAACAATTGTTTTTTATGTTTTTTTAATCTTTTTAGTAAATAAATTGAAAAGCCCCGTTAATTCGTATTTATTTTATTTTATTTTATTTGAACATCGTTAAATCGAAACCCCGCTAAATCAAAAACCACTATAATTCATAAGAAATGGCCGGTCCCTTGCGATTACCAATTATCGGGATTCTACTGTATAAGTACAAATCTCTGGCAACACTGACTGACCACTTAAATACAAAAAAAATATTGCTCTTGATCTACTAAAAACATTTTAAAATAACCACATAAATCATTTTGTTATAACAGTCGATGTATCTTTTATTATAAACTTGAATTGATTTCCAATTTTTCAAAATATTTTAACAAATTATTTTTAGTTTTATTTTTATTTATTTGCGCATACAAACCGTCATTTATTCTAAAATTATCTTAAAGAAAATTTTTCATTTTACACATTGAAACATCAAATTCATATGACCATGATTTGTTCTTTTTTTAAACTTTAGTCGGTAATTTTCTTTAATTTTTTATTTTTAGAAAAAAATAAACAATTTTATCTGATTGCTATCTTTCCGCTTTAAATGATTTTCTTTTTCAATTTAGTAAAAAAAGCGGAAACTAATTTTAAATTTGTCACGAGATGTATTGACAATTTTGTAAAGAAAAAACAAGAAAAACAAATAAAAATTTCAAGATGTTGCCTGGGCAGAAAAAAGTAATTTCTGAAATTAAGGGAAATTTAAAAATTTACTAACTCATTAAAATTAAGGGAAATTTAAAAATTTACTAACTCATTAAAACAAGAAATTTATTTATTTTAAATAAATAGTGTCATTCTTTGTAAGGCTTCCTCATTATCAGACTACTTCTTAGTAATGTAAACGGTATGAGAGATCACATTAACGAACAGAAAGTTAATAGAAATTTAAATAAAATGTACGAAAATTTGCCTGATTTAAATCCAACGCAAATAAAATAAAATAAGACCATTACATACGAGGGTGGGTAATAAGTGGGTTGTATATTACTTGATACAAAAATAAATAATTTTGATATATAAATACAATGATGAATGGTAAAAGCACGACCAAAATTGCAGCAGAGATACATTTTATGATATTTTAGATATCTTCAATAGTCAATATGATAAAGTTTGGCCCACTGTAGCAGTTTTTGTGTAAGCATATTACTAAGATTAAAACCTTTCAGGGATAGGTATCCCAGATAAAACTATAAATTTAATAAAGGAGCAGTATAGCAATGCTAAGCCCGGCGGACTTACTGGCGAATCGTTCGACAAACTATCAGGAGTCGAGTAAGGATGGTTGTTTTCACTATTTCTCTTTGTGGAGACACCGGAGGAAGCCATTTTTTAAAAAAGGGGGATACCATGGAGTGTTTACGAAAGCCTTAAAGATCTACACTATGCAGACGGCACAGAACTAATCACAGCTTAAGCTGAGCATCTGCAAGATAAACTTTATAGACGTGTGTCAATAGCAGCAAGAAACGGAATTAAAATCTACTCATATAAGACGAACGCTTGTACCATTTAGGGCAACCAAACTTCATCTCTTTTGGCGCCCTTTGCTTCAGTGGGAGTTAGAGGGATATTTAATATATATATAAACTTCATCTTTCACTATTAACAGCACAACAACATTGAAAACGGGACGAAAAAATGATACGACAGGGTTGCATACATAAGAATTTGTAATATATGGAGCTCCAGTGAACTTTTCCCGGTGACGAAGGTATCGCTTTACAATACTTGCGTAAAATCGTTACTGTCATACGGATATAAGCCATGGCTCGTAAGTACGATAAGCAAACAAAACTGCATGTATGAAGATCTGAAGCTATGAACTTCTTAGGCTGTCTCACCAGGAGGTTATCAATAATCAAATAAAATGCAAAAAGCTTAACAGGTTACGACACACTCTGCGAAAGCCCTTCGATTAAATATGGATATTTCCACTGGATTTTAATTTTTGTCAAGTTACGCTACCAAGCTTTTCAAATTTAAATTTTTTTTGTATTTTGGTGTGAAGCGCAAAAACAAAAGAATAATTTGTTGATGGCGTAACATGACACTTATGTGGAAGTTCCCATATATCATTCTATAGTGGAATGGAATCTGCAATGCAGTAGAAGGCTCGGTAGACCCAAATTATGTTGGAGAAGAACACATAACTTGAGGAAATTGGCAAACATTTTAACGAATAAAGATTTTTAGCATTAGATGGACAACAATGGCGAGTATTTTTTTTAGTTTTGCACTTTTTCCAAAACAATGCGATGCTGACAATGGATTTCGGTAAAGGAGACCAAAAAAATATACGTGTAACACCGTTTTTAAAAATCACATCGCCCTGTGTAAAAATCGCATTTTTTTAGGAGGGGCAAAAGTTTGTGTGTTATTTACATCTGAGGTATAAAGTGTGTTTAATAACTTTATAGAAAATTTTGCGGCAAATATTTTTGTGGAACATATTAACCCGCTACTCCCCTTTATAACGGCAATTTTTGTCCCTACTCAAACAAATCGTAAAAAACTCCCTAAAAAGGGAGAGGGCAGAGATGAAATGTACCACAAAAATTTTGGACATGACATATCTCTATCCGATGGTTCAATGACTCTGAGACATAATATAGATTCAAGGTCGCTTATGTGGTTAGTGACTCTGAGAATTAATTTAGGTTCAAGGTCGTTTATGTACCGATTTATCTCATATTTTAGCTGTTTAGCTGTTCTTATCTTATTGAAGTTCACTTTTATTTAAATATACCCAAATAAAAAAAACCAACTGTGTCCAATCACATGATCGTTGTGGCCAATAAACATTGTCGCGAAGCGAGAAAACACGGCCATTGAATTTCTCGCGCAGAAGAGCTATTGTTTCGTTAGCTGTGTGTCAAGTGGCACCATCCTGTGGGAACCACATACCATCCAGGTCCATATCCTCCATTTCTAGCAACAAGAAGTCCGTTTTAATCTCGCGATAGCGAACACTATTCATGGTAATTGCTGGGCCGAACTTATTTTCGAAGAAGTGCGACCCGATGACGCAACACGAACTGAGAAAGCATGCACAGGTATTTTCACATTTCCTACAGAACCAGTTTACTGAAATTTGATTATGCTGGCCAAAAAATCACAAAGTGTACAAAATGCACTTTGATTTGAACGCCCATTGTCGTGAAAGGCTTCAACAATCTTAACGCGCTGCTCAGCTGTAGACCTCTCCATGATTTAATTTGTCAAAATCTTGACGTTGAGGTGTTATTCACAATGAACATCGTGCATTATGGTTGGACCACCCTTAATCTTGAAGTCTTTCCATTAGAAGGGCTTTTTGTCCTTTGACCTTCAATATGCTACCAAAATCAAGACCTAGACTTGTAGTGGAGCAGCTAAAAAAACTGTAAACATAAAACAAAAACCACTGTCTTAAAAAAGTTTCAGTGATGAAAATTTCCTGACCTTTTCCTTGATTAAATAAGTTATAAATTAAGTTCATCCAAAAACTCGTCTTGCAATTACAGAAGATGAAAAATATTTAAAAGATTTTGACAGAATTACTTTTAATCCCATTAATAACAAAATTGAAGCTTAACTTTAGCATCATACAACAATAAAAGCAAACTTTTTTCACAATAAAGCTCGCACATTTATCAAATTGCCTTGTAAGAATTCCAATTCGGGAAAATAATCTGCTAAAGGTATTTTTGTTTTTCTCCAAACAAACCTGATTAAATTAAATTTTTGCTTCGAGCTCTTAAATTTACACAGCTAAAAACCCCCACCACCCAATCACTACATTTTTCTTCCTACCCCACTTTTTATTTCAACCAAAAACTATAATCAAATTTTTGTTTGCGTGAAAGTCAAGAAGAAAAAATATAGAAAATATTCACACAAATTCCAATCAAATAAGGTGCTTTTTTACACAATCAAAAGGACCCGATGACTTACTGCTCTACTGCGACTCTACTCCAGAATTTGGTTTTTTTGTACAGTTAATAGAGCTTTTGAACTTTCGCAAAGGTGGAACAAAAATTGTTTGTATAGGTAATATATTTGTTAGACATTAGTGTGTGTTTTATATTGAAAAGTACTTGCCAGCGAATAGAAAATAAATTGGCATAAAATTCGTTTAAAATGATGTTGATGATGATGACAGGTAAATTGCGGCAGTTGGGTAGAAGTGGGTGGTTTATGCACCAAAAGGTAAAAGTGACAGAAATTGTAGATACGACAAATTGTAAAATTTTAAAACCAAACTAAATTGTCTAAGGGCCTGCTACCAACATAAATAAAAAATAAAAGAAAATCATGGTAAAGGAGGAGGGAGGGAAAAGAAACTTTAATGTTATTTCATGATGGAAATAAATTGCATTGCATTAAATGACGTTAAAAGTGCTAAATCTTTATACAGAGACAAATTTTATAAACATGGAAAAAAAATATATTATTAAGAGAGTAAAGTTTGGCCTTCTGAAGCGAGTCTTGTGTAAATTATTAAATTATAAAAAGGACTTTATTTAAAAATGTTGCTTTAAACTTTTTTTAAGTTCAGACCTATGTTAAAAAACTGCAGTCAAAATAGTAAAAGTCATAAGATTTTGCCATTTCTGCAACTTCTTAATTTTTCATTGGCCAAACAGACACTGTTGCTTTCACTTCTTATTTTAAAATATAAACAGTCGCAAACAAAGCAAAAGCAAAAAACGAAAAGTTAAACACAACAAAGTACTTTGGCTGTCAACACGTGTTTGATTTGACATTTAATAAATTCCGAAGTTAAAGCAATAGAGATGTTGTGCGTTGTTTAGTTTTTGATTTTGCAGTTTGAACTGCAAATGGTTGGAATACAACTTCAGGTGGCAATTAAAGGCTTGTATTCGATCTTAAGATTTGGATTATGCCATAATATTTGTACATGGTTTGTGTCTTTAATAACTTAAGTGATTTTCATTATTACTTAAAAGTCAAAGTAAATTTTATTGCGGAATTTCGTTTTTTTTTTAGTTTTTCAATAAGCTTAAGCGTTTCTGAGTTGCGCGAACATATGTTAATCTATCTATACAATATATAATTTCTTAGTATGTCAGGATGTTTGCATGTATGTCCTATTCTTTCCGCAACTTTCTGAAGCCATCTGATGACATAGGAAGCAGAAATTTGGCACACTTGAAGTACTTTCTCTGCGGAAGATCGTACCGAAGCCATATTTTTGATTTTCGGCTTTTCAACTAGTATAACTATAAAGATCTGATAGAAAAGATGTTTTTTTTATAATATGGGGAACTTTGGGCCCCACCCGGCACGGCTAGGCACCGTCGGATTGACCTGAAAAATTAGATCATGATTTCTTACAACAAACCTCATATTTTAAGCAGCGCAAACAATTAAATTTAAAAACAAAAAAATCCCATTCAAGATGCGACCAGTCTAATATGCACCCAGAGAAAAAACAACAAAACAATTTTTAAAATTTTTTAACCATATAATGTTTAATTTAACAAATCATTGTCACCGACAACCATATTATGGTTAAAAAAGTTTCTTTAAAAATAGTTTTGTTGGTTGTGACCATAATAAAACATGTTTTTCTTTGTGTGTATATAGATCTTTTTTTGTATTTAACGTCTATAGTGTCAGTTTTTGGAGTGTCATAGTGTCCATGGACGCTATGACACTGGACGTTATGACATACCACCTTATTTACTTTAGTAGTAATTTTTCTAAAATTATCGAAAAAAATCTCGTAATTTATAAGATTTCTGGATTTAGAATTATTCGATTAATTTTGAAATTTTATTCGTTCAAAGTACATACAGTCATGGACATTAAATTAGCACAAAATCCCTGTAAATTTTGATCGTGTTTTTTTTGAATCTTTTCCCTAATTGGACCAATTGTTTTGGTCTGTACAGTTGCATAACGATATCTAGCTTCTATTAAACCAAAAATATTACCGTTATTTTTTATATTTATTTTTTTTTATTACTGATTTTTGTCGTTAGTAAAATTCGGCTTGGACAGCAAATTAGCACAACGTGCATAAAAGTGTTGTAAAAGTATTTTTTTCGCGTAATTTTCTAGTTTTGTGCTGTTTTACCTAATTGCTGCAAAAAATGGGACGGGCAAAAGATTGCACGCACGAGAAGCACATTATCGTTAACCTGTGGAATGACGGAAAAAAGTCGGCTGAAATTGCCGAAATTTTGCATCGCTCGCGAAAAATGGTTTATAATGTGATTATTTCCTTGAAAACAAACTCAGTTAGTGCAACAGAAATCAAAAAACGAAGCCACGGGTCAAAAAAATAACTCAAATAGTGGACCGTACTATTGTTCGGAAGTCGAAGATTGACCCTTTCATGTCCTCACGCGATATTACGAACGAAATTAACTTTCAATTTGGGTTAAATTTATCAGACAGGCTTATACGACGACGTCTGAATGACGCTCAGCTGTTTGGACGCGCAAGCCGGAAGAAGCCACTTCTATCAAAAAAAAAAAAAAAATAAAGCCAAGCGCTTGCTGTTTGCTCGTACCCACAAGTCTAAAGACCTCTCATTCTGGAAAAAAATACTTTTGGGTGATGAAACGAAGTTCAATCGTATGGGACCGGATGGCAGAGTGCTTGTTCGTCGACCAAAACGCCAGGCATTGAATCCACACTACACTCAGAAGACCGTGAAGTATGGAGGAGGAAGCATTATGGTGTGGGGATCATTTTTAGGGCATGGTGTGGACCCAATTGTGAAAATTAATGGACAAATGCACCGTTATCAGTATATGGACATTCTTAAGAACCAAATGGAACCTTATGCTTTTGAGCACATGCCAGTTTCATTCACATTCATGCACGATAATGACCCCAAACACACGTCGAAGCTTGTAAAAGATTGGTTTTCTAAAGAACACATCCCCGTTTTAGACTGGCCGGCTCAAAGTCCCGACTTGAACCCAATTGAAAATCTCTGGCATGATGTTAAAAGTGCAATTGCTCACCATAAGTAAAAAAAAACTTGGATGATTTGTGGAGTGGAATACAGGCTGCCTGGTACTCGATTCCTATAGAGCGTTGCCACAATTTGATTCAAAGCATGCCCCGTAGATGCCACGCGGTGCTTGAAAATAGAGGCTACACTACTTAATATTGATCAAGTTAACTAAAAATTTCGTCCAAGTTTTTGTTTTTGTTTGAAGAAGAAGAATATGAATTTCAAGTTTTTATGTTTACAGATTTTGTTACCAGAACTAAAGCACAGTAAAAATATGATTGTTTTTATGGTAAAGTTTTGCGCTAATTTAATTTCCAGGACTGTATATACATAAAGGGTGCAATCTCCATTTATTTCATAAACTCATGAAATAAAGCCATACGATTACATTTCGCGACCTTAGGACAACATGGTTTTAACTTTTATGTAGTTTAGGTGCAAATATAACCTTGTTGTCCTTAACATAGCGTTTACATTTGCCAGTACTGGCAAGACAGTAGCAATTCATTCAAACTTTTTCACTAATACATAAACGCTTTTACAGCTATTTTGTTTTTGCAATGTTTTGCCAACTAATATGTATATGCTTACTGTCTTGCCAGTACTGGCAAATGTAAACGCTGTGTAAAGCTTCGTACAGACGATGGTCAGATCTTACAATATTGGTAAGCAGCGTTGCTTAAATTGCATTAAAATTGGCTAAAATGTCTTACAACTGTGTGAACATTGTAAGCTCAATTGTATTTGCAGATGTGCAAAATTAATGCATCTGACAATGAATCATTGTCAGAAAAATTTTGCTGTTGGCAACGCCTGCTTACAATATTGTAAGATCTGACCATCGTCTGTACGAAGCTTAAGTCTCGATTTGTTGAATTCTTGTAATGTGTAAATAAAGCAATACCAAAAAGTTAAACGAACGAATTTTGCGCTCGTCATCTATAAACAAGGGGAGCAGACTCCATTGGATGTTGCCATAAATCAAAGAAACAAGATTTAGCATTGCGCAGGTCCGTTATTTTTATGAGTGATGAAACAATAGAATTTATGTATGTGTATTTGTGTGCGTCTTTCATTTTTAACAACAAACACTCATTTGCAGTCTATGATGACGTAGATGTGAAACAGAAAACTTTTTTTGTACAGCTGAGTGCGCAATCATGTTTTTTTTTGATTCATGGGATATTGATGCTTTAGTTCATTGGTGCTCAAAAATGTTTTGCATATGTATTGAGAGAGAATTTTAAAATACAGAGATACGCAAAACTATGCGCACCAGTAACTAAAGTTTAGTTATACTCTCATACTCACTATTTTCTCATATGAAAAGCAACTGTTTTCATATTTTTCGAAAATTTGCACACTTTTTATTTTTGATATTTTTGTAAGGAAAAAAAATAACTAAATGAAGAAGAACAAATTCCATCATAATTATTCAATCACAAGTATGTATTTATTTTTAATGTTCGCTTGAAGTTCCATTATTGTTTTATATTTTAATAAATTATTAAGTAAAGTGTTTGTAAAGTAGCTGAAAACCAGTACAGGAATTAGGAAAACATTTTCAACAAGAAACAATAACATTAACCTAATTTATATACATAGTATTACATACATATTCGATTTTGTCAAATGTAGCTCCAATTTTCTTATTGGAGTGAATTGGGTTCAAATTTGCAATGTATTTTCTTCTTATTAATGAGAATAACAAAACATAATATTACCAATGCAAATATCTTTGAATTTATAGGTTTTTGTTTTTTATTATAAAAACTATGTAAAAAGAGATACCTACCTTTGTTTCTAAACCTCTCAGTAGTGTTTTTGCAGAACTTTTAATAGCAGCCTCGTAACGCCAACAGACAAGTTTAATACTTTTATGAAGCAAAATTAAACAGTAGAGTCAAGCTCGAACAAACAAATTGCTAAAAAATATTTTAATTTATTCAGAAAAACTTATTATTTAAACTTAGCAGTAATAATCCTTAAGGCCGTTACACACTATCCCACAAAGTCTTACGTATTTTATGAAAATGCTTCCCTGACGAAATTATTGTTTATAAATTTTCAGAAAACAATAACAACTTATCATGACAGGGTTTCATTTTTATAAAATACGAAAGACTTTGTGGGATAGTGTGTAACGGCCTTAAGCGATACCGAATTTTTATACCCTCCACCACAATTAGTTGTGAAGAGGGTATATTAAGTTTGTCATTCCGTGTCAAACTTTTTTATTATTCATCTCAGACCCTATAAAGTATATATATTCTGGGTCCTTGAGTAATTTTAAGTCGATTTAGCCATGTCCGTCTGTCTGTCCGTCTGTCCGTCTGTTGAAAACACGCTCACTTTCGAAAAACTCAAAAGAAATAAACAAACTTGGTGTCAAATTGCTTGTAGTTATCCTAAGCAGTTTGGGATTGAAATCCAGTAAAATCGGTTCAATAGGATCTGAGCTATGAATCAAAATGTGGAACCACCACCTAAAAAAATTGATAATTTTGTTACAAAAACTAACATTAATGGTGGAAAAATGCACAGAATGATATAAGATTTCGCAGCAGTTCGTTTTATTTAACTGGAAATCACGCTGTAAAATTTCTTGAAGATCCGTTCATGATTTACCCTAGGCCCCATATAAGCCCTACTCCCGGAAAAGAGTACAGTAAGCCTAAAACCCTAAATAACAATGCTATCATAACAAATTTTGGCACGTCACAGTTAAATAGGACTAGAAATGAAACTATCAAAAGTTTCGTGAAGATCGGTCCATAATTTAACATAGGCCCCATATAAAACATACTTCCAGAAAACAATTTAGTACGCCTAAATCCGTAAAAAATAATGCTATCATAACAAAATTTGGTACATCAAAATTTTTTAGAACTAAAAATCAGACTGTGAAATTTCGTGAAGATCGGTTCATAATTTACCATAGGCCCCATATAAACCTTACTCCCGGAAAACAGCTTAGTACGTCTAAAAACGTAAAAAAGAATGCTATCATAACAAAATTTGGTACATCACAGTTTTATTGAACGAGAAATAAGACTTTAAAATTTTGTGAAGAACGGTCCATCATTTACCATAAGGCCCATATAAACCTTACTCCCGGAAAACAGCTTAGTAAACCTAAATACGTAAAAAATAATGCTATCATAACAAAATTTGGAACATATAAGTTTTACAGGACTAGAAATAAGACTGTGAAATTTCGTGAAGATCAGTTCATAATTTACCCTAGGCCCCATATAAACCTTACTCCCGGAAAACAGCTTAGTACGCCTAAAAACGTAAAAAAGAATGCTATCATAACAAAATTTGGTACATCACAGTTTTATTGAACGAGAAATAAGACTTTAAAATTTTGTGAAGAACGGTCCATCATTTACCATAGGCCCCATATAAACCTAACTCCCGGAAAACAGCTTAGTACGCCTAAAAATGTAAAAAATAACGCTATCATAGTGTCGGTGGAGGGTATCAAAGATTCGGCACAGCCGAATATAGCACTCTAACTTGTTTTATTATACAAAATTACTGGGCCTCTTCAGCTAAAGAATTAAAAGAAACAATTTATTATTCTGTTTTGATGTTATGGTCTATTTTTAAATGCGTTACTCATCTTTTGCATTAAAAATGTTGGCTTAAATCTAGTTTACCGACGCAGCTCCAAATAAAAAAAAAGTAACTACGGTGGCAGAAAATTTAAAAATAAAGAAGAAAACCTTAAATAAAGAAACTGGCGCAAGCGCTTAGTTTTCGAGTTATGGGCGTTTTTAATTTTCATAGAAATATTTCGTTTGGCGGAAGTGCAGTTTCCGGGCCACGAAAAAAATATACCACCCTATTCAAAATAAAAAAGAAAAAAACCAAAATTAAAATTTAAGGCGGCTGAGGCACGTGGGGCCCCCTGGAACCAAAAAACTGCCCGCCCACTTAGTTATATGTGTGGGTACCCAAATTAAAGGTAATTTGCTCACGATTGCAAATCTGTATTTTATTTTCGCATATTACTTTCCTCTTTAGGTTAATTTAAGTATTTTTAGGTGCAGAAAAGTTTCAGTTTACGAAGCCGGTGTTTGTTATACCATAGGGGGGAAAATCCTTGTGCCCGGCCGAAGGCCGTCTATACAGAGAAGCTTTAGTTAGCGAAGCCGGTATTTGTTATACCATAGAGGAGAAAATGTTTGCGCCCGGCCGAAGGCCGTCTATGCATAGAAGCTTTAGTAAGCGAAGCCGGTGTTTGTTATACCATAGGGGAGAAAATACTTGCGCCCGGCTGAAGGCCGTCTATGCAGAGAAGGTTTAGTTAGCGAAGCCGGTATTTGTTATACCATAGAGAAGAAAACCTTTTCGTCCGGCCGAAGGCCGGCTAAGCATGAAGTGTTTATTGTTTTATAAAATTTGTATTACACTTTTATTTAAATAAATTATACACTTAGTACACAAAAACTGTAATGTGAGCTTAAGAGCTAAAAATGTTTAAATAAATTGTATATATCCAGAATGATCTAGTCAAAACCTTCAAAATTGTACCAATATTGTTAATTTACCTTTAGAAATGTAGTGGAAAATTACATATTTCTATGCAAATTAAAAACATCAATAACTCGAAAACTAAGCGTTTGCGCCAATTTTGTTATTTAATTTTTTCTTCTTTTTTTCAATTTTCTATCACCCCAGGTACTTTTTTTATTTGGAGCTGCGTCGGTAAGCTAGATTTGTTCCAAAATTTTTTTTGTTTTTTCAAAAAAAAAACTCTAAAATAGTATCGGCGTACACAGGGACAAATAACCGAATTACGACCACAAAAATGGAATTTTTTATTTTGTTACATGTAACCGCTATTCCACTTAATACCCAATAAAAAATGGAGCTTCCAACGAAGCAGGTTTGTAAGGGAGAAACATTAACGTTTTGCTTACCATTGCGCTTACGGAAGGCATGAATTTTATATGGCGAGCTCCCACTTTGAAGCAATACATTTTTGATACATAAAGCGCATTATTCAGCGCATATACAAATTGTTAGATGTAACAATCAGCTTTACACACTGGATGTTTTGATACAGTTATATTTAAGTATTCTACCTTACAAAACTGCTTCGTTGTAAGGGAATGCCGAAGCACTTGAAATGTTATTTTTTTTATAAAAGTTGTTGAGTGTTCTTTCATTTACTTTACTGCATTTCTGTATGTCTTATTGCGTAGCGCATAACTGTGCGCTTACTTTTTTAAACGTACCATTAGTGCTTCGCAAAATGATAGAATTTTTTATTGGGTATGTCCTATATACCAGTATGCAATCAACCTATAAATATTTATTTTTCTAACGTACTACACTAGTCTGTACGTGCGTGAACATTATTATGATCTGTTACACGCACTAATTTATTGAGTCCATATGAAGTAAATAATTTTGTCGCACTAAAGTTCCAATTTGCCCTGTGTGCGGCGTAACGAATGTAAAATATCGCCGCTACCGATATATCGGCAAACCTGAACTATCGCTGATATTCGTTACTTCCCTGATAGAAATGAAAACCCTATACCTTTTTTTTATTGACTTAATTATTTATAAAATGTTTAAAGAACATTTGCGAATTGTATTCTAACTCAATTTACCGAGCAATAGTAACGCAAACCTTTAGCCCGTTGTAGTAAAATCTCGCACCTGGTGAAATCAATACCGCCAACCTGACACTGATAGACTAGCTCTACATTGACTAGCCTACCGTGGCGGTCTTTATTATTTCTTAAACATATCAATTAATTTTGCTTGGTCTCCACTGTATGCTCTCTTTAATTTACTTATCTTTCGGATTTGTATCTTGTGAAACAATTCATTTGCGATATACGTTTATACATCTGTATGTTGAAAAACGTAGTATTTCAGTTTATTTTTTGTTAAAAACAAAAAAATCTTGGTAAAAGGATTTTCCTTTAATCATATGATTAAAATGCTGTTGTTGAAAAAAAACATTATTTATGCAAAAAGATTTTCAAATTATATGTATGTTCTTGCGAAATGACGTGGAATATAACAACTGTTACAAGTCAGTCTTTTTTTTTTTGTATTTTAGTAAATCGGTTTGGAAAACAATGTAATAGAGGTAATAAATCAAAATAACAAAATTTGATTATCTGACACAAAAACAAAATAAACACAAGTAAGAAAAATATGTTTAACTACGGCGAATTCGTGATACCCTCCATCAGGTATGAGAATAATATTAATTTGTAATATTAATAATATTTTAGCTTTCTTTTAAACAGGAAAAGTTTTTGTTTAAATATTAAAAAAAAAATTTAAAGGCAAAATACACAGAAAAAAATTTTTGCGCCAGTAAAAGAATTAATCAAAAATAAAATCAGTCTTAATTAAATATTTAATCAGGTGAATTAAAAATTTTATTCAAATGTATTAAATGTTAAATTGACAATATTTCAATTAAACGTTTAATTTGCTTGATTAAATGTTTAATTAACCTGATTAAATATTTAATTAAAACTGATTTTATTTTTGATTCATTCTTTTACTGGCGCAAAAAATTTTTTCTGTGTACAAATAAGCTCAAAATAACGAACAAAAAGCTTAAATATGCATTGGTTTTTTAGGAGTGTTTTTTAGATTTATTTATTTATTGGTTCCTTCCTCAATGTTCATAAAAAGCTCGTATGTCAAATTTTTATAATCTAAATGTCTTTAGTAGAAAACAACATGCGAAAACTAATTGGATTTAAAAATGAAAATTTGCCATAAATCAGTCTGAAAAGATTGATTGAATAAAAAAGGAGAATTTGGAAATTTATTTGTTATATTATCAAAAAAAAAAAAACTTTAGGTTTGGAAAAACTTTACAATATACACTCCATTTGGACTATATTAAGCTTATTTTAATATAAAGAAGGTTTAACATTTAATCTTACGGTGTTTCCTTTTCTGAGTAAAATTCTGCATTTATTCTGCCTTTTACATTTGTTTATGTATGTTCTTTTCTGAAAAACATGTGTTATTTTAAAAGTGTAAAGCGGTCTTTTCTGATGATGCTCCCTTTAAAATTAAAAAAAAAATGCTACATGTTCAACACTCATTTTAATTAAAGGGGCATGAGTGCAGCACCAGATCAAGGCGAATTCAGTACAAGATGGTGCCAAGTTTCGAGGCGTAAACACTAACAATGCAATACAAAAAACATCTGTTCTTTCTGTTGGCTTTGGATTATTGTAGTCTTGCGACCACCTGTAATTGAATTTACCTTGCGCTAATTGTACTTTATTGTTTAATTCCGAAATTTGTGTTCTTTTGTAAACGTAAAATATGAAACACTTCTTAAAAATTAGGGGAGCATTTAAAAATGTTACCAAGTCACATGTAACACTTATGCAACACTTTTTTTTAGAAAAGAAAACGCCATTAGTCTACATTATGAATTAAATTAATTCGGGTAACCGAAACGCAAAAAGTACGAAAGCATACAGGCCCTTTCTGAAAAACACGTGATTTTGAAATCAGATGTGTGATTTTGTGGGGTTCTGAAAATCACAACGTTCGCATAGAAAATTATATGTAAAACAAAAACCATATTCGAAAATTTGTTTCTGTTTAAAATGTAGATAGAAAACTACGTTGACGTTCGAAATCGTTAAACAGGCAGTTAAAAACAAACGAGCACCACAATATCACACGTGTGATTATAAAAAGCACATATTATTTGAAATTACGTGATTTGAATTAAATTGATATTTGGAACAAGAATGATAGTCGGTCAAGCCTGAGCGTATCGCGCCCTACATCACTGTATTTATTTTATGCCAAAATCAAGCAATTATATTCTTAACAATAACGCCAAACTTTTCTCATTACTTTGCAAATTGCTGAAAATCTTCAACAGTATTTTCATTTATTTATTGATTATATTTTATGATTTCTTCAATATTATTGTTAACCACTTGATAGTTTTAAGCCATAAACCCAATTAAATGGTGGTTAATAAACTTTAGGTTAAGGCCAGCTATTTACGGAATTTCAAAAGCAAATGAAATGAATTCAATTCTATTCAGTTAAGTTCAATTAAATGATAATCGGTATTCAGACAGAGATAAGCAAAAATGTAAAGAAACCATAATAGTTTAAGAGACAGAAAAATGTCTGTCGAAATAACAGAAGAAACTAAAAAACAAAGAATTAAGAAAGTATAGACGGCATTGCCCGACCATATCGACCCCTAACCGCGAAAATAATGTAAGCGCCATAAATCAAATTTTACAGGAGAGAGCTTTTTTGTTTTATTTCATATTAATTTTGTATGAAATTTGTCGCTTACATTAAAATTGTTTTTGCTATAAAATCGTAACGGTACATTATGTGACCATGATATTTTAGGAGATGGTGCAAGTGTTGCCAACAAAGTCATTTATTAAAAAAAACGAAAATGGAAAATCATGTCGCTTACGGTATTTTCGCTGTTAGAGCTCGATATGATACCCTATACCTTGTTTTAACGATTTTTCGCCACACCAAGTTCCAAGTTGCAGTGACTCGGTACCCAGCACAGTCTCACCGCATACTCTCCTAAGATTTATTTGTCAATTATAAGCGAAGTGTACGCTTTTTGGAACCCACGGGAAAAATTATGTTTAGAGGTTAAAATTAATGTAGAAGTTCTTTGTTGCAAATGTAATTTAGACATCTTCATCTATTTAAGATTTGTTTGCCCTTAAGTGATTTAAGAAGGATGTTTATATGGGACCTATGATTAATATTGGACCTTCCAGCACAATATTTTGATATGCCATAGCAGCTATCGTAAAAGTTATTGTCGCCAATTCTAATGTAAATACCGAGACTTACATTTAACGATTAAAATACAAACACTTTATTCCGGAAAGAAGATTGTGGGGGGGCTATGCGAAGTTATGGACTGATGCTCACCATTTTCAATAGGCTTTGTCCTTCTGATTAAAAAAACATATGTATCCAATTTCATAAAATTATCTCCAAAATTGCGACCTGTACTTAGCGCGCAAGGCTTACATGGACAGCCAGCTCGACATCTCTAGATCAGTTCAATAAGAAATTTTAATTGGTAAATCGGTATACTTAAAGACAGTGATGCTCGGAAGCACATGTACGGAAGCTGTGTTGCTCTTCTTTCAAATACAGCTTTTACGAAACTGTCTTAAAAGCATAAATGTAGAAGATGTAAGTGGAGCTTTTTTTAGATATAATTCTTACTTTTAATTTCCAAACATGCTTGCAGTTCACACTGCATTGTTTTAATGGTAAAATTGGAACATTTCCAATACTTATTGTTTTTTAAAAGTCAAATTAAAAAAAATAGAAAATTTAATTTGGACTTTTTTTTTATTATAAATGTTTTACAACCAAAACAATATCATAGTTAAACTTCAATAAAAACTGTGCGATTAGTTTTGCGTGTCTCTGTGCTTTAAAATTCCCTCACAATATACATATGGAAAACATTTTTGAACACCAATGGTCTATAGCCAATATTTTGAGGAGTTACAAACATCAGCAAAAACTCATAATATCCTCTCCCCTATTGTGTTTTACTTATAAGAACATTTAAGGTATTTAGACTTGTTTGTTTTCTTGATATATGTGTGTATAACTAAAAAGGTTTATTATACGAAGCCATGGAAAGTAGATGGAAGTAGGTGATAAAATAGGCAGAATTGTGTTATTTTAATTATTTGAATTGGTTAAACAACGGGACTGACACTAATGGCGATTTTTTCTGCGATATATGTTGCATAAATGTTACATGTTTAACAGTTTTGTGTTCGTTTGTACAAAAAAATTCAACCGTGGTAAAATTTTCAAGCTCCATTCCACCAAATAATTTTTACTTAAAATTATTTTAACAAATATTTCTGTGGCAACAGATATTAATATAAATTTGCGTATAAATTCGAATGTATATTCCAAGTCAAATTACAATCCATAAAGCCTTCATACTTTAAAAGGCCCATTCGATCAATATTTTTCGGGAATATTTTTCTATGCACTATCAGAATTTTTTGTTTGTAAATTTCTATTACGAAGCTTACTTTAGCTATCCTTTGAAGTAAATTGTACAGAAAATGAATACAACTATTAGATTCCAGCAGAATGTAATACCGTGTTCAGATATGTACCTTAATTGAGTTTTACTCAATAAATGCCATTATTGAGCTCAATTTTCCATACAAAATGGCAATTTAGTTATTGTTCAATTAATACGAAATTGTTATAAATATTGTGTAAAATTTAAATGTGACACTGTAACAAGTTTGTTTATTAAGCAAAACACAACTTACTAAACAGTGTTTTGACATTTGGTTATGGAAATTTCAACAAAAAAAGGCCCATCCGTTTGGTCTGCGCAAAAACCAGATGTTTATTCCTTAAAGATTGCAAAAGTTGTTTACATTTTCTTATACATGTACATTTTTGTTTACGTTGAATGTTGTATGTAGTAGTAATATAAATTGACCCTGTTGGCCAAACTGCCGTCGACGACATTGTCGTCAACAATTTACGCACGACATGTCTTCTATCACTTAGGATTTCTGGAAGACAATTTTGAGGAAAATGTCGTGGACGAAAAAATACTCGACATTGTCTAGTGCACTGTCTTTTGAAGAAGTTAATAAACGACGACATGACCGACATTGTCTTTCAAGTTGTCTTTTGTTAAAGCTTATCCACGACAACATGACAGACATTTTCTTGTAAGGTATCCTCTATCAACAACTATACACGACAGTATGAGCGACAGTGTCTTGTAAGCTGTCCTGTATTAAAATGTATGCACGACAACATGACCAACAGTGTCTTGTAAGGTGTCCTTTATCAACATCTAAGCACGACAATATGAGCGACATTGTCTTGTAGGCTGTCTTCTTAACAATTATAAATAAGTTGTTCCCAATAAGAAATAAAATTAACTGTAAAATAACGATAATAATAAAAAACAACCAAAGCAAAGTGAAGAAAATCAGTCAGTCAAGTCTGAGAACTCAAAGCCTAAGGTATGATTTTAAAAACATATGTATATGTGCTATGTATTGTATATTTTTATTTATTTATTTAGGTTTATAGACGACATTGTCATGTAAGCTGTAACTCCTGTTACTTCATCGACATTGTCTTTTACGCAGTCGTTGACGACAAAGTAGAATATATTGTCGTCTATATAGTCATCAAAGACAATACAAACGACAATGCCTTTCATGTGGTCATTAACGACTATATGGACGACAATGTTGTGCATGTGGTCATCAACGACAGGCTGAGCGACATTGTCTCTCTTTGTGTCGTGCACGATTTACGCGACACTTGTTTGAAAATGTCGTCGACGATTCGCATTAGTTGTCCCTTACGTGTCGTGCAGGAATTAACACAGCCAACTGGGGAGTTAGCTAAATTGTGTATATGTGAACAGAAAGATAATTATGTCAATTAACCGAATATTGACTCAATAAAAAGGTATATCTGAACACGGTATAATGCATTTTCTGGCCCGCTACGGCCTTCGTGATTTTTGTCGCATTTTTATTTTTAATGAACTTTTTCTTTTTTCTTCAAAAATTTAACCATATCTCTGTAACTGCAGGCCAAATTTAAAAAACAGTGCAGGCACGCTTTAAATATAATGCTCTTGCCGATATTCGGATTTTTTTGTTAACTGAATATGGTCAACCGCTTTCAAGTTATTCTAATATATTGTAGTGCATCAACGATTCGGCCCGTTTTACGTTCACATTACTTTCATGGTCGAGTACCACTAAATAAACCATTTATTAGCCCAAAAAATAAAAGTTCCCGATTAGCGTTTGCAAAGACCCTCATTTCCAAAGAGCCAGAGTTCTGGAATACGGTCATATTTTCAGATGAATCGAAATTTAATATATTCGGGTCAGATGGAGCTCCTATGTCTGGCGGAAGCCAAATACTCCGCAGTAATAAAAGAGCCTTCGCACGACAGTGAAACATGGAGGAGGAAGCGTTATGGTGTGGGCTTGCATGGCCGCAGTGGGTGTTGGTAAATTAGTTTTTATTAAAGGAAATATGGACAAAACAATTGGGGGATTCACAAGGTGTCATAAAGTCATATGTCTTAAAATAATAACATGAAAAAATACGATTGTTGTGAACAACCCCTCATAATTTAGTATGCTATTTTGAGTTTAAATCAGCTGATTTAAAACAAATATAAAACATAAATAATTAACTAACATCAAAATATTTTTAAATTCTTTTACATGAATTAATAAATTAAATTGGATCTTACCTGACTATTTTCCATTTTGCAGACGCAAATAAGAAATAAATTTTATTTTGTTTGTTTACCAAACAGCAGAGCCATAAGCCGATCTTATTTGACGCCGCAAGTGATTTCTTGCAAAAATTGCTAGCCGCAGGTCAAATTTTGATGTTAACCGGATAAAATTATACCATCAACGGCGACGGCCACAAGAACTAACGCGATACGGCTCAGCCGATCAGCTCTGGTCTCTTCTGATTAATTACGACAGCACAATAAACATAGCAAGCAACGTTCTATTAATTTAAGACACTTTTTGTTTACAAAGCAACAACAATATTTTTAAACCATTGTAAAATGTTAGAACATTATGACAATATAACATGATAGCACACCTTGTGAATACCCCAAATGTATTTAAACATCCTCAAAGAAAATTTGATTCAAAGTGCTGAAAATTTAGGTCTAAGAAGAAATTTTCGTTTTTACCACACAGAAAAAATTATTGCCGAATTATTTTCAAACAAACGCTTGTTTGAAAATTTTTTCAATTTCTACAAATTTTTTTACTGATTCAATTAAAATTTTTGTTTGATTTTTATTTAACCAACAAAAATGTTGACAACCATTCAAAAATATAATACACGCGTTATTGCTTTCAAGTTTTCATAATTTTGTATGAAATATTTAACGCTTTTTAATGTTGTCGTCTTTTTGCATTTTTTTATTTGATCGTAAGCAACACTTCCTTATGTGAAATATAAGAACTACAACAAAAAACACATGTAGTCTATTTTTGGACACTTTAAAAAAGTACAACAATAAGAAAGATGAAGAGGTTTGAAGTAAAAAAAAACAAAAAAATAGCAGGTAAAAAACGTTTCACTCTTTTTAAACAACAGAAACAACAACAACATTATAAGAAACAAAATAAATTTTTTGTTGGTTTCAAAGTTGGTTAAAACAAAACGAAATCCCGTATTCAATTTTTTCAAACTGTTTACTTAACTACATCAAATACAAAAATATAATGATGACGAAAAACATATCGAGTCGGTCTGTCGCCGTTTTTGGGTTACATTTCTTCTTCATTAGCAAAGGAAAGGATACAGCAACAGTGAGTGATGACGAAAAACATTGTGTGTATAAAAAAAGACTACGTTCAGCCGGCCGCTCTGCTCTCTCTCTCTCTATCTGCCATCATCTTCTAATACAGTGCCTGCTTGTGTGCGCATCATTGCTTGTGCAAAAACCTTTTTTTTTTTGATTTTGAAATTTAGTACATATATGAATTTCAATAAACTTTTTGTTTGATTCAGTTAAATTATTTGTTTGAAAAAATCAGTGTTTTTTTCAATAAACGAAATGCAAATAAATTGCTTGAATATGCGAATTTGTTTATAGGACCGATTTCAGACAAAAAATTGTTTGATTCTACAAATTTTTTGTTTGAATTGGAAAAATAATTTTTTCTGTGCAAGATAACGATCCCAAGCACAAGTCCAATGTTGTTCAAACAAGGCTAATATGGAACTGTCCCCATTTAATGGAACCACCTGCACAATCTCCAAACTTGATCGTGATCGAAAATTTATGGGCATAATTGGAAAATAATATCAGATATTACCAAATTTCCAGCAAAGAAACGTTGAAAATTGTTTTAATCAATGAGTGGAACAAAATAACGGCCAAAAGCACACAAAAATTGGTGGACTCGATGCCAAATCGCCTAAAAGCAGTTGTAGACCAAAACGGTTATCATACTAAGGCCCGTTTTCACAACTTACCGATAGCTTAAAGTAGACTTTTAATGGCTCGTTAAAAAGTGTTCCATTATTAAAACTTTACTTTAACCTTAAGTGAGCGATAAAGTAGATTAAGGTTAATCCTACCCGGAAGGTGAAAGTAAAGTTGTTATAATGGAACACTTTTCATACGGCCTGCAAGATCTTACCTTTAGCTATCGGTAAGTTGTGAAAACGGGCCTAAATACTAATTTAAACATTAAATTTAAATATCATTAACAACTTTGTATTCACAATTTGTTGCATCAAATAAGCTGCTTCATTTAAAAATTAAGTTATTTTTGTTTTTTTTTTTTTACTTTTCTTTAAGATATCAGCTAATATGAAATAAATTAATAGTTTTGAAGTTAGAAGTATTGTTAATAAAGTGGCGTTTTTAATTTTCAAAAAACCAAAATAGTTTTAAAGTTATATGGATTTTAATGTATTAATTTTGCCTGCATCAAATAAGCTGACAGCCACTGTATGTATATCCAACGACAAACAATATCTTGTAAATTAAAAATTTTGTATTCCCAAAAAAAAATTACTTTGAAAATAAACGGGCAAAACTAAACTGGCAACATGCTTTTTTTTTTTTGCAAATATAATAAAGCAAGTTGTTTTTGTTTAATTTTGTTTTTTTTAACCTACTTACAACTTCAATTAATGTTGGAAGAATTTCCAGCAATTATAGCGGGCAATGTAAGAAAAGATAAACTCACTGTTTATTGTTGTTGTTTTTGTTTAAGCTTTAATATTGTTTCAAGTAAAACTGTTGCTTATAATTCTTATTCGCTTAACAGTTTTATTTGGTTTAATATCTTTATTTTTTTTTAAATCTTTGGATGAAGTTTCCTGACGATCTGGGCTAAGCAACCAGCGAAATGCGCATAGGAATACCTTATCCCATCAACAATAAATTTTTAATAGAAGTATTCTTTGAAAGTTGCGAAAAAAAATTGTTGGTTTATTGTGAACACCAAGCAGGGCTGCCAGGTACTTTTTTTCGTCCTCCCCAAACTTAAAAAAAAAATTTCTCCAAAAATCCCCCAATAAAAGAGAAAATCCCCAAAAATAGACCCCTTTAAAAAATACACAATTTTTAACGGATAATTTAAATATTTATTTGAGTTTTACTTGTACTATGTTCTACAAGAGATCATTTTTATTGTGGGGAAATATGTAGTTGTATTAAAATCATATATAGTTTATATTAGTGCTGGGAAACTATCGATAGACTATCGATATTTATTTATTTATTTAATTTATTAGTAGTCTTAAAATATCGAAAATATCGATAGGAAAAATATAAATATCGATATTTTTATTATTTAAATACGGCTATGAAGACTTCTAACAGCAGGTATACACACAGTTTTTTGCCGCAAATTTTTACTTGCTTTTATTAATTCGCGCTGAATTACAGCAATGAATACAAACAACAAGCATGGTAAGTGGTATGGATTGATTAGCAGTGCTTTTTACTGCTAATTAAAGGCCTTAAAGTCGAAATATGTACATGTTTACATAGGGACTGAAATCTCAAATATTTTTGTAATGTTGTAAAAAAAAATGCAAATCCAAATGCAATTGCAAGCATAGGACAAAACAATGACGACCATTAGAGGAAAAGTCCGCCAGATTGATTACCTTTTTGGGTTTAGAATTTAGAACATTTTTTAAAGTTACAATGGAATATCTTATAGTCCCTACTCGGTTCCTTCAGAAAGGTACTTATCAATTTTTAAAAAACTGCCATCTAAAATAACGTGCGTATATACATGCGTCTCATAGGTTCAATAAAGTGATAAAAACAACGAACTGTAGCCTTATAAAAAAGAATTAATGTTTTCCAGCACAAGTACAAACATTCAGTCGATAGTAATATCGATATATCGATAGTGAAATCTGAACTATCGATATATATCGACAGTAGAAAATATCGATAGTATCCCAGCACTAGTTTATATACATATATGTTTATACAGTCGAACTTCCCTATAATGAATCTGTATTGAAAACATAATTGTATCTACACTTTGATTACTTTATCATCTTGAAGAAAAGTTTACGACATTTAAAAAATTTACAAAAACTAAAATAAGCGATTTTTTCGCCTTGTATTCACTTTTCAACTTAACAATCATAATTTTTGTTTTTATATACAAGAAGACAAAATTAGCCCATTCATTGACTTAAGAGTTTATTTTAATTTTTTTATCACCTCTAATAAGTATATGTACATTGTACCTACATGAACTTCACTAGGAAAATACAAATTTTGTTCTTATTATACATAATCATATTATTGACAAATTAGCTTCAAACTTTTCAGATATTTTTTTTTTTTTTTTTTTTTTGATAAAAAAAACCACTTTTTTACCCGGTGTTTATTGATATTAAGTGATATTGCAAAAATAGCCACCCTAATGTTTATGTGTGCATTAAACTTAGTTATCTCCTATAGAAAAATTAAACTCATATTTTTTACACGGAAATAAGTTTATTTTCTAAAGTAACCAATTTCCTTTCTTAACACAGAAAATCCAATAATGGTTTTATGATTTTAACATATTTTGTTCGTATTTAGTAAAATTTTCTTGAATAAACAAAAATTTTCTCATAATCAAAAAATTTATGTTTTTGGTATATGATTAAAAATTTCTTAAGACAAGAAATACAAAAGAAGCTTGTTTTTATTAAAAAACAGAAAGATTTTGCTTAAATCAAGCTGCATTAATTTAATATTAATCTGGTTATCTTGATTAATTAAAATAATCGAATTTCTTGCCTCAAGAAACAAATACTAGGGATTTTTTTTTAATTTTTCAGAAAATGTTCAAGAAAACTTGGTTTAATTCAATTAATTTTTATTTGAATCGACATGTTAGGCAAATCAATAAAAAGTTTCTTTTTTTATATTAAGTTTTCCTCAAACTAACTAATGCTATACGTTTTTTAAAATTCAGGCTTTTTTCCTATTTTGTTAGTTAGTTTTTCATGTCAAATAAAAATAAAATTATAGGAACAACTATATTTAGTAAATATGAATTGATATTTAAATTAAATTGTTGAAATTAGCCATCAGCAACGAATACTTAATTTTTTTTAGCTGTATTTAAATATAGTTCGCTTTAAGTCATAACTTTTTGCTCAAACTAAGCCACACAGAAATTTAAAATAAGAAAATTTTGGCTTGGACGAGAATGGTGCAAAATATTTTTAGTTCAAGCCATATTTTGTGGTGCTTTAGTAAATAATTCTTTCCGTGTATTTCCCCAAAAAATCCTAATTTTTTTTTTTTAAATCCCCAATGAAAACCCCAAACCCCAAATCAAATTTTTTGTAGCAACAAGAAAACCCCTAATTTGGGGTCAAAACCCCAAAGCTGGCAGCCCTGACTCCAAGTGCAAATGTCTTTGAAAACATTTTATTGAAAAAATAAAAGTATATTGTTGTAAAATTGATCATAAAGCTTTAACCAAAATATTTGAATACAATTAAAAAAAAAAGACTTTTTACAAAAAACTTAACTAATGGCTAATAAACTAGGGATTGCTGTTCGGTTTTAACCGAAACCGAAACCGCGGTTTTAAATTCCTAAAAACCAAAACCGACAAAAAAACCTCGGTTTTAGCTTTTACTTTAACAACGTGCTTGAAGAAATTGCAAATTAAACATCATATTCGTACTTCATATACAAAAACTTTTTACATAACAGCCATGAACAATGACAAGGTATTTTAAAATTCTTAAACTTTAAAATAAGTACTAAGAAGAACAAATGTTATATTTATAACTCTTAAGTACACACCTTATTTGTGAGGCATAAACTGAATTTTGTATACAGTTTCTTGTGGCTATAGAAAAAACTCACACTAACGAACCCCTGGGAAAGGCTGGGACTACTTTTATATGCATGGAGTTTTACGGCTATAGCAGGAACATTATGTTGGGAAATAAAATAGTCACAGAAAAGAAACAATTCTTATGTGTTGTGTATGCTTTTTGAAACGTTTCATTTTGATTTTATTTACTGCAGTACATATATTATAGGGAAGGGCCTGACCAGGCCCAGGTGGATACAATATGCACAAAATTTTCATTTGGCCAATTTCGGAATCGAGGAATACATAAAGTTTCGTTCTAATATACTTAATAATTATATAAAAAAAAAAAACTGGAAAAAGTCAAAAAATGATTGGCTAGGCCCAGGTGTACACTTAAGGGCGAATAAAAGTACCTGAATTAAAACAAATAAAAAAATTGTATTACATGCAAAAAAATATATATGTTTATGTATGAATTTAACTTTGATATTTTCAAAACCGAAACCGACCGGTTTTAATCATTTTAAAATCGAAACCGCGGTTTCACATTTTTACGGTTTTTAGCAAACTCTTTAATAAACCACTGATGGTTTAAGCGGTGGTTTAGTTGAACTAAACTTGAATTTATATGTAGTTTAAACTCAACAACTATAAATCAGTGTTCCATATGGTTAAAAAAATAACATGTGGCAGCACTACAATAAATCTTATCAAATTCATATGGCCTGTGCTGGTAGTTTAAACGACCAATTTTATGCATTTAAAGAAGGTTTATATGTTAAGCGATTTATAGATTTGTTGGTTAAAACATATTTTAAACCAATTTGTTAGCCTTAAATGTTTCTCCTTTAACTTAAACCTAAGTAAAAGCGTTTTGGTAACATTTTTGCCTCTCAGCTTTCGTATGTAATTTTAATTGAAAGCTTATATAAAAAATTCAAAGCGATCAAAATAGTTTTTAGCTAAAGTTTTAGCAAGCGCTTTACGAAAACCTGTCTTCAAGAGCTTTGACTAGCCAAAAAAGAGCTTTTACTCAAAATTTTAACTAATAAGCTGTTCGTCGATTTCGAACGAAGACTTTGTTCGCTTAGCTTACTTTTAAAACAAAAATAAATTATTAAATATTGTTTTTGTTTTACATGTGAGTTAAGCGAACGAAGTCTTCGTTCGAAATTAACAAACAGGCCATAAGACTTTTTATAATGTCTTTATGATATTCACTTTCCTCCCTAACTGTTTGATTATTAGGAGAAAATTTAATTGCTAAGCAAATTTAGTTATATACCATAAATGTGTCTCAAGTGTCGGCATGTGGAAAAGAAAGCAAAAAAAAAAAAAAAAAAAATAACAACTAAAGACAAAAAATATTTCTGTGAAATAGTTAAAAAGCTTTTTAATTCAACATTTTTTGCGGTTTTATTGCTTTCAAAAGCAGACGAAAAAATGTTTTCAAATTTCATTAAAATAATTAAAACAAATTACATTCTTTATGCGCATTCTTAAACAAAAAATTTGTGTCTGTCTGTCTGTTAGTCTATTTGAACTTACAGAAAAGTGTGTCAGTAATTGAACCATTAACATTTATTCACATTCCATACTAAAATATTGAATATTAAATTAAATACGATTCCCACATACCCCATTGCCAACTTATTTGTTATAGTTGTATGAGTGTTTCTAATTTGAAATATAAACAGTTGCAAATTTTAATTTGGAATTTTTACTCCAAAATTTAATTTTACACAATTTTTGCCGAAAATTATTTTATTTTTGGACTGTTGACTTTTTTTTTTGAGGTTTTTAAACTGAATGTGCGAGTGTGTTTTTGAACTTATTATTATTTAAATCCATAAAAGCATAATAAAAATTTTTATTAAATGCTGCTTTTTTAAGTGCGCCATAAATGTTTATTAATAAATTTATTACCTCTGATATTAGTCAACAAATAAACACATACTGAATGTATCAAGGGGGAACGATTTTTGTTAAGATTAGACGCTGGCTGCTGTTAAAAAATTTACTTTTGCTATCAATGATGTTGTGGCATGCAGTAAATAAAAATGGAATTTTAATATAGAAAATGAGGCTGGCGTTTAACTAATAAATTGTTTATTTTTATAGCTTGAATCAACACCATTAATCATAAATCATGTATACGATATTATTTATATACCATTAGATCGCAGATAACGTTTTTTAAAGAGATTTAACAGAGAGTGGAGTTTACCAGATTTCCTATGTAAACAAAATTTATAGTTTGTAACACTCATTAACAAGAATTTATAAATATAATTGTTTTAGGCCCACATTAAAATCAATTTAACAATTTTTGCTTGCAAATTTGTCCCTGATACAGACGCGTTAAGCTTAGCGTGAATACCTGACTTTTCGGTTATACCTTACAGTACTCTTAACACTGAACATGATACGTCTACACACCCGCCTGACTGTATTTAGGTGGTAATTGGAGTGCTTGTCAGAGGCGATTCATAAACTCGCTTCTAGCTAAGGTTCTATCTCGTTTCACAACCTGTACTGATTAATACCAGCACCTATTAGGATTCATCAGAATGCCGAACTTCCCCATAATTGGTGGAAAATGAGCCCGTAAAGTTGACTTATAATGTTCTCTGCGATTTTGGGTATAAATAACAGTCTCTACGTGATTCCCGAAACAGCATAACCAAAAAGCAGTTAGAAACGAAGTTCTATGTGCAACTGGATCCCTCACAGAAAAAATTATTGCCGAATTATTTTCATACAAACGCTTGTTTGAAAATCATTTCAATTTCTATAAATTTTTTTACTGACTCAAACAATTATTTTGTTTGATTTTTATTTAACCAACAAAAATGTAGACTACTCTTCAAAAATATAATAAACGCGTTATTTGTGTCAAGTTTTCATAATTTTGTATGAAATATTTAACGCTTTTTAATGTTGTCGTCTTTTTGCATTTTTTTATTTGATCGTAAGCAACACTTCTTTATGTGAAATATAAGAACAACAACAAAAAACTCACACAGTCTATTTTTGGACGCTTTAGAAAAGTGCAACTATAAGAAAAACAATAGCAGAAACAACATTATAAGAAACAAAATCCCGTATTCAATTTTTTAAAACTGTTTGGTTAAATACATCAAATACAAAAATAGAATGATGACGAAAAACATATCGAGTCGGTCTGCTGTCGTTTTTGGTTACATTTCTTCTTTAGCAAAGGAAAGGATACAGCAACAGAGAGTGATAAAGAAAAACATTGTTTGTGTGTATAAATAAGACTTCGTTCAAAAATTATTCCAACAAAAAAAATGTGTCTCAAAGCCAGCCGGCGGCTCTGCTCTGCCGTCATCTTCTCATACAGTGCTTACTTGTGTGCGCTTCATTGCTTGTGCAAAAACTTTATTTTTTATTATTTTGAAATTTAGTATATGAATTTCAGTAAACTTTTTGTTTGATTCAGTTAAATTATTTGTTTGAAAAAATCATTGTTTTTTTTCAATAAACAAAATTCAAATAAATTGTTTGAATATGCGAATTTGTTTATAGGACCGATTTCAGACAAAAAATTGTTTGATTCTACAAATTTTTTGTTTGAATTGGAAAAATAATTTTTTCTGTGCTCGGTGCCTTTTTATTATCTCTGGTTAGCCGTAGTCATCCCGAAGAAGAAAACCCTACCAATTTTGTCTCTGCCATTAGGAAAAAAAAAATTTATTTCATTTAAAAAAGGTGCTACATTTATTAAAAAATTAATTAAATTTGCACCAGTAAACAAATTAATAGTATCAATTAAACGTTTAATTCACTTGATTAAACCTTTAATTTACTTGATTAAATATTAAATTCACTTGAATACATTTTTAATTAAAACTGATTTTATTTTTGATTAATGCTTTAATTGAAAAAAATGAGTAAGATATTTTTCTGTTTAATCGAGGCTAAATATGGCAAAAGCAACATTTGAAAATGTATGTCCTAAATGGGATCTATGTGAAAAAAAAATATTAGGAGTCTAGAATTAAGAGAGTCGTAAAGCAAAAGCAAAGAAAGTGGAAAACTTTAGTATAGATACGTATGATTTAAGCGTGCGTGGTCACGAAAAGTATCAACCATGTTGGGGAATTCGAATTCGAGGGAAATTAAAACCAAAAAAACGTTGAAAACGATCCAGTGTTTAACTTTTTTTAAAATATTCCGTTTTATATACTTTCAACTATGATTACAACTTATCTTCATCACACCTTTTCCTAGAATCAGGAGAAATTATGGTCGTTTACGAAAAAAATTTGATTGTAAGTCTCCATGGATTTTAATTTTACTCAAATTCGATTTGCAGAACATGGCTGTATACTCTGTTTTCTGAAGTTTTTAGATAAGATTAAGTTTCTTTGCAAAGAAATTCTCATTTTAAGGGGTAATTTTTGTCAATTTTCCCCACTCTTACACAAAAGTATACTAAAACGGCACTTTTAAGGATTAAAATGTTGCACGAATATTTTCTGCAGCAAATTTCTCTAGGGGTCTTCTAAGACCAAAAGTTCGTGTGATGTATTTAAAATGGTTTTTCGAAATTTCGGACATTTGAATTTTTGAATTTCTTAAAAATGCGTTTGGTACAAGTCAAAAAAATATACTAAATGTACTTCTGACTATATCAGATGTCTTCAGTAGAATTGTATAGCGATTCTTTTCATAGAATATATTAACCTTCTAACATTCATTTTAAGGGGTAATTTTTAAAGTTTCACACAAAAATATACCAAAACGGCACTTTAGAGGATTATAATGTTCTACGAATATTTTTTGCATCAAATTTCACTAGGGGTCTTCTAAGACCAAAAAATTGCGCAATGTATGTAAAACGGGTGTACGAAAAATTCAATAATTTCATTTCATTGCACGATTTTTTGGTCTTAGAAGACCCCTAGTGAAATTTGTTCCAGAAAATATTCGTAGAACATTTTAACCCTCTAAAGCTATGTGTTTTTTATTGTATCACAAGCAACGATAATAAGATTATTTTTTACTTAAGCAGGCATGTTTAAGAGTAATTTAATTTTAATAAATTTTATTAAATTTAAATACGACTTCAATAATAAACTTAAATTTTTTCTCCATTGCAGATAACATTCCCAGTTGCAAGAATCGAATGTAAGTACAAGACGAATAAATTATGCCCCTTTTACAGTTTACAATTCAACTCTAGTTCAGTTTAAATTTTGCAGTTTTGCATTATTGTTACCAACTCTGTATTACTGGGGTAACTAAACGTCAAACATTTACGACTTATCAGTTGCAGTTGTCAGTTAAGTTGTTTTAGTTTCAACTCAACTGAGTTGAGTTGTAAACCGTAATAGTGACTAATTAAATAACATACCTTTTATTATATAAAAGTTTTAAAAAGTTCAAAAATGTATTGTTTTGCCTTAAAAAACTTTTTAATATGGACACAGAAAACATAGTTTTCTGGCACAACCGTAATAGCAAAACGCGATTTGTGCCAATTAAACGTCTTTAGCTTTAAGCTGTCGCAATTTGTTTTCACAACAGCAATTTTGATGGCTTCCAGAAAGTTCTTACTTAATTTCTGTTTATCTTAATTTACTTATGATTTTAGCTTTTTTACAAAACTGTTTATAATAACCATTATGTAGAAATATTTGTAAACAATAAAATATTATTAACTACATAAATGTCTAATTGCAGAACTCAAAGTTAGTACAAAACTTTTACTTTAAACTAAAAACTAATTTTCTTTCTTTTTGGGAGCTTCCCAGACATAATTAGAAAATTTTCCATATTTATCAATTTCGCTATAAATTATTTAGCGTTTCTCATTACTTTTAACGTTTTTATTACAAACGAATTCTCGCTATTTAGAAATATTTTACAAATAGTATTTTTGTGGTAATTGACAGAAAAACAAAACTGAAAATTAAAACTAAAATATTTTTCCGCATTGCATCATTAACCCTGTTTTGTAATTGTAATATATAAAAATATCTACAACTACGGCAAAAATAGCACAACCTGAACAAAAAATAGCAGCAACATTGTATAAAAGTGTGCTCTAAATTATTGTGGACTGAAGAGTTATCAAGTGAGGAAACTAAACTAAATAATTGAATGAAAATTAATTTAGAAAGTTGGCAGAGAGGGGGAGAACACAATAAATATTAACAAACAGGGCAAGTTTTTGAAGATTTTTGCTTGAAAATTAGGTTAATGCATACACCGCAAGACTTTTGAAATACATTTGCTTTATGTTGCATATAATTGCATATTTTGCAATTAAGCAATCATTTTGTAAATAGAACAAGTAAAAAAGTATAGTCGCTTTATCCCAAACTGGTACACTTATCTACAGAAAAAAAAAAAAAATTCGATAGTGCACTCTATTTCGAACCCACCAGAACAAAATTATGTTAAGAGTTTAAGATTCAAGTAAAAGCTCTTTACGCCGAATATTATTAAGATATCTTCATCTATTTGACAGTTTTTTTTAAGAAGGGAGTTTATGTGGGGCTTATGGTTAATTTTTGGACACACCAGCACAACATTTTGTCATAACAAACTTGCTATCAATAAAGTTACTGTCCCGCATTTGTATCTCACTACCAACATTTATAAGGAAGTTAAACCATTTAAAGCTATTTTCGGGAGTATTTTTTGTATGTAAGCTATGGTTTTGCAATGCGGATATGGACTGCAATAAGTTCAGTTAAGACGAAATTTTAACAAAATACCAATATTAGGAGATGAGGAAAGTGCCACGACCACATCTTTGGAAACTTTGGCTCAAGGCGAATTCATTTTTCAGTTGGCGTTGAAAGCACAGCTGTGCTACTTTTTTTTCTTAATTAGAGAGCGGAATGTCAAAAGTTACTTTTGTTTTTGACATATCGACCAACGAAAGCAGCAAATAAAATACAATGTTGTGTTTTTGGTGTTGTTACTTATTGTTGTATCGCCACCACCGTTTACATAAATTGGCCTTGCTTTGGCTCTTTTCGTTTTTCGCATATACACGGAAAAGAATTAAGATAAACGACAATAAAGGATTTTTGGGTAAAGTTAGAAGCAGTCGTGGTTTTTTGCTCGTATATCAGTTTTTTTATGAAGCAATCTGGCTGAATATCAATAGCGAACTTAAACGGAGTATATGTGATATAAATATAAAACAACCTAGTCCCAACCGTTCCTGGGGTCTTCGAAAACCCCATTTCAACATAAACACGGAAAGATGGACACACGGACATTATTATATCAACACCGCTACTCATTTGGACCCAGAATATAAATAGCTTATAGGGTCTGACAAACTTATATATACCCTTTCTCAGGGTTGTGAACTATTTATAATCAAAAAGCGCCGTGATCCCAATTAAAAAGCGCTAAATAAAAAACTTAAATGTTTTATTAATTACAATGGCCGTCAAAAAAGTCGTTTTGAATAAAAATATATGAAATGCAAAGATATTACAGCGCTTAATTCAAATCCGTTTCAATTTTTATCATTCCAGATATATTAAGAATAAAATAAGACATTAAATCAGTAAACAAAATGTTAACTAGACGTGATTGAATAAAATATTTAGATTCAGCACGTTAACGTCAATTAAAATCACATAATCAAGTTCTCTACCCCGACATTTTTTTTTTTTTTTTTTTTGTTTTTTGCCGAGCTGTGTTAATAAAACATTAACAATTTTAAAATGCCTTTTCTGATATTTCAGGAAAAGTAAAGTTATATAATTTCAAATAAACACGGAATGAATTATTAACTAAATATCCAGAAAATATTTCTTGAACCAAGAAAATGTTGCACTATTATAGCTGAAGCCAAAAATTTCATATTGTAAGCTTGTGTTGCCTGGTTTAGGCAAAAAGTTATGGCTCAAAGCGGACTAAAATTTTCTTAAAAACAGCTAAAAAAAAATTTATTTTACTTAAATAAAGTTTTCGTAGCTTTTTATTTTACAAAATCAAAAGAAAAGCCTGAATTGTTTTCTTAAAAACGTGTAGCACTAGTTAGTTTAAGACTAATATTAAATAAATACTGCTTGATTTCAGAAATATATTTCTTGTTTTTAATAATAATAAGTTACTTTTGGATTTCTTGTATTAAGAACTTTTTAATTATAAACCAAAAACGTGAATTTTTTGGTCATGTGAAAATGTTTCTTAATTTAAGAAAGTTTTTTTTTTTATTACGAACAAAACAAGTTAAAATCACGAAATTACTTTTGGATTTTCTTGTTTTAAGAAACGAAATGGATTACCTTAGAAAATATACTTATTTTCTTGTATAGTATGCATTTCAGAGCAAAGTATTTAAAAAACAGAAACAAATTTTGGTTTAATATGTTTTGATTTTAATGTATGCAAATAAATGTTGGGTATCAATAAAAGCGCTAATTTAGCGCTCTTTTTAAAAAAAGCGCTGAGGAAAAAATATGCGCTTGTTCGACAGTTAAAAAGCGCTAAATCTAGCGCCAAAGGCGCTAAATTGGCAACTCTGCCCTTTCTACCTTCGGCGAAGGTTATACAAATGTTTTGAAATTCGCCACACATACGTTTTATTTGACGATACATTTGGATATATTTAATTTCAAGAAAGGAAATGCTTTTGTTTATTTGTGCGTTCCCTGTAGACCCCTAAAATGCTGATCCGTTTTACCCGAAATTTTCACCGAACTTTAGTGGCTTCTTGGCGCTTATCATCGTCTTTATATATTTGTAATATTCCAAATGGGCGGTGTAACGCCCACACACCGATTATAGAGTTTTTCGTAATCTTTTTTGCACGTAAAGAAAGCACATTTATCGAAACATATTTTCGACCAAACATATTTTATTCATATTATTGTCATCGGAAACCAAATTATGGTTAAATTAGTGCTCCATCAAGAAGCTATAGCCATATTATGGTTTCCTTCAAACATGCTATGTTTATTAATAAGAATAATGTCTATACCACTATTAATACTGTAGTTTTAATATGGTTAATACAACCATAAAATGTTTAAACAATTTTTTTTAAATAGTTTTGTGCACTGGGTAAATCAGTATATGCAATTTTAGTATATTTTCGAAAAATCATATCTTGGTAGACGGTATCACCAATTCAGCACAAGCGTTCCAACTTGTTTGTATATTTTCTTGTTTTTTTAACTTTTTTGCTTTTTTACTTTTAAATTTTTTGTACACACAAAAACTTGCCCTGGTAGTAACAAATAAAACAAAACAACAGCACTTATCAAAGTAATGACTTTATGAATGACTAAAAATATTGGTGCTCGCTTATAAGAGTGATCCAAAATAGACGTTTAGATCTAAAAATAAATATGAAGTATTAAATCACAGATCATACCATCACTAAATATTAAAGTACAATCAAGCTTTTTATACGAAGCTACAGAGTCGTGTGTTTCAGAATTCTTAAAAGTTATGGGAAAAAATTTTAATCCTCGATATTGATGATTTGAACAAAATAACAAATCAGAAATATTCATGAAAATCGAAAAAATTAAATCCAAAACATTTATTTTTAGATTATTTACTCAATGAGCAGAAAAGCATTGTGTTTCCACAATCGTATATTGTTGAATATTGCATATTATTAGGCATAGTTGAGGGTAGTGCACTAAATGTGGTTTGAAATTAGTATTGAACTAGCACTAAATAAAATTGCAAAACAAATAGTTTGTGCTAGTGACGATTGTTTTTATTCATAAGCCCAAAAAAAATTTTGTGGTATTGCACATATTTTTTACTATTACTAAACAGAGATTGAATGCATAAAATCTGCACTCAGTTGAGGTATGGCAACATTTGAACTTGAATTAAAAAAAATGATATTTTGTATGTGCATGGTTTTTGATTTTTGTGATGATATGCATAAGCAAATGAAATGAAACAAAATAAAATTTTGCCTATAATGGCTAATAATTTAGTGCAAAATTTTTGGGTGCCTCAAATAAGTAAATAACAAGAAAGTTGGAATAAACTAAAATTTGCATTTTTTCAAATTTCAAATAATTTTTTTTTTTTTTTTTGGTTGTAAAATTTTTTAACATCACTATCACATCTTTTTAGTTAAACCGTGTTCAGATATGCACCTTTAATGAGTTTTACGCAATAACTACCGTTATTGAGCTCAATTATCCATACAAAATTGCAATTTAGTTATTGCTCAATTAATTCGAAATTGTTATTAATATTGAGTAATATTAATATGCAACACTGTCACAAGTGTGTGAAGTGAGTAAACCCCAACTCACTAAACAAAGTGTTTTGACATTTTTGACAACAACAAAACAACAAAAACAAAGGTCCGTCCATTAGGGCTGCGCAAAAGCCAGAGGTTTATTTTGTTTTATCTTTAAAGATGTCAAAATTTGTTTACATTTTGCTTAAGTTGATTGCCAATGCTAAATTAATTAGCTAAATTATGTACCTATGTGTGAACAGAAATATAATTATATCAATAAACCGAATAATGATTCAATAAAAAAGGTATACCTATCTGAACAAGGTATTAGACCTCTAATTTTCAATTCATCCCCCAACACCAACAAATTGATTGCAATAACTTTACACCATCACTAAATATGAGTTGAGACTGCAGATTAGTACACTACTCCCGTGTATGGATTTAGGAATGATGTATTATTTCATATTTTTGGGCAATAAGTGTTTTTTTTTTTTTGGACTTCTTTAGTGTTAATATTTCATGAGTTTTATTAAGTTGAATAGTAAATTGTGTACAATATTTAAAAATATGAAATAGAAAAAAAAATTAAAAACTCATTGAAGACTTTTCGTAAAAATAATGCAAAAAGTTTCCTCTTGTGATTTTAGACAACTACTTTTTGTTTTTTTTTTTTTTTTTTTAATGAAATATGAGTTTTGCTGACTTCCAAAACACCAGAATACTTAACATTTTAAATCAAAAAAATACATTCCCCTTCTGATATCATGCTTTTCTTTAGTTTTGACAGAACTTGACTTGGAAAAAAATTCTTTCCCTTATCGTGGATGTTAGAGAAATCGAAAGCAACCAATAATACATTTCTCAGTCCTCTTTATGGATTTCTCTAACCATATGAATTCTTCCATTCCCTACAGATAATATGGGACTACGTGGTCCATTGTGGCTTAAATGGACAACTTACAACATGGTCCAATGTACTGTAGTATGGACCATGTTATAAGAAATTAACATGCAGTGCTGCCAACAACTGCTTTTCTTACGTACTTTTCAACTTACTTTTCTATAGTTTACAGTATTACACATTGGTAGCCCTGATGGTGTCCATTATTAATTGTTTATTTAAAAGCGAAAGTTTGTGAAATTTGTGGAAAAAGGTAAAAAAATTTAAAATACCAAGTAAATATTATTTAATAATAGCAATAATAGACTACAGTACACACCATAAAAGGCGATTAGTAAAAAATGAAAAAGAAAAATGCTAAAACTACCCCTTAAGTGTACTCCATACTGTAGTAACATGGAGTACTTTTAAAACTAACCCACTTTAGTACTCCATGGAGTAGCTTAGGGACTACTTCGGTGGGCTATATAGTCCCCTCCTAGGACATCGTAATGTTAAATGAACCTCCTTTTACCCATATATTTGGAGTAGTTTTGGAGTACTCCTACTCCTTTAAGGACTACTCTTTACATGCATGTATGGACTAGTCTCGTTACCTATAGGGTTATGCCATTAGACTACCCTTTTAATTTTTAAAAATGTTTAAAATTCTTAGTTGTTTCGGTTAATTCCGGTAAAAGAATATTTGTGTTAAAATCGAGAGTTTCTTCTTTTTGCTTAAACTTTTGTATATTAGACGAAACAAATAATTAAAAATACAAATATATATATATAGTATATAAAACAGTATGTGTGTATGTATGTATGTAACGTATGGATGAAATTTTCAGGGAATCTTCAGAATATTCAGGCGGGTGACACTTTGAAGTCTGATTTTTGATTTTCAGTCTGCGGGCGGAAGGGCGTGGCAAAATCCAATTTTCATAATGCACCACCAATGACATCTATATAATTTGGACGATTTTTTCTTTAAAATGACAGCCATGGTCCAACTTAGATTTATGCCCCGCCCACTTTTTTCGATTTACCATGGATTTGACTAATTTTTCTTTTATATATATATATGTCCTTTATTTATTTAAATATGAACAGTACTTATACCTTAATATAACAAGTACATACTTAAATATAATGTTCACGAGGAACATAGGGCGTTAAATTTTTCTTTTAAATGTTCGTATTAATCCATTTTACGTTTTCATCGAAAGAAAAATGTACCACGCCTACTTTTATGCCCACTTTTTCTATGAAGCGCATAACTTGAGAACGGCTTGACCGATTTGGACGATTTTTTCTTTAAAATCATCGCCATGGTCCAACTTAGGTTTTTACGGAAAGAAAATTTTGCCCCGCCCACTTTAACACTGACTTTTTCGATTTACCAAGAATCAGAAAACGGCTCCATCGATTTGACTTATTTTTCTTGCAAATGTTCGTATCTTTTTAACGGATTTTAAAACTCGAACGCAAACATTTTTCCTAATTTGGACAGGACAACGTATAAATAACCCGGTTAAATCGTTTAATTTTAAATTAACCGACCAGTTAATCGGGTAGTAATTAACGGTTAACCGAATGAATACCCTAGTAGCTAAGTGACTTTTTTTTATAAATTTTATTTTGTAACTTTGTGGTTGCTTGAAATGAAACCACATAGCAACAGTAGCAGACAGATAAAAGAAGTACGAATGAATGCAAACAAATTATAATGGGCAACAAAAAAAAAAGCTGACAGTCATGGCAACAACTATTCAAACAACAAAATCAAAAATTTAAAAAGAAATTATAAGCCACAACTGAAGTGTTTTACATTACACTTAAGTTGACAGCGTGTTATAAAAAAATCATTTATTTTATTTTTCTTTTTTTTTATTCAATTTACTCTTGACTCTTAGAGTTTGTTTTTTTTGTTGGAAGACGCCAATTTAAAATATTTTTATATAAACTAAACACAAAAGTCCAAAAAAATATGGCAAAAAAAAAAAAAAAATTAAAAAAAAACGATTGTTATACACTTGACAATGCAAATGAAAAACGGTTTGTTTTTTTCTACATGAACTACATGAACAATTCCAACACAATGGCAGAGAAAAAGGAAGAATAAAGTTTAAAAAATAAATCACTGACATCTCAACACTCATGCAATATTCAGCTTTTGAATTATACCCAACGGACAAATCATGTCGTCGTCAATCAATCATGTTTTTTTTTTATTTTGCTTTTTATTTATTTATATACAATTTGCAATTTGATTGAAATTATTTGGGGAAATTTTATACAAAAAAAAAAAAAAAAAAAAATTTGTGTTTTGTATGTAGATTTGAGATTTATTGATAAACACAAAACTTTGTACATGTGGCTAATAAAACATTAGGGTGGATTAAAAATCTTAGGTTGACTACTAATATAATTTTTAATCGCTTCCTATAACACAGAAAAATATCTCAAGAAAATTTTTAACAGCATAGTTTGTTATAAATAAAATTTTAGGTCAACAAACTTTGTATTTGATTTAATGAAAAAATTTATCTGAATTGCACTTTGCAAAACAGCACTCAATAAAATATACATAGTTAATAATGAAATAATTAAATATTTCTTCACACTCAATAAAAAAAATATTTGAATCAAAGTAAATACAGAAGTTTTACAGCTCTTGTCCATTTTTTTAAAGCTTTAATATCGCTGCAAACAAGTCTTGAGTCTTGGGTGATTGTAATTCTCATTCGCTTTACAGTTTTATATGTATAATATCTTCAGTTTTTCCAAACTCTTTGCTGATGATCTGACCTAAGCAACCAGCGAAATGTTCGTAGCTTATCCCCCAACAATAAATTTTAATGCATTTATCACAAAAAAATAATTGGGAATTGAACACATCATAATTAATGAATAAATAAATAAAGATTAGAAAAACATTTTGTTTGATTAATTAAAAATTTCCAACAACTTATTTTAAAAAATCACGTAAACCTTTTGTTTAAACAGTTATTTTGGACAACAACTTTTTTTATTGACTCAATAAACTTGGTTGTTCACTAAAAATTCAATAATTATACCTACAAACTTTTTAATCAACACCGCAAAAATCGTCATCGCAGAAAATTCAAAAATTTTTTTGAACAAATATGCGATTTTCGTATACATATCGAGCCCTAACCGCAAAAATAACGTAAGCGACATGATTTTCAATTTTGGTTTTTTTTTTTTAATAAATGACTTTATTGGCAACACTTTATAGCAAAAGCAATTTTAATGTAAGCGACAAATTTCATACAAAATTTATATGAAATAAAATAAAAAAGCTCTCTCCTGTAAAATTTGATTTTTGGCGCTTAAGTTATTTTCGCGGTTAGGGGTCGATATATAAAAAAATATTTTTTTTCTGTGAATATAAAATTCATTTTTCGTAATAAAAAACACAAATTTAAACTAATGCTAGAAACACAACTGGGACGAACGACGAATTATTCGCAACGAATACTCGTCACCAGAAATAGAACACATTGGTGTATATACATAAAAGTACACATAATCATTGCGTAGACCGAAATTCGTTGTGCGATAGGTTTATTACTATTTCTTACGCAGACGAACGACCAATAAATTGGGAAAGGGACAGCGCAGCATGATAGCAAAGTTCAATATTAATTTTTATTATTACAATTTTATATGTAACTGAGAAGGCCATTGCATACTTTCCAAGTGGCTTCTTGATGTAAGACTTATTTAACAATAAAATAGTTGTCGGTGACAATACATTAAGTATAATATGCTTAAAATTGCCTTTCCAAATAATTTTGTTGGTGGTGTCTATATTTAAACATGTTTTTTCACTGCGTGTAAATGGAGTTGTATTGGCCACGTTCTCAGACGCAACAAACGAAGCGAAGATTGTAACAGAATGGAATCCCTTAGCTAACACCTGAGGAGACAAATCGAAGTTGAAGCAAACTCATCTGGAAAGGCCTGGGCCGAAGTGAGGCTCATAGCACCTGGATAGATCACAACAACGTTTGGCAGATTCAGTAGCCATGTATACGATTGAGGAACGAACACAAATTGTTGAATTTGGTATTGCCAGTCGAAATTCAGAAAATTTCTAAAATTTTTTTAACACCGGAAATGCACCATCACGAAATAAAGAACGCAATTTTTGAATCTAGTTCACTGAAAAACCAAGAGTGATTCAACAGCGACCTCTGCATCCACTTATATTCAGCAGACAAGATTTACGGCCCCTACTTCTTCCAAGAGGAAGATAGCAATGCATTGACTGTAAATGGTGAGCGTTACAGGGCTAGTAATATGTTTCCGAAGGTACATGCCATACCCAACAATGAATTTATTGCGAACGGTTTTTGATAACCATATCGTTAAGCAATTTAGAGATGTCAATTGGCCATCATGGCCACCAGACTAAACACTACCAGATTTATTTTTGTGGGAATACAACTAAAAGACAACATACAAAATGAAATTAGTTTTAGACCGAGTACAGCAAAGAGCAGCAGCTTGCGAAATGGCTGGTGGCGGGCATCTAAAAGATATTAATTTAAAAATTATATTCACCCTTATTGTGTTTGGCGTATTTAAAATACACCTACGACTGTTTGGTAATAGATTAAAGGAAAAAAATGCACGTTCTCTATAATCTATTACCAAACAGTCGTAGGCGTATTTTAAATACGCCAAACACAATAAGGGTGATTTTTTTGCTCTCCATGATTAAAATTATCTTTGTTAATCAAAATAATTAATTTTTGTAAAAAATAAACAAGTTATATCAAATATACAAATGGTTTAACTTGTGCAGATTTGTGTTATTAATTCTGTGCACATATATGGATCAAGCTCGGAATAGTATAGATCCATAAGATAAACCCATAATATTGGTTCTGCAAAAATTTTAATAGTTTTTAAGGAAGTATATAGCCAAAACTTGCTTGCTGATTGCTTTAAATGCTTTTTTAAATGGCTGAACTTCCAACATTTTCCGTGTTGACATAAGTTGTTTTATCTCCACATATTTTTAGTGATCACGTTGCTTAATTTATGTTTTCTTTCTGCATCAGGGCCTAATGTTTAGGAGCTTTAAATATTTTTTTATTGTTTTATTGTAATTTGGAAAGTTTAAATTCTCATTATTTTTCCAAGAAATATAAACAAGTAAGAAAGTATAGTCGGTCAAGCCCGGCCATATGATACCCAACACCACAGCATATAAAAACACAACATGCTTATGTGTCCATGTAAATATGGATTTATCTATGTTTATAAACTTCATTAAAATTGGTTTGAAAGTTTGTGAGAGGCAGAAGTTTCCCCTTCCTTCCCTTGTTATCCTATTTTTGAAAAACTGCATATCTTATGTGTCCATACAGATACGGATGTGTCTATGGTTTAAATTTCATTAAAATCGGTTTGATGGTTTCTGAGAGGAAGAAATTTCCCCCTATCTTCCCTCGTGATCCAACGATTCGGCCCATTTTCAATAGGCTTGGTCCTTGTGCCAATAAGAACCTATGTCCCTAATTTTATCAAATTATCGCCAAAATTGCGACCTGTATTTTGCGCACAAGGTTACATGGACATCCAGCCAGCCAGCCGGACGAACATCATTAGTTCGACTCAGAAAGTGATTCTGAGTCGATCGGTATATTTTAAGGTGGGTCTTAAATTCATAATACCCTCTCCACTATTGTGATGTGGGTATAAAAACATATCCTGTGGTAAAAAAAAAATCTTGGGGCTAATTCTGGCAGTCTTCGTCGAATACTTTGTCGATCCGAAAGCAATTTTATTTCTTATTCCTTCATTCGATTCTAAATGAATCGAAATTATATTTTCAGTGTTGTGAATAACACTGTGCAAGAAACTCGGGTACGCTGAAACCTGTGGTGCTCTCGGTTTTTTAGATTGGCTCTGGTTTTCGAGATATACGTTATTTCGAAAATGGAGAAGGTTGCACAACATATATTCGCGTAACTCAAAAACAGTTTATGTTATTGAAAGTACTAAAAAAAATTCCGCAATAAAATTTCCTTTACCCCACGTCTCCAAGCGCTTTCGATTAGAACATGACATGCCCATAACGCCGGCAGAGCAACGGTATTAATTTGTTCATGTTCTTGTATGTGGCGAATACGTGTTGATGTTCATGTTCTGATTGACCAGAATTTTTGTTGTTGTGCGTTTGGTTGTATATAGAAAATACATTGTATGGCCAACATCATGGCGCACATGGATGCTAAGACGAATGTTTAGGCAACGATGGCAGAACATGGACGAAACATGAACTTGAACAGTCTACACGAGCAGAATTCATGTGCGAAATGCTGTTCTTATCAAGTTGATGGATGGTGGAGACGGGTAGTTAAGAAAAGTAAAAATTGTTTTCTTATATGAGCAATCATTTTTGAAACATAATTGTTTTTTGATTTTTTATTAAACCGCTATATATGTTTTGTTGAAATTCTTAAGTTTGTCTACTGCAGCGCCTAGGATGCACCTAGATGGGTCAAATGTATGACCAACTCCACTTTATTTTTCATCTTTATCACTTATTTCTAACATACCTAACCGCAATCACCATTATTTAACGGGTCTCCCATACAACATGTTCAATGCAGACTAAAAATATATTTAAAAAAAAGTCCCATAAATGCCCAGGTGTCGCCCCTAGTAAGATAAGATGTATGACCGACCTCAATTAGTGTTTTGTCCTTAACATTTTCTCGAGACATACTTGCTCTTATAACTACTCTTTAGGGGGGTTCCCATACAAATATTGCGTTTGATAAAATTCTTAAATTAATCAAAATTTTTCGACTTTTGTAATTAAAATCAAAAGTTGATAACAGATTTTAATCATTCAGGGCTTGTTTTGTTTACAGCTTTGTTTTTTATATTTCTGCAATTTTTAATGAATTTTTAAAAAACAAAAATTTCGAAATTTTGGCAAAAAAATTAATTTTTTTTTTTTTTTTAATTTTTAAATGTTTGAAAACCGAATAAGTCCCCTGAATTGTTAGTCATTACAACAATCTTAAGTTTTTTTTAAAGTTTAATTATTTAAAGAAATTTTCTTTACCAACAAATGAGTCATTTGCAACAATTTAAAAATATTTTTCCAAAAAACTAAATTTTAAGCAAACAATCTAAAATAAATCCTATAAAAATAGTTAAAATAGCCAAACATTTTTTTTTCTCATGATATCCATCAACAATTGATAATTTATTTTTATAATTTCAATAATTCAATAAATGCTAAAATTTTTTCTTATAAAATTTAAAATATTTTAATTTAATAAAATTTCAAGTGTTAATGAATCATTTCATAAAACAGCAATAAAACTCAATTAATTATAATTCATTTCATCAATATAAAATTAATCAAATTTAAATATTTTGGTAAACAAAGTGCTGATGACTGCTAATATTTCGAGTCTGATGACATGGACAGCAAAGAAGACAAGAAATGTGAAACGAAATGAAATAAAGAAGAATTTAAAGTTTAATGGTCATCATGACATGTCAAGTATTTTGTTGGCAATTCAATCAATTTAAATTAATTTACTTTACTGACAAATGTTCTTCAAGTATTTTAATGAACGTTTTGAGTAAAAAAGTAAGTGTAAGAAGGAATGTTTGCAGTAATATAAAACCATAAGCCAGATGTTAAATTTGTTTACTCTAGATACTCGTGTGCATAATTAAATTATTGTACATACTTTTTGTTTTTCATACAAACATACATACTTGTTTAAATATGTAAAAGTTTTTTTTTTTCTAAATACTACACACATAAATACCTGATGACATGTCTTAAACATACAAATGAGTAATTCTGAAGTATAAATCAAAGACTTTTTGTTGATGAAAATAAATTATAAGCAGACATACATATAGACAAACGGACGGACGACCTCGGGCTCACGGGGATTTAGGAAATTCGTATTCATTCCTTTTATCTTCACTGAGTCATTCATATTTAGCAAACCAAAACCCATTCATTCATTAATTTTTTCTTTTTACCTTTTAATAAAGACGTTTGTATTTTTTGTCTAAATTAAAAGTGATGCACAATGGTACTACAAGTAAACAAAAATTAAAAAAATATGTATGTATATACATTAGAGCTACTCACCAAAAAAAGTGCTGGATGTACCCTCCTAAAAATGAACCTTGGATTTTTTAAGATGACATTTTTAATATTTTGGCTCCAGGGTTGACCTCTCGTGAGCTGGACCAGTTTGAAAAGGGTATATTTTTGCATGTTTTGTTACTTTAAGAATCTGTTTCCTTACCAACATATACAAGTTGGGTATCGTAAGAAAGGGTTTTTTAACCCTTTCGCGGACACCCCTTTTAACGAAGGGTTTCCCGTGGGCATTTTGCTGTATCTACGTCATTTTTCTAGACAGCAAAATTCCGAAAACACCAAACTGCTCAAAATTAAAAATAAAATCTATTTGAAGGATAAAAAGGACATAAGATTTTTGACGTTTATTTCCGTCATGATGCTGTTTGTACCTCAGCGATGACGTTAGAGACCATGACGTCGATTGCCGTCAGACGGCTATATACGTCTAGGCACGTATAAAACATAAAAAGCTTTGAAGTTCAGCTGTGACGTTTATACACGTCAATGTAAATTTTTAAATTAACAGCTATTTTAGAAAAATAAAACAACATATTTCGTTAAAAAATAAAAATATTTAATTCATAAAATTCAGTCTTTGGTAGTAAATGAAATAAAACTTAAAAAACAAATTTTTAGAATACGTTAACTTTAATTTTTTAAATTGTATTTTTTATATGTTGGTATGCCATTTTTCAAAGCATAGACCAGGACAGAGAGGAGGCTTATCTACACATGTCTTACAACGGTAATGCTTTCTTTAATTATGCTTTCTTTATAACATTGTTTGCATCTTAAGAAGTTTGTTTTTTTTTTATTTCCTGGAACAGGAGGTATTTTCTCTTGAAAATGTTGATTTGTGTTTATATGATTTGGCTGAAGTTGTTCTTTTGATGATTTTGATTTGCAGAGTCCTAATAAAGAATATATCAGCTCTTCTCTAAATTCTAAAAAGCTCATTGATTTTCCTGTATATTTTTTTATATATGTAATACGAGTTATATGTAGATACATCGAGAAGGTGAAATATTACTTTTTTGTACCATCGTACGAAGTTGTTCTTTTGATGATTTTGATTTGCAGAGTCCTAATAAAGAATATATCAGCTCTTCTCTAAATTCTAAAAAGCTCATTGATTTTCCTGTATATTTTTTTATATATGTAATACGAGTTATATGTAGATACATCGAGAAGGTGAAATATTACTTTTTTGTACCATCGTACGGTTTTTCTTGGACAGGAATAATAACTAATCATTTGGTCATTTTTATCAACACCATATGCCATATTGGAATTATATGCTTCTACTTCTATAGGTTTTATCTTCTTCCTATTAAATCTATTCGAACATTCTTTCAATGCCGGTTTGTAAGCTGTTGTTATGCACAGAACATCCCTTGTGTCCTTCCATTTACTTACATATATTTTTTTGTTTCGTTTCCATATGTAATCTCCTTTTTTTTTACTACAATAGAAGGGTTACCTTTTCTATTTGCTCTCAACGTTCCTGTAGAGTGCGTTTTGTGTTTAAGCAGATCCATACTTAAGTCGGTACTATTATAAAAATTATCCATAAATATATGGTGGCCTTTATTTAAGTAGGGCTTCATTAATCGCATTACTAAAGAATGAGTTTTCTTATTTTTTTCACACTCCTGGAAGTTTTTTCCTTTGTACAACTCTAAATTTAGAGTATATCCATCTGGTGTACAAAGTTCATAAAATTTTATGCCATATTTGGCTCGTTTTGCTTTCATATATTGACGGCAAAAAAGACGTCCTTTAAAAAGCAACAGGGACTCATCTAGGCTTAAGGATTCCCCTGGATAATACGCTTTAGAGAATTTTTGGATTAATATATTTATTAACTCAGACACTTTTGATAGCCTGTCATTTTCAATTGGATATCTTTCGTAGTTTATGCAACGTAGAATTTGCTCATATCTTCTTCCAGATAGAGTAGATGCAAAAATTGGATGATAGTACAATGAATCCTTCGTAAACATCTTTCGAATTGTAGGAAACTTTACTTGGCCTTGAAGAAGGCATAAACCAAAAAATTTTTCGATTTCCTGCAGGTAAGTACTTTCAAAGGCTTTATAGCGACATTTCCTGGTTGCTCGTATGTTTTGAAACAAGTTCGTTCCGTATTGGTTTGTGCATTCTACGAAAGTCCTGGTAATTTCAGGTGTCCAAAGTGTTGAAAAAACATCATATGGGGATGGGTTTTCTGGTACAGATATTTTAATTCCAGATTGACCAGAATCAAAACAAAAGTCGGGAATACTCTCCGTATCTGATAACCACATATCATCTAAATCATCTTCCGTTTTAGCTTCTGTTTCATTCAAACTTGCTTCATTACCAAAGGTATCATTTTTCGAATATGTGTCGTCTAATAAAGAAACTGATGACGTTTCTGAGCTTAGAAGGTCTGGAACATAGTTTGGGTCCCGCCCAGAATATTCTCCATCATCCGCAAATGGCTCTGAAGAATCTGAGTCTATTTCGGAGTAGCTGTCGCTCGAATCTTCTTCACCAAACAACTTCTCTAATTTCGCTCTTTCGTTTTCGTATGACATTTCGAAAAAAAATAGAATTTGACGGAAAATATCTATGTATTAAAATATATTTATTATAAAATTGCAACTTAACAACAATATAAGTTCACAAGTACCAATATTTAATTAAAAAACTTAAACTTACCTAGATTTTAATAAAAAACACTAAATAAATTTTGACCGTTACTTTTTTGCGACTTCCCACAAACACGCGTATTCTACAACTGAACTAATTTCCATATAAACTTGACGTGTATAACCGTCATGTGTTTGTTGGAAACAATAATATGTTTTTTTTTATACTTAGCAACAGGTGAACGTTTATATCATATTAAACGACTTAAACTTTGTTTATAAACATTGATTATATGCAAAAGCAATGTATCAAAAAAAGTTGCTGATCTTTTGTTAAAAAGCTTCAATATTAAACGTTTTAGCAGCAAAAATGTTTATGACGTGTATGAACGTCATGTCCCACCAGAAACCTTTGTTATGACGGCTATACACGTCACTGTCCGCGAAAGGGTTAAGGCGCGTCCAACTGTATATAAGATTTAGTCGATTTAATTAAATACGTGTCTCAGCTTTTTTAGAAATTCGTGCTAGTTCGCGTTTTGCCAAAAATGCAATGGGGTGGTAACCCTTCGTTTTAAATATCAAGTATCAAATTTTATCTTTTGCCAAGTATATCATCTTTGTATGTAAATAATTTAGATTTGTGCAAATTAGATGCATTTTACACGGTGCTCTGGAATATATATATAAATGGAATTTTGTAGTAACTCTAATATGATAGCGGATTTAGAGTCTAGATCATGTATGGATGAAAATAGGACTAAAGAAAGAAAAAAAGAAATGATTCACGACTTTTTGGCGGCCTTATTTTTTTCGCAACTTAAGAAAAAATTCAGGTCGTGGATCATTTCTTTTTTTCTTTCTTTAGTCCTATTTTCATCCATACATGATCTAGACTCTTAATCCGCTATCATATTAGAGTTACTACAAAATTTCATTTATATATATTTAATTAAATCGACTAAAGATTAAAATATGTTAATTTGACACTTTTATTGCAAACAACCCAGAACACAAAATTCAAAAACCGTTTTTTTTTTACAGAAAATCCTTAAAAAAAAAGGACATGGATGATCGTCCTTGGACAAATCTTATATACAGTTGAACGCGCCTTAAAAAACCCTTTCTTACGATACCCAACTTGTATATGTTGGTAAGGAAACAGATTCTTAAAGTAACAAAACATGCAAAAATATACCCTTTTTCAAACTGGTCCAGCTCACGAGAGGTCAACCCCGGAGCCGAAATATTTAAAATGTCATCTTAAAAAAGTCCAAGTTTCATTTTTAGGAGGGTACATCGAGTCGCTCTAATATACATATATATATATATATGTTAATACATATATAAAACCAATTAAAGAGTATTTATGTTTAAAAAAAAAATTAGAAAGGGGAAACAAAGTTTTTAAAAATATACTTTATGTGTGGGCCAACACTTTCACTATGAGATGTAATGTTAGAAGTTTCTTTAGTTGTAAGGTTAGAAAGGAAATCTAGTTATAATTATAGAATATCACTGGAAACGTTATTTTCTTTGGTTTATGTTTACGATTTTATTTAAAATCTAATCATTTTTGTATATTACTGGAAAGGTAATATTAAGATAAGGATTGTGACCATGTTCCGTAACTTCCGCGTAAAGAAACTTTACAGTTGAAACGTGAGAAGTAAAACTAAAATGCTATACATTGAAAAAAAAACTATTCTTTTTCTCTCTTAACTGTGTCGCGTTAGTAAATTACTCGCTACTTTACGAATTAAAATGGGTTGAGAACAAATTTTAACACAAAAAAATATATGAGGGGCTTAGAGCACAAGGGGTTTAAGTGCCTTTTTCTAAAATTTAGCTTACATATGGAATTATAGGTATAGTTCGGAGAATTTGTTCAGAGCACACGAGGTGAATGTAGGATTCTCATCCGGACGCTAGATAAAGTGAACAATTTAAGCACTTGACATTAAAATATCTGCTTCGCTTGGAGCACAAGCGAAACAACCGCTTCTGTCTCATTATTTCAAATAAGTCACTTGAACCCCTTGTGCTTTAAGCCCCTCATATAAAATAAAAGTATATACATGGAAAAAATGCAACACAATTAAGCAACGCAAAAATCAACCAAGAACAAAATACTGGGGTCTAATTCTGGCACTCGTGATCGAGTACTTTCTCGATTCGAAAGCAATTTAATATTTAATTATTTCAGTCAATACTGAACGAATCGGAATTATGTTTTCAGTGTTATAAAGCATTAATTTGAGCTTCAAAATACTGAAACAATAATTTCGATTCGTTCAGTATCGACTGAAATAAAAATGCTTTCGAATCGAGAAAGTACTCGATCACGAGTGCCAGAATTAGACCCCAGTATTTTGTTCTTGGTTGATTTTTGCGTTGCTTAATTGTGTTGCCTTTTAATATTTTTGAAAAATATGCGAATGTTTTCAAAGCCATTTTGTTATCAACACAAATTAAAGCCGAACTTTACATTTCTTGGTATATCCGACGGTTGTTCAAAATTTTTCAATTTTAGTAAATTGTGATTGCCGTCAACGATTTGTGTGACCGGCGTTCTCAACATCTGCAATTTCACATCGGCTTCGAGCAGAATATTACTACTTTTATAACGTAACGACGTAATATCTTCTGATAGTTTTCGACATAATTTACAGACACACTTTTTTCTTACCTTTCGAGAAACGATCTTTACGATGCAAGAAGTTCTCAACAAATTTACAAAACATGGGTGTCATAGTGTATACTATAGGAAGAATTATTCTGTTGATATTTTAGCCATTGTATAAAAAGCAGCAGCATAACCGGGTATGTTTTGTGTATTACAGTCGTTATATCTAAGAAAGTTATTATCGGATTAATATACAATTTTTTTTAATTTCTTTTTCTATACCACGTTTCTATGTGTATACAGAAAAAAATATCTCAAAAGAATTTTTAACAACACAGTTTGTTAAAAAGTTAAATTTCAGGCCAACAACCTTTTTATTTGATTCAATGAAAAAAATTCATCAAAATTGCGCTTTTCAAAACCGCAATCAATAAAACATATTAAATAATGAAATAATTAAATATTTCTTAATATTCAGTAAAAAAAATATTTTTATCGAAGTTAAGACAGTATTTTTACAACTCTTGTAAATTTTTTAATAGCTTTGATATCTTTGCAAGTTAGAGTTAAGTGTTTGTAATTCTAAATCGCTTTACAGTTTTATTTGTGTACCATCTTTAGTTTTTCCAAAGTCTTTGGAAAAAGGTTTCCGGATGATCTGGCAACCAGAGAAATGCGCATAGGAACTAGCTTTACCTCCAACAATAAATTTTAGTGAATTGTTCAAAAAATAAAAATTGGAATTTAAGAACATCATAATTAGTGAATAAATAAATTAAGAGTTGATAAACATTTCGTTTGATTTATTCAAAGGTTCCAACAATTTATTTTAACCAGTCAAGTTAGCATTTTGGTAAAAAAAAATTATTTAAGGCAAACATTGTTTTTTATTAAAAATTCAATACCCTGCAACTAATGGGACTAGTCCAAACACGCGTGTAAAGAGAAGCTCACAAAGGACCAGGACTAGTCCAAAAGTAACCCAAACGTTTGGAAAAACCATGGTCTATTTAACATTACGATGTCCTAGGGCAAGACCATATAACCCAGCTTTGGATTACAAAGGATTAGACTTAAAACTACTCCATGGTAAACACAAGAGGATTAGCTTTGAAGTCGTTTAAAAACAAAACCATGTCGTTAAAAAACGAAGACATGTCGTCTCACTACAAACACTTTTTAACAATGGCATGGTCCATCCTTCATTACATTGGACCAGTCCATGGAGTAGTCCATGGATCAGGCAGTCCAAAATTATTTTCATCGCAGGAAATTCAAACATTTTTTTTAAGGAAATATTCGATTTTCGTATTTAAATATGAAAATAATTTTTTTCTGTGTAGGTCAGTTTGGTCAAGTAATGCCAATGATATGGCAACTTTTCGATTTGTAGCCATTTTTTAATATTTTTCTCCCCTTTAAACCCACTGTGTGTCATTTACACGGATGCATATGTATTGTGTGTTTGCACTCACCTGCAAAAGAGATGAATATGTAAAAAACGTGAGCTAGACATTGAGATAAATTATACAAAGATTTAGCTCTAGAATTAAGTAAAACACACATGTATATAAAGATAAACTTTTTTCATGGCAAATGGACGATATTTAGGATTTTAGCATAAAAAAGAGTCATTATTAATGGCATTAAATGCTGAATAATGGCACAAATAGCTTTTGCACGAAATGAAATATGGCAGTCATATAAATTATTCAAAAACGTCCAAAATAATTAGTCGGGGAATATGGCACGTTAACTTACACTCGTTCTTTTAAATACCCCTAAAGAGAACAAGTAACAAAGTATAGTCGGTCATGTCTGACCAATTGATAAGCTAGACTACAGTTTATAAAGCCACATTTTCGAGATTTTGCCACATTTGAGACCCATGTCCAATCATGGTCTTGGCAAAGCAAAGTTAGAGAAATGTATATCGTTACCTACAATGTAAAAACCCCTAACTAACAAAAAAATTTTAATTATTTTTTTAATTTATTATTTATTTTAAATCTATTTTTAATTTCATCACAAATTTAGTTTTATTTATATAGTTATGCACAAACATAGCACGTACTTCATCCCTTTTGTATCGTTTGGCGCGATTACAGCACTCCTCAAACGATTTGCGTGGCCGACCAAGTGCAGAACTGGTAGAACATTCAGCCTCAGTAAACTTAATTGTAAATGTGCCTTCAAGCCAATTTGCATTCTTTTTTCATATCGCGACTTCGTACGATTAGAATCCTGCCATCTTTGTTTGTATCGTTTAAGCCAGTATCGTTTAAGCCAACGTGCATTTGTTGCAAGAACAGTTTTAATTTTGTTCTGTCTTTGTCAAACTCCAGAAGTTTCGAGCATAAAACCCCATAAGAAATAGAAAAACTTTCCATTGCCGTAAAACTCTTGTGCCTTAGTTTCAGTTATAATTAAAAAACCGGAGAAAAATCGGTTGTACTTTTCGAGTTCGTCTGCACTTGTTGAATGACAAAAATCGATCAATGAACACCTATAAATACTACGTATTTTTCAATATTTTACTGGCAGGTACGTTCCAAAACATGAGCACTAATAGATGTGAGTGGAATTTCTGTAAAAAAATCATACAGGTAGCCAACGGAAAAACCCAAATAATTAAAAAAGTGCACTTTCCTTTTTTCCTTTCAATTGTCCACGCACATTTATTACCGCTTATTACTTTGCTACCGAAATCATAAAAATCAAATAACCTATTGTTTATTACTTTTTTTAATTCTGAGAATCCTAAAAAATTCATAAATGTTTTTACAAAGAATTTTGTGCCTAACTCGAGCAAATTTTTGAAATGCATACCTTCACTTAATTGGGAATAAAAGCGAAACGCGTTTATCGGTTTTCATGATTTATGTCTCATTTTTTTCATAGGTTATGCGACTTTACGAGAAAGCAATAGGACTTGAAACTTTTTTTTTACCGTTTTGGATTTTTTATGAATTAAAAATAAAAAATTTTAATTTTTTGAGCAAAAAATATTTTTTTCTTCAAACATTTATTTATAACTGCGAAACTGTTGCTTATGTAGCCAAATGTTATATAAACAGATGAAAGCAATTGTAATTCTTAATTTTTCTGAATTTGTTTCAGCAAAATCTGACTAGTGGTTCTCGAGTTATGTTAAACAAAAGAGCCTTATCATTATTGAGTCCCGAATCAATCAGCTGAAAAATGTTGAACTGTGTAATGCAACAAATTGAGAGGTGGCACCTGGTGGCACTTGAAATTGATTAAAAACGTAAAAACAGATATAAGACAATGTATAAGTAGTGATTTCCAACTGTGGGAAAGTAAGCCTAAAATTGCAGGTCCAAATGTTTGGAGAAAAAAGGGATGTTTGTTATACATATGTTCATAAAAATACACAAAAAAAAAAAATAAATTAAGTCTCTGCAGATTTTTTTTTCCATTTTAGTATACTAAAATATCCTACTTTAAATAATTAAATAAAAAGAAAAACGTTAGCTCACATAATTAAATAATATACGTTTTTAAATTCTTAGTTGGTCGAAAAGTTGGCAACCCTTTGAATAAAACGTACTTTTTTGTCAGTGCTTAATCGTTCTGAAAAATATTAAAATTTTGTATTAAAAACTGTGCTATATATTTAACAAAGTTTATAAACATATAAAATAAATCATACGGTGTTTGAAAAAAATAAAATATGCCTAAAAATAAAGCTCGTCGTAGTTTGGCAATTAAAAAAATAATGCTTTGTAATCATTGCGAAGATGAGATCAAAGAGGAATCCGATGATTTTATAGAGTGTGACAAGTGCGGGAAAAATTTTCATTTTCAATGCACTCAATTGAGTAAAAGAGAGTTTGAGAGTCTATTAAAAAATGAAAAAGAAACTTTCAATTGTCATTTATGTAAAGAAGGAGATGGGGAAATAAGGAAAGAGCTAAATACAATTAAAACTGAGCTGAGAAAACTAGAGAAGTTAGAAAAATTGGATCAGCTGTTTGAGTCGATAAACTTCATGTCAGCAAAGTTCGATGAAGTATTTAAAGATGTTGCAGAAAATAAGAAGAAGATAGCAGAAGTACAAAAGGAAAATAAAAAATTAAAAACTGAAATAAAAACTTTAAAAACATCTGTAAAAATACTGAATGATTATCGAGTACAAAATGATTGTGTCATAAGAGGATTGAAAGTTGGTGCCAAAGATAATGCAATGGATGCTGTAGTTAATCTTTCTAAGAATGTTGGTGTTGATTTTGAACCGAATGCTGTTAATGCTGCATATTTTCTTAGAACTAAAAAAGAATCCGAGGATGGGAAAAAAACTGTTGTGGTTAAATTTTCTTCCAAATATCATAAGGAACGACTGATGGCTTCTAAATCAAAACTGAAAGAAAATGAAAGTACAAGTGAGGTGTTTGTAAATGATTTTCATAGCAAGGAAACTATGAACCTTTTTTATTATGCAAAATCATTAAAAACTATTGGTTATCAACATATTTATGTTAGAAATGGTAGAGTCTATTGTAGAAAAAGTGATATTGCAAAACAACAGCTTATCAGAGATGAAGATGATGTTGATAATATGTTATTGGAAGCAACTACTAATAAACATTGGAAGAGAAGATCTTTGATTAATAGCAGAAGAGTTGATGATTCAAATTCAAGTGATGATGGCGATGATGGTGCTGCTTACGTGTCCCCTTAAAAAGGAATGTATATATTTAATTTGTATAATTTTTTATAATTTTTCTATTTTTTATGATCAATATTTTCAACAATTTGCAAATTTTAAAACTTATTTTTGTAATTTGAATTTAAATTTTCTTAATATTATTAGTATAAATATCAGAAGCGTTTCGTCTGTTGATAAATTTAATAAATTTAAAACGTTAATAGCAAGCTTTTCCAAGTTACCGGATATAATAGCTGTCCAAGAAACTTGGTTTCAGAAGGACATTACACAAATTTACAAACTTCCAGGTTTTAATAATATACATTGTTGTAGAGAAGATGCTTATGGTGGTACGACTATATATATTAATAAAAACATTCAATTTAGTGTTGAAGTATGCAAGAGTAGTAATTTTGTTGAGCTTTTAGTTTTGACTTTGAACAGTGTTAAAGTTGAAAGCAAACCTTTGAAGATAGTGTCATTTTATCGATCGCAGAAGTGTAGCGTAAATGACTTTATTAATATTTTAGACAGTATTTTGAGTGAACATGCTAGGAGTCCAATAATTTTTGTTGGAGATTCTAACATTGATATCGCTCAAAATCCTCATTTTATTGATTTGTTGACCGTTTTTCAAAATTATGATTGTGACAGTGCTCATAATTTAATAACAAGACCTGTCAGTAGAACGTGTATTGATCATGTTTTTAGTAATTTTTCTGAAGAAATTTATGTTGATTCAGTTGAATGTAATTTATCTGATCACAATATAATTTGCTGTAAATTTAAGAAAGAGGTAATGAAGAATGAATATGTTGAGATTGAAAAGACACACTGTGACTATGAAAAGGCTAGAGAATACTTGCGAAATAATTTACCTGACAACTATGAATCATTTAATTCTTCAGAATTAACAAAAGTCTTGGTGCATTGTATTAAAGGTGCTATAAATAATTCAACTGTGGTAACTAAAATTAAAAAACCGGTACGTTTTGAGCTAACTCCCTGGATTAACAAGAATCTTCAAGATTTAATTTTATTTAAGGAAAAACTTTTAAGAAAAAGATATAAATCGAAAAACAAACAGAACGTTAATGATATTTTAAAGCGAATCAGCAAAGTTATAAAAATTTCTACAAAAAAGTGTAGAGATGATATTTACGCTGGAAATTTATTGAAGGCAGGTAATGATCCTAAGAAATCGTGGAAATTTATAAATAGTACTCTTGGTCGAACAAAGAGTAATGTCATTAACCTTAAGGATTCTCAAGGGCAATCAATAATATGTGACCAAGATAAAGTGAATTGCCTTAATAATTATTTTATTATGAGTGTGGAAAATCTGAAAAGGGAAATTGAAATTTATCCTGGTGATGGATTCAATTCTTTACGGACTCTTTCTCAGTCACCTCATCGTTTTACACTTTGTAATGTTAATGATGATGATATGTTTGAAATAATCCAAAATTTGAAGGATAATAAAAGTCCAGGCTTTGATGGTATTTCGTCTAAATTTGTTAAAGAATGTAGAGATATTTTAATCCCGATATTTAAAGATATTTTTAATAAAATCGTTAACAATTCAGTGTACCCTGACGTCTTAAAAGTGCACAAAATAATTTCAATTCCGAAAGAGGTTAATGCAACAAATATAGATAAATATAGACCTATTGCTGTTCTTTCTACAATTGATAAAATTTTTGAGAAGATTCTTTATGATAAACTTCTTTTTTATATGGAGGAAAATACTTTTTTATACAATTATCAATTTGGATTTCGAAGGGGTTGTAGTACTGAAGATGCTGTGTTGAATGTAGTGCAGTTCATTTGTAGTGGGCTTGATGGAGGTTTTAGTGGAGTTGCTGGAATATTTTTTGACTTTACTAAAGCTTTTGATTTAGTAGATCATGGGATAATGTTACAGAAATTAATGAAATATGGTGTTCAGGGACGAGAACTTTTATTGTTTAAAAATTATTTTGTTAATAGAAAACAATATGTTAATATAAACAGCACAGACAGTTTTCTTGGTTCTGTTGATTATGGTATACCGCAGGGTAGTGGATTGGGCCCTCTTTTGTTTTCTATATATTTAAATGATTTAAAAAATCTAAATTTAGATGGGAAACTTGTTATGTTTGCAGACGATGTGTGCTTGTTTTACCCCTACAAGTACGATTTGGCACTTAAAACAAGAATTGAAAGAGATGCTGCTTTGATATTTGAATTTGCGAGATTAAATAGATTAGTTCTTAACCCTGATAAAACCAAATTAATACGCTTTAGACCACATGCTTTAAGTATAAATAGTGATTTCAACGTGTTTATTAATGGAAAAGCTGTTTTTGAAACCCATTCCGTTAAGTATTTGGGAATCGTATTGCAAAGTAATTTGTCGTGGGATTTACATATAACCGATTTGAAAAAGAAAATAGCTCCAGCAATTGGAATTTTATTTAAATTAAAAAATAAACTGGATGTTAAATCAAAGACGATGATATTTCAATCTTTGATTCAATCGCATTTGAATTACTTAGCAATTATATATGCTTATAATAAAAATAACATTTCACTGAAATCACTTCAATGCATGCAAAACAAAGCATTAAAAATTATTTACAAACTACCAATACTGTATTCAACTGTCACATTGTACAAAGATATAAGCAAAACAATTTTACCAATTTATGGATTGCATGAGTATCAGGTGTTAATGTTTGTTTTTAAATGCATTAACCATATTGGTCACCAAAGCATAACATTTTCTCAACAGCAATTTAGTTTAAACACACGAAACAGATCAAATTTAAGAATTCCTCGATGTAGACTAGAAACTACCAAGCAACGCATTGATTACGTGGGTGCTGTGAAATTTAATAATTTACATGCCGATTTGAAAGCAATTAATCGAATTTCACTATTTAAATCGTCTTGTAAACAACACTTATTTAACAACTTTGAAACGCTTTTGTAATTTGTTATTTTTTTGTAAAACAGTTTTTATACTTATTTTTTGTAATTTAATAATCTTAACATTAAGTTAAATCTTTTATTTGTACTTTTGACAATGAATTAATTTGCCAACTTGCCTCAATAATGCCTTAAGGCGCTGAGGCTGGAATTGAAATGTATTTTAAATATTTTGTACAAATAAAATTTTTCTGTAGAAAAGTTTTTTCTATAGGAAAAAAAAAAAAAAAAAAAAAAAAAAAAAAAAATTAAGTTGGTTCGGTAAAACATACAAGTACTGAGTTTGAGACGAATATAAAAAAGAAACTGGCAGTCAGATCGGAGTAATTCTTTTTGATTTGATTGTACCATTTAGTCTAAAATTTCAAAATATCACTGCAATTTGACTTTTCCGCGAAATCCCCAGTGTGCGCCGTACCCAGCAAAAACTTTACTTACAATTAAATGACTTCAAGAATTCATTACTTTGTAGCTTTATTCGTCACATTTTGGATTATTAGTAATATATTAAATAATAACTTTATTATTATATCTTAAATTTACAGAAAAATTTAAATTTTCATTATGACAATAAAAATTTCATTATAGTCAAAAAACATAGTTTTTAATACAAAAACTACACTGCCCCGGTAGACTAGCTGGTAGCGAGCTAGTCTATCAGCACCGAGATTGCGCGATCGAATCCCGCCAGAGACAGAAAAAAAAATAAAAAATAAAATAAGAAAAAAAAAATAAAATTAAATTAAAAAAAATAAAAAAAAAATAATTTAAAAAAAAAAAATTTTTTTACTTTATTGACTTTGTGTAACTATATATTTTTATAAAAATTTTAAGTATAAAAAAAACATATTATTTTTTAGATTATAATAGGCTAAATTATAAATGATTACTTTTGGGACATCTCGAACAAAAATAAGTACTTTTTCTAGTAGAAAAGTAAGTAGACGGCTCGTCAAATTCTCATTATTTTTCTGCTTATTTTGTAAGAAAAGTTTTTGCTGGGTAGTAGCTATTATAAACGTTATCATTGCCAAATTTTATTTCAATACCATCATTTATATGGGAGTTGTGGCACTAAAAGCTATTTTGGAAGTGATATTTTTATGAGATCTATAGCCAAATATGGACAGATTTTGAAAAAATTTGGGAAGAAGATTTATGTTTTAATAAAATTTTTAATCCAAATTTTTTATATTTTTAATTAGGCTTAAGTTCATGAAATTAAATTTTTATTAAATTATTTTTGTGAAGAAAGGAATTTTACAACATGAAAATCAATTAAAATTGTTATTGATAATCTTTCATTCTTGACGTGGCTCGGGCTCGAACCCTGGCCGGCAGGTTACCATGACATGTTTCGATCGCAACCACTCGATCTCCTCAGATGGATTTGCCGTCTTACACTCGCAGCCATCGACGACTGCTGACGTCACTAGCCAAACATCAATCCTTAAACCAAATTGTATTTTAACATTTGGTAGATCGAAATTTGCTTTCCTGAATGATTATCCATTTTAATTGATTTTACATGTTTTTTCCTTTACTTCTGTTTTTTCGTACTTTCGTCAAGAATTTTTCTTGAAGTCCAAGTAAATTTTTTGTTTTTTCACTTTGTCTTTCTCTTTTCTGTTGACCTTTTTCAGCACAACTTGAAGGACAAATGTACACATAGAGCTCGTGCCTTAGCTTTAACAATAATTAGTATTGTGGTTATTTTGTTGAACTATTTATGGTTTTTAATCCAAATTTTTAATATTTTTAATAAGGCTTAAGTTCATGAAATTTAATTTTTATTAAATTATTTTTGTGAAGAAAGGAATTTTACAACATGAAAATCAATTAAAATTGTTATTGATAATCTTTCATTCTTTACGTGGCTCGGGCTCGAACCCTGGCCGGCAGGTTACCATGACATGTTTCGATAGCAACCACTCGATCTCCTCAGATGGATTTGCCGTCTTACACTCGCAGCCATCGACGACTGCTGACGTCACTAGTCAAACATCAATCCTTAAACCAAATTGTACTTTAACATTTGGTAGATCGAAATTTGCTTTCCTGAATGATTATCCATTTTAATTGATTTTACATGTTTTTTCCTTTACTTCTGTTAATAAAATAGTTTTGGACCAAATTCAATCTAAATACCAACATAAAAAGATAGTTTATCTCAAAAAAGACAGTTCCGGAAAAAATTTTGGATAGGAACCCTTATGAAATCGTGGACCGATTCTTATTGCTATGCCAATTGCAAATTTAATTCCAGTGAAGACGGCTTTCATTAAAATTCTTTTTTCCCCAAATAATAAGTTTAGTGAAATGTCGAATAGCAGCTTCTTTGTTTGGTGTCTTTTAGCTCGCGAACAAGTTCGCATTTCACTGGTTGCTTAGGCCAGATCGTCAAAAGCAACAACAATAGATAGTGAGTTTATCTTTTCTTACAGTTCAGACTACAATTGGTTGATTTTTTGCCAACTCTAAGGCCCTAAATTTGTAAAACGCATAGGCAACGCTAAAAATAACATTGAAAGCAAAAACAATGTTAAAAATTTTTCAAAATTTTGTTGTTGCTTTCTACAGAAATACATATTGCGTTTTAAAATTATCAACGCCACAAGATATGCAGCGTTTAAAATTTAAAAATTCAATATACATTTCTATAGAAAACAACAACAAAATTATGAAATATTTTCGATTTTGTTTTTGCTTTCAATAGAATATTTGGCGTTGCGTTTGCGTTTTACAAATTTAGAGCCTAAATGTAGTTGTAAGTATGTGAAGAAAAAACAAAAATAAAAACAAATTACTTTATTTTTTTTTTTGCCAGTTCAGTTTTATTTACACTGCCACATGCATATTAGTTATCAAAGTTTTTCTTGGGATTCAAAAAATTAATTTACAAGGTTTCTTTTAAATGTGCTCAATTCCCATAGTATGGATAAACTGAAATTATTTGTTGATGGGAGAAGCTAAATTTCAGTTTATCAATAGTAAGAAATTGGGAGTTTAGCACATTTAAACGAAAACTTGTTAATTAATTTTTTGAATCCCAAGAAAAACTTTGTAAAAAGTTTTTGTTCATCATGCTAGTGAAATTAAGTGAGTTTATCTTTTAAGCGTTTTATATGCAATCAAGCGAGTTTTTGTAGATGCCCTGCGGAAAAGTGATGTCAATTGTTCTTAAAGTACTTATCCCGTGACCTGGGAACACAATATTATAATAAAAGGTGAAAACAAAACATAGAACTTAGCTGGTGATAATGTGCTTAAAGTGAAGTTACTCCAGAGGAAAAGTAATTGAAACAAAAGTAGATGCGACTGGATTTTGTGCGGGTATTAACTGATACTCTCTGGTTCTGGGAACTATCATATTAACATAGTTCACTCGGGACAATATCAGCGACAGACATAATTAAAATCGAAATTGAATGTGTTCATTTATGTTATTTCACTGAACTGTTACAAAGTGTCAAAATGGTGCCAATTAACTCCCTCCAAGAACATTTCCATGTTAAACTGACAAGACACCTTCATACAAAATGTTAGAACTAGAACCATCCCTACCACTTTTTAACTGTCGTGTGACAAGTTTGGTGTAAGTTCTCATTACCCTAGGGTATATTTATGGTTTTAACACTTGAATGGTAAGCATCGCCTGTGAAGCGCAGACAATTTTTTATTTTGATATATTTTGTTATAGTCCAAGTCATTGTTTTCCAATTTTGGCCAAAAATAATCGGTAATCGCCATTCACAGTAACGTGACGATCGTTATTGTTGACGAACAAATATGGCCCAATGATGCCGCCGCATGCAAACCGCACCAAGTAGTTATTTTTTGTGGATGAAGTGGTGATGCATGAAGCACACACGCAGAGAAATAAAATGGTTGAAGTATGGTTAAAAAAACATATTATGGTCCCTGCAATGGCAGCAAGCAAACTTTTGTTGTTTTTAAAAAAGTTTTTTTCACGATTGATAATATTTTGTTTCTTTTTAACAATAATGTGTTTACCTCCCTTAAAACTTCAAATATGGTTGATTTCACCAATATTTTAATAAAATAAAGCTAAAACTATACACTTTAAGATATTATGGTAACCTAAACAATATTATTATTACAGCAACCACATTATGGATAAATTTATCCATCCAAAAGCTATAACCACATTATGGTTGCCTCCAAACATGTAATGGTTAATATTTAATAACAAGTATATGTTTGAAATTTTTAATATAAATTAATATGTTTAACAGCAGCAACATTCTGGTCGTTTACATTTCACAGTAGTTGCTTGGTTTGCTTATAATTCTCATTCATTTTATTTTAATTGATTAAAATACATACATTTACGTAGAATAAACTAGTAGAACAGAAAAAATGGTAATGAAGGTTGTCACAGGCTGGAATATGATTCAAAGGGGATTTTTTCAGGAATAAAAAGTTCAATAAAATTATAATTTGACACTATACAAACGAATTAAAAAATGGACGAAATAAATAATCTTAATATGATTGACATTGACCATATTATTGTTAATTCTGACCATAAAATGGTTATCTTTGTCAAAATTCTGGGAAATTTTGACCACATTATGGTTAATTTTGAACATAATATGGTTAGTTTTGACCAATATTATGGGTAATATTGACCAAAAAATGGTTAATTTTGACCATATTATGGTTAATTACGGAAAATGTTTTTGTTGATTTTTAACATACTATGGTAATATTTAAACATAATATGGTAACCTGCAAACATTTACATTGTTAAAATGCAAACATAGCTGCTCTTAGAATATAGTTACCTCCAACCTTATTTTTTTTCTACGTGCATGTGGATTTTCACCAAACCAATAACGCATACCTTTTTTTGCTTATTGACGAACCCATTGAACCAAAAATGAGCTTCGTCACTGAAGAGATGATTTTGCGATGAAATTCACCATCTTGGCGCATCTTCTCCAGAGCCCAAAGAGCATAATTTGTTCGTTCGTTCGTGTACTTTACCATGTTGAAAATGTTGAGTTTACTGAAAAAAAAGAAAGTAACAGTTCGATGATCAGTGAAATAGTACGTTCATTAATTAAATTCAAAGTTGTCAAGTACCTATTGCAAAACCCTTTACTTTATAGGGTCTAAGATGAATAGTAAAAAAGTTTCACACGAAATGAAAAACTTAGTTTACACTCATTCACCACTAGTTGTAGCGGAAAGTATAAAAAGGTTGAAATATCATTATGAGAGACAGGTCTGTCCTAACAATTTATGGCGAATAAGCGTATATTTCTGTTCAAGATGTTAGAAAACTTGCTGCTTATGCCCGTAATTTCTACAAAAAGAAATCAAGCTGTGCATAGAAATCTATGGTGTAAAAACTGCCATATTTTAAAGGAAAACTGAAGGTAAAAACACGTTGAAATAGGTAAAGATAACTGTTCTGTATTCGTACAGACCTGCTTTATTTTTGCAGAAATTACGGGCATTATAGTTGATCATCTGACAAAAAAAGTATGTGAAAAAATCGCATAATTTATCTTGGTGCCCACAATTTATTATAAGTTATTAGCTCTTTGTATTATTTGTTTAAATGTTTATTAAGTCTTGGGTCTATGAGACAGTTGTTTTGAATTTTCTTAATTGTTTGTAAAGGATCTCTACATACCAGCCTTTCAAATGTGTGGTTAAGAACATGGCCTATTATATGTTAATCATCGCTTAACCACAGGTTGTTTTGTACAACGTTTACCAATAACCCCCTGGATGGTACTGCACATGGTACATTTAGGCGATGAACAAGTTTTCGTCATACAACAAAAATTTTTTGTTTATGTTATATTAAAGAACTTAAAAATTAAACAAATTTAAGAAAGTTTTAAATAAATAAAACCAAAAAAGTCACCCGGGTGGGTGTTGGTGAAGCGAAGGTTAAAGTAAATTGAAGAATGAAATGTTTTTGTTCCATTTTGCTACTAAACACGTTTATCAGATATCCAGCCTTATCACGGTTGTCGTAAATGACTTTGTCGTTTTTTGTAACAGATTAAATTAACACAACCTGTGTTTTTTAACCTACTTTAAAAAACGACTTAGTCGCTTACTTCAAAGGCAACCGTAATAAGGCTGATTTTGTTTTAATAAGCTTTTGTTGTTTAAAGTGAAATGTGCGGTTTTTTAAACGTCGCTTACAGGCGAAGTTTACAATTAAAGTGGTATAAAATATGTTTAAAATTCTAGGGTAAAAGCACCAAAATACGAAAAAGTACAAAAATTCATATTAAGCGTTAAAAACTGTAATTCGTTTATTTAATGCTGGGTACGTTGAAGGTTTTTTTTTTGTTCGTCATTAATTCCACAGACAACGACTTGTTGTCGAATACGAGCAATCAGACGATTTTTTAATACCCCTGATGGTTCAGTTTCTATATTAAAAATACAGTAATTGCCTATTCCACGATATCACTTGAACGTTTACATTCGCACAAATAACATATAAAACAAAAACAAAGTTAAAAAATTTGTTTTGTTTTATATGTTATTTGTGCGAACGTAAACTTTCGAGTGACATCGTGAAATTGGCGGTAAATATGTTGAACAACTGAAAATTGGTTTTGAAATAAAACCCAAACATGCACTCACAATATTATTACAGTAACGGACTGTAGTTTATTTAAGAAATATTCCGTTCAGTCATTTTTAAATAAATAAACATTTAAAATTCCAAGCAAATTTATTTTTAACTGATTCTAACAGTTATTAAAAAAACTAAGTGCATGTTAATACGGATTTTCAGTTGCAGTTAATATTGTCCGTTGATTGAGTTAAATTCTTCTTTATGTTAAATTAAATAAAAATGTAATTTAAAGCAACGAAAAGTTCATTTAATTTTTACTGTCAAAAATTCAACCACGAATTCCGTAAAACCAAATGAATTTTCAGTTATCTTATATAAATTAATTGTCAAAAAATTAACTACATATTCCGTAAGAACAAATAAATATGCAGTTATTTTAAAAAATTTTACTGTCAAAAATTCAACACCATATTCAGTAAAAACAATTACATATTCAGAGTATTTTATATAATTTAACTACCAAAAATTAATTTTTACTTATTTATAAAAAATTAATTGCTTGTTTTGTGTAAGCAATTCCCATTTTCTATTTATAAATATAATTTAATTAAATACATCAAATTTTAAAAGTAAAATAATTGCGAAGCCATATCGGTCATGCTGCTGGTGTCTTATAATTGAGAGTTCTTCTGTAAACAACGTGGTCAGTACAACAAAAGTAAAACAAACTTGTGTATCAGGGTAAGTAAATAATAATATTCTCCCTCTCTCGCTTATAAGAAAAACAAGCGGACAGGTGTCTGTCTGGTATTTTTTAGAAATTCGGCTCTTTTGTGGAGCAAACGAAAATTTAATGAAATAACTGAATATTTTATTGTTTTTACTGAATATGGGGTCAAGTTTTTGACAGTAAAATTTTAAAAAATAACTGAATATTAATTTGATTTTACGGAATATGGTGTTGAATTTGTTACAGTAAAAATTAAATGGACTTTTTGTTAAAAATAAATGAAAAATAAGTAGACCGGTTTTTAATTGAAGTTTCATTTATTTTATATTACAATTTCAGTGTATTTTACGTACAGAATATTGTGAGTGTGTTTATTTGTCCGTCTAGTTTTAATTTCCCAGGCTTAAGGAGATAACATCATATTAAAAATAATAAAGTTTTACTCGTACGCCACAGAAACCCCTTTGCTTATTTTGGGCCACCTTGTTTTTTTTTTTTTTTGTTCTTCAGAAAAATCGTTTGATGCTAAATAAAAATTTTAAGGGAAAATTCAAAATAAATAAAAAATCTTAATTAAAGCTATAGCAACAAAAACAACACACACACAGTATTTACAAAATCTCAAAGAGAAAAATTAACCAAAAAAATAGCAAAAAAAAAAGTTGAACATGATGAAAATATTTACCCATCACATACAAACAACTGTACAACAACGTATAAACTGGGTACGAGAATTCTATTTTGTTCTTATTTCAATGCCAAATTAATTACCCACAGAGATACAAAGACGTATGTTGATTCTGACAGTAATTCAAACGCTTATTTTCTTTTCTACAACAGTTTCATCAACCAGCAGGAGGTTGTAAAACATAAAAAGGAAATAAATTTCGTAAATCAGCAAAAAAAAAAAAAAAATTCAATTAAAAACCCGTATTCTTAAAATGTTCTTAATCGACATATTAGAGAATGGGGTGTTAATATAAGAAAAAATTAAAATCGTTAAATGTTGAACTGCCTTTTGTGAAGTATTTAAAAGTCTAAGTTAAGCTGTAATTAATTTTTGGTAAAGATCTTTTTGCTTTAGTATAAACAAATAAAATTGCTTAATTCAGCTGTGCCGAATCTTTGATAGCCTACACCGAGAGTTAAAATATTACCGAAGTGGAATTTATTGGATTCTAAAAGTTATGTAACAATTTTAATTAAAACTGAACTCATAGTATTAAAATTTGTCGGGGTTAAATGCGTATTCTAAGAGTACGTTTTTGAGAATTGGCTTTATATGCGGTAAAATTTCCAGTCCTATGACAATATGAAAGACCAAAGTTTACAATAAGAGCATTTTTTCTAATGGTTTTAGGTGTACTTAACAGAGAACTGCAAAATTCACTATTTTTGTTGATTTACTCATACGCTATAATTTACATTAACTCTACACAGAAAAAAATTAAAAATTGATTTCAATTAAAAAATTTGTGATATTAATTAAAAAATTAATTAAATTTGCACCAGTAAACAAATTAATAGTATCAATTAAACCAGTTAATAGTATTAATTAAACGTTTAATTTACTTGATTAAACGTTTAATTCACTTGATAAAATTTTTAATTTAAACTAATTTTATTTTTGATTAATGCTTTATTTGATGAAAAATTTTGGAGAATTTTTTGCTGTGTATGCCTGCAAAACAAAGTTCAACTTTGGTAATTTTGACATCGTTTTGTACACATTTGATTTGTGCATGTTTGAATTTTTTATTGAAAGTGCTTTGTTTGCTACTACTAAAATTTGCTTCAATAATGATACTGCCCAAAAGTGTATTCATTGATCCATGCCCAATGCCTCTAACAGGCGTACACGGAAACTTTTTTGATCCATGCGATAACTGATAACTTTATTAAAAAAAAAACCAAAAAATTTATTTTGCAATTTATAGGCATATTCACGTTTTTCCATTTTTGTAAGCATATCTCTCTTTCTCTCTCTCTCTCTATCTCTCTCTCTCTCTCTTTTGACCTTTTTCACTTGCATTTTTTTCTGAAATTTCTGGTTCATGAAAAACTTGCCCTGGATTCGACATACACTTTTCATAACACTGTGCGACAAATGGTAGGGGTCAGTGCTCGGGAAGGGTTCAAACTACCGGGGAAAGTTATATCGGTAAAAAAGAAGTTATACGTGTCCCGGCGTTTTGCTGGGTCACGTCTAGGAATCGAGATATATCGATTTGAAAAATGGGCTAAAAAAAATCAAAAATTTTATAACAAAAAAATTATAAATTTTAGGGCTGCCATACGTCCTATGGATATGACTTATAAACCAAAATATCGGAAATTTTTAGCAGAACATATTTTATAAAAAACTCGAAAAAATCGGTTCAGATACAAAAAAGTTATGACCAAAATTAAATAACTCAAGTAAATGGTAAATTTTTTCTTAAACATGTCGGTGTATAAATCTTTTTAAATCGGTTAAAAAATGGCTGAGTTATATCCGAAATACTGAATCCCCAAGAATTACTCTTTTCATACCCTTCACCGAAGGTAAAAAGGGTATATATTAGTAATTTTTGGGGATTCAGTGTTTCGGTTATAACTCAGCCATTTTTTAACCGATTTGACAGATTTATATAACGACGTGCTTAAGAAAAAATTTACCATTTACTTGATTTATAAAGCTTGGACTCGGGAAGATTTATGGTTCCCGAAAGTGGGTACAATCAAAGCCCGTTTTAACGAATGATATAATGTTCAGACCTTTCGTTACACCGAGATATTCGTTATATCGATGAGTAATTTTTTACCATAACATTTTATAAAAAACAGTGGTCCACAATTTGAAAAACATCAAAATTTAATTGTATTTATAATTGAGTGTAGATATAAAGCTTTAATAAGATTTTGGTATTCCATACTTTTGGGATATTACTGAAAGATTTACACCCTTCTTACACTCTTCTTAAATCTAAAATTTTTTATCAAAAGACATTCTTTTTCGATTTGATATCTCGTTTTCACAATGAACCAAACAAGACTACTGAAACTTTAACGAAAAAAGCAACGCATCACAAGTGTTCTTTCAATACAGAGCAAAGAAGCCAAAAAGACACATAAAAATCTAGTGGTTCTATTACGATTTTTCATATTTTGCTTTGTCATTCGTTAAATCTGGATTATTTTTTTCCATTCACTATATAAGATAGTTAATGTAAAAATTTGGCCATTCGTTATATTGGATATTCGTTAAACTGCGTATTCGTTATACAGGGCTTTGACTGTATTTAAAAAAAACAAAATTTAATTTTGGTCATAACTTTTTTGTATCTGAACCGATTTTTCCGAGTTTTTTATAAAATATGTTTTACTAAATATTTTGGTATATAAGTCATATCCATAGGACGTATGGCAGCCCTAAAATTTAGGTTTTTATACAAATTTTGATGTTTTTTATAGTCAATTTACACTACAACGAAATCTAGTACTTATGAGATTTCGAGCCAAATCTGGTTGTTTTTGACTAGATTTCCCATACAAAACAAAATCTACTCAGTGTCTTGATTTCGACGAAACCTACTCAAAATCTAGTAGTACTTAGTGATGCAACTATGGTTTTTCCATATAGCACTAAAAAATACTCCCCTGAGTAAGAAAAAAATGGCATTTTAATAAAAAAACAAAACACAAACTGCTAAAAAATCAACATTTTGAGAAAATGTAGAAAAATAAAAAAGACAAATAATATTAATAAAATAAATGGTGTTGATTATAAATTAAAAGTAACGCAATTTTTTTTAATGTTTATTTCTTTTTGTCAATTATTTTGTTATAAACACAAAATCTCGCTAATGTCAAAAAGGAATAATGTAAACGCACTGGATTTTGTGGAAGATTTCAAATGAAATTTGCTAGAATTCGTTCTAATGTATATGGCCTATTAGCCCATTTTTCAAATCGATATACATATCTCGATTCCTAGACGTGACCCAGCGAAACGCCGAGACACGTATAACTTATTTTTTACCGATATGTATAACATTTCCCGTTGGTTTCATCCCATCCCGATTTTGACTGTCGCATAGTGTAATTAGAATTGTGGTTATTTTATTGAACTGTTTATGGGTTTTAATCCAAATTTTCAACCGGGCTAAAGTTCATTAAATTTATATTTAATTAAATTTTTTTTATGAAGAAAGAAATTTTACAACAAAACAATTAATTAAAATTGTTATTGATAATTTTTCATTCTTGACTGCAGCTGGGGCTCGAACCTAGGTTTTCACGAACAGGTTGCCCTGACATATATCGATTGAAACCACACAATCTCTTCAGAGGGGCTTAAATTTAAAAAGCAAATAAAAAGAGTTCCTTTAAATACTTATTCTAAATTAATTCGGCATCTAACTTACCTAATTTCAAACTTTGTTTCACTTTAATATAACTTAATTTCCAAATGTCATTCAACAATTCTGACAGATACTTACCATCCACTTACTTTAAATTTCTAAATTTTATAATCTTGCCAGTTACTTGGTCCTTTTATTCCATTACCACTAGCTAACTCAAATCTTATTTGATTAAATTTTAAAAGAAAAAAAAAAATCTCAATTCTTGCGGCAAATCTCTAAAACTGATACAACGAAAGAAAACGGAACACCAGCTCATGATTGATGACATAAATGCCGCACTTATCTTCGCGGAAGAATGTCATTTAATGACATTTAAACTACACAGACAAGTTTCCCAAAGTAAAAGAGAGATTTCATAAGCCAAGAAAGATAAATTTCAAGCGACAACACTAATAAAACGTGCGAAAATGAATTTAAATCAAACGCTAAATGGAAACAAGCTTGAAAAATGAAACAGCGGAAGGAAATAAAAAAGGCAAAAAAAAATTATTACAAGTAGGTATGTATTTTGTTGTTATTGTTAAAAATATGTAACATTTTTTTTTGTATTCAAAAATATTGTTTGAGCGAGGAAGTGAGTGTGTGTAAGTATTTCATTGGATGATTTAAAAAAATGATAATTGTATTTTTTTGTATGTATGTAAATACATTTGTAAAATTTACATTTTTAATGAGTCAATTTAAAAAATGAAAATCTGGAAAAATTCAAATAAAACTTGTAACAGCAGTCAGAACAAACAATGACAACATAAAACATTATACAATCTCAATAAAACTTCCTGTTTTTCAGTTTTTTTTTTTTTTGTGAAATAATTGATGACAAAAATAACGATTATTTTAGCAAGTATATTTTCCATTCCATTGAAGATGAATTTCATATAAATGCAGACAGCAAGCGGATCGCGTTAGGGGATTTAAGTTTATTTTTTTTTTTTTTTTTTTTGATACGAACAGTAAGTTTTACATTTCTGTTTCCTAGAGGTATTTAAATGAAAAGAAAAAGAAACAAACAAAAAAAAATAAAATAAAATTAAAAGAAAAAATTGTGATTGTTTTATTTTGCATTGTTTTTCATACATGTGTATTAAGTTGTATTGTGTTTGTCAATAAATTACTTTAAGTAATTACTTTTGTTTGGGGCGGACGGGCGTATTGGGCTGTGTTGGGAACACAAACTTATTGTTTTGATTAACGGAAGCTGAATTTCAAGGTATTTATTCGTGTAGTTAAAAGCAAATTCTTTCAAATTAAAGATCTGATAAATTTTAAACAAAAAATCTGTGAATTTGAATTTAAATTCGTTATATTGATTATGGCTGAGCCACACAAATGAAAGACAAAACAGTTTTTTTGACTTATGCGACTAATACGATTAGTTCTAAAGAAACAACTCACACTAAACAAACCACCCGCAACAAAACTGTCTTTTTGACTTATTGCGGTTAAAAATTGGTTGCAGAAAATAAATGTGGTTTGATTAAAGTAAAAAAAAATTGGGTTTTTGAAAGCACTACAGAGAAAAAGCACATAATCAAGCGTTTTAATTAGAGAGCTCTTACACAGCAGTAAATGATAAAGAAGAAGGTTTTAAAGCGAACAAATAAAAATATATTATGATTTACGAAAATGATTGAAAACAAGTTAGAGTGCTATATTCGGCTGTGCCGAATCTTTGATACCCTCCACCGACAGTTCGAATGTTTAAGGAGTAATATCTGTATGATGTTATTATTATCTTAAACTGTGACGATTTTTTATTATTTATGGTTTTAGGCGACTAAACTGTTTTCCGGTAGTAGGGTTTATATGGGGCCTAGGGTAAATTATGGACTGATCATCACGAAATTTCACAGCGTCATTTCTAGTCCTTTAAAACTGTGACGTACCAATTTCTGTTATGCTAGCATTATTAATTATGGTTTTAGGTGTTCTAAACTGTTTTCCGGGAGTAGGGTTTTTATGGGGCCTAGGGTAAATTATGGACCGATCATCACGAAATTTCACAGCGTCATTTCTAGTCCTTTAAAACTGTGACGTACCAATTTCTGTTATGCTAGCATTATTAATTATGGTTTTAGGTGTTCTAAACTGTTTTCCGGGAGTAGGGTTTATATGGGGCCTAGGGTAAATTATGGACCGATCATCACGAAATTTCACAGCGTCATTTCTAGTCCTTTAAAACTGTGACGTACCAATTTCTGTTATGCTAGCATTATTAATTATGGTTTTAGGTGTTCTAAACTGTTTTCCGGGAGTAGGGTTTATATGGGGCCTAGGGTAAATTATGGACCGATCATCACGAAATTTCACAGCGTCATTTCTAGTCCTTTAAAACTGTGACGTACCAATTTCTGTTATGCTAGCATTATTAATTATGGTTTTAGGTGTTCTAAACTGTTTTCCGGGAGTAGGGTTTTTATGGGGCCTAGGGTAAATTATGGACCGATCGTTACGAAATTTCACAGTGTTATTTTTAGTCCAAAAAAACTGTGACGTACCAAATTTTGTTACGCTAGCGGTTTTTTACGGTTTTAGGCGTAATAAACTGTTTTCCGGGAGTATTGTTTATATGGGGCTTAGGGTAAATTATGGACGGATCTCCACGAAATTTAACAGCGTGATTTCCAGTCAAATGAAACAAATTTTTGCAAAATCTTATCTCATTCCGTGCCTTGTACCAGCATTTATGTTATTTTTTGTAACAACATTATCAATTTTTTTAGGTGGTGGTTCCACATTTTTATTCAGAGCTCTGGTCCTACTAAACCGATTTTGCTGGATTTCAATCCCAAATTGCTTAGGATAACTACAAGCAGTTTGTCACCAAGTTTGTTCATTTCTTTTGAGTGGTTCGAAAGTGAGCGTGTTTTCAACAGACGGACATGTCTAAATCGACTTAGAATTACTCAAGGTCCCAGAATATATATACTTTATGGGGTCTGAGATGAATAATAAAAAAGTTTCACACGGAATGACAAACTTAGTATACCCTCTTCACAACTAATAGTGGTGGAGGGAATAAAAAGGCATTTAAACAAGTAAAAGCAAAACATTAATGATTATGTTTATTTATATAGCCCTTAAAAACGAAAATAGTCCTACAAACCGGGAACACCCCATAAAGGCATCCCATCAGCAGGTTTGAAGCGATTTGAGGTATGAATTCATATAAAAAACCTGCTCCTTTTAGAGCACATTTTTTACTGGGATACAACATACCCACACAGTGTTAGTCAAAATAGACTGACCCGACACACAAAAACTTGATAAGACGTTGTCTTTGACTTAAAAGACAAACATCTTTTGTGTGTATCGAAAAAATAACTATCAACAAATGCGATTTACACGCAAGACTAAATTTGTAGTAAACATTTTTGCAGGAACATGCATGACTTTTTAGGCAGAGTGTAGAAAGTATTTTCTACCCCAAATGCCATACCTCGCTTACAATAATTCAAAATCATCCCTGTTTTCCGAGTAAAAAATGGATATACAAAGAGGGGTGCTTTAAAACAGAGGTCTGCAAAACACCGCACATGTGCGAATGCTCTCGAACTAATAAAGAGAGCATGAGAAAATAATTTGTATTTTTACTAGAAAACACTGAACAAACAAAAACAATTACGCTCAAAAATAAACAACCAAGAGAAACAAGAAATGTGAAGGTATGTGTTTGGCGGACTCTGCTTTAAAACCATGGTAGATAAGGCCATGATGGCATTATTGCTCAATTGAATGGGAGATAAAGCCATAATGGATTTATTGCCCAATCATTGAGAGGTAAAGTCATATATTGAGTGCCCCGGTAGGCTAGCTAGTAGTGAGCTAGTCTATCAACCCCGGGGTTGCGGGTTCGATTCCTGCCAGAGACTCTGGTCTCTTTCCTGCAGACAAGCGTCAAGCTTCGCGGGGATTAGCATAAGGAATTAAAAAAAAAAAAAAAAAAAAATTTTACATTTTGCGAAATGAGAGATAGAGCCATATTTTTTTTTTCGCAAATGAGAGATAAAGCCATATTTTTTCAGAAAATTGTTATGCATGGTGTAAACATTATGTAGAAGGGAAAATCCTTAGTTATCATTGAAAAACATTTTTTTATTCTTGTGACGCACGCAGGAAAAATTTATTTGCCGCGTCCTACTGGAGGAAAAACCCCCTAAGCGGCACGCAGAAAAACTTTAGTATGCGAAGCCAGACTTCAATACTTAACTTTAGTGTCTCCGGAACTGAAATGAGAGAAAAAGCCATTTTCTAATATTGCTAATGTGAGCTAAGTCCATGATGGCTTTATCTCCCATTCAAATGAAAAAAAAAAAAAAAAAAAAAAAAAAAAGGCTTTATCTCCCTATTGAATGAGAGATAAAGCCATCATGGCCTTATCTACCATACAAATCCCTTCTTACTGCAATTCTTTCATATTTTATGTTTATGTATTTGGTTCACAGTTTTATCTTTATCAAAGCACCGCCAATGATTAAAATGTTTACTTATGGTTTTTCTAAAATGATTAAAAAGTTACTTAGCCTCTACGTACTATAGGGTGCTTTTTTTTAGCTGCATAAGAACTTAAAATGATAAAACAGTTATATTGTTGGAATGAAGTTTTTATTTAAATCTAGTAGATAATTTCATGGCATTTATTTTTTTGATACGATTTTTAGCATATTTCCGTCGCGGCTACGTGTTACATGGTCCATTTGATCAGTCTAATTTTGGACTAGTTTTTTTAATAAATAAACTGTGGCTTAAATGTTGGCTTTCAATACTTTATCAATTGCAGAATTAAATGATTCAACATAGCCTCATAAAAATTAATCCAGAGTTGTTAGAACGCACGAATGAGGGGGGTAGTGACTGGGACCACTTCTGGAAATAAAGTTGTCACCAAATTGATTTTGTACACCTCATCATATCCAGGGCTGGGCAGTATTTAAAAAATTTGTATTTTAAATACATGACGGACAGCAAGTATTTTGTATTTTGTACTTTAAATACATACAATAAATAGAAGTAGTTTGTATTTTAAAAGCATCTTAAAAGATTTCTGCAGATGAAATTCTCTGTATGATTCTATAGTACAACTTATGAAAAGTAAAGCCAAATTAAATTAATTATTTAGTAAGTTAAGTAAGGGGAGCACTTACGCGGCTATAAAACTGGAATATTTAGAGGAATTCATTGTAGTTTTGAAACCTATTGCCACTGCTTTAGATAACCTTCATGGTAACAACTGCTATTACGGAAAACTTTTGCCGACTTTAATCTCTGTTAGAACAATATTAAATCGGTTGAATGGGAACAATTTAAGACATTTTAGTCCTATTATATCACTACTAAAAAAGAGCTTGAAAAAAATATTCGACAAGTTTTTTAAAAAATCACCGGAAATAAATAGAGCTATTTTGGCCTCCTGTTATCATCCTGGTTATAAGATGCGTTGGCTGCCAGAAAACATCACGACAGAAGAAAGGCAAAGAATCCAAAATCTTCCAATTTACACTATGGAGGAAAATTAAAAAAACTTAAAATTACACCTGGAAATACCAGAAGTAGAAGCACCTTACTGGACAATGATTTTGTTGTTTTCGTAGATAAGGATTATGGTGAATCTAGGACATCAAATTTGGAGTTGGAATTTGTCAGTTTCCTCAGTGACAAGAGCAAAGACACTATCACTCTTGACAGCTATCCGAATATAAAAAGACTATTCATTGAATTTAATACAATTTGTGCCCATCAGGACCTGTATAAAGATTATTTTCTTTAGCAGGTTTTATTTATACTCCGACAAGAAAATGTTTGCCTGATGCTACCCAATAAAAAATTGTGCTTCGAGCGAAGCAGGTTTGTAAGGGAGAAATGTAAGAGTTTCGCTTACCATTGCGCTTACGGAAGACATGAATTTTATATGGCGAGTTCCCACTTTGAAGCAATATATTTTTGACACATAAAGCGCATTATTCAGCGCATAAAAAAATTGTTGGATGTAACGAACAGCTTTACACACTGATCGTTTTTTTTACAGTTATTTTTTAGTATTCTCCCTTACAAACCTGCTTCGTAGTAAAGGAATGCCGTAACACTTGAAATTTTATTTTTTTTTATAAAAATTGTTGAGAGTTATTTCACTTACTTTACTGCATTTCTGTATGTCTTATTGCGTAGCGCTTAATTGTGCGGTTTTTTTTTTTTAATGTACCATTAGTGCTTCGCAAAATGATGAAATTTTTTATTGGGTACATTCAAAAATCTGATATTTATGAAAGGAAACAATTGTTTTGTTAAATAGTTTTATCTAATGTATTTTTTGGTTTGAATAAAAATGATGTATTTCGTATTTAAAATATGTACTTACATGTACATGACGTGGAAGTATTTTTTATATAAAAAAAGTACAACAAATGGAAGTATTTTGTATTTTAAATACATGAACAGCAAGTATTTTGTATATTGTATTTTAAATGCCGCAAACCATGTATTTTGCCCAACACTGATCATATTCTTCTTCCTGCGGTTTTTTCATTTTTGTGGTGTCATTAAAGTGAAGATATTTTCTGATTAAAAAAGCTTTTTGGAAGTTATTGCGCTTCCAACTGTCTTGAAGGAGTGTTTGGATTAGTAACTTTCAACATTAGTATACCGGTACACAGACATACATTTAAATCAAAATTCCGATGTATTTTTTTTTTATCACACTTCGTAAGATTGAAATTTGTGGAAACATGTTGCTATTTTGCATACAGATTGCTCTGACGCAGAATTTCATTCAGCAAGTCATCGTTTAAACGATAACTAAAGCAAAGGAATGGTGTTGTTAATTCTTTGAATTGTTCCGGTAGTTCCTCGTCTCCTGGAAAAACTACATGGTTTAATTTAAGTTCTAAAAAGTCTTTTTGAACTCTGAGTTTTGCCGGGAAAAATCTTTTACACTTCCGCTAAGCCCCCTCGCATTGGACACTACTGTACTTTTACCAGCTTTACTTTCTTGAAGAGGAGATCTTGCCCTCTTTGTTTTTGTTTTCCCAGTTTTTGATGGTAAAGACTCTTTATAATGCTTCACGTTGTTGTTCACTTCTGGCAGATGTTATTCTGAGTTTTGGGGTATGTTCATGACATCAGAAAGAAAATCGTTGTTGTCTGCATTATTCCACTCTTCTTCTAATGTGGCAAAGTCTACGTTTGGTAGTTGAAAGTCTTCCAAATCATCATCGTCGTCAAAGTCTAAGTCATTTCTGAATCTGCGCCATCCACTGATTCAGCCTGAGTGCTTAAATTTCCTTAAAATTTTATTTAGAAAAATTCAATTTTTTTCTTTTGAAAACATTTTGAATTAGTTCCTATGATGTTTAATGCCAAAAAATTAAACAAAAAAAAAAAAAAAAACTATGAACTAGAACAATACTTATGCAAAATAAGCTCGTAAATGGCAGGTCCGCCTTTACACGGTTTCCAATCTTCACAGGCTTAAGTCTAAGTTTTGCTAAAAAAAAACTTAATATTCAAAACACTGAACACAAAAAAAATTTATATTTTCCTGTATGAAAATAATTTTTTTTCACACAAATTATAAATTAACAAGATTTTATACTTTTTTCAAAATTCCACTTGATACACAAATAATTATTTTACACACTTTTTCAAAATAATGACTTAAGACCCAACCACAATGTGCTTAAGTTGGCGAATCTAATCGCACATTCCGTACGGAATCAAATGTTTTTTCATTTTGTTTTTGTTTGCTTAAATACATTTGAGAGACTTTTTGTTAATTTTTGACAGTAGGTGAAGCAAGGCTATGCATATTATGGTTGAGCCTTAACGCCGGGTCTCCACGTAGCAATATTTATTGCGGCAAACTTCAAATTTGATTGCTCCATTAAATTTGCGAAGTATAGACCGCAAATTGCCATGAGTGGCAATCCATTGCGCAATGATTGCTCCTCTGATTGCTTGAGCAATTATGCTTAGCAATCTGCTGTCAAATAAGTTGTAATTTATCTGACATTTCATTTCTCTGTACGGTTGTTCATTTGTAAGTGTGTTAACTTATTAAAAAAGCAATCAAGAAAAAGCCGCCAAGTCAAAAAATACTTCAACAATATACAGAAAAAGTTTTTATATATTATATTTTTAAATAAACGTCAATATCAACAAAAGCAAACGCAAATAAACAAAAAAGTAATACAAAACACAGCTACGACAATTGGAGGGTTCAGAGCTGAACCGAACCAAGTCATTAAATAAAATGCGTATATGGATTTCAATACTGGTGTGAAATTCTTCGCAAATTTTAACTTTATCCAGTCCTGTAACGGACCAAATCAAAAAGTGTTTCGTTCCTAAGGTAACGGAACTAAACGCAAGTCAATGGCTCCAGAAATTAATGACAATTCACTTACTCAAACTCAAAATATTATCGAATTTTCTTTTTTGACTTGGTTCGCTTCAGCTCTGAGCCCTCCAATTACAAATAATTATGTTATTAATTTAATTTATTAATTTAAAAAAGAAAATTTAACAACCACTTCAAAACACAACATAAAACATTTGTTATAAATACGGCCACAAAACGTTATACAACTGCTCGCGGTGAAAATTGCAAATTTATGGCAAAGCAATTTCAAATGTTCTCCAGCAATATAATCAGCAATTATTGCTCCATTGTTCTGTCACTGTTCTGCCGACGTTATTGCTTGTACTTAGCAATAAATATTGCTACGTGGAGACCCAGCGTTAAGCACTGAACAGCTTGCAATCAAATCACAAATGCTTGCTCGTTTTTGACTCAATAAGACAATTTCTAATTTCTCTACTAATATTTATTGTAAGAACAGAGCTTTTATGAAATAAAGCTGCATAGCAACATATTTATTCCGTTTCTAAAACTATATTATTATAATAACGGTTTTCTTAGGAATGCAGACACAACTTTGAATTTGCTACTAAGCTTATGATGTAGAATGGCATTTAGAAAAGATAAGCATTTCTGCACTCTTCGTCTACAATAGTCCACAGTCATGCCTGTTCCCTTTAACAAAAAAGTCAATATGAAGCTGATCTCATCTTTATTTGTAAATTAAATATATTTTTCCAATTACAAATTAGTAAAATGTCAAAAGCGTTAGTTTATTTCTTGTATAGTCAATATTATTGAGCTGTTTTCAAAACACAAGTGATTGAACGTGTAAAAAAATTTATATGCAAAATACTCAAAAAACAGAGTGCTTTTTATATAAATTTAACTACACGTTCAATCACTTGTGTTGTGAAAACAGCACATAAGACTTGACAAATTTGTTTTGTAAAAATTCCAATAAATTCTATTAAACAAAACATGTCTCTTAAATTTGTTAAAGTCTTGTCACCCTTTTATTTATTAAGCATGCAATTGACATAATTTTTTAGCTGACTTAAAAGCAGGAAATTAATTTTATCTCGCAAAGACAATCTAAGTCACGTTTTCTTTTAACACCTGTTTAGAAAAAAGAGTCAACGCAAATTAATTAACAATAAAATATTCGAAGCAGACAAGCACTTTGTCACTTGCATTGTTTATTTCAAAGTTGCATCAATTGATTTATGAGATTTTATAGCCGTTGCATAAGAGAAATACATTTTCATCTGCTTAGATTATTAAAATATGATTAAATTGAAAAAAATCAATACTATAAAATACCAGCAAGAGTTATTTTTTTAGATGCAGAAAGAATAGCTATGGAAGAGTTCTTATTAAAGCATTAAAATAAGTTTTAGCTGCGAGATAAAGCAATAAAGTTATGTAACATCAATATAGGCTAAACTTATATGCAAATTTACGTTTCTTTCACGAACGTTTTTATGAAAGTAAAGGTTGCTTTTAAGCCCAATGGAACTAATAATGCTGTAATCTGTCAAACGAGTTGTCATACTGCGCTTACTTCTTGTCATTTATGATTAGTTTTCTGAATAGAAAGTGCAACTTTTGAAGGGGTTTACACGTTGAGGCATCATCGGACCTAATTTTTCCGCACGTGAAGCCGAAGCAAACATTACGGTCAATGGAATTTTTACCGCATGATCAATAACGAACAATAATTTTTTGATTCAAAATATGGATGACAACAAGAGGATCGTGCAACGTGAATACGGCCAACGCATTCATCAATTTTATGAAAACAAAGCTAGGCGATAAGCTAATTTTGAAAAATTGAGCTGTCAAAAATCTTTCGTATTTAAAACATCAAAAATTGTAAGTGTCAACGGTTTTAGATTCTTTTTAAATTTTTTTTTTAAACACTCCCTCAAGAATAATAACATAAGCTTTTTAAGTAACTTTTACACAGTCAACAAAAATTTTGATATCATGTAGAACCCTTTACACCGTATTCGTTGTTGATAAGTGCCGGTTCACACACTTCAAGTTTGACTCGTCAAGTCTTGAGCTTTTAGGAGAGAAGGGAAAAGAGAATGCCACTTCTATTCCCCTCTCTCCTAAAAACTCAAGACTTGACGAGTCAAACTTGACGTGTGTGAACCGGCACTTATCAACAACGAATACGGTGTAAAGGGTTCTAAGAGTAAGAAAAACATGTTTGCTAAATTTTTTGATATTTTGAATACGAAACAAAGAAAAGTTAGCACAAATAATAAAAAAAGGGGAAATATATTAAGAATGTGTAAAATCCCAAAAAAATCCCCAATTCCCCAAATGACGTTATTTGTCTTTTTTGCTCGCATGAACTCCACAATTTTGGGGATAAATCCACCCGGCTGACAAGCCGGGACAGATTGGTAAAGCCATACCAGGCGAATTGTGTGTTACTTTTTTTATTATTGTAGCTATAGGGCAACCTCGTATTTTCTGTTTCACTTTTAATATTTTATATTTTTTGGTAAAAAGAAATTTGCTGGTTCGTGAAATACTTAGAAAAGTTGCAATGGAAAGAGCACGTCAAGTCGAAGAAAAGAATAGGGTCCATGTGTTAGATATTATCTTCAAATCAAAATACGATCCTATTTCCTAAAGGTGCATGTACACGACATATTTCTTACATCTGACTTGTCAACTTTTCAAGTCACATGTAATTGTGCTTGTCTGTCAAAATGGCTGTTTTACAGAAGGTTTATAATATTCGGTCACAAACGTACATGTATTTTGCTTCTGATATTGTCTCTGTTTTTCTCCCATAGTTGTTGCAAAAACCAAAATAAAAATGCCGCCACGAAAATTTTTATTTACGCCGTAAAATAGTTGAGCCATCTTAACATATTTTTCTTTTAATTCAAAGATACCAATTTTGGATATTATAATGAAACGGTATTTACATACATATCTCGGTATTGTAAAATATTATCTTCAGCCGGCTAATGATTCCGTCAATAGTGGACGCCGCTGCCGGTTTCCTCTCGGCATAGATTTCTGATGTCAGATGGTTTGTCAGAAGAAAAAAGAGCATGCCCTAATGGAAATTTTGTCAGATGACAAAAGAAGCAAAGTTTAAAAGGTAATACACGACATGTACATATGTATTTTGCAGTGGGAAATTTGTCATGTAAGATGACAAAGACATGTTGTGTACTGTCGCCTTAACAATTATCTAAATTTTAATAAAACCCAACGTTTTATCAGATCAGAAAGAAAAAAGTTATTCATTTAATAAATCATAACGTAAGTTATGCGCGCCGCCCTGTACATTGAATTGACATTTTCCATTTTTGACATTTCGCAATACGATAAAGTAACGATCAAGGCGAATTCATGCAAAGGTGGGGGCGATACTACAACAAGTACAACACAAAACACATTACCTTATATTCTTTTTGTTGTATTCGTTGGTTGATATGTCAAAAAAAAAAACAAGCAACTCTTAAAGTAAGAAAAACAAGTAGCTTTTTGGCTAATAAATCAGTGAAACATATAAACCATCTTTAAACGCATAAAATTTGATAAGATTTATCGTAGTGCTGCCACATGTTATTTTTTTAACAACGTATACTACAAGTGACACTGATTTACAGTTGTTGAGTTTAAACTAGATATAAATTCAAGTTTAGTTCAACTAAATCAGCGTTTAAACCAGCAGTGATTTATAAGCCATTACTGATTTAAAGATTTGTTGGTTTAAACACATTTAAACCCAAAAAGAGAGTTACACTTGTTCTGATTTATTAGTCTGTGCTTGTCCTTTCAATGCCACCTGAAAAATGAATTCGCCCTGCTAACGATGCAACAAATTTTAAAAACAAAAATTTTATATCTTCAAACGATAAGCCATACAATAGAGCTTGTAAATTTGACAAATGTTTATAGATTATTTGCAGAATTTTGTATTATTATTATTTTTTCAAAAAAAAAATTTTTTTTAATACAAAATATTTCTTTTAACACTTGAATAAATTTTGATATTTTCTGATTTTGTCTTGACAGATATTGTTTTTATCTCTAACTATTTTCCAAAATTTCATTATAACTGCATTTATATTTTCTTTGTCATTGTTTGATTTCTTTGTTTTTGAAGAGCAGAGATTTATTTTGTTAAATTGCTTTAATTAAAAGCTCAATTAAGACAAACAATAATAAAAATGTTGTATTTTTCTGGTTTTTTTTTTTATTTGTAATTTATTTTATCTTTTTTTTTAGTTAAATGCACACAGTTAGACACAAGTATAGTACGGCATTTATTTTTAAACAAATAATATAGATTTAAACTGGATTTTTTTTTTTTTATTGATATTTTAAATAAAATTAATCGTTAGGAATTTAGTTGGTTAAGGGGAAATGTGCATTTTATTTAATAGTGGGAGCGGTTCTGTTGTTTAATCTATTGGAAATACATAAAAGATTAATTTCTTAAAAAAGACAATAGAAAAATGATAAAATACATATTTTAAATGTGAGTTTAAGATTGTGTGCTTTTTATGATAATCTCCTCCAGCTGAGTGGCATAAATTTCGCTTGTTTAAGATGTTAGTTAATAATTGAAAAAAAAAAGAAAATAATTAGTATTGTTGTTATTTTGTTGAACTATTTATGGTTTTTAATCCAAATTTTTAATATTTTCAATTAGGCTTAAGTTCATGAAATTTAATTTTTCATTAAATTATTTTTATGAAGAAAGGAATTTTACAACATGAAAATTAATTAAAATTGTTATTGATAATCTTTCATTCTTGACGTGGCTGGGGCTCGAACCCCGGCCGGCAGGTTACCATGACATGCTTCGATCGCAACCACTCGATCTCCTCAGATGGATTTGCCATCGACGACTGCTGACGTCAATAGTCAAACATCAATCCTTAAACCAAATTGTATTCCAACATTTGGTAGATCGAAATTTGCTTTCCTGAATGATTATCCATTTTAATTGATTTGACATGTTTTTTCCTTACTTCTGTTTTTTCGTACTTTTGCCAAGAATTTTTCTCAATAACAATTTTAATTAATTTTCATGTTGTAAAGTTCTTTTCTTCATAAAAATAATTTAATGAAAAATTAAATTTCATGAGCTTAAGCCTAATTGAAAATATTAAAAATTTGGATTAAAAAAAAGAAAATTTTAGCTGGAAACCTTTTAACATATCGAGCCCTTATAGCAAAAATGATGTAACCAACAAAAATAAAATTTTCAGGAGAAGGTTTTTTTTTAAATATTTTGGCTTCAAGTCTAGGGTTTCGTTTGAAATTGCTTTTGCTCTTATTTCGTAACGGTACTTCCCAGAGATATGAGATTTTCCGAGATGATGCAAATGATCAAAAATTTTCGATTTTCATCAAAAAACAAAAATCTTAAATGTTGTTGATTACATCATTTTTCCTATTAGGGCTCGATATATGTAATATTGACTAGAACGGGAAGATAAGGCAAAAAACTGAGCTCAGCTGGCAAGAAAACCCAACTCTAATCGTGTTTTCTTTTCTGACAACAATGTTCCATGTATGCTTCCATTCGCGCGGGTTTTTGTTCTATTCTAAAAAAAATATGCAAATATGTTGGAAAAATAAGTGGCAAATTTGATCCATTTCTTTCACCCAGTTATAACTGAGTGTGAGATAATACCCTTTTTTGTATCTGCGTTAAGTCCATTTTTATGCAAGCATTTTTCTTATTAACTTTTTTCTTGTTTTTCCGTACAATCTGTGCTCTATTGTGATTTATGGTTATATTGTGATGGATAAAAAAACAAATGTTTGTTTTTCGTTTGTTTTACTTTTATTTAAAAATTGTTTATTTGCGCATAATTTTTAACAACAGCTGACTTTAATTATTGAAAGTCAGTGTTGTTAACGCTTGTTGTAATTCAAAGAAAATTTCCTTTTGAAAATCGCTATAACCGTGGTGAAAATCGCTTATTAGTACAAACTTTGCATTCTATATTTAACACGCTAAATACACATTGGTGTTGAGTGTAAAACGTTGCTAATATTTTGTTCCATTGTAATTGATAATATATTCACACAAATATAATGCATTATTAATTTTTAGAAAAGAAAACACCATAAGATTGTGTTATTTAGTTTTATTTTTTTTTATCTATGTGCAATACTAATTTCTTTAAAAATTTTGCACGGATGAATTGTTGCAAATAGTGCGCGCCACATTTATATTTAATATTGTTTTGAAATAGAAATTAAAGAAAATTTGTTATTCTTTATGAAAACTGGTTGATACAATGTTGCAGTAATAAGCAATTAAAACAAAATGTATTTCAGCAAATAATTGGGGTATTCACAAGGTGTACTATTATGTTTTGTCATAATGTTCTTACATTTTACAATGGCTTAAATATATTGTTGTTGGTTTTTTGTAAACAAAAAGTGTCTTAAAAAAAAGAACTTTGCTTGCTATATTTATTGTGCTGTGGTAATTAATCCAAAGAGACCTGCTCTGACCGGCTAAGCCGAGCCGCATTAGTTTTTGTAAGCCGTCGCCGATGATGGTAAAATTGTATCCGTCTAACATCCGAATTTGACCTGCGGCTAGCAATTTTTGCAGCAAAGCACTTTCGGCGTCAAATAAGATCGGCTACGGTCTCTGCTGTTTGGTAAACAAATAAAATAAATTTATTTCTGATTTGCGTCCGAGAAATGGAAAATAGTCAGGTAAGATTTTATTTCTTAGTTCATGGATAAGAATTAAAAAATATTTTTATTTTTGTTTAATATTTATTTTTTATATATGTTTTACATCAGCTGATTTAAATTCAAATTAGCACACTGAACTATGAGGGGTTGTTCGCAACAGTCGTATTTTTTCATGTTATTATTTTAAGACATATGACTTTGTGACACTTTGTGAATTCCCCAAATGTTTTTTTCTTATGGTACCCTGATGTATACTATTTTACAACCTTTTGAATCGAGCTAATTGCACAATTCCATAAACTGGTACTATAAGCAAAATATCAAAACGCACAAGAAGTGTGTAAAGTGTTCCTAATATGTTCTTTACGTATTTGCATTATACGTGTTTGCTGTTTAACCATACAGTTTTACACTGCTTCTCCTTTTTTTGACAGATGCTAAGACGCGTCAACGAATTAAACGCGAAGTGTGGACCTCCAGTTTTCCACCACAGTAGTTAAATGTTCTCTCACTGCTAAATCTTTTATGTATTTGTAATACAATAAACATAATAAATTTTGTACGTTTTTAAATTTGTATGCTTATTTTTAAGGATATGTTTGTGAGTGTTCGCTTAACATTTTGAATTTCTACGAGGCCACTGCTACATTGTCTGACGTTATTCTGCTAGTGAACAGTCTTCGAGCATTATTAGAAACTAAATATATGTAAAGCTGAGATATACAATAGTTCAGAGGCCTTAAAAATTGGCGACTTACTAGTTCTGAATGAAAGATTTGAGGGTTAACAGTATAATAAAACCTATGGTTTATCTAAAATTCTTCGAATATTTTAAAGACAATCGCCTTGAAACGTTTCGAAAAAACTTCTTACTGAGCTGTTATGACTATGCATTTTTAAATTTTGCAAGACCTTTGGCCTTTGGAGCTTTTGTGAACAAATTATATGAAAATCCTAGGTTGATAAGCCTCTGTCCATCCTGAACTGTGGTTCTTCTAAAGAATTAGTCGAAATAGATCTTAGATCTCCATATATTGCTAGAGACGCAGATCCGCTTGCTGCGAAATACTAAAGTTTTCAAATGAGTTTTGTCCCATCTGAGAGACTATTTTCCACTGCAGGTCTAGTTCGAAAGGATCTGAGATCTCCACAAAAGTTGAGAATACCTTGTGTTTTTAGCAAAAATCTTATTAATTTTAATTTTAAATATAAAAATCTCTTGCATTTTTATTTTCTATTCAAAGAAATTGCTATCAAATTCGTTGTTTTTTAAAACAAAGTAATGTAATTTTAAATATTAACAATCTCCTACACTATAATTTTGTATAACAAAACAAGTTAGAGTGCTATATTCGGCTGTGCCGAATCTTTGATACCCTCCACCGACAGTTCGAATGTTTAAGGAGTAATATCTGTATGATGTTATTATAATCTTAAACTGTGACGATTTGTTATTAATTATGGTTTAAGGCAACCAAACTGTTTTCCGGTAGAAGGGTTTATATATGGACCGATCTTCACGAAATTACACAGTGTTATTTCTTGTCCTATAAAACTTTGATGTACCAAATTTTGTTATGATAGCATTATTTTTTACGGATTTAGGCGTACTAAACTGTTTTCCGGGAGTAAGGTTTATATGGGGCCCAGGGTAAGTTATGGACCGATCTTCACGAAATAACACAATTTTATTTCTTGTCCAATAAAACTTTGATGTACCAAATTTTGTTATGATAGCATTATTTTTTACGTTTTTAGGCGTACTAAGTTGTTTTCCGGAAGTAGGTTTTATATGGGGCCTATGGTAAATTATGGACCGATCTTCACGAAACTTAACAGGTAAATTTCTAGTCCTGTTACTTGCCAAAATTTGTAATGATAGCATTGTTAATTAGGGTTTTAGGCTTAATATACTGTTTTCCGGGAGTAGGGCTTATATGGGGCCTAGGGTTAATTATTGACGGATCTTCACGAAATTTCACAGCGTGATTTCCAGTTGAATAAAACGAATTGTTGCGAAATCTTATATCATTCTGTGCATTTTTCCACCATTTATGTTAGTTTTTGTAACAAAATTATCAATTTTTTTTAGGTGGTGGTTCCACATTTTGATTCATAGCTCAGATCCTATTGAACCGATTTTGCTGAATTTCAATCCCAAACTGCTTAGGATAACTACAAGCAATTTGACACCAAGTTTGTTGATTTCTTTTGAGTTTTTCGAAAGTGAGCGTGTTTTCAACAGACGGACAGACAGACGGACAAACAGACGGACATGGCTAAATCGACTTAAAATTACACAAGGACCCAGAATATATATACTTTATAGGGTCTGAGATGAATAGTAAAAAAGTTTCACACGGAATGACAAACTGAATATACCCTCCTCACAACTAATTGTGGTGGAGGGTATAAAAATAATCCTACTTGAGTTTTGTAAATTTTACCGGTATCACCGTTACTTCATTTTGAGTATCGGTATCGTATCGGCAAAGAACGCGTATCGCTACATCCCCAATTGTTGCATTGGCTTTGCCATCAACCACGATTTTTTTTAAATAAAGCCCGTTTTATAACCAAATTGTTGTTTAAAACCTTCGAAAATGGCAATCTAATTTCCTGCTTTTAAACATTTCGGATTTCAAGCAAAAAAAAAAAAAAAAATACAGCCATATGAACTTGAAGTTATAAATAAAATTAACTACTTATTAATTTGTCGATCATGTAAAATCAAAATTTGGCGATATTAAAATATGTATTAAAAAATGAATAAAATATTACTTGGACACTATCGCGGTTTACGCTTTTATTTGTTTATTTAAAAACTAATAAAATTTTCATATTATTTCGAATGTGTATTCAAAGTCAAATTACAATTCTTATTGAAGAAATGAGACTATTAATCTGGGGTTTACACATGCAAGTGCAAGTTCGAAAAACTAATACCATCACATTTTTCTTTCTTGTAGCCCAACTTGCAGCAAGTAAAATGACAAATGAAGAAACCGTGTTACCGTGGATGACTTTTGTACCAATTTTGATAGTACTTATTTATGTTTATAGCGGATTTGCTGTGTATTTATAATAAAAAACAAATAAAAAATGACACAACTATACAACAACGCATCTCAATGGTAATTTTAATCATAAATTTCAAGCATTTTGAAAAAAATTTCAATCAAAATATTTTCTCAGTTATATTTTACATCGCGGCAATACCGGATTCACATATTTTATAAAATAAACATAATTTGTTCATCAAGATGAACCGAAAATTAAATAAAGAATAAATTATTAATAGTATGGCAATGTTTTTAAACCGAAAAACAAAGCTTTTTTATAAGATGTTTTCGCTTCGAGAACATTTGAAAAATTAACTTGTAAACACTCAAGCTACTTGCAAGACTTTCGGCTTTTTCTTTGACATTTTCTTTGATTATACGTATACACTACTTGCTAGTAATTACTTGCATGTGTAAAGGCAGGGTAAAGTATAAAAGCTTTTTAAAAATTGTAATTTTACTTAGAATACACATTCGAAATAATATGAAAATTTATAAAATAAATGTTACTCACCATGAGAACTAAAATTCCCAGATTTAATCTTTTGAAAATTAATTATTATAAAATAAAAAAGCTCTCTGAATTTTTCGCCTTCAGTTAAGCGAAATAGTCAGATTAATTGAGAATTTATTTATTTTAGTAATTTGTATTAAATACTGTACAAAAACACAACATTTAATTAACAATTTAAGGGTTTTCACTAGAAAATAATTCACACAGAATAAAGCTCTAAAATGTAGTACTGTGCCCATGCTCTGTAACTCCCGCACCGAGAAACTTTTTGATTGAATTAAGCAAAAAATGCCATAAATTTAAACAAACAACTGTTTTTCTCACTTTTGGTATTTTCTTTTCTGACCATAATCACACTCACACTATCCCCCGTGAATAATGATTAACGTTATCACAATCATGAGTAACTCCCTAACGTCACGAAAAGCTCACATCACAAGAATTTTAGTTTCAATTTATGTTATAGCTTTTCCTCTTACCCAATACAATTTGCCATTGCTAAATCGTTTATCATACTTATATTAAAAGTGTTTTCTTAATTATTATTTAACACACATTTTAATTTATAGATTTATTTGAATTATTTGCTCTTAGTTTAAATGCTTTTTTGTTTAATATTGCAAGATTGTTATTCGCATGAACATCTCGCATATGAAATTTACATTAATATATTTACATACCCATTGCTACTTATAATATTTAAATATATAAATAAATACATAAGCCGCACGCCACAATAAATGACGATACTCATAACAAATTCGCCCTCCAGACTCACTCTGATAGCTAGAATTATTGTCATCATCATCATCGTCTCACAATTATCATTAACCAGAACAGCATAATTATCATTGCTATCAACACCATCAAGCGAGACGTTGGCATTGTTATTTTCTACACCACATAATCATACTAATCTTTTCTCTAATTCCACTTAAAATAATGATACTCTCCCTCTCAGACACCCACAGTAATATAAAAATAATAACAGAGAGAGTGTCACTCAAGCTCTTTTTTCATTTATGTTGAATACAACAAATACTTTTTCCGATTCTTGGTCACCCCCTACCATTATTTAAAATATCACTGACACCTTTGCACTTCCCAACATCTATTTTAAAGACTAGGGATGCCAAACGGGAAATCCCGAAATCCCGGGATTTATTTTTATTAATGCCAGAATTTTTCGGGATTTTTAATATATCAACTTTTGTGTACAAAAATGTTTGTTTTTATTGAATTTTTATACTCTATACAAAAAAAAAAAAAAAAAAATATTAAAAATTATATTTCAGTTGCATTTCTTATTTTTATAATTCTTATTTTTTTTTTTAAATAAATGTTATATATATAATACCTTTTGAAAATTCATAAATAAATAAAAAAAAGTGTTGTTTATTTAAAAAAATTCCAAAAAATCCCGAAATTTTCTAAAATCAATCCCGTTTGGCCTCCCTAATAAAGACCCTTTCTTTGCGCTCTTGTGCTCTATATAGCAAGTTTGTGTATAAGTGTAATTTTTTATATGTTTTTTTCACACATTAAAAGTTTTTTTTTATTATTTAAATACTGTAAACGTGCGTTGATTTTTAAAATGTGTTCGGGGTTTTTTCAATATTTGTGTTCAGTTTTTCTTTTTTTTTTATTTTCTTTCAAACATGAAATTCCGCAAACAATAAATGCAAATGAATTGTTTTGTAACGATAATGGTGATGATGATGGCGATGGCGATGACGATATTGTACAATAGTCTGGTATAGAGTGTTTTAAATGTTAATTCACGATATTTAGTTTACAATTTTTATTTCAGTTTAATTATTGTCAATAAAGTTCATATATTTTACACTTGTACAATGTTGAAAGTATTTTGTTAAAAATTGGCGAAAATATTAGTAATAAAATAGTTAATAAACTTAAAGTGACACTAATTCCAAGTCTAGACAATACTAATACAATAAAAAATGGAAAGTACCCTGCAAACAAATGGAAGATATCACCTAAGGCAATAGTTAGCAATATCCCAAAATTGTCATCTAGAAGAACATAATCAAAGTAATTTTTTATTTTCTTTCCTTTGTACCTAATTAAAAAAAAAAAAATACAAAATATAGACAGAAAAAAATTTAAATTATTTATAATTATACAGCCATTTACATTTTATATATGTATTAAAAGAAAAAATATATAAAAAGGGCGTATTCCCCACGGTAACAAATCCCTAGAGGGAAGCAAACTTACACCAAAGTAGTCCCGTGATACGTCTTTGGTGGTAGAGACCGGTTCTAGTTCTAACATTTTATATGAATAAGACCTATCACTTTTACATGGGGCTGTCATTGGAGGGGGTCAATTGACACCATTTGACCAGTCACACACCTATTCTCAATGGACGTGTTTAGTGACAGTTACTACAATGTAATATTATTTCAATACAAAGTAGAATAAGCGAACTGACAAGTCCTAGAATTAAACTCAAGTACTAAATTTTATAAAGTCCCACAAAATGTGTCACACCACCGGTGGATACTGTATTGTAATTCATTACTTTTTCTACCTTTTTGTTCTTCATAAACCATTTACATGATTGGTTCTCCTTTCACTGGTCATAGTCTCTTTCTTTTTGTACCGGTTCTATTTTCACAATTCCCAGGACAAGTCTGTTGGACCAATTGACACAAATTTCCCGCAGGGATATTACAGATATTAGACAAAAAGGCAAGAGACAAACTGCAAAATTTATGGACGAAATTTTTACGGAAAACGAAGAAAGCTTTAACTCAAGTGTCGTATATGGGGTAAATAAAGATAATGTTCTCTATTCTTTCTCAATTTTGGCTTTTTATGCATGTATGTATATTAGGGTGTCCCAAAAAATTTTCTCTTTCTGATTTTCATAGGTGCTCAATTAAAATTTAAAAGCTTATAGGGTAAAGTATTTTTGGTTTTTTTTTAAGAATTTTCGGAATAGGTTTAGAGGTCGCGCAAATGGAGTTTTCATAAAAAACGGAGCATTCAGCCTTTTTTTAACTTTACTCATAACTTGGTTAATACCACGAGTTTCTTCACTGCTGAGGAAACAGTTTTAAAGAAAAATATCCAAGCTTTATTCCTGTGTGAAAAAATTATAAGTTTTGGTGATGAGTTTACTCATTTAGATACCCTTAATTACAATTTTTCGTACTTTTTTAAAAAAATTTTGTAATAACGCTTTACAACTTTTTAAGTTTAAATAAAAACGAAAAAACTAATGATGCAGTTTGAACGACAAATTAATTTTTATTAATAAGAATAAACAATTTTTAAATTTGTTCTTACCGTTCCTGAGTTATATCCAGTATTTGTTATTATAAGCTGTTTGCCAGTTCACCAATCTTACCCAATCAACAAAAAAAAAAAAACTTTTCTTTTGCTCTGTGAAAAATCATTTATTGCGGTTCTTGCGATGTAGTTACATACCTTGCAATAAATTCTGGTAATCAGTTTCAGAAGTTGTGACATTAATATAAGTATTAGCCAAAGCCACACCTCGTTCTGCCACATCATTTACTACTTGTAATTGTTAAACTTTTTTCTTTGCCTCTTGAAATGACTTGTTGGCTTTCCAATTCTGTGGATCTATTTTTAAAAAATCGATTGAAATATTGCAAGCTTCAAAAAAAGTTAGACTGGCTTTTGAAATGAATTGTTGAATTTCTTTATTTCTAAAGTTTCCTTCTGTTAAAGTTACATTTGCTACTTTATAATCGCTGCATGGAGTATCTTCCAGGTTTTTTTTGTCATTAAGTGCTAAGTTTTGGTGTCGATATGTTCATCAAAAAACGCTGGGGCAGCCAATTTAGAAGTAAAGTACCACTGATGACCTAGAAAAGTTAAAGCGAGGCTTTTGCAACTGCTTTATTACTAATTTTATAACTATCCAATTCCTTTAATAGGCTCAGATCATTGAGAGGAGCGTATCGAGGGCACTGGCAGAGATACCAATATTTGATATTTATTCTTAAAATAAATGAACTAAATTCAAGCAAGGCATCAACTGTTGATTTCTCTATATGAGAATGCAACTGGTTTCGGAAAATGCATATTTTCAAAGAATAGATAATTTTCATTATCCAGCGAGCCCGATTGATAGCTCCTGGAGCACACATAAAATAGAAAGTGAAAATGACAGCGTGTAACGGTTTAGATCAATAAATGTCAGAAGTTAATGACAGTTAAAACGTAACTATAAAAATTAATGGAAATATACAATAATTATAACGAAAAAAGTATCACCATTTTTAAGGTACAAACTATAAAAATAGTGTAACTCGGAAACTGTAGGACAAAATTCCATTTTTGTTTTCCTTAATTGTTAAGAACTTATCGGTATTCAAAATCGCGTCACTAGTTTTTATACCTTTCATATAAATTTGAAAAGTAATAAACCGTTTTTTACAGAATTTGTTAAAAAATTACAAAAGAACTTAATATGGAACTTAAAGTTTTTGCATATGGAAGTAAAGTTTGGGAAATTTTCTTTAGAAATATTCGGTCAAAAAATTAAATGAACGTGGTTATTGACAAAGTTATGAGTCAAGTTTGAAAGAAGGCCGAAAAACCAGATTTTTAACAAAGATTTGATTTGCGCGACCTCTAAACCTCTTCCTAAAAATCTAAAAAAAATTCAAAAATACTGGACAAAAAAAATTTTGGGACACCCTAATGTATGTATATTACATAACTTAATTTCATTTATAAATTGTATTATTCAAAACTATATTTTATATAATAAGCAATTTTAATTAAAATAAAAATGTGTGGTTTAATGTGAATTAATAGTTTTTGAATAGTTCTTTTTATCATCCTTAAGATATGTTGGCGATATCTTCCTATTTGCGTTTAAGTGTTTATCTGGCAATATTGCTAGTTTATCATCTAGAAGAAGCGCTTCGGTATTGCTTAGAAGACACGTTTCTTCCCGAAGTAAGTATCTTTCGCAAAACGAAATCGATTATTGCCGCAATAATATTTTTCATCCAGGCAACACGTTTGGCAAAACATATGGAGTATTTCTATGTTTGCTTGGTATCTGCAACGAAAGAGAAAGAATTGAACTAAATTTAGGAGAATATGACTCAGGAAAATATAGTATGCTTTTTAAAAATTCACTGCAAACAGAAATCTTCTTATCAAAGTTAAACTTTTAAAAACTTTCTGAGTTTGAAAAAAGTTCTTTTAAAAATTTTATGAGAAAGTAAATTTTAAAAATGTTTTCTTTACAAATTAATTTTAAAAGATTTCAATAAAGAAGTGATTTAAGAGAAAGCTTAAAAAAATTAATTTTTAATTGAGTTTTGCGCAATAAATGTCAATATTGAGCTCAATTATTTTTAAAATAAAAATTTAGTTATTGTTCAATTAATACGAAATTGTTGACATATTGATTAAAATAAAATTGGAACACTGGCACAATTATGTTTGGTGATCAAATACAACTCACAAAACAAAGTCTTTGGACTTATGTTAACTGAAATGTCAACAAAACAAAAGTCCTTCCATTAGCTCTGCACAAAAGCCAGATGTTTATTTAACATAAAGATGTCAAAAGCTGTTTACATTTTGCGTGAGTTAATTGCTAATTGATTCCGTGTGTGAACAGAAAGATAAACGAATATTAAAGCGATAAGAAATTTATGTCTGAACATCATATTATGAAGTTAGATTTAAAGAGTGTGAAAAAACATCCTTTTGTAAAAATAACTTTTGAAAAATTTTATTATAACAAGTAAGAAAGTATTGTCGGCCATATGATTTTTAACCTGGAAATCCCCAGTGTTACCTATAGGTAAAGGTGAAACTATTTTAAGCATACATTTCTTGAGCAAAGGTAACACCCTTAAATGTTTGTCAGTTTTTATTACAATTCTGGAATTACAGAAACTGTAATTTTTTTAGCTTTTTTCAAACGGTTTTTTGTTTTTTAGTTGCTGACTTGTGTTGTGAAAAAGAAATGGGTGTAAAAATGTTAAAAGGTTAAGAACCGGAATAATATTTGACGGATGTTGTCTATTGATTACCAAGAAACTTGTACTTAATTTGAACCCTTTAGCTCTTGCCATACTCCAACAAGAACAAGAGTTTTATGCGTCAAATGAGAGCCAGTCGTTAAGACTGATTTTGAATATATGGGACATAACTACCTAGTCCCATTCTTGGCCTTCGGAAAACCCATTTCATTATCATTCAATATTGTAGATATTACAGGCGGAATGACAAAATAATTTACAGAGTTTAACTTCGTTGAAGGATATAAAAATAAATATTTATAAGAGAAAATATAGTTTTTCGATAACTTTCTCTAAAAAGGTGAATTCTTGTAACTCGCTTATTTAAACATTAGCACGCTTTATCGCTTTGTTTTCGATATTTCAATCGCTCAGATCTTTCACTAAAATTAAAACATCCATCTCCGAAAATATTATCACGAGTTTTTTTACTTCAAAGTTGTGGAATTGAATTCGAGTGAAATTAAATTCTAACAAATTTTTAAATCGAGCCTGGGGTCTGATACGTCAGTTTCTACCGTATGCAGAAAAATACGATAGTTTACTCGATACGATAGCTTACTCGATATCGAATGCGGTAATTAGGTCCCTGTTTTGAAAATGCATATAAATATTCTGTTTTATATGTGTACTGCATACTTTCAGTCACACAGCATACACAGAAAAAATTATTTTTCCAATTCAAACAAAAAATTTGTAGAATCAAACAATTTTTTGTCTGAAATCGGTCCTATAAACAAATGCGCATATTCAAACAATTTATTTGCATATTGTTTATTGAAAAAAAACACTGATTTTTTCAAACAAAAAAAAATTTAACTGAATCAAACAAAAAGTTTACTGATATTTATATACTAAATTTCAAAATAAAAAAAAAGTTTTTGCCCAAGCAATGACGCGCACACAAGTAAGCACTGTATGAGAAGATGAAGGCAGAGCAGAGCCGCCTGCTGGCTTTGAGACACATTTTTTTGTTGGAATAATTTTTGAACGAAGTCTTTTTTATACATGCAACACAATGATTTTCTTCATCACTCACTGTTTCTTTATCCTATCCTTTGCTAAAGAAGAAATGTAACCAAAAACGGCAGCAGACCGACTCGATATGTTTTTCGTCATCATTCTATTTTTGTATTTGATGTATTTAAGTAAACGGTTTGAAAAAATTGAATACGGGATTTTGTTTCTTATAATGTTGTTTAAAAAGTGTGAAACGTTTATTTTTTTACCTATTATTACTTCTCTTATAGTTTTTTAAAGCGTCCAAAAATAGACTGTGTGTGTTTTTTGTTGTTGTTCTTATATTTCACATTAAGATGTGTTGCTTACGATCAAATAAAATAATGCAAAGACACGACAACATTAAGGAGCGTTAAATATTTCAAACAAAATTATGAAAACTTGACACCAATAAAGCGTTTATTATATTTTTGAAGAGTTGTCCACATTTTTGTTGGTTAAATAAAAATCAAACAAAAATATTGATTGAATCAGTAAAAAAATTTATAGAAATTAAAAAAATTTTCAAACAAGCGTTTGTTTGAAAATAATTCGGCAATAATTTTTTCTGTGTACAGAGCAGAAAAAAGTGACATGTGAAAAAATTTCCAAATCAGTTGCGAGAGCAGCTATCGAAGACAGTGACAGAAAACGTTTTTTAGTAGTGAAGCGGAAATGTGTAAATACAGGCCGCTGCAATCGTAGTAAATAACGTGATAAAAACAAATAACAGAGCACAAACCACGTTAAACCAAAGCATTAGTTTAGTTAAACGTTTTATTTTGTGCAAAAAAAATTTGTAAATAAATATGGTTTTGTTTTGTTAATACTAAGTCATGTGCTGGAAATCGAATGAAATTGAATACTTTAAGTTAAAATTTTTTTAAAAATTACCATTTTTTCCTGATCTGTATAGTATGAAGAAAGCCGCAGGAAAGGAAGACTATCACACACCTGGCGCCGCCTAAGATGTGTCTCCACACCACCATACTGGAGGGGGTATAATGCATTTGTGCTGATATGTGTAGCACCTAGAAATATTGGTCCTAGACCGATCGACTTAGAATTGCTTACTGCTTGATCCATTTTGATATTTTAAGTCTGTTGATTGTTATTTATTTAACCCTCGTCGAAAAAATAATGTACGGTTGCACCTTTTCTTTTTGAAAGTGCCATAACTTTTTTCTCATATAGAACACTTACTTTTAATTTACTGACATCTTAAGACTTTAAGTTGTTACTTAAACTTAAAACTCAACTCCTTCCCCTTGATATAGAGCATAAACTGTTTGACACCCTGTGCAGGTAAAACTGTATCTTCAAAGACTTTGTAAAGGGTGTTTAAATTTTAAAGCCCGATGTTGATTTTGAATAAAACACAAATTATTTAGGAAATTATTGTCATTTCTTTTAATTATGATAATATTGGTATGGTTCAATTATGTATGGAACAAAATATCGGCCAAATGGCCGCCGCGACCTCGGCGGCACACCTCCATCCGATAGTCCAAATTTTCGATGACGCTGGTGCATAACTGAGGTCCTACGCCGTTAATGTGCCGAAATATCTCATCCTTTAGCTCATGAATTGTTTCTACCATATTGACGTACCTCTTTTCTTTCAAATAACCCCAAAGAAAGAAGTCCAACGGTGTCAAATCACATGATCTTGGCGGCCAATTGACTTGCCACCACATGAAATAGCACGGCCATTTAATTTGTTGCGCAAAAAAGCATATGTTTCATTAGCTGTGTGGCAAGTTGAAACCACATATCGTCCACATCCATATATTCAAATTAGGGATATAAAAAGTTCGTTATTATCTCACGATAGCGAACACAATTCACAGTAACTGCCTGACCGGCATCCTTTTGGAAAAAATACGGCTCGAGGATGCCGAAAACCCATAAACCACACCAAACAGTCAGTCTCACTCTTGTGGGTGCATTGGTTTTCCGACAATTACTCTTGGATTATCATTCGCCAAAATGCTTCTTGACGAATCCACTGTGGTGAAAATGTGCCTCAACACTGAATCACGAAGTGCACGATATGCATTTTGATTTGAACACCCATTTTCATAAAAAGCCTGAATAACTAATTTTTTGATATTCTTTAATTAGGCTTAAGTTCATCAAATTTAATTTTCATTAAATTATTTTCACTGAGGGAAGGAATTTTTACAACTTGGAATTTTTATTAAAATTTATTGACAATTTATCTTGGCTGAGCTGGGATTCGAACCGGGTTGATCTTTACATGTTTCAAGAATCACCACATTCTATCGTCGGAAGATCTTTGAGTTCTACCCACTGTACCACTGCGGTGCCCGTTAAGCCAACAGTCAAACAGCCTGAATAACTTTATGCGTTGCTCGATTGTGTATCTATCCATGGTTCAAATTGAGTAAATCTGAAATTGAGAAATGTCAAGTGAAATGCAGAAAAAAACTTGACGTTTAGGTGTGGCTTACATTCAAAATCGGAAAAGAAAAATTAAAAAGACAAAATGAAGTTAATATTTTAACTATTTATTTAAAGCTTTAGCCTTTTTATAGAAAAATTTGTTTTTAATTTAAAAACTTACCAGTAAAAGTAAATATGAATACATACGTATTTAATTTGAATCCAGGCGAATTCATACAGATGACCGCATCAGAGAGATCATTTTGCTAGCTGTCCCTTTTTTTGTTTGTAAGTATGTATATAAATTCTAAATGTCAAACTCCAAAAAAAAAAAAAAATCCTCCCAGCATAACTGTCTCTGCGGTCACCTGTATGAATTCGCCGGCTTGATTTGAATTCCAATTCGTATTCCCATTTAGAAAATTTCATTCAATAATAAAAATTTATTTCTAATAAAAATCAAAAACCAAACCAAAAAAAGTCGTAGACAACCAACCACATTGTCATGTTTCTAAATACAACTATTTATTTAAAACATTTATTTGATTGCAAATAAATATAAGTAGCATTTTTATACTAGTCGTATGTGTAATTTAAGTAAGAGGAAGTATAAAATTGCACTTGACATTTAGACAAACCACAGAGACTGTCTGTGTATCTGACATGATGATGAAAACCAAACAGCCATTGATACATTCCACGAAAGATAAAAAAAATAACAGAAAAATACTCTCATATAAAAATACAGACGGACAATTTTGCAAACCGCTTTTTATCCACAACTAAAACATGATTTTTAGTTGCTGCAGTTGAGTGGACAAACTTATTATTATATTTACTAGCAGATACTAAAGCTTGCTTTTATATGGAGAATAAAATAAAACTCAAATAGAACATAAAATCAAGTGGAAAAATATTAAATGCGGCAGCGCCGAATCTGTTATACCCTCCATTAAGAGCTAGAATTTTTCGGGGATCTGTGATAAATTATTAAGTAATCTTCATTAGATCTCACGTCACATCTTTATATCGATTATTTGCTGCAACGTCGTTATAACGCAAAAAATAAAGTTTTGTTAGTTAGTGATGCAGAATTACTCGCTATGATTTTCTTTATATTGTGTATAAATTCATCATAATATCTTTTAAACACTACCCGTTGGAAGAGAATGTGTCATCATTTTTTCCAAATGGCGCGAGCAAATCCAAAACATTTAATAAGCTTATTTCGAAATGTAGCTTTTCGAGTTATGACGACGCACACTGGGGATTTTTGTATGGAGGTGAGGAAAAAAGTATATTTTTCAAAAAATATAATGATTTCATTACAAATTTAGTTTTATTTATATAGTAATACACAAAAGTAATCAAAATAAAGAAAGTTAGAGAAATATATATCGTTACCTACAATGTAAAAAGCCCTAACTAACAAAAAAAATGTAAATGATTTTTTTAATTCATTATTTATTTTAAATCTATTTTTAATTTCATCACAAACTTAGTTTTATTTATATAGTTATATACAAAAGTAATCAAAATAAAGAAAGCTAGAAAAATGTATATCGTTACCTACAATGTAAAAAGCCCTAACTAACAAAAAATTTAAATGATTTTTTTAATTTTTAATTTATTATTTATTTTAAATCTACTTTTTAATTTATTATTCTAAAAGAGCCTTAACTTCGTCGCTTATATCACTATGCTTTTTCTGGCTAAATGAAGGAGTCAAGTGTGAGATCATGGGATCTGATGTTACCATCATTCGGTGCATAATATCTTCGTTCGTGGCAATTCGACTGCATTTTCTGGAGTGTCTAAGGCGATATTTTTTATAGTCTTTGTTACGACTTTCCTGAGCCTCTTCGGATAATAAGCCTACAGGAAAAATACACTTTTCAATTATATATTTTCCATGAATCAGAATTTTGTGGAGTGTTGGTGGCATATTGTACCACTCGTACAGTGCAACAAACTTTTTTGCCGTCTCCAGACAAAAATCACCAAATTTTTTTCGGATCTAGTGCCTCGGTAATGGTTATAGCTTCGAGAATTGTTGAAAACCTCTTGATTATGTCTTCATCTAGACCCGTGATTTCGGAAATTAAAGCAGGATTAGCAAAGAATCTTCGTGACGTATTTCCTGAATTTGTCGTACCAGAGCCTTGTTTAACAGTATCAACCTGTATTCCAATTTTCTCTTTAATTTCACGCTTTATCAAACATTTTCGGGCTTCTCTTATCGGACGAGTATTTGAGTCGACTCTTCCACGTTTAAATTCAATATTGTAAGCTACATGCAAAAGACACTCCATCAGCTTAATACGCGCATGAAGTGGTAACATACCAAATTGCAGTGCTTGTTCATTTACGGGCATAGCTTGAACTTCTTCGATTTTATTCATCTTGGATGTTGTTGCTCCACAAATAAAACAAGAAGATGCTGCTGGTGTCTCTGTTACTGATTGTGCTGTCTTGCCGTCAATCATTGTAAAATATAATTCATGTTTAACTTTAAAGTTACGATTATTTACTGTTAACTCAAATTCTTTTAGTTGAGATATCTCCTCATCGACTCTTCTCTTTTCTTCTCGTATAACTTGAGGTGTCTCTTTAACGTACGCAAACTGTAGTGTTCTACAATATTGTGTGGAAGAAGGTTTATTGTTGTTCCATACTAATTTATTTATGTCATCACTCAATGATAATTTTAGTGGTACAACTGATGTCATATATAAATGAGAGTCAGAAATTTGATCATCTGAAAACCTCTGTTGGTATTCGCTTTGACCAGATGCCCCATCACATCCCCATTTATAGTACATTGTTAGATTTCCGCTTTCAATATTTTTTATTTCCTTTACTGATTTGGTCTCTAGGACTCTTTTAGCAGTATGATCCAACAGATTTTGCAGAGGTACACTGCCTGAACTTTCAGTGATAGAAATTTCTAGAGGATAACTGTTAGTTTTTTCTTTCGTGAGTTGTTTGTATGGTACGAGTATGTTATATCCTTCATTTTGTAACCAATGCATTAGATACTCGTATTTTTCTTTTGTAAGTTCAAGCTTTGTAAACATCCCCAAAGTTTTTAATGTACAAATTTTGTGGTTGGTTTTTGAAATATTAGAAGAAAAATCAATTACTTCTTGAGGAAACATAGAACATACTTCATCCCTTTTGTATCGTTTGGCGCGATCACAGCACTCCTCAAACGATTTGCGGGGCCGACCAAGTGCAGAACTGGTAGAACATTCAGCCTCAGTAAACTTAATTGTAAATGTGCCTTCAAGCCAATTTACATTCTTTTTTTCAAATCGCGACTTCGTACGGTTAGAATCCTGCCATCTTTGTTTGAAGTTATAGTAAAAGTGTTTATATATTGTATCCAAAATTTCACATGCTCTAGTATCGTTAAAGCCAACTTGCAATTGTTGCAAAAACTGTTTTAATTTTGTTCTGTCTTTGTCAAATTCCAGAAGCTTCGAGCATAAAACCCCATGAGAAATAGAAAAACTTTCCATTGCCGTAAAACTCTTGGTCCTTAGTTTCAGTTATAATTAAATAATTTCGCGTTCGCCAGCACTTGTTGAATGACAAAAATCGATCAGTGAACACCTATAAATACTACGTAAGTTTCAACATTTTACTGAAAGGTACTTATGAATTCGCGCATCTTTTAAGGGAGTCTATATACCTGTTTCGTGTGCGTTTAAAATTTTTCGAAACGTTCTAAAACATGACCACTCATAAATGTGGGTGCAATTTGTGTAAAAAAATCATGCAGGTAGCCAACGAAAAAAACCCAAATAATTAAAAAAGTGCACTTACCTTTTTTTCCTTTCAATTTTCCACGCACATTTATTACCGCTTATTACTTTGCTACCGCAATCATAAAAATCAAATAACCTTTTGTTTATTGCTTTTTTTTTTTTAATTCTGAGAATCATAAAAAAAGTCATAAATGTTTTTGCAAAGAATTTTGTGCATATCTCGAGCAAATTTTTGAAATGCATACCTTCACTTAATTGTGAATAAAAGCGAAACGCGTTCATCGATTTTCATGATTTATGTCTCATTTTTTTCATAGGTTATGCGACTTTACGTGAAAGTAATAAAACTTGAAACTTTTTTTTACTGTTTTGGATTTTTTATGAATTAAAAATAAAAAATTTAAATTTTTTGGGCAAAAAATATTTTTTTTCTTCATACATTTATTTATAACTGCGAAACTGTTGCTTATGTAGCAAAATGTTATATAAACAGATGAAAGTAATTGTAATTCTTGATTTTTCTAAATTTTTTTCAGCAAAATCCGACTAGTGGTTCTCGAGTTATGTTAAACAAAAGAGCCTTATCAGAATTGAGTCCCGAATCAATCAGCTGAAAAATGTTGTACTGTGTAATGCAAAAACTTGAGAGGTGGCACCTGGTGGCACTTGAAATTGATTAATAATGTTAAAACAGATATAAGACAATGTATTCGGTGTGATTTCAAACTGAGGAAAAGTAAAGAAAAAATTCCAGGTCCAAATGTTTGGAGAAAAATGGGATTTTTGTTATATGTCCATAAAAATACAAAAAAAAAAAAAAACTTAAGTCTCTGCAGATTTTTTTTTTTTAATTTTAGTATACTGAAATATACTACTTTAAATAGAAAAAAAAAGAAAAACGTTAGCTCACATAGTAAAATAATATTCGTATTTAAATTCTTAGGTTTAAATTAAGTTGGTTCGGTAAAACACACAAGTTCTGAGTTGGAGACGGATATAAAAAAAAACTGGCAGTCAGATCGGAGTTAATCTGTTTGATTTGATTGTACCATTTAGTCTAAAATTGCAACATATCACTGCATATTGCTTGAAGAATATGTTGACAATTTGACTTTTTTCCGCGAAATCCCCAGTGTGCGACGTTGCAGCAAATGAGCGATATATAAAAATAAGTTGTTTTATATTCGTCATTTTATAACTACAGAAACATCAACCGATTTACAAAAGAACAACATTGGAAAGGTATATGAATGCTGAAAAATAATCATCTAAAAACTAGGACCACGAAAGGAAATTATCGGAAAAATTTTAGTAAAATTTAAAACATCGATGGATCCCTATTTATATAAACACATTAGCTTTGCATTAAAAAAAAATCAACGAGGGGACGTATGGGGCAATTGCCGCCCCTCGGATACAATTTAATGAAATTTAAACATAGGTAGAACGTTATTCAGATAGTCACAAGAGCTATGTATTTTTTCTAAAATAAAGATTACGAGGAAAGGGGAGCGCAGTGGCGTATCCGCTAGTTGTGGTATAACATAAAAAACCTAATATATGCCAAATTTAATGACAGTGTTATTACTCGTTATGGGAGAGGCGAAATAATGGACCGATTAAAACTTTATGAAGTCATTTCTAGTCATAAAAAATAATATAGAGCAAATTACACCACTACACTGATAGAAAAATGCATCTTCATATTGATGATGCCCTAACATCAGAATTGTGACATCAGTGTTACTACAAATGGCATCAATGATACAAAATGTAACATCAATTCAATGACTTACGTCTTCGTACAATTTTGTAATTTTTTACGTGTCATCTATTTTATGACTATAGTGACATCAATACGATGTCACATTTTGTATATAATTAACATTATTTTCATGATAAAAATGTATTAAAAGAAGCAGAAATTCCTAAATTCTATTTTTTTAAATTATTTAGTTAAATACATCAAACTTTTAAAGTAGAATGATTACGATATGGGGCATGGTTCTGGTGTCTTATTAAACATAGACACTGTATACAAAGGTCGTAATTAAATAAACGTGAAACAAACATATGTAACGGGTAAGTAAATAATAATATTCTCTCACTTTGACTTAAGTCAATTCCAATGACTTTGACTAAATGACAAACTATCATTAAATTGATGCTAATGTGTCCTTTCTCCGATGTTACTGCGTCATCGCACTGAGGAAATGTTCGTCATTTCTGTGATGACACTTTGGCCAATTGATGTTAAGGTTGACATCACCATGATGAAAAGTGTCATGGGGTTAAAAAAGAAGACACTTGTCATAGTACGGCTGTCAAAATACATCAGCGTTATGACGCCTTTTATATCAGTGTAAGGGTGATTTTTTAACAATATTCTTTTTGGCAGCTTAGGTGTTTTATGCCCGTAATTTCTACAAACAGATATCTGGTCGTGTTCGTACCTTACAGTTAACGTTACCTATCCGGTTAAACTTTTTTAGTAATTTCAACGTTTATTTTGCCTACGTGTTTTTGCCTTTAATTTGTTTTAAACTGTGGCAACATTTGTATTTTTATTAATTTTTGAATTAGCTGCCAAGAATCGATGTTGTAAAATACACTACAGTTTAACCAGTAAGAAAAACATAATTGTTAAAATAATTATAAACGAACAACGCTTGCAGATAACACAGAAAAAATTATTGCCGAATTATTTTCAAACAAACGCTTGTTTGAAAATCATTTTAATTTCTATAAATTTTTTTTACTGACTCAAACAATATTTTTGTTTGATTTTTATTTAACCAACAAAAATGTGGACAACTCTTCAAAAATATAATAAACGCGTTATTGGTGTCAAGTTTTCATAATTTTGTATGAAATATTTACCGCTCTTTAATGTTGTCGCCTTTTTGCATTTTTTTATTTGATCGTAAGCAACACATCTTTATGTGAAATATAAGAACAACAACAAAAAACACACACAGTCTATTTTTGAACGCTTTAAAAAAGTGCAACTACAAGAAAAACAATAGCAGAAACAACATTACAAGAAACAAAATCCCGTATTCAATTTTTTAAAACTGTTTGGTTAAATACATCAAATACAAAAATAGAATGATGACGAAAAACATATCGAGTCGGTCGGCTGTTGTTTTTGGTTACATTTCTTCTTTAGCAAAGGAAAGGATACAGCAACAGAGAGTGATAAAGACAAACATTGTGTTGTGTGTATAAATAAGACTTCATTCAAAAATTATTCCAACAAAAAAAATGTGTCTCAAAGCCAGCCTGCGGCTCTGCTCTGCCGTCATCTTCTCATACAGTGCTTACTTGTGTGCGCTTCATTGCTTGTGCAAACACTTTTTTTTTTATTTTGAAATTTAGTATATGAATTTCAGTAAACTTTTTGTTTGATTCAGTTAAATTATTTGTTTGAAAAAATCAGTGTTTTTTTTCAATAAACAAAATTCAAATAAATTGTTTGAATATGCGAATTTGTTTATAGGACCGATTTCAGACAAAATTTGTTTGATTCTACAAAGTTTTTGTTTGAATTGGAAAAATAATTTTTTCTGTGAATTGAATATTTTTATCCAAAATTATGGTCGGCTAAGAAAGTGCATCGTGCAATTCTTCTATTTTATAGTCAGATTGGACGACCTTTTAAGATGGCTATTCGGAATCTTCTGACTACATTTCAAACCAAATTTACATTATTGGACATTAAACCAACAACACGCGTACGTAGAGTGCGGACAGATGAAAATATCGCAGCTGTATCAGCCCGTGTTGTTGATTACCATAAATTATCGATTCGGCGCCGTTCGCAGCAATTGGGCCTTTGTTACTCCACTACGTGGAAATATTTGCGGAATGATTTGGGTGTAAAAGCTCTTAAAATACAGCTGAGCTGGTGCTAGAGTTGTAGCCACACGATCTACCACAACAGCTAATTTTGGCTAAAGATCCACTTTTTTAACGGTAAATTGTGTTCAGCGACGAAGCAAATTTTTGGTTGAAGGGAAACATGAACAAGAAAAATTGACGTATTTGGTGTGAGGAGCAGCCAGAGGCAATGCAAGAAAAGTGCACTGTTTGGGGTGGACTATGGGCCGGTGGCATAATTGGACCGTACTTTTTTAAAGACGACGAAAGCAGGAACGTTACTGTGAATGCGAGCGCTACCGTGCGATGATTACAAATTTGTTTTGCCCAGCTGGACTTGACTGCCACACAGCACGCGAAAAAATGGCCGAATTGAGAGGCGAGTTCATTGAACATTTTATTTCATGTTTTGGGCTGGTCAATTGGCCGCCTAGAAAGTGATATTTAACTCCTTTAGAGTATTTTTTGTGGGCATATGTTAAGGCTCATGTCTACAGCGACAAGCCCGCAACAGTTGACTCACTGGAAGCCAATATTGAAGAATTTATTCGAGAGATACCGGCCGATAAGTTTGAGAGAGTATGCCAAAATTAGAGCCAACGTATGAACCATTTTAGGCGTATCATGTTTAAACATTGTATTACATATATCGTTCTGTATTCTGAAATAAGGATTTCATATAATTCTTTAAATTTTATGTGTTTTTTTTTAAATCCAATCCAAAAGCTCTTAAAAATCACCAAGTATTAACATTTTTATTTGAGCTTGAAGGTTGTTAAAATGTTTTTCGAAAAAGGCGACTTAATGGAACCTCTGGCAAGTTAAAGAACGGTGATTACAAAAGTTTATGTATGATTTCTAGTCTTATCAAACTTACTTAAATTGTACTAAATTTTCTTATAAGATAACTTTTTTGATTGTCAAAGTTTCTTAAAAATACCTGCATTCCGCCACCGTTTTCATGGTAATTTTTGATTCGTTGCGCTGGTAAAACATGAAATAAAGGATTTATAGTATATCGTATGGGCAGACAGATGGACGAACATTGCTAACTTGACTTTGAATAAGAGAACTTAGGTGTTACACCCGAATTAACAAATTAATATATCCTGCTTAGCTTTCTTCAGTCGTCGAGCGTGATTAAAACAAATAATGCCCGCGAATGTGTTCGAGTTTTTACAGACGAACAGACATACGGACATCTCTAAATCGAATTAGAATTAGCAGAGGACCCAGAGGTATTGAATATGTTACACACGATTTAGAAAATTTAGTATGCTTTATTTCATTTCAGTTGTGGTCGCAGAGGGTGTAATAAATACATTTATTTTAATAATTCACAAAGTCAAAATATTATTCTATTGAAATTCAACTTACAAAAAGTGCCAAAGAAGAAAAAATAAACCAAAAGTTTTAAAAATAGATCCAACAAAGCAGAATGCACTTATGCAAAGCATAAGTGACATGCACAATCAAACACACTACTAGTTCCCTCAATGAGAGCCAGTCATAAATTGAACAATTTAATTTCAACACCATTAAAAAAACAAAAAAATAAAAATTGGAAGAAAAAGCAACATTCATTTTAAATCAATGTCGAAAACAATTAACGCTCATATTCGTGCTGGCAAACCGAAATTATTTCAAAATTATTTCTTTTTGAAAACATGTGTTTTAATGGTGAAAAATGTCATTTAAATATTTTTTAATAATTATTTAAATATTATTTTCGCCTGGCGGTGCATATTTTTTTTCTTTTAAAATACACAATTGATGCACAAAAATAATGAATAAAAAAAATAGAAAACACTGCAAATTAATTAACGGAAAAAATACACATGCATTAGAAAATTACCGAAAGTTTAGAATTTTTTGTTTTAGGTTTTTGCTCAAAAGCATATGAAATATTTTTAAATTTTTTTTACAAAATTAAAATTAAAAATATAGAAAGAAAAAAAACAAATTATGAAGAATGAAATAAATTATTTATAATACACTTTAAAAATAAATGTGATGAAGAGATGAAAACGAAACAAGCATTTTATTTCTAAGGTATTTTGAAAAAATTAAAATTAAAATTAAATATTTAATTAAAAAAACTTAATTATACATACTACATACATACATATATATATACTACTGAAATGTACATTATGCTAATCAACTGAAGTAACAAACTGATATCAAACACAGAAAAAAAAATACCAATGTTAAATTAACATGGCGAAACGTTAATTGAGAATCACAGTAAATTTCTGCAAAAGTATGCCCTTTATTTAAATTTATCATTATTTCATATTAATTTTAAATGAAAAATATTAAAATAAACTTGAATCACGTTTATTTAATATTATTCACTGTTAAAATAACATTTTTCAATATTTAATCCATAAAAACCTGTTTTATATTAAAATCAAAAGTTTTCATATTTTCGAATGTGTATTCTAAGTCAAATTACAATCCGCAAAAGCTTTTATACTTTATTAGGCTTATTCCTTCAATACTTTCCAGGAATATTTTCTATGCACTATCAGAATTTTTCGTTTGTATATTTCTGTTACGAAGCTTACTTTAGCTATCCTTTGGCTAGCAATGAAGTAAATTGTAAAGAAAATTTTATACAACTATTAGATACAAGCAGAATGTAATGCTTTTTTTGGCCCGCTAAAACCTTCGTCTATTGTACATTTTATGTAATTTAACTTAATTATTTATTATTTACTAGCTGGCCCGACAGACGTTGTCCTGTCCAAATTAGGAAAAATGTTTGCGTTCGATTTTTAAAATCCGTTAAAAAGATAGGAACATTTGAAAGAAAAATTAGTCAAATCGATGGAGCCGTTTTCTGATTTTAGGTTAATCGAAAAAAGTGGGCGTTAAAGTAGGCGGGGCAAAATTTTCTATCTGTAAAAACATAAGTTGGACCATGGCGATGATTTTATAGAAAAAATCGTCCAAATCCGTTCTCAAGTTATGCGCTTAATAGAAAAAGTGGGCGTAAAAGTAGGCGTGGTTAATTTTTATTTCGATGAAAACTTAAAAGGGATTAATACGAACATTTGAAAGAAAAATTTGTCAAAACGATGGAGCCGTTTTTTGATTTTAGGTAAATCGAAAAAGTGGGCGGGCAAAATTTTCTTTCCGTAAAAACCGAAGTTGGACCAATAATTTTAAAGAAAAAATCGTTTGAATCGGTCAAGCCGTTCTCAACTTATGCGCTTAATAGACAAAGTGGGCGTAAAGGTAGGCGTGGTAAATTTTTCTTTCGATGAAAACTTAAAATGGATTAATACGAACATTTGAAAGAAAAATTTGTCAAATCGAAGTGGGCGGGGCAAAATTTTATTTTCGTATTAATCTAAGTTGGACCATGGCGATAATTTTAAAGAAAAAATCGTCCAAATTATTTAGAAGTCATTGGTGGTGCAATATGAAAATTGGATTTTGCCATGCCCCTCCGCCCGCAGACCGAAAATCAAAAATCAGACTTCTCAGTGTCACCCGCCTGAATATTTTGAAGATTCCCTGAAAATTTCATAAAAATCGGACCAGCCGTTTTGGAGTCCATACGTTACATACACACATGCATACATACATACATACATACACCCTATTTTATATACATATATAGAAGAAGATAGATAGATATAATAAATGTTACTCACCATGAGAAATAAATTCCCAGATTTTATTTGTTAAAATCAAAAGTTTATCTTGTTCAATTAACTGCATACATACTTAAGCATGTTTGATTTTCATGTTTAAAATATGTTATAAAGAGAAGACAATTCCCGTTTTCTTTTAATTAAAATCATTAAGTTAAATAGTACATCAAGTTTTCAAAGTAGAATGATGACTGACGAAAACCATATCGGGCCATTGTTCTGATGCTTCTGTTAACAAAGGGGAATACAAAATAAGTGAAACATGTGTTATATAATTAAGTGCGTTCTAAATTATTCTAAAATAAATGCATATGTTGTCTCTTCTTCTCACTGTTATATCACACTCAAACGCATTTAATTCTACATTAAATTCACATTGTTTCAACTTGAAATAACTTTCATTCAACGTGATTCGGATTGTTATTTTAATATAAATGACATTTTGCTCTAACTTTACTGCAATGTTAAATTAACATGAATTATAGTTATTTTAAAAGAAAATAATGTTGTTCGCAAGTTATTGTAAAATCATGTTAAACTAGGATGAAGTAACAATGAAGCAAAATCACTACCCAAAACGGTAAAATCAACCTTGTTTTCGACGATTTTACATTGTTTTTTTTTCTGTGTGCAGATAATTTTGAATGAGAAATTCTTAAAACTTCTGCATTATTTCTTATAGTGATGATTTTATTGTATTGGCAACAAACAATATTTTGATTGTACATATATTTCAAATTTAAAATATTTATTGTTTTTGTTTCCACTTGTCTGTCAGTTTTTAGAAAATTATTAGACATAATGCAACGGTTTATGAAAATGCTGTTTGTATATGAAAAGAAAAATATCTTAGATGCTTTTATTTACAAAACCAAATGTATATTTAAAATAATTTTAAGAAAATATAATTAAAAATTATAGACGAAATAGAAAATCAATTATTAACAAAATATGGAAATTAGTAAATAATTTGTATTAATATAATAGATCTTCATCTAAAATGCAAAATAACGTAAAATCACTTTTAAAATGTTTTTAGGAGACACACAAAAACGTTGACAATGGAAGATGTTTTAGATATAAGAACAGCAATAACCGATATATTTTTGAAAGAAAAGAAAAATTTGCTTTGTTGCAATTTATTAAGTTAAATGTCATTTTGAATTTTGTTAATAAGTGACATGATTATTTTTTAAGGTAGAAGCTTAAAATTTTGTAGACATATGTAATGGCCTGTTCATCGATTTCGAACGAAGACATCGTTCGCTTAACTTGCATGTAAAACAAAAACAATATTTTATAATTGGTTTTTGTTTTAAATGTAAGTTAAGCGAATGAAGCCTTCGTTCGAAAATAGATGAACAGGCAGTAAATGGCAATCAATAAAAAAGGCGATTTCAAATTTTTTGATAAAACAGACGTTGTTTTTCATTTAAGGTGACGATTTAATTTATTTTTTCCTTAAAAGTTAAAATTAGGGAATCAAATATTTTGTAATTTATTTAGAAGTGTTTTAAATATATTATTTAAACAAAGTAATTTCATAGTTTTCTATGTAATTAAAGTATCTATATATAAATCGGCAAAGGCAAAACAGTTAAGAACACTTTCCTCCTCTGTTTGTCCTCCGATTGAACATAAAGTACACCATTATTTTTATTAAAATCGGTTCCATATTTTCCGATTTATAACCCTGCAAATAAAATTGGACTACCTGATCCATTTTGATAAAATGGACTACTCCATGAACTGGTCCGAAGTAATGCAAACATGGACCATGTCATTGTTAAAAAGTGTTTGTAGTGAGACGAAATGTCTTCGTTGTTTAACGACATGCTTTCGTTTTTTAACGACTTCAAAACTAATCCCGTTGAGTATGCCATGGAGTAGTTTTAAAACTACTCCTTAGGTGTCCAAAGGTGGATTATATGGCCCTCCCATAGGACATCGTAATGTTAAATAGATAATTTTTTTCCATACGTTTGGGTTACTTTTGGACTAGTCTTGGTCCCTTGTGGGCTACTCTTTACGCGCGTGTTTGGACTGGTCCTATTTTTTGCAGGGAAGGTTTCAAATTTGTTACAAACACATATGCAAAACACAAATAAAAATTTGATTCGTTTTTCACCATGCAGGAAATGTCAGTAGTGAGTCTATGTTGATTCACTATTGACACAATCACCATTACTAGTGACTTATTATATCCCAGACAATGTTATTTATTATAGACATGTGCGCGCCATTGAAAATCTACTACTGACGTTGGTACTATAGTCTAGGTAGTTCTTGTGGGAACATATGTTGACATTGAAACCAAAAAATCACTACTACATTTTAGCAAATCTAGTCTACACTCTTGGTACGAATAAGAATTCAATACAATCTTTTTTTATTGTTTCTTCAACTTTTATAGGAATGATACGTCTTAGTTGTTATTGATAAAAAAAATTTCGCATTAAAGCCACATATACTGGCAAATGTATCCAAAATAGTCGACAAAACTGGTAACTTGAAGACACTTGCAACCAAGTGACCTCCAGGGCAGTTACAGAAAGTTTTTCTATCAAATAATAAAAAAAAACAAGTAAGAAAGTACAGTCGGTCAAGTCCGACTATATGATACCCTACACCACAGTATTTTAAAACACTGTTATGGGAGAGCACCATATATATATATGGATCTATCTGTGTTTTAAATTTCAATAAAATCGGGACGAAAGTTTGTAAGAGGCTGAAATTGCCCCTTACCTGCCCTTGTGGTCATATTTTTTTAAAAACTGCATAGCTGATGTATGCATATAAATATGGATCTATCTATGTTTTAAAAATCATTAAAATCGGTTTGATAGTTTGTGAGAGGCAGAAATTGCTCCTACATCCCCTTGTGGTCCTACGATTCGGTCAATTTACAATAGGCTTGGTCCTTGTGCCAATAAGAACCTATAAAACATATTTTATCAAATTATCTCCAAAATTACGCACGGACGGACATCGGTAGATCGACTCAGAAAGTGTTTCAACGTGTTACACACATATGGGTATAAAAAAAAGGCGGATCGATTATTCAACATTTTTCAAAAACCGGCTTTCAAATATTTCGACTATTTATGTTAATCGGCAAAGGCAAACCATTTAAGAACACTTTCCTACTTTTTTTGTCAACCGCACCTCAATGGAGAGATAAAAGTGTCAAAAAGGGGAAATTCGGGAAACTAATTTTCTTTCTTTTAATTTTCCGTGAATTTAGAAACTTAATATTATAGTTGCAGGGTTCTGAATGAATGAGAACCTTAAAAATAAAACACGTTGGTACTTTTTGTTTTTCATCTGGTACTTTTTGAATTTTTGTTAATTTTCGACCTATAAAGATAGAATTAACCATACATGGTCCTGCGTGAATAAGAATATGTAAGGGCGAGCTTTTTGATACTTTTTTACTCTACATCTGGAACTTTCATTTGTTTTTCGTTTATATTACCAATAGAAACAAAAAATTAAACATGCAATGTCGTGAGGGTTTTTCTATTAGTACTTTCTGATATTTGTAAAACTTAACTTGCAATACTGAATTAAACATTCACGGACTCAGGTAGAAGATAACACAAGGGCCGAAGGTTGGTCCCTCGCCAAACTAAGACAGAAAAAATAAGTGCTCCAAACATGTTAGTTCATATTTACTTAGACTCTAAGTCTTAGAAAGATATATCAATGCTGCACTATGTTTTTTTTTTTATATCGAGCCCTAACCGCGAAAATAACGTAAACGACATCTTTTTAAATTTTCGTTTTTTTTTAATAAATGTCTTTATTGGCAACACTTGCTTCATTTCGTAAAATTTCATGGTCACATAAGGTACCGTTACGATATTATACCAAAAACAATTTTATTGTAAGCGACAAATTTCATACAAAATTCATATGAAATAAAATTAAAACTCTCTCCTGTAAAATTTGGTTTTTGGCGCTTACGTTATTTTCGCAGTAAGGGGTCGATATTTAATCAAAATTTATGGTCGAATTTCGACCACTGGCGAAACACTAGTTTAATTAATTCTCAATATTTTGGCATGTTGATTTCTTAATTAACTATCAAATTCAAAATTCTTATTTGAAAAATCATAACAATCTCTGTTTAAAATTAATCAGATCAAGAAATTTGTTTTCATAATTTAAAATTTTGAAAACTTAATTTAAATAATTGTAAGTTTCTCTGTAAATAACAAAAATGTATGTACATATGGATGTACATTAAATAAATTTAAAATCTTGCGGTAAACACAATGAGTAAAGAGACCTAAAAGAAGGCCTCATTTAGCAGACACAAGCACTTCTTTGACTTTTAAAAGGGAATAAAAAGAAAATCGTTTACATTCTTCTATGCTTCTATGGAATGTCCGGTTTATCAATAAGCCTTATTAAACATAAAATTCTTCCACAGCTGATACGTTTAAACGGGGTTACCTTTTATTTTTATCAGCTTCAACCGCAAGGCATATGCTTGGTTAGGAAAACGAAACAGCTGCTACACAACGAATTCGTTTACGTAAGAGTAACTAGACCAACAAATGTATAAAAATTTAACAACTTTTTTCTTTTCCATAAAAAGGGAGCATCGAGTGTCCCTCAGAACAACAAAAATTTAAACAGAAGAATTTTGTTTCGAATGAATATTTGGGAAGGGCTTTTTAAAAATAATTAAAACCTTCATCAAGACATCTTTTTGTAGGCAGGATGTATTATATTCAAAAACAAATCTTTTAGAAAGGAGTATAGAGGCCTTAAAAAGCCCTGTCAGTTGTAGTCCTTCCAATATTTACCACTGGGAAGATTTACAATTTATGTATGCAGTATTTAATTTATGTGTTTGAATGGCTGTAAAAAGATAACTACTTGTTGTTTTAGATTATCGGAAAATAAAAAAAAAAATTGTTATTATTTCTTATTTTATGACTTTAGACCTCTAGGCGAAACAACTAAATAATCACACATAATAATACAGGTCAACATAAGTGAAACACCCAACATAAATCTTTTAAGGTCAAAATAAAATAAGAAAATCTCACCCACTCAATGACAAAAGTAATAAAAACATCGACAATCATTCGAAACAAAATTTTAAAATTAAACTGTCGAAGTAATTCTTTAATAAAACTATTTTGTATTCTTTATTCACTTGCTAACAAATTTTTACAGCACACAAGATGAATTCAGGAAAAGATAACAATACAAATTATATTTCAAAAAAAAGAAAAAAAATAAATAAAAGGAGAAAAAAAATCTAAATGTTTTCTAATAATTAAAACATCAACAAAGTCATTAATGAACATCAAAAATACATAGATAAAAATAAACTTAAAATAAAATTCAAATAACTTAAAAGTTCTAGTGAAAAATAAGTATCTGTTAAGGTTAGATATGGACTAATACGTAATTGCATATTTATGCCAACACCGCAATTATAAAGTATATCGATCGACTTAGGATCAGTATTTTTAATAAGACGGTCTAGCAATGTCCTTCCATCCGTCCGACTGGCTGTCCATGTAAACCTTGTGCGCAAAGTACAGAACGCAGTTTTTGTCATAATTTGATAAAATTTGGTGCGAAGCCTACTGACAAGCGGTAAATAAGTTTACATATCCCCCAAGCTTCTTACCGGAAAAAAAATCTTTATGCATATAGACCATTTTAATTATGTCGTTATTTAGATTTAATTTAGTCCAAACTTATTTCTATTGAAATCTAAAACATCTTTCCAAATTTTACTGGAATCAGTCCATATTTCACCATATCTCCCATACAAATACTACTCCCGAAAAAGCTTTTCATGCCATAACTGCCTTATAAATGTTGCTATTGGCAAAGAAATTGGCTAAAATAACATTTACTATAGCTACTATATCACGATGGAATGTTGTCTTGATAGGTCCCATATAAATCCCCATCCAAAAATCATGTAAAGGCACCCAAATCTCATAAATGGTTTTAAATGAAAATAGTCGAAATCTTCACTTAGCAGTGCCATGAATTCTTTACATCCTTTTCACTAAAAAGTGCAACCTCAAATAATCATCTGCTTCAAAAACTTTATGCAAACTGTTTCTTTTCCAAGAAAATATTGGATTTCTTCAGCACTTTTTATAACTTTCCACCACAGTTGGAAAGAGCTGATATTAGCTTATCTTTCCCAATCTTATTTCTGCAATATTGATAATACCCAGCAAAAACTTTGCTTACAAAATAAGCAGAAAAATAATGAGAATTTGACGAGCCGTCTACTTACTTTTCTACTAGAAAAAGTACTTATTTTTGTTCGAGATGTCCCAAAAGTAACCCTTTATAATTTAGCCTATTATAATCTAAAAAATAATATGTTTTTTTTATACTTAAAATTTTTATAAAAATATATAGTTACACAAAGTCAATAAAGTAAAAATTTTTTTATTGTTTTTTTTTGTTTTTTTTTTTTTTTAATTATTTTATTTTTTCTTATTCTATTCTATTTTACTTTATTTTATTTTTTATTTCTGTCTCTGGCGGGATTTGATCCCGCAACCTCGGTCCTGATAGACTAGCTCTCTACCAGCTAGTTTTTGTATTAAAAAACTATGTTTTTTGACTATAATGACATTTTTATTGTCATAATGAAAATATAAATGTTTCTGTATATTTAAGATATAATAATAAAGTTATTAGGTCTGTCTGCGTACACATATTTTGCGCAAAATGTTGCAAAATCTTGCAAAATGTTGTCTGCGTACTCCAAATCTCTTGCAGCGAGAGAGCCAAAAAGAGAATTTTTTGACAGTTGGAAGTTAGAGAACTTGCAAAATGTTACTGGAGAAATTTCCGCTTGCAAGATTTTGCAAATAGTTTGAACAGCTGTTTGAATGAAATAGTTTTTGGGAAATGAAAATAAAAATTTAAATTTAACAATGGCAGAGGTAAGTAGTTAGAATTGTGTTGATTTTTAACGTTTATAATAAATTATAATAAACAAAACATTTTACTTCATGCTAGAAACATCCAAATATACAGTGCGACCGTGGCGTAAGTGGAGTGCAGATGGCAGAACCGATAGAACCAGCAGAACTTTGTGGGACAAACTTTGCAATTGAAGAAGCACTTCACATCCAAATTATTTTTCTCGGTTGTCAAGCTGTTGGAGGGCACTGTATTAGGCATTTCATTCTTTTTTTCCATTGTAAGCCGGCACTATGTTGGGCAATGTAAGCAAAAGAAGTTTTATAAAAAACCCGACAAATAAAACTAAAAGCTAAGAAGAAATTTAATTTACCAAACTAATAACAGTGTAATAAACAAGTTTTTTAATTTACAACCATTTTTAAGCTTCACTTTAATTAATAATTTTTTAATTTACCTCGAGAATTCAATTTTGCGTACACATATGCTAAAATTCTTTTGCTTTGTTATTTCAATTGTTTACACACCGATCAGCTGGTTTCTTGCAAAATTTCACTGGATACTGTCTGCGTACTTTTTGAGATTTTTTCAGCCGATAGAGTAATATTGGTCTTACTCTCCCAAAAAAATTTACTGAGTATTTGCTACTGGAAAAGTGCCCAGACAGACCTATTATTTAATATATAACTAATAATCCAAAAAGTGGCGAAAAAAGCTACAAAGTAATGAATTCTTGAAGTCATTAAAAGTAGGATTGTAAGTAAAGTTTTTGCTGGGTAGTTCTTAAAAAGAATATATACTTTGAGTGCTTCTAAGGAGCGATATGTATGTTGAACTGGATTTTCCAAAGACTCTAGTCATTATTGCTATATAGAGCCATTTCTTTTCAAATAGTGACAACTTTTTCGTACCTCCAAAACAAACAAACAAACATGACATGGACGTGGAGAAATGGAGCAAAGCATGTTTGACATAACAAGTGTTACTTATATTCAACGCATAAATAAACTGGTGCGTGTAACGATCATATTTACAGAATATCTTGTTTGTTTTCGTAAGGGAATGCCGTGGTTCTTAATGGGTTCGTTTTTGAATCAATTTTCTAAGAATTTATTCAATTACAATGTGCGCTTTTTTTCAAAATTTACTCGAAGTAAGGAAATTGTTTATTGAGTTGTAAGTTTGTCTTTAAACAGTTTTTCTTTAAATATATTTACTAATTTTTAGGGGATAATTTGTGTTTTTGTTTAGAAATGTTTATAAAAGCATGTGCAATGATGATATCTATTCGTACGCATACTATTAAAAGTCGAGTTACCCAACAAACACGGAGCTTTGATTTCAAATTGAAAATGATTTGAAATCAAACGGTTTCTCAAACGAAAAACGTTTGATAATGATTTGAAATCATTTGAAAATCATAGCATTCTCAAAAAAAAAAAAAAAAAAAAAAAAAATTTAAATGCCTCTATTTTCAACTTGCTTTCAAACGTAATTCTCAAATGTTTTTCAAATATGGATATTAATACAATGTGGATCATAAATAAAAATATTTTACTTTTTTAATTTAAATTCATTATTTATTTAAATAAACTGTGAGATAAACATTCGGCAACATAGATAAAAGATGAAATGAGGTTCTCTCCGTCCTCTAATTCTTACAAATATGGCATTGGCTCCCTTTTATTTTGAGGATTGTAGCACCGCGATCGTTCAACAAACTTTCTTCACTTTCCCGTTTTATTTTCCTTCTTTTTGTATTCTTAATCATTGGTATTACACACAAATAATTTGAAAAATAGAAACTGGGAATTATTTCCTTCCGAAGATTACTTTATATTATATTCAACATTTTTCATTTTTCGAATTTATTCTATGAGCTAAATTTCAGTTTGTATTTTTTTTTTCTGCTGGTGTCTAATAATTGTAAATTTTTCTGTACATACAATATACCTCATTGCTTTCCAACGGAAAGCAATGGCAAAATGTAACAAGAAATACAATAAAATAGTCTGGTAGTGTATAAAGTCATTTCTGAAAGATTGAAGGAATAGAACTATTACAAAAAAAACCTTTATAAAATACATAACTGAAATTTAGCTCATAGAATAAATTCGAAAAATGAAAAATGTTGAATATCACAAATAATTTTTAATTTCCACAAGAAATAAACTGTTCACTTTATATTAAAATTTATTTTTAATAGTAAAACACATGTAACCACAAAGTAAAAAATGTAACTTTAATCGCCATTTTTAATGATTTTATCACTTTAGTGTTGCCAAGTTTATTTTTGATTTGAATTTAACATTTGACATTAAATTGATAAAACATTTCAAATCAAATGTTTATTTTGAATTCATTTTCAATTTGAATATAAATGTTAAATCAAACAATTGAAAAACGTTTGAGAAGTGTGTTTGATGTCAAATGATAAATTCATTTCATATCAAAGGTTTGACTTCGTGTTTGTTGGGTAAAGCAAAAATTGACAATAACACCAACAACACAAATATTCTCAGTACAAACATAAACTTTTTTGTTTGTTTTTATTTTCAATGAATGCAGGCGCCTATAGTGCTGCGGCAATTTTGTTGCTTTTTGCTTAAAACGAAGAAGAAATATAAAATAAAGGCAAAGAATTTAGTGTAAAAAGTAATTAGAACAATGAGCAATTAAAACAATTGATTTTACTATTTTAAATTATTTTAATGCCTCCTTTTCAACGTCTTCACTCTGCAATGTTTTCGCTGAAATGAATACATTTAGAATTAGACGCCACAAAAAGTTTGACAAATATCCCACATTTCTGCCAAATATTAAAAATTTTGAATATTTCTACAAACATTGCTTCAAATGTTTGTCCAATAAGCAAACACCCCAATTAACAACACAAAATATTTGTAAAAACGTAAAATTTTAACATGTTTGCCAAGCCATTTGTATAATTTATTATGCCCTTAAGCAAACTAATTTTCCTTAAAGAAAACGTTTGTAGATTTTGAAATGAACAAACGCTAACAATTGGATTTTATTTCTTAAAACATATTGTTAAAATTTTCATTCAAAACTAAATACAAATTATTATAAACGCCATTTACATTTTCATAAAAATTGTTGCCGAGTTTTTTTTTTTAAAGCTTTAGATACATTTTGTTTGTTAAAGCTTCTTTCACAATGGTAGCAATTATTTCGTTTTTTTTCTGTCTGAATTTTCGCAAAAGTAGTTTATATATTGTCCTTTCATTTTTCGAACAAAAATGTAACTTAAGTTTTTTTTAAGATTGTGTCTACTTCTACTTCAGCAATTTGTATGAAATTGTAAATTACGATTTTTATGTAGTTTGGGATGAAAATGTTCACAATATGTTTAAAAAAATTATAATCAATACGTTATTTTGCTCTGGACACGACACGTTTTCGTGATTGAAAATGTGTGTGTGCTTGTGAAAAATATTGTTGCTTTTTGTAAACACCAGTTGAAAATGTTGCAGTTATTGGGAATCTGGACTAAGAATTAAAGTTGGATACATATTAAAACTATTGAATATAAAATTAAAATCAATTGTTAAATTTTTTTTAATTAGATTATTTTTATGAAGAAAGGAATTTTGACAACATGAAAATTTATTAAAATTGTTATTGATAATCTTTCATTCTTGACCGTGGCCGGGGCTCGAACCCTGGCCGGCAGGTTACCACGAGATGTTTCGATCGCAACCACTCGATCTGCTCAGATGGATTTGCCATCTTATACTCGTAGGCATCGACGACTACTGACGTCAATTGTCAAACATCAATCCTTAAATCAATTTTAACCTTTAGTAGATCGAAATTTTCGTTCCTGAATGATTATCCATTTTAATTGATTTTCCTGACTTCTGTTTACCCATACTTTTATCAAGAATTCTTCTTGAAGTTCAAAGTACATTTTTTGTTTCTTCATTTTTGTCTTTCCTCTTTCTGTTGACCTTTTTCAGCACAACTTGAAGGAGAAATGTACACATAGCGCTCGTGCCTTAGATTTAACAATAATTAGTATTGTGGTTATTTTGTTGAACTATTTATGGCTTTTAATCCAAATTTTTAATAATTTTTAATTAGGCTTAAGTTCATTTAATTTAATTATTGAAATTTATGTCTATAACAAGGATGGCAAACTTTTCTTTCTAAACAATTTTCGAATCTTTTAGCTTGCAATTTCTGATTTTAAAAATCGAGATTTTGTATTAAATCGAAAAACGTTTAAATTCTTACCCATTATATTGCAAAATAAATTGTATTAAAGAATAAAACTGATAAATATAGAGCCAAAGATCCAAATTATTGCATTCGATATCGAACAAAATTTCGCTACAATTTCAATGGGAGTTTTGATCGATACCGAATGCCATGATTTGGCCCGCGACAATATAAATAAGCAGTTTCAATTCTTTAATAATAATTCGAAAAATTGTTAGGAAACAATGGTAATAAAAAAAAAAAAAATTGCTTGCTGAAAAATTTTAAAACTATTTGTTTTTCTTTTTAAATTTTCTATTTTAAGTCGTAAAGAATTGAAAATGCGGCATATTATTCATCATTGTAAAGAAAATTGAGTCAAATTTAAAAAATAATGGAATTTAATTTTGTTTTTTTTTTTTTAATTTTTTAATATGCGGCAGGGAAATAGTTGTCTATTTATAATGCAAAACTCACAATTAAATTAAAATCTCCCTCAAAAATTGTACTGCATTTAAAATTTAAAAAGAAAAATCTTCTTTTTTAAACACATACTAAATATGCACACATAAATACATACATGTGCGCTAAATCTGTGGTATTGGCTTTATTTCATGGTTTTTCAACCGTATGGTTTTTATAGCCTTTTATTGTTCTTTGAGTGCAATAATGGGTCATTGAAATCATCATCAACGGTTTCATTCGACTGTGATACTCATACGTAATTTTAGCACTCAGTGACAACAACGAGGAATATCTATCTCTTTTAACAGCCTGTGTCGCAACAACATTATGATGTTGCTAATTGTTGGCATCTTTATTATTACGTTTTGTTCTATCTCTCTCTCTCTCTCTCTCTCTCTCTCTCTTAAATAAGTCAGCCATTAAAAAATTTATAATGTCACGAATTGAACTTGTACACCAGAGAATGGCTTTGTACATTTGAAAAAAAATCGCATTTAATACATGACAACAAATACACTCGTTTACGGGTCATACAGTCAAACTCGCGCAACCGCAAATATTCGCTGCTGGTTTGCAGTCATTCAAATAACGCACATCGTGCTTTGTTATTTATACAATCGTTGCCTTCGTTTTTTTTATAAAGATTCTAAGTGTTCTGAGCGCAAATGATTGTTTGGTAAAGAAACAAAAAATACAAACGAAAGAGCCAGAAATGAAACAATCATTACTCATGTATTTATGCAGCATTAACTATGTAGTACAAGAAAAAAAAAAATTTAAATGAAACTAAACACACATACTTATGTAGGTACACACAATTTCCATAGAAACAAAAAGTACAGTAGTAGTAGTAGTAGGTACAATGTATTTTTGTTATTGTTGTTTTTATTGTTGTTAATTTTGAAAAAGCGTCTCATCGTTGTTTATTGTTGTTGTTGTTAATGTAAACAAAAGTATAGAGAATGTGCTATTTTGAATTTACTCAGTTGTGTTATATTGCGTGAGCAACAAAAATGCAAATAAAGCACTTTCAATAAAAAACGAATAAATGAAAATATCAAATGTGTACGAAAGGAAAAAAAAATTACCAACGTTGAACTTTGTTTTGCATGTATAGAGTTATTGTAAATTTTAGCGTATGAATAAATGCACAAAAATAGTGCGTTTTGAGGTTCTCTGTTGTACACACATATACATATGTAAGTAATTTGTATTAATGGGACAGAAAAAATATACAAAAATTTCGTTTAATTTGACTTTAACGCATCCGAAAACGAACATGCAGTATATCACAGAAATATTTTTTTTTTCTATCAAAAATTTTATATCCTACATGTCACCACTAGTTTGATTTGTTTGCGAGAAATTTTTGCTGGATCAAACATCATATAACAGTTTCTATATTTCATTCTAATTGTTAAAATAAAGCTCAAGTTTGATCAAATTAATGGTGACGCTTTTTTTGCTATTTCTTAACGCAGCTCAAGTCATGTAATGAGTCAATTTTAATTTCAGAGATTTTGAATTTGTGTATCTTACTTGATCAACAAAAGGGTATTAACTTAAACAAAAATATTTTCAGTAGAAGCAAAACACTTTTTAATTTAATATTAAAAGCATATGAAAAATGATTCAATCATCCAACCATATCATTACCAAAACGTAGACAAGAGAGCACGAAATTTTAACAGCTGGTAGATATAAATTTTTTTGGTTTAGTCCTAAAAGTGAAAAAATAAAAATCTTGAGATAATACTCTCTTGTTGATATAGTTCGATACCATATTTAACTAATAAAATTTGTAACAGAAACTTGCAACGAAAGAGTAAAAATAAAATTTACCAAATTGTTCTCCTAGTTCTTAACAACAAGGCTAAACGATTTATGCTAGGAACACAACTGGGACGAACGACGAATTAGGGCGAAACGACGAATTTTTTAGTAAAAATTCGCTGAGTAAATTCGCGTATGAAACACAATGACGACGAATAACTTACAGCTTTAATAATTGAGAAAGTTGTTTGTTGTTTGTGCAAATGGAGAGAAATAGTGTGACCATATTAAAAAAAATATGCTAAAAAACACAAACATTAACAAAAACACAATTTAAAACTATTCTTATAGTTATCTACTTTGTATATTTTTTTTTAAATGCGATAAAATAATAAAAAACAACTTTTAAAGTAAAAAAGTAACGTTATATACTAAAATGCTTGAAAACATTAATCAAACATGGTCACCTGGTACTGATTTATTCGTCGTTCGCCGGCGTATGATATATACATAAATCTATTGCAAAGTATTACGAATTTTGGCCGACTCCATGATTGTGTATATTTTCACACAAATATGTTTTATTATTGGCGAGAAATATTCGCGACCAAAAATTCGTCGTTCGTCCCAGTTGTGTTCCTAGCATTACTTGTACAAATTGCGTTACTGAAATTAAAGTGCTTGCGTACAAAACTAAGCACCTCAGGTTCGATCCCTCTCAAAGAATAAAAAATTTTCATCACGGCTTTCTAGTAGTAAAAAGTTAAGTACATTCAACACCCCCCCCCCCCCCCCCCCCATTCAAAACAAAATATCCAAGAAGCCACATGAAAAGGGGATTACATTATGCCAAAGATCAGGCAGCCGCAATCACCTGGAAAATATGGTAGAAATCTAATGGCCATTTTCTCATTAGGCAATTATCTTTTTTCCCAACGAAAAACTGCACATTAAAGAAATTTGGTTTTCTCAATGTCTCATTTGCTTCGATTTTATCGCAAAGCTAACCGGCACTCATCTGCCAATTATTTATTTTCCTTTTATTTGCCGTACAGATAAATTCAATCAGCTGACTTCCAACTTTAACATGTATTTTGAATGGCGTTGCCAGCTGAAAACAATGTTTTTTTGTCGGTATATTGAGAAACCCAAAATCTTTAACGGACAGTTTATCGTTCCAATAAATTTATGTTGACATTAAGTAACAGACAGTTTGTCGATACATTGAGAAAATGGCCATAAGATTAGCAGATTCCACACTACTACACCAAATCCACGGAGGGCGTTGTTTCTAGACAACGACAGACTTTGTCATTCCGTGCAAAATTGTGTTAAGAATTCCTAGGGTGATTTTAAGTCGATTTAGCCATATCCGACTATAAATCTTACGCTCACTTTTGAACGACTCAAAAGAAAAACATGTTTGTATCAGATTATTTATAGTTATCCTAAGCACGTTGAGATTGAAATCCAGCACAATCGGTTTAGTGGAAAAAAAATTTTATTTCTGTTATTGTGAAACAAACTCGTTTCATATGACCAGCAATTAATCATACTACTAAATTTCGTGAAAATCTGTCCATAATTTGCCATGGACCCCATGTAAAGCCCACCCTCAGGAAACGCTTTAGTAAAATTTGGTCTGTGAAAGTTCCATAAGACTAGAAATCACACAACCTAATTTCGTGACCACCAGTCTATAATTTTCCATATTCCTCATACAAAAACTAATCCTATAAAAACTCCTTAATATGAATTAAACCTTAAAGCATAATGATGCTGTTGTGAAGTTTGGTCTAATTTAGGTTGTTTTTTAAAACTAATAACCACCTAATGGAATTTCGTGATGACCGTTTCGTCGAATATAAAATCCTCTCCTGAAAATCCATTTAATATGTGTAAAACTGAAAAGAATTATTTTATTTTAATTAGGACAAATTAATTGCAGTGAATTGTTTTATAAAGATAAATTCATAATTTGTGATCCTCTTTAAGGTCTTCTTCTAACAGTTCTCTTACTCTCGGAGGAGAGTATCAGAGATATACGGACTTGAAATTGCATAAAACGTTTACTGTATATCGCAATCGCAAGAAATTAGGTGACTTCCATCCTCAAAAAATGCTTAAGGGAACTGAAACTATGGCAGATCGCAAGCAAAATGCATGAGTTTCAGAACACCATAAAATAAATCTGGCGATTTGCGATTTCAAATCGTGCTATTGTCAGAATATGGTTGGTAGATTCTTTTACAGGATTTCTTAAGTTTGCACTTTTGCTTAATTTTTTACACATTTTCAAAAAAAATTTTTTTTTTGGTAAACAAAAACAGCAGTTTGAATTTGCTAAAAATTTTTACCGATTTATTTTCGATTATTTCTTTACTTTTCCGACATTTTTTTTAGTTATAAAGTTTTCTTAGGGTTGGCAGAAAAATACGCCGCGGTTCTAAAATAGCAATTCTGCTTTGATGCACGGAACCTTTTTTTTAAATTTGTTTTGTTCACAGAAAAAAAGCGAAATTTAAGGTCAACAAACTTTTTATTTGATTCAATGAAAAAATTAATCGAAATTGCGCTTTTCAAAACATTAATCAATAAAATATATTTAATAATGAAATCATTAAATATTTCTTAATATTCAATAAAAAAAATATTTGAATTAAAGTAAAGACAGTATTTTTACAACCCTTGTCCATTTTTAATAGCTTTGATATCGTTACAATTAAGACTTGAGTGCTTGTAATTCTCATTATCTTTACAGTTTTATTTGTATAACATGTTTACTTCACCCCAAGTTTTTGGAAAAAGGTTTCCTGATAGTCTGGCCTAAGCAACCAGCGAAATGCGCTTATCCCCCAATAATAAATTTTAGTGTATTTGTCAAAGAATACAAATTGGGAATTTAGAACTTCATAATTAAAAAATAAATAAATAAAGATTTGATAAACATTTTGTTGGATTGATTCAATACTTCCAACAATTTATTTATTTGGGGTAACCACTTTTTTGAGTGAATCAATAAACTTGGTTGTTGACTAAAAATTCAATAACTATACCCACAAACTTTTTTATCAATGCCGCAAAAATCGTCATCGCAGAAAATTCACATACTTTTTTTAATCAAATATGCGATTATGAAAATAAGCTTATTCTGTGTTTATAAAATATTTTTTAATTCTATTTTAATTTGAAACATGTTAGTAAATGGTGCCTCCAATAGACCAAAAATAGAGTTATTGTCATTTAACTTTAAGAATAACAAATATTCAAATAAAATTTAAGTTACTCTAAGCTCTACTCAGGTGTGTTCTCAATAATCTATGTGGAACTGACATTTACCGCTGTATAAAGATATTTATAATTTATATGTTAATTACATACATATATATACAAGTGAGAGCAGCAAATTCAAATCGTTACTACCAGATGACAGCTGAAATTCGGATTTTTTTTCTCTTGTAAGACAACCCTCGATTAAGTTCCCTCAAAAGCGCTCACCGCATACATTAATTTGCAGCGTTTCCCTTCATTACACTCTAATTACAAATACCATTGTCAACAATAAAAGCTCAAAGTAATTAACAAAAATACAAAAACTCCATAAAAAATAATTGGGCCTTAAAAAAATTGTATCTTCATTTTAGCTGCAATAACAACATAGCAGAACTGAGTTGAAATTTTGTGGTTTTATTTAAGGAGAAACATAATTTTTTTCATTAACCTGCCTAAATATTTAATGAGTGGAAATGAAAGTTGAATGAAAAAATGTTGAGGTAAAATATTTTTGTGATATACTGTATGTTTGCTTGTGTTTATGTACATAACAACACGTAAGTATATGTGTTTACGGATTTGTATTTAAATTTATTTCGATATTAAAATGCTGAGAAAACAGTTGGTGTTAAATTTTACTTTATTCTTAAATTTGTTTAGCCTGCTTATATTATTTAGTAGCATTTTAATTTGCTGTTGATGCGTTTGTTTTCAAATTATTCTTATAAAAGAAAACTCCTACTACGCAAAAATGGTAAAGAAAAAAATTCTATTAAATTTTTGTATTAAGGGCTATAAATTTATTAAATTGCTGGTAAATTTTGTATGCAGTATATGGCTGATATTTTTTATATAATTTATATGCTTTTGGTTAAAATATATAACTTAAGTACCCATTTTTTATTAATATTTAAAAACGTCTTTAATTTATAAAAGGTTGCAGGTTTAACCCTTAAGCAAACACTAAAATGATTTTACGCAAACGAACCCCAGGGCCTGGCTGGAACTTATTGTATTTTATATGGAGCTTTTTGTGGCTTAAGAAAAACTCACACTAACGAACCCCTGAGGATGGCTGGGACTAGTGCTGGGATACTATCGAAATTTTTTACTATCGATATTTATCGATAGTTCAGATTTCACTATTGTTATATCGATATTACTATCGACGGAATGTTTGTCCATAAGTAGGAAAACTTTAACAGGCTAAAGTTCGTTGTTTTTATCACTTTGAACGTATGAGACGTATGTATGTATCCACTTTATTTTAGATTACTCTTTTTAAAAATTGTGATGCTGATAAGCACCTTTCTGAAGGAACCAAATTAATAGGGACTATAAGATATTTTATTGTAACTTTAGATAATGTTCTAAATTGGATTTGATTCTCAACCCAAAAGGTAATCAGTCTAACAGACTTTTCCTCTAATGGTCGTTCATTGTTTTATCCTATGCTCGCAATTGCAAACGCATTATTATTTGATTTTTTTTACAACATCATAAAACTATTTGATATTTTAGAACCCTATGTAAACATATAAAAATGTCGGCATAAAGGACTTAAGTTAGTAGTAAAAAAGCACAGCTAAGCAATCCATACCACCTGCCATTCTTTTTGTTTGTATTCATTGCTGTAATTCTGCGCGAATTAATAATATCAAGTAAAAACTTGCGGCAAAAAACTGTGTGTGTATAGCTGCTGTAACATGTCTTCATTAGAGTGGTTCGAAATTATTTTTTTTTCGATTTTCCAAAAAAGTAGACCAGTTTTGTATTAGGTTAGGGTAAAAACAAATTTTGTAAAAATATGAGCTCGATCGGTTGAAAATTGCCGTGCCGCATTGAAATCTGTGAGATTAAAATTCGGGCTAAATGGAGAGAAAAACGCCCGTAACTACTGAGGAGTCACCCCTAGGGATGTAAAATGTATGAGCTACCCGCATTATTTTTGTTTTCCCAATATTTCTCTAGAACAAACTTATCCTCTATCTCTAACCCTTCATATGATCCCCATACGAAAAATTGAATTTTCTCGAAAACCGACTCTATAACAGACGGACGGACAGCCAGACGGACATGCAGTCTAAGATTAAAAAACGGAACCAATTAGGATGTAATCCAATCCAATTCCGTTTTTTAATCTTGGACTTCATGTCCGTCTGGCTGTCCGTCCGTCTGTTGTAGAGTCGGTTTTCGAGAAAATTAAGTTTTTCGATTGGGGACCATATGAACTGGTTTCCTTAACACACAGTCTACAACGACATGAAATGCTTAACATTAACACTAAAATGATGTTAGAATTAAGTATAGACTCATCATTTTAGAGGTTTTCTCATGTTATAACACGGTTGTTAATGCAAATGTTTAAACAATGCTTTTATATAACAGCAAATACTGTCAGTTGTAGAAGGGGGTTATAAAACATTTAACTTTTTAAATTTTTCCTTCATTGATGGCCCACTCTAGTCTTCATAGCTGTATTTTTAATAATAATAATATCGATATTGATATTTTTCCTTTCGATATTTTCGATAGTTTAAGACTATCAATAGTACTATCGATAGTTTTCCAGCACTAGCTGGGACTACTTTTATATGTTTGGAGTTTTATGGCTATAGCAGGTACATTTTGTTGGGAAATAGAATAATTCTTCGAAAAAACAGAAAAGACAGAATTCTTATGTGTTGCGTATGCTTTTTGAAACGTTCCATTTTGATTTTATATACTGTAGTTCATATATAATATGCCAGGGCATGGCAAGGCCCTGGTGGATACAATATGCACAAAATTTTTATTTGGCCAATTGCCACGCCCACGGCGTTTAAATTTTCACTTTTTTCTCATTTTCTTGTAAAAAAAACTTTGATTGAGGAAAACATAAAGTTTCGTTCATATATATTTAATAATTATATTAAAAACAACTGGAAAGAAGTCAAAACTGCCTGGCCAGGACCTGAGGTTCACTTAAGGGTTAAATAACACAACAATGATGAGAATTTTAAAAACCTTCGGTAATTTTATTATATTGAAGAAACCTGGGATGTATCTTACGAATCGCCTTTTTGCGAATACGATACCGTTACTCAAAAAGAAAAATCGGCAGTATCGATACGCCTTTTGAAGTTGAATTCAAGTTAAAATTAACAAAACTCAAGTGCAGTAGTTTATTTTTTTATTATAAAAAATTACAGTTTTCAAGATTTTTTGTTTAACCCTGGATGGTTACTGTTCGTCGAATCGACAAAGCTAATCAACTCTTTAAAGCTGGATAACACTATAATACTTTGTATTAAGATATGTCAAAAACTCAATGTGTCACGAAAATGACAAGTATTATGAAAAAAGTTTGACATCCTATACGACTTCATCGTTTTTTGAAAAATTTCTAAACAATAATACTTTTCATTGGATCAGGGTTGCATTTTATTTCATGTGTGAGTGTTTATACTTTGTGTGATGGTGTGAACACAAACTGTCATGCTACATTAGATTTTTTGACAGTCGCAACAAAACTCATTAGATTTCTATCTCACAAAGTATTAGGGAAAACGTAAGACTTGTGAAATAGTGTATTTTACTTACGCGCTTTTTTAACAACGTTACTTGTTAATGTTACACAGAAAAAAGAAAAAAAAAAGTTTTGATCACCAAAATAATTGAAATAAGCAAAAAATTGTTTAATTTTGCACCTATCACCGAAATGATTATACCAATTACTCAAACTTGCAAAAATTGCAAAACAAGGACTTTTTTCCAATTAAAAAGTTTTTACATTTTAATTACAAAAATAATTGAAAAAATTATTAATATTAAACAATATTCTAATCGAATGAATTAACAAATTAATTTAAAAAAATCAATATTTTAATTGAATGAATAACTAACGTGATTGAGTACAATACAGAAAATTAATTATTTTAATAATTGTATTGATTAAAACAGTGATTGAATTTTTGCATTAAATCGATTAAATTTTTAATTGAATACAGTAAACAGTGTATTTGAAATACAATCTAAATTCAATTACGCAAATTATTCAATCAAACAAATTGTTAATTGAATAAATTTGTTAAATCAATGCAGTTGATGGATAAAGAAGCAAAATAATATTATTTTAAATATATGTTTTATTTAAATATGGTTTAAAAATAACTTGTTTTATTTGTTTAATTGTAATAGATCATGCTTAATTGTACAAATTTTGGAAGATTTTTCTGACAAAGGAATTTCATACATACAACTTTGTATAAAATTGTAGAATAACTCTGATTCTTCAGGGTATTCAAGATTGAAAACAAAAAACTGTACTGTACTTTTTTCACCTATTCACTTTAAACGCACAACATGAAATGACGCCAAAAATAATTCAAGAATTAACAAACAAAGAAAATAAACACCAAATTTCGATTGCGACCATAACCACCGTCAACAATGTGGTCAGCCACAAGGCGATTTTTTATTTTACGCATAATATGCATATGTATGTAGGCTCATTATTGACATTGGTGGTGGTCATAATTGTTATTCGTCTATAACAAATCTCAGTTAATTTTTTACTTGTCGATAGTTTTTTTTTTGCATGCGACGCTTACTGTTCTTTTTTATGACAAAAACATGTGTGATTGTGTGTATTTACCCTGCAAATAATAGGACCAGTCCAAACATGCGTGTAAAGAGTAGCCCACAAGGGGCCAGGACTAGTCCAAAAGTAACCCAATAGTATGGAAAAACATGGTCTATTTAACATTACGATGTCCTAGGGGAGGACCATATAACCCACCTTTGGACTACTTAGGAATAGTTTTAAAACTACTCCATGGTATACACAAGAGGATTAGTTTTGAAGTCGTTTAAAAACGAAAGCACGTCGTTAAAAAACGAAGACATGTCATCTCACTACAAACACTTTTTAACAATGACATGGTCCATGCTTGCATTACATCGGACCAGTCCATGGAGTAGTCCATTTAATCAAAATGGATCAGGTGGTCCAATATTATTTGCAAGGTACATGTAAGGGCAAAGACAATAAATTTATAAAGATGTTGGTTGCACTTGTAACATTTTTCGCAAACTGTTGATGAGGGCGGAAAGCAAGGAGAAAGCAACAAAGTGTTCAATTCAAACAACCGAGTTGATTGATTCAATTAAAATTATAATTAAAATTAAGCTTAAAATCAAGTAAAATTTTAATTGAAGAAAACATTTTTTTTTAATTCAATCAATTAAAAACGTAATCAAATTTATTTTAAAATTCAAAAATCACTATTAATTGAAAAAAATACAATAATTTTGTCTGTCTACTTTTAAAGAACCGACAATCGTTATATTTGTCGAAATATACATATATTCGCTTGGAGTAACGATAATGTGGCTCTGTAATTTCTTTTTACCGATAGAAAATAGCTTTGTTTTTTTTTATTCATTAAATTTAATATCATGTGACGTCTCTGTCAACAAAATGTTAGAATAAGTAAAAAGCACAAAAGAGAATTAAAAAAAAACAAATGAAACTGTGCTTTATTTGCGCTTTTTATATTTTTATTTAAATTTAATTTTTCGAATTTTGTCTATGTTCATAGTTTGGTTTTATATGTAAATTTTGAATTTAGAATTTGGTTTTTTATCCTACATATCGTCATATTAAATGCAAACGGACGTAACTAAACTTTTTAATTTTTTACAGGAGAAGCAAAAAACTTTACAAAATCAATAACAACAAGGTGTAATTGGCGTTTAAATTTCGTTAATAAAATCGCCATTTTTGATCGTAGGATTCTAAAATTTTGCTTGAATATGTATTTTGATAAAACGAACCATAATTGATAAAAAACTCCATTTCGAAATTTTGTGTAGTTACGTCCGTTTGCATTTAATATGACGATATATATATTTGTATGTCTGTAAGAAGTCGAGCCTCAGCCATTTAAAACATTAAATTCACAACGTAAATTATTTTCGCTAAAATAATGGAAAAAGTTGCTTAACAGCTGGCTTCAATCGTTTGCGAATATCGTTAAAAATTTAACTGAATAAAATATTCGATAAATGTTTTTTTTTATTTATTTTAGCGATACGAATTTCATTATAAAAGTTTGTGAATCGTACTGCTGATGACGACAGCATTAAAAAGTGGATTTATATGAAAACACAAAAAAGAGCTCAAATTCTTATCGTATTTTGCGAGAAAAAAAACTTTTTTTTTATGCTTTCTTTTATTCTATTTTATTTTACTTCATTTTTTAATAAAATGCTTAACTTGAAATTTGTTTTTTGCTGATTTTTATACCCTCCACCACAATTAGTTGTGAAGAGGGTATACTAAGTTTGTCATTCCGCCTTAAACTTTTAATATTCATCTCAGACACCATAAAGTATTTATTTTCTGGGTCCTTGGGTAATTCTAAGTCGATTTAGCCATGTCCGTCTGTCGGTCTGTTGAAAACACGCTCACTTTCGAAAAACTCAAAAGAAATAAACAAACTTGGTGGCAAATTGCTTGTAGGTATCCTAATCAGCGTTTAAAAAACTGAAGTCAAAGTAGAAAAACTGCCATTTTTCCACTTCTTCATTTGTCATTGGAAAAAAAAACAAAAAAACTGTTGCTTTTACTTCTGATTCACTAAATGTAAACAGTCGCTGTCAAACCAACTCAAAAAGCGAAAAGTTGTACACAAATTTTCGTTTTTTGATCGACAGTTTTGAATCAAAATGTGGAACCACCACCTAAATAAAATTGATAATTTTGTTACAAAAACTAGTATAAATGGTGGAACAATGCACGGAATGATATACGATTTTGCAAAAATTCATTTTATTCGACTGGAAATCACGCTGCAAAATTTCGCGAAAATGCGGCCATAATTTACCCTAGGCCCATATAAGCCCTACTCCCGGAAAACAGTATAGTACGTCTAAACCCCTAATTAATAATGCTATCATTACATTTTGGCACGCCACAGTTTAATAAGAGTATAAATGACGCTGTAAAATTTCGTGAAGATCGGTCCATAATTCACCTTAGGCGCCACATAAACCCTACTCTCGGAAAACATTTTGGTGTACCTAAAACCGTACAAAATAATTGTATCAGAATAAAATTGAATACTTCACAGTTTTACATGACTGGAAGTCACAGTAAAAAATTTCGTGATGTTCGGTCCATAATTTACTATAGGCATCAAATAAAGCCCACTCTGGTAAAATAATTAAATACGCCTAAAGCCGTAGCAGATATAGTTACTGCGGTAAACTTTCTTCCAACTTAGCTTCATACGGCCAGAAAAAATGTTATGCACTTGTTTGATATACGGTCCATAATAAACTTTACATCACATTTTAGCAGCCTTCTGAAACTCACTGCAAACGCTAAAACTAATTGCTCCGCTGTATTGAAATTTATGTTTTTTAATACCAGAAATCACTCTGCAGAATCTTGGGATGATTCAGTATAAATTGCGCTCCAAAAAATCATTTGGGTTCGGCTTAAACTGTTACGAATCATGATATTTTACTCAAGCTATTTAAAATTGCTAAAAAAAAGCATAAAACTTTCTGATTGTCGGTCAATAATTTAATAAAAGTCTAAGCCGCAACCCATTTTAATGCAGGTGTCTGTCTTTATAAAGATAATAATAAGTAGACATCATACAGATATTAATCCTAAAACATTCGAACTGTCGGAGGAGGGTATCAAAGATTCGGCATAGCCGAAAATAGTACTCTAACTTGGTTTACTTCATTTTATTTTGTTTTTTAATAAAATGCTTAACTAAAAAAATTTTTGGTGATTTTTTAGGCGCTGCGAAATATGGCCCCAGGAAATATGGCCCAAAAAAAATAAATGAAAATTGACCCCAAATTTGGGGCTATTTTTCATAATGCAATATGGCCCCATTTTTTTAATGAAAAATTACCCCAAACAAATTAAAAATAACCCTACTATTCTTCATTATGAAAAAACACCTCCAAATTTATAATGAATTTGAGCCCCAAAAAAGAACACGAAGAAAGTCACTTTAAACATTTTCGGTAGAGTATATATGCCCGAAACTAAAAATCACAAATTTAGAATCCCGATTTCAAAATCCGGATAATTTTTACAGTTTTGGTTTTAAAAATCGTACGATTGCTAGCATGGTTGGGCTATCGGCCATGCGCAAGGAATTTTTTTCTCTATGGTATAACGAAAACTGGCTTTGGTTACTAAAGCTTCACGTTATAGACGGCCTGCGGCCTGGCGCAAGGATTTTCTCTTCTTCACTGCCTTCGGCCGGGTGAAAGGATTTTCTTCTCTTTGGTATAACGAACACTGGCTTCGCCCACTAAAGCTTCACTACATAGGCGGCCTTCGGCCGGGCGCAAGGATTTTCTTTTCTATGGTATAACGAACTCTGGCTTCGCTCGGTAAAGCATCTCTTTTTTTAAAAATGTCATAAGGTCCATAATTACTAAAGATGTTTAATACAAAAAAAGATCTACATACACGCAGAGAAAAACCTGTTTTATTATGGTCACAACCAACAAAACTATTTTTAAAGAAACTTATTTTACCATAATATGGTTGTCGGTGACAATGATATGGTTAAATTAAATAAATAAAAATGGTTTTGTTGTTTTTTCTCTGCGTGCATATATTAAACATATAACGAAAACACTTTTGGGCGCAAGGATTTTCTCCCCTATGGTGTAACAAATACCGGCAGCGCTTACTAAAGCGTCTCGGCATAGCCGGCCTTCGGCCAGGCGCAGGTATTTTCTACTCTATGGTATAACAAAAACCGGCTTCGTTAACTAAAGCTTCTCTGCATAGCCGGCCTTCGGCCGGGCGCAAGGATTTTCTCCTCTATGATATAACAAAGACCGGCTTCGCTTACTAAAGCTTCTCTGCACAGACGACGTAGAATCCATAGTGTGTTTCTCTAGTTTAATAGTTCTATAAATACATGCCCCAAACACCACTTTACTATTTAATGAGAAATTATTACAAATTTGTACTGCGTTACCAATATTACAGCATTAAAACTGCGATGCATTTTCATTTGTCGACATAATAAGTGTTTTGTCACAACATTCTTAGGGCAATTTTTACCAGGAAGTTAAAGATTAAATTTAAATATAGTTATTAGTTATCTGACAAAAATCGGCTGTTATATGGCGGCTAACTGCTAGTGCCACGTTAAAATAATGGCCCTTACTGTATGTAATGCAGTCTGTAATGTTATGTTAACATAAAAATTTCGCATAGAATTCTTTAACTAATGTAAATTTCTATTTTAGACTTATACATAAGATATATTTTTACTAAAGCAACAACAAACAACTAATTTTAATTTTGTAGCAATTTTTTGTTTTTTTTTATAAAAGCCTTTTATTGTTAAAAACGGCTTTAACATTTCTCTAACGGGATATAAATAAAACAAAATGTTTTAACGGTATTTTTTGTATGGTTCTGTTTTAATACATTTTTTGTTTTTGCTCTCTCATAAATTTAAACAACTTTGGCCATTCATTACTTTTTGGCATATTTAGACCATGTTAATAAATATAAAGTTTTGCAGAAAGAACAACAAAAAATTAGCAAAACAAAAACGACCTTAGTGACAAAACAAATGTACAATAAACTATTTAAATAATCAACTATGCACAATAAATTTTGTAAATAAAAAAGAAGAAAAAAATAATAAAATAAAAATTCTTTATAAACAAAAAATATCCTTTTGTAAAACTTTTTATTTGAAATGCTGTTAGTTTTCAGGGTTGCTTTTATATCAGGTTAAACAATATAAAAAACCATCAAAACGTTATACAAGGTGGCGCAAAAGTTGTCGCTCGATGTTCTTGGGCATTTATTGTTTTAATAAATAAAAAACTTTAGTTCTGCTTATGGATTGTCCGTATTTTATTGCAGAGTTGTTAACATTTAACATGATATCGGCCAGGTGAACACCACTAGAATTGATAAACAAAGAATGTTTATTTTCCAACACTCTTGCCGTCTTAAGATACTCGCATTCGCAGTCTGAGGCCCGTTTTCATAATTTACCGATAGCTAAAGGTAGGATTATTTCGGCCGTAGTAAAAGTGTTTCATTATTACAACTTTACTTTAACCCAAAGTGAGCCAACCGGTAGGCTAGCTGGTAGTGAGCTAATCTATCATCGCCGGGATTGCGGGTTCGATTCCCGCCAGAGGCTCTGGCTCTTCTATCCTGCAGACAAGTTTAAAGCTTCGCGGGATTACCTTAGGGAATCAAAAAAAAAAAAAAAAAATAAGTCAAAAAAAAACGTTTATCCTACCTGGTAAATTAAAGTAAAGTTTGGATAATGGAACACTTTCTATAAGGCCGATGAAATCCTACCTTTAGATATCGTTAGGTCTTGAAAATGAAGGCAAGAATTTTTGTGACTAGTGACTTCAACTAACTCAACAAAAAAAGTCTAGCACGGTTAAATCCGGAATCTTGCCTGGCTGCAAGATAAGGCAGGCAGGGAAGCAGCCCTCAGAAAATTGAATCAATTTTCCGCGTTCCCGAGGAGTATAGCGCTCTTCTTCTTATTGTCGTCTATTTCTTATCTCTTATAACTTCGCAAGTGTCAAAGCTGAACTGATATTAACCGCAATTAGCAAAACTTTTAGCAGCTTCCGATAGTTTAATGACTTTTGCGCCACCTTGTATAACCTAAAATATTTAACTTCAATTCAAAATAACGAAATTGCAAAAAAAAAAGTTTTTATAAAGCTGCCAAAACATGCTTTTTGAAAAACAAAAATTGTTTCAAACGGATATTGCCTCAACAAATGTAATACAAATGTTCGATAAACCGGAAATGACAAAAAACAACAGCAACAAGTACAAACAGAACATGAGAAAACAAAAGAAACAATGCGAAAATGTATGTATTTTTGTGTTATTTTCCGTTAAACAAATAGAAACTTAGCAAGAACAAACAAAGCCATGTTGCTTTTATTAAACCTTAAAAAAGAAAAAAAAAAAAACCAAAATGGTCTACTGCCAGAAGTACGTGCTACAAAAAAAAACAATTACTTTGTATCACATTTAAAACTACTGCTTGTTTCTTTATTGTCTGCTTTACCTATTTCTGCCTAAGAAAAAAAATTCCTTTGGCTATTGTACATAGTTCGAAAATACTTGCAGGAAAAAACTTTGTTACCAAGTTTGTTCTCAGGCCAAATGCTAGAAAACCCCACATGTTTACCAACTCAATTTCTTTTAAAAATTTTTTCATGATTCATCAAGAATTTCTAACAAAATAAGAAAGAAAATTTTCCATTAAATGTTCCACATATTTCTATTTTATGAAAGTTTATCCTTAGAAATTTTCCTTAAGTGTGCATCATTTCACTAAGCAATCCCTCACTCCCTGAAATAAAATCATACCACCAACTTTTTCTTTTCCTCGTCCTGTTTCCATTCAGTTGCTGTGGCAATTGAAAGTTGTTTTTCTTCAGGATTTAGTTGATATGGCTTTCGAAATCTATGGCTGCTTCTCTATTTTGCAATTTATTTTATTTTAAATTAAACTTATTACGTTTTGAATTGTTGTTTTAGCGGTTGGATAAACGTAAATTTGTTTTATGACCATGACAGGATGATAAAGAACAGCAGACAGGCTTTAATGTTCTGCCAAACTTTGATAAAGTCAAAAGTGCATTGAAAATGAAAATAACAATGAATTATTGTTGTTGAAAAATAAATTAAGCTGTTTTAATGTTATTTATTTAAAGTTTAAATCTAGAGTAATAAAAATTCTTAATGTATTACAGCGTATGTTATTGTTCTTGTATCAACAAAAAGTTCAATTGGAGCTTTCAACGACAACAAATTATGACTTTCGGAAAATACCGAAAATTGTTGGGGAATATTTTTTATTAATTTTATATCTGAAGGGGTATAGATGCAAAGACTGCAAAGTCCTCATTTATAGTTTTCGTAATAAATAGTAAAAACCTCTAGCTCAAAGTATATTCATATTTATTTATTATATATCTACTATTCAGTAAATAAGAATATGATGGAGATATGGCGCAAGTTTCAACCAAATCGATATAGCGGTTTGCTGGCAATTATAATAATAGAATTGGACATTGCTGTGTTTGATCTAATCAAATGGAAATTGCTGCTTTTTTAGCATGGGCAAGTACTTAAAAAAATCAGTAGTTATAAAATTCTTAAATTTAACAAAGGCTTAGTTTTTTCTTGATTGATTTGGAGGAACTTCATAACAACTTAGCTCCATACTAACGACTAATGACCAAGTTATAAAATGAACAATAAAACTAACTGCTTCATATAAAAAAAAAATTGTTATTTTTTTAATTTCTTTTTAGTTTTGTTTTGCAAAAAAGAAAAAAAAAAGAAAAAAGAATACCCAGCATTTTCGAAAATAGTTGAGAGAAAAAGAGCTTAACAAACTGTGATCATTGCAAAAACGACAATGTGCAATGGACATTGCCGTTTTTGCCTCAATTCTTAAATTTTGAACATACTTTTTTATGGGATAAAAGTGTTTTTGCACGCAAAGAAAAAACATGGTTGTGGTAAACATATTCTAAGAGCAACATATTATGATAAGAATTATGATTGTAGTCACCATATTAAAATTATTTTTGAATCATATTATGACTTAATATACTCGTACTATTACATCATAATATTTTTCCCTTTATCATATTATTATTCTGTTAATCATACTAAGTTAAGAAGTAATCAAATTATTGTCATGTTAATCAAAATAAGCTAAGAAATTAATCATATTATTGTCATGTTAATCATAATAAGCTAAGAAGTAATCATATTATCATCATGTTAATCATAATAAATTTAGAAGCAATCATATTATGATACAGCACCTTTTATAGCTGTCATAAAAATACAAAATAAATTTAAATATTTTTGAATCGATTTTTTATTTTGTGGCTTTTTACAGTTTTTCTTAGTGATAATCAAATAGCGGAGTTCAATATAAGGCTTGCAAAAGAGCAAATGAAAAATCTGTGGTTTTCATGGGCAACCGCGTGTGTCCATTTTTTCGATTTTAAGATGCTGATGCCATATTGCCTAATTTTGAACGCTCTTTACATTTTTTTGAAAAAAGATGGATCAATTCCGATTTTTTAACGTAATGACAAAGTTTAAAATGGCAATACCTAGCCCATAGTTTAATCTAGAATGGTTTTTCGGCTTTCCTGAACAATTTGTTTTAAGACATACGCGGTTGCCCATGAAAACCACAGAAATATCGTAGCACTTTCACAAAATATAACGAAATCTCTGTGTGTTTTGTTGTTGGATTTTACAAAAAAACTATGATATTTTGCATTTGCACTATTACATCACTAATACTTGAATGAACTCCGCTAATATTTTAATTTTTTAATTTCTTTAAACTTATTTTTTTATGGAATTTTATCTTTTAATTGTTTAACCGCTCACAAATAAAAAAACGACACAATTTCTTCAAAATTATTTTACAAATGGCGCTAACATAATATGATTAGAGTAAAAATAGTTTGATTGCATCTTTAACATAATATGATAAATGAATAGAAAGTTATCATGTTATGGCTATTAAATATCATGATATGGTTGTGAGAAATATAATATGTTTAGAAAGTTATCATAATTAAGTTGTTAGAAAAATAATTATTTTTCGGTCAACAATACTCAAATTCATAATTGCGATAAACATTTTTATGTTTACAGTAACTATAATATTGTTGATATTAAATAAAAATAACAATTATTTGTGTACGGCAACAATATATTGTTACATTAAACATAGTGTTGTTGCCGTTACCATGCCCAACCATATTTTTTCTCTGCGTGTGGTAATGTAATATTCACTAATTGGAAACATTCAATAAATACAACTAAGAGCTATTATTAGTTACGTTTGTGAAAAAAGTGGACTTTGCAGTCTTTGCATCTATACCCCTCATATGCTTTCTAAAAAAGCAGGTAGATAAAAAATGGTATCAGGATTACAATTTATTGTCCCCGAGATTTATTTCAATACCACAAACTAACGATTCGTTAAAGTGTAAGTTTTGAAATGAAAATTATCGAATCTACTGCGAAAATTTATTAATGTATTTTTTACTTCAGCCAGAGCTCAGAATTTTTCATCTATGAACGCTTAGAAACACACATTTTTCATATTTCGCATGAATGAGAAAACTTTAGTTTGTTATTTATTTATCATTCATGAATATGCAAAATAAAACAATCTGCTTTTGTTCATTCATGTTTGAGATGATTAAGATTCGTCGATCTATGAACGCTAAGAAACACACATTTTTCCTATTTCTCATGAATGAAAGATCTTAAATTCGTTATTTCTCTTAATTCATGAACATGACAAGTAAAAATTATCGTGTTTTTGTTAATTCATGTATCGAGGTATTGCCGCAAAAAAGCTAAAGCGACAAAAACAAAATTTACAGAAGGTTTTTATTTATTTTATTTCATAAAAATTTTGAATAAAGGTTGTCGCTTAAGATAAAATTGTTTTTGACCAGGACATTTTAGAAGATGATGAAGGCAAGTGTTCCCAATAAATTCATTTATTAAAAGAAAAACGTAAACTGAAAATTATGTCGCTTAAGCTATTTTTGCGGTAAGAGCTCGATATGTTCATTAAGGTTATAACTAATTTTGACCAAAAAACTTATCTACCACAACGTGAAAGTCAATAATAAATTTATAATAAAAGTCGTGTTTTCTGGACATTTTGTTAGAAAAACCTACCGCACATAATTGGATATGTGGAGTTCAGAGACAGCAAATCAAATAAATCATAGCTCTTGTGTTAAATCTAACAATAAAATACCCAGAGTTTCCATTAGATTTCTTAAAAGAGCTACGTTATTTTTTATTAGTAAATAAAGGTTAATTGAATAATAAATTTTTTATATCGTCGCAGGAATTTAAGAACGCTGTAACTGATAAAACATTAAATATTCACCAGATCGAAAAAACCTGTATGAAAAAAAGTTCATATCACAAAAACTATACAACTTAGGAACATGATTTTGAAAACATATTTTATTTTTTCTCGCTTTATATATTTGCTCTAAACATATCCTCTCAAGTCTTTTACTCTCGGTGTTTCTGCAGTTTACAGCAAGCGATTTTTTTTGCATAAGTGAACTTTTTCATCATACAAATATGGGACCGGGACCAATCGACACAGTATTTTTATACCCTCCACCACAATTAGTTATGAAGAGGGTATATTAAGTTTGTCATTCCGTGTGAAACTTTTTTATTATTCATCTCAGACCCCATAAAGTATATATATTCTGGGTCCTTGAGTCGATTTAGCCATGTCCGTCTGTCTGTCCGTTTGTCCGTCTGTTGAAAACATGCTCACTTTAGAACAACTCAAAAGAAATTAACAAACTTGGTGCCAAATTGCTTGTAGTTATCTTAAGCCGTTTGGGATTGAAATACAGCAAAATCGGTTTAGTAGGACCAGAGCTATGAATCAAAATGTGGAACCACCACCTAAAAAAATTGATAATTTTGTTACAAAAAATAACATAAATGCTGGAACAAGGCACGGAATGAGATACGATTCTGCAAAAATTTGTTTTATTTGACTGGAAATCACGCTGTTAAATTTCGTGAAGATCCGTCCATAATTTACCCTAAGCCCCATATAAACACTACTCCCGGAAAACAGTTTAGTACGCCTAAAACCATAATTAATAATGCTATCATAACAGAAATTGGTACGTCACAGTTTCAAAGGACCAGAAATAACGCTGTGAAATTTCGTGACGATCGGTCTATAATTTACCTTAGGCCCCATATAAACCATACTACCGGAAAACAGTTTAGTACGCCTAAAACCGTAAAAAATAATGCAATCATAACAAATTTTGGCTAGTCACAGTTTTATAGGACTATAAATGATACTGTGAAATTTCGTGAAGATCGGTACATAATTTACCCTAGGCCCCATAGAAACCCGGAATACAGTTTAGTACACCTAAAACCATAATTAATAATGCTATCATAACAGAAATTGGTACCTTTTGCAAAAAATCCAAGAGTTTTTCATTAAAAATAATTCATAAGATCTTAAAAAACAATAACGTGGCGCAATCTAAGCCAATTCTTTGACCTGGAGATTGTCTGATGCCTCCACAGTTGAGTGTAATCCTTTTAAAATTGGTCATTGTTTAATTGAATTTGCAGGTCTTGGTCATCCTCAGATCATTCCGTAAATTACTGCCTAAGTCATATTGTGACCAGCGTTACCGTTGTGATACTAAAGTATCAATTTGACCCTTTTTCGACGGTGTTGATACCTTTTATGACCCTTTTTTTAAATTATACTTTTGTATCATTATCACCTATTTTGTGACACTTTTTGACCCTTTTTTGGAAATAGCTCTCACATTTTGTTTTTTGTCAACACTGCGGAACAGAATGGCTAAACAAATGTTTTTGAAATTAGCATTGCTTGATATGGAACAGACTCAAAGTATAAACTTACAATTCCATGCTTTCTTCACCTTGATTTTTGATAGTAAAGTACAATTTCCCTAAAAGCAAACATAACTCATATACCTATAAATATTTGTTATTTTTGACGGTGGTTTCTTTTTAAAACAAAAATTTGGCATTTTATTAAAAAAATGCAATTTGGTGTTTTGCTCTCTTAAACAGTAACATGTTTTATTCAAAAAAATTGAGAGTGCCCTAACAGAAATGACAACAAGAGATAAAAATTGCTCAATTAGCGGAAATTCCCAAATATTTGGTAAAAGCGGTATGATAGCAAAGTCTTTTATATATTCAAAATCGTAAAAGCTTTAAAAAACCTGACACTTACAGGAAAAAATCGCTTTAATCGAGAAAATGGTTCGCGAACGATAGCAAAATTTAAAACAAACAGTAAAATTTATTTGACATCGCTAAACGGAAAATTACATAAAAAGTATGAAAAATAAGCTATAATGATAAAGAATAAACTTTTTGTCAGGTGTTTAAAACAGGACAGAGCATTCCATAAAAAATTAAGTTTTTTGAGCTCTTCTTACCTGAAATATTATTTTTTTGTTTACTTATAAAAAAACTGCTTATAAAAAACTTGACCCTTTTTTTTATTGAAATACCATTTTTTTGACCCCTTTTTCTGGAAAATCCCCTTTTTGTGACAATTTTCGAAAATTTCCAACGGTAACCCTGATTGTGACGTTTTTTGTATGTCTCTTTATAATTTTTTTTTTTATTTTACTTGTCAGGTATTTGATATCTTGAACAACAACGAATTAAGCTGTTGCATGAATTCTACAGTTTATTTTTAAACAAAGTCATGGCAATGAAAATCCTCTCAACATCGGCATTTGAGTAGGGACATTTCAACATGTTAATAGCAAAACTAGAAAGTTACATAATTTGATTGTTATTTATTGCTTTTTAATAAGTAAAAACCTCGAACCAAAACTTATCTCTTCTTAATTTTTTTTTGCATTTACTCGTTTTTATACCCACACTACAATAGTGGAGAGGGTGTTAGCACGTTTGTGCTAATAGTGGCAATACTTTAGACCCAACTATTTATATACCGATCGAATAATGGTGTTTTCTTTTCTTAAAAATAATAATGTATTATAATTGTGTAATATATTTTTCGGGTTCCCCTCACCTTTACAACAAAGTGATACATTTTTTAAATTACAATGGAACAAAATATATCTTCTTCTATATATATAAAACAGGATGTGTGCATTAGGGTGGAGCGAAAATGTAGCGTTTTGAATTTTTTTCAAAATTTGATAAGACTTGGGTGATCAAAAGTTGTTACTCCATATACTGATTGTGACCTTAGAATTTGCAATAAATCGAATAATATCTTCAGGTACCACGGCGGCCTTAAAAATTGTAAAAAAATTAAAATTACGCAAAAGTCAATGCGTGTTTCGTTCAAAATATGATTGAACTTGAGCCAAAAGTTAAATATTTATGCTATCACCCTGAAAAAAATGTCATAATTTCAAACAGATTTCTTGAGGTGCCACAATATTACTGAATTTCGAATATTTTCCAGTTTTTCGTTTTCTTTATTATATAATTATATTTCTTTTATTATATAATTATATTTCTTTTATAATTATATTTCTTTTGTTTCCGATTAGGGCAAGTAATATACCAAATAGAATGGCAACTTTAACGCGTGCAAAAGATAGTAACTGTCCGTTATTTGGAGTTGGAGTTCCATTCCATGAAAATGTTTTATCACATATCGACCCCTTTGCGCGAAATTATCGTATGTTACAAACACCAAATTTTAAAGGAGAGCAATTTTTCTACTTTTCTCTGTATCACTTGCAATATAAAAATGAAATATACATTCAATTTTTGGAGCAACGAAGTGGAATTCGCCTACAATATTTTGTCAGGCGACGTCTCTTTGAATGTAGAACAAGATTGCAGCAAAAACTCAATTTCCAAGAAATTGGCATATACGATAATTTCGCGCATATGGGTCGATATGGTGATATGGTATAGATTTACACGTAACTACTAGAGGTCTGCTTTTAATAATTCACTTGTTTGCCTTTACTCAAAGTGCACAACATTTACTCAAATATAAAACATTCAAAAATATAAGAAAAGAGTAAACCATATACAAATTTTAGATTCATTCATAAATAACAAAAGTTTTGTTACCGTTCGCCCGACTAAAGTCGCAATTTGACCCTTTTTCAGCGGTCTGCGACTTTTTGTGAGACTTTTTTTTATCACCGACTTTTGCGACTATTTTAATTTTTCTGCTACTTTTTACCCTTTTTGTTAAGATTCTTACAAAACATTCAATATTCTTATTATTTGTATCAAAAAAAAATTCGTCAAAATAACGTCGTCAAAATTAAAAAACAATTCATAAATTATTGTTCATTTGGCAACACTTATTACATTTTTGCAACCTTGTCATGTATACAACGTATTTGAGGCGAATTCAGTTCAAGGTGGTGGCAAGTTTTGACAGTTCGGACCAATTTGTTTTAATTTGTCAGTGTTTTGTTAGAAATGGTTGACATTTCGAATCGTAAACACCAGCAATGCAATGCAAAAAACCTCTGTTGTTTCTGTTGGTTTTGGATTGTTGTAGTGTTAGCACCACCTGTAGTTTTCGAATCGTAAACACTAGCAATGCAATGTAAAAACATGCAATTCAATGCTGTCATCTTTAAATTTAATAGACAAAGATATAGAAGACTGGATTCCCTATGATGAACTTATTTCTAAATATAGAAATAAAATTACAAAAAAGTAGTATTTATGTAGGTATGTTCAGAAAAAGAAATATTGCGCCAAGATCAAACGAACGGAATTAAAGTAAAATTTTCAAGGGGCTTTATTTGGACAAGTTTAAATTTTGTCAAAAATTTATTAACCTTAACTTTTTTGGCTTGTTTTTAAACAGAAATTCTACTCCTTTGACCTTGGCAGCTTACGACAAATTTATTAAACTTAAGTAAATGTTTTCACTATACATGAAAACATGGACAAACATGTACATTGTTATGAAATATGATAAAAATGAATTCTGCAATAAGCTTTTTGTTTCAATTGTTTTGTTATGATTTTTATTAATAAAAAACGTTAAAAAAAGATGTGCGACTTTTATTTTCTGAAACGACTTTTTTGTGCGACTTTATTTTTATAAAACAAGCTTTTGTGCGACTTTTCAAAAATTCCTAACGGTAACCCTGAACAAAACATTGTAATGAACCGTTAGAGAGAGCAAGTTTACAAAAAACATTCGCATAATTTTTGAATAATTGAATGTGCATACATTTATTTGAATACATTGACATTATATGTGTGTAAGCTTGTGGCTTCTTTTATTTGTAAGAGTTAAGCTTACACATACATACATACGTAATGAGGAGGTACAGAAATTTTACATTCAAATTATATTTGAATATTTCACTCATTTGACTTGAGTTGACTGAATTCAATGAGTTTTTATTTGTTTTGTCTTTGGTTATTCTTTCATTTGTTTCGTTATTATTGGGTGCTCGACACATTGTAGTTAAAAAACAAATGAATGTGTTGAAATTGGTTTTTATTTATTCTTGCAGACCCCTAGTAACTACTTGAAATTGGAAGGCCAGTTAAAGGAGCCTATGTTTTGTGTATGCACCGGTCCCATTTCGCGCTACCGGAGAACTTATTATTGGCTATGATTAAAGATAAAAGACCAAATATTCGGAAACTTGCCCTTTGTCGAATAATACGTACAAGAGAGCAACAGAGGCCTAATTCAATACGACAGTTTAAAGTTCCCGTGTTAAATTTTGATGCCCAACAATACTTCGGGATGATAGATCATGAGTCTTTTAAAAATATTGAACCTCCCTTAACAAGATCACTTACAACAGACGAAATTAAAAAGTTTAGTTATGCGAAGAAATTATAACTTTTCCCAAACTTGCGTGTCTTACTCAAGCCGTCAAACGCTGTGTCCGTTTGGTGACAGAAAGCTGCAGCAGCTGTAGGAGATTAAGAAAGAGATGGCTACATTCGAGCAAGGCTGATGTCTAGATCTATCATGCCACAATATAATAAGAAATCGGAATACAAACTTATGTAGTAGTCTAAACTGATTATTTTAAATGTTAAAGGATAAAAATGCGTTTTTGAAATCTTTTGTTTCTTATTAATTAAGTTTATATATTTTATGTATGTACGCCACTGTCATTGAATATGTCTATGTTTAGTTTAATAGTTCTAAATAAAAATTATAAGAGTTAGGCTAGAGCTTAGCTTCCGTAAAATAAATTTAAACTTCATCTTAATTAAATGTGATTTGCCTTATTTTTACCAAATTTGTATCCCTTTGTGGCACCTCAAAAGACGACGACACTGTCCTAATTTTTTTCTGTGGTCCTTTTCATAGCTTTGAGTACTTATTTTTGGTCCATGTTAAACTATATGTGATATCGACAAGTTATTAAAACAACTAATACAATTAACCTCATTTTATGAAACAATCAAGGTCGTTGTGGCACCTTTAAAAATCGCTAAAATTTAAAACAAAAATTAATCACAATCTACTGGTATACAGTAGCAACTTTTGCGCTCTCAAGCTCATTAATATAAAAAAAAAAAAAAAATTTCGCTCCACTCTAGTGTGCATGTATGTATTGTATGTATGTATGTAACGTATGGACTCCAAAACGGCTGGGCCGATCTTGATGAAATTTTCTGGGAATCTTCAGAATATTCAGGCGGGTGCCACTGTGAAGTCTGATTTTTGATTTTCGGTCTGCGGGCGGAAGGTCTTGGCAATTTTCATATTGCACCACCAATTTTTTTATTTTAAGCCGTTGTCGTGTTTTTCAGAACGAAATATCAAACCCTTATATCGGTAATGTAGTATAATGATCCAATATCAAAATGTTAAAACTTTCGAAACGTTGCATTCAAAAAACCAAATTTTCGGCTTATTTACAAAATATAGGCCGCAAATTTCGTTAAAATCTCAATTTAAATCGTGTGGTAATACAACACTAATGTTTGCTTAGGGCCAGCAACGCGGACCGGGTCAACTAGTGTATGAATGAAAGTAAAACAAACAAAAACAAAGAGACTAATATCTATAGTTAATAGCAAACACAATAAAAAAGGCAAAAACAAAAACACTTGCTTGCATAAAAAAGTACTTAACGCAGATGGAAAAAGGGTATTATCTCACACCCAATTATAACTGCGGGCAAGAAATGGAGAAAATTTTCAAATTATTTTTGCAACATATTTAGAAAGGAAAACGACAACTTCCCACATTTTTGCATTTATTTTTAGAAAAGAACAAAAACCCGCGCGAATGGTAGAATACATGGAACATTATTGTCAGAAAAGAAAACACCATTAGAAACACTTTTTGAATCGATCTAACGATGTCTGTTCGTCCGTCTGGCTGGCTGTTTGTGCATGCAAGCTTTGTCCACAAGGTGGAAGTCGCAATTTTTATTGTAGTGAGAGTCGGCCTATAATTCCCAAAGCCCCCATACAAGGTTTTTCTTGCGGAATAAAGTCCTTGTGTATATCTACCATCTCATTATGTATGTATTTAGATTAAATTTGTTCAAAAAGTTATTTTAATCAAATTAACAAATTTATTTGAATCGGTTCATGCAAACAGCGTTACCGTTGTGATACTAAAGTATCAATTTGACCCTTTTTCGACGGTGTTGATACCTTTTATGACCCTTTTTTTACATTATACTTTTGTATCATTATCACCTATTTTGTGACACTTTTTGACCCTTTTATGGAAATAGCTCTCACATTTTGTTTTTTGTCAACACTGCGGAACAGAAGTGCCAAACAAATGTTTTAGAAATAAGCATTGCTTGATATGGAACAGACTCAAAGTATAAACTTACAATTCCATGCTTTCTTCTTCTTGATTTTTAACAGTAAAGTACAATTTCCCTAAAAGCAAACATAACTCATATACCTATAAATATTTGTTATTTTTTACGGTGGTTTCTTTTCAAAACAAAAATTTTACATTTTATTAAAAAAATGCAATTTGGTGTTTTGCTCTCTTAAAGAGTAGCATGTTTTATTGAAAAAAATTCGCCCTTAATAATGGCAAAAGGTATTGAATTTTTCGCCTTCTTTTGAATCGACAGTGTTGAGAGTGCCCTAACAGGAATGAACACAAGAGGTAAAAATTGCTAAATTAGCGGAAATTCCCATATATTTGGTAACAGCGGTATGATAGCAAAGTCTTATATTTATTAAAAATTTATTAAAAATCGTAAAAGCTTTAAAAAATCTGACACTTACAGGAAAAAATCGCTTTAATCGAGAAAATGGTTACAATTTGCGAACGATTGCAAATTTTAAAACAAACACTAACATTTTTTGACATCACTAAATCGGAAAATTACATAAAAAATATTAAAAAATTAGCTATGTAATGATAAAGAATAAACTTTTGTCAGGTGTTTAAAATAGGACAGAGCATTCCATAAAAAAATTAAGTTTTTTGAGCTCTTCCTACCTGAAATATTATTTGTTTGTTTGCTTATAAAAAAACTTGATCTTATTATGTTCATTAAAATGGGAAATACTGCTAATAAAAAACTTGACCCTTTTTTTTTATTGAAATACCCTTTTATTGACCCCTTTTTCTGGAAAATACCCTTTTTGTGACCCTTTTCGAAAATTTCCAACGGTAACCCTGCATGCAAATACTACTGCCCTCAAAAAAATTGTTTATAAGAAAGTGTTCGTACTTGACCTTCACTTTCCTACTTGTTTAATTTTTAAAACAGCTTTCACCATTTAATATTACCAGAAAAACAAACAATATTACCATACCGAACTAAAAGTTATAACGGGCTAAAAATTAATATCAAATTAGCGCGTTTTTTTAGTTTTGACTAAAAATTTTTTTCGTCTTTTTGGGTATTTAAAGAGGGACTTAATGTGTCCCGAAAAGGGCGAGGTTGTCATCACAGGGCCAAGTCGACTTAGAATCACTTGAGGACCCAGAATATATATAATATTTGAACATTGTTCGGTGTGACACAAATAAAATACCAACCTTACTTACCCTTATTCACCACCTGCATGAAAATATTATTAAAACATCCATATTGTAGCCATGGCCTTCAAATGCTTACACAGTTTCAAAGTAATTTTTAAAGCCAAATGTATGTTTGTCCTTTTTTAAAGCCTTGATTGTTTTTAAAAAAACATAAACAAAGTTTTTCAAAAGCCCTTTTTACTTTTTTTTGTATCCTTCATTTTTCAAGGGTTTTTTGTAATGTTTATTTTTACTTTCGAAAAATGAGGCAGTAATTTAGCTGGTTTTATGTTTGTGTTTGTGTGTGCGTGTTCATAAAAAAGACATGTTTGTTTGTGTTAATGTGGATATTTGTGCGTGTATGTGTGTGTGTGGTAGGTAATTAGCAAATTACCCACTTATAAAGTTTGTTACCAACAGCCAAGTAAAAGTGTTTTGTTTGACTACTTGTAAAAATGTTTGCTTAACCTCCAGATTATAAATGCCCTACAGTTCTTCAGAATATTTATATATATAGAACATTTATATAAGTCCTAATAAGGATAAATTTTTGTTTGATTTTGACATGTTAATAATGGGAAAAATTAATTTGGATTTTGCAATTAATTAAGGGATGAAAAGTCCTTTTTTTCTTCTAAATATTTTGACAAAAGAAGGAAGATAAATCTACGTACACTGAACCAAATCTTTTGAATGATGTCAACGAAAGCTTTTAGTAAAAAGTTAAGGGAAATGTCAGCAGCTCTTAATTGATGAAAGCATTTTGGTTCCATTAAATACAGAGCAACTTTTGCAATGGTTTGGCTGTTAGGACAAGCTTCACATATGATTTCTTGCGTGCTGCGCGTGGCCTAAATTGTTCCTTATTTTGTTCGCAGGTATTGGTTCGCTACACGATAACCTTTTATTTTTGATGTTTATAGAGCATTTCGGTTATACAAAATAGTGCCTCGACAGAAAGTCGTATGCTTTCCAATTCGCGCACAGAAAAAACATTTTTGAATATGGTCAGCTTTAACAAAATTTTTTTAACGAAAATATTTAAACATATTATGGTTAATTTAACCATATTATTGTTATCGACAATCATATTATGGTTAATTTAACCATATTATTGTTATCGACAATTATATTATGGTTAAATTATTTCTGCATAATGAAGCCACAACCATATTATGGTTGCGTTTAAACATGTTATGGTTAAATATGACCATAATTGTTTTTAAATTAACAATAGTGTTTTTCTCTTTTCTAAGAGTAACATTGATGGCTAAAAAGCAACCATGCTATTATAAGTGTTAAACATAATTTAGCTATTATTAACCATAAAATTTTCGAAGGCAACCATAATACCATTGTGGCTTTTGTACGTGACGGACACGAGCACCACGACCCAGAGGATCTTTTGTGAGGCTTTTAGTTAGAGGTCGAATTAAAACACTATATGGTTGCCAGTGGTAACCATATGGTTAAATTAACCAGGGGTCTAATTACCGCATACGATATCGAGAAATATTGCTCGAAATTTTTTATTTTGGTATTATGACTCTCGATATCGAATGAAATTTATCGTAATTTAAGATGATAGCATTCGATATCGAGTAACCAAAGTCATTACTTCTCTCTAGTTTTCATTCGATACGTCAGCGTCTATCGTATGCAGGAAAATACGATAGTTTACTCGATACGATAGCTTACTCGATATCGAATGCGGTAATTAGGCCCCAGTATTCGAAAATAAACAGAACATTATTTAGCGTTCGGCTCACACACCCAAGAACGATATCTATTTTGTTTAGTGTTTGTGTAGACGAACACAACCCTACCGTCCGTAACTATTTTTAAGAAAGAGTCGAACATTATAAAGTGTTCTGTTCTTCGTTAAAAAATTGAACAATTGTAGCGGTACTGTAGACACACATAAAATTTTAGTGTTCTATGATGTTTCTTTTTTTACATTGATGAAGAAATGAACAAACAAAAAGTTTTAGCAACCACAGCACGAATAGCTTGTGTGGGTTTTGTGTTTATGTTTTGTTTGTGTTAAACTATTTTGCTGGCTTTTTGTTTTTTTTTCTTATGTGTATTTTGTTTTTGTAAAAAATTTTTGGTTTTTTTTACCAGCCAACAGCGGCGAACATTAATGAACCAAACCGAACACAATGAAGTTTGGGGTTTTTTAAAAAAACCGAACGGAGTTAAATGTTCCTTTCTTTTTGTTGAGATGACAAACAGGGAAACGTTATTTTTTTTAATGATTTTCTACACAAACACTCAGCCATGTCACAGAGTACAATTCCGTTCGGAATGATTCCGTTCGGAATTGAAGAAAACATATTTGTTTTTTGATAGAAAGTGTATTTTGATAGTTTTTTGGCCTTTCAGATACAGAAAACTCCCATTCCGTGCATGAAAACAAAAATGGTTTCATTCCGAATTTTTTTTCATCATTTTCTGAAGCACCAAAATACGGAATGAATTCCGTTTCCGAGCGGAATTGTACTCTGTGATATGGCTGACTATTAGCGTTTGGGTTTACCACAAATTTTAGTGTTTGTAACGCTTAAATTAAACATATTTTCGTTAAAAACTTGTTTTGTTGGAGGTGACTTGTCAACGTTTCGACTTTGCTACTTGAATGGCTCCCAATAATTTTGCAAAATTTTCTTGATACGTATTTGACTAATTTTGCAAAGGTTTATCAAACCTATGATATTTCTTTAAACTAAAGAGAAAAAATGGTCAGGCCTTAAAAAAATCCTGACTGAACGCAAATCTCAAAAACTTCTTTTGGCCTTTAAAGCACTTCACCAAAACAACAATCACGGACCACTTTATGACCTTATTCAGGAATTAAATAAAATTATTTTTATAAAATTTATTACAAAAAAGGAAAAAAATGGTAAAAAGAAAAAAAAAAGAAGTACTGACCATAAAAAATGTTGTACAAAAGTTCTCATTCAAGTATTTTTTTTATTATAACGCAGCCATTTTACGTCAATTTTACCACAAAATAACAAGGGTCATAACCTTAAAAAAGGCAGCAACAAAAGCAATTTATAATGCAATATAAAAAATGAGTAAGTAAGAAAAAAATCCAATGCCACTTACAATTTCAATTTAAACACTCATGCTACCCAAGCACTTACATTTAAGCTTTAATCACACTTATCAAATATTTGACGCTCTCACCCAATTAAACATTTATTTTATTTTACGTAATGTTTGCGGTTAAAAACGTTAATTAAGATTTTGTGGAAATAAAATTGGGTAAATCAATAAAAATTGCCAAAATAAAAAAAAAAAAAAATGTCACGGTTGGCAAATTTAGTGGCCAAGCCTTTTTAAAGGGTTTTTGTTAAATATTTGTTAAGTGTGAACAGATTTACCTTTACATATGCAGTGTAAAATAAATTTAATGACCATTTTTGTATCACATACAAATTTTCTGCTTATCCTTTTCAATTCTTTACAACAAATTCAGTGAGATTTGTATGTCCGGGTGAAAATAAATTGCAGGGGATAGGGCAGCATCTAAATTTGGAAACTATTTTGATCACCTGCTTAAATGCTGCTCTGCGGAAATTTTAATTTACTGTCACTCACAATTAACAGTCAAAAAACCCAATTCTTCATTTAACACACAATCAGTATATTTAAAAGTAAATTAACACTAATCGTGCCAATGAGCTGTTTTCTGGCTGCTAGTGAACTTCAGTGTAACAATACTATTGTATTATTTGTAGTGTTAAATTGCTCTTGTTTAGTTTTGAATGCTTCAAGAGGAAGAAGGGAAAGAAAAAGGAATGCAAGCGTAAAATTAAACCAAAATGAATTGTTTGGAGTTAGCAACCTTAAACACATAATAAATAGTTAAACTTGCAGTACACAAACTCATTCATAAAGGGTGGTCCATCCATAATGCATGATGTTAATTGTAAGTCACACCTTAATGTCAAGTTTTTTGCAAACTTAATTTGAAACAAGGAACTTTTACTGTTTTGACAAATTTAACCATGGAGAAGTACACAATAGAGCACACAGAAGAAATTTCACCAACATTTTTTCAATTAATTCAATAATGCTGTTTCAAACAATTTTTTTAATTGTTCCAATTAATTTCCCTTAATTGAAAATAAAAATTATAAAGTTTGTGTGTATATTTGCAAATATGAAAACATACACTCAAACTTTAAAATATTTAACATTTTCAAACAATTGTTTAATTGTTTCAATAAACTGTGTTGATTGAAAAAAATATTTTAATTTGCGTTAACGTTTTATTTAGCCTCCTTTGCTGGTGGTCACATTTGAATTAAACCTATTGATTGAAACTGAACAGCAAGAAAAGCTCAAACTTACAAACGTGTTAATTGATATGATCAATTTGTTTGCTGGCGGAAAATCAGTACAGAATTTAATTAATAGTACACATTTCTAACAAATACGTTAGTTGAAGTTGGGTTTTCATTTTTTCTGTGCAGCGCGTTGAGATTGTTGAAGCTTTTTACGAAAATGGGCGTTCAAATCACAAAGCATCTCGACCACTTTGTGATTTTTTTTTGGTCAGCATAATCGAACAAATGTTACCACAATCGGGAAAATTGTGCACAAATTTCATCAAACTGGATCTTTAGGAAATGGCTGGCGGAGTCATCGGGCCGGGCCGGGCCGTACTTCATCGAAAATGAGGTCGGCCAAGTAGTTACTGTGAATAGTGTTAGATATCGCTAGACAATAACGGATATTTTTGGCCAGAGATTGAGGATATGAACCTGGACGATATGTGGTTCCACAGGATGGATCCACACAGCCAAAGAAACAATGGCCCTTTTGCACGAGAAATTCAATGGCCGTGTTTTTTCACTTCGTGGCGATGTTAATTGACCGCCACGATTATGTGATTTTACACGCTTGGACTTCTTTCTTTGGCGATATTTAAAAGAAAAAGTGTAGGTCAAAAAGCAATAACAATTCAAGAGCTAAGGGATGAGGTAATTTGTCACATTAACGACATTGAACCTCATTTATATCTCAGAGTCACTGAAAATATGGACCAACGGATAGAGGTATGCCACCGAAGCCGTGGGACTATTTGCCCAATATTTTATTTAACACATAATAAAAAATATTAAAATGATTCCCAAAAAACTTTTTAATTTATTTACAATTAACATCGTGCGTTTTTGTTGGACCACCCTTTACATAGATATATGCATACGTATACACACTAACACTTGTGCAAAATCCTGTTAAATATATAAAGTGACTTACTTTAACTGCTCTTGAAAAGCCAGAACGAAAAGGAATTTATTCTTTTGGGATAATAAAGCTTTAATTAAAGGCGCAAAACATTGAGCGTTTGAATTACTTTATGAAATACCAATACAATTATTTCGGTACTCAACTTTGCACTTAATCATCTCTATGCGCTTTGAAAAGGATTATTTACGAGTAGTTGCCGTTAACTCTCATTTTGAACGATATAAACAAACTTTTATGTATTCATCCCTTTTACAAGAGGCAAAGACGAAACGAGTCACCAGCAATGAAACAGTAATTGTAACATGCAGTTTGTTCCACATGAAATATAGTGAGCCTGATTTTTGTAGTTGTATTGGAGATATGAATTGATCCGCTAAAAAGGGCTTTTGGCCCCACCGTGTGCCATTTGCGATCGGAAAAGGGGAATTTTTAATAAAAATTAAAATAATTTTTACGACGTGCGACCCAATAATTTTTCTAACATTAATGTTTATATTATTTCGCAAATACATAAAATAAATTTTTGACTTTTGCCAAAATGCCCACTACGGAGTAGCACTTGAATAACTAAATCCGTCAAAATTAATGTTTTACTTAGTTTGCTTTTAGTTTTCCAAAAACATATTTTTTAATTGAGGGGGCTATTTTGTGAATCCCTTTACCAAAGTTAAATATGGATCTTAAAATAAATGATATCTGGTTAGATAATTTAGATTTAGTTTGGATTAAATTTAGTCCAAAAACCATCATAATAAAACGCAACAAAACGAATCTATTTGAAAGTTGTGGACGGATATTCGCCCTTATTAAAGGCTTGGTCCTTGTGACTATCAAAACATTTGTACGAAATGTCATTAAATTTTCTCAAAAATGACGCATAAAGTTTACATGGAAAGCCAGACTGCCAGACGGACGGTCGGCGATCGTTAGATCGCTCGGTATACCAGAAGGTGGGTCTATGACCTTAGGTGTTTCAAACATCAACACAACGCATAGTACCTTCTCTACAATTATGGTGTGACTTATAAAAAGTGCAGTGCAGTCTGATTTCCATCCCTGCACCGACCACTTAAGAAAATGTATCGCTCATGCACAGAAAAAAATAAAAATTGATTTCAATTGAAAAATTTGTAATATTAATTAAAAAATGTGCACCAGTAAACAAATTAATAGTATTAATTAAACCAGTTAATAGTATTAATTAAACGTTTAATTTACTTGATTAAACGTTAAATTCAGTTGATTAAATTTTAAATTAAAACTGATTTTTTTTTGATTAATGCTTTAATTGGTGAACAATTTTGGAGAATTTTTTCTGTGTGACATCAGCAAGAGATAAATCTTATGATTTTGTTACTCTTTTAGTCATCCAACTGACTTAAAGACAACAGACAAATCGAAGACAAGTTCAATTATTTTTAGTTTCTTATGATGTCATTCATTACTTTGTTTATTTACATTATCGTGGAAAAAACTTAGGTGATACAAATCGTTGTGAAGGATGTCGTCTATGTCGAATTGGTCGGGCTACTTCCCTGCAAATAAAATTGGATCACCTGATCCATTTTGATAAAATGGACTACTCCATGGACTGGTCCGATATAATGCAAGCATGGACCATGTCATTGTTAAAAAGTGTTTGTAGTGCGACGGCATGTCTTCGTTTTTTAACGACGTGCTTTCGTTTTTTAACGACGTGCTTTCGTTTTTAAACGACGTCAAAACTAATCCTCCTGTGTATACCATGGAGTAGTTTTAAAACTACTCCTTAGTAGTCCAAAGGTGGGTTATATGGTCCTCCCCTAGGACATCGTAATGTTAAATAGACCATGTTTGTTCATACGATTGGGTTACTTTTGGACTAGTCCTGGTCCCTTGTGGCATACTCTTTACACGCGTGTTTGGACTGGTCCTATTTTTTGCAGGGTTTACACAAGTCATTGTATATATTATAGTATGTGTGTTGACCATCACTTGTTTAAAAGTAAAAAAAAAATCACGTATCGTTCATTAAGATAACAAATCAATATGGGAAAAAGAAACAACTCTGGTAAACAAATGTCAGTTATCTTAAATAGTGTACATATGTGTTTAATTTTTAATGCACAATTTTAAATTTGAAGATCAGAGCACGCCTCAAAGAATAGAAGCAAATTCTGAATTTAAGACTTTCAAGCTTCAAAGAATACCAAAAAAGGAAAAGTTTTAAATGTTTTCCATTAAAAAAAGAAAATTTTCAATTCAGTCTTTTAAAAAAAAAATTCAACATATTTAAAGTTCTGTTGCATACAGGGACACTCGCACAAAATAATGTCACGTTATATTTAGCAGAAAAACTGTGAATCGAGAACGAATGCAAGAAAAGAAAGAATAATAAGAAGAGAAAAATAAGTTGTGTTGAAATGCATTTAGGGTGCAGTAAACGTTGAACAACAGATTTGTGAATAAATTCGCCACATTTCTCTAACAGCTCACTAACATTTGCAAAAACACCATTAACCTTTAGACCCCTACTAGTTTGCGTTATTGTTGTTGGTAATCTGCAATTAGTTGAGACATTTCAAATGACATTTAAGTTCTGAGAAATTGTAGATCCAATTAAAGTTTAGAAACTAAAGCAGTAGGACATTTCAGATACATAAATATTTCTTCATACAAATTTGTATAACTAAGAAATAATGAATTTTTTATTATTAAACAAATTCGGCCTTTACAAAATTGTCTATAATAAGGTGCTAAAACACAGCCTTGTCGCACAACACAGTTATTGCTAATTTTGTTGTTACCTTTTTGCCTTTCATGCAAAATTTAGAAGGTTAAGTTAACATATTGACCACGATTTTTAAATCAATAGTTTTCTTTTGTACACAGAAAAAAAAATAAAAAATTGATTTCAATTAAAAAATTTGTGATATTAGTTAAAAAAATTAATTAAATTTACACCAGTAAAGAAATTTATAGTATCACTTGGTTAAATTTTTAATTAAAACTGATTTTATTTTTGATTAATGCTTTAATTGGTGAACAATTTTTGAGAACTTTTTTTTTTTGATTTGAAAAATTTTGTTCATGGACAAACCAAAATAAATATTACGATAGATATTTTTTTAAAGTTTAATATGGAACCCTATATTAATAATCCTTAAATATTATTTTATGATACCATCAACTTATAACAGCCCAATAAAAAATTGAGCTTCCAACGAAGCAGGTTTGTAAGGGAGAAACATAAACGTTTCGCTTACCATAGCCATTACGGAAGACATGAATTTTATATGGCGAGTTCCCACTTTGAAGCAATACATTTTTGACACATAAAGCGCATAATTCAGCGCATATAAAAATTGTTATATGTAACGATCAGCCTTACACACTGAATGTTTTGATACAGTTATTTTTTAGTTTTCTCCCTTACAAACCTGCTTCGTAGTAAGGGAATGCCGTAGCACTTGAAATGTTATTTTTTTTTATAAAAGTTGTTGAGAGTTCTTTCACTTACTTTACTGCATTTCTGTATGTCTTATTGCGTAGCGTAGTAAATGTACCATTAGTGCTTCGCAAAATGATAAAATTTTTTATTGGGAGTTTTAAAACAAATATAATCACAAAATATAACGTCAAATTAGATCACATTGTTAAAGACTTTATTTAAATGGTATTGAAATACTCAATTAAAGCTTTATGAAAACTGTTAGGAGACAAACGATAATTCCTTAGTATATGAGGCAAATGATTCCACACTCTGGCAACCCTTGTAAGGAAAGACCTTTCAAAAAACGAGTTATAAATGCTGGGTATAAAAATTTGCATAGTTCTTGAAGAATGCATAAATTCAAAGCGTCGAACTAAAAACGAAGGTGTTGAATTCTTAATAAGTTTTGTAAAAACTCAAAAATTGCAACCCAAGAATCGGATTACATGGGTTTTAATATGATCTCCAACACCCAATTTTCATGATGATTTTTCCCCTATTTGCAATTCATGTCTTTTTTAGTTTGATAGCGAGCGAGAATAAAAGTAAGCAGGGTAGAAAGAAAGACATGAATCGTATTTTCGGCGTTTTTTTTGACATTCCTCTTTGCACTTAATTTTGTTTTTTTAATTTATGTTGTATTTTTATTCCAAAATGACAATTGCTTATTAAAGTATAAAAAAATAAACAAATTTAATTTAAAACAAGTAAGAGTGCTCTATGCGGCTGTGCCGAATCTTATATACCCTTCACCATTGTGCGAGCAGGATACAGAGCAATTAAATAATTTTTACATATACATACATACATATTTACAATACTTAAAACTGCATTATAAATGCAATATAAAAAGCGAAAACTGGTAAATATTTTTTTTAAATCGTTTTTAGTTTCTATTTGTTAAAGTTATTTCGGTAAATACATGAAATAATAAAGAAGTGTGATAACGAAAATCATATTGGGCATTATGCTAGTATATGTAAACAAATACGAAGGGGTGGTGAGGGGATTGGAAGAAGAGACGACAACCGGATTTGAACTTCTCTTTGCATAAGGACCCAGAATATATATACTTTATAGGGTGTAGGACCTTCGGTGAAGGGTATAAAAAACAAACTTAATTATATAAAAGAGTAATTTTTGGGATTTCTGCTATTTCTTAACCGATTTGACAGATTTATATACCGACGTGTTAAAGAAGAAATTTGCCAGTTATTTTGGCTATAAACTTGGACTCGGTACGTTGTATATTTTTATGGCCTTTGACCTTGAATATCTTAAGACGCGGACACGATTGCATTTGTGACTTTTGAGACAACATTTAGAACGATAAAACAAAGGTATATACCAATTTTCAGCTTATTATCTTTCATTCCGTGGTGAAACCCCGAATATGACTGGGCTATATATGAAAGTTTATCGTAAAGTAACACTCCTAAAACTCGCATTTTGTCAACCCAGTCTATACATTGGCCACCAATTTGAATACGAAAAGGCAGAGAACCCAATCCTCCAAAGCCCATGATATTTTTCTTGGATAAATTTATTTGTAGGCAATTTGATCGAATCCATTCCTCAACCAAATTCAAGGTATTATTTACCACATATTGAATATTTGTAGAAGATTGTTGATAAAAAATAAAAGCTGAATATCATCAGCATTTGCTTAAGCTTCGCATGTTTTCGAATCAAGAATGGAAAATTAGTCGTCAATATACATAGGGATGAAACAATACCTCTAAGGTATCAATACTTTTTCTCGATATGGTATCGCTCGCAAAGTATCGATACCTACTCAGTATCGAAAATAAAGTATCGATACTTACTTGTATCGGTACATGTATCAGTTTATATGATAAAATTATAGAAAGAAGCACTTATAATCTCTCTTATAAGTGTTTTAGTACTATACAATACAATAAGAACTACGACCCATAAGAATTTTTGTTCAAAACGAAAAGTGTGAAAATTGAGACCACGTAGTACCAATTTTCTTTCAAAAAATCTTTTATCTTGGAAACAAAATTTTAAAGAACGTTCAGGATAACAACCGTACTTCTTCAAAAATGAGGTCCAATTACGGTGAATGGTGTTCGATATCGCGAGATGGTAACGAACTTCCTATAGCCAGAAATTGAGGAAATGGACCTGGATAATATGTGGTTTATAGGTGTTTACTGCTCAAACGGGTTTTTGATACCGTTACTGCTACTCCAGCTTTGGAATATAATCAAAAATTTAAGATTAATTTCAATACCAAAGTGAAACGATTACTTTTGACCGATACCGAATATTTTTTTACCGATACTACTTGGTACTCGGTTGCTAAGTATCGATTACAAAAATACTTGGTACTTATATAAAAGTATCGAATATGTCCTTGTATTTACTCGTATCGTTTCATTCCTAAATAAACATTGGAAGCAATAATGGTCCAAACACTTAACATTGAGCAACACCCGTGTAAATTGAACGTAAATGTGATTTATTTTGTTTTAATTTCAACAAATTGCGTAAGGCCTAATAAAAACGATAACATAAGATTACAAGATGTGCGATTAAACCTTAATATTGAATTCAATTTTCTCACCAAAATTGTATAATCTATACCAGTGATAACCACTCCATAGGCTCGCGAGTAAGTTAATAATCGTATTTTTCACACAGACACGGTCAGCAATTCACATGTATACAACAACTTTGTTCGTTTCAAAACATCAGGCTATCATCAGTCTCTGCGACCGCACCCAAGTACATAATATTTTTGTTTGCGTGCGTTCGGGGCTTGGTTAGTTCGGGGCTTGGTTATCACTGATCTATACGATCAAAGGCTTTTGATAAATCAAGAGAGACCAGTACACAAGGCAAATTTAAATTAATCTTCTCTCCTATCATCTCAGTAAGCCCTAATAATAATGACAAAGTACTGCAATTTATTCGAAACCCAGTTAGTTTATCAGCCAGTAATAAATGCTGAGAATTGTAAGCCGAGATTTGAGAGTGGGAAAATGTGTTCAAAAACCCTTGAAAGTGATGGCAAAATACCTTTTGGCCTAAGATTGATTAAACATAAGCCAGAAGTTTTTCTGCGTACGCAAACTTTTTCTGTGTGAATAAACCCACTTTTTAAATAACAATGCCTAATTATAGCTCAAAGTGTTTGTTAATTTTACATTATAATGGGTGATTTTTTAAGAGCTATAGGAAAGTTAAAAAAAAAACACATAAAATTCAGAAAAATTCATGAAATCTTTATTTGAATCGATAGTTAGGTCCATATCATTTAATGTTTAAAGATTATTTCATGCAAATGTTGACCGTGACTGCGCCTCAAACGGTCTATCCGCTTAGTCCAATTTTGGCATACTCTTTCCAACATTTCGGCCGGTATCTCATGAATAAATGCTTCAATGTTGTCTTCCAATGAGTCAATTGAAGCGGTCATGTGTGTATAGACATGAGCTTTAAGATAGCCCCACAAGGTCTAAAGGCGTTAAATCGCACGATCTAGGCGCCCAATTGACCGGACCCGAACGTGAAATAAAATGTTCACCGAACTCGCCTCTCAATAGGTCCATTGTAAAGCGTGCTGTGTGGCATGTGGCACCGTCTTGTTGAAGCCACATGTCATGCAAGTCAAGCTATTGCATTTTGGGCAAAAAAAAAAGCTGAATATCATCTCGCGGTAGCGCTCACCATTCACAGTTACGTTACGATTCGCATCATCTTTAAAGAAGTACGGTCCAATGATGCCACCAGCCCATAAACCGCACCAAACTGTGACTTTTTCTGGATGCATTGGTAGCTCTTGCAATGCTTCTGGCTGATCTTTACTCCAAAATCGACAATTCTGCTTATTAACGTACCCATTGAGCCAAAAATGAGCTTCGTCGCTGAACACAAGAAGCCCGCGATGAACTTTCTTAACAGAGCACGCATTTTGATAATAAAATTCAATAATTTTCAAGCGTTGTTCGTTTCTAAGACGATTCATGGTTAAACTATAGACCAAACTGAAGATGTTTGACAGTGAAACAAAACACGAAACGTGCGTCAGCTGTTTAAACCAGTGTTGCCAAAAAGATAATAGCTAAAAAGCACCCGATAGTTATAGTGTATTATATGGATTTAGAACATATCATAAGATTAAAAAAATAAATTTCATGCAATGTCTTGGTAATTTTTACTCCTAAATGTAAGAAACTATGTTGAACGCAGAATTTTTCTGTCAAGTGTACGTGCGCCAATTTGGATTTAAAAAATCAGATATGTGTGTGTATATATATATTCATGAAATGAAGAAGTTTTTTGTTAATTTCCAATTCATTTAACTTAATTTTTCAACACAGGACATTTAAATCTTTAGCAAGTAGAGGTCATTATATTTTCGCTTCAACTTTAATACAGTTCAAATATGAGAGAGCATGTGTATGTGTGTTTGCTTATAAATGAGTATTTCTACTCTACACTATAATAAATAAAACACTTGAACTAGATTTTCTTCTACGAGGGAACAAAACGTTACCATTTTGTTTAGTTTATTTTTCTATTTTCATTTTGTAAGTGTTATATGTCGTTATATAGATGCGTATGTATTGGTGTTAGTGTTGCAGTAAATTGGAGTACAAGTGTCTGTTAAATGGAAATATATTTAACACAGTGTCTGGGTGTTAGTTTTTGCTTGTCTTTATGCAGTAGAGTGTGTTTGAATGTGTTTCGTATCCTTTTTGCATGGCACGATATGATCTGATGTTTACAAAGTTCTATACAACCAACTACTGCTTGTATAAATGTTTAAAAGTATAGAATAAATTGTTTCTTTATCGTATTTTCTATGACATCAGATCGTAAAAATTACAAAATTATATATACTACATATATTTATTCAATTATATTTATATACATATGTATATGTATAAGTAAAAAAAAGTGTATGTATGTTTGGATGTGAAAAAACTTGTCGTTCTGTTATTTAACTTTTCACTACTTTTACTACATTTTTTTCTATTTAACGTGAGAACTAAAAATATAAAAAAAAGTTGACAACTATTAAATTTGCAATTACTCGTGTATTTAATTTAGTGTCATTCACTTATCGCTAACAATAAAAATAAAAAAAATACACATAAATTGAAACACACGCATGTGTATTTAAAGCAGACATTTAAATATATTATAAAGTATCTTCATTTGGAGAAAATAGAAATCTTTAATCTTTAGGATCTTTAAATTGTCAACCAATTTTTATAAAAACTGACATAAGTATTACTGATTGCGGACTGGAAGGTCTTTGTTTAATTATGAGCCGACGATCGGAAAAATTTATGGTGTTCGGTCATATAAAACCCGCAACCCCGCATTGATAGACAAGGGCACTCAGATTTGAGCTTATTTGAATAAAATATCACTAAATGATTTTCAGGAGGAGATTATATAAAGGACCCATGGAAAATTACACTGTGTGACAAAAAAAGAATGAAGTATAAATTGAATTAATTTAAATACTATTTCTGGTTAGTTACTGTCGAATATAACAGCAATCTGTTTTTAGAATTTTCCAAACACCAACAAAAATTTAAGTTATAGGTAAGCAACCAGTGCCCATGTTCTGTAACTTCCGCGTCGAGGAACTTTTCGATTGAAATGTTGAAATGAAACAAAAATGCCATTTATTGAAACAAACAGCTTTTTTTTCTCACTAAACTGTTTCTGTACCTTTTTTTGGCGAGTACTAGCTGTCACGTAAGAAAATCACTCGCGAATTTACAGAAAAAGTTTATCTGTCACGATTTTGTGAGAAAAGTTCTCGCTTTGAACTGTCAAAAAAGCTCACGAATAAAAATGGGGCGAGAAAAAATTTAACACTAAAAAACAATTAAAAATGCAAAATGTATAGAATAATAATAACATTTTGTTCTTGTCACATTTTTCATTGTCTAATTATTTTGCTTTTAACATTTATATAAAATTTACGAATTTTTTTAAAGGTCGTTTGCAAACAACAAACATTTAAGTCACATTTTACATTATGTGTCATATCGGCTTCTGGTGAAATGTTATGACATTTATAACGTAACGACGTAATCTCTTTTGATAATTTTCGACATGAGTTACAGACACGGTTTTTTTCACTTTTCGAGAAACGATGGAATATTTTGTTTCACATCTTTTCGATGCGAGTTGTTCTCACTAAAGTTAAAGAACATGGGTAAAGGTTTTCATACACGTATGCATTTATCTGCTTACAACTTTGTTGAATATCAGACGATACCAAATTAATTGATGGAATTATAAAGAAGAGACTTGAACCTTTCGAATACTATATATAATAAAAGATATATTTGTGTATTTTTTTACCAAATATATTTTTTCCGGGTTTTTCGTAATTTTTCTACACAGTATTTTTGTACAATAACCGTACATTTTATAATTTTATTTTAAAAATATGCTTAAATACGAGTTAAACGCGCATCTGTTTCATTTAGAAATTGACTGCGTTATTAAATTTTATTTAAAACAAATTTCTTACATAAATATATTTCTTAACGATTTCAGTCAAAAAGTTTTGATTGACCGTTTTTTTTTTTTAGTTCAGCATCATCATACCGTTTAAGTGACCAGCAATATTCTGAAAGAATTTTTATATATTTTTTTCCTTCCAAACGTCTTTCTATTATAATTATTGCGAAATGTTCACCTTGTAAATCGCTGGACTAAGCGAGTTTGTCTGGAATAAAGTGCAAATGTGAATGCAGGCAATAAATTTATATAGGCATATTGCAGTCCATTTCACATGGTGCAAAAAAAAAAACGATTTTCAACGCAACTTGTTCTCAAAGGTCTCTTCTCTCATTACTTGACGAATTTGAGGTACAATAGAACCCAGCGGCGAACTTTGCATACCACATCACATCTCGTCAATGAAGTGTGTATCACTTCGTGTTCAATGAATTCTAGCATACAAAGTGTATGAAGGAAGTGTATGGAATTTACAAAAATGAATTTCGTTCATCTTTTTTAATGTTCTGGTAAATTCTGTATGGGTCCCGTTATTTTTCATTTGCTACTTTGTAGTTTATTTTTAATAAGGAACAATCTAAAAATTTATCGCGAGTTAAATATGTATATATTTTTTAAATTTATAATGAAAGTCTGGTCTGAATGTCCTGAAAATCTAACATTTTGAAATAACGCGAAAATCCATAAAGTCTACCTACTTACAATGTGTGTGAAGTAGTGTGCACACAGAAATAATTATTTTTCCAATTCAAACAAAAAATTTGTAGAATCAAACAATTTTTTGTCTGAAATCGGTCCTATAAACAAATTTGCATATTCAAACAATTTATTTGCATTTTGTTTACTGAAAAAAAACACTGATTTTTTCAAACCAATAATTTAACTGATCCAAACAAAAAGTTTACTGAAATTTCAAAATCAAAAAAAAAAAAAAAAAATTTTTGCACAAGCAATGACGCGCACACAAGTAAGCACTGTATGAGAAGATGAAGGAAGAGCAGAGCCTCCGGCTGGCTTTGAGACACATTTTTTTTGTTGGAATAATTTTTGAACGAAGTCTTATTTATACACACAACGCAATGTTTTTCTTCTCATCACTCACTGTTGCTGTATCCTTTCCTATGCTAAAGAAGAAATGTAACCAAAAACGGCAGCAGACCGACTCGATATGTTTTTCGTCATCATGCTATTTTTGTTTTTGATGTTTTTAACTTAACAGTTTTAAAAAAATGAATACGGGATTTTGTTTCTTATAATGTTGTTTCTGTTGTTTAAAAAGAGTGAAACTTTTTTACCTGTATTGTTTTTATTATAGTTGCGCTTTTTTAAGCGTCCAAAAATAGATTGTATGTGTTTTTTGTTGTTATTCTTATATTTTACATAAAGAAGTGTTGCTTACGATCAAATAAAAAAAATGCATAAAGACGACAACATTAAAGAGCCTTAAATATTTCATACAAAATTATGAAAATTTGACACCAATAACGCGTTTATTATATTTTTGAAGAGTTGTCCACATTTTTGTTGGTTAAATAAAAATCAAACAAACATATTGATTGAATCAGTAAAAAATTTTATAGAAACAAACAAGCGTTTGTTTGAAAATAATTCGGCAATAATTTTTTCTGTGCAAGTCGCCTTCTACTTGCCCACGAAGTAATCGAGATTGGGTATAGACTGTCTACAACCTGCTTACAATCTGTGTAGTACTGAGTTTATATTTATTAAATGAACACTTCACTATCCCGCTTACTTTGTGTGCAAGTGGTAGGCGTTCACTCCACAAATGCGGCAATGCATTCGAAAAAGTATGCTAGGTTGTAATTCAGATGGTGTGCATTACTATCTTACTCGTGTCTATCACACCATCGCTTCTGTAATCGAAAAATTCGCCCCTGGGTAATACCTAAAAATGCTCTGTTAAATTTAATAAGAAGGGAAATCACGATGGGTAGTGCAAAGTGTGCAAACGATGCAAATACGTGCAAAAATACACACATTTGCACAACACAACTCTTTTTTACTTCGTTTGCACTAAAAAACCATGAGCAAAGTTAGTGTGTAGTGCATATTTGCTCAGTTGCAAAGATATGTAAACAATAACATTTGACATATTAAGTGCCATATCGATTTTAAGAAAACTTTTTAATTGAACATTTTCGCAGATTGTAAAATAAAATAGAGAATTAAATTTAAAACTTGTGCAGTCAAGTGCTGTGCGCGTTAGGTTTTTTATTCATTGGAATCTTTAGCCCATGAAAATGTCAAAGGCATTAATGTCAGGCAATGCTGAGTAACACAACGATAGCATGATTAGTCCTTAAGCAAACAACTCACACAAACGAACTCTAGGGCACGGTTGGGACTACTTGTATTTTGTGGGTTGTTTTATGGCTTCAGCAAGAACACTTTGTTGTCAACTAGAATAATTCTTTGAAATAAAAGTTAAGAAAGAGCTCTACTGTGATGCGTCTGCTTTTTTACGTTTTATTTTGATTTGATTTATTTAGATATAGACTTATCTGTTGCTTGGTGCTAAAAGGGAAAATTTCAAAATAATCTATTTTGATATTAAATTTATTTTATAGATTAACTTAATCTCTGATATAGTAAAACTTGTTTACTTCCTTCCCCCAGCATTAGATGTTTTCACTCTTTTAAGCTCCTGCTTAAGGTGACGATTTTAAAGTGAAGAAGGCGTTTTTAATAATGGGTTGTTGAAGATACTGTGATTTTTTGTTCAAGTTTGTTGTCAATATTCATCAGTTCAAATGTTTTTGCTAAAAGCAAAACACATACAAACACACATACTCTTGCCATTCACTGCGTTTCATTTAATTTTAGCAAAGCAGAAACAAAATTAATTAAATTGCAGTTATAAACAGAAAAAAATATTTAACAACTTACTTGTTGCAAATTGCTAGAGTTGTAAATTAAATTAGTTGATTTATTTTAAGCTTTGTAATAAAAAATTGATTATTTAATTGTTTAAATACTACGAAATTTTGAAATAGAGCTTAAAGAAAATTTCAAAAAATATTTTGAATGCAGAAAATATGGTTTTCTTGTGGTTAAAGTTATAAATTTTAGTTTTTAACACTATTGCCATTTAAATCATACTTATATTAAGGCTTATGTTACTTCTGCTCTCAAATCGTAGGTTTATTTTACGTTATGGTGTAAGAAGAGCTAACTTTTTAAGCTTAGTCTTACTTGAATGTTTACGACTAAAGGCCCAGCCATAATATGCATAGCCGTGCTTAACCTACTGTCAAAAATTACCAAAAAGTCTCTCAAATGTATTTGCAAAAAATATCAAAATCAAAAAAACTTTTCATTGCGTACGGAATATCCGATCAGTTTCGCACTTTGCTAATGCAAATGACAGTTTCATAAAACTTAACAAAAAGTTTCCGTAAGTTCAATATGATTTGCTTCATATGATTACCATGTACTCGCACATTTGCTTAATCCAACTAACGCACATTATGGTAAGGCCTGCAGCAATAGCTAAAGGTCAAAAACTATTCCAATATTAAAACTTTACTTTAACTAACAGGTAGGGTTAACCTTCTTAAAACTTAGCGCTGACTTTAGGCTAAAGAACAGTTATAATAATTACACACTCTTTATACGGGCGATAAAAAGTTACATTTAGCTATCGCTTAGTTGGGAAAAAGAGCCGTAAAGTTGATAGAAATTCCTAGGAAACAATTCCGGAATATTTAACGATATTGGAATGGTTTTTATTTGAATGTGTATCGTGACAGTGATTTGAAAAAGTGACTCCTTTTGTCTAAAACGTCTTTTGATTTCAATAACAACTTTCAGTGTCCTTAGCGAATTTTCGTGTAAAATAGCAAAAAGAACTGCCTTTTTGTAGAGCACGAGCGCAAGAATCGTTCGCTTATTTAACATTTAAAACAAAAACGATAATTGCGCTCGTGCTCTACAATAAGGCGTAACTTACTGCCTTTAGTATTAAAGGCAACACTTGTTGTCATAAACGTCGTTGGTGTTAAAAGCAGAGTTCGGAAAAAACATTATGTACTGTAACTTAGTATTGTGTATGGTAGAAATATTGGAAAAGCAAACGCTGACTGTGTTCTTCGTACACATTTTGAATACTGTACTAAACCAACTCAACATTAAGATGAAATCCTGCATGTCATTGCGTTCAGTTTTCGTAAACAAAACCACAAGCTTCGTTTTGATCGACTTAGCCCATTTATGTTTGTTAGTTTCAGTTCTGCTATGCGTCCTCTTGGCTCATAAAGACAACAAAAAATGTTTACGAACATATCTATGTGCTTTTTACGGAAAAAAACGCTAACAAAAAATGTTTACAAAATCGAAACGTGTTCACAATACACATACATGCTAGTCTTGCTGCGGTCGTGCAACTTGCCAAAAAACAACAACAGCAATACTAGTGACAATCCTTTTTGTTTGCTCATACCTTCATCAGTGTAAAAAAAACTACAAAACATTCAAATATAATGTTTGTCTACACAATTGTTTTGTTTTATAACAAAAAACGAGAACAGTTTGTGTAAGGTGTGATATTGCTACAAGTAAAACTGGTGCTCATAATTCTTATTCGCTTAACAGTTTTATTTGAACAATATATTTTGTTTTTTCTAAAATCGTTGGATGAAGTTTCCTGATTATATGGCCTAAGAAACCAGTAAAATGCGCATAGGAATAGCTTATGCCATCAACACTAAATTTCAGTTTATCATTAGTATGATTTAAAAATTTAGCACATTTAAACGAAACCTTTTTAAATAATTTTTGACTTCCAAGAAAAACTTTGAGAACACTAAATAGTGTTTGTTACCTTCGTGAAAATAGTTATGAACGGTAATAATGGTTGTGTACTTATACACATGGTGGAATAAGCAGGTGGCATCGTTACGGCAACAAATACAACATAACAACAAAAATGGAAAATTTATCACCGTTTACGTCAAAAAATTGTTTAAACAAAAATCAAAGCGTGCCGCAAAACGTGATGAAATAAATACATTTTTAGCCAATTTTTATTTAATTATGGTCCATATCTTATTTATTTTAATTTTAAATTATCGAAAACTTTAATAAAATACAATAATCACAGCACAAAACGTGGACTTTTGTAAACATAATCAAAACATTGACATAAACCTAGACAAACAATGCAAGAGCAAAAAATCGTCATCTGGCGTAGTGCTGCCACCTGTTTATTCCACCATGCTTATACACAAACACTTAAAATAGTGGAAACCGTTTCTGGGCGTGTACGCTTTATTTTCGAACACTGGTTAAAAGTATATTTGCTCACATTTGGTGTCAAAGTGACTTTTGGTGTTTTTATGACAACGTTTTTTTTTGTTTGTGTCAACTGACATTTAGTGACAACAGTTGCTATTGACTTTAAATAAGGTTTTGACGAAGGCAACTTTTGTTGTTACTGTTTATATAAAAAAGTTAGTTTTGGTGTCAAGATGGCTTTTTTTGGTGTCGAAAGTTTTATTTGTTTTAAAAAGTAACATTTGGTATGACTTTTGTGTCAGCTTTGAATTTTAGTCTTTTTTTTGGCATTTAAAGTAGCTTTTGAAGTTATTGGTGTTTGCAAAAGACACAATGTATTGCTTAACACGTCCTAGAATAACTGAAAAATGTCAAAAAGATTAACTTCGAAAACACGCTACATCCGAGTTGGAAGCAGTGATCACTCTCTCTTTCCCTGAGAAGAAGACCTTTTTCCATAAATGTATATTTAAGAAAAGAAAAACCAAAGTATATGTATGTACTTGTTATAACAAGTGATCAGCTGTTTAGTTGTTTATAATCTCGATAGTGTCAAAATTTGCTTAATTTTTAGTGCGCCATGATTTTTTGTTTGTTTTGTTTTGTTTATGTTTGGCTGTTGGACAGTATCAAAAGTTTTTACACAAACAAAATGAATGTTGTTTTTTTTTCTTATTGTTGATTTGCTGTAGACTTGCATGTACTTGGTATAAATATACTTTGAGAAAATCAAACAATTTTTTATATATTGAAATTTTTTCATAAAAACATCGGCTTATTTTTGTTACATGTTAGATTTATATCGATAACTTTGGTTTGAAAGCTGGGAATGTCGAACAGTGTTGTCATTTCTGTCGAGTTAGGTTTGACAAGTCATCATGAATCATTGAACGCTTGAGCAATGCTTTGTCTGGATTTCTTTTTATGGGGCAATGTTAAGTTATTGGTTTATACCAATGACAAACCGGCAACTCTTTAAGCCACACTTGATGTAATACGACCAGAGGAATTGGAAAAAGCAGTAAAAAATAGGACTGATCGAATAATCGATATAGCTCGTTGCCCCGTGGCAATATTTCTATCTTGTATTTTCAATTCAAGTTCTTATTCAGCTAAAAAAAGCACACTATATAAAATAACAAATTCTTAAATAAATAATAATTGTAATATTCTGTGTAAGAATTTAATAGCACGTTTCTCATAAATAAGTTATTCATAAAAATATCTCATGTTAAAAAGGAATATAGAAAACAAAGTTTCTGTAAAAAGCTTAAGAAGGGCAGGAATTTATAGAAAAGGTATTAATACTAATTTGCCTTGAAATCTTTTCAAACTTTAGAAAAATATTTTATTACCTCATTCAAATTTTAAACCTCGTTTATTTGTTTATTAAAAAAAGAAAAACCCCCAAACTGTAACATTTCATTTTTGTCCATCACGTAAAATGCATTGTGTTAAAATATTTTTGTTGTTTTTTGATAAAAAAGTACACCTAAACAAAGTGTCAGGTAACCGAAATAAAAAAAATATTTTCCTACGTCTTCTAATTTGACAATACAGCCGAATCCGGGATATTGTAAAGGAAGTGTTTGTGTAGCTCTAATAACCCTTATCACTTTTCTTTAAACACAAAAAACTATGGAAAACTAAAAAAAGGAAAAACTTAACAAGGAGAAAATTTAAGAAAGCCCTTAACAAAGTGCAATAATGATTAATAGCTTATGTGGCAGTTTTTTTAAAGTATTTTCTTCCTTTAAAGCTTTTTTTATGCTCTTCTTTTTTTTGTGTTGGCTCTAATTTTCTTTATAACTTTTAGTGTTTGGGGCGGTTTTGAGGCTGTTGCTGTATAAAACACCTTAGAGATTCTATGATTTCGGAAGCAAAAATGATTTGTATTTTTCTTTTATTTTTTATAGTTTGTGTTTTGGGTAGAAAAAGGTCATCTGATGAAGGTGAGGAAATTGAATAAGAGGAGTTTATTTTTTGAACGAGTAGCTGGGGCGTTTATGAAAGTTTTTCTTTTAAGGAAAAACACAATTTATTTTCTTTCCTTGTCTAAGATAACAACATTAACGAAAATCCAAACTTTTATCTAAACAAAAAAATCTGAAAGAAATTTGAAATATATGAACAAATCTTTAAGAGCTCATCACCAATTTCTTTAAAGAATTTATTTTTTTTAATATTTCTTTTGCCAAAATGTCAGACGCTTTATTTAACACAGGCCAAAGTCTTTGCCATGGGTTTGCTCATAAGAAGGAACGTGTTTAAGGATAATATTTAAGTTTGGTGACATATTTTGTTCGAATGTCGTGCCATGACATAAAAAGATACATGAAAATATTAAAATGAAGGCCAATGGCTACATAAAGTTTGGTTTTTTGTTTTTAAATGTCAAAGTTTTATTTTAGTTTTACGAAACATTCTTTAAATGTTTAAAAATATTTTAGAACAATTTTTTGGCAAACTAATATAAAGGTCAGTGACAAAACGTGCACAACTTTTTTTTCAAAATGGAGGAATGGAATTTTTTGTCTAATATATAATTTTGGCTAGAAGTTGCGATGTGATAAATGTGCAAAAAAAAAAAAATTAAGAAAAAGTTTTAAAAAAACTTTTTATTAAAATGTCACTAGAGAAAATTAAATGGATGTTGATTAGGAAATCTACATACATACACTTTTTAGAATTTATCGTCATTTTTGTGAAAAATTGACGAATATTTCTCAAAATGCAATCTCGAATTTTAAACGAAAATAAAAATTTTTAAGAGTTCTAAAAATATGTGCCTTCGAGCGTCTTCGGATTGCATTTCCAAATTGATTGTGTTAACAATTTTCAATATGTACTGCAGAAACAGGAAAGGAGTAGAAAATAATCTTGAATTGAGATGAAGTCGTCTTTTCTACTATAAAGAACTTTTGCAGAAGTATTCGATCATAACTGCTGGAAATAGCTAGTATGATTTAATAAAATTGTCAAACTCAAATATTTGTCTTTAATAAAACAAGTAAGAAAGTATAGTCGGTCAAGCCCGACCATATGATACCCTACACCACAGTATTTAAAAACACATCATGCTTATGTGTCCATGTAAATATGGATTTATCTATGTTTATAAACTTGATGAAAATCGATTCGAAAGTTTGTGAGAGGCAGAAATTGCCCCCTGCCTCCCCTTGTGGTCCTATTTTTAAAAACTGTATAGCTAATGTGTCCCTATAGATATGGTTCTATGTAAGTTTTAAATTTCATTAAAATCGGTTTGACAGTTTCTGAGAGGAAGAAATTTCCCCCTATCTTCCCTCGTGGTCCTACGATTCGGCCCATTTTCAATAGGCCTGTACCAATAAAAACCTATGACCCAAATTTTATCAAATTATCTCCAAAATTATCTCCTGTACTTTGCGCACAAGGTTACATGGACAGCCAGCCAGCCTGCCAGCCAGCCGGACGGACATCGTTAGTTCGACTCAGAAAGTGATTCCGAGTAGATCGGTATACTTTACGGTGGGTCTAGGACCACTTTTTTAAGGCGTTACACACATCAGCAGAAATGCATAATACCCTCTCCACTATTGTGGTGTGGGTATAAAAAGTTAAAAAAATTACCCTTAAATACAAAATATATATCGAGGGTTATTTTTCAAATAGTGCTATCTAAAAAATCACAATTTAACAGGAGAGCGAAAAAACTGATTTTTTCGATAACTCTAGGAGTAATAACTAAACTTTATTTTACAATGTTATTAAGAGGGAAACCACAAATATGCAATTGCATGTTTTTCCGGCGGCATGAAATAACCCCCCAAAAAAATAATGAAATTACCCCCCAAAAATTTGTACAGAGAACAACAAAAACGATTTTTGGGAGGTTATTTCATTTTGTTTGGGGTGTTATTTCATTTTTTAATTGGGATATTATTTCATATGAAATTATACCCCAAAAAATCATTATGAAATAAAGCCCCAATATGTTTTTTGGGGGATTATTTCATTTTCAAATTTATAATGAAAACGTTTTTGGGCGCAAGGATTTATCCACTTTGGTATACAGAACACCGCCTTCGATAAAAAAAGCTGCCCTGCATAGCCGGCCTTTGGCCGGGCGCAATGGTTTTCTTCTATATGGTATACCAAACACCGGCTTCGCTAACTAAAGCTTCTCTGCGTAGCCGGGTCGAGTCGGTATTTGTATACTATAGAGGAGAAAATTCTGGCGCTATGCAGAGAAGCTTTAGCTAGCGATGCCGGTGTTTGTTATACCATAGAGGAAAAAGTCATTGCGCCCGGCCGAAGGCCGGCTATGCGGAAAAGCCTTAGTTGGCGAAGCTAATGTTTGTTATATCATACCATTATATATATCGCGTGATTCTTAAAAACAAAACTGTATAATTAATTGTATTACATATATTGGGCCTTTATTTCATTTCAGAAATTGGGGTTTTATTTCTTATGAAATAAGCCCCCAAAAATTAGGAAATTATTTCATTTATGTTTGGGGCGTTATTTCATTTCGTTGCGGGATAATTTCATTTTCAAAAATGGGGCTTTATTGCATATGAAATAAGGCCCCACGCTTTGGGGGGTTATTTCATTATTTTTTTGGGGGGTTATATTTTGGGGTGTTATTTCATGCCGCCTGTTTTTCCTTGTACGACCAATGCAGGCAGGCACAATTTATTTATCCGTTTTAGAGCTTTTTATGAATTTTGGCATCGATTTGTTAGTGCATATTTTCGCATATTTTACCGTTTGCAGCATTTTTTTGCATAAAGAGCCTTTTTGCAGCATTTTTAAGGTTTATAGCGCATATTTTGCCTTTTTAAGGCATATTTTGATAAATATTAAATTTTTTTAGATGCCTACAGTATACTTTCGCAGCATATACATTTTTTTTGTTTTTTTTTTTGAAAATCTGTTACTGTTTACTCTAAAATTGTAAGACAAATCAGGTTGTCATTAAGGATAAATGTTATGCAATTTGTATCTAGACTAATTTTTTAGTATTCCGATCGAATCATAAACTCTTTTTAGAATGATCTAACGATGTCCATCCGTACGTCTGGCTGCTTGTCTGTCCATGTTTGCCTTGTGCGCAAAGTACAAGTTCCAACATTATAGATAATTTGATGAAATATGGACGAAGTCTATGCAAATGGTGAGAATCGGTATATAATTTCACATCCAAATTATACTCATAGTGTCCGTAAGCTATCTAATTATGATGGTATTTAAACTTAATTCGTCCCAAAAATATTTTACTGCACATTAAACTATTTTCGAATCGGTTCACATTTGCTCAAAGTTTCCATCCTTAAATAGCTTTAACTTCTTTTAAATGTTCACATTTGTTAACAATTTAGCGACCGTATCTAAAACCCCTTTAAAACCCATATGGATGTTAATATCTAGATAATATTCGGCACAAACATCACTTATATGAATTTTAACCTAATATGGGCTTAACCGATAATATTTTTAAGTATTTTTTTTTTAAATTTTGATATTCAATTGTTGAATATTGTGTCTTCATATGAGAAATTTTTAATTTAATTAAATATGCCCTGAAAATTTTCGGGTTTTTACTGCATATTTTTGGTTTCCCTGGTTATTAAAAGTGAACGTCTAAATCATACATATATTAATTTTTTTTTAATTCCAGATATTCGCGCTTATATGTCTGATAGCACTATTTACAAATTAAAATTTTATCGACTTGAACATTGAAATAAGCAGATAGCACTATTTGAACAAAAATAAAACGAGCTGTAATGAATACTTTTTGAGACTTTAATTAAGTTACACGATTTTTTATTAAAATAATAAGTAAAATTTAAAGAAACGCGTAATCATGTTAACAGAACTCGAAATTAAGTTAAAATTGTACACTTACGTTTATTGAAAAACAATAAAAAATAAAACTTTATCCACATGTTTTAAATTATCATAAAAATAATGATATTCTTGCGAAATAGCAGACTTCAATGCTTTGGAAATGCATCCGTTTGCTAAATTTTTTTTTCTTTACCAAAACAATCATTGTCGCAAAGAACACACAAACATCTTTATTAAAAAACGAAGCTAACGATTGTATAAATAACAAAGCACGATGTGCAATATTTGAATGACTGCAAACCAGCAGCGAATATTTGCGGTTGCGCAAGTTTGATTGTATGACCGCAAGCGAGTGTATTTTTTGTTGTTGATTAAATGCGATTTTTTTTTCGATCGCATAAAGCTGTTCTCTGATTGGAATGCAGTTTGAGGTGACAATTAAAAAGTTGTTGTCGAGTTAAGGTCTTGAATTTGAGGTATATAGACTTAGCAGGAGAGGTGCTATAGGTTCCCAATTTAGGACATCTGGTGTATAACAAAAACTAAAAACGATCCTTAATTTATCTGGATGCAAAAAATAATTTGTTTGTCAAATGCGCTTGCCGAGTTGTTCATAATTGGTCTTGTATTTTAGAAATAAAAGACTCAAATTTATCATAATTTGTTTGAAATATTTTTTTGCGGATTATCAACAAGATTTTGTTTGTCGTGCTTAATTCTAAAACGATTCCTTTTTTAACACATTAGATCCCAAGCTTCTTTTAAATAAAAAATTCACACGTTTTTCTATTAAATCGAGCTTATAAGGGTTCAGTTAAGGAAAAAAAATTAAAAATATTAAAAAAAAAAATTTTGAAGAGTGTTTTTTGACCTGTACTCGTACGAGTACAAAGGGACAATGGGGTGTATAATAAATTAGATCTAAAAGAACACAACATTTTTGACAGCGGTCTAATTTTCGCTATTCTATGACTCAAATCCAATTGAGAGTTATCAGCAAGATGTAAGTAGATTTTAATTTCCTGGAAACGATTTCTAGACATGTTATTGGAAATAAATGGTAAGTGCGTATCCTCGTCTAACTGCCAATACATGCGCTCTCTTGGTAAGGAGTGATAACCGCTGTAGAGAAGAATGCCAATAAATACCTAAAGCTCTTCCGGAGTTATGTTAAACTTATGTATGTTGTGTTGCGAAGCGTATTTTATAGTTTGGTCAATGATTAAATGCACAACATCATTATCAACAACTGTTTCAAAAACTTATACAGGAGATTTGCATTCAAGTGCAGTGTTACTCCTAAAAGTTTCACAAGAGCTCGGTATATCTATATTCATGGGTCTCTTCCTCCATTTTATTGCCGATGGCCCTAACATAGATGTCCTTAACTCTGAGAGTGGAACATCATTATCATCACTGTCGCTATCTCCAAGCAATTCTAACTCCAGTGGAATGTGGAAAATCATTACGTACTAAATTTCCTTCGTCAATTTCTTCTTCATCTGTTTCGTGATCGGCATTTGGACGATTTATGGTAAAGCCAATATTCGTGTGACTATTACTTTCAGCATAATCAAATGCAGCAGCAATATTTTCAAATTTTTTACCATAAAACATGTTAACGTCCATTGCAAAATAACAACAATTATTATATGAAAATTAAAACATGTATACTCCCATTGTACTCATACGAGTACAGTAATAATAATGCTTAGCAAAAAACACTTTTGATCACTTTTTCAACAAATTTTAATTATTATACTTAAATTTAGTTAGATTAGTTTTAAATTTCAAGCGATCTTCTCCGCGTCAAGCTCAACACTAGCAAAATATAAAAAAATAGCTATGACAAGTGCAAAATACTGAAAAACGGGGAATCAACTTTTTAAGAATATTAGAATATTAGTTCACTCTTACACATGTTTAGTTTCGTTTGATACAGATTTACTCTCTACCCTCTAAAGTAATATTTTAAGCGAACAGCTCTTCAAAAAAGATAATAACGATATTGTTACGAGGGCATAAAATTCGGTAATTTTCTGTACTCAAGCGAGTACAGTGGGATCTAATGGGTTAAAACCTAGAACCTAAATATGGGGCCTTAGATTTCGAAATATCGAAATCGCGGCATTGGTCTCTTATTCACAAATACCCTGATAGTATCGAAATCTTACCAATTCTAATGAAAATAAAATGATACTAATACTGATCACATATTTTCATTTAATATGTAGCTATTATAACCCTTATAATGGTTGGCGAATTAAAAAAACGACTATTTGGTAATATATAAAATCTTTAATCTATTTCCAAACAGCCACAGGCGTAGTTTAACCACGGTATTGGTATCAATTCCACATGTGAATTGTTTTGCTCCAACAAATTTTAATGCCGAGCAGTGTTATTTAGACAGTGTGTCTTTTTTTAATTTATACTTTGTAATTAAAGTTTTCGCTTGATCCCTAAAAAATTTCAAGTGCTTTGAGAATCCATTGCATTTAAAAAATCGTGGTCTTATTTCTTTAATCTCCGTCCTTTGTAATGCATACAAACATTTATCCGTGTGTGTTTATCAAAGTACATGCCTACTCTATTATGTGTGTTTGTTGACGATATTTTCATTACATTTAACTTTATTATATCACTAGTTAGGAATATAAATAAATTCACTAAGAATTACATCATAATAACGCATATAATTTTCATTATCTTAGAAAAATAGAAGAGCAAAGATATAAAGAAGAAGAATGTACTTCCAAAAGACCCCATTAGAATTAAATGGAGCAGTGGGCGCAAATATGTTAAAGATGAAACACAAGACTTCAACAATACAAAACAGAACATACAATAACAATAAACATCTAATCCTGTAATAACAACAAATGACATTTTGTTGTCTCCCAAGAATTAGATGTTACTAAACTAAATACGAGTATAAAAACGGCTACAATCAAAATGTATGTAGATTGTTTGAGTAGATTGTAAGTGATTGTACTAAAAGTACATAGACAGCCATAAAATAGAACACAGAAAAGGAGCACAACAAAGGACAATTCTTTTTTTTATATACTCTTGTGTGTGAATACAGATTTTTATAGAAAAAGTTCTCTAAATAAGAAATTGTTTAGAAAATACCATTAAATTCTTGTGTCTGTCCTGTTTTTGTGTTCATACATATTTTTCCACTTTTATCAAACTCAAGATAAAAATTTGCTGTATTTTATAAAACGAAAAATGAAAATTTTTTTTTCAACTTTACAATCATGGTAAATGCAGAAAAGAAGAAAAAAAAAAATTGGCACATACCCATGTTATAATTTATATGTGTATATTAAAAAACAAATTTATATTAAAATATTTTGTTTTAAATGATTGATAAGTATATAAAACACTTTGAAAGCATTTTAATAAAATTAGAGGAGAAAAATTGAAGAAAAATTGCAGAATTTATAAAACTAAATAAAACAGAAGATAGAATATGGAGGCTGAAAAAAACTTTTATAAATTAAAAATTTAGTTAAAGACAGGAACAGGTATAAATCATGCCCCATATTAAAAATCTGATTTCTGTGTCAAAAGTGTCTTTTAGTTTTAAAAGTGAGTTTTTGTGTCAAGAGTGATATTTTTCCCCCAAACAGTGAAGTCAGAAGTTGTGATTAAATACTTTATTGTTAATTCTTTAAATTGTCATCTAAAAAATCATCTTATAATCAGATACAGTGTTGCCCATCGGTTCTAACAGCTGTTTTGTATTTTTGTGTTTATGTCACGTCTAATTGGACCTTCACGTTGCATTGAAAACTTTTTGACAAAACATTTTTATTTGTACTTTTAAAAATATGTATGAAAATATACTTTAAGTGTGGGGAAGTGATTAACAAACACGCAGAGAAAAAATATGGTTGGGCATGGTTACGGCAACAACACTATGTTTAATGTAACAATATATTGTTGTCGTACACAAATAATTGTTATTATACCCTTCACCGAAGGTAAAAGGGTATATATAACTTTGTCATTCCGTTTGTAATTTCTACAATATTGATCCTACACCCTATAAAGTATATATATTCTGGGTTCTTATGAAAAGCGAAGTTCAAATCCGGTTGTCCGTCTGTCCGTCTGTCCGTCTGTCCGTCTGTCCGTCTGTCCGTCTGTCCGTCTGTCCGTCTGTCCGTCTGTCTGTTGAAATGGGTTTTCCGAAGCCCCCAGATATGATGGGAGCTTCGTTGGGGTATCTTTCTGTCAGGTATTCTTATTATAATTTTGCTATTGAAATTCAGCCAGATCGGTCCACAAATGGCTGAGATATGAGCAAAAAACCACGACTACCTCTAATTTTTCCCAAAAATCCCTTGTGGTTGTTGTATTTTTATTACTTTTTGCTGTATAACTGGGGAACGGCAAAAGCAAAAGTTTCCAAATTAGGTACACACATTTAGGTTGCCAATACACACCATTCTACAAAATGTGGGCGGGATTGGAGCAGTGGGCGTGGTACCTCCCGTACAAAAAAAATTAAAAATTTTATAAAAACCTAAATTTTAAGGCTGCCATATGTCCTATGGATATGATTTATATACCAAAATATCGGAAATTTTTAGTAGAACATATTTTATAAAAAACTCGGGAAAATCGGTTCAGATACAAAAAAGTTATGACCAAAATTTTTTTTTTTTTTTTAAATACCCACTTTCGGGAACCATAGATCTCCCGGAGTCCAAGCTTTATAACCAAGGTAAATGGTAAATTTCTTCTTTAACACGTTGGTATATAAATCTGTCAAATCGGTTAAAAAATGGCTGAGTTATCAGCAAAAAACCACGACTGCCTCTAATTTTTCCAAAAAAATCCCTTGTGGTTGTTGTTTTTTTGTTTTTTTATTTGAACGAGTTGAATTTTAAGCATAAGAAACATGTACACATGCTTGTACATGATTGTTCGCTTTAATTGAAAAATACATACCTACATATTAAACTAATAATATGACGGAGTATATTATACTATAATTCTTTATTTTTAACAACGTTAATAGCTCAATGGTCTGGGCGGTTGCCCAAGAAGGTTTGTTTTGTTTGTTAAATTGCCGGGGTTCAAATCTCGGCATCTCCACCTCTTCCAAACAGAAAATTTTTTAACTTTTTTTATAAATATTTCTATAAACGATTTTAAAATTATTCAGCGATTTTTGATTTTTTCATTTTATTAACAATATAAATATGAATCGTTCGCCTTACATGTGAAACAAAAACCATATTTTACAATTTGTTTTTGGCTTAAATGTAAATACCTAAGTATGTAGTATGTACGAGTATGCAAAAGTTATTTATGTGTATTGGTAGGCATTGTTTTCATGATTGTTGTTTTTTTCAGTTTTAGAGACGGATTGTTGCTATGTTTTGATAATCTCTTCTTACATTTCAATTCAAAAATCTCACACGTGTTGCCATATTATTTTTAAAAAATCTTATTATTTCTAAAAAAAATCCCATTTGTTATTTGAAAGCAAAACATTCAACAATAAGTATTTGCGTACGTAAATGTTTAATTTAATCAAAAAGCTAGAAACATTTAAGTTTGGATAATTTTATTGACGAAACCAATGACATAGAAACAGATCTTAAAATTTGTTCACAGCTTACTCTGACATTAGGCAAGGCAAAGAAATGCTAAAAATTATTTTGAAAACGCTACAAATAATTCTTTAAGTTGTTCATTATATTGTTTTAAATCCTTATACATTAAGTGACTCATTTTAAACAAAATTAAAATAAATGGTAATATTTAAACAAGTATTTAGGTAGATTTGATATAGCATCAGATATTAATACCACAATTGGTTAACCTTGAAATTGGAAGGCCCTCTAATAAAAACAAAATACAAACGGTTTTATAGCTATTTCGATTTAAAAGAATTTACAAACATATTTAGACAAGATTATTTTTTTTATATTTTAAAAAAACAGTCATCATTAATTGCGTAAAAGTTAGTTTATAACAATTTATTTTAGTTTTAATTGCTAAGACTATTCCATCCAACTTTAAAAATTAATCAAAAGAAGCTTAAAACATTTTTCTTTAAAGCTAATAAAATGCCAAATGGAAATTTTACAGCTAAATCTAAGTTTTTGGTGCTGAATTTACTTTCAAAAATAAAAAATTCCCACACTACTTAAAAGTCTTCATTAAAAATCGCCCAAACATGCAGGGTTATCGTCTTGTAAAAATATAAAATGAAATTTTTTTTACTATAATATAAGAATTATCCATTTCCATACGAAATTTCATTTTGACTACAACTATTTTTTTTAGTCAAAATTTATTATAATTTATTATAATACATAAAAAACTTAAGTTATATCAATACCTATTCTTCAATTTTTAAAATAATTCAAAAAAAGCTAGAAACATTTAATTAAAATGCTTAAAAAAAATGCGAAGCGCTTAATGAAAGTATTTTAGCTAAATTAAAATTTTTAATCTAAGTTAAGCTACAAAATTGCCAAAATGGTCACACTGCTTAAAAACCATACAAACAAGCAGGGTCATCCACTTTAAAAAAAACTGTATTTAGGGAATATTAGAAATGCCCTCATCATATAATTTTACGACTACGAACAGTCACCTAGTGTCGTCAAAATATTAAAAGCAATCTTTGCCTTTTTATTGCTGACATTGATAACATATTAGTCACTTTTTTAGACAATTTATACAAAAATATATTCATATATACCTATATACGGGCCTGTTCTGAAATCACACCTGTGACTTTGTGGTGTTTTGAAAGTCATACCGTTGTTGTGTTTCTTGGTGTGCTTTCTGCAATTGAAGATCAAACAAAAACGGGACGCTAAAATATCAGACGTGTGATTTCAGTAGGCACATGTGATTTCAAATCACGTGATTTGAGTTAAAGTGATTTTCAGAACAGGCCTGATAATATCTTCTGCACAAAAGCGATTTAAAAGCATACACAATTTAAGCAATTTCTTGGTATGTTTATGTTGTATTATTGATAAATAAAAAACATTTAAATTGGTTTGCGACTTTTATTAACCAAAACGAAAGTTTACGTTTCAAAACGGTTAATGGTAACCCTGTAAAATAGTTGTTTTTTTTGTGGTTTTTTTTCATTTAAAATACTTGCGGTAAACTTCTTTTTTTTTTTTATTTAATATTACCTTCTGTATTATACACAAACAACAAACACATACATACTTTTATTTACTATTAAAAATTATTGATATCACATACTCAAATCAACATCGACTTTACATGCGGTTCGATGGTCGAACGGTCTAAGCGGTCTGCCTCCTAACAATTTGTTATTGGTTGACTGGTTCGAATCCCATTCATTCCATTTTTTGTTTGTTTTTTATTTTTCGTTTTTTATAAATTCTTTTTATCTAAAAAGAAATTGGTCAGTTTTTAATTTTTAAAATTTTTTAAATATATTTATGAACTTCATAAACGTATATTTTATACATATTTACGCCTTTTAATTTACCCTTTTTATACCCTTATTTTTATTGATTTAATTTTTTTTTTACTTATTTTATTTTTTTATTTTATAGGTAATTCGTTTACATACATAAGTTTGTCATTCTGTTTGTTAATAATTATTTCTACAATATTGATTTCAGACCATATAAAGTGTATGTATATATATTGGGTGCTTATGAGGAGAAAAGTGGATTTAACGATGTCCGTCTGTCAGTCCGTTTGTCAATATTTATAGAAACCTAATTTTTAGGCCTGCCATATATATGACCTATGGATACGCTTTATTTATTAAAACATCGGAAATCTTTAGTAAAACATATTCTCTGCAAAACTCGGAAAAATTTTAGGGCTGCTATACGTCCTATGGATATGACTTATATACCAAAATATCTGAAATTTCTTGTAGAACATATTTTATAAAAAACTCGGAAAAATCGGTTCAGATACAAAAAAGTTATGACCAAAATTAAATTTTTTTTTTAAATACCCACTTTCGGGAACCATAGATCTCCCCGAGTCCAAGCTTTATAACTAAAGTAAATGGTAAATTTCTTCTTCAACACGTCGGTATAAAAATCTGCCAAATCGGTTAAAAAATTGCAGAGTTATAACCGAAATACTGAATCCACAAAAATTACTCTTTTTTTATAATTATTTATAATTAACTTTGTTAAAATATATATTTACAAGTTTATATAAATGTTTATATATAAATATAACTTAAGTAAATGGTAAAATTCTTCCTTAACACGTCGGTATATAAAACTATCAAATCGATTAGACAATGGGTAATTTATGAGCAAAATACTCCAAAAATGGGCTAAAAAACATCAAAATTTTTATAAAAACCTAAATTTTAGGGCTGCTATACGTCCTATGGATATGACTTATATACCAAAATATCTGAAATTTCTTGTAGAACATTTTTTATAAAAAACTCGGAAAAATCGGTTCAGATCCAAAAAAGTTATGACCAAAATTAATTTTTTTTTTAAAATACCTACTTTCGGGAACCATAGATCTCCCCGAGTCCAAGCTTTATAACTTAAGTAAATGGTAAATTTCTTCTTCAACACGTCGGTACATAAATCTGCCAAATCGGTTAAAAAATGGCAGAGTTATAACCGAAATACTGAATCCACAAAAATTACTCTTTTTTATAATTAACTTTGTTAAAATATATATTTACAAGTTTATATAAATGTTTATAGATAAATATAACTTAAGTAAATGGTAAAATTCTTCCTTAACACGTCGGTATATAAAACTATCAAATCGGTTAGACAATGGGTAATTTATGAGCAAAATACTCAAAAAATGGGCTAAAAAACATCAAAATTTTTATAAAAACCTAAATTTTAGGGCTGCTATACGTCCTATGGATATGACTTATATACCAAAATATCTGAAATTTCTTGTAGAACATATTTTATAAAAAACTCGGAAAGATCGGTTCAGATACAAAAAAGTTATGACCAAAATTAATTTTTTTTTTTAAATACCCACTTTCGGGAACCATAGATCTCCCCGAGTCCAAGCTTTATAACTTAAGTAAATGGTAAATTTCTTCTTCAACACGTCGGTACATAAATCTGCCAAATCGGTTAAAAAATGGCAGAGTTATAACCGAAATACTGAATCCACAAAAATTACTCTTTTTTATACCCTTCACCGAAGGTAAAAGGGTATATATAACTTTGTCATTCCGTTTGTAATTTCTACAATATTGATCCTACACCCTATAAAGTATATATATTCTGGGTTCTTATGAAAAGCGAAGTTCAAATCCGGTTGTCCGTCTGTCCGTCTGTCCGTCTGTCTGTTGAAATGGGTTTTCCGAAGCCCCCAGACATGATGGGAGCTTCGTTGGGGTATCTTTCTGTCAGGTATTCTTATTATAATTTTGCTATTGAAATTCAGCCAGATCGGTCCACAAATGGCTGAGATATGAGCAAAAAACCACGACTACCTCTAATTTTTCCCAAAAATCCCTTGTGGTTGTTGTATTTTTATTACTTTTTGCTGTATAACTGGGGAACGGCAAAAGCCAAAGTTTCCAAATTAGGTACACACAATCAGGTTGTCAATACACACCATCCTACAAAATGTGGGCGGGATTGGAGAAGTGGGCGTGGTACCTCCCGTACAAAAAAAATTAAAAATTTTATAAAAACCTAAATTTTAAGGCTGCCATATGTCCTATGGATATGACTTACATACCAAAATATTGGAAATTTTTAGTAGAACATATTTTACATAAGACTCGGGAAAATCGGTTCAGACACAAAAAAGTTATGGCCAAAATAAAATACCCATTTTCGGGAATCATAGATCTTCCCGAGTCCAAACTTTTTAAGTCAAGTAAATGGTAAATTTCTTCCTAAGCACGTCGGTATTTAAATCTTTCAAATCGGCTTAAAAATGGCTAAGTTATGATCAAAATACTGCAATTCCAAAAATTATTTTTATACCCTTCACCGAAGGTAAAAGGGTATATATAACTTTATCATTCCGTTTGTAATTTCTACAATATTGATCCTACACCCTATAAAGTATATATATTCTGGGTTCTTATGAAAAGCGAAGTTCAAATCTGGTTGTCCGTCTGTCCGTCTGTCCGTCTGTCCGTCTGTCCGTCTGTCCGTCTGTCCGTCTGTCCGTCTGTCTGTTGAAATGGGTTTTCCGAAGCCCCCAGATATGATGGGAGCTTCGTTGGGGTATCTTTCTGTCAGGTATTCTTATTATAATTTTGCTATTGAAATTCAGCCAGATCGGTCCACAAATGGCTGAGATATGAGCAAAAAACCACGACTACCTCTAATTTTTCCCAAAAATCCCTTGTGGTTGTTGTATTTTTATTACTTTTTGCTGTATAACTGGGGAACGGCAAAAGCAAAAGTTTCCAAATTAGGTACACACATTTAGGTTGCCAATACACACCATTCTACAAAATGTGGGCGGGATTGGAGCAGTGGGCGTGGTACCTCCCGTACAAAAAAAATTAAAAATTTTATAAAAACCTAAATTTTAAGGCTGCCATATGTCCTATGGATATGATTTATATACCAAAATATCGGAAATTTTTAGTAGAACATATTTTATAAAAAACTCGGGAAAATCGGTTCAGATACAAAAAAGTTATGACCAAAATTTTTTTTTTTTTTTTAAATACCCACTTTCGGGAACCATAGATCTCCCGGAGTCCAAGCTTTATAACCAAGGTAAATGGTAAATTTCTTCTTTAACACGTTGGTATATAAATCTGTCAAATCGGTTAAAAAATGGCTGAGTTATCAGCAAAAAACCACGACTGCCTCTAATTTTTCCAAAAAAATCCCTTGTGGTTGTTGTTTTTTTGTTTTTTTATTTGAACGAGTTGAATTTTAAGCATAAGAAACATGTACACATGCTTGTACATGATTGTTCGCTTTAATTGAAAAATACATACCTACATATTAAACTAATAATATGACGGAGTATATTATACTATAATTCTTTATTTTTAACAACGTTAATAGCTCAATGGTCTGGGCGGTTGCCCAAGAAGGTTTGTTTTGTTTGTTAAATTGCCGGGGTTCAAATCTCGGCATCTCCACCTCTTCCAAACAGAAAATTTTTTAACTTTTTTTATAAATATTTCTATAAACGATTTTAAAATTATTCAGCGATTTTTGATTTTTTCATTTTATTAACAATATAAATATGAATCGTTCGCCTTACATGTGAAACAAAAACCATATTTTACAATTTGTTTTTGGCTTAAATGTAAATACCTAAGTATGTAGTATGTACGAGTATGCAAAAGTTATTTATGTGTATTGGTAGGCATTGTTTTCATGATTGTTGTTTTTTTCAGTTTTAGAGACGGATTGTTGCTATGTTTTGATAATCTCTTCTTACATTTCAATTCAAAAATCTCACACGTGTTGCCATATTATTTTTAAAAAATCTTATTATTTCTAAAAAAAATCCCATTTGTTATTTGAAAGCAAAACATTCAACAATAAGTATTTGCGTACGTAAATGTTTAATTTAATCAAAAAGCTAGAAACATTTAAGTTTGGATAATTTTATTGACGAAACCAATGACATAGAAACAGATCTTAAAATTTGTTCACAGCTTACTCTGACATTAGGCAAGGCAAAGAAATGCTAAAAATTATTTTGAAAACGCTACAAATAATTCTTTAAGTTGTTCATTATATTGTTTTAAATCCTTATACATTAAGTGACTCATTTTAAACAAAATTAAAATAAATGGTAATATTTAAACAAGTATTTAGGTAGATTTGATATAGCATCAGATATTAATACCACAATTGGTTAACCTTGAAATTGGAAGGCCCTCTAATAAAAACAAAATACAAACGGTTTTATAGCTATTTCGATTTAAAAGAATTTACAAACATATTTAGACAAGATTATTTTTTTTATATTTTAAAAAAACAGTCATCATTAATTGCGTAAAAGTTAGTTTATAACAATTTATTTTAGTTTTAATTGCTAAGACTATTCCATCCAACTTTAAAAATTAATCAAAAGAAGCTTAAAACATTTTTCTTTAAAGCTAATAAAATGCCAAATGGAAATTTTACAGCTAAATCTAAGTTTTTGGTGCTGAATTTACTTTCAAAAATAAAAAATTCCCACACTACTTAAAAGTCTTCATTAAAAATCGCCCAAACATGCAGGGTTATCGTCTTGTAAAAATATAAAATGAAATTTTTTTTACTATAATATAAGAATTATCCATTTCCATACGAAATTTCATTTTGACTACAACTATTTTTTTTAGTCAAAATTTATTATAATTTATTATAATACATAAAAAACTTAAGTTATATCAATACCTATTCTTCAATTTTTAAAATAATTCAAAAAAAGCTAGAAACATTTAATTAAAATGCTTAAAAAAAATGCGAAGCGCTTAATGAAAGTATTTTAGCTAAATTAAAATTTTTAATCTAAGTTAAGCTACAAAATTGCCAAAATGGTCACACTGCTTAAAAACCATACAAACAAGCAGGGTCATCCACTTTAAAAAAAACTGTATTTAGGGAATATTAGAAATGCCCTCATCATATAATTTTACGACTACGAACAGTCACCTAGTGTCGTCAAAATATTAAAAGCAATCTTTGCCTTTTTATTGCTGACATTGATAACATATTAGTCACTTTTTTAGACAATTTATACAAAAATATATTCATATATACCTATATACGGGCCTGTTCTGAAATCACACCTGTGACTTTGTGGTGTTTTGAAAGTCATACCGTTGTTGTGTTTCTTGGTGTGCTTTCTGCAATTGAAGATCAAACAAAAACGGGACGCTAAAATATCAGACGTGTGATTTCAGTAGGCACATGTGATTTCAAATCACGTGATTTGAGTTAAAGTGATTTTCAGAACAGGCCTGATAATATCTTCTGCACAAAAGCGATTTAAAAGCATACACAATTTAAGCAATTTCTTGGTATGTTTATGTTGTATTATTGATAAATAAAAAACATTTAAATTGGTTTGCGACTTTTATTAACCAAAACGAAAGTTTACGTTTCAAAACGGTTAATGGTAACCCTGTAAAATAGTTGTTTTTTTTGTGGTTTTTTTTCATTTAAAATACTTGCGGTAAACTTCTTTTTTTTTTTTATTTAATATTACCTTCTGTATTATACACAAACAACAAACACATACATACTTTTATTTACTATTAAAAATTATTGATATCACATACTCAAATCAACATCGACTTTACATGCGGTTCGATGGTCGAACGGTCTAAGCGGTCTGCCTCCTAACAATTTGTTATTGGTTGACTGGTTCGAATCCCATTCATTCCATTTTTTGTTTGTTTTTTATTTTTCGTTTTTTATAAATTCTTTTTATCTAAAAAGAAATTGGTCAGTTTTTAATTTTTAAAATTTTTTAAATATATTTATGAACTTCATAAACGTATATTTTATACATATTTACGCCTTTTAATTTACCCTTTTTATACCCTTATTTTTATTGATTTAATTTTTTTTTTACTTATTTTATTTTTTTATTTTATAGGTAATTCGTTTACATACATAAGTTTGTCTTTCTGTTTGTTAATAATTATTTCTACAATATTGATTTCAGACCATATAAAGTGTATGTATATATATTGGGTGCTTATGAGGAGAAAAGTGGATTTAACGATGTCCGTCTGTCAGTCCGTTTGTCAATATTTATAGAAACCTAATTTTTAGGCCTGCCATATATATGACCTATGGATACGCTTTATTTATTAAAACATCGGAAATCTTTAGTAAAACATATTCTCTGCAAAACTCGGAAAAATTTTAGGGCTGCTATACGTCCTATGGATATGACTTATATACCAAAATATCTGAAATTTCTTGTAGAACATATTTTATAAAAAACTCGGAAAAATCGGTTCAGATACAAAAAAGTTATGACCAAAATTAAATTTTTTTTTTAAATACCCACTTTCGGGAACCATAGATCTCCCCGAGTCCAAGCTTTATAACTAAAGTAAATGGTAAATTTCTTCTTCAACACGTCGGTATAAAAATCTGCCAAATCGGTTAAAAAATTGCAGAGTTATAACCGAAATACTGAATCCACAAAAATTACTCTTTTTTTATAATTATTTATAATTAACTTTGTTAAAATATATATTTACAAGTTTATATAAATGTTTATATATAAATATAACTTAAGTAAATGGTAAAATTCTTCCTTAACACGTCGGTATATAAAACTATCAAATCGATTAGACAATGGGTAATTTATGAGCAAAATACTCCAAAAAATGGGCTAAAAAACATCAAAATTTTTATAAAAACCTAAATTTTAGGGCTGCTATACGTCCTATGGATATGACTTATATACCAAAATATCTGAAATTTCTTGTAGAACATTTTTTATAAAAAACTCGGAAAAATCGGTTCAGATCCAAAAAAGTTATGACCAAAATTAATTTTTTTTTTAAAATACCTACTTTCGGGAACCATAGATCTCCCCGAGTCCAAGCTTTATAACTTAAGTAAATGGTAAATTTCTTCTTCAACACGTCGGTACATAAATCTGCCAAATCGGTTAAAAAATGGCAGAGTTATAACCGAAATACTGAATCCACAAAAATTACTCTTTTTTATAATTAACTTTGTTAAAATATATATTTACAAGTTTATATAAATGTTTATAGATAAATATAACTTAAGTAAATGGTAAAATTCTTCCTTAACACGTCGGTATATAAAACTATCAAATCGGTTAGACAATGGGTAATTTATGAGCAAAATACTCAAAAAATGGGCTAAAAAACATCAAAATTTTTATAAAAACCTAAATTTTAGGGCTGCTATACGTCCTATGGATATGACTTATATACCAAAATATCTGAAATTTCTTGTAGAACATATTTTATAAAAAACTCGGAAAGATCGGTTCAGATACAAAAAAGTTATGACCAAAATTAATTTTTTTTTTTAAATACCCACTTTCGGGAACCATAGATCTCCCCGAGTCCAAGCTTTATAACTTAAGTAAATGGTAAATTTCTTCTTCAACACGTCGGTACATAAATCTGCCAAATCGGTTAAAAAATGGCAGAGTTATAACCGAAATACTGAATCCACAAAAATTACTCTTTTTTATACCCTTCACCGAAGGTAAAAGGGTATATATAACTTTGTCATTCCGTTTGTAATTTCTACAATATTGATCCTACACCCTATAAAGTATATATATTCTGGGTTCTTATGAAAAGCGAAGTTCAAATCCGGTTGTCCGTCTGTCCGTCTGTCCGTCTGTCTGTTGAAATGGGTTTTCCGAAGCCCCCAGACATGATGGGAGCTTCGTTGGGGTATCTTTCTGTCAGGTATTCTTATTATAATTTTGCTATTGAAATTCAGCCAGATCGGTCCACAAATGGCTGAGATATGAGCAAAAAACCACGACTACCTCTAATTTTTCCCAAAAATCCCTTGTGGTTGTTGTATTTTTATTACTTTTTGCTGTATAACTGGGGAACGGCAAAAGCCAAAGTTTCCAAATTAGGTACACACAATCAGGTTGTCAATACACACCATCCTACAAAATGTGGGCGGGATTGGAGAAGTGGGCGTGGTACCTCCCGTACAAAAAAAATTAAAAATTTTATAAAAACCTAAATTTTAAGGCTGCCATATGTCCTATGGATATGACTTACATACCAAAATATTGGAAATTTTTAGTAGAACATATTTTACATAAGACTCGGGAAAATCGGTTCAGACACAAAAAAGTTATGGCCAAAATAAAATACCCATTTTCGGGAATCATAGATCTTCCCGAGTCCAAACTTTTTAAGTCAAGTAAATGGTAAATTTCTTCCTAAGCACGTCGGTATTTAAATCTTTCAAATCGGCTTAAAAATGGCTAAGTTATGATCAAAATACTGCAATTCCAAAAATTATTTTTTTTTATACCCTTCACCGAAGGTAAAAGGGTATATTACAACCCTACACAGTGAACATAAAACGGGCCATATTTCATTTTAATGATATTCAAACAACGTTCCTTCATAGTTTAGTTGTCTAGGGGGTTAAGTTAGAAACTGTGAGTTCTCTGGTTCAAATCTGGTTTTTTTAAAAGACAATTTTTTTTTTAATTTTTATTTTTTTATGTTCTAAAAACGATTTAAAAAAAATATTTACCAGTTTTCGCTTTTTAAATTTAATTTATAATGGAGTTTAAAGTATTATAATTATGTATGTATACATATGTAAAAATTATTTAGTTTTTGTCTAGTTGCTCTGTATTCTGCTCTCACAATGGTGAAGGGTATATAAGATTCGGCACAGCCGAATATAGCACTCTTACTTGTTTTTATTTAAAATCAACAATATTATAGTTACTGTAAACATATCAATGTTTATCGCAATTATGAATTTGAGTATTGTTGACCGAAAAATAATTATTTTTCTAACAACTTAATTATGATAACTTTCTAAACATATTATATTTCTCACAACCATATCATGATATTTAATAGCCATAACATGATAACTTTCTATACATTTATCATATTATGTTAAAGATGCAATCAAACTATTTTTACTCTAATCATGTTATGTTAGCGCCATTTGTAAAATAATTATCGTTTTTTTATTTGTGAGCGGTTAAACAATTAAAAGATAAAATTCCATAAAAAAAATAAGTTTAAAGAAATTAAAAAATTAAAATATTAGCGGAGTTCATTCAAGTATTAGTGATGTAATAGTGCAAATGCAAAATATCACAGTTCTTTTGTAAAATCCATCAACAAAACACACAAAGATTTCGTTATATTTTATGAAAGTGCTACGATATTTCTGTGGTTTTCATGGGCAACCGCGTATGTCTTAAAACAAATAGTTCAGGAAAGCCGAAAAACCATTCTAGATCAAACTATGGGCTAGGTATTGCACTTTTCAACCTTTGTCATCACGTTAAAAAATCGGAATTGATCCATCTTTTTTGAAAAAAATGTAAAGAGCGTTGAAAATTAGGCAATATGGCACCAACATCTTAAAATCGAAAAAATGGACACACGCGGTTGCCCATGAAAACCACAGATTTTTCATTTGCTCTTTTGCAAGCCTTAAATTGAACTCCACTATTTGATAAACATTAAGAAAAATTGTAAAAAGCCACAAAATAAAAAATCGATTCAAAAATATTTAAATTTATTTTGTATTTTTATGACAGCTATGAAAGGTGCTGTATCATGATATGATTGCTTCTAAATTTATTATGATTAACATGATGATAATATGATATCTTCTTAGCTTATTATGATTAACATGACAATAATATGATTAATTTCTTAGCTTATTATGATTAACATGACAATAATTTGATTACTTCTTAACTTAGTATGATTAACAGAATAATAATATGATTAAGGGAAAAATATTATGATGTAATAGTACGAGTATATTAAGTCATAATATGATTCAATAATAATCTTAATATGGTGACTACAATCATAATTCTTATCATAATATGTTGCTCTTAGAATATGTGTACCACAACCATGTTTTTTCTTTGCCTGAAATAAGGGGTTACATTTTTTTGAAAAATAAAAAAATTTTCTACCATGTATGTTTATCTTTTTACTCCCTTTACCGAAGATAAAAGAGTATATAGGTAATTCCAAAGTGTTGAACGTGACAGTCGTACGCATCAAAAATGCAATAACATTTTAAACAACAAATATTTTTACGTTCTCTTAACCCTTAAATTATAGCACTAAGAAAGCACTGTTATCTATGCTAAAGTTTATGGAGGGCACGATTCTAGGTCAAAGATAATGGCAAAAGAAGTAGCGGTTCGAACGTGAAAAAAACAGAAGTAGTTTTTTTGCCCATGTATAAAAAGGCGTAATTCAGTGAAACTTGGCACAATTTTTAAGGCAAACTACTTTCAGAATTTTACGTAGCAATGTATCATTAAAATGTCTTGGTTTGATTCCAAAATCTTCTGTATTTTCTTTTTTTTAAGCCAAAATCTGGGTCGATACGTGAAAATAAAAATTAACCGTTAATCCGAATAACATTTTTCTCATTGAACTCTTCCTTAGATTACAGACCATGTAAGAAAATTTCTTTGGAATAATTTTTATCAAATATCACCTCTTTTAAGAAAGATAAATATTAAAGAAAACATACAAAAAAACATTCTCACATATAAGAAATTACTTTTGCTAAACTTGGCAGTCGGATTGTTCATCTAAGTGGACAAATTTATGAGTAAATTTATAAAATTAGTAATATCCAGATATTTCTCTATAACAATATCGTAAAATAATCATCAGCTTTTAATAAATTTTAAATTTTCGGTCACGGTGGACCTTTTGACGGAAATGCCAATATATAACTTTGGCCTTCCGTTCGTAATTTCCACAATGTAGATCTTAGACCCCATAAAGTTTATATATTCTGGATCCTTATGAGAAGGGAAGATTTTCCGAAGCCCCCAGAGGTATGTAGATTATAATTTTGAAATTCAGCCAGATCGGTCAAAAATCGCTGAAATATGAGCAAAAAACCACAACTACCTATAATTGTTTCCAAAAATCCATTGCTGTTGTTGTTTTTTTATTTCTTTTTTTCTGGTATCTAAAGAAGCAAGAGCCAAACTTTCCAAATTACGTACAAACATTCACGTTATCAACACACAGCATCCCACAAAATTAAGGCGGGATTAAAGAAGTGGGCGTGGAACCTGCCGTACAGAAAACATAAAAATTTTTATAAAAACTTGATTTTTGGGCTGTCATAAGACCTATGGATAAGCGTTGTATATCGGAAATATTAAGTAGAACAAATTTTCTGAAAAACTTGGACAAATTGGTTCAGATACAAAAAAGTTATGTCAGTTTTGTTTCATTTCACGAATTTCAATCGAAAAGTTTCTTGAGTTGTAAAACATTGACACTGGTAACGAAAGTTTTAAGTGTGCTAAAAATATGAAAGGAGCATTTTAATGAACTATTACTAAACTGTTTAGCGAGAGAAACAGCTGTTTGTTTCAATATGTGGCATTTCTATTCTATTTCACACATTTCAATCGAAAAGTTTCTCGACGCAAAAGTTACTTGGGCATTGGACTGGTCAAAAGTGACTTTTGATTCCCAAAATCACTTTTATCGACAAAAGTGACATCATCAGTTTTTGTGTTAATGGTGACCTTTTATTATAAAATATTCTTAAAAGTTTTATTTGTAAAATATCTTTAGTTTTTCTAAAATCTTTGGTTAAAGTTTCCTGATGTTTTGGTCTAAGCAACCAGGGAAATGCGCAAAGGAATAGCCTATCCCTTCAACAATAAAATTTCAGTTATCAATATGAAATGGGAATTAAGCATATTTGATCGAAACCTTGTTTATTATAATGTTTGTTGTTTACTATGAAAAGTATTTTTTTTATTTAAAGTCAACAATTTTTTATGAATTTTTTTTTGATTTCTGTATTTCTATTAACCCATTAAAGACTGAAGCCCGATTTCGTGGTACGATTTTGATGAAATTTCACACATTTGATATTATGGGCATTTATATTGACATTGCGTTTTTTTTTTATGTTTAACTGTCAAACCTTGGCCCCTAGACCATGGGTATTTTTCTACCCACTTCGCTCTTAAAGAGTTCTAAAACACAAGATTTTTTGAAAACCAAAAATTAATAAATTTATTTATTGCATGCTTTGATGTGTGTGTTGTGTGCTTATTTCACTATGTACGTTGAATATGTCCCAGCGGGAAAAGAAAAGAGTACGGATGCCTTATAGAGGGCCTTTGTATTCCTTCTTTTGGATGAAAAGGATGGTTGAATTTTAAGGGCCGATGTTGATTTTGAATAAAACACCAATTATTTAGGAAGTTATTGTCATTTATTTTTATTATGAAAATATTGGTATGGTTCAATTATGTATGGAACATGGATCCTCGGCGGTACACCTCCATCCGATTGTCTAAATGTTCGATGACGCTGAGGCATAATTGAAGTTCTATGCCGTTAATGGGCCGAATTATCTCATCCTATAGCTCATAAATTGTTGTTTGCTTATCGACGTACACCTTTTCTGTCAACAACCCCAAAGAAAGAAGACCGACGGTGTCAAATCAAATGATCTTGGCGGCCAATTGACATCCCCACCACGTGAGATAACACGGCCATTGAATTCGTTGCGCAAAAGAGCCATTATTTCGTTAGCTGTGTGGCACCGTCCTGTTGAAAGCACAGATCGTCCACATCCATATCTTCCAATTCGGGCCATAAAAAGTTCGTTATCATCTCACGATAGCGAACACCATTAACAGTAACTGCCAGACCGGCCTCATTTTGGAAAAAATACGGCCCGATGATGCCGCCAGCCCATAAGCCGCACCAAACAGTCACTCTTGTGAGCGCATTGGTTTTTCGACAATCACTCTTGGATTATCATTCGCTCAAATGCGGCAACTCGGCTTATTGCCGAATCCACTGAGGTGAAAATGTGCCTCATCACTGAATCTCGAAGTGCACGATCTGCATTTTGATTTGAACGCCCATATTAACAAAAAGCCATAATAAGGTGAGGTTTATTCCACTCTCATATATTTTTGCACACGTTGTCATTGCTCTCGCTTCTTTTGCAGTTACAAAAGAATGGTAACGGGATCAAAAAAAAAAAAATTCTTTTGCTTTTGCTTGTGCGAAAAAACATAACAAAAAATGTTACTCCTTCTCTTCTCTGTTGTCATAGAAGGGAATGTGGAAAGTTTTTTTTTATACGAAAGAGCCGAGGCCTTCTTACTAATGCTTTGGATGCTGCTATGTTGTAGGAATTTACACTGCATGCTAAGAAAACCTGAAGGATCTCCAATCATGAGTCAATTTTATTTCATGTGAGCGTTGTTGAAGCATTGGTGTAAGAGAAAAATTTGTAACAAATGCACAAGAAATGGCAAAGCGCATGGAGAGCTTTGACCATATGATAAGCCATATTATTTAGCTTGGCCGTTTTGGACAATGTGAAGCAAAACATAGTTTGGTTGTACAAAATGCAAATTTTAGTTGGTGTCCCAAAAAACATTAAAAATATAAAATTATCTCAATAATCGACCACAGTTGTGATATTAATTTCTTTATTTTTTACTAATAAATAGTTAATTTTACATAAAACATCGCATTTTTACTTGCGAAAAAATAAAAAAAAAAACAATGTGTTTTGAACCCTCTGACAGCGAAGTGGGTATTTAAATACCCATGTCATGGAATCAAACCTGTGATCAACGTTATTGGCCCAATTTAGCTAATATTTTTTTCTAAAGCAGAGCACACCTAAGGCTATAAGTCACCAAGAGGGTTTCCCGATTTTCAACTCTCCCAATTTTCCAGAGCCGTTGTCGTTCACTTTTTCCAAATATTAAAAATTGCTAGCTTGTAAGCCGCTAACTTACCCAATTAAAGGGGGCAAAATTTAATTTCAAAAATTTGTTTAAGTAGTCTTATCCTTTCTTTATCTATCTGTAAAAACCAATTTCCGATACCTCTTACCTAAAGTTAGCCAGAATTTTTCTACGAAGGCTCTGTTTTTGGGTATTTAAATACCCATCCGTCCTTAATGGGTTAATTATCAATTATTATTGACAGCCAATTGATATTATATAAGGCGCTTTTAATTCGACGTCGAGTAGAATTGTCCCTGTTTTAGTCGACAGGAAATTTTGCGACGACTCAAATGAAAGTTACAGAAATTTTAAATTGAAAGTAAACATATTTATTGAATGCGTTTAAAATCAAAAATGTAAATTTAAAAGAAGTTATGGGAACAAATATTTTAGTAAATTTAACACGAAAATTCGGAAAAGTTTGCTTAAATAGCAAAAATTTTAATATATCAAAAAAGCCATAAAATTGATATTGAAAGTCCTTAAGACTATAAGGAATGGCAAAAATTCGGTAAAAATTGCAAATTAGCGGAAATTCGCAAAAATTTGCTAACAGCGACATGACAGCAAGGTCTCTTATTAATTAAAAAACGTTAAAGCTGTACAAAATCAGAAAACTTATAGGAAAAAATCGCTTCTATCACGAACATGGCTAAAATTCCTGAATATTGCAAACTTGCAAACAAACCCTAAAATTGATTTGAAATCGGCTAAAAACAACAAAATATCGGAAAAGAACAAAACAAAAAAAATTCTATGCCAAAAAAGCGAAAATTCGCAAAAATTTTTAATATATCAAACAAGCCTCAAAATTGATTAAAAGTCCCTAAAACTATAAGGAATGGCAAAAATTCAGTGAAAATTGCAAAATAAAGGGAAATTCGCTAAAATTTGCTAACAGCGGCATGACAGCAAAGTCTATTATTTATTATACATCGTTGAAACTGTAAACAATCAGAAAACTGACAGAGAAAATATCCGTAATCGAAAACAAGGCAAAATTCGCGAAAAACATTCAAAATTGGAACAAACTCTACACTTTATTTGAAAAGGCTAAATCGGTTAAAAAAATATGTCGAAAAGTAGCATAACTAACATTAAAAAGTGAACCATAATGTTGAAGAACAAAAATAATAAAAAACAAGTTAGAGTGCTATATTCGGCTGTGCCGAATCTTTGATACCCTCCACCGACAGTTCGAATGTTTAAAGAGTAATATCTGTATGATGTTATTATTATCTTAAACTGTGACGATTTGTTATTGATTATGGTTTTAGGTGTAATAAACTTATTCCGTGCCTTGTTCCAGCATTTATGTTATTTTTTGTAACAAAATTATCAATTTTTTTAGGTGGTGGTTCCACATTTTGATTCGTAGCTCTGATCCTACTTAACCGATTTTGCTGGATTTCAATCCCAACCTGTTTAAGATAGCAACAAGCAATTTGGCATCAAGTTTGTTCATTTCTTTTGAGTTGTTCGAAAGTGAGCGTGTTTTCAACAGACGGACAGACAGACGGACATGGCTAAATCGACGTAGAATTACTCAAGGACCCAGAATGTATATACTTTATGGGGTGTGAGATGAATAATAAAAAAGTTTCACACGGAATGACAAACTTAATATACCCTCTTCACAACTAATTGTGGTTAGAGTGCTATATTCGGCTGTGCCGAATCTTTGATATCCTCCACCGACACTTCTTATGTTTTAGGAGTAATATCTGTATGATGTCTATTTATTATTATAATCTTTGTAAAAACAGACATCTGCATTAAAATTTGTTGCGGTTTAGACCTATATAAAATTATTGACCGACAATCAGAATCAATTTTAAAAAGTTTGAATAGAATATCAGTTTAAGCTGAACTTAAATGATTTTCAGGAGAACAAATTATATAAAAGCCATGGTAAGCTATGAACCATTCATCTCAAATTCCGCAGAACGATTTCTGGTATTAAAAAGCATAAATTTCAATACAGCGGTGCAATTAGTTTAAGCGTTTGCAGTGAATATCAGAAGGCTGCTCGTTTTTAGGCGTACTAAGCTGTTTTCGGGAAGTAGTTTTAAATTATGGACCGATCTTCACGAAATTACATAGTTTTACTATTTGTCCTATAAAACTTTGATGTACAAAATTTTGTTATGGTAGCGTTATTTTTTACGGTTTAAGGCGTACTTAACTGTTTTCCGGAAGTAGGGTTTATATGGGGCCTAGGGTAAATTATGGACCCATGTTCACGAAATTTTACAGCGTGATTTCCAGTTGAATAAGACGAATTCTTGCAAAACCTTATGTCATTCTGTGCATTATTCCACCATTTATGCTAGTTTTTGTAACAAAATTATTAATTTTCTTAGGTGGTGGTTCGACATTTTGATTCATAGCTCTGATCCTACTAAACGGATTTTGCTGAATTTCAATCCCAAACTGCTTAGGATAACTGCAAGCAATTTGACACCGAGTTTGTTTAGTTCTTTTGAGTTTTTCGAAAGTGAGCGTGTTTTCAACAGACGGACATGGCTAAATCTACTCGAGGACCCATAATATATATACTTTATGGGGTCTGAGATGAATAATAAAAAAGTTTTACACGGATGACAAACTTAATATACCCTCTTCACAACTAATTGTGGTGGAGGGTATAATAATTGGAGATGGGATATTTTTTTTTTTGGCAAATTTTTGATAAATAGTCGACGTCGACATAATATTCTTATAAAATACCAAATTAATGTCGAAGTAATGTAGTCGTCGACTTGATGGGAAACAAGTTTAAAACTAATGTTGACGTCGACGACGACTTACATAATAGGGGTGAATATAAATACATATATGTATGTATTTATGTATGTAAAAAATAATTTACCAAATTGGTTTTTAAAAACACAATTTCTTCATATCTATGTATGTCAATTTGTATTTTGAATATTGTATATTTTAAGAGTCATTGTGATGGTTCCAATCAATTTTATAAAGTTATTGTCAACATTTGTATGTCGCATGTATTTAAAAAAAGTACCATAAACTTTACAATTTATAGAATTATCCGACATTTTCTTGTTGGAAATTTCTTTTAAGTATTAAACCCATCTTTAGCAATATCATACATTTATGTATGTAGATGAAAGTAAACCGGAACAAAATCTTATAAATCCAACAATTAATGTCAACTTCAGCATTTTTCCGTTTTGTTCCCTTACAGGAAATCTATGTTTTTTTTAAGCAACGCCTACAACCATCATCCATTTTGCTTAGAAACATTTTATGGCAAAAAGATTTAATTTCATGACTTCTTTTGCTGCCGACTGCCTGACATTTCCATCATGCTAAATTTCATATTGCTACTTAAATTAAAAAAAGTTGCAAAAACAAACAAATTCTTTTTGAGTTTTTGATTAAAAAACCATTTAAATATTTTTCTTTGCTTGTACATGTTTTAAGTTTCTCTTTACGACTCGTGTTCCTGTTTAAAAATTGAAATTTTTGATTGTAGCCCACAGAGTTTTGAATACCTTGTTAAATGTATATGAGAGGTTTGGTATCATAAAGAAGCATTATACAATTTTATGCAAGAAGATTTAAATGCCTTTATCAAAAAAATTTGATTCCTGTTTAAAACTCAAGTTTGAAAAGAAAGAAAAGTTTTCTGTTCTTGAAGAAACAGTTTAAGCAAAATATTGCTATAAAAGTATAAGAAGTAAAAAAACAACTGGCAAAACTGGATGTTTAAGTTTTATTCGACAATAAAAACTAAATTGAAAAAACGTTTGGCATGTGTAGTTCAGCATGACGTATGATTATTTTATTTAAGTTGCCACCCCCATCACCCATACGTCCATACAGCTTTAACATTTTTCCTGGTTTTCTCATTCTCATACAACATTTACCAACATAATTTTTTATTTATTTTAATTTCATTTTTGGTTTTGTTTTAATGTTTAAATGTTGTAGAAATAAATAAAGCATTTATAATCGCTTGAAAAAAAAACTAAATTAATATTTAATATGTTACGAGTATTGAATTAAAAATATGAAGTAATTTTTATAATTTACAAAAAAGTAATAAGGAACATTTACAGAAAAAGTTTAATATGTATACAAATAATACCCGCTTTACACTATGCAACATGTCGATCTGATATATTTAAAAAGGCATAAGATTGATGGTTAAGGATGAAGAAATGGTTGTGGGGCAAACAATTTGATATTAAATGTAAAATCTGGCAAGACTTTGATGTTTCTCTTTAACATGTTTCCTAAAGAATTTTTAAGTTTAATAGCTTAAGGATTATTTGTATCTGGTGTATTGCAACAGAAAACTTTTCGTCTAAACGTGTTAACAGAAAGAAAAACACTCCAGATAAATTAAGTTTTTTATACTTATTTTAAGTACGAGTCATACTCCAAAACTCAAGTACAAATAACACTAAAACGTCCAAAAACAATCGTAAATAAGATTACTTTTGAAAATTAATCACGGAACTTCTTAAAATACATACAAAATTCTTAGATCAAGTAAAAAAAAAGATTTAACTTTTTGTTGGTTGTGCCACTCTAAAATTAAAATTACGGAGTTAGCGTTTTAATATCATTTAACTTATCAAAGTTTGTTGCTGACACTACAGCAACACCACACAAGTATTTAAAAAACGTTTTGAAGCTGAGTGTAGAAACAACAAAAACAACAGAACAAGACGAAATCAAATTATTTTCGTGCTTAGAAAGTAAAATTGAGAACTCTTGCTTCTCATTTAGTTTATATTTGCAGTACATTAAGTTTTTAAATTAAAACCATAATGGGAATGATGCTGGTGTTTAATAATTGAAATTCTGCAAGCTGTAAAACGGGTAACTAAATCAATCATAATAAAATTCTCCTTCTAATTTCACTTTTGGTTTATTTCAAGTATGCACTCGGGATTAGATCAACTTTATAATTCTTGAATCAAGCGCATTTTGAGATTGATTCAATCTTAGTTTTACTTAAATCAATCTCATTTTTGGATTATTTCAAGTACGAAATCGGGATTGAAAATATGGGTAACTTAAGTATTTTGCAATTGAAAGTCCTACTTGAGTCATTATTTCCGTGCTTGTTTCAAGAAAATCCGTACTCACCGTACTGTTAATACCGCTTCGGATTGATTGGAGTATGGATGGATTAACTTTTCGTTTGAGTGTACGAGTTTTCACTGGAATATCAAAAGAGTATAAGAATATTGTTTGAGGGTTATGTCGTATAGTCTGAAAGGTGGCATGTCATTACGTCCAGTGTCATAATGTCCATGGAAACTATGACACTCCAATGTCCGTGGGCATTAAGACACTTTTCAAATGGACATTATGTCATTTTTAAAAATGTCATAAGGTCCATAATTACTAAAGTCGATAAATACAAAAAAAGATCTACATACACGCAGAGAAAAACATGTTTTATTATGGTCACAACCAACAAAACTATTTTTAAGGAAACTTATTTAACCATTATATGGTTGTCGGTGACAATGATTTGGTTAAATTAAACATAATATGGTTAAAAATTTTTTAAAAACGGTTTTGTTGCTTTTTCTCTGGCTGCATATATTAAATATATTACAGAAACACTTTTGGGCGCAAGCATTTTCTCAGCTTTGAAGTAACAAACACTGGCTTAGACGGCCTTCGGCCGGGCGTAAGGATTTTCTCCTTTCTGGTATAACAAACACCGGCTTAGCTAACTAAAGCTTCCCTGCACAGCCGCCCTTCGGCCGGGCGCAAGGATTTTCTCCTTTCTGGTATAATAAACACCGGCTTCGCTTACTAAAGCTTCCCTACATAGACGGCCTTTTGCCGGGCGCAAGGACTTTTTACTATGGTTTCACAAAGGACGGCTTCGCTAACTAAAGCTTTTCTGCACAGAAGCCATTATGACCCTTTAAAAGGATCATAAAGTCCATGGACACTGTGACACTTTTGGACTTTATGACATGCCACCGTCTGAAACAGGTATAAAATGTTTACAAATTTATTTATTTTTTATTAAATCTACAACAAAAGTATTGTTACGGAATTGGTTAACTGATAAAATATTTCTCTTTTATGTAAATACTTGATTTTTCTCGGCGTGTAGGCCACCAAAACGGCTATTGATGATTTGTACTCACTTTAAGATTATTTAATTTGAATAGTAGACAGTAGCAAAAGATCTATTGTTCATCTTCAGCTGCAATCGGAGACCAAAAGCAAAAAATTTCCATTCTATCGTTAAATTAGCATCTTCGCTAAGCAAAATAGGTGCAAGACCTCCCACGTCTTTTGCTTACTTGAAATTTTTTGCTCTCAAAAGCAAGGAAATTGTCGGATATGGTTGTATCTGTCGGGTATTTAATTGTGTTATTAGATTTCGTACGGAATTGAGAATCCCATATCTGCATTTGGTGGTGTAAATGCGATTATAGATCTCAGCAGTGGGGCCTTCTTTAATGTCGCTAATACTTCCTGGATAGTAGATGCCTTTAATATATTCAACTAGCATCATTGAATATAAATCGGTGGCTATGATATACAATTATACGCATCGAATTGGGTTTCACGCAATTAATCTTTAGACCACTTCTTACCGCAAATGCCTCTAACAGTTAAATTTTTTCCAAGATGTTGGTGCACCTGTATATATCGCGCACATATCGTGCAAAAATTATTCGGCTCAAAAAACTTATTTTTTTCAGAAATCGGAAAAAATTATTTTTGACCTAAAAAATTAAAAACAAATCTTCGGACAATTTGATAGAAAATCCATGTTTAACAAACTCTTAACTGGCAAAAGTCGAATTAATATAAACTCCACTAAAGATTTATTTTAGCAAAAGTGTCACAATTCGAATTAAGACTATTTAGCACTTAGCAGTAGGGATATACTACCATTATATTTTCTGACTCAACAAAAAATAAGTCACTTTTCTGAATTGCAACTTGGAATTTAGGGGAAATTCGAAAGAAAACAATTCAAGATTCTAACCTTACAGCCGCTGACTATCCGCAATCTATGACGCGCTCTGCTGTCCACAAACAGATAACAGAACATACAATATCATTAAATTGACGTTGTGTATTTGACTATCCGCAGCGAAAATTATTTGGTCAATTATTTGATTTTCATGTAGAAATTTGCATGAGGCATCGCGGTACAGTTCTTGAACCAGTCCTTTGAAAAATATTCTGCAACTCGTGTATTACGAGGCCAATATATTTAACAAATATAATAACGTCAAAATAAGGTTCCCCAGGTGTTTTAGGGACCATCTTACAGATATTTCACCTTTTGGTGGTTCATCTTCCGGGGCAAATGAGGTGCAGCCAATATCTGACATTCGGCAAAAGTCCAATATTGAGAGATCGCAGTGGACCATATATTTTAACTGGTACTACGGTAGTCAGTTGCTCTGGTGAGAGGGCACCGGACTGGCTATTAGTGGAACTAAAAAATTCTTTCTGTCTGTATGGAAGATAGTATTTGCAGAAGCTTTTCTTTTCTGCTGCTTTTCATAAAAGCTGTTCTCGGTCCGATGGGGCGTGCTTTTTTAAATGCATACCCTCACAAAGAGGTGCATCAGAAGGGATTTTTTTTTATATTCGGAGATCACTTGGTAGCTGTGGTTTAAGTCCGAATTCGATTTGAAATTGATTTTTCACACTTGCTGAAAATTTCGAACTGTTGGGATTGCCTTAAGGTACTGTTGCTATTTAACAATACTAAAATGGAGGTAAGAAAGCTCCAGCTCCATCTCATATTTTTTGTTACTCAAGACGATAACATCCACCGTGCGATTTGGCCTTAGCAATTCATTAGATTCATAAGCGATTGATTTAATTTATTCTGAAAGTTGCACAATTAAGGTTTAAATCTTTTCCTCATCTGTCCGTTAAAAGTGCAAAATTTCTAATCATTAGAAAAAAGTCTTGGGTGCAAAAATCGGATGAAATTCTGATTCAATTTCATCACAATACAAATTTTAATTTAAACAAAAATTATTTTAAATTTATTATATCTTTGGCTCTTTTTAAAATTTATTAAAAGATTGTTTCCTGATGATCTGGCCTAAGCAACCGGTAAAATAGGCATAGAAACTTGCTTATCTTCCAACAATTAATTTCAGTGTTTCTATCAAGAACAGTGTTCGAAAATAAACAGTACATTTTTTAACGTTCGGTTCACACACCCACTAAATTATTAAATCACGTACATTTATTTAGAGAATAACTTTTATTTTTGCTCGAAAAAATAAAAATCAAAAAATAACTGTTATTTTTGTTCAAAAAAATAAAAATCAAAAAATAACTGTTATTTTTGATCGAAAAAATAAAAATAAAAAATAACAATTATTTTTGTTCAAAAAAATAAAAATCAAAAAATAACTGTTAAGTTTGATCTAAAATATAAAAATCAAAATTATAAAAATCAATATATTTTATCATTGACAAGTGCATGAGGAACAATATGGTATACTTGAATCAGTTTTTCGACATTTAATTCTATATGCTTTTTTTGTTTTAAAATTCCAATATAACTGTTATTTTCGGTCCCTGTATTTTACACAAACACTATTAAAAGACTAAAACAATTTCAATCTTTTTTTAAGTTTAAAAATATATTTATTTTTATTGCGCAAAGGTTTTTAAAAGACTAATCATTAAAACAAAGAATTGTATTGGAAAAAAAACAAAATATCAGAATGACAGATAATTCACAGTAAAAATTATACATTTCGGAGGTAACTAGATTTATAAATAATATTAATATGAAACAAATAATAAAAGTATAATAAGGGTTTCTAACAGTCGGCTATCCTGCATTTAAAGCGTCCTCGCTGTCATCACCGGAAGTATCATAATCAAGTTCACTGTCGAACATAGGCGGCAGTTCCCAACAAGGTTTCAGTTTATCTGAAGCGTAGACTGATGAATAATGACGCGATGTTCTTTTGGTATTTGGAAGATCCTCGATAATATATCTATCATTATCGAGAACTTTTGCGATTATAAAAGGACCCTTATATCGAGGTTCCAATTTGCGAGAACCACCGCAACTCGGAGGTTCATTTTCAGCAAGTACAATTGCACCAATTTCATATTTCTTAGGCTTCGAATGCTCTTTATCAAATTGTTCTTTTGCTTGACTTCGTTTTGTGTTAATTTGTTCGGCAGCTGCTTGTCTTAACTTGTTAACTTCATCTTCAGTTAGAATTAAATTATTATGTACAGCTAAGAGTATTTTATTTTGCAGAATATCTCGTGGAGAATAACAGAATAACAATTCATGGGGACTTTTACCCGAAGTCTTATTCCTCATCGTATTTAAAGTCCATTGGATATTTCTTAAATGATCGTCCCAGCATTTATCATTTTGTGTAGTAGGCAAAAGCATTGAAAGTAATGTTCGATTTGTCCTTTCGGCATGACCATTAGCTCTCGGCGTTCTTACTGCATTGAGCACATGTTTAATATCATTCTCTGAGCAATATTTCTTAAATTCATTTGATGTAAATGACGTTCCTCTATCTGAAACTATGCGCGTTGGAACTCCAAAGTAACTTGAAAATTCATTTATAATGTTTAAAACATGTCTGGTCGCTGTACTTTTTACAGCTTTAATTATTGTGAATTTTGTAAAAGAATCCACTAGAACTAAAATATGTTCATTACGTTTACTACTTTTTGGAAAAGGTCCTAAATGATCCAAATGAATTGTATTGAAATGGTACTGGATCTGTATCATTAAAATGGTATTCACCCTCTTTTCGCCCACCTTTATTTTTGTTAAAGGCACACTCGACACAGGCTTTAATGTAAGACTTGACAAAATTCCTCATTCTGGCAAACCATACATAAGTTAAAAGTTTTTCCATCGTCTTTTCAACCCCAAGATGTCCATTTTTGTCGTGGCAATCTTCAACTACTCTCCAACGTAATGATTTAGGAACAACCCACAGGTTTTTATTATTATATTTTCGAAACAATCTTTCATTTTGCAAGCGATAATCTTCTAACAACGTCTTATCTTTATTTTGAATTTTCGAAATAATTTCCTTAATCGAATCATCTTGGATTTGCATTACAGATAGCCAGTCCTCTTTATGAAGATTAATTTTATCAATTTTTAGGGTAGCAACATCTATATCACTAGACGACTCATTTGGCATTCGACTTAGCGCATCAACGTGTTCCATACACGGACCTTTTCGGTGTTCTAAAACTACATCAAAATCTTGAATTCTCAACCACCAACGGGCTATTCGAGGAATTAATTCACGTTTTGTCATAGCGGACTTTACAGCACTACAATCTGTTACTATTTTAACTTGTTTACCGTAAATATAATATCGAAATCTTTCCAAAGTTTCCACAACTGCAAGAGTTTCTAATTCATAACTATGAAAATTTCTCTCAGTTGGACTAGTTGAGCGACTGTAATACGCTACGGGTTTTAACATTCTATTTTCATTTTGCAATAATACACCCGCTAATCCTATGGAACTTGCATCTGTATGGATTTGGTGTTCCGCATCGAGACGGAAGGCTGTCATAACTGGTTGAGACGATAATTTTAATTTTAATTCGTTAAACGCTACTTCTTGTTGATCTGTCCATTCAAATTGTTGATCTTTACATAAAAGCTTCCTCAATGGTTCCGATATTATTGAATATTTTGGAATAAATTTACGAAAATATCCGCTTAACCCAAGGAATTTTCGAATTTCATGAATATTTCCTGGACGTTTAAAATTCTCTATTGCCGCAGACTTTACTTTCCCAGGGCAAATTCCCTCTGGCGTTAATTGATGTCCTAAGAATTCAATTGTAGTCTTAAAAAATTCACATTTTCCTATATTTAGTGTTAAGTTTGCATCTTTTAAAACATTTAAAACTTTTGTTATTTTATCCAACATTTCATCTTTTGTGTTACTACCAATGAGTATATCATCCATGTAATGCATCATGTTTTCCTTGCCAACCATATTTTGTATTTTTGCCATTAATCGTTGGAAAACCATGGGTGCATTTTTCAACCTAAAAGGCATACGTTTGAATTCAAATAATCCCTCTGTGGTAATAAAAGCTGTGTATTTGCGACTTTCAGGTTCAATTTCAATTTGATAATAACCACTGTTAAGATCTAAAGTTGTAAAATATTTATATTTTTTTGCATACTGTAGACACTCTTCAATATTTTGTGTTGGGAAATTTTCTTTAGTTATAAGTTGATTTAACCTTCTGTAATCTATACAAAGTCGTTCATTACCGTCTTTCTTTTTCTGAAGTACAACTGGACTTGCAAATTCCGAATTTGAAACTGTGATTATATCATTGTCTAAAAGCTCTTGAACCATTTCTGCAACTAGTGTTTTCTTCGGTTCGGATACACGATATGGAGACTGCGTCACAATGTTTGAATTAATTAAACTAATTTTCATCTGAACTAGATCTGTTTTACCAAGATTTCGTAAATTATTCGAAAATACACTTTTATTTTGCTTAATTAATTCAGTTAACTTTTTTTTTGTGTTTTCATCTTTTAAGTCACACTTCAAAAGTTTATCATCGATTTCAATATAATCATTATTTTCATTAGAAATATTACCTGCCGAACTTGTACTGGCATCTTGCACATCAGTATTATTTTTTTTACTAATTTTTATTTCATCACCTTGAATCGTAAAAATGATATTGCCGTTAATAAATGTGTCTTGACCAAGTAAAATATCCGTCAATAAAAGTTCATCATCAATCTCGTATAACGTAATAAATACATCAGTTTTATTAATAATCAGATTTGCTTCTACTTTATGATTTGCAACACGTATGCCGCCACAAATTCCGGAAATTCTCATACTGCATTTTATTAGCTTCAAATTTAACCGTTCACAAACCGATTTTTTTATTAAACTGCATTGACTTCCCGTGTCCACAAAGGCACTTAACGTTTTGTTGTTCAAGCTTACAGTTACTTTAAACATATCATCTTTATTACAGAACATATTTCGCGAAGTAGCACTTTGCTTACATTCAGTTTCATTTTTCGAATGAACTTTATTGCATTTTTCACAACGAGTACGTTTCTGTGGTTTTAAACAGTTAGTAGATATATGACCTAACTCATTACAATTAAAGCATTTTATATTTTTTAGCTGATTTTGTTAAATTTTCTTTCTTTAAATTATTATAAGTCGTTTTAGCCATAAAATCATCAAATTTATTTTTGGTATCGACGTTTTTAACTACACGCTTTTCGGGCACATTCCGTTCATATTCGTTCAAGATTTCACGTAATTCTTTAACCGATTCAATTTTCTGAGCTGCTATAGCGAATTGAATTTCACGATTTTGAATTCCTTCTCTGGCATATTTAACAATAGCCTTTTCACTCAATTTATACCGTTTGCCCAACGCACGAATCCGAAAACAATAATCCGTTAGTTTTTCATCACTTTTACGTACCGAACTTATCATTTTAAAATGTATTTCTGCTTCATCTTGTGACGAAGCGAATTCTTTTTTTAATTCTGTAGCAAAGTCTTTCCAATTTGAATGCAAATTTTGTAGAGAGTCTAACCATAATCGAGCTGCACCTTTTATTCTGCTATATACTGCAAGAAGCAAACATTTTTCTTCCCATTGATATGCTTGAATTGCGCTTTCTACACGTTCTACAAATTGTTCCACAGATAACGATGATTCATTCGTTGGATCAAATTCTGGAATAGTTTCTGCAATTTCTCGGACAGAACAATTATTGTTCGGGCGTGAACTTGAAGTTACGTTGGACGTTGTAGCATTGTTCAAACTTTGTTCTACATCCGTTGCTTGTTGGACGTTTCGAGGTACGTTGTGTTGGAAACTAGGCACTTGAGAAAATGTCTGCATAACACTTATTGCACTTTCCAACATATTCCTCAATTCATCAACTTGCCGTTGCAAGTTTATAACGTTATCGTGGTTTTGTTGCGTTAGGGAGGAGTTGGGATGATTACCAATTGAAGGAGGTATTGTTGAGGACATTTCCTCAAAAACATCGTTGTCATCATCACTTATTTCATCTGTACCAAGTAAACTTGAGAGACGTTGAATGAGTTCCGCTTTTGTACCTGAAGTTGGCATTTCCCTTTCCCGTAATAGCTGCTTAAGTTCCTCCACTTTAAGTGTTAACAGCTTCTTCATCTTTATACGTATTTTGCACAAAATCTAAAACCAATAGATTCCGATCCCACTTCTGATCTAAAAGACTAAAACAATTTCAATCTTTTTTTAAGTTTAAAAATATATTTATTTTTATTGCGCAAAGGTTTTTAAAAGACTAATCATTAAAACAAAGAATTGTATTGGAAAAAAAACAAAATATCAGAATGACAGATAATTCACAGTAAAAATTATACATTTCGGAGGTAACTAGATTTATAAATAATATTAATATGAAACAAATAATAAAAGTATAATAAGGGTTTCTAACACTATTAACCACAAATCTACCGAACCGAACATTAAGAAACGATATTTAGTGTTTATTTTTGAACACTGATCAAGAATAAAAATAAAAAACAAAATCTTATTAATTAGAAATTTTGTATTCCCAAAAACTTCTTTCATAATATTTTTAATTTTCTTAACAAAATCTTAAGGATTTTAGAAGTATATATTAAGGATATTTAAAGCAAGTTTAAATACTTTTTGTTAAAGCAATTTAAAATACTTTTTATATCGTCTATACTTTAACAAACAGCATTTCCTAAGCCGATTAAAAATTGCTTAATATAGTGTGATCAGAACAACAAACATACCCTACTTCTATTTTTTGATTGCTATAGAAGATATTGAGTAATTAAGAGAACCATTTTCTTGCTCCCGGCATTTTTCCAACTAAAACCACCAATAGAGTCATACTTTTTACACTTATTGTGTCGGTTCTTTTAATTTTCTTTGTTCTTGCTCTTCCTTTTTCCCCACATACATTTGGTAGATGTTTTCACATGTCTGCGGCTTAGTTAACACATTACAGCACAGCAACATGCATTTTGTACATAGACATTAAAAAGAATAAGCAAACATCATGCCAAATGAATTCTAATTAACACCCTAAGCGTCTTATGTTACTAAATTACATTTGTTTAAAGATTATTTTTTGCTAAATACTCGTATGTACAAGAGTATGTAAGTGTTTGTGCGTATGCAGATATACACAGATGAACAAGTACATACTTTCTATTTCTCCAAGCCAAGCAATAAATGCAAATTTGCTATATATTAAGACTACACAGTTGTAAAAAAAATAGCATGCCAAAGTTGCTAACAAACTCTTAATATGGAAATATTTATGATTAATATGACGGTGGTAAAAAAAATATATCTAAGTATATATAAACCTTTAAGAACCGAACTTTAGTAAAAAGATTTAAGACTTAATTAAAATTTTACTGCCAGTTTAACGATCTCGAACGTCAACGTACGCATAGAAAATTATATTTAAAACAAAAACAAAATTCGAAAATTTGTTCGATGAACAGGCTGTTAATATTTTGAATCTGGCTGAAGTTCAACAAATTAAATTATTTTTATGAAGAAATGAATTTTACAATATGAAATTAATTCAAATTTATTGATAACACTGCGGAGCAGTAAGTTTGCGGCCTGGAATTTGATTGCAAATTTTTATTAATTTAATTGAAAATTTTTACTAATTTGAGGTCGGTGATTTCAAATCTAGTCTCCATTTTTCTCTATCAGCCCTAGGTTTCGAGATATACCGTTATGTCCAAAATTAAGGCCCTTTCACTACATATATTGGAATAACTTGAAAAGGTGGACCAAATTCAGTTTAAAAAAAAATCTGAAACTCGGCAACAGTATTATCTTTAAACCGTGCTTACATTGTTTTTTAATTTTCCCTGTAGTTTCCGAGATATCGTTGAATTTTTTAAGAACAAATAGAAAAGTTTTGGAAAAAACCCAATTTTTTGATCTTTAAAAATTCAAACCAAATAAAAACCCGACACAAATCACAGTTTTGGTCTAAAAACATTTAGCTTAATATAATTTCAAATGAAATGAGGTTTGTATCATTGTAATCGGTGCACAACTTTTGATTTGATTCACAGTTTAGTGAAAAAACTGAATATCGATTTTCATACAAAAATAACATTTTAAATATTGGTATTTCCACAGAAATGTCTACTTTTTGTCACGTAACGTCACCAACCATTTTTAATCGTTTCTCAAAGAATAACGAAAATATTATTTACTTTTTTTGCATTTGGGTGTAGAGCGCAACTAGGTTTTTATTTAGTGAAAGAGAGGAAAAATTTGAACAACGTGGTTCTAAAATACAAGAATAATTGCTAGGTGACGTGACGTGACAAAAAGAGAGATTTTCTGTGGAAGTGCCCATATGTGTGTGTCATGAACGTTTTTTCCTTTTTATCTTAATAAATTTTGAATAAAAACGAAAATTGTGCACCGATTACAATGAAATAAATCTCATTTCACTCGAAAAACCGTAATTTTTATCTAATGTTTTTTTTTTCAAAATGTTCCTTTTTGTTTTCAAAAACTCAACCCTGTCTCTGAAACTAAAGGGCAGATTTAAATACAATATAATCACGGCATAAAGATAATACTGTTGCCGAGTTTCGGATTTTTTTCAACTGAATATGGTTCCGCTTTTCAAGTTATTCCAATATATGAAGTGAATGGGCCTTAATTTTGGACATAATGGTATATCTCGAAAACTAGGGCTGATAGAGAAAAATGGAGATTAGATATAAATTCAGCGACCTCAAATTAGTAAAAATTTGTAATAAAATTCTAGGCCGCAAAAAAAAGTTCAAATTTGTTCCCCTGTGTAATTTTTCATTCTTGACTGAACTGTGCGGTGCGCGTTAAACGCCAAACCACTCTTAAAAGATTGTGTGGTTACAATCGAAATATGTCAGGGAAACCTGTCCGTGAAAACCTGGGTTCGATTCCTAGTTCACCCAAGAAGGAACAAATTAAAATTAAATTTTATGAACTTAAGCCAGATTTTAAATATTAAAATTTGTGTTAAAAACCATAAGCAGTTCAGCAAAAATAACCACAATACAAATGATTTAGGATTTATTTACAAAAAAATGTCAGCGTTTATAAAACTATTTAACACTTAATTAAGGCTTATAAGGCGCAAGTTTCTTAATATTTTTCGAAAAATTAGACTATAAACGAATTCGTTAGTTTGGTTGATTTTCAAAAAGTCTAGACTAAACCGTTTTCGTATTAATTAAAAATTTTTTGTTAATAATACAAAAAGAAAAAAAATGTTAGCAATAGAAGCTTGTTTTGCAAAATTTGTTACATATCGATTATTTTGATCGTATAATATAGTTTGGCTTGTACCGTGGACATTTGTTGTAACATCTGCAAAATTAAATTAAAAAAAAAACACAATTACCTAAAATTCTGTACATGTCAAATTACAACTACACAACAACAAAATCCCTTACTAGCACAATTATAAGGTAACGAACAGTCTTTTTATACTTGTCTGCATCGAAAATTTACCATCAACTTGCGAAGATGTTGAACTTTTCCCAAGCTTAAAATCAACATACACCAATACCCCGGTTTGCGTCGCTAATTGGGACCGGAAAAAGTCGATGCAAACCTAAGAATGATTTTCCATACATTTGTATGGATTTTCATTTAATTGGTTCCGAGATTCATAACTTAAGCTGATAAAACAAATTTTTATTTGATAGAGTTTATAACGGATTCTTTTATTTTAGATCTTCAAATAAATTAAAAGCTTTCTTTTGAATAACCTTTTGTTTTAAGGGCATTCATCGCTGATTTTGATATTCAATCCAAATAGAAGTGGCTCCATTTTTGTAACCTGTTTATGTTGTAAAGATGTTTTGTTTCAACAAATTTCTGAATTTTATTAGCGTCGCTGGAACAGCAAATGGATTTGATTGGAGAAGGGGCTAGTTCAACGTTTCTTTCAATATCAACAGCATTTTCCCCTGATTTAGAACGCGTCTAAATGCCCATTTTTTGTCTTACGTTTATTTGCTTTTTTTGACTTTAGCAAATGTAATTTGAAACCAGTTGCAATCAGCAGACAACCTTTACATACATATCTGCATTAGACTTCAACGGGAAATCCCCCTTTTCGGTTTAAGCTATGTACAAACAGTTTTATATTAACGCCGCAAATCGAAGCACTAGCGACGCAACTTCGAAGCCATGCGACGCAAAGTGAAACAAAAAAGACGCAACTTCGAAATCAGAGAAATTTGAAAAAGACGCAACTTCGAAAACGACGCAAACTGAAGCGACGCAAACAGGGGTATTGGTGTATTTTCAAGATGTTTCTATCTCATTGCGTTTCATTCAACATCTTCCGATTATTTTCGGGCATGTTCTACAATTCAAAATGAAGTGGAATTGAAATCGAACGAGATTTGAATTTTAATTATTTACAAAATTTGTGTAGTTTTTCCTGTTTTTAAGAGTTGTTGTTACAAATATAATTGGTACTCAAAGTATGAAGTATTAAAAAAGTTATATTTTAATGAAATTTCATACCTGAACATACCCGTTGTGTGTTGTTACTATAAAAGTTACAATAAATTCTATTATTATTGTGGCATCACTAACACCACTAATAGAATTTGGTTTGAAAGCAGCACTACACGCAGAGAAAAAATATGGTTGGGCATGGTTACGGCAACAACACTATGTTAAATGTAACAATATATTGTTGTCGCACACAAATAATTGTTATTTTTATTTAATATCAACAATATTATAGTTACTGTAAACATATCAATGTTTATCGCAATTATGAATTTGAGTATTGTTGACCGAAAAATAATTATTTTTCTAACAACTTAATTATGATAACTTACTAAACATATTATGTTACTCACAACCATATCATGATATTTAATAGCCATAACATGATTACTTTCTATACATTTATCATACTATGTTAAAGATGCAATCAAACTATTTTTACTCTAATCATATTATGTTAGCGCCATTTGTAAAATAGTTTTGAAGAAGTTGTGTCGTTTTTTTATTTGTGAGCGGTTAAACAATTAAAAGATAAAATTCCATAAAAAAAATAAGTTTAAAGAAATTAAAAAATTAAAATATTAGCGGAGTTCATTCCAGTATTAGTGATGTAATAGTGCAAATGCAAAATATCATAGTTTTTTTGTAAAATCCAACATAAAACACACAGAGATTTCGTTATATTTTATAAAAGTGCTACGATATTTCTGTGGTTTTCATGGACAACCGCGTATTATAATTCAGGAAAGTCGAAAAACGATTCTAGATCAAACTATGGGCTACGTATTGCACATTTTAAACTTTGTCATTACGTTAAAAAATCGGCTGTTTAGCGTTCAAAGCGTTCAAAATTAGGCGATATGGCATCAACATCTTAAAATCGAAAAAATGAACACACGCGGTTGCCCATGAAAACCACAGATTTTTCATTTGCTCTTTTGCAAGCCTTTTATTGAACTCCGCTATTTGATTAACATTAAGAAAAATTGTAAAAAACCACAAAATAAAAAAATCGATGCAAAAATATTTTAATTTTATTTTGTATTTTTAGGACAGCTATGAAAGGTGCTGTATCATAATATGATTGCTTCTGTCCATTACTATATTCACTTGGGAAACCAATGAATGTTTTGTTGCTTAAAATTTTCTTACAACTTCGTGCAATTGTACTTTTTTCCAGAGTATGAAAACAAACAAAACATTTCGCAAACGTTTGCAAAATTTACAAAACTATTCAAAATTTTTAAATTGTATTGTACATGAGCAAAACCAAAACAAACACTTTTCTAGTGTCAAAGAGAGAAGACGAAACAATTGGCTTTCCACTCAGCTGCATTATTTAATTTACCGTTACAATCGTACATCTGAGTACAAAACAGATAGAGAAACGTTTTGTTTTGAGTAATTGATTTAGTTCTTGTTTGGTTTTTGTAGTGGCATAACAAGAGTAAAATCCACAATGCCTCACAATTACTATGGTAGGCAAAATAAGCATTAATAATATCAAAAAAACCTAGAAACCTCTCTTTTTATTTCACTTAGAAACAATAGTAGTGAGTAAATCATTGATGTTCAAAAATGTTTTGCATGTATTATGAGAGAGTTTCAAAATACAGAGATACGCAAAACTAAACGCACAAATTTTATTTAAATTTAATACAAATAAATTGTTTTGATTGTAAAATATTTATAATAATACCGTCCAACTAAATTTTCTATTTTTTAAATTGACTTTTAAAATTGTAACTTTTAAAAACATTTTAACAAACAGTAAGAATTGGAAATTTTTAAATATTACTATTAAAAAAAATTCAATGTGAAGTGCGAGCATGTTTAGAAATTAAAATTAAGAATTATATCTAAAAAAAACTCCACTAAATTCTTCTACATTTATGCTTTTATGACAATTTCGTAAAAACATTCAAATATTTTTTTAATTTTATTACTTATCTTACACACTGTATTTGAAATAACCCTGCAAATAATAGGACCAGTCCAAACACGCGTGTAAAGAGTAGTCCACAAGGGACCAGGACTAGTCCAAAAGTAACCCAAACGTATGGAAAAAACCTGGTCTATTTAACATTACGATGTCCTAGGAGAGGACCATATAACCCACCTTTGGACCACTAAGGAGTAGTTTTAAAACTACTCCATGGTATATAACCCACCTTTGGACCACTTAGGAGTAGTTTTAAAACTACTCCATGGTATACTCAAGAGGATTAGTTTTGAAGTCGTTTAAAAACGAAAGCATGTCGTTAAAAAACGAAGACATGTCGTCTCACTACAAACACTTTTTAACAATGGCATGGTCCATGCTTGCATTACATCGGACTAGTCCATGGAGTAGTCCATTTTATCAAAATGGGTCAGGTGGTCCAATTTTATTTGCAGGGAAGATCAACTCATCTTCCGTACGTGTGCAACTAAATAAATGAGCGTAAAAAACAAAGGGGTGGGGCTTCTAAACAATTGTTTGTTTGAATGAACATCACTGGAGTAAATCAATTCCCAAAAGTTTTTTTTCTGAATGTTTCAATATTGTTCTTACTATTTTCTTTTCCAGCTGTGTACGTTTATATTAATGTACAATTTGCGCTCACGAGCAAAAATAATACAAAACAAAATGGCACAACCATTCTCATTGTTTTGGTTTTGTTTTTGTTTTACTCACTGCAAAGAACAAAACAAAACGAAAGCAAACGTTTCCTTTTGTTTGTTTTCGTACTCTGCTTTTTCAGTACTATTTGCATTGCAGAAGTACTAAAGTACTCCAGTGACAGATTTAGTACAATTTAAAAATTTCCAAATATCAGCAGACCTGCTAAATGATTTTTTCGTGGCAAAATATCCCTGCCGGCAAATGAGTAGCTAACTACAAAAAAAGCCAACTTTAAGTTAGCTTGTATAGACTAACTTAAAGCCAACAACTAAGCAATGGAAAATTTACATTAACCAAAGTGTATACAAACACTGTATATTTTAAGTAGAGAGAGCCATGTCGATTGGCAAACAAAATGTCATTATAGTCATTATAGTCAAAACACATAGTTTTTTAATACAAAAACTACACTGCCCCGGTAGACTAGCTGGTAGCGAGCTAGTCTATCAGCACCGAGGTTGCGGGATCGAATCCCACCAGAGACAGAAAAAAAATAAAAAATAAAATAAAGTAAAATAAAATAAGAAAAAATAAAAAAAAAAAATAATTAAAAAAAAAAATTAAAAAAAAATAAAAAAAAAATTTACTTTATTGACTTTGTGTAACTATATATTTTTATAAAGTTTTTGCTGGGTAGCTACAAAAAGTTAACTTTTAAGTTAACTGAAAGTAATGCAGAGTCGGACAATTGACTACTTCCTAGGACATCGCAATGTTAAAAAAGTTAGTTAATTACATATAAAAGTAATCCAATTGCCAACCACCACTACTTGAGAAATAGTTAGCTTTAAATTAATTAAAAGTTAACTGAATTGCCTGCAGGGATGATAAAAACAAAGCAAAGAAACCGCATTCTTGTGATTATTGCATCGAATTTAATTCAGCCAAAAGATTTACTGCAGTCTAACGAATCTTTTTTATAAATAAACGACGACTTTTAAGCTTGATTTCTTAAAGTATGGTGAAACGGGGTATAGTGCGGTATGTTGCGACTTGTTGTACAATTTGATCAAGTTGTACAACCATTTGTTACGTTAAAAGTGACCGATGACCGTTGAATAAAAATTCAATTTGATTTGAGCTTTCAAATTGGTACGTGTGATGGCGATTTTTTCTTTCGTTTTTCGTTTTAATTCTGACGTTTTGAAAGCAACAGCGTGCGAAGTAAACAATATTTTAGAAAACTAATACGAAATTCCAATGGACTATTTTAGTAAAGGATATAATAACTACCGGAGCGATTATTTATTCTCTTTTCTTGCTCCTCTTCTTACTCCACTTCATTTATCACTAGTAGTGCTAAAAAATCAGTACTAATGTTGGCTCTATTAAAATAATTTCTTAATAACCTGGCGTTTCCACATGCAAGTACAAATTCGAAAAACTCACTTTTTCACTAACATTCACATAATTTTTGGACTTTCATACATAATACATACACACTACTCGCAAGTAATTACTTGCATGTGGAAACGTAGGGTAAAGCTTAATGAAAAGTTGGTAAACAAATTGTAGCATGTGCTGCGAACGGTCAACTAGTCTATTCAACGCAATTGTACGACCAGTTACAACGTGTAGGGCTCTTAGACAATATATTTTGGGCTCATTACTGGGTTAAACGTATTTATGCCCTGTTCCACTATCCACTCTAAAAAAAGCCAGATAACTGTCGAAGGTGTATTATAAATACGTATGTATAAAACTATAGTACAAGTGAATTTCAATGTACATATGTTATTTTAATGATAAAACTAGTAAAAAATATTTTTAGTAAAATTAAGGTCAAAAAAATTAAATGTTTTACTTAATTAAGTACAATTTAGAAAATGTCATTTGTCATCCCTGTATGATGGTAAAATGATATAAGCGAGGGAGAATTATTGTATGAAGAACTGTGTGACTAAGGAACGTGATCGTAAGAACACAGCTATGGAATTTTCGATAGCCCGACCATATGATACCGTACACTTCAGTATTTAAAAACAAATTTTCTAGAGGGTATTGCTATATTTTATATTTCACTAGCATTTAACCCGCTACTTCGTTAGCGTCTACTTTTTCTTCGTGGACATATCTGTATGCCAAAGTTTACTTTTCTATGTTTTAACTTGTTTAAATTTCGGAAATTCTTAAAGTACCAATTAATATACAAAAAAGTACCACAAATTGTCCTCTTATAGATTCTTATTCACTCAGGACATTGCATCTTGAATTTTATGTTTCTATGTCCAATACTTACGGAAATTCAAAAAGCCCCAGTTAAAGTACCAAAAAGTTCCCTCATGGATTCGTATCCACTCAGGACATTGCCTGTTGAATTTTATGTTTTAAGGTCCAATATTAACGATTATCAAAAAATACCAGTTGAAGAAAGATAATTAGTTTCCCGTATTTCCCATTTTGGTACTTCCTCCCCTCATTAAAGTATCAAAAATTGCAGTATTGTAGTGGGGACCTATGGGAGAAAAATGTTTTAAAAAAAGTACAACAAATAGTTACGATTTTCACCCCTTAAACGTTCGAATTTTGAAAAAGTACCATATCCATATTCGTATTGTTTTTGTTAAGTTTCTTATGTGGTTTAAACTTTATTTCTAGATTTATTGGTTCAAAGGATAGATAAGGTGAAAAAGTACCAAAATTCAGGGTTTACCCGTTTTTTTCCTAAAAGGGCCGAATTTAAAAAAGTACCAGATACCTGTACGCTTATTTTTCTTTAGAACTACGATAAGTATTAGAGTTTTTTTTATATCTCTTTCAAATTTGGAAACTATAAACCAAATTTCATTAAATTATCTTCAAAATCGCGACTTGTACTTTGCGCAGAAAGTTTCATGGACAGTTAGCCAGCCGAACGGACATCGTTAGATCGACTCAGAAAGTGAATCCGGGTTTTTGAGGTCACAGTTAAACCAGGTTTAGTTTATCTGAAAACAGATTTGTGCTGCCATTGCCAAGTTTGCATACAACTATATGATGGAACAGCTTAGTTTTTCTTAAAATGTTGGCCTTTAATCTATATATGGGCATTTCCGTCAAAAGGTCCACCATGACCGAAAATTTAAAAGCTGATTATTTTACGATATTGTTATAGAGAAATATTTAGATTTTACTAATTTTATAAATTTACCCATAAATTTGTTCACTTAGATGAACAATCAGACTGCAAAGTTGTGCAAACGTAATTTCTTATATGTGAGAATGTTTTATTGTATGTTTTCTTTAATATTAAAAATTATTCCAAAAAAATTTTCTTACATGGTCTGTTATCTAAGGAAGAGTTCAAAGAGAAATATGTTATTCGGATTAACGGTAAATTTTTATTTTGTTTTAATCATTATTCAGTTAAATTGTTACGGAAAAAATTTCACGTTCGAAATGTAACGTACGACCCAGATTTTGGCTTCAAAAAAGAAAATACAGAAGATTTTGGAATCAAACCAAAGACATTTAAATGTTATATTGCTACGTAAAATTCTGAAAGTAGTTTGACTAAAGAAGGCACTGAATTACGCCTTTTTATACATGGCCACAAAAACTACTTCTGTTGTTTCACGTTTGAACCGCTTTTTCTTTTGCCATTATCTTTGACCTAGAATCGCGCCCTTCATAAACTTAAGCATAGATAACAGTGCTTTCTTAGTGCTATAATTTAAGGGTTAAGAGAACGTAAAAATATTTGTTGTTTAAAATGTTATTGCATTTTTGATGCGTACGACTGTCACGTTCAACACTTTGGAATTGCCCATATATCATTTCCTTATTTGTGTGTTCCTCTGTTTTGTCTAGCCAGAGCTTTTTGAAGCCCACCGATGGGCTATAAATTTGAAAATTGGCATGCATATGGTAAAACACCTAGACCCAACTCTTACGTAGCCGGAATTTCGGCTGTGGGTGGAGAATGCAGCGGAAAAAGGAGCATAACAAAATTAAATTTTTAACATTTTAGTTTATATTAAAGCCCCCTAATAACATGGGATTTTTGTCTACCAGCGGAGGATTGAGAGGAAAAAGGGCGTGTCAAAATTGAGTTTATTATATTTCAGCTAATTTTAAAGCTACTTTCAGAACAATAAAGCTAAGAATTGCCAAGCATGTGGTACTGACGTTGGGGCTTACCTTAAGGCTCAGTTAGGCGAACGTTGCTGTACTTTATCTGTACTGTATCCATCAGCTGTTCGCTTTTTGTTATATGAAAACCAAAACAAAAGCTTACCGAAATGCAATGTACCGTAGTTGCAACGTACCAATCTGTATAAAATAGAATTTCATGCCGTTGTTACGTGACATTTGTAAGACAGTGATGTATGTTACATTGAATGCGGGTAATTTTGCTCTTTTTTTTGGTACTTTTTTCAGTATATCTATGAAATTGCGACAAAACAACTTACAATACAACATATTTCCAAATATACAAATATACATATGTTTAGATGTTTAAAATAAAGAAATGCATACACACATCCAATGAAAATGGGAAACATATAAAAGACTTTAAATGGAATCAAAAGCTTGTTTGGTGTATGCACATTTACAATATATGTATGCTAAATATTTATATATGCTAAAATACAAATTTATTTATTGTAAATCTATAATATAAATATTAAACTATTAACATTTTTTACATACACAAAATACTGTTTTAATACCATTTAAAGCACGTGGTACCTTTTCTGCACAACGGTCACCATTTTAACATTTTTGATTCCCATCACTGTGTGTTTTGTTTTATGTATACTATTGCTTTTTGTTTATGTATGGGAAAACATATGACACGTTTTTAAACGTTCTATAAGTGCACCAACGTGCTTACAGTACGGTGCGGTACATTACGGGTACAGCAACGTTCGCCTAACTGAGCCTTTAAAGAAGTTTGAATTAAAATTTTTGGACTATAGACGGAGAACTAAGAAAAAAAAAAAGGGTCGTGGCAAAATTTTGTTTTTTTTTTCTCAAAAACCCGACCAAAGGCTTTTTTGTATTGTCTTTAAATTAAGCGTGTTATTTTTTGACTTTGTTAAAAAAGCTTTAACTCGACGTTACCTAAACAGGTAAATTCAGAACGTAATGAGCTGGACCAGGAAGACGATTTCCTAGAACTTGATATTAAATGCCTTCTATAAGTTTGATCTCAAAGCGATGTGTTAATTGTAGATAAACCATGATGAATGCCAAGAAAAAAGTTTGTCAGATGGAATTTGAACTAAGTTCTGTTAAGTTGCCACAAAGCTGTTTGTAGGAAAATTGGCCGAGCACACAACTCACAATTTATCGAAAACTACTGCAACTTCAAAATTGTTCAAACGCAAACACAAAACCTCTAATTAAGTTTTCAGCTCCTACGTGATATTGCTTTACAACAATTGTATGTGGGGAATTTTTTTTAATTAAATTAACAGTACAAATTGTTCAACGTGAGTTTCACCAATTTTCGTTCAACAATGGGTTAATAGCAAATATGCCACAGCTGAATATTCAAATTTAATTTTTGATATGTTTTTATATAAAATTTGTTCCTCTATTAAACAAATAAAATAAATATAAACTTCTTTGCTATATGCCAGAATGTGTGGTGTTTCAATGACATAAGAACCAAGTATATAAATTAAAACATTTCTACAAACATACATATAAATGTATGTATGTATACACAAACATATCGCACACTAAATCAAAAACAGCCACAATTTAAAATTGAAAAATGTTTAGGTGAGACAGAAAACTGGCTTCAACTTTTTAATCAAATTGATTTCCATTAATTTTAAAGAAAATAAGTTAAAGAAGACAGTGACAGTTAAGCTGGTTTATAAAAAAAAATGAATAAATTTTTTTGCTGTGCCTGTTTATGATTTAGTGTGCGATATGTTTACATAAGTTATAAATTACAAAAATATTCTATTTTCTACTTGAATAGTTTTTTGTATGAAACTTTTCTCTACCAGACTTTTATTCTTTACACATACACACATACATCCATACATCGTTGTGCATAGATACGTTATGTACATAACTTTACATAATTCTTGTAAATTGTTGTTTAAGGACGTGTACGAATGTTTTTTATGTAAAAAGAAAGAAGAAAATGTAGATCAAGAATGAAAAAAAGAAAAAAATATAAAAGCTGTTGGAAATATTTTAAGCAAATCATTCCCTCCATCAGGATAGCAGTGAGGGCAGACAACAAAAAAAGGAAATTCATTTAAATGTGTTTTAATAAGTTTTATAATGTTAAATGAAAATTTAGATAATATTTATGTTAAATTCATGTTCTGTTCTCTTTTTTTAAATTGCAGGCACGTTGTACCACTCATTTCTTTGGAATTAATGTAAGTTAAACATTTTTTTTTTAAACCAAATTAAAAATAATTTTGTGTAAATTATCAGGGAAAACTTTTAATGTGTAAAGTTAAAGATAATTGCTGAGGTTGGCATTTATTGCAGATAAAAGTGCACTGATTATGTTTAAAAATATATTAAAAACTATTTTGTCATGCGAAATGTTTGTTTTGTTAAAAGTTTCGGGGACATAGAATTTGGTTGAAAAAATTTTAGTTTCATATGTACACTGAACAAAAAAAGTATGCCCGGAAAAATTTGCAAAAATTATCGCTGCAAATTAATACACTACTGATCAAGTCTTTAATGCAGACAAATTGAATTAAATTTATATTAAATTTTCTAAGCAAAATTTCAAATTTCGTTTGGTATTTGGGTCTTTTTTCGATTTACATGATTTCTCATACAAAACTTTTTCATTTCGATTTACATGATTTTTTTTAGGAATGCGTCTATCGTGCAGATCGAGAAATTAGTGTATTTAGTTGCTATTCTGTGTGAATATTTGTATTATTCATTTCAGACCTCTTAACGTTTATATCGCTCATTTGCTGCAAGACCGGCATAACTCATAAAAATCCATTTACAGATAAACACATTAAAAGTTTTTGATTTGCTCTAACATAAAAGATACAAAGATGAAGCGAATTTGCATCTCTAACTCCAAAATTTCTTTGTTTGAGTTATGCCGTTCGGGTTGATTTCTATGGATGAAAAATAATTAAAAATCGTATAGCAAGAACGTAATCTACATAAAATTCTTAAAAAATTCTCCGAAGAAACCATAATTGACCATAAGCCCCATCGAAAGCCTACCCTCGGAAAAAAATTAAGTATGCCTAAAACCGTAACAAATGATAGAAACACATTTGCAATTAAGTTATTTCTAGAAGGGGTAACATGTTTTTAACTACTATTGTTATCTATTAACAAGAATTTATATGAAACGATCGAATAGCCACGATAGAGCTTTAAAGTGCATGACGAGTGCAACCAAATTGGCCAACCACAAAAACACAAAACTCTGTTAATCTTTAAACATTTATTGTATTATTCTTTTTTATTGTGAAAGATGAGATATCAGACGGAGATTATCAAATCAAACATCGTAGAGAAATATAATCCACTAATAAGAAATTTGCTCTTTAAGCCATGACGGGTGTAACATGCAATGAATTTTCTTTTCGCGCCAAATCTATGAATCTTTATGCTTCGAAGTGCACAACAAATTTATATTTAACCCATTCGCACCTATTGGGACATATGTATCCCACTGAATGATCCCATAGTCCTAGTATTGAAGTTTTTCACTTTAAATGGTTCAAAACTCTCCCATTTAGTTATTTAGACGTTTAAGTACAAATATTAAACAAAGTTTTGCTTATTATCATAACACGTGTTGGTTGGAGAAGTTTTTTGATCAGTTATCCAAAATGTATGAACTAAACCGTAAATCACAGAAATGGTGGAATAAAGTTTTCATAGATTGGTGATGTCAGCTGTAAATTCGTGGATCATATCTATGAATTTACAACGTTAAAAGAAAACAATTTCTTTATTTTGTATACCCTTTTTTTATATGTTTACGACTAATGGGACTTATATGTCCCATGCCAAACTCCTGATGGGACATATATGTCCCACCCCAAGCCTCTTCCCTGGGTAGGGGTACTCAAAAAACAGATAAATATTAGTTTAATATGCATATCTTTGTAAAAATATTGCATTTTAAAAGCTTGAAACTAACTAAGCGTCTCCCGTGCCGAAAGGGTTAAGCTCACGTCTAAAAAATTATATTATTATAAAATATATTTAAATTCCTTAAAAAAAATAAGTTTAAAGAAATTAAAAAATTATATTATTAGCGGAGTTCATTCAAGTATAAGTGATGTAATAGTGCAAATGCAAATTATCATAGTTTTTTTGTAAAATCCAACAACAAAACACACAGAGATTTCGTTATATTTTATAAAAGTGCTATGATATTTCAGCAACATCTTACAATCGAAAAAATGAACACACGCGGTTGCCAATGAAAACCACAGATTTTTCATTTGCTCTTTTGCAAGCCTTATATTGAACTTCGCTATTTGATAAACATTAAGAAAAATTTTAAAAAGCCACAAAATAAAAAATCGATGCAAAAATATTTTAATTTATTTTGTATTTTTATGACAGCTATGAAAGGTGCTGTATCATAATATGATTGCTTCTAAATTTATTATGATTCCCATGATGACAATATGATTACTTCTTAGCTTATTATGACTAACATGACAATAATATGATTAATTTCTTAGCTTATTATGATTAACATGACAATAATTTGATTACTTCTTAACTTAGTATGATTAACAGAATAATAATATGATTAAGGGAAAAATATTATGATGTAATAGTACGAGTATATTTAGTCATGATATGATTCAATAATAATCTTAACATGGTGACTACAATCATAATTCTTATCATAATATGTTGCACTTAGAATATGTTTACCACAACCATGTTTTTTCTTTGGGTGGGCATATGAAATTTTTGCAGCCTCACTTGTTCTACAGTGAGGGAATCAAAGATTCGGCTAAGTCGAGTAAAGCGCCCTGGCTTGCTTTTTTTATTTTGTTGGTTAATGGGTGAGTAATCTAAACCGCTGCATTATGTAAGGTGAAGGGTATTAAAGACTCTTTTTTGTTGACTTCTAGATTTGATTTAATTTTAAAAATCATTGAGTGATAACAAAGAAAAATACAAATCTTGTTTATATTAAAACATTTTTTTTCATTTGTATTATCTTTTAAAATATACGTAAAAGCTGTTGAACTTAAAACATTGAATTATTTTGGCATAAGCTCTTTTATCCGCACACAATTTTAAAGTTCACGTCGCCTATTTATTTACCAAAAATTATTTTTTTTTCGAAATTATTTTATTATTACTTAAAGATTTAAGTTTATGTTAAAAAATGATATCTTAATCCATAAAGAATTAAATTTGACTCACATAACATATGCTTAATGTTGCTTTCCTTCAATTTTCTTTCTAACTTAATAAAAATTATCCTTATCATTTGAATACTTAGGATCCTTAAATCTACAATTTTAATTTTCTCCCTAAATGGTTATGACATTTAAAGGAAGATAAATTTTCTAAATATCTTCTTAATACATAGAGAAGACGTTAATTACATGCCTTTATTAACTTTTTAAGTTTCAAAACGTTCAAATGTTAATATTTAATATAACTTTCACGCCTTTGTAATTTCCGTAAGCTTTTTTCATGAATACTTTTCCAAAGACAAACAAATCTGTAACACAACAGAACTCTTTAAGAAAATCTTAAATAGATGTTGAGCTAACTCATTAACAAGATGATAACGTTTAGAAAAATAACATTAATTTCCACAAAAAAGGGAGTATAATAAAACTAAAATTCATACAGGAGTGTAATTTCAGCAAATCCATTAGCATTTGTAGCACATTTTTGTTATCCTTCAATGTATAAAAATGTAAATAAAAATAAAACAAAGTGGCATTTATAAACAGTCACGTGTCATTGGGGGTATCTATTGCTAAGAATACTTACAGGAAAATACATTAACATACCTAAAGTGTTAAAAGGAACACCATACTACTCTTGGTGAACTCCAATAGTTCTTTAATTATCTAAAAAAAAAATTTTAATATTCTAAGGACCACTTTCATTTGATAAATGATTTTTGGAAATGTCGCTAACATTGTTTTTAAAGGGTGCTCGAACACTTGAATTTATTTAAACAATTACACTCATAAAATTATTACAGTAACTGATTGTAGGTTATTAAATTCGTTTTCGGTACTGTTAAAATTGAATAAAAATATAGTTATTTTACGAATAAATTTATTTTTCAACATTTATGTTTGTTATTAAAAAAACAAACTACCAAAAAATAATGTTTTCCGTATTTTTTTTTGTTAATTTGTTTGATTTTTATCGGTTAAAATATATTTTTTAAAAGTAAAAACTATTAAATTTTAACGAATATGATGTTCAATAAATAAAAAACTTAGAAATTACTGAAAAAATCATTTGTTTTAAATGAAATGTAAATGATCCGTTTTTTAAATGAATTTTAATTTGTTTCAAATGAATTTTCGTTTGAATTTAACTACATAATATTTTGAGTGTAATTTCAAGGACCCTTAGGGCCATTATTACAACTTGAAGTTAGCTACAGTTAAAATTAAATTGACAGATAATAATGTGTTATCTGTCAAAAAGCGTCTGTTAACTGTCGGATAACAGCTAACACCAAGTTATAATAATGGCCCTTAATATTATTTTAAACTCAAATTCGTTTAAAAAATGGCCAAAGAATGTAAAATGTGAATTATAGAAACTTTATGAAAAAAAAAAAATGAACTTCAATTTCTGCAGAAAACAAATTAATGGTGTTTTCTTTTCTACAAAAAAATGTGACATTTTATTTAAAAAAATGCAATTTGGTGTCTGTTTCTTAAAAATTTTACTCCCGAAAAGGTTGAGTTTTTTAGAATAAAGCAAGCCACCCTTTACGGGAGCAACATTTTTAAGAAACATACACCAAAGTTGCGTCATATCTTTCAGACAGATGGCAAGTTGTAGCAAACAATGGAACTGTATCCAGCCCTTTGTCCATGCCGAGAGGCGTTCCTCAGGGGTCAATACTTGGGCCGCTTCTATACTCGATGTATGCCAACGACCTTTCTTCTCAGATCAAGCACTAAAACATGCATATGTATGCCGATGATGTCCAGCTATACATTGACTGCACCAAAACATCGTTGAGTCATAAAGTTGGAAACCTCAATTACGATATCCAAAAGATTTATAACTGGGCTACGGCAAATGACCTATGCTTAAATCCAAAAAAATCGAAATACCTAATCATTTCCAAGAGGAGCATGGTATGCTCAGAGTATATGGTATGCTCAGAAGTCTATGGTATAGTCAACCGTTCACAGCACCGAAAATAAGAATGATGATAGCTAGGGCATACCTAATACCAAAACTTACTTATTCTTCTGAAGTTTTCGCCGGGTGCAATGCTAATGACAAAAGAAAACTGAACACTACGTTTAATAACATTATACGTTACATTTTTGCTATACCCAGGCTTGCGAGTGTAACAACATACTCCAGACGAATCCTTGGAATGACTTTGGATAACTATCTGAAGTTTAAGAATTTACTTTTTCTTCACAAAATTATTATTACTAAGGAACCCAGGTACCTATACAAAAAGCTAACATTTTCATCATCTGCAAGAAATAATGTAAAATTAATGTTCATTTATGTTATATTTCAAATGTTATTAATGTTCATTTATGTTATATTTCACTAGATATTTCACAAATATATCTGATAACTCATCTGATTCTGAAGCTGTTATTCATAAGATTTTATATCTTGTTGTTTTAGAAAAGCAATTATTAATAATAAATACAAATACAAATTGCACTTTTTTTAAAAAAAAAATTTCACATTTTTTGTAGAAAAGAAAACACCATAAGAAATCATAATTAAGTATATTTTAATTTTTGATTTTATTATACCCACACCACAATAGTGGAGAGGGTATTATGCATTTGTGCTGATGTATGTAACGCCTTAAAATATTGGTCCTAGACCCACCTTAAAGTATACCGATCGTCTTAGAATCACTTTCTGAGTCGAACTAACGATGTCCGTCCGGCTGGCTGGCAGGCTGGCTGGCTGGCTGGCTGTCCATGTAAATTTGTGCGCAAAGTACAGGTCGCAATTGTGGAGATAATTTGATGAAATTTGGGTCATAGGTTCTTATTGGCACAAGAACTAAGCTTATTGAAAATGGGCCGAATCGTAGGACCACGAGGGAAGTTAGGGGGAAATTTCTTCCTCTCAGAAACTATCAAACCGATTTCAATGAAATTTAAAACATAGATAGAACCATATCTATACGGACACAAAATGTATGCATTTTTTAAAAAATAGGACCACGAGGGGAGATAGGGGCAATTTCTGCCTCTCAAACCGATTTTAATGAAATTTAAAACATAGATAGATCCATATCTATATGGACACATTAGCGATACAGTTTTTCAAAAATAGGACCACAAGTGGAGGTAGGGGGCAATTTCTGCCTCTCACAAACTTTCAAACCGATTTTCATGAAGTTTATAAACATAGATAAATCTATATTTATATGGACACATAAGCATGATGTGTTTTTAAATACTGTGGTGTAGGGTATCATATGGTCGGACTTGACCGACTATACTTTCTTACTTGTTTTTAATTAGTATTGTGGTTATTTTTGATGAACTGTTTATGGTTTTTAATCCAAATTTTTATATATTCAATTAGGCTTAAGTTCATCAAATTTAATTTTCATTAAATTATTTTTATGAAGAAAGGAATTTTACAACATGAATTTAATTGAAATTTATTGATAATTTTTCATTCTTGACTGCCGCGGGGCACGAACACAGGCTTTCACGAACAGGTTACCCGTACATGTTTCAATTGTAACCACTCAATCTCAGCAGAGGGTTTTGCACTCACAGCCATTGACGACTGCTGGCAGTCAATAGTCAAACATCAATCTTTAAACCAAATTGTATTTTTAATTTAATTTTAATTTTTTAATGACTGTTATGATCGGGTAGATAGAAAGGAATATTACTTGGAATCTTATAAACAAAATACCGTAATTTCTTCTCAGAATAATGTCATTCCTGCAAAAAATTACACAAAAGAATGTTCTTATTATCGTTTAAGCCAGATTAAGAACTTTTAGTTATAAAGTGTACTTGAACATGATGAACACTTAGGCCTGATTTTCGAGATGTGGATTTAATTTGAACTTAGTATAACGTAGTCTAAAACTCGGGTTTTCCAGTGAAGTATGATTTTTTTATTATTTCATTAGAGATCAACATTTAAAGCAATACTAAGTTGTTACATCAAAATTTTTTATTCAGATTTTTCTTAGATTTACTAAACCTGGTTTAACTGAGATCTCAAACACCCAGTATAGAAGAAAACCATTTGAACGGATCAGAAAATTATTGTTTTGTGATCTATATACTTATATAGCAATTGCTTCTGGATCTTACTTATAAGTGTAAACGCAGGTTATAATAACGTATCTTTGTCCAGAAACTCAGAACGTTATGATTTTTTTTTTTTTAAGAATAATATTTGCAATTTGGATTAAAAATAAGATAAAAAAACTATGCGATCTTAAACAATGTATTAAAAAATAATTACAAAAAAATATGTTCATTCAATTACTTCATATAATTAAAAATTATTATCAAAATAATTTTTGGGAATACAAAGTTTTAATTTAAAAGATATTGTTATTCGTGCTTAATTCCCAATTTTTATTCTTGATAAAAACACTGAAATTTATTGTTGATGGGATAAGCTATTCCTATGTGCATTTCACTGGTTGCTTAGGCCAGATCGTCAGGAAACTTCATCCAAAAAGATTTAAAAAAAAACTAAATGTAAGGACAGATAAACTAACTGTTTATTGTTGATGTTTTTGTTTAAACTTTCATGTTGTTACAAGTAGAAATGTTGCTTATAAGTCTTATACGTTTAACAGTTTATCTGGTTTAATATCTTTAGTTTTTCTAAAATCTTCTTGGATGAAGTTTCCTGACGATCTGGCCTAAGCAACCAGTGAAATGCGCATAGGAATAGCTTATCTCATCAACAATAAATTTCAGTGTATTTATCAAGAATAAAAACTGGGAATTAAGCACGAATAACAAAATCTTTTTAATTAAAAATTATTTCAAAAAAATAATTAATAAAGTAATTTAATTCAGCAAACAAGCAATCAAATTATTTGTAATATTCAGTCAAAATTTTTATTGAATAAATTGAAATTCGAATTAAAAATTAATTCAGTTAGTTTTGTATAAGTATAAATAACACCATGTTATTTTTTGATGATTGCCCCATTTTTTACTTTAAGTCCTTTATAAAGCGTATTTAAATACGTGCAACTTTCCTAAAAGAACTAACACCAAACTTGTCACGAAGTTGTTCTAAACTAGTAGGGACCGTTTCTAGTTCTAACATTTTATATGACGGGGACTTGTCACTTTTACATGGCGATGTCCTAGGAGGGGGTTAACTGGCACCTTTCTGACACTTTGTACCGAAATAACCTAAATGGACACATTCAAATTCGTTTAAAATAATGTCTGACTAAGAAATTGTCCCGTGTGAACCATGTTAATATTATAGATTCTCTTATGTATTAAGTAATATAACAACAAAATCAGCTACTACCCGCACTAGTAACATAACTAGTTTTGTGTAAATTTCCTTTCATGGAGTAACATTATCACCAGTTAAGTGAAATGTTTAATTAAACCCATCACAATTCGTTCCTATTTATAACAATATCGTATTAAGTGGTCGTGGGATAATTGCTTTAAAATCGTTTGACGCAAATTTCCCGTAGGGTTGGTTAAGTGTAGTTTCCTAAGACTAGAACTCACACTAAAAGTGTACAGTTTCCACATAAACCCGCATTTCGATAAGCACTTTAACCCTCTATCGGGCAATACCGTAAAAATGATGGGATGTAGCCCATATTTTTCTATAAGAAGATGTAGTCAAAAAGCAGAAAAAAAGTATTAATTTACAGGTGAAAAAATATTCTCGGCGTACTAGTCTTTCTATCTGTTTGTATGTAGTAAAACATCACAGGTTAATTTTATTTATAAAAAAAGTTTAATTGAGCGATGGGACAAAAAGAGGTTAAATATTTAATATTGTTTACGATAGTGGTAGCCACGGAAACAATTTTCAACGCTCTGAACTTTTGTTGGCCTTTCTGCCTACCCAAATTGGAAAATGCGTGTCACCACCGAAAATAGACAATTGAATGAACAGCTCCTTTTCCAATACCTGATTTGCCAGGCTGTAGTCATAAAGGCTTATCGATATTTTGAGCAGATGGTCGCCATACAAACGTTTGCACGCCTATCTAAAGAAGGCCTTTTTTACAGCCTCGAGAAATAGCTGCTTTACTAATTTTCTTTAAAAGTAAAGATTTATTTTTAAAGATAACGAGTCCTGCAATGAAAAACTGGACTCGTTTCCTTCGAAAATAAACTGGTTACCGATACATTGTTGGAAGCATTGACCTTGTCGGCGTGCAGATGTTTGTATAAAATTAATTTATTTGTAGAGACCATATCCATAAAATCGCAAAATAACCTAACCAGAATGTTGCGAGTCTTAACTCGAATATGGAATCGATTTATTACTATTCCTGACATGTACTCCACTTATGTGAAAATTGTATTCTCGGATTATTTAAGGGCTGTTGATTTCATGAATTTGTTTGCTTTCTTCCATACTCAGGAGCATTTGATTGTTGCTTATCAGGCTTGTTGGTTTTCCAAAACTTTCAATACAGACAAATGTCGGTGCCAGACGAACACATTTGTTGTCCTTTCATAACATAGTATTCGCATCTACTTCGCGGATTAAGGTCATGTATTCTATTCAAAATCCTTTCTGCTCTTTGTTAATTAATTTCGCTATCATCTGGCAATGTATGGGTCTCGATATTATTTATGAAAACATAAGAAATTTCTACGAAATCGATGAACTTGATCAATTGTTCATCAGATATTTGCTCCAAATTAATATTTTTCTTATAAGGGCATTTAGTTATATCCATTTTTAACACAATAATGAAATAAAAGGGTCCACAAAAAAGAAAACGAAGCAAACAATAGTGTTTTACTGAACAAGAGGTAAAAAACAGCAACAAAAAAAGAAGGGAAAATGTTTGTACACAAACACCACCGAGATCGTCCGGAGAAAGTCTTCAGTATTTTGTTTAAGAAACACAATATTTTTTTTATATTTTTTTGCATAAAATACATAATAGAACCCAGAAAATATCGCGTATTTACTTTAATAGTGACTTAATAAAAAAAATCCATTTCTAGTTAAGCGCGTTTAAAGTTTTAAATATACTCAAACCACTAAGAAAAAATAACGACACATTCTCTTCAAACGAGGAAAGTATAAAAGATATAAGTTGAATTTTTGCATCACTGACTTTTTTTATGTTATGTCACTATTGAAGTAAATAAGCGTTATGTTTTATATTTATCGTAAAATTATAAAGCCGATCACTTTATTCTAAATCTGATTTTTTTATAGTTGCGAAAAAATAAATTTGCGATATAATTTTCGTTGCTAAAGAAAACTAGACAAAAAAACAATAAATTCTCTTTAACGTGTAAAGTTGCAACAACACAAAAATATTCCTACAATTTTAACTGACCCGGAAACTGTATTAAAACCAAATAAAAAATGTATCTCTCGAAATTCCGTGCGTATGAAATTAAAACAATAAATTAAACACATTTCTTATAGAAGAAGAAACATGTAAGCTTTAAGGGTTGAGAAATTGTTTTCATGTTTTAAATATAAATAAAAAGAAGAAAATTCCCGTATTCTTTTTTTTTTAATTTATTTACAAATTAATTCTTTTGCAATTGTTGGCCTCAGCGCCTAAAAGGCATTGTTGAGGCAAGTTGGCATAATAATAATTTCCATAAAAATTATATGTTGATTACAAAAAAAAACTTTTATTTTAAAAAGTTAATTAAATTAACTTGAGATCAGTTAAATCGATATCATTATATAAAAAGTTAATTTATATATTGCCGAATGTGTTGTTTAAGAAGTCTTTTAAAGACGGAAATTCTTTATTTATTTTTAAAAATTTGGGATAATTTATTAAATTCACGACTAACCACAAATTCCACGCGTTGTTTGGTTGTTTCCAACATACACCAGGCGTTTCTTAAGTCTTTATTATTTCTTGTTTTTATCGCACGATTATTCCTCATGAAATGTATAGTGTGATGGCCAAATATTGGGGGAGTTGCTTTAATACCATGTGAGATAAGACCATGATGGCTTTATCTCTCATTCAATTTTTTTTTCATCTGAATGGGAGATAAAGCCATCAAGGCCTTAGCTCACATTAGCAATTTTAGAAAATGGCTTTATCTCTCGTTTCAGCTCCGCAGACACTAAAGTTAAGTATTGAAATCTGACTCAGCATACTAAAGCTTTCCTGCGTGGTGGCCTTCTTAGGGGTTTTTTCCTCCAGTAGGACGCGGCAGGTGGCTTCGCTGAATAAAGTTTTCCTGCGTGCGTCACAAGAATAAAAAAAAATTTTCTTCAGTGATAACTAAGGATTTTCCTTTTTGCAGAATGTTTACACCATTCATAATAATATTCTGAAAAAATATGGCTTTATCGCTCATTTGCGAAAAAAAATATGGCTATTTCGCAAAATTTTAAATATGACCTTACCTCTCACTGATTGGGCAATAAGGCCATTATGGCTTTATCTCTTTATATTGAGCAATAAAGCCATCCCCCCAAATATTGTGCAGACACTTGAATACGTATATTAGAAGTTGCATCCTGGAAATACCATATTGGTAAAAAGCATATTGCAGCATTCTGCTATTTTCTTATAAATCTGGTAACAATATTGAAACAGGGAAATATATAATATAATATTCTCTTTTAATTTCTCTGAGTTCAGGGGTAGGTGCTTAGAATTATTCTTATATCATCAATAAAAACAATAACTAAGTATGAAAAAATACTGAGAAACAATTCTTAGTCAAATTTAGTTTTGCTTATATTAGAACTTGCTGTGAATAAAGCAAACAGTTTTAAAGTATTTAAAAATTTATAAAAATTAAGTAGTTGGGCTCCTATGACAACCAAGTTGAACCAACGTTGACATATGAAAAAAATCAAAAGTTTAACTAGTTTAATGTAAACACTAACCAATACATGTCTAGCCAAATACTAGTTACTTTGTATGTAGCAGTGATGCCAACTTTTTGAGAGCAAAAAGCACTTTAAAATTTAAAAAAGCACTACTTCGAACAACAAAAAAAGCGTTAGAAAGCACTAAGCCATTTTTACAATTTAATTAAACACAAAACAAGTTGCATTCGGCTGTGCAAAATATGACATACCTCCAAAATTTAAAAAAAGGCGACGGCTTTGATGAGAGATTTTAATTTAAAATTTAATAAAAACAAAATATATTTACATTCGTATATAAACATTTTTAAATGTATTATTATCATCAGCTGAGTTTGAATTAGCCATAAAACAGTTTTAAAGTAATACAGTGCGAACTCGATTTTCGTAACCCGAAAAAATCGCACCTGTTGCAATTACCGAAAATTTGCAATGACCGACCATTCTTTATTTTAATAAAAAACCTTATATTTCATCGTTTAAATAATTCTATATTAAAATCGTGCAAAGTTTAATAAAACAATTGGCGTATGATATTGTCCAATTATTTTAACCTATGTACGCTTCTGAATAAAGAACACACATAAGGCGCAAAATAGAAAAACATGTATGTTTGTATTCTGATACTTCTGATACTTTTTGCAATAGCACTAGAGGTAGAAGTGTACAACACGCGGCTAATCGGAGACGAGTGTCGTGTGTTTGAAAACTAAAGCCCATGAAAAATGGCAGGTTACACAACGCTCATTATAAATGCATTTTCTGTCAGCTGTTTTTGAAACAGTGTCTACATCTTTGAAAAAATGTTTAGTGAAAACAAATACATCATTTTTAATTACGATTGCTTAATATGTTGTCAACGCTAAAAAGTGTGACGTTTTGTAAAATTTCCAAATTGCTAGGAAGCCTAGCTCTAGGCCTTCTTAAAATTGTACCCCAAATAGCAAATCTCATCGAAGTCAGCCTCTTTATAATCAACGTTTTAAAAAAGCACTAAAGGCACTAACGAAAAATGGAAAAAGCACCAAGTTAATGCTTTTTTTTTTAGTTCGGCACTATGGATAAAATTTTGGCGTTTTGAGGTATCAAAAAGCACCATAAATAGTGCCAAAAGCACTAAGTTGGCATCGATGGTATGTTGGGTAGTTAGGCTTTCTTCTCTCTCTGTGTTGCCAGAGTGTTGCCAGAATTAAGGGAAAATCCCTGCATGTAGGTATTTTTGATACTAAAATAGATGCGTAGGGAAAAACGTACAAATTTTTTAAAAGCTCTAAAATGTAGGTATTTTTCGTCATATCACATTATCTATGAAAAGCAAATGAAGTAAAAACGATTTTTAGTAATATTTTCGTGTCCAAAAGGGCTGAAAAATTTTCTTTTCTCTAAAATCGCTTAAAAATATATTTCCAGAGTTGTTGGTGGTTTCCAAAGTGGGCGACACTAAAATGTTTATAAATGTTTTTTCTAGAATATCATTCAATGTTGAAAGATTGATTTAAATTTAATTAAAAGTTTGTTTAATTTTTTTTAGTTTAGTACTTTTTTTTGTGGCGTTGAAAATATTAAAGCGGTACATGAATTTCTTTAGAAAGCAACAACAAAATGACAAAATATTTATGACTTTGTTATTGCTCTCAATGTTATTCTTTGGCGTTGCGTTTTATATAATTAGGCCCTTAATATAAACATTCGAATAAAATTTATTTTTTATAGCAATTTTTTTTTCTTCTATTTTTATGACAAAATCAGATTTTTTTTTTAGCATGTGTAGGTATTTTTTAGAAAAATCCACTGGCAACACTGGTGTCAGGCGTCTTCTATGCCCTACACTCATACATAGATATGTATATTGTATGTATATTTATATGATATTGATTAAAGAGTTTTAATTTAAATTTTTGACAGCTGTCTTTCAAAATGTTTTAGACAAAATGTCAAGGGAAATGTGTAAAGCTTCTGTCTAGATGCTAAAATGTTTTTAAATTTTCAATCTTAAGACTGAGCAAGCCTAAAAACATTTTTCATTTTACTGACATTTAGACTGACATCTATTTCAAATTTATTTTTCCAGACAGTAAAAATTTTTCTTGCATACATCTAAGAAATGTTAATACATTTTAAAGCGAATAAATAAAACCAATCATAGAATGAAATTCTTTGCATCTGTCAGTTATTTTCCATTTTCAACGTGAATTTTATTCTTTTTGAAAAAACAAATACATACGCGCTTTTCAATTTCTCTATATTTTTTTTGTTAAACTTCTTTATTCAACTAGGAAGTTTATAGCTCTAAACTATTATTTTCAAACGATGTTATTTTTATAGCAATTTGTTACGGTTTTACACATAAGCATACATTCACATATATTTTCAAATATTTCATTCCATTTTGCCAGGAGAAGACAGCTAAAAGTACAACAAATTTTTCACATGTGAACAAGTTGTCAAGTATGAAATATTTTTATGAAAAAACTTACCTAAAGGAAATGTTGGGGAAAAAGATAAAAGAAAAAACCCTTCAGCAGATATGAAGAATGAAAAAGTGCTTTTCGTTTTGTGAATGAAAGTCGGAAGAAAATGTTGCAATAAAAAAAAGCTGAAATTTATATGAATTCTTAACACATTAAGTAGTATTTTATTTAAGAAAAATGTGTTTAAATTTAAAGATTTTAATGAGAGTAAAAAGTCTAATACGTCTTATATTACATATATATATTTCTTAAATTTCGAATTCGCATAATCAGTTTTTGTAACAGCAAGACTTTTATTCCTCTTAATACCCGTTTCCTAGGAGTTGTGCCTAAACTAGACAATACAAAATGTTTATAGACATAAAACCAGGGAACTAATCATGTGTTAAAGTTAAATCTTTTTAATTTTTTTATTATGACTTCAAAATTAAATTCTTTCTTATTTGTCAGAAAAAAAAGACTTGAACAAATCATTTTACATACACAGAAAAGGAGACTTAAAAAATATTTGGTTTTATAAAATTTATATTTCGATGGCTAAATATAAAAAAGGACTAACTCGATTTTTTTGTTTGTTTACAGGGGAGTAACCAACACTTAATAAAATCCGTAAGATTTTAGATAAAAAAAAAATTATCATGCAATTTTCAATACAAATATCCAACAAATGCTGTACTACAACTCCTTAAAAATTTTATATCAAGATACATGTGGCATTAGCTACCAGAATAAACAGAAAAAGCTATTTAAGAACAAAGAGTTAGGCATTTTTTATATTAAGCCATCGATTTGTTTGTATATAATACAAATTATTTCTTTAATTTAAAGAATACAACCAGCGAAAAACAGAAGGAGGCAGAAGAGACCTTCTAGAAGGTCTCTAGAAGTCATTCGATCCATTCCATCTCTTTTACACACTTTGTCATTGCGAAGAAGGCCTTCCGCTCTCGCTTCTTTCACAGTTACATAGAAGGGAATATGGAATGGTAACTTATATTTTATACGAAAGAGCCGAAGCCTTCTATGAGACATTCTTATGTGGTTAGATAAGAAAGGTAATGGAATCAAAAAAAAATTTGTATGTGACTTATTATACCCCAGATAATGTTATTAACTAGGTAGTTCTTTTGAAAACATATGAAAGTAGAGAATCATTAGCACATTTACGTAAATATAGTCTACATCTTTTTTTAATATTTCTTCAACTTTTAGGCATTATAATACTTCTCAGTTGTTATTGATAAAAATTTTTTCGTATTAATGATGAAACAGAACTGCGGCTGAAGGATGTTTTTCATACAGTTTGTTATAAAATGATGTCAGAGAATGCGGTCGAGAAATAAAATTAACTTTATTTAGAAGATGTTTTTTCCAATGCTCTCACTTATTCCCTTAACAATGCTACCATACTTTCATTCAATTTCATATATTTTGTAAACACAGAAAAATATGAACAAAAGAAAATGAGAGAAATGAGAGAGAATTTGAAGTTACTGCCGACGTTTCAATTATGGGCTTTAGAATTTTTGCCTGAAGTGTCAGACTCAATTCTATTTCATCATTTATTTTGAGGACGTTTGTTCCAATGTTCTCACTTATTCTCTTAACAATGCTACCATACTTTCATTCAATTTCATATATTTTGTAAACACAGAAAAATATGAACAAAAGAAAATGAGAGAAATGAGAGAGAATTTGAAGTTACTGCCGACGTTTCAATTATGGGCTTTAGAATTTTTGCCTGAAGTGTCAGACTCAATTCTATTTCATCATTTATTTTGAGGACGCTTGTTCCAATGTTCTCACTTATTCTCTTAACAATGCTACCATACTTTCATTCAATTTCATACATTTTGTAAACACAGAAAAATAAGAACAAAAGAAAATGAGAGAAATGAGAGAGAATTTGAAGTTACTGCCGACGTTTCAATTATGGGCTTTAGAATTTTTGCCTGAAGTGTCAGACTCAATTCTTTTTCATCATTTATTTTGAGGACGTTTGTTCCAATGTTCTCACTTATTCTCTTAACAATGCTACCATACTTTCATTCAATTTCATACATTTTGTAAACACAGAAAAATAAGAACAAAAGAAAACGAAAGTAATGAGAGAGAATTTGAAGTTAGTGCCAATCAGTGATGTTAGATGTTTTTTTCGAAATATCGTCAAAATTTAAAAAAAAAAATCCAAAATCGTCAGTAGTTTTGAAAAAAATCGTCAAAAAATCGTCATATAAAAAATCGTTTTTTTTATAAACACGGATATATCACTCTATTAAAACATAAAAAAATAATAAGTATAAAATCATACAAAACCAAAAAATATAGAATTTTTAATACTTAAGACGATTTGGTGCGGCTTTGATATTGCTCTCCGGAGATTTTCGTCAAACAATTCCCGTCATCCCCAAATCTTCTGCTGCAGATGAACTTAACGCCTGTCTGAAATCGTCGTCTTTGTGGAGGCATGTCCCGAAGTTGCAATTGACCGCACACATTAGAGTCGTGTTGCAGAACGAACCATCGGCTGCCGAATTCTCGAGACAACTGCTGGAGCTTGGCAACAGCCAAATTCCTATTGATGTTTCGAATGGATTGATATCGTTCCCTGAAAATTTTTGTAAATTCACATCGTCCAAGGAGGAGCTCATCAGCAAAGTGTTCCCCGACATTGCACAAAACTACAAAAAGCTCGATTGGATTGGTGAACGGGCAATAATAGCAGCGAAGAATAAGGACGTCGATAACTTAAACTTAATTTATCAAAGTTAAATCGCAGGACAACTACATATAGGGTTCCCAACTTTTTTTGTTGCAATTAAAGTACATTGATTATTAAAGGTTAAGAAAAAAAGTACACAGTATAAATATAAAGTCCAATTAATTTCTTTTTATTGTTATATTTAAAAATGTTTTTTTTTTGCTTTTCGCAAGTTTTATCAAACAATTACACTGTGCTAGAATTTGGCAACTGGCGCTTAAACCTTGTTCGGGTACGCTGAATCCAATACCGGTTCAAAAACGGTTCAGTTTATTGTAATTACATACGAAAAAAAAACAAAAATCCGCAATAAAATTTCCTTTAAACGTTAAATTTTTTTCTAACATGCGCTGTCGTTTTAGAAACATTTTTTTTTTTTTTTTTTTTTTGGCAACAAAAATAATTTTTAATCAACATTTCGAAATATTTGTTTGTTAAAAATCTACTAAAAATTACAGCTATAAATTATTAAAATCTGTTAACAACTTTTGATTTTATTCACAAAAGTCAAAAAATTTTAATTAATTTAAAAATTTCATAAATCGCAATATTTGTATGGGAGCCCCCTTAAGAAGTGGTGATAAGGAGCAAGTATGTTAAGGAGACTCCTTGGCTGTTATGGTACGTTTTCTTCAATATATTTCTAGTCTGTATTAAACTTTTTGTATGGGAACCTCTTAAGGAATGGACATTTTTAAATTTTGTTTTAAATATTAGTTAAACGAGTCACTTTTGTGCTCGCGATCTAAAAGCAGGCAGTAATTTGAAGGAGTTTTGCACTCGTGTTTTGAAAGCAGGCAGTTATTGTACTCAAATAAAACAAACAAGTGAAATAGTGCTGTCAGATTATTTATTTTTTCGAAAAATCGTCCTGCCAATATAAAAAAAAACATCAAAAAATGGCCCTGACTAATATTAACTAGTTGTTTTTTAGTTTTTCTAAAAAAAAAACTTGTACAATAATGGCTTATAAACCACTGATGGTTTAAACGCTGGTTTAGTTGAACTAAACTTGAATTTATATGTAGTTTAAACTCAGCAACTATAAATCATTCTCCCATCTGTTATATGTGGTAAAAAAATAACATGTGACAGCACTACGATAAATCTTATCAAATTCATATGGTCTGTGTTGGTAGTTTAAACGCCGAATTTTATGCGTTTAAAGATGGTTTATATATTTAGTGATTTATAGATTTTTGTACATCAAATCGCTCTCTACTGATTCCATTCAAATAAATCATATTAAAAATGTTAATTTTTGTGTTGTATTATTACTCTAAAGTTTGTCTGAAGGCTTAAAATTGGGACGAGGTGAAGTTCGTCGAGTCCGCTAGTAGATATAAATATATATTCGCCTCTATATACATATATTAACTAACCCCCCGTTTCCACATGCAAGTGCAAGTTCGAAAAACTCAATACACGGACACTTTTTCACTAACATTCACACAATTTTTGTTCATTCAGCCAATCGGCTGTTTCCTCAAATTTTTGTTGATAATACGTATACACTACTTGCAAGTAATTACTTGCATGTGGAAACGTTCGGTAAGAAAAAAACTTTACTTGACAGATTAAAGTGTTAAAAATTTGATGAAAGATTAAAGTTTAAACTAAATTTATTGACGGGATTAAATCGTCAACACCTAAGTGACTCTACATTCAAAATCGTCAATCGTCATTTTGGTAAATTCAGCGAAAAAAATCGTCAAAATGACGTAAAATCGTCACATCTGACATCCCTGGTGCCAATTCACACGTTGCAAGTCTTATTGATCAGCTTGCTACCTTAGAGGCGAGAGAGAGTGAGAGAGAAATGTTTATTTCCCTCTCGTCACTCTCGTTATAAAGTAGCCAGCTGATCAATAAGACTTTAGGGCTTTAGAACTTTTGCCTGAATTTGAAGACTCAATTCTGTTTCATCATTTAAAGCCAAATATTGCGGCAAATGTAGTTTAGGGTAGACAATTCGTTGATAATGTCACCAACATAGTCGACAAAACTGGTGACTTAGAGAAACTTGCAACCACATTTTCTTAGGGTACATACTGACGTGTATGTACATAATATTGTACACGCAAAGAATAAACATGGTTGTGGTTAACATATAAGAGCAACACATATTATGATAAGATTCATGATTGTTATCACCATATTACGATTATTATTGAATCATAATATGACTTAATATATTCGTAATATAACATCATAATATTTTTACCTTAATTATATTCTTATCCTGTTTATCATAATAAATTAAGAAGTTATCATATTATTTTCATATTAATCATAACAAATTTATAAGTAATCATATTATGATACAAAAAATTAATTTTTTTTGCATAGATTTTTTATTTTGTGGCACTTTACAATTTAATGTTAATACAATTTCTTATTTTATTTAATTTTTATAAAATTGTTTTTTTAATGGATATTTTTTAATAGTTGAACCGCTCACTTACAAATAATTCGATAGGCATATGTAAAACAAACGACACAACTGATGGAAAATTATTTTACAAACCGAAATAACAAAATATTATTAGAGCAAAGATATTTTGATTGCATCTTAAACATATTATGATAATTGTAAAGAAAGCTGTCATGTTATGGCTATTAAATATAATGATATGGTTGTGTTTTGAAAGTTATCATATTAGAAAAATAATAATTTTTTTGGGTCAACAATACTCAAATTTATAATTGCGGTAAACATTAAAATGTTTACAGTAACAATAATATTGCTGATATTAAATAAAAATAAAAATTTTTTGTGTACGAAAACCATTTATTATTACAATAAATATAGTGTAGATGCCGTTACCATGCTTAGCCATATTTTTTCTGCGTGTATATGAATGAAACTTTTGATCTAATTCAAGACCACATTTGCAAATACCAAACATAGTTTTAAAGTCCGTGAAAGAACGTTATACCTTAAGGAGTTCGTGAAACAAATAAAAATTAGTGTGTCCCTTCTTTCTCTATAATTCAATTTCTTCTTCCCTTATTTAATTAAGCTATTAAACCTTTTTAACAAGTCTCTTTGTTTTATCAGTTTTTCTAGTCGTTATTCTTCTTTTATGGGCCAAATATTTATTCTATAACAATTCATTACTTACTTTTTCTTCCTCGAAAAAATGCGTGTATGTTGTTACTTTATTATTTATTTGGAAATGAATTTAATAGGATGCCTCCAAAAAAAACGTTAACTTAATCCGAATGATCTACACTCAAAAGAAAAATCAATCCGTTCGTACTCAAATGCATCCGAAGCGGTATTAATTGCACGGTGAGTACGAATTTGTACAGAAAGATTGATTCAAGTACGGAATTTCAATTGCGAAATACTTAACCATGTTCAATCCCGAATTCTTACTTAAAATAATCCAAAAATTAGATTGATTGAGTAAAACTAAGATTGAAACAAGGTCAAAATGCGTTTGATTCAAGTACTATAACGTTGATTAAATACCGAATTCGTACTTGGATTAAACCAAAAGTGAAATTAGAACAAGAATTTTATAATCATTGATTTATTTACCCGTTCATTTCCGATATGGTTTTTACTTTAAAAACTTAATGTACACACGTAGAAAAAACATATGGTTGGAGGAAACCATATTCTAAGAGCAAAATACTATGGTTGGATTTTAACAATGCTTATGTTTGCAGGTTTCCATATTATGTTTAAATATGACCATTAAGCAAAGCAAGCAACTTTTGTAAAATGAAAATGAACAGAATGTTGTTGCTTTTTAATCATTTTATTTTAAATTTTAAATTAAACATGCAATTTTTTTAAATATTAAAATTTCGAACATATTATTGGTGTTTAATATTAATCATTACATGTTTGGGGGCAACCATAATATGGTTACCGTGATAATAAAATGGTTAGGGTAAACATAATATGTTTAAGTGTATAGTTGCAGCTTTATTTTATTAAAACACTTAATTGTTAAATTCAACCATATTTGAAAATTCAAAAAACAACAAAAGTTTGTTTGTTGCTATTGCAGGGACCAAAATATGTTTTTTTTAGCCATACTTCAACCGTGTTTTTTCACTGAATGCATATATAACTGAAAATATGAACTAAATGAGAAGCAAGAGTTCTCAGCTTTACTTTTTTAAGCATGAAAATAACATGTTTTTCGTCGTGTTCTGTTGGTTTCGTAATTTCTACAAACAACAAGCACATCGTTTTTTAAATACTTCTGTGGTGTTGTTGTAGTGTCTACAACAAACCTTGATAAGTTTAATGAGATTAAAATGCTCAATTTGTAATTTTACTCTTAGAGTGGCACTACCACAAAAAGTTCAATGGTTTTTTTTCACTTGGTTTAAGAACTTTGTACTTATTTTAAGAAATTCCGGCCCGTACATTTGCAATATTATTGCATATGATATTCGCCATTATGTCCTTTATTAAGCAATAAGTCGCACAATGGTTTCATTCATTCAACAAAAAGGTGAATATAACCTATAGGAATAACATCAACAGCATTATACAATGTTGCCAACACCCTTCACTTTCTTTTCATTGTGCAAAAAAAATCAGAATTTTTTTGATTGTTGCCAATATATTGTGCCACGTTGGAATATTATATACACATTGGCGATATAATTGTACAATACGTAAACTTGAACAATTTTATTGCAAGTTTATAAGCCGGTTTAGTGTTATTCATACTTGAATTTTTGAGTACGACGACTGTACGTACTTAAAGACTTAATTTATTTCGAGTAATTTTCTTTCTGTGCGGCAGTTTTGCTTATTGATGTAGTAGAAATAAGCTTTGTAAAATGGATAACGTGCTCTATGAACTTGGCAAACAGATTTATTTGGAAGCCTTCTTCTAGCGTTAAACGATTTATGATGACTTGCCGAACCTTACTGAAGAGATATATTAAAACAGTTTGACATTCTTAGCTGTCAAACTATAGTTATAGATACCGAGAAATCTCATGCATTTAAAAGAAACCCATAATAATTGTTTTCATGTAGTTGTGCGAAAGAAAGAACTCTTTTAGTGAAACAGGCAGTTGATATTTTTATTTTGTTCTGAGATTTTAATGGAATTCTTGAAGGGATTTTATCTACTGGCGACACTGGTAAAGGTAACATCAAATTGCCAACTGATAATTTTGTTTATGCTTACAAATTGCACTAAAGCTCGATTCACCCACGTATTCCGAACAATATTTTTGTCCTGGCAAAATTTCTTTTATATTGATTTTGACGTCTTACTGTTGAGAGAGAGAGAGAAAATATTTTGTTCGGCAAGTTTTTTGTCTTGAATTGGTTTAATTTAAATTTTTGTTCAGAACAAAATGAACTGAGTTGTCACTTTTTTTAATTTGTAAATAAAAGTTGAAATTAATGTTTTTTTTGTTACTGAATAATTAAATAAGAAAAAAATAATAATTCACTTTATTTAAAATTCTTAAATCACTTTCTTTTTTCCCCTTATTTTCTTTAACACACTTTTAGAAAACAATTCAAAATAAGTGCTTTGCAAGTTGTGCTGCCATTTTGTATAATTGTTTACATCTGTAAACCATATGGTAGCTTTGTTTTTCCGGACAAATTTTCCAAAATGGGTGAATCGTTCTGCAAAAGACTCTCAGTAAAAAAAATCATTCTCCGGACAAAAATATTGGATGAATCCACCTTAATTGTTGGCATTTGAGCAACACTTTTATTTTTATTGTTGTACCATACTGGTATCACGTAAATTAAATAAAAATTGAGATGATGGAGAAAAAACACGTAGTGTGTGGGTATGTTCGTTGGTCGTGCTTAACCGTACAGTTCAACACATGCGGTTAAAACTGTTAAATATGAAAGAAATGTATGAGGGGCTTTATTGGCTGTTTCTTTAATTAAACGGTTCATGTGCTTTGGTAAGAAAATTTCGATCGCATGCTAGTTAATATTAAAAAAATGTTTGCTTGTCACCAGTATTACAAAAACATCAATATTGGTTGTTCTGCTTTTGTTTTTATTTGAGAAAACAAGTCAATCTAGTGCTGTCGGATTGCAGTATTTTTTCCCAAACAGGTGATTTTTTTTTTAAGAAAAAATTTATTTTGGATATCTGCAGATTTGTTTGTCTTTCTTTTTTTTCATTTCATTAATGTTTCTCATTCCGTTTTTGGACCATCCTAATATCCATAAGTATAATAATGTGTATTTTGTCTCACCATGTTTGTTATTAATACTTTAGCATGTCTTGTCATGTCGGGCTATTAATGTGTGCGTGTGTATTACATGACAGAGCTTGTATTTCAATAGTTGTCTTACGCTTGAATAGTTGCTTTCTTCCCTTTAGAAGCCGTTCTAGAGCAAAAGCACTACGACATCAATGTATGAATGTAACTATAGAAGTGTGTAATATATCCATTATTTACAATATATGTTTAAACAAACAAAAAAAAAATCTTATTATCGCTTATCAATTTAATGTTTTACGCACTATTAACTCGTTAAACATTATTTACTAGAATTTTCTTGATTCTTTTGCTTTACTTTTTTGGTTTGAGTTAAGATTGTCATTTCATAATTTCTTTAAGTAATTCAATGAATTATCCAAAAGTTATTTGAAGGCTACGGAGATGACTAAATTCTGTACACGTCTTCTTATATAAACTGTAGAGAAGCTTTTGAAAAGCCTTGGCACCTTGGGGGTCTATATGTTGGACATTAGTTTGTTGTTATTTCTTAATTTACTTGTATGATATGGGCATTTCCATTTTGACGTGTCGTGATATTTGTACCAAAAAACGTAAAAAAAATTAATAAAGAAGTCAAATTTGTAAAAAGGGTTTTTATATACATATATATATACAAGTAATGAGGTAGCACTATACTCAGAAAGAAAATTACAGCAATCGACGCTAAGGTTTTGCAGATATAAGCAAAAGTATGCGCTGGCGTGGCGTTAAAAAAACGGAAGTGGATTTTGACTTGCATTAAAAACTGAATAGGACTGCGAATTGAGCAAGACGTTTTGTATAAAGCCTTTTTTAGTAAACTTTGGACTTAAATAGATTTATTTAGTCTATTTTTTCGACCTTTTAATTTTATATCTTCCTTTCTTCAATCAAGCTCAAGGTCAGGTTAAGAAAAATATGTTAATTTATTTTATATCCAATATTTCGCTGCCAAAATGGACAGCTTCTTCAGGGATCTTAGGTTTATAATTTCCAACAAATTTTTTTATAAAACAAAATTTAAATTAAATAACAAAAATTGACAACATGAAAAATAAATATTAAAAATAATACACAGGAAACAAAATTATTCTATTACATTTTTCTAAACTTATTTAATTTCCTATCTTATTCTTATAAATTAAATGTCTGTAATTTTGAGCTACATTGTCTGTATCGGTTTTAAAATTAATTCTTTGTTCTATTGGTGTGTTGATTATTTGTAACATTTCTAGCATGAAGCGTCGTTTGTAGTTTGTTTCTGTATTTAAAATTGTTGTATTTTCGAAATCTGGTGTGTGTCTAAAATTGGCACAATGTGAAGACAATGCAGTTTTTTGAGAAGATATATTTTTGTATTTTTGATCAGATCTATGTCCTGCTAGTCTAGTTTTTAATTTGTTTTTCGTAGTACCTATATATACCTTATTACATATTTCATTATCCTTACCCTTGCAGGGAATTTTATAAATAATATTAAATCTATCCAATTTCTCTGTTCTATCTTTCATTTTACTAAATAATCTATCTAATGTATTATATGTCCTATGAGCCATCCTATAATTATTAATGTCATAAACTTTCGAGTTTTCCAGTCGTTCCGAAATCACTGGTACATAAGTTAAAGACTTATAAACCTTAGGTTCAGTAACCATAGTCCCACTACCTTCCCTATGTCTTTTGTACTGTCTAATCAATCTACAAATCAATTCTCCTGGAAAATTATTATCCTCTAAAATATTTTTGATTTTTATTTTATTTTTTCTATGAAAAACTATATCGCTAATATTTAAAACTTTATCTATAAGATTTTTGGCAGTATTTATAATAACTCTTCTCGGATGTTTTGAATAATAATTAATAATTCTTCCGGAAGAAATTGGCTTTTGGTACCAATCTACTAATAACATATTCCCCTTTCTTATAATTAATGTGTCTAAATATGGAAGCTTAAGATCACATTCCTTTTCAATTGTAAATTTAATATCGTGATGATAGGATTAAAAACATCAAGATAGAAAAGGAAGAGAAGATAATTTCGTTAGATGTAATCTCATTATTTCCTAGTATTCCTATAGATGTAGCCTTAAGTATTATAGAAGGCAAATGGAATATAATTAGGGAACATACGACTATTGAAAAAGAATTATTTTTAAGGATTCTCAAATTTTGCATAGATGATAGTAGATATTTTCAATATAATAACAAAATATATTCTCAGCAAAAAGGATTACCTATGGGTTCTCCAGCTTCTCCCGTTGTAGCAGATATAGTTATGGAGGAGCTTCTAGATACTTGTATTAGAGGATTAACTACTAAACCAAAAATTATAACAAAATATGTAGATGATCTATTTTGTATTATTTCAGAATGTGAAATAGAAAACATGTTAAACATATTTAACTCCTTTCATCACGATATTAAATTTACAATTGAAAAGGAATGTGATCTTAAGCTTCCATATTTAGACACATTAATTATAAGAAAGGGGAATATGTTATTAGTAGATTGGTACCAAAAGCCAATTTCTTCCGGAAGAATTATTAATTATTATTCAAAACATCCGAGAAGAGTTATTATAAATACTGCCAAAAATCTTATAGATAAAGTTTTAAATATTAGCGATATAGTTTTTCATAGAAAAAATAAAATAAAAATCAAAAATATTTTAGAGGATAATAATTTTCCAGGAGAATTGATTTGTAGATTGATTAGACAGTACAAAAGACATAGGGAAGGTAGTGGGACTATGGTTACTGAACCTAAGGTTTATAAGTCTTTAACTTATGTACCAGTGATTTCGGAACGACTGGAAAACTCGAAAGTTTATGACATTAATAATTATAGGATGGCTCATAGGACATATAATACATTAGATAGATTATTTAGTAAAATGAAAGATAGAACAGAGAAATTGGATAGATTTAATATTATTTATAAAATTCCCTGCAAGGGTAAGGATAATGAAATATGTAATAAGGTATATATAGGTACTACGAAAAACAAATTAAAAACTAGACTAGCAGGACATAGATCTGATCAAAAATACAAAAATATATCTTCTCAAAAAACTGCATTGTCTTCACATTGTGCCAATTTTAGACACACACCAGATTTCGAAAATACAACAATTTTAAATACAGAAACAAACTACAAACGACGCTTCATGCTAGAAATGTTACAAATAATCAACACACCAATAGAACAAAGAATTAATTTTAAAACCGATACAGACAATGTAGCTCAAAATTACAGACATTTAATTTATAAGAATAAGATAGGAAATTAAATAAGTTTAGAAAAATGTAATAGAATAATTTTGTTTCCTGTGTATTATTTTTAATATTTATTTTTCATGTTGTCAATTTTTGTTATTTAATTTAAATTTTGTTTTATAAAAAATTTGTTGGAAATTATAAACCTAAGATCCCTGAAGAAGCTGTCCATTGTGGCAGCGAAATATTGGATATAAAATAAATTAACATATTTTTCTTAACCTGACCTTGAGCTTGATTGAAGAAAGGAAGATATTAAATAGATTTATTTTTCAAGCTATCAAATGTAAAAATCTTTGCTCGTTTTAAGGAACATATGGGTATTTTCAGCGAAAAGTCTACTTTTCAATGTAACGCCAGAATGCAGGTTATATTTTCGGACCATGTTGTTCAACCGTTATCCCTTTTGTTACTTAATGTAGAGCTAGTTGCACTTTACACCAAAATATAAAAAAGTAAACTATACATTAGGGTGGCACCGAATTTTCGATTTTCGCTAATGCCCAAGCGGAGTACTGTGCCGATTGGTCTAAAATATAACTAGACAACATTTTAGCAATATCGGACAACTTTAAGTGCTGCCCCAAAGAGCTCAAAGCTCAAATTTAAGTTAATTCCATTTTTTATCTGGAATTTTTTTGGTTGTTCTTGGATTGGCACGAAAGTTGTTCATTAATTGTATAAAGTGTGGTTAGAATATCTTTTGAAAATGAAAAAGATATTCCGGCATGTTCTATAAATCCAAATGAAGTGGATTTAAAATCACACACATTTTGAAAACGAGCCTGAAATAAAAGTTTACAAAAATATTCCTTTTTCTTTACTTCATACTTTAAGCAACAAGAACCACTGTTAAAAATAGGATAAACAACAGTCATTTTGTAAATATTTAAGATTGAAAACTCGTTCGATTTCAAATCCACTTCATTTCGATTTCTAGAACATGCCCGATTAATCGAAATGCTATATGTAAACAAAGATATATTATAAGAAAAGCTAAAAGCCAAAATATTAAATCAAAATTAACAGAAAACCATCAACAATTCACTGGGATGCAAAGCTTTGATTCTGTCTCACAGGAAAAACTGAAGAACGCTTTACCATAATAGCAACTGCTTCAGATCTTGAACATATAATTACTATGCCTGATATACCGGCAGGGACTGGTTTGGAAATATCTTCTGCAAATTTATGATTCTCTTAAAAAAAAAAAAATATTCTGGGAAGTTTCCTGACCAGGCACGAGAGGTGAATCAAGGGCAGAATGTTGTACTTCAACTTAAGGAGAGATATTTGAATACAGGCAGCACAATTTATGCCGACAATTTTTCCTCAACTTTGGATTTGGCGCGTACTTTGATCAGGAAGAAAACAGCATATGTTGGAACAGTGCGCTCGAATGTGCCTCGGGAATTCAAGTAAAATCATACGCGTCCTGTCAACAGCACATTGTTCGGCTTCAACGAAGGCGATATAGCACTATATTCATATGTGCCCAAGAAGAACAAAGCGGTAATTTTGCTGTCGACACAACATTATACTTGCGGTGTGGGCATGCAAACTGAAAAGAAGCCGTTTGCTATTTTGGATTACAACGCCAACAAATCGGGCGTTGATACAATGGACCAGATGCTTGCACATATACGTACATGCAAGCGCTCAACAAACCGCTGGCCATTGGCAATGTTTTTTAATATGGTGGACATTGCTGCATTAGCTGCATTTATTTCATAGAACGAGATGAAGCCAATAAATATAAAACTCATAAAAAATTAATAATGTTATATATTAAAAAAAAAATTTTTTTTCTAAAGGCTCAGTTAGTCTTTACTTTCTGTTTCTGTTCTGTTCCGTGCCGTTCTGTTACGAAATTGTGGTAGTTACTTTTTCTGTAGTAACTTATCAGCCATTTATGACAAATTTATTAGTTTTGCACCGTTCGTTGTTTATTTCAATAACTTTTATGCACATGAAATTGAAGAAATTAAATTTTATGAATTCTTAAAATCAAAAAACAGTTTATTTCAATAAAAATATGTATCTTTATACCCTCCACCACAATTAGTTGTGAAGAGGGTATATTAAGTTTGTCATTCCGTGTGAAACTTTTTTATTATTCATCTCAGAGCCCATAAAGTATATATATTCTGGGTCCTCGAGTAATTCTAAGTCGATTTAGCCATGTCCGTCTGTCTGTCCGTCTGTCCGTCTGTCCGTCTGTCCGTCTGTTGAAAACACGCTCACTTTCGAACAACTCAAAAGAAATGAACAAACTTGGTGCCAAATTGCTTGTAGTTATCCTAAGCAGTTTGGGATTGAAATCCAGCAAAATCGGTTTAGTATGACCAGAGCTATGAATCAAAATGTGGAACCATCACCTAAAAAAATTGATAATTTTGTTACAAAAAATAACATAAATGCTGGAACAAGGCACGGAATGAGATAAGATTTTGCAAAAATTTGTTTTAGTTGACTGGAAATCACGCTGCAAAATTTCGTGAAGATCCCGCCATAATTTACCCTAAGCCCCATATAAACAATACTCCCGGAAAACAGTTTAGTACGCCTAAAATCGTAAAAAATAACGCTAGCGTAACAAAATTTGGTACGTCACAGTTTAATAGGACTACAAATGACACTGTGAAATTTCGTGAAGATCGGTACATAATTTACCCTAGGCCCCATAGAAACCCTACTCCCGGAAAACAGTTTAGTACGCCTAAAACCGTAAAAAATAATGCAATCATAACAAAATTTGGCTCGTCACAGTTTTGTAGGACTACAAATGATACTGGGAATTTTCGTGAAGATCGGTACATAATTTACCCTAGGGCCCATAGAAACCCTACTCCCGGAAAACAGTTTAGTACGCCTAAAACCGTAAAAAATAATGCAATCATAACAAATTTTGGCTCGCACAGTTTTGTACGACTGCAACTGATACTGGGAAATTTCGTGAAGATCGGTACATAATTTACCCTAGGGCCCATAGAAACCCTACTCCCGGAAAACATTTAAGTACACCTAACACCATACTTAATAATGCTAGCATAAAAGAAATTGGTACGTCACAGTTTTAAAGGACTAGAAATGACGCTGTGAAATTTAGTGATTATCGGTCCATAATTTACCCTAGGCCCCATATAAACCCTACTACCGGAAAACAGTTTAGTCGCCTAAAACCATAATTAATAACAAATCGTCACAGTTTAAGATAATAATAACATCATACAGATATTACTCTTTAAACATTCGAACTGTCGTAGAGGGTATCAAAGATTCGGCACAGCCGAATATAGCACTCTAACTTGTTTTATTATTTTTTTTGCTGTCACTTACAAATTCTTAACAATTTTTTGATTTAAACAACTGAACCGAAACAGAACAGAAAAACTAATTAATTTCATAGGTTTTTTAATAACAAAAAAGAATCAGCTGATTCGTAACAGAACGGAAAGTAAAGACTAATTCTGCCTTAAGTCTGAGTTCATACGGCTCATGTCTTATTGACAAGATTGCTACTTTATAGGCAAGAGGGAAGATGGGAAAAGAAACGAGTACACAGATGCATGTACTGTCTTTACGTTTTGCTTTTTCATTCGTTGTTTAATTTTGTTATTGTTTTCAATATCAAAAAAGCACATGTCGTCAACATGACATGAATCATTTGAATGCCAATTCATGTTCAAAGAAGAAAAAGGAAGAATCTTGTCAATAAGACATGAGCCGTATGAACACAGACTAACATTCATTATACATGTATAATTAGTAAATACATAATAATAAATCAAAATAAAAAAAAAAAATTTAAAAAAAAATGAGTTTTCATATACAATTCCATACAAATAGAAATATTTAGATCCCTGTGGACCTTGTACTTCGCATAAGGGCAACGGATGACTCAACCGTCGCAGGGTTAATTTGGAATCGATTTTAATTTGATATTAAGCTTCTGTGTTTGCTGGGAAAAACTAAAATAACAATATTTAAAAACCCAAATTTTTTAACTTTAAAACGATCGTTCAAAGAAATACTATGCAAACAATCGTACACAAACAAATAATTATAAAACAACAAAAATATAAAAACAATAACATTTAGCGTTGACGTGTACGCAGTAATTAAAGAAAATCATGATGCGAATAATTTTGAAAAGAAAACTTTACAAGAATACACAGAATGCTATATGCACACATACATATGTACATATAGGTACTCAAGTTTTAAAGAAATTATACCTACCAATAACAAAAAAAAAATTAAATTAGAAAAGCAGTGCTCGAATACAATACCAAAACTAAAGAGAAATTATTCTTTGACAACAAAAATAAAATAACCCATAACCATTTTATATTTAAACACTAGTAAGCGTATTCACGTCACAAGTTGCACCCTTGCAAAAAAGCAAAAGTGCAAAAATATAACAACAACCACAAAGACAATTATTAAGATTTTTGTATGACGTGCTAAATTCCCAATTTTTTATATTTGATAAATACACTGAAATTTATTGTTCTATGCGCATTTCACTGGTTGCTTAGGCCAGATCATCAGGAAACCTTTTCCAAAGATTTTAGAAAAGATAAAAATATTATACAAATAAAACCCTAAAGCGAATAAGAATTTCAAACACTCAAAGTCTTACTTGTAACAATATCAAAGCTTAAACAAAACACCAACAATAAACAGTGAGTTAATCTTTTCTTACATCCCCCTACAATTGGTTGGGTTCTTTCCGACTCGAATTGTAGTTGTAAGTGGGTAAAAAGAAAAAACAAACTTAAAAAACAAATTGTTTCATTCTATTGTCTTCGCAAGAAAACAACAAAAAAAAACCAATTTGGCAATTCAGTTTTCTGCACGGGCACATGCAAGTATATTATCAAAGTTATTTACGGAAATACAAAATTTATTATTAAGATTTTTGTATGACGTGCTAAATTCCCAATATTTACGCACAACTAATTGTCTGTGTGGTTATTGTTATATTTTTGCACTTTTGCTTTTTTGCTAGGGTGCAACTTGTGACGTGAATACCCTTAGTATATTCGTTTGAAACAATAGCGGTTTTCACTATTGGTAGTAAAGTAGAGCTTGTTATTTAAAATACTAATACATACATATTTACAACACTACACCAACAAAATGTATTAAACTATAATTAACTACGCTGTGGTAAAAAAATCACACAAAAAGCTTTGGTAGACACGTGTGGTAAATTTACCAGGATAAGACAGCTATCCGTTTAGCATTCCAGCTTACGTAATTTTGTTCATCGTTTTTATTTTTAAATTTGTTTATTTGATTATAAACAGTTTGACGCAACAAATAGAGCTCGTAAGCTATGCCTATTACCTTGAAACCGGCATTGAACTTTGCTACTATTGAGGCTCTAGCAATATTAGTTCACTCAGCAGTTTTCCCCATATTTTCAAATCACTGATGAATCAAAATTATAAGTAAAGACACAAAAATTAATTAGAACAATTTTAGTTGACCATTAATTGCAAAGAACACGCAAGAAAACTGATTTGAAGTGTATGTCAAAATACTTATGCCGAAGCGAAAGTCACTGCATACTATGATTCTTATCAGCAGTTTGAGAGTGCACAAAACAATGGGAAAAATATTTTACATAAGTGTTGTTGTTGATGTGCACTTAGTTTTGAGCAAAGCTGAGTTAACGGTATCTTACGCACTTGAAAGAGAAAAAAAACGCCAATAGACTAGAGAACAATTTGTCAAAACAATTGTACCGACGTGTACTGTGAATAAACTAAATCAAAAGAATAAATTTGTTATCGAACGTGCGCCATAATGCGCTCGAAAATGAAATTTAGTTCATAATAAGCACCACTATTTGAGCTTAAATTGCATTTCAAATGTACATATTTGACTTTTTTCATACTGGAAACTTGTAAAATTATTCTTTCTAAGCTCTGTTTCTTTACTCTACTTTGGGATCCCTCGGGATCCCAATTTGCACGAAAAGCGTTCCCGTACTTTTAATTTGTGTAAATGAGAGCGGATTTGAGAGAATAAATTTCTTCTTCTTCTTGCACAAAACAGCCCAGACCTTTTCTTCGTGCAAATTGTGTAAATTGTCAAACAGCTGTAAAACATAAACAAAACAATGAAACGCAAAGGAAAAAAATCATGAGCCAAATTTTGGAAAAAGTGTTGTGGACTAAAATAATGTACTTAAATATAAAAGTTTTATGTTGAAATATTAGGAAAACATAATTTTAGTTATTGTAAAAGTGTTTGTTTTGTTTAATTTTTGGTGATATTAGTTTATTTCTACAGACAATATAAAAGTTTTCAAAATAGGCATAACCTTTTATTGTTTTGTAAGGACTGTCAAAACAATGACTTTTTATTTTGTGCTTAAAATTTGGTTTTTTCTGTTCACGTACTTTTGTGTAATTATGTCTCTTTATGAGAGAAATTTATGCTTGCTCTCATTTTCACGAACTTTACCCAAAAAGTAAAGAAACAGAGCTACAATAAGGACATTTATGTCAATTTAGATAAAAAAAAAATGTAACTAAGACCGCATTTGCATCTATGCACTAACGCCGAGTTTTTTTTCTATTTTCTTTTAAAGAAGTTGCTACACACAATGAAAAAACATGGTTGTGGTAAACATATTCTAAGAGCAACATATTATGATAAGAATTATGATTGTAGTCACCATATTAAGATTATTATTGAATCATATTATGACTAAATATACTCGTACTATTACATCATAATATTTTTCCCTTAATCATATTATAATTCTGTTTATCATACTAAGTTAAGAAGTAATCAAATTATTGTCATGTCAATCATAATAAGCTAAGAAATTAATCATATTATTGTCATGTTAATCATAATAAGCTAAGAAGTAATCATATTATCATCATGTTAATCATAATAAATTTAGAAGCAATCATATTATGATACAGCACCTTTCATAGCTGTCATAAAAATACAAAATAAATTTAAATATTCGTTAATCGATTTTTTATTTTGTGGTTTTTAACAATTTTTCTTAATGTTAATCAAATAGCGGAGTTCAATATAGGGCTTGCAAAAGAGCAAATGAAAAATCTGTGGTTTTCAGGGGCAACCGCGTGTGTCCATTATTTCGATTTAAAGATGTTGATGAAATATCGTAGCACTTTTTTATAAAATATAACGAAATCTCTGTGTGTTTTGTTGTTGGATTTTACAAAAAAAACTATGATATTTTGCATTTCCACTATTAAATCACTTATACTTGAATGAACTCCGCTAATATTTTATTTTTTTAATTTCTTTAAACTTATTTTTTTTATGGAATTTTATCTATTAATTGTTTAACCGCTCACAAATAAAAAAAAAACGACACAACTGCTTCAAAATAATTTTACAAATGGTGCTAACATAATATGATTTGAGTAAAAATAGTTTGATTGCATCTTTAACATAGTATGATAAATGTATAGAAAGTAATCATGTTATGGCTATTTAATATCATGATATGGTTGTGAGTAACATAATATGTTTTGAGAGTTATCATAATTAAGTTGTTAGAAAAATAATTATTTTTCGGTCAACAATACTCAAATTCATAATTGCGATAAACATTGATATGTTTACAGTAACTATAATATTGTTGATATAAAATAAAAATAACAATTATTTGTGTACGACAACAACATATTGTTACATTAAACAAAGTGTTGTTGCCGTAACCATGCCCAACCATATTTTTTCTCTGCGTGTAAGAAACTTTTTTTACATTAACATTTACATTTTTTTCAAGCATTTTTTCAACTTTTTCAACCCCGTTTTCTTCCCTAGACCTCTTGCTAACAAACAAAAAGTTGCATGCGAAAGTTGCGGCGTTAATTGCATAATATAAATATGGTCTTAGTTAGAAAAATGTTGATTCAAATTGGCCATTTGCGGTTTTACAAATGAAAATTTTTTTCAAATTATTTTTTTTTTATTTTAATATCAATCGATTTTCTATAAAAATCAAATAAAATGTTTTTTCGTTTGATTGGTTTATAGTTTGAAATAATAATTAAAAAAAACATTTTTTTGTAAATGAAATAACAACTTAAAATTTTTTTTTTTCTTTTTTTTTAACGGCAACACTTTACCACCCCATAACTCGACAAATAAACATCATAGAAAAAAAAATATTTCGCACACTTATTCATATCTACTAGAACTGTGTAAGGTTATGCCAAATATTAAGAAAATAAAGGAAACAAAATAGTTTTATTGGTTTGACCGCTTCACATTTGTTGATTTTTTTTTATGCGATTTTGTTTTGATTTTTTAATTAAAATTAGAATTTATGCGGTTGTTCAGAATTTTGGAACGAATCATTTGTTTTTTTTTTATATGAAGCTAGAGTATCGTTTTAAGCGAATTCAATTTATGCGATTTTTTTTTTTTTTTTTTGGAACGCATCTTTCGCATAAAACAAGACCTGAGAGTAATTGAATTTAATTACTTGAAGGAATGTACTTCATTGCAAAGAGAACAATTTTTGAAAAAAGCCTGAATGAGCAAAAATTCACTCTAAATAAGAATACATTTTTTACCCCTTTTAAGAAACTCCCCCCCCCCCCCACCTATTAAAAATTCTCATTCAAAAATTCATTTAAATTTAAGCTATAAATTCAAGGCTTTTTAATTGTATTTATATATGCGTGTGTGTGTGCTTGTGTATTTGTGACTCGATACTAAAAACCCCTTTTATTGCAAATTGAACTTAATTCCCCCAAGTCAATGGGGATTTTTAATTGATCATTGTTTTACAGATTTTACAATTCATAGATTTCTTGTAAAATGTTTGCAATTGTGTCTTGTATTTGCAGCATGTTAAACAAGAAAGTTTCATGTTTGTTTCTATTGCTGTTGCTTGTCATTGTCATCATTTGGTATTGTTTTTAATTGAAACTTTTTCGATGTAAAACAGCACACAAAAAGGAATACAAATATCCTGAGCTTATTCTGCTTGTACAAATACGAATTCACATATTCTTAAGTTTAGAATTTGAGTCGTTACACATGTAGGAGGTGATTTTTTAGGTGTATGTGTATTTCCGTTTAAATTGAAATATGTGTGTTTGTAAAATGTTGGCTGTTCAGGTGTTTTTGTAACACTTAACAGATGAAGTTTTGCTAAAAGCTACACAAATTTGGTTTTTTTTGCTGTCAGCAAATCATTTTATTTGTTTTTTTGTTTGTGTTTAATTTATCGAATATTAACATCACAATGACAGTTTTTGACAAAAAACAATTTGTTACAATTTATATAAAATGGAACAAAACTGATGTACATATATAAAAATTTATTCATTGGAAAGCCTGAGAAAGAATTATAATTTAAGATGCATTAATAATTATAAAACAAATAATTTCCTTTTACCAACTTACAACTACAATTCGAGTCGGAAAAAAGCCAATCAATTATAGGGGACTGTAAGAAAAAAAAAAACTCACTATTCATTGTTTGTGTTTTGTTAAGGCTTTGATATTGTTACAAGTGAAACATCGAGTGTTTATAATTCTTAATCGCTTTACAGTTTTATTTGTATAATGTTTTTAGCTTTTCTAAAATCTTTGGAAAAAGGTCTTGTAATCATCCGGCCTAAGCAACCAGAGAAATGCGCATATAAACTAGCTTTTCCTCAACAATTATTTTCAGTGTTTTTATCAAAAATAAAAATTGGGAATTCAGCACGTCATACACAGAAAGAAAAAACCTCGAGATAAATCAAGTTTTTTATGATTACTTTAAGTACGAGTCGTTCTCAAAAATTCAAGTACGAATAACACTAAAACGTACTCAAAACAATCCTAAATGGGATTATTCTCGAAAATCTATCCCGGAATTTCTTGAAATAAGTCTAAAATTCTAAATCAAGTTAAAAAAAAGATTAAACTTTTCGTTATGTTAACGCTCCGGCTTACTCATGTTATGATTTTCTATACAAATTGAAAATAGTCTGGCTTGACTCATGTGTACCACGAAGGGTTAAAAAGTAAATTTGAACTCTTGCTTCTCATTTAGTTTAAATTTTTGGTTAAATATGTACATGAGATTTCTAAAGTAAAAACCATATCGGTCATAATGTTGGTGTTTTATCATTCTGAAAGGTGTAATATGGGTTAGTAAATAAGTCATAATAACTTTTTCTTTCTAATTTCTTTTTTAGTTTTTTCCAAACACGAATTCGGGATAAAATCAACTTTATAAAACTTGAATCAAGCGCATTTTGAGATTGATTCAATCTTAGTTTCACTTCAATCAATCTCATTTTCGGATTATTTCAAGTACGAAATCGGGATTGAATATGGATAATTTAAGAATTTTGCGATTGAAAATCCGTACTTGAATCAGTATTTCTTTACTTGATTCAAGAAAATCCGTACTCACCGTAATATTAATGATTTTTCTTTTGAGTGATGAGAAATCTTATTAATTATAAATTTTGTATTCCCAAAAATATTAACAATGTTTTATGATGGTGGCTATTATCAAGATAGATTTATTGTATAACAAAATGTTATCTTGTTTTTGTAGTTTTTTAAACAATCGTGCATGTCTTTTAATCAGTGGCAGGCAACCCACATGCTACGTTATTTACAATTGTATGGGTAAAACAGGAAAATATAAGCTTGAACGAAATAAAAACAAAGAAGCAGATTTTTGATAGAAAACACGCAACATCATGGTAATTGAATTTTTTTTATTGAAATATAATAGATATACAATAGCAACTACCATTTTTGTAATATTGATTTTCATCTGCTTTGTAAAGTTATTGTGCGTAGAAGAACAAAAAGTGTTGACAGAATAATGTATTTGAACATTGTTTAAGTTCTATGGTGAAGAGAAAACAAGCCAAACGATAATCCATATAAAAAAAACAAAAAAAAAAAAAAAAAACAAACAATACCAATCAGAAAGGATTTGTTGGCACAGCAATATCTATCACTAATGACAGTACTGCCAAATAAATAAATGTCTTTTATCTGGCAGTATTATCAATGATGACACACATTGTTGTGCGAGCAAAAAATTGAACAACGCTGGTTAACTTAAAACAAACTATTGACAACAGTTATCTACACGAATTAATGAATTGAATGCGAACTTTTTTTAAATTTCGGGACTTCAGGCAGACATATTTTTAGCGGTGTATAATAAATTTATTTATGTCTAAGCCATAGCTTGCCAAGAACAAATCAAGACAATTTTGAAAACCTTGTTTTGAGATATCTGATCGAAACAAACGGTAGTCGGACGGGACAAAATCAGATCTATACGGCTGGTGAGACAAAACTTTGTAACCATTTTTTTCTAAATGGTTATACAAGTGAACAGAACCCGTGATGAAGAAAATTTTGTCTGGCACTGGCAGGACATAAAATAAAGTATTAGGTTAAGATTTGATAAATTATTGTTAGTTCATATTTAATATATGAAGGTTCAATAAAAAATAATGACAAAAAAAAATTTTTTTTTCTAAATAGCTTTCTAATGGTCTTTTACGGTTTCATCACTTATCGCATATTCCGGCTACTGTATCGGTCATTAGTCGCCTCGTTCAAATAAAATTTTGTACAGTAAACATCCCCTGTAATTATCTATCCCAATTAATGCAGCTCACAGAAGAAGGAACCCCTTAAGCAGAGCATTACCTTGCCACCATATACATTGGCTGGCTAATCGGCCTTTATATACGTCTTCTTTAATGTACATTGGGTTTTTTTTAATGTCATTATTTTTCATCGCTTGTTAAACTTTATTGAAAAATTACTACTTTTTTGGTGTTTAAGCAGCATTTCGAACAACGTTTTTTAACGACTTAAAATCATGTGGTACTCAATTTTCCTGCCAACATTTTAAATTCGCTATACAAGCACATTATGTACATTATGTTTTGACTGACCTGTAATTCGATTCTCTAATTAATTTTAAAAATAGTTGTCATTATCAAAATAATTTTTGGGAATACAAAATTTTCAATTAACATGATTTCGTTTTTATTATTGATAACAACACAAAATTTATTGTTGAAGGGATAAGCTATTCCTATGCGCATTTCACTGGTTGCTTAGGCCAGATCGTCAGGAAACTTCATCCAAAGATTTTAGAAAAACAAAATATATTATACAAAAAAAACTGTTAAGCGCATTAGAATTATAAGCACGAGTTTTACTTGTAACAATATCAAAGCTTAAACAAAACAACAAAAATAGACAGGGAGTTTATCTTTTCTTACATTTTCCACTACAACTGGTTGGAATTCTCCCATTGTAAAATATTAAACAACAAAATTAATGATTTTTTTCTATTATTTTCTTAGAATTTATCTAAACATGCTTTCAAGGTCATTTGTATTTAAATAAGAGATTATTTATTTATATTTTCATCGTACGTTTCGTTGGTACTTTACAACTTCATCTGGGATTTTCACTTTATTAAATCTGGCAACGACACAAAACAAAAATAAAATAATATTTAGAAACAACTATAATAAAGTTCCATATTAGATACAATAACCAAACTTACATTCAATCTTTGTAAAGTTTACATTTTATAATAAAAAACACACAAGTTTTACACCATAAAATACGAATTTGTTTAAAATTAATTAAAAAATAAAAAGTAATTAAATATCACAGGTTGTTATTGCTAATGTATCACGGTTGAACTATCAGCCCAATTATGAATAACAATTCCCCGGGAGTTTTTTCCCTTTTCCCATTTTTACAACTGAACTAACATATGAAAAATGGGAAAAGGGAGAAAACTCCCGGAGAATTTTTATTCATAATTGGGCTGTATAACTTAATTATTGCGATTGTGTAATTTGCATTTTTGCCGTCTTTATCCTCCTTTCTATTTATTGCGTTGTTTGATTTTTCCTGTATACGAAGACTTTCAAGAGTGTATCGCCTGTTTGTGTTTTTCTCTCTGTTTAATATTTTAACTCCTTCAATATCAATATAGTGTTCAATATCAAAACAATGCGTTGACAATGCTGTTGTTATTTTCTGTTTGTTTATATCAGTTTCATGCTCTGCTATTCGAGTGCCTAAGCTTCGTTTAGCTGTCCCTATGTATATTTTCATTTTGTAACATTTAAAACAACAATTGTTGCCGTAACGTCAGCTGTTTGAGTTAAATACACGACAACATTTTTGGTGTTGTATATTCACCTCTGTACGCATAAATGATTATTCAATTTAACAAGCGATTGTTAAGGAAAATATTTGAATATAAAAATTGCTTGGTAAGTCTTTAATAAATTAAAAATAATATTATTAATACGGCAGTCCAAGGCCCATCTATCAGGTCTGCTTACTTGTACAAAAACAAAAAACTATGCTTTTTAGTTGTCAAAAATTTACTACCACATATACAAAGCAAAAGGAAAAAAACGTGTATGTGTGGCATACCATAAACGTAAACAAACGTATACATGCACATGTAAGCAAAATGTAAACAAATTTTGACAACTAAAAAGAACATAAACAATGATCATCAGGCTTCTTGCGCAGACCTTTTCAATGGGCCTTGCGGCAGTCATTGTTTAATTTCAAAAAATAAAAATTAATAAATATAATTTGAAAATAGAGCTAGAATATTTTGCATTTAATTAAATCGCACACAAAACCATACACTTAAATTTGCATGGTGTCAGTTTTGGCATTTAGTCCAAGTAGTTAAACTAGACCATTCCTCTCGGGGTTTTTTATATTTCTTCTTCGTCGGGATTTCTTCCCACGCATGTTTAAATATAAACGAACGTTTTCGGGAAGCATGGCTGAGGTGCTAAGGGACGCCTCCGCAGGTTGTGGAGGCTAACTGCGAATTAAATAACCAGTGGCAGACAACTCAGTGGATTGAAGAAGAGGGTATGAGATGGACACGCCTGGCAATGTGTGACTTAAATTCCAGGTCCCCCGTCCCTCTTCCGGAAAAAACTCTTATTACTGAAACGTCTACAATGTGGCTCCCTATGTTCAAAATGAACTTTTATATAATTAAGCGATATGTACAATATCAATTCATTTATAAAAGGAAATATATACATATGTATATATTGCTCTTAGGCTACCGGATCACTGCAGGTCATTCAGGCCTTAATAATGGTCAAAGCCGCGGCGCACATTCGGTATGGTGAGATATCTAGCAGGGATATTCAAATTATTACCTTACGTAAAGCGGCCATAAGATACCTTCAGAGTGAGCTTATCACATTATTACATGTGTGGAAATCAGACAAATCTGGACCATCATAGATATAAAGAGGACACGGCGCGCATTAAGGCTGTCCAGACATAGCCACAGCAACTTAATAGCGGCCTCTGGCCTATTAGGAAATTCGTTCAAATGTTTGGGCTCCCTTGCAATGCCCTATGTAGGAGTTGCGGTGACGAGGAGGTGTCAACCCGAACATCTTCTCTGTCACTGGCATCCCGGGCAGTCGGAGACCTTAGACTCAAGCTGTTTGGTCAGGAAAAAAATCTGTCCTCTGACATTGATTTGAATAGGATATTTTCCTTCATTAAATTAATCAAATGGCTGGGTGAGAATGTCAACAGCCTGGTAACGTAGAAACATTGGGAGAGGGTGTAACATGGTAGCACAACGGAAACTTATTACTGGACCCACGTGTGCTGTGCTTAATTGTGGCTGCCTGTGGAACCTAACCCAACATAAACCATAAACCGGCACAACACAAAATTAACCAAATTGTTTTTCATAAGCCAGTTCACAGTTTAAATCTTTAACGACCACGAAAATTTCGTTTACGTCACTGTCTTCTATAACTTTTCTTTTTTAAATTTTTTGAAACTCAATTTGATCAAATAAATTTTAACCCCATTTTTAAAGTCAGTTCTGCGCTGTTCGTTTTTTGCCATTTATTTTTACAGTGATGCCGATTGTTCGCTATGTTGTTAAGAACAATTAACAGAATCGCTCAATCGTTAGTGCAAACAACAAAACAGTTTGATAATTGTAGCAACGGTTTTAATTGTTTACAGTTACAAAAAGCACCTACTGGACGGTCTTAAACATTCGTGTTGAAATCAGTACTTATAAATCAATTAATGCAACATACTCGGTAGAAGCCGTGGTGCTAAATTGATGTGATTTAGCTGCACTTTGTGTAAAAAAAAATTTATAGCAAAACTGCATGCGAGCAAAAGTGTATTGCCTTAAAATTTTTGGAAAAAAAACTTTTTATTTTGCGCAATTTATTTGAAGACTAACAGCCAATTCACATGGAGGCTTTTACGACGTCGCTTTGTCGACGTCTCTTTTGATTTGTTGGTAAGCTGTGTAAAGAAGTAAGAGGGGTAAACAAAACGACTCGTGTTTTGTATTTTGCATGTCGTTTTTATGTTTCTTTAACTTTAACTTTTTCTTTTTACGTTTTATTCTTTTTCTTACTTTGAAGTGTGTGGTTGAAAATACAGTGAGACCTCGATTTTCGATAATATACGGGACCGGCAGCATTCTTGATTATTTTTTTTTTTGTGTTTCTTATTTTAAGTATTATTATGTAAGCATGAGAAAAAAGTAATTTTAGCAGAACATGCTGCCAGTAAAATGGGAAATTCTCCTTCTTCGTTTATTTAAATTTGTTTTGATTGTTCAAAAGTAAACAAACAAATGATAATTTGTTTATAATATCGGATAACAGAGGTAATGCCGGATAATAGAGACAATATAAATCAATGCAAACAATTTTTTTATTTTACAGTTAATTGAAGCTGCCGGTTAATCGAATGACGGATAATCAAGGTCATACTGTAAATAAAAAAAGACATGCAACCAAAAATCATCGTATGAACGCAAAGAGATTTTAGAAGTTGCTTTAAAAGGGAATCAAGGTAAAACGTCGTCGTAAAAGCCCTCATGTGAATTAAGTGTAAGTGGAAATTAATGAGAGTTTTCGAAAATAAACGGAATATTATTTAATGTAGGGTTCACACACCCAGGAACTATATCTATTTTCGTAGTGTTTGTGTAGATGAACACAACGCTTAATACCGTGCGTAACCTTTTTCAAGAAAGAGCAGATCAATATTTAGTGTTCTGTTCTTTGTGGTAGTGGTGCTGTAGACAAATATTATATTTTAATGTTCTATAATGTTTCTCTTTTTACATTGATGAACAAATTAACAAACAAAAAATTTTAGCAAGGACCTCAGCATGAACAGCTTGTTTGCGTATTGTGTATATGTTTTGTTTGTATAAAATTTTTTGCTGGCTTTTTTGTATGTGTATTTTGTTATCGTAAAAAATTTTTGGTTTGTTTTACCAGCCAAAAGGGTACTACGCACAACAGAAACGAGCGAACATTAATGATTAATGAGCTAAACCAAACACAATGAAGTTTGTGGATTAAAAAAAAAACCCGCAAGAAATTAAATGTTCTGAGTTGGACGAGAACAGTATTATTTTTATGTTCGAAAGATGTGAAACAGGGAAACGTTATTTTTTTAATGATTTTTTGCACAAACACTATTAGCGTTTGTGTTTTCCAAAAATCTACCGAACCGAACACTAAGGAGCGATATTTAGTTTTTATTTTCGAACACTGATTTAAAATACTTTGTTAGTTTTCAAGACACAAAAAATGTATTAATAACACCGTATCTTCTATGTATCCTGTACTTTCATACATGATTTTATTTCCTTTTGCTCAAAAAGTTCTTTTGATAACAACTCACATTTTTTTTTCAATATTTATTAATTGAATCTTCATAAACTAAATGTGAACTAACAATAATTAATCAAATCTTATCCTAATACTTTGTTTTGTGTCCAGGCAGTGCCAGACAACAAATTTCGTCATCACGAATTGTGTTCACATATGTAGGTTTTTATCGCTCTTCTGATTGGGTGAGTGCTCTTCTCTTCTTCTTAAGCGAGTGTGGCCGCCATGATTTAAAATATTTCGAGCTAGTGGATTTGGGTGTTGTTCAAGCCTTTTTAAATATTTTACTGCATATTTTGTTATCATAGTTTTTACTAATGGCACATTGAGATCCTTATGAATGCTTGCGTTTTTAACATACCAGGGAGCGGCTGTGATTATTCAAGAAGTTTATTTTGGCGCCTTTGAATTTTGCCGATATTAGAGACCGAGGCAGTGCCCCATAGTTGAATACCGTAGCACCAGATAGGCTTTAAGATACCAATAAGCCCTTGAATTTGAATAGCTTTTAGTCTCATTTGAGTGAATTTTGCCTCTATATGGCATTTCCACTTTAATCGCCGATCCAGATGTATACCGAGATATTTAACATGCGAATGTTGAGGAATGATTTCATTATTGATTGCAATAGGGGGGCAAGTTTCCCGGCGCAAGGTGAATGTTATATGTACGCATTTTTGCTCATTGACCATTACCCTCCGTTGTCTTAACCATATTTCTAGTTGAAATATATGGTGCTGTAAGGAACGAGATGTTTTATAACGGTTTTCGTGGACGCTAAGAAAAGCTGTATCGTCTGCAAATGTTGAAGTTGCTTGTTGGCATGTCCGAAGTATAAATTAGCAACTCAGATAAAGTCTATTCTTTTAGTCTTCATCAAATAATTTTAAAAAAATAAAACGTAAATACATATTTAGCCTACCACTAATACAAATATTATTAGATACTAAAATCTGGAAAAAACAAATATTTCTGAAGTTAAAATAATTTTTTTAAATTTAAATAATAACTTTTATCTCTAAATGTTTCCAAAATTTCCTTAATGCTAATCTTTATTAATTTTTATTTTATTAAATTTATACATTTCAATACAACCCTATATTATGTACGTAATTCATTCCTGCCATTCAACATTACGTATAAGTAATTTCCAATTGAAATTATAACAATCATCCGCTCAAACAATAAAAGCTTTAATCTTATTTCAGACAAAACACGAAAGAAAAAACTTTAATTTAATGTTTCTTTTTTTATATTTCTTTATTTACCAAAAAAAAAAAAAAAAAAAAATGTTAATAAAAACGATAAAAGAAAAAAAGGGAAAAAAGGACGCAGAAAGAAATAGAAAATAAATACGAAATCACGCATACAATATAAATTGGAAATGACTGAATGGGGAATCATTTTAATAAATGACCAGACACAACCGACATCAAGAGTTTGTTTCTTTTTGTTCGTTTCTCCAATTTCTCCTTTCAGCTTGCGTTCATTGAAATGTTTGTTTAGACATCGGCGTTCGATACACTTTGAATTCTATTCAAATGTCAAGCATCAAATTTTATTGTTACCGACACTGAGAATATAAATAAATAAAATGAAAGTATATGAATGTTTACTGATGTATATATGAATAAAAGAACAGAAAGCAACAGATGCAGACAAAAATGCAAAAAAAAAAAACCTTTAATCGGAGAAATTGTATCAGAAGAGTCAACAATACACTTTAACAAAGCACGTTTATGGAAATTCGAGGAATAATAAAAATGTCATTAGAATTAACAATGAATTTGTATTTGCATTCATCTTGTTTTTGTTTAACTAAAACGGGGAAATATTTTATCTTAATACACAATTTAGTATTGATTTACAACAAGAATTAAAATAATGAAAACTACATAAAGACATTAATTAAGAAATGAAAAGGAAATATTCGTTAAAATTATTGTCTTACTGATATATTTTCATAAACGAAATTATGTTATTAATTAAAAGATTATTTAAAGCAGTGATGAAATTATTTGCAGGATCAAATTAAAGCAAAAAACATGACTTCTTATAAGAAATTGTTGATTTTTTTCTTTTTAATTGGCAATATTGATACAATATGAATACAAATTCCCCGGTAGTATTTTCTCTTCTCTAATTTTTCTTCCTTTAATTAAATTGAAAATTGGGGAAAGGGAAAAAACTCCCGAGGAATTTTTATTCATAATTGGGCTAAGTATATTTTACTACTATATATCGGGTGATTTTTTAGCTATTATCTTTTTGGCAACACTGGTTTAAACAGCTGACGCACGTCTCGTGTTTTGTTTTACTGTCAAACATCTTCAGTTTGGTCTATAATTTAACCATGAATCGTCTTACAAACGAACAACGCTTGCAAATTATTGAATTTTAGTATCAAAATGCGTGCTCTGTTAAGAAAGTTCATCGCGGGCTTCTTGTGTTCAGCGACGAAGCTCAGTTTTGGGTCAATGGGTACGTTAATATGCAGAATTGTCGATTTTGGAGTGAAGATCAGCCAGAAGCATTCCAAGAGCTACCAATGCATCCAGAAAAAGTCACAGTTTGGTGCGGTTTATGGGCTGGTAGCATCATTGGACCGTACTTCTTCAAAGATGATGCGAATCGTAACGTAACTGTGAATGGTGAGCGCTACCGTGAGATGATATCGAACTTTTTTTTGCCGAAAATGCAAGAGCTTGACTTGCATGACATGTGGTTTCAACAAGACGGTGCCATATGCCACACAGCACGCTTAACAATGGACTTATTGAGGGTTGAGTTCGGTGAACATTTTATTTCACGTTCGGGACCGGTCAATTGGCCGCCTAGATCGTGCGATTTAACGCCCTTAGACTATTTTTTGTGGGGCTATGTTAAAGCTCATATACACACATGCCCGCTTCAATTGACGCATTGGAAGACAACATTGAAGCATTTATTCATGAGATACCGGCCGAAATGTTGGAAAGAGTATGCCAAAATTGGACTAAGCGGATGGACCATTTGAGGCGCAGTCACGGTCAACATTTGCATGAAATAATCTTCAAACATTAAATTATATGGACCGTACTATCGATTCAAATAAAGATTTCATGCATTTTTCTGAATTTTATGTGTTTTTTTTAACTTTCTGATAGCTCTTAAAAAATCACCCGATACTTTTAAATAATCCCATGACAGCTCATGATTCTGTTTTTTGCTACTTGTCAAAATTTGTTTTATATGTCTCTATTCTTATTATTCTTGATTTAATATGGGGTTGGGTGCTATTTCGTTTTAAAGTTTAAAGCAATATTAATTCGCTAGTTGTGTGTTTATATAGAGGAGCACAATTTAATGTTCCTGTCTTATAATAAAGCATATCAAGGCGAATCCAACTACAGGTGCTGTCCGAACGCCATCTGATTTTGACAATTCGTACCAATTTGTTTGGGTTTTGTTTTAGAAATGGTTTACATTTCAAACCGTAAACACTAACAATGCAATGCAAAAATTCCCATGTTGATTCTTTGGTTTTTGGATTGTTGGAACTACCAAGGCGAATTCAACAAGGTAAACTCATCACTACAACAATTACAACTCTAACAAAAATAACAGGCGTTTTCTTAGTGTAACAAATCCAATATGTCAAAATAGTTGTTTACAAAAAGTGTGATAAAAACAAAAACAATTAAAACAAACAAAGTTTTATTTACTTTTTTTTTATTTTTAATTTTGTGTTTTTGAGGATTTAATGATTATGTTTTGTAACGTATTATAAATTTTTAAGGGAAGGTGTTCCTCATTTGTTTTAATAACTCTTTTCCTACTAAGCCGATTGTGCTGTATTTCAATTCCAAAATGCTTAGGAGAAGTAGATAGAATTTGACACCAACGTTGTTTTTTTTTCTTTTGATTTGTTTAAAAGTTAGAGTTTTTTGAACCGACGGACATGTCTAAATAGACTAAGAATTACTCAAGGACGCAGCATATACATAAAAACAGTAAACCCTCTCAAATGTATTTTAAAAAACAAGATAGAAATCATTCCGTCGACTTAATACGCCAACCTGCTAAATCCACTTTTTAAATTGAGATTTTGATGTCGTGTGGTAGAGAAAGACATGCCTCGTCGACCAGAAGGTAGTTTTTCTTAAATTTGACTCTTGGAGTGTGTTAAACCAACCATATTTTGGTTTTCCTCTGTCCAGCTGCAAATATGAAATTTAGAAGTATTTTATCTCTCCTGTGAAATGTACTGAAAGGGAGTTAGCAGGTTTGCAAGCCATGAGTAAAAATATTAAACCGAGCGTTAATTTGTGTATTAATATTTCGTTAATTGCTCAAACGTTATAAAAAATTTAACATTGCAAGGACCCATGCGTACCCAAGTGATTTTGAAACCTCTATATAAAGCCAGAAAACCTTTTATGTATTAGAAATCAGGTAAAGATAAGATAGTAACTTCAAAATACCTATAAAGCACGATGTTAGCTACCAGTATAGATTTTTGTAGATGTTGCTGCTGTAGCCATTCCATTTACTATTGCAACATGTCGTTGATTCATAAGGCGGGAACCTATAACATCTATTTCAGTGGACGCTATAGCCCTACCTAAACTAGCTATAAAACAAGATCTGATAAGGGATAAACAAAATTGTTAATCAATGGTTATTTCTTATAGGTAGCTTGTTCTTAATTTACTTAAAATGATTTGTCATGTGATTTCCAAGATAACTATCAACTGCAGTTTCTTTTTTTATTGTTTAATTGCTTTTTATTGTGTTATTACAACTTTCTCAAAAAATTTGAACGATGACAATTTAATTTAATAAATGGGATTTCACAGCTGACGAACAGCTGTTCTAAAGAGTTTACCTTGTTGAATTCGCCTTAGTTCCGACACTTGGTAGTTTTTTGTTCATTAACTGGTACTTTTTGAATTTCCGTTAGTACTGGACCTGGAAATATAAAATATAACATGCAATGAGAATCTATCAGAGGTATCTTTTTGATACTTTTTCTTTTTTTAACTGGTACTTTTTGAATTTCCGTTAGTATCGGACCAAGGAACATGAAAGTAAAAAGCAATGTCCTAAGTGAATGAGAATCAGACAAGTTTTTGGTACTTTGTTGCTCTTTAGCTGGTACTTGTTGAATTTCCGTTAGGATTAGACCTAGAAACAAAAAATTAAGCATACAAGACCCTAAGGGAATCAGAATCTGTAAGACAGGTTTTTTGGTACTGTTTTGTTCTATACTTTGTACTTTTTGAATATCCGTTCATATTGGAATTTATATGGGACCTTGGTTAAATTTAACGCGATCTTCACAAAATGCAATAGTACGATTACTAAACAAACTTGCTTAAAATTTAATAGGAACCTTGAATTTTGACACCAATTTGCGTTAAGTTTTGTAACAAAATTATCAATGTTTTAGAGAGGTTGTTGCACATTTGATTTCATCAGTGTATTTTGCTCATAATTCATTTGGCTCATATGCCATTTTTGAAACAATCTCGCTGTATTTCACTAGAAAACTTTACTGGAATATATGTATTGTAAATATATAACAACAGAGTCTCCATTATATTTGAAAACCCCATTTAAAGTAACATATGAATAGACAAAACGTCGAACAAACAAACTTAAATCTAAAAGTAAACTACCCTTCTTATAACAAAACAGAATTACAAACTTTTACCCCTTCCACCCGTTGTAAAGGGTTTACTACTCCTAATCTTTTTGTGTAAAATGCGATTTAGGCAGTTGTTTGATTAAATTGATGAAAGTATAGCCTATTTCGGCCATTCAATTTATCGAAATAATAAAACCAGTCTGGGCTTTTAAGCGATGCTTGCCTCTTTTCTCTCATACCACTAAATGCAAATATTTATTCTTATTATAAATTACCAGATTAATTTTTTATAATCCCTTGAAATAAACTCTGTATCTCTACAGTTTATTTTTGTTAAGTTGGCGAAAACAAGGCGATTTCCTTTTCGAAGTGCGGAAACCATAAGATCTGGGTTTTCTGCAGTGTATTATTTACAAATTCAATAAGACACAACTTTATTACAGTCATAAAAGTAATACAAAAAAAAAAAAAAAAACTGCTTAATCGGCAGTCTACTTCTAGTAAAGACTCCAAAGCTAAAATGTTAAACCAATTTTCGCCATCAAACTTTGTTCAATTGAAGTTCGAACAACAAAAATAAAAATACAAACAACCCCAAACTGACACAAATAAATTTACAAAAGATTAGTCTATAAATAGCCGCATGTATTTAGCCCTAATAAAATGAAGGATTTTTTTATATGTATGTCTTTATTAAGGTGGTCCGTCAATGTATAAAAAGATTATAATCTCATGTGTTTCAAAATCAAAGAAAGAATAATGTGAGAGGTTAGAATAAAAAAATCATTAAGCAAAAATTTAAGCTCGATTGGTAAAAAATTTGCGTGCCACACGAGTTCTAAGATTCGTGACAAAGAAATTGGGGGATAATGGATGTAAAATAGCCCGTAGCTACTCAGGAGTCACCCCTAGGGAGATAAAATAGTTAAGGAGTCCCTATTATTTTTGTATCTCCAACAATTCCCAAAACAAAGTTACCCTCTATCCCCAAACCTTTAGGGGGTCTCTGAATAAAAAAACCAAATTTGCACGAAAATTTATCAAAATATAAAACAATTCTCAAGAAATTTTGACCGATTTTTTTAGCCGATCGACCTCAAATTTTTGACAAATTTGTTTGATCCAACCTGATAAAAAAGAAAATAAAAAATAAGTACCACCTTAGTATGTATATATATTGCAACACACAGTCTTTTTTATTTGTATAATGCTTGAATAATGTTCTCTGTGCTGTCAAAGCTCAGTAGATGATAAATGAGGCGGAATGGTGGCAGACATTATATCGACTTTAATGCAGACACTAAAACAACAACACGAACAAAAATCATCTATAAAAACTACTCTTTGATAGTCTTTACGTTGTTTTGCTTAAATAGTCATCGCATGAAACTGCCAATAGCAGCATTACAACTACTGCAAACTAGAATAAACTTGATGGCAAAACTTTGCTACCAATAACAATATTATTACTGCTGAGTTTGCTGTTGTTGTTGTTTTTGTTGCTTTTTAATGATAAGTTATCATTGATAACTTTAATTTTGTTTTGCTGTTGCTCCTACTGCTGCTGCTGACGATGATAATGATGCTGTTATTATTAATGTTGTTAATGTTGAAACATCTCATTCGTAGCTTTCTAATGAGAATGAGTTAATACTAATTGGTCTTCAAAATGGCCAAGGATATTTATATATTTAGTCAATGACGGGAAGAAGCCGAGGGCCGAAATGTTATTTTCTTCTTGTTGTACAACTTTCGCTTAAAGAATATACTTAAAAATAGTGTTTGCAACTTATTTTTATTATACTTGTTAAAAGGCATGGATGTCGTTAATTATATTTAAGGAAATAGTAGTGAAAAACTTTAAAAATCAAATGTAATTGTAGATAAACAACTGTATTTCTTTAATAACAGGTCGATCAAAGTTTTTCTTGGGATTCAAAAATATAATTTACAATGTCATATTCGCCAGTTATGAATTCAGCCCACTGCTTTCGCAGTTCCTTAACACTGCCCGCTTGGTCTAAATAGAAATCTTTAAGGTGCTAAAACAAATCTTTCTACCCAGTAAAAACTTCGCCTACAAAATAATGTGTTGTGTAATCAGAAAAAAATTAAAGCACTACTTACAATTCTTCTGAAAGAACCAATGAATTTTACAAGGGATGTCCCAAAATGAACGCATTTTTAAGTAAGTCATTATTTTTTTACTTAAATACATCCAGAAAAAAGAAGTTATAGAAGTTGTTATAGATGTAGTTATAGAAGAAAGCTTCTAAATAATGAGTTAAAGAAGCTATTCATTTTGAAAAAGTAGGCGAAGTTTTTACTGGGTATTTAAGGGAGTAGGCCCACGACGTTCTCAACATTGTCTGTGTTGGTCGGGTATAATTTTAATGTATTTAAAAACATTAAATAATCTCCTTTATCGTGGTTGGCGAGTTTAAAAGACGCCTGCGACTTTTTGGTAATAGACTTAAGGAGGTAAGTTCACGGTCTATTTCATCTATTACCAAACAATCGCAGGCGCATTTTAAATTCGCCAAACACGGTAATGTATAATGATATTATACAATTATCATATATTATGATAAACAATGAAATTTTTAGTAATTGTAACCGAATAGTGTGATAGTACATGCAACATGAAATTCGATTGGCAACAAATGCGGTTGTGATCACAAATCTGTTTTCTCTGTGTGGGTAAAGAAAAAGTGCGAAAATGACATCAGCTTTCTCCCATCACATCAGAGTTATATTAGTAAAAGTTTTGATTTTATTTTGGTCCATTTTTCATTCCTTGATATTTGGGGTCATTTTTCATTTCATTTAAAAAGAAAGAATGCCCCAACGAAATAATGAAAAACCCTTAAAAAACAAAAGAAATTCCCCAAAATTGCGTGTCTTACGTAAAATAAATTAATTCTAAAAACCATATTATTTTTACACTGACTTTTTATTTCTGTGACAATTAGGAAAAAGTGCTTGAGTATATTTTTTCTAGCTTCGTAGTTGAGAAATTTTCAACTTTTAAGAAGATTTATGAAAATGTACTCCTACGCTTATTTAATCATCAATTCTCTGCGGTTATAGTTTTTTTCTTAATTCTTATTTCTTACTTTTACAAATTTCACAAATCGCAAGTAAACTTAAGTTCTTATTCCAAGTGTTGTTGGACATTCAAAAAAGATAAGCAAAAAATCATTTTGGTATAACTTCCTAATAAATCGTTTAAAATAAATGAAACATTATCCTTTTGGTACTTTTAAGCATGGAGATTACAAAGGTACCATAAACTCAAATTATGCTTAAGTCGACTTAAGCACTTTTTTTCTTTTTGCCATAGAATAATTAAAAGATAAGGTTTGATTAGTTTTTGTTATACGTAAAGAAATCAAAAGCAAACAAACAAGTGCTTTTCGACATACAGTTATGGACAAAATTGTTCACACCTTTCTGTTTCAATTACATATCGCTCCTTTATTGCAACATGGACATATCTCAAAAAATCAAAAATTTTAAGGGACTGATCGTCGATAACGAAAGAAGACTTCGTTGGCTTAAATAACATTTAAAACAAAAACAAATTATGAAATATTGTTTTTGTTTTGCATGTAAGTTAAGCGATCTAAGTGTTCATTCGTTATCGACGAACGGGCCATAAGTTACTTAAGCAAAAGGTTTCCTTTATACCTTCTTTACATGTAAACAAAAACAAAATCAGCATTATTTCTCAAACTGAACCGTGATCATTCCTATCATGGTCCTAACGCAGACCCTGCTCCAGCCCAGCAGCGACACCGAATCGGACTTCCTAAGCACCGGCCACAGTGTGCGCGATACCTGACAGTCCGTTCGGCCCCCAGGCCCGATTGGTCGCGCCCAGTATCCACTCCTTAATCCTACCAAAATAGAAGCCCAATGGAGGCCTAACCGCCTCCACACAGTCAGGTTCCTTCATCCCTGAGCCCTGTCTTGCCAACTCATCAGCAACCTCATTGCCGCCTATGTCGCAATGACCCGGCACCCAGCACAACCTTAGCAACTACTTCCCTAAGGCTCCCTTCAGAGCCCTCCTACACTCATCAACTAGCCTGGAGTTCACATAACAGCCCCTTACGTCCATAAGAGCCGCCTGGCTGTCCACATATATAGTGACCTCCGAGCCCCTATCAATGTTAAATATAAATGTGAAAAGAGTTTCGTAGAAACTACTTTAAAAGAAAATAGAAAAAAAACTCGGCGTTAATTGCATAGATGTAAATGCGGTCTAATTTAATAAATTAATATCTTAAAAATAAAAACTCCTACAAAAAATATGTGTTCATAACATTTTACACGGTATTAGTATTGAGTTCTGAATGTGAACAATTATGACCGCATTTAGAGATAATTGTTATAGTTAGGTCCTTGCATTTGGTGCGCTCTGTATTTGCTTTTTTTTTGCAGCCATTATACTTTTTGCCATCCTTTTTCTAAAGTTGGTAGCATTTTCAACTTAATTTAATTTTCAAGCTTTAACGGCGCGATCCCAAAGCTTATGTACGGTGTTAGGCGGGTTCCTCTGAGCAAAATGTTGGCGTTCGGAAGAGACCAACCCTAGGATTCTTGGTAACTTTTTCCACTAAATTCACCTCTTGGTCTGGTCAGACCACAATTAGAACAGCTAAAAAGCGCAATTAAATAAGAAGTAAATCAATATATTTTTTACTTAACGTATGCTTTTAACTTTAATTATACGAATTTATTATATAATTTTATTATAGCATTATTTTATGCCACATGCAAGTCATCGAAAATGCAGTCTATAATTTCGCACAGTGCTTCTTCGCATCTGCCACAGCTGAAACGAGTTTTGCGTTTGGTTTTTGTTGTTGAATTAAACTAAGCGCACAATGGGCTGTAGTTTTCGGATTTGTTTCAAACTTGATTTATTCGATTCAAAACATATCATTTATAGAATTCAAGTTTCTGTTGTTTTAATATTTTGTCCTGCTTGAAAGATATGGCAAGCAAAATAAAAATTTGGTCTTGCAAGACCAATAGGGAAATTTAATAGACTTTTACATAAAACTATCATTTCACCCCACTTATTTGTTGCAACCGAATCCAAATTAGTTTTATTCGATTCAGCACATATCATTCATAGAATTCACGTTCCTGGTTTTTTGATTTTTGTTTTATTCGAAAAATATTGCAACAAAAACACAAATTTGGTCTGGCCAGACCAAGAAAGTAATCCTAGGGTTAAGTGGATACAAGGCTGGCGACTGAGAATGTCAAATTATTTTTCTACTTCCATATCTTTTCAAACAAACGTTTAGCTCCTGTATAGTGATATCACTAGAGTATTCAATTAATCGATGGTTTGTATTAATCGATTAATCGCGTGAATAGTTACTCGAGGTAAAAATTTAATCGAATAATAAGCGAAGAATTGAATATTATTTGGTTAAGGTGGTTAAGGGTTAAGTGGGTATAAGTCTGGCGACTGAGAATGTCAAATTATTACTCGAGGTAAAAATGTAATCGAATAATAAGCGAAGAATTGAATATTATTCGGTTAATCAAATAATGTTAATTTTGTCTCGTTTGAAAGTTTAGAAATAAGACTAAAAACTATATATTTTAACTTAAGAATTTTATTAAAAAAGTAACAACATTTTAACAAAAGGTACTATTTGTAATAATTTGAGCTTATAAACAATAAATTTCAGTGTTTTTATCAATAATAAAAATTGGGAATTAAGTACGACAAATAATCTTTTAAAAAGAGTTAACTGTTTAAATGTTTATGTTTCAAACGATTTATTTCTTTTATTTTGATGTTTAAGAAAAGATTCTTTGACTAATTGTTGGCGTTGAAGAGATTGAAAGTAAAGCATTATAAAGCATATACGATTTCTCTATTCTTTTTCATGTCTCTTCTAAAAATTTGTAGTTTTCCATTATACCACTTGAATATCTTTTCGATTTTTTAACAATTTTAATTCTTTTAATAGTCTTATTAAGGTCTGATAGAAGGTTGTTTTCATTTGAAAAAAAAAAAATTTTTCTTCTTCATCTGAATCATTGCGGAAAAAGTCTGTTCTAAACATTCTTAAAAACAAATTATTCCCAAACTCTTTCGTTTCATTCTTTGTACTACACTTTATTTTAAAAATTGTTACTCGAAAGAAATGTTCCTGAGTTAAACAAGAATAAAAGGGTATTTAAAACGTTAAAAAACATTAAAAAAACTAATACTGTAAAAAAAACAAATTTTCGAATAATCGACATAAATTTTTCGAATAATCGCCAAAAATTAATCTTTTAGTCAAACAACTGTTAATCGTTTGAATACCCTACAGATCTTCTAGCCGAATATGGCTAATCTTTGAATGAACGGGTCTTCAAGGATAGTTATGTAGTACTGTGCACATAATTTTCCTCTGAATTAGCGGAGGGCTTGAGACTGGTTCGCACAAAAACAATCACAAGTCATTTATGAGCCCATCAAAATTTAAATACTTGGAATTATTCCGCTTTATTATACTAAAATGTTTACCCAGACCTGTTTTCTGCCATCCGTCTGGCCCTAATCTTATAATTTTTGTCTGATCTAAGCATTTTGCACGCATTCAATTTTTAACCCTTAAGCAAACACCAAAATGATTTTACGCAAACGAACCCCAGGGCCTGGCTGGGACTCAGTGTATTTTATATGGAGCTTTTTGTGGCTATAGAAAAAACTCACACTAACGAACCCCTGGGCCTGGCTGGGATTACATTTATATGTATGGAGTTTTATGGCTATAGCAGGAACATTTTGTTGTCAAATAGAACAATTTTTCCAAAAAAAAGTAAAGAAAGGATTCTTATGTGTTGCGTTTGCTTTTTGAAACGTTTCATTTTGATTTTATTTTATAATATTTGTATAATATGTCAGCGCCTGGCAGGCGCGGATCCAGCTTGAGCCTTAGGGGGGGGGGGGAAATTTTTTATGATACAAAAAAAAAATTTGTTTTTAAAAGTTTATTAAAAGCAATTTGTGTATATTATATTAAAAAAACTCAACAATAAGGTTAAATAAAATATTCAATATAAATTAAAATAAACTTATCTTTTTTTAAAAAGCAATTTATGATTTCCTTGTGAGGCAAAGTACAGTCTATGTTCAGTTTGTCACTGTTGATCTGAGCCATGTTTTTATTTGACGAAGGGTAGGAAATGACCTCTCGCTCGTAGCATTACTTACGAGCATTGAAACGAAAATTTGAAATATTTTTCTTAGATTTAGGTAGATATCTTCATCACAGTTTATTAAAGCATCTACAACGTTATCTGATAGATTTTCAGATAATTTCCATGTTTGTTGCCAATGCTACAGTTCAGGCTCAAGTTTAGATGTTAGTAGGTGCTTATCTCGAGTTGTGGTTTTAAAAGTTTTATATCTGTATATGACTTGATTACACTTTGAGTAGAAGTTTTGGTATGTTCAATACATTAAAGATATCTATTGGAAAGGTGTTTTGAGATCTTCTAAAATAAATTCAATAAGAGAATGAAACCTACAGCTCGGTAGAAATCTTCAACATTTTGGATGTGATTATTTCGTTCAAATCTTGTTTTTTAAGTTGGCACCTCGATTTGAACGCAAATAACTTTAACTTTTTTAAAAATCACTTTAAATTGTTCTTCGGCTTTATTTCTTTTTTCTTCAAGGCACATGATTAAAGTTTTGATAAGGCTTAATCCTTTTTGAAGATCTATATCGTGCTTTTGTAAAATGATACTAAGCGGCTGTGTTACAATAAGTATCACACTTAATATGTTTATTCCGCAAATAAATTCAAAAGTTCTAAGTGAGTTCCTTAATATAAGGCTCTTGATTTCCTTTCCACTCAGATATTTTTTCCAAAGCTTATACTATATGATGTACACTTGTTGCAAAGTGTAAAGCTTAGTCGTGACGGTCCACCCATCTTGTCGCGCATAATGTAGGGAGTTTGGCTCCCAAATACTTTACTAAAAACGTGTTTTGCCTGATTTACGGGAAATAGCAAGGCGTTTGTTTCGCATTTGTCGCGGTTTCCAGAATTTTTTAACAGCTTCATTTTCTGCTGACATCAAACGACACCCATCAGTTCCAACTCCTATACAATTTTTTAGGTCAAGACTAAAATTTGTCAAAGTTTTAAGAACTGTTGATGATAGTGCCATCGCATCAATTGACACATCAGCGTCATTATCAATATCCTGTGAAGGCTCTTCAAATGCTTTTACAACAAAGCCAAAACAATTCTTGCCTAACAACTTTTTGTTGTATGTTGAAATATTTAAAAGATAAGGAAATCTGGCTTTTCCCCGACAAATCCGTGCGTTCGTCAAAAATTATCGACTAGAATTTTTTTCATATAACACATATATACATAAATATTGCAAATACTAAGGCTTTTTTATAATTCAACCGCACGCATTTTCAAGTCAAACGTTTACTCTTTGGTTAGAGATTCAATAAAAAAACAAAAAAATACTCATTGAAAATTTGGTTAGAGATTCAATAAAAAAACAAAAAAAAACCTTGCTAGGATTTCCAAAAATTTTGTACATTAAAAAAAGATAATATTAATGGGTATTCTTGTATTATCGAAATAAACAAAACATATTTTTATAATTTACGGGGGGGAAAATTCCTTATTTCACCCCCCCTGAATCCGCGCCTGGCGCCTGGCGCCTGGCCAGACCCTGGTGGATACAATATGCACAAAATTTTTATTTGGCCAATTACCACGCCCACGGTGTTTGAATTTACACTTTTTTTCATTTTCTTGTAAAAAACACTTTGATTGAGGTAAACAAGAAGTTTCATTCTAATATATTTAATAATTATTTTAAAAAAAAACTGGAAAAAAGTCAAAAATGCCTGGCCAGGACCTGGTGTGCGCTTAAGGGTTAAAAACGAATATTTCTTACTTTTTTCAAACTTCAGCCGTTTTTAGGGTTTTCATTCGCTTAAAAGTGGCTTTTTGCTCTTCCATTTACTCGAGCTTTATAGTCCAAGACCAACCTTAAGGTATACCGAACGACTTACGATGTCCATCCGGCTGGCTCTCCATGTAAACCTTTTGTGCAAAGTACAATTTCGAAATTTTGGAGATCACTTTATGAAATTGGGCACATAGGCTCTCATTGGCACATGGACCAAGCCTATTGAAAACGGGTTCATAACTTCCAATAGCCCCTGTAGCTTCTTTCTGCAATAGGGTCTTTGTGCCCAAAAACCATCTTATTATGTTGGTATTAAGATTAAATTTGGTCCAAACTTATTTTATTGCAATCAAAATCATCTAAACCAATACAAATACTTTTCCCGTTTCCAAATTTACACTAATTTATATTGTATTCGTTTGGACTATGCTACTCCCACTTCTTTAGTCTAGTCCCTTTCTTAACAGATGTTTTGTTTGAATAGCCATAAATTTCTTCCAAACTTGTTAACTTTTTATGTTTCCAATCTCCAGATATACAGAAATCGATCTTGTCTTTGTATAGAAGGTGACACGCCCACTTGAAAATTTACAAATATGTATAACCTATGCTAAGCGCCGGATAGTCAGGAAATTTCTTTGAAAATTCCATTGCAAAATGGTTTGGTTGTTTAAGAGAATAAAGGGAACAAACAAAGACACAAAACAAAACACACAAACATACGCATTTTAAATTTTATATCTCTAGATTTAACAATATTAAGAAAGCTGATAAAGATGTCAACACAAAATTTTGTTAGTTGAGGATTTACTTAAAGAATCAAGTACTTTTGGATTTTAATAAGGAGGATATCACTGTATACAACACAATAAGGAGGCTTTGCTTTCAACCTCTACTCCTACTCAGCTCTTCACTACTTTTTACCACACATACAACTAAAATCAATAGCAATTTATGTATATAAAAACGAACAATTCCTAAAAAAAAACATATAAGACATCTCACCTAAATTATTTATAGGAAATGGAAGGAAACATTCTTTGGTTAAACGTTTCACCCCTGGCCCTTATTGTTGACATTAGCAAATGATTAATGTATGTTTTTAAAGATACTGATGCCAAAAAAATGTTTGCTATAATAAAAAAACCATTAATAGAATTACGAATAGCAAATGGAAAATAATCAAAATATTTTGTTTAGGTATTAGAAGGGATTTATATCTTAAACTACATTTTGTATATTTAAATGTTACAAAGTCCTTGTTCTGGTGTTTATCTCTCTACTTAAAGCTTATTCCTAAATAACATTTATGTAGGATTATATCCCAGACTGCCGGGCAGACAGACAGATGTTATTTATCTATATTGTTAAGAAGCTAAATTACACACTGACAATTGACAAACTGAAGACAAGAAGCAGACGCGATTGGGTGAAGCTTAATTGATGAAACTGTTAGACATGTTGATGAAATAGTGATGGGATGGTGATATTTAATTATCAAAAAGTAATTTCAATTTTTGGGAATACAAAATTTTAATTTCAAAAGATTTTGTTATTCGTGCTTAATTCCCAGTTTTTATTATTGATAAAAACACTTGAAATTTATTGTTAATGGGATAAGCTACTCCTATGCGCATTTCACTGGTTGCTTAGGCCAGATCATCAGGAAACTTCATCCATAAAGATTTTAGAAAAACTAAAGATATTAAACCAAATAAAACTGTTAAACGTATAAGACTTACAGCAACAGTTCTACTTGTAATAATATCAAAGTTTAAACAAAACACATCAACAATAAACAGTGGGCTTATCTCATCTTACATTCCCCACTACAATTAGTTGAAATTCTCTCAATATTAATTGTAGTTGTAAGTAGGTTTAAGAAAACAAAATAAAAACAACAACAACTTACAAAAGATGTTGTCAATTAAGTGTTTTTTTAGGCCGTGCACTTGCCTGTTTATTATCAAAAAGTAATTTAAATTTTTGGGAATACAAAATTTTAATTTCAAAAGATTTTGCTATTCATTTTCACATCTTGAAAAACAAGATAAAGAAAACCAGATTTAATTTAGTTTAAAAAAAATGGATTGGTAAAATATTAATTTTAAGATAAATAAATAATTTTTAAAATTTTTAATTAGGCTTAAGTTCATGAAATTTAATTTTCATTAAATTATTCTTATGAAGAAAGGAATTTTACAACATGAAAATTAATTAAAATTGTTATTGATAATCTTTCATTCTTGACGTGGCTCGGGCTCGAACCCTGGCCGGCAGGTTACCATGACATGTTTCGATCGCAACCACTCGATCTCCTCAGATGGATTTGCCGTCTTACACTCGCAGCCATCGACGACTGCTGACGTCAATAGTCAAACATCAATCCTTAAACCAAATCGTATTTTAACATTTGGTAGATCGAAATTTGCTTTCCTGAATGATTATCCATTTTAATTGATTTTACATGTTTTTTCCTTACTTCTGTTTTTTTCGTACTTTTGTCAAGAATTTTTCTTGAAGTCCAAGTACATTTTTTTTTTTGTTTTTTCATTTTGTCTTTCTCTTTTCTGTTGACCTTTTTCAGCACAACTTGAAGGACAAATGTACACATAGAGCTCGTGCCTTAGCTTTAACATTAGTTAGTATTGTGGTTATTTTGTTGAACTATTATGGTTTTTAATCCAAATTTTTAAAATTTTTAATTAGGCTTAAGTTCATGAAATTTAATTTTCATTAAATTATTCTTATGAAGAAAGGAATTTTACAACATGAAAATTAATTAAAATTGTTATTGATAATCTTTCATTCTTGACGTGGCTCGGGCTCGAACCCTGGCCGGCAGGTTACCATGACATGTTTCGATCGCAACCACTCGATCCCCTCAGATGGATTTGCCGTCTTACACTCGCAGCCATCGACGACTGCTGACGTCAATAGTCAAACATCAATCCTTAAACCAATTAATAAAAATTTTAAAAATTTGGATTAAAAACCATAATAGTTCAACAAAATAACCACAATACTAATTATAAATAAATAATTTAAAATTTATAAAAGCCTTAAGGCCCAAATACACTTGTCAAATGCTTGTCCAGCCGGCGAATTCATCGTGTACGTGTGCTTGACGTAATATTCGTCGTCATATCTAAATTTTTTGATTTTCCATACAGAATCGTCGGTGTGACACATACAAACACATTTTCACTAATACTACCACAATGCTTGATGAGTATTTTGATCAATGTATTTGGGCCTTGAGGCCCATTTTCACAATTTACCGATAGCTAAAAGTAGACTTTAACCCGCCTTATAAAAAGTGTTCCATTATTAAAACTTAACTTTAACCTAAAGTGAGCGATGAAATAAATTAAGGTTTATGCTACCTGGTAGGTTAAAGTAAAGTTGTAATGATGGAACAATTTTTATATGGCCGATAAAATCTAACCTTCACCTATCGAGCTTATTTTAAAAAGGTTTAATTTTTAACTTAAATTGAAGTTTAATTGTACAATACTTTTAAATGTGCGCCGATATAGCACGATCGTCACAGATTATTATTTATTTTTTTTGTTTAATTATAAAATTTTTGAAATCAAAAATTCATAAAAAATTTTAATCAACAAATACTTTTCAGTTTTGGTACTTAATCGTTAAGTTACATCGTTTAGAATTTATTTTTTAAAGCTTTCTCATTTTGTTTATTAGATCTTTTCTTTGAGAAATATGACAATAAGTATTAATATATATAAATTCCTTTTGTTCCTATGAGGGGCATAGGGTCTTAACGATTGTGTTCCATTCTTGTTTGTCTGTTGCTACGATCTTCAGCTCGTTCCACGTTTTGTTGACTTTTGCCACTTCAATGTCTAGTTGTCGACGCCAGGTGTGGCTCGGTCGACCCTTCCTGCGGCTGCCTTGGGGATTCCAGTATATTGCGTTTCTGGTGATGTCGGCTTGAGGTCTTCGCAGGGCATGTCCAATCCACCGCCATTTCCGTTTTCTGATTTCGTACTCAATTGGTGTTTGTCCGCACTCGGCCCATAAGCGTTCGTTTGTGATGGTGTTTGGCCAGAAAATTTTAAGTATGCGACGGAGGCAGTGGTTGATGAATACCTGTATGGCATTGGTATCGCATTGAGTTGAGTTCCAAGACTCGCAGCCGTAGAGTGCAACTGATTTCACGCAGCTGTTGAAGATGTTAATTTTGGTGCGCTTAGATATATGCGGGAAATTCCACACATGGTAAAGTTGGCCATAAGCTTGCCTGGCCTTGTTTATTCGGTTCCCAATATCCTCTCTTGAGCCTCCACTTGTTGATATTATGCTACCCAGGTAGCAGAAGGATTGGACGTCTTCGATCTGTTGTTCTTGTAGTGTGAACTGTTGCGTATTTGTTGTATTGATTCTCATGGCCTTGGTTTTGGGGATATTAATTCTGAGCCCACACATTGCTGCTTCGGCTTCGATGTTGTTAAGTTTTGACTGCATATCGTCAAATCTATGTGAGAGCAAACAGATGTCGTCTGCATAGTCTAAATCTTCGAGGCGGCCGTTTAGGCGCCAGGTAATGCCTCTAGGTGTTGTTATGACTTTTTTCATGATGCTGTTGAATAGAAGGGGGGGGATAGTGTGCAACCCTGCCGCGCACCTACTTTGACACTTATTGGTCAACTGATTACGTCCTCGTGTAGGATGCGGCATTTGGCATTCTCGTACAAAGCCCTGATTGTCACAATAAGTCTTTCAGGTATTCCCTTGCAGCGAAGTGCGTTCCATATTGCAGCGTGATGTATTGTGTCGATTGCCTTCTCGAAGTCAATGAATGTAAGATATAACGGAGATCGCCATTCGACTGATTGTTCCGTTATTATTCTAAGGCTATTAATATGGTCAATGCTAGATTTGCTGGGACGGAAACCGGCTTGTTCGTTGCGAATATCGTTGGACAGTGCGTCTGATAAACGTTTGTTTATTATATTGGCTATGACCTTGTTTACCATGCTAAGAAGAGTTATGCCCCTCCAGTTCTTGCATTGTGTAAGGTCTCCTTTCTTTGGGATTTTAATTATCATACCCTCTTTTAGGTCGTCGCTAAGTTGATTGGTGTCCCAGAATTTGTCTATAATGGGGTTTATTAGTTAGGCGCATGTAGCTGGATCTGCCTTTAGTAGTTCGGGCGATATATTGTCGTTTCCGGGTGCTTTATTGTTCTTGAGAGTCTTAATTGCCGTCTGAATTTCAATTACGCTGGGCTTGTTAATCGGTATGTCATGCCTTTCGATGTGTTGGGGGCAAAGGCATGTTGGTTCTAATGTAGCCTGAGTGGTGTTTAGCATTTTTTTATAGTGTTCCACCCATATGCCAATTTGTCCTGTTTTCGAATAAGTATTAATATCTTAAACTAAATATATTATGGCCCTGATGCCCAATGAGTGTTAACAGGTTTTGCGTTTCTTTACTGGTGAGCTATTGCTAATGTACCTACTCTATTTAAACGACTATTTCCTCTAAATAGGAGTAGATTCTGAGCTAAGGGATTTGGGTGTGTTCACAATTTACGTACGTATTTGGAACAATATTTCTGTATTTCTTAACGGATGTATGGGATGCTAAGATCTTTGTGTACTTTTTCGTTGGAGATAAACCACTGGCTGCAAGTTATAAGGCGTAATATTTTAGATTGCCTTCTTTGCAATTTTTCAACATTGGATATTGATGCAGTTCCCCATAGTTGTATTCCATAAGTCCAGATTGGCTTGAGGATGGCTTTGTATAATAGGACCTTAAATTCAAGATTGAGGGTGGAGTGAGAGTTTAGAAGCCAGAGCAACTGAGAAGTTTTAAGTTTTACTTTTGTACATTTTAAGTCAATATGTTGAGACCAAGTGAGACGTCGGTCGCGGTGAATTCCCAGATATTTTATATGCGACTTCTCAGGGACATTGACATTGTTTATTGTTATATAAGGGCAGTTTTCCCTTCTTAAGGTAAATGTAACCTGGGCGCATTTCGAAGGATTTACCATTATTTTCCATTTAGTAAGCCATTTTTCAACTTAATAAATGTGAGTTTGCAAGTTGTAAGAAGCAATATTAAGATTTTTATCTATGCAAAGACATGCGGTGTCGTCTGCAAAGGTTAAAATATGTGTAAGGGCACTTCTGGGCATATCTGCAGTGTATAGAATATACATAAGGGGACCAAGAATACTGCCTTGGGGAACACTAGCCGAAATATGTCTGGGGCTTAAGATTATGTCTTTGACCTTGACCACGAATGTTCTGTCAGTCAAGTAACTTTTTAGAAGCTTGTGTGTATTTTGGGGTAACAGCGAAACTATTTTATATATTAACCTTTTGTGCCAGACTTTGTCAAAGGCTTGAGAAATATCAATAAATAATGAAGTGCAATATAGCTTTTCCTTAAATGTTCTTCTTATAAGAGTCACTATTCGATAAATTTGTTCTACCGTACTGTGGTCTTTTCGGAACCCAAATTGGTGAGCGGGGATGATTTGGTGATCGTTAAGAAATGGAGTTAGTGCGTTTAGAAATAATTTTTCAAAAAGCTTTGATAAAATAGAGAGAAGACTTATTGGCCTGTATGAGCTTACTTGAATGGGATCTTTTCCTGGCATTGAAATCATTATAATCTCGGATATTTTCCAAGAGGAATTGTAAAAGCCTATACGCAGGATTGCGTTAAATATATAAAGGATAAGTCTAAGAGCATTTCTAGGTAGTTCACATAACATTTTTGCTGTAATTTTGTCTTGACCAGGAGATTTCTTTGTGTTGAGATTTTGAACAGCTGTTATTATGTTAGGAAATCGAAGATTCATGGGGGCAACAACTTTCTCATTTATCTGTGGAACAATTACGTCGGAGTTGGTGTTATTGGGTGTGAACACTTGTTCTAGGTGGTCCGCAAAGGCTTTAGATTTGTCATCTGGACTTCTGGCTTAACTGCCGTCAATAAGGCGAACTGGATACTCGTTACTTATAGGACAGTTAAGGTTTTTAGTGGCTTTCCATAGGCTGTAGTTAGTTCTTTCTGTTGGATCAAGATTTTGTAGATATCTTTGGAGAGACGATACTTTGTTTTCCTGGAGAACTTTGCGGAGTGCTCTTTGACTTTGGTTTAGTTGGAGTTTTAAAGCTGGAGATCTATGTTGCTGCCATATTCTTCTAAGGTTTCTTTTCCTCTGATCAGAGTTTCAACATTTTGTGGGCATTGTGCTTTTTTCGTAGTCTGATTTATAGTCGGTATAGAAACATTTGCTGCTATTTAATTTTAACTTCTTTTTTGCTTCTTGCACTTCCTCTTAATTTTTCAATGAGATATTAGAGGGTAAGTGTGAACTTATATACCTTTTATATTTAAGCCAATTAGTCATCCTGTTTGGGAAATACCGGTGCTTGGGGATCGCATATTCCTGAAAGACAGTCAATATTGAATTCGAGTTGTCGGACGAGAGATCTAGAGATGTGGCTAAATAAATGTGTTCACGTTTAATGTTCTTTAATACCGCAAAGTCGAGAATATCTAGAATCTTGTTTGGGTCCGATGACCAATGAGTTAGCTGACCCCCAGAGATAACATCTAGTTTGCATGAGACTAACGATTTTAAAAGCTGTCTCCCTTTAGTGTTATTGAGTCGAGAACCCCAGTGCATGTGCTTTGCGTTGTAATCCCCAGCTGCAATAATATTGGTACCTAAGGCTTTGTAGTAATGGGTGTATTGGGATTCCGGTATGCTATGTTTAGGAGGACAATAAACAGAAGAAATTGTTAGATTTCCTGCAATAAGGGTAATCAAAGTTGCTTGGATGTGTTCTGTTCTATATTCGTTCATTGGAAAATAACTCAGTTTTTCTTTTATAATTATGGCGGAGCCACCACACGCTTTTCCATTGGGGTGTTTAGTATCGTATATTGAATATCCTTTGATTATAAAACAGTTTTTAACAGTAAAATGTGTCTCAGATATTAGCAGTATGTCGATGACTCGGGAACTCAAGAAGTGTTCTACTTCTTGTTTATGTTGGCTGAGGTCATTGGCGTTCCAAAAACATATTTTTATCTGGTTCTTTGTTGGTTTGAGAATGCTTGAATTAGTATGCCCTGGTTTCTGAGCAATTCATGCATAATGACTTGCATGTTAGACATAAAGTTATTCATAGTTTGAATTAAAACTTCAATGGATGCTTCTAATGAACTTTTTTGTACAGGGGTTTCGGAAAATTGGGATTCCCTTGATGTTTGAACGTACGATATTGGTGTAGGGTTTACTGTTCTACTGTCGCTACGAGTTGTTTTAGGTTGAGCGGATGAGGGGAGATTAAAAATGCTTTGACGGTAAGAAGATTGTGAAGGGTTTTCGGAATATTGTGATTCTCTTGATGCTTGAGCGTACGATACAGGTGTAGGGTTCACAGTTCTACTGTCGTTACGAAGTGTTTCAGATTGAACGGATGAGGGGAAATTGTAAATGCTTTGTAGATTAGAAGACGCTACTCTTAGACTATTGTTGAGTAGGAATGTACGCGTTTTTGAGTTGTGGGAAGTCATCAGATCTGAATTGACGATAAACTGGTTTATTGGAGTACGTTTTATTGAGTTGGATGAAAACTGCACAAATTCTGTAGTTGGCGGTATGGTTTCCACCACAGTTGCCACATCTTTTGAGGGTGGGATCGTTTTTGGAATTTGAGCATTCGGAAGTTTTGTGGATGTCACCACATTTGACACAGACTGATGGTAGTCGTTTAGAAAAAAAATAAATTTTATTTCATAAAAATCTAGGCAAGTTCCTGTTTTATTCCCGTTACATTTAAAATACCCAGTTTTTACATTTTTTTATTGCAAATTTGTGTAGAGCTAAAAGTCACAAAGTTTTGCCTTTTTATTACACAATATTTATTTGATCGTTTATTTTAATTATTTTAGTGCAACATGTTTACCTAATGTTTGGGCCATGTTGCTCAACAGAAATTTGCGATAAAAAATTTTAAAATTTTAATTTTTTTTAGAAAGAATTCATACCCATGATTGAGATAGATTTAGTTTATAAGTATTAATATACATTTTAAAAATATTTAGTTGTAAATGTCAATGACTATAGTGCCATAAACAATTAAATTGTAATCAGTTTGGCCCAAGGCGAATTCATAAAGGTGATATTTTCGGGTCATCTGTTTATTATTTATTTCCTTGTGTGTATACTGAATGTCAAGCGTTATTTACATTTTGTGAAAAAATTTGTTAAAATTTAAAATCTAAATACATACAAGAAAAAAAAAGTTATTTAAATGTAATAAAACAAAACAAAGTGATATAAACAAGAGGATTTTAAAAGGCGTAAGGAATAAGTGGAGCCACAATAAATTTCCAATACAGGAAAAAGATTTACCTTCTAAAGCAATTTTTTATAGGTATTTCATAAACAAACAAATTCCTTTTTTATATTTTCAACCAATAATTTTGACATTCACTCTAACTTTTTACAAAAACAAAATACATAGTATGTTTTAAAAGAAAGGGATAGCTAGCATAACGCTATCTCATGATGCGGTCACCTTCATGAATTCGCCTTGGTTTGGCCTTTTTATGGCTTAAAGATTATTAAATAAATAAAATTGAAATTGAAATGTCAAAACTTGGTACTTTCACTTTATCGGGAATAAAACACGAATTTATCCATGGATATTCATGAAACAAAATTGCTTTCCCTCAACAATAAATTTCAGTGTATTTATCAAATATGAAAAACTGGGAATTTAGCACGTCATACGAAGATCGTATTAATAATAAACTTTGTATTCCCGAAAATAACTTTGATAAAATTTGTTTTGTTTCTATTATATACAGCTTTATGAAAAAATAATTAAATTAAAGGATTAAAAAAAATATTGTGAAATTAAAAGGTAAAATCTGGGATTTTTAGCTCTACATAAATTTGCGATGAAAAATTTCAAAACCAGTAGTGGAATTCTGTAAGTTTTGACAATAACAACAGTTGTTATAATTGTCAACATGTTTTGTTGTTTGCACTAACGATTATGTGATTCTGTAAATTGTTGCTAACAACATAGATAAAAATTAACGTCAAGTGGCAGCACTGTCAAAAAAATGGCAAAATAACGAAAAACACAAAGAGGATTAAAAAAAAAACAAATAAAATTATTAAAACTAAACAGAATTTTTTTTTAGTTTTTTTAAGAAGATAAGCCAAACATGTTACTATTAAATTAAATACAAATTATTTAATTGCCATTTTCAAGTTATATTATTTCTTTTAACTAAATATTTTTTATTTTTTCAACATTTAACAATAAATAAACAACACTAAAAAAGTTGCCGTTTACTTAACACAAGCAGCTGACTTAACGATAACAAGTGCTGTTTAAAATGTTACAGAATAGCAAAATCGTTAATTTGCTTGTTAATTTTTTTAACTATTGTTAAAATTAATTACAGAATCGCACTACAGGTACTTTCAGTTTATCGGGAATAAAACAGGATTTTGTCCACGGATTTTAATGAAATAATTTTTTTTTACTTCTAATACATGCAATTTTGAGCTTAAGTGCTAAAACTGGTAAGTATTTGTTGATTTAAATTTTTTATGAATTTTTTTAATTAAAAAATGTTATAAAAAAACAAAAAAAAAACACATATTTATTGCCAGTCCGGCCTCAATAACACCAAAAATAATGGCTAAATTAAAAATTTGATGTTATTTTAAATTTTTTTGATTTATTGCATAACAAAATTGAGTACGTAGTTCCAAAGTTATGCCAAGATGTATGGAGCCGCCACAAAAAAATAGTGGTTATTTAACAAAAAAAAAAAAAAATTCCTCATATGTTGCATAGTGTTATCGGTTCATGTTGGACCAAAGCTCCCATACAAATAACACTCTCGAACATATATAGCTTCAATGGCACGGCATTTGGCACAAAAAACTTTACTTTTTAACATAATTATGATTTGAAGACTCCATGGTCACAAATAGAGTACTCTTTAACAATGTTTTATGTAAATACTGCTTCGTTGAGTATCATATGGTCGGGTCTGACCGAAGGTACTTTTTAACTTTTACACACAGAAAAAAATACCACTGTTAAATTAACATGGCGAAATGTTGATTGAGAATCATGGTAAATTTCTGCAAAAGAATTGAAAAATATTAAAATAACCTTAAATTACGTTTTTTAATATTATTCACTGTTAAAATAACATTGTTTAATATTGAATCCATAAAAACCTGTTTTATATTAAAATCAAAAGTTTATCTTGTTAAATTAACATGCATACGTACTTAAATATGTTAATTTTTTTATTTTCATGTTTAAAATATGTTATGAAAAGAAGACAATTCCCGTATTCTTTTAATAAAAATTATTAAGTTAAAAAGTTCATCAAGTTTTCAAAATAAAATGATGACGAAAACCATATTTTTTACGGTTTTAGGCGTACTTACCTGTTTTCCGGGAGTATTATTTATTTGGGGCTTAGGGTAAATTATAGACGGATCATCACGAAATTTAACAGCGTGATTTCCAGTCAAATAAGATAAATTTTTGCAAAATCTTATCTCATTCCGTGCCTTTTTCCAGCATTTATGTTAGTTTTTGTAACCAAATTATCAATTTTTTTAGGTGGTGGTTCCACATTTTGATTCATAGCTCTGGTCCTACTAAACCGATTTTGCTGGATTTCAATCCCAAACTGCTTAGGATAACTACAAGCAATTTGGCACCAAGTTTGTTTATTTCTTTTAAGTTGTTCAAAAGTGAGCGTGTTTTCAACAGACGGACAGACAGACGGACATGACTAAATCGACTTAGAATTACTCAAGGATCCAGAATATACATATATACTTTATGGGGTCTGAGATGAATAATAAAAAAGTTTCACACGGAATGACAAACTTAATATACCCTCTTCACAACTAATTGTGGTGGAGGGTATAAAAATGTTGTTCGCAAGTTATTGTAAAATCATGCTAAATTAACATGACACAACCATGAAGCAAAATCACTACTGAAAAATGTAAAATCAACTTTGTTTTGAATGAATTTAAATTGATTTTTTTCTGTGTGTACCTAAGTTTGTAAAGTTGGTTTTTTTTTTGTGTGAAAATTATTAGAAAAAATTATTAAATTCCAAAAATTATAAATAATATGACACTAGTCGAAGAGGCTTTATGTTCAGTACCAAAAATAAATAGATACACTTTTCATTCTGCTTATATTTGCTATTTTCTACATATTTTTTTTTTTTTTAATTAAAAGACATTCGTAGACTTTTTCTGTAAATGAATTTTATTTCCATGTACATATTTATTTACTTTATCCCTTTTGTCAGTACAAAAGGACTACCACTACAGATAAAAACATTCTGTTTAAATAAGCATTTTAACTTTTTTTTTTGTCCTTTTTTTTATTATCAACCCCAATTCATGAAAATAGTTATAAGGGCCAATATAGAGGCAGAAAGAACAAAAAAAAAACATAGTGATGACAAATATTTATTGAAATCAATGGAAAGTTATTAATATTAAAATTCATAAGATTTTGTTAAAATTTTTAAAGTAGAAAATATTTATTTTAAGGTAAAAGTTATAAAGATATTTTATGCATTTTTCCACATAAACTTTCTACATAATCATTAGGGTGAAGCGATGGCTTTTGAAGGAAAAAAGGTCATCTAATAAATTTTAAATACTTTCAGAATGTTGCATCTACCTAAATTATATACAAAAAAAAATCTTATATTATTAATTTTTTTATCTAAGGAAATTCTAAATAGGAAAAACTTCTGACTTAAAGTCTAAATGGAATTTTTTTATCTAATAAATTTTAAATACTTTCGGAATGTTGCATCTACCTAAATTATATACAAAAAAAAATCTTATATTATTAATTTTTTTATCTAAGGAAATTCTAAATAGAAAAAATTACTGACTTAAAGTCTAAATGGAATTTTTTTATGCCGCGTCTAGATGAAATATTAAATGTTTTTTTGATTTATGTCTGAAATAAATCCTTAGTCAATTTTGGGCCAATTGGATATTCATTTCAAAGGATTAATAACAGCTACACACATTCAAGTTTTTGTACATCATCAAACATTTCATGTCTTATTGTCTATTTGGCTGTACAGCATTTCGGAAGCACTCAAACTCAAACATTTTTAAATCAATAAAACTCATAGGATTTCACATACAAATTCTCAAAACTAACAAAGATTACAGATACATCTGAACATGCATATGGGCATTTCCATTTTGACGTGTCGTGATATTTGATATAAGTCAAATTTATAAAAAGGATTTCTATACATGCAAAGTAATGAAGTAGCACTATATTCAGAAATAAAATTACAGCAATTGACGTTAAGGATTTGCAGATATAAGCAAAAATATACGCTGGCGTGACGTTAAAAAAACGGAAGTGGATTTTGACTTACATTAGAAATAGGACTGCGAATTGAGCAAAACGTTTTGTATAAAGCCTTTTTTAGTAAACTTTGGACTTATAAAGATTTCTTTTTCAAGCTTTCTTATTTAAAAATCTTTGCTCGTTTTAAGGTACATTTGGGCATTTTCTGCGAAAAGTCTATTTTTTTTTTTTAATATAACGCCAGAATGCAAATAAGTTTGTATTTTAGGACCCTCTTGTTTCTTAACGTAGAGCTAGTTGCGCTTTACAACACAATATAAAAAAGTAAATTATGCATGTACAATTTTTTGAGAAACAATTAAAATTACTTCTGGCGTTACGTGACAAAAAGTAGACTTTTCGCTGGAACTGCCCATATACAAACGCATAAAAAAAGAATCGTATTATTAAACGGGTTGAATTACGATTTTACATACTGGTCCTTTGGATGGACTGTAACATCGTTTTTGAAAACAACAAACATATTTTGTATACCCAGTAGATTTAGAGAAATCATTACCTTTTATAGTCTTGGTAATGCTGAAAAAAGATAGGAATAAAGGCCCGCATTGAGAAGACACAATGGATTAACAGTGTAAAGACTTTCAAACAGATACAGATGAAAAAGATAACTGTCTGGATCATGCGCTTACAACTTACTCTACAATAAAATATATTTTTTTATATAAACACGGCTTACGTAAAATTTTTATTTTTTGTTAATTTAAATGAATTACTGTTACGTGCAACCATATTACGGTTAATAAAGTCCTACTCACAGTCATATTATGGTTTCCTTCGATTATGTTAACGTTCATCAAAACAATTATATGTTTATCACAATTAAATGGTGTTTTCTTTTCTGCAAAAAGTGACATTTTATTTTAAAAAAATGCAATTTGGTGTCTGTTTCTTAAAAATTGCATTTTTTTAAATAAAATGTTACATTTTTTTGTAGAAAAGAAGACACCATAAGTGTATGCATATTTCATGTGCTCTTAAAATATGATAAAAAAAAAACAATATGTTTTTTGATGATAACAACCTGAATCTGACCATGGGTGCTGAGTAAACAATGTCACTCGAAATGTAAAATCAATCAACTATTTGATGTTGCTCTTTAATATGATTCGCAAAATTGCAACTAAATAGTTAGTTTTGAACTTGCAACCAAAAACCGTATCGTCTGAACTTATACGAGTTGCAGGAAGGTGTCACATAGTCTGAAACAATTAATTCAATACATGTTATTAATCAATTATTGTTTTTTTCAAGCACGTAATCCTCGTCTATTACAAATTCAAAGCCTTAGACAAGCTTGAGGTGTAGTCTGCTCGGAAATATGCCAAAAGTGCTTTTTTAGAAATTATTTGATTCATATTTTTACATTTTTCTAAGAACTTCACCCCTGCATGGTCAGCCATGACATTTTGGAGATCCTGCTACTTCTTGTATTAAAATAATTAACAAAAAAGTCATACGTCCGTCTCACAGACAATGAAAAAAGACGGGAAGATTAAGAAGTAATATAAGAAACAAAAATTTCCGAATTCTATTTTAAATTCTATTCTATTCCATTTTTTATATTAGAACCAGCACTCAGGGGATGACCCCAACTAATGCATTGTTTTGTGTTGGAACTAGGAAAAAATGTTGTGGGAAGGAGGATAATCATGTTGTAAGTGAGAGGGTAGACTTCTGCAGGAAGGTTATTCCACATACGAACAGTCCGGGAAAAAACGAATTTTTTCTGTAATGCGTTGTACGTTTCGCCTGCCAATCTACCACATAAGGATGGGCTAATTTCGGCAGAACACATCCCATTGTAATAACGATAAAACAGGCAAAATAAAACCCACATTGCGACGGTGCTCAAGCGAGTCAATAGAATTGGATACCCTACTGTCACCAATGAGAAACTTCGCCCTCTCCTGCACGCAGTCGAGAAGCTCCAAAATAGACCTTGACACACCGGCCCACATATATATATGAGATGTATTCCATACGCGGTCGGATATATATGGTATAAATGGTAACGAAATCAGATCGAGTGAAATATATCATACACCGTCTTAAAAAACCGAGGCACTTGAATGCTTCTTTCGACACCTTGAATATATGTTCTGTCCACCGGACACACATGAGGATCTCATTGTATTCTCACGTCCAGAACATCAAGAGATTCTGATTCCTCAATAATTATACCACCCATATATACAGATGAGCATTTCGTACTTAATTTAAGAAATTCTTACTTACTGTACTATTCAAACCACTTCGTCTTGATTTAAGTACGGATGGATTGGTTTTTCTTTTCAGTGTATCTTCTATAAATTAAGTTATGTGTTCGTTGCTTTGTTTTGTAATGCTTGAAGGATAATCTTAAAAACCATAGTGCTTGACATTCTCGCGATTTCTCAAAGTAACAATAATTTAAATCTCAAATTTCTGCAGAACTGATGGGCAGTATCAATCTGTATTTGTCCAACCACGATGTTACGGTCAAGAGCTATTGTGTTTTTTTTCCTTTCCAGTTAAAAGGAAATGGATGAATACTTTGTCATATTATTGCAGAGGTTGTTCTTCTGTATCATTTATTGCAATTACCAATTTTTTATGGAAGATATTTTTATTTAAATATAATGCTATGTTCACATATGGGTTTTTAAACGCGTTTAAGCAAAATGTTGATTTAGCTAATCAAAGCCGTTCACATTACATTTGAGATGATTAAGATGACAGATGATTAAGAAAAAACACACACACACAAACACACAAAAAAACAACAAACAAATTAAAATTTCTTTAAAGTATTAAAAATGGATAAAAACACTTTTATAAAGTTATCAGAAGATTATTTTAATAATTTTAATGATGTAATTGTGAAAATTTATGAATTATTTAAGAAAAAAAAAAAATAAAAACATTAAGCATAAATCTTGACCGGTTGTACACGGTTGTTGCCGATTCTAGATTTGAGGTATGTTCAGTGGATTCTATGTGGTTTATGAAGTGATTTAGTTGTTATCATGTCAATTTGAAGTGATTAACAAATCACTTTAATGCAGTGATAACCAAGCCCCGAACTAAAAAAGCCCCGAACGCACGCACACAAAGATATTATGTGCTTGTGTGCGGTCGCAGAGACTGATGATAGTCTGATGTTTTGAAACGAACAAAGTTGTAATATACATGTGAATTGCCGACCGTGTCTGTGTGAAAAATACGATTATTGACTGGCTCGCGAGTCTATGGAGTGGTTATCACTGCTTTAATGTATGGGTAATCATCTCGATTTTGAAGTGATTAGAGCTTAATCACGTTCGAGCTGCTTAAACGCGTTTAAGAACCCAAGTGTGAACATAGTATAACATTCAAATAAAAAAACTGTGATTAAAAAAGGTATAAGAGCAACTCCTGTTTAAGCGATCTAGAAAAATAAAAATAAAATATATTCTTACAATTGACCTCACAATAAAAGAAATAATTCTCTAATAAAGCATCTTGAACATTTGCTTACTACTCATTTTGGATACACCAATTTAACTGGAGTTTTTTTTAACAAAATGGATGACTTTATATAATTCTTTTTTCATTTTCAGCTTGTTTTACAATTATAATTTTAGTACATACTTCGAGGGTAGTGTTTAATTTAAATCATGTTTACTTTTGTGCAGACTGTTTAAATTAGTTCTTAAATACAAAGATGCAAAGCAAACTTTCAAAAAATCTAGCATGATTTTAAGTTAAATTTGTGTACCCAACTTCAATAGTCATCAAAAATTCATTTTTGTTCCTTTCAACACCTTCAAGACTATCTATCTAACGTTAACTGGTCGCTTGTTTGTAAGTACTGCTATTTAAAGTACTAGAGTCATCTCAGAGATATAAAACTCGGTACTAAATTTTAATGATAAGTTCTTAATGTAATGGTTTGGCCAAATCCATTCTATATTCAATATACTTATGTGTGTGTGTCTTCCATTTGTTTGTCCATATCATAAAAAAATAGTGGTACAAAATTTGGTTTTATTATTAAATTTTTAAAAATTTAAGTTGTTTTGGTATTCAAAAAGGTACCAAATTGTCTCACAATTAATTTTAATTTTTTTCCCAAAATGTATTTAAAATATAAATTTTTTCCCCCAAATTGTGTCTTATTTTGACAGACTTTTAATATTCAAAATTTGGAGAATATTTTGGAACTTATGCAAGGCGAATTCATTATAGGTGATCTTTAAAGCCCTGTTGATAACTTTTTTTGAGCTTTTAAATTGTTTGATGTCGAAATTTCAGAATTTTTTTCTACACCCAGAGAAAAAACATGTTTAAATATGGTCACCTCCAACAAAACTATTTTGATAGAAAATTTTCAGTTAAAAGGGACCTATGAATGAAAAAAATCGATTTTTACTTTTTGGTGATTCTTAAAACAGACAATGTGCTCTTTCGAATACAGCAAAGCGCAAGTTTCTACCTGCATTACTTTTGTCGTAAGTAAGCTTTAAAGTACACCTTTGATAAGAAAAAAACTAACTTGTTAACTTTAAATTCGTTTTTCTCCAAAACGAATTTTTTGCCCATATGTCCCTTTTAACTGAAACGGACACATGTTATGTTTGAATTAACCATATAATTGCCACCGACAACCATATTATGGCCAAATTAATCCTTTATCAAGAAGCCGCAACCATATAATTGTTTATTTTTGAGGGAGGACAAATTTAACCATAATATGGTTGGCGGTGACAATAATATGGTTAACTTAAACATAATATGTTTAAAATTTGCTTTAAAAATAGTTCTCTGCGTGTAGTTTGTTAAATTTAATAAACAAAAGTCTATCAATTATTCAAATTTATTCGTGTACTAAATTTCAAGTGTTTTGCTTAATATTTGTATGAGAACTAATTTAAAAATTTGTGGAAAATTAAAATTTATCTATATAAGAGTGTTGGTTGTACTAAATTATACATTTGCTTTCCATATATTCAAATCTGCTTTAATTTTTTTTTTTTTATCAAATATTTGATAATGTTTTAAAATTCTACAATATTTTAAAATTTGTTTTCCATAATAATTTATTGTGGTTTTTTAATCCAAATTTTTATATTTTAATCAATTCATTAAATTTAATTCTCATTGAATTATTTGTATGAAAAAATAAATTTTACAACATGAAATGAATTTGAAATGAATTGACAATATTTTAGTCTTGACTGACCGGGGAATCGAACCCACGTTCACGGAAATAATGATTTGATATGTTTTGATAGCAACCAAACTTTTTCAATTTATAACAAGTAAGAAAGTATAGTCTGTCAACCCCGACCATATGATACCCTACACCACAGTATTTAAAAACACATCATGCTTATGTTTCCTACCTCCCGTTGTGGTCCTATTTTTGAAAAACTATATAGCTTATGTGTCCATATAGATATGGATCTATCTATGTTTAAAATTTAATTTAAATCGGTTTGAGAAGCAGAAATTGCCCCTATCTCCCCTCGTGGTTTTATTTTTTAGAAAATGCTTATCTTTTGTGACCATATAGATGTGGTTCTATCTATGTTTTAAATTTCATTAAAATCAATTTGATAGTTTCTGAGAGGAAGAAATTTCCCCTATCTTCCCTCGTGGTTCTACAATTCGACCCATTTTCAATAGGCTTGGTCCTTGGGCCAGAAAGAACCTCTGTCCCAAATTTGATCAAATTATCTCCAAAATTGCGACCTGTACTTTGCGTACAAGGTTACATAGACAGCCAGCCAGCCGGACGGACATCGTTAGTTCGACTCAGAAAAACATAACAGCACTAATTACAATTCTACTGAAAGAACCAATGAATTTTACATAAGATGTCCCAAAATGAACGCATTCAAAAGTAAGTCATTTTTTTTGCCTACACAGAGAAAACAGATTCGTGATCACAACCGAATTTGGCGCCAATCGAATTTGTCGGTTGCATGTACTATCACACAATTCGGTTCCAATTACTGAAAATTTCGTTGCTTAGCATAATAGGTTTGATAGCAACATTTGAATTTTAGTACACTATCAGTCATAACAACAGATATTGTTAGTTGTTAGTATGATTATAAGATATGTGCAACTGAATTAACACATAATTGGTGTTCATAACAAGAGATTTGATTGTCGTTATCAATATATTTTTTTTAACCGGTCAAATGTAGCCCATAAGGGGCAAGGACTTGTCCAAAGGTAATCTCAATGAACGGAAAAAATGGGTTATTTTACAGTACAATGTCCTAGGGCAGGACCATATAACCCAGTTTGCATTACAAAGGGGAAGTCTTAAAACTACTCCAAGGTATACTCCAGAGGATTAGCTTTGAAATCGTTTCAAAACGAAAACATGTCGTTAAAAAACGAAGACATGTCGTTTCACTGCAAACTCTTTTTAATAATGACATGGTTCATACTTGCACTACATTGGACCAGTCCAGGATCAAAATGGATCAAGAAGTCCAATATAATTTGTGGGGCATAACAAATAATACATACATTCATACATACATATGTATGTACGTGTATATGTTCATACCTATAAGAATACGTAAATTACTTACCCCTATTTATTAAGTTTTTCACATTTTCCATTTTTGACCGCAAATATATTTTTTAAATTTAATATTAAAAATTAATTTATTCTATCAAATGTTTTGACAGAAAATTTAGTACGCAATTGGGGCTTTTAACTATTTTTTGGTTGTGAATTCCGAATAATTATATTTTCATTTGTTGTACTCGAATTGAACCTATTCCAACAATCAATAATTAGCTGCAATAAATGAATAATCATTTATATTACAAAATTTATTGACGAAAGCAAATTATTGATTGCAATGACCAATATTCAGTATTGTCCTATATTAAATTCGGTTGGTATTCTAACCATTTGTACTAATTTTTAAAACTAAATTAAATTAGTTATCATAACTAATAAAAGAATTGAAGGAATCATATTTCAGTTGGAACATCATTTTTATAATCAAGAGAATTAAAAATCAGTTAGAACTATACATTTTTAATAGTTGCAATAATAAATCATGTTACTTGATCAATATTTTATTACTGCAACCGTTTCCCAACCAATTTGTTTTCTGTGTGTACATACAACCAGAAAAAAGTATTTGTAGAAGTGGTTATAGATGTAGTTATAGAATAAAGCAACTAAATAATGAGTTAAAGAAGCCACTAATTTTGGAAAAGTAGGCGAAGTTTTTACTGGGTAGTTGAACTAAAAGTTTTGCCTTTTTTTCAATTTTGTACTAAATCGTTAAACTTGTTTTTGAACTTAAATAATTTTACCATTTTTTTTTTTTTTTGTGTTCACTTAATATTATTTTTTTATAGATTATGAATTATGGTCTTAAATTAAGGGCTTAAATTATTATTTTTACTTTGGGTGCTCCAAAAGGACACTTGGTAGTAAGAGTTTTGGGTTAGTTTCCCCCCACTGGGGAGAAATTATGGCATTCGATATGCATCGAAATTTCCATTTAAATTGCATTGTAACTTCGAACGTAATTTGGCCCCAGGTCTGAGGCTAAAGGTCTATAAAAATTTCCAAAATTTAAATTTTTAGAATAACATTTTTAAAGAGCAACATTATTATAAAATTCCAAAACCAGAAAAGAGAAACGTTGAAACATTGAAATATTTATTTAAATATGTTTTTCCTTAATTTATTGTTATGTAGTCCATTAAAAACATGTTTACCAATTAAAATCAAACTTCAACATTAAGTTTTACTTCGTTACAAAAATTTCCAATTTTTACAACAATATGAACAAATATCATTTTATTAAATTAAAAATATTTGCATTTTGATAAAACAATGAAAACATAAAAAAATTAAATCAATTTACTGAAGTGTATACGAGTACAAAATTTGTTTTATTTAGTGTTTTATTGTAATCGAATATATAAAAGTAAAAATGGGTAAAAGAGACAGAGAGAGATTACAGTGATGAAATACTCTAAGACTTGGTGCTTAAGATCTCATTTAAACCAGGTTTAGTTAATCTGAAAACAGATTTATGCCGCCACTACCAAGTTAGCAAACAAACTTTTGACGGAACAGCTTAGTTTTGCTTAAAATGTTGTTATTTAATGAAATAATAAAATAAATCACATTTCGCCGGAAAAATCTGAGTTTTAGACTACGTTAAACTAAGCTTTAACTTAACCCACATCTCAAAATCCTTTAGGCCGGAAAACTTAAAAGATCCGGAGCCAGGATTATTTACATACATTATTACTTTAAGAATCGAAAAAGTTCGAAGAAGGACATTCTGCGTATTCTTTGCACAATTAACATGTGGTCAAAAATGGAAAAAAGGATGCACTTTTTAAAAATTTTTTTTTTTTTAATTTCCTTAGCTAATCCCGTGAAGCTCTATGCTTGTCTGCAGGAAAGAAACCAGATTCTCTGGCAGGAATCGAACCCGCAACCCCGGCGCTGATAAACTAGCTCGCTACCAGCTAGCCTACCGGGCTGTTACTAAACAATACTTTTGTAATAGTTAACTATAACATAACTTAGCTGCCTATTTATTTTTGAATTTTTCTGGCCGCACTAGCGCAAACGGGTCTTTAGCATTTAATTTTTATTAACAATCGATTACTTGCAATTCAACTGACCCTAAATCGGACTCAATTTGTTTAATTTGCATTTATTGCAATTTCCATGTTTTTGTGATTTGTTGTACAAACAAATACAATAAAAACATCATCATTCAGTCATCGACAGCAGCAATCAATATACATAAAGTGCCTATAACAGAGAGTTTTATAAAAAAAAAAGTCCTGAAATGCTAAATTCAATTGTTTAATATAAACAGTACAAACTATAGTAATGAAAAACTACAAAGAAACTACAGGCAGTAAAAAACATATAAAATAAAAAAAAAAAAAAAAAAAAAATTAAAAAAAGCAATTCACCTTTAAAATTGAATTGATTAAAAAACAAAAAAACAATTAAGATCGTATTGTCGGTCAAGCCCAACCACATAATTTTCCTTACCCCTGACTGGTCTCAATGTCAAGCTAATGGACAAATATGGACCTAAAAGCAATAAATTTTGTCTTGACATTTGAATTAAATACATCTTACACTAGATCATAAGGAACCAGAAATTTTCAGGAGAGTAAAAAACTGTTTTAAAGAACTTAGTTTGAATTTTAAAATCAAATTGAGTTCAACCGTCTAGAAAAAAATTTTTTTTTTTAATTTTGTGTTGTAATTTTGGGTTTATTAGGCACAACTCGAAATGGTTCTTTATAAGCAAACCCAACTCGAAATAATATTATTTAAGCGAAAGAAAACGATTTTATTACTCATAAGCGAACTATTACTACGTTTATATGTACGTAGCATATTCGCGAATAAAAATAATTTGGTATTAACTAACTTACTGTTTATATGTCTATTTCTTAAAAAAAATTCGTATTTTTAAGTGATGCCAGATGGAACATTTATTCATTTAGTAGCACTGTATGTTTATAAACTTTTTATTTTTTAAGTGAAAAAGATCAAAAATTATTGTGTATTTTGAAATTAGTTTGCACATTTTTGATTTAATTTTACCTTTGTTGTCATATGAATGTGCCACATCGAAATAAAAACGTAAAACGGTTAAAAGTATGGCAATGCTTAAAATCTTATTTGGAAATAGTGTCGTTAATCAGGAATTGTTTTCATGAGTTAGCTATTCGCAAATAAAATTTAACTCACTGTTTATGCGGCAATATTCTCTACTTGCAATATATTTATTTGCGAATAAGTGGTGCGTATATCACAACGGGACGGGAAATCCCGGGAATTTCAATAATTATATTTCCCGCTTTCCCGGGATTTTTCATGCGGGATCCCGGGAAATAAAAAAATTCCTCATAGTTTAAGAAAACAGCTTTTTATACTTTGGAATTTAGTTTTCTATTCTCTTAAAATAAGCATCTGTGGATGGGTTGTCGATTAGATCAATTACAAGAAGTGAGTACATACGTAAATCAATGTCTCCTGATCCAATAAATCTACTTTAAGCAGAATAGGCAGTGCAACAGTTGATAATTAATAAATTTAGTGAAGTGAAAAGTTAATAAAGAACATTAATTCAAAATAAGATGCAAGTAGTAAAGTTTAATTGTCCATGGACAAGTCTTAAAAATAGCAGATACCTTGACATATAGCTCCTTTATTGCAACATAGTCATATCTACAAAAACAAATGAGCTTGTCAAAATGCGATTAAAGTTTTAAAAATGTACCGATTTAAAGATATATTTTGCTATAACTTCGGTTCAGTTTGAGATAAAATACGAGAAGGCATGAAGGAACACTTTGCTTAAATAACTTAAAATTTTTGATTTTTTGAGATATGACTATGTTGCAATGAAGGAGCGATATGTTTATTAGGTGATAAACACTCTTTTTTTCAATTTGTGTTGGTTTATATACCCTTGAAGTGCGGGGAAACCGAAATAAAAAAAAAAATTTGGAAACTCGTGTAAGATACTACAACATACAATTTGAAAAACACATTGTCCTAAAGATTACAGATAGACCTAATGAAATGAAAAGGTTTGTAAGAGGTTGATGCTATTTTTTGCATGAACCTTGCCATACATTTGACTGATATAGATGTTGTTTATAAAAAAAATGCTTCATATTGTGAATCAAAAGCCTTCTACAACGGTGCACTTTTAACTATTTATCAAACCTCGGTAAAAAAATTAACGAAATTTTTCGGAAACATGGTTATTAGTAAATAAAATAATCAATATACTTTTTGACGACTTACTAAGCGCTTTGAGTGTGTCAGAAAGTTATTTCCTAAGCCGTTAAAAAATGTTAACATATTTATTTAAAATATTTTATCTATTTTATGAATTAACTTTTTGATCTCATATCTTGAGTACCTCAATTTTTGTTTGTTTTTATTATTGTTTTATGAATTAAATTGTTATGTTTATCTTAATTTTTTATCTTGTATCTAGAGCATAATAATAATACGGAATTTACATATAAAACCGTAAAGTAATAATAATTCAAGTTCCTCTTTTAATCTTCATTTAATTTTGTAGTATTTAAGGATTTCTTTTACTTACTTTGTAAACAATTTACCTTACGTTTTTTTATAAAAGTTTTTTTTTTCATTATTTAAAAACAAATTTACTGTGTATTATTTATATGGAGCGGGATCCCGGGATCCCGGGAAATTCAAAAAAATTTCCCTCTTTCCCGGGAATCGAAAAACTCCGGGAAAAAAAAACTCTAATCACAACTAAAAAACAAGTAAGAAAGTATAGTTGGTCAAGCCCGACCATATGATATGCTACAACACAGTATTTAAAAACAAATTTTCAAGAGTGTTTGGCTATATGAATAGGGATCTATCTATGTTTTAAATTTCATTACAATCGGTTGCCCCTATCTCCCCTGGTGGTCTTATTTTTTAAAAAATACATGCCTTGTGCTTATATAAACCTATGTGCCAAATTTTGTTAAATTACCTCCAAAATTGCGACCTGTACCTTGCGCACATGGTTACATGGACAGCCAGCCTGCCAGCCAGCCGGACGGACATCGTTAGACCAACTCAGAAAGTGATTCTGAGTCTATCGGTATACTTAAGGTGGGTCTTGGACCAATATTTTAAGGTGTTACACACATTAGCACAAATGCATAATACCCTCTCCACTATTGTGGTGTGGGTATAAATACTCCTATTTAATGAAGTACAAACGACACAAGTAACAGCAAAAACAGCATAATGGTATTTTTTTTCAGTTAAAGAAGACAGTGACGCAAATAAAATTTTCGAGGTTATTGAAAATTTGATTTGTGATTTGGTTTATGGAGAAAAGCGAGGTTCATAAAATTTGAGTTGGGAATGCTTAGAATCCTAAAAAAAGTAGTCCGCTTAATGTGTAAAAAAAACACTTCACCTCACTTTATCACATTTTCATAAAAACTTTTGAAAATTCGAAAAATTGTACTCAATAAGCAATTGTGCTGGAATTCAAGTGCAAAACAATTGGTATTCATGGCATGGTTCGATTTTCGAGTTTCAAGGGTTGAGAAATACTTTTATGACACTTTATTTCAAAAGCATTCTCCAGTAAAATGGGAATTTGAAATTAAGGGGGTAATTTTGTTGTTCACTTCACCTTGCGTTGAGAAAATTTTCATATAAACAACAAAATTACCCCCTAAGTAAATATTAGTAAAATAGATTCTAGGTATTTATATCAAATGGTCGAATGTGTATTCTAAGTCAAATTTCAATCCTCCAAAGCTTTTATACTTTATAAGGCTTATTCCTTTAATATTTTCCATGAATATTTTCTATGCACTATCAGAATTTTTCGTTTGTATATTTCTGTTACGAAGCTTACTTACAGAAATATACAAACGAAAAATTCTGATAGTGCACAGAAAATATTCCTGGAAAATATTGAAGGAATAAGCCTCATAAAGTATAAAAGCTTTAAAGGATTGCAATTCGACTTAGAATACACATTCGAATAATATCAAAAATTTATTAGTAAAATATTTTAAAACTTGAATTTAATAATACTTTTGAACTCAAGCTTATTTCCAGTTAAATTTTAAAGCACTTGAAATTTTATTTTTGAGTGCTTATTTGGTAAACAATAATTTCTTAACGCAAGTTTTTCATGCCTAAAACCGTTTTTGGACTCCCGAGAAAACCTAGATAACAAATATGCAAGTGGCAGTGCAAAAAACTGAACTTGCAGCAATGAAATATTTTTATTTTTGTTTTTTCTTTTTGTTTTCCCCTTACAACTGCAGTTAGAGTTGGCAAAAAATCAACCAATTGTAGTCAGGATTGTAAGAAAAGTTAAACTGACTGTTTGTTGTTGGTGTTTTGTTTAAGCTTTGATATTATTACGGGTAAGACTTTTGAGTATTTATCATTCCTATTTGCTTAACAGTTTTTTTTTTTTTTTTTAATAATATCTTTAGCTTTTCAAAAATCTTTGGATGAAGTTTTCTGATGTACTGGCCTTAAGCAACCAGTGTTATGCGCATAGGAACAGCTTATCCAACCAACAATAAATTTAAATTAATCAATGGTAATGAAAAAATATAATTTTTGACTCCCTAGAAAAACTTTTATAAACGTAACGAATAATGTTTTTTTTTTTTTTGGAACAGAATTTGGACTTTCTGAATTCTATACGCCTCCAAATACGGTAGAAAATGTCTTGAAAATCGATCCCTAATTTACCATTTTCCCCATGTATAAAAACACAGCAGATACATGTAGATATTGTGGTAAAATTTGGTCCAATTTTGTTTCAAATGACCAGAAATAATACCACGAATTTTTTTGCAATTATAAGTAGGTCTCATTTTAAGCAGCCTTCTTTAAACCACTTTTAAATCATAAAATGCTATAAAAAATCACTTCTTCCTCGACATTTTTTTTTTTAATTTATGGTTTTTAATACCAGAAAACACTCTACAGAATTTTGTTATAATTTGAATGCAGAGCACTCTTCGTTGTAATAAAATAAATAAATCAGCTGAATAGGAAATTGACTGCCTACTTTTGTAAAATACATTACATACACTCAAAAAAGTTTTACATTAACTGGTTGTAGTTTGTTTTAACATTTTTCCGTTTAGTTAAAATTAAACCAAAATATAGTTATTTTAGTACGAAAATTATTTTTTAACTTTTTAGGCACGTTGTTTAGAAAACAAATTACAAAAGACAAACGAAATTTCCGTTCATTTAAAATAATCAGTTGTTTTTTTTTTTTTTGTTATTTAAAAAAAAAAAAAAAACATAGTTTGTTTGATTTGTTTTTCATAAGAAAAAAAATCGACTTCTAAAAGGAAAACAATTTTATGTTAAAAATTGTCCGGAAAAATAGACAAAATCAATTGGTAAGTATAAATTGTTTTTTTAATATCTCGTTTTTAAATAATATAAGATTATATTTTTTCAGGAGTGGTATAGTTCCAGTTATACGGAAACCCCTATTCCTGAGTTAATCGACTAAAGGCAAACCAGTGAAGAAATAAGCAATGCTATGATTCTTTTTATGAGGACAGTGCACAAAAACGTTCTCAGAAAGAATAATGATAACTATTCGAACTCCAATAGAATGGTTTTCATTATTCTTTTCTGAGAACGTTTTTGAGCACTATTCTCATAAAGAGAATCATAGAAGTGAAACATCTAAAAGAGGTTGCCAAGTAACGGGCTTTGATTGCAAATCTTGTTTTTTTTTTTTATTATACTTTCTAGCACGCTTCATCATCCTGCTGAAACTCTGTCCGTCTGTATGTGCAGAAATCTCTGCTGGAGCTCGAAGCAAGTTTGGTGGTAAATTATGTATGCTGACAGAATCTTCTTAATAAGAGTCAGTCAGTTTGGTCATCATTGGCGGTGTCAAGTGGAAGTTAAAAAATATATAAATCTTTACCCTGGTTGTCGTAATTATCGTCTTCTTCTAGAATTGTGGCGATGTCGTGCTGCGTTATTATAAGCTATAAAGCAAAAAAAAAAAAAAAAAAAAAAAAAAAAAAAAAACATTTGTATATATTGCTCATGCATAGACCTACTGTACCACATGAGGTACACCTACTTTAGAGTATAATATTTCTCGTTAAAATACCAATTTCTATATTTTTTTGTGGCACTAACATACAACGTAGTCATCTATTCTAAATTATACATGCAAATATTAGAATTCCCGATAAATTAAGATCAAACTTACCTTTTGAAAGACATTGTATTTTTTTTTTACTTTTCAGCCGGGGTATTTTTCTGAAATTTTCCACAAATGTGGATAACATTTTTTTTTTTTATTTTTCACTTATTAAAAACACTTAAAAGTCATACCTTCAACTTAAAAAGAAAAAATATTATCAATGGTTATGTCACATTGATTTTTTAAAGTTACTGTACCACATGGGGTACGGCCGGTCTATATTACATACATATATATATAAGGACAAGACTTATATGTATTCATAAGTACACATATATCACTAGCTACTTAGGCTATAAGTTAATAATTATAATACGTTAATTTTAAATAACCTTTTTTTTTAAACTTACATACTATGTATATAATAAATAAGTATTATGAGTTCTGTATTTTTTTATTGTTTTTTCAGGCTTGTTACACGCTCCAGTTAAGAATTTTTTCTTTTTACTTATTTTTAAGCGTAAAAGTTCCTTTTGTAAATATACTTTGTGCTATAAAAAAAAAAATTATTTTCTTTAAAAAACTAGTTTTCTTTATAGTTAAAAATTAGAAACAAAAGTAAACTAGATGACCCGTGCGACTATTTCGCACCGTAATTTTGATCAATGAAAATATTAATTTTTCAATTTCTAATTATTTTTCGTCATTAGTGTTAGAAATAAGCTTTAAAATGAGATATCATTCATTAAATTTAATGCGGTGGTATGGGAGATATTTGCAACCGACAAAAAAAAGTGCTTTAGAAATAATATATATGATATCCGTAATTTTTACGGAAATTATAAAGGGTGGTTAGATTTCAAGGGCCGATGTTGATTTTGAATAAAACACAAACTATTTAGGAAATTATTGTAATTTTATTTTATTATGATATATTGGTATTACTCAATTATGTATGGAACAAAATATCGGCCAAATGGGCGCCGCGACCACGGCGGCACACCTCCATCCGATGGTCCAAATTTTCGATGACCCTGAGGCATAATGGAGGTTCTATGCCGTTAATGTGCCGAATTATCTCATCCTTTAGCTCTTGAATTGTTGCTGGCTTATCGACGTACACCTTTTCTTTCAAATAACCCCAAAGAAAAAAGTCAAACGGTGTCAAATCACATGATCTTGGCGGCCAATTGACATCGCCATTACGTGAGATAACACGGCCATTGAATTTATTGTGCAAAAGAGCCATTGTTTCGTTAGCTGTGTGGCAAGTGGCACCGTCCTGCTGAAACCACATATCGTCCACATCCAAATCTTCCAATTCGGGCCATAAAAAGTTCGTTATCATCTCACGATAGCGAACACCATTCACAGTAACTGCCTAACCGGCCTCATTTTGGTAAAAATACGGCCCGATGATGCCGCCAGCCCATAAGCAGTCACTCTTTGTGGGTGCATTGATTTTTCGACAATCACTCTTGGATTCTCATTCGCCCAAATGCGGCAATACTGTTTATTGACGAATCCACTGAGGTGAAAATGTGCCTCATCACTGAAGATGATTTTCTTCGAAAATTGATCATCCACTGTTGCCATTTCTTGCCACCATTCTGCCCATTCACGACGTTTGCAATGGTCAAGAGGCTTTAGCTCTTGAGCCAATTGCACCTTGTAAGCGTGGAAATGCAAGTCTTTATGCATAATGTTCATCAACGACGAGCGTGAGAGGTGCAATTGTTGGGCACGACGACGAGTTGAGGTGGACGGCTCTTCAGCCACACTACCGCGAACAGCAGCAATATTTTCTGCAGTAGGAGCTGTACGTGCATGCACTGGTGCTCTCACATCTTCTACAGACCCGGTTTGCTCGAATTTTTCCACGATTTTTGCGATTGTACGCACATTTGGACGATCAAATTGACCAAAAAAATCACGAAGTGCACGATATGCATTTTGATTTGAACGCCCATTTTCATAATAAGTCTGGATAACTTTAACACGTTGTTGGATTGTGTATCTCTCCATGGTTCAAATTGAGCAAGTCTGGAATAGAGAAATATCAAATAAAATTCGGAAAAAAACTTGGCGTTTAGGTGTGGTTCACATTCAACATCGGCCCTTACAATTTAACCACCCGTTAGTTTGTTTTTTTGATAGTTAAATTTTCGAAACAAAAGTTAAAATCAGTCATTTCTACTGTAATTAGTGAGTTATTTTTTAACATTTAAAAATAAAAGTATTTTTAGTCTGATTTAAATGAGAAATGAGTTGACCGGGTTTTAAATGCATTTTCATTTGTTTTATATTACATTTTGCGTTGATTTTACCTACATAATATTTTGAGTGTAGTTACGAAAAGGTTAAATATTAAACGAACTGTCGTACTAAGATTTATGATCGGTACTTTCTGGCCAATAATCATATATATATTCATGCTTGAAAAACGCTGTCAATTTATCTGATCAATCATCGAAGTAAAATCGAAAAATTATATACACCGATGAGGGTTATTTTTTTGATTAACGGATTTGTTAAAAAACATTTTAAAGGGCAATACAATAGCGGCGTTCAAAATTAGTATTGTGAAAGTGCAAATGCAAAATATCGTAGCTATTTTGTTAAGTCCAACAACAAAATATACAGAGTTTCCGTTAGATTTCATTAAAGTGCAACGATATTTTGCATTTGCTCTTTAGCACCACTTATATTGAACTCCGCTTATATCTTGTATCTTCCTCATCTTATCGTTCGCCCTGTTGCACAGGCACATACACACATTGAATGTGTTCTGATTACCTGAAAATTGTTTATTTTATTACTAAATATATTTTAATGGTTTGTAAGTATTTCGAACATTTCACTTTTCTTTTTTTATAAATAAAGAAAATCATGACAAAACGTACGCAGAATTAAAAGCATTTGCAAATTGTGACACTGACAATAACATTAAAATTTATTTCAAGATTATAAACAAAAGAGAGAGAGAGAGAGAGAAAGACAAAAAGTAAAATTAAAATCCTTGAGTATGCAGACGCACAAACACATTTTAATGTTCATTTAATAGGATATAAAATGTTTATTTTATTTTTTTAAAACAATAAAATTATAAATGCAAAAACCAAGAAAATTTTATTTTAAATGCTCAAAAGTGATTTTAAAAACTTTTAGTCTAATTTAAATGTTGCAAGCAGATGATAAATTTCTGTTGTTTGATTTATGAGTCGGAGGTAAAAGTTTTAATGGCATTTTAAAGTTGTTTTTAAATTTAAGCAAAATTATTTTATTAAATGTAGTTCTTATGATTTTGATTTTAATATATGAAATATTTCTAACTGAGCTACCTAAATAAGAGCGGAAGCGTTTTTTGTATGTCAAAACTTCTCATTTGCATACAATTTATACGAAACAAACCATTAGAATGCGAATTAGAAACCACCCGGCTGATAAATCTTATTTGACAGATCGCTATGCGGTTTGTTTTATTGAAATTGTATTTAAATTAAATTTTCATTTTAAAAAAAACGCTTGCCGCTTTTGTTTAGGTTGTTTAGTAAGACTTGATAAAAAACATTAAATAAAATTTTTTATTTAAAGTTTCCACAAACCGTTAGATATAACCCCAATTATGAACTGTGGTCGTCTGTTCATCATTGCAGAAAAAACAATTCGAAATAACCATTTTACACTTTTAGTTTTGACTTTCGTTAATTAATAAATTTCATAAAAACTTAAAAATTTCTACCAACATTTTTCTTTTGAAATCATTTGAATTTTTCACACCTAAAAAAAGTGATGGTGCAAAATTGTGGTCAACTAATGAACAAAGTGCAAAGTAGCGTATTCGCAAGGAACATATGCGAATGCAAGAATATAAAATGAAACAAAAAAATTAAATAACGGCAGGGATGGATAACTAAGATTTTTTAATGGTAGTGAAATCAAAAGTGCGGCCGTTAACAAATTCGAATTATTTTAGGAGTGCAAGGATTTTTAATAAGAAATCTTACAGAAAATTACTATTTATATTAACAGGCATCACCCAGCGGTTAAATTTTAAGGTTTTCTTGACATTTTCAGTTAAAACAATATGTATATCAGTGTTCGAAAATAAACAGTACATTATTTAGCGTTCGGCTCACACACCGAAGAACGATATCTATTTTTTTAGTGTTTGTGTAAACATACACAAACCTCAATACCGTTCGTAACTATTTTCAAGAAAGAACCGAACATTATATAATGTTATATAATGTTCGGTTCTTCGTTAAAAAACAAAACAATTGTAGTGATACTGTAGAAAAACATTATATTTTAATGTTCTATAATATTTTTTTCGTGTGTGTATTTTGTTTTTGTAAAAAATGTTTGGTTTTTTTTTTATCAGCAAAAAGCGACGAACATTAACGAGCCGAACCGAACACATTGAAGTTCGTGGATTTTCAAAAAAACCGAACGGAATTTAATGTTCTCATCATTTGTTGAGTATGATGAAAACAGCATTATTTTTGTGTTCGAAAGATGACAAACAGGGAAACGTTATTTTTTTTAATGAATTTCTACACAAACACTATTAGCGTTTGTGTTGTACCAAATACGCAATTCTATCGATCGATGATTCAAAACTACATTTACTCTTTTGGATAATATTTATCCAAATCGAGCACGTACAGAAGAAGCCGCTGAGAGTGACATTAGACCTAAATTTATTGATCCGCCGCGATTTTCAGCAACTGGGTCTCTGCCCATCCACTTCTTAACAGTTGTTGAGGAATAATCTTGACTATCATTCATATAAAGCCAACGCACCATCAGTTGGTTCGACTGTTCTGTGAAGGGGCTGAGAAACAAATGGAAGGTAAAATAAATTTTTATTAACTATAAGACTTAACGGGTATGTAAACAAGCAGAATTTATTTTTTTGAAAAGAACACTATCGTTATGAGACCCTTCAGACTCCATTATATATATAAAAAAAAATCACTGTTAACGCTACAGGCAAATGACTCGTAATTCTTTTCTTTTTTTCGTCATACCAAAATCATTTAGGAGAGAAATTATTCCAACAAGATGGCACAACATCCCATACAGCGCATGAAACTTTTGGTTACCAAATCTATTTTTGGGAATACAAAATTTATTACAAATAAGATTTCTGTCTGACGTGCTAAATTCCCAATTTTTCATATCAGTTCAAGAAATGGACCTACAAATTGGCCACCTTCTTCCTGTGATTTGACACATTTGGACTACTTTTTAAGGAGTACGTCTGACGACTAACAATGTAGAATCCAACATTTGACGTACAATTGAAGAAATAAGAAAAAAAAATTAACCGACAGCATAGCGTTCATAATGCGCAGTCGCGGAGGCCATATGCCAGAAATGCTAGCAGATGTCCAATACCGTCAAAGAATATTTTTTAAGCTAAAAAATCTTTGCAAAGTGTTTGGTCTAGTATCTCTAAGACTATGTCCAAAGGAGCAACAACTTATTCCACAACTTGTATGTAGAAGAGGACATCATCAAACACTGGTTGCCGTGATAATAATATGGTTTAGGTAACCATAATATGTTTAAGTGTATAGTTGTAGCTTTATTTTTTTAAAACACTTTATTGTTAAATTCAACCATATTTGAAGTTTCAAGAGAGGTAAACAAGTTATTGTTAAATAGAAACAAAATATTATCAGTCTTGAAAAAAGTTTTGTTAAAAACAACAAAAGTTTGTTTGTTGCTATTGCAGGGACCATTATATGTTTTTTAACCATACTTGAACCATTTTTTTTCTCTGCTTGCATATCGAGCCCTAACCGCGAAAATAACGTAAGCGACATGATTTTCAATTTTCGTTTTTTTTTTAATAAATGACTTTATTGGCAACACATGCATCATCTCCTAAAATGTCATGGTCACAAAAGGTACAGTTACGATTTTATAGCAAACACCATTTTATTGTAAGCGACAAATTTCATACAAAATAAATATGAAATAAAATAAAAATGCTCTCTCCTGTAAAATTGGATTTTTGTCGCTTACGTTATTTTCGCGGTTAGGGGTCGATATAAAACTGAAAAAAATATAAACCAAATGAGAAGCAAGAGTTCTCCATTATACTTTTTAAATATGAAAATAATTTGATTTCGTCTTGTTATGTTGTTTCTACACACAACAAGCAAATCGTTTTTTAACTACTTGTGTAGTGTTGTTGTAGTGTCTACAAACTTTAATAAGTTACATGATAGTTAAACGCTCACTTTGTAATTTTAATCTCAGAGTGGCACTACCAACGAAAAGTTTAATCTTTTTTTGAATTGGTTTAAGAATTTTGTAGTTATTTTAAAAAATACCGGAATTAATTTTCGAAAGTAATCCCATTTAGGATTGTTTGAAGTACGTTTTGGTGTTACTCGTACTTGTATTTTTGAGTACGACTCGTACTTAAAGCAAGTATATGTGTATTAGGTTCGAATTTAGCAGCAGGGAACTCTACGATTGGTTTGTGTCTACTTCTTACGTCGACGAACGATAACTAAATTGGGACTGAGTGACCGTGTTTTCTTTTAAACTTCTTAGCATTTTAGTTAACAAAGTTACTTTTTACTTAACCTGTTCTTTTATTTTTAATTTAAAGCACATATGAAGGGCTTATTGTAATAACAGCGTAAGCCACCCGAATTAAAAAACTGGATTTATGTATGTTTTTTTTAGTCATTATAACCAGCTAAACATCCCCTCAAAAGATTTAAGATATTTTGCAATTAGTTTATGATTAAGACGATTAAAGACATTTTAAATTGCGTCGATTATCACTAAATTATTTTTGTGTGGCGTATGATATTTAATAAAATAAGCCCTTCAAATGTATGTTAATTTATTGAATAGAAAAATTGGAAAATATTCACAAATAACTGTTTTGAAAAATATTGTTGTCATTTTATTGCAATTAAAAAAATTAGGGAAAGTCTGGGTTCACACTTTAAAAGTTTTCTTTCAGAAAGTCTTAGTTTATGGGTGAGAGAGGAGAGAAGAAAATAATGTTCTCTTGCCTTCGCACCAGAGATCAGCAATGAGTAGTGAAAAAGTGAGTAGAGCTAAATCATGACTCATAAATTCTTGTACTTATACGCACTCATACTTACTCCAATGTGATTCAAACTCATATTCACTCAAAAGTTTCATTTTATTCATCGTACTCATACTTAAGGCCATTTTAGACTATAATACTTTGTGTTAAGACATGTCAAAAACTTACAAATCATTCATAATGTATAATAGTGTAAAAACATTTTGTAATGAAATGTCAAAAAATACGTAAAGAAATTTGGCAGTCGTATGGTTCTCTCTATTTTTTGAAATTTTTCAAAACGATTAGATTTTTTATTTTATCAGAATTGTGTTTTTACAAAAGCACAAGAAGAAAATCAGGGATGGAAAATTAAAATTTTGTGCACAAATATTCACTATTATTTTTTCTAATAAAAAATTGCAAAACGATAAAAAAAATATAAAATTTCAAAATTTCTTTTAAAATTTAAATAAATCACAAATATTTGTTGTAAAAAATCGTTAAATACGGTACACAGACGAAAAAAAAAATAAAAAAATATGATTGTATCAACTTTTCCACCCTAGAAGAAAATAAAAAAACAGCTGTTGAATAATTTGCCGGCCACATCAAAATAAAAATTATTAAATATTAAAGAAATATTAAAAATAAAGCAAAAATATATCTGAGGACCAAGGTGCAAGTTTAAATGTGCAAGTTAGTGAATAATACGCCAGCTAACAATGTTCCAATGCTTAATAAAATGTTTTTTCGTCTTTATTTTGTAATCTAAAGTGGATCTCATAAATCACAAAGATTTTTCTTTTTATTTGAAGTGTGATAGTTTAGAAGCAAAATGTAATGAAAAAAAATTTCTCTTTGATTTTTTGACAATCAGGCCAAAAATCATTTCATTTTGTAAGACCAAAAGTATTAAGACTTGTGTGATAGTGTAAAACAGCCTTTAACAACATTTGAAGTGTATGATTTAGAATCTACTCAACTCAAATTGTATAGGCGAAGCAAAATGCGAGGCTGCCAGATTTGTCCCCGAAATAGCAAAGTGACGATTTGGCAATTACAGTTTACTAAAGTAACATGTATGAAGTAGACGATTTTTCGGCAAATTTATCAGGCAGCGCTGATTATTAAGTTGTGTGCTTTCTCTGTTGTGTTAAAACGGTAAATGGATGAGATAATGATTTGAATCATTGTGAGTATTGTAAGTATTTTCTTGAAATTATAAATCAAGCTGAGGTCATTTATGAGTATGCGTATAATGTCGACGTCGCACTCATAAATATTTCTCTTGTGAGTATGAGTGAATCAGAGTAGTTTAGTTTAAATGATTTCTACGCACTTATACTTACAATTGCATGAGTCAGTATAAGTAGCGAAAAAACGATTTACTGCTGATCTCTGCTTCGCACCAATAAACTCAGAATTTCTGAGAGAATGCTTTCAAAGTGTGAACCCAGTCTTAACCGAAAAATAAAGCAAAAATGTATGTTTATGCCTTTTTTAGCAAAGATTACAGGCCTAACCAACCCATCATCACCTTTTTGAACTCTGCCGTACAAAAAATATAAACATGATGTTTAGAATTTACCTAATTTTTATTATTAATTCCAAAGAATTGCAAGTGTCATTAAAAGCTCTTCTTCTCACACTATTATTAACGCAACGAATTCTTGCCAACAAGTTCGTCGTTGGTCACAATTGTGTTTTCGCCATACTAAAGCAGTACAAATTTATAATATATTGTCACACTCATACTCTTTCTAAGTAGCTCTCGCTCTCGTGAATCTAAAGAAGATGTTTTCATGAGTACAAAAAAATTGTTTTGCATAAAATAAATAGGGAACTAAGATCAGGCAAGACCGACATTGTAAAACCTTACATAACGTGTGAATATTACAAAATGATTATTTAGACCAGATATTAGGAATTATGTAAGAAGAATTTGTGCCCAATTGTATCTACTCGTACATACCAACATCTGTGTTAGAATATTCGCCTTAAAGTAAGGCTTTAACCCCATTATCGTTGGTGTAGGATGTACAAAATTTGCATCTGTCAGCATTTTGTTTTTGATTTCTTCGTCAAGAGTATTTGCCCTGCAAATAATAGGACCAGTCCAAACACGCGTGTAAAGAGTAGTCCACAAGGGACCAGGACTAGTCCAAAACTAACCCAAACGTATGGAAAAAACCTGGTCTATTTAACATTACGATGTCCTAGGAGAGGACCATATAACCCACCTTTGGACCACTTAGGAGTAGTTTTAAAACTACTCCATGGTATACACAAGAGGATTAGTTTTGAAGTCGTTTAAAAACGAAAGCATGTCGTTAAAAAACGAAGACATGTCGTCTCACTACAAACACTTTTTAACAATGACATGGTCCATGCTTGCATTACATCGGACCAGTCCATGGAGTAGTCCATTTTATCAAAATGGATCAGGTGGTCCAATTTTATTTGCAGGGTGTGCTTAGTATACAATTGTGTGGGTGTCATATTGGTGGGAATAATTTTTATTTTGTATTTTTTTCTTTTTTTTTTTTTGTTAACTAAGTGTTTATGTGTAGTTGTATTTGTAATTCGTATATGTACAGTTGAAGGTAGAATTTTGTGTGTGATTTCCCCATGCATAACATTCACATTGGTGTAGGCCAATGTTAATGTCACTTATAACGAAAAAAAAAATAAATAAAAATAAAAATACAAAATTAGAAATAAAACCACAATCTAACAAAAAAAAAATGTATCAAAAATTATTAACAAAAAAATATGCAGAATTTATCATACTGTTTTATCATATAAAATATATTTTTTAGGACTAATTGCAAAAAGAGAATTGCAACGGTAATTATGGTTACCTTGGAAAAAACTCATTAAAAAAATTAAATACATTTTTGTGCAGCAAGTAAAAAGCAGATATAATGTGGAATTTAAAAATAAACCTTATCTGGACTAAGCATTTCATTTTAACCCATAGTGGTCAAGCTTCTTGATAAGAATCAAATAAATACGAAAAAAATAATGTCAACAAACTTCTTTATTTAGCAAAATATAAAAACATATACACATTTATATTTTTTATAACATTTTAATTAAATGGTTTGTAAAAATATTATTATGCTGAGTGTTTAAATGTTTGGAGTCTTTTCCAATTCCTATGTTGCCTTGAACTTTTATTTTTTTTTTTAATTAAAATTGTAAACATTTTAAAAAGTGTAATGGGTTTCTTAACAAGAACTTTGTTTTCTAAATATGATATCTGACAAATGTCTACCACTAGCACGCTGACAGATGTCGATTGTTTCATGAAAGTTTTAAATCACTTTTTGGCAAAATGGCGTTAATCGTTAATTACATCACGAATTTTGAGTTAAAAGGCTTTAATCGATTCGATTGGCTTTGTATAGACTCTGTCCTTAACATAGCCCCACAAAAGATAATCCAGTGGTATTAAATCAAACGATCTGACTGACCACTTAACAGCTGATGTTCGTTAAATTATGCGATCGGGAAATTTGGGTTTCAATTAATTGGATGTATGACATGGTGGAGTGTCAGAAGGCCATAGGACGATTCTCAATTACACTGAAAAAAATTTCTTCATAGATCCAATGAAATTTACATTAAAATTCAACCTATGTAACCCTTCATTGGATGAATTAATGAAAATTTTGCATTAGTTTAATGACAAACGTTTATTTTATCCATTTTTCAATGAGGATTCATAAAATTAATGAAAATTTTGTCATTGATTTTATTAATCCTTCATTAATCCAAAATTTACGAAGGTTGAATTTTAATTTAAATTTCATTGGATCTCTGAAGAAAATTTGTTCAGTGTAAAGCGGACATGAAGCCATTATTTTGATATGGCCTTAAGTCTCATATCAATTTTAGTAGAATGGGACATAAAGCCATTATGGTTTTATGTCCCATTTGATGTTTTGCATTACAAATGCTTATATGGTATAACAAAGACCGGCTTTATACCATAGAGGAGAAAAGTTCATACCGCCATTTTTGACATAAAACAGGGCGACATGAAACAGCAATGCATTTTTTACATGAAATAGGGTGACATGCAATCATTATCAAAAATATGGCTTTATGTCTCATTTTTCGGAAAAAATGTATGGCGTTAAGTCCCATTATATTGAGACTTAATGCCCTTATGTCTCAATGGAATGGAACTTGACGCCATATGACATGTGGAACCGTCCTGTAAGTGTTGCCACATTTTGTATCAAGCCTGTCGCCTCAAAATTTAACGACCAAATTCTTAATATTAGCCTCAGAAGTACACGATTATTTTGTCCGAAAATATCACGAATTTTACTGCTCCCCACTGTACATACATATTTTCAACACAAACACAATATGAATTAAATTTTTAATGAATATTTAAAAAGTAATATAACTACAATCATATACTCACCATCAGCAACACTATTTTGCCAACAGTATTTTTAAGCTAAATAAACACTAACTCAGACCTACATACACACTTTTTCTGACTTATACAATTTTAATACAAATATAAATATTAAAAAATGTGCTTTTATGACCCAAGTGGTCAGGGCCAAACAGCGAAACTCCTTTTTCTCGTTGTTTAAAATGGAAATATGTATATTTTCGTTGTTTTTTTTTTTTAGCTCAATTGTTTCATTATTTTTGGTTGTAATCATAAATTGGCTGGTGTTATTTCTTTATTAAATATTCATTACTTTTTTTTATTGTTGTTGTTTTGCAGATGATATTTTTGAAAATTAATTTAACTGCCTTTTTGTAATTTGGCTGAGATAAATTAATTGAAGAAAGGCAAAAAAGTATGAAGTCAGAAACTACAGTTTTTCGTAATTTTAATTTGAAAATTATGCATTCAAGTGACTTATTGCCTTAAAAGCAAATAATTACAATTTAAAACATGTGCGCTAGACTTTGGTAATGGAAATCAAACAAAAATTGCGTTAAACCCAGTTAACACCTTAAACCCTAGAGAGATAACTTTTTTTTTTTTGTACTGAAAAGATAACGACACGTCTGAAAGACGTATGCTTGTTTCTATCATTTAAAGGATATCTCCGAAAATAATATTGATAAATTTTATTGTTGAAAACATTTATTTATTCTATTTCTTTTAAAAGCATAGCATTTTTAAACAGAAAATTATAATAATAATAAAATTAAAAATAAAATTCAATTAGCATTATCAAAAATTAAAGAGTTTTTATAAAGAAATTCAGTTCTGTTCTAAAAACTTAAATAGATATTTTCTTTGTGCTTTGTGTAGATAATGTTATCTGTATTAACTTATATAAACAAAAAAAAAATTTTTTTGAATAACATTATATGAAAGATTTACAAATTTTAGTTTTGTGGTCGCCACATACCATTTTGAACATAAGTTTAATTTTTGATGGACAGAAGCCACCGTATAATCTCTTTTTTAATTCACGCTGTTCTCCACTACAACCTCAATCATTGCTTACTGCATCTGGTAAAATTTGTACAATGTTGTCGGTCAAAGTTTTGGATAAAATTGGAATTTCTAGCCTTAAAATTTAACAATTTATGGAAATTTTGGCACTGGTCCATTGAACAATTTCCGAAATTATTTTGGTAGTAAAAATATCGAAGTATGAGATTGGTTTGTACTGTGATTTGCATTCCCGAGTTAGTCCTCTTGCCGTACGAACTATATTCATTGAAAAAATTCGGCTTTCACATTCACTCAAAAGAAAGTTCAATCCATCCGTACTCAAATCAATCCGAAGTGGTATTAATAGTACGGTGAGTACGGATTTTCTTGCATCAAGTACAGAAAGATTGATTCAAGTACGAATTTTCAATCCCAAAATACTTAAATTATCCATATTCAATCCCGATTTCGTACTAGAAATAATCCGAAAATGAGATTGATTTAAGTAAAACTAAGATTGAATCAAAGTTATTTTTGGGAATACAAAATTTATTACTAATAAGATTTCTGTATGACGTTTTCATATTTGATAAATACACTGAGATTTGTTGTTGAGGGAAAGCTAGCTTCTATGCGCATTTCACTGGTTGCTTAGGCCAGCTCATCAGGAAACCTTTTCCAAAGATTTCAGAAAAGCCAAAAAATTATACAAGTAAATTCCCTGGGGATTTTACGAAATTTTTATCCCCAATTTGGGGATAAATCCCAAAATCTGGGAACACTGCTGAGTGATGAGACTAATAAGATTTATGAGATTAAACCCCTCATTTTGTAATTTTACTCTCAGAGTGGCACTACCCAATAAAAAATGGAGCTTCCAACGAAGCAGGTTTGTAAGGGCCAAACATAAACGTTTCGCTTACCATTGCGCTTACGGAAGGCATGAATTTTATATGGCGAGTTCCCACTTTGAAGCAATACATTTTTGACACATAAATCGCTTTATTCAGCGCATATAAAAATTGTTGGATGTAACGATCAGTCTTCCGCACGAAATGTTTTTATACAGTTATTTTTTAGTACTCTCCCTTACAAACCTGCTTCGTAGTAAGGTAATGCCGTAGCACATGAAATGTTATTTTTTTTTATAAAAGTTGTTGAGAGTTCTTTCACTTACTTTACTGCATTTCTGTTTGTCTTATTGCGTAGCGCATAATTGTGCGCTTATTTTTTTTATATGTACCATTAGTGCTTCGCAAAATGATGAAATTTTTTATTGGGTATCAACGACAAATTTAATCTTTTTTGTACTTGATTTAAGAATTTTATACTTATTTCAAGAAATTCCGGGATTGATAATTGAAAGTAATCCCATTTAGGATTGTTTTGAGTACGTTTAAGTGTTAGTTGTACTTGAATTTTTGCGTACGGCTCGTACTTAAAGTAATCCTAAAAACTTGATTTATCCCGAGTGTTTTTCTTTCTGTGTTGACCCTTCGATGTAGCCCACTTACATTTACTTCTTAAAGTGGGTCGAGATTTCGTAAAAACGCAGCTATCGGAAGAAGTTGTAATATGTTCAGGTTCTTGAGGATTTTCCTGAATCGGTGGTATATTCTCGTCAGGCTCAAGGAAAAGCTCATCTTCTACATCACTTTCAAGTTTACCCTCCAATAATTCATCTTTCGATTCGCTCACATTTTCCAGTGAAATTGGTCCAACACGCTTTGCAAAAGAGCGCCAATTTCTGCGTTGTCCAAGCCGCGCTTACAACACATTTTTGAAAAAATACCTTAAAATTCAACCAAAACACAAAGTTATCTTCGCTACAAAAGTAACACTAAAGATAACGAAACGTCTCTTAGACATATGTTGTGTTTATTTCTCAAAAAACATAACTTACAACATAAAAACTGCCACCACCAACTAGATACTGCTAACAACAGAGATAATTGAACGTGAGAAAGTTGTTTGTTTACAAATGTGAAAGTTAGAGCACAAAATTGAAAAAGCGTACGTCTTGCAGACGTACCTTATCTTTCTAGGGTTAAGACACACTTTAAATAAATAATTAAATTGGTTGTAGTTAGTTGCCATTTCTAAAAATCTTTATCTTAAGCTAGAAACTTTTTTTTTATTTTTTTTTACAAATTTATTAAGAAAGTTATTTCGTTAGCAAAAATGCAAAAAGACGTAACTAACTAAAATACAATGTTGCAGGAAAAGCAAAAAGCTTTGTAAAATGAAAACTATTAACATGCCAGAAAAGTATGCATTGATAAGTCTTCCCTAGAATTCCCTTCTAAGAAAACCATTTCATTATATTTTGTAAGAAAAAATATATGTGCAATTACGTCGTTTTGCATTTATCAAAAAAGCACACTTTAAGTTACGTGCCTTTGTTTTTTGTTAATAAAAGTGTCATATTTGCTCGCAGAAGTGTAAAATTTTGTCATAACGTGTGATTTTAGGACATTCATAATATTAGGCAAAACCTCGTTTTTGCATTTTAGCTAACGACTTACTCTCTCTTTTTTATTTTGCCTATTACACTGGGGAACAGTCCCTTTGCGGCCTGGAACTTTGTTGCAAATTTTTACAAATTTGAGGTCGCTTATTCCAAATCGAATCTTCATTTTTCTCTATCAGCTCGACTCTTCGAGATATACCGTTATGTCAAAAAATAAGGCAGTTTCACTACATATATTGGAACAACTTGAAAATCCAAAATTCGTCAACGATATCGTCGTTATGAATACAGGCATTATTACTTCCATGGTAAGTCACATAACCTATGAACAAAATAAGACATGGATCATAAAAATCGATGAACAAGTTTCGCTTTTTTTCACAATTAAGTGAAAGAACCTCATCTTTAGGTGAAGAAAAAACGTCCATAAATGGAACGGCAGCAAACACACACATAATCAAAAATATTATTTTTGTATGGAAATCGCGACTTTTATCAGTTCAGCTTTCTCAGTAAATTGTGAACAGAATCAAAAGTTGTACACCGGCAATGAAATAAAGTCTGGGTTCACATTATGAAAGTTTTTTTTTAGAAAGTCTGAGTTTATTGGTGAGAGGGGAAGAGAACATGCTGTTCTTTTTTCCCCTCTCACCCATAAACTCAGACTTTCTAAAATAAAACTTTCATAGTGTGATCCCAGACAGAGCTTATTTGATTCGAAATACGTTTAACTAAATGTTTTTAAAAAATTGAATCTGGGAATTATTTCTTTTCATACGTTTCTTTATTATATTTAACATTAATTTTAAAATTTATTCTATGGTTGTGTGCAAAACGGTAGCAAAGTACTCATGGAAGTAAAATTTTGACACTGTTGTGGTGAATAAAACTACACTAGCCTTGGGGGTTAGTATAAATTTTAGCATAAGCGTTGAAATTCTTGAGAATTTTAATTCACCATAGAACTTTACCACCGTTTCACACACACTCTATGAGCTAAATTTCAGTTAAGTATTTTATAAATTGAAGGGAATGGGACTATTACAAAAAGCTTTTTAAAATACATAACTGAAATTTAGCTCATAGAATAAATTCGAAAAATAACTTATGAAAAAAAATAATTCCTAGATTCTGTTTCTTTTTTAACATTTAGTTAAACATATTAAGAATTAAATGAGCATTTTTAAGACATTTGTAAGCCAAGCTGGTGAAATTTAATAAAAAGTATTCTCGCAGATTTTTCAAATTACTAAATCACATAATACCACACGCCATAAACTTATGACGGTAGATTTTAATTTTGTTGGTATGTTACAATCTCATAAAATCTACGGCCACAGGTAGTCATAATTTTGAAAATATAAATTATTTTCTAAAATTTGGAGAGCAAGCAAAAGCTTTTTTATATAGGCGATATTGGTAAGCAATTTCGTCATTTTTATTTTGATTAAGAAGTCTTCATATAATGGGTGAATTTTTAGGAGCTATAGGAAAGTTTTAAAAATTAAAAAAAAAAAAAAAATTCAGAAAAATGCATGAAATCTTTATTTGAATCGATAGTACGGTCCATATAATTTAATGTTTGAAGATTATTTCCTGCAAATGTTGACCGTGACTGCGCCTCAAAAAGTCCATCCGCTTAGTCTAATTTTGGGATACTCTTTCCAACATTTCGGCTGGTATCTCATGAATAAATGCTTCAATGTTGTCTTTCAATGCGTCAATTGAAACGGGCATGTGTGTATAGACATGAGCTTTAACATATCCCCGCAAAAAATAGTCTAATGGCGTTAAATCGCACGATCTAGGCAGCCAATTGACCGGTCCCGAACGTGAAATAAAATGTTCACCGAACTCGCCTCTCAATAAGTTCATTGTTAAGCGTGCTGTGTGGCATGTGGCACCGTCTTGTTGAAACCACATGTCATGCAAGTCAAGCCTTTGCATTTTGTGCAAAAAAAAGTTGGATATTATCTCACTGTAGCGCTTACCATTCACAGTTACGTTACGATTCGCATCATCTTTGAAGAAGTACGGTCCAATGATGCCACCAGCCCATAAACCGCACCAAACTGTGACTTTTTCTGGATGCATTGGTAGATCTTGCAATGCTTCTGGCTGATCTTCACTCCAAAGTCGACAATTCTGCCGCTTCAGTGGGTCGACTAAACTGACCATAAAATGGAAGAAGCGCGCAATGAACTTTCTTTACAGAGCACGCATTTTGATAATAAAATTCAATAATTTGCAAGCGTTGTTCGTTTGTAAGACGACTCATGGTTGAAATTATAGACTAAATGGAGGATGTTTGACAGTGAAACAAAACACGAAACGTGCGTCAGCTGTTTAAGCCAGAGTTGCCAAAAAAATAATAGCTAAAAATCACCCGATACATAAACGAAATTTAGCTCATAGAATAAATACGAAAAATAAAAAAAAATTTTTTTAATATAATAATCTCAACTTATGAAAAGAAATAGTTCCTAGATTCTATTTTTTGAAAACATTAAGTTAAACTTATTTAGAATTAAATAAGCATTTTTAAGACATTTTTAAGCCAAGCTGGTGAAATTTAATAAAAAGTATTGTCGCATATTTTTAAAATTACTAAATTACAAAATACCTCACGCCATTAACTTATGACGGCAGATTTTAATTTTGTTGGTTTGTTACAATCTCATAAAATCTTCGTAATTTTGAAAAGATAAATTGTTTTCTAAAATTTGGAGAGCAAGCAAAAGCTTTTTTATATAGGCGATATTGGTTAACAATTTCGTCATTTTTATTTTGATTAAGATTTCTTCATATATTAAAATAATTAGGCAATGCGCTCCAAAATTGCCGGTTGGTTGGTTGGTTGGTTAAAGTGTTAGCATGCCCAGAACTAGGCATGCTGCAAGTAGAGTTGACACAGTGACTCCGTTTTGAGACCACACAACTCGTCAAGAATAGGAACCCCCTGGATTGTCGGAAATCCACTATTTTTGTTTTCCATTTTATTTTAAAAATCCAGAACTCATTTTTTTTATTTTTCTGTATTAAATAAAATTTTTTTAAAGAAAACTTTGATTCAATTATAGAAAACTATACCCATCCCTCGATTTACACGATAGAGGCGTTCCTGAAAAAATCGTAGTTAATGAGATGAAAGTAGGTTGTATGAGAAATCGTGTAAATTTGACCCAATATACGATCAAAATTACAATTTTGTTTGGAAATTTTTTTAGTTTTAATACTCTTAAAGCAAACACATTTTTCGATATTTCAACGAAAGATTTTTAAATATATTATGTTTACTTAAACCATAATATTGTCGCCGGCCACCATATGACGTTTAAATTAGTCCTCCACCAAGAATTTGTTCTTCAAAAACAATAGAAGTGTTGTTTTTAAACCAGTGGTAAGCAAATTATTGTTATTATTTACCATAAAATGTTCGAAGGCAAGCATAGTATAGCTGTGGCTTTTTCATGAAGGACTTTCTTAACCATAATCTGCTTGCCGGTGAACAATTTTTTTATATTCTAAAGGAATTAAGCGTTTTTTTTTTCATTGAAATTTGTGCACAACTTTTAATATTTAATTTGGTTTAAGATTTAAGAAAATCTTTTATTTATAACAAAAATTTTAATATTAATTGTTGTTAATTTTTTTTTTCTTTTTATATATTTTGCAGATATCGGAATTCAGTCGAAAAGTCAACCACAACAAAAGAAAAATACAATTAAAATTATGAACAAAATTAAAAACCAACATTCTTTTTATTAAAAATTGGAAAGCAGACATTTTACTGAAATGGCCACACAACTTCTGAGTTAAAAGAAAAATAAATTAAAACCGAAAAAACAGCCAAAAGATACAAGAGATGAGATGAAGAATGAAAAAGTATAAACAAAAAGAAAAAAAAACATAAAATTAAATTTATAAACAACCTTGGAAACCAGCCAACATTATCATAATTTAAATGACGAACACAATAATATGCCAGCTAAAGATAAAGCTCATCATCGTGATGATGATAGTGTTGCAATAAGAAGATAATAACGTACAATGTTTCTCACATCAGTGTCAAAAACCAACAATCAGCGAGTGACATCAGCAACATTAATCAAATAATTGACAAGTGGCAAGCAATATACGAGTAGTTAATAAAGGAAGACAGGCACCAGTTAAAAAATTTAAAAAATCCAACTGAAAATATCAACAGTAAAGACATTTTTTTTTTTAAGATTTGACAAACTCTCTCTCTTTCTCTTTTTTTTCCCCTCATAACAAAAACTGCTTGTTTTTCTTTTAGTTACAACAAAACAAAAGATATATAAATTTCACAAAAAAAAGTCTCCTGTTTTGGTGACAGATATTTCTTTAATTAGCCATTTATGTGAAAATGTCAAAAAAAAAGCCAACAACCGTAATTATAAAACACGAAAAGATAAATTTATTTAAGTTTTAGTGTTCCAAATAAATAAATCAGCATCTAAACTAAATAAAAAATAGCAAAAAAAACTCTCACAAAAATCTTAAAAACATTTTAACAAAAAAACCCAACATCTCTTAATCATTAAAAAATATATATGTATGCCAAATATATGCTTGATTTCTCTTCTTAACATTTGTTTTTCTCATAACAGTTGATCTAATTTTAAGTACTAAATAATTATTTATGTTTCCGCACTACACACTACACTCACAGCAAAAAGTTTACACACTACTAAATAAGAAAAAAAATAATTACAATGACAATGACAATGACACACACCTCTTGTTTGTCGTTAAACTTGTAATAAGCAAAAACAAATGCCAAAATGACAAGGAAACAAACACAACAACTGCATCGAAACTACAAAACAAACAAATACAAATTAATACAAGCAACTAAAATTAGATAAATAAAACAAGAGGAAGATAGAGAGGCAGCATCTGTTGCAAATAAATCAAATTTAAATTGGGTTTCGTATCAAAATACAGGGTCTTTATAAAGAAATTATAAAATAACCATTTTATTTTTTTATTGAACTGTTGTTCATGGTTTTCAATCCATATTTTAATATTTTTTAATCTGGGGTCTTATATCGAGTAAAATTGATCGAAATTATTTATTTTGGTATCATGAAACCCGATATCGACTGAAATGTATTGAATTTGAAATTATAGCATTCGATATCGAATAACTCGACAAAACATTTATCGAGTTTTTATTCGATACGTCAGTGTCTATCGTATCCAAAAAAAATTGGATAGTTTATTCGACACGATAGTATTGAATGCGGTGATTAGACCCCAGGCTAAAGTTCAACAAATTTTATTTTCATTAAATTATTTTTATGAGGAAAGGAATTTTACAACATGATCAATCAATTAAAATTTAATTTAAATTTTTTATTCTTGACTGACCTGGGAATCAACACAATACATCATGGTAATGATGATGAGCTCGATAACACGCGATCTCTGGAACCGGCGCTAGGGGTCTATACCGACGGTTCCAAGATGGGCAATAGAGTAAGTAGGTGGAGGTTTCTTCATCGAGGAATTGGACATTAGGGTATCTTTTAGGCTGGCAGATAGCAGTAGTGTGCTGCAGGCGGAAATCTCTGCCTTAAGGCGGGCAGCAAACTGGCTGAGGTATTATCGTTTATTGAGAGATATACGTATATTTACGGACAGCAAGGCTGCCATTTCAGCTCTAGCTGGTGTCTGTCTTCAAGACATCTATGTTAACAGTGGAATGCCGGATGTCTTTAAATGAGATCGCGAAACATTCCAGTGTAACGCTGACATTGGAACCAGGGCACAGTTGATGCCTGGGTAACCAGACTGCTGACGGTCTGGCCAAACAGGGTTGTCTCTTGGACGACATGTTCGTCGATGGCCTGATTGGCATCTCAATGGCCCGCTGCAAGACTCTCATCAGACGAGAGTCGTACAGATGGGCTTAGGGGAGATGGCAGGCGTAGCATACCCGCTTGATGGCCAGGACTCTATGGCCTGGCTATAGCGCGCGAGCTACTTGGTCTCGGTAGGGACCGGATGAGGAAGGTGATATCGGTCATTTCGGGTCACTGGGTGATTCGGACTCATGCTAGGAGGATGGGTCTTGATTACAATGACTACTGTTGAGGTGGTCATGATGAGGAGAAGACGGTGTTTTACTTTCACTGCCAATGCCCCAGTCTGGGGGACATTAGGTTTAGGCATTTTGGGAGACCGAAATTGCCATGTCTGGACGATGTGTCTAATGTAGGACCGAAATCGATCTCTCTGTTATGCAGGGAATCGGGGTGGTTGATAGCTGCAGTGACCTCTGGGGAATAGTCTGGTTGACACTGACTGATTCTTGTCACTGGCTAGGGGTATCACAAAGGGATCGCTATAAGGACCCAAGTGAGCCGTCATCGTGACGGCTGCCCATTGAACCTTACCTAACCTAACCTAACCTGGGAATCAAACTAAGGTTTTCAGGGACAGGTTGCCAATAGCTAGGACAAATGTGTGACAAACTACATGTATTTTTCACCTCCATTATTTGTTTCGAACATATCTAACCGCTTTCTCTATTCCTTAAGGGGGCTCCCATACAAAATGTTCAATACAGACTAGAAATATATTGAAGAAAACTGATTATAATGCATATCAATATGTCCTCTCCAATTTTTATTATCAGATAATGGAAATAAGACATTTTTTAAGCGAAAATCGACAGTACGTATTTACAAGTGCAGATACTTTTTAAACTTTATACTTGTTGCGTGAAAATAGTATTTCCTACCATCAGATCTGATGTGGGTGATATTAACATAGATTTTCGTAAAAGAAAATTTGGCTATGTGGGGCAAACCTTTCTAAAACTACCAGAAGTAATTTCACACCACGGTCTTGTTTTCAACCCCCAAGAAATTAGAAAAGAAGGACGGCTTAAAACTACCTGCGAAGCTGATCAACACTTCAGGAAATGCATATCCCATTGACTTGGTGGAACCTTCAACACCATCGGAGAGCTTGGCGATATACATAACTGCACGTCGACCAAGATAAAGACAACTTATATAAAGGTAGTTCGTAATCATATGTCGTCATGCAAGGCAAAACAAATTTCTTATTTAAGAGCTTTGTAAACAATTCCACCATTCCCTATTTTAACTTATATTATTTATATGGTTCCCACACGAAGAGAAAAAACATGTTTAAATATGGTCACCTCCAAAAAAACTGGTTTTAAAGAAAATTTTTAACATGTTATGCTTAAGTTATCGATATTATTGTGACCGACAACTATATTATGATTGAATAAGGCCTCCATCAAGCAGCCGCAACCATATCATGGTTGCCTCAAAACATGCTATTGTTAAATATGACAAGAGCAACATGCTATGGTTGGGAATCAACCATGCGATTATAAGTGTTAAATATATTTTAGTTATTTTTAACCATAACAAGTTCGGAGGCAGCCATAATATGGTTGTAGAATCTAGATGCAGGACTAATTTAACCATAATATGATGGTCGGTGATAATAATATGGTTAAATTTAACATAATATGGTTAAACAAATTTTTTATAAATATTTTTGTTAGAGGTGACCATATTTATATATGTTTTTTATCTGGGTGCTATGAGCAGACAGATTAGTATAAAGAACTTCCGAAAATAATTTAAATTAACAGCTTTTAAACCTTTTTGTGAAGATGTTTTCGGCTATATATATTTTTTTCAAACCTAGAACCAAGAGAGGAGGTAGGTGGAAAATTCGGCCTTACCGAAACTACCTAGCAGACTTCAATGAAATATAAAAAATAGATAAATCCCTATTTATATGGAAATATTAGCATTTTTGAAAGTAGGACTTGGCCGGTTATCCGATAGTATATAAAAAAACCCATTCATTATTCTTCTTCATTTTACGAATGCAAAACAAATTCTCTTTAGTTAGAACTTAAAATAATTTCATTGTAGTTACACCGTTTTTTAAAAAATCTGAGTTCAAAAAAACGTAACTAACATAGCTCTTTCAAACATTAATAAATTATTAATTTTGTTCCAAATCATAATTAATCGTTCTATATTTAATAACTCTGCAATATTTGATGGCCAATAAAGCATTTATGTTTCAGTATATGGGTATTTCCATGTCAAATCGACCGAGAGTGCAAAACGACCCCCTTCGATTTTAATGAAATTTGGTGAGAAGGTTCCTTTTATCTTATAAGGAACATATATGAACAAAAAAAATTTTTTTAATATTTTTTCGAAAGTTATGTCATATTGAAAATGTCATAATTTCGCCGAATTAGCTGAATGTGTTGAGTTTATTTCTTCAATATATCAAAAATTACTTTCCATGCAAAGATGATTTGAATGTCATTTTAAAGATAATATTTGGGGCTACAAACCATATATTGAAAAAAAAATTTTATTTGAAAAATTTAATATCTGCAAAATATTAAATTTTAAAAAACGGACTATTGTTTTATTTGGCTGATTTTTTTTATACAATACCTTAACGCATTTCTTACCGCCGTGTTTTTGAACGCACGTTTATCATTTCTTAACTTTGAGGAATTATAAATCACATATAAGTATAAAAAACTTAATGTGTGTGGCGTTTATATTAAAGTTTGGTGTCTTACCAACAAAAAAAATATTTTTGAAAATTTTTGCAAGCTTCCCCCTTTCACAAGAGGGGGTTTAAAAAGTGTCCAAAAATAGGCTCTTTTTAAATCAATTATATTATATATATAAGATAATCTGAATTATTATATATGTATTTCCGTGTGTTACGATATCTCCAAAAAGCCACCTAAGGCCATTTGCCCATCAAACTGGTAAATATATGTGCCGCTAGGCGGCAGTAAATAGCAGCGTGTGTTTCACCACACGTTGGTACTGAAAGTGAGATTAGTTCGACAGAGATTTTCTTATATTTTTTTTGCGTGACTGCATTTTATGTTGTTTTTTTTCAATTGTTCTTAATACTTATTCTTTTAATTTGAAATTATTTAATTTGTTTTGTAATTAAGAGTCAGATTTTGTCACGCGAGGAGTACCCTACTGGAGCGATGATGAACATGAACATCAAGGTGAAAGAGCGTTCTCATTTGAAACTGCTATTTATTGGTCCCCCGATAATACTGTCGGTGATTCGGATACGTAAAAAACAATCCGTTTCGGATATAAACTGTGAGCGATTTGATTGAACATTGGCTACATGTTTCAGCTTGTCCCATACTCGTGCATCCGTTATATTCAATAAAACTTTTATACTCGATGCATCCGCCATAATAGAACTAATATCACATTGTGCACATAAAATGCAACGCACCTTCTAGATTGACATTTTTTTTACCTCCCATTACTTGCTGTGCTTGTTGAAAGGGAGAGGATTCCGCGCAAGCGGCACTGTTCGACCCAATCAGGGTACCGGCGCCCCTTCAAAAATTGGTAAAAAAAACCTTGAAAAATTACAATTCCCAACTATGCATTCGATATACGAAATAACGTTCTGGTAATGCGTTGGGCGGACAATTCCAAAGCTACTCTCGCAAATAATAACGACGCAATCGATTCAATAGTAGCAGTTCGTGTTCAACAGCCCATCGCCATCAAAAACTACAACGGGCATATGGGTGGCGTGGATTTACATGGCAATGGGGCTACCAATTAATCTATTGCATTCGTAGCAAAAAGTGATAGAAGCCGTTCTAAGTCTTATGCATGAGTTGCGCTGTGGCAAATTCGTGGAAACTGCATTTCTTTATAGCAGCTTCGCAAAACGCGAATCCTATCTTACAGTTTGACTTCAAAACTCGGTGTCCAAGTCTCTTCTGCTTTCGTCGGAGGATGCAATAGACGGAATCGAACTACTCGTCGAAAAAAAAATTTTTTTTCAGAAAATGTTAAAAATGGTTTTATAAGACGTTCCTGATATTTTCAACAAAAAATTTCAACGTTTAAATTTTTGGTAATTAACCGGTTAAACTGTTCTTTAAAAATCCTGAAATTCTGAAGAAGGTGCTTGTTTTCTTTTTTAATGTATGATTTTTTTTTCTTTCGCAACCTTTAAAAAAATAATCTTAAAATAGAATTTTAATATTGTAATTTTGAGCAATAAGTACACTGTGCTAGCTGCAAAAAACAGACGCCGGGCACCTGGCATTTAAACCTAATTGGGACACGCTGAATCCAGTGGTGCAAACTTTTTTTTTTTTTTTTAATTAGCTCTTGTTTTCAAGATATACCGTTATATCATCTTCGTATGTAAAGTAGTTTTTGAGGTATTGAAGAAATAAACTCAACACATTCGGCTAATTCGGCGAAATTATGACATTTTGAATATGTTGCACCAAGTGGGAGATCTTACTCTTTTAGAGCATATAAATTCTAATGCAAAATCGCTGAGTCTAACTTTCGAAAACAAATTCTAAAATTTTTTTCGTTCATTTTTGTTCCTAATAAGATAAAACGAACCTTCTCACCAAATTTCATTAAAATCGGAAGGGGTCGTGTCCCACTCTTGGTCAATCTGACATGGAATTACCCATATGATATATTTTGTTCGTAGTGTAAAATATTTAAAATGTTGTTACGTGTTTCAGCTTACGATATATATTGACTACTTTTTAAGAAAACATTGTGTAATTTCAAATAAAAAATTTCTTGAAATAATGTTTGTTTAAAAAAAAAAAAAAAAATTGTAACCGATATTATGCAACATACCCTGTATTTTATTCTTAACAAAACCAAACCCACCGATCAGACGAATGTTTTATTGTGGCAAAATCAAACTCATTAATTTCTTTCTTGTTGTTTTACTTTCTTTTTTTAGAAAATAATGGCAACGTTAACTGAAAATACAAAAAAGCGACAACGACAACAAATACCACTACAAAAACAACATGCACAGCATCAAAAACAACTACAAAGAAGAAGTAAAATTAATTTTTAAATAAAACGAAAACTAAAATCAAATAAATAACATTTCAAAAATAAAACAACATTTTTTCTAAAACAGAAAAAGAAGAGCGAAAATATACAAAATCTCGAAAAAAAACTTGTGGGTCTTGTGTTGTTTTGCTTGTTCAAACAAACACTCTCAAAACAAACGAGATGTCGTGTATGACCACGACCTCGACCATTTTAAAAATGAGGAAAACATTTTTCCAAAATTTTTTGCTGAACAAAATATAAATTGTATTTTTTTATAATTTTTTTTTTTTTTAAATAAATTGCAAAGAAAAACAGAAATAAAAAAAAATTAGAAAAAATTAATTTATAAATTAATAATAAAAAAAAGAGCGACTAAAACCAGCCAGCAAAATAAAAAGAGTCCAATCAAAATTTTTTAAAATAAAAAGTATCTACAGAAAATATGAAGATCTTATGATTTGTTTCTATTGGTTAAGATTTGTTTTTATTTTTTTTATGGAAAATCAACACTTTGTATAAAAAAATTTTAAAATTGAGTCCTCAGTCGTCTGAACGGCATAAAAAAGAACAACGCGCGAGCGCTTCCATTGTGAATGTGAATTAAGTGATAACGTTAGAAAATTTATTTTTGAAAAAAAAAGATATTTCAAAAAAAACTTTCCATTAAAAAAAGCAAAAGAAAATAATTCGAAAACCATGAGTTGTGAATTTATTTAAGCGAAAGCTAAAGTTAAAAAATAAATAAAATTATAAAATATGGAAAATAAAAGATAAAAAATATTTATTTAATTAGTATAAAAGTGAGAGATAATTAAAGATTTAAAATAGAAAATTATACAAAAGTGAAAAAAAAATCATACAAATTTAAAGTTTTTTAATAAAAATATATTTGTAATGTCTACAAAAACCACAATAAAACCAACAACTAACAAAACGTCAACAATATTAACACCACGTACAAATCTAACAGCAATACCAGCAGCAACTGTAGAGGATAAAAACGAAGCAGCAGCTAAAACTGCAGCAACAACTCTTCTCAATGCCGAATCAGCGCCAGAAGAAAAGCTACCAACGCCAACATCAAATGCAACACAAACACCAGCAACTGAAAATTTAACATTGGCAAAAAAGCCATTAAAACACAATGTGTTAAGGAAAACGAGGCGGCAAAGGCCATACGATAAAACACCAACGGAAACAATACCAGTTACAACAACAACAACAGATAAAACTCCAGCAACAAGAGCAACAAAGACAACGACAAAAGCAACAACACCATCGCATCAACCACAAACACCACAAAAACAACAACAGCAACAAAGACCACGACCACTAATTACAACTACATTTGCAACAACGACTACATCATTAACAGCTGCCATTGCCGCAGCCCTATTGCAAACGACAAATGCCACCACCGCTACACTTACCGCCGCCCTTCAAACACATGCAGCTTCGTCAACAACATATGAAGTTGCTGGTGCATTATCATTATTATCATCATCCTCCTCGAGAGTTTCATTGTCAGCATCGTCGTCACCTGCCGCTACACACACACCACCGTCACTATCGATCGATACTTCACTACAGTATCCCATGGCGGTGTTGGACGGCACGTTAGCCCAAATGGAACCGAATGCAACCACAACACATTTGCTGCATAATGCTGTTCTATCCACTGCCACATCTGCTTTAGCTGCCGCTGCGGCGGCAGCAGCTTCCACAGCGAATTCAACAACCTTACTAATAGATGATGATGGTGGCGGCGGCGGCATTGGTGCGGATGTTGATGGTTATTGGTTGGACGATGCAATTTTAGCTTTGAAAGCTTTTGTCATGTTATTTATAATAGTTGCCGCCATTTTTGGAAATTTACTTGTTATTATTTCTGTGATGCGTGTTAGAAAATTAAGGTGAGTAAAAAAAGGTTTTTAAAACGTTTAAGATTTACTGCCGTATTCATAAAAAATAAAATAAGTTTGAAATGTTTTTTAAGGCACGATTTTTTTTTAAATGCATTTTAAATCCATTTTAATTTTTTATGAATACGGCAGTTAATATCCAAGAGGTTAAAATGGCATAGTTTGTAGAGAGTATAATTAACCTTATTACCTTTGCCGCTTTTCTTATTTTTTTTTTTTTTTTTTTTGTAATGGACACGAATCGCATTAAACATTAACAGCTAACTATATGAAAAATAGTTTGGAAAAGATTTTAAAGCGATTTACACATTTTGAAAATTTGTTACTTTCGGGTGCTTAAGGAAACAGCGTCGAATAACGAGTTAATTGTAACAGGCTTATTAGAGTGGACTTTAAGTTTTTATAAAGATTATAGAAAAACTCTAAGCTTAAATATTCATAATCAACACAGCTCATGAGGTAAATGAAATGCAATGATCTTTATATCATGTGCTTCAACTATTTTACAATCTAGCGCTGCATGCGGCACAATTCTCTGATTCTTTGTGGCCGAATTAGAAACGGAAATCTTTACCTTTAACAATGGAAATTCTCGGAGTCATACAATACTTTCTTTATTATGTTAGCAAAAGCAAGCAAGAAAGTTCAGACCGTCCATTTGGCACTCAACATTGCAGTATATACAGACTAATGTTCGTGAGTGTGACCCGGCAAAACAAAATTTTGTTATGAAGTTAAGAATAATAAAAGAGTTCTTTATATCGAATATTATGCAAATATCAGCATCTGTATGAATTTGTTCGCCTTAAAGACTATTTTCAATAGAAGTTTGTATGGTGGGCATGAGAAATTTCAGACCGATTCTCACTTTTTTACAAGCATCGTTTTATAACAATTGAAAAGCAATTTTTTCAATATCTTCAAAAGTGTGATCTCTTCTTTGCGCACCAGGTTTACAAGCACAGACAACCAGCCAGCCAGTCGGAAGAACGGACGGACAGACATCGTTAGATACACTAGCACAGAAAAAATTAAAAAACAACTTCAATTAACATTTATATTATTAATTAAATTCCGTACCGATTTTCCGCCTGCAAACAAATTTATCATATCAATTAACACATTACTGTTCAGTTTCAATCAATAGGTTTAATTGAAATGTAACCACCACCAGCAAAAGAGGCTATATAAGACGTAAACCCAAATCAAAATATTTTTTTCAATCAACAAAGTTAATTGAAACAATTAAAAACTTGCTTGAAACTTTAATATATTTTGAAGTACGCACAAGCATTATAATTTTTATTTTCAATTAAGGCAATTAATTGGAACAATTAAAAAAGTAGTTTGAAACAGCATTATTGAATTAATTGAAATAATTTTGGTGTTTTGTAGTGGTTATTAAAATCAAACATTTTATATAGCAACGTTTTTTTAAAGTAATTCTACAATCACAGAAAAAATTCTCCAAATCAAATCAATCAAAAATAAAATCCGTTTTAATTAAAAATTAAATCAAGTGAATTAAACGTTTAATCAAGTGAATTAAATGTTAAATTAAGTGAATTAAACGTTTAATCAAATGAATTAAATGTTAAATTAAGTGAATTAAACGTTTAATCAAATGAATTAAAAGTTAAATTGATTCTATTATTTTGTTGGCTGGTGCAAATTCAATTAGGTTTTTACTTAATATCACAAATTTTTTAATAAAAATAAACTTTTATTTTTTCTGTTTTTAGAAAAAGTAAGCAAGTGAGTGAGTGAGAAATTATATTGAAAACAACCATAAAATAACGAAAATTTGGTTTTATTTTCAGTGTTATTTCTCACTCACTCACTTGTTGACGTTTTTTTAAAGCAGGCACACCCAGAGAAAAAACATGTTTAAATATGGTCACCTCCAACAAAACTATTTTTAAAGAAAATTTTAAACATATTATGATTCATTTAACAATATAATTGTCACCGACAACCAAATTATGGTTAAATTAGTCCTCTATCAAAAAGCCACAACCATATTATGGTTGCCTCCGAACATGTTATGGTCAAAAATAACTAAAACATATTTAACACTTATAATAGCATGGCTGGTTTTCAACCATAGCATGTTACTCTTGGAAAAGAGGCAAATACTATTGTTAATTTTAAAACCAATTCTTGTCATATTTAAACATAGCATTTTTAGAGTCAACCATAATATGGTTGTGGCTTCTTGATGGAGGACTAATTTAACCATAATATGGTTGTGGGTGACAATAATATCGTTAAATAAATCATAATATGTTTAAAAATTCTTTAAAAAGAGATTTGTTGGAGGTGACCATATTTTAACATGTTTTTTCTCTGCGTGCAGTAAGTCCGTGAATAAAACAATGTTTAGTATTTTAAGGACTGATTTGTGAATAAACTCAATTCAACCCAAATGCCTGATATTAAAAAAAAAAAAACAGTATTTTTTGTTTATTTTCTTTTTTGGTGTATAACACAAAAACGCCGAAGACTTTTTCGAGCCATTACTACAATATTAACATACTCAATGTATTGGCCATTGGTTTTTTGTACTCGTGTGGTACTTGATTGTCTTGTATTGGAATAAATCTAGCTCCTTGCAAGTTTTTCTTGAGTTTGCCGGCATTGTTAATGAAACAATAAAATTATTTTTAAAAAATAATTAGTATTGTGGTTATTTTGTCAAACTATTTATGGTTTTTTAATCCAAATTTTAATATTTTTAATCAGGCACAAATTCATCAAATTTAATTTGTCATTTAATGTGCTACAGTTTTGCACTTTTTCCCGCATATGATGCTTTGTTGGCACAAAATTCATAATTTTTAAACAACTATTTTGTTTTAACTATTTCGTTCAATGACTTACGCATGGCCTTGCACTGCACAAGTTAAGTTCTCAAGTCTAGCCCAAGTCGAAGTCTATGATAAAAACGTTATTTTTGGTCGTGGTTTTTTAAAAGATGACAACAAAAAATGAGCGCGGATAAAATATTCTCGACAGGCTTCCTAGAATTAAGCAAAGAATCGGCTTAGTTATGCAGTTTACGCAGTGCCAAACTGGAGCACTGAACTTGTGTAGTGTATGGCCGGCATTAAAGATATTAAATGACAGATGTTTGCACTTCAAAATTCGACGACAGCTAAAATTGTACTAAATTTGGGTTTTAACCCACGAAGTGGCGAAACTGCAGTTTATCCATTTACTGGTTACATTTAACCTTGGCAATTTTGCAGTATTTGGATCTTTAGCAAAAAAAAAAAAAAAAAAAAATTTTAAATGCCACTCACTATAATTGAGATTTAATGCAGATTGTCTCCTAATTTATTTACTTAAAGGAATTGATGAAAAAGTTTATTCCGACAAAGATTTATATTTTTGGATATTCTGTGCTTAAATGTTTTTTGTAATGAAATCATGATCAGCTATTTTTCAGACTGCGTTTATGTATTTTCAGTATTTTGCTACATATTTAATAATAAATTTTGTCACATCTGTCACAAAGAGTTTGTAATACTGGCGCCAATGCACTGACAATAATATTTTTGAAATACTCTATAGATCTGTGCGACAACTGCTAATTACGAATTTTTTAATGCAGAAATCTTTGCCCTTTTCGCATTAAAAAAAAAAAATCACCAAACCTTCTAAAAATATTTGTCAAACGAATTACCTCACTTGGCCAGACAATAAATCCATAAATTATTATTAATATTTCATACATTTTGCCATAAAACGACCCATAGCAAAAAAAAAAAAAAAAAAAAACAATTATAATGATAAAAATTAATTTTTTTATTTGAATAACTAATCTAATATTTAATACCCAACTCATTCATTATTATACAATTAAAAATACATTAAAACAAATAATAATAATAAAAATAACTTAAATTATAACTGACAAACAAAAGCCAAAAACAAAAAAGTTGCAAAAAAGTACTGACATGACAATTAAAATGATAATTACGATTGTCAGCAAAAAATTAAAAAAACAATACTGTTACTGAATTGTTTTTTACAACAATTAAACTAAACAAATTGTGTGTAGTGATATTGTTAAAACAAATTTCCCTATGGGAAAAAATGCTGAGATGGCATCAAAATTAAACAAGAAATTAAATGGGAACATTTCGCTCATTAGCCTTTAAAGAGTCATAACTCAAAAAAAACACGCTTTTTTAACTTAAGTATTGTAACGTTTTATTCAAATAAAATGCAAGCACAATAATTGGGCAATAATAATAATTAATTGATAGCTTTATTTTATATTTGACTTATGTATGTATGTACAAAAGTTCGCATATCATAATGTTGAGTCTGACTTAACAAAAGTTCACACAATAACTTATTTTCTACATAGAATTAGCTTAAATAAAAGAATTCGGCATGGTTTAAAGCAAACAAAATATTTTAAGTGATATTAACAAATAGAATATTTGTGTTAATCATAATTTAAATGGCGTGTAATATTTAAATACATTATGCATATAAAAATACAAGGCCTGCTCACTCACTGAATCATCCACGCCCAGACAAAACGGCTAAAGCAAGAGACTTAAAATTCGGTATTTAGGTATTTTTTGCAATTCGATCGTTAAATGCTTAAAAGAATAAAACGACTAAGGTCTTAAACTTAATATCTTCAAAATTAAGACAGATGGAATCAAAATTCAAGAAGCATATGGGCATTTCCTGGGGCCAGGAACGTACGTTCGTACGCTTTTGATGTACAAAACTAAACTTTTCCTAGCATTTCTTTTTTCGATTCGATAGCATTTGGGTAGCTCTATGTTAAGTGCAAAAGAGGGATTTCACCGAGTTTAAGTTTTCATAATAAGAGTTATAAACGTGTGGTCGCGAACGTACGAAAAATAGAAGTCAACTTTGGCTGACAGTAGTGAAATGTAAAAATCTGCGCAATGGAACGGAACATTCAAAAGTGATTTATATATTTTAAAAGTGTATTAATGTAGGTCTCCATCCAGTTTTTACAAAATAAAATATCTCTCTTGGTTTTTGTTTAATTGGCTTCTTTACCGGTTGGGATCGTACGGAACGCATTTTACCATAAATGTCTTAAAGTTTTCTTAACAAAAAAACTTAATACTCCTTTTACAATTGATTGTAATGGAGAGATTTTGAAGAAAGAGTGTAAACATAAAATATTTCTTGCATGTAAAATAAGTATATAAAAATGTCTTTAGAAGTAGAAAATGCAGAAAAATAAAAAATTTTCCAGTTTCCAGTCCAATTTCCTCAAGTAAAACAGCTGAGATATGCTATGAAACCATTCTTTTATAAGAACAAAGACTTTTTTATAATAATAAACAATAAAAGACGATGATAATCAACATTTTATTTTTTCATCCTGGTAGACCCTTCTGGGGAAATGCCCATATACATAGGTGCTGCCAACAACAGCTGAAGCGTGTTCAATACACAGAAAAAAATCAAAATAGATTTCAATTAAAAAGTTTGTAATATAACCACAATACTAATTATTGTTTGTAATATTAATTAAAAAATTAATTAAATTTGCACAATTAAACAAGTTAATAGTATCAATTAAACGTTTAATTCGCTTGATTAAACGTTTAATTCACCTAATTAAATCTTTGATTACAACTGATTTTATTTTTGTTTAATGATTTAATTGGTGAGAAATGTTAGAGAATTTTTTTCTGTGTACTTTTTTGCTAATTGTACTTTTAAAGGGTAAATCGGGTAAACAACTAATTTAAGTACTTTTTTATTAAAATTATGTTTTAAAGTATTAAAGATAGGAATAAAAATAAAATCGAATTGTTGTCTTCTTAAAAACATCTCGAATATTTTGGGACTTTATTAAAGTTGTGTCTATTAGGGCAAAACATTTTAGCTGATTTTTTATACTTTTTAAAACAGATATTTTTTCAATAAACAATTTAACTGCTGAAGTATAACAAATAGGAATACACCTAGAGAAAAAACATGTTTAAAAAGGGCCACCTCCAGCAAAACTATTCTTAACAAAAATTTGAAACATGTGGTGTTTCCATTAATAAGATTTAGTTTTGATGTGCTAAATTCCCAATTCCTACTATTGATAAACTAAAATATATTGTTGGTCGAATAAGCTATTCCTATGCGCATTTCACTGGTTGCTTAGGTCAAATCATCAGGAAACTTCATCCAAAGATTTTAGAAAAGCTAAAGATATTATTCAAATAAAACTGTTAAGTAACACTTTTCAGTGTTTATAATTCTTATTCACTTAACAGCTTTATTTGAACAATATTTTTAGCTTTTCTAAAATCTTTGGTTGAAGTTTTCTGATGATCTGGCTTAAGCAACCAGTGAAACATAGGGAAAGTCCACCAACAATAACACACAGAAAAAATCAAGTTAAAAACGTCAAAAACAAGGTTGATTTCAAATGTTTCGATGGTGATTTAGCTTCATACTTTCAACCTGATTTTACAATTACTAGCGAATAACATTTTTTCCTTTTAAAAAACCTATAGTTCATGTTAGTTTAACATTGCAGTAAAGTTATAGCAAAATGTCATTTATATTGAAATAACAATTCGAATCACGTTGAATGAAAGTTATTTCAAGTTAAAACAACGTGAATTTCATGTAGAATCAAATTGGTTGGAGTGTGATATAACAATGTGAAGACAACATAACAAATGCATTTATTTAAGAATAATTGAAAACACTTACCCCTGTAACACATGTTTCACTTATTTTGTATTCTCCTTTGTTAACAGAAGCATCAGCAGAATCGCCCGATATGGTTTTCGTCATCATTCTACTTTGAAAACTGATGTAATATTTAACTAAATAATTTTAATTAAAAGAATACGGGAATTGTCTTCTTTTTATAACATAATTTAAACATGAAAATAAAAAAATGTACATACTTAAGTATGTATACATGTTAATTTAAAAAGATAAACTTAAGATTTTAATATAAAAAACAGGTTTTTATGGATTCAATATTGAACAATGTTATTTCGACAGTCAATAATATTAAATAAACGTGATTTAAGGTTATTTTAATATTTTTCATTTAAAATTAATATGAAATAATGATAAATTTAAATAATTCTCAATCAACATTTCGCCATGTTAATTTTACTTTGGCATTTTTTTCTGTGTGAAATTTCAGTTAATCAATAGTAAGAATTGGGAATTTAGCACATTAAAAACTAAATCTTTTTAATAAAAATTGTTTGACTCCCAAGAAAAACCTTTGATATTATGTTTAATTTTACCATTTTATTATCACCGACAACCATATTATGGTTAAATTAGCCCTATATCAAGAAGCCACAAACATAATATGGTTACCTCAGAGCATGGTATGGTTAGTAATAACTAAAATATATTTAACACTTATAATAACATGGTTATTTTTCAACCACAGCATGTTTCTCTTGGAAAAGAGGAAAATACTATAGTTAGTTTAAAAACAAATAATTGTCATATTTGACCACAACGTGCTTAGAGACAACCATAATATGGTTGTAACTTCTTGACGGATGATTCAACCACAGCATGTTTCTCTTGGAAAAGAGGAAAATACTATAGTTAGTTTAAAAACAAATAATTGTCATATTTGACCACAACGTGCTTAGAGACAACCATAATATGGTTGTAACTTCTTGACGGATGATTATTTTAACCAGGTTGTAGAAGCTAATAATATTGTTAAATTAAACATAATATATTTAAAATTTTCTTTAAAAATAGTTTTGTTGGAGGTGACCACATTAAAACACGTTTTTTCTCTGCGTGTACAATTGAAATCGAATGAGGTTTGAGAATTTATTTTAAACATCTTTAATGGGCTGGTGGTTTTTCTAACCAAATATTTTTGTAATTCACAATTTAACTTCTACACTGATAGAAAAAACATCAGAATTGTGACATCAATGTTACTACAAATGGCATCAATGATGCAAAAAGTAACATCAATCCAATGACTAACGTCTTCGTACAATTTTGTAATTTGTTATGTGTCATTTATTTTATGACTATAGTGACATCAATTTGATGCCACATTTTGTATATTATTAACATTGTTTTCATGATTACAATGTATTATAAGAAGCGGAAATCCCTACATTCTATTTTTTTTAAATTATTTAGTTAACTACATAAAATTTTTAAAGTAGAATGCTTAAGAAAACCATATGGAGCATAGTGCTGGTGTCTTATTATTGAGAGTTCTGCTGTAAACAAAGGTCGTTAACCAATTCATATGTAATGGGTAAATAAATAATAATATTCTCTCACTGTGACTTAAGGCAATTCCAATGACATTGACTTTTTTTTTAAATTTCCTAAGCTAATCCCGGGAAGCTTTTTATATATTTAGGAAAGAAACCAGAGTCTCTGGCGGGAATCGAACCCGCAACTTCGGCGCTGATAGATTAGCTTGCTACAAGCTAGCCTAACGGGGTACTCAATGACAAACTTCTAATGTGTCCTTTCTCTATTGCTACTGCGTCATTGCACTGAGGACATGTTCGTTATTTCTGTGATGCCGATGTGTCATATCATTGATGACATAATTTCATTTTGACCCTGAAGACACTTTGGCCAAGTGATGTTAAGGTTGACATCACCATGATGAAAAGTGTCATGGGGTCAAAAACGAAGACACTTTTCATCATGGTGATGTCAAAATACATAAGTGTTATGACACTTTTTCTATCAGTGTTTGATTCGAATTCGATTCGATCTAGCTATGCCTAATTCCAGGAAAATTAATTTTCCGCATTTTTGATGAATTTCATTATTTTAGGATTTAGTGGGTAAAAAATAAAAAGATGGGTTTAATTTCTTGGAAAATTAGTTTTCTGCGTTTATTTGCTCATTTTGCCGTTGCTAGAGGTCCGGCAACTTTTTAAGGCTTAAATATGTAAAAGGTGTACTCCATCGACGTTTTAATATGCATTATCGAGGATTGCTCGAGGAAGACAGACATTGTGACCCTACTTTAGAGAAAGCTGCGTTGAGGGATTCTCTTCTGAAATTGCGAGAGCTGAAAATTATATTTCTTTCTTTACTTTTTGAATTTTTTTTTAATTAAACTTAGAAACATAACGGTCTTTGTGCAGGGTCCTCAGTGAATGAGAACCTATAAGATGAAACATTTTAGCACTTTTTTGTTAAAGACCAGAAACAGTATGCAGAAATGTGCGCAATATCATTATTTCTGATACTTTTTTATTTATGACCAAACATTTTATATGGCTCTTCCAAAAATATTAAGTTTTGAGTTAAGACACTATTGAAGTAAATGAAGATTAATAACACACTGTTACGCAAGGTGCTGGGGTTCTCAAGCTACTCTGCTTTGCTGGAATCAACAAAATACAGAAATGCAATCACTTTGTTAAGTACTTTTTTTTGGTTAGTGAAATAACGGTAATAAAAGGTGTTTCATAAAGCGCTTCATATATTTAAATTTAAATTAAGCAAAGTATTTGAATATGAGATGTTATCGAAATATTTCTATTCGTGTGAAAGTTCATTCGATGCGATTATGTTTGGAATATAACATCGTAAAAGCGTCCATCACGGCTTCACTGGGTGGTGCACTTCTGATATGTACAATTTTTAGTGTTGCCACCAGTAAAACAAAATATATCTTACCTATTGGTACAAATTGTTCAAAGCCATATAAAATTACAAAATAAATATTAGAAAAAGTTGTTGCAACTATTCGACTGTTCTTCCACCACAAAAAAAAAACCCGGCTAATACAGATGTCACTTAGTCAATAATCTTTGAATAAGTGTCACATAAAACAGTTCTGGGAGAAGATACGTTGTTATATTCTGCTATTAAAATGATTCTTATGATTCAGATTTTCTAATCAGATCTAATGATATTCATTAGAATGATGTTCATGATAATGAAGCTTATTTTTATCGCAAGCCGTCTTTCCACGCTTTCATGCTTTCTCGTAAGAATGAGGGTTTCAAATAAATTTTTATTAATTCACTTACAAATTTTGTTTTAGTTGATCATTAAATAAAACAGCTTCCAACTTTGTAAACTTTTTTCTAGATTTTTTCAAATTACACAACAATTAAATGGTTCAAAACTTATTCCCATATATATATTATATGTATTTCATTCGACCTTTATTATTTTCAAGTATTAATAAATTGTCGAGCTTGGAGTCTTAAAAAAAAAAAAAAAAAAAAAAAAACTTTAAACTTTTACTCAAACCAATATTTCGGCAAATTTGTTAAAATAAGAAAAGAAAAAAACCCTGAAGAAGGCACTCAAAAAAGTGCCGAAATATTGGTTTGAATAACCGTGTAAAAATTTTTTTAAAAAAGACCTCAAGCTCGACCATTCTTCGTCAAATATTTAAAAATAGTAAATTTTAATTTCAAAAGATTTTGTTATTCGTGCTTAATTCCCAGTTTTTATTCTTGATAAAAACACTTGAAATTTATTGTTGATGGGATAAGCTATTCCTATGCATTTCACTGGTTGCTTAGGCCAGATCATCAGGAAACTTCATCCATAAAGGTTTTAGACAAACTAAAGATATTAAACCAAATAAAACTGTTAAACGTATAAGAATTATAGCAACAGTTCTACTTGTAACAATATCAAAGTTTAAACAAAACACATCAACAATAAACAACAGTGGGTTCATCTCATCTTACATTTCCCCACTACAATTAGTTGAAATTCTCTCAACATTAATTGTAGTTGTAAGTAGGTTAAGAAAAACAAAATGAAAAAAACAACAACTTACAAAAGATGTTGTCAATTAAGTGTTTTTTAGGCCGTGCACTGCCTGTTTATTATCAAAAAGTAATTTCAATTTTTGGGAATACAAAATTTTAATTTCAAAAGATTTTGTTATTCGTGCTTAATTCCCAGTTTTTATTATTGATAAAAACACTTGAAATTTATTGTTGATGGGATAAGCTATTCCTATGCATTTCACTGGTTGCTTAGGCCAGATCATCAGGAAACTTCATCCATAAAGATTTTAGACAAACTAAAGATATTAAACCAAATAAAACTGTTAAACGTATAAGACTTATAGCAACAGTTTTACTTGTAACAATATCAAAGCTTGAACAAAATACATCAACAATAAAAAAGTGGGTTTATCTCATCTTACACTGCCCACTACAATTAGTTGAAATTCTCTCAACATTAATTGTAGTTGTAAGTAGGTTAAGAAAAACAAAATTAAAAACAAACAACAACTTACAAAAGATGTTGTCAATTAAGTGTTTTTTTAGGCCGTGCACTTGCCTGTTTATTATCAAAAAGTAATTTCAATTTTTGGGAATACAAAATTTTAATTTCAAAAGATTTTGTTATTCGTGCTTAATTCCCAGTTTTTATTCTTGATAAAAACACTTGAAATTTATTATACCATATAAAAAAATCTTTTGAAATTAAAATTTTGTATTCCCAAAAATTGAAATTACTTTTTGATAATAGTAAATTTTTTTAAATAATTATTCAAGAAGTGGCAACGCTGAAAATTTTCCATGACTATGGGGCATTTAACAGGTCAACTAAGAATGGTCTGATAACTTGACATCTAAAGACGTCGTAGATACGCACCATCTAAATGGGCAGTTCACATCTCCTCCACGTAAGATGACAATTCCCTCAAACCGCTTGTGCTGAATGTTCAATATGACACCGGCTGTGTGGCTCCGCCATGTTAAAACCACATCCATATCAGGCCAAAAAAAAAAAAAAAACACTCACCGGTTATCAATATGACACCGGCTGTGTGGCTCCGCCATGGTAAAACCACATCCATATCAGGCCAAAAAAAAAAAAACACTTACCGGTTAACATTAACTTTTTCGAAATGCGTTGGAAGATCTTTAATCTCATGTGGATTGATATCGTCCCAAATTCGACAATACTGTTTGCAACGTACCGATCCATCCAGATATGATTGTCATCTTTAAAGATTATTTTTCGATGAAAATGAGAAACAGTTTAGTATATCTAAAGCTTTATTATTTGCACGTCAAAAGCAGACTGAATAAATGACAGCCAATTTGATGTAGCTTTAACAGAATTTGAATCGACCACCACGTTGGTCTGATTTGTCACCTTTGGATTTCTTTTTGTTGGGAGCACTTCTCTCTAGTCTGTGTTGATAACCCAGTAACGATTGATGAATTAGGAGCCCATATTCGGCGCACTTTTTAATTCCTTGAAAAATGATGATGGAATCCACACCAATTAAAACAAGTCAAATAAGCGAAAATGACACAAAAATATTGTCGCATTGCTGTCTGATTTCTGGTTGTTGTTTAAGACAAAAACTTGATAAGAAATTTTTTTTTGGTGTGGGTTAGCATCAAACAAATTTCGTTGACTTAAAAGACAATAACGTTTAGTCTTTTGCTGGTGTTTTTTTTCTGTTAGGACCAGCACTCAGGGGATGACCCCTACAAATGCGTAGGGAGTAGTGTTTGTGAACATTCAACTTGAAATTATTCATGTTGTAAGTGAGAGGGAAGACTTCTGCAGGAAGCTTGTTCCACATACAAACTGTCCTGCACCTTACGATTCACCTGCCAATCGACCACAAAAGGATGGCCTTTTGAAGAAAAACGTGTATAACGAGCAAACATATGGGTTTCGGGAACCAGATCCCTAATTTCGCAGTAACGATAAAACAGGCAAATACTGTGGGTTGTATTTGCGACGGTGCTCAAGGGTGTCAATAGAATTGGATACCCTACTGTCACCAATGAGAACCTTCGCCCCCTTCTGCCGCGGTCGAGAAGCTCCAAAATAGATTTTGAAGCACCGGCCCACACATGAGAGTTGTATTCCATTCGCGGTCGGATATAGGTTGTATAAATAGTAAGGAGATCAGATTTAGTTAAGTATATCCTAAACCGTCTTAAAAAACCGAGGCACTTGAAAGCTTCTTTCGACACCTTGAATATATGTTCTGTCTATCGGGCATCACATTATATCCTCATGCCCAGAACATCAAGAGATTCTGATTCCTCAATACCACCCATATATACAGATGAGGCAACCTGATCTGTCGCGCGTTTATGCGTCGCACGTAACATTAGGTTTTTCGGGAATTAAAATTTATCCTATTTGCCATTTTATCCCATTCCCAAACTATGTCAAGGTCTCGGCCAAGCGTATCATTCATATTCTTCCGCATAGCACCGACATCTATAAAAACTCATATAGTGCGATCTCTGAGAAAATCGAGAGAAATTATCACCGACATCAAATGTAACAAGTTTTGACAAGAGTGACTCTGTTGAACGTCTGGGAAATATCTAAAACAATTACCTTACTTTACTTGGTGAATGGAACGGCACCAGAGCTAGTAAGTATCCAGTAGAGCGACCTCTACGAAAGCCGTACTGGCGGTCGCTTAGAAGGAAGTTTGACTCTAAATATTTGACAAGTTGGTAATTTACCAATTGGGCGGTAATTTGCATGGTGATTTGCCATTCCGTTTTAAGGAATTGGCGTTACATTAGCAACTTTCCAGCAGACTAAAAGTTCAGCGGCATGGTATATAATGCTAAAAAAGATTTGCTAAGGGACGAGCTAGCGTCGAAGAGAACTGCTTTAATACCAGTGCAAGTATACCATCCGGTCCAGGAGACTTGCTTTTGTCGAGATCCGCAAAAACCCCGAAAAAATATTCAAGGCATATAGTTGCGGATACTTTTTCGAGTTCGGGTTGCGGCAAAACAATTAGCCTTATCAACCGGGCGCGTGATTGTTCGGCCATCCTTTAAACGAGTTGGTATTGAAGAACTAGCATTAACACTTACTCTTTTAATGAATGATCAGAAGCTACTACTTCCCCGGGGAGCAGCAAGAACTTCAGTACTAAGACGTTGCTCGTGAAGAGTTTTATCCCGTCTAAGTACTTTGGCACACGAAGACCTTGCCATTTTGCGTAGCAACTCAGTAACAGCGTTTTTATTGCTACGCCAAATTCTGAATGCTTCCTCTCTGGATCTGACTGCTGATTTATACCAGGATTTAGGTCGAGGTTTATTCAAAGCTTTTTTAATTGGAATGAAGATTTTCATTCCTAGCATTATAACATTTTCGTCATGGCATTGACTTCATCATCAAAAATAATTTATCAATTAAGACCAGACGAGCTGAATGGCTTTTAAAGAAAACCCTGTATATTTTTTGGTCATTGACTTTTGATCACTGTGTACTAGAAGTTGTTCAACTTAAATCAACCGTAAATATACATTAAAAAATTAATTTTAGATTAAATAAAAAATGTTTTTTTTTTTTTTTGTTAGAATTTTTCCTCTTTTCCATATAATTAAATTTTAAGAATAATAAAAATTTTCTATTTTTTTTTGGACGCAGTTTCGAGATTCTATTAATTTTTTGTTTTCAAACGAACAAGGTTAAAGTCGTTTTAATTAAATGAATTTTTGTGTGTGTCATGAGGTAAATTTTACGACTCTATTTGTATTTTATAGGAAGTAAAAATACATTTTTATAGTCGAATATTTGTTTGTAATTTTTTAGTTGGTACTTTTGGTTTAACAAGAATTTATAAACAATAATAAATTAATTACAAGCATTAAATGGCTGTCATTATTGGGTTAAACAAAATGTGAAAATTTTCGTAAACAAACATATGCACAGTGGTGCAAAATAAAAAGAAAACTTTAAAAATATTAGATCTAGTTAGTGATTTGAAAATATAAAAGATATAAGCGAAAAAGTTTCAGTGTTAAAGAACATTACGGAAATTTTTTTCAATAAAAAAACAAAATCAACTTTTTGCAAAACGTTAGAAATTTTTTTTTTTTTTTTTTTTTTTAATGTTTTGTTTTATGTTTTATTTAATTGTTTTCCAATACAACAAGACTTATAATCTTATAATTAAAGTAAATGATTTTTATATATTTTAATAAGTTTACTAGAACATAATTAAATAAAGAAAAAATTATAAAAATTTTAAAATTAATTCAAAAGTTAATAAAAATAACAAAAACATGAAGAATCAAAAATCAAAGTAGACAAGTGTTATTATGCGTAATACTTGAAGAGTTCTTTTTTAAAGTTTATCAAATTGTATCAAATGAATCACTTAAAGAACGCATAATAACAGGTATTTGTATCGAAAAAGAATCATTATCTACATCAAGTTCCAAATACTATCGATATCGAGATGTAGTAAAATATTCAAAAGATTGTGTTATAAGTGTTTTTTTTTTAGTTTTGTAGAAAAGCTATTTTAAACTTCAAAGGTGATTTTTGAGGTTATTTTTTAAAGTTTTTATTCCTAAATATTTCTTATGTCTCAAATCGGAAGTAAACTTTAGTTCTATTCAGTTATCTTAAAGGTTATTGCACATTAAAAATTATATGCAAAAGGTCATTTTGCTTTAATTTCTTGAACAATGGAACAAAATATTTGAAATTTTTTCCCACATGTATTTTTTAACGTAAAGTTTCTAACGGTGTCATTTACACAAATTGCGCTTTAGTCAACTTAAGCCCTTTTTTCTTTTCTTCCACATAAACAGCCCAGCCCACGATGGTGACGGCTTTCATTCGCTTACTTTTCAACGACGAATAGCTGATTTGCGGCCCACTATAAATTTTCAGCACAAGCCGTTCGACATTGCAAGCGACCGATTACAGTTTTCATAAAAATTTGCGGCCCACTTGTGTTGTGTTTGTCGACAGAGGCATTTTGTTAAAATATTAAAAGAAAATTTTCTTTACACTCAAAAGAAAAATCAATCCACCCGTACTCAAATCAATCCGAAGTTGGGTTAATAGTACGGTGAAGTACGGCTTTTCAATCGCAAAGTACTTAAATTATCCGTATTCAATCCCGATTTCGTACCTAAAATAATCCGAAAATGAGATTGAATTAAGTAAAACTAAGATTGAATCAATCTCAAAATGCGCTTGATTCAGGTATTATAAAGTTGATTTTATCCCAAATTGGAAAGAAAAGGTTATGATTGATTTACATACCCGTATTACACCTTATAGAATGATAAAACACCAACATCATTCCCGAAATGGTTTTTTCTTAAGAAATCTTGTATACATATTTAACCAAAAATATAAACTAAATGAGAATCAAGAGTTCAAATTTACTTTTTAACCCTTCGTGGTACACATGAGTCTGGCCCGACCTTTTGTCAATGTGTATAGAAAATCAAAACATACGTAAACCGAAGGGTTAAACACCACGAAAAGTTTAATCTTCTTTTTACTTGATTTAAGAATTTTATACTTTTTTCAAGAAATTCCGGGATTGATTTTCGAAAGTAATCCCATTTAGGATTGTTTTGAGAACGTTTTAGTGTTATTCGTACTTGAATATTTGAGTACGACTCGTACTTAAAGTAATCATAAAAAACTTGATTTATACCGAGTGTTTTTCTTTCTGTGTACACACCAAAACTAAATTTTTTTCAAAATATCACCAATTTTTTAAAAGTATTTTTCACAAAATTCCATTTGATATTTTTTGTTTACCATTTTGCTTTGTATTCTGCTTTGTTTTTAGCACAGAAGTGTAATTTTTTTTGATAATTTATTTGTTTTGCCGATTTTTATTTTCAAACTAGCGTTCTATTTGTAGAATTGCTGATGTGGCATTACCCCAGGTTTACACTTAAGATAAATATCTCAGCAAGTTGGCAATAACTTCGGCAGAATAACAGAGCAATATTTCCTATTGCTCTGTTTATGTTAAAGGCATGGGAAAACGTAATTATGTTAACTCATAATTAAAAAAAAAAAAAAAATCAAAGAAGAAGGTGCAATGTAAAAACTGACAATATCTTCCAAATATTATTTTTATGAACATAAATTCTTTGTTATTTAAATGTATATTAATTTGTTTAAATTTGAGGTCTTTTTTAATATATTAATTTTTATTAAATTTGTTTTGTTTTTGTTAAAATAAATTTAATATTTTTATATAAAAAAGAACTCAAGATTCAACAAATTATCGAATAAGCAAAAATTATAATAATTAAAATAAATTTTTGCAATTTTATTTTAGTGAATTGAATTTCAAAATTAATTAATATTAATTAAAATTTAAAAAGAATTATTTTTAAAAATTCGAATTTTAAAATTTTAAGTTGAAGTTTTCTTTTGTATAACTAACAAATCTGACAAAGTGTTAAAAATACAGCACACTCTTGAAAACCTGACTACCAAATGTTTGGTGGGTTCCATACTTTCGCATCTACATTTTTATTTACATTTTCCATGTAAATGTCTTAGTTGCACATAAAACATTTATTGATGATTTACTTATTGAAGTTTGTATCCAAATCGTTTAAATCTTTTCTAGATATCTAGAATAATTTTCCTTTTATATTAATCAGAAGATGAATGGAAATGATTTTCATAGATACATATATACAAAAAAGAAAAGATATATTTTTTGAATTAGAAATTTAAATTGTAAAAAAATATAATTGCTTTTGGTAAAGCTAATAATGTTTTGAATAAGTAAGAATAGGGTGTGATTCACAATGAACCGCAAGGGTCTCCGAGTGGAGATAAGCCCTTGGGCGCATAACCCTTCGTAACCTAAATATATGGTGTCCCTTTGATCACTTAAATATAGGCCAAAATTACAAAATGAATATAGAAAGTTGTTCAATAAAATTTCGGCAATTCTGTTAAGTAATATTGCACATTGGGTTATTAGCACCCTGCAGGAAACCTGGGTGCAAGTGTCTCCAAGTCACCAGTTTTGTCAACTATAGTGGTGACATTGTCACGAAGTGTCTACACTACATTACATTTGCCACTATATTTTTCTTTAATACGAAAAAGATTTTATCAATAACAACTGAGAAGTACAATTCCTATAAAAGTTGAAGAAATAATAAAAAAAGATTGTTATGATTTCGTGTTCTTACAAAAAGTGTAGACTACTTTTACTAAAGTGTACTAGCGATTCTCTGGTTCCAATGTCTACATATGTTCTCAAAGGAACTACCTATTCAGTACCTAGTCAGTAGTACCAACGTCAGTAGAAGATTTCTAATGACACGAGCATGTGAAATGTCTATTGTAAATAACATTGCCTGGGGTATAATAAGTCACTAGTACTGGTGACTATGTCAATAGTGAATCAGTACAGATTCACTTATGACATTTCCTGCAGGGCAGCTATGGGCACCACTACATTGAAAGCTTTGCATGTGTTTCATTGTATTGGTTTGTTTACGTTTGCATTTGTTGGTTTTATGCAGGGCTGTCAGATATGGCGATTTCTCGCCAAACGTGGCGATTTTGAAACGTGTTTGGCGATGGCATTTCCCATTTGGCGACTGGCGACTTTTATGGCGATTTCTGATATAACTGGCGATTAACTTGGCTATTTTTAGCATTTATATTATTTCGGCGATTTTGTTTAACAACTTGTCATTTTTTGTTATCATTACTAATATAAAAAAACATATTAAGTGAATTTTATATTCAGTCACTATTTAATTCTATAAGTATGTAGGTCAAAACTCCGGTAATGAAATCGGTGAGGCTGAAGTGTACGATATTATAGACTTGTGTACTTAATTTAAGTTTTTAGCTGAATACATATGAATATAATCTCCATTTTATTTAATTTAAAAAAAATTACAGAAACAAAACAAAATTTACTTCGGCGACTTTTTTGTATTTTTTCTTAGTTTTTGGCGATTTTTGACTGAAAAATAATACTAGCGTTTTTGCATGCAAAATTTAATTTAAACAAGTTAGAGTGCTATATTCGGCTGTGCCGAATCTTTGATACCCTCCACCGACAGTTCGAATGTTTAAGGAGTAATATTTGTATGATGTTATTATTATCTTAAACTGTGACGATTTGTTATTAATTATGGTTTTAGGCGACTAAACTGTTTTCCGGTAGTAGGGTTTATATGGGGCCTAGGGTAAATTATGGACCGATCATCACGAAATTTCACAGCGTCATTTCTAGTCCTTTAAAACTGTGACGTACCAATTTCTGTTATGCTAGCATTATTAATTATGGTGTTAGGTGTACTAAAATGTTTTCCGGGAGTAGGGTTTCTATGGGCCCTAGGGTAAATTATGTACCGATCTTCACGAAATTTCCCAGTATTATTTGCAGTCGTACAAAACTGTGACGAGCCAAAATTTGTTATGATTGCATTATTTTTACGGTTTTAGGCGTACTAAACTGTTTTCCGGGAGTAGGGTTTCTATGGGCCCTAGGGTAAATTATGTACCGATCTTCACGAAATTTCCCAGTATCATTTATAGTCCTATAAAACTGTGACGAGCCAAAATTTGTTATGATTGCATTATTTTTTACGGTTTTAGGCGTACTAAACTGTTTTCCGGGAGTAGGGTTTCTATGGGGCCTAGGGTAAATTATGTACCGATCTTCACGAAATTTCACAGTGTCATTTGCAGTCCTATAAAACTGTGACGTACCAAATTTTGTTACGCTAGCGTTATTTTTTACGATTTTAGGCGTACTAAACTGTTTTCCGGGAGTATTGTTTATATGGGGCTTAGGGTAAATTATGGCGGGATCATCACGAAATTTAACAGCGTGATTTCCATTCAACTAAAACAAATTTTTGCAAAAGCTTATCTCATTCCGTGCCTTGTTCCAGTATTTTTGTAACAAAATTATCAATTTTTTTAGGTGGTGGTTCAACATTTTGATTCATAGCTCTGGTCCTACTAAACCGATTTTGCTGGATTTCAATCCCAAACTGCTTAGGATAACTACAAGCAATTTGGCGCCAAGTTTGTTCATTTCTTTTGAGTTGTTCGAAAGTGAGCGGGTTTTCAACAGACGGACAGACAGACGGACATGGCTAAATCGACTTAGAATTACTCAAGGACCCAGAATATATATACTTTATGGGGTCTGAGATGAATAATAAAAAAGTTTTACACGGAATGACAAACTTAATATACCCTCTTCACAACTAATTGTGGTGGAGGGTATAAAAAAAAGAAAATTTTACAAAAACTGAACAAAATCGACGTTTGGCGATTTTTGGCGATTTCTGACATCCGGTTTCGCGAAGGAGCTCAAAAAAATCTGACAACCCTGGTTTTATGCTCTTCTGCTCTTGGTTTTTTGTTTTGAATTTTCATTTTGAACTTGCCCATAGCTGGTTATTAGTTATCTTTTTGATTATCAGTTTTCATAAAGTACTAGTTTCTTTAATTAATATAAGAAAATTTAATTATATTGTTTACTAAATTAACAACATTCATCAATATAATGGAATTTTGTTAAAATCCATTTAATGAACAAAAATATTAAAATCGTTTCGTCAACTTGAATTAAAAAAATGTGCGATTTTAATAATAAGCTTACAAAAATTATGACATGCAAATTGCACATAATAAACGTATTAAAGAAATTTTATTGACATGGTTCAACCAAAACGTACGTTGTAAATTGTAAACAAAACAAAAAAATGTTAGAGAATTATCTGAATATTTATACCCATACCACAATAGTGGAGAGGGTATTATGCATTTGTGCTGATGTGTGTAACACCTTAAATCACTTTCTGAGTCGAACTTATGATGTCTGTCCGGCTGGCTGTCCATGAAACCTTGTGCGCAAAGTCTAGGTTGCAATTGTAGAGCTAATTTGATCAAATTTGGGTCATAGGTTCTTATTGGCACAAGGACCAAGCCAACCGAAAATGAGCCGAATGGTAGGACCACGAGGGCTTTCTACAGAAATTCATATTGCGTTTTCAACGCCGCAAGATATGCAGCGTTTGGAACATAAAAATTGAATATGAATTTCTGTACAAGAAATAACAAAATTATGAAATATTTTATTATTGGCGTTGCGTTTCCGTTTTACACAATTAGGTTCTTAGTTAACAAAAAGTGGCTAAAGGCTAAGTTGATTTTTTCATGGCTAAAATATGATAAAAAATGGCCAAATCTAGACACTATTTTAATATTAAAAAGCTTTTATATTTTTCCATCTGTTTTGTTATATTTCTTACCACTGTTTTATCTGTATGCACAAAATATTATCCATTTTGCCATAAAACCTCTAATTTAGCTGCCGAAATAACAAAAAATTGGTTAATTTTCTGCAATTTACTTTGATTATCCATAAAAAAAAAGTTAATAGCAGACAACAGCGTGACAAAAAAATAGAAAGAACATAATAAAAAGTAAAAATAAAACAAATTTGTTTATACAATTTTTGTACCAACAAATTAACATTTTAAACTGTTGTCATTTCTGTTTTTTGTTTAACAAGATGTGGTGTTGCACGCTAAAATTTTAATTGAATTTACAATAAAAAAATTTGTTTCAGACACTCTTTAGTTAAACAAAATTATATAGACTATTTTAAAAAAATTTTTTTTTTTTTTTAACAAAAAAAACAAGCTAAAAACTTTTGTAGAAACATATAAAAATGTTTAATTAATATTAAACTTTTTTATGTTTACTATTGGTAGCAGTGATGGAAAATTCAGTACTATGGTACTATTTTCAGTACTTTTTCCTTTCAAAAATACCACGGTACACCCACGTCCGTTTTAGTACTCTTTTAGTTATGCTTCCATGTTTAGAAATTTAGCGTTGATTTTTTTTAACAATGAGTCGTCAACAAAAAGTACTCACTCCGACTCCAACCGCTGAAATTCCAACTCCGACTCCAAAACCAACCTTAATGCTACATTTATATGAGACTGGTCCTTATTTGACTTTAAACTCATTTTTTTGTAATGCAGCACCTTTTAAATAGTTAAATATAGCAAGAAAAGGATTCAGTAAAAATTTCAAATCTGAATTGATTTGTTTTTTATTTAAGCTAATAGGGCTTTAGGTTAATTAATGTAAATAAAAAGCTATTTTTTATTACAGTTTGCCCGACCTTTCGTCGATTTTTTGTCGACTTTTTCAAGGGAGCGTGTATTTAAAATTATAAAAAATAATAATTAGTATTGTGGTTATTTTGTTGAACTATTTATGGTTTTTAATCCAAATTTTTAATATTTTTAATTAGGCTTAAGTTCATGAAATTTAATTTTTATTAAATTATTTTTATGAAGAAAGGAATTTTTTACAACATGAAAATTAATTAAAATTGTTATTGATAATCTTTCATTATTGACGTGGCTCGGGCTCGAACCCTGGCCGGCAGGTTACCATGACATGTTTCGATCGCAACCACTCGATCTCCTCAGATGGATTTGCCGTCTTACACTCGCAGCCATCGACGACTGCTGTCGTCACTAGTCAAACATCAATCCTTAAACCAAATTGTATTTTAACATTTGGTAGATCGAAATTTGCTTTCCTGAATGATTATCCATCTTAATTGATTCTACATGTTTTTTCCTTTACTTCTAATTTAATAAAAATTAAATTTCATGAACTTAAGCCTAATTAAAAATATTAAAAAATATATAAATTAACATGAACACAAATAAATTATATTAAAAAGGTTAAACTAACAATATGAGCTTTTCACATTAAATTTCTCCTGTTACATGTAACATTAAACATAAAAAACATAAAACATAAATTTAAAGTTAAACACATATCAAAACAAGTGTCACTGTAACGATTTAGTAGTAGCAACCCTATAATTTGCGCTAATATTGTTAGTGTATTCTTTGACGTTCATCGTTTTCTTTATGTTTTCTTGTATCCTTAGACTTTCAATTGTAAATCTCTTCTTATCCCCCCTTACTTTATCTAGTTTTCGCACCCCCTCAAAATCAATTTTATGTTGTGTATTTAAAATGTGTGTTGATAATGCTGTCGTTTTTTTTTCTTTGTATATCCTATGTTCTCCCATTCTAGTTTCAAGGGATCGTTTTGTTGTTCCAATGTATATAAGTTCGCAACTTTGTTCGTTATTCCCTTTATATTGTAATTCGTACACAATGTTGTTTTGTTGTTGTTTGTCTATTGGAGCTTTTATTGCAGAAAATATGGTTCTAAGTGTTTTATTTGGTTTATAAGCAAAGCTTATATTATTTGTTTCTATTGACGTTCGTATGTTTTTATTATCAGTGAGGCCAGGGATGTATTTTACACTGTAAAAATATTTTTGTTCTTTTTCTATATTAGTGGTGTTATTATCATTTTTGTTTTTTATTTGCGTAATTGTGTCTTCTATTAGTGTTGATATAAGTTTATTTGGGAACCTATTGCTTTTAAGGATATTGAAAATTATATCTTTGTTTTTAGTGTGAAAAAGTTATATTATTAGAATAATTTTTTATGCCGAAAAATTTTAGAGTCGGAGTCGCGAATTTTTTGTGGGTACTACGACTCCGGTACACAAACCTTAACTCCGACTCCACAGCCCTGTTTACAACATTGCCTACACAAAATTGTTTATTTTGTAAGGTTATGGCAACACTGCTTGTTGGTATATTTTAATGTTAGATATCCTCATCAGAATTTTGCTGTTGATATTTAGTCAGCTCGGTCCAAAAATTGCTTAAAAAAAGTATATTTTCCAAAAAAAAAAAAATTCTTTTAAAAAAGTACCAAAATGTTGAAAAAGTACTATTTTGCTTTGTGGTCAGTACCCTCTAAATATTTCAATTTTCCATCACTGATTGGTAGTCATAATTGTTAAACTTTTATAAATAATTAGTATTGTGGTTGTTTTGTTGAACTATTTATGGTTTTTAATCCAAATTTTTAATATTTTTAATTAGGCTTAAGTTCATGAAATTTAATTTTTCATTAAATTATTTTTATGAAGAAAGCAATTTTACAACATGAAAATTAACCAAAATTGTTATTGATAATCTTTCATTCTTGACGTGGCTGGGGATCGAACCCCGGCCGGCAGGTTACCATGACATGTTTCGGTTGCAACCACACAATCTCCTCAGATGGATTTGCCGTCTTACACTCGCAGCCATCGACGACTGCTGACGTCAATAGTCAAACATCAATCCTTAAACCAAATTGTATCCTAACATTTGGTAGATCGAAATTTGCTTTCCTGAATGATTATCCATTTCAATTGATTTTACATGTTTTTTCCTTACTTCTGTTTTTTCGTACTTTTGTCAAGAATTTTTCTTGAAGTCCAAGTACATTTTTTGTTTTTTCATTTTGTCTTTCTCTTTTCTGTTGACCTTTTTCAGCACAACTTGAAGGACAAATGTACACATAGAGCTCGTGCCTTAGCTTTAACAATAATTAGTATTGTGGTTATTTTGTTGAACTATTTATGGTTTTTAATCCAAATTTGTAATATTTTTAATTAGGCTTTAGTTCATGAAATTTAATTTTTCATTAAATTATTTTTATGAAGAAAGGAATTTTACAACATGAAAATTAATCAAAATTGTTATTGATAATCTTTCATTCTTGACGTGGCTGGGGCTCGAACCCCGGCCGGCAGGTTACCATGACATGTTTCGATCGCAACCACTCGATCTCCTTATAAAAATAATTTAATGAAAAATTAAATTTCATGAACTTAAGCCTAATTAAAAATATTAAAAACTTTTATAAATTATTTAAAGTTTCATTACATTAAGATTATTTGTTTATATTAAACAAATTTTGTTAAATCGAAAATAAACAAGTAGTAGTGCTATATTCGGCTATGCCGAATCTTATAGATAGTTCGAATGTAACAGAAAGTTATATAAATACCCTCCTGGTTCTTAAAATATTTATAATTCAACTTGTGCCACGCCCACTTGTCCAATCCCGCCCACATTTTGTCCGATGTTGTGAATTGATAACCAAAATGCTTGTTCCTAATTTGGAAACTTTGGCATCTGCTGTTCTCCAGATATACATAAAAAAATTAAAAAAAAAAAGAGATTTTTGGTTTAAATTAGAGGCAGTCGTGGTTTTGCTTATATCCCTGCCATTTGTATATTGTATATAATAGCAAACAATTCCTGACTCTATCTGGGGTCTTCGGAAATCCATTTCAACAGATATACGGATAGATAGATGGACAGAAAGACGGACATCGTAAAATCAACTTCGCTACTTATAAGGACCAAGAATAAATATACTATGTAGGGTTAACATCAATACTGTAGAAATTACAAACGGAATGACAAAGTTAAATATAGTCTTTTACTGTCTGTAAAGGGTTAACAAGTTAGAAAGCTTTATTCGGCTGTGCTGAATCTTTGGTGGCCTCCAACGGTAGTTAGAAATTTTGAGGAGTGGTCTTTACATGGGATCTACCAAGTTGAATTCATGTACACGGCAATAATACAACAAGCATGTTAAAAACACCACATTGTATTTTATTTTTTGATTTCATTGAGACCCAGGTTTTCACGGACAGGTTACCCTTACCCTTGTTTCGATTGCAATCGCTCAATCTCTTCAGAGGGGTTTGCCGGTTAATACTCACCGCCATTGACGACGGCTGGCAGTCAATAGTCAAACATCAATCTTTAAACCAAATTGTATTTTACCCTTGGTAGATTGAAATTTACTTTGAATGATTATCCACCTTAATTGTCAAGAATTCTCCCTCCAAAGTACATTTTTCGGTAGAGCATTGAGGAAGAGATTGAGTGGTTGAAATCGAAACATGTAAGGGTAACCTGTCCGTGAAAACCTGGGTTCGGTTCCCAGCTCAGTCTAGAATGAAAAATTATCAATAAATTTTTATTAATTTCATGTTGCAAAATTCCTTTCTTTATTAAAATAATTTAGTGAAAATTAAATTTAATGAACTTTAGCCTAATTAAAATATCAAGATTTTGATAAAAAAAACATTTTGTACAACGCCCACTTCTTCAATTCCGCCCACATTCTGTGGGATGTTGTATTTTTGGGAATACAAAGTTTATTATTAATACGATCTCCGTATGCCGTGCTAAGTTCCCAGTTTTTCATATTTAATAAATACACTGAAATTTATTGTTGAGGGAAAGCTAGCTTCTATGCGCATTTCGCCGGTTGCTTAGACCAGCTCATCGGGAAACCTTTTCCAAAGACTTTAGAAAAGCCAAAAATATTAAACAAATAAAACCCTTAAGCGAATAAGAGTCATAAACACTCTAAGTCTTACTTGTAACAATATCAAAGCTTAAACAAAACACCAACAATAAACAGTGAGTCTATCTTTTCTTACATCCCCCTAGAATTGGTTGGGTTCTTTTCGACTCGAATTGTAGTTGTAAGTGGGTTAAAAGAAAAAACAAACCGCTTCATTCTATTGTCAACGAAAAAAACCAATTTGATTTTCTTTTGATTCTCCAAAAATATAGAAATGTATAATGTCTTTGTATGAAAAGTGTCACGCCCACTTTTAAGCGATGTTGCGTAGAAAATGGAGTTCTCTGGGTAACTAACTATACTTTAGGTGACTGCCAACTTGAATCAGTTACAGAGATTTTTGATCTTGGCGTTTTACTAGATTTAAAATTAGATTTGTTAAAATACATTACGACAATGATTAACAAAGCTCGTGGATAACTTGCTTTTATAAAGAGTTGGGCTAAGGAGTTCACTGAGCATAAAGTTGCAAAGCAATTGTACACATTTTTGATAAGACCAATCAGCGAATGTGGTTCTATTATCTGGGAACCTTATTATAATGTTCACATAAATCGATAAGAATCTATCCAAAAACGATTTTTTTGTCTTGCTTAGGGAACTCTACTTGAACGATTTAAATTTCTTTAACAGCAAAGCCAAAGAGAAATGCTTAACATTATAAGAGAAAAAAATCTCCTCAATTTGTTTTACAATTAAACCATTAACCAAAACCAAAATCTGTTTTTATTAAAAATTTAATCAAGTCAATTAAACGTTTACTTATATCAACAACATTTCTGCAGAAAATGTTGTTAATAACAAATAATATTTAATTGCAAACCAGTGCTTGCTGCAAATTAAAGTACTTTTTTAACCCTTATGTGAGTGACAAAAAAAACAACTTTAACAGAGTCACAGGGTACCCTGGTACCACATACAATAAATACGAAAATTTTACATTATATTACAATATATATAAGAAAATTCATTTAACAAAATGTAAAATATAAGTTTTTGCAATGTCTAGCATAAACATGAATCGGGGGATTTCCCTTTGGCTTTATGATTGATCGACAAATACATCTACCTGCTACTGCTTTCATACATCACTACACTGAAAGAAAAATGCTTCATATATTTAATGAATCATTTTCATAAAAAAGTTTTCCTTGGGTAAATGAAAATTTTCATTGTCTAAATGGAATTTCATAGGTTTGATGAAGTATTTTCGTTAAAATCGCTTCATTAGATTTCGTAATTACGTTAAAAATTTTCATTGGATATATGAAAACTTAAGGTTGTCCAAGTTAAACAAAAAATTTTAATTGGGAACTTAAATAAACAATATACAAACATAACTATATTCATAAATTAATACAAAATTATAGTTTCCTTAAAAAAATGTTTAATTGTTATTTAAAAAATGTAAGATTTAATAACTTCATACATCTAATGTTACATGTATGCCATTAAATTTATGAAATCAAAAAATTTTTTTATAAAAGCAACATATTTCAATAATTGCCTTCATAAATTTAGATTTTCATTATGACAATAAAAATGTCATTATAGTAATGAAACAAAAACTTTCAATCCACTTTCAATCAACGTTGTTATTGTCATTATGGACAATTTAATCTCATATTTACGGTCTTAATTGAGAAAAAAACATAGTTTTTTTATACAAAAACTACACTGCCCCGGTAGACTAGCTGGTAGTGAGCTAGTCTATCAGCACCGAGGTTACATGTTCGAATCCCACCAGAGACAGAAAAAAAATAAAAAATAAAATAAAGTAAAATAAAATAAGAAAAAAGAAAAAAGAAAAAAAAATAAATAAAAAAAAAAAAAAAAAAAAAAAAAAAAATTTTACTTTATTGAAAGTATTCATCCAATGAATAATATTCATGGATCTAATGTAATGTTTCATTAAGTCATTTTAATGAAACAGGTTTCATTGATCCAACGAAGCGCTGCATAGGTTCCTTTATAATGCAATTTTTCATGGGATTAATGTCAAAATTCGTTAGTATTGCGAAGAAAATTCTTTCAGTGTATGTTCATACATGAATAAGTTCGGTGAGCGCAAGAAGAAGGTAAAGGTCATTAACAACATTGGCTTCTTGTTCTAAACAAACACGCTTAGATTGAACATATTCTGAAAATGTGCGATATAATATCAGAAGCATCCGATGCAAAACATATGGGATAAATAGAGGACAACGAGGATTCATATCATTCTGACGGGAGTGAAGAAACAACTGAAGAACATGGAAAGAATGGTTGTCATTGGCGTCTTGATCGCTATCCGGAATACCAATACATCAACAGAAATTACGGCAACGCAGAGGTCCTGATCCTGGCTTAAATATAGGAGCACCTAAGGACGTATTTAAAACTTAATTATCCAGTGAGATGTGCGATATAATTTTGCATGAAAGTAATAGTAATTTCAGAGTTGTCGGCAGTTGCTCTATGTGCCAAAAAAAAGGAGGGCTTGCGCAAGTTGTATCTGACATTAAATTTACCTTCCTCTGTGTGAATCCTTCTTCCAAGGATCTCAGTACACAATTTTTTTTCTGATTTGTTCTATAATGAGGTGTATATAATTTCTATTTTTTGTGCTTTCTTCAAGCCTTTTGTTTGAATAAACAATATAAACGAAATATGTTTATGTACAAAATAACTAGCACTGTCTTTTTATTTTTAACTTTTAAATTTTCATTCATGTGAAAAGTAAAAAAAATATTCCAGTTTATTCAATTCAACATGCTTTTAAGCTGATATTCATTACAATAAATTAAATTATACTAAAAAATAAATGTTATTTTAAATATTTTCGTTAAGGTACCCGGGTACCCTGTCACTCCGTTAGGGGTGCAAAATATAAATTGACCTACAGAACCCTTTCAAATTAAGAAATTAAGCTAATGCTTATTTAAATATATTTAAAACACAATAATAAGAGTTCTCAAGAGGTTCCACTCCCTTAAGAAACTTCAAACAAACAAAAAATGCAATTAAAGATTAAAAAGTTACCCGGGTACCCTGTCACTCACATAAGGGTTAATTAATATAACATATTTTTTACTTTAAATCCATTTCTATTATTTCTGTAAACGTTCTTAGTTAATTTGCTTTATACTAAAGTTTGTTCTGAATTCCTGCTTGTTAATACTAAAGTCAACGTTCCTTATCGATTTTATACCATTTCGTATCTTTACGTCTTTCACAGAAACAACGCAAATTCTGATCCCTTTCGGAGAATATGCAAAGATTTTAATGAAATGCATAATTTTATTGACATTTCTTTGAATGTTAGTGTCATTAAATGTAGTATTTTGGGCCTGTTCGTAAACGCATCCCTGTTGTGCATTATATGAGCAAACATTGCTTAGACTGACAATGCAAGTTTGCTTATCATCTTTTATAGCAAAAGGCATATCTCTGCTATGTAATTGACACTTGTTTGTGTGGCATCTGCTTTAGCAAAATATTTTAAGACATTTAAATTTAAATTTGCTGGAAAGTGATGCATTTACGAACGAAAAAAAGCCTGTGCAGAGTAAAAAGAAAAAAAATGAACCAAAAATATTTTTAATTTCTACATCAAAAGCTCCCTATAAAAATTTTCTTTACAAGTTTCTGAAATACAAAAATTAAACATGTTAAGCAAAATCCAAATAAATTCTAGTCGATGTATTAATTAAATTATCAATATTTATCCTCTGCTGCTGCCACATACTCAGTTTCCTTAAATTCTGGAAAATATTCCTTACGAACAGAGAATTTCTTAAAAAAAAATCGTTTAAATTCCTTTAAGACTAAAATGAAAAAATTTTCAAAATACTTTGCATTTTTATGTCAATTACATTTTTGTACGTACGCAAACATTAATGAAGTTGAACATAAAAGTAAAGAACTAAAAAAAGACATCTTCCTCGGCGGACTGATAAGTATGAAGAGAATGCCAGAGAAATTGTATAACAAATACTTTTATGAATTTATACAGATGTTATCAGGAGTAGGCAGTAGATACCTGCACCTGTTTTTCTTTTTATTGTTTTTCGTATAATTTTGGGTTTTTTCTATTTGGAAAAAACATTTTCGTTGGTTTCTTTTTTATATTTTAACACGCGTCGCTTATATTGTTTGTGTATTGAATTAGGCAAGTTATGCTAAAATAAATTTACAATATTAGAGAAAATGGAAAAGATAACAAAGCTTAAAATTGCTAATGGATTTTTTTATTTTTTTTTTTTTTTTTAAATGAGCATGTGAAATCCGATGAATTAAATAAGTGTCGTGTTATAAGACATATTTGGTTGAATTTAAGTACTAGAATTAAATAAAACATTTAATGAACGTCTAGAACACCTCTACCAAGGGACGAATTTTTCGATTACAGAAGCGATGATGTGATAGACACGAGTAAGATAGTAATGCACACCATCTCAATTACAACCTTTTTCGAATGCATTGCCGCATTTATGGAGTGAACGCCTACAACTTGCACACAAAATAAGCGGGATAGTGAAGTGTTCATTCAATAAAAATAAACTCAGTGCTGCTTCACATACATTGTAAGCAGGCAGTATATTCACAATCTCGCTTACTTCGTGGGCAAGTGGAATGCGTCTTGCACACTACTTCCCACACACTGTAAGCAGGTATCCTTTTTAAATTTTTGCGTTATTTAGGAATTATTTATTTTGTAACTTTTTTCAAGACATTCAAACCAGACTTTCGTTATAAAATAAAAAAATATTAAGTACTCGCGATATATTTTGAGATTTTTCCCTACTACACAACAGCCGGCAAACTTTTGAATCGCATTTAAAAAATAAACGGACAAAACAAAAAACTGGAGTCTAATCACCGCAATCCATACTATCGTATCGTACAAACTATCGAATTTGTAATTAGTATTGTGGTAATTTTGTTGAACTATTTATGGTTTTTAATCCAAATTTTCAATATTTTTAATCAGGCTAAAGTTCATCAAATTTCATTTTCATAAAATTATTTTTATGAAGAATGGAATTTTACAACATGAAAATTAATTAAAATTGTTATTGATAATCATTCATTCTTGACTGACCTGAGATTCGAACCCAGGCGGCTGGTTTGCATACGATAGACACTGACGTATCGAATGAAACCTCGATAAATGTAATGTCGAGTTACTCGATATCGAATGCTTTTATTACAAATTCAATACATTTCATTCGATATCGAGTTTCATGATAACAAAATAAATAATTTCGATCATGTTTGCTCGATATCGTATGCGGTGATTAGACCCCTGCATATTTGCCTACATACATAATATATCAGCACATTTAGCTAGAATTCATTGAACACAAAGCGTGACAAAGTTCATTGAAGAGATGTGATATGGTATGTAAAGTTCGCCGCTGGGTATTAACATTGGCAAACAACTTAAGAGACGCATTATGATTTCAGTTTTTTATACACAGAAAAAAAAAATGTACACCAATTAAAGCATCATCAAATATCAGTTTAATTCAAAATGTAATCAAATGAATTAAATTTTTAATCAAGTAAATTAAATGTTTAATCAAGTGTATTTGCAAATTAATAGTATCAATTAAACGTTTAATTCACTTGATTAAATTTTTTAAATAAAACTGATTTAATTTTTGATAAATGCTTTAATAGGTGTACAAATTTTTTCTGTGTATCAACTTTTATTTTGCATTTGAATTCTCTAACTTACACATAGCAAGTTTGTACTTGTTTGATTTGATAGAAGAAAGACGTTCAATAAACAATTTTTCACTCAAAAAAACTTGAGGTATGTAAACAACACTTTCTTAACCAGTGGTCGGCTAGGTGCATGTTCACACTATGAACGTGAACAATACTCTCTTAAAAATGCTGGTTGACATATTCTGAGTTCTGGTGAAAAAATAAGATGATTAATCTATGTCCTCCCCCCGTCTATCCGCTTATTTGGGCCAATCCTTCTAACATATAAAAGTCCTTGTTTGTCCCAATGCTTGTTTTGTTTTTAAAAACTTAAATTCAAAAGGGCGTTTCATTATAGGGATTTAAAAAAAACAATTTTGCGTCAAAAAAAAAAAAAAAAACTCTCTAAACACTGAAAATTTTGAATAAAGCAGTTCCCTAATAGAGATTATAAAATATATTATAATCTCTAGGGAACTGCTTTATTCAAAATGTTCAGTGTCATTCTAAAAATTCTCAAAAATTGGATGTACTGCTATGCCATGTCAACTCAAACACAGTGTTATGCCAAGTTATGCCAATTCAAACATACTGTCTTTGCGTGTTATTGTATTTTAGCTAAGCTGTTGCACGCTGTTGTGTTTAATACCATGTCCTTCGATGTTTTTTTTGCCGCTTCTGAGAACTCTTGCTTACCGAAAATTTATACTGATTATTAAATTTTTTTGCCTCTTGCTTAATTTTTTATACATTTCTCGAATTTTCAATGTCAAATTCAGCTGGAAATTATGAAAAAACAATTTTACAGTATTTAAGTGTTTTGATAAATTATGAATTATATTATAAGGAATATTTTTTTCTAAAGTTTTCTTTACTTAATTTGACAGTTTGGCAGCTACGGGCGCTAAAGTCAGGAAATCAGAAAATTCTAATTTGCTGTGAGATATTTAAATGACATGTTCTTAGTTGAAGCCAAAAAAAGCATGAGGCCATAACATTTGGATACCAGAAATAATCGTTTTTTATTTTATTTGCAGTTTTGATGCATATAATGAAACCTAAGGGCATAATAAACCACACAAATTGCTTGGCAAACATGTCAAAGTTTTACTTTTGTTCAAATATTTTGTGTTGTTAATTGGAGTGCTTGCTGTTTGGACAAACATTTGAAGCAATGTTTGTAGAAATATTAAAAATTTTTAAAATTTGGCAGACATGTTTTGAGCGTCTAATGCTAAATGTATTAATTTCAGCGAAAACTTTGCAGAATGAAGATATTGAAAAAGAAGCATTAAAATAATTTAAAAAAATAAATTTAACTTTTTTAGCAGTATTGCTTACCACAAAACAACTCGTTGTTTTATCTTTAAATTCTTTGCCTTTATTTTATATTTCTTCTCCGTTTTAAGCAAAATGCAACAAAATTGCCGCAGCACTATTGGCGTCTGCATTCATTGAAAACAAAACAAAAATGAAAATTAATTTTCGTACGGAGAATATTTGTGTTGTTTATCGGTAAACACCAAACTGAACCAATGTGTGTGTGTTTGCCAAGCATTTTGTTTGGTTTATTATGCCCTTTACAAATGAAAGAATGCACTATTAAAACATATGCTGCACATGTCGGATGTGTTGACATGTTCATTTCCTATGTTCATGTGTGCAAACGGTGGGGTGTCACAAAGACATAGGACATAAAGCCATAATGGCTTTATGTCTCAATCCAAACGGACATAAAGCCATAATTTTGATATGGCCTTAAGTCTCATATCAATTTTAGTGGAATGGGACATAAAGCCATTATGGTGTTATGTCCCATTTGATGTGTTGCGTTACAAATGCTTATATGGTATAACAAAGACCTGCTTTGATAACTAAAGCTTCGCTGCATAGCCGGCCTTCGGCCGGGCGCAAGGATTTTCTCCTCCATGGTATAACAAACACCGGCTTCGCTTACTAAAGCTTCTCTGTATAGCCGGCCTTTTGGCGGACGCAAGAATTTTCTCCTTTATGGTATAACAAGTACCGATTTCGCTAAGTAAAGCTTCTAAAATCTGTCTTGTTTCCGAACGAAGGCCGTTTACGCAGAGAAGCTTTAGTTACCGAAGCAGGTGTTTGTTATACCATAGAGGAGAAAATCATTGCGTCCGGCCGAAGGCCGGCTATGCAGAGAAGCACTTGTTATCGTAGCTTTTTCGGGTTTTTTCCATATATGAACGACGTACCCAAATTTAGGGGCTTAGTTCATTTTGGGTTTGGGGAGTTAATTAATTGGGGACTTAGTTCATACCGCCATTTTTGACATAAAACAGGCCGACATGAAACAACAAAGCATTTTCTACATGAAATAGGGTGAAATACAATCATTATCAAAAATATGGCTTTATGTCTCATTTTACGGAAAAAATTTATGGCGTTAAGTCCCATTATATTGAGACTTAATGGCATATGCCCTTATGTCTCAATGGAATGGGACTGGACGCCATATGGCTTTATGTCCTATAGCTTTGTGACACCCCACCGTGCAAACTCGCTGTTAGAACTATGCACAGACTTAACTTTAATTCATTGACCCAAAGCTGATATGTTGGATTTGAAAGCTTGTGAGAGGCAGAAATCGCCCCCTACCTCCCCTTGTGTTCCTATTTTTGAAAACCTAAATAGCTTAATGTGTCCGCATAGATATATTTATATCTATGATTTAAATTTCATTAAAATCGGTTTGATAGATTCAGACAGGCAGACATTTCCCCCTATCGTCCCTCGTGGTCCTACGATTCGTCCCTTTTGTAATAGACTTGATCCTTGTGCCAATAAGAATCTTTGTCTCAAATTTTACATGGACAGCCAGCCAGCCAGCCGGACGGCCATCGTTAGTTCGACTCAGAAAGTGATTCTTAGTCGATCGGTATACTTTAAGGTGGGTCAAGGACCCATATATTAAGGCGTTACACACATCAGCACAAATGCATAATATCCTCTCCACTACTGTGGTGTGGGTATAAAAAGTGTAAAGAAATTAAAAAAATATATAAAAATTTTATTTACATAAAAGAACACAAAATAAAAAATCGAAAAAAAATTTCAATTAATTTTTAATTGTTGTGACAGCACCACTGTATCATAATAAGATTACTTCAAAATTTATTATGATTAACATGACAATAATATGTTTACTTCTTAACTTAGTATGATTAACACAATAAAAATATGATTAAGGGAAAAATATTATGATGTAATATTACGAATATATTTGGTCACAATATGATTCAATAATAATCGTAATATGGTGACTTTAATCATTAATCTTATCATAATATGTATCTCTTAGAATATGTTTACCGCAACCATGTGTTTTCTTTGCATGTAGGTAAAATAAAATGGAATAGACAAAATCATGTTTTATTTTTATTAATAATTTAACACTTTTCTTTCAGAGTATGAATAAGTGATAAAATATCGCTGGCAGCTAAAGTTGCCAACGAGCCTTAATACTTTAATCTAAACCACACAACTAAAAACTAAAAGATTTTTCTTTTTTTTTACTTAAAACAACATTGAATAAGATAATAATAAATTTCAAAATAAAACATATTAAATATTCTTTTAAATATAACAAAAAACTCTGCTTAATACTCTCTAAATCATTTTGAAAGTAATTTAAGCAAATACTTAGACTTAATTTCAACAACAACTTATCCTTTTTATGGTTATTACTCTAAGGCGGTAAATAGAAAAACAAGGGGAGTTATATGAGTTTTAAATTTATAATGTTGAGTATACGCCCACAATATTAGCCACTTGTGAAATGTTGGCAAATGTTTTCAAAGCTTAAAGCTGCTGTAAAAATATTTTTCAAAAGAGATCCAAAAAGAAAAAACTAATATAAAGAAATAAACTTTTGTAATTAAAGTTGATTATGGTTGCTTAACATGTTTGCTGCCATTAAAATAAATTATTTAACGTAAAAACATAAACGTTTTAGGAGAAAAAGAAAACTCAAACAATTTACAAAATTTCAGCTCTTGTAGAAGCGATAAAGAATACACATAAAGAAAATTCTAAAACCTGTTAAAGGAGTAATAAAAAAAAATTCAGACTTTTTGATTCTTGAAAAATTTTAAAAATCTTTTACAAACTTTCTAAACAAAAAGAGAACAAAATAGAAGAAAAAAATGCTAAAAATATTTACCTAAAACTAAAGTTACCTAAAAGAACCGTTTAAATATTACAGGATTTCCATTATTACTTCACTTTTTGTTCTTACAGCGCAAAAAATAAAATATAATATAAAGCTAAACAAAAAATTTTCCTCTATTTTAATAGGACAAAAGAAAAAACAAATGCTTTTTATTTGAAGATTTTTCCGTCAACACTAAACAAAACACACATTATCTGTCATTATCTTGTTAAGAGGGGCGAAAAGCATGAGATAAAGAAAGATGTGTGTTTGTGAGTTTAAGCGACACCTTTGCAAACAATAGATTTTGCTAGGTTTAAGTGTCTTTTAAAAGCTTATTTTGTTTTATTATATAGTCAAAATAAGAGCAGGATCATATGGGCATTTCCATGAGAATGTCAACCACGACTCATAATATAAAAACCCTTGTAACCTTTTTTTAAATATGGTAGAACAAAAGAAAAACACGCAAACTTTACAATTTATGCAGAGGTACTTTGAACTTATTACAATTAATAAAGAGCAAAAAAAATAAAAGCTTTAACTCACTATATCCATGATTCGTTTTAAGAATATTAATTTAGCTTTTGAAAACATTGCAATTATACTTTTAATTTGATGAAACAACAACAATTAACAAGATCCATTAAAAAAAAAACAAATATATATGTAGTTCGATAAGCGGAATATTTTTTGGTTTGTTTTTTCTTATGCCACATACGTGATGCAATAACACCATTTGTCTACGTCATATAAATATTTGATCAGTCGCAAGTGTTTTAAAATAAAAGTTCAAAGCAAAACAACTTGTCGCAAACAATTATTGATCGAATTTTAGTTTTTAAATTGATATAATAAAAATTTTAAAAGTTGTCACGTACGATATTGTAAGAACTACAAATACAACTTAATGTATCATCTTATTATTTTGATATTTAAATTAAATTTGTTCCGAACTTATCTAAGTGCAATCCAAATCATCTAACCAAATTTTATTGGAATAAGTGCATATTTGGCCATAGCTTCCGTATTAGGATAGGTACTATGTCATGACAAAATGTTGAGCAGGTAGGCCCAAAATTAACCATATAAAACCCCTTCCTTAAATCAGTTAGAGATAAATAAATCTTATATATATATAAATTTATCTAAATAATAGCTGGCACAAATAATGTTGATGTGATTATAAACCTCATAATATAATTTTGTTCTGGCAGGTCCATGATTCCATGGGCCCCAAATAGGGTACGCACTGGAAAATTGCTTTTAAATACTGTGGTGTAGGGTATCATTTAGTTAGACTTTCCAGACTATACTTTCTTACTTGTTTGATTTTAGTTATAGAGACATGTATGTATTTACATGGGCTTTATCTAATAAATACAACAAGAGAAAAATCTGTCACGTACGGTATATCACAAACGATAATAAATTTTGTTCGTTATAAAACCATCCAAAAACTTTTTTTTTGACTTAATGTAAAAAATTAAAAAAAAAAACAAACCACCTTTTGTTACATTAATTTTAAAATAATTTCCATTTTAAGTCCCGTACGATATTCACCTATTTTGCTCCATATTTTGGACAACAAGGTTCCGAATATGATCATTTTTATTTTCATAATTTTAAAAATTATTTTCCAGTTACTGCTATTTTTCAAATCTCTACCTCTTGAAAGGCGTACGCTTACAATGATATGGAAATGCCCATATGTAAATGCTATTAGCAGCACTACTCCCATATTTTGTTTATTTTAAGGTGTTATATAGACATCGAAAAGAAGCTTCATATCAACTATTTAAAAGTTTATTAAGTATCGTAAAACAATAGCAAATACAACCAATATGGCAAAAAAAAACACTTTCTAGATTGCGTATTAATAAGAGTGATTTTGGAAATAACTCAAGCCGTAACGCACTTTACATATATTAATATTCCAAAAAACATTTATATATCTTTTTTGCTTAAAAGTAGGTAATAAAATTGATGAAAAATTATATGCGAAAATTTCATTCTTCTCGTAATATACTAAAAAAACAATTCTTCTATGCTTCGACCCATAAGCCTGGTACTCTGTTCAGTATTTCGTGCGAAATGTTTTCAAACTCAATATAAAAAAATACAAACGAAAAAATTTTGATAGATAGAGTTGTACTCTGTTTATATACGAAAAACATGCGAAATGTTTCTAGCAACATTTTTATTTTTCGTGCGAAACAAGTGCAGCTCCATTTATTTCGCACGGAGTTTTAAGCAACAACTAATCATTTTTTGTAATTTTTTATTTTGTTTTTGTAAAGTGGAGCGTTTCAAAAATAAAAATGTAGAAAAGTGCAAAAATTAATAATCAAATGAAATTTTTTTGTTTTTTATTATAGAAAATAATTAAAATAAAATTGTTTTACTTTTTTTAATGACATTTTTCAAAACACATGGTTTTGTCATAGATGGGGGTAGTGCACTTGATTAAAATTATTGTAATCATTTTGTTAATCTTAAGTGATGAACTGAAAATGTTCAATCTTACTACACATAAGTGACTATAATGTTAAAACATTTTGTGCTAAAAAAAATAGTTTCATTTAAAATCAAGCAATCATCAGTTTATTGCAATTTTTTTTTTCTTCACTTATTTGACTAAAAATTTTGCACACAATTTAAAATACAAAACTTGTGTTTGCATGATTATATCCAAGAATTATTCCGTTATTGACAGAATTTGATTTAGTTTAATTTTCTATGATTTGGCATATCATCGGAAAAATCAAAAACCATGCAAGTACAAAATTAAATTTTAGTGATATTATGTTTTCGTACAGCTTTTTGATTGCAAGTTCAAATTTTGAACTACAAATTTGGATTGAGTGCAGATTTTATGCAGACAATATCAATTTACAATACCAATTAATTTTTTTAGTGCTAGTGAAAAGAATACCAATCATCACTAAAGCTGGTACAAATTTGTAAAAAATAATTTATTGCAGTTTTATTTAGTGAGAGTGCAATGTTGATTAAAGTCAACATTTATTGTACTACCCCCATCTTGGTTTTTGCTTACCTTCAAAAATAATGTTGCATACTTGTAACTAATAAAAAGCGGTAAGTTTTAAAAACCGCAGGATAGATAATATTGATACATGATAAAAATTTTCGTGTGAAATAATTAATGTTACTCAACATTTTTCGCAGGTTCGAACAAAGTACTAGGCTATAGACAAAAATCCAAAAAAAAAATTATGTCTCAAATTTTATTTAAATACAAAAATATTTTTTCTGATTGATTTTGCCACCACGAGAGGGCGCTAAGCTCAGAGAATTTTTGCAAAAATTACTTAAGGCGACAGTACACGACATGTTTTTGTCATTCTGACATGTCAAATTTCCCACTGCAAAATACATACATGTCGTGTGTTACCCTTTTAACTTTTCTTCTGTAAAAGTCACAAAATTTAAATTAGAGCGTGCTCTGTTTTCTTCTGACAAGCCATCTGACATCAGAAATGTATGCCAAGAAGAAACTGGCAGCGGCGCACACTGGGGATTTCGCGGAAAAAAGCAAATTGTCAACATAGTCTTCAAGCAATATGCAGTGATATGTTGCAATTTTAGACTAAATGGTACAATCAAATCAAACAGATTTACTCCGATCTGACTGCCAGTTTTTTTTTTATATCCGTCTCAAACTCAGAACTTGTGTGTTTTACCGAACCAACTTAATTTAAACCTAAGAATTTAAATACAAATATTATTTTACTATGTGAGCTAACGTTTTTCTTTTTTTTTTCTATTTAAAGTAGTATATTTCAGTATACTAAAATTGAAAAAAAAAATCTGCAGAGACTTAAGTTTTTTTTTTTTTTGTATTTTTATGGACATATAACAAAAATCCCATTTTTCTCCAAACATTTGGACCTGGAATTTTTTCTTTACTTTTCCTCAGTTTGAAATCACACCGAATACATTGTCTTATATCTGTTTTAACATTATTAATCAATTTCAAGTGCCACCAGGTGCCACCTCTCAAGTTTTTGCATTACACAGTACAACATTTTTCAGCTGATTGATTCGGGACTCAATTCTGATAAGGCTTTTTTGTTTAACATAACTCGAGAACCACTAGTCGGATTTTGCTGAAAAAAATTTAGAAAAATCAAGAATTACAATTACTTTCATCTGTTTATATAACATTTTGCTACATAAGCAACAGTTTCGCAGTTATAAATAAATGTATGAAGAAAAAAAATATTTTTTGCCCAAAAAATTTAAATTTTTTATTTTTAATTCATAAAAAATCCAAAACAATAAAAAAAAGTTTCAAGTTTTATTACTTTCACGTAAAGTCGCATAACCTATGAAAAAAATGAGACATAAATCATGAAAATCGATGAACGCGTTTCGCTTTTATTCACAATTAAGTGAAGGTATGCATTTCAAAAATTTGCTCGAGATATGCACAAAATTCTTTGCAAAAACATTTATGACTTTTTTTATGATTCTCAGAATTAAAAAAAAAAAAAAAGCAATAAACAAAAGGTTATTTGATTTTTATGATTGCGGTAGCAAAGTAATAAGCGGTAATAAATGTGCGTGGAAAATTGAAAGGAAAAAAGGTAAGTGCACTTTTTTAATTATTTGGGTTTTTTTCGTTGGCTACCTGCATGATTTTTTTACACAAATTGCACCCACATTTATGAGTGGTCATGTTTTAGAACGTTTCGAAAAATTTTAAACGCACACGAAACAGGTATATAGACTCCCTTAAAAGATGCGCGAATTCATAAGTACCTTTAAGTAAAATGTTGAAACTTACGTAGTATTTATAGGTGTTCACTGATCGATTTTTGTCATTCAACAAGTGCTGGCGAACGCGAAATTATTTAATTATAACTGAAACTAAGGACCAAGAGTTTTACGGCAATGGAAAGTTTTTCTATTTCTCATGGGGTTTTATGCTCGAAGCTTCTGGAATTTGACAAAGACAGAACAAAATTAAAACAGTTTTTGCAACAATTGCAAGTTGGCTTAAACGATACTAGAGCATGTGAAATTTTGGATACAATATATAAACACTTTTACTATAACTTCAAACAAAGATGGCAGGATTCTAACCGTACGAAGTCGCGATTTGAAAAAAAGAATGTAAATTGGCTTGAAGGCACATTTACAATTAAGTTTACTGAGGCTGAATGTTCTACCAGTTCTGCACTTGGTCGGCCCCGCAAATCGTTTGAGGAGTGCTGTGATCGCGCCAAACGATACAAAAGGGATGAAGTATGTTCTATGTTTCCTCAAGAAGTAATTGATTTTTCTTCTAATATTTCAAAAACCAACCACAAAATTTGTACATTAAAAACTTTGGGGATGTTTACAAAGCTTGAACTTACAAAAGAAAAATACGAGTATCTAATGCATTGGTTACAAAATGAAGGATATAACATACTCGTACCATACAAACAACTCACGAAAGAAAAAACTAACAGTTATCCTCTAGAAATTTCTATCACTGAAAGTTCAGGCAGTGTACCTCTGCAAAATCTGTTGGATCATACTGCTAAAAGAGTCCTAGAGACCAAATCAGTAAAGGAAATAAATAATATTGAAAGCGGAAATCTAACAATGTACTATAAATGGGGATGTGATGGGGCATCTGGTCAAAGCGAATACCAACAGAGGTTTTCAGATGATCAAATTTCTGACTCTCATTTATATATGACATCAGTTGTACCACTAAAATTATCATTGAGTGATGACATAAATAAATTAGTATGGAACAACAATAAACCTTCTTCCACACAATATTGTAGAACACTACAGTTTGCGTACGTTAAAGAGACACCTCAAGTTTTACGAGAAGAAAAGAGAAGAGTCGATGAGGAGATATCTCAACTAAAAGAATTTGAGTTAACAGTAAATAATCGTTACTTTAAAGTTAAACATGAATTATATTTTACAATGATTGACGGCAAGACAGCACAATCAGTAACAGAGACACCAGCAGCATCTTCTTGTTTTATTTGTGGAGCAACAACATCCAAGATGAATAAAATCGAAGAAGTTCAAGCTATGCCCGTAAATGAACAAGCACTGCAATTTGGTATGTCACCACTTCATGCGCGTATTAAGCTGATGGAGTGTCTTTTGCATGTAGCTTACAATCTTGAATTTAAACGTGGAAGAGTCGACTCAAATACTCGTCCGATAAGAGAAGCCCGAAAATGTTTGATAAAGCGTGAAATTAAAGAGAAAATTGGAATACAGGTTGATACTGTTAAACAAGGCTCTGGTACGACAAATTCAGGAAATACGTCACGAAGATTCTTTGCTAATCCTAATTTCCGAAATCACGGGTCTAGATGAAGACATAATCAAGAGGTTTTCAACAATTCTCGAAGCTATAACCATTACCGAGGCACTAGATCCGAAAAAATTTGGTGATTTTTGTCTGGAGACGGCAAAAAATTTTGTTGCACTGTACGAGTGGTACAATATGCCACCAACACTCCACAAAATTCTGATTCATGGAAAATATATAATTGAAAAGTGTATTTTTCCTGTAGGCTTATTATCCGAAGAGGCTCAGGAAAGTCGTAACAAAGACTATAAAAAATATCGCCTTAGACACTCCAGAAAATGCAGTCGAATTGCCACGAACGAAGATATTATGCACCGAATGATGGTAACATCAGATCCCATGATCTCACACTTGACTCCTTCATTTAGCCAGAAAAAGCAAAGTGATATAAGCGACGAAGTTAAGGCTCTTTTAGAATAATAAATTAAAAAGTAGATTTAAAATAAATAATAAATTAAAAATTAAAAACATCATTTAAATTTTTTGTTAGTTAGGGCTTTTTACATTGTAGGTAACGATATACATTTGTCTAGCTTTCTTTATTTTGATTACTTTTGTATATAACTATATAAATAAAACTAAGTTTGTGATGAAATTAAAAATAGATTTAAAATAAATAATGAATTAAAAAAATCATTTACATTTTTTTTGTTAGTTAGGGCTTTTTACATTGTAGGTAACGATATATATTTCTCTAACTTTCTTTATTTTGATTACTTTTGTGTATTACTATATAAATAAAACTAAATTTGTAATGAAATCATTATATTTTTTGAAAAATATACTTTTTTCCTCACCTCCATACAAAAATCCCCAGTGTGCGGCGTCCCCTATTGACGGAATCATTAGCCGGCTGAAGTTAATATTTTACAATACCGAGATATGTATGATCACCGCACCATTGCATTGAATAGAATTTATGTAAAATATATGTACAAACCCCGTTTCAATGTTTTAAATTGGTATCTTTGATAAAAAGAAAAATATGTTAAGATGGCTAAACTTTTTTACGGAGAAAATTAAAATTTTCGTGGCGGCATTTTTATTTTGGTTTTTCCAATAACTCTGCGAAAAAAAACAGAGACAATGTCAGAAGCAAATTACATGTACGTTTGTGACCGAATATTATAAACCTTCTGTTAAACAGCAATTTTGACAGACATGCACAATTACATGTGACTTCAAAAGTTGATAAATCAGATGTAAAGAACATGTCGTCTACATGCACCTTTAACAGAAAAATGGAGTTTAGTTGTTTCACAAAAATAATTTTCAAAAATTCATTTTTAAAAATACTGGTTCGAAATTTAGTTTCAAGTACTTTAATATATTTGTAGTTTAAATGATATATAGACGGATGTGTTCTAGAATTCGAATCCACTCGAAAGAAATTACTTTAGCATTTCTGGTGTTCTGCATTTCACATCCACAAGTTTTTATTCGTTTTCAATTAGAGTAGTAATGGGTTGCTGAAAGTAAAACGAATCGACTTTTATCCTAATATTGGATAACATTTTTAACAAAAATATAAATTTTGTTTTTAGCTTAAAATCTTCTTTATCCAATTTAATCAAAAATATATCGTTATCTTAAATGCAAAAGTCCCTAACTTACCCTAAATTTAAAATCGACTTTTCCATTATTTTGATGTAATTACAGCTTATTTATTTAACGATTTCTATGTTATTTTCAGACAATTTGTTTTTTAATCGATTTAGTGATCTCAAATAATTTTTTTTGTTTGTTTAAAATTTTGCGATTTTTCACGATTTTTTTAGCCATGTTCGCGATAGAAGCGATTTGTTTCAGTAAGTTTTCTGATTGTTTACAGCTTTAACGATTTATAATAAATAGTAGACTTTGCTATCATGCCGATGTTAGCAAATTTTTGCGAATTTCCGAGAATTAAGCAATTTTTACCTAATTTTTGCCAATCCTTACAGTTTTAGGGACTTTTAGTCAATTATATGGCTGGTTTGAAATATTGAAAAATTACGCGATTTTCGCTATTTTTGCAATTTAGTTTTTTTTTTACCGATTTCAAATAAATTTTAGTGTTTGTTTAAAAGTTGGCAATTTTTCGCGAATTTTAGCCATGTTCGCGATAGAAGCTATTTTTTCCTCTGATTCTTTACAGCTTTCACGATTTTAAAAAAATATTAAACATTGCTATCATGCTGCGGTTAGCAAATTAGCGATCTTTAGTCCAAAAAAAGCTTTTTCGAACAAAAATACACAAAAACATGCGGATCTGAGAACATCAATTTATGAATTATGCGGATTTAAAAAATTTTTCGTTTTCAAAATTATATAAAACTAGCGGGCCCGTTGCCTGCTTCGCACGGCAAAACAAAATAAGAAAAGAAACACACTTGTTTTTAATAAAGTTGGGTTTCCTGCGGCAAAAACACACTCACTTCACATACGCACCGCACACACATGCGTTATCGGATTTCAACCAAACTTCATATAAACCATGTATGGGCCACTGCCTACGTAGTGTATAATTTGAAATCGCACGACGCGTTTATGAGTAGTTCGGCGACGTACATATACGGACTTATTTTTATATATATAGATTAGATTTTTGTTCCTTTTTTTGTAAGGTTATACAGCATTTTTCGCTTATAGTCCATTCCGCTTACAGGGCAAAAACGGATTTAAGCCAAACTGTCATATTTACTTGCAGATTTTTTCGAATTTCATTCAAATTATTTGTTCTTAGTTCCATTTCGCAATAATTCTTAATGCAAAAATGGTCGCAGTCCACTCTGTTTTTTCTATTGTTTTAATCAACTGGCAACATGTTTTAATTTACCTTTCTGGCAATTATTAAGGCTGAATAAGTCTTTACTTTCGGTTCTGTTACGAATCAGCTGATTTGTTTTTGTTATTAGCAAACCTGTGTAATTGATAAGTCTTTCTGTTGCGGTCCAATTTGTTAAAATTAAAAACTTGTTCAGAAATTGTAAATGACAGCGAAATAAATAGTAAAAAATACAAATTTATATTGAAATAAACTGTGTTTTGATTTTAAGAATTCATAAAATTTAATTTCTTCAAATTTTTGTGCATTAAAATTATTGAAATAATACAATGGACAGTGCAAAACTAATAAATTTGTCATAATTGGCCGAAAATTACTACAGAAAAAGAAACTATTAAAATTTCGTAACAGAACGGCACGGAACAGAACAGAAACACAAAGTAGAGACTACTTCTGTCTTTATAAATGCCAAGTTTCTTAATTTATATTTTATAAAGAACAATTAAATTGATAATTGTGTTGTGCTTGATTTCATCAGAATTAAAATGAATCTCATACTTAAGGCTTATGAAGCATTGAAATTATTTTCATTTTGGTTTTTATTGCAAGCTTTTAAAGCATTTGAATTTATTAATAAAAAAGATTTTTGTTTTATCTATTTATTTAAATTAAATCAATATTTGGTTATGTTCTAAATAAACTTTTCTTTTGTTGGAAAAGAGTGGTTTATCGTAGAAACTAATTTTTATATAGTCCAAAATGTGGATTCTAGTAAGTTTGACTTATTATCCATAAAATGGCTTATAAAAAAATCGGTTATAGTCCACGAAAGTTGTGCAACTATAGTAGTGGTCTATAAGCGAAAAGTACTGGGGTCTAATTAGCGCATTCGACACTTTCGTATCGAATAAACTATCGAATTTTTTTGGATACGATACACCCAGAGAAAAAACATGTTTAAATATGGTCACCTCCGACCAAACTATTTTTAAAAAAAATTTTAAACATATTATGTTTAATATAACCATATTATTGTCAGCGGTAACCATGTTATGGTTAAATTAGGCCTCCATCAAGAAGCCCCAACCATATAATTGTTGCCTCCAAACATGTTATTGTTAATAATAGCTAAAATTTGCTAAGCACTTACAATAGCATGGTTGGTTTTCAACCATAGTATGTTGCTCTTGAAAAAGAGGAAAATACTATTGCAAATTTAAAAACAAATTATTATATATAACCATAAAATTTTTAAAGGCAAGCATAATATGGTTATGGGTTCTTGATCAAGGACTAATTTAACCATAATATGGTTGTCGCTTACAATTATATGGTTATATTAACCATAATATGTTAAAAATTTCGTTTAAAAATAGTTTGGTTGGGGGTGACCATATTTAAACATATTTTTTCTCTACGTGTAGACACTGACGTATCAAATGAAAACTCGATAAATGTTATGTCGAGCTACTCGATATCGAATGCTATTATTTCAAATTCAATACATTTCATTCGATATCGAGTTTCATGATACCAACATAAATAATTTCGATCAATTTTGCTCGATATCGTATGCGGTGATTAGACCCCTGTACTCTCATTTAACAGCGTATTTAAAGAATACGTCTTTTGAAATGCCTAATTCATGATTTTTACTCAAATATCAGGCATTTGAGAGGGATTAGTACCATTGTGTAACACGATACAGTAGATGTTCACAAATTGGAGCCTTCAGTAATTCGAACGTCCAGAAATTAGAATTAGTGTTTGCAATACATTAAACGCTCTAAAATTCGAATTTAAAATTCTAATTTCAGAGCGTTTTTTTTTTTTTTTTGTTATTTGAACACAAGAAATCCGCAGTTTATTTTTATTCTGTTTGAACCAGTGTTCGAAAATAAACACTAAATATCGTTCTTTAATGTTCGGTTCGGTAGATTTGTGGAAAACACAAACGCTAATAGTGTTTGTTTAGAAATTCAAAAAAAAAAATAACGTTTCCCTGTTTGTCATCTTTCGAACACAAAAATAATGCTGTTTTCATCATACTCAACAAATGATGAGAACATTAAATTCCGTTCGGTTTTTTTTTGAAAATCCACGAACTTCAATGTGTTCGGTTCGGCTCGTTAATGTTCGTCGCTTTTTGCTGATAAAAAAAAAACCAAACATTTTTTACAAAAACAAAATACACACACGAAAAAACATTATAGAACATTAAAATATAATGTTTTTCTACACTATCACTACAATTGTTCTGTTTTTAACGAAGAACCGAACATTATATAATGTTCGGTTCTTTCTTGAAAATAGTTACGAACGGTATTAAGGTTTGCGTATGTTTACACAAACACTAAAAAAATAGATATCGTTCTTCGGTGTGTGAGCCGAATGCTAAATAATGTACTGTTTATTTTCGAATACTGGTTTGAACATAGTAAAACTAAAAAGTGGAATTACCAAATCATATATGTTTTTTCCTTATTGAATTGTTATGTTTTGTTGCCATTAGTTTTTTTATATTCATATTTTTAATTTAAAAAAATACATTTAATGTATTGGACTGAATTGTTATGTTTTGTTTTCTTGTTTTTATCAAACAAAATTTAATTAAAAAATTTTAAAAGTCTTTTATATAAGTTTTTGGAAGTAAAATTACTCAATTTTGTATTTTTTATTCGGAAAAAAAGTCCAGAAATTAGAATACGCTAATAGTGTTTGTGTAGAAATTCATTAAAAAAAATAACGTTTCCCTGTTTGTCATCTTTCGAACACAAAAATAATGCTGTTTTCATCATACTCAACAAATGATGAGAACATTAAATTCCGTTCGGTTTTTTTTGAAAATCCACGAACTTCAATGTGTTCGGTTCGGCTCGTTAATGTTCGTCACTGTTTGCTGATAAAAAAAAACCAAAAATTTTTTACAAAAACAAAATACACACACGAAAAAAACATTATAGAACATTAAAATATAATGTTTTTCTACAGTATCACTACAATTGTTCTGTTTTTTAACGAAGAACCGACCATTATATAATGTTCGGTTCTTTCTTGAAAATAGTTACGAACGGTATTAAGGTTTGTGTATGTATACACAAACACTTAAAAAAATAGATATCGTTCTTCGGTGTGTGAGCCGAACGCTAAATAATGTACTGTTTATTTTCGAACACTGGTTTAAAGTGTTTAATGTAGAGCATAATTAATTTTCTGCATTGAATTTCACTAGGGGTTGGTAACGACCAAAATACTTTAAACGCTAAAATTGTAAGTTATCATATATTGTTGAATTGTGTTTCACCATAGTCGTGTGAAATAATTCTTAAAATGTAATAAATCTACCTCTGAGCTTAAAACTGTAAACCAGCGTTTAAAAAACTGCAGTCAAAGTAGACAGACTGCCATTTCTTCTAATTCTTAATTGGTTATTGTCCAAAAAACTGTTGCTTTTACTTCTCATTAATTCAATATAAACAGTCTCTGTCAAATTAACTCAAAAATCGAAAAAAAAACTGTACAATTGACAGTTTTTGGCTTTGACTGCATTTTTTTAAACCCTGCTGTAAACAGATGTCTTCAATAAAATTTCTTGGCGGTTCATTCTTACAACATATAAACCCTCTTTCTGTCTTTTTAGGGGTAAAATGTTGTACAAGAATTAAAAGCACTTTTGTAATTTTAAGGGCATTATTGAAGCTAAAAATACATTTTAGGTAGACGTGTCCTTGGACGGATTTGTCCAAAATGCAACCATGTTATTTTATGCTTGTGTACCAAATTTAGAAAAAATCTGACAACCCCTTCTATTTTTGTCACTTCGTGGACCAAACATTGCATACCAAATTGCATTCTTTCCAAAACAGACAAAGTTATCAATTTTTTAGGGCGGTAGTTCCAAATTTGGACTCATAGCTCTCATCATACCAAAGGCCAGTTTACAGGTAATACAATGTATTACGACTTTGTAGAATCAAAATATTATGAAATTCTCTCCTTGTTGACAAGAAAAAAATAAATATCTTTTGTAAGTATAATTCATGTTTATACGGATGGTATAATAAGTAAAATCAAATATAATAACAAAAAAGCAGAAAATTTTTACAAAAACAACATGAAAATTTCCTGAGTTGATTTTAGTTGTTTTTGCAATTGTATAAAAATGCTGAATGAGAATACATAAGTTTCTAAAATGGTTTAGAAAAAAACCATTTACCGACCGCTTGTCAGATTTTGTATTCGTATTCTCCAAGACGAATTCATACAAGGTGGTCTTGGCTTGCTACGTAAGCAACATCTGATAACTAACCATGTGTCAGAAATTATATGGTATTACTTATGTTCACAATTATATTTAAATGTTTGTGTGTAAGTGCACAGCTAACTTGTTTACTGCAGTGTTGTATCGTTAAAGTATTTTACAGTGTTGTATCCGTTTTCAAAATAAGACCACCTTGTATGAATTCGCCTTGGTATTCTCTTACTCAACACATTTTGCTTTTACATGATAAGGTTTTGCTCATTGTACATCCTTTTTTGCAATGTCGTAATGTATTGTATAACCGTGTAAACTGGCCTTAAACAGATTTTTTTGGATTTCAATCTCAATCTGCTTATGATAACTTGAAGCAATTTAATACCAAAAATGTGCTTTTCTTTTGAGTTTTTGGAAAGTGAGCGTGTTTTAAACAGACGGAAAGACGGACAGACAGACATATGGACAGATTGACACACAAACGGACATGGCTAAATCGACTTCGAATTACTCAAGGAGCCAGAATATAATTAACGATTTACGGGGTCTGAAGTAAATAGTAAAAAAATTCCACACGGAATGACAAACTTAGAATACATACCCTTATTCACCACCAGTGTTGTTGGAGGGTATAATATTTTGAATTTTATTTTAATTTTTATTCCCAACATGCTCTTGCCATTTCTAAATATAAATAAATAATAAACAATTACAATTATGCAAGTAATTATATCCTTAATTTTCCCAAAACTGTTTAAAGAAAATCAAGTGAAATTACAAATTCAAACTTTTATCAAATAAACATCAAAGGATTATTAAAGTAATAACTTTGCATTTATCTTAAATTTATAGTCATTAAGAAAACATAAACTTTTGTGTCTTTATCCTTTTCTCTCTTTTAACAAAAATAAGATAATGATGATGATGATAATGATGAAAGTGTTTCAGTGCAAAACGATTTAGAAGGGAAGACAGACCGGACATTTCTAGCATAAATGACTTCATGAATATTTGATATGAGATGGCATTTGACCCATAAAGACACAAACGATGGAAAAAAATACTAAAAATTCAATTGAATAAAAAAACCTTGCAAACTAAAAAAAGAAAGAAAATAAAAAGAAAAGCGAACATAAGAACTTACAAATGTACATATTTACCTTTATTTTTACATTTTAACCTCTCTTATATAGTTTTGTACGGAATACTTTTTTATGAATTTTATTTTTATATTTTTTGTCTCTTTGCAGAATCATAACGAATTATTTTGTAGTCTCGTTAGCCATGGCTGATATTATGGTCGCCATAATGGCCATGACATTTAACTTTAGTGTTCAAGTAACAGGACGGTAAGTACCAAAAAACAAAAAAAAAACATAAAACTATTTTTTGTTCTTCTGTGTGATTCAGAACACTTTTATATGTATGGAAGTATGTATGCATCCCTAACCATGAAACACATAGACCACAATGTATGAATGACTACAAGTTTCCAAATGTACCTACCTACATACATTTGTATTCAAATTTTGTATATATGAATGTATGTTTGTTTGAAAAAAATTGCATATAGAATACTTGTATTCTTATAAAAACAAAAAAAATGTTTAAATTTTTTTTTTTTTTTTTTTTGTTTTACAAAACTTTTTGCATACAAATGCAGTTAAAAGACAGATGTGAGGGAAAAGTGTTAAAAGCATTATAAAAAAAAAATCATGATTAAAAAGTACGACAACAGAAATGTGCATTAAGGCAAAAAGAAAAATTTTTTAAGTGGAACAGTTGTTGTAAAATTAAGCAGTAGCTATTTTAAGGTGCAAAAATGTCTCTGCCATTCTTATAAAATCCTTGAAATATGCACGCAAAAGTGACAAAAAAAATTTTTTTTTGCTTAAATAGCTTAATTGAATTGGAGATTGTGTTGGAAATTATTGTTGCGAAATTCCGTTACATCAGGTAAAGAGCGCAACGAAAACCATAATATTTTTTTATTAGATTGATATCATATATTATGGTTTAAAAAATAAATTCTATCTAATTTGTATTCAGGTTTAGGACTTATTCCCGTAATTTCAACAAACAGATATCTGGTCGTGTTCGTACCTTATAGTTATCTTTACATATGCGGTAAAACTAGTTTGGTAATTTCAACGTTAAATTTACCTACGTGTTTTTTCCTTTAAATTTTCTTTAAAAATATGGCAACATTTGTGTTTTTATTAATTTTTTGAATTAACTGTCAAAAATGGATGGTGTAAAATACACTACAGTTTAATCAGTAGATAAGACATACGTATTAAAATTATGAAAAACTCTATACACCATAGATATCTATACACAGCTTGATATCTATTTGTAGAAATTACGGGCATTATAATTAAAATTACAAAATTGTATAGCCATTTTTAAAGGTTTAAAATACGTTAATATCTAAAAGAAAAACTCTAAAATCTGTGTAGTATTCCAAGAAGTGATTTGTCAATAACGTTTTAAAACAGCGATAGGCAATTCAGGGCGCCACGCCTCTTGTTTTTTTTCTTTTATTAAGTACACACATTTAGGCCAATTTAACAACATTTCGCACTGGTTCCTCTAAAGAAAATAAACTCGGAAATGTTCAATTTGTACTTTTTGCAAGAAATCAATGAACAGAGGTCATATATACCCACTGTAAAAATATTACATAATTATTCCTACTTTTTCGCCAAAAGTATACAGTAGAGGGATATACCTGATATAAAAATATTTTCTCCAGAGTCAGCTAAAGTGAAATATTTTGACTTGTCCTTAAATTTAAATTTAATTCAATATTTGAGGTTGTGCTATGGCTTATGTCACAACGGTTTACTTTGAGTATGTTCTATTTTGTGATTTCTTAGCTATTATCTTTTTGGCAACAGCTGACGCACGTTTCGTGTTTAGTTTCACTGTCAAAAATCTTCAGTTTGGTCTATAATTTAACCATGAATCGTCTTACAAACGAACAACGCTTGCAAATTTTTGAATTTTATTATCAAAATGCGTGCTCTGTAAAGAAAGTTCATCCACTTTTTTATCGAAAAATTGTGTTCAGTGACGAAGCTCATTTTTGGCTCAATGGGTTACGTTAATAAGCAGAATTGTCGATTTTGGAGTGAAGATCAACCAGAAGCATTGCAAAAGCTACCAATGCATTCAGAAAAAGTCACAGTTTGGTGCGGTTTATGGGCTGGTGGCATCATTGGACCGTACTTCTTCAAAGATGATGCGAATCGTAACGTAACTATGAATGGTGAGCGCTACCGTGAGATGATATCCAACTTTTTTTTTCCCAAAATGCAAAGGCTTATATTGCATAACATGTGGTTTCGACAAGACGGTGCCACATGCCACACAGCACGCTTAACAATGGACTTATTGAGAGGCGAGTTCGGTGAACATTTTATTTCACGTTCGGGACCGGTCTATTGGCTGCCTAGATCGTGCGACTTTACGCCTTTAGACTATTTTTCGTGGGGCTATGTTAAAGCTCATGTCTATACACACATGCCCGCTTCAATTGACACATTGTAAGACAACATTGAAGTATTTATTCATGAAATACCGGCCGAAATGTTGGAAAAGGTATGCCAAAATTGGACTAAGCAGATGGAGCATTTGAGGCGCAGTCAGGGTCAACATTTGCATGAAATAATCTTCAAGCATTAAATTATATGGACCGTACTATCGATTCAAATAAAGATTTCATGAATTTTTTTGAATTTTATGTTTTTTTAAACTTTCCTATAGCTCTTAAAAAATCACCACTTATTTGCTTTTGTTTCTATATATTTATATAACATTACACACGCTACTATATAAATGATCTTTCACAGAGAGGGGAACAACTATTAAAACATGTTATTTTTCGATAATCCCTGAAACAATTACAAAAAACAATTACCATTGTATACTGCTTAATCACATTTCTTTACAATACCATAATTGTTTTCAAATTTCATGTAAATAAAAAAAAAACAGATTTTTGCCTCTACTGAAAATTTTTAAATTTTGAGTTGATTCTTTTTAGAGAAGCCAGTGCAATATGTACATATGCAGAATACATACATCCCACAGTAACACTTAATGTAATAATATAGGTAAACTATCGTTGTTTTAAAAGTTCTTTGCAAGATGCACCGGTTGGACAGATGTATTTTTTCAGATTTTCTTATTTAAATAATGGTATTGATATGCTAAAAGCCTATTTTTTTATGAAAACAGTAAAAATATAGCTCAAGACTTCTATTATATAGAATAGCATCTTAAAGGAATTTTAAAACTAATAAAACATTAAAAAATTTACAACTATTTAGTAGTTTGCTAACTCTAAGCTTTATCTGTTTTTTGCGTGTTAAATTTCCACCTGAAATTTGCCCCCACTCCTGGGGACCACTTGCTGTTATATCCTTTGTTATGTGCGCAATGTCTTGGTGGAATTTATCACCATCCAATCATCAGGCACGAAGTGTATTATTAACAGAGTTCGGAAATAAACATTATATACTTAACTTAAGTGTTCTGTACAGTAGAAGTATGGAAAGCACAAAAGTTAATAGTGCTTGTGAACTTCATACCTTAACAAACAATTCTCTGTTCATAAAGATTAGAACATTTCGCAACGTTCTGTTTTACATGAAAAACTACAAACTTCGTTGAGTTCGGTTGAGTGCATTTATGTTTGTTTAAAGTTAAAAAAAAATCACATCTTTGGACTAGTCCTGGTCCCTTGTGGGCTACTCTTTACACGCGTGTTTGGACTGGTCTTTTATTTCAGGGAAGGTTGTGTACTAATACACAAACACTTGAAAAATACATATCGTTTCAGCGTGTGTGTTTACAGTACCCTTAACAGTTTTTGGTTTATATTCATAAACTGATTTTTAATGACTTGTTTCATCCGAGTTGTTCGTAGAAAATAAGAACCAATTCTTTTAAATTTTCAGCGCTTTCATTTCCAAAAAAAAAAAGTACTCTTCTTACGTTATTAACCAACTTAGATTTGAACAATTGGCCATTAAAGATTTGAAATATTAAGGGACCAATAAAGATATGTGCCTTCAATTCGGCCTCACGCACGAAAATATAATTTTTAGGTGTTTAAATAAGGCGGCGTGGTGTAGTAGTTAAAGTGGTTGCCTACAAAACTAAGCACCTCAGGTTCGATGTCTGGCAGAGGATGAACAAATTGTTTTCGAGTTTAAAAAAAAAACTAAGTGGCCTCAACCTCCCTCCAAACAATCCATCCAAGAAGCTCCTCATGCAAAGGTCAGGCGGCTGCCACCCCATGGGAAAAAGGAAGGAATCAAAGATTAGCAAGGTTCGACACCACAGCCTTATTATACTAGGACATGCTAACGCACACCAATCATCTTCTCCCTCGAACAATAACCGATTAGCGAAATTGATAGAAAGCAAAATAACAATACTAAATGGATCGATACTCTAAGAACAAAGACAGTAAAATCTTTCATGGGAAGACACGCAAATAACTGCAACAAATTGTGTTAGATTGAGATGCTTTGTGAAAATCATAAGCTACCACAAGGGGTAATAGAAACAATGCCACTCCATCTCTGCTCTTAGACTTAAGTAAGTTTTTTATTGGGCCTAATTTGGTATGCAGAAGCGACAAAAATAATTCTCTTTCCGAATTCACATGTCTTCCTAAGCGACAATTTTGTTGTATGATATAGCACGCTCTAGCAGTTCTATCCCAATAACATTAAATGCAAACATATTTTTGTATCCTCACTGTTAGCCCGCTTTCACAACCACTTCTTTTAAGTCAGCACATGCATACACTAAATGGCGAACGTACTGAATTCTAATAAGCAGTTACTTCATGCTTTCGTGGGTCTCTTTCATATTTACTGCATAAGCTTATTATTTCTTTAGCAACACTGCTTTCTGTCTCAGTTTGGATAAGTAAAGGAAGAGTCTCCAAACCATTCGATCCTCAGACAAAGAAAGTTCAGAGGTTCATTGTATTAACTAAATCCTGATCTTTAAAAACAGTTTAGGAAACTAAAAGTATCTTTTATATTTTTGCCTTTTTTAACAGATTCCTCTGCTGCAATCTGTAAAAAAATTACAATAATAGCAAAACTGCTTACACATAGTTTCAAAACTATTCACTGTTAAGCGTGTTACGCTATTAATTCCACAAAATGGTAAACTAACTACCGCTTAATTTGTGAAAGTAAATTCAACAAGCATTTCAAAAAGAAAATATTAAAAAATAACAAGAAAAATTTTGTTACTGTTAATCAAAGAAAACAATACAACACATCAGCAAAATACGAAATAGAAATGTAACAGTTGAAAAAAAAAGAATTTTCAAACGAATAAATAAATGCAAATATATTCATCCATATTTCAAACAATTTTTGCATACAAACATGCAGCAGACATTTGATTAATGCCCATGTACAAATGTGTATACGTATATCCGTGCATGTGCACAATTTTTTTTAGCAATAGTGAATATAAAATTCAACAATCATAAATGTAAACAAATTCTTATATGTATAAGGAATAATATACGCAAGATATTTAAACAGTCCACCCACCAATAACACAGTTGACCAGTTTAGTGTTTTACCAAATGTGTGTTCGGTTTAGAAGTTTTAAATCGAATTCGACCTCTGCCTTAAATCAAAACCAAGCAAAACGCAGCTTGCAATTCATACAAATTCAAGAATTATTTTCCAATGCAATCCAATCCATTTCAATCTATTTTCTTAAAAACAATTTCGATCTATTATCGAAAAGCTATTGCTATTTATTTTATTAAAAAACTGACTTTTAACCGTGACTTCGTTCACGTGAAAATTAGAGCAAGATTTAAAGAAAACTGTTTATCATATAAAAATTTTACAATCTGTTTATTATGTTTTCTACATCTACACTTGTTTTATTTAAAATATTATAATAAACAACATTACAGAATTATTTTTTTCGCCAACACATATACACTTTTCAGGAAACTAAGTTAGAAAACTTGTAAAAATTTGTCATTTCCGGTTTTGCAGATGAATTGATCAAACGATTTTCTAAAAGATTCAGTCATCAATAGTGGGACGATATTATGCATTTGTGCTGATGTTTGTAATACCTAAAAATAAAAAGTCACAATGGTGATTCGTTAACGGCTTGTGGATTTTCTTCGATCCAGATATTCTTTTATGAAAATGCTCATTTTCGGCCAGTTTTAAATGACACAAATCAGCAAAAATGCGACCCAAGTGATGGCTGTTTGGCTTCAATTATTTCACGAGCTGTATTTTATAGGCACGTTAGCCAAGAACCCTGCGTACATTGTTCCACGTAGTCGAAGGACCAAAGCCAGTATGTCGAGATTCACGACGTATCGACATTTCTGTGTCTTCTTTAATACTTTGCGCTATAGCGGCTATATTCTCATCGGTACGCACATTGCTTTGTCTTGTTTTTTATTTTGAATCGAAAAAGGTTAAATTAGGGCGAAAACGATCAATAACTGCTCAATAAATTTCCACAATTTGGAAGCATTTTTCTAGCGTTAAACGGTTCATGATGACTTGCCAAACCTAACTGAAGATATATGTCAACACATTTTGACATTCATAGCTGTCAATCCATCGGTATGGATAGTTTTCATGCAGCTTAAAAAAACACCCGATAGTTTTTAATTGTTATGCCTCATTGTTTTAACATCCACTGTAATGAAATTTCTAGTCGTAGAAAAATATTTGTTATGCCTCAAAGCAGACTTAAGATTTTAATTTATAAAAGTTATTATGTAAAGCTGGGATCACACGATTGCCGCAATGCACCAATTTTCACATTTTTTGATACCCCAATCGTGTGACTGCACAACCAAATGGCTCATGTACCAATCGAGGACAATATTGTGCTTACTTTTACCAACCAAATGCAACCCTGGTGCGGCAATCATGTGACTGTTTGCTATGCAACCGCGCGTCAATAAAAATAACAAAAATGCACCAATATTTATTGCCTTCTTGTGCGGGAATCAAACAACACAATACGCGCCAATATTTGCCTTTTTTTAATAAATTTGCTTTTTTGTGTTTCTTTTAGTAAGTAATGAAGATAAATATGTAACTATTCATTTATTATGCATTTAATTTTTTTTTTTTAATTATTTAGCTGTTCAGTGCGAATATCTTTATTAAAGAAACATATTTCTATGCGAACTTTAACATACGAAATTGTTGAACAGACTGTTAATATTTGGAATTTTTAAAAAAATTTAAATAAAACTATTCAACAAAAATTTGTTTAAGTATATGATACAAATTTAAATTTTTAATAAAAGAAACCAACAAGAACTTTCAAACAAATAAAAGAGCTACCACAACAGCTGTTTTCGCAGTTAACACAAGTAAGAACAATCGTGTAACAGTGCTGTGGCAATTATTGTACCCATTTCACTTTGTACCAACTAGCGGCAATAAAATTTTTTTAAAACAGGGCAATCGTGTGATTTCAGAATATTTGATTGGTGCAATTATATATTGGTGCATTTGCGGCAATCGTGCGATCCCAGCTTAGTAATTAGAACAGGAAAGTTCAATTTCATGTCAACTCTAATTACAATAAACTTTTTTAGCCTGAATAATTATTATAAATGGAATCAAGCGAAACGCGTTTCATAAAGTTAAAAATTTACAATATATTATCAAAAAGTAATTTCAATTTTTGGGAATACAAAATTTTAATTTCAAAAGATTTTGCTATTCGTGCCTAATTCTCAGTTTTTATTCTTGACAAAAACACTTGAAATTTTATTGTTGATGGGATAAGCTATTCCAAATAAAACTGTTAAACGTATAAGAATGAGATGAGATAAACCCACTGTTGTTTATTGTTGATGTGTTTTGTTCAAGCTTTGATATTGTTACAAGTAGAACTGTTGCTATAATTCTTATACGTTTAACAGTTTTATTTGGTTTAATATCTTAAGTTTGTCTAAAATCTTTATGGATGAAGTTTCCTGATGATCTGGCCCAAGCAACCAGTGAAATGCATAGGAATAGCTTATCCCATCAACAATAAATTTCAAGTGTTTTTGTCAAGAATAAAAACTGGGAATTAAGCACGAATAGCAAAATCTTTTGAAATTAAAATTTTGTATTCCCAAAAATTGAAATTACTTTTTGATAATAAACAGGAAAGTGCACGGCCTAAAAAACACTTAATTGACAACATCTTTTGTAAGTTGTTGTTGTTTTTATTTTGTTTTTCTTAACCTACTTACAACTACAATTAATGTTGAGAGAATTTCAACTAATTGTAGTGGGGAATGTGAGATGAGATAAACCCACTGTTGTTTATTGTTGATGTGTTTTGTTCAAGCTTTGATATTGTTACAAGTAGAACTGTTGCTATAATTCTTATACGTTTAACAGTTTTATTTGGTTTAATATCTTTAGTTTGTCTAAAATCTTTATGGATGAAGTTTCCTGATGATCTGGCCTAAGCAACCAGTGAAATGCATAGGAATAGCTTATCCCATCAACAATAAATTTTAAGTGTTTTTGTCAAGAATAAAAACTGGGAATTAAGCACGAATAGCAAAATCTTTTGAAATTAAAATTTACAATATATTTTACGCTGCTGGCACATGTTCAAGTTATGTTATCAAGATTTTTATTTATACTGCTTGTCAAAATTTACAGAAATTTAAAGCTGCTTTCAAGCAATTTATTTTTGAAATGGCATCAAGAAAACAATTTTTAAAGGCCAAAAAAATGCTTTTGAAATTGCAGTCAGTTACTTTTTGACTCTAAATTTAAAGCTTTAAAGAAAATTCGAATTTATTTCAAGAAGTATGAATTTATTAATAAGAGTGTAAGTGTACAGAAACTTGAAACAAAGTTTAACGAAAAACTTGATCGTCGGACACCCAAGTTAGCCTAATTACGATTCTAATGGCCAGTTTTAATAATTCTATTTTAATATCAACTAGATGACCCGTGCGGATATTTCGCACCGCTAGTTGTCATTTTTGTAACATAAAATTAAAATAATTAATAGAAATTTTAGTAACTTCAATTCATTTTATTAAAAGTATAAAAATATAAGAAATCATAATATATATCATACATATTTACATACATATGTTTAAATGCTTTATAATACTTCTTTTAATACAATGTTATAGGTAATGACATGATCATCGTTAACTTTTTGCCCGTACGAATCCTTTATCAATGAAAATATAAATTTTTCAATTTCTAATTATTTTTCGTCATTAGTGTTAGAAATAAGCTTTAAAATGAGATATCATTCATTAAATTTGATGCGTTGGTATGGGAGATATTTGCAACCGACAAAAAAAGTGCTTTAGAAATAATATATATGATTCATATTTAAATATAGTTTTTCATTGATCATTATTTTTATTTGTCATGAAACATTAATTTTTAACATAAATTGATAGCTAAATAAATTGATGAAATTGGCCATTAGTATTCGGTTCGGTAGATTTCTGGAAAACATAAACGTGTTTGTGTAGTAAATTATTAAAAAAATAACGTTTATTTGCTTGTGGTCTCCGAACAAAAAATTAATACTGTACTTATCAAACTAAACAAAAAGATGAGAACATTTAATAATTTTCTCTTTTTCTTTTAAAGCACAAACTTAGTTGTGTTCGGTTAAATTTTACAAAAACAAAATACATTACATTTTTGAGGGGCTAAAAAAACACAAAGGGTTCAAGTAACTTATATTAAATAATGAGCAAAAGGCGGTTAAAGTTAACTTAAAAAAAGAAATTTAAGATTTTATCTGAAAAATTATTTTTTAATTAATAGAAATCCTGAGTTATATTTTAATCCCACATTTACCTCTTTTGCCCTGAACTTCACCTATCAATTTCATATGTAATCTCAATTTTAGAAAAAAAGGCACTTAAACACTTTTTGTTTTAAGTCCCTTCTTTCGAGCCACAACCGCAAAAAACAGATTAAGCGACAATAACTAAATTACACGGGAGAAGGTTTTTTTTATTTCATTTCATAAAAATTTTGTATGAAGGTTTTCGCTCGAGATAAAATCGCAACGGTATCTTACTGCCCGTCTACAACTGACATGATTTGATGTTATAACTTGATGTTATCAAAGCGTTTTTAAAACATTTGCATTAACAACCGTGTTATAACATGAGAAAACTTCTAGCATGATGAGTCTATACCTAACACTAACATCATATTAGTGTTGAAGTTAAGCATTTTATGTCAGTTGTAGAGTGCATGTTATGTGCCCATGCTATTTTCGGAGATTATGCAAGTGTTACCAGTAAAGACATTAATTCAAAAAAACGAAAATGATGTCGCTTAAGCTTTTTCTGCGATAAGGGCTCGATATAATGTTCGTATAATTCATATACACAAAAACTAAAAAAAACAAGTAAGAGTGCTATATTCGGCTGTGCCGAATCTTTGATACCCTCCACCGACAGTTCGAATGTTTAAGGAGTAATATTTGTATGATGTTATTATTATCTTAAACTGTGACGATTTGTTATTAATTATGGTTTTAGGCGACTAAACTGTCTTCCGGTAGTAGGGTTTATATGGGGCCTAGGGTAAATTATGGACCGATCATCACGAAATTGCACAGCGTCATTGCTAGTCCTTTAAGACTGTGACGTACCAATTTCTGTTATGATAGCATTATTAATTATGGTTTTAGGTGTACTAAACTGTTTTCCGGGAGTACGGTTTCTATGGGGCCTAGGGTAAATTATGTACCGATCTTTACGAAATTTCACATTATTATTAACAGTCTTATAAAACTGTGACGAGCCAAAATTTGTTATGATTGCATTATTTTTTACGGTTTTAGGCGTACTAAACTGTTTTCCACGGGTAGTGTTTCTATGGGGCTTAGGGTAAATTATGGACGGCTCTTCACGAAATTTAACACCGTTATTTCCAGTCAAATAAAAAAAATTTTTGCGAAATCTTATCCCATTCCGTGCCTTGTTCCACCATTTATGTTATTTTTTGTAACAAAATTATCAATTTTTTTTGGTGGTGGTTCCACATTTTGATTCATAGCTCTGGTTCTACTGAAGCGATTTTGCTGGATTTCAATCCCAAACTGCTTAGGATAACTACAAGCAATTTGGCACCAAGTTTGTTCATTTCTTTTGAGTTGTTCGAAAGTGAGCGTGTTTTCAACAGATGGACAGATGGACAGACGGACAGACGGACAGGCAGACGGACATGGCTAAATCGACTTAGAATTACTCAAGGACCCAGAATATATATACTTTATGGGGTCTGAGATAAATTATAAAAAAGTTTCACACGGAATGACAAACTTAATATACCCTCTTCACAACTAATTGTGGTGGAGGGTATAAAAAAAAAACAAATAAATATCGTTTCCGGGTGTGTGGGCCATACGCTTAATAATGTTCTGTTTATTTTAATTACAGTTACTTTTTTTTGCGTTTTACGGAAATCGTGTTAATAGAATGCTGTGTTACAAGAGGATCGACTGTATATGTATATATGTACTGCATAACAAACATTGGCTGTTAGTTTGCATATAGTCTATAGTAAAGAATTGTAAAATCTGTAAATGATGTTGTTGCATCAGACATGAAATATGTTTTAGCAACTGTATAGAATTTATGTACATACATATAAACTATAAAACTTTTTGCAGCTAAACAAAGGTTTTTTATTTGCATGGACTATTGACAGTTATTTTTATGTAGATTTTAAAATATTAGAAACAAGAATGTGTGTAAAATACTTTTTGAAACTTTAAAAATGTGATGGTGTAAACGAAAAATATGTTTTTTTTTTTTTTTTTTTCAAAGGTAGAGAAAGAGAGCGGTCGTGTTTTTTTAAGCTCCGCAGTTATAAATTAATTTATAAATAAATAAAGGCTACATTTTAATTAAAATTACATTATTAAAATTACATTAATAGTATACTTTCAATACTTGCTACAATCTAAAATAAATTAAAAGTGTTTAATAAAATATCCAGTGTTATATCCAAATTTTAACTATTCAAAATAAAACATATCACGATATATTTAAAACCAAATAAACACAAACGAAATAAACACAAAAACAAAAATAATCATAAACAAAAGAGATTACGAAATAAATAAACAAAAGAAAGTCAATCTCATAACCCTTTGCTTAAAAAAACACAAATTAAATTTAATTTTCAACCACCAATATGGAAGTAAACAAAACTAAAGCAGCAACAACAACAGAATCACCAGAAGCAATACCAACAACAGAAACAATAGCATCAACACCTAAAAATACTCCCGCGCAAAAACGTGTAAGAGAGTTGCAAAACTCGTTCCTAGGCAATGTGACCAAAACTCCACGTCTCACTCAAGCCGAATCCCCTCTTAAGTTTATTACCATAATGGACAAACGATTCGATAAACTTACAGAGCAAATATTAAATATGATACAGAATAAATTTAACGAATACAAAAATGAACTCTTAAGTGAAATTGATAAGAGAATTAACTTAATCCGTAATGACATACATGCAGTTAATGAAAGAGTGTCATATTTAGAAACAGTCACAATTCGTGATATTAAGGAGAGTGTTAAAAATCTGGAGACAGAGAATTTAGAAATAAAAAATATGAAAAAAGAAATAAATGAACTTAAACGAAAACAACTAAAACATGAAAACTCTATTGTAGCCGGTGGTATACGAATACGTGGTATACCCTATTATGCAAATGAGGACCTTTTTCAAATTTTTAGTACTATTTGCGATAGTTTAAATTTTTCAACGCCTCAAGTTGAAAATATATACCGCCTTCAGAAAATATACAAGGAAAATAAACCATACTCTCCGAGTGATGAAGTGGTAGTCGTTAAATTATATTCTTCGTATGAAAAAAATTTTCTTTTAAAAACAATTGCTAAATATAGAAGGGAAAATAAAACTACTCTTTGTTTAAAGCACGCCGGTTTTAATAGTACTGAACCAATTTATGTAAATGAAAATTTGACACCCCACAACCATAAAATTTTGCAATCAGCATTGAAAATGAAAACCGATCAGAAGATAAAAACAGCCTATTCTCTTCGCGGTCTCGTTTACGTAAAAAAACTCAATTCAGATGACCCAATATTAATTGAGTTTATTGATGACCTCAACCAGCTTTTTCGTGCGTAACTATAATCGAATACCCGTTGTGCCATTTTATGATGTATCTACAATCGCAATTATTTTTAAACTTTTATTTTTTCAAATTAATGATTATTTTTTTAACATAACTGTCTGTTTTTATAATAACAAGTACTTTTTGTATTTAATTTTGTATCTAATTAAATTATACCGAACTATTTTAATCATATCCATTATTAGGTTTAAAAAAATGAAACATGAATATAAATCGAGCGTTGCTGGTAGGTTTTTTGTTCTTTTAAATTGTTCTAAATATGTCGTCAACAAGGGTTAATAGAACATATTCTGAAGACGTAACGGCAAACATGGTTAAAATACTGGCTAAACAGAGAACCGGATTAAAAATTTGCCATATTAACGCACAAAGTCTATCTAACAAAATTGATGAATTTAGATATATTTTTGAAAATTCTGGTTTAAATGTAATATGTGTGTCAGAGACTTGGTTTGGTAAATCTATTACAGATACTCTGGTGTCATTAAATGGGTATACTTTATATAGAAATGATAGATCTGATAACTATGGGGGAGTTGCAATTTATGTTAAAAAGGGTTTGGTATGTACAATCAAAGCCAAAAGTGATGAAAATTTATACAAAGAAAATAAAGTTGAATATCTTTTCCTTGATGCAAGTGGTGGAGGAAGAAAATTTCTTATTGGTTGTGTATATAGGCCTAGAAGTAATATAGATTTCACTCATTTTTTTACAGTATTGGAGGATATCACACCATTATATAATAACATAATAATAGCTGGGGATTTCAACTCAAATCTGCTAGTTGAATCACGTTTAACTATTAGTATGAAATCATTTGATCTTGTCCCTGCTAATATAAATACACCAACCCACTTTACATCATCCAATAATACTTTACTTGATATATTTTTTGTCTCAAACGCAGAAAAGATCTTAATATATGATCAGTTGTCTGCATCTTGCTTTTCGAGGCACGATCTGATATTCATGATTTTCGATATTCCACTTCAAAGTTCTACTAACATTATTCAATTTCGTAATTTTAAACGGATTAATTACATCATTTTGGAACAAGAGTATATTAAAATAGACTGGGGTTGTATTTATTACATGCTATCGGTAAATGATCAGCTGGCCTTCTTGGAACAAAATATAAAAAGCTTGTATAACGTAATAGTACCAATTCAAACGAAGGAAATGAGTAACCGCCAGAAACCGTGGTTCACATCTGAAATAAAGCGCCTTATAGTAGATCGTGACAACGCTTTCTCTCGATGGAAACGCTTTAAAACTGATAATCTACACGAAAATTATCGCAATGCTAGAAAAATCGTAACCAAAACCATTAAAAACGCAAAATCTAAATACTACTCTGAAAAATTTATGAATTCTGTTAGCACTAAAAATACTTGGAAAACTATTAGGGAAATTGGAATCGTAGAAAATAAGAATAAGCAGGATAATAGTATATCGGATCCTTATGAATTAAATTCAAACTTTGTTAATATACCCATGCCTCAAGCAGATCATACCCATTATATCAATTTTCATGCAACCAATCTCCCATCTAACCCTTTTAATTTTGAGTATGTTAGCCAGTTGGATGTTCTCAAAAGCTGCCTTTCCATTAAATCAAAAGCTATAGGAATGGATAGTATACACCCAGCTTTCCTTAAAATTATTCTTCCGTCACTACTACCATTTATCACTCATATTTTCAATAAAATAATTATGACAGGCACTTATCCACTTAGATGGAAACAGGCAAAAATTATTCCAATACCAAAATCATCCACTGAATATCGGCCCATAGCTATTTTACCTTATCTCTCAAAGGCTTTCGAGAAACTTTTACATGAACAGATAACCAATTATATAAATGATAGTAAATTATTGACCGATCAACAATCTGGCTTTCGGGCCAAACATAGCTGTATTACTGCTCTAACTGATGTAGCAGAAGATCTTAGAAAGGAAATTGACGATGGGTGCGTTGCATATTTAGTACTGTTGGATCATTCAAAGGCTTTTGATACCGTTGACCACACAATACTTATTCAAAAACTGGAGAAAATGATGAATTTTTCATCAACATCCATTAGATTGATTGATTCATATCTTAAAGATCGTGTCCAGTGTGTTGAAACTAGTCCTTCAACTATCTCAAATTTTCTTCCTGTTGTCAGGGGTGTTCCTCAGGGATCCATTCTAGGTCCTCTCCTCTTCTCCATTTACGCAAACGATCTTCCTGAACAGTTGCTCCATTGCAACATTAGAATGTATGCCGATGACGTACAATTGTACATAAGTAACAAAAAAGGGAACTTAGATGAATGTACTGCAAGACTTAATCAGGACTTACAACGGGTTTCACGTTGGGCTGATGTTAACGGGTTAAGTTTAAATCCTACCAAATCGAAATGCATTGTAATACGTAAAAGAACACAGAAAATTATTGATTATCCCAACATTTTTATTAAAAACCAACGGATTGAAATCGTAGATAAAGCAAAAAATCTTGGTGTAATTTTTAATAACACTTTAACCTGGTCTGATCACGTTATAGCTGCCTGTGGTAAAACATATTCGATGCTAAGAACCCTATGGCCTACTCAATATTGCACCCCACTGAAAATACGCTTATTACTTGCTAAGACATATTTGATACCAATTTTAACCTACGGATGTGAGATTTTTGCAAGTTGTGATGAAACCAGTAAATCTAAATTGACCGTCACATATAACAACATTGCAAGGTACGTTTACGGGATCAGGAATTATAACATAAATGGTACTTACATTAGTATAACACCTTACTCTAAAAAAATATTCGGGGTACTTTTTGAAGATTTACTGAAAATAAGAACTTTAGTATTTCTTCACAAAATTATAACCACCCGTGAGCCAGGTCATCTTTTTAATCGTTTAAAATTTAGTCGACTCAGAAGAAATAGAAATTTAATTCAAATCAGACATCACACATTAATATCTGAATGGCAATTTTTCATATTTGCAATACGTCTTTGGAATAATATTACTAATCCAACAATAAAAGAAACCAGCAATGTGTTACAATTTAAGAAAGAAATATTTAAATATTATTCATAGTCAACAAGTTTGTTTATAGTTCGGTATAATTCTATAGTACAATATTTTTTGATTTTTTATAAATGTATTTATGATATTTTGATATGTAGTTTTTCGTTATTTATTTGTTTGGTTTAGTTACAATAATTTTATTTATATCGATTTTGTAATAACTATACCTAGACTTAAGCTTATTATTTTTCATTTTCCAAAATAACATCATAAGATTTCTACTGTTTAAGACTGATGTTTTGTTGTAGAAGTTACAATTTTTTCTTAAATAAATAAATAAATAAATAAACGTGAATGGTAAATTTTTGTTCATTTAAAATTTTTAAGCAGAAATATTTACTTTTGCCAACCTTGCTTGTGACTTCAAATAAAACTTATATGTATATAATATTAAGAAATTTCATAACAATTCTTGTTTAACCCTGCACTAAAACGAGAAGTAAATGGATTTATATAACATTTGCATTTTGATGGAGTCCATATGTCCTAAGAATCGTAGCGACTAACAGAAGAATTTATAAATGGTATATTAAAATCTTTCTTGCAACTTGAAATTATAGCACAGAATCCTTTTGAATAAAGATATAACAAACTCTAACCCCCGTTTTCATAAAAAATAAAATAAGTTTGAAATGTGTTTTAAGGCAAAAGTTTCATACAAATTTTTCTTAAAATTAATTTCAAATCCATTTTAATTATTTATGAATACGGCAGTAAGTAATTATCATACTGAAATTCAAAATTATTTCATTTAATAAAATCATGCCGAAGCGGGGTCAATAGTATGGTAAGTACGGATTTCCTTTAATCAAATACAGAACGCTTGAATTAAATTCGGATTATTCAATTACCCCGTACTTAAAATAATTGACTTAAGCACGGCTATGCATATTATGGTTGGGCCTTAAGGGTCTTAATATTCACTCTGTCTCTCTTTTTCTCTCTTGTTCTCTGGGTAAGTGTTTGTTTTTTTTAGAAATTCTTAAATCAAAAATAGTTTGAGATAAACTTTTTTCTCAATTTTACTTAACCGACTGTCAAAAATTACCAAAAAGTCTCTCAAATTTATTTAAAAAAACAATAACAAAATCCAAAAACATTTGATTCCGTCAGGATTAAGCGATCAGTAACGCACTTTGCTTAAGCAAATGGCAGTTCAATAAAACTTAAAAAAAGTGTCCGTAAATTTAATATCGTTTGCTTCATATGATTTACATGTATTCGCACAATTGCTTAATCCAACTTAAGCAGATTATGGTTAGGACTTTACCCGCCCATTCATTTCACATGTATTTTTCGCCCTTGTTATTTTCCCCCCTTTGTTTCACTCAATAATTTTAACAAATGGAATTCGGGAATTTTTAGTTCTTATTTTACGTTTTAAACATAAATATAATATGTAACGCGAAAAATATAAAGGGACCTAAGTGTTTTGCCATTTTAAAGATTTTAATATGTGTAAATTTGGTGTACCATCACTGAGCGTGTTGGTCTCATTTGAAAGCGACACATCTCAACCTTGTTGGTCAACCTTGCGCGTAGGTCGTCCCTACCTCTAGTTTTGTGTAGTTAGTTTTTATTGTTCCGTTTACCTTACTGGTCCCTTTCTCTATGCGCTGTCACATATATGTTTTTCTTCTTATAGTGTTGCTGTTGTTGTTTCTACACTACTAGCTACTTTCGTAGTCTTGTTTGGATTGTTTTAAGTGATTTCGTACTTTAAATTGTAAGTACGATTCAAACTAAAAGCAAGTGGAGAAAACCTTAATTAAGTACGAGGTTTTTCTTTCAGTCCCCTACGCTATACTTAAAATAAATATTATTTTAGTACTTGGTGGAGGATATCACAGATTCGAGATAGCCTAATATGATATTTTAAATTGTTTTTATTTTTGGTAGTTAAAGCATAATAAAACCATTTTACTTTTATTTTGAAAACTGTGTTACTAAAACTTTTAAACACTAACACAATCACTAGAAAGCTAAAAATAATAATATGCACACTAAAGCAACAATTATTTATTCAGAGAATTTTAATCAAACAAAAGCAGTCTTTATTTGAAACATTTTGTTTTTGCATTTTTAGTGCATGCAAACATAAAGGACGTTTCCAGTTTTGTTTTTCTCCATTCCATTTCATTTGATTTATTTGTGACAAAGAGCGACAGACAGAATATTTGTTTTTATTACTGAGTGTGACAAAGATGCTGTTGATGATGTTGCTGTAGTGTTGAAAGAAGAAAAGTCCTTTTATATGTTTCCTAAAACAGCATTTACAAAGTAAGTGTTGGCTGGCAAAAAAAAAACTTGTCATATTGCAACAAAAATGTTGGCCATGAATTGTTTTGTTTGTTTTGTAAAAAGTTTTTGTTAAACAAAATAAGACTACGATAAAAAATAAACTAAATTATTGCGAGGTATTTATCTAAGTAAATATTCTGTGGTTAACTAAATTATTCTTGGAAATTTCTAAAAACAATAGAGATCCCTTAAATCAAATTTTTCAGAGAAACAAATACACCCTGCAGATAATATTGACCCTGCAAATAATAGGAATAGCCCAAACACGCGTGTAGAATGTAGCCCTGCAAATAATAGCCCTACATTACGATGTCCTAGGGCAGGACCATATAACCCAGCTTTGCATTACAAAGGAGTACTCTTAATCCCACTCCAAGGTATACTCAAGAGAATTAGTTTTAAAGTTGTTTAAAAACGAAAATATTTCGTTAAAAATGAAGACATGTCGTCTCACTACAAACACTTTTTAACAATGACACGGTCCATGCTTGCATTATATAGGACCAGTCCAGGGAGAAGTCCATTTGATAAAACTGGATCAGGTAGCCCAACATTATTTGCAGGGGAACTACGTGATCCATTTTGATCAAATGGACTACTCCCTGGACTGGTTCAATGTTCTGCAAGCACGGACCATGTCATTGCTAAAAAGAGTTTGTAGTGAAACAACATGTCTTCGTTTTTAAACGCAATGTTTTCGTTTTTAAACGAAGTTAAAACTAATCCTCTAGAGCAACGGTTTCCAAACTTTCTAATACTGTGACCCACATCAAAAAAAATAAAAAATTTGCGGCCCCCTTATTATATAAAACAATAAAATAATATAGGAACATTTTCAAGTTGGAAAAAGGAATTTAACCATAGAACAAAGTTTTTAGATTTTGGTTTTGTTTTAAATATAATTGTTCGAAAGAACCCAGCAAAAACTTTACTTATCAAGTAAGTTAGCAAATAACGTTGGAGAAAATAAACACTATTTATTTTTCGGCTGAATAACTACTTATTTTGTTCGAGGTGTCAACAGAATTTAGTACTTACAATACACATACTAGAAGTCAAAAAATATTTAGTTATTATTTAACTACGAGTAAGTTGAATTGTAAGTACTATTTTAAGCCAAAAAATCACTAGTTAATACCCCTAATAAGTAGTTATTGAGTAAGTTACCAGAAAGTAAATATTCAGTACTGAAAACAACACAACTAATAAATAGTTATTGAGCTGATTATTAGCAATTGCCCAGTAATGAAAATAATAGAAGTTATAAGTAGTTGATGAGTTCATAAGTAGTAAGTATTTATTGAAGTTTTTAAAATAATGACAATTGTAATAACAACTACTTACCAGGTAACTAATGAAATAACTACCACCTATTACTAAAAATCAAAAAGTTTTTCCTGGGAAGGAATTCTTTCGCACATCGGAAATAAGATATAAACAAAAATTAGTAAAAACTTAGTATGTTTATTTGTACAAAATTATATGTGAATTATTGTTATTGTTATAATAGCCACGCGAAGTTCTTTTTCAAATACCAAGCGATTTAGATATTTCGATTTCATGGCTGCTAAAGCAGAAAATACGGTTTCATAAAGATGAAATCTGGTAACATCACTATTATAGCTCTGTCCGACAACGTAATACATATAATCTTTTTTTCGTTCCACCCACTTAATTAAAGTTTTACTATCAAATTCCTTTTGCAATAGTAGAAGAGTGATGTATATTCAGCTCCCATATCTTCGCACAACTTTCAAATAATCTCGCTTTTAAACTACTGTTTTTGAAATAGGCTACAACTTTTATAACAATATGTTATTAAACTCCTCATTCATATTTTTTGATACAAGAGCTGCTTTATGGAGCATGTTGGGCGTCCATATAAGTCAAGGTAATTTATTTTTAACCTATGCTTAAATTCCTGATTTGCGCCATGACAGCAGTACAGAGTCCAATGCAAGTATTACATTTGAAATTTTTAAATATAAAAAACAGAAATTTAAAACCTTACGACCCCCTTGAGGTTATTACGCGACCCCTTGTGAGTCCGCGACCCACAGTTTGGAAAACAATGCTCTAGAGTATACCATGGAGTATGTATGAACATGGAATAGTCTTTAGACTATTCCGTTGTAATGCAAAACTGGGTTATATGGTCCACTCCTAGGACATCATAATGTTAAATCGACCACCTTTTAACCATATATTTGCAGTAGTTTGGGAGTACTCCCACTCCTTTATGGACTACTCTTTACATGCATGTATGGACGATTCTCGTTATCTGCAGGGCATAGATAAATTGTTAAAGATGGGCATCGAAAAGCTTTGAAGTAAAATCATTAAAATTAAAGATTAAAATGAAAATTTAATTTTCCCCCTTTAGTCGGAAATGAGCTATCTTTTATATATTACTGCCACATGACAATACAGGGGGCAAATTATGGCAGTCGTGATCGAATCCTTTTTCGATTCGAAAGCAATTTTATTTCAGTCAATACTGAACGAATCGTAATTATTTTTTCAGTGTTGTGAAAACTCAAAAAAATGCTTTACAACACTAAATAATTTTGATTATTTGCCCCCAGATTGCGAAAGAATTTTTTCTTGCATCACTGAGAAAACTAAGAAAACAAATAAGCAAATTCATTTAATTCAAAAAAATAAAATAAGAAAAACAAAAAAAAAAATAAAAAAAAAATAATTAAAAAAAAAATAAAAAAAAAAAAAATTTTACTTTATTGACTTTGTGTAACTATATAATTTTATAAAAATTTTAATTATAAAAAAAACATATTATTTTTTAGATTATAATAGGCTAAATTATATAGAATTACTTTTGGGACATCTTGAACAAAAATAAGTACTTTTTCTAGTAGAAAAGTAAGTAGTTGGATCGGCAAATTCTCATTATTTTTCTGCTTATTTTGTAAGCAAAGTTTTTGCTGGGTTATAAACTAAATGTGATTTTAGATGAATTTATATCAGGGGCCGAATTACCGCATACGTGAACGAGATAGCTTTCGTATCGAATAAAATTTCGTCACGTTTCGAATGGATGGATTATAGCATTCGATAGCTAACGTAACGAAATTTTTGCAAAATGTACTAGATTTGTGTTACGTTGGAATAGAATATAAACATATGTTTAGTGTATTTTATTCTCAGCTGAAAATAAGAAGAATAAGCACATGTTAAATAAAAAATTTTAAACAAAACCAAATTTTCGCGGCTTATTTCAACATATTCAGTGAATTTAAATATTTTAAAAAACAAAAATAAAATTATAGAAGGAATGGCTACATTCCTATCATTGTGCTTATCGTCATCCGATTCTGGAGTTGAATATAACGCAGTACGTATCCGAAAAGAAATGAGGGATAAAAGCGATCCAATGTCCTTGCCGGCTAATGCGTAAGTAAATTGCATCATTCGATTATATTTTTAATAAAAGTTATGTAATTTTTAGGTTTATTAAGCGCTTCAGACTTTCAAAAGAAGCGTTTAATTTTCTTCTTTCTGAGCTATGTTTCGAGGGGCATATATATGTCTACCGCCTTACCACCAAAGTTGCAGCTGGCTGCAACTTTGTCGCTTCTGGCAAGTGGAAGTTTCCAACATACCGTTGGAAATGACTACTTGATGGGTATGTGCCAAAGTGCCGTATCTAAAACAATCAACCGTGTCACAAATGAAATTGAAGACAGCATATGTCCAAAGTTCATAACATTTCTCCCAAATGAATCTACTTCATGTATGGAATTATACATGCAAAAATTTAAACTCCCTGGAGGTAATTGTATGACATATGACAAAATCTGTAAATACTTTTTTCATATGACTTTTATGCTTTCAGTAATCGGGAGTGTTGATGGTACACATTTTGGTCTGCAAAAGCCGTCAGAAAATGAACATATGTTCTTCAACAGGAAAGGGTACCATAGCCTTAACTCAATGATAGTGCGTAGAGCTCATTAATATCTTTATTTATATACATATTCATCCATATTTTCAGATATGTGATCACGAATACAAAATTTTATCCATTAATTCCAAATATGGAGGGGCATCGCACGACTCCTTTGTTTGGAAGCAGTCCGAGGAAAGGCGTTTCTTAGAGGAACTCTACAATACTAATGAACTTAAAAACGTTTGGCTTCTAGGTAAATTTACTATTTATATTATTTTATCTTTCTTTTATATAAATATCTTATTTCAGGCGACTCAGGATATCCCATTGAACCCTGGTTGATAACACCTTATAGAAATCCTGAAGTAGGTTCTGCTGAATCGTATTTTAATGAGGTGCATGCAAAAGGTCGTTGTATTGTTGAAAGAACAATAGGAATACTTAAAGCTCGTTGGAAAATTCTAAGCAACGATAAAAGAAGTCGTTATATCCCGGAAAAAATCGCAAAATTCGGAAATGTATGCGCCGCATTGCACAACTTGTGTATTTACTTCAAAGCTCCTTCATATACACAAAATATTCCTCAACCCAGCATCTCTGTTATAAACCCTAATATCGGAAATGAGACGCAATTAACACGCATTGGACAAAAAATAAGAGACCAAATAAAGTGCTCACTTATAAGATAGAAATAAAAAAAAATTTATTATATTTCAATTCATTTATACGTATGTATTATAAAACATTTTTCAAAGAAAACAAAAAAATTCATTAATTAGTTAAAATAATTATAAAAAACAGTCATAAAAAATCACATTTTATTACACTAATAGCTAGGATAAAAAAATCACATTTTAATTCATTTGTACTTTTTTGCAGATATACACAGACTACCATTAAATTTTATTGAAGAAGGATAACAAATAGGCATTTGTTTTATTGAAGCAACTGTAGTTGTATTTTTTTTATTTCAAGCTCTACTTGTTTGATTTCAGTGTTGGTTTTGTGTTCCTCCTCTCTAATATTAAGAGATCTTTCTTTAATTTTGATCAAACGTTCTAATATTTGGTTTTGTTCCTGTTTATATTCCTCCATATTTTGAGTGTGTGAATTTAAAAGAAGTAACATTTGATTAGTCTTTGAGAGTAACTCACGTTGGTGAAGACAAAATAGAAATTTTTGAGTCTTTTTCCTTTTTTGCATAAGACCTTGGCTTTTCTTTCTCAGCATAATCATTTATATCTTCACTGGCATCATCTTCTAAAATTGACTGCATACTTTCACTAATGGCGGCATCTAAATCACATGTATTGGAAACATTTGGTTTCCCATAAGTTTTAACTGCGGAGAGTCCTTCCACATGAAGGTCAACCCCAGTGGCTTGGATTATTTGTTCTTCAGCAGAAGTCAGAATCATTTCCTCGTAAGGTCCACCTCCGGTTTTTTGCTTTGATGCTTTGTTAAAAGAAATTTTTTTTTTGGCATTGAATTTTTGATCTGCAAAAGCCTAAAAACACAGTATTTATAAATATTTAATTTACATGTGTACACCAGTCGTTCAACTATTATACCTTTCTCCATAATTTTACGTCCTTAGTTGGTGGTCCATAGGAATTCAGCTTTAGAGCAAGTTCATCCCATAATCTCTTGGCTGTTGCTTTTCCTTGGTTACAATTTGGCAATATGTTTTTGGCCAAATTAGGATGATCGACCATGTACTGCGCCATAACTTCCTTTTGTTTACCATTTATTTTGTTGGTATTAGTCCTATAAACAATAATCACTTTATTATCTTGTTTTTAAACTTTAAAAATAATAATAAACTTACATCTTTTTATATTTTTTGCACACACAATTGAAAAGTTTATGATTTCGATCAGTAATGAGTAAAATTTAAACAGCTGAAACTCGATTACGCCCTCGTTATCGTATGCTATCATCTCAAATTTCGATTGTGCTTGTTCGATAACGAATGCAGTAATCCCAAAGAGAAAAATAACGAACAATTTTATTCGATCACGTATGCGGTAATTCGGGCCCAGTTTTTTATGTTTTGATTTTGTTTGTTTAATTTTTATTTTATGAAAAAAAAAAATTGATTTAAAGTTCATTTACTTAAAAAAAGTGTATATTTATATAGGTATGTAGATATGTGTGCATGTATAACAACTCTAAATAAAATATATGTTCATTAAAAGAAATCGCTCCTTTATTGCAACATAGGCATATCTCAAAAAAATCAAACTTGGCAAAATGCGATTAAAGTTTTCAAAATGTACCTTCATAGACAGATTTAATAAACTAAATTTAGCTATAACTTCGGTTCAGTGTAAGATATAACACTAATTTTTGTTTTACATATAAAAAAGGTATGATGGAACACTTTTGCTAAAGTAACTTAAAACTTTTGATTTTTAAAGTTATGACTATAAGTGAGCAATAAATAAGCGAAATGATTTTTCATTTAAAAGTTAAAGGGATTTTTGTAGAGCCAATTTTTAAAATTGTTGGAGAAAATAGGGATTCTTTATCGAAAAGCTTAACTCTTAACCCAGTAAAAACTTCGCATACTTTTTCAAAATGAATAGCTTCTTTAACGCATTATTTTGTAGATTTGTTCTATAACTTCATCTATAACAACTTCTTTAACTAATTTTTTCTGGATGTATGCAGGTAAAATAAATAATGACTTACTTTTGAATGCGTTCAATTTGGGACATGCCTTGTAAAATTCATTTGTTCTTTCAGTATAATTGTAAGTAGTGCTCTTATGTTTTTCTGATTACTCAACACATTATTTTGTAGGCGAAGTTTTTACCTGGAAATCACCATCAAAAAAACTTACGTTAGTTACCCTCGTGTGTGGTTTTTCATACATATGCAATGTCTGTTTACTTTACTGTGGCGCCATACTTTGTTTGTTATCAAAGTTATCATTTACGTCACATTAACGATGAATTTGAATCAACAACAACGCATACAAATCTTGTGTATATTAATATAACGTTACTTTAATATAGAAAAGCCCTAACTAACATTTTCCTTACTTTACAGGAGAAGGAAAAGACTTAGGGGGTCATTTTGTTGTTCACTTCACCTTGCGTTGAGAAAATTTTCATAGAAAATTTTTTGAATTTTGAAAATTTCAAAAAATTTTATATGAAAATTTTCTCAACGCAATGTGAAGTGAACAACAAAATTACCCCCTTAATAAAAATTGTAGTATCGTAGCTGCGATTTTTTTTAAACGCAGTTTTTTTTATTAAATTGTTAAGAGAGTTGCGTTGAAAAAAATCGCGACTACAAGACTATAATTTTTATTAAGTTTTTTCCTTCTGCTGTAAAGTAAGGAAAATGTTAGTTAGGGCTTTTCTATATTAAAGTAACGATAAGCACTCACTTTGTAAAACATAAATTGCATGCTGTTCGCAACAACATCAAAAATATTCATACTTGCCGACCGAAAATTTCGTTTCTAGTGCACATTACATATTAACTACATTTGTGTGGAAAACCTAATACAAGGGTTACTTTCGCAAGTTCTGAAATATTTCGTTATTAAAAAAAAATTTTTAATCAAAAAAAGCGTTTTCAGTACTTAATTAATATTGCTTACAAAGTCAAGAAGTTTCTTTAGTGTACCTTAACAATGTTTATTTTTTATTGTGTAAAAGTGATTTCATTTGTGTGGTTTTTCACACAAGGGTGATTTAAAGGTTAAGAAATTTTCAAAAACGTATATAACATTACTTATTAAAGTTAAATCGGTGCCAGAAAATGTAGACTTTGAAAAAACATCTTTAATGACTAACGCAAAACCGTTTAAACACAATAAGCATTCAAAAATTTAGTTTTATTTATAATTTTCTAGCTGGCGCGGCAAACGTTGTTTTGCCATATAACTTATTTCTTTCAGATTTTACAGTGTCTGCATGCCAAACAATTAATAGGACTTTCCAGCTGTAACACTATTTGGCTGCGAAATTTCAGGAAGATATTGGGAGGTGGTGCTTTAACCCTTCTTGCCTTATTTCACATCCTGTTCCCTATTTTCTTTCAGATGTTACAGTGTCTGAATGCCAAATTTTAAGAAACCCGGTTGATTAGTTTAAAAAATTGGGCAGGGGGAGCTTTTACCTTATTGCCCTATTTCACGCCCTGAATAATAAAAATTTGAGGCTACAGTTCTTTCCAGATGTTACACTATTTTCCTGCAAAATTTCAAGAAAATCGGTGGATTTGTTAAGTAGGTATAGGGAGGGGGAGGTTTTACTCCACTTGCCCTATTTCACGCCCTGTTCCCTATTTTCTTTAAGATTTTATAGTGCCTGCATGCCAAATTTTAAGAAAACAGGTTGATTAGCAAAAAAGATATAGGGATATTAAATATACTCTACGACCTATTCTCATACCTTACAAAAACACATACAATTTTATAAAATCAGTCAAGCCGTTTCGAAGGATTCCAAAATGGAGGGCATTTTATTGATATTTGTATGGGAAAATACAGGAAAATCTAAACGCCATATCTCCGGAACCACTAGGCCGATTTCATGCAAACTTTCTACAGACTATCCCCAACGTACCCCAACGTTTTTGTTGAAATCGGTCTATCCGTTTTTGCAGTTAGTGGTGACATCAAAGTGTACACTTCTTTTTATATATATAGATTGGGACCTACATGTACCCTTATACATATTCATTAGAGTTATGCATAATTATATTTGTATACGAGCAATACACGTTTAGTGGCAACGCACAAACACTTACTCGAAGTATGTACCGCTAACGATCGTATTATATCACCTTTACGAATGCATATCGTATTAAGGTATTCGCATTATTATTAAATTCCCGTAGTTCCTAGGTGGAACATAGGGTCTCAAGGTAATCGCATGCCTTCTTCTTGAAGTCATAGACCGAGCCAAAAAGAAACTTCAGGTGTACAACAAACCGTATTCGCTGCAGACCTTTAATGTAGGCACGTTACGCCACCAAGCATTTTAAATTGTTTCTCAAATATGTATGTTTTACTTTAAACTTAATTTTAAATAATGCCTTAACTTAATTGCATCCGTCTCCTTCGAAAGGTTAAAAATATTAAACTTGCAAATTATTATATTGTGGCCTTTATAAATATAAATAATAACAGGATTTTTGGTAACTAAAGCAAGTGAATGACTAAAAGTTGTTCATAAGATTTCCTTCCAACTTCAACTCATACAAGTTGCAAAAGTTTTACACGCTCACTTGGTCTACTTAAAGTTTTGTATTTATTTTGTTTTCCTTCAACTTATAAAACAAGAACTACTTATACGTAGTTCTTGTTGTTGTTTGCAGTTTTTAAGAATGTTTATAAATTTTATATGCACATAAATTAGTTAAAATCCTTAACCCATTTTTTATAATATCAAGTTTATATTTTTAAATAACAAAAATTTATTTCTTATACTGCAACACAAACTGCTGTTCTACTACATATAAACTGCAATTAAAAGAATTCTTCCTTACGCGAGAACAGAGAAAGGCAAGTATAAACAACTGCAACCGAAATGTGGCATGCAAGATTCAACAGCTTTGACAACTAAGATTCGAAGAGGGCCAATATTTGACTACATCATGCAGACATTGGTTTGGTAATGGGTATTGGCATTTTGTGTGATTGTACATTTTGCTGTAGCGATATTAAACAGACTTTGATATTTTGCTGATGGTACCACTTTTTGTGGTATTGTGTATGGTGCAATAAGTTCAGTTGAGAAAATTTTTAAAAGAGTACATATCAGGGTACTATGCATTCAAATAACATCATTTATCTAAACTTAATTTGTTGAAACCTAAGTATTAATTGCGACTCTTCAAAAAAAAAACACGAATTTTCTTTGATTTCTATTTTCAAACTGATATCAAAAAAAATTCGTTGCGCACTTGTTGCAACAACTTATCCGTACAACATTGTTAAAACAATGAATATTGCACCCGTACGCATGTATGGTGTCTGTTTCGAGCACGAATAAACATCACTTGTTTGCACTTGTATGCTGGAGTAGTGTAGTGTAGTGTTTAGCGTACGCTACGCAGAAACGATATCTATATTTTTGAATGTTTGCGTACACAACCCTTAACACCGTTCATTACAATTTTCGCGAAAGAAACAAACATTTGGTATAGTTCTGGTTTTCATTATAAAAAGTACAATTGAATTGGTTCTATAGACAAACATTATATTTTAAAGTTCTTTAGGGCTTTTATACATTGATTAAGGAATAAGCAACTAAAAATTTTAAGCAACGCTTCTTACTAGTATTGTAGTTTTGGCTTGGCAATTTGCACGACCACAGCACGAATTGCCTGTGTTTATACTGTGAACATGTTTTGTATTTGTAAATATTTTTGCTGGAATTTGGTTTTTTTCGATAAAAAACATTTTTTTTTTTTTTTTTTTTTTTTTTTTTTTGAAAAAATGTTTTGTTGTCTTGGGCAGCTAAAAGGGTGCTGAACACAACCGAAATAAATACACATTAATGTGCTGAACCGAACAAAACGAATTTAGTGTTTTTTACGATAAATAGAACTCAATGATATTCTGATCTTTATGAACAGAGAAATGTGTTTTCAAGGTATTTACTAAAGCCCTGCACGAATGCATTTGTGCCTTTTTTACATTTCTCCACACCAAGTTATTGTTGTGTGAAATAATGAGTTCTTTTTTTAAAATCAATTCGAATGATACAAAATGAAAAACAGAATCAATTTTAAACAGTAGTTTTTTTCAAACAACTCGTTGTTAAGCTGTAGTTTGATTTAAAAAAACAAATCAACGCAATGTGTAATTTGATGTGAGAGCAAACATAACACACAACAATTGTAAGTCTATAACAGGGATTTCCATTTCTTTGCACAATTGTGTGTACCACTACTAACATACAGGGGTGCCAGATAATTTTGATAAAAAACCGGCATATTTAAAAAAAAAAGTCGGCATAATCGGCACTTTACAATAAAAAAATTAAAAATACCTATTTTAAATACAATAAAACCTATTCTTACTTAGTCGCAATTTACATTATGGACATTTCTTGCCGGACAGAAAAAGTTTGTTGGTAAGGGGGCGACGCTGTATGCTTGACACTCTTTACTTCTTGCCTCTCTCGCCAACAAACTTTTTCTGTCCGGCAAGAAATGTCCATAATGTAAATTGCGACTTACAAATAAGAACAATTCAGAATTATCTTATGTTTATAACTTATGAAATTTCAAAAGAATCAATCAAAATAAACGTTTTACAAAGAAATTGTAGTTAAATATAAAGTTTTTCTTAACTTTCTTATAATTAAGTATATTCCATATACAAATATTTGAGTTTGACATTTTTATTAAATCCGTTTTAATATTAATATCAAAACAGTTTAAATTATTAATTTTTAAATAATCTCTAAAAAACGAATAACTTGCAAAAACAAAATCTGAAATTTTTGGCCAAAAAGTTTGCAAATTTATTTAATTTTCCTTATACTATGTTTCCACTATGAGCAAAACAACTTGTTTTGAGCAAAACGTGTCAAAGTGTTTCCATTATGTAAAACTGGTTTTGGTTTTCGATTTTTCGAAATCAATTTGACATTTATGTTGTAATCAAATATGAAAGCCAAAAAAAAATATGTGTTGAAAAAAAAATATTTTTCTTTAACAGGAAATTTTCTTGTTTGTTTTTTAATACACAGTTATACATACATATATGTACGTATATAAAAGCCCATAATTTACTACTACCTTTTTACCATATTATTTTATTATTTTTACGCTACAAACAAACAAATCAGCTGGAGAGTTGCATAAACCTGTTTAATAAGTCTTGATATTTTGGTAACTATGTCACTTTTCGAAATTGTCAATCACCAATAATGGATAACCCAGAGTGGTATTCATGATTTTCGACATGTTTTGAAGCAAAACTAGTTTTTGTTTGAGTTTTCGAACATGAAAAATGTATAGGAAAACAAGTAGCAAAACACTTGTTTTGCTGCAAAACTAGTTTTGTGGCCCAAAACATGTAAGTGGAAACGTACTATTACGTACGAATTGGCTATTTAATTTATGTACTAGCATCGTCCTCAATTGCGTTATAATCTTAAAAAAAAAATTATTTAATTATCAAAGTAATTATTATTTAAATTATATTCATTGATAGTGAATATAAATTTATCTTACCTTTATTCTTTTGTAAGTATTTATCTATCCATTTTCAAACACAAATATAAAGTGTTTTATATTTTCCTAATAGAAAAATAAATTTTAACTGAATTATTTTAGGTTTAAAAATTATTTATTTTTTAACTTTGGCCTTTAATTCTTCATAGTGGAATATTTTTCAAATAAAAATGCATTAACCCAACGCACATTACAAACACTGCATTTAATATTGAATAAAACTAACCCCTTTTTCTTTAGTAGAAGCGCTGACTTAATAACAGTTGTCTCTTTTCAATGTTACAACCAGTGTTCGAAAATAAACACTAAATATCGTTCTTTAATGTTCGGTTCGGTAGATTTGTGGAAAACACAAACGCTAATAGTGTTTGTGTAGAAATTCCTTAAAAAAAATAACGTTTCCCTGTTTGTCATCTTTCGAACACAAAAATAATGCTGTTTTCATCATACTCAACAAATGATGAGAACATTAAATTCCGTTCGTTTTTTTTTTTTTTAAATCCACGAACTTCAATGGGTTCGGTTCGGCTCGTTAATGTTCGTCGCTTTTTGCTGATAAAAAAAACCAAACATTTTTTACAAAAACAAAATACACACACGAAAAAAAACATTATAGAACATTAAAATATAATGTTTTTCTACAGTATCACTACAATTCTTGAAAATAGTTACGAACGGTATTAAGGTTTGTGTATGTTTACACAAACACTAAAAAAATAGATATCGTTCTTCGGTGTGTGAGCCGAACGCTAAATAATGTACTGTTTATTTTCGAACACTGGTTACAACTGTTTCAGTATCGCTTAAAGTTGGTGTATTATTATCAAACAAACAAAAAAAAATCGCCTTTTACGTGTTAGTCAAAAAATCGGCATTTTTGGAGCAAAAATCGGCAAATCGGCACTTTGATAATTAAGGGGCAAAATATCGGCAAAATGCTGATAAATCGGCAAAAGTGGCAGGCCTGCTAACATATATTATTATGCTCATCAATTCAGTCGTCGATGTGACTTCGACAAGTGTAAATGTCTAGCGGATGCTATGTTATTTTGCTTCATCTTAACAGAAAAAAACTTTATGACAAAAAAAAAAAATTCTTTAAAATTTTTAAACTGTAAAAATTCATTTTTATTTTAAGCCATTTTGCTCATTATATTATTTTTATCTTAATTCTGCAATTGATTGAATTTAGCTTTTCTTTTAATTAAATATTTTAAAATATATTGTTGTAACTTTTGAATAAAATTATTTAAAACTAAAACTTAAACATTGTATAAAAATATCTTGCATCTTCATTTGTTTTTTTTTTTTTTTGCTCAATACAAATTTACTAGTCATACCTAATAATAAAAAAAAATAAGATAATTCATAAAAACTATTTTGTTACTGTTGTTTGGTGTGATTCGTTTGATTCGTGCGATTCGTGTGAGTTGGTGTAGTTTGTGTTATTCGTTTGTTTCGTTGTTGTGTGGAGTATATTTCGTGCTCTTTACACTTCGAATTCGGTCGTTTTTAACACAATTATTTAAATTCATTTGTGTGTTTATATTCTTTTCGTGCTTTATGTGTTCTTCACAATACAGAGTTTGATTCGTTAGCAAAATGCAATCGACAAACAGTAGTTGAAAAACAAACGAATGTTTTGATACGGCATTCAAATGCATTTGTGCAGGGCTTTAGTATTTACTACACAAACACAATAAGCGCTTGTGTTGTTCATAGTTACACTGTACAGAAGACTAAAGTACAGTATGTAATGTTAATTTTCGAACTTTGGATATAAATCATATTCAGTGACAATAGAAAATTTACCTGATATGATTGTGTTAAAAACACATTTTGTAGATTTTTTATCAAATGTTTTAAGCGTTAAATATTTCAGCCTTTGGCTCTTTGGTTCGTATGTCACTTAATTGCTTAGTTTGATCAAAATAGATCTTTATCCGTTACTTAAAAAGAAATGTACCTACGCGAGTTAGGTAGTTCTATAAAGTTTGGGGCTGGACTTCTGTTAATTTTCTTCAAAAACAATGATGATCGATTATAGAAGCGTTTGCAGATGTGGCTCATCGGATGACGACCTAAGAAAGTTTTCTTGTTTGAAATTGTAAAAAAATCACTTAGTAAAACAGTTCATTGAACACATCCTTTTAATTAGAAAATAATGGCGTCATGCATGTTGATAGAAAAGACCACAACAATTTTAATAAAGAATTTTTAAAATATTTAAATTCCACATACTTTTTGCGGAGATGCTTAAGTTCGAATGAATTTCGAACACAATTGTTTGGTTTTCTTTATATACTTTTTACATGTCATTCAAGGTTCCGTTATAAGCATGCAAAGTTAAAAGATAAACAAAAATCAAAGAAAAAATTTTAATTTGGCATAAAGTTTTAAGTAGGGTATCCAATTTTACTTTAATAAAATTTGATTGCCGTCAAAAAATCCTAAATCTAGCATTGTGCGACCCTAAATCAATCAATAATGATAAATATTAACCCAGATATTGCCTAAAAGCTGTTGTTGCTAACTTTCAATGTTAACATTTATTTTGCCATCCCTGAAACGTTTGCATTATCATTGATTGCTTAAACTCATTGTCTCTTTCTGCCTTGCCAAGTTTTTCATAAAAAAGTCATATTTTCTTATTTTATTTTTTGCTATAAGAATTTTGTTTAAAATTTAACCCAACCATAAACCAACAATAACTTTTAAACTTAACAAAAATTTATCATGCAGTTTAACAATGTGTTGGTTTTTAAACCCAAAAAAAATTTTTTTTCTAATAAAAGAAAAACAAGATGGTATTAAAAAAAAAAAAATTAAAAAGTTTTTTGTTGCATGAAATTGCATTAAGAAAGAAAAAAGAAAAAAAAGCAAATGCTGGTTAAAAGTTTTTAAAGGTTTTTATTTTCTAGGTTTAATTTTCTAAATTGCGATTGTTTTTAAGGAGTCATGTAGTTTGATCAGATTGCTTTTTAATAGCTTTTGTAATGGTCATAGAAAGTGATTAAATAAACACAAATAAGTCGATATTGTATTGAAAGTAAATCAGTTTTTGTAAAATTTTATCGATTACGAGTTTTTATGATGGCGAAAAAAGTCGAGTTATCATGAAATATTCCAAAAATATTATTCTAGTACCGTTAAGTAACTGGGGTGAGAACTTCTTGAATCGAAAAGATGTGAAATAAAATATTCCATCGTTTCTCGAAAACTGAGGCAAGAGTGTGAATGTAACTCATGTCGAAAACTTTCAAAAGAGATAACGTCGTAACGTTATAAATGTCATAGTATTCCACTCGAAATACTACAGATGTTGAGAACGAAAGTGATACATATCGTTGACGGCGACCAAAGTTTACTAAAATTTTTATTTGACAGTTCAAAGCGGAAACTTTCTCATAAATATTTAACAGACCCACTTTTCTGCAAAATGGCGAGTAATTCCTTACGTGACAGCTTTTGCTCGGCAAAAATGTTACAGACGCAGTCAAGTGAGAAAAACAATTGCGTGTTTAAATTTATGGCGTTTTCGTTTCATTTCTCACATTCCAATCCATAGTTACTCGACGCGAGAGTTACAAAACATGGGCACAGGTGTTTATTTAGCTGCATAAGGGCTTTCGATATCGATGGCTATAACTTGACAGCTGAGAATGTCAAACTCTGTTGTAATTTCTGTTCAGGAAGTTTTGCTAAGCAGTAGAACAAGCTTCCAAATTGTGGAAATATAATATAAAAAAAAAAATCTGTTCGCAAAGTTCATAGAGCACTTCATTCATTAAAGAATCAAATTTTTGGCTAAATGGCTACGTCAATTAGCAAAATTAGTATTTGGAGCGCAGAAAATCTCACGCTCTTACAAAATGAGCAAGTATCTGCCCTTACCGTTGATGACGAGCGCTATCGAGCCATGCTGACTGAATCAACTAAACATCAACAGAATTTGGTTACAACAAGACAGCGCATCTAAACAATCAACGCGCTTAACTCTCGATATATTGCAAAATCAATTTTGTGACAACTTTGTTTGCAGAAGTTGTCCTGTTTTACTGTATTACTTTTTATAGGGCAACGCTGCTTAGTCATTGTTTTATGCCGACAAGCCAGCAACTCTTGAAGCAAATATTTAAGCCACCATTAACGCCATACGGCTAGATTTATTGAAAAAGTAGTACAAAATTGGACTGATTGAATTGCTGGTAATCATATATAACAAAATAATGACATAAAATTATCTTCCACACTGTAATGAAAAATATTTCATTCCATCTTGTATTATCATTAAAAATTCTCATGCAACAAAACACTTTTTATTATATCGTTTGAAATTAATGTATTAACTCTTGGGTACCCATGTAAATTATACAATGTTTACAAATGTAAACAAAACAAGTAAGAAAGTATAGTCGGTCAAGCCCGACCATATGATACCCTACACCACAGTATTAAAAAACACATCATGCTTATATGTCCATACAAATATGGATTTATCTATGTTGATAAAACTCATTAAAATCGGGTTAAAAGTTTGTGAGGGGCAGAAATTGCCCCCTACCTCCCCTTGTGGTCCTATTTTTTAAAAATACATCCCTTTTGTGTCCATAAAGAAATGGTTCTATGTAAAATTTAAATTTCATTAAAATCGGTTTGATAGTTTCTGGGAGTAAGAAATTTCCCCCTATCTTCCCTCGTGGCCCTCCGATTTGGCCCATTTTCAATAGGATTGGTCCTTGTGTCACTCAGAATCTATGCCCCAAATTTTATCAAATTATCTCCAAAATTGCGACCTGTACTTTGCGCACAAGGTTACACAGAAAAAATTATTTTTCCAATTCAAACAAAAAATTTGTAGAATCAAACAATTTTTTGTCTAAAATCGGTCCTACAAACAAATTCGCATATTCAAACAATTTATTTGCATTTTGTTTATTGAAAGAAAACGCCGATTTTTTCAAACAAATAATTTTACAGAATCATACAAAAAGTTTACTGAAATTCATATAAATTTCAAACAAATAATTTTGCTGAATCAAACAAAAAAGTTTTGGCACAAGCAATGACGCGCACACACAAGCAAGCACTGTTGGCGAAGATGAAGCAGAGCAGAGCGGCCGGCTGGCTTTGAGACACATTTTTTTGTTGGAATAATTTTTGAACGAAGTCATATTTATACTCACAGTGTTTTTCTTCATCACTCACTGTTGCTTTATCCTTTCCTTTGCTAATGAAGAAGAAATGAAACCAAAAACGGCGGCAGACCGACTCGATATGTTTTGCACCATCATTCTATTTTTGTATTTGATGTATTTAAGCAAACTGTTTGAAAAAATTGAATACGGGATTTTGTTTTTTTTTTTACCAACTTGGAAACCAACCAAAAATTGTTTTTATTTCTTATAATGTGTTTTTTCTGTTGTTTAAAAAAAATGAAACGTTTTTTTTACCTGCTATTGTTTTTGTTGTTTTTTTTTACTACAAACCTCGTCACGCTATTTTATCATTTTTCTTACTGCTGTACTTTTTTAAAGCGTCCAAAAATAGACTGCATGTGTTTTTTGTTGTAGTTCTTATATTTATCATAAAGAAGTGTTGCTTACAATCAATAAAAAAATGAAAAAAGACGACAACATTAAAGAGCGTTAAATATTTCATACAAAATTATGAAAACTTCAAACCAATAGCGCGTTCATTAAATTTTTGAAGGGTTGTCCACATTTTTGTTGGTTAAATAAAAATCAAACAAAAATATTGATTGAATCAGTAAAAAAATTTGTAGATATCAAAAAAAAATTCAAACAAGCGTTTGTTTGAAAATAATTCGGCAATAATTATTTCTGTGTACATGGACATTCAGCCAGCCAGCCTGCCAGCCAGCCGGACGGACATCGTTAGTTCGACTCAGAAAGTGATTTTGCGTCGATCGGTATACTTTACGGTGGGTCTAGGACCAATATTTTAAGGCGTTACACACATCAGCACAAATGCATAATACCCTCTCCACTATTGTGGTGTGGGTATAAATATTCGGTCAAATAAACGTATACAATCGATTTAAAGTTCTATATTTGTAGGATTTTTGAATTTAAATAAAAAAAAAAACCAAAATCTTGTTTGTATTTTCCGTCGGGTCTGTCAGTAATCATCAACATAATCGATATTCCTGCGTTAGTGGCATTTGTCCACCACACGCTGCAGGGGCCAAATTAAAGAATTTTATTAAACCGCAATATTTGTATGGTACAGCGAGTAGCATGCTCATAGATGGGTCAAATGTATGACCAACCCCACTTTATTATTTACTGCCGAGTTTCGGTTTTTTTTTTAGTAATTTCATTAAACTGAACCGTTTTCGAGTTACGCGAATATATGTAGTGCAACCTCCTACATTTTCGAAATAACGGTACATCTTGAAAACAAGAGCTAACCTAAAAACTACCGGTAAGCACCACTAAATTCAGCGTGCCCCAATTTGGTTAAAATACCAGGTGCCCGGCATGTCTGTTTTTTGCAACTAGCACAGTGTACTTGCTCAAAATTACGATTTTAAAATTCTATTTTAAGATGTTTTTTTAAAGGTTGCGAAAGAAATAAAATCATATTTTAAAAAAAAAATTTTTGTTCCTTCATATATGTTACTTATAAGATAAAAGCAACCTTCTCACCAAATTTTATTACAATCAAAAGGGGTCGTGTCCCACTCTTGGTCCATTTAACATGGAATTACCCTATTTCAAGTACAACATGGTACATAGCACCATGAAGCCATTTTTAATTTCAACTCCACAGTATATTTTTGGTCGATAAATAAATCTTAGTAGAATGCCCGTATTGCAGTTATGCGAAGTTGCTATTTCTGCAAGCAAGACTTGTAAAGTTGGAGAAATTATTCAAAAGTTGCTTGCGCTGATTACTGCACTGATCATTCCGTATAAAATTAAACGTAAACATTTCAAGCTTAAATAAAATCCACTTAAAATGTCTAATACCTTCATTTAATTATGACATCATTTGCAGCATTTTATTATTTTCCTACACTTTTTTTTGTTATTCCAAAGCTCTTACCTGCAAAGAAAAATAAGCAAAAACATTTCATTATTTCAGGCTTCATAATTTATGTTTAATTATGATGATTAGAAATTATTAAAAATGCTGCTTGCATAAAGAAAAAAAAAAGAAAAAGTTTACATTTTTTATAAATAAAGTCATCTAAAAAAAAGTATGATTTCTAGTGCACAACCAAAAACTCAGCACAGGATGGAGAAAAGTTGTTCATATGCTAAATAAAACTCATTTCAACATAATCACGCTAATGAAAATCCATCACAGCAGCAAAACTTTTTACATAATTTAACAAATACAACAACAAAGGTTAGGTGTTTTTTTTTTTAATTTTACTTTTTATTTTGTTTAGTAATTAACTAATTACAAACTGAATGATAATAATAATAAATACACAGGGAAATTTTGTAAACATTCTGTACAAAGGCTTGTATTTTTAATTAAATTAAGTATATTGATAAACAAATAAATTAAAATTTAAACGAAAAAAGTGAAAATATAGCGACTTGAAAATACTTATTTCTAAAAGGAAATTTTCTAGCTTCAAATACAAATCTTCAGTATCAAATAAAGCAAAATCTTTTGCATCAAAAATACAAATTCTTTAATTCGAGTAGATGTGCTTTTATTCAAATTATTTTGAATTTTATATAGAAATTCTTTGTTTCTCATAGAAATTCTTTGTTTCTAATAGAAATTCTCTATTTCTAATAGAAATTTAACGATTTGGTAACCTGCATATAACAAAGTAACAAGTAGTTAAGGCTAGATTACACTACCTCACAAGTCTTACGTATTCCGTAATACTTTGTTGCGTTTTGAGTTTTGTTGCGACTGTCAAAAAATTTAATGTAACATGACAGTTTGTGTTCACACCACCACACAGAAAAAATTATTTTTCCAATTCAAACAAAAAATTTGTAGAATCAAACAATTTTTTTGTCTGAAATCGGTCCTATAAACAAATTCGCATATTCAAACAATTTATTTGCATTTTGTTTATTGAAAAAAAAAACACTGATTTTTTCAAACAAATAATTTAACTGAATCAAACAAAAAGTTTACTGAAATTCATATACTAAATTTCAAAATCAAAAAAAAAAACAGGTTTTTGCACAAGCAATGATGCGCACACAAGCAGGCACTGTATTAGAAGATGATGGCAGAGAGAGCAGAGCGGCCGGCTGGCTTTGAGACACATTTTTTTGTTGGAATAGTTTTTAAACGAAGTTCTTTTTTTATACACACAATGTTTTTCGTCATCACTCACTGTTGCTGTATCCTTTCCTTTGCTAATGAAGAAGAAATGTTACCCAAAAACGGCGACAGACCGACTCGATATGTTTTTCGTCATCATTATATTTTTGTATTTGATGTATTTAAGCAAACAGTTTGAAAAAATTGAATACGGGATTTTGATTTTTTTAAACCATCTTTGAAACCAACCAAAAATTTATTTTGTTTCTTATAATGCTGTTGTTGTTTCTGTTGTTTAAAAAGAGTGAAATGTTTTTTTACCTGCTATTTTTTTTTTTTTTTTTTACTTCAAACCTCTTCATCTTTCTTACTGTTGTACTTTTTTAAAGTGTCCAAAAATAGACTGTATGTGTTTTTTGTTGTAGTTCTTATATTTCAAATTAGGAAGTGTTGCTTACGATCAAATAAAAAAATGCAAAAAGACGACAACATTAAAAAGCGTTAAATATTTCATACAAAATTATGAAAACTTGAAACCAATAACGCGTGTATTATATTTTTGAATGGTTGTCAACATTTTCAAACAAGCGTTTGTTTGAAAATAATTCGGCAATAATTTTTTCTGTGAACACAAAGTATAAACACTAACACATGAAATAAAATGCAATCCTGATCCAATGAAAAGTATAATTATATAGAAATTTGTAAAAAACGATGAAGGATGTCAAACTTTTTTCATAACACATGTCATTTTCGTGACACATTGCATTCACACTATCACGCTTTGTAATATTACTTTTTTTGAAATGTATTAATACAAAGTATAATAGTGTAATCTAGCCTTTACTGAGGTCATTACTTGTAAGAAACTATTCAGGTTTTTAGAATAATGACAATTTAAATGACAACTACTTACAAGTGCTCATGTTGCTGTTTTTCTCACTAAACTGTGTCTGTTACTTTTTTGTAAGGAAATTATTCGCCAATTTACAGAACAAGTGTGTGTGTAATATTTTTTTTTCTGTTAGGACCAGCACTCAGGGGATGACCCCTACTAATCATTGCATTGTGTTGGAACTAGGAAAATAGGTTGTGGGAAGGAGGATAGAGGGAGTAGTGTTTGTAAACATTCGATTTGAACTTAATCATGTTGTAAGTGAGAGGGAAGACTTCTGCAGGAAGGTTATTCCACATACGAACAGTCCGGGAAAAAAACGAATTCTCTCTGTAATGCGTTGTACGATTCACCTGCCAATCGACCGCATAAGGATGGGTTCTTGAGGAAAAACATGTATTACGAACAAACGTACGGGTTTCGAGAATACATCCCATTGTAGTAACGATAAAACAGGAATATACAACAAGGGAGTCAATAGAATTGGATGCCTAACTGTCACCAATGAAAACCTTCGCCCTCTCCAGCACGTGGTCGAGAAGCTCCAAAATAAACTTTAAAGCACCGGCCCACACATGAGGGTTGTATTCCATACGCGGTCGGATTTAGATGGTATAAATAGTAAGGAGATCAGATGGAGTGAAGTATATCCTATCCCGTCTTAGAAAACCGAGGCACTTGAAGGCTTCTATCGACACCTTGAATATATGTTCTGTCCATCGGACATCACATTGTATCCTTATGCCTAGAACATCAAAGAATAATAATAATAATCACCCCTATCGTGAATAATTTTTCCCTCGTAATTTTTCCCCTTTTCACATATTTGCGATCATGAACAACTCCCATGAAAAAATGTAATTCAAAGGAAAATAATAACGTGAAAAAATGTTCACGGGAAAAAATTCCCCTTATCGTGAAAAATTTTTTCACTCGTAATTTGTTCACATTTCCCTTAGATTTTCTCACTTTATTTTTGCTAGGGAACAGAACATGTATGTAAGTAGCTCCTCCTATAAATCGAATATAAATTAATAAAGTTAATAAGGCACAAACCGATATTTTGCCCAACAAAATGCAAAACAACAGGTCGATTGCCTGCGGATCTGTGAAGTTTTCGATTGACTTGGTGGCAGAATTTTGGAAAATATTTTACTACATTAAATTTAAAAAGTGCAAAAAACTAAGGTTGTAATCAAACTATCCCTCCAGTACTAAATATTTTGGTTTATTATTTTAACTTTTCTTAAAAATATATACTTGTAGTTTTTTAATCTTTCTTCTTTTTTTACATTCACTGGAACTGATAGCGTGGAAAACTTTTCACATGAGATTCACGATTGCTATTTTCCCTTCGAGGGGAATGAAAATTTCATGGGAACTAAAATTCTACTTGTTATTCACGACAGGGGTGAATATTTTGTTCTTGGCACATTTTTTCATTGTTAAATTATTTTCTTTTTAACATTTTTTTAAAATATTCGAATGTTTTCAAAGCTCGTTTGCAAACAACAAACATTTATGTCGCTCTTTACCTTGCAGCCACACGTTCAAGTTGTTCTTGATCAATGGTGGGCGCTCCATAGCACAATTGTGCTGAGAGATTTTACACGTATTCTTAGCCTCTTTAATTTAGTTTTTGATGAGACACATTTTCTTATATTTTTTGCAAACACACGTGTCTCATTTTAAATAAATGATGTTATGCGAAAAATAATTTACTGTACTGTTTCTACTGTTACTTTTTTCTGTGAACAGTAAATCTCTATAATTTAAACTATTAAAAAATGTTTGATATTACTTCAAATGCGTAAAATATAAAATAAGGAAATATAATGCACCATTTATTTCAAATGCTTGGCTTTGTGTTTGGTGGGTACTTCTGCCATCTCACTAATACTAATAAGCATCAATACAAGCACAGTTTTAGTTGTGCCCACTTCTGTTCCTGATAGTCTTTTACATATACTGCTTGTCTTTCAAGATGTCAACAAAAACACAATTTATAAAGACAAACTTGTACTCAGCTGTTAAAATGAAAGTAAAATTGTTAAACAAATGGAGAGGTGAAATTGAAAGTAATCTCGTGGTCAAGTTAAAAAGTGTGAGTGGGTTAGTAAAAAAGTGAGAGTGTATTGCTAATTGAAAGGAACTGAAAGGCAAAACTTGATCGTTTGTAACACCATTTGGTATAGCCGACGGTTGTATTTTCGTCGCCATCGTTGAAAAATCTTAAATTTTTGTAAATTTTGGTCGCCGTCAACGATATGTGTTACTGGCGTTGTCAATGTCTGCAATGTTAAGACATTTATAACGTAACGACGTAATCTGTTTTGATAGTTTTCTACATGAATTACAGACACAGTTTCTTCTCACTTTTCGAGAAACGATGGAATATTTTGTTTCACATATTTTCGATGCGAGAAGAACTCACTAAAATTACAGAACATGGGTACAGTTAACGTATGAAATAACTACTACCTATTACCAAAATTCAAAAAGTTTTTCCTGGGTATGCCGTTAATATTAAATTAAAAAGTGTTTTGCTTTTACTGCAAATTTTTAAATCTTGAGTTAATACGATATTGTTGAACAAGTTCGTAATATTCAATCCCCAATACATACTTATGTACACATTAAAGTTTTAATTAAATTCCTTTAAAACAGCAATGCCGCTAACCCTGTTATAACAACTTTAAACAACGAAAAACTATTTATTTTATGTATTTTTATCTTCATTTAGTTTTATGCATTGTAGAAAATTGATAAAATTTAAAAAATAATATTAAAACTTATTTTCTTTTTCTCTCTTTGCAGTTGGCTTTTTAGTCCATTCCTATGCGATTTGTGGAATAGTTTGGATGTATACTTTTCAACAGCGAGTATATTGCATTTATGCTGTATATCAGTCGATAGGTAATTATAAAATACCGCATCAACAGTATGAAAAATTCATAAACTCATTGAAACATCTACGAACATATTAACGAACTTCAATATGTTGTTAGTTTTCAAAAATGAACAATTTATACTGGCACTGAAATTCATTTTTATTTGCCAGTCGTTTGAACATACTTGAAAATAAATTTTTATTTCAGTATTCATTTTATTTAACCGTCTAGAGTACAAGTTTTTGTGAATATGAAAATGTGCTTTCAAATTGAATGCAACATAAAAAGATTAGTGAAATACACTCCGAGTGCTGAAGAAAAGGGCAGCAATCCCATAGATAATACAAATTTCTAAACGTGTGATTTGAGTGCCTTATACCGATTACTTGGCCGACGTTTTGCACTCGAATTCACAACTTTTCGGACAAAAATTACTAGTACTAAATTGCTTGTCTACTTTTTTCAGTCAGCACTTATTCTTTTAATGCTTCATCTATTAAAATTTTGCAACCAAAAGCAAAATGTGTGCATTTTGTTCCTATTTCACCAAAAGAGAGCATAAACTAACATTCGAAAATCCGCTTCAAATGCTAGAAAAACTAAAATGGGGATAGAAAAAAATGAAATGGTAAAAATGCATAAACTGGAGAAACGATAAGCTGCATTGAAATCCTTTGCAAAGCCGAACACATCTAAATGAAATGAAACAAATTTAGCAACGGCCACAAAGGAGTTAATCAGTGTTTATGTCAGTGTGCTTACTTAGCTTAATCAGTGAAAATTATTCGTATGAAAAATTGTATGAAGCCAGGAATTGTGAAAAAAAAACTAATAAAAACGATTGTGGCAGACTTTAAGTGGAAAAGAGCACTCTTACCTGAAACAACTTAAAGCAACTTAAATGCCTTAAAATTACAATTTTATAAAAAGTAGCGATGGTCTATTTCAGTAACTAAAAAGTAAGCGCCCTTTTTATAAAAATCTAACCTTCTGTTAAAAAATATACCTTTTTACAAAATTGAACTTTTTATATATTTGTATACAAGCTGTTTGGTCCCGGCGCTGCTCGGTATTTTCTAAATAAAAATAAAAAATTAAATACTGGAGAATTTTGTTAATAACTTGACCCCAGCGCTATCTACCGGGTCAACATTTTAGTGGGAAACTTATTTTTGTTTAATAAAAAATTGCGAATTTCAGTCAAATCGAACCACAAATAAAAAAATGTAAATATCACGACAAGAGTACCACCTATCGGTATTAAACTTAAGAAAAACCTGTTTCCCGACTAAAATAGTTTATTGTCTAAGTATGGTGTCGACCGGTCCAGCGGTTCTTGAGTTTAAGGAACACAAATACGGCACAATCGTTTATATATAAATATAGATTAGTAAATATCATAGTTTTGAAAAAGTACTACTTGCAAAAATAAATTCTTCCATGGAAAAAAGATTTTTCGCAAATTATTGAAAAAATTATTTTTGTGAAAAATCCGCTAACTTTGCCGTTATTGTAGTATAAACCACCGATATTTAATTCTAAGGGTGAGTATGCAAATTTTTTGTGAAAAGATATTGAGTTTTTGTCTTTTTGTGTAAAAGTGAATTTTTGTGTAAAAAGTGACTTTTTGCAGAAAAAGTGACTTTTTGTGTTTAAAGTGACTTTTTGTGTAAAAAGTGACATTTTGTGTAAAAATTTAATGTTTGTATAAAAAGTGACTTTTTGTGTAAAAGTGACTTTTTGTGTAAAAAGTGACTTTTTGTGTAGAAAGTGACTTTTTGTGTAAAAAGTGACTTTTTGTGTAGAAAGTGACTTTTTGTGTCAAAAGTAACATTTTCTGTCAAAAGTGTTTTTTTTTTTTGTGTGAAAAGTGACTTTTTGTGTCAAAAGTGACTTTCTGTGTTAAAAGTGTATATCTGTTTATAAGTGACTTTTTGTGTTAAACTTATTGCGTAAAAAGTGACATCTTGTGTAAAAATTTAATGTTTGTATAAAAAGTTACTTTTTGTGTAGAAAGTGACTTTTTGTGTAGAAAGTGACTTTTTGTGCCAAAAGTAACATTTTGTGTCAAAAGGGTTTTTTTTCTGTAAAAAGTGACTTTTTGTGTTTAAAGCAGTGTATGAAAATAAACAGTACATTATTTAACGTTCGGCTCACATTCCCAGGAACGATATCTATTTTTTTAGTGATTGTGTAGACATACACAACCATTAATACCGTTCATAACTATTTTCAAGAAAGAACCGTTAAAAAACAGAACATTTGTAGTGCTACTGTAGACAAACATTATTTTTTAATGTTCTATAATGTTTTTTTCATGTGTGTATTTTGTTTTGGTAAAAAATGTTTGGTTTTTTTTGCCAGCCAAAAGGCACGAACATTAACGAGCCGAACCGAACACATTGAAGTTTGTGGATTTTCAAAAAAAAAAAACGAACGGAATTAAATGTTCACATCTTTTCTTGAGTTTGATAAAAACAGTAATATTTTTGTGTTCGTAAGATGACTAACAGGAAACGTTATTTTTTTAATGATTTTCTACACAAACCCTATTATCGTTTGTGTTTTCCACAAATCTACCGAACCGAACATTAAGAAACGATATTTAGTGTTTATTTTCGAACACTGGTTAAAAGTGACTTTTTGTGTTAAAAGTGTTTTTCTGTGTATAAGTGACTTATTGTGTAAAAATTTACTTTTTGTGTCAAAAGTGACTTTTTGTGTTAAAAGTGACTTTTTGTGTTAAAAGTGACTTTTTGTGTCTAAAGTGACTTTCTATTTTAAAAGTGTATTTTTATGTAAAGGGACTTTTTGGGTTAAAAGTGACTTTTTCTATAAAAGTGTATTTTTGTGTACAAAGTGACTTTTTGTTTGAAAGTGACTTATTGTGTAAAAATTACTTTTTGTTTAAAATCAGACATTTTGTACAAAATTAACTTTTTGTGTAAAAAGTAACTTTTTGTATAAAAAGTTAGTTGTTGAGTAACATTTTTGACTTTTTACGCGCAAGTTACACAAAAAGTCACAGTTTTACACAAAAAGTCACAGTTTTACACAAAAAGTCACAGTTTTACATAAAAAGTAACAATTTTTTTTCCCAAAAAGTAACTTTTAAAATAAAATTTCGTGTTGACTCCAAAATATTTTTATTTTTTGTGTAAAACATGACTTTTTGTGTATAAAGTAGTTTTGGTTAAAAATAACTTTTTGTGTAAAGATTGAGTTGTGTGTAAAAAATTTATTTTGGAGTAAACAGGAAATTTTAGTTTAAAAGTTACTTTCTGTGTAAAAAGTGTTACTTTTTATGTAAAAACTGTGACTTTATGTGTAATTCGAGCGTAAAAAGTCAAACATTTTACTCAAAAACTAACATATTAGAGCAAAGTAAAGATTTTAAACGGTGTGACTTTTTGTGTAAACTGTGTAACAAATGTGAACCTTACGTGTTTTGAAAGAAGTCATTTTTTAAAGAAAAGCTATTTTTTTAATAATGACACTGTGCAACACCTTCGGATTTTTTCCAAAATAATGGGTTTCCGACAGTGGATTCTGTTTTAAAAGATTGCAACCGAATTATATTTGAAAACCCTATTTTTCACACTTTTTTGAAAAATGTCTTCCATAAATTTAACAATTGTTAAAAATTTTATAATTATTTTAAATCTATAAACAATTCCGTAAACTGTGATATATAAAATGTCTACTTTCCCTACATTGTAGGCTTAATGACTAAAATTATCGACCCAGCCGCTTGGCGTATTTTTATTGACTCTTATGTTTGGCTGTTGTTTTCTGTTTGTGTTAAGTTTTGGCATTGCTTTGCTCTGACATATGCCTTAGAACTTTGTGGCCAATTTTTTTGTAGAACATTTCATCACTGCTAACCCACTTCTTACGAATAGTTAGAAAAGAGCCAAAGGGAACCGCTATAGATGGGATTGAGGTTTAAAATGTAAAATATTTGCGTAGCATTCGAATATGCTGAACATACCTTATACGTCAGATGTAAAGAACACGTTCAAAGCTTTATATACCGATATGCTGCACCAACATGCCAAAGGCAAACTCTTGCCCTTCCCTCAAAAATAAAATTCGGATGTGATCTTAAAAAAGCCGGTGATCTAAAAAATGCCGCAATCCATTGACAAACCCGTGTTATTTTTTCTGTAATGTACAGTGTTCTTTTGTATTAAAAGTACTACTTTTTTGTGAGTTTTTTATTATATTTAATAAGAATCCATAAAATTTTAAAAGTTCAAATAAAAATAAACAAGCCACTTTGTATTATATGGGAACTGGTTGGTTTCTTTAAATTCATATGCTGCCGTTACGACAGCTGTATTTAAAATATTTAAAAATGCAACTAAAACCTTCACTCAGCCACTCATTTCACTTAATTCAATTTAAAAAAATCCAGCAAAAGTATTTGTATATGTGAGAGTGTATGTGTCAAAAGTGTGAGGCACTTCTTTAAAGTGCTTCACTTAACCCCATTAAAAATAAATTTTTTTTTTCTATTTTATTTATTGCACTTTTATTTTGGTAGTGCACTTGCATTTAGTAATAGAAAGTAGACAAAGCGAATTGCAAATTACTGTTTATAGCTATTTGGAAAGTTTAAACCTTTAAACTTTATTTTGGTTTTATGGCATATCTAAACTGAGGTTTTTGTTTAAAACAAAACAAAAATATAGCAATGACTCCGACAGTTGCTGTTACAACATTTGATATATGAAAAGGAAAACAGTTATTTCTTGCGCATACTTTTGAAAAACAAGGCATCATTGTTTCCTTTAAACATTCCAGAAATCGAAATTTTATAGTGAATGAAAGGAATAAAAGCGTAGTGAAAATTGTAAAAACAAAAATTTTAAAATAAACATGCAGCGAGCGGAATGAATGCATTCTCGGTTAAAAAAACTTGTGCGTTATTGCTTTAAACTCAAATGAGACGTGACATACCAAAAACCCATAGCCTTAAAACAAAAATTCAATTAGTTTTTAGGGTTGTGGTTATGGCGTTATGGCAAGTCCACTTATCACCTTTAAAAATATTGGTAACTGTTATACAAAAAGTCACTTTTTACCAGTGTTCGAAAACAAACACTAAATATCGCTCTTTAGTGTTCGGTTCGGTAGATTTGTGGAAAACACAAACGCTAATAATATTTGTGTAGTAACAAATTAAAACAAATAACGTTTCCCTGTTGTCATCTTTCGAACACGCAAATAACTCTGTTCTTATCCAACTCAACAAAAAGATGAGAACATTTAATTCCGTTCGGTTTTTTAAAACCACAAACTTTATTTTGTTCGCTTAATTAATGTTCATTTAAAATACAGATACGAAAAAAAACAGAAAGTTTGCAAAATAACTTTAAACAAACAAAACATATACACAATACATAAGCAAGCTATTCGTGCTGCGGTCGTTGCTAAAATTTTTTGTTTGTACATTTCTTTATCAACTTAAAAAAAATTAAACGTTATAGAACATTAAAATATAATGTTTGTCTACAGTATCATTACAATTGTTCTGTCTTTTAACTAAAAACAGAACACTATATAGTAAATGTTCCGGTCTTATTTGAAAATAGTTACGAACGGTATTAAGGGTTGTGTTCGTCCACACAAACACTAAAAAATAGATATAGTTCCTGGGTGTGTGAGCAGAACGCTTTGTTCTGTTTGTTTTCGAACACTGCATTTTTCACAAAAAGTCTAACTTTAAGCAACAATTCAACTTAATTGCTTAGAGAAAATTTGTATGCGCAAATTTAGTTTTGATATAAAAAGTCAGCTCGAGGCCACTGTAACTTTTTGCATTTTTTATAAATATAATTATTGTACAAAGACAGCTTTAATGGCGATTTCTTGTCTGAGCAATATGTTGCATATATGTAACATGTACTACATTTTTAGTTCGTTTGCACAAAAATACAACTTTGGGAAACATTTTCAATATCGTTGGTGATTATGCTGCATGAAAAGCATGTAAATATGTTGCATTATTTACCCTTACTTTTAAAACTTACACTTTTAACTCGAAATATTCTACTCCATTTCGAAAACAGCATTTTTTATTTTGACGGAAAATTATAATAAATAAACCAGCTTGTTTTGTTCGATTGAAGTTGTAGAAAATGTAACACTTGGTGTGATTAAATGTAACATTTTAGAGCTGTTACATGTATATAATGTAACATATTTTTCTCAGAAAGCAAATCGTCAATGAATTAAAAGACTGCCTAAACAGGGGTTATTCACCAGTTCCATAAATTTTAAAGCAACTTTCTTATTTTCGACTTTTTTAAACACTTTTTTTCCATTGTAATTTGGCATCAATGTGCATAAAAACGATTTAATGACTTACAATCAGACTGCTATTGTCACTCGTCCTCATCAAAAAGTAAATGCAAAAAAAGGCAAACAAACACTCATACGAAACCCAAAACAAACATTCAAACACACAGATAATGTGAACGTTAAGAGAAGAAAATACTCAAGCTGCACGGTTTAAAAGGATGGCAATTGAAACAAAACAAAATAAGAGATGAAGTGAAATGTTTACACAACATTCAACCAACAAATGGGCCATCATAATACCAAAATAAAAAGTAAATTTACCAAAATGTAACTGAGAATGTACATAAAGTTACATTTAGCTGCATACACAGACTGCAAAAAAAAATAGGAATAATGCTTGCAATAGTGCTGGGAAAATAAGTCTTAAATCAACACACCTGCATTTACAAATATCCACTCAAATACACTTGCAAACTCATGAACTCTTAGTTCATGGTCTCAGACTTTAACATACAAACATTTTCAAAGCGAATATGGTATCGAATATATACTGCAATCTGCATAAGTTTACTTTTTCAGTTTTTAAAATTAAATCTCCTTCATACTTTTCACTTCGTTCCGTTTTTCCACCCATCCACTTCTGCACTTAATGGCTCTGATTGTTTTTCATTCTGTTTTATTTGCGTCTTTCAGATACTATGCCATCGTTAAGCCGTTAAAGTATCCGATTAGCATGACAAAACGCGTTGTTGGCATTATGATACTCAATACATGGATTTCGCCAGCTCTGCTATCCTTCCTGCCCATCTTTATTGGTTGGTATACCACCGATGATCATAAGAATTTTGTGAAATTACATCCGGACCGCTGTGAGTTCATTGTAAATAAACCGTATTGTGTCATCTCTAGTTCAATATCATTTTGGATTCCATGCACCATTATGATTTTCACCTATTTGGCAATATTTCGTGAGGCAAATCGTCAGGAGAAACAGATGATGATGCGTCATGGTAATGCAATGTTAATGCATCGGCATTCAACGGTTGCCGGAACCGGAAGTAAGTAGAAACACTTGAAAAAATCATGAATTTTATTTTCTCTTTTCTTGTGACATTGTGTAATTAAAATTGAGGCGTTAAATGACAGACAAAATGTTTGCAAAACAGTGTTGCATGCAAAGTTGCAAAGTCAAATGGCCGGAATAATAAATTCGCAAAAATTGCAAATTATCTAAAAACGAATAAATGATTCTTCTAGAGTTTTTGGCAAGGTGTTGCAAAATGAATAGCAAATGCAAATTTCATTTTAATGAGAAAGTAGTTTTGATAAATTGTTCGAAAGGTTAATGAATGCTATAAATTGCAGTTTATTAAAAATTCAAAAATGATGTTTAAAATGTGCATAATTAATTGTGTAGCTTATTGTAGTATCAAGCATTAACTTTTGAAATTCAGATAAGTCATATTATTGAATAAAGTGATTTAAGAAAATGTTTGTTTATTTATTTATCATTCTGCAGTACAAACTAAGCCCTACACGCAAAAAAAACATGGATAAAAAACCATATTTTGTTGTTTTCCTCGATGACAACAAACTAACTGTTGTGGTTTTCAGCATAAGTTTTTCAACGATTTATAAAATTGTATCTATCGTTTTTATGTGTCTTTTAGCGTTAGGTTTATTAGCCAACCATAATCCAAGATTTATGTTACGGCTAACAAAAGAAAAATTAATCCAACCCTACTCAAATCAGTTCGAAGCGGTATTAATAGTACGCTGAGTACGGATTTTCTTAAATCAATTACAGAAAGATTGATTCAAGTTCGGATTTTCCATCGCGAAATACCTAACTTATCCAAATTTAATCTCGAATTCGTACTTGAAATAATCCGAAAACGAGATTGTTTTAAGTAAAACAATCAGCGCTTGATTCAAATATTATAAAGTTGATTTAATCCGGAAGTCGTACTTGAAGAAAACCAAAAGAGAAATTAGAAGTAAAATTCTATTATGATTGATTTACTTAACTGTGTTACACCTTACAGAACTTCAATTATAAAACACCAGCATCATTTCCATTATGGTTTTTACTTTAAAAACTTAACCCCATATTCATAAAAAAAATTTTTATTTATAAAACTGTTATTTCTGTAGCTTAAAACTGCCAGATAATCCTAAGATCGCCACTTATCAGGGTCCATTCGGATACCACATGAACAAGCCGCTCCTAGCTCATTATAAATCCTGGATATATATATACACTCAAAATATTATGTAGTTAAATTCAAACGAAAATTCATTTTAAACAAATAAAAATTCATTTAGAAAACGGATCATTTACATTTCATTTAAAACAAATAATTTTTACATTCATTTTTTAATTTTTTATTTATTGAACATCATATTCGTTAAAATTTAATAGTTTTTTTCTTTTAAAAAATATATTTCAACCGACAAAAATCAAACTACATTAAAAAAAATAAAAACGAAAAAACATTAGTTTTTGGTAGTTTGTTTTTTGAATAACAAACATAAATGTTAAAAAATAAAATTATTTGTAAAATAACTATATTTTTATTAAATTTTAACAGTATGGAAAACGAATTTTTTAACCCACAGTTACTGTAATAATTTTATGAGTGCACAGATGTGTTTAACCTTTAATTGAAACTCAAATTAAATAACGGAAGACTTTTAAAATTTTAAGTTTAGGACATTACAACCTTAGAGGACCTTCGAAATGCTAATACTCTTTTTAATTGTTCGGTTAAATAGCTTTTGAAATGGATACTAGATAACTTCGGTTACGAAGATAGAAAACATTAAAGGCATAGCTGCATTTTCGAATTTTTTTTATCAAAAATTTTGAAATTTTGCTAAAAAAAAACTATTTTTTTTTTTTTTTTTTTGAGAAAAAAATATGTTTCTAAACAGACAGCGCATATAAGAAAACAGGCAATTTAATTGAGGAATTTCGTTTTCTTAGTGTTTTTAATAAACTAAGCCGTTTTTGAGTTGCGCGAATAAATGCTGTGAAACCTCCTTCATATCTCAAAAACAAGAGTTAAATTAAAAAAATTGTTAGCACCACTGAATTCAGCTTAACCGAATAAGGTTACAATACCATGTGCCCCGCTTGTCGAAAAAATTGTCGAATTCTAGCACAGTGTAATTTTTCTTGGTTATGTGTTAAACAAGAGGAAAAATTTGAAATTTATTGCCGAATATTTGCAATTTAATTATTAATGTAATTGTAAAAGAGTTTTTGTTTTTGAATAATTTAGGATTTCTTTACTTTTCATTTTATTGAAATAATAGAATATAAAAAAGACCCGTTGTTGTATCTAAATGAATCATGAAATTATAAATTTACTTACTCAATTTCTCAGTACTCGATTATCCATTATTCCTCTAAAGATTTTGAACCAAAGATATTTTTTCGCATTTAAAACTTTTTGAAACAATTTATTTTTATACAAAAATATACAAATTAATTTTCTACCAAAAAAAAAAAAAACACAAATTGTTAATATGACAATTTACAAACATATTAAGGGTTTTCATGATATCGCTTAAAAGGCTTGAAATCTATGCAAAATGTGCCTTTTTCCGCCCTCGCAAATGAACTGTCACAAATTGTATGACACTCTTAAGCTTGCGCTGTTCAATTACACTGGTTTACAGCCAAAAAATACCAAGAACGCCACATGCTTAGATAAGTCAATTGAGACCTCCTGATCTTATATCAAATTCCGTTTTTTGTTAAATACTGATGGACGCCGAATATAGTGTGTGATCAATGAAGATGAAAATATTGTCGTTCCACAAAATCCTTAATAAAAACTTTATTTTTCATCCGATTTTTTTCAAATCACGCTTAAAATGTTGGTAATTAAATATACTATTTGGTTAAAAAATAAAACATTCCAGATCTTTCATGTGCTATTTATCGTAGCAATTTTATTCATGATTTTTTTTTTTTGCATTTTTTGATGAAAATATTGTCGTTCCACAAAATCCTTAATAAAAACTTTATTTTTCATCCGATTTTTTTCAAATTACGCTTAAAATGTTGGGTATTAAATATACTTTTTGGTTAAAAAATAAAACATTCCAGATATTTAATATAACGTAGAAAAAAAATTTTGAACTTTGAGGTGCTATTACTCAGCCATTTCTTATCAGATAAAAATTTTCAGCATATCGACGGAAAAGGCATTTAACTACCTTTCCAACGATATACCATTTATTTCGAACTCGGACTTTTTGGTTGGGCTCCACAAGGGTTTGAGTCGGACCAACCGAAAAACACAAAAGTGCCGTTATCTAAAAAGCGGTACTTAGGAAAAAAATTACAGCGTTTTTCGTGTTCAAGAGGTCCCAATTAACTTATCTAGGCATGTGGCGTTCTTGGTACTTTTCCAAACTAAAAATTTGTAAAGCAGTGTTATGCATTTGTACAACCAGTTCTTTTAAGGTCGTTTTCAATGAAAAATCCAAGTCTTTATAAATCACAAAAAATAAATTCTACAAATAATTTGAGCAAATTCGGCTTTTGGCTTTCTTTGAGCATTTTAATAAACAAATTTCAACTTTTAATTTTATATTTTTGTATGGATGTTTCTTGCAAACTGACATCAATTGTTTAAAATTACACAAAAATTAAAAAGGTTCTTCATGAAACGAGTCTCGCAAGTTTGCACAAACGGCAATTTTAAGCGATTTTTTTAAAAATATTAGAAAAGTAATTAGTATTGTGGTAATTTTGTTGAAATATTTATGGTTTTTAATCCAAATTTTTAATATTTTTAATCTGAGGTGATCGAGTGGTAGCGATCGAAACATGTCAGGGTAACCAGCCGCCTGGGTTCGAATCTCAGGTCAGCCAAGAAAGAATCATTATCAATAACAATTTTATTTTATTTTCATGTTGTAAAATTTCTTTCTTCGTAAAAATAATTTGATGAAAATTAAATTTGATGAATTTAAGCCTGATTAAAAATATTAATAATATTAGAAAAGTTTTAAATATTCTTTAATTACTAAATAACTTTTGTTATTTTTATCTGTGTTTCAAGCCCTATAAAATTTCAGCAATGTTTTTGTTTGAAAGACTATATTATTTTTTAAGATCTTTATTCGTTATTTTTTACAAGAGTAGAAAAAAGGCAAAGCAAAAAAAGCATAGCAAAAGTGCACGACTTTAAAATGTATATCGGCATTTCCCCAGAATGGTCTACCAGACCGAAGAAATAAAATGTTGATTATCATCGTCTTTTATTGTTTATTATTATGTTCTTGTCTATGTGCTTATAAAAGAATGGTTTCCTAGCATATCTGAGCTGTTTTACTTGAGGAAATTGGGCTGGAAACTGGAAAATTTTATAATTTCCTGTATTTTCTACTTCTAAAGACATTTTTATATACTTATTTTACATGCAAGAAATATGTTATGTTTACACTCTTTCCCCATAATCTCTTCATTACAATCAATTGTAAAAGGAGTATTAAGTTTTTTTGTTAAGGAAACTTGAAGACATTTATGGGAAAATGCGTGCTGATAATAATAAAAAAAACATACGGAAAAATCGTACGTTCGCGATCCGTACGTTCGCGACCGGTACATAAGCCAATTAAACAAAAACCAAGAGAAATATTTTATTTTGTAAATACAGGATGGAGACCTACATTAATACACTTTTGAAAACTCCGTTTCATTACGCAGATTTTTACATTTCACTACTGTCAGCCGAAGTTGACTTCTATTTTGCGTATCGAATCGCAAAAATAAAAGTAAGGAAAAGTTTTGTTTTCTATATTATCTGTACATCAAAAGCGTACGAACGTACGTTCGTGACCCCAGGAAATGCCCATATATTTTTAAGTCTCTTAAGCCCGCTTTAAATCTTTAATTTTTGTGATACAACTCCTCTAAAGTTTTTTGTATGCATTCAAAAGATACACATCGCTAACTTATAATTGTTTTTTACTCTAGTACACAAGCAAATATTGCGTATCAAATGCTTTGCCTAAAGAATATTATTTTGCCATTATTTTGTTAGAAACTTTCCATTTCCCGAAATTATGCTTTGCACGAGACTTCTAAATAAAAGATAACAAAAATGAAACAAACAAACAACCTACAAACAGAAGCAAAGTTTAGAATTCTAGCGATACAAGCGAATGTCTGTGTATTGGGCACAATAGTGGTGTAAACAAAAAACAAACATGTGAAAGTAATTTATGAGTGTGAATACATTGAAAATTGTATTTTGCTTACAGGTGTACTTAGCATGTTTATGGGCATTTAGATAAGGTGTAAAATACTGTTAATAGAACAGTTACTGAATATTAAATACAAACATGTGTATGTTTTTACTATAACACAGAAGATAAGGCATTAATAAGGAACTAGTTAGATATTTATTATTACCCCGCCTGGCTCAAACTTTATAAAAAAAAGGAACATGCAACAAAACATTAAAACGAAACAAATAAAACAACATTTTACTAGTAATAAAGATGCCAAAACTTTTTTAATATTAATAACTTATTAATCAATAAAACCAATTAAAAATTTACAGCAGTGAGCGTATGAGTTATATTAATTATAATGTAAAGTATACGCCTAGAGCCCCAAAAAGTTAGTAGTTTGGTAGAAATGCGTGCAACAAATTTTCGCTGCTATGTTAGAATTTGTGTGTTAATTTATGGGCACACTATGCAAATATTTTACGTACCACATTAAGCAGTTTTCTAATCAAACATTTGCTTTATTTTACATAACGTTTCTTTGATTAAATATCAATTTATACAATCTGGGAATTTATTTCTCATGGTGAGTAACATTTATATTATAAATTTTCATATTAATTCGTATTATTAGTCAAAATACAATTTTAACCCTTAAATGCCTGGTGTATCTTTAAAGATACAACCATTGAAAAAATTCCTGCGGCCACAGTTTTGGCTCAATTTCAATAAAACTGGTTTCATTTTGTTCAGAACATTGCTGTTATTCAGAAAAAAAATATAGTGTACTTATATCTACAAGAGAAAAAACAAAAATTGCAGTCAAAGTAAAAAAAAATATTTTTCCAAAATTTACTAAATTTACTTTTTTTAGTGTAATTTTTTTTAAAACAAGTAATACTTTTTGATTAAAAAAAAATTCTAAGTGGTTTCAAAATGTTTTCTGTAGTGAAATAAATTGGATGGAATAAATCTGATAATCGAGCTTTAAGCTGTTACACTTTTATTGGTTGTATCTTTAAAGATACATTGTGCATTCCACGCATATTCTTGATTTACGTTATACATACTATTTGTACTACATTGTTGTTCGTTTTCATTCATATTTTACTCTTTGCATGAAGAAGTTGACTTGTCTGGAGCATAGTAATAAATCTTTATGAATGTGTATTGTCTTAATTACAATTTTTATGTAATATAACTAGTATTTTTACATAATTTTATATATAAGATCACTTTTTGAGTTATGGCGAGTTCGATAAGAGTTGGTCGAATTATGATGACTGCTGATGACATACGTGAAATACTTTGTAATAGCGAAGATATAGGTGACGATAGTGACGACAGCATTGGAGGAGGTAGTGATGATTTTAGTGGGGAAGACGAAGAAGAGGCGGGAGATCGTACTGTAAAGGCCACACATATGGAGATAATTGCAGATGCAAATGAGTGTGAGAATCAGAACGAAATCGATCTCAATACATCTGTTCAAGATTTCTTTCTCGAAATGATCAATGATGACACTGATCCGGGAGATATGATAGATTTAAATACAAGCAATATCGAAGACATTGATTCTGAGGCATGTAATTTCTCCGGGATTATTCCTTCCAGACATACTAACACTTGGAATAATTTTCCACTTCAATTTCGTGATGTAGAAATAAATTGTAAGTCTTCCGAATTCGAGAAGGTAATTTGGAAGAAAGGCAACATTCAGTTTAATGACCAACAAGTAAGGTTTAGAGGTGAAAGTAGTTTGCCTCAAAACATAATGTCTTTGGAAACACCTTATCAAGTTTGGAGATTTTTATTTCCTGAAACTTTGGAACAACATATAGTTGACGAAACCATAAAATATGCTGGACTTGATGAGACATTTCGATTTGATATACCCGAATTACGGAAATATATTGGAATAGTTTTTTACATGACTTACCACAACCTTCCAAATATTAGAGATTATTGGTCTGAAAAACCTAATCACTCCGTAAATGTAATAAAAAATCAAATGACTGTACGGCGTTTTGAAAAGATACGGGAATTCATTCATTTCAATGATAAAAATAACCAGCCATCTAGTGAGGATACAAATCGAGACCGCCTTTATTTAATCAGACCTATTATTGACACTCTGAATGCAACTTTTGGAAGTGTGCCCAAACTAGATCGACTCTGTGTTGATGAGCAAATATGTTCCACCAAAATTAGAAGCTACATGAAGCAGTACTTGCCTAATAAACCAAAAAAATGGGGATTCAAATTGTTCGTTCTATGCGATACAACTGGGTATGCTTATAAGTTTGAAATTTATAATGGAGCACCAGAAACACCAGCTCCAGCTGAACCGGATCTTCAACCTTCGGCCAATGTTGTGATTCGGTTACTAAGAGAAGTACCGAGGTTTCAAAATTATATAATTTACTTTGACAATTATTACACTACCGTACCATTGGTGGTGTATTTGCGGACGCAAGGCATACTTTCGGTTGGTACCATTCGACGAAACCGAATAAAAAATTGCAAGCTGCCTGATGAAAAAACCATGCAAAAGTTTGAACGCGGTACTAGTCATGAATTCATATGCAATATATACGGAATTGATGTAACTTCACTCTCGTGGAAAGACAATAAGATTGTGAATTTAGTTTCAACATATGTGGGTGTTAAACCTATATCTGATAGTGTTGGAAAAAAATCGGCGCAATCTCTAACGGTAAAAAGATATGACAAAAAAGAAAAAACTGTCAAAATGATTCCATGTCCTCAAATTATAAAGGACTATAATGAACACATGGGTGGTGTCGATTTAATGGACAGCTCGATGAGCCGTCACAAGATAAAAATAAAAAGCCGAAAATGGACAAATAGAGTTTTCTATCATCTTTTGGATATGACGGTGGTCAATGCTTGGTTATTATACAAAAGAATTAATAAAGATCGACCTGGGTTCAAACCCATGCGCTTAATTGATTTTAAATTAGAAATAGCTGACACTTTATTCACACTAAACTCGACACAAGCTTCTGTTCGTGGACGACCACGTATTGAGGCAGAAATCTATGAAAAACGCTTCAAACCAAATTCTCATACTCCACCTCCTAAGGACACTAGATTGGATAAGATTGATCATTGGACAGCAATTGATAAGAAGGGACGATGCAAATTTCCGAACTGCGCTGGACAAACCAGGATGTACTGTACTAAATGCAAAGTGAATTTATGTTTAACTGGAGAAAAAAATTGCTTTTATAACTATCATAATTCATAAAACAAGTGCAATCAGGGCAATTCTGAATAAAATTCCGCGTGAAATTTCTTTCTTTTCCAATTAGAATTTTAATTGTTTTCCCTATTACAAGTTTGCTATTGTTTGAAATTGTTTCCCGGGAAGAAATTCTCTCTGAATTTTGTTCAGAATTGTCCTCAATTAATTTAACAAATGTATAAGTATTTATTATTTGAAGTACATCTACCTATTTTTCATTTATTTTTAATTATTTTTCTGAATTATTTTTAAATATTATTTTAAGTGTATTTTAAATACTTTTTAATCTTTTTAAACTTTTTGAAAAATATTATTTTAATAAAATTTCTAAACAAAATCTTTTATTTTGGTATGTCTGTATAGGAATCATAATTTCTGGGTAAATGCACAGTGTATCTTTAAAGATACAACCAGTTTTTTATAAATAACTTTAACAAAAAAATTTTTTAAAAAAAAGTAAAAACGCAGTTATTTTCTATTTACATTTTGACACAATATATATTTTTTTTGAGAAAATCGGTGACCTTGGGCATTTAAGGGTTAAATGCTTTAATACTTAATAGTCTTATTCCTTCAATATTTTCCAGGAATATGAAAATTTATAAAATAAATGTTACTCACAATGAGAAATAAATTCCCACATTCTATTTGTTAAATTAATTAATTTAAATTAATAAAATTTACAATAGGCACTATCCAGTTATAGAATCTAAAGAATGCTGACAAAGGCCGTAGCGGGCCTGAAAATGCATTACATTCTGCTGGTATCTAACAGTTGTATCAATTGTCTGTACAATTTACTTCATTGCTAGCCAAAGGACAGCTTAAGTAAGCCTCGTAACAGAAATATACAAACGAAAATTCTGCTAGTGCATAGAAAATATTCCTGAAAACTATTGAAGGAATAGGACTTTTAAGTATTAAAGCTTTTAAAATTGTAATTTGATTTAGAATACACATACGAATTAAAATGAAAATGTATCAATTTATACTTTATAAATTATTTGTTACTAAAATATTCTAAGCATAGAAGACGACTGGAATAGAGAACATAATTTAGGAACAAACTAATAAGCATTGGCAAATGACAAACAAGTTAAGTAGTCACGCTTTTTTCATTTTATCTTTTCTTAGTCAAATATTTGTTTAGTGTGAATATCCCGTTAGTTTGTTGTTAACGAATATAAGAGTTGTTAAAAAATTTACACCATAAATGTTTTATAAAGTAATTAATTTTAATTATCGCCATTTGTTTATATCACGTGAGTGTTTTTTCTAACTTTATTGTGTTTTTTTTTATCGATTTTAATTAATTAGGTGAAGCTTTAAGCGGTTCGGGCTCATCGAAAACTTTAACGCTGCATGAGGTGGAACAGGATCACACACCAACGAAAGATAAACATTTAATTAAAATGAAACGAGAACACAAGGCTGCAAGAACTTTAGGTATAATAATGGGTACATTCATACTCTGTTGGCTGCCATTCTTTTTGTGGTAAGTATTAAAGTACTGTTGTATTAAAAAATATATGGGGTAGAAGGGGGACTATTCGCCATAGGAGCACATCTGCCATCAACAATTTTCTTACAAATTAGCTTATCGTTTTTGATGCCTTAGCCGATCTTCTACGCGTTTCTCGTTGATATTAAATTTTTCAACATTTACAGTTTTGTTTTTAATATTAATAACACAAGTGTTTTTTGTAATATAATTTGAAGTTTTTGTTTGTCGAAGAAGCTATTCATTTGACTTTTTGAATAAGATAATTATGCAAAAAACAATTGTTTAGCACTTGAGACTCTATCTGGGGAGTGTATTAAAACTTGATCGTGTAACCCTCAAGTAAAATAGAAAAAAATGTATATTCTAATACTTATGGTGTTTTCCATGTATGCTACCATTCGCGCGGGTTTTTGTTCTATTCTAAAAATATATGCAAAAATGTGAAAGATTGTCGTTTTCTTTTCTAAATATGTTGCAACAATAAATGGCAAATTTGTTCCATTTCTTACCCGCTGTTCAGTGTTGCCGCTTTGTGGGTAATTACCCGAATTTGATATAATTTTTATTGTCATGGAAAGAGCGTGGATAATTCCTCTTAGGTGTAATTTGAAATTCGTACTTCAGTTACCCAAATAAAATCAAGATTCGATTTCAGTGGTGACACTGCATGTCACTAATAAAATAAACAATGTTGATTCACTTGGTGCTGGTTTATCAGCATACTCCAGTGACTTGGCCCGCCCTACGGAAAACAAGCAAGAGGTGTCACATCGCGCGGCCTTAAAATCTAATTGACTGTTTATTTTCTCTAAATCAACACATCGCCTGATTTTCAAAGTAAATTTGGATACTTTGGTGGCGTTGTTCAAGCATAAATCTATTCATGATGACGTGCCTGAGCAAAAAGTGAAAGCAGTATGACAGTTCATTTGACAGCTTACCTTTCGTAAGCTCTAGGGGACTAAAAAACAGCCATTATAAAGAAATGACAATGAGCATTTTGAACCTTCCCTAGATATACTCGTATGCAACCAAATCTGGAAGTTAAACTCATTATTTTAGGGGTTTTATTAATTATTTTTTAAGTCTTTAATGTTATTTTTGTTAATTTTTTAAAAATTACAATAAGAATCTTAACAGTTTGACTAATATTGATATTCTTTCAATAAGTTTGTTGTGTTCTTGCTTCCTTGTAAATGTCTTTTTATTAAATAAAACTTCAATTTTATATCAGCTGTAATTTTATTTAAATCGGGTAATTTTGCTTATTCTCAAGTGTATTTTTAAATTTTGCTGGTGGAAACACTGCCGCAGTTATAACTGAGTGTGAGATAATACCCTTTTTTGCATCTGCGTAAAGTACTTTTTTATGCAAGCAAGTATTTTTTTTTTTTTATTGTGGTTTTTCTTTTGTTTGCGTACAATTTGCGTTATATTGTGATGGATATAAAAACTTTTAGTTTTTCGTTTGTTTTACTTTTATTTAATAATTATATTTTTTGTCGCAAAATTTTTAACAACAGCTGACATTAATTATTGAAAATCAGTGCTGTTAACGCTTATGGAATTCAAAAAAAAAATTAATGTTGAAAATTGCTTCAAGCGTGATGAATATCGCTTTTGGTACAAACTTTGCATTCAATATTTAACACGCTAAATACACATAAGTGTTGAGTATAAAACGTATCTATTATTTTGGTTCATTGGTTTGTAGAAAATGTACCACTTTGTAAGGGTACGTGTAACCTGTTAAATATATTACACAAATAATAATAATAATGCATTATTATTTTTTAGAAAAGAAAACACCATTAGTCAAACCTTTTTTCAATAGCACTAGAGGTAGAACAACAAGTGGAAAACTTAAGCGCATGAAAAATGACAGGTTACACAACGCTTGTATTTTCTGTCAGCTATTTTTAATTTATTTAACACTCTGCATATACCAAGCTACGGCTCTTTTTTTTTTTTTGTTTTTAAAGTCTTTGCGCTTTTGTGTACGGTTTCCGACTGCATATTTTTTAACAATTCCTAATATTTTCCAATCCAGATTCTATCTATGAAACAGTGTCTTCATATTTAAAAAAATGTTTACCGAAATACATCGTTTTTATTACGATTACTATGTTGTCACCGCTTAAAAGTGCAACGTTTCATGAAATTTCCAAATTGCTAGGAAGCCTAGCTCTAACCTCGTAAACAAAGTTTTTGATAAAACGAATGTAACTTTCTCTTATCACTTTTTTATCATTTGAAATCTTAAAATCTTTACAAGCCTTCTAATAATTGTACCCAAAATAGCAAAGTTCAACTAAATCATCCTCTATATAATCGTCTTTTAAAAAATGGTAGAAAAAAAATAAAAATTGTAAAAAGCACTGAAGGTACTAACGAAAAATTGCAAAAGCACCAAGTTAGTGCTTTTGTTTAGTTTGGCACTATGGATAAAATTTTGGCGTTTTGATGCATCAAAAAGCACCATAAATAGTGCCAAAAGCACTAAGTTGGCATCACTGTTTACAATAAATATGGTGTTGTTGCCGTAACCATGCCCAGGCATATTTTTTCTCTGCGTGTGGGATTAAGATTCATATAAAAGCTATTTTTGCATTCAAAAATTTTTAACAAGTGTCCAAATGTGCTTTAAAAGCTGGAATATACACTATAAACTAAAGAATGCTCTTTTGCAAAAAAATGCACTAACAAATCGTTGCGGAATTTTACAAAAAGCTTAAAAAGGTGTCAATATTTTGTTTTTGCCTCCATTGGTCGTAGAAAAAACTTGTAATTGCATACTTACTGTGTCCCTGGCGACTTTCAAGTTTGTTTTTTAATTTTCATTCCATAATTTACATAACTGCATTAATTTCATTAAATTTTAATAGTCGCAACCATAAACTGTTAATGTCGTTATCACACTTATAAATTATTAAAATAAATTCTTACTATCACAAAAACCAACGTAATTTTATAAAAAACTAGCTTAACCCGGTGCGCTTTGCTACACTGCTTAAACCACTTCTTCAGTTGAGAGATATTTAATATATGCATCCTATGGAAGGTTTTTCCCCCCTGCGCCTTCCCGCTTTATTTTTATTTTCAAAAGTGTAGTATACCATAAGTTTGACTTCTACAAAGTTTGAACATTCTAACTTTAATAGCTTTTTAGATATCCGATATTAAACATTGGCGTCCTATGGGGGGTAACACTTCCCCCGCTGCTATTTTGTTTTAATTTTGGGGCTCAGAAGATCCTACTACCAAAAGTTCAACAAATTGCTTGCAGCGGTTCTTATTAATATTGCTATCTATGAGGGGTACTGCTCCTCCTCTGTGTACCCCGCCCATTTTTATATTGAAATTTATAGTTTACCATAGTAGTAGCTGTAACCACGTTTGAAGACTCTTTAATAGTTCTTCTGTTGAGCGATATTTAATTTATGCATCCTATGGACGGTAGTTCCCCCCTTGCGCCTACCCGCTTTATTTTTATTTTCAAAAGTGTTGTATACCATAAGAGAGACTTCTGCAAAGTTTGAACATTCTCACTATAAAAGTTCTTAAGATATGCGATATTAACCATTGACGTCCTATGGTGGTACCACTTCCCCCGCTGCTATTTTATTTCAATTTTGGGGCTCTTAAGATCCTACTACCAAAAGTTCAACAAAATGCGTGCAGCGGCTCTTAATTATATTTCTATCTATGAGGGGTACTGCTCCTCCCCTATCAACCCCGCCCATTTTTATATTGAAATTTATATTTTACCATAATAGTAGCTTTAACCACGTTTGAAGACTGTCCCTTTAATAGTTCTTCAGTTGATCGATATTTAATATATGCATCCTATGGGAGGTATTTCCCCCCCTGCGCCTACCGCTTTATTTTTATTCTCAATAGAGTAGTATACCATAAGAGTGACTTCTACATAGTTTGAACATTCTCACTATAACAGTTCTTAAGATATGCTATATTAAACATTGGCGGCCTATGGGGAAAACCACTTCCCCCGCTACTATTTTATTTACATTTTGGGGCTTAGGAGATCCTACTACTAAAAGTTCAACAAAATGCGTGCAGCGGCTCTTTATATATGCGATATTTAATATTGGCATCCAATGGGGGATACCAATTCCCCTGCCCCTATCGAAAAAATAAGTAGCCTATTTTATTTTTAGGGCTCACATGATTTTACTGTAAAAATTTTAGGAAAATCGGTTCAGTAGTTTAGGAGTCTATAAGCCAACAAACAAACACACAAACAAACAAACAAACAAACATACAAACATTTTTCATTTTTATATATATAGATATACAAACATATTGCTACCAATAACTTTTAAAACAATAAATTTTCAAATGGTTTTTATAACATTAAAATATTCATTAAATAAATTTTAACCAGGTTTATAAATTAAACTTTTTGCTGACATGCCGCATGAAAAGATGGAATTTTTGCACAAAAACCATTTTTTATGGCGGTCCAAATCCATACAAAGCAATTTAGCCACACAAAGAAGTTTAAAAAAAAAACAAACTACAAAATATTTTCTAGCTAAAAATTCTATAAATTTTTATTAAAAACTTAAAAAAAAAATAAAAAACTGTGTAGATAAACTTTTAAAACACATAATCAAAACTATGAACATCACAGAAAAACTTTAACAAAAATATGTACATTTGTAGTTTTAATCGAAATAAAAACAATAATTTATTAAGTTGCTTTAGTTTTTAGAACAACTGTTTTTTAGATTTATAATTCTATAACTGTTTTTATTCAAACCACAAACTCTAGTTAAATTTATATACTTTAAAAGAGCAAATAAATAAAGGAGTTTTTTTTTACCAAAATGTGCTTTAAAAAACCAAACTTTCATTGAAATAGTACTTATAAAAGGTACTGTTTTAAACCAAAAAAAATAAAAACACTTTTGATGTGTGTGAAAATTTATAATAGAACAACCAAAACTAGAGCGGAATAAATTTTTATGTCAAGACTTCTCATTTTCATACAGTGTTTACGAAACAAAACGCGTGCCGCTCTTGTTTAAGTAAGTAAAAAAAGCTAAAAAATTTCGCATACGATAAAAAAAAATATTAAAAAATATCGCATGCTTTAAAAAATATTATAAAAAAAATTATATTTTTTTAATCCAAATTTTTAATATTTTTAATTAGGCTAAAGTTCATGAAATTTAATTTTTCATTAAATTATTTTTATGAAGAAAGGAATTTTACAACATGAAAATTAATGAAAATTGTAATTGATAATCTTTCATTCTTGACGTGGCTAAGGCACGAGCTCTATGTGTTCATTTGTCCTTCAAGTTGTGCTGAAAAAAGATCAACAGAAAAGAAAAAGACAAAATGAAAAAACAAAAAATGTACTTGGACTTCAAGAAAAATTCTTGACGAAAGTACGAAAAAACAGAAATAAGGAAAAACATGTAAAATCAATTAAAATGGGTAATCATTCAGGAAAGCAAATTTCGATCTACCAAATGTTAGAATACAACTTAGTTTAAGGATTGATGTTTGACTATTGACGTCAACAGACGTCGATGGCTGCGAGTGTAAGACGGCAAAACCATCTGAGGAGATTGAGTGGTTGCAATCGAAACATGTCATGGTAACCTGCCGGCCGGGGTTCGAGCCCCAGCCACGTCAAGAATGAAAGATTATCAATAACAATTTTAATTAATTTTCATGTTGTAAAATTCCTTTCTTCATAAAAAAATAATTTAATGAAAAATTAAATTTCATGAACTTAAGCCTAATTAAAAATATTAAAAATTTGGATTAAAAAACCATAAATAGTTCAACAAAATAACCGCAATACTAAAAATCATATTTTTAAAAAAATTTATTTATATTTTTCACACTTTTATCAACATTTTATTTAATTGTTGTTACGTTTATATTTTGGCTAATTCCCTTTTTAATAAGGTATCGAGTTATTTTTATTATAAAATAAGTACTCGCTCTTATTTACAGTTACAAACTTTATTCTATAATTAGTAACAATAATGTTTTCTTTTTACCCACTTACAACTACAATTCGAGTCGGAAAGAACCCAACCAATTGTAGGGGGATGTAAGAAAAGATAAACTCACGGTTTATTTTTGGTGTTTTGTTTAAGCTTTGATATTGTTACAAGTAAGACTTAGAGTGTTTATTACTCTTATTCGCTTTAGGGCTTTATTTGTTTAATATGTTTGGCTTTTCTAAAATCTTTGGAAATGGTTTCCTGATGATCTGGCCTAAGCAACCAGTGAAATACGCATAGAAGCTAGCTTTCCCTCAACAATAAATTTCAGTGTATTTAGCAAATATGAAAAAAATTGGGAATTTAGCACGTCATACAAAAATCTTAATAATAAATTTTGTATTCCCGTAAATAACTTTGATGTTTGTTAAGGTTCACAAAATTTATCCACTTCTGTTAGTTACGAATTGAACTGCCTAGGCTGTTTTTTTAATTTCTCAGTTAAACAAGGTCTAGTTTATCGGAAAACAAATTTGTGGCGCCATTCCCAAGTTTTTATATCAATAATGAAAAAAATAAAAAAAATCACATTTCGCATAAAAAACCCAAGTTTCAGATTACGTCAAACTAAGTTTAAACTTAGTTTAAATCTCAAAAACCCGGCCTTAATTACTCAAATAAAATTTAACTAATATAAATGTGTTAGGATGTATTAAAAGTTAATAACCGTTTTCTCCTAGTTTTATTTTCCTTCCTGTATTTTTTTTTTTTTTTTATTTTTTTTTATTTTTTTTTTTTATTTTTTTTTTTTATTTTTTTTTAATTCCCTATGCTAATCCCTATGCTAATAATTAATTTTTCAATAGATTTGATTCCCAGAGATAGAAAGATTTGGACACAATGGTCACTTTAAGTAAACTTTTTCGAAATTCATAAATCTTAATATTGAGTGACTAATAAACTATTCAAGAAAAAATTAATTCGCATTTCATAAAAACTTTAAGATTTGGTGTTAATATTCGTATTTTCTTTATAATATTTTTCACCTCAGGTGGAAAAGGGTATATATAAGTTTGTCATTCCGTTTGTAATTTCTACAATATTGATCCAAGACCCTATAAAGTATATATATTCTGGGTCCTTATGAGGAGAGAACTTGATTTAACCATGTCCGTCTGACCGTCTGTCCATTAAAATTGATTTTCCGAAGACCCCATATATGATGGGGGCCAGGTTATTATACATTTATGTCACATATGGTCCGGAATTGTTTGCTATTGAAATTCAGAAAGATCGGTCCACAAATGGCTGAGATATGAGCAAAAAGCCACGACTGCCTCTAATTTTTTCCAAAAATCCCTTGTTGTTGTATTTTTTTTTCCGTATATCGGCAAGAGCCAAAGTTTCCAAATGGGGTGCAAAGATTCAAGTTATAAATACACACCAATTTTTTGACTGTTATATGACCTATGGTTACGCCTTATATATCAAAAGATCGGAATATATTTTCTGAAAAACTCGGAAAAATCGGTTCAGATACGAACAAGTTATGACCAAAATAATAATTTTGTTTTTTTAAATACCCACTTTCGGGAACCATAGATCTTCCCGAGTCCAAGATTTATAACCCAACTAACTGGCAAATTTCTTCTTAAACACGTCGGTATATAAATCTGTCAAATCGGTTAAAAACTGGCTGAGTTATAATCAAAATACTGAAATCCCAAAAATTACTCTTTTTATACCCTTCACCTCAGGTGGAAAATGGTATATATAGGTTTGTCATTCCGTTTGTAATTTCTACAATATTGATCTAAGATGGTCTTCGTCTATGGCTGGGAGTGTAAGACGGCAAATCCCTCTGTGGAGATCGAGTGGTAGCGAACGAAACATTTCAGGGTAACCAGTCGCCTGTGTTCGAATCTCAGGTCAGTCAAGAATGAATGATTACACAGGCTAACACCCAATTTGCTTCTTCTAAAAAATTTTGAGAGTTTTTTTTTTGGCAATAACTATAACAGTAAATAAAACATTTTGATAAAAAAAAAAATTTTTGGAAAAAAATTTGGGTAATTGGTGTAATTGGAGGTCATAAGTGGAGGGTATAAAAAGTTATATCATGAAAACCAGAGCTGATAGAGACAAACTGATTACAGTTTTGAATTCAGCGCACCCAAATTAACTAGAATCAGTTCATAAATTCAAAGAAGCAACAATATTTTTTAATTTCGTCGGGCTGTGTTATCAATAACAATTTTAATTAATTTTTATGTTGTAAAATTCCTTTCTTCATAAAAATAATTTAATGAAAATTAAATTTGATCAACTAAAGCCTGATTAAAAATTTTGAATATTTTGACTATCTTTTCAATTTGTTTGGAATATTTCTATAAACACAATTTTTTGAGATTTTAGTGCATAAAATATAATTAAAGCAGTCATGTAGTGACTGTTAAAAATTTGCACTATTTTCTTGTAGTGGAAAAATTTTCACTACCACTAATTTTTTTAGCGGTTGTTAAAATATGTTTCACTACCACTAATTTTTTTAGTGATGAAAAATAGTGGGGAATCAAAATGTTGTCACTATAGTGGGATATAGTAGAAACCTTAGTGCCCTAAATATTTAATGAACTACCCCCAACTCTGAAGTGTACAAATGTACTTTTTTTCTGGCTTAGAAAGGAGTGTCAAAACGTGCTTGTGTTTTTAAGACCCTTTCACACTCGGCAAGTTACTTGTAGGGAATGGTAAATCGATTTCGATTCCAACTGAAAATCTATTTTGTGGTTAAAGAAATCGAGTTTTTGCAATCCAATTTACGTATGCGATTTTATACGGAAATCGATTATTGGGCTTTAAAAATTGTTTTTTTTTTTATCAAAATTTTGGCTACTCTTTATTTTAATTAAAATTAATTCGATAAATTATAGGCATGCACACTAAAACTTGAAATTTTAGGAATGTTAATGCAGTTTTCAAAGTTAAAAGTAAAAAAAACAGTTGAAGATTTACGTATTTACCTATAAGTACCTATACTTCCAACATTAAAATAGTACCTATTGTTCTTCTTAAGTTAAAGTCATCAATGGACAGTGAACAAAACAGTCCTAAACTTATCGAACAGAATCAAACACTGCAAGTGATTGAAAGTCAACACAATACTATAGAAACTCAACAAGTGAATTAAACCATGACATTCCTGTGGAAATGCGCAAATATTTAAACATACCCACCCAGTGTGTGAGCGATAATAAAATCTAGTTATTAGCAAAATTGAAACACAGAAAGTACTTTATCCAATATCTCTGCATCGTTCCGACATCAATGAAATGCAGATATTTGTTTTACATTTTTGCTTACAAAATAGTAACTTAGCAAAGAAAGAGCCTCCACAGAACAAGAACTTTTGTTATAATCTAATATTAACTAATTTGCAATATTTTGAAATGTATTTAATTTATTATAAAAAATATTGCTAAAATTCAGAATATTTTTTTAAATTTTAAACAAGAACACAATTTTTGCAGGAAAATTATAAACAACAGTCATATCTACCCACTGCAAAAATTTAATTAAATTCCTCCAATATTTTGCAAAAAAAAAATGTATCCCCCTTTGTGATATAAGGTATAAAGTTTACCAATTTATCTTAAACGATTTTGAAATCGATTTTAAAATAAAACAAGTTAGAGTGCTATATTCGGCTATGCCGAATCTTTGATACCCTCCACCGACAGTTCGAATGTTTAAGGAGTAATATCTGTATGATGTTATTATAATCTTAAACTGTGACGATTTGTTATTAATTATGGATTTAGGCGACTAAACTGCTTTCCGGTAGTAGGGTTTGTATGGGGCCTAGGGTAAATTATGGACCGATCTTCACGAAATTTCACAGTCTTTTTCCCAGTTCTATAAAACTTTGATGTACCAAATTTTGTTATGATAGCATTATTTTTTACGGATTTAGGCGTACTAAACTTTTTTCCGGGAGAAGGGTTTATATGGGGCCTAGGGTAAATTATGGACCGATCTTCACGAAACTTAACAGTTTAATTTCTAGTCCTATGTAACTGTGACTTGCCAAAATTTGTAATGATAGCGTTGTTAGTTAGGGTTTTAGGCTTAATATACTGTTTTCCGGGAGTAGGGCTTATATGGGGCCTAGGGTAAATTATTGACGGATCTTCACGAAATTTCACAGCTTGATTTCCAGTTGAATAAAACGAATTGTTGCGAAATCTTATATAATTCTGTGCATTTTTCCACCATTTATGTTAGTTTTTGTAACAAAATTATCAATTTTTTTTAGGTGGTGGTTCCACATTTTGATTCATAGCTCAAATCCTATTAAACCGATTTTGCTGAATTTCAATCCCAAACTGCTTAGGATAACTACAAGCAATTTGACACCAAGTTTGTTGATTTCTTTTGAGTTTTTCGAAAGTGAGCGTGTTTTCAACAGACGGACAGACGGACAGACAGACGGACATGGCTAAATCGACTTAAAACTACTCAAGGACCCAGAATATATATACTTTATAGGGTCTGAGATGAATAGTAAAAAAGTTTCACACGGAATGACAAACTGAATATACCCTCTTCACAACTAATTGTGGTGGAGGGTATAAAAAATGAGGTACGATTAATCGATTTCAAAAAATCGAAATAAAAAATCGATCGAAAACCGATTTTTACTTGCGCAACTCTTGGTTTGTAGACGTTAGCGGTAAGGTCGAGGTAAGGGAAAGCAATTTTGTACAGACTTTGTTGTTCTCGGCAAGTAACTTGCGCAACTAACTTGCCGAGTCTGCAAGGGGTCTGACATATCCCCCAACGAAAGCAACAAATAAAACACAATGTTGTGTTATTGGTATTGTACTTGTTGTTTACATGAATTCGGCTTGGTAGTTTTTTTAAAAAAAAGTATGTTTAATAAAAATTTTATTTAAATATATATTTTTATAAAGAAGAATACTATATTTATAAAAATGCTATATTTTGCAAGAGACCCCCACTCTTAATGAAATATATACTTTTTATCAAAAAAGACATTTAAAAAATGTCGTCGCTGCTCAATATTTTAAAAATTTCGAATAACTTGATTTTCATGAAAATGTATTAACGACAGCAAAAACGTACTAGCAAAAAGGTGATTTTTTAACTGTTTGGATTTAAGTTAAAGCAGTGAAAATTATAAAAATTATACTTAATATTTATTTGTGGCGATATACGAATGCCTGCCAGTTACTTTCAAAAGATTATTTCATGTTAATGGTCCAGCCTTGAGCGCCAACTTTGGAATACTTTTTCCAGCATTTCATCCGGTATCTCACCAATTGCTGCTGCAATGTATTCCTCCAAGGCTGGAGTTAAAGCTGGCTTGTATCTGTACAAGAGAAACTGCACGTATCCACACAAAAAATAGTTTGGCGGGGTTAAATCGCATAATCCAAAATAATACCTCCTTAATAGGTTAATGGTATCGCGTTCCATGAGGCTTTTAGCACCGTATTCTAAAAACTACATGCCCAACAAGTCCAATTCTTTCATTTTGGGCAAAAAAAAAATCGGTAATCATCGCACGGGATTTTGCTTTATTGATTGAAACGTTGCGATTTTTAGTGTTCTTGAAGCAGTAGGGTCCAATAATTCCCCTGTCACACAAAGTGCAAACAGTGCCTCATCAGGTTGCATTAGCAGCATTGAACTGCCTCTGGCTGATCTTCACACCAATTTCGGCAATTTACAAATGAGCTTCGTCGCTGAAGACAATTCTTCGATAGAAACACAATTCTTACAGTACGAATTTGGTAATATAATTTAATAATTTGCAGGCGTTGTTCGTTTGTTAATCTGTCTATTCATGCTGATATGGCAAATGTTACTGAGCATTTTTGGCACATCTTATGTCGCGAATCTTTTTCTAAAACTGGAAAACCAAATAGCGAAAAATAACCTTTTGGGCATAATTGTTTATAAAAGCACTTTTTTAACGATAAAAATTCTTGTTTATGCAAAAAGATAAGTTCTTTGGAATAAGTACTTTTTAAAAAGTAGCGTTTTTATGCAGAATTTGTATACAGTTTCTGGCGGTCATTGAAACCTCAATCCTTGCACTGATATTCTAGCGCACTAGCAGCTTTTCTTAACGCCCGCTCCATACCATGTATTTCAAAATGTACTTTTTTTATAGAGAAATAGTGTTATTCACGAAAAGCTGCCTTTTCTAACGGTTTTGTTTTATAAAAAACGAATTATTTTAACCCTCTTACGCTGCCTCAGGTCAGCTATCAATAATAATAATGATTTTATATATTCCAAAAACGTCCCTTTTAATAAAGAAGAAACTCGTGGAAATAGTACTTTTTCATAATTTTTTTTTTTTTTTTTTTTAATCACATTTTTAGTGTATTATTATAAAAAATAAAACAATTATTTATAAAAATCTTACTTAAATTTCAAATTTCATACAAAGAAAATTAAATATTATTTCCCATTACAGGTACACAATAACCACACTATGTGATGCTTGTACCGTACCCGATATTGTTGTAGCCATTTTATTTTGGATTGGCTACTTCAACTCCACCCTGAATCCCCTTATATACGCTTATTTCAATCGAGACTTTCGAGAGGCTTTCCGCAACACGCTACAATGCTTATTCTGCAACTGGTGGAGAGATCGCCACATGCCACTGGACATTGACATTAGACGCAGTAGTTTGCGCTATGACAATCGTGCTAAAAGTGTTTACTCTGAAAGTTACCTCAATGCCAATCATCCACAGCGTCGCACTAGTCAAATAGTGGAAAGCTTATAATGTAGGGATGAGGCGCTATTGGCGCCTACCCCCACTCCCACATCAGCATCAATGCAAAATTTACATCTGTTGGGTACGGGTGGCTCGAATTCACCACAAACTATGACACTATTAAGTACACCATCGCATACTTTACGACTGGAGACGTGGCGTAGTGAGAGCTTAAAAAATAAAGAAAAGAAATCGTTGCTGGGAGTAAAGGATTACAGCGGTGGAGGCGGCGGAGGCGGCGGTTGTAGTGTTAAAACAAACAGTGGTAGTAAAAAGGGTAGAGGTAGAAATGGTGATGGTGCTGTGGCTGTTAATACGGATGAGGACGATGATGACAATGATGATAACATTCAGGAAATACAAATTGAAATACCGTTGGCATATGTCAACAAATGGAATAAAAATAACAATAAAACCAATACAACAGCCGCAACAACACAACAACAACAGCAGCAAAAGACGCCTACATTTGCACATACAATGGTTTAGTGTGCAAACAAAACATACACCTCTCATTCGTATGTATGAATGAATATGTTTTCAGTTGCTGCATATGTGAATGCATGATGATGATGGATGCCTGTATTATTTTTTCTTATTCGCTTGCATCACACACATACCAAACAAAATCCTTTCGAAAATACGAACAATACCAACAACTACAAGAATAGTAACAAATTTGTCCAGTCAACTCAACTTAAGCTCAACATCACAAAATAAACATCACAGAACCAGCAGCAACAACATAAAAATAACATCACTTCAGCAAAAAAAAAATATCCAGTCATACAAGGAATATTAACAAAAGCTTTCTCCCTAATCTCTCTTTCTGTCTTCCTTAACATCACCCTCCTACACATGCAGACTTTAATACACAAAACTGTACAATCAAAACAAAAGCAAAAATTATAAATAACATGCAAAACAAAAACAAATAAAACCAAAATCATTTCGAAATTTGTGTGGTTGTAGTTTTTTCTATTTTCTATTTTAATTTTCTAAATTTATGAGTAAGAAACAGAAAAAAAATATTTATGAAAAAAAAATATCTAAAAAATATAAAATAAATTTGTAAATATAACAAATATAACTATTAAATAAGCTTAACATATTTAAATTTTCCAAAAAAAAAAAATAGATAAAATCATAAAAAATAAATAAGCGAAATGGAGAAAAATTCTTGGTAGCTTTTTAAATACCCTGCGGGAAATTTGTGGCAATTGGTCCACAGACTCGTCCTGGGAGTTGTGAAAATAGAACAGGTACAAAAAGAAAGAACTCATGACCAGTGAAAGGAGAACCAATCATGTAACTGGTTTATGAAGAACAAACAATTTGAAAAAGTACTGAATTACAGTACAGTCTTCACCGGTGGTGTGATACATTTTTTTGGGACTTTCTAAAATTTGGCTCCTGAATTTAATTCTAGGACTTGTTTTATTGAAATAATACTACATCGTATTGAAATAATACTACATTTTAGTAATTGTCACTAAACACGTCCATTGATAATAGATTTGTGACAGGTCAGTGTCAATTGACCCCCTCCAATGACAACCCCCTGTAAAAGTGATAGGTCTTATTCATAGAAAGTGTTAAAACTAGAACCGGTCTCTACCACCAAAGACCTATCACACCACTACTTTGGTGTCAGTTCGCTTCCCTCTAGGGTAAAAACTGATAAATAGATTAAAAAAAAAAATAATATGTGTTTGCAAAAATAGCAGTGTTTGTGTTTGTGTGTGTGTGTGTGTGTGTGTGTGTGTGCACCCTGCAAATAAAATTGGACCACCTGATCCATTTTGATAAAATGGACTATTCCATGGACTGGTCCGACGTAATGCAAGCATGGACCATATCATTGTTAAAAAGTGTTTGCAGTGAGACAACATGTTTTCTTTTTTTAACGACATGCTTTCGTTTTTAAACGACTTCAAAACTAATCCTCCTGAGAATACCATGGAATAGTTTTAAAACTACTCCTAACCGGTCCAAAGGTGGGTTATATGGTCCCCTCATAGGACATCGTAATGTTAAATAGACCAGGTTTATTCCATACGTTTGGGTTACTTTTGGACTAGTTCTGGTCCCTTGTGGACTACTCTTTACACGCGTGTTTGGACTGGTCCTATTATTTGCAGGGCATGAATTAAAAGAGATTTCAAAAATACAGGCGTAAGCAATCAGTCAAAATTTAATTTTTCTAATGTGGCAACTAAACTTATACAGTAAGGGACAAGCAAAAGTTTATCATGAAAAATTGTTTGACGTATGTAGATGTACTCCCGAAAATAGTTTTGATATTAATTTTGAAGGTGCCCATGCAAAAACACTATGCTGGCAAATTGCGTAATTGTGATTTTCTTGCTAAAATAATAAAATAAGCATTATAGTTTGTTTAATATTGTTTTTTCTTTTTACCCACTTACAAAAACATTTGGAAAAACCCAATTTTACGAAAATGTAAGAAAAGACAAAAACTCTCTGTGTATTGTTGGTGTTTGTCTAAGCTTTGATATTTTTCCGAATAATTCTCAATCGGTTTACAGTTTTATTTGTATAGTCTATGGAACATGGTTTCCTCATGATCTGGCCTAAGCATCCAGTGAAATGCGCATAGGATCTAGCTTTATTCCCAAGCAATAAATTTCATTGTATTTATCAAGTATGCAAATTGGAAATTAAGCACATCATAATTAATGAATAAAAAATTTTATATTCCCGAAAATAACTTTGAAAAAAATTAACTAAATTAATATAAAAATATATAAAAAAACAAACAATAAAACATTATTTACTCAAAATTCGACTTCTCGAGTTAAATAAATCTTCTAGGAATTTTATTCTATATCAGCAAAAGGCATTTTCCAAGTTCGTTAGCATTTGTGTGCAAATTAAACTGAGTTCTGCGTGCGCGACATCCTAATACGCGAATTTGCTTTTTTTCTAATTACAAACACCTCTCTATTTGTGTGCCTTCTGCTTTTGGCTTTTTGTATTTAAAACAAAATAAATTAACAAATTGTTTGTTGTCGTACATATTCAAGTGCCTCGTACGAGATGATGAGATAAAAGTTAATCTGAAACTGCAATGCTTCAAGAACTTCTAAGTTTAAATAATCGGAAAGTGAGATTGACTCTTACCCCAGAGATAGAAAGAAGAGAATAATATTTTACTAACTTTACTTACCCGTTGCACATGTTTGTTTTACTGTTTTTGTATTCCGCCCTTATTTACAAAAGAACTCTGATTACCAAATCTAAATAAGAAAATTACATATGGTGACAGAAAATTCAAAGGCAAAAATTGCTTATTACCGAACGCATTGAGCAAAAAAAGGGCTTCGTTACTGAAGATAATTTTGCAATGAAATTCATCATCTTGGCGCATCTTCTCAAGAGCCCAATCGGAGAACGTACGTCGCGTCAAATGGTCCATACCAGAGAACTGCAAAATCACTATTTTTCTTGATTTATTCATACGCTAAAATTTACATTCACTCTTTGCTTGCAAAACAAAGTTCAACGTTGGTAATTTCTACATCGTTTCGTACACATTTGATTTTTGCATGTATTCGTTTTTTTATTGAAAGTGCTTTGTTTGTATTTTTGTTGCGCACGCAATATAACACAACTGTGTAAATTCAAAAGGAACACATTCTTATACTTTTGCATTCAAGTAGTCATTGTCCACTCGATGAGACGCTTTGTTAACATTAACAACAATAACAACAATAAACCACTCTGATGCTTTGTTAAAATTAACAACAATAAAAACAATAATAACAAGAAAACATTGTACCTACATACAGAACTACTGTACTTTTTAAGATGAAAAAAAGTCTGTTTCTATGGAAATTGTTTGTGTGTATGTACCTACATATGTGCGTTTAGTTTCATTTTAATTTTTTTTCTTGTACTACATAGTTAATGCTGGATGAAGACATGAGTAATAATTGCTTGATTTCTAGCTTTTTTGTTTGTATTTTTTTTTTTCTTTACCAAAACAAACATTGTCGCACCAAACACACAAACATCTTTATTAAAAACCGAAGCTAATGATTGTATAAATATCAAAGCACGATGTGCATTATTTGAATGACTGCAAACCAGCAGCGAATATTTGCGCTATGACCGCAAGTGAGTGTTTGTTGCTGTTCATTGAATGCGATTTTTTTACAATTGCACAAAGCCGTTCTCTGGTCCAGACGCAGAATTCGCCCTAAAGTGATTTTGGCGATGCCCAGTTCTTGAGAACGCTGCGGAATCGACTGATTTCGATCGTTTGCTACGGACGCCACTTCGACCAATCCGTTGTCACATTGGCACCGCAGCATAACAAAACGAATTTGTAGACTCAAATGTTTGCACCAAGCTTGTTTTTGGTTGTCTATTATGGCGAGAATAACGACCAAAAATGTGGAGTTAACGCTCTTAAAGTTGCTGTTACCAAATCCGAATTTCGGCTGTGCATTTTTATAATTTGCATACGTTCTTCGTTCGTGTACTTTACTATGATAATCTTGGAATGGGGTCGTGCGAATAGGGTCGATTTTAATGCCCCAAAAACCCAATGCTGCGTGCTGACGCATAAACGCCCGACTAATGAAGGTGCCTCATCTGTATATATGGGCAGTATAATTATTGAGGAATCAGAATCTCTTGATGTTCTGAGCATGAGGATACAATGTGATGTCCGATGGACCAAACATATATTCAAGGTGTCGAAAGAAGCATTCAAGTGCCTCGGTTTTCTAAGCCGGTGAGATTGCGTAGGTTTTCATTGGTGACAGTAAGGCATCTAATTCTATTGACTCCCTTGAGCACCGTCGCAATGTGGGTTGTATTTTCCTGTTTTATCGTTACTACAATGGGATGTATTCTTGAAACCCGTACGTTTGTTCGTAATACATGTTTTTCCTCAAGAGCCCATCCTTATGCGGTCGATTGGCAGGTGAATCGTACAACGGATTACAGAGAGAATTCGTTTTTTTCCCGGACTGTTCGTATGTGGAATAACCTTCCTGTAGTCTTCCCTCTCACTTACAACATGATAAAGTTCAAATCAAATGTTCACAAACACAATGCAATACATTAGTAGGGGTCATCCCCTGAGTGCTGGTCCTAACAGAAAAAAAGTATAGTTAGATGATATGTGAAACAGTGGGTTCACTTATAAAATTCAAAGTTGTCCGTAACCCCCCGTTTCCACATGCAAGTGCAAGTTCGAAAAACTCAATACACTCAGACTTTTTCACTAACATTCACACACAATTTTTGTACTTTCAGCCAATCGGCTGTTTTCTCGATTTTTCGTTGATAATACGTATACACTACTTGCAAGTAATTACTTGCATGTGGAAACGTAGGGTTACAACTTTGAAAATGTTATGTATTTAACTAAATAAATAGAAAATGGAAATTTATGCTGCTTTAATTCTTTCAATGTTTAAATGAGCTCAAATGATTATAGAGTGACCAGATCTAATGATTGTATTGCAGTTAAATTTTGGATGAGAATGTTTAATTTATTAAAAATTTGCATAAAAGAGATACAGTTTTAGACTTTTTTAAAGTACAGAGAAAACTATGTTAAAACTGAATTTTCTTATTTTATTAGTCTGGGTTCATACGATAAAAGTTTTGTTTCAGAAAAGAGAAAGAGCAAATGTTATTCTTCTCGCTCCTCATAACCTGTTTATAAGAAATAAATATGAAAACCCAGTATTGAGTTTAATTGGCAAATGTAACCGCAATTTTTTTCATAAACAAAAATTTAAATTTTAAATTTTAGCTGTTGCTAACTGTATACAATAATCTCTTCTATTTCTGCTTAAAGAAAACATTTTTTTTTTAAGTTTTTTTTAAAACTTTTGTTCTATTTGTTTCATGTTTATTTTTTTTTAATAATCTAATGTATGGCAAGCTCAATAAGTTAATATTGTTTAGAATAAATAATAAAGATCAAACAGAGTTTTAAGTGTATTGTAAATATTTTATAAGAAAAGTTAATTTAAACTTATATTACTTATTTATTTAAATTCAAAATAACCCCAGCAACTTTAACAAAAAGAAATGACAAAAATTAAGACTTCACCAATGATTTTTTTTTATTTCTGTAAAAAAAAAAAATTTATATTTATGTTTGTTAAATTATTTTAAGTTATTGCAAAAGAAATGTTAATAGAAATTAAGAGCTATTATTTTTATTAATATATTTAATTATGTAAAGTAGTTATTTTTTTATAAAAATTTCCCAAAGTGATTTTTTTTTTAATAAATTTAAAATTTGTTTAAACTAATTAAAAACATTTTTTTAAGCCACATAAATTTTTAAAATCTGGTTAAAGCTCAAATTAGAGGTGACATAACCTTAACCATACAAAACAGCTGTTTGAACCAACCTCATGGGCAACACTGTAGTATTTGATTATAATTATCGGTGTTATGCCATTTTGTTTTTTATGGCCATGGTTACGGCTAAGACATTTGCTTATGTCACGTCTTATTGGACTGTTATTTTTCGGCATTATAGAATATGACTTGCAATTTGAAGTTTCGGTTTCTAATTTAAATTTTTTTATACATTTTTTTTTTTCTAAGGCCCTTTTGCACAACTTGCTGATAGTTGAAAGTAGACTTTAACCGGCCTTATAAAAAGTGTTCCATTATTAAAACTCAACTTTAACCTAAAGTGAGCGATAAAGTAAAGCTAGGTTCATCCTACGTGGTAAATTAAAGTAAAGTTGTAATAATGGAACACTTTTTATACGGCCGATAAAATCCTACCTTTAGCTATTGGTAAGTTGTGAAAAAGGGCCTAAGAAGGCAATCTGAAATTTATAAAGCATTGATTATAATTATCCTACTATTATCTCATAAAATTTAGATAGCACTGCAAATAATACAACTTAGAAAACCAAACAGAATAAACAGTGCTTACAAGTTTTGACAAGCCGAAAACAACAAGTCCCAATTTACACTAGGGACATTTCTTGCCGGCATTTTTTTAATTCTCTTTTAATCTTACCTATAGCGTTTACATATGAAACATTAGAAGTCAGACAGAAATAATTACTTGTATGTAAACTACGAAAAGTAAGAAAGAGAAATGAAAAAATGTCCAGTACAGATAGTCATGTACTACACATTCTACCTTTTCGACCCCTTGCCCACAAACTTCGTCTGTCCGGCAAGAAATGTCCCTAGTGTAAATTGGGACTAATTGTTTGGAATGATCAAGGTATGTGATCTTAAAAAAATTATCACAGATTTAAAGGGTTACACCAGATTCAGACCTTGATTTAAAAATCATGTCTTTTTTTAATTCCTTTTAAAAGTTACTTTCAAAAGCACAACAGATTCAAACACTGATTTTTCACCATGATTTTAGGGTTGATTTTTCCCCCGTTATCGTAGTAATTATTTACTTGCTTGTTTGTAAAAAACAAACAATTTAAATGCGACATAAAAAAAATATGAATGTGTGCAAAGGAAAATATAACAAAGCACACAGAGAACAGAAAATTTGATTTTTTTCTCTACCCCGCTTGCTTCTCTACTCCGTTCGCCAAAAAACACCAAAAATCATGGAAAAAATCATCGTCTGAATATAGTGTTAGTTTTTTATATGAGATTATCACTCGATTTTTCATTTCTACAGTATTGATTTGAGACCCTGTAACGGATAGTTATGCATGTATATATTATAGGCCCTTATGAGAAGCGGTGTTGATTAACCGATGGCCGCATGTCCGTCCGTCGACTTGTGTATTCGTGTATTAGTTAAAATGAGTATTCCGAGGGAATATGTTGTTAGCAGAATGTTGGTAGTAATTTAGCAGACTTGAGTATGACTTCTAGAACATTTAACTTAAAATTACAAGGATTTTAGAAAAACATGTGCAGAAACAACAATTCTTGAAAAACAAAAATCTTTCGGAACCCAAACAAATGCACTTTGGTGAACGGTATAAAAGATTCGGCAAAGCTTATTGTAGCACTCTTACTTGTGATTTGTTGCTGATGTCAGTTGCTTTCCATTAAAACATCAAAACTGGCTTTAGGTTTAGAAAACAAACTTGACGAACACTCTCTTGAGGAAGTATTTTAAAATAATATATCATTTGAAACAAAGCAAAATTGTAGTTTCAAACTTCATTTAGCAGCAAGCACCCTTAGCAAATATTTGGCAATCAAAATACCAATCACTACTAAATTTTCCAACCACTTACCTTCTTCATAAGGTACACATCGACTTCACAATATAATTGTGCACTTTATTGCTACTAGTACTGTCGCTTTGATCCACACTATTCGATTAGTTAAGCCATATTTCATTCAAAATAAGTATGTAAAACTTAACAAATTTTTGCGGAATATAAATCAAACGACTGTGTGACCGCTAGGCTAGTTGGTAGTGAGCTAGTCTATCAGTGCGGGGATTGCGGGTTCGATTCTCGCCAAAGACTTTGGTCTGTTTCACTACAACGGGCTGAAGGTCTGCGTTGCTATTGCTTAGTTAATTAAGCTAAAATATAATTTGTTATTGTTTTTGGTACTCTTATTAAATTAAATAAATCAAAAGACTTTCTATTATATATTATGCAACCTACTTATATAATAAAAACACCAACAATTTTATTGTGAAACATTAATTTTTCCACAATAATATTACAAACGATTTTTTCGTACTTAAAATCAAAGATGTGTTTGCTAAAGGTATTTGTTAAGTGGAACCGAATATATTTTGAATATAACATACTAAACTACACATGTCCGAAATGTTTCGAGTGAACACATCTCTCAGTTGAAGAAACGGGTTCGGTTTGAGTATCTTTTTTTGTCGTTTAAATTTTCAAGTTTATTTTGAAATTGATTCGTCATAACTGTACAGTAGAAATCTAAATTATAAGCGGTTGCCCACAGCAGTCATATATAGTTCTTGTAATTATTATAAGACATATGACTTTACAACTTTATGACTGCCTTGTGAATCCCCCAAATATGTTCTTTGGGAATTTTTTTTCTGGTTGGCTAAATATGATAACATTTCAACGCAGAGAAAAACTTAGCTATTAATTAGCATATTATGGTTAAATTAACCATACTCATTTGACTGGAAATCATATTATGGTTATATAAGTCTTCCTTTTAGAAGCCATAACAATATTACAGTATGCTGTGACTTCATCTGGTTAAAACCCCATGGTTAAATGGTTTTCCGCTCGCTGGCCTAACAAAACTTTCCAGCATCATCTGATATGAAGCTCCTCTGACAGTGATTTAAACACCAATTCCATTTTCAAAAAACCATAGGCCGTAGCCCAAATCCTGCAGTTTGCTTTTTAATTTAGCCATTTAATGCGAAATGGGTATGACCCAATGGCGGAAATATGACAGCTGTATAAACGCAAAAAAAATAATTTCTTTGGGACGTTTTTCAAGTGTAAAGTTAATCGCATTAAAGTACCAAAGTCTACTTTACAAAATGCAAAAAAAAAAAAAAAACCTAATAATTAAAAAAGTAATAAAGAATTTAAACCATATTTGAGATTCTGCGCCACTCTGTATTCATAAAAATCTCTTTGTTATTTTTATAAAAGTCTTTAGACCAAATTATAACCTGTCCAAAGTCTGGAAAGGACTGCGTAAATTATTTTTAAAACAATATCCCCCGAATTCGTAAACGATTATAAACTTTAATTAACGTTCACAGTAAACATTTTCCAAAATTGTTAACCAATTAAAGCACAAATCAAAAATCGAATTAGTTTTAATTAAAAATTTAATCAAGTTTAATACGTTTAATCAAGTTAATTAAACGTTTAATCAAGTGAATTAAACATTTAATCAAGTAATTTAATTGTTTCTATTATTTGTTTACTGGTGCATATTCAATTAATTTTTTGATTAATATCACAAATTTTTTAATTAAATCAATTTTTATTTTTTATCTGTGTTTATTAAAGAAAATTTTCGTAGAAAATTTGTTTTGTAAACGTTTGTTAAATTTAAATTTTTTTTTTTTCAATGCAGGTATATACCAGTGTTGCAAAATTCAAATATTGAAATAGTACTGAACTTTAACAAAAATAGTACTTTTTCCAACAAATGGTACTTTTTGTTAAAAAAAAATAAAATAATTACTCAAGGGAACAAATATAAATTTTTTTTTTGTGGTCTGGAATTTTTCCTAATTTGATGTCGCTGATTTCAAATCTAATCTCCATTTTTCTTTATTAGCTCTACTTTTCGAGATATCCAAAATAAAGGCACTTTCACTACATATATTGGAATAAAATGAAAACTGTTGACCATATTAAGTTAACAAAAAAATCGGAAACTCGGCAACAGTATTATCTTTAATCCGTGTTGTGAAGTGCTTTTAAATTTGCCTTGTAGTTGCAGAGATATGGTTGAATTTTTGAAAAAAAAAGGAAAATTTTCCCAAAAAATTTAAAAATCCGCTGATATATTTATAGTTTTCTTTCTCGTTTGGGAATAACATAAATAAAAATGGTGTTATGCTATTCGTTTTCCCGGAAACAATATTTTCTGAAGTGAAGCTGCTTACAATTTTTTAGGTTTTATTTCGAAAAAAATTTAGTTCTTAATGTTTCGCCAAACCTCAAATAAAATGATTTTGCAGTTTCTTTCAATTTATAAACAATTTCGTTGTTAACTTTGCATGTTTCTATAAATAGGTAAAATCGAGTTACACAAAAAATTACATTTAAAGGTAAATCGTTTTTATTTAAATTTTCCACCCAATGCATCCCTTTTTACAAATTTTCTTGCCACTTGTAAGAACAAATATCGCGTTCTGAATAGCAACATATGAATCCAGGCGAAGACGGCTTTAATTTCCATATAAACGTCGTTAATTATATTTAATATAAAACAACATAAATTTTGCAATACCAAAGTCTGCTATTGAAATGATCACATCACAGTTAATAAGCGCAAGAGATAAAAAAAAGTACTAAAAACAATGCGGGGGTACTGCGGTTTTATTAACACAATAAAGTACTGAAAAAAGTACTAAAGTACTGAATTTTTCAACACTGTTATATACTTACATATGTTTAAATAACTTTAAACTTTATTTTGCAGAAATTGCCAAGAAAACAACAATGAAAAGTTTCCTTTTTTTAGAAAACAGAACATACCAGCAATTTTGAAAATGTTAAATCTATTTTTTTTTTTTATTGTTATTATTTTCAATAAGTCAATTCACAAAGTGTCATATTGGTTCTATTTGCTTTATTTTTATGAATATCAAATTCAAATTTGAGAAATTTTTTAGTAAAATTCAATTTTTTTTTTTTGTTTGCTAAAAAAATTCCATTTATTATTAAATTGTTTGAAAGCTCAACTTTTGTAAAAACTGTAGAAATATTAAAAAAATAGTTAAGAAAAAAAATAGAATGCTTAATTAAAAGGTGCCAATTTTATATACACAATGTTAATATTTTAGCATTAGCTGTAATTAGTTTAAATAACCTTGGGAAATATATTTTTTTTGGAAAATATTTTAAATAATGTAAATAATTCAGAGACAAAAAAAAAATTAGAAAAAAACCGACAATCGCAAGCAATAACATATTATTAAAATAATTAATTAAATTAACAAAAGAAGCATTGGCTGAATAACAATAACAATTACAAAAAAATATATATAAAAATTATACAAAAAATTCAAAAAAAAAACAAAATTAACTCAACAAACTTGTAGACAAATTAAAAAACTAAAATCAACAAAAAAAATTGATAAGCATTAAATAAACAATTCAACAAAATATTGAAAAAAAACCACAATTAACTCAAACATCTTTGCAATACAAAAAAAAAAAAAAAATAGGAAAAAAACTAATTAAATTCGAAAAAAAACAATTGCTATAATTTACTCATTATATTGACATTTAGACGTAAATAAAAATATGCGAACATTAAATCATTATAAACTTAATAAATTCAAATCCAAAACAAGATTAACAAAAAAAATTTTAACAATAACAATTCATAAAATTTATAACTAAAGAGTGAAAAACATTAAAATATTATAGTACATATTTACAAAAAACAAATGGTTCATATTGTTAAATTTAAAAAACATTTTAGAGAGTTAAAATAAATATTTATCCAAAATAAATATACATACATGATTTATAATGTATATTAAAATATGTTAAAATATTATAATTAACATTAGTAAAATGCTCAATGAAATCTCAAGATATTGAACTCTTATATCTTTTGAATATGTATTCTTCTTTAAAAAATGATTATTTATATCTATTAAGAGCAGTTTGCATTTATTAATATTTTGGTAAAATTTTCAAGAATTCAGTGTGTATTTAAACACCAAACTATGTAGGAAAACGGTACCCATGTTCTGTTACTTTGGTGAGAACTTCTCGCATCGAAAAGATGTGTAACTAAATATTCCATCGTTTCTCGCAAAGTGAGAAAAGAGTTTGCTTGTAAGTCATGTCGAAAGCTATTAAAAGAGATTACGTCGTTACGTTATAAATGTTATACAGCGGTGTTCTGGAAAATTAAAACCCAAAAATTTGGAAGTTAGTTTTAAAACACTTTTAATCTTATTTTTATTGTTGTTATAAAATTCTGTTAGTAGAGCAATATTTGTATAATATCTATCATAAAATTCTTCTGTTACACACACAGAAAAATCATTGTAAATTCGTTTAAAACAAGGTTGATTTAAATTTTCAGTAGTGATTTTGCTTCATTGTTGTTTCATGTTAATTTTGGCTGTAGGAAATATCGCCCAAAGAAAAATGGCCAAAAAAAAAAAAATTAAAAATCGCCCAAATGAAGAATCGCCCAAAACAACATGCAAAATGACCCAAAAAGTTATATATGAAATTTTGCCCAAAAGATACGAAAAAGGGCCCAAAATAAAAATGAAAAATGACCCTAAAAGAAAAAACGAATTTTTTTTAAAAAAAAAATTAAAAATTACCCAATTTGCAAAATAGTGTTTATTATTCATATAAATTTATTAACTTACGAATGTAAGAGACAAACATGTTTTATTATGGTCACAACCAACAAAACAATTTTTAAAGAAACTTATTTTACCATAATGTGGTTGTCGATGACAATGATTTGGTTAAATTAAACATAATATGTTCAACATTTTTTTAAAAATGGTTTTGTTGTTTTTTCTCTGGGTGCATATATTAAACATATAACGAAAACACTTTTGGCGCAAGGATTTTCTCCCCTATGTTGTAACAAATACCGGCAGCGCTTACTAAAGCTTCTCGGCATAGACCGGCCTTCGGCCGGGCGCAAGGATTTTCTAATCTATGGTATAACAAAAACGGGCTTCGCTAAGTAGAGCTTCTAAAATATGCTAATTATACCATAGAGGAGAAAATCCTTCCGCCTGGCCAAAGGCCGGCTGGGCAGAGAAGCTTTAGTTAGCGAACCCGGTTTTCGTTATACCATAGAGGAGAAAATCCTTGCCCCCGGCCGAAGGCCGGCTGTGCACAGAAGCTTTAGTTAGCGAAGCCGGCTATGCTTTCGAGTTTGTCCACGGACACTATGACACTGGACGTTATGACATGCCACCTTTTTGCAATATGTCCCGTTATTTTTATAAATATCATTTAGGGCTATTTTTTATTAATTTTTTTGGGCCATTTTTCTTTGGGCGATTTTTCCTACAGCAGTTAATTTTACATGATTTTACAATAACTTGCGAAAAAATTTTTTTTTCTTTTAGAATAACTTTAATTCATGATAATATAACATTGCAATAAAGTTAGAGCAAAATGTCATTTATATTGAAATAACAATCCGAATCACGTTAAATGAAAGTTATTTCAAGTTGAAACAACGTGAATTTCATGTAGAATCATATTGGTTGGAGTGTTATATAACAGTGTGAAGACAACATAAATACAAATAATTCAAAACACTTACCCCTGTAACACATGTTTCACTTATTTTTTATCTCCTTTGTCATTCCACTTTGAAAACTTGATATACTATTTATCTAAATAATTTTAATTAAAGAATACGGGAATTTTCTTCTTTTTATAACATAATTTAAACAAGAAAATAAAAAAATGTACATACTTAAGTATGTATGCATGTTATTTTAACAAAGAAATATTTTGATTTTAATATAAAACAGGTTTTTATGGATTCAATATTAAACAATGTTATTTTAACAGGGAATAATATTAAATAAACGTGATTTAAGGTTATTTTAATATTTTTCATTTAAAATTAATATGAAATAATAATATATATAAATAAAGGGCATACTTTTGCAGAAATTTACCATGATTCTCAATCAACATTTCGCCATGTTATATTAACATTGGTATTTTTTTCTGTGTGCAGAGATCTTATTAAAAAAACGACGTTTAAAAATCTTGCGTTTTGCGTTTTTGATTTCCAGAACACTCTGTTAATATTCCACTCAAAGCCAATGTGAAATGGCAGACGCTGAGAACGCCAGTCAAGGACATCGTTGACGGCCACCGTTTAATCAAATTAAAACATTTTCAACGACGGTGGAGAATATACAACCAGCGGCTATACCAAATAATGTAAAGTGCGACTTCAATGTTTGTTGTTTACGAACGAGCTTTGAAAACATTCGTATCTTTTAAAAAAAATGTTAAAAGCAAAATAATCAAACAATGAAATACTTTTTTTTCACACCGTTTTTGTTCGATAGTTAAGATAACGGTTCAAAGCGGCAACTTTCTCACAAAAATTTTAAAGAAACATTTTTTCTGTAAATTGGCGAGTTATTTCCTTATGTGACAGCTATTTCTAGCAAAAATGTTACGGACGCATTTAAGTCAGAAAAACTGTTGTTTATTTCAATTTATGACATTAGACGCGTTCGTTTTCCCCAAAATGTATACTGGATTTTACTGAAATGCGTTCGCGTACACATAAATTTGTAAAATTTTCATATTACTCACTTACTGGATTTTACTGGGATTTTACTGGAAAAGTAAACGAACGCACATATTTTTGTTTCATTTCTCACATTTCAATCGAAAAGTTTTTCGACGCGAATGTTACAGATCATGACCACTGGAATAGAAAGTGCGCTTTTATTACTAACACTATTATAAACTTAAGGTTTTTTTTTTTTGTCAGCTGACTAAGAACAATTTTCTGTTTTCACTTCAATTTGCTGATACTTAAATAACGGGGCAAACATTTAACTTTTCATTTAAAATAAAACAGCTGCACATTTCTCTAGAGCAGAGGTCAGCAATACTTGTGGCAGCGCTCTAAGGTTTGGGAATTTGTTCTTAAATAGGTGATTTTTTCTAATTGGGCAATCGTGAAAATCCCCGGGGGAATTTCTGGGAAAAAATAAATTTTTTCATTGACGATTTTTGGGGATAAAACATTATTATAAATATTATTTGTGCAAAAGCAAGATCGATTTAGTTAAGATGTGGGTACAAGTTTTAGTCTCTTTTGGTCCGAAGCTATTTTTTTTTTTATAACAAGACGCTGCTAGTGCGAAACTTTTTCAAGCGCTTGCTGAAATATATTTACACATGCTTTCTAGAGCAACAAGTGACGCTTATGTTGAATAAGTCTTTTCTATAATGAATACAAATTTAAATATGAGTTTTTAGAAGCTCTTCTTACACACTTTAAAAATAAAGCTGAAGGTCAACACCACGTGTTTTCGCCTCTACGCATTGTATGTTTTGAATACCTTCCATGCGTTCTTTGTTTCAAGTAACATGCAACGCTTCAACGAATTCAACGCCTCAATGCATCCTACGCTTTTTATATATCGTTACCTTAAATGAAAAGGACAGTTCGAGGTCAAGTTTTTTAATGATTATGGTTCGCTGTAAAAAATGTTCACTCAAATTTATACAGACAGTAGCGCAGGATGCGAAAAAAAGAAGAACGCTTGGTGTATACCTCCAGCTTGTACGTTGAACATTGTCTTCATGAGCCTGAAAGTTGAACAGACCTCTGTTTGCGCAGACCACTAGAACATACCAAATTTCATCAAGTTATCTTTAAATTGCAACAAGCAAGCCAGCTGGACGGACGGACATCGTAAGATTGGTTCAGAAAATTGATCGGTATACTAAATAGGGGGTATAGAACTAGTATTTTTATGTGTTAAGCTGCGTTAAATCTTACAATATTGTCAGCAAAATGTGTTAAAAATGTAGTAATGTAGTTAAAAGAAGTAGCATTGTCAGTTGTAAGACAACAATATTTTTAGATATCTGACAATCGTGTGAACACTCCTCATTTCCAGCGGCAGATCGTTTTCAGACTTTGGAAGCTAATTTTGTATTACCAGATGTGCGAAGCATAACGATGCCATTGTCAGAGACCTTTTTCTATTAGCAACGCTAAAAATACATGCGTTTCAGTGATGGAAAATGGGCTTTAGGATTTTGTACCAACTTCAATAACAAAACGTAGTTTTGAGACTGTAACGGTACCAATTTTATATTTTCTGGCTCATCTCTCGATATTTATATTTAAATACTTTCCATCAATTAGTGCTGGTTCACACTCTTCAAGTCTTAGCCGTCACGTCTTGACTTTTTCGGTAAGGGAGGAAAAGGAATGGCCTTTTCTCTTCTCTCCTAAAGGCTCAAGATTTGATGGCTAAAACTTGAAAAGTGTAGACCAGCACTTACGAAACTCTTTTTTAAAAGTACAAATGCAGCATATATTCCATCCGTGATATACATGAGTAAAAAGCAAAAAAAGTAAAATTTGGCAATATTAAAAATTATTTTTTATGAAAATCAATCAAATCTACTTAAAACGACATAAAAAAGTAAAAATGCTCTTTCCTTTCAATGGCAATATTTCTACTTTTCCACTTTATTAAAATGCAAGCAATTTTATTTGTCAGACAATTGTGTGACAATAAAACTGTATGGTTACATTATTGTTTGATCAGACTACCGTCTGTACGAAGCTTAACACTCATCAGCACAAACGCATAATACGGTATCCTCTTCACTATTCTGGAGAGGGTTATAAAATGTCTACAAAATCTGTTCCTAAAATACGTCCCTTTGCATACGATGCAACGATATTTTTTTCAAGTTTTCTGAGGCTGTTAGTGTGGGTTCACACCGTCAAGTTTGACTCGCCAAGTCTTGAGTTATTAGGAGAGAGGGGAAAAGAAATGGCAATCTCTTTTCAAAAGCGTAGGATGCATTGAGGCGTTGAATGCAAAAAGTAGTTTCACTTTCTACTTTTGTAAGCATCACAAGCAGCGTTCGAACAAATCAGCTGGTTTTGACAAATGAAATATGTATAATTTTTACTTGTGGTGATGCCGCATAAAAAGCGTTGCATGTAACTTGAAACATAGAACGCGTGGAAGGCATACAAATCATGTAATGCGTAGAGGCGAAAACGCGTGGTGTGGACCTCCAGCTTTATACTTCTTTTAAGATAATTTTGAAAAATAACTTTCACAAAAATTAAACCTTAAGCAAAATGCAAACTGCTCTACAGACAAAAACTTTAATGTTTCTTAAAAGGATGCCTGCTCTTCAATTCTTTAAGAAAAAATCTTTTCAAAAAAAATCTTCCAACAAACTTCCAAACCAACACTCATTTAATAAAATAAAGAAAAAACATTAAGCAATAAAAAAATACATACTAAATTAAATTAAGCAAAGTAAACAATCATAAAAAATAGAAAATATTTGCTCAAAAATTACTCGAAATTGTTAAATAAAGTGATGTTTAAAATAAAACTAAAATAATAAAAGATTAATTAAAATAAACATGTCGCCATACAATAAAAATAAAAGTTTGTTTCATAAAATAATAATTAAAAAAATGCAATTACAATACAATAAAAAAAATTCACAACAACAGCAATCAACGATTTAATGAGTGAACAATGGAACAATTAAAACTAAAAACATAAAAAAAGCCAAACCTAAACAAAAAAAATCTACAAAAAAAAACTTCTACATGAAGAACACTGAGAAAGGAAAGTTCTATTCAGAATTGTGTATTGCAGTGCCTGGAATTAAGTTGACTGTGCAGCCTTTTTTTAAGCATGGCTTCAGCTCAGCATATTAAGTCAGCAACTTGATTCCAGCAATTGCGATTTGCACAACAACAACGTGGGATACATTAAAATACATACAAATAAATTATTTTCAGACACAAACAATTACACACTCATAAAAGCAGACAGAGATAAACAAAAACCAAAGTAAAGCAATAAAAGATATTAACTTAAATAAATTAACTAATAAAATCATTATAAATAAAAAAAAAACACTGAGTCTCAACAGCTTAAAAAAAAGTCGTAAATAAGTTTAAAAAAAATTTTTTAAGTTATAAAATCAATTTTTTAAGCTCAAAAAAGACGTGACATAAACATAATGCCACAGCCGTCACGGCGAATTTAGAAACCAAAATTAAATTGGTTTGTATTGTATGTTTATGTCGTTTTGGTAATACGGACTGAGGTGATGGTAATACAGTTTTGTTATGGTGACGTCACTTCTAATTGGACCCTTAGACAGTCTCTTTTTTCCTAAAACAATAATTGTTTAGTAGTGCAAATAAGTGCTGGTTCACACTCTTCAAGTTTAATTCGTCAAGTCTTGAGTTTTTAGGAGAGAGAGGAAAAGAAATGGCATTCCCCCTTCCCTTCTCTCTTAAAATCTCGATACCTGATGGCTAAAACTTGAAGAGTGTAAACCAGCACTGAAACAGATACTGTGTTGAAAGTGCTATGGATTCTTTAAACTTTTATCAATATCGAGTTCTAGAGAATGTTTAAATACGCAGAGAAAAACAGGGTTTAGTAGAAACAAAAATTATTAATATGTTTAAAAATGTCTACAAATAAATAAATCTGATCGGCAAAAAAAATTAAGCTGGGAGAAAGAACTTGTAAAATCTTAATGCGAATGCAAGAAATTTGTTACAGCCGAGGAGTTGATATAAAGAAGTACTTCTAAAATTTTTTTGTAAATTTCTGAAAATTTTCTACAAAGTACGAACTAACAGTTTGCAAATGTCGACTGGAAGTTTTTTTTTAAGTAAAATTTTAACGGCTCCACGAAAAGCCCCCCAATGAAATAACGCCCAAACGAGAAATGAAATATTCCCCAATTTTTTTTCATACATTTTTGGGTGTTATTTCATATGAAAAAACTCCCAATTTTTTTGGGCCGTTTTTAATTTTTTTTGGGAATTATTTCATTCTTCATTTGGGGTTTTCAAATTATGAAATAATCTCCAATGAAATAACACCCAACAAATTTTTAAAATTCGGGGCTTGTTTCATAGCGTGTTTAATTTGGGTGTTATTTCAGGTTATTTCATTTTTAACACTTAAGTTAAGTATTGAAATCTGGCTTCGCATACTAAAGTTTTTCTGCGTGACGGCCTGCGGCCGTGCTTACGGATTTTTTCCTCCAGTTGGACGCGGCAGGTGGCTTCGCTGAATGAAGTTTTCCTGCGTGCATCACAAGAATAAAAAAATGTTTTTCAATGATAACTAAGGATTTTCCCTTTTACAGAATGTTGACACCATGCGTAACACTATTCTGGAAAAGTATGGCTTTGTCTCTCATTTGTGAAAAAAATATGGCTATTTCTCTCATTTCGCAAAATTTTAAATGTGACCTTACCTCTCAATGATTTGGCGATAAGAACATAACGGCTTTGTCTCCCATTCAATTGAGCAATAAAGCCATTATGGCCTTACCTCCCATGGTTAAAAAGCACCCCCCCCCCCCCCCCCCCCCCCCCGTGTAAAGGCCAAACGTAGAAGGCAAATTGTCTTCCGAACTGCAAAAATAGAGCAGGGATACAAGGATCTACGTGCGGGTAAAATAACTGCAGCAATATTTTTGAACCGACTATATCCTTATTATTAAGAAGACGCCTGCGGGCCTCCACACGATTCATTTCAATAATTTTGCGACTTTGATGTTGGTCAATATTGACTTCATGAAATCCTTGGTGAAACTGACTCTTTTATGAATTTTGGGCATAATTTCATTTTTGTTGCTGATGGGGTTAATTTCATTGGGGGTTATTTCATTTTCATCATTGGGTGTTATTTCATATGAAATAACATCAAAATATTGGGGGTTGTTTCGTTTTCGTTTTGGGGTTTATTTCATTTATTTTTCGATGTTATTTCATTCACTGCTTTTGGGTGTTATTTTTTTTTTTTTTTTTGGGATTATTTCATTGGGGGCTATTTCCTGGGCGTTCTTTCATTGGGGGGCTTTTCGTGGAGCCAATTTTAACCGATGTTAGCATAGCTTAAGTAGTATTTCAATATTGAGTATACTCTCATGACCGAGCATTAGAGCAACCGTTACAGTGTATCTGTACAGAGGGAATGTTCTTTTAAGAGAACTCAATGCTTTACTTTATAACGCTGCAGGTCGGAAGGGAGTATTCGCTAAGGGATGAGACCGTTCCAGCACTGTTTAAAAAATTCTACAATTTGCTTAATTGTAAAGAAAAACCATGGAGAACTAATATTGTTTCGGTTTATTTAAATAACCAAAAAAAACCGAAATTCGGCAATAAAAAATAAAGTGAGGTTGGTCGTACATTTGACCCACCTAGGAGCATCCTACGCGCTGCAGGGGCCAAATTTAAGAATTTTATTAAACCGCAATATTTGTATGGTACAGCGCGTAGGATGCTCCTAGATGGATCACTTTATTTTTTATTGCCGAATTTTGGTTTTTTTGGTTATTTCAATAAACCGAAAAGTTTTTGAGTTACGCGAATATATTCTGTGCAACCTCTTATATTTTCCAAATAACGGTATATCTTGAAAACAAGAGCTAACCTAAAAAAAACGGTTAGCACCACTGGATTTGAGCGTGCCCCAATTAGGGTAAAATGCCAGGTGCGTTGCTGGTCTGTTTTTTGCAACTTGCACAGTGTTCTTATTAATGCTCAAAATTACAATATAAAAATTCTATTTTAGGATTATTTTTTTAAAGGTTGCGAAAGAAAAAAAATCATATCTTAGAAGATAAAAAAAACACCTCCTTCAAAGTTTCAGAATTTTTAAAGAACAGTTTGAGGTATTATATAAAAAAAAATCAGCCAAATAAAAAAATAAGTTTTTGACTTAGTCCGTTTTTAAAATTTAATATTTTGCAGATATTAAATTTTTTTAAAAATTAATTAATATTTTTTTTTTTTCAATATATAGTTTGTATCCCCAAGAATTCTCTTTAAAATTATCTTCGTATGTCAAGTAGTTTTCGAGATATTTAAGAAATAAGGTCAATACATTCGGCTAAATCGGCGAAATTGTGACATTTTGAATATGACATAACTTTTGAAAAAAAAAAATTTTAATTTTTTTTCGTTCACATATGTTCCTTATAAGATAAAAGGAACCTTCTCACCAAATTTCATTAAAATCGGAAGGGGTCGTATCCTTCGTTGGTCTTTTTGACGCGGATTTGTCTGTTTGTATGGTTGCTTGTCGTCTTAAGACGCCTTAACTACTAAGCTGAAATTTTTACAGCTGCATCACATGAGGGGCAGCGGTAGTAGTACCCTCCATAAGATGCCAATATTAAGTATCGCTTACCTTAAGAGCCGCTGCACTCATTTTCTTACACTGTTTGTAGTGTAATTAAGATAAGATATCAGCCGAGAAAGTCTAACCCCCATAGGACGCCAATGTTAAATATCGCATATCTTCAGAACTGTTATAGTAAGAATGTTCAAACTTGGTAGGAGTCACTCCTATGGTAAACTACACATTTGAAAATAAAATTAAAGCCAGTAGGCGTAAGGGAAGCAATACGCACCATAGGAAGCAGGTATTTAATATCGCGTAACTGCAGAACTATTATAGCTTGAGTCCTCAAACGTGGCTAAAGCCAATATTACGGTTAATTATAAATTCTAAAATAAAAAATGGGGGAAGTAGACGGAGGAAGAGCAGTACCCCCCATAGAACGAAAATATTTAAAACCGAATACCTGAAGACAAAAGTTTTCAAGCTTTGTAGGACCCACTCTTATTGTAAACTGCACCTTCCAAAATAAAAAGTAAGGGGTAGGTGCAAGGGAAGCAATAAATAATATACAAATTGAAAAGCGTATGGTTTTTTGTTCCCTATAGACTCCTAAACTACTGAAACGATTTTCCGGAAATTTTCACAGCAATTTTCTGATTACCCGACACATAGGCTATTAATATTTTTTAGTTTTTAGGTGGGCGTGGAACCTCCCATACAATTTTTTCCACATATTTTGAGTACGGTTAAAGTAACAGTTTACCAATTTTGTACAAATAGCTTAGATAATAAAACACAAAATTTTTCAAAAAGTAGGTTTAATTGGAAAAATAGGAATGGTTCCTCCCATACGAATACACTTGAATATCTTTAGAACGGTTACTGTAAAAGCAATACAATTTAGTACAAGATGCTTTGTTATCAATGCACGATATCTGTTTTAAAAAAATATGTAATAACAGTTAAAGCCCTTGTACACTTGCATGTAGTACTTGCATTCAAACTTGCAATATCTACTTTCAATCAAAAACGTCACCATTTTTCTTCACTTTTTTCTACAAAAGAGCCAAAGTTTTGAAAGACAACACAAAAATGTATTTGGAATTAATTAACAAGGTTTCATTCAATTCATACTATTAATAAACTGACATTTATTGTTGATGGGATTAACTATTCCTATGCGCATTTTACTGGTTGCTAAGGCCAGATCATCAGGAAACTTCCTTTTGTTGAAAAAAACTAAACATAAAAGACTTGCAAAAGAGTAAAAACTTACAAAATGGTAACGCTACTTTGAAAACAAATGCCATATTTTCAGTGATGCCAGAACAATAATAGAATTTATTTCCAGTTTTTCTAATGATGACACTAAAATATCCAAAAGATGTAGAATGGAATACAATGTGATAAGAACATATTGAAAATATGTTGATTTTAAGCTCTATGTATTTTTATAAGAAAATTTCTACATCTTCGCAATTTAATGGTAGATGTTAGATGTTGACAAGTGTGAAAAGGCTATTACCAATGCAAAAACAAAAGGCAAGAGGCTCAACCATAATATGCATAGCCTTGCTTAAACTACTATCAAAAATTAACAAAAAGTCTCTCAAATGCACTTAAGAAAACAAAAACAAAATGAAAAAAAAAACATTTGATTCCGTACGGATAAAGGCGAATTCATCCCAGGTAATCTCGGTACTACAACAAGTACAACTCGTACAAAAACCACAAGCAATTTGTTTTTGTAAAATCATTGTACAATGTCAAAAACAGAAATAAAACAAAACAGAAACAAAGATAATAAAAGAGAATAAACAAAATTTTGACATCCAACAGTGATTTTTGCTAATATCAGCAGGGCTTTTAAGACCACCTGTAATAAATTCGCCTTGGTACGGATTGTGCGATTAGATTCGCACCTTGCTTTAAGCCCTTATGACACTACATTTTTTATTCATTTATTGATATAGAATTGATAGAAAGAAACAGTAAATGCTAGAAAGAGCAAACTATAAAAAATGTAAGCAAAGTTTTTTAGTTTTTTTTTTCTCTTGTTATGGTTTCGTTTCAGGGATGGCGTTGAGAATTTTTAAAATTGTACCAACACCCTTTAGAAATTGTACCTAATTTTACTTAAAGATTTTTTTAGTTGAAATTTATTTTATTTATGTTCTTAAAAAACACTACAGAAAGGTATTATAAATCTTAGTTTAAAAAGTATCAACATAAAAGTACAATTGAAACAACTTAGCCATCCCTGTTTGTTAATTTTATTAAATGTTGCCAACTTTTTGTTTATGAGAAACCTAAAAAGAAAAAGCGGTAAATCGCTGAATTTGCCCATAAACCGCTGATTCAGCAACACTTTTGATATTTCAAGCTTAAAATGTCAATTTTAAGTTGAACAATTTTACATTTTTTTTGACATAACTTCATTTTTTATCGATAACTTTAGTAAAACGTTTGACAGCTTGCCATTTATCTTAATACAGCTGAACCCTTCGCACTTGGTAAATGTTTCTATTACTTTATATTTGCACTGTTCACCAAAACTTGAACAATGCATTAAAAATGTAGTGGCATAAGGGCTTAAGCAAATGAAAGTTTCATTAAACTTAGCAAAAAGTTTTCTTAAATTCAATATGGTTTGCCTTATATAATTTACAAGTATTCGCACATTTGCTTAAGCCCAAATAAGCACATTATGGTTGGGCCTAAACTGTGCATCAATTTTGTTGATACTTTGTTTTCATTTTCTTTTACAAAGTAAACACCACATCAATGTAATGTGTTTTGATGTCTTGAAACTCTACTATATAAAGTATATAAAGATATATTTTTAATGGTATCTGGCTGGGACCCATAGGCAATCATGATCCCATTTTTTACGTTAGGAGGTGATAATAATAGTTCTATGTGTTGAATATTGCCAGATAACTTCTATATAAGATTTGTTTGTCTTAAAGCAATTTTAGAGAGGGGGTTCATATGCAACCGTTGACCAGTTCTGGACTTACCAGTACAATATTTTGCCATGACATAGTAGCTTTCCGTAAAGTTATTGTCGTTATTTTCCAAAATGGAATTTGTGTGTGATCTATGCTCAAATGTGGACAGATTTAAAAAAAAAAGATCGGTAAAATGATTAAGGCTGAAATTAGATTTTTTGGACCAAATTTAATACAAATGCAAAAATAATAAAATGGTTTCTTCTCAACGCTTGCAATAAGCTTCGCCCCCAATGACAATTAAAATGTGTAAGCCAAATTTCATCAAATTATTTTCAATGGAGAAACAACCAGCCACACAGCCAGCCGAACGAACCGACGTACATCGTAAGATCGTTTCAAAACCTAAACCAAACACTACAGTGTAGTGGGTACAAAAATGTCTACAAAATGCGTTTCCTATGCCAGACTTACAGCCATACCTTAACAAGAGCGGAAAGCATTTATTAGCTGTCAAAAGTTCTCATGCCCATACAATTTATATGAAGCATCCCTAAATAACGCGGCGTCATCGCTTTTCAATTGGAAAATCCAACTTGAAAGCGCGTTAAATAGTGAAGTTGGCCACTATTGTTAAAAAATTAATCAAAGAATTTATACCGATTAATCGAATAAAAATAATAATATATAGTATTGCTGTTAAATGTATAATTTTTTAAAAGGTTTAAGTCGAATAAACTAACCAAATGTATGTGTCCGTTGGAATTAAAAGAAACAGTCATGTTTAATGAGTAATTTAGCTTATATTTTTGTTAAATTCTTTCAACATAATTTAATAATTCATTGAAATCGAATTGAGATTGAAATCGAAAAATAATTTAAATTCAAATTCTATTTACAAAATGACCGTAGTTTTTCGTGATTTCAAGTGTTGTTGTAATAGATATTAAAAGAATGAAATAGATTAAATGGAATATTTTTATGAACTTTCATCACAGAGTCGTTTTTAAAATTTGCCGGATTTTAAATTTAAAACCACTTCATTTCGAATTCTAGAATACGTCCGTATTTTTTAACAAAATGGTTTATGCGTTTCTCTCTTTACAATGAGTTTGGTTTAAAAATATTGTACAAGGGAATATACAACAATGATAAATGTAACAGGTGTCCAAAAATGTATTAACATAAATGTTCTTCAACAACTTCACTAATTTACCACTTACATAGTGACTATGACAAAGTACTTGAAGAAGATGCTCCACCAACAAAATCAAAGGAGGCTACAAGTGGTCCAATGAATAAATATTTTAAACAAGATGCTTCGATCGATTCTCTAGTTAAATTATTTGCAGAAGCATAGTAAAGGATGGAGTGTCCGTAAAAAGTTAAAAAAATCCAAAGTTATATTGACTCTTTTAAAATCTGAGTGCTCTAAAGCGAAGCAACAATTTGGAGCTACATTGACAAGTTTTATTTAAAAAAGAATGTTTTTTACTCAAGTACTAATTTTTTTTTAAATTATAAAAAAGAAAATTTGTAATTTATAAAATTTCTGGATTTAGAATTTTTCGTTTAATCGATTAATTTTAAAATTATATTCGTTTAATCGAATAGGTTAAAAATTCTAAATATCGATTAATCGTTTAATAGAACACAAATAAAACCCAATTGGTTGAACACCCTATTTGTGACACAACGTTGACGCACCTGTAGGCATGTCATATCAGCGTAAAATCTAAGCGGAAGAACACATTTCGCTTTCCGCTCTTGTTAAGGTACAGCTGTTACACGCAATAAAGATGCAAAACATATGATTCGGCTGTTTAACGACAAATTCCACTCTGATCGCATGGAATCTATTGTTTTATGAAAATTTTCATAAACATTTAAAAATCGCGCAAACCTACCAAAAAAATTCTTTCACACAGTTGCAGTTTTAAGTCGCACTATCATACTTGTTAATCACATACGATTTTTAAAAGCTGTGCAATTCATATTGTCATAATATTTTACAATAGTTTAAAAAATTGGTTGCTGTCTTAAAATAATAACTGCCTTATTTATAAAAAATAAAACCGTGTAATAAAGGCTTTATGAAACGGATTTTCATTATTTTTTATAAATTAGACCGTAAGTCTTTCTGTACTGTGTTTATTATTTTGTCACAACTACACAGTTTAAATCTTAATTATGAGGAGTCATATTTTTTCTTTTTATTTTTTGAAGACATATAACTTTATGAACCTTCAACAGTAAATCACCGGCTTAAAATGATATTAATTAACTCGTTAAAAAAATGAAAAAAAAGTTAATAAATAAAAAAAACTCAGTAATCATGATTAAATAGTGAAAGTTTTCCAAATGTAAAATAAAAAACCAGCTTCCGTATTTTCATTAAGTTGTATATTAAAGCATCTTCAAAATGGAAAAGTTATATTAAAGTATCACATATTGAATAGCTGATACCAAAAACAAATATAGAAAATACAAAAATAAATATAATGATTAAAAATAAAAAAATTATTAAAACTCAAAAAAATAATACATAAACAAATAAATTAAGTCAAACCAAAAAAAACTTCCTTAAACTACCAAAACAAATAAAAATCTTACACTTTTCTACACTGGACTAAAATTTTTTTATAAAAGAAAATACAAAAACTAAATAAAATATTAAAACTACTAGATTTAATGTTATTAAGTAAAAAAACAACAAATATTTCTGAATAAAGTTAAAATAATACTAAAAGTTAGTTAAACAAATTTAATAACAAAAAAGTTAATGAACTATAAAATTTATTTCTATAAGAAAAAAAAATTTAAATTAATTGTCCATTTTATTTTGAATATTTTTTTTAAGCCAAATTAAAAAATTTTGTAAAACAAAGAAAAACATTTTTGTAAAAAGAAACTAAATTATAAAAAAAATGTTTCTGCTAGTCTTCTCAGTTTATTAATTTTTAATAATATTTTTAGAAATTTACATTAAAAACATAGATTTACGGCCAAATTCATAAATATCAGATATAATTAACTATCAGTTATTGTTAACTAGAAGTTAACAATAATAGTTAGTTTTATACTATGTTCACGCTTGGGCTCTTAAACGCGTTTAAGCAGCTCGAACGTGATTAAGCTCTAATCACTTCAAAATTGAGATGATTACCCATACATTGAAGTGATTTGTTAATTTCTCCAAATTGATATGATTACAACTAAATCACTTCATAAACCACATAGAATCAACTGAACATACCTCAAACTGAGTATAATGTAGAATCGCCATTATGATCGTGTACAACCGGCCACGATTTCTGCTAAATGTTTATAATTTGTTCCTTGAATAATTCATAAATTTTCACAATTTCATCATTAAAATGATTAAAATAATCTTCTAATAACTTTATAAAAGCATTTTTAATACTTTAAATATATATAAATTTGTTTGTTGTGTTTTTTTTTTTTTTTTCTTAATCATCTGTCTTCTTAGTCATCTCAAATGTAGTGTGAACGGCTTTAATTAGCTTAGTCAACATTTTGCTTAAACGCGTTTAAAAACCCAAATGTGAACATAGCATTAACTGAACTTGGTTAAAGTGACCGTAAAATATAGTTTTAGTGCCAGTTTCACCAAGCTTAGTTATATTAAACCATGTTTTTGACAGTTAAAGTCATAGTAAATTATTACTGTGCTTGGTGAATTGGACTTTAGTTGGTTATACATAAAATTTTTTTTTAAAGTTTGAAAACTGAAAAAGTTTTTACTTTTTAAAAATTGGTTTTTATTTTTTTTTCTAAAATAAATAGCAATAACTTCTAAGTCTACCCTAAAATCCATGTATATTGTTGCGTCTTCAGTAGTTTAATTAAAAAACAAATAACAAAAAAAAAAACTACATTAAAATTTATCTGATAAGTCTACATTAATTTACTCTAATCTATAGCAACATTTAATTTAATATTAAATAAATAAACGAAATAAACTTAATCATTAAATTAAAATGTTTGATAGAAAAATTATATTTTTATGACAATTAAAAATAAACTAAAAACTAATTTAATTTAAATAAAATCTATATGTAATTTATAAACTAAAAAAAAATTAAAAAAAAGCTACAATAATTATTATAATTTATTATTAAATGTAATACTTTAAACAAAAAAAAAAACAATGAAAACTATAAAAAAATACAACAAAAAAAAAAACAATACCAAATTAATTAAATTTAAAAAAAAACCTAAATAAAGTAAAAAGATTGTTAAAATTAACCAAAAGAAAAACAATGCAGTTTTTTATTAAATATTAATCCTTTATTAGACTAAGCACACATGAGATTTATCATGAGTTCCAGACAAGGGCATAAAGTACTTTTAAAAAAAGAAGTACTTAACTATTCCCTCTTTCTTTTCATCATTGGGTATACTTTTACTTGTAATATCGGGTGATTTTTTAAGATTCAGAAAAATGCATGAAATCTTTATTTGAATCGATAGTACGGTCCATATAATTTAATGTTTGAAGATTATTTCATGCAAATGTTGACCGTGACTGCGCCTCAAATGGTCCATCCGCTTAGTCCAATTTTGGCATACTCTTTCCAACATTTCGGCCGGTATCTCATGAATAAATGCTTCAATGTTGTCTTCCAATGCGGCAATTGAAGCGGGCATGTGTGTATAGACATGAGCTTTAACATAGCCCCACAAAAAATAGTCTAAAGGCGTTAAGTCGCACGATCTAGGCGGCCAATTGACCGGTCCCAAACGTGAAATAGAATGTTCACCGAACTCGCCTCTCAATAAGTCTATTGTTAAGCGTGCTGTGTGGCACCGTCTTGTTGTAACCCCATGTCATGCAAGTCAAGCTCTTGCATTTTGGGCAAAAAAAAGTTGGCTATCATCTCACAGTAGCGCTCACCATTCACAGTTACGTTACGATTCGCATCATCTTTGAAGAAGTACGGTCCAATGATGCCACCAGCGCATAAACCGCACCAAACTGCGACTTTTTCTGGATGCATTCGTAGCTGATCTTCACTCCAAAATCGACAATTCTGCTTTTTAACGTACCCATTGAGCCAAAAATGAGCTTCGTCGATGAACACAAGAAGCGCGCGCATTTTGCCAATACAAATAAAACTGTTAAGCGAATAAGAATTATAAGCCCCAGTTTTACTTGTAACAATATCAAAGCTTAAACAAAAACAACAACAATAAACAGTGAGTTAATCTTTTCTTACAATCCCGAACACAATTGGTTGATTTTTTGTCAACTCTAAATGTAGTTGTAAGTGGTCAAAGAAAAAACAAAAATAAAACAAATTTCTTTATTTTATTTTGCCAGTTCAGTTTTATTTACACTGCCACAAGTATATTAGTAATCAAAGTTTTTCTTGGGATTCAAAAATTAATTATCATGGTATAGCCTGTTGTTTTTTGTATAGTTGTATTGTTGTAGAAGTAAGCAGACCTACTGGATAGGCCTTGGTCGGAATGAAACTATTTCTCAAACAATAGTGTATATTATTATAAGCTATTTTATGAGTTAAAGTTTTCAAAAATTGTATTTTTTTCCACAGGCTAAAATGGAGTATAATGCATATTCACTATTATTCTTTTAACAACTTTGGAGTGGCAATTTCAAGTAAAATAGAGCATATGAGATTACACACTTATCGAAGGAAAATTTTGAACAAGAAATTATACACTATTTTTTCCAACGAAATTTTCACCCACTTTTTGGAAGTAGAATTTGACGAAATTTTGACCAGACATAAAATCAATGATGGAGATTCTAAATATGCAATAAAAAAATAAAAGCGTATGAGCACTAGAGTTGTCAGCCGATTTAGAATAATTCGATTAATCGATCAAACCAAAACCAAACTCTTGTTCGAATAATTTTAAAACGACGATTTAAGTATAACGAATAAACAATCTTTAACAATTTTTTTTGTTAAAAAATAAATAAAATAAAAGCTTAGAATTTGATTAATTCTGATAAGTTTTTAGTGATTTTATAAAGCGTTGTCCAACCAAAATTCGCGATGTTAGTTGTAAAGAAAACATAAAGTTTTCAGAGAAGTATCTAAATATTTTGTATTGTTATAGAAGGATCTATGACAACTATGTTTGAAACAAAATATCGGCCAAATGCTCGCCACGGCGTGCAAACGAGTTGAAACCACATATCTTCCATGTTCATGTCCTCAATTTCTGGCTACAAGAAGTCCGTTATCATGTCGTGATAGCGAACTCCATTGTCGAAGAAAAGCGGCCCGATGACGCCACCTGTCCATAAACGGACTGCGCGAGCATTCACAGGTGTTTTCACATTTCCTACAGATCCGGTTTGCTGAAATTTACGCACACTCAAAATATTAAGTAGTTAAATTCAAACGAAAATTCATTTTTAGCAAACTAAAATTCGTTTAAAAAACGGATCATTTACATTTCATTTAAAACAAATGATTTTTACATTAATTTTTAAATTTTTTATTTATTCAAAAGCATATGGGAAATTCCATGTCAAAACGACCAAGAGTGGGACACGACCCCTTCCGATTTTAATGAAATTTGTTGAGAAGGTTCCTTTTATCTTATTAGGAACATATATGAACGAAAAAAAATTTTAAATTTGTTTTTCGAAAGTTATGTCATATTCAAAATGTCATAATTTCGCAGAATTAGCCGAATGTGTTGAGCTTTTTTCTTCAATATCTCGAAAACTACTTGACATACGAAGATGATTTTGAATAAATAATAAAGTGGGGCTGGTCATACATTTGACCCATCTAGGAGCATCCTACGCGCTGCAGGGGCCAAATTAAAGAATTTTAATAAGCCGCAATAGTTGTATGGTGCAGCGCGTAGGATGCTCCTAGATGGGTCAAATGTATGACCAGCCCCACTTTATTATTTATTGCCGAATTTCGGTTTTTTTAGTTATTTCAATAAACTAAACCGTTTTTGAGTTACGCGAATATATGCTGTGCACCCTCTTACATTTTCGAAATAACGGTATATCTTGAAAACAAGAGCTAACTTAAAAAAACGGTTAGCACCACTGGATTCAGCGTCCCCAATTAGGGTAAAATGCCAGGTGCGCGGCTGGTCTGTTGTTTGCAACTAGCACAGTGTACTTATTGCTCAAAATTACAATATTAAAATTCTATTTTAATATTATTTTTTTAAGGGTTGCGAAAGGAAAAAAATCATATCTTAAAAAAGAAAAAAAAACACCTCCTTCAAAGTTTTAGGATTTTCAAAGAACTGTTTGAGGTATTATACAAAAAAAAATCAGCCAAATAAAAAAATAAGTTTTTGACTTAGTCCGTTTTTAAAATTTAACATTTTGCAGATATTACATTTTTCAAAAAAAATTTTTTTTTTCAATTCATGGTTTGTAGCCCCAAGTATTCTCTTTAAAATGACATCAAAATCATCTTCGTATGTCAAGTAGTTTTCGAGATATTGAAGAAATAAGCTCAACATATTCGGCTAATTCTGCGAAATTTTGACATTTTGAATATGACATAACTTTCGAAAAACAAATTTAAAAATTTTTTTTCGTTCATATATGTTCCTAATAAGATAAAAGGAACCTTCTCACCAAATTTTATTAAAATCGGAAGGGGTCGTGTCCCACTCTTGGTCGTTTTGACATGGAATTACCCATATTCCTTAAAATTGAATAGTTTTTACTTTTAAAAAATATATTTTAACCGACAAAAATCAAACTACATAACAAAATAAATACGGGAAAAACATTATTTTTTGGTAGTTGGTTTTTTCAATAACAAACATAAATGTTAAAAAATAAAATTATTCGTAAAATAGCCATATTTTTATTCAAATTTAACAGTACGGAAAACGAATTTAATAACGCACAATCAGTTACTGTAATAATTTTATGAGTGCACAATTCTCCCGATTGTGGACACATTTGGTCGCATATACTGACCAATAAATGCATGGTTGAATTTGTCAAATACTGAAACAAAGAAATGTCAAATTAGCTTTGGTCAATAATTTGACATTGTGGTGCGACTCACAATTAACATCGTACATTATCGTTGGAGCACCCTTTACAAAATGTAGAAAAGTTAAAAAATGTTGTTGCCGTAGCCCTGGTTGTAATTAATCTCAATATTTAGTAAGCAAAAACCCTGATAAGAACTCATTAGACTGGTCGCATCTTGTATGGGATTTTCTTTTAAATTTAATTGTTTGCGCTGCTTAAAATATGAGGTTTGGTGTAAGAAATCACGATCAAATTTTTCAGGTCAATCCGACGGTGCCTAGCCGTTCCGGGTGGGGCCCAAAGTTCCCCATATTATAAAAAAAAACATCTTTTCTATCAGATCTTTATAGTTATACTAGTTGAAAAGCCGAAAATCAAAAATATGGCTTCGTTACGATCTTCCGCAGAGAAAGTACTTCAAGTGTGCCAAATTTCAGCTTCCTTTGTCATCAGATGGCTTCAGAAAATTGCGGAAAGAATAGGACATACATGCAAACATCCTGACATACTAAGAAATTATATATTGTAAAGATAGATTAACATATCGAGCCCTAACAGCGAAAATAATGTAAGCGCCAAAAATCAAATTTTACAGGAGAGAGCTTTTTTGTTTTATTACATATTAAATTTTGTATGAAATTTGTCGCTTACACTAAAATTGTTTTGGCTATAAAATCGTAACGGTACATTATATGACCTTGATATTTTAGGAGATGATGCAAGTGTTGCCAATAAAGTAATTTATCAAAAAAAACGAAAATTGAAAATCATGTCGCTTACACTATTTTCGCTGTTAGGGCTCGATATGTTCGCGCAACTCAAAAACGCTTTAGCTTATTGAAAAACTCAAAAAAACCGAAATCACGCAATAAAATTTACTTTAAGAAAGGTAAAACGTTTTTCTTATATGCGCAGTCGTTTTAGAAACATAATTTTTTTTCCGGAAAAAAAAAATAATTTTTTTATTAAAATTTCGGAATTTTTGTTTTTAAAAATTGCAAACAAAACAAGCTATAAATGATTAAAATCTATAAACAACTTTTGATTTTATGTATTCACAAAAGATGTGGCGGTTTAATAAAATTCTTAAATTAATTAAAATTTTTCGTCTTTTGTGAATACATAAAATCAAAAGTTGTTAACAGATTTTAATCATTTATATTTTTAGCCCAGAACAGCTTCATAAGGTTTTGCTAGCAAATTTCAGTAAGAACTCTTCTCTAAAAACAATTTAATTTAAATTTTCACAAAAGTAAATATTTTGACATTGGCCCTTTTAGCACCAAGCCACAGGTTTTAGGTTCTTATTAAACAAGTATAAAGTTGTAGATGAATGGAATGGAATGGTATCTATTTAAAAAACGTAATTTTTTTGTAAAAATAATATTTTTTATTCGTTATTCTCATCGATTAGACGAATAGTTTTTTAGATTTAATCGTTTGATCGAACGAACAAAAATAATTATTTGAATTATTCGAACAAAGTTGAAAGGCGAATAGTTGACAACTCTTATGAGCACATACGCTATTGTTATATTAAACGGAACAATATGTACATAAAAAATTACGAGGTGAGATAAACAATAATGTTATGCTTTATGGAATTTGCACAAAGAATGAAATTGTCGACATTACCTAGAAAAAGGATCAGCAATAGCGTAATTTACTCTATAAAATATAACAAAAAGCAGATTATAATGACGAGTATTGCGACAAAGTATATTAAATTTAACAGAATTCAACAGAAAATCACAACAAACATTACCATTAATAAGATTAACCATAAATGATACATTTAACGTTGTACGACGACTTTTGAGCGATGGTAGTTTAATTAATGTCAGTCTACTAGCATAGAAAGGAGAGTTTGTCGAGTAACTCCAATGAAGATCACGTAAACAGAATAATAAAAATTGTTTTTGGACAGATTCAATACGAGAACTGTGAATGTTGTAAAATGGATCCCAAATGATTTACCCATATTCTAAGAGATGTCTTTCGAGATACACTTAAAGTTGCTTCGTTATGTATGGATCGGTAAATTTTTTAGCACACCGCTTAATAAAGCCAAGAACACCTCGAGCTTTATTTACAGTTAATGTAACATGACAAATAAAGTTTAATTTTGGATCCACTAAGACTCCAAGAACAAGAAACGACTCAACCAACTCCAGTTGATGACCACCCAAAGCATAATTAACAGCAATACAGTTATTTCTATAAAAACGCATGCATTTTTGCATTTCATTAGATTCAGCTCCATCATATTATGATTACACCATAAAAAGAAGTTATTAAGATCCGTTTGAAGATAAAAATGATAAGCAAAGCAATTAAAAGAATGGAAAATGTTAACATCGTCAGCATACATCAATATATTGGCGAAGTTAATAACGTTGGGCAGATCATTAATAAACAGCGAAAATAAAAGTGGGCCTTGGGGAATACCGGACGAAAAATTAATGAGCTTGGATATACAATTACAAATATAATATTCAAAAATAATTCTGCCAAAAAATAGTTAAATAACTGATATAGAACTAAAACTGCAAATGAACGATTTAAGGTTATGTCAAATGAAACCAATAACGAACGAGTAAACGAAAATATCGCTCCATTATTGCAACATAGTCATATCTAAGAGAATGCGACCACAAATCATTTGAAGCCATTCGATTGAAATTTTGCATGAATATTTTGTGTATGGTTTGTGGGTCAACTGTAATAAAAATAACTCATACGACTTTGCGCGTTTATACTTTTAAAATGCTTTATAGGATACTTTTGTCATTCTCTCATGAATACCAACGCCGTTAGATTTTGAGAAATAAACGAAAGCATAATTGTAGAAGGACAGGTCTATGGTACGAAGAAAGGTATTTGAGAATAGAGTTAATTTTAAAAAAATTGGACCTTAATTGCCCTGTAGCTTTATATTGTTATTCTCGAAAAGCGTGCAAATATTTTGGCGATATCGCTGTCATGATATTTCAGTTGCAAAATTGCAAAAAAAAGTATTTTATTTTATCAAATTTTATTACACACAGAGGAAAAACGATGACATGTCATACTGTTCAATGTCAAAAATAACGTTAAAATAACGTAAGCGACATCATTTTCAATTTTCGTTTTTTTAATAAATGACTTTATTGGCAACACTTGCATCACCTCCTAAAATGTCATAGTCACATAAGGTACCGTTGTGATTTTATAGCAAGAACAATTTTATCGTAAGCGCCAAATTTCATAAAAAATTAATATGAAATAAAATACAAAAACTCTCTCCTGTAAAATTAGATTTTTTGCGCTAACAATTTTCCGCTGTTTGGGCTCGATATGTTCCATGGAAATTAAAACTTATTTTGGTGTGTAATAATCAATTCATTGTTAGTTTCACTATTGTCAAGCTCTGAGACGAAAGAATTAACTAAATCAAAATTCCGAATGTATTTAATCCCTAATATCAGAATTATTTCGGTCATATGGGCACTGCGGTTTTTCTTGAGGAAGCGCGTTTTGCACGTGCAATCGCATTATCATAAAGACCAATTGACAGGTCCATTTCTCGAAATAACTTATCGCCAAATTTTGATTTGAATAAGTCGATTGTTGCAGTCGCTTTATAGTACGTAGCGCCATCCTGATCAAACAACATCTCGCCCGGATAAATGTCAATAATTTTTTTTTACACAAAAGTTTTTTAATCATAGTGCGTTCCGGCTTGATTTCGGAAGAAACAAAGTTAGATACTGCCATAAGTTCATAAGGTGCAATTTTGTTAACTTCAAATGAAGTCTATTCGTCTCTATGAGAGGACGCCACGTGTCTGTCGAGGTGAACTTCATTGTTAAGCTCGATTCACCCATGCGTATTTTTGTCCGTAAAAATTTTTCTGATATTGAGTTTGATGTCTTACTTTTGAGAGAGAGAGAGAGAGAGAGAGAGAAATAGTTTTTTCGGCAAGTTTTTTCATGAATTGGTTTAATATTATGTGACGAACCACCACTGAGGGCCCTACCTTTCAGGAAACTGGGCTACCTATGAATCCGGCCGTGCTCAGGGAAATTTGGGACGGTTCTTGTTTCCTTTGAGATAGGCTTCGGCTCGCTTCATAAATTTTAAAATTTATGTAGCAAATACGTCGAAGTTTCAAAATAAAAAAAAAATATAAATAAAATAAAATAACCAGATGTAACTACTCCGAATAAAAAGGAACAGATGGTATCGATTTTCTATACCCCCCCCCCCCCCCCCCACCCTGCTACTAATATCATGGTTCCGCAATAGCCCTAATTTCTCTTACCTAAATCACCTTAACGTTTCATGGAATAAATTATAAAATTCTCTAATTTATCATCTTTTCTAACGAAAGATTTATTTGACAAACATTTTCAAATCAACAAAAGAACAAAACATTAGGGCGGGTCGATTTGTAGGGAGTGAAAAAATTCACCAATTTCCCTATGATTTCCGTATTCTATGGGTTATTCCATGAAAATTTGCCGAAGGAACCATACCTCTATCGTTAAAATCGAGTCCCCTACTTTTTGTTGGTAAAAAGTTCAAAAGTTACGGGCATTTTTGTCCAAATTTTGGACCATTTTTCCATTTTTTTCATGATTTTGTCCAAGAATATTACTTTCATGGCAATTTTTTTGGCTCAATCCATTATTTAATTCAATTTACAATTCAAAACGAAGAGTTTAAGCGCAAATTTATCGAATTCGGTTGATTAATTCATGCGATATTGCTAAAACAAAATAACACATAAAACCAACTTTTTGATTTTTTCCCCCTTTTTATTGTTTTTTTCTACAAAAATTCAAATTAAGAGATAATAAAGTATTTATCAACCTATTATCAAAAAAAAATTATCAATTTGAGTGTAGTAAAAGACAAAATGTGAAAAAAAACATTATTTTTTCTGAAAGTCTTGTTTGCTTTCAAGTCTTGGTGTTTTCGTACGGCTCTCTAATGTCGTCGCCATAGCGCCTTCTACATTCTTTCCTGCAACTCGTTTAGCAGTGGCAGCCAGCAATTGGACATGTCTTTCCGTTCCTTGAATGTGTAAAGGAATTTGTGGATCATCGAACGGTGGCACTTCGTAATTTAAATATCCCTCCAAATGTTCATACGAATAACTTTGCGTAAACGGTGCACAGTGGCGCCATTTGAGTTTTTTCGTTGCAAAAATCATATCTTTTGAACCGAATAAGATAATTGAACAGTTTAAACAGCATATGATAGATAACTGTTCAGCCTATGAAATGAGCGTTTGGAAAGGGTGCTACGCTCTGTAGGGGCCTAATTATGGGTTATCAAAGTTAAAATTAGTAGAAAAATCAATTTTATGGTAACTAAAAAAAATTATTTTTACATTTTTAGATTGTTTTTATTTTTTTTCTTTAGGTTTTTATGTTTTAAATTATTACCCAACAAATTAAAAAAAAAATTATTTTTTTTTAAATTTATTTTTTCAATTTTCTGTAAAATATTCATCACAGTTCGTAAGAGAAGGTATATCTAAAAGACTAACCATTTCTAAACTATAATTATTTTCTAACTCTATTCGTGACTTCACATGCCGCAGGGAAGATATAAGTGGATCGGAAGATGCTGCCAACATGTTGAAGAGGTCCTCATTTTGCCTTACCCTTGATGCTTTGAATGTGTTCTGCAATCTATATTTTTTATAAAATTTGTTAAGAGACTCCTGTGCTTCTTCAGAAAGCTCTCCAATTGGCAAAGACTGGTACTCAATTATATCTTTGCCATGCGCCAATATTTTATGGACGGTCGGGGTCAACTTCTTCTGTGGATACATTTCTGCTAAAAGAGATGCAGTTTTCGACGCATATTCTCCATATTTTGTAGAATTGACATTTTCTTTGCAGTTTAAAACATCCAAGATCGTTCCCAATCTTTTCACGATTTGATTGTCAATTCCAGTGATTCTAGTTACTGCCTCATCATTTTCAAAAAATCTCCTAGAAGTGTTTCCATCGTTTGAGTTACCGTATCCGTGCTTGGGACAGTCTACTTTTAGTCCAACTTGTTTAAAAAAAGCATCCTGTATTTGCTTCTTTCTGATCTTTTCCTTATCCTTTATTGATGTATTTTCATCGAAGTTTTCCTCCTCTTGTGGTAGGGTATACGCCAGTTTTAGCAAGAATTCCATACACCTTATCCTTGCGTGCAATGGTGACATTCCATATTCGTAATTCTCCTCATTTGTAGAATCGTTTAAATTACCAAAGTTCTTCTGACTCTTTTTGCAAATCGGGCATGACATTGTTGAGGTTGTTCCTGTCAGTTCGTTTACGACTTTTCCGTCAACCATGGTCAGATGGAACTCGTAATTGCATTCAATATATTTTCCTTCTCCAATTTGCAGCTTTGTAGGCTTAATCTTGCTTATTTGTTCTTCAATGTCCTTCACCGTGGTCCTTATGAGTTCTGCCGATTCCCTTGCAAACTGAAACATTATTGGTCGGCAATAATGCACTGATGACGGACGTGGATTTTTCCAGTGAAGGGAAACATCCGATTTAAGCCGCAAAGGAACAACAGATGCCATAAACATATTTCCGTCCGATATTGTAGCGTCATCGGAAGATATCCTTTGCTTATAAACGCTTTGTCCGGATGATCCATCGCAGCCCCATTTGCTGATCAATGTCAACTTCTCAGGAAGAATTTTCACCTCATTTTCAGGAAGACTCTCCAACAACCGTTTTGCTGTATGGCCCATGAGATCCTGCAGATTGGCTTTCGCAGAGACTTCCGTAAATTCCGTATGCAGTGGTCGTGAATTTATTTTGGCTTGCGTAATATGCTTGTATCCGGGTAAAACGTCAGCGCCGTGTCGCGTTAAAGATGCCCGTAGTTTCTCATATTTCTCTTTGGAAAGTTCTAAGTCCATAAACAAGGCCAAGGCTTCTTCGGAACCATACTTTTTAATGTGTGCGTTTGTGGGCGTGGGAATGCTTTCCTTAATCCTTTTTAGTCGCAGTGGGCTTGCATCAGCAACAGATTTGGTTATGTGCGACCTAACTCTTTCACTATCCTTTGTAAATTTAATAGACAGCGCTTCCGATAATTGCTTCGTGGTCAAGTCATTGGTGGCATCGGCAAGTTTCCTCTTTCTTGTGAAAATTGAACACTCCTCAATACTTTTTTTTGGCCTTCCTTTTGCTCCTCTGGTTGATGTGGTGGGTTTATCTACTGCCAATATATCCAGGATGGTATCTTCATTAAGCCAGTCCTCGTATTTGGAGTTGAAGTTCTGAATGGTTCGATTAGATTTCACCCATTTTGCCTTAATATTTGCATATATCAGATAAAAATTATTTTTTATAATTTCGCTTCTCTCAATATTTCCGTATAAGCTATCAAGTTCTTCTAAAGCAGCTTCCGTGAAAAAATTTGGTGTGGTTGACTTTCTAAACAGTTCAAATAATTTAAAATTGTTCAACGCCATGTTTTCAGTACTTAAATTGTTTAATGGTTTCAGTAATTGTTGCGCCAACTTTCAGTCGTAGACTAATCCAGGCATTATGCTTATTTTGCAATATATAGGCTTATGCTACCATGCCGAAAAATGTACCTGTTCCCTACATACATATGGATTTAGGCTGAATAATGCATTTTTATATTATGCACGTGTCCAAATAAGATTTGTGCCTACCTGTAGTCAATATTGTTCTTGACCATTTGTACGCCAAAGTATTGTTTAAGTGAGGTACGTACCTGCTAATTTCAATGAGTAGTTTTTTTAGATTTTAGATCAAACTACTGTCATACAATTTCTGCAACCATGTCTTTTTAACCTTTTTTACCTCTAGAAGCCAAACGGGCACGTACGGGCAGATAAAATTTTTGAATTATGTAAAGAAATAATCAAAGAACAGATTTTGCAAATATGGCAAATATAGAAAAATATAGATTTTTGTTATTTTCCGTCAAAGTTGAAAAATAGTGAAAAAACGGATAGTTTTTAAATAGTGATTTACCAGGAGAAACACAAAGCAAACAGTTCATTTTTTTTTTATCATTACACATTTAATAAATGCATCAATCAATACAAACAAAAAATAAGGCGATTCGTTACCTATTTTTCGTGATATTACACCTGAAATCGCAACAAATTTACTAAAAATTGTGTGTTTTTTTGAAAACCGAAAGTCGGTCAACTTTGAACGGCTATATCTTCTAAACTAAAAATGTGATATTATTAAGAGTGGCAGATTTGAAATCGTTGAAAAGTTTCCTATAACATGAGTTTATTCAAAACTTCGTCGGTGCTCATGAAAATTTTGATTTTTGCAACCTCGTTTGCTCTACGGGCGCTACTGTGCGGTGGTTCGAATAAAATGGTATCGTCATTTTAATCAATCATATTTGTATATTCCGTACAATTAAAGTTTATAAGAGATTTTTTATAAACTCTAAGTTCCGTTGGGTCGACAATATCTCTTCGGTAATGTAAAATCTTCTTTATAGCAATGTTTCGTTTTTCCATTCTATCATCAAACAACATAGATAGCAAGATATTTTCTGAGTGTGCAAAATATGGATTATCTTGAATTACTGTATTTACAACTCCAAGTAAATTCGGTGGTAAAAATCGTGTCCAAGTAATAAATTTAAAAAGTAATGTACTACCGTATGCGGCAGAGCTATACTACTTAACATTGAAATACATTGGCGTGTATACTTTTATTATATATAATATTTTTAATTAGGCTTAAGTTCATTAAATTTAATTTTCATTAAATTATTTTTATGAAGAAAGGAATTTTACAACATGTCCGTAAACACCTGGGTTCGAGCCCAGATTGAGTCAAGAATGAAAAATTATCAATAAATTTTAATTAATTTTCATGTTGTAAAATTCCTTTCTTCATAAAAATAATTTAATGAAAATTAAATTTAATGAACTTAAGCCTAATTAAAAATATTAAAAATTTGGATTAAAAACCATAAATAGTTCAATAAAATAACCACAATACTAATAACTTTTATTATATAGTTAGCCAGAATTTTTAAATTTTCAGTTGGATTATTAGTTGTCACATAAAACCGTAATAATCTATTGGCTTTGGTCAGCCAACGAGAATGTGCAATTGGCCCTGGTTTTATGTGAGACAAGTCCGCAGGAACCACACCATTAGAAATTGCATTGGCCACTAACATCAAGTCAAAAAAATTCAGCCAAAAAAATGGCCATGAAAGTAATATTCTTGGACAAAATCATGAAAAAAATGGAAAAATGCTCCAAAATTTGGACAAAAATGCCCGTAACTTTTGAACCGTTGGACCAATGTTGGAGATTTTTTTTGTGAATTGATCAAAATGAGCTCACCTTTCCAACGCGCCTACTGGCGATTAAACTCGATTAAAATCGATAGTTTTTGAGTTATGGATGTGAACGTGTAGGTAATATTTCATACGAACGTCAATTTAGGAAAAAATCTACCAACAAAAAGTAGGGGACTCGATTTTAACGATAGAGGTATGGTTCCTTTGGCAAATTTTCATGGAATATATTGTAATAGTGAAATAAAAAAAAAAAAAAAAATAAATAATAAAATGTATTTATAAAAACATAAATAACTTTAATATATTATTTTTACTTATTTATTTTTCCTTTTAATTCATATGTTTCCACTTGTAATTAAATAAAAATAAAAAAAAAAAAGTTTAAGTGTATTAAAATTCCAATTTAAAACAAAACTTAACCAAACCCACCAGATGTCCCTCGTTGTTTTCAGGCCTAATTTACGAGTCTCCTTTTAAGTTACATAATTTGTTACTCCACTTTAAATTGGAAAAATTATGCAGATCTGTATAAAGCGAAATCTAAATAATATTCGCCACAAAGAACTTTTTATCCTAATCTCATAACATAACTTTGTTCATGCTGGTCCATGACTGCACATGGGTCCCAAATAGGGCACACTCGCAAAAATGGTTTTATTATGCTGCGGTGTAGGGTATCACATGGTCGGGCTTGACCGACTAGACTTTCTTACTAGTTTAATATAATTCTTTGTACTTTAATATAAATTTCCCTTGATAAAAAAATTACCAAGCTTTTTATTTTTCGATAAATCAAAACTACTAATTTCCTCTTTTGTTAATTTTTGTAGCTCTGTAATCTTTTGATCATTCAATTAAATGTTATAAAAATAAACCAATATTATTTCCCCAGCGTAAAGTGAAAACTAAAACAAATTGAAAACCTTTAAAACAAACACAAAATTTAGAAATAAATCAAATAATTTTGAGTGATGCCCTCTTAAAGGTCCCAAAGGAAGTGGTGAAGAATGAAATTTCAAAAATCAAATATATGTATGTATAATTGAAAACACTATTCCACAACACAGCCAAACACAAATGTATATCACTTACACACTCACATAAGCACACATCCTCTTTCTTGATAACTTCCTTAAAAAAAATTAAAACAGCAAATTATCAAGGGAACAATTTGTCATAAAAAAACTTGTTCAGTGAAAAGCAAGTAAAGAAAAAATAATAATTTTCATTACATAAAAATCATTGATGAGGAAATCATTTAGAAACTTCAATCTATTTAAAATTTTTGAAATATTTCTTTGACAATTTCTAACATGTGCGTTAATTCTTTATTAAAAACAAAAAAAACTCATTAACGTTATTTGTTTAGAATTCCTTAAAGGAAGTATTTTTTTATTTTTTTTAAGCATACAATTAATTTACTTGCTCTTTAGAAAAAGAGTACATAAAATCAGGTGCGTAGCGTAATATACATATAAAGAGTGATTTTTTTAAGAGCTATAGGAAAGCTTAAAAAAAACATAAAAAATTCAGAAAAATGCATGAAATTTTTATTTGAATCGATGGTACGGTCCATATAATTTAATGTTTGAAGATTATTTCATGCAAATGTTGACCGTGACTGCGCCTCAAATGGTCCATCCGCTTAGTCCAATTTTGGCATACTCTTTCCAACATTTCTGCCGGTATCTCATGAATAAATACTTCAATGTTGTCTTCCAATGCGTCAATTGAAGCGGGCATGTGTGTATAGACATGAGCTTTAACATAGCCTCACAAAAAATAGTCTAAAGGCGTTAAAGCGCACGATCTAGGCGGCCTATTGACCGGCCCCGAACGTGAAATAAAATGTTCACCGAACTTGCCTCTCAATAACCCCATTGTTAAGCGTGCTGTGTGGCACCATCTTGTTGAAACCACATGTTATGCAAGTCAAGCTCTTGCATTTTTGGCAAAAAAAAGTTCGATATCATTTCACGGTAGCGCTCACCAGTCACAGTTACGTTAGGATTCGACAACGAATCGATAATTGATGGTCATCATTAACACTGGCCGATACAGCAGCGATATTTTCTTCACTTCGCACTCTACGTAAGCGTGTTGGTGGTTTAATGTCCAACAATGTAAATTTGGTGCGAAATTTAGTCACAATAGCCCGAATAGCCGCTTCAGTGGGTCGATTAAACTGACCATAAACTGGAAGAAGCGCGTGATGAACTTTCTTAACAGAGCACGTATTTTGATAATAAAATTCAATAATTTGCAAGCGTTGTTCGTTTGTAAGACGATTCATGGTTAAAATATAGACCAAACTGAAGATGTTTGACAGTGAAACCAGTTTTGCAACTTTTTGTATTGTAACGCCAGCAAGCAATTAGAATTTGAGTGTGCATATGTATGTACACAATGCTCAAGCATAATTTAAAAGCTTATAGGGTAAAGTATTTTTGAGATTTTTTTCAGATTTTTCGAAAGAGGTTTAGAGGTCGCTCAAGTCGAGTTTTTGCCAAAAATCGTGTCTGCCGACCTATTTTTAAGTTTTCTTCATAACTTTGTCAATAACCACGAATTTCTTAACTTTTAAGGACATAATTTAAAAGAAAAATTTCCAAGCTTTATTTTGGTGTACAAAGACTATAATTCTTTGCAATGCGTTTGCTCATTTATGCACCCTACAGCAAAAAGTTTCGTATTTTTTCCATAAATGTTGCAAATAACGCTTAATAACTTAAAAAAATTAAAATCTAAAAATTTTTTTTTTGTGATACACTTATGTACACTCAAAAGAAAAATCAATCCATTCGTACTCAAATCAATCCGAAGCGGTATTTTCTTGAATCAAGTACAGAAATATTGATTTAAGTACGGATTTTCAAACCCCAAATACTTTAATTATCCATATTCAATCCCGAATTCGTACTTGAAATAATTAGAAAATGAAATTGATTTAAGTTAAACTAAGATTGAATCAATCTCAATATACGCTTGACACAAGTATTATAAAGTTGATTTTATCCCGAATTTGTACTTGAAAAAACCAAAAAGAAATTAGAAAGAAACTATTTTTATGATTGATTTACTAACTCGTATTGAACATTACAGAATGAAAAAACACCATTGGTGTTACACCAACATCATGCCCGATATGGTTTTTACTTAGGAAATCTTAGGTACATATTTAACCAAAAATAAACTTAATGAGAAGCAAGAGTTCAAATTTACTTTTTAACCCTTCGTGGTACACATGAGTCTTGCCAGACTTTTTTTCAATGCGTATATAAAATTAAAAAACATTCGTAAGCCGGAGTGTTAAACACAACGAAAACTTTAATCTTGATTTTCTAAAGTAATCCCATTTAGGAATGTTTCGTGTACGTTTTAGTGTTATTCGTACTCGAGTTTTTGAGTACGACTCGTACTTAAAGTAATCATAAAAAACTTGATTAATACCTTGCGTTTTTCTATCTATGTAGCTTTTATTTTCTATTTTGGTGTAAAACGAAACAAGCGCTACATTAATGGCGATTTCTTTTCTGAGAAATATGTTGCATAAATGTTACATGCTCTATCTCTTTTGTGTAGGTCATGTAACATTTATGCAACATATTTCTCAGAAAAGAAATCGCCATAAGTAACAAAAATGGGAAACATTTGACAACATGGGCGTAAAATAAAAGCTTACTTGCTTGCTGGCAAAAAGTAGAATTTTTTCTGGAAATGCACATTACCTTTTTTATAACGTTAAGTATACCGATCGACTCAAAACTACTTTCTGAATTTATGGTCACACTTGTCAAATATTTGACGAAAAAACGTGGCCAACAGGCAAACAAAATGTTGTTTTCTTACATTTCAACACTTATTTTGATTATAATACCACATCTTACAAAAAATGTTTTTTTTTTTTGTGATATTAAGGCTTTCTAAATCTCAATAACTATTAACAAACGTTTTGGTTATGCTTATTTAGTCAAAGGTTTAATAAGTGTGACCGTAGCTTAAGTCAATCTAATGATTTCTGTCCGTCTGGCTGTCCATGTCAACCTTGTGCGGACAGTACAGGACACAATTTTGGTGATAATTTGATGAAATTAGGTACGAACATTCTAATTGGCATAAGCATTGAACCTGTTGAAAATGGTTAGATTCAGAATATAATCTTTGTTACCATTCCTCTTATTAGATATGATATGATAAAATGGGTCCAAACTTTGTTTTTCTAATCTAAAACTTCTTACAAAATTTGATTGGAATCGGTCCATATATACCACAGCTCCCATACAAGATCTAATCCCGAAAATATTTTTTAGTACCATACCTTCCTTTTAAATGTTGATTTTAACCAGTGCTCGAAAATAAACATTAAATATCGCTCATTAGCAGGCCTGTCATATTTAACGATTTATCGGCATTTTGCCGATTTGTTGCCTCTAAATTATCAAAATGCCGATTTACCGATATTTGCTTAAAAAATGCTGATTTTTTCAATAAACGACTGAAACACGGTAACTTTTTTTTTTTTTATAACTTATTTATTTTGTGCAACACTTGTTTAACTTTTAAAATTTAATTTGAAAAATATTCAACTATGAAGAATGTCAACGCTTAAAAAATGTTTTTCTATAAGAAAATATAAAAAACGTTATATATGCGTTTAAAAATGAATAGACGCTTTTAGAAGAGAAAGGGTAAGCTAAAACTATATTCACTATCAATAAAAATAATTTGAATAAAAAATTTTTCTTATAAGAGTATACGGAATTGATGATGATGCAGCGTCATCCGATAGCGAATCTAATGTTAGGAAGTCGAGTTAATTTGCAAGCTTTGTGCCAAAAATTTTAGTGGTGCATTTCCAAAAAATTATTTTCCTTCTAACCTTTCGAAAATCATGAAAGAATTTGTTGCCACTCTCAACCTAAATAAAACAAAATATCGATGGTCCATGAAAAATTAAAATTTGGAAGGAATTTTCATTTTTCAAGTATAATAAACCGAATTTTTCTGAAACTGATTTCAGGCGGCTGATTCTGGTAGTCATGATCGAATACTTTTTCGTTTTGAAAGCAATTTTATTTCTTATTCTTTCAGTCGATACTAAACGTATCGAAATGGTTTTTTCAGTATTGTGTAAAATTAAATAAATGCTTTACAACATTGAAAAATAATTTCGATTCGTTTAGTATTAAAAATAAAATTTCTTTCAAATCGAAAAAGTATTCGATCGCGACTGCCAGAATTAGCCAGTATGTTTTATTTAATAAAAATGTTAAATTTAAATATTGAGTACAAAATATATATACATACATATATTTGTTTTTAATTAATTACAATTTATTTATAAAACGTTTCTTTTTTAATTAACTATGATGTTTTAAATATTAGTTAATGCTGCATTTTTCAGTTTTTTTTTTTTAATAAAAATATTGCTACGTTACTGCCTTTCAATAACGTTTTGGTTTATTTCCTTTATAATAAACCGTTTCGAGTTCTTTTATTGCAATTCAAATAAAACAAATAAACACAACACTTTAATGTATAACACTAAATTATTAAGAACTTTAACAACCGTAAGTTACAGCTTTTATTTACTACTCACTATTGTAATCAACACACTTAAATGTTTATAGTAAACTTGACAAAGTCTGAACTAATACTGTATTTTGATGCAAGCCGCCGCAAGTATTTATACTGTAATTCAGCCATCTAGAACATTCGAAATGTTTCTCGAAGGTTCGAGGCTTAACTATTCACCACTCTATCGTCTTTTATGATTTATGGCGCCACTTATGTTTACATAATTTCAGCACTTATACTTAAGTTTTTTTAAACGGTCATTTTTAGGGCTTTCTGCACATTGGGATTGAGGTGTACTAATTTATAATAATTTTTACCAACAACGTAAACTAATAAAATTACTTATGAATACAAAACAACTAATAAATACAAGATAAATAATAATTACAACTAATTCTTAACCAATAATTACAACTAATTCTTAACTAAAGCTACTTTCGTAACACTGTCCCTCACTTAAGCCTGTTCGTCCCGAATAGGCTCCGAATCACCTCTTCTATAAGCGACTAATCATTCTAAATAAACAACTTTCTTTTTAGTTCTTGGGCTTTTATATCTCTGTATTCGGTATACAACATCATTTAGTTTCTTTATCACCTTATATGGCCCATCCGAGTGTATTTGTGGTTTGGCAAATAATAATTCCTTTTGTTGTGGATTTATCCGCGAAACCAACTGGCCCTCCTTAGATCCTTCAGAATCCACTGCCCGATCATACCTGTACAACTTACTACGGCCACGCACGGACTTTATATAGTCATAAGGCTTTCCCCGCTCCAATGAAGATACCTGATTGTCTTCTGGTATAGGAAGTGCATTACAATTGCACTGCGGAAGCGACGCACAACCTCTGTATATTGTGCCCCTGGCTGCCATACGCTTTGGACAGTTTCTTTTAAAAAATTGTCTTCCACCTATACTCTTGGCCCTCATAACCTTGGCCACTACATGTTCCATTTTTTGCGCCGTTATCCAATCCAATCTTTTGGGCTCTACCTTTAACGAGCGACATTCACTGACGCATTCCCTTTTATCTACCTCCGTACAGTGCCTGGCTTCCACTCTGCTAAGTTGTCTTACATGAGCAACCGCTTTTTCACGTTTTTCAACATTTCTGTAAGGTGACGATTCCAGATGAGTACAAGCGAGAAGCTGTCCCACAAGAGCCTCACTTTCATACCCAACATTCAGGGGTATTTCATAATCAAACAAATATATGATTTGTTTTCCCATATTCAGACTTATGTTATGCCTTATCATAAAATCTGCGCCAATCAGTACTTCGTCTACAATGTCGGCCGCAATAAACTCATGAAAATTGACAATATTGGCAATTCTTAACACCACACGTGTTTGGCCATAGACAGTAGCAGGCTCACCTGTAGCTGTTCGCAAGCTCACTCCGCTTAGTGGTTCGACAGCTCCCGTTACCAAGTCAGGCCTTATAATTGAAAATCCTGCACCAGTGTCGATAGTCAAAATTCGCTTTTTACCATCGATGTAGCCAAATGTCGTAATACTTTTATATCTCTTTGGCACTACTAAATTATTATCGAGTCCTCAGATGCGAAAGGTAGCACTCCCTCCCTACTTACATTCGTAATAATATGTTTCATTGTATGTATTTAAAAGAGGTATTTTAAACTTGCCGAATTTTTTAAATTAAAGTGCCGATAATGCCGATTTGTTTTTATTAAAAATGCCGATTTCTTATCAAAATATTCTGACACCCCTGCTCCTTAGTGTTCGGCTCTGTAAGTTTGTGGAAAACACAAACGCTAATAACGTTTCCCTGTTTGTCATCTTCGACTACAAAAATAATACTGTTCTTAGCCAACTCAACAAAAATATGAGAACATTTTATTCCGTTCGGTTTAAAAAAAAAAAGTCAAACTTCATTGTGTTCGGTTCAGCTCATTAGTTTTCGTTCGTTTCTGTTGTGCTTAGCGCCCTTTTGGCTGGTAAAAAAAAAAATTATAAAAACAATATACACACACACAAGCTATTCGTGCTGCGGTCGTTGCTAAAATTTTTTGTTTGCTTATTTCTTTATCAATGTAAAAAAAGAAACATTATAGAACATTAAAAAATATTATGATTGGCTACAGTATCACCACAATTGTTCTATTTTTTAACGAAGAACAGAACACTATAATTTGTTCGGGTCTTTCTTGAAAATAGTTAAGAACGGTCTTAAGGTTGTGTTCATCTAAACAAGCACTAAAAAAATAGATATCGTTTCTGGTTGAGTTATGATTGCAGTCATTTTGTTGATGTTGAGTTATAAGTTAAAAATTATCAGCCTGACTAAGCAGTGATAATAATGCAAAAAAAATCTTCACACCAAAAATAATAGTTAGTCTTAAAAAAAGCTATCATCAGCTTATTGCAAAAGTAGAACACCCACTGTATCTCTTAATTCTGTTGTAAAGGGTATTATGTGTTCGCGCTTGACCGCCTTTACTTTCTTACTTGTTTTTATTTGAAATATTATTTATAAAGAAAATATATCAGTATGGAAAAGAAAATGTTTTGTCAATCTTGTCAGCCATAAACAACACCTGCCATCAACATATTAAATCATATTTTAGTTGCAAGAACTACAAATGAAAATATGTGAAAATACGGCAGAATGGATTTGTGTGTTTCTTAATGATTTTTTTAAATTTGCTGTCTATTTGATTCGACAGCATGTCTGCTATTTAATGCCTGGTAGTTCGGGAGAATAATAAAGGACTAACAAGTAATTATCCTGAATTTTTCCAATTTTAACTCTTACATAATCTTTTCAAAATTGCCAATTTTGTTTCTTAAAACAAGAAAATCCTTAATAATTTTTTGATTTGAACTTATTTCATTCGTATTAAGTAAAATGTTCTTTAATAAACAAAAATTTTGCATAAAGAATAGAAAAAGTAAGTTTTGGCTTAGACGTGATCATGCAAAATTTTCTTGGTTTCTAGCACACTCACACTTTTTCACTAACATTCACACAATTTTTGTACTTTTAGCCAATCTGCTGTTTTCTCAATTTTTCGTTGATAATACGTAGGGTGCGTTCGTAAATGCATCACTGCGCTGCATCAGAAAAGCAAACTTTTTATAAAGCCGATAAAAAATAATTATAATTTTTTTTTATTGTATGTCTATTATTTTTGTGGAGTATTTCACAATTTTTTGGTCCACATTTACTTCACTGATAAATATATAACGATTTGAAATCACTGATGCAGCGCAGTGATGCATTTACGAACGCACCCGTATACACTACTTGCAAGTAATTACTTTCATGTAGAAGCGAGTGGTAAGACGGTAGTAATAGCAACGTTGCAAATCAGCTGCTTCATTTTGTTATTTGTAAAGCAATTAGAACGATTATAGTTAGCAGTAAGACGTTACGTCTCAATCTGAAGGAAATAGATTGGTCTTACTTTCTTAAGGTAGGGTTACTGTTACTCCCGGCTAACTGAGCGTTATTAAGTTGCATGTGGAAACGTAGGGTAAGTGTAGACCTGCTGTTACACCAGATTGAAGTTACCGAAAGAAAATTGTAGAATTCATAAAAAGATTTAAATATATACGAATACTTAGTTAATCAATATACTTAGGGTTTAATTCATTTTAGAAAAATACTAATTATCAGGGAAACCAGAAATATGCAATTGCATGTTCTACCTTGTGCGACTAATGAAGGCAGAAACAACATATTTATCCATTTTAGAGCTTTTTATGAATTTTGGCATCGATTTGTTAGTGCATATTTTTGCATATTTTACCGTTTGCAGCATTTTTTGGCATATTTTAGTTAAAAGAGCTTTTTTGCAGCATTGTTTAGGTTTATAGCGCATATTTTGCCTTTTTAATGTATATTTTGATCAGTGATGCCAACTAAGTGCTTTTGGCACTATTTATGGTGCTTTTTGATGCCTCAAAACGCCAAAATCTTATCCATAGTGCCAAACTAAGAAAAAGCACTAAATTGGTGCTTTTTCAATATTTCGTTAGTGCCTTTAGTGCTTTTTACAATTTTTATTTTTTTCTACCATTTTTCAAAACTTCTGTTATACAGAGGGTGATTTAGACGATTTGCTATTTGGAGTACATTTTTGAGAAGGCCTGTAAAGATTTTAAGATTTCAAATGATATAAAAGTGATAAAAGAAACTTGCATTCGTTTTTTCAAAAACTTTATTTACGAGGTTAGAGCTAGGCTTTTTGTAATCGTAATAAAACGATGTATTTCGGTAAACATTTTTTCAAAAATGTAGACACTGTTTCAAAAATAGAATATGGTTTGGAAAAAATAAGGAATTGTTAGAAGACATGCAGTCGCAAACCGTACAAAAAAAAAAGCAAAGACTTTAAAAACAAAAAAAGATCCGTAGGTTGGTATTATCAATGTGTTAAATAAATTACAAAACAGCTGACAGAAAATACTTTTATAACGAGCGTTGTGTAACCTGCCATTTTTCATGCGCTTTAGTTTTTCACGTGTTGTGCACTACTACCTCTAGTGCTATTGAAAAAAGGTTTGACTGAGTATCAGAGTGCAAACATACATGTTTTTTCTATTTTACACGTTATGTGTGTTCTTTATTCAGAAGCGTACATATCGTCGCAGGAATTAAAGAACGCTGTAACTGACAAAACATAAAATGTTCACCAGAGCCAAAAAACCTGTATGAAAGAAAGTAGAAAAATATTCATATCACAAAAACTATACAACTTAGGAACATGATTTTAAAAACGTATTTTTATTTTTTCTCGCTTTATATATTGGCTGTAAACATTTCCTATCAAGTCTATTATCTGCGGCTTAGAGCAAACGATTTTTTTTTCAGTTACAGCGTTCTTTAATTCCTGCGACGATATGTTAAAATAATTGGATTTTACGTCTATTGTTTTATTAATTTTTGCACAATGTTAATTTAGACTTTTTTTAAACGACAAAAGATTAGAATTTTTAGTAAAATTTATGCTGTCATTAAGTTTTATAAATAATGGTCGGTCACAGTTTGTTAAGCTCTTTTTCTCTCAACTATTTTCGAAAATGCAGGCTATTTTTTTTACTTTTTTCCCTTTTTGCAAAACAAAACTAAAAAGAAATTAAAAATATAAAAAATTTTTTTTTTTTATATGAAGCAGTTTGTTTTATTGTTCATTTTATAACTTTGTCTTTAGTCGTAATTATGGAGGTAAGTTGTTATGAAGTTCATCCAAATCAATCAAGAAAAAACTAAGCCTTTGTTAAGTTTAAGAATTTTATAACTACTAATTTTTTTAAGTACTTGCCCATGCTAAAAACGCAGCAATTTCCATTTGATTAGATCAAACACAGCAATGTTCAATTTTATTATTATAATTGCCAGCAAACCGCTATATCGATTTGGTTGAAACTTGCGTCATATCTCCATTATAATCTTATTTACTGAAGAGCAGATATACAATACATAAATATGAATATACTTTGAGCTAGAGGTTCTTACTATTTATTACGAAAACTATAAATGTGGACTTTGCAGTCTTTGAATCTTTTGCCCTCAATTAACTTTCGCAGCAAATAAAAATTTTTTTTTTTCGAAAATCTGTTACTTCAATTCCGACATCTACATTTAATTTTTACTCTAAAATTGTAAGACAAAGCAGGTTGTCAATAAGGATAAATATTATGCGATTTGTATCTACACGCAGAGAAAAAATATGGTTGGGCATGGTTACGGCAACAACACTATGTTTAATGTAACAATATATTGTTGTCGTACACAAATAATTGTTATTTTTTTTTAATATCATCAATATTATAGTTACTGTAACCATATCAATGTTTATCGCAATTATGAATTTGAGTATTGCTGACCGAAAAATAATTATTTTTCTAACAACTTAATTATGTTAACTTTCTAAACATATTATATTTCTCACAACCATATCATGATATTTAATAGCCATAACATGATAACTTTCTATACATTTATCATATTATGTTAAAGATGCAATCAAACTATTTTTACTCTAATCATATTATGTTAGCGCCATTTGTAAAATAGTTTTGAAGAAGTTGTGTCGTTTTTTTTATTTGTGAGCGGTTAAACAATTAAAAGATAAAATTCCATAAAAAAAATAAGTTTAAAGAAATTAAAAAATTAAAATATTAGCGGAGTTCATTCAAGTATTAGTGATGTAATAGTGCAAATGTAAAATATCATAGTTTTTTTGTAAAATCCAACAACAAAACACACAGAGATTTCGTTATATTTTATAAAAGTGCTACGATATTTCTGTGGTTTTCATGGGCAACCGCGTATGTCTTAAAACAAATTGTTCAGGAAAGCCGAAAAACCATTCTCGATCAAACTATGGGCTAGGTATTTCACATTTTAAACTTTGTCATTACGTTAGAAAATCGGAATTCATCCATCTTTTTTTTTTCAAAAAAATGTAAACAGCGTTCTAAATTAGGCAATATGGCATCAACATCTTAAAATCGAAAAAATGGACACATGCGGTTGCCCATGAAAACCACAGATTTTTCATTTGCACTTTTGCTATTTGATTTACATTAAGAAAAATTGGAAAAGCCACAAAATAAAAAATCGATTAACGAATATTTAAATTTATTTTGTATTTTTATGACAGCTATGAAAGGTGCTGTATCATAATTTGATTGCTTCTAAATTTATTATGATTAACATGATGATAATATGATTACTTCTTAGCTTATTATGATTAACATGACAATAATTTGATTACTTCTTAACTTAGTATGATTAACAGAATAATAATATTATTAAGGGAAAAATATTATGATGTAATGGTACGAGTATATTTAGTCATAATATGATTCAATAATAATCTTAATATGGTGACTACAATCATAATTCTTATCATAATATGTTGCTCTTAGAATATGTTTACCACAACCATGTTTTTTCTTTGCGTGTAACCAGTCTTTAAGTATTCCGATCGACACAGAATCACTCTTTGAAAAGATTTATTTAGAGAATTGCTTATATTTTTTTAATATATGCGTATAAATTAATTGATTCGTAAAAAAAAGATAAATGGTAAACGAAGTACTATAACTTTTAGCACATACTTGTGTATATTAGAAAATATGCATTTGGAACAACAATTCTCTAATCTAAGGCATATTTATGTTCTGAAAAACATTTTTTATTAAGTTTCTTATATAAAGGACTATAAATAGCAACATAAAAAAATTTTAAATCATGGTGGAAAAATTGTCCCGTTTACAATTTCTTTAACAATTTATTTAAAAAAATGTAATTCATATTTTATTTTGAAATCGAAACCATTTTTAGGGCACATTAGTACGCAACATTTTGAAATTAATCCCAATAAAATATTGTGTCAGGTTTCGCAGAAATCACTGTTTAAACGGTTACCCCTTAAAACCCACTTCCGTTTATTGTCCCGTTTACAATCACTGGTTTTTTGCAATTATCTCGGAAACCACGACAGTAAGCGAAAAGTTTCATTTGCGGAAATTAAAGAGCTAATTGAGAGTTAAAAGAATCATTAATTTAAAAAATGAAAATCAGGTTGTTTTTTCAGTTTTGTCAATATAAACGTGTGAGAATGTCCCGTTTACAATCTTGGAAGTGCCCGTATGCATTTTGAATTAAAGAAAATTGTCTTTAATTTATTATATAATATTAAAAAAAAAAATTGAACTTCTTGCTATTTGAAAATAACTGCATTTTATTTAAAATAGTGAAAAGTTATTTTTTTGCACACTGTAGAAAATTTTCTTTTAATTTAAATAAGTTTTTGTATGAATTTGTTTGTGTTTTTGTCGACTTTCTTTGAGTTGTTTATTTTATTCGTTTCTTTAAAAAGTTTTTGGCAATGTAAAAGAACAGTATACGTTAAAAGGATATAAAGAGTGTAGCAAAAAAAAAAAAGTAAACGAAAAAGAAGAAAAATGTCTGGAAGAGTGACAGCTGAAAATCTTTTTTTTACAGTTTTTTTAAGAATTAACAGAAAAATTAATAGGACAAGTTTATATGCATATATGTATATGGAGGGTGCAGTTGGTCGATAGATTGTAGTGTTTTTCGTCGTATTCCATAAAACAAATGCCAAATTTTATTACTTACATTTTTTTCTCAATGTTAATAAGATATCTTGACAGATGAAATTCAAACCGGCAACAAATTTTCTGTTGTTTTTTGTTTGATTTTAGTTGTTGTAGAACTGGGTTGGTTCACTTTATAAACACAATCTGAAAAGAGGATATTTAAATTCATCTCAGAGTTGTATTCGATTGTGGGAAATATTTTAACAGGGATGTAAAAATGCGTATTTTCTAGTAGACCGTTAATTTAATATTCGTTAATTTAAAACATAATTGAGATATGTATTGAGTACTTAGAGCAGAGTAAATAAATTTGAGTTGAATTTTTTAGTGTGATAACAAATAATAAAAAAAAACCGAAATTCCGCAATAAAAAATATTTGTATGAGTACAGCGCGTAGGATGCTCCTATATGGGTCAAATGTTAGACCAACCCCACATTATTATTTTTGGCAGAATTTCGGTTTTTTTAGTAATTCCAATTAACTGAACCATTTTTGAGTTACACGAATATATGCAATGCAACCTCCTACATTTTCGAAATAACGGTACATCTCGAAGCAAGTGCTTACCTAAAAAAACAAACGGTTAGCACCACTGAATTCAGCGTGTCCCAATTTTTTTTTTTTTTTTTTTTTTTTTTTTAATCCCTCTGCTAAACCCCCCGCGAAGCTTGAAGCTTGTCTGCAGGAAAGAAACCAGAGTCTCTGGCGGGAATCGAACCCGCAACCCCGGGGTTGATAGACTAGCTCACTACTAGCTAGCCTACCGGGGTGCCTGGCTTGTCGTTTTTGTTGCAACTAGCACAGTGTACTTGCTCATAATTGCAATATTGAAACTCTATTTTAAATTAGTTTGTCAAAGGTTGCGAAAGAAAAAAAATCATATCTTAGAAAATAAAAAAAAACAACTCCTTCAAAGTTTCAGGATTTTTAAAAACCAAATTAGTTTTTGACTTAGTCCGTATTTAAAATTTAATATTTTGTAGATATTTTTTTTTCAATATACGGTTTCTAGCCCCAAGTATTCTCCTTAAAATGACATTAAAACCATTTTCGTATGTAAAGAAGTTATGGTGATATTGAAGAAATAAACTCAACACATTGCCCTAATTCGGGAACCTTCTCATCAAATTTCATTAAAATCGAAAGCGGTCGTGTCGCACTCTTGGTCAATTTGACATTAAATTACCCATGTGTCAAACCATATTGAACATTTTTTAGATTAGTTACGAATGTGATATAACATTAATTTCTATATTTGAGGGGTATAGATACAAGGACTGCAATATCCACATTTATAGTTTTCGTAATAAATAGTAAGAACCTTTAGCCCAAAGTATATTCATATTTATGTATTGTATATCATGCTATCCAGTAAATAAAAATATGATGAAGATAGGACGCAAGTTTCAACCAAATCGATATAGCGGTTTGCTGGAAATTATAATAATAAAATTTCTGCTTTTTTACATGGGCAAGTACTTAAAAAAATCAGTAGTTATAAAATTCTTAAACTTAACAAAGGCTTAGTTTTTTCTTGATTGATTTGGAGGAACTTCATAACAACTTAGCTCCATAATTACGACTAATGACAAAGTTATAAAATGAACAATAAAACTAACTGCTTCATATAAAAAATAATTTGTTATATTTTTTAATTTCTTTTTAGTTTTGTTTTGGAAAAAGGAAAAAAAATAGCCTGCATTTTCGAAAATAGATGAGAGAAAAAAGCTTAACAAACTGTGATCATTGCAAAAACGACAAGCTCCAATGGACATTGCCGTTTTTGCACCAATTCTTAATTTTTGAACATAATTTTTTATGGGATAAAAGTGTTTCTGGTAATGAATTATTTACTAATTGGAAGCATTCATTAAATACAACTAACGGCCATTTTCACCAAGTTCGGCTAAAACTAACTTTCAATTAAAGTTTCGGTTACCAATATGTTTTGACAGCTATAACCGATAGTTAATTATAACCGAACTAGGTGAAAATGGCCGTTAGAGGTATTTTTAGTTACGTTTGTGAAAAAGTGGACATTGCAGTTTTTTCATCTAAACCCCTCATTTCTTGGCTTTGAAAACAAATGGGCTGACAAAAAAGTTCTAAAATACAGTGTTAAGGCCCAACCATAATGTGCCGTTCTTAAGGTAACGCTAACAAACCAAAGTCAATAGCTCCAGAAATTAATGGCAGTTCAATTCAAACTCAAAATATTTTTGAATTTGCTTACATCACTTGATTCGCTTCAGCTCTGAGCCCTCCATATATCGCACACTAAATCATAAACAGGCACAACTCAAAATTCAAAAATATTGTTGAGTGGCAGAAAACTGGATTCAAAAACATGTTTGCAATTTAGTAGTCAGATTGATTTTTACAAATGTTGAATCAAAAAAGTTAAAGAAGACAGTGAAGCAAACCTGGTAGCTATAGATTTGATTTGGTTTATGAAAAAAACCGATTTTGATAAATTTTTAGTTGTGCCTACTTATGATTTTGTTTGCGATTTGTATATATAATGGGTGATTTTTTAACTATTATTTTTTTGGCAACACTCGCTTAAACAGCTGACGCACGTTTCGTGTTTTGTTTCACTGTCAAACATCTTCAGTTTGGCCTATAATTTAACCATGAATCGTCTTACAAACGAACAACGCTTGCAAATTTTTGAATTTTATTATCAAAATGCGTGCTCTGTTAAGAAAGTTCATCGCGCGCAAGGCTGTCAGACTTGGGGATTTATCCCCAAAGTTGGGGATTTTATGCGAGCAAAAAGGACAAAGAAAGTCATTTGGGGATTGGGGATTTTTTTTTTTAGGATTTAAAAAAAAAATTCGGGGATTTTTTGGGGATTTTACACTCTTTTAATATATTTTCCCTTTTATTATTTATGCTTATTTTTCTTTGTCTCGTATTAAAAATATGAAAAAAAAGTAGCAAAACTTTTACTTACTCTTATCAACAACTTATACGGTGTAAAAATTCCTTATTAAGATTATCATTTTAGTTAAAAGGTAGTGGTAAAGGTACTTTATAAATTAATGTTATTTTTCCTTCAGGGTACAAATAAAATAAAATAATTTGTTTTACAAAAAATTTTTATTTTGGGATTTTTGGGGATTTCTAATTAAAAATTTTCTTACTATTTTTACTTTTTTAAAAAAAAAATTTTAAATTTGGTCAGAAAAAAAACAAACAGAAAAATATTTACTTATTAAGATGTTTTTTCTTAATTTGGGGATTTTTGGGGATATTTTTTTAATTGTTTGGGGACAAGGAAAAAAAGTACCTGGCAGCCCTGATCGCGCGCTTCTTGTGTTCAGCGACGAAGCTCATTTTTGGCTCAATGGGTACGTTTATAAGTAGAATTGTCGATTTTGGAGTGAAGATCAGCCAGAAGTAATGCAAGAGCTACCAATGCATCCAGAAAAAGTCACAGTTTGGAGCGATTTATGGGCTGGTGGCATCATTGGACCGTACTTCTTCATAGATGATGCGAACCGTTACGTAACTGTGAATGGTGAGCGCTACCGTAAGATGATATCCAACTTTTTTTTTGCCCAAATGCAGGAGCTTGACTTGCATGACATTTGTTTTCAACAAGAGGGTGCCACATGCCACATAGCACGCTTAACAATGGACTTATTGAGAGGCGAGTTTGGTGAAAATTTTATTTCACATTCGGGACCGGTCAATAGACCGCCTATATCGTGCGATTTAACGCCTTTAGACAATTTTTTGTGGGGCTATGTTAAAGTTCATGTCTATACACACATGCCCGCTTCATTTGACGCATTATAAGACAACATTGAAGCATTTATTCATGAGATACCGGCCGAAATTTCGGACAGAGTATGCCAAAATTGTACTAAGCGGATGGACCATTTGAGGCGCAGTCACGGTCAACATTTGCATGAAAAAACATTAAATTATATGGACCGTACTATCGATTCAAATAAAGATTTCATGAATTTTTCTGAATTTAATTTGTTTTTTTTAAACTTTCCTATAGCTCTTAAAAAATCACCCGATATTTATAAATTTCTTAGCTTAACCAAAATTTCCTACGTTTAAATTTAAATTCAAATAAATTTCCTTTTGATGTACTACCATTAAAATACAACCCTTTATACCACACTAACGGAAAATTCTATAAGCAACTGTGCATTGTAGAAAAAATAACGGCTTATTTCAAATTCCAACATTCTCCTTTACGCGCAGGCCTTCTACTTTCTCTCTCATTTTATCCAATTCGCCGTAAAAATTTTGTGTAAACAAAAACAAAGTCCTTATAAAATCAAGGAAAATGCAAGAGACCGCTTTTTTAAAAACTATACCGCTGCTCTCTAGCGAAGAGAGAATTTGCCTAACGACCTGTGTAATTTACAAAGTTCAATAAAACTTGTAAGAGGAATAAAACAAAATATGAGCAGGCCAAACAAACGTTAGGCCAAGGCGTCTACGATTTGTTAGATTCAGTTATTTAAAGGATAGCGGCGAAAACGGTTGTTTGTTCAGCAAATATTGCTTAAACGGGACAAAAATTAGAAAAAAATTAAATTAATACAAAGAATAAAATATAAATTTAAAAAAAAAACATACCAAAATCAGTTAAACAAATAATGGTTTTTGTTTAAAAAAAAAAATTAAAAAAAATCCATAAATATATTAAATTTAGTGTATCAATATTAAATTTAACTAAAATATTATTGCATAAATATAAGTGTTTAAATTTAATGTTTAGCAACGAAATATTAAGAGAAAAAATTAATGTTAAAAAAATGTAATTATTTTTACTGAGTATTTTTTTATAAATTTTTTAAATAAATAAACAAATCAATACTAAGTCAAGTTTAAAACAAAAGTTATAAAATGTGTTACAATTTAAGGCTCACACATTTAAACATTTAAGAACACAAATACACACAAGCTCACGCATACATTTAGGCCACATTTCTACAAATAGATCTCTACTATTTTGAAAACAGCAATGAGGGATGCAAAATGACTAAAACAAATTCGTTGGAGAAGATTTTAAAATTGGTACTTTTTTTTAAGGCAATAAAACAATTATAAGGTGCACTTTAAAGAAGTTCTTAATGAAATGCCTATTTGGGAAAAAGTTTCCAGAAATTCCTAAGATTTATAAATATTGAAATATCAGGAAATTTTTAAAAAGACTTTTCTTTAAAATTTACGAATTAGATTAAAATTTCAAGGATAATAAGTTCTTGTTTAATAATGTTTAAAGAAATGAATAAGATTATTTCGATACTGAAATCAAGAATTTTTATAAAATACATTAAACTTGGGTAAGTGCATGGTGCAATGTAAAATCTGCTGATTTTAAGCAAATGCTGAAGGATATTAGCTCGAACGTTTTACCACGATTAGTTCTCTGAGTTTTTGTTTGTGATGCAATTCCAAGAAAAAATACAAGCTGAGCCACTTCTTCGGGACTCCTGTGTCTGAAACATATTTCAAACAATACAAATATGATCCATTTTTTTCTGATGAAGTACAATTTATTGCATAAAATATCCGTTGATATCACAAGGGAAAAAAATTTAACTTTGTTTTTTGATTGATTTTATGAGTTCAGTATAACATTAAATAACAAACACATTAAAATTTTTTTTTTTTTTTTTTATGGAAATCGCCATTTTTATCAATTAAGTTTTCTCAGTTTTTAAGTGTTTGCTCGGGGGGTGCTTTAATATCATGTGAAATAAGGCCATGATGGCTTTATCTCTAATTCAATAGGGAGATAAAGCCTTTTTTATTTTTTTTATTTGAATGGGAGATAAAGCCATCATGGCCTTAGCTCACATTAGCAATATTAAAAAATGGCTTTATCTCTCATTACAGTTTCGGAGACACTAAAGTTAAGTATTAAAATCTGGCTTCGCATACTAAAGTATTTCTGCGTGGAGGCCTGCGTCCGTGCTTAGGGGTTTTTTCCTCCAGTAGGACGCGGCAGGTGGCTTCGCTGAATAAAGTTTTCCTGTGTTCGTCACAAGAGTAAAAAATGTTTTTCAATGATAACTAAGGATTTTTCCTTTTGCAGAATGTTTACACCATGCATAACAATATTTTGGAAAAATATGGCTTTATCTCTCATTTGCGAAAAAAAATATGGCTATATCTCTCATTTCGCAAAATTTTAAATATGACCTTACCTCTTAATAAGGCCACTATGGCTTTATCTCCCATTAAATTAAGCAATAAAGCCATCATTGCCTTATCTCACAAGGTTTAAAAGCACCCCCGTTTACTCTACTTAAGTAAAATAGAACTCAAAATTAATCAATATCGCTTTTTTTTTGATTAACCAGCACTCATGCTCTATAGCTTTTATGAGTACTTCTCGCATCGAAAAGATGTGAAACAAAATATTCCATCGTTTCTCGAAAAAAGTGTGTCAGTAACTCATGTCGAAAACTGCCAAAAGAGATTACGTCGTTACATTATAAATATCATAACATTGCACTCGAAGCCGATGTGACATTGCAAACGTTGGGAACGCAAGTCGCACATATCGTTGACCAAAATTTACTAAAATTGAAAAATTTTCAGTGACGCCGGTGAAAAAACAAGCGTCGGCTATACCAAATAATGTAAAGTGCGACTTTAATGTTTGTTGTTTGCAAACCAGCATGAAAACATTAAACAATAAAAAAATATTTGAGAACAAAATATTATTATTCTTTGAATTTTGCATTTGTAATATGTTTGTTAGTGTTAAAAATTTATTTGTTTATTTGACAGTTCAAAGCGGGAACTTTCTCACAGAAGTTTAACGGGCACACTTTTTCTGTAAATTGGCAAGTCATTTCCTTACGTGACAGCTAAATCTGATACAGACGCATTTAGATAAGAAATACAGTTCTTTGTATCAATATAGTTCATTTCTCACATTTCAATTGAAAAGTTTCTCGACGCGAGAATAACAGAACATTGGCAGTGTTTACAAATAAAATCTAAAGCGACCACGAAAATTTCGTTTACGTTGTCGTCTTCTTTAACACTCAATTTGATTAAAAAATTGGAACGATTTTTGAAGCCAGTTTTTTACTCTTTTCAATTTTGTATGATTTAGTGTGCGATATGTTTTTTTTTTTTTTTACTTTCAACCAATTTTTGTCTTTCCCCCTATCAGGTTCTTCTTTTCTCTTATTTAAGTTTTCTTTTTTGGAGAATGATTTTAAAATTTAAAATGATAATATTACTTTCCATCTAAAAGACGGCTTAATTTTCAGCAGAAAAAGAGCGACAAATAAAGGGCACCTTCTCACTTTGAAATATTTACTATATATAAAACCGTTAATGCAGGATCTTCACAGGTCCGCTCCAGCAGGCGTCCATAACTGTCCTTATGAGTTGCTAACATTGTTCTTTTGGAAGGAAATATGTGCAGCCTAGAGATTTCAGAGTTTTCCGAGGGCAAAGTTCAACCAGCTGGCGATTATTGTGATGCTTTACAAGTTTATTTATTGCACATTGAATCAGCGAAAAATGACGACCTGTTAACGTCAGAATTTGCATTTTCAACACTTTGCGAGGTATAATTCAAAGAAAATAGTGGAAGATATTTTGTAATCCATCTTGCGTTGAGAAATTTAATCACTCATTGTATACTACAATTTGAATAAAAGTTCTTTAAAATTTGTGTGCGTGGGATTTGTTAGCGTACCATTTCTCCACACACGACGGGCAAATCACAATAACCTTTAACGTTAAAAAGACGACATGACTTGTGATGGTGCGGATGCAATTGCTCTTTTGATAATTTATTCGATAAAAGAAATTAAAAAAAGAAGAAAATCGAAGAAGAATACAAGCAATTTTTGTATGATAAAAAACTCCGTAATAGATACAGTTCGAAGTTTTGTTGTACACTAAAATGAAAAAATGTTCCAATGTTCGCGCACAAGCCTACTAACGTATCGAACAAATCACAAGAAATTTAAAATTTTCAATTACCATCAAAATTACTGAATTATTATAGAACATTTTGTTTACTCTCTCTATAAGAGAAAGAAATATTATCGTAAAAGCTTTTCTCCATATTAATTACATTCAGTCCTATCCTAGAGGGAAGCGAACTGACACCAAAATAGTCCCGTGATAGGTCTTTGGTGGTAGAGACCGGTTCTAGTTTTAACTCTTTCTATGAATAAGACCTATCACTTTTACATGGGGTTGTCATTGGAGGGGGTCTATTGATACCATTTGACCAGTCATACATCTATTCTCAATGGACGTGTTTAGTGACAGTTACTACAATGTATTATTATCTTTATACAATGTAGTATTATTTCCTTAAAACAAGAGCCAAATTTTAGAAAGTCTCAAGAAATATGTCACCACTTCCGGTGAAGACTGTACTTTAATTCATTAATTTTTTTAACTTTTTGTTCTCCATAAACCAGTTATACGATTGGTTCTTCTTACACTGGTCATGAGTTCTTTCTTTTTGTACCTGATCTATTTTCACAACTTCCAGGACCAGTCTGTTGGACCAATTGACACAAATTTCCCGCAGGGATATTATACAATAAGTGGCACAATGGATTCATTTAAAATTGGGCGCCAATTTCATTATGAAAAACATAACCTTTAATCAAAATAACTTTTGTATAATGTTGCCAACATATTTCATTTTTCGTTGTGCAATAAAAATCAAAAGTTTTATGATTTTTTTCAATAAATTTTTCTATAATTGTACAAAACGAAATATGAAAGAATCATATTGCAAGTGTGTGAGCAGTTTTAATTTTTCTTTTGAAAAATATGGCACTAATTCAAAATCCATTTGAAAGTTCAGTTTAAAGTTGACCAGCGGGAAGACTCAGAAGACCTTCTTTCTTTAGGCCTTTTTAAAGGTCTGCTTAAAAATTTTATTGATCCAATTACTATGAGAAGGGAGTAGAGAAGGAGTTAAATTTTTTGTATTGTTTTTTTTTTTGCACAATCAAAAGCAAAATAAATTTTTTTTGATCCCGCTTCCAGTCTTCTGAGAAAGCAAAAGAAGGTAGAGAAGAAAGCCTACTCCGCATTTACAACGTGTGTTGGAATGGAGCGAGCAAACTTTGTACATCCAAAAGAAGTAGTACAGCAGGCAACCGTACTCTTTGTTTTTCCCGCTGGGATGCTAAGGCATAACTAGGTTTAAAGTAGTGGTGGGCAACACACATACAATGACATTTAAGAGTGCATGTGACGAGTTGCAGAAAAATTGCTTTTAAGAAATAACAACAAAGGAAGAGCACAGCAACAAGTTCATATTTTTATTAGCTAAATGAAGAGGGCGTATGTATGTATATCGTACCCTCAAAATTGAAACAGACGATTATGCTTCGTTTTATTTTACTGCGCGACTGCGATCAAAAATGGAGACTATCAGGCCTACCACAGAAATTAATTCCGATAGAAAGTGAATTCCTTTTATGTGAAGCAAGATACGAAATCAATTCCACTTTCGATGGGAATTGATTTTTGTGACAGGGGTGTATATTGAAAAATTCAATTTCCAAGACTATTTTATTACTATTGATTTATGTTTTTATTTCAAAAAAAAAAAAACAGTGTAGTTACGTCACTTTAAATTTAAGGTGACGATATAATTATACTTATTATAAATCTTTATTTTATATCTTAAAACGATGACAAAGGACAAAAGCAAATGGTACCAAAAACCGTGCAGTTGTACCAAGAATTCGTATACCTGATTTGGGGTTTTACAACTTACTTATATTTATTGTGGTTGTGTTTAACAATTTCTGAATAAATGGCGTGCATAAGCATTACAGAGACAAAATGAGATATATATAGAGAGAGAGAGAGAGTGAGTAAACATGTCAGAGTATGAGTGTATGCATATGAATGAAATAAACGTGTGTCGTATATGGTTGTTGAAATTTTTTTGTTTTTGTTTTATATTTTTAAAATACAAAAGATAACAAAAATCAACAACATTAACGGAATTGTTGCGGCCATTACCATCAACTTGTGCTTTGTGCTCTTTTAAACAGTTGTGTGCCAGGTTGTCTTCCTCCTTGCCTGAATAGTGCCTTTTTTCTATAAAAGTGAGCATGAACGTGCATGCTTTTTCATGTAGTTACACTCACATGACTACTGTATTAAAAATGCATGTGAGCACGTGTGTATGGGTGACTTTGTATTTGTTTTATTTTGAAGTTCACTGTTAATAACATATTTAATTGCTTTCGATTTTTTCCAATACTAGAAAACAGAAAAAATAAAATAAAAATTACAAAGTCAAATGGAAATTAAATAAAAATTACAAAAACATAATAAAAGCACATTCAAGGTAAATAAATTGAAGATACATATAAAAAATAATAAATACTTTCTATATGTATATACAATCGTATAAATATAAACAAACTTATAAAAAAATGTTTTACTACATAACCAAAGATAAAAAATAAAACACAAACATAAATAAATCAAATAAAGTCTATAAAAACACGTGTCAAATACCCTTAGTTACCTTTTTTCAAGAAATTCCCCTAAAAATTAACCATAAAATACAACAAAATCATCCTTTTTTAAACCTGCAACCCCCTTAACATTTGCTTACACTAAAAAAATAAAAAAGTGATGAGTTTACGAAAATCTACTTAAACACGGTTCCTTGAAATTTATAAACACAGAACCGAAAAAACAGAAAGTGAAAGAAAAATCAAGAACCAGAAAATCTTTGGTGGCACGAGCAAACATTAACAGTAACGAAAGAAGAAATACATACCTAAAGTTATATGTAAGTAAATTTGATTTAAAGTCTACTGTTTAGAGAAAAATTAATAAGATTTTGTTCGTTGTGCTTAATTCCCAATTTTTATTTTTGATAAATACACTGACATTTATTGTTGGAGGATAAGCTATGCACATTTCGCCGGTTGCTTAGGCCAGATCATCAGGAAACCTTTTCCCAAAAACTTTAGAAAAGCTTAATTTATGTGAAATGCAAAGAAAACTGTAGAGTGAATGCGAATTATAAACACTTAAATTTTATTTGCATGATATCAAAGCTTAAACGAAATGCCAGCAATAAACAGTGAGTTTATGTTTTGTTAGAATCCTCGGAGAAAAATTTCATAAAAATAATAGAAAATTCACGGTTTTAATCTGCAGTAGAATATAGAAGTATATATTAGACTTTAGATAACAGCAGTGCTGTAATTTTTTTGAATTGAATTGAAATTTATCAATTATTTATTTAAAAGTAAATAAGGAAATATGGCCGCAAAGTACTAAATGAAGAATGACTCCAAAACTTTACACTAAACACAACAACACGCATTTTGGGGGAATTTTTTTTTTTTTTTTTTGTTTTTTGTATTTTTTCTTTGGGGTGTTTTTGCATTTTAAGTGAAATGAAAAATGTGCCCAATATCAAGAAATGAATAAAGACTTTAAATTAAATTGCAATTTTTACTTTCAGACAAATTTTAAATTCAATTTGGATGTATGTCTGTCTATGTAAAAGTTGTGCCTAAAGTTTGCAATTTTAGAGCTAACTTTATAAAATTTTGTGCAGGGTGGGTAAACTTCAACTGAATGATTGACATATTGTTGCCGTTTTGTTGTATACCTAGGCAATATTTCTTGAGCCAATCGAAGCCAATTGAGTTGCACGTTGACGAGTAGTCTCAAATGCATCCTTGTATGCACTGTCACGTATAACATCCACAACTTCTTCAGAGCGAACAGGTCGAGCAACAGTTCATCGTGGTTCATTACCTACTCGACCCTCGTTTTTAAAACGGGTTATTAAATTTTTTTATCATGTTTACACTGGGAGTTGTTGCAGTATTTAAAATACTATCAATATTTTCTTTTGGCTGCAACAATTGATCGTTCGAAAACATAATAATTTAACCACTTTTTCACGCTCATGCATTCAACATGATAACATTATAACATTTCATTAAATTCAATTAAAAATTGTAAAAATAAAAAATTTGTAAGCATTTCTAATCAGCCAGTCAGAGTTAGCTCCCATTCTAACTCCTTTCGGTATAGAGCTATAATCCATCTGTAATGACGGTATTTAAGATAAAATTTGGCCAACAAATATTTTGTTGGTACCTAAATCTTTCAAATTTTATTGTAATCGGTCTATATTTAAGCGTAGCTGAAATACAAATTCCACTCGCGAAAATATCGGGTGATTTTTAAGCTATTATCTTTTTGGCAACACTGGTTTAAACAGCTGACGCACGTTTCGTGTTTTGTTTCACTGTCAAACATCTTCAGTTTGGTCTATAATTTAACCATGAATCGTCTCACAAACGAACGAATTTTATTATCAAAATGCGTGCTCTGTTAAGAAAGTTCATCGCGCGCTTCTTCCATTTTATGGTCAGTTTAATCGAACCACTGAACCGTCTATTCGGTACGTAAATAAGCAGAATTGTCGATTTTGGAGTGAAGATCAGTCAGAAGCATTGCAAGAGCTACCAATGCATCCAGAAAAAGTCACAGTTTGGTGCGGTTTAAGTGCTGATGGCATCATTGGACCGTACTTCTTCAAAGATGATGCGAATCGTAACGTAACTGTGAATGGTGAGCGCTACCGTGAGATGATATCCAACTTTTTTTTCCCCAAAATGAAAGAGCTTGACTTGCATAACATGTGGACAACAAGACGGTGCCACATGCCACACAGAACGCTTAACAATGGACTTATTGAGAGGCGAGTTCGGTGAACATTTTATTTCACGTTCGGGACCGGTCAATTGGCCGCCTAGATCGTGCGATTTAACGCCTTTAGACCTTTTTTTGTGGGGCTATGTTAAAGCTCATATACACACATGTCTGCTTCAATTGACGCATTGAAGCATTTATTCATGAGATACCGGCCGAAATGTTGGAAAGAGTATGCCAAAATTGGACTAAGCGGATGGACCATGTGAGGCGCAGTCACGGTCAACATTTGCATGAAATAATCTTCAAACATTAAATTATATGCACTGTGCTATCGATTCAAATAAAGATTTCATGCGTTTTTCTGAATCTTATGTGTTTTTGTTTTAACTTTCCTATAGCTCTTAAAAAATCACCCATTTGATTAGAATGCCATAATGTTGATATTGATATAAAGTTGAGAGTGTTTTAATACTATGAGGTCCAGAATTTACCATAGGTCGCTAAAATTACTTTGGAACGAAATAGTATTCAGCACAAAGAACTTTTATACGAATCTTTACTTTAAACATAATCTTAGTTTTGGCACGACCATGAGTGCCCCTGTATATTGTAGAAAATTTGTCTGAAAAAACTGTGGTGTAGGGTATCCAATGGAAGGGCTTAACCGCTTATACTTTCTTACTTGTATAAAAAGTGTTCGATAGCTCCAAAAATTTAGGCATCTTTATTTAAAAAAGAAAAGAAAAAATCTCTGAATATGAATAAAAAAAATCTGTATGCAGAAGTTGAAGTCAAATATACCCAAAAAAAATTGTTGTTGGCATGAAAATATTCAATCGAATCATCACGTACAAAATGCCATAAATCATTTCAAATCAAAAAATATACTTTCATTTGTAGACCATTACAATTTCTGTCAGTAAGCGACTGGGATAACCAGGTAATAAATGCAATTTAAAGATTAATACTGGTTATGTTTGCAACTTTTTTCAAGTATCTGTTTACTCCAGAAAAGAGTTGCTAAGATATCAACTTAAATATTTATCAAAAACCTTAACAAAAAACGGAATGCCTTAACAATTAACTGAAAAGTTGAAAGTATATGTCGGTTTTTTGGAGTTAATTAGTAAAAAAAAAAGCAATAAGATAGCAAACAAAACAATTCTTGATCGAAAACGAGCAAACAAAAAAATAATTCATATGAAATACATACCCAGTAAAAATGTGCTCCAAAAGGAGCAGGTTTTACGTATGAATTCATGCCTCAAATCGCTTCAAACCAGCTGATAGGATGCCTGATTTTTGTATGGGGTGTTCCCGGTTTGGAGGACTATTTTCTGCTCACTATAAGCGCTTCTTTTAATATGCAAGCAAAGCACTCTTAAAGAGCCTTTTTTAAGGGCTAACTATATAAACATATTCATTAATGTTTTGCTTTTACTTGTTTAAATGACATTTTTAATAATTTTCGTAAACCTTAACATTTTTTTTATTTTTTCGCCTTAAAACCTTCTTCATTGTCAGAATTAAAAAAGCAGCTTTTTTGTATATTTAATTCATTATCATTTACTGCTGTATTAGAGCGGTTTTATTGAAGCGCTCGATAATGCGCTTTTACTCTTAAGTGCTTCAAAAAACTCGAATTTTTTTACTGGGTATGTATGTACATATTTTATAATTTATACACAAAGGGTGGTTAAATTTTAAGGGCCGGTGTTGAATGTCAACCACACCTACACGTCAAGTTTTTTTCTGCATTTCATTTGACATTTCTCAATCTCAGACTAACTCAATTTAAACCATGGAAAATACACAATCGAGCAATGCGTTAAAGTTATTCAAACTTATTATGAAAATAAGCGTTCAAATCAAAATGCATATCGTGCACTTCGTGATTTTTTTCCTTCAATTTAATCGTCCAAATGCGTAGAATCGGAATAATCGTGCAAAAATTTTAGCAAACCGGGTCTGTAGGCGACGGTCTCTGAAGAGCCATCCTCCTCAACTCGTCGTCGTGCCCACAATTGCACCTCTCACGCCCCTCATTGATTAACATTATGCATAAATACTTGCATTAACACCCTTGAAAATTGAAATTGACTTAAGAAGTAAAGCCTCTTGACCATTCCAAACGTCGTCAATGGTGGCAAGAACGGATTTACGAAATTCCGGGCCTTGAAATTTTTTAATTTTTCGAAAACCCGTTTTACATACATTGCACGATTTTTTTGGTCTTAGAAGGCCCCTAGTGAAATTTGATGCATGAACTATTCGTCAAACATTTCAATCCTCTTAGCCCTTAAAAAACTGAGTGATTTTCATGTAAATTTGTCTACCCAATCAATTGCTTGTCACCTGGAAAAAGCACATAAGTATATTTTTTGACTTGTACCAAACGTCTTTTCAAGAAATTCAAAAATTTTAGGGGCCGATATTGGAAAATTTTGTTAGGCCATTTAACCTAAGAGTTTAACAAGATGGAGCAACAGCATAAACTAAATGTATCTCAATGACTTTGGTAAGCCATTCGGTAAACGCAATATTTTATGCCCAAGCAATTTGAACAGGCCTCCACGTCCACCGAATGTAACATCTCCTGGCAGTTTTCGTTGCGAATATTAAAACGAAGAAGTTTATTATACTTATCCTAGAAACAATATTCGTAATGAAATTTTGCTAAAAGTTATATAAAATATGTTGTAGAGCACGTATGTATGTGCGAAACATTAATAAGAAATAATTACGCATAAAATACTAGAAAGAGTGCTAACTGCGGCTGCGCCAAATATTTGATACCCTTCACCAAGAGTTAGAATATTTAAGCAGTGTTCTTTTTATGGGGCCTTTTTATAGTCAATTATAGACCAATCTTTAGAAAATTTACCCTGGTGATTTCTGTTCTTATGAAACTACAATAGCACTATTTGTTACAGTTTTAGGTGTGCTTTAGAGTGCCCGAAATTGGAATTAATATATAAAGCCTATTCTAAAATATGAAGCGATCAATACGAAACTTAGTAGTTTATGACAAGAAACTATAAAACGAATTTGTGCAAAATAGTATGCCAACCATTGCATTCTTTCACAATTTATGTTAGTTTTTGTAACAAAATCATCAATTTATTAGGGATGTTATTTTACATTTCGATTCTTAACTCGTTGCCTACTAAACCAGTTATGCTGGCTTTTAATCCAAAATTGCTTAGAAGAGCTAGAAAGAATTTGAGACCAATATTGTTCTTTACTTTTAAGTCGTTCGACTTAGAATAACTCAAGGACTAAGAACATTTATACTTTAAGCGGTCTTTAGTAAATATTAATACACTTCCACACGGAATAAGAGACATATAATAACCTTCTTTCCAACGAGTTTTGCACGGCACAAAAAAATTATAAGCAATTTATACCACATAGTTCATAATGAGCCACCCTCTTTAAGGTCATTTATTTAAAATTTTACACCAGCAACAAAACTTTAACGAAACCTTCTAAAAATTGTCCTTAAATGTGGAAAATTGCCGATTTAATCTATGTCTACTTAAAACATGTCGAGCAACTCAACTTTTTGACACTCAATATCTTACAACACTCAAAAACTGTCCTCGTTTGTGTTATTTCTATCAACTGCTTCTCTCTGCTTGAATCACTTATTCAAAAATATTTATGCGAATTTCAATTCTCTTCTTACCAATCCAACTAAAACCGTATTTATGTGTCCAGGTATTATTATTTGAAATCAGACCAGACGTACATTTTTACGCATATTTTTTGATACAAACATCAAATATTTTTTTATGTTTTTTATGTTAATTTTTGTATTTTATGCGTAAAGGAAGGGAATCATTTAGTTTTATGGTACGTCTTAATCGTAATACGGATTTCCCAGGAAATATATAATGGATTTAATAAATGCGTGATGTTACTTCAGCTACATGTGTAATTTCTTTCTTTCTTAATATTGGAATAAAAAAAAAACTAAATTGCCTATGCCCAGCGAACACATGAAATTAAATCTTAAATTTAAAAATATCTGAAATCAAAACGTTCTGCTTATTTTTAAAAAGATTAAAAAAAATTACGATTGCAAACTTTCTAGACGAATATGCAAAGTTTTTCTTTAATTGTGGTTATTCCAAATATCTTCTAAGAGGTTTTTCTCAATCTTTCAATTGCAATTCATCAAAATCTATTTAAGTGGCTCTCTGCAGCTCTACAACAATACAGAAACACCTATTTATCAACATCTATTTTATGTTTGCAAATCATCTTTGAATGTGTCAAAAGCATACCGGCAAATAATATTGGACTACTTGATCCATGTTAGATTAAATGGCCTACTTGCAACACAGTCCAATGTAATGCAATCATGGACCATGTCATTCTTAAAAAACGTTTATAAACGATTTCAAACTATATCTCTGGAGTATGTGTGAACATGGAATAGTTTTAAGATTACTCCGTTTAACTGCAAAGCTGGGTTATTTGGTCGTGCCTGATGTCTCTTATAAAAGTCATACCAATTACCTTTAACATAAAGTTTAACCTTTGAAATATCTGGATTATTGTACACCGATGAATGGAAAAGGCGTCATAACGCTGATGTACTATGCCAAATGTCTTCGATTTTGAGCCCATGACACATTTCGCCATTGTGATCATTTGTCAAAATTGTCATCAGGGTAAAAAATTTAAATTATGTCATCAATGGGATGACACATCGGCATTACAAAAATGACGAATCGAAGTCAGTTTAATAAAAAATGTCATCAGTGCAATGACTTAGTAACATCGGAGAAAGGACTGATTGGTCAGTTTGTCATTAAGTTGGGTCATTGAGATTGAATCAAGTCAAAGTGAAGGAATACAATTATTTACTTACTAGTTACACTTTTGTTGTATTAAGCAATTTGTTTACACTATAACTCTCAATTATAAGACACCGGGGGTGCTTTAAAACCATGGTAGATAATGCCATGACGGCATTATTGCTCAATTGAATGGGGGATCAACCATAATGGCCTTATTGCACAATCATTGAGAGGTAAGGTCATATGTAAAATTTTGCAAAATGACTGATATAGCCATATTTTTTCGCAAATGAGAGATAAAGCCATATTTTTCAGAATATTGTTATGCATGGTGTAAACATTATGTAAAAGGGAAAATCCTTAGTTATCATTAAAAACATTTTTTATTCTTGTGACGCACGCAGGAAAACTTTATTCAGCGAAGCCACCTGCCGCGTCCTACTTGAGGAAAAAACCCCTAAGCACGGCCGCAGGCTGACACGCAGAAAAACTTTAGTATACGAAGCCAGATTTCAATATTTAGCTTTATAGGCCATTTACATTAGAACGAAATCTAGTAGATTTAATTTGAAATCTTCCACAAAATCTAGTGCGTTTACATTATTCCTTTTTGACATTAGCGAGATTTTGTTTTTATAACTTTTATAATTGACAAAAAGAAATTGACTTTAAAAAATCATCGAATTTTAGTCACTGAGTAGATTTTGTTTTGTATGGGAAATCTACACTCAAAATATTATGTAGTTAAATTCAAACGAAAATTCATTTGAAACAAATTAAAATTCATTTAAAAAACGGATCATTTACATTTCATTTAAAACAAATGATTTTTTCAGTAATTTCTAAGTTTTTTATTTATTGAACATCATATTCGTTAAAATTGAATAGTTTTTACTTTTAAAAAATATATTTTAACCGATAAAAATCAAACAAATTAACAAAAAAAAATACGGAAAACATTATTTTTTGGTAGTTTGTTTTTTTTAATAACAAACATAAATGTTGAAAAATAAATTTATTCGTAAAATAACTATATTTTTATTCAATTTTAACAGTACCGAAAACGAATTTAATAACCTACAATCAGTTACTGTAATAATTTTATGAGTGTAGTCAAAAACAACTAGATTTGGCTCGAAATCTCGTTAGTACTAGATTTTGTTGTAGTGTAAATTGGCTATTAGTGTCTCCGGAACTGAAATGAGAGATAAAGCCATTTTCCAATATTGCTAATGTGAGCTAAGGCCCTGATGGCTTTATCTCCCATTCAAATAAAAAAAGGCTTTATCTGTCATTCAAATGGCCTTATCTCACATGGTATTTAACATTAATGTCAAAATTATGATGTAAATGCATCATCAATTTGAAAATGAATTTTTCTATGAGTGTATGAGATATTACAACCTAAATTTTGAAAAATTCATCTTCCCTATTTGAAGAGAATGTGTTATTTTTAAATGTTAACACAGACCAACAAATTTTTATTCCACAGACCAGAGTTTCCGGGTTTCCGCTATTTTCGCTTTTTTCTAATTTTTTTTTATGAGTTTGAAATGAAGTCAAAATTATAAAAAAACCACAAAAAAATGTAAAAGATGTAGTCTGGTCTCTGGGTTAGTAATTTGTTGGCCTATGTTATCATTTTCAAATAGCACAGTCTCTAGAAAAAGGACAACTTATCCATAATATTTACAGAAGGGCTTGTTAGAATATTTAATATCACTACATACTTAAATTAAAAGCTTATTTAAAAAATGCTCGACTATTAATTATAGTGTTATTTTAAGAAATTTTTGTTTAACCCTTCGATGTTCTACAACCTTAGTGCCACTAAGTGCACCTCATGGTCTGGTCCGACCTCGATTAAAAACCCCAGCCAAATAAGTAAACTAAGCTAAATTTTGTACTTATTTTGTGTTATTTAAAAATAAATCCGTCTTTTCTAATATAATTGTAAAATATATAAATTATTCTGTTAAACAATTATTGCAAATCTACGTTTTTGTCTCTCTGCCATGTTGAAGGCACATAGCTTTGTTGCATTTACCGCAGCAAAAACGAGTTTTTCTCCAAATTTTGATTTTTGCTTTCCAAATAACGCACAATGGACGATAATAAGTTGTACTTGACGGGTACGGTACCTTTTGTACATATCGGATTAGGAGTTAGTATTTTGGTCCTGCAATGTATTTTAAAGGTACCTGTGGTCCAGCCAGACCATGAGGTGCTCTTAGCGAACTTTTTCTCGTGTGAGAGTTTTTGTGCCCTAAAAGTGCGCCAAATTATTCCAAATTTAATTCATACCCTTCGTTTCTTAAAACTTTTGCTACAAAAAAAGATATTGAATATTAAAGCCAAATATGGTCAGGCCAGACCATGTAGGACATCTAAGGGCTAAGAAATTAAAACTAAATTTAATTTATTTTTATTAATATTTCTTCCAAGCTGGGCCTAAACGTAAAAAGCGTTTGAAGTTATAAGAAAATTGTGTTTAGTTTTAAGGAGAGATCCATTATAAATCTAACGTTTGTCTTAATGTTTGTTGGGTGCGTGTGTCTTTGCGTGTTTTTGCACGTGTTCATATTACGTATTTTATGGGTGTGTTATTTATATTTTTATGGATATAGTTATAATTTACATTATTTTTTTATCAAATCAATTTCGAAAAAAGGAGAGAAACACCTTAATAAAATATTTATAATATTAATGGCTCTTTTTTATTTCTTTTTCTTCGAATTAGCTGAATGAGAAATTCTAAGATTTCAAAAAATGTTCTAAAAAATTTAATAAAATGAAATTTGGGCAGTAAAATGTTAAAGGGAAAGTCATATGATAAATAAATTTGGCTTTCTGTGTGCTTTTTTTTATTGATTTTTATTTCTTATAACCTATTTACATTAATTATGAGATTACTTATGAGATTTCGAGCAAAATTTAATTTTTTTACTAGATTTTCTACCCAGTAAAAAATGTGCTCCAAAAGGAGCAGGTTTTGTGTATGAATTCATACCTCAAATCGCTACAAACCTGCTGATGGGATGCCTGATTTTTGCATGGGGTGTTCCCGGTTTGGAGGACTATTTTCTGCTGACAATAAGCGCTTCTTTTAACATGCAAACAAAGCGCTCCTAGAAGGGCTTTTTTAGGGCCTAACTGTATTAACAAATTTATTAATGTTTTGCTTTTACTTGTTTAAATGCCATTTTCCAATCATTTAGAATGAAAAATTTTCAATAACAATTTTAATTAATTTTCATGTTGTAAAATTCCTTTCTTCATAAAAAAATAATTTAATGAAAATTAAATCTCATGAACTTAAGCCTAATTAAAAATATTAAAAATTTGGATTAAAAAACCATAAATAGTTCAACAAAATAACCACAATACTAATTATTGTTAAAGCTAAGGCACGAGCTCTATGTGTACATTTGTCCTTCAAGTTGTGCTGAAAAAGGTCAACAGAAAAGAAAAAGACAAAATGAAAAAACAAACAAAAAATGTACTTGGACTTCAAGAAAAATTCTTGACAAAAGTACGAAAGAACAGAAGTAAGGAAAAAACCATGTAAAATCAATTAAAATGGATAATCATTCAGGAAAGCAAATTTCGATCTACCAAATGTTAGAATACAATTTGGTTAAGGATTGATGTTTGACTATTGACGTCAGCAGTCGTCGATGGCTGCGAGTGTAAGACGGTAAATCCATCTGAGGAGATTGAGTGGTTGCAATCGAAACATGTCATGGTAACCTGCCGGCCGGGGTTCGAGCCCCAGCCACGTCAAGAATGAAAGATTATCAATAACAATTTTAATTAATTTTCATGTTGTAAAAATTCCTTTCTTCATCAAAATAATTTAATGAAAAATTAAATTTCATGAACTTAAGCCTAATTAAAAATATTAAAAATTTGGATTAAAAAACCATAAATAGTTCAACAAAATAACCACAATACTAATTATTTTCGTATATTTTTATTTTTTTCCGTTTAAAATAGCAGCTTTTTTGTATATTTTATTCTATATCATTTACTCTTTTATTGAATCGCTCGATTATGCGCTTTTTCTCTTAAGTGCTTCAAAAAACCCAAATTTTATTTACTGGGTATAAACGCACTATTAGGTTATTAGATTTATAAACGTAATTAAGCCGTTACACCCATTTAAAATAGCGAAAAGAACATAAAAACCTAAAAAGCAACAAAATATGTCAACAAATATTATATCAGAGTAATATTGCTGTATTGAAGAATGTTCGTCAGTGATATTAATGGCATTTTGTTGCTTAAGTGAATGTGAAATAAAAAAAAAATTCACGTGAATTGACTTCAAAATGGTTCAATTAAATATACAAAACGTATCTATAAGTACAGAATTTAAAAGATGATATAACGCTTAACTTAAATGATGACATTAATATGTTTGGATTCCCTAATTCAAGAAACAACATGTTATTTTAATTTTTAGCCAACGAATAAAATGGAAGTTATTGATATTATTGAAAATATTACTCCAAAAATGTTGCTGGTACGAAAAGATCGTATATCTGACTCTATTGTAAATATATTCAACACGATGATAAGCAATTCCAAATATTCTAAAGTACTAAAAGTGCTCAAAATATGTCCTTTACCAAAATGTCCAGGAACAAACAGAATTTAAAACGTTCGTCCTATAACTTTGCTTTCAATTATTGATAAAATCTTTGAAAAAATTATATCCATGCAATTAACCGACTATTTGGATGATCACGATATACTATTCAATCGCCAATATGGATTCAGAAAAGGCAATGGAACTGAAGAAGCTGTTGTTAATGTTATTGAACACGTGTGCAATGGACTGGATGCTGGATACAAGGGCGTAGCAGGACCGTTTTTTGATTTGTCAAAGGCCTTTGATTTAGTAGAATACGATATTTTATGCCATAAACTACATTTTATTGGATTGTCTCTTAATGCAATTAATTTATTGAAGGACTATCTAAAGAAAAGAAAACAATTCGTACAAACAAACGAGTCTAAAAGTCACGAGCTCGATGTGTTATATGGCGAACCACAAGGTAGTGTACTTGGACCACTTTTATTTAAAATATTTTTAAATGACATAAAAAATACAAAATTTAATGGGCATCTATTCATGTATGCTGACGACATTTGCCTATTGTTTTATTATAAATATGAAAAAGTATTACAAGTTAATATGAAATATGATGCAGCAATACCATCAGAGTTTTTTAGACTAAAATAAATTAGCTCTTAATTATAGAAAAACCAAATTCATTCGTTTAAGCCGCCCAAAAAAAAATGTTATCATTTAGCGAAGCACTAATGGCACATTTAAAAAAATAAGCGCACAATTATGCGCTACGCAATAAGACATACAGAAATGTAAGGGAGAGCATCAAAAATAACTGTAAAAAAACATACAGTGTATTAAGCTGATCGTTACATTCATCAATTTTTATATGCGCTGAATAATGTGTCAAAAATGTATTGCTTCAAAGTGGGAACTCGCCATATAAAATTCATGTCTTCCGTAAGCGCTATGGTAAGCGATACTTTTATGTTTCTCCCTAACAAACCTGCTTCGTTGGAAGCTCCATTTTTTATTGGGCGTATATTTCAAGGAGTGTTGAACCCATGGCAGTATATATTGAAGGAAACTTGATTAATGAGTCTGAAAATGTTAAATATCTTGTTATAACTATTTGCCATAATCTTTTATGGGATCACCACATCAAACGTATGCTTTACCACGCATTAATTCATTCACATCTAACATACCTTCCTATGATATATGGGTATACAAAATGTTCAACATTAAAGTCTTTAAAATCGGCACAACATAAAGCCCTGAAAATTGTATATGGTCTACCGTTCCGGTACACCACAGTAAATTTGTTTAAAAATCATGCCAGATTGATACTTCTTGTTCGTGGTTTGTATAAACAACAATAATTGATATACATTTATGTTTAAATATATAAAAGGAGTTGGCACTCACATGTCAATTACGCATAGAACTACGAGGCAATCAAGAAATTTAAATATAACGAGATGTCGACTTGAGTTATCTAAACAACGTATTTCTTACAATGGGCCAAGTGAATATAATCAGTTACCAAATGAATTAAAAAATATTTCGGTCTTATCAAGTTTTAAACACAATTTGAAGCAATATTTACACGAGAATGTTGAAACACTTCTCTAAATAAAATGACTCGTTGTACTAAATATATGTGGTCACATGGAAGACTAGCGTAAGTCGATTTTAGATAAACTTGAGTTTTTACAAGCAGGAAAATCTTTTATACTTACTATAAGTTTTTTTTTAAACATTTATTTTTAGCCCCTATTGAAGTTAAAGCAAAGCCACGAATTACGTTGTAAGTGACAAAATAAAAAATTTACAGAAGGGCAAAAAATCGTTTTTAAAAGCCGAGAATACTTTTTTATTTAGAATATCAAAAATAATGATAATAAAACTTTAATGCAGAAAATAAAGATATAAACATTTAAAATTACATGCCAATTTAATGTTAAATTTTTCATAGCGGAAATTCTTTTCATATCCAAAAGCGTGATAGCAGGTAAAACGTTTTTCCCACTACGAAAAACATCATGAGTAGTGGCTTTTAAAACGTTAGTTCACGTTTTCACGTTTCACAATAGAAAGTGTGATCTTTAAACGCTTTTTACGTTACCTGTTGTGGTGCGATTTCTGGAAGTACATATGTTCTTTTTTATGTTATATAAGCGTTTCCACTATTTCTCAACCATTAATTTTTATTGTATTTCCAATTTTTCACATGAACTTTTCTTTTTAAACCACTGTTACCCTCATCAATTACTTTAGACCATTTGTTCGTAAAACTTTGTGAGAAACACGTAACGTTCTTCCACTGCATCTTGATAGTGATAAGGTGCATTATTTTCCCTGATTTGATACATGAGCAATGTTAAAAAAGTAATGCTAACGGTAATCTGCAAAAAAAAAGCAACTTTTGGAAAAGTGGCTTTTACAACTTTAGTTGCGGATTTGCTTCAGTTTTTACAAAAACTATAATATACAGAATAAAAGCAAAACACTTCTCGAATAAAACCTCAACACAGCTGAGGATATCATGAAACTACAAAATTCTACTACTCTTCCTTAAATATACTTTATGCAGTCTTAGAATAATATTAAAAAAATTTCACACGGAATGCTAAACTAAGTATACCCTCATTCACCACTAGTGGTAGAGGGTACAAAAAAAATTCATCCAAATTTCATTCATTACAAAGTTTATATGTATTTAAATTCGCTTTGTGCTTCGTAGCGTATGCTCTATGTTAAATATCGAGTTAATCACACCCATACGCTTCAGTGTTTTCTTTAAAGCATTACTTTTTTATTACGATATAATTTATATTGGATTTCATGCTCATAAACAGTGTTACCAGCTGTTCAGGACTGAACGAAACACTAATTTTAGCAATAAATTGCAGAACAAGGATTTTGTAACAAAAACTTTTAGTCAAAATAGTAACCACCCCTGTAGGAAATGTCAATGGTGAAACAATACTAATTCACTATTGACTTTCTCACCAGTACTACTGACCAATCATCATGGTGATGTCAACCATAACATCACTTGGCCAAAGTGTCATCAGGGTCAAAATTAAATTATGTCATCAATGGGATGACACATCGGCATCACAGAAATGATGAACATGTCCACAGTGCGATGACATAGTAACATCGGAGAAAGAACACATTAGCATCAATTTAATGACAATTTGTCATTAAGTCAAAGTCATTGGAATTGACTTAAGTCAAAGTGAGAGAATATTATTATTTACTTACCCATTACAAATGTTTGTTTCACGTTTGTTGAATTACGACCTTTGTTTACAGCAGAACTCTCAATAATAAGATACCAGCCCCATGCCCCATATAGTTTTCGTAGTCATTATACTCTAAAAATTTGATATATTTCACTAAATAATTTAAAAAAAAAAATAGAATATAGGAATTTTTGCTTCTTATAATACATTGCAATCATGAAAATAATGTTAATAATATACAAAATGTGGCATCGAATTTATGTCACTACAGTCATAAAATAGATGACACGTAAAAAATGACAAAATTTTACGCAGACGTTAGTCATTGGATTGATGTTACTTTTTGCATCATTAATGCCATTTGCAGTAACATTGATGTCACAATTTTGATTTTAGGGCATCATCAATATGAAGATGCATTTTTCTATCAGTGTAGTACTTCTTACTTGACTTTGCCATAAATAATATTGGAAGAAACAGCAATTAATTAAATCAAAATATATCTACATATTTATTTTAAGCAAGATGTCTAATTAATAAAACGAACTAATAATTATTTCATGGTGGCGACCTGGTGTAGCTATTAAGTGCTTGCCAACAAAACCAAGCACAATTTGTTCGATTCCTAGCAGAGGACAAACAATTTTCATCATGGTTTTAAAATTTTAAAAAATTAGGTGACTTCAAACACACCGCGCTGGAAAAACAGGATACCATCATGGCAAAGGTCAGACAGTAGAAATCAAAGATTATAGGCTTTTTACACTGATCAACATCTAACATCTACCATCAAAGATGTAGAAAATGTGAAACACTCGTTTACATTGCTCACATCTAACATCTACCATCAAACAAAAATGTCACCATTTTTGAAAAAAAAAAAAAATTTAAATTAAAAAGGTTTTTTCTCACAAAAGTGCCAAAATTTAAAAAGAAAACTCAAAAATGTATTTGAAGTTCAATTTGTTTAAAAATATAAAAAAAAAAACATTACAATAAAAGATAATTAATACAACTGTTCCTGCAGTAAAAACTATCTATCGATTGCAAAATGCAAATAACAAAAACAAAAATAACTCCAAAGATGCGGTAATAATCGTTAAGATGTGGTCTCCATATGATAAAAACTATTTTTTAAAATCATTTGCTAACTACCGTAAACTTAATAAAGGCTTTAACTTTTGTTTAAAACATCTTGGAGAATCTTCAAATAATAGATTTTTTGTTAACGAAAATCTCACGCAGTACAATTTTACAATTCTACGTGCAGCAATCAAGCTAAAAAAGGAAAATCGTCTTCATAGTGCCTTTAGTATGCGTGGCTTAGTATATATTAAAAAGTCGGCGGATGGCAAGCTAATAAGAGTGGATGATATAGAATATCTAGATGATTTTTTTCGAGAACCAGAACCTGCACTAACGTCTTGATCAAACTGCTTATTAAAATTTTATCTTCAAACTATCTTGCTCAATTCTTTATACCTAATATCATATTTAATATATCATATTTAACGTCATATTTTTTCATATATAAATTAAATATCTCTTTTCAAATCAATAGTTCAACTAAAAATTTATATATTTATAATTACTTTTTTTCTTTTCAAAATATATTTTTCGTGCGTTACTCGTTCATCTTTTTAAAATTTATAAATGAACAATACTCATAGAATTAATTCCAGAGATAATGTTGCGAATATGGTGAGAGTTCTGGCCAATCAGAGGAAAGGTGTTAAAATATGTCATATCAATGCCCAGAGCTTGAAGAAAAAGATTGACGAATTTAGATTGATCTTTGAAAACTCAGGTATTGATTTTATATGTGTATCGGAAACATGGTTTCATCCCGGAATTTCAGACTTTTATGTTTCATTAGATGGATACAATTTAAGCAGAGTCGATAGAGAAGATGGATATGGTGGTGTTGCTATATACATCAAAAAGGGTATTTCTTTTAGTGTCAAGTATACATCTAAGGAAAACTTAGATTCTGAGGACATTGATAATACGGAGCCACTAAATTTAATTGAGTATCTATTTATTGAGGTAAACAATGAAAGTAGGAAGTTGCTTGTAGGCAGCGTTTATAGGCCTAATAGGAATCTTTGTACCAAATGGTTTATTCGAAATTTAGAAACGCAAACGGCTTTGTACGATGATGTTATAATAGCAGGAGACTTTAATTCTAACTTACTTGTAGATAGTAGTTTCTCTGATGACTGTGCCTCGCTTGGCTTAACATCACCTAATACTTTGAACCCTACACACTTTACTGCAACTAATAACACGCTTTTAGATTTTTTTCTTGTGAGTAATGAAAATAATCTACTACTGTATGATCAATTGTCTGCGTCATGTTTCTCCAAACATGATCTTATTTTCATGACTTACAATTTCCAACTTGTAATACCGGTTGAGAGAATTACCTTTCGAGATTTCAAGAACATTAATCTCAGATTACTCGAGGAAGAATTTTTTAAAATCAATTGGAATATTTTGTATTCCTTGTATTCAATAGATGACCAACTTTCTTTTCTGGAGCAAAACCTAAATTATCTGTTCGATCTAACTGTGCCAATAAGGACAAAAATTATTGGTAATAAGCAAAAACCATGGTTTTCTTCGGAAATTAAGGGTTACATCAAGCAAAGAGATTTGGCGTATGCACGTTGGAAAAGATTTAAGACTACAACGTTATATGAGGATTATCTGACCGCTAAAAGAAAAACAAATAAAATGATTAAAACGGCCAAATCCGTTTTTTATGCTGAAAAGTTTTCTTTCGCTATTGGCTCCAAAAGAACATGGCAAACAATACGCGAAGTTGGTATCGGTAAATCTACAAACCGAGAACCATGTTCAATTGATGCCGATGCAATCAATAAAATGTTTTTAAATATCCCCATTGTTCAGGCGGATCAAAATTATTGTAACAATTATCATTCGAACAACAATACCGACTCTTTTTTTTCTTTTGCTGCAGTAGACCAATGTGATGTTTTATCTAGCCTTTTGTCTATAAAATCCAACTCCATAGGAGCGGACGGGATTAATCCAAAATTTCTGAAAATTCTTTTACCTCAACTTCTTCCGGTAATCACATTTTTCTTTAATAAAATTTTAACCTCAAGTTACTTTCCCTCGAATTGGAAAATAGCTAAAATCGTTCCAATATCCAAAACTGGTTCCGATTTTAGACCAATAGCCATTCTTCCATTTCTATCTAAAGTATTTGAACGTATTATGCATAACCAGATAACCTGTTTCTTGGATAACAATAACTTGCTAACAGATCGTCAATCTGGATTTAGAAAGAACAACAGCTGCATAACAGCCTTGGTTGATGTTACGGAGGAGATTAGAAAGAAACTTGATGATGGTGAGACTACTTTTTTAATACTTTTGGATCATTCAAAAGCGTTTGATACCGTGGATCACAACATTCTTTGCTACAAGCTCAGTAATTTTTTTAACTTCTCTTCGACCGCTATTCATTTATTGTCAACATACTTGAGTAACAGATATCAGTATGTTGAAACTGGAATCCAGAAGTCCAGGGCACTGCCTGTAATAAGAGGGGTACCACAGGGGTCCATTGTTGGGCCACTTCTATTCTCACTTTACTCTAATGACCTCCCAGCCGTCCTAACAAATTGTAATGTTAGAATGTACGCGGATGACGTTCAACTTTATACCAGTTGTAGAAATGCATTAATTGACCAGTGTATTATCACTATTAATCAGCAACTTCAGCATATTTATACGTGGGCAACGGCAAATGGTTTGGAAATAAATCCTAAAAAATCTAAATGCATAGTTATTCAGAGGCGACTTAACAAACAGAATATTATTCCAAATATATTTATAAATAACCAACAAATTGAAATAGTCAAATCTGCTAAGAATCTAGGAATATTTTTTAATGATACTCTTACGTGGTCGAACCATATTAACTATGCTTGTGGTCGCACCTTTTCTATGATTAGAACTCTTTGGCGGACCCAGCATTGTACACCTCTAAAAATAAGAATACTGCTTGCCAAAACTTATCTGATGCCCATTTTATTATATAGTTGTGAGCTATTTGCTAAATGTGATACAATTAGTAAAGCAAAATTAAAAGTTGCATTTAATAACATAGTCCGTTACGTGTATGGACTTAATAGGCGTTCTAGTATATCCTTGTTTTCATCTCGGTTATATGGCCTTTCTTTAGATAATATACTGAGCATGAGAGTTTTAATTTTTTTACATAAGATAATATATACCCACAAACCTGATCATCTGTACGGCAAACTTTGTATTTCAGATATAAGCAGGGGAAAAAGAATTAGATCGTTTAGATACAAAAGTTTAATTTCGGAGTGGCATTTCTACATATTCTCAATTTCTCTCTGGAATTCTATACCCCATAGTTTTCAACTTTTAAGTAACGCACGAAAGTTTAAAGAAAGTATTTTTAAACTGTTTTCAACATAACAATTTGAAACATTATTATTTGAGATTTAAGTACATATGATTAAATTATTTAAATATTGTTTGATTTTAATTGATTTTGCTTTATATATTTTAAACTGTAATTAGATATTAAGTTGTTAATTAATAAATGATTTATAATTATACATATTCTCAGTTCCATACTGCAAAATAAGACTCGTAAGTCTTGTGTATGGAGCAATTCAATTAAAAAAAAAAAAAAAAAAAAAAAACTTGACAAATGGTAACGCTGCTTTCAAAACAAACTTCTGTTTGTCAGTGATGCCACAATAATAATAGAACTTATTGCCACTTTTCTAGTGATGACACTAAAATAATCGAAAGATGTAGAATGGAATAAAATGAGATAGGAACATCTTTTAAAGATGTTGGTTTTTAGCCCTATTTATTTCTTATGGAAAGATGTTAACATCTTCGCAAATGGTGGAAAATTGATGGTAGATGTTAGATGTTGATCAGTGTAAAAAGGCTATTAGCAAGGTTCCCCAAAACTACACCAAATACAAGGAGGGTGTTGTTTCTATGCAACGACGGATGGCAGCCCCATTATCCTACGACCTGCTACAGTAGACTAGTTATATACTTAGCTGGAACAACAACCGATTATTGAAACTCACACGAGGCATTTAGGAGAAGTCTTACATAGGAAGACCCGAAAACAACTGCAAAAAATCGTGTAAGATGGAGATGCTTTGTGAAAGCCATATGCTGCCATAATAGAGAATAAAGTTGACAGTTTTACCAATATAATACACAAAAGTGGCGACTTGGAGGTACTTGATCCCAGGTTTCCTGCAAACAAACTGCTCTTTTATAATAAACTTGAAAGTAATACAAAATGTTCTTTGTAGTAGTTGAATTATTGCAACAGCAAAGTGAATATTACGAAAATGTTAACAGGCTCTAAAACTTAAAGCATTTTTATAATTGAACTTTTTTCAACATAAAAGTAATTCTCGGATTGAAAAGAAAAATCCATCCAACTATACTTCAATCAACTTAAAAAGGTGTCAATAGTACGATAGATACGGTTTCCTTTAATTAAGTATACAAATCTTGATTCAAGTATGTATTATTCAAGTATCCGGTGCTTAAAATAATCCGAAAACGGGATTGATAAAACTTAATAACAAACTGTGCTTGTTTCAAGAAATTCTAAGTTGGTATCATTCCGAATTCGTACTTAAAATAATCCGAAAATGTGGTTAAATTTATTCTTACATTAAGCAGAGATGGAGAGAATGTTACTATCTACTTACCCGTTACACTTTTAATTTCACTTTTGTTGCATTCTGCCTTTTGTTTACAGAAGCACTCTCAATAATAAGACAACATGGCCGATATGATTTTCATTAACATCCTACATTGAAAATGTTATGCATTTAACTGGTCTACAAATTTGGAAAAAAAAATGGCTGCAGAAACGAAGCATGTTTTTAAGCTAAACAGGGTGCGCTGAAATCGAATCTGACATACAAATAGGGCTATCACGCCTTGTTCATTTGTTATCGCAAGTTGGCAATACTGTTAAACATCCAATACTGTTATTTATTTGACAGAAGCCCACATTCATTCTCAATCTTCGTAATAGTAGCCTTTAGGCATGTCAGGGAGTCGTGTGTTACTAGTTCGAGCTATTTTTGCTTTGTGTTTGGTGAATATTTGGTTGAAAAAAAAGGATATGCAATATCAGAATCATTAAGATACCCATATTTACATTATTTTGGTTTTGCAGTCAGAAACTTGGAAAAACCGTAGACACCGACAGTGCTTTGCAAATTCTTCATGCGCATTTAGATTTTTTCAAAAAAAAAAAAAAGAAAAATAGGTGTAGTGAGCGCGAACAATGGAAGCGTGCTCATCAAGATTTATTGAAAATTTAAAGAACTTATCATGGATTTTGAGACAAAAGCATGCTGGGAGACTTTTGTTGGACTTTAATATGTGAAATCGAACCAACAAAATACAAACGACGTTCAAATAACGCCATTCACTTTTGAAAAATTCATAGATTTTTAAATAAACTAGTGATTTTTTATGAAAGACAAGAATAAAAACGTGAAAGAGATAAACCAATTACAGATTCAAATTCAGCCCACCAAATTACTAAACTCCAGATCAAATTCTTGTTGGCTAGTGTAATAAAACAAATAGAATTTGAGAATTTTTGCTTTGTGTTTTCTTGTAGTGCTGTTGCAACAAAACTCTTACAAACACACTCGCATGCAGGCATATTGGTTTCCGAAAATTATCCCATTTAAGATAATTCTTAGTTCTTTTTGTGTTATTCGAAATTAAAATTTGAAGTACGACTTGTATTAAAAGTAATGCCCAATTTCACCAATTCCATTTAAATATCAATTCATATTTAAAAATAATTTGCCATATAATTGTATTTTTATTTAACATGAAAAACGAATTTTAAACATAAATTGATATTTAAGTAAATTGGTGAAATCAGCAATGAGTAGAAAAAACTTAAATTTATAACGAGTTTTATCATTCTGTGTGATATCATTAAGTCATTCTTGATATCATTGCCATTAAGTCATAAAAAAAAATATTTTGCTGAATGTTAACCGTTTAAAAAATGGTTTAATTTAAAGTTTTTTTATTGGGTAAACGAGATGCAAAATGGTTAACCACTATACCGCCTAGTTGGTAACACTGCTTTTTATGACGCTTTTAAACGATTGATTAAACAAATCCTCATTTACTTACTTTTACACCAAGGGGAAATTGTTATGCTGATGAGGAAGATATATTTTTTTTAGCTGAAAGATTAAGCAAACCATGTTTCAAAGAATTTTCAACAAAAGATTTTTAAGGGTGAAAAATTAAGACTACAAATACAATCATATTACAGATTTTTTATAGAGAAAATGTTAAATATTATTTTCAGAGAAAATTACGTTATGTTCTTAAAATAGAATTGAATCCGCATTTTTTATATTATTTAATGGAAACAATTTTTTTTTAATTTATAGCCAAGCTTAACTTTTTTTGGCCTTAAACGATATGCCTGTTTTTTTTTTAACAATTTGCGTTACTTACTACCAAATACATTCACGCATTGAAAATAAAAACAAAAGCCAAAGCAATGGAAAATATTTCGAAATGCTGTAATGGCATGTTGTGTACAAAAAAACTGTCAAAAGCACTAAAGAGCAAATGTCATGGCTTCCATATTAAAAATAAAAAAACAGCTATTAAAGGCAAAGTTTCTTATTTATTTTTTGAACAAATATTTTTTTGTTTCATCTCACTTCATGCTGTGAAATGTTCATAAATCGGAACTTTAAAACCAGGAAGAAACATTGTTAACAGAAAAGGAAGGATTAAAATCTTCAAACAAAAATAAAAAACAATAAAACAATGAAATATTAAAAACTATACGAAAGTGGTAGAGAATTTTTAATATTCTCTAAAAAAATTTAAAAAATTCTTAGGAAAAATAAGTAAAAAATGTATGAAAGTATTGAAAAACAAGTGAGGGTGCTACATTCGGCTATGCCGAATCTTTGATACCCTCCACCGACAGTTTCAATATTTAAGGCCTGGGATCTATGAGTTTTTAAATTTTTTTATAAAAATGGTGGTTAGTATTAAAATTGGTTGCGGTTTAGACTTACATATCGTCACCTAAAATAAAAAAAAAAACATATCATCAAAAATCCAAAATTGACTTTTTGATCCCTGCGATCAAAAATGGCGAATTTATTAAAGAAATTCAAACGCAAAGTACAGCTTATTGTTATTGATTTTGTAAAGATTTTTGCTTCTCCTGTAAACTTATAAAAATTGTAGTAACGTTATTTTGTGTTTTAGGTGACGATATGTTACATTATACGCTGACATTCAGATAGCTTTATGCTTTTATTTCTAGTCACATAAAACTTAATTTTAACAAACTTGAGAAAAATATCATGATTCGAAACAGATTTTGCAGAACTGTGCCCCGGTACGCTAGCTGGCAGTGAGCTAACGTATACGGAATGAAATATGGACTGATTTTCAACCATCACACACTGGGAAATTCCAGCCAAAAATGATTTTTTTTAATTTTAATAAAATTTTGATGACAGATTATAGCGAACACTTGAAAACATACAACTTAGTTCTTATTTTGGCTCTTAGATAATTATTTTACTGTTAATAGTGGAGCAAAGTAGATAATTTTTTTCTTATAAATTTAAGGTTTTTAAAGTTGATTTTTGTGCTTTGAAATAAAAGTAAGCTATGATTTTTTCTTTTAAGTATTCTTTGAAAATAAGCACGTAAGGTTTAAACCGTATTAGTAATTAATCATACCATGTGATAATTGTGATTTTGTTCGCGTTATTTTTTTGTATAAGTGAAGTGGTTGTGAATTACTTTAAAAATAAATAAAACCTAAAGTAAGCCAAATTTAAAGAGACCATAACAAAAAAGATGAGACTAGGGAGGGTTAAGTGATCATTATATCTAATACTGTTAAGTATAAAAAGTAAGTACTATACATTTCAGCTGCCACCACCTGTCACCCCAGTAACCAGATCATTTTTAGTGACTTCATATTTTTTTATAAGATAAGCGTGACTGACTGGGTGAACATCGCCCAGCCCAAACAACTTAAGCCAGACACTTGAAATTTTGTATGTAGGCTCCCTTCTCAATGTGTCAATAAAAAAAGTAGAGACTTTTGGAAATAAAATTCATAAGGGGTTATACATTATATCTCGTGATCTAACAGAGTTAGACGTAAAATACAAAAAATACCATTATTGAATCGAAAATTGTATTATCATGTGTTGGGTACTTTTTTGAAATTTGCACATTTTGGGTATAAAAAAGGGCAACAATGTAATATAAAAACAAAATATGGAAAAATAACGGCACCTTCCCTATAACTTTTTGGCTAGAGATCAGTTCAATAAATTGATAGATTAGTAGAAAAAAAATTATAATACGAATAAGAAGGTCGTAAGATGATTCTTGTTAATTTTGTGAATATAATCCTCATTAAAGAAAATTTGAATTTTTTCGTCACTTTTGTGAAATCCAAATTGAAAAATCTTTTGTTTATAAGACACTTAAAGCTTTCGAAATTAAAAAAACCCGTTTAATAGAAAACGACGTTCCGGTAAAAATTGTTGATACAATGCAACCAAACTCGAGCTATGTTGAAGGTCGAAATTGCCGGATATACTTCAAAATCTTACCATGCGTTGGCAAATAAATGAAGAGTTAAAAATTAGGAGTACGTAGCACATATCAGATATGCATATCAAATATGCAAAGTCTCAGAAAAGAGTCAGTTATCATTAAACATCAAATACGGGCTTTGTTACAAAATTTTCTGGCCATGAATCGTATCATGGATGACAGGAGCTTCTTTACAATGGACGCTCATTAATGTACACCAATTCAAACTTTTTAGGCGAATTTGAAAAGAAATTTCTTTAAATCGGAAGAGAAACCAAGAAACCTAGACTGTTTTATCACTCAAATTAAATGGATGTTAAAGAAAATGCACACAAAGTTGATTCAAGAGGCTATCCGTAGGGTGCCTCAAAATATGAAAAAAGCCCATCGATGTGGCTGTATATCTTTTTGTGAAATAAGTTTAAGTTGTCTATTTTAACAATTGCATATTAACTTTGATTTTTTAATACCTGATATTAATTTTTATACCCACACCTCAATAGTGGAGAGGGTATTATGCATTTGTGCTGATATGTGTAACGCCATAAAATATTGGTCCTACACCCACCTTAAAGTACACCGATCGTCTTAGAATCACTTTCTGAGTCGAACTAACGATGTCCGTCCGGCAGGCTGGCTGGCTGGCAGGCTGGCTGGCTGGCTGGCTGTCCATGTAACCTTGTGCGCAAAGTACAGGTCGCAATTTTGGAGATAATTTTATGAAATTTGGGTCATAGGTTCTTATTGGCACAAGGACCAAGCCTATTGAAAATGGGCTAAATCGTAGGACCACGAGGGAAGATAGGGGGAAATTTCTTCCTCTCAGAAACTATCAAACCTATTTCAATGAAATTTAAAACATAGATAGAACCATATCACAAAATGTATGCATTTTTAAGAAAATAGGACCACGAGGGGAGATAGGGGCAATTTCTGCCCCTCAAACCGATTTGAATGAAATTAAAAACATAGATATATCCATATCTATATGGACACATTAGCTATACAGTTTTTCAAAAATAGGACCACAAGGGGAGGTAGGGTGCAATTTCTGCCTCTCACAAACTGTCAAACCGATTTTCATAAAGTTTATAAACATAGATAAATCTATATTTATATGGACACATAAGCATGATGTGTTTTTAAATACTGTGGTGTAGGGTATGGTCGGGCTTGACCGACTATACTTTCGTACTTGTTTATAACTGCTAATGTGTCAGTCCATATTTTATTCCGCATACGTTAGTCTATCAGTGCCAGTGTTGCGGGTTCGATTCCCGCCAGAGACTCTGGTCTCCTGCAGACAAGCGTGGAGCTTCGTGGGATTAGCTTAGGGGAAAAAACTAAAATTATTTTCCAGAGAGAAATTTATTTTGAACCCATGTTAAATGATGGACCAATCATAATATTAAAAAACCACAATTCGAACAAATTTCGTTATAGTAGTGAAATTTGTTACACGTTTTATAGTGGTTTTCAGAAGGCTAATTCAAAAATTGCTTGGTACTATTTCTGGTCATATGAAGCTAATTAGACTAAATTTTACCACTAAGAGCCAGTTTTTGGGTTTGAGATTAAAGTTAATTTACTTCTATAATTAGCTAATCTGAGAATTAAGTTAATCTAGTATCAATTGACTATGATATTTTTGGGTGGTGGCTTTAACCATGTAGCGCTACCATACTGAGCACAAATAAATGGCAACATTTTTTTGCATATATCAACTTTTTATCAAGCAATATGGATGTTTTCAAAGACGAAGAAAAAGAAAATGCGCGTATTTAATATTGTTTACAAGGTAGAAATTGTTTGTGTTTAAAGAAAAAATATATTAAAGAAAAAATATATTAAAGAAAAAATATAGAATGGAAAAATTATATAAAAGTGCTAAGCAATGTTTTAAAATGTATGTTTTGTTTATATTTTTGCAAAAGTTCTTTATGTTAAACATGTGTATGTTGACAGTTTAAGTTTAGGTTTAAACCACCATCGTTGGCCGCTTAACCTAGCAAAAAAAAGTTAAAAAATACAACTGAATAAGAAAATACGAAGATTAAAGTTAATTTAATCGCTTATCTCTAACCCAAAAAGTGGCTCTAATTCTAATTGTAATACGGTTTTAGGCGTACTAAAATAATTTCCCAGAGTGGCCATTTTTTGGGGATTATCTTTCCTAGGGTCATTTGGTGGGCTGAATTCGAATCTGTAATTGGTTGGTTTCTTTATCATGTCAGGTTTTCGAGATACAACAAATTTTGTATTCGTTTCTTACATAAAAAATCGCTATTTATTTAAAAATCAATGAATTTTCAAAAGTGAATGGCGTTATTTGAACGTCGTTTGTATTTTTTTGGTTCGGTTTCACATGTTAAAGTCCAGCAATAGTCTCTCAGCATGCTTTTGTCTCAAAATCCTTGATTAATTTTTTCAATTTTCATTCAATCTTGGTGAGCACGCTCCCCTTGTTCGCGCTAGCTGCAGCTTTTTTTTTTTTTTTTTTTGTAAAAAAATTTAAATGCGAATGAAGAATATGCAAAACATTGTCGGTGTCTACGGTTTGTCCAAGTTTCTGACTGCAAAACCAAAATAATGTAAATATGGATATTTTAATGATTCTGATATTGCATGTCCTTTTTCCAACGAAATATTCACCACACACAAAGCAAAAATAGCTTGATTTCCCTGACATGCTTTAACGCTTATGAAGATGTAGAATTATTGTGTCAAATGTGTTCCAGTATTGATTGTTTTACAGTTTTGCCAGCATGCGATAAAAAATGAACCAGACGTGATAGCCCAGATTCGAATTCAGTTCACCCAGATTAGTTAAAAAAAAACATAGTTCTATTCTGCAGCCAATTTTTCTGATTTTCACGATATTTTCTTCTGTGATTTGAAGCCTTATGAAACTACGAAAGACCAAATTCTGCTACAAAAACATTATTCGTTACGGTCACTTAATTGTTTGCCGAGAGAAAACAAACCTACGGTAAGTTATGGACCAATATTCAGGAAATTTAACAGTATGATTTTAAGTCATATATAGCTTATTTGCGCAAAATCTTATGTCAATCCGTGTATTATACCATCATTTATGATAGTTTTTGTTACAATATTAAAATTTTTAGGGAAGTGGTTCCATATTTGGATTCATAACTCTTATCCTACTCAAACGATATTGCTGGATTTTAATCTCAAACTGCTTAGGCTACCTAAAAGCAATTTGACAACAACATTGTTCTTTTTCTAGCGATTCGATAGCATTTGGGTAGCTCTATGTTTAGTGCAAAAGATGGATTTCATCGAGTATAAGCTTTCATTATGATACGTACGCCAAATAGAAGTCAACTTTGGCTGACAAAAAGTGATTGGTTTATTTTAAAAGTGTATTATTGTAGGTCTCCATCCAGTATTTACAAAATAAAATATCTCTTCTAGTTTTTGTTTAATTGGCTTATGTACCGGTCGCAAACGTACGGGTCGCGAACGTACGATTTTTCCATATGTTTATACCCACACCACAATAGTGGGGAGGGTATTATGCATTTGTGCTGATGTGTGTAACGCCTTAAAATAGTGGTCCTAGACCCACCTTAAAGTATACCGATCTACTCAGAATCACTTTCTGAGTCGAACTAACGATGTCCGTCCGGCTGGCAGGCTGGCTGGCTGGCTGGCTGTCCATGTTACCTTGTGCGCAAAGTACAGGTCGCAATTTGATAAAATTTGGGTCATAGGTTCTTATTGGCACAAGGACCAAGCCTATTGAAAATGGGCCGAATCGTAGGACCACGAGGGAAGATAGGAGGAAATTTCGTTCTCTCAGAAACTATCAAACCGATTTTAATGAAATTTAAAACACAGATAGACCCATATCTATAGGGAGGCATTAGCTATACAGTTTAAGTTTGGCAGAAAAAACCTAAATTTTAATACAGCGGAGCAATAAGTTAAGCGTTTTCAGGGAATTTCAGAAGGCTGCTAAAATGGGATCTAAGGTAAACTATGGACCGTATATCACACAATTCCAGAACATTTTTTCTGGCCACATAAGGCTAAGCTGGAAGAAAGTTTACCGCAATATGTATATCTTCTACGGTTTAGGCGTATTTAATTTTTTTACCAGAGTGGGCTTTATATGGGGCCTAGGGTAAATTATAGACCGATCTTCACGAAACTTCACAGTGTCATTTCTAGTCCTATTAAACTGTGACGAGCCAAATTTGTTATGATAGCATAGTTAATTAGGGTTTTAGGCGTACTATACTGTTTTCCGGGAGCAGGGCTTACATATATGGGGACTAGGGTAAATTATGGACCTATATTCACGAAATTTTTATAGCGTGATTTCCAGTCGAATAAAACGAATTTTTGCAAAATCTTGTATCACTCTGTTAATGTTAGTTTGTGTAACAAAATTATCAATTTTTTTTAGGTGGTGGTTCCACATTTTGATTCATATCTCTGATCCTACTCAACCGATTTTGCTGGATTTCAATCCCAAACTGCTTAGGATAACTACAAGAAATTTGACACCAAGTTTTTTTTATTTATTTTGAGTTTTTCGAAAGTGAGCGTGTTTTCAACAGACGGACAGACGGACATGGCTAAATCGACTTAGAATCACTCAAGGACCCAGAATATATATACTTTATGGGGTCTGAGATGAATAATAAAAATGTTTCACACGGAATGACAAACTTAGTATACCCTCTTCACAACTAATTGTGGTGGTGGGTATTAAAAGCATATACAATTAAATGTCGAAAAACTGATTCAAGTATACCATATTGTTCCTTATGCAATTGTCAATGATAAAATGTACTGATTTTTAAAATTTTGATTTTTATAGTTTCGTTCAAACTTAACAGTTATTTTTTGATTTTTATTTTTTCGAGCAAAAATAAAAGTTATTCTCTAAAGAAATGTACGTGATTTAATAATTTAGTTGAATTAAAATTTTTATTTTAATGTGTAATTATCATTGGAATTTCTTATGCACATTAAAATAATTATTAAAAGTCAATTTAATTATTAAAACACGTACATTTCTTAAGGGAATAACTTTTATTTTTGCTGTTACGGTCCCTGGTAAAAAAAAATTTTTAGAATAACCCACTGAATAATCTTTAGAACTTCAATTCATTTAGCATGCCCAGTGGAAGTTAAAAAAATATTTAATAAATAGGTACACAAATTTCTTTGCGAGAGTCTACCTTAGAAATTAAAAAAAATAATGATTATTTTCGCAGATATCGGAATATCTGACCTTAAGAAATAGTTTTCTTTATTTCAAGGATCAACCTATTAATGGAATAACTAAAGTTCCCTCACTTACGTTGCAGTTGTTGTTGTATCACTTATCATAATAGTAGCAACAACAACAATAAAATCAATTTCTGAAACAAAAACTAATCACGCTTATATCAATTTATTTTTAAAACAAAGTAAACGCCTAAAATTTGTTAATGAAATCCCTTAATGTATTTAACAAAAAGAAACAATTCTGCATATGACAGTTAAAAAAAAAACTTGTGCACACACAACAACAGCAGGCAAAATCCTTTGTATGAGAGAAGTCTATATTTGTCATCTGTATGCAAAAGTATGCGGGTGTAAGTTTGAACTTATTCATGCGCGTTTGCTTGTGTTAGCATTTCTTTGGTTTACCCTTAACTTATTTTGTATGTCATTATACACACATAAATAAAAAATAAAACCATAAAGTGAAACATTCAGACAAAATAAAAAAAAGGGAAAACGACAACTATTGTTGTTGTCAAATAAATTTCTATTATTACCGCAAGTATTTTAAGCAGACACGAACGCAAAAAAGGAGTCCCGCATTTTCGTAAACATTATTTATATTTATTTTAAAAATGTTGACACGTGAATCTATAGAGTTTGAATGCTGACTGCCTGCTAATAGATAAGAGTTTTTTATACAGGAAAATTCCTTAAGAAGACAATTAAAATCGCCAATAATGCAAAAGATTTACTGCCTGTTTTTTTAATTAAAATAAAAAGTTTAATATAGAAAGTTATACTGAAAACAAGAAAAAATTTGATTTTTTTAAGGTTTTTTTCAATTTCAGTTCCCAAGTGATCATTTTAATTTTGTTTTGAAATTAGGCAGTTAATATGCTTTAATTAACTTCAGTAGCTGTCATTACGGCTTAGTCCCAGAGTTCTATGCACACCGAGTGGATACAATGCGTCTACTTATGCTTCTGTATGAGATAACAGTACTTTTCGTTTATAGTCGGGAAGAAATTTCCCAGCCTGCCTGCCAGCCAGCCTGCCAGCCGGACGGACGGACATCGTTAGTTCGACTCAGAAAGGTGTGCCTAGGACCAATATTTTAAGGCGTTACACACATTAGCACAAATGCATAATACCCTCTCCACTATTGTGGTGTGGGTATAAAAATTAATATCGTTCAAGCACTGCTGTGAACTTTATTGATTTTATTTTGTCACAGTTGTACAAATAAAAGATTTTGGTTACCAAATTAAAAAACTACCACGATAACGTAAAGGTTTGATTATTCGTCTGATGAAGATAATTGGAACTGGCCAGAAGTAGAAAAAGGATGAAGGATACTTCCATCATATTGGATAATTTTACGACACCTCTACACTCAAAAGAAAAATCAATCCAAACGTACTCAAATCAATCCGAAGCGGGATTGATAGTACGGTGAGTACGGATATTCTTGAATCAAGTACAGAAAGATTGATTCAAGTACGGATTTTCAATCCCAAAATACTTAAATTATCCATACTCAATCCCGATTTCGTACTTGAAGCAATCCGAAAATGAGATTAATTTAAGTAAAACTAAGATTCAATCAATCTCAAAATACGCTTGATTCAAGAATTATAAAATGGTTTTAATCCGAACTCGTACTCAAAATAATCCGAAAATGAGATTGATTTAAGTAAAACTAAGATTGAATCAATCCCAAAATACGCTTGATTCAAGTATTATAAACAGCGTTACCGTTGTGATACTAAAGTATCAATTTGACCCTTTTTTGACGGTGTTGATACCTTTTATGACCCTTTTTTTAAATTATACTTTTGTATCATTATCACCTATTTTGTGACACTTTTTGACCCTTTTATGGAAATAGCTCTCACATTTTGTTTTTTGTCGACACTGCGGATCAGAAGTGCTAAACAAATGTTTTCGAAATAAGCATTGCTTGATATGGAACAGACTCAAAGTATAAACTTACAATTCCATGCTTTCTTCTCATTGATTTTTGATAGTAAAGTACAATTTCCATAAAAACAAACATAACTCATATAAATATTTGTTATTTTTTAGAGTGGTTTCTTTTCAAAAAAAAAATTTACATTTTATTAAAAAAATGCAATTTGGTGTTTTGCTCTCTTAAAGAGTAGCATGTTTTATTCAAAAAAATTCGCCCTTAATAATGGCAAAAGGTATTGAACTTTTCGCCTTCTTTTGAATCGACAGTGTTGAGAGTGCCCTAACAGGAATGAGGTAAAAATTGCTAAATTAGCTGAAATTTCCATATATTTGGTAACAGCGGTATGATAGCAAAGTCTTATATTTATTAAAAATCGTAAAAGCTTTAAAAAATCTGACACTTACAGGAAAAAATCGCTTTAATCGAGAAAATGGTTACAATTTGCGAACGATTGCAAAATTTAAAACAAACACTAGAATTTTTTGACATCACTAAATCGGAAAATTACATAAAAAATATTAAAAAATTAGCTATGTATAATGACAAAGAATAAACATTTTGTCAGGTGTTTAACCCTTATGTGCGTGGAAAAAAAACACCTTCTATAGGGTGGATAGGTACCTGGGTACCTTCATGCAAATTGGATGAGAAATCTAATTTTTTGTCTTGTATTGTACAAAAAATCGATGGTTAATGATATAATATTAGAATTTTACTCTGGTTTTCCCCTTTTCATATATTTTTTAAAATCCTACACCCAAAAAAAAAAAAAAATTGTAATATTAACACACCTTCTATAGGGTGGATAGGTACCTGGGTACCTTCATGCAAATTGTATGAGAAATCTAATTTTTTGTCTTGTATTGTACAAAAAATCGATGGTTAATAATATAATATTAGAATTTTACTCTGGTTTTCCCCTTTTCATATATTTTTTAAAATCCTACACCCAAAAAAAAAAATTTGTAATATAAAACGTATACAGGTACCCAGGTACCTGTTCACCCTATTAAGGGTGCAAAAAGCAAATTGATATGCCACGCCCCCCTCCCCCCCCCCCCAACTGATATTGTATATAAACACCTATGAAATTATAATAATAACAAAAAGTTAGGAGTTCTCATGAAATTGTAGAATTGTAGACTAAAATCTTATATAAAAAATTTCGATTTGAAAAAGCAATAGGTACACAGGTACCTGTCCACACACATAAGGGTTAAAATAGGATAGAGCATTCCATAAAGAAATTAAGTTTTTTGAGCTCTTCCTACCTGAAATATTATTTTTTTGTTTGCTTATAAAAAAACTTGATCTTATTTTGTTCATTAAAATGGGAAATACTGCAAATAAAAAACTTGACCATTTTTTATTGAAATACCCTTTATTTGACCCCTTTTTCTGGAAAATACCCTTTTTGTGACCCTTTTCGAAAATTTCCAACGGTAACCCTGATTATAAAGTTGATTTCATCTCCAATTTGTGCTTGAAAAAAAACCAAAAAAGAAATTAGAAAGAAAAAATTATTATGATTGATTTACTTACCCGTTTTACACCTTAAAGAATGATAAAACACTAACATCATGCCCGATATGGGTCTTACTTTAAAAATCTTATGGACATATTTAACTAAAAATATAAACTAAATGAGAAGCCAATTTCAAATTTAATTTTTAACCCTTCGTGATACACATGAGTCTGCCAGACCTTTGTTAAATGTGTATAGATAATCAAAAAATGTGTAAGCCGGAGGGTTAAACATGCAAATAACACATACATATATACATATGTATATGTTTTTCTTCTTGTTCTGTTGTTTTTGTTGTTACTACAAACAAAAAGCAAATCGTTTTGTTCGAACTTGTGTTGTGTTGTTGTAATCTATATATATAAAATTGTAACGTTACTGACTCACTGACTCACTGATTCATCATCGCACAGCCTAAACGCCTGAAGCTAGACACTTGAAATTTGGACCAGAGATTGGTCACTCCCCAAATCGATCCACTTAGACGGGATTTTTGGAAATTCGAATGTTTAGGGGGTAAAAAAGGGTAAAAACGGGAAAATTCGGTAACCTTATATCTCCGAAACTAAAAGAGATACAAAAAAAATTTAATACCTATCGTTGTTCTTTAGAAAAATAAGCGGACAGGTGTCTGGTACTTTTTTGAAATTCGGCCCTATTTGGGAGTAAACGGGTAATATCTGAATTTTAGTACTTTTTTGACACCCCATCTATCTTTTGAACCAATAAACATAGAAACAAAGTTAATACCACATTCGAAACCTAACAAAAATATACGAATTTAAATTTGATACTTTTTCGAAATTCGAACATTTAAGGGGTAAAAATCGTAACTATTTTTGGTACTTTTTTTAAAAAACATTTTTCTCCATTTATTGAAATATTCGTACTAAATTATGGGCTGCCACTATTATACTGAAATTTTTTATACTTTAATGGGGGGAAAATAGTACCAAAAAGGGGAAATACGAGAAATTTTATATTTTACTTAACTTTTTGGTTCTACAACTGGTATTTTCTAAATTATCGTTTATGTTGGACCTAAAAACATAAGATTCATCATGCAATGTCCGGAATGGATAAGAATCCATAAGGGGCAGTTTTTGGTACTTTTCTGTTAATTAACTGGTACTTTTTGAATTTCCGTTAGTATTGGACCTATAAAAATAAAATTAAACATGCAATGTCCCGAATGGATGAGAATCTATAAGAGGGAACTTTTTGGTACTTTTTTGTTCATTAACTGGTACTTTTTGAATTTACGTTAATATTGGACTTAGAAACATAAAATTCAAAATGAAATGTCCTGAGTGGTTAGGAAGTTTTTGGTACTTTTCTGTTCAAAAAATGGTACTTTTTGAATTTCCGTTAGTATTGGACCTATAAAAATAAAATTAAACATGCAATGTCCTGAATGGATGAAAATCTATAAGAGGGAACTTTTTGGTACTTTTTTGTTCATTAACTGGTACTTTTTGAATTTCTGTTAGTATTGGACCTAGAAACATACAATTCAATATGCAATGCCCTGGATGGATGAGAATCTATAAGAGTGAACTTTTTGGTACTTTTTTAATCTTGGACTGGTACTTTTTGAATTTCCGTTGGTATTGGACATAGACAGATAAAATTAAACATGCAAGGTCCTGGGTGGATAAGAATCTAAGAGGAAAGTTTTTGGTACTTTTTTGTTCATTTACTGGTACTTTTTGAATTTCCGTCAGTATTGGACCTAGAAACATAAAATTAAACATGCACGATACTGTGTAAATGAGAATCTTTAAGTGGAATCTTATTGGTACTTTTTTATTCGTTAGCTGGTACTTTTTGAATTTCCGTTTGTATTGGACCCAGAAACATGCAATTAAACATGGAAGGTCTTGAGTGAATGACAATCTGTTAGAGAGATCTTTTTGGTGCTTTTTCGTTTTTTAACTGGTCCTTTTTTTAAATTTTCGCTAATGTTGGTCTAATGAAAATAAAATTAAACGTGCATGGTCCTGAGTGAATGCGAATCTCTAAAAGTGCTTATAGGTACTTTTTAGTTATTAAACTGGTACTTTTTGAATATCCGTTATTATTGGACTTAGAAACATAAAATTCAAGATGCAATGCCCTAAGTGGATAAGAATATATAAGAGGGAAGTTTTTGGTACTTCTTTGTTCTTTAACTGGTACTTTTTGAATTTCCGTTAGTATTGGACCTAGAAACATAAAATTAAACATGCAAGGTCCTGAGTGAATGAAAATCTGTAAGAGGGCTTTTGATACTATTTTGTTCTTTAACTGGTACCTTTTATATATCCGTATTTATTGGATCTAGAAACATAAAATTAAACATGCAAGCTCCTGAGTGAATGAGAATCTGTAAGAGGGATTTTTTTTTTAAATAAACTGGTAATTTTTTTAATTTAATATTTATTTTTGTGCATTAAATAAAAAAGCAAATTGGTGTCTGGTACTTTAACGAAATTAGGTCGTTTTAGGTAGTAAATCTAGCTTTTAAGCCAATACGTATAGAAATAAAAATTAAATAACATTTGTTACTTATCTAAAAAATACAAATGCGAATTTGGTACTTTTTCGAAATTCGAACGTTTCAGGGGTGAACATTGTACCTATGTATATCGATCCCGCGAACCTCATACCTCCTATACTAAAAGAGATAAAAAACATCAGCAATTCGCTAACCGTATATTTCCTAAACAAAAAGAGATACAAAAAATTTAATACTAATTATTGTTCATTAAAAAAAATAAACGGAGAGGTGTCTGGTATTTTTTTGAAGGAAGACCTTTTTGGGGTGTAAAAGGGTAAATAAATATTGTATCACATTTTTAGCTTATCTAAAAAATACAAAACAGGTTTGCCCCTTTTTTGAAATTCAAACGTTTAAGGTGTGAAAATCGTTCCTAATTTTGTTACTGTTTTCTCAACATTTTTCTCCATCTCTATATAATATAAATTTGTAAAGTAACTGACGGATTCATCATCGCACATCCTAAACTCTTGAAGCTAAAAAGCTGACTTTTGGACCGAAGGTTGGCCTCTCGCCAAATCGATTCCGCTAACCTTAGAAATCCAAAATTAAAGAGATCCAAAAAATTTAACACTTATTGTTGTTCGTTAAAAAAAATAAGGGGACAGGTGCCTGGTACTTTTTGAAAATAAACTTTGGCATAAAAATATGTCCACGAAGAAAAAGGAGACGCTAACGAAGTAGCGGGTTAAATGCTAGTTGTACAATAAATTTTGAAAACACACACACGTACGCACGCATAAAATAATGCAATGATGAGAGATGAGACTAATAAGTTTAATGAGATTAAAACCCTCATTTTGAAATTTTACTCTCAGAGTGGCGCTATCAACGAAAAGTTTAATCTTTTTTGTACTTGATTTAAGCATTTTATACTTATTTCAAGAAATATCGGGATTGATTTTTTAAAGTAATCCCATTTAGGATTGTTTTGAGTGCGTTTAAGTGTTATTCGTACTTGAATTTTTAAGTACGATTCGTGATTAAAGTAAGTATAAAAAGATTAATTTATCCAGAATGTTTTTCTTTCTGTATACATCATAATATTATTCCCTTAATCAAATGATTATCATGTTAATCATAATAAGTTAAGAAATAATCATACAGCAACACTTTCACAACAATAAAAAATAAATTAAAATTTTTATGCAAATACAATTTCTTTATTTTTTTTTAATTTCTTTTCTCTGTGTGAACTCAGCTTTCGAGAAAAAAATATGCATGTTATGTAATGCTTTCAGAAATTGTGAAAGTTTTGGAAAGTTGTATTTACCAAAAGTGGATCAAAAGCAATTATACAGTGGCAAGATATACAAGTAAGAGCGCATTATTCGGCTATGCCGAAACATATATACCCTTCCCCATAGTGCGGTATGCATAGAAAGTTATATACATTAATACCGTTCTTTAGATATAAATGAATCTATAAGTGACACACCCATTTACCCACTCCCGCCCATATTTTGTCGGATCTTATGTATTGATAACCTAGATGCTTGTACCAAATTTCGAATCTTTGGCTCTTGCCGTTCTCCAGATAAACATTAAAGAACAACACCAAGGGATTTTTGGGTAAAATTATAGGCACTCGTTGTTTTGTGCTCATATCTCAGTTATTTTGTGAACCGATGAGGCTGAACTACTACTCATAAGGACTCTCATATATTTTACTCTATAGTGTCCAAGGTCAATATTGAAGAAATACAATTATGACGAATAATAAAAAAATGATCCAAAGTTAAATTTTCAACAAGTGTAAATAAATTTATCTCAAGCATTAAAAGCGAAATTGTTTTCGTTAAAAAATTCTACACACAACGACATTTTCTATTGTACTATCAACTCATATTAAAAATTTTAAATTAGATAATCGATGTTCGATAGCCAGCGAAAATCATTGCATGAATGCAATGATGTCTACTCACTCCTATTTAAAGGCTATGAATAGAAAAACACGATTCATTTCAGATGTAAAATTGCAGATCTCTATTAATTATGATTGTTTGACATTCAACCACATTTTCATGTATGTTAAAATTTATTTCATCTGCCAACATTTTCTATTACTATTTTTAATTGTTCAGGTGACAGAAATCTCTTAATCTCATAAAAACATTAGACGATACCTTCATCAACAGAAACCCTTAATGTGTCGTCCTTAAATTTCATTGTTTATAACGCACGCACACACACACAAATACATACATTCAATGGTTGCGTGCGTAAAAGATTATAATTTATGTAATCGTGACTTAATTACAACCAGTTTTGATTTGAAAACTCAGCAAAGAAGTTTTAAATGCCAACCAACCAACTTAAACTAAAATACATTTCAAATTAAATTTGGCTTTGGTAGGATTAAGCGAAAAAAAAAACAATTTCAAATGTGGCTAAAATAAATGACCTTGAATAAAATCTTTTTAAACTGTCAAAGTATTTTATTGCAGACAGTTTAGAATAATTAATTTAAAATAACTTAAGCATTTCATTTAGATTTTTGGTAGAAGATGATGATATTTTAGATATATTTTTCCTTTAAAGGAATTTTGGCAAAATATATATTATTTTGGCTGGTCCGCTACACCAATAATGCCTCCTCATGTTCTCGATATTATTCAGCAACGAAACAACGTTGTCTTATCGTGTAGAACTTTAATTTCAATAGTCCTTAACTGGCACATCAATGGTGACAAAAACAATTCTTGCGTAAATTGTATGGTACCTTGTTACCTTCGACAACGCATAAACATTTTAATTCGTATTTGAGTTAAAAAGTCGATTTATTAGTTCTTTTCCTTTAAAAAAAGTCCCCATACACCGTTTAAATTTTAGATACTTTACACATATTAACGTGTTTTGTAAACAAACATGTCAGACTTCCAACAAGTGTATATTTTAATAGGATTTGACCAGCAACAAGAACATCAATATAATTTGATGAGTTTATTTTTATTTTATTTTTGTTGATTTTATTCAGCAACCGTTAACAAAATTTGTCGTCCCTACTGGCCACTTTTTTATGTCTGGTTGTTCATTTGCTTGTAAACTGCAGTTCTACAACTTTTATTATTTTCTCTACAGGTTTTTGTTTTTCATTTTTTGCCATAAATAAAAACAGGAGTCCCTGTTATGGTCGAATACACACTCCTCCTCTGTTTATGTAAACTTGCCTGTGTGTATCCGTGTGTGTGCGTGTTATGTTTGTAAAGCCTTATTTTAAAAATTGGTTTTTATATTCTTTATAAATTTTATTTGTTCTTGTTTTTTATTAGGGTCCTTTGCAATATGGGTTTGTATGTTATGATTTTTAAAAACTGGTGTTGTTCCTTTTTTATTGCCAATGGCTTGTTTATGTGTTATTTTTTGGTGCAAACATAAAGTTTTTTTTCTATAATTTTGTTATGATTTTTTTGTTTTTTTTTTTTTTGTTATTTTATTGTTGCTTAAAGAAAGAATAAACTGTTTTGTAAGAGCGACTGACTGACTGACCCAGTAATAATAGTAATACACTACTACATTAATAAACATTAAGAACACATACATATAGTATTCCCATTTTTGTAACAGGATCGTTGAGTCTGAATGTGAAAAAGTATCTTTTTTGATAACAACTACAAAAAAGGTGTGAGGGAAGGGTATATTGATTTTGTCATTCCGTTTGTAACACATCGTTATTATAACTGAAAACCCCATAAAGTTTATATTTATTGGCTACTTGTGAAACACTTTTACGATTTAGCCATTTCTGTCTATTAAAAGCACGAGCTTGCAATAGAAGACTAATGACGTTTTCTTTTCTGGCATAAAATATTGACAATATGTTTTGTACTTTATGTGTTATAATTTTTGCAACCACAAAAGAACTAAAATCATTGCAATCACCCATGTCACAGAGTACAATTCAGAAAATGACGAAAAAATGTTTCGGAATGAAACCATTTTTGTTTTCATGAACGGTATAGGAGTTGTCTGTATCTGAAAGGCCAGAAAACTATCAAAATACTCTGTGACATGGCCTAATATATAATATTTTTATATTCTAAATCCCAGAAATACAAAGATCACAAACGTTTCTCGAAAAATGTTCCCAATATTATGAAAGTCGAAACGTGTCGACGGCAACAGGACAATAACTTTATTTTCTTAGTCGTTATTGGCTGCAATTACCCAGTTAAAAATTTTATAATTTTGCGAAGCACTAATGGTTCATTTAAAAGTATAAGCACATAATTATGCGGTACGCATTAATACATACAGAGATGCAGTAAAGTAAGTAAACGATCTCTTAACAAGTTTTATAAAAAAATAACGTTTCAACTGCCACGCCATTCCCTTACTAAAAAATAACTGTATCAAAACATGCAGTGTGTAAAGCTGATCGTTACATCCAACAATTTTTATGTGCGCTTAATAATGCGCTTTATGTGTCAAAAATGTATTGCTTCAAAGTGTCCCACTCACCATATAAAATGCATGCCTTCCGTAAGCGAGATGGTAAGCGAAACTCTTTAATTTCTCCCTTACAAACCTGCTTCGTTAGAAGCTCAATTTTTTATTGGGCCCCAGCAAAAAATACTGCTTGCCTGGAAGCAGCTTTGTAAGGCAGTATTTGATAAGATAGAGCTTCCGTAGCGCTTTGTAAGGCAGTATTTGATAAGATAGCGCTTCCGTATTCGATGAAATATTACATGATTTTTGTATGAAATTCCTCGCGAAGAAGGTCTGCCCGAGAAATCCAATACGTGCTTCTTTCACATTTTGTATATGACCTTAATTCAGACTGAAACTCAGCACTTTTGTTGCAGCACAAATAACTGCTTACATCATGCATTCTTGAAGTCATGTTTTAAGCTCATTTTTTATGACTCCATACAATTAATGGAATCATGGCTTTCAAGAACTTTAATATCAATGCCTTCATTAATATTGAATAATAATGACTTCTCAAATGCCAAACGTAAATGGCATCCAAAATGCATTATAATCATACTTATATTTTTTTGTTAAAAATTAATTTAAAAGATTTTATAGCATTGTTTTTTTTTTAAATATGTTTGTATCATTTTATTTTTTATTAAATAAAAAAATTTCTTCGAATTGCCAAAAAAGAAAATCGTATTAATAATAAACTTTTTATTCCCGAAAATAACTTTGAAAAATATAACATTTTAATTCAATAATAACATATAAGTTTATTATAGTTTGTACTTTAATATGTAATATCCCTGCAAACAATTTCGATTGAAAAATAATCTAAATAGTGTCCCCATTTAGCAAAAATCTATCGCTTCTGCAATTCAATTCTTATTGATGTAGTAACATCATTCGGGAAGAAATGTCCCACTATGGTAATATTTACATTAAGAATCTATTTAGTGTCTATATTTTATGACGAATTAATTTAATTTAGTAGTATCGCTTTTGGCTCTAAAAAGAACACTTTTGAAGTTAAATTGTTCCTTATTGTTCTTTATAATAAAAACTGGACCATTTTACTGTTTATCTTTGTTTGTTTTTGTTGCGCAAGTCTGAGTAAAATAAAAACTAAATTTGCTGAAAGTTTTACAAATAATCAAATATCTACAGTACATTTAATTAAAATGTTAATGTTTTAAAGTTAAAAACCTAATATGGACAAATTTTGTTAAAGGAATTTACAGAAGTCCCAAATTTGTTAAAACACTAACCCTTTAAAAATTTCATCAAATTATAACTAGCATATTTTGTGAATGCTTTATAACACTTATTTTATAAATTTTTTTCACTGATAAAGTTGATTTCACTAGAAAAATAAAATAAAAACACTAATTTTCAACAAAAATTATTAGATTCATTAAATAAACAAATAATTCAAAAAATCAATCACTGAAATCCTTTATAAAATACATTTTTTATTTCGCTTTTCTTAGCTCTAAAAAAATAAATACAATAAGAAACTATTTAAAAAAATTACTCAATCTATCCGAAGAATAAGTTTGGGCTGTTTTGTGCACTCATTTTTAAAACTTTATTGTACTAGAACGCTTTTCGGTAACTTTTGATTCCAGCGCGGCCTAACTTTGAGTACAATTACAATTATTTTACACTCACGCACCACCGATCACATTGCAAATTTAATAAAAACTGTCATAAGTTAGGCAAATCTCTTTTGTACTTGGTGTTCACTTTTTAACTGCAAATCGTTGCAAAGAAGTCAATAATATATGGGGAATGTTCGTTTGTGCTATTGTTGTTATTGTATACCTGCGACAATTATCTGAATAACTCTTTAAAGTGACGAAAAGGCATAATTTTCGAACTTATTATTCGATTCTAACGTATTTTGTTCTTGTATAATTCCGCAAAATCTACTATTTAACTACCAAATGAGACAAAGTAGCTTAAATTTTGTAGACGATCGAAAAGAACTCTACCAATTGCTTGGAGGGATATATTTCCAAATATACAAAATAAATGCATACATACATTGACCACTCACGTAGAGAAAAAACATGTTTAAATATGATCACCTCCAACCTAACTATTTTTAAAGAAAATTTTAAGCAAATTATGGTTAATATAACCATATAATTGTCAGTGACAACCATATTATGGTTACATTAGTCCTCCATAAAGAAACCACAACAATATTATGGTTGCCTCTAAAAATGGTATGGTTAAATATGATAATAATTTGTTTTTAAATTTACAATAGTATTTTCCTATTTTTCAAGAGCAACATGCTTTGGTTTAAAATTAACCATGTTATTCTAAGTGTTAAACATATTTTAGTTATTACTAATTATAATTTGTTCGGCGGCAACCATAATATGGCTGTGGCTTCTTGATGGAGACCTAATTTAATCATAATGTGGTTATCGCTGACAATAATATGGTTATATTAAAAATATTATGTTCAAAATTTTCTTTAAAAATAGTTTGGTTGGAGGTGACCATATTTAAACATGTTTTTTCTCTGGGTGCTGATTTAAACTATAAAACTAGGAACAAAAATCTTTTAAAACTTAAGTATTGAAATTTGGAAACTATTGTAGAATCGCCAACATGTCGTGTACAACCGGCCAAGATTTCTGCGTAATGTTTTTATTTTTTTCCTTAAATAATTCATACATTTTCACAATTTCATCATTAAAATGATTAAAATAATCTTCTGATAACTTTATTAAAGTGTTTTTATCCATTTTTAATACTTTAAAGAAATATAAATTTGTTTGATTTTTTGTGTGTGTTTGTTGTGTGTTTTTTTTTTCTTAATCATCTGTCATCTTAATCATCTCAAATGTAATGTGAACGGCTTTGATTAGCTAAATCAACATTTTGCTTAAACGCGTTTAAAAACCCAAGTGTGAACTTAGCATAAGGAACTAATAAAATATATAATTTTTTTTAATATATGGACGATTATATCATATACAAAAAAATTTTGTTTTGTTATAATTACGAAATAAATTATCATATAGATATATTTTTAAACCAAAAATAATTAAAATTCAATATAAGTACATGTTTTTCCTTTGGAATTGGAATATGTAGTTCTATTTTCGACATTACTGGAGCAATTACTATGGTCATCAGTAAGAAAAGAATGTTGTGCCTTTTTTCTTAAACATACATCTTTTTAAAACCTATTTTTGCTCAGCGTATGGCTTAAGCTAAAAAGTATTTTTTTGTTAACATTTCTTCCCTATAAACGGATTCTGTAAACTAAAACAAAAATGTTAATATGATACAATTAAATTTTGAAAATACTTACTATATATCTGTGGTTTTCATGGGCAACCTCGTATGTCTTAAAATAAAATTTTTCAGGAGAGCCGAAAAAACCATTCTAGATCAAACTATGGGTTAGATATTGCACCTTTTGAATTTTGTAATTGAGTTAAAACATCGGAATGGGTCTATCTGTTTTTAAACATTTTTTTAAAAATGTAAAGAGCGCTTAAAATTAAGCAATATAGCATCAACATTTCAAAATCGAAAAAATAGACATACGCGGTTGCCCATGAAAACCACAGATATAGCATTCACTATTTTTGGATAATCGAGAAGACGCTTTTTGTTTTGCCTTCCTTCAACGTCAAATTCTAGTAAGAGATTTGGATCAGAAATCGATGATCATTTTTTCTTAATATCATCTTTTCCCACAACTTTTTAATATTGCTTATCTTTAATTCAAAAAAGGAGAAGATAAAGCTTATTAAAATATTTCAAACGAATTTAAAAAAATGTTTTTATATTTAGAAATAATAGGCACTAGTACATTTTTAATTTGTACTTACTAATGCATCTAGAGTATCTGGCGAAATATCCATTTCGATGTCATCCAAGTCTAACGTAGATTTAATTGGAAATTTGTCCAAGTATTTTGTGGTAATAGTATCCGTTGATAAGTTGGATTTTATAAGAACATGTATTTCTAATAATTTTTTTATTAAAATTTCGGAATTTTTGTTTTTAAAAATTCATAAAAAATTGAAAAATGCAGCTATGCTTTTAATTTTATACAGTCATATAAAAAACTATATTGCAAACAAAACAAGCTATAAATGATTTAAATCTGTTAACAACTTTTGATGTTATGTATTCACAAAAGACGAAAAATTTTAATTAATTTAAGAATTTTATTAAACCGCCATATACATTTTTCGTCTTTTGTGAATACATAATATCAAAAGTTTTTATGAATTTTTAAAAACAAAAATTCCGAAATTTTAATAAAAAAATTATTAGAAATACATGTTCTTATAAAATCCAACTAAAAACAAAAATTATGAAATTTTAATAAAAAAATTATTTTTTTTTTTCCAGAAAAAAAATATGTTTCTAAAACGACTGCGCATATAAGAAAAACGTTTTACATTTCTTAAAGTAAATTTTATTGCGGAATTTCGGTTTTGAGTTGCGCGAACATATGTTGTGCAACATCCTTAATTTGCGAAATAACGGTATATCTCGTAAACCAAAGATAACCTAAAAAACGGCTAGCACCACTGGATTCAGCGAACCCGAATTAGGTTTAAAATCTTTCGTCCGTATCATACTAAAATATTAAACAGCAAAAACTTTAATCTATATATCTGTGGCCGTATGGAAAAACTAGATAACTCCATTTTTTGAAAACACGAGAAAAACATATTTAAAGTTTTAAACATATTTCGCTAATTATTTCATATGAATTTATGTTATTATGCATACGCATTAAGCAAGACAATATTTTAGATTCACTTAAAGGTTTCTGGTACCATTAAACTGATTTTTGGACATTAAAATCGAAAATCAATGTCACTTGTCTTGTTTTTTCGAAAAATGGAGTTATCTAGTTTTTCCGAAAAAAATTTTTTTTCTTAAATTATATTAGTATTTTATGGAATTAAGGCAACTTAAGTAATGATTTGTAGAAAAACATTAACTTTTTGGCTCAACACGTTAATTCACCCGTTTTTTTTTCTACGAACAAATGGAGTTATCCAGTTTTCCAAAAAATATGTTTTTCTCTTTATGCTTATACATCAAAAAATAAGCTGAGTTTTTGTCTGTTTTTATGCATAAACATAATTGAAAGGTTTACCCTTCTTGATTTTATGAATTGAATTGGCCAGTTTTAAGGACGTTGATAAACGTTATAATCGGTTTAACATAGGTTGAACCTGAAAAAGAGCTATTGACTTTGTGGTTAATTTTATTTAAATACATATTAAAATTTTAAACAAAAGGTGTTCTGCTAAATTTTTATACTAAACTTGGTAATAAGATCGTTTTTTAGTTTAGCTGACCAAAAACACTGTCTTATATTATTGTTTAAGCATATTTTTTTTTAATTTGCGAAAAAAATATGCCGTCAAAGTTGTGGATAATTTCCTTTTTTCTTTCTTTAGTCCTATTTTCATCCATACATGATCTAAACACTAAATCCACTATCATATTAGAGTTACGACAAAATTGCATTTATATATATTCCAGAGCACCGTGTAAAATGCATCTAATTTGCAAAAATCTAAATTATTTACATACAAAGATGATGTACTTGGCATAAGAAAAAATTTGATACCCATATTGCCCTATTTAACACGAAGGGCTACCACCCCTTTGCATTTTTGTCAAAACGTGAACTAGCACGAATTTCAAAAAAAATCTGAGACACGTATTTAATTAAATCGACTAAAGATTTAAATATGTTAATTTCGCATTTTTATTACAAACAACCCCGAACAAAAAGTACAAAAACCGTTCTTTTTTTATAGAATATCCTTTAAAAAAGGACATGGGTGATCTTCCTTTGACAATATGTGCATACAGTTGGAAGCGTCTTAAAAACCCTTTCTTATGATTTCCATATTGTATATGTTGGTAAGAAAACAGATCCTGAAACTTACAAAACATGCAAAAATATACCCTTTTTCAAAATGGTCCAGCTCACGAGAGGTCAGAGCTAAGTCCGAAATATTTAAGTCAAAGGTTAATTTTTAGCAGGGTACATCGAGCACTTTTTTGGTGAGTCGCTCTAATATGTATATAAAGAATTCATATAATATTCTTTGAATTTTCTGGAGTTGCAATTTTTATGTTTAACATTTTGACCCAAAGAACTTGCGACCCGAATTTGTTCTATTTCGGTCTTTCTCTCTTAGTTTTTGAAACAACGTCGTTTTAAACTTCTAATTTTTATGTTTTATCTGGGAGTTATCTGGTTTTTTCAAAAAATGCATGGAGCTACCTAGTTTTTTTTACATAAAAATTGGTTTTTTTCTGATTTTGGTTTTTCGAATAACTTTTAAATGAGACACTATATCAAAATTTCGAACTGACAGAGTGATAGTAAATGAAACATGCTTTCTATTTTTGGGGTTATCTCAGTTTACGAAAAAAGTGGAGTTAACTAGTTTTTCCATACGGCCACAGATAAACAATATATAACTTCTTAGTATGTCAGGAAGTTTGCATGTATGTCCTATTCTTTCCGCAATTTTCTGAAGCCATCTGATGACATAGGAAGCTGAAATTTGGCACACTTGAAGTACTTTCTCTGCGGAAGATCGTAACGAAGCCATATTTTTGATGTTCGGCTTTTCAACTAGTATAACTATAAAGATCTGATAGAAAAGATGTTTTTTTTTTATAATATGGGGAACTTTTGGCCCCACCCGGCACGGCTAGGCACCGTCGGATTGACCTGAAAAATTAGATCATGATTTCTTACACCAAACCTCATATTTTAAGCAGCGCAAACAATTAAATTAAAAAAAAAAATCCCATACAAGATGCGACCAGTCTAGTGTATACAGTTATTCTTAAAATTTTATCTGTTATAGGATTTCTGCAAGGGACATGTTCTCCGGAAATTCCAAGAAAAAATATTTTTGTGATTCCTAGGAATTATGATTGTCTTGCGAAAACAATAAAGCAATTAGTTTTTTCTTAACCCACTTACAACTACACTTAGTGCTGGAAGAAATCCAACCAATTGTAGTGGGGAATGTAAGAAAAGATGAACTCACTGCTTATTGTTGGTATTTTGTTTAAGCTTTGCTATCGTTGCAAATAAAACTTTTTGAGTGTTTGCAATTCTCACTCACTCGCTCTGCAGTTTTATTTGCAAAAATTTTTCTCCAACAATATATTACAATGTTTTTATCAAGAATAAAAATTGGAAATTAAGCACGACAAAAAAATTTTTAGTTGAAAATTTTTTAATATTTAAAACATCTTCTGCAGTAATGCTGTTTATATTGGTAAATATTTTATTAACTTGATTTAATTTTTAATTAAAACTGATTTTATTTTTGAAAAATGGTTTAACTGAAAAAAACAATTGGCAAGAATTTTTTCTTTGCGTTGTTTCTTGATGCTCGGATTCAAATCGCACCTCAATCAATATGTTTTTGATTTCACTTAAATGTTCCTTCATTAAAAAAGGGTTGTAATAAAAAAAAAGCGTTCGATTAAGGATATCCCTTGTAAAAATAATTAATAACTGCACTTATAAAGTAAGTTGCGCTTATAGAAATCTCTTATTAGCCCAGTTCAATATTGGGTGCAAATGGTCTTGCAAACGAGCAAACACAAAATATCGTAGTTCTTCTGTAAAGACAAACAATAAAATAGAAAGAATTTCTGCTAGATTTCATAACAGAGCTGCAATATTTTACTTTTGCTCTTTTGCAAACCCATTTGCACCAAATACTGAGCTCCGCTATTGAAATAAACGTTATCTATTATGAATTATCACAAAAGTAATTACGTTGAAATAAAGAACGGTTTAATTAAATTAGCCTTAAAGCAACGAATAGCTACTGTAGGTTTTTAATGTACCTAAACTGTCGAATGAGCCCTAAATTTAAAAATTATTTTTAGTGCAATTAATCTTTTATAAATATAAGCGCTCAAAAATTCAATTTGACATTTGTTTATAATTCTGAACTCCAGAATGTTTCAGTGACAAATATTTGTATCGAAATCTATATATATAAAAAGAAGTGTATACTTTGATGTCACCACTAACTGCGAAAACGGGTAAACCGATTTAAACCAAAATGTAAGGGGACTTTGGGGATAGTCTGTAGATGGTTTATGTGAAGTTTGCACGAAGTCGGCCCAGGGCCTATGAAGATATTGCATTTAGTTTTTCCTTTATATGTATTCCCATACAAATATTAACAAAATGCCTCCGAAACGGCTTGACCGATTTTAATGAAATTGTGTATGTGTATTTGTAAGGTATGAGAATAGTTTATTTTATATCGCTAGAGGGCGCAAAATAGGGCAAGAGTGGCAAACGTTTCCCCTCCCTATATCTTCTTAACTAATCAACCGGTTTTCTTAAAATTTGGCAAACAGGCACTGTGACATCTGAAAGGAAATAGGGCGTGAAATATGGCAAGAGGGGTAAAAGTTTCCCTCCCTATATATTCCTAACGTATTAATCGATTTTCTTAAGGTTTTGCAGGCAAATAGTGTAACATTATTTAGGGCGTGAAATAGAGCAATAGTGGTAACAGCTCCCCCTCCCCAATCTTCTAAACTAATCAACCGGTTTTCTAAAAATTTGGCATACAGACACTGTGACATCTGAAAGGAAATAGGGCGTGAAATATGGCAAGACGGGTAAAAGTTTCCCTCCCTATATATTCTTAACGTATTAATCGATTTTCTTAAGGTTTTACAGGCAAATAGTGTAACATTATTTAGGGCGTGAAATAGAGCAATAGTAGTTGTTACCACTATTGCTCCCCCTCCCCAATCTTCTAAACTAATCAACCGGTTTTCTAAAAATTTAGCATACAGACACTGTAACATCTGAAAGGAAATAGGGCAAGAGGGGTAAAAGCTCCCTCTCCCTATATCTTTTTAACTAATCAACCGCTTTTCTTAAAATATGGCATGCAGACAATCTAACATCTGAAAGAGAACAGGGAATGAAATAGAGCAAAGGGGTAAAGGCTCCCCTCCCTATATCTTCTTAACTATTCAAATAATTTTCTAGAAATTTGGCAGGCAAATAGTGTAACATCTGAAAGGACCATAGCCTATAATTTGTATTATCTTCTAAACTAATCAACCAGTAAATTTGGCATGCAGACACTGTAATAAGCTATATGGCAAAACAACGTTTGCGGGTCAGCTAGTAGGAATTATAAGTATATATGTATCTAACAAAAGTTATACTCCTCTCTCCGACAGTTTGAAAACTTTAACTTTTAATCAACCAGCCGCTACTAAAAATTATGAAAATCTTAAAATTTTCATGATTTTCGTAATATTTTTCTTTTAATTGCAATTTAAAACCAAACATCCCTTAAAAGTTTTCAGTGTTCAGGCTTAAGAGATGTTAATTTTAATAAGACGCATTTGCGTATTTCAATTATAATCAAATTTATGCAAAGTAATGTATTAATAATTAAGGAGATTTTAAGTGGACTTATTCAGGACAAATTTAATTAAACACAAATATAAAGACCCAAATATTAAAATCCATAAACATTAAAACAAATTGAATAAAGTTTACAAAGACACAAACTTAAAGTAGAAAGAAGAAAGTGAAAAAGAAACAAAAGATAAGCAATGGAACAAATTATAAAACAAAGTGTTTATTTATTAAGGAGACAGTGACAAAGTTTAAAATGACAGGCAAAAGCATTTATGAAAGGTCGCTTCTAAGTCAAAAGTAAGAAATGATTACCAAGCTAAACGAAATTCAAAAAAAAAAAAAAATATGAATTAAAAGAATAGGAAATAATTGAGTAATTGCTTTTGCCCTTTTTTCTACTGCTGCTGGTCCTGCCAAAAAAATAATAAAGTAATAAGAAAATGCCACCACACACTATCGACCATAGCAAAGAGAAATTTTGAAAAGACTGTAAAATTCGCTAAAAATCCCCAGCAAAACACAATATCAAGATAAAAAAAAAAGGCAGTCAAGGTTTTTTCGCTAACAATTTTTTAGTGAAGTATGAAGAAATAATACAAAATAAAAAAACAAAAAATATAAATGTATATAAAACAAAAAGAAGAACTTTTGGCAGCTTACCAAAATCAATAATGGCAATTTTTACCCCGCAAACATTTTGTATCGAAAATTTAATCAACTCGAATTACACTGTGCTAGTTGAAAAAATAGACAAGCCGGGCAGATGGCGTTTCAACATAATTCAGGTACGCTGAATCCAACCGTTTTTTTTTAGGCTACCTCTTGTTTTCGAGATATGCCGTTATTTAAAAAATGGAGGAGGTTGCACAACATACATATATTCGCGTAACTCAAAAACGGTTTAGTTTAATAAAATTACTAAAATACCGAAATTCCGCAATAAAATTTCTTTAAAGAATGGTAAAACTTTTCTCTATAATGCACCTAAATGGGTCAAATGTATGACCAAACCCAATTTTTTTTATCGCAATCATTTATTTCTAATATACGTATCTCCATTCATTAAGGGGCCTCCCATACATAATGTTCAATTCAGACTAGAAATATATTGAAGAAAAAGTCCATTAATGCCCAGGAGTCGCTCCCATACAAATATTGCGTGTAATGTAATTCTTAAATTAATTAAAATTTTCCACTTTGGTGAATAAAATCAAAAGTTGCTGATTTTAATCATTTATAGCTTGTTTTATTTGCAATTTCGTTTTTCATACGTCTGGAAAAAATTAGAAGCATAGCTCGTCGCCCCGCAATTATACTGTCGTATATCACAAAACCAAAAAAAAAGAAGTTAAAAACGAAATATTGAAAATTTTTTCCAGATCTATCAATCTGTGCTCTCGTAATGTTCCTACCCTCTATGTATAGCGATATATTCTCTATTGGCTTTGACGTACGCACCACAAAAAGCAATAGAATTATTCTTATTGTGCCGTATTCACCATTTTTTTGGATATACGGCAAAAACTAAAGCAAAAATACGAAATTTATAAACCCGACATTATTGTGACGTATGTGCTCTTCATTTATTACGTGCAACACAATAATTATAATTTCAATAAAATATTCTTTTGCCGTACGTGTACGAAATTTGTTGTTGTTTCGCAATACTGTTATACAACATTTTCCATTTGCCGCAGTTGTGTTTTGATTGAGGTAGTAAGAACATGTAAATATGGCACCCGAAATTGAATCAGTTTTACTCGAGTAAGTTTTTATGAACTATTTTGATATTGATATTATACAATATATAATATTCATATAATTTTATTGCTTTTTTATTTCTGGGCAAAATTTCAACGATATATTCTTATCTTAGTATGTATGGCCGATGAAATATTAGGCGAAGAGAAAATATCAGAGGATTGATCCAGCATTTGTAACTGAAATATTTTTAAATTAAATAACTAAATTTAAATAAGTTATTTTATAAAGAAGACTTTGATTCAGATGATTTGGCACATGATCCTGATTGTAATATTATAAAGGAAAGAACGCAACTCAAGCGTTCTTACGAAAACTTTTTAGATGGTAAAAATTCACAATTACTTCCTTTGTAATTTTATTAATCTTTTTAATCTAGAATCGACTGATGAATATAGTCCGGATATTCAAACCAACACTAACGATGAAAATAAATCACCAAATCCTAAAAATCAGAATGAAAATGATAACATACTTAGTGGACCATCAACTTCGGAACTCACACCTAAAAAAACTCGGAAAAGACAAACTAATAAAGGAATTTGGAAACAAAATATTCGTAAAAAACGTCGTCAACAAGGATTGTCTTATATTTCATCTAAAGGAGTTTCAACTCAAGAAAAAAAACTGAAACCTCCATGGGGAGGATATTAGACAATCCATTTTTAACAGCTTTTGGTCTCTTAATGATAATGAAAAAATGGATTTCATGCTAAATTTGTGGTGAAAAAGATGTTAAAAGACGAAGAATGGAATATTCTGTAAAAAAAAAAATACTTTTTGTATTATTTAGAAAAAGATAATACAATTCATCAAGTATGTAAGTTCTTCTTTTTGAATACATTAAACATTTCAGACAAACGTATATATTAACACTTTAACCATCTTCGTGATGAAGCAACTGGAGTTACTAAAAGCTTAAAAAGAGGCCTAAATATTAAACGTAGTGTTTCTGAAGAATCAAAAAACTAAAATTTTAGGCCACTTTAAGAGTTTTCCTACGGTTGACTCGCATTATTGTCGAGCCAACTCTTCAAGAAAATATTTGGAAGAGGGTTTAACATTATCTAAAATGTAAAGTCTTTTTCAAGAGAAACATCCCGAAAATATCACTTCAATAACATCTTTTTCAAGAATATTTAACAACAATTTTAATTTGTCATTCTTCAAACCAAAAAAAGATCAGTGTGATCGTTGTACAATGTTTAAAAATCAAGAAAAAGAAAAATTTTTAAATGAAAATGATAAAATCCAATATGCATCACACAGAAATCAAAACAGATTATTAAAACTTGAACGTGATAAAGATAGAAATAACATTAATCGAAACATGCTCGTGACTTGTTTTGATTTACAAAGTGTATTTACTTTGCCTAAAGGATTTTCTTCAACGTTTTATTATAAAAGAACACTTACTGTTTTCAATATGACTGTCACTGTATGTATGAAATCAAAAGAAGTGCCGAATATAACATATTGTGCTATTTGGAGCGAGGTGCACAGTGGCCGTACAGGAAATGATATTGCCAGCTCTGTAGTAAAAATTTTAGAAAGAATTTTAAATGATTTTAAAGATATTGAACACCTTATATTATGTAGTGATTCATGTGTGCCACAAAATAGAAATCAAATTGCTGCAATTCATGTATAATAACAAACAAATTTAATCTATAACCCAAAAATTTTCTGAACCTGGTCATTCCCAGATTCAAGAAGTGAATGCTGTCCATAGTTCAATTGATAGATATTTAAAATTGAAAGAGATTCATAGCTTGTTAGATTTAATCCGAAAATCAAAAAATTATAAATCACCAAAAGTGCAATTGCAAGTTATATATATGGTTTCATCAGGTTTTAAGATCTATTCTGAAAAATCTAATAAAATGTATTTTCAATTAGTACCATTTAGCCGGATAAAACTTATTAAATATGAAAAAGAAGATTTATTTAAACTATCTTATAAGACTTTGGCAGCTAAAATGGAAAATAAAACTACTACATTAAAAAAAAGAACAGGAAAGTTATAATACCAACACCAATATTAGCAGCAAAAAAAATATCTGCTGATAAAAAAAGTGATATAAAAAGCCTTTACGGTTTCTTACCAAAAATTGACATGCAGTATTATGACTGTTTGTTAAAATAATTAATAAGACAGTTAAATAAAGTCAGTACAAATATTTTTAATATACCTACTATATTTTTATAAATTGTTATTTTTTTATAAAATTTTTTAGGAAAAAGCAATTTTTTTATTTTAGTTTTATTATTGTAATAAAAAACTGAATTTAATAAGTTTATAAATTATAAATCTGTAAAAATTATTTTGCCTTACGTAATACAACTGCAAATAATTTCGGCATAAATGGCGTGTACGGCAAAACATGGTTTTGAGCAAAATCCTTTAAAATAAGGATTCTAGTTCTAAACTAGTTTTTTTATGTCAAAATGAACTCAATAAATGACACTATGAGTGTGTAAAATATCGATAAGAGTTTTTCGAACCTATTTTTAGTTATCTCGCTTCAAACTGTAAAGTTAATTTGCCAAAACTCGATTTTCAGGAAGTACGTCAAAATAATTGCGGGGCGACGAGCTGCATTTTCCAATTTTTTATGAATTTAAAAAAAAAAAATCGAAATTTTGAAAAAAAAAATGTTTAACCTTTTATAAATAAAACTTTATAAAATAATTATATCGCACTTGATCATAAAGAGGGTATTAGCTTCAAATTTTTATTTTTCACTTTTTTTAATAAATCAACACGTAATTTTCATATCTACCCTCTGTTAAATGATCATGCTATTTTGTTTATTTTTGGTTTTTAAAACGGTTGATTTAAAAATTATTTTGCATGTGCCTTTGATATTAAATCAATAATTTTTTTATTTTTTCTGAAATGTTTAAACTTTGAGTTTAATCTTCTTTATGATGAATATGTTGTATATTACTGGTAACCACAATGGGTCATATTACAAAATTGAATTTTACGATCCCCTATTTATCAGCTAGTTATTTCAAGGAAGTCACTTTTAAATGGTTACTGTCAATTTAGGTTTTTGTTGTTATTGTTTTACTGTTATAATAACCAAGAGAACTCATTAAAGTGACGAAAAATTAACATCAAACGTTTTTTGTTGTTGCTTAATTTTGCAAGATCTTCGTATAACTATCAGATAAGACGGTAGACAACCAAGAAAAGCCTCTACCAAACGGTTGCAGTGCATAAAAACTTATATAAACATACAACTACATTCAAATTATACCCCAACAAACAAAGTCAAACCTTTGATATAAAATAATTTTATCATTGAATATCAAACACAATTCTCAATCTCAATTATTAAATAAGTCCCCAAAAAAATGTGCAGAAAGCAACAATAATATTTTTTGGAGGCATATTTTTTTCCTGGGACATTTTTCATATGAATAACACCCCAAAAATTATTAATGAAATAAGACCCAAAACATTTTTGGGGCTTTAGTAAATATTTAAATTACTATAAAAATTATTCTTGCATAGTTTTCATATTCATATATAAAAAAATGAGACACTATCAAAATTCCGAATTTCCAAATCCCGAAATGTCAAAATTAGGATATTTTTTAAACCCCGAACATCAAAATTCGGAATCTCTAAATCCCAAACTTTATAGTCCCGAATTCGTAAATCCTAAATTTTAAAATCCAGATATCAAACCCCGAAATAAAAAGCTTTATTTAGCTAAGCCGGCGTTTATGATGACAAAAATCCTTGCGCACGGCCGAAGTCCCAAGCATGCTTTTTAACTCGCGTGTTTATTGGGTAATTATTGAACACACATAGAAACATTAAATATATATGTATTGCTTAAAGTGTAAATGAGAATAAGCACGAAACTTTTGAAATAAAAACAACAAATTTTCTAACTACAATTCGGTACTATTTTCTAAGCCAAAACCCTCATCCGCCCATATAAAAACAAAATACTCCTCTTAAAATTTAGTTAAAATCTAAAAACAAATGAATTGTATGACTAAAGCTAAACAAACCACAAATAGAAATGTCAATGAAGGCCAACAAAATTTGGTCGGCGAATATAAAAAATAGCCGTCACTACCACATAAATAAATATACAACAAACATTCCATTACACTTCTCTTGATTCAATCACTAAAATGTAGACGGACCCAACAACAAATACAAGCATTAAGAGCAAAACCAGAAAACAAAAGAAGCGTGACTGGAGTCATGCGGTATTCAAACACTACGCAGGAATTTAATAGGGAAATAATTTGGTGAACTATTAACCGTAGAATGCATAATCGGGAAGCCGTGTGTCCACTAGCAACTTTAAATACAAAACCAATACTAATAGAGTATTGAAGCTTCGGATCTTGGAAATTCAAGTCTTTTTCAGTCGTTTTGTTGACCATTTTATTGGCCGAATTTCAGGTTCAGCGGTCTCATAACTATTAGCTTCCAAAGATGACACCTACGCAAATGCATAAACGAGGTACCCGTGAACTCAATTGTTTTTATAAAAAAATGAGCGAGTAAAGAGCTGTTTTATTATTTTTTTTTTTAATTTAATATATTAAACAATTTCATTAACATATAAATATTTTGAGTAAACTGTCTTTAAGTTTACAGCCTTATTCCGGTTGTCGTTGTCGTAATCGATCAAGTCGTTTTTTGTAAGAGATTAAAGTACTCCTTTTTCTAGAACAAAACCTATATTATCAGTTTGATCTAACTGTACCAATAAGGACAAAAGTTATTGGTAATAAACAAAAACCCTGGACTTCTTCTGAAATTAAAGATTGTATGAATCAAAGAGATTTTGCGTATTTACGTTGGAAAAGATTTAAAACTACAACATAACATGAGGATTATCTGACTGCTAAAAGAAAAACAAATAAAATGATTAAAAGGGCCAAATCTGTTTTTTATGCTGAAAAATTTTCTTCGGCCATTGGCTCCAAAAGAACATGGCAAACGATACGCGAAGTTGGTATCGGTAAATCTACAAACCCAGAACCATGTCCAATTGATACCGATGCAATCAATAAGAAGTTTTTAAATATCCCTATTGTGCAATCAGATCAAAATTATTATGCCAATAACCATTCGAATAACAATTCTAGCTCTTTTTTTTCTTTTGCTGCAGTAGACCAATGTGACGTTTTATCTAGCCTATTTTCTATAAAATCCAACTCTATAGGAGAGGACGCGATTAATCCAAACTTTCTAAAGATTCTTTAACCTCAAATTCTTCCTATTATTACATTTCTCTTTAACAAAATATTAACCACAAGTTACTTTCCCTCGAACTGGAAAATAGCTAAAATAGTTCCAATACCCAAAACTGGTTCCGATTTTAGACCAATAGCCATTCTTCCATTTCTCTCCAAAGTATTTGAACGTTTTATGCATAACCAAATGACTTGCATTTTGGATAACAATAACTTACTAACAGATCGTCAATCTGGGTTCAGAAAGAAAAACAGCTGCATAACAGCGTTAGTTGATGTTACGGAAGAGATTAGGGCGAAACTTGATGGTGGCAAGACATCATTATTAATACTCTTGGACCATTCAAAAGCGTTTGATACTATGGATCATAACATTCTCTGTTACAAACTTAAACATTTGTTTAATTTTTCTTCAACCGCTACTCAGTTATTGTCCACATACTTGGGTAACAGGTATCAATATGTTGAAACTGGAATACGGAATAGGGGTACCTCAGGGGTCCATTGTTGGGCCACTATTATTCTCACTGTATTCAAATGACCTCCCAGGCGTCCTAATGAATTGTAATGTAAGAATGTACGCGGATGACGTTCAACTTTATACCAGTTGTAATAATGCCTTAATCGACCAGTGTATTATATCTCTTAATCAACAACTTCGTCGTATTAATACGTGGGCAACGGCAAATGGCTTGGAAATAAATCCAAAAAATCTAAATGCGTAGTTATTCAAAGGCGACTAAATAAACTTAATATTATACCTAATATATTTATAAATAATCAGCAGATTCAAATAGTAAAATCTGCTAAGAATCTAGGAATATTTTTCAATGTGGTCGCACCTTTTCAATGATTAGAACTCTTTGGCGGACCCAGCATTGTACACCTTTAAGAATAAGAATGCTTCTTGCTAAAACTTATCTGATGCCAGTGTTACTGTATGGCTGTAAGCTATTTGCTAAATCTGATACGATTAGTAAGGCGAAATTGAACGTTGCGTTTAACAATGTTGTACGGTATGTGTATGGACTTAAAAGGCGTTCTAGTGTTTCTTTGTTTTCATCTCGGCTTTATGGCCTTTCCTTATGCTAAGTTCACACTTGGGTTTTTAAACGCGTTTAAGCAAAATGTTGATTAAGCTAATCAAAGCCGTTCACATTACATTTGAGATGATTAAGATGACAGATGATTAAGAAAAAAAACACACAACAAACACACAAAAAAATCAAACAAATTTATATTTCTTTAAAGTATTAAAAATGGATAAAAACACTTTTATAAAGTTATCAGAAGATTATTTTAATCATTTTAATGATGAAATTGTGAAAATTTATGAATTATTTAAGGAAAAAAATAAAAACATTAAGCAGAAATCTTGGACGGTTGTACACGACATGTTGGCGATTCTGCATTATTAGGTATGTTCAGTGGATTCTATGTGGTTTATGAAGTGATTTAGTTGTAATCATGTCTATTTGAGGTGATTAACAAATCACTTCAATGTATGGGTAATCATCTCGATTTTGAAGTGATTAGAGCTTAATCACGTTCGAGCTGCTTAAACGCGTTTAAGAACTCAAGTGTGAACATAGTATTAGATAATCTGCTGAACATGAGAGTTTTAGGTTTTTTACATAAGATAATATATACCCACAAACCTGAGCACTTGTACGGTAAACTTTGTATTGCTGACATAATCAGGGGGAAAAGAATTAGATCGTTCGGGTATAAAAGTTTAATTTCTGAGTGGCATTTCTACATATTCGCAGTATCTCTCTGGAATCCTATACCATGTAGCATTCAACTTTTAAGTAACGCACGAAATTTCAGGGAAAATATTTTTAAACTGTTTTCAGCATAGCACTTTGAAACATACTAACTTGAGATTAAAATATATAAAATTATCTAAATTTTTGATGATTAAAATATATTGTTTTATGCTTTTTTTTAAATATTGAAATTAAATTATCTCAATTTTGTTCTTTATTGTTTAAATTAAATTGTTTTTTGATTACTTATATAAAAATTGTAGTTAGTTATTAAGTTATTAATTAATTAATGATTTAAAGTTTAACATATTCTCAGTTCCATACTGCAAAATAAGACTCTTAGTCTTGTGTATGGAGCAATTCAATTAATAAATAAATAAAAAGTAACACACAACCAGTTTTCTTGGATCTCTTACAAAAAACTACTTGATTGTTTTTATACCCTCCACCACAATTAGTTGTGAAGAGGGTATATTAAGTTTGTCATTCCGTGTGAAACTTTTTTATTATTCATCTCAGACCCCATAAAGTATATATATTCTGGAACCTTGAGTAATTCTAAGTCGATTTAGCCATGTCCGTCTGTCTGTCCGTCTGTCTGTCTGTTGAAAACACGCTCACTTTCGAACAACTCAAAGGAAATTAACAAACTTGGTGCCAAATTGCTTATAGTTATCCTAAGCAGCTTGGGATTGAAATCCAGATCGGTTCTGTAGGACCAGAGCTATGAATCAAAATGTGGAACCACCACCTAAAAAAATTGATAATTTTGTTACAAAAAAAAACATAAATGCTGGAACAAGGCACGGAATCAGATAAGATTTTGCAAAAATTTGTTTTATTTGACTGGAAATCACGATGTTAAATTTCGTGAAGATCCGTCCATAATTTACCCTAAGCCCCATACAAACAATACTCCCGGAAAACAGTTTAGTACGCCTAAAACCGCATAAATAACGCTAGCGTAACAAAATTTGGTACGTCATAGTTTTTTAGGACTAAAAATAACATTGTAAAATTTCGTGACGATCGGTCCATAATTTACCTTGGCCCCATATTAACCCTACTACCGAAAAACAGTTTTGTACGCCTAAAACCGTAAAAAATAACGCTAGCGTAACAAAAGTTGATACGTCACAGTTTTTTAGGACTAGAAATAACACTGTGAAATTTCGTGAAGATCGGTACATAATTTGCCCTAGGCCCCATAGAAACCCTACTCCCGGAAAGAGTTTAGTACACCTAAAACCATAATTAATAATGCTATCATAACAGAAATTGGTACGTCACAGTTTTAAAGGACTAGCATTGACAATGTGAAATTTCGTGATGATCGGTCCATAATTTACCCTAGGCCCCATATAAACCCTACTACAGGAAAACAGTTTAGTCGCCTAAAACCATAATTAATAACAAATCGTCACAGTTTAAGAAAATAACAACATCATACAGATATGACTCCTTAAACATTCGAGCTGTCGGTGGAGGGTATCAAAGATTCGGCACAGCCGAATATAGCACTCTAACTTGTTTTTATTGAAAACAACAATAAAAAATTAAAATTTGTTTTCGCTTTTGCTTTCCATATAAATACACGAAAGAAATAATCTTGTCGACATCGTGGACCAGGCAATAAAATAAATTGCAGTTACATAAGTCGGCTGATCAATTATAATCGAAAAAGTTCTAAAATTGTTCGTACGGTTTTTAAAATCTTAATACTTTTGTAAAAATGCTATAATTTGTGTAACAGTGCCATTATACATATATAATCGTATTCAATTAAATAATATAAAAATTCAATTGAATTTTTTTATGAAATTTTATTCAAATTATCCTAAGTGTTCACATTCGCATATGTGTACAACTTGTGTTTGGAATTCATATAAAAAACTACAAACTGCTACCAATGGCTTTAAAAATAAATAATACTATCTATGACCAAAATAAGAAGTAACAAAAAACTTTTGTTCCTAATAACATTAAATAGAATTTAAAGGAAAACCTAAAAACAATAAACCAAAGAGCAACCGCAAAAGAAAATTTACATTAAAATTAAAAGCGAACTCTTAAACAGACTATCTAAGTAATATAAACTCTACTACAAAATACTCCTAATTTTGGAAGAAAGAAAAATTAGAGAAACAACTCCGAATAAAAAGAACTTTAAAGTTGTATAAACTAAATAAATAAGGGAGACAACAAAACGTAAAATAACCTGCCCCATATTTGAAGACAAAAACTCAACCTAATTTTTTCGTCCATTTTCCTTTCTGTTTAACCAACCTCCTTCTTTCTCTCAAGCAGCAAACAAACATAATTTTCTTTAACAAAAAAAAAAAAAAAAAGTAACAAACAAGTAAAAGCAACTAAAGAACATAACAAGAACAAAAAACTTTTATATGAATGAAAAACTTTTGTCGCTTATTCCATTTAAACACCAACACACTGACTCATTTGTTTTCCTTAATACTCGCACATACATTCGCTTTAACTTTAATATCTTGATACTTCAATAAATTTTTTTCTCTCTTTGTTTATGCTTTTTGTTGAGTCCCCTTAAGCAAAATTTATATAAAATGTGAGTGACTGGCTGTCGCTTGGTCGGTCGGTCGATGTGACAAAGTTATCAATACAACTGGCAGACCTTTAAACAACAAATGTCAAAAAGAACTAACAAGAAAAAATATGATTACAACCGTTACGGGATGTGAGAAGTATTAAATAATGAACAGGCCCAACAGCTACAACAACAATATTTAAACTTCAAACTTGCAAATTACAGAATTTTTTTATTTAAGTTAAAACAATAACGCCATTGTTGGAAATCAACAATATTAAAAAGAAAAAAAAGGATGCAAAAACCCCTACTTCATTTTAGAAGGAAAAATTATAAACTTAAGAAATTTCGAAAATGTTTGACAAACTTATGGGCTGTATAGTGGCAGAACACTTTAAAGTTGTATTGCGGTGGGGTAATATTTAATATTATTTTCCAAATAAAGTTTAGCTGCCGTCATAAAAATATTTTTAGCGTAATAAAGTCTTAGAAAACTAATTTTACTTTATACAAGTTTGTTAAATTTAATAAAGGTTTATGAATACGGGCAAAGAATATTAAAGAGTTCCTTGTAAAAATAAAATTTTATAACTTGTTTTTTGGTAAAATATTCACGGCCAATTTCACCAAGTTCAGTTATAATTAACTACCATTTATAACTGTCAAAACGAAGTGTTAAGTTTTCTATCATGTATGTAACAATAACATGTAAGAAAGTACAGTCAGCTATGCCCGACCATATGAAATCCTACACCACACTATTTTAAGTAAAATTACGATACTATACTTTACATTGGATCCCATTGACTGGCAAGCAGTGATCCAGCTAGCCGTTCGGACAGACAACTTTAGGCCAATTTAGAAAGTTATTTCAAGTCGTTCGGTAAATATCTTGTTGAGGTTGATTCTAAATACTAAACCAAAACTAAATCATAATTTTTTAGAAATCTTGGACCACATTTGAGTTTATACATAACTCTTTTTATACTAAACCGATTGTGATTGATTGCAATAATTAGAGAAACCTTTAACAATTTGACAACAAACCCATTCTTTGCAGTTAAATAGTTGGTACATCCGCCAGCAGGTAGAAATGTTTTTCTACAGGCTGCACAGTGCACTTGTTTGACGAAGAGAGACAAAAAAAAAATAGGAAAAATATATCATCTTGAAATTTACAGAGTATGTTTCGGATAATATAGAAATGGGATTTTTCACATGCCCCTACCGTCCATTATTTACCTTCCTGTTAATAACATTTTCAGAATAATGTTACTCAACAATTGCTTTATAACTTTCGCTTTCGATAAATCTTTTTGTAAAAAAGTGCCAGAAACAAAAATTCAATTTTGGGATTCACAAGGTGTCATAATGACTTAAAATAAAAACATGAAAATATACGACTGTTGTGAACAACCCCTCATAATTTAGTGTGCTATTTTGAATCAGCTGATTTTAAAAAATTAATATTTACCTATTTATCATCAAAATATTTTTTAATTCTGATCCATGAATTAATAAATTAAGTTATATCTTACCTGACTATTTTCCATTTTTAAGGCGCAAAACACAAATAAATGTTATTTTGGTTTGTTTACCAAACATCAGAGTCCAAGTCGATATAATTTAACGCCGCAAGTGTATTGTTGCAAGAACTGCTAGCCGCAGGTTAAATTCGGCCGGATAAAATTATACCATCAACGGCGACGGCTACAAAAACTATTGTGGCTCGGCTCCGCCACTCAGCGCAGGTCTCTTCTGATTAATTACGACAACACAATAAACATAGCAAAGTTCTATTAATTTAAGACAATTTTTGTTTACAAAGCAACATCTATATTTTTAAACCATTGTAAAATGTTGGAACATTATGACAATATAACATGATAGCACACCTTGTGAATACCCCAATTGTATTTATATAATATTTATGGCTTGTTCATCGACTTCGAAGGAATTCTTCATTCACTCAACTTACATGTAAAACAAAATACATTTTTTTATATTTTTAAGCTACGTTCACAATCAAAAAAACAATTTCGTTTTTTCTTCTATCTTTTTTTTCCCCAAAGTATTTCATATATTTTCCTTTCATTTTTAGAACAAAAATGTAACTAAAATTTTTTTTAAAAAGTAACTAAAGTTGAGTCAACTAGAACTTCAGCAACAATTTGTATGAAATTGTTTCTGACGTTTAAAATAATTTTATTTAGTTTTGAATGAAGATTTTAACAAAATGTTTACAAAAATAAAAATAAATGCATAATATTGTTGTGGCTAAAGTTTGCAAACGGTTTCTTGATGCAAAGTGTGTGTAGTTGAAAAAGAAATTGTTGCTCTACTATGAACACCAAGTGAAATTGTTTTTTTGATTGTGAACGCAGCTTTAATCAGGCTTAATTCATTAAATTAAGGCCCTAATTATGTTAAGCGCAACGCAACGACAAAGAATTACATTGAAAGCAAAAATATATATAATTGTAATTTTGTTGTTGTTTTCTACAGAAATTCACATTGCCTTTTCAAATTTCAAACGCCTCATAACTTGTGACGTTGAAATTTTTAAAACGGTACATGAATTTCTGTAGAAAGCAACAACACAATTACAAAATATTTATGACTTTGTTTTTGCTTTCAACGAATTTATTTGGCGTTGCGTTGCGTTTCATGTACTTAGGGCCTTAATTTTCATTAAATTAGTTTTATGAAGAAAGGAGTTTACAATATGAAAGTAATTTAAATTTATTGATAATTTTTCATTCTTGGCTGACCGGGGAATCGAACCCACGTTCACGGCCAGATTGATTTGACATGTTTTGATAGTAATCACACTGTCTCTTTAGAAATATTTGCCGTTTAAAACGCACCGCTATCCACGTTCAGCCAAGAATGAAAACTTATCAATAAATTTTAATTCATTTGATGTTGTCAAGTATATGCACATATCTATAGCTTCAATGTTTACATATGTCCTTCAAGCCGTGCTGAATAAGGTCAACTAGAAAGAGAAAGTTAAAAACATGAAAAACTAAAAAATTTATTTTCAACTTCAAGAAGAATTCTTGACAAAAAGTACGAGAAAACAGAAGTAAGGAAAAAACATGTAAAATCAATTAAATGGATAATCATTCAGAAAATCAAATTTCGATCTACCAAAGGTTAAAATACAATTTGGTTTAAGGATTGATGTTTGACTATTGACGTCAGCTGTCGTCGATGGCTGCGAGTGTTAGACGGCAAATCCATCTGAGGAGATTGAGTGGTTGCAATCGAAACATGTCATGGTAACCTGCCGGCCGGGGTTCGAGCCCCAGCCACGGTCAAGAATGAAAGATTATCAATAACAATTTTAATTAATTTTTATGTTGTAAAATTTCTTTCTTCATAAAAATAATTTAATGAAAATTAAATTTGATCAACTTAAGCCTAATAAAAAATATTAAAAATTTGGATTAAAAACCATAAATAGTTCAGCAAAATAACCACAATACTAATTAAATTTAATAAACTTTAGCCTGAATAAAAATATAAGAATTCGGATACAAAACGGTTCAACAAAATAACCGCAACACTTATTAAAAAAGCAATACTTTATTATTTGTTTTTGTTTTAAATGTAATTAGAGCGAACAAAGTCTTCGTTCGGAAATGATAGGCCTTGCAGAATTGCCATCACTGGACGTCTCACTTCCCCCTGGCTTGTCCACTAACAAACCCATCTCCGAAATAAGCTTGTTCTGAATTTCTCTTTTTCTTTCCATAAATTTATACATTTCATCTGTTGATCAAATTTGCTATTTATTTAAGCAACGTGAACGTGCAACGTGCTGGAACGTTTCTTTAGCACCACTCTGTATGTTACGGGTACACATCCAACCATACCTCGATATCAGAGAGATAATTCTCCTTGAGTTTGTGTTTAAGTCACAGCCATTACGTTATTTTCAAAGGTCATCAGTAAGTCTCCGGTAGGTGTTGGTTTCTAAAGGTTCTACACTGAATTCTAGCCAAGTTTTAGAAGAAATGCAAATATTTCACCCGATATATCAACTCAATCATTTAGGCACTCTACAAAACGCTTACGGGCAACTTCATATAGGACAAAAACAAGTTGGATTGTAACCAATTTTCCAATCCTGATTTAAAGCGGCAAACCCACCCCCGTATCCAAAAACGATTTTTAAATTTAAAAAATGTTTATTAAAGGAAATTTTCATATTTCTATGAATACTGACACCAATCTTCAAAAGTTGTTTTAAAGAAAGAGAGAGATAATGATCGCCTTAAACTTTTACAAGAGTATAGTGACTACAGTAAATTCCAATTTTATTACTTTTTTAAAACCAAATTTTCAGATAACAAATTTTAAGTAACATATCCAATTTCCATTAAATTTTAGGGCACTTAAGACCTAATTTTATTACTTGATTTTTTTTTATTGTGCTAAAATTCCTTTAAAATCCATTAAATGTAATGTTGAAAAGCTAACCAACATAAATAAAGCATAAAATCAATATTGAACATAAAAATATGTATGTACATATACAAAAACATATTTATGTAAACCATTTTCTTTAAATTTATCATATTTTATCAAAAAGAAAAAAAAACAAATATAATCACATTATCAACCCTTTTCAGAAAGTCTTCTCCTCTTTTGATAAAAATCTTAATAAAAAGTAAATAATATTGCCATAATCTATAATAAAATAACAAATAACAATTTGTCTTCTATACTAATTTTTATTTTTTTTAATGTCAAACCTCATGCGACCCTGAATAAATTGCAAGAACTGCTCTTTTTAATTTTATACACTTTTTACAATAAGAAATCATGATTTTAATTTAATTTTGCTTAAGTAACTTTTTGGCTTCGAAATAACCCTAAAAAGAAAATGACATACAAAAATATTTCAAAATATCCTTATGCAATCATTAAAGGTTTCTCTTTATAAAAAAAGCCTAAACCCATAAAAGGCCAAAGATTTTTTAAGCAAACAAGAGAAACGAAAAAGTTAGCATGGCTGAAAAAATATTTAAACCAATTCTTAAACAGATACGAATACAATTAGGGTTTGAAAGATATACATTTTTTTTAACATAAACGAATACTCACAATACACACACACACACACACACTCCTTTTTGCCTCAATTTTAACCCAACAAATGTTAATTGCTGCTCGGCATAACATTCCAACCAACCCAAACACACACTCAGATACACAAATTAAGCTCTGGGTTAAAACTGCTTGGTTAAGGAAATACTTTAATTGCTATTTTAAGCTTTCTGTTTGTTTGTTTGATTGTTTGTATCTGTGTGCTTGTGTATAGGGGCTCGGCAGCGATAAACTAAAAATCTGTTATTTTGTGTAGATTTCTTTGATTTCCGCTTAAGCAAATATTTTTATTTTGTTAATTTCTTATACTTTAGTTGTTTTTGTGTTCTGGCTTTTGCTAATTCTTGTTTATTTCCATTTATTTATGTTGTTATACCCACACTACAAAAGTGGAGTGGGTACTATGCGGTGGTGCTGATGTTTGTAACACCTTAAATTATTGATACTAGACCCACCTTAAAGTATATCGGATGGACAAATATTGATATCCTCCCGGTAGGTTGGCTGGCTGTTCACGCAAGGTACAGGACGCAGGTTTGGCGAAAATTTGTCAAAAGTACCAAGCCAATTTCACATAACCCCCATAAAATTTTCTTTCCGGAAAAGCGTCTTAGTTGTGTGGGTATTTAAATTAAATTCGGTCTGAAATTATTTTATTGCAATCTAGTAAAACCTAACAAATTTTATCATAATCGGTCAATAATTTTAACAATAGCTTTTTTTCTTGACAAAATGTTGTGCTGGTAGTTCCAAAACGAGTTCCATATAAGCCCCTGTCCTAAAATCACCTAAATACAATAGATGAAGATATCTCAGCGTAATCTAAGGACAATTTTGTTTTACCGTGCCCATAATAGGCCATATGTCTCAACTGGGGTACATTCTCAAAAATTTGTCTTTTTATACTGTACCGACTTTACTTTTAAACTAGTTTTTTTATTGTTTTATACTTTTAACCTTTTCTTCTGGTCACAAATTCATTACCACAGAACATATAACGTTTAAAATGCTATTAACATGCTGGTTAAGTAAGATACACTTAAAAAAAAGGAAATTGTACTTAGTAAAAGGTAAGAATTCAGGGGAAAAAAAGTGTAGTCCCTAAAGCAGCGGTCATCACAAAGAGAGACAGTTAAAAATGTGTATGTAGTGGTGACTGCAAAGAGAGGAAAATAAATTTACTCGTTTGAGAAATTAACTATGGGTGTTGTTCTTGTTTTTTAAAATTATGGCTTTTTACAATTGTTTCGTTAATCTTCGTGTTGTGTGTGAAATTCACGAAAAGTGCTCGGCCCCCGGGGGCATAGCGTGACGATCGTTGCCCTTAAGCCTAGATTACACTATCCCACAAGTCTTACATATTCCATAATACTTTGTGAGATAGAAATCTAATGAGTTTTGTTGCGACTGTCAAAAAATCTAGTGTAACATGACAGTTTGTGTTCACGCCATTACGCAAAGTATAATACTCACACATAAAATAAAATGAAACCCTGATCCAATGAAAAGAATTATTTTTTAGAAATGTTTCAAAAAACGATGAAATCGTATGGGATGTCAAACTTTTTTCATAATACTTGTCGTTTTCGTGACACATTGCATTCACACTATCACACTATGTCATATTACTTGAGTTTTTGACATGTATTAATACAAAGTATAATAGTGTGAACTAGCCTTAAGCGATATTTACACGGATCGGAACACAAGTTTTTAATTATTAAACCTTTTCTATTGCCGAGAATGCGTACGAAATTTTTTTCAATTCACGTAAAATCTCGGGAGTTTTATGAAACAAAGAGATAAAGTGAGATATATTTGGCTGTGCCGTATCTTTTATACCCTTTATCTTCATTACAATATTTCCAAAGTGGGCCGATCTTCACGAAATTTGACAAAGTGAGTTTTATTCTTATAAAGCTATTTGATATAATAATACCGTTGTTCCTTTCGGCTTGACGCTCACTTAAGTGTTTTTTGAGAGTCGGCTTTATGTCGGGGCTATAGTAAATTAAATTTCGATCTGCACGAAAGTTGACGCTGTAATTTTAAGTCATATAAAACTGTAAGTGCTTGTTCACACACGTCAAGTTTGACTTGACGTGCGTGAACCGGCACTAACAAACCAGAATTTATTACAATAGCAGTAGTCGTTACGATTTTAGGCATATTAAAATTAAAGTGTTCTTCGATAGTGGACTTTATTCGAAATTTTTACTCATAATTTCTACAGAAGAGATTTTACTGGATTTCAATCCCAAACTGGTTAGGAGAATTAGAAACAATTTGACAGCAATATTGTTTTTTTTTTATCGAAAGTAAGCGTGATTTACACAGACGGAGAAGGCTTAATCGTCTTTAAAATACTCAAGGACCCAAAATATATATAAATACTGTATCGAGTCTTAGATGGATTTTAAAAAAATTTTACACGGAATGAAAAACTTAGTATACACTCGGTGGATACAAGACTTTGATTTACATAAAAAACTATTCTGGCCTTATATTGATAATTGTACACTGTTTTGAGCCACTAAAAGATGTTTCTAACTTAATACCATTCACAGATCGGCAACTAACTGCTTAATTTAAGTTATATAAATTCCTAACAGGACACAGTCCCGGACACTCTTCATTAGTCCCGGCAACGTTTAGAGAAGAGTATTTGAGTTATATTATGACGCGACATTCTCCTTGTACTGTAACATTTTGATGGTCACTTTGGTGACTGGTCATGAGACATTCCATTGTAGTTGCAAACAAAACAATAAGAAACATAATTGTACGACTGTACTTTTTGTGGTAGAATTCAATCTAATCCATTTAGTACATGCAGAGCGATATATGTAACTACTAAATACTTGCCCTCTTCAGTACACTTTAAAGCAAAATCAATTTTATTTGCGAAATACTTAACTAATCCATATTTAATTCCGAATTCGTACTTGAAATAAACCGAAAAAGAGATTGATTTAACTACAGCTAAGATTAAATCCTAAAAATGCGCTTGATTCAAATATTACAAAGTTGATTCAATCACGAACTCGTACTTGAAATAAACCAAAAGTAAAATTAGAAGAAGAATTTTATTAAGACTGATTTACTAACCCGTTTTACACGTTAAGGAATTATAAATTTATTATAAATTATAAATGATACTGGTCATTCCCGATATGGTTTTTATTTTAAAATCTTACCATCGTATTTATATACGATTATTGAAGATTTATTTGTTATTTATATTTGTTATTTATACGATTATTAAATTTAACAAACGTTTGTTAAGGCAAATTTTCATACAAAATTTGTTTTGTAAACCTTTATTATGTTAAAAATTTTTATAAATACGGGCGTTAATGTTCATATAGGTATAACTGAAAATATAAACTAAACGAGAAGCAAGAGTTCTCAATTTTACTTTTTAAACATGAAAATATTGTGTTTTTGTCTTGTTCTGTTTTTTGTTGATTCTACACACAACCAGCAAATCGTTTTTTAACAACTTGTGTGTACAACAAACTTTGATAAGTTAAATGCGATTAAAATACTGACTTTGTAAATTTACTCTCATAGTGGCAGAGTAGCAGTTATAAAAAATTTAGAGCAGGTATTAAAAAATCAAAGAGTAATATGCAATAGTTAAAATACACAACTTAAACTTATTTTACAAAAAGATATCCAGCCACATCGATGGGCTTTTTCATATTTTGAGGCACCCTACTGATAGCCTCTTGACTCACCTTTGTGTGCATTTTCTATAACATCCATTTAATTTGATTGATAAAACAGTCTAGGTTTCTTGGTTCATATCCCTTATTATAGAAATTTCTTTTCAAATTCGCCTACAAAGTTTGAATGTAAAAAAGCTCCCATCATTCATGCTACGAGTCATGGCCAGCCTGCAGCAAAAAAATTTTGTAACAAAGCCCGTATTAGATGTTTGATGATAACTGACTCTTTTCTGTGAGTGCTGGAACGGGTTTCTTTGCATATTTGACTACTCTGAAATGTGCTACGTACTTCTTATTTTTAACTCTTCATTTATTTGCCAACGCAAGGTAAGATTTTGAAGTATAACCGGCAATTTCAACCTTCAACATAGCCCGAGTTTGGTTGCATTATATAAAATTTTTTACAGGATCGTTGTTTTCTATTATACCGTTTCATAACTTCGAAAGATTTAACTGTCTTATAAACAAACGATTTTCAATTTGGATTTCAGAAAAGTGACGAAAAAATTAAATTATTTATTATTTTCACTAATCAACTTACGACCTTCTTATTCGTTTTATGATATTTTTTTCCACTTATTATCAATTTATTGAACGGATATCTAGCCAAATAGTTATAGGAAAAATGGCTTTATGTCTTGTCATCTCATATAGGATAGTAACTGTTCTATTGTCTAAATGTCATTAAATGCACTACTGGGGATTACGAAATGTCAAAAACTTAAATAGATTTAAAATTTATAACAGTATGAAAACAATTTACTAAAAAAAATATAAAAAAAGTAAAGAAATTTGACAGTCGTATGGCTATCACCATTATTTTAATCTTTTCCGAACGACAAGATTCTACATTTTGTCAGAGATGTATTTATATAAAAGAGAAAGAAGGAAAACTGGGATGGGAAACTTACCGTTCTAAAATCTTCTCTCCATGTGATTTTTTTCTAATAAAAAATGTAAAATCATAAAAATATATATAAAATTGCAAGTGATTTCTTTTGAATTTTATACAAGAGTTTTGTGCCAGTATTTCTGTTAGTGTATCCATATCAACAGCTAAACAATATTTTAATATACTCCTACACCTGCTTACGCACATTTTCCAAAATTCCTTAAACTTTCAATAAGATTTAAATTTGTAGGTTTTTGACCACAAATTTGCTTCTAACTAGACTTCCCTTTGAATTTGGTTTTGGGTTTTTGGTTGTTAAATTTTAAAAATTCAAGCAGAGAGTCTAGGAAAGCAGAAGAAGAAGAAGTCCTTTAAAGAATATTAAGGAATTTTTAGGTTTAGCACTGAAAAATGTTTTCTAATATTTTCTTTATAAGATTTTTGGTATTTTGATTTGGGTTACCTAAATTATCCCAATTTTTTTCTTTTGTTTGTCCAATTTTCCTAGGAATTAAATAAGTGTTAAACTAATTCTTCTTTGTTTTTAAGAAAGTTACCAAAGTTATTATTTTATTAATAAGTTTTTTCTCACGAAAAACTTTTTGAAATGATGACTATAAAATAAAGATTAATGGCTGTACTTTTAAAAGAACATGAATAAAATTTGTTAATGTCTTGAAGCCAATAAGAAATGTTTCTTTTACTTATGATAAATAAAATTATACTTCAAATAATGATTATTTACTAATGTTGTATATTTATAATATTTATTGGAAAATAGCGGATTTTTAGGAGTAATGAACTTGCTTATGAAACATCATTAAGAAATAATAGTTAGACTAGAATTTTATCAAGACTTTACTTATGGCCTTGTTTCGTTCGCTTAACTTGCATACATTAAAAACAAATACAAATTATAAAATACTGTTTTTGTTCTACATGTAAGTTAAAAAGCGAACAAAGTCAAAATAAAATTAGTTTTACCAAGTAAGAGTGCTATAATCGGCTGTGCCGAATCTTTGAGACCCTCCCCCGACAGTTAGAATGTTTTAACCGTAGGCACTAAATAGGATCAATAAATTTTTATTTAATATTAATAAAAACGGACGGCAGTATTAAAATTGGTTGCGGTGTAGGCCAACAAATCGTCGTGCCGAAGTTATCTTGCCGTATATCACAAAAATTGTTTTTTGGGAAATCGAATCTTAAGGTTCAAATTTGTATACACAAAAATGTACGTGAAAAAAGTCGTCCAATATTTTTGTCAGATATTGTGTTTGAAGTTCTTTATCGATTTATGTAAAAATATCTAAAGTCATGGAAAAAAATTTTTAAGTTATAGCCATTATCACGTCCAAAAAAATTTTTCAATTTTGTCGTATACGCCACTTTTTGCGATATATTTTTTAGTTTGTATGATATAAGTCAAAATTAGGTATTAAAAACCTACATTCACGTGTTTTACCAATATTGAAAATTAAGTTATAATAATTTTCGAAACGAAAATTTATGTAAGTGACAAATATATTTACGTATAGTTATAGTTTTTTATTATCGAATTTCCTTATGTATGAATAATTTTAAGGTTTATTATTACTTAAGGGTGGTCTAACTGTGAGTCACACCTTAACGTAAAATTTTTGTCCAACTTAATTTGACATTTCTTGGTATCAGTGCTAAATTCAACCATGGAGAGGAGCAGCACCGAGCAGCGCGTTAAGATTGCTGAAGCCTTTTACGAAAATGGGCGTTCAAATCAAAAATACATTTTGTGCACATCTTGATGTTTTTGATCACCATAATCGATCAAATGTGTTCACAATCGGAATAATTGTGGGCAAATTTAAGCAAACCGGCTCTGTAGGAAATGTGAAAACGCCTGTGCAAGTTAATATATGGCATACCATCTCTTAATGTAACATTATTTTTAGCAACACTTGCAAGACATTTCTGCTGACGTCGTAATTTCCCACGTTGTTGCATTGGGTTAAATTAAATGTTATTTGAACCTCTCTTTTAGTTCCCACGATGTGACGATAATCGCAATGATAAATATAAACCATAATTATGCTTCTTGCTTTTAAAAATTATTAGATTTAAATTATCTTTAATTTGGACAACGGTTCGAACAGAACCTAAGAATTGTAATCTACCGTTTAAGAAATTTAAAAAATAAATAAATGTTTTTTTTTTTAAATAAATAAACGGGAAGAAATAATAATTTGCATGCATGCTTGGTGCGGTTTATGGCCAGGCGGCATCATCGGGCTTTACTTCTTCAAAAATGAGGTATGCCAAGCAGTTACTGTGAATGGTGTTCGCTATCGCGAGCTAATAAGGGATTTTTTGCCAGAAAGTGAGGATATGGACATGGACGATAAGTAGTTCGAAAAGAATGTGTCGCACGGCCAACAAAACAATGGCTCTTCTGCACGAGAAATTCAATGGCCATGTCAACTCGCCGTCACGATCATATGATTTGACACCGTTGGCCTTCTTTCTTTGGTAATATTTAAAAAAGTGTACGTCAATAAGCCAAGAACAATTCAAGAGCTAAAGGATTAGATAATTTGACACATTAAGGACATTGAATCTCAATTATGTCTCAGAGGCATTGAAAATATGGACCATACGACAAAGGTATGCTAGCCGCGACGAGCATTTGGCCGATATTTTCTCTCACACATAGTTGTCATAGATCCTTCTTTATAATAATAAAAAAAAAATCAGATAATTCTCTAAAAACTTTTTGTTTTATTCACAATTAACATTGTGCATTATGGTTGGACCACCCTGAATATTTAACCTTTAATTGCTTAACAATAAAGAAAATTTAGGCAATATAGCAATAATTCCATCAATATAAAAAGCATATAAAACGAAAAATGTTAAAATAACAGTAATATTAATAATAAAGTCTCTTTTTTGTAACTTGCCTAATTTACTTTGTTCACATACAATAAGATAACGCAAGATTTTTTTAATTGAAAATTTTCATACGTTTTTTGTCGTACATCCACAATTATGCTACATACGATATTATAACGTATTAAATTTTTCGCAAAAGTGGATATACAACAAAATAGCTTCGTAATATCTCATTAACCATAAGAGATAGAGACGTGAGGATAGCGCAAATTGATAGATCTATTAAATTTACCATAGGAAACGGTCTTATCTCATTTTTTTCGATTTTGTGATATACGGCAAGATAACTCCGGAACGACGAAATGTTTAATTATTGACCGATAACACTACGTGACAATTTTTTGACCAAATGAATTTGACACCTAGTCTTTGTGTAAAATTTTCCGCTGAATCCGAATATGAAGTCAGAATTGTCAAAAGTAGAACAGTTTTTGAGATATTCCATATAACCGTTATTTGTGTTTTTAAAAAAGATGCTGTGACTGAAATGCAAATATCCAAAAAATAAAATTATAGCCTATTTCGATACGAACATTTTGTGCCCAATAGGATCCAGATGGGTGCAAAAATGACAAAGTTACAGAAGATTAATTGAATTAACCCACAACAAATAAATATACAAAGCTAAATTTTTATTAACAAAAATTGCTTGAAATGATTGAATTTCTATGTGTGTTAATTTACTAAATCTTTTGCTGCTTTGTCATTTTTTTACCAAACTATGTCTTGTTGGGCTCAAAAGGTTCATATTAAAATAATCTTATGTCGCATGCAAAAAAACATTAGGATTTTTAAATCATTGGTTTAAAAAAAAATAGCTTGAAAAGAGCAAAATTGAACAAAATCATAAAATTTTCAATGAAGCTTAAAATTTGTCCCCTGTAACTCTGTCATTTCTTGACTAATCTTCACAAGCAATCCATGGTTATTTTAGAAATTTCACTTAAAATAAAGAAATACATAATCCGTTTAAAATTTTTGAAGATATTTGCATTTCAGTCACATCATCTTTTTTAAAAACACAAATAACGGTTATTTTGGAATATCTCAAAAACTGTTCTACTTTTGACAATTCTGACTTCATATTCGGATTCAGCGGAAAATTTTACACAAAGACTAGGTGTCAGATTCATTTGGTCACGACTTTGTTGAAATTTTGTCACGTAGTGTAATCAGAAAGCTTTATGGTTTTATTTCTAGTTATATAAAACTTAATTTGAATGAATTTGATTAAAATATCATGATTCGCAACAGCTTAATCAGAACTAAGATTATTTTCGAGAGGGGAATATATGCTGGCCCCAGGGTAAATTATGGACCAATTCATTGCAGTCATTTCTAGTATTAAAAAAAACTAAAATTAGAAGAAATTTCTATATACTATTGAAATTTGTTAAAACATTTTAAAGCAGTGCTCGAAAATTTCGTTTCTTAATGTTCGGTTCGGGAGATTTGTGGAAAACACAAACGCTTATAGTGTTTGTGTAGAAAATCATTAAAAAAAATAACGTTTCCCTGTTAGTCATCTTTCGAACACAAAAATATTACTGTTTTTATCAAACTCAACAAAAGATGTGAACATTTAATTCCGTTCGGTTTTTTTTTGAAAATCCACAAACTTCAATGTGTTCGGTTCGGCTCGTTAATGTTCGTCTCTTTTGGCTGGTAAAAAAAAACCAAACATTTTTTACAAAAACAAAATACACACACGAAAAAAACATTATAGAACATTAAAATATAATGTTTGTCTACAGTATCACTACAATTTTTCTGTTTTTTAACGAAGAACCGAATATTATATAATGTTCGGTTCTTTCTTGAAAATAGTTACGAACGGTATAAAGGGTTGTGTATGTCTACACAATCACTAAAAAAATAGATATCGTTCCTGGGTGTGTGAGCCCAACTTAAATAATGTACTGTTTATTTTCGAACACTGCATTAAAGTGGTTTTCAAAAGGCTGCTTAATATAGGACCTAAGACTATTTATATCTGCTACGGTTTTAGGACTATTTAAATAATTTCCGAGTGTGGGCATTATATGAGGAATATGGTAAATTATGGACCGATGTTCACGACATTTTCTACTTTGATATTCCAGTCTTATGAAATTTTATTACAGTAGCATTATTTCTAACGGTTGTAGGCGTACTAAACTTTTTTCCGAGAGTGGGCTTAATATGTGATTTTGTGTCTATTTAAAATGTGGCGTACCATTTTATTGCTGTAGCGCTATTATTTACGGTTTTAAGCTTACAAGACTCTTTTCCAAGAGCCGGCTTTTTTTTGGGCCTTTGGTAAATTATGGACCTATCTTCACGAAATCTAACAGTGTGATATTTAGTCCCTAAAACTGTCATGTATCATCACATTCTACCAGGCGCGGATCCAGCTTGAGCCTTAGGGGGGAGAAAATTTGTATGATACAAAAAAGTAAAAAATTGGTTTTTAAAAGTTTATTAAAAACCATAATGGTGTTTTTTTTCTATAAAAAATGTGACATTTTATTTAAAAAAATGCAATTTGGTGTCTGTTTCTATTTTGCTTGTTTTATTCATAAACAAACTCACCCTTTTCGGGAGCAAAATTTTTAAGAAACTTGGTGTGTGTTTCTTAAAAATGTTGCTTTTTAAAATAAAATGTCACATTTTTTTTTTGTAAAAAAGAAAACATCATTTAATATTATATTAAAAAATCTCAACAATAAGGTTAAATAAAATATAAGATCACTTCAATATAAATTAAAAGAAATTCCTTTTTTAAATAAACAATTTATGATTTCCTAGTGAGGCAAATTTAGATAGTACAGTCTATCTTCTGTCATTGTTGATCTGAAACATGTTTTTATTCTCCGAAGGGTAGGAAATTACCTCTAGCTCATAGCATTACTGACGAGCATTGAAACGAAAATTTGAAATATTTGTCTTAGATTTGGGTAGATATCTTCATCACAGTTTATTAAAGCATCTACAACGTTATCTGATAGATTTTCAGATATTTTCCATGTTTGTTGCCAATGCAACAAACATGGAACAACAAGTTTAGATGTTAGTAGGTGTTTATCTCTTTTATCAAATATAATCAGCTAGTTGTGGTTTTAAAAGTTTTGTAGCTGTATATGACTTGATTACACTTTGAGGTAAAAGTTTAGGTATGTTCTATACTTTTAGGATATCTATTGGGAAAGGTGTTTTTAAATCTTCTAATATAAATTCAATAAGAGGAATGTAACCTACAACTCGTTAGTAATCTTCAACATTTTGGATGTGACTATTTCGTTAAAATCCTGTTTTTTCGATTGGAACCTCGATTTGAACGCAAATAACTGTAACTTTTTCAAAAGTCGCTTTAAATTGTTCTTCGGCTTTATTTCTTTTCTCTTCAAGGCGCATGATTAAAGTTTTGATAAGGCTTGATTCTTTTTGATACGTTGATGATACTAAGCGGCTGTGTTACAATAAGTAACACACTTATATTCCTTATATATTAATATAAAGCTAGAGATACTACCTTTGCACTCAGATATTTTTTCCAAAGCTTCTACTATATTAATTCCCTATGCTTCCCTATGTCCAGCCATCTTGTCTCGCATAATGTAAAGAATTTGGCTCCCAAATACTTTCCTAAAACTGCGTTTCGCTTCGGATGATTATATTAAAAAAATTGGTGTTTCTTTAACAAATGATATAGCTTTTTGTATTAATGGCACTTTATTGCTTTTAGAAATTGAGTTGTTTGATTTATGGGAATAGCAAGGCGTTTGTTTCGCATTTGTCGCTGTTCCCAGAATTTTTTAACAGCTCCATCTTCCGCGGACATTAGAGGACACCCATCTGCTCCAAATCCTACATAATCTTTCTGGTCAAGACCTGTCAAAGCTTCAATAACTATTGATGATAGTGCCTTCGCATCAATTGACACAGCAACGCCCTCAATATCCTTTGAAGCCTCTTCAAATGCATTTACAATAAAGCCAATAAATTCTTCCCTAACAACTTTTTGTTGTATTTTGAAATATCTTAAAGATAAGGAAATCTGAATCCGCGACTGCTTGCTACGATTTTAGGCGTACACAACTGTATTGGGCCTATTGTAAATTATAGACCGATCTTCACGAAATTTAACACAATGATCTCTTGTCATATAGATCGAATTTGTGCCAAATCTTATATCAATCCGTAAATTATGACATCATGGTATGTCAGTTTTTGTAACAAAATTATAATTTTTTTTTTTAGTATAGTGGTTCCACATTTGGACACATAACTCTCATGCTACTGAGCCGTTCTTTTTGGATTTCAGTCCCCAACTACTGAATAATTACAAGCAAATTTACACCAAGATTGTGCTTTTCTATTGAGTTTTTTAAAAGTGAGCATGTTTTTAACAGCCAGACAGACAGACGGACATGGCTAAATTGGCTTAGTCTTATTAAAAATTTTCTTTAACCTAATGTGAGCAATAAAGTAAATTAAGGTGCATAATACCAGTAGGGTAATTTTGAAAGCTTTAACGACAAAAATTTGTCGTTAATAGAAAATTTAAAGTAAAAATTTTTTACTTAAGAGAAATTTTTGTCCTGAAAAGGTTTAAGAATTACCCTACTGGTAGGTTAAAGTAAAGTTGTAATAATGGAACACTTTTTATACGGCCGATAAAATCCTACCTTAAGCTATCGGTAAAACGTACCTAAGAATTACTCAACGAGCCAGAATAATTATACTTTATAAGATCTGAGATGAATAATAAAAAAGTTTCACAAGGAATGACAAACTTAGTACACCCGCATTCACCACTAGTGGTGGTGGAGCGTATACAAATTTGCACAAATAGATTGTAATAAATTAATAAATGCATGCATATTTTTCCTTTAACGTTATAATATTTCATTTAATTGTTTAATTTTAGAGGATATGTAGGGATTTTCGGGGAGAGGAAATTGGTTGGGAATGAAAAATCGCAAGTTGGTGGTGGGAAAAAATTTTAACCCTGTTTATACTTAACGAAGTTAATAATAGAAAACACAATCAACCCAGTTATGAACAAAAATTCCCTGGCAGTTTAATGAATTGTAAAAATGGGAGAAGGGAGAAAACTCCCTGGGAACTTTAACTCTAAATTAGGTTGAATATCACTACAAAAGGAGATAAAAGCGATTTACTTCCCAGTAAAAAATTTTAAGGTTTCTGGAAGCACGAAAGCTACATGAGCGCTGATATATACGCTGGCGATTACACACTATTAAAAAGCAGCAGAGAACCGAATATCATTGAAGTGAATTTTTAATTTAAGTTAATAAAATTATTGAATAACTTCGCATTATGCATTATAGGTAAGCAGGGTTTAATTAAATTAAATAATTAAAATCATTATTTCAAAGAAAAAAATCATGAACAATATTCTAAGTGCTTCTGTTATTCCCTTACAAAGAAGCAGGTTGCTATACAATAATTTTAAAATGTCTTAACGATCATTCCGAACATAAAAATTTAAATCAGTCATCAGTCACCAAATTGTTTTTTAGCATAGAGAAAAAAAATAATGCTTCAAAGTGGGAATTCTTATTTTATAAATTACTAGCTGAACCTACAGAAGTTGTCCTGTCCAAATTAAGAAAAATGTTTGCGTTCGATTTTTAAAATCCGTTAAAAAGATACAAACAATTGAAAGAAAAATTAGTCAAATCGATGGAGCCGTTTTCTGATTTTAGGTAAATCGGAAAAAGTGGGCGTAAAAGTGGGCGGGACAAAATTTTCTTTTCGTATAAACTTAAGTTGGACCATGGCGATCGTTTTAAAGAAAAAATCGTCCAAACTACATACATACATACATACACACATACATACATACATACATACATACATACATACATACATACATACATACATACATACATACATACATACATACATACATACATACATACATACATACATACATACATACATACATACATACATACATACATACACACATCCTGTTTTATATATGTAGATAGATTTTACTTCTTAATCATGAAGACATTGTTTGTTTTTCATCTTTTAGTATTGTTGTTGCTTCTACATCGAGCAACCCAGTAAAAAATAGAGCTTACGGGTAAGCAGGGGGAATTGTTCTCATCTTCCTAACAAAACTGCTAACCCCCTTACAAACCTGCTTACCCGTAAGCTCTATTTTCTCCTTGGTTGTTTGATGTAGAAACAACAACAACACTAAAAGAAGAAAAATAAACAATAACTTTTTAAAAACAAAATTTCTCAAATATTTAAGAAACTGTAAACCACCGAAAACTTCCCTGTCTTAAAAAAATATTTGTAATAATAAATTTTTTGTTTTTTTATCTTATCGTTATAGATCGTAAAGAAGTAAAAAAAATCCCCTAAAAAGTAAAAAAGAAAAGATGTAAGTAAATGAATTCACGTATGCATAGATATTCGTTTAACAACCCAATTCTTACAGATTATTTACCCAGACATACACTTTTACATACACATAAGAAATAATATATATTTTGCGGTAAAACTTTTTTGCTAACATGTTTTCATTTAAATCCAAGAGCAAAAGAGATAAGCAAAATGTATAAAGTAATAAAAACAAACATTTTATAAATTGAAGAAAAAGAAAAGTAACTGATAATTTACATTAAGAAACTCGACAATGCGATACCCGGTAATTTTGGCGATTTATCCTTAGACGGGACACTGCTGGTTATTAGATAACTAAATAACTCATACTTCGTAGATTACAAAAGACTAGTAAATTGGGTTAATTCTTAATTCTTTCTAGTTAACAAAAAAACGACGACTACTTTACAATGCATGAAGAATTTATGAAGCTTTCCGTAGATCACCAGCCAAACAGAGTATTTTTTTAATTTCCAGATTAAATGCAGGATTTCTAGGAAAGTTTATTTATGTAAAAATTAAGAATTAACATTTTCTATTATTATTGACGTAAACACATCTTTTTAAAAAATCGATTAAAACCAAAAAACTTATTAAACAAGTTTACAATCGTGAATTTATAAAAAGCAAACAAAACGAGAGTTTGAAGCTTTCATTCATCAAATATAGAACTTATTTTTAAAAACCACAAATTTAAAATTCAAAATTTCTGATGGATTTGGTATTACAATAAATTAATGTCAAATTAAGGCTTTAAACTCTATATCATAAACAATTTTCTAACGTTTACCAAAGAATTGTATCTAATTCCAGCTTTCTTTCGCCTTGCACACCATATTAAAAAACATGTTTAATATCAATATTATACTGAACAAGCCCAAATCCAATTGCTTGGAGTCTGTCCCAACTGAATTTCCACTATTTGACTCCCCGAACTGAAGGCTGGTTACGCTCTTGACACATAATGCATACCGGGCAGTTACGTTAATTATTCCCACACTACCATAAGTGGTAGTGCGTTTGTGTTTTGTGTTACAAATTAATTCACTTTCCTAACCGATCTTACGATGTCCGTCCATCCTGGTTGGCTATCTGCCCATGTTCGCCTTGCGCGCAAATTTTGGTGAAAGAAAATCCTGGAGAAGGTTTCCAAAGGAAAACCAAATTGGGTGCTTTTTATATAAGTTTTATGTGCTGTTTACAGGTGCCAGGCAATTGATTGTGTAGAAAAATTTATATGAAAATCACTCGGTTTTTTGAGTGCTTATCATATAAATTTTACTACATCATCAATCAATCAATTGTTTGTCACCTGGAAACAGCACTTTAATATTTGTTCAGTCACGTGTATTGTGAAAACCGCACAATAATTCTTAAAAAAAAGTCGCAGAAACTAGAATAATGTGTTGTTTCCAGGTGCCAAGCAATTGATTGTAGAGTAAAATTTAAATAAGAAAAGCACTCAAAAAACCGAGTGATTTTCATAAAAAATTTCCTATACAATCAATTGCCTGGCACATATTAACAGCACATAAAACTTATATAAAAAGCACCCATTTTGGTTTATTATCTTATCGAAATGAAGATTTCCTTTGGTAGCCTTCTTCAGGATTTTCTTTCATCAAAATTTGTTTTTTGAGTGCTTTTCATAACAATTTTTCTACACAATTAATTGTTTGTCACCTGGAAACAGCACATAAGAATAGTTGTAGAAAACCCAATTTGTATATAATTTTTTTGAGAAATATAATAACAACAAGTAAGAATGCTATGCCGAATCTTATATACCATTCACCATGGTATGAAATAAGCAGAAAGTTAGTCTGGGATCACACTATGAGAGTTTTCTTTCAGAAAGTTTGCTATTATTCTCTTCCCACTTATCAATAAACTCCGACTTTCTGAAAGAAAACTTTCATAGTGTGAACCCAGACTTATATAATTACCGTTTTTAGATGTACACAAATCATCTTTGTGCCACGCTTTCTTGTCCAATTCCGCCCACATTTTGTTGGATGTTGTGAATTGATAACCTGCTCTACGTAATCCATTCGGTTCCTTTTAGGGCATTTTTTTCATTCATATGCTTTTGCCGAGCCTTATAATCGGTTAATTTTGTTATTGATCGGTTAACCGCTTAAAAACGTTTTTTTTATAATTTAAGTAATTTCAATAAATAAAAATGCACAAACTATTTTCTTTTTGGAGTTTATTAGCAAAAGACAAAAGTAAAAATACAAATACATATAATAATTCTGGAACTTAATCGAGCAAACTTGACTTGGAAAAATTCATTCACTTATTAAAGATGTTAGAGAAATCGAAAGCAACTCATATTACAAAATATTTAATTTCTCAGTCCTTTTCCTGGATTTCTCTAAACATATTAAGTCGTCCATGACTTGCGGCCAATGTAAGTGCGCATTTTGAATCGTTTTAAATACAAAATTCTATTCTTCACTAAGCACTTAATTCACCAAGCTGGTACGATTAAATTCAACTTAAGTTTCCATTGTAATAGCTTAGCAAGATGGCATCAATTTCACACTAATTCAACAACAACAGGCAATGAAATTACAGATAGCTGTTTTTTGAGACCACTTTGTAAATAGTTTTACTTTTTTATGATACTTTTTGGTATTTACTTAATAGTGCTGCCATACTTTTATCCTTCTTAAATTAGACTTATCTCAATAAAACCGAAAAAATCAATCTGTATTTAAATACGATTGAAGTTTATACGAAAATTTATTTTTAACACTTCTAATTGAAGCACAGCCGCGAAAAACGTTGTAAACGCCACATTTTGCAAAAACTGTTTTTTTGCAGATAAACGTTGACTTTACTCTCTTACACAGTTTAAACATCAAATCAACCAAAACTATGCACCTTAACGCCTTCAAAATGGCGTACAAAGTGTCAGCCAGTGGAAGAACATTGCAAGTTACTAACATAATGATGAAACCGAAATGGTTTTGCAGTGCGGAATAATGTTTTAAAAGCCTTTTGCATTAAAGTTTTTATTATCACTATTTTAAATAATAGAAAAAAAAAATTTTTAAAATAAATAATGCTGCTTGCCAAAAAACGTTTTTTTGCTCTCCTGAAAAATTATTATTTTGTAACTTAAAACGTTATTCGCGGCTGTGCTTCAATTGTTTCGGTTAATTCTGTTAAAATATTGTTTGTGTTTCTATCGAAGTTCTTCTTTTGACAGGTTACCAGCACTGAACATTTTGCAAAAAAAAAAAATTATTTCCGAATTCTTCAGTTGTAGTTTTTATTCTGTATTTTAAGAATGTAATTCAAGAAGGAAATATGCAGTATGAATATAGTTACTGTTAACCGAATAAATACCCCAGTTCCTTTTGACGACCACGGGGAATCCGGTGTCCCACCAAAAAATTATTGAATAACTAAATTACGAAAAAAGGAATGGGTGCCATTTATTTTAGTAGCTCTGAAACGTGTCTTTTATTAATGTGTTTAGATTAAAACAAGTTCAGTTAGGTTTTGGGTCACATTTGTCCCAAAAAATGGAAAAAAAACAATTTTGTTTTAATTTCAAAATATGATTTTTTGGCGGTAAGAGATTTACATCAAATAGACAAAATGATTACTTTTATTCAAATGACCTTATGGTCGCTAGAAGGTTAAAATTAAAGAATAGTTAAAATTATTCCAGAAACATTATGTTTAATTTTCTGCCACGCTTCTGAATAACGCTCTTTTAGTTTTTTCTACACATCATCTCTATTTCATAGCATGTTCCATATTGGTAAAAACGGTTTGTCTATGGCTTATATTTTGCTTTTGGTGACTTTTTATTCGGACCTCAAAATCTGAGCCCCACTTATGACATCGCGGATCCCTCTCCTCTAATGACCAATTTTTTGAACGTGGCCACACTTTTATGCAACTTGAAATTGCAAAACGTTCAACGCAACAAAACTCGATTCAGACAAATGTACTGTAACAACCCATTTTCTTACGTACTTGTCTGTGTATCGATGATTGCTTGCCTTAAATTTTACTTGCATTATAGGAACAATCCATACGTTAATTAAAAATATTTAATTGCAATCTACACCATCTTACCCAATTTTATCAGAGTCGGTCCACATTCCAAAAATTGCCTTCAATGCCATAACTGTCTTATAAATACTGCATAGGTAACTCCCCTACCTAATCTCGTTTAGACTAATAACACTGTGATAGTCGAAAAAATGAACTTCGATGAATCCTTTTCGTACTATTAGGGGGGATTCCTCTGGAAGTGTCAGTTTAGCTCCAGTTTTTGAGAAATCGGTATATATCCATTTTTCATGGATATAGCTAAGTCTGCGCTTTTTAAAAAAATTGTATTCGACTCTATTAGTTTTTTTTTTTTTGCTTTATTAACTTTCATTTACGGAATGTTTTGACTTTTTTTCAAAATTTCACGTAATTTAAACCATTAAGTCGACCAAAAGTAACGATTTTTGACCATTTTTTCAGGTTTTGTTAACCATTAAAAAGATTAAGTTCTCTTTTAGCAGACCTTTGCTGGAATTTGCAATCCGAGTTGGATGATGAAGTTTAGCATGATACGTAACGGTTATTTTTAAGAGTATTTGTTGTTAAAACAACATATACCGATTTCCCAAAAACTGGAGCCAATTTGACACTCCCAAATGTACTTTCACACTCAGGGGACTCCCCCCTAATAGTTCGAAAAGGATTCATCGAAGTTCATTTTTTTCGGGTCAAAAACTATCACAGTGTAAACTAACACAGATGTTAACATCTAGATAACATTCGGCTAAAATTATTTTACATGAATCTTAAGCTTCTTTCATAATTTTGTCATGGTAGGTCCGTGATAACCTGGTCTCACGTACGGTTCACTCTTAAAAATGTGTCTGTTTATGTTGTGGCGCAGTGAATCATATGGTTGCGTTTACCTTCCTATTTGTTTTTATCGCGTGAAAGCTGTTAAGTACTATTTTCAAAGCTGGCCGGGTAAACAAAATTATTTCGATTTTAACAAAAAAGAATCCTATAACCTCATTTTACTTACAATTTGTTACTTTTCTTTTTCTTTTTTCTACTTCATTTACATGCTTATGAATTCTATTTTCTCATGTAAATATATGTAAGTACATACATATGTAAATGGTATGAGTCTGCTTATACATAAACACACACATAATTTTAAAGGTTTAAGGACTTTTGTATGTCGTTGTTTTACAAGAATATGGTTTGTTGGATCTTTAAAATTTAATGTAGCCAAAAGCTTGTTTTTACAAACATACAAGTTTTGTATAAAAATTCCTATTAAATTGGTAAAATTCATATGTACAGACTACTTTTGTATAATGTTTAAAAAGTTGTTCACTAACTTGCATATTCTCCAATTATATTGCCCTTGATAAAATATAGAATGTCGTACTGCTCTTGCACAGTAAAGTGTGGTTACTCAAAGTAGAACTAGCTTTGTCGATAAGACACACAGAAAAAAAAACATGTTTAAACATGGTTTCCTCCAACAAAACCATTTTTAAAGACAATTTTAAACATATTATTGTTAATAAAATCATATTATTGTCAACTAAAAACATATAATGGTTGCCTCTAAACACTTTATTGTTAAATATGACAATAAATCGTTTTACAATTAACAATCTCTTCTAAGAATAACATGCTATGGTTGAAAACCAACCATGCTATTATAAGTATTAAACATGTCTTAGTTATTTTTGACTATAACATTTTCGGAGGCAACCATATTATGGTTGTGGCTTCTTGATGGAGGTCTAATTCAACCATAATATGGTTGTCGGATACAATAATATTGTTATACGAATCATAATGTGTGTAAAATTTTCTTTTAAAATAGTTTTGTTGGAGATGACCTTCTAAATAATCAAAGTATTGTTCGCAAACATAAGGAGGATTCATATTTTGTATACTTAGGTGGATGTCTTGTGTATGTTTTTATTTTGGACCAAAAAACCCAATTAGATCAACATTGGGCTATAAGGAGAAGAGTCGCTGATAAATTTTCAAAAATTCTTTCCATTTGTCTTTGACATGGTGCATTATCATAAACACAACAAATAAATCTTGTAAGAGGTTTCCTTATTTCTCCCATCGATTAATCAAACTGTTTACCCACTCCTTGCGTCTTGCAAGTGATCCCTGCAGAGGATGATTTCCCCCGATTAGATGGATATTTGGACCTCAGGAAGATGGAACGTGCGTTGTAGCGATTGAGCTATTTAGCATTCGAAACCAAAACCTGTCGAAAAAAAACGAAATTTTGTGTAGAACTTTTCATTTTTTTTCTTTTTGTCTTGGCTTGGCGGCGACTGTTTACATTTAATGAATCAGAAGTAAAAGGAACAGTTTTTTTTTTGCCCAATGACAAATGAAGAAGTGGAACAAATGGCAGTTTTTTAAACGCTGCTCTTGAGCCTTTCCTGGACCAGAGACGAGTTCTTCTGCAGAACAGAATGAAAATTATTTTGTCAATCCAAATTATTTGTTTTCAACTTTTCTATACAATAAATCATTATTAGTTAAGAAGTAATCATATAAGAAGAAATCATATTATGATACAGCACCACTTTCACAACATTAAAACAAAAATAAAATTTGTTGCATCGATTTTTTATTTTGTGGCACGTTACAATTTTTTTTAATGTTAATACATTTTCTTTACTTTATTAATTTCTTTAGACTTGTTCTTTTTAATGGGGATTTTTTTTAGTTGTTTAACCACACACTAACAAATAATTCGATATTCAAATTTAAAACAAAATAGACAACTGATGCAAAATTAGTTTACAAATGGCGATAACAAAATATTATCAGAGTAAAGATACTTTGATTGCATCGTAAACATATCACGAGTACACACACGTATTGAAAGTAATCATGTTACGGCTTTTAAATATCATGAAAAAGTTGTGGGTAATATAATATGTTTGCAAAGTTATCATTATCTAGTTGTTAGAAAAATGATTATTTTTCGGTCAACAATAGTCAAATTTATAATTGCGATAAACATTGAAATGCTTACAGTTACTATAATATTGTTGATATTAAATATAAACAACAGTTTTTTGTGTACGACAACAATATAATGTTACAATAAACATAGTGTAGTTACCATATTTTTTCTCTGAGTGTGCCAACCAGAAAATGAACATCTCTTAGAGGATATGATATTTCAAAGCTAATTAAAAAAATTCCCCAATATTATACTGTATTTAAAAAAAAGTAATAAAAATTACATTAATAAAAAAGTTATAAGCCATTTAAACAAAAAAAGCTCATTCTACGCCACCCTATATAAATAAGTTCATGGCGAAACTTAGAAACATAAACATTTCAGAAGTACACCTCTGGTGCACATCAGGACCATAACTTTTAGAGTATTTTATTGCTTTGACAGCATCAATGACAATCGAATTCATGTAATATTGAACAATTTATTAGCAAAGATCCAGGTATTGAATATACATACTCTAATAATTCTCTTTGTGCATTTTTTTCATTTCTCCTACAAACTCAAACTTTATTCGACAAGTGTTTTGAAAAAAGGCTCTTACATTAGTTTTATATCACTAGGTCTCCAAACTCGAAATATTCTTACTCTTCGTAGAGGGTGTCGAAAATTCGGCAGAGTTAAAAAAATAAACAAACTCTTACTTATATATAAACCTTAGCACAGGTATAGAGGGTGTATATAAGTTTGACATAGCGTTTTTTACAATATTGCAGGGACCGTGACGGTTATAAGTGATATCAAAAAAGTTATTTTATAACAGTTATTTTAAGAATTAAAAAAAACCTCAATCTTTAACAGTTATTTCCCAACGTAAAAATAAAAGATCGAAACATACTCTTAAAAATAGAGTTTTTTTTTTGCCATCATAAAATAAAACTCATTTAGGAGTTTTATTTTTTCCGTCTAAAATAAAACTCATTTTTGGAGTTTTATTTTTTCCGTCTATAATAAAACTAATTTTTGAAGTTTTATTTTTTCCGTCTAAAATAAAACTCATTTTAGGAGTGTTATTTTTTCCGTCTAAAATAAAACTCATTTGAGGAGTTTTATTTTTTAATCATCTCGTTTGAGTTTTATTTTTTCCGTCAGATTTTTTTAATTAATTAATTTGTTTTTGACATTTAAAAACATTTTCAGGCAAATTAATTTTCAATTATCAAACACCAGCAGATTGGTCCGCTATATTTTCGTCAATTTTGCAACTTTTGTTTCTTTTTTGAATTTTGTAATGTTTTGCTCATAATAAAATAAGTACAAGGTATGTTCACTGGGGAGAGTTGTCATAATATACCGTGTCGAAGTTATCTTGCCGTATATCACAAAAGTCGTCCAATATTTTTGTCAGATATTGTGTTTGAAGTTCTTTATCGATTTATGTAAAAATATCCAAAGTCATGGAAAAACTTTTGCGATATATTTGTATACCCACACCACAATAGTGGAGAGGGTATTATGCATTTGTGCTGATGTGTGCAACGCCTTAAAATATAGGTCCTAGACCCACCTTTAAGTATACCGATCTACTCAGAATCAATTTCTGAGTCGAACTTACGATATCCGTCCGGCTGGCTGGCAGGCTGGCTGTCCATGTAACCTTGTGCGCAAAGTACAGGTCGCAATTTTGGAGATAAGTTGATAAATTTTGGTACATAGGTTCTTATTGGTACAAGGACCAAGCTTATTGAAAATGGGCCGAATGGTTGGACCACGAGGGAAGATAGGGGGTAATTTCTTCCTCTCAGAAACGATCACACCGCTTTTAATGAAATTTAAAGCATAGATAGATCCATATCTATATGGACACATAAGCTATACAGTTTTAAAAAAATAGGACCGATTTTAATGAAGTTTATAAACATAGTTAAATCCATATTTATATGGACACATAGGTAAGGTTAGAGTGGCCGGTCACAAAGACCCCGCATAGACCAAATAGTTCCCTAGCGTTACCACAAATATTGACACATAAGTATGATATGTTTTTAAATACTGTGCTGTAGGGTATCAAATGGTCGGGCTTGACTGACTATACTTTCTTACTTGTTTTATAAGGTTTTAAAAAAACTACATTCACGTGTTTTACCAATATTGAAAATTAAGTTATAATAATTTTCAAAACGAAAATTTATGCAAGTGACAAATATATTTACGTATAGTTATAGTTTTTCTATTATCGAATTTCCTTATGTATGAATAATTCTAAGGTTTTTTATGGGTGGTCTAACCATAATAAACGATGTTATGTAACGTCAAATTTTTGTCCAACTTAATTTGATATTTCTTGGTATCAGTGCCAAATACAACCATGGAGAGGTGCAGCATTGAGCAGCGCGTTAAGATTGCTGAAGCCTTTTACGAAAATTGGCGTTCAAATCAAAAATACAGTTTGTGCTTATCTGGATTTTTTTGGTCAGCATAATCGTTCAAATGTGTCCACAGTCGGGATAATTGTGCGCAAATTTTAGCAAACCGGCTCTGTAGGAAATGTGAAAACACCTGTGCATGCATGCTTGTTGCGGTTTATGGCCAGGCGGCATCATCGGGCCTTACTTCTTCGAAAATGAGCTATGCCAAGCAGTTACTGTAAATTGTGTTCGCTATCGCGATCTGATAACGGATTTCTTTTTGCTAGAAATTGAGGATATGGACCTGACGATAAGTAGTTCCAAAAGAATGTGTCACACGGCCAACGAAACAATGTCTCTTATGCACGAGAAATTCAATAGCCATGTTAATTGGCCGTCACGATCATATGATTTGACACCGTTGGCGTTCTTTCTATGGTAATATTTAATATATAAAGTGTACGTCAAAAAGCCAAGAACAATTCAAGAGCTTAAGGACTAGATAATTTGACACATTAGGGACATTGAACTTCGATAATGTCTCAGAGCCACTGAAAATGTGGACCATGGGACAGAGGTATGCTACCGTGGCAACATAGCAATAATTCGATCAATATAAATAGCCGTTGTGTACTACGGCTGAAAAATATCTTTACTTATAAAACGAAAAATTTTAAAATAACAGTAATATTAACAAGATAGTCTCTTTTTTGTAACATGCCTTATATAGTTTGTTCACATACAACAAGATGACGCAAGATTTCTTTAATTTAAAGTTTTCATACGTTTTTGTCGTATATCCACAATTATTCTGCATACGATATTTTACCGCATTAAATTTTTCACAAAAGTGGATATACTACAAAATGGCTTCGTAATATCTCATTAAACACAAGAAATAGAGACATGAGGATTGCGCAGATCGATAGATCTTTTGAATTTACCACAGGAAACGGTCTTATCTCATTTACGCTTGTTGTAATATGAGTTTTATTTTTTACGGAAAAAATAAAACTCCTAATATGAGTTTTATTTTTGACGGAAAACATAAAACTCTTTTTTTTAAGATCACCACAGATTCTGAAAGACCTCGTCAGTTCGAATCTATTGATTTATGACACTATAAGTCTCCGTTGGCTTTAACATGAAGAGTTTTTATGTTTAAATTTCCCGGCTAACTGTTATTTACGGTCCCTGCAATATTGATCCTAAACCTTATAAAGTACATATATTCCGAGTCTTTGTGAGTAGCGGAGCTGATTAAACGATGTCCGTTTGACTGTTGAAATGGGGTTTCCAAGGACCCCAAATACGATGGGGACTAAGCTGTTTTAAAATTTATCGCATTTAGTCCGGAAATTTTTGCTATTAAAATTCAGCTATAGTAGTCCAAAAATGGCTGTTAAAAGAGAAATAAACCACTACTCTCTTTAAGTCTTACCCAAAAAAGCTCTCTTTGCTATTGTTGCTTTTTTAAATTCTGTTTGATAATGTATGTTAGTGGATGATAGATGAAGGGATTCGGCACAGCCAAATATAGGAGTTATACTTGCTTTAAAATAGTTCTGAATATGAAAATGTTATTATCTTCGTTCAAATTGCTTTTCTATACTTCAACTAAATAAAATAAATAACAAGCATTTTCTTCAACAAACATTAAAATAGTTTTCTTATCTTTGGACATTTTGTTTCCTCGAGTAAATAGAGTTCAGGCACTTACTTACTACAAATATCTCTATACATGTTACAGCGAATATATGTCTGTAATACACCCTCATGTATCTATAATATGAAAGCATAATGTAAATAACAATAAATTACAAATACGTAGAAATATACAAAATTTTCGTTGAGAGAAGATGGATTTTAATGTAAAAATTTCTTTTTTTTCATATTAAACTTGTAAAGTATGACGATACTGAAATCTATTGAAGAAATAAACGTTAGTGTGATGTCAATATACATACAGTGGACTCCCGATAGTTCGTAATCGCAAGGGACCGGCCATTTCTTACGAATTATAGGGGTTTCCGATTTAGCGGGGTTTCGATTTAACGGGGTTAAATAAAATGAATACGAATAAACGTGGTTTTTCAATTTATTTACTAAAATTATAGAAAAACATAAAAAACAATTGACATTTTTCTTTGTTATTCATGTAACAAACTGATCGTAAAAAGTAAAAACACACAAGCAAAAGCAAAAACCCACGCAAAAAAAATCATTCTTTTCATGTTTCTGTTGTTTTTATTACGAATAATAAGTAGTAGTTAGCAAACAATTACGATTTATAAGAGGTAAAGAAGATTTTATTTGAAAAAAAATTACGAATTAGCGAGGGGACCAAAATGTATGGAAATTTTATGAATTATCGAGATTTTTTCAAGGGACCGACAGTTTATTACGAATTATTGGGAATTACGATTTATCGGGGTACGAATTATCGGGATTTGACTGTATATATATTAACATAAGAATTGCAAGTGCATTGCGGTATATTGTTGGTGTAGAGTTGAAATATACTATACCATTTTTCAAATCGAGGGTTATTTTTCAAATAGTGCTATCTGAAATTTTTCAAAAAATATTTTTTATGGAAACGTGTTCACTGACGGAAGTGCTATCTACATAAAAAATATTACTTCATATAATAAAATGATAAAAAGTGTTATTACAAAGTAGACATATTATACATCAAAGGGTTGGGAATTGTGTCTAGATTTCATAGACTAATATAATTTTTAAATTCGTTGTAGAATTGTTGCAAAAAACTGCAAAAAATTGTTTTATCTAATAAAATCTTTGTTAGATAATATTATTTAATGAAATTTTACAAGTAAATACATGTTTTAATGCTTAATACAAACCAGCTCAAAATTTTATTAAACATACAAAACGAATCCCACAATTCCCAAAAAACAGCTAAAAATTCCCTAAAATTAGTGTTTTTTTAGAAATATAATGGCTACAAAGCACGGGTCTTAAGCGGCCCATACACTTGCAATATTATTGTATATGATATTCGCCATATTATTTCAATTTTGTCCTATATTATGCAATAAGTCGCACAATGGTTTCATTTATTCAATAAAAAGGTGAACATAAACTATAGGAATAACATAAACAGCATTGTATAATGTTGCCAACACATTTCACTTTCTTTTCGTTGTGCAATAAAAATCAAAAGTCTTTTGATTGTTGCCAATATATTGTGCTACCATCGAATATCGCATACACATTGGCGTAAAGTTGAACAATTTTATTGCAAGTGTATGAGCCGCTTTAGTATTCATATTGCACAATTATTATACACATATCGGGTCATACAAAGTCGAACGATTCGCCCAAAATCGGACCGTCCGAATGGACCACCTCAGACAAAGTCATGGCCAAAATTTACTTGTACATGATATTATACAAATAAAACTGTTAAGCGAATTTATTTGTATAATATCTTTAAATTTTCTAAAATCTTTGGATGAAGTTTCCTGATGATCTGGCCTATTCAACCAGTGAAATGCGCATAGGAATAGCTTATCCCATCAGCAATCAATTTCGGTGTTTTTATCAAAAATAAAAATTTGGAATTAAGCACGACAAACAAAATCTAGTTGATAATTCACAAAAACATATTTCAAACAAATTATGAAAAATTTGAGTCTTATATTTCCAAAATACTGGGCCAATTATGGAGTACTCGGCAAGCGCATTTCTCTAAAAAATTATTTTTAGCATCCAGCTAAAATTAAGAATTAAGGATCGTTTTTAGTTTTTGTTATACCTGAGATGTCCTAATTTGGGAACCTATAGCAAATCTCCTGCTAAGTCTACAGACCTCAAATCCAAGACCTAATTTCGACTACAACTTTTTAATTTACACCTCAGACTGCATTCCAATCGGACCGACCGTTTATAAAATATAGAATTATTTCCATTTTTTTCCAAATTTCCCACACTGTGCAGCGATCATATAAATAGAAGCAAAACCCTTATAATCTGGCCCACGTTCTTTTCAACTAAGCAAACGGATGCATTTTCAAAACATTGAAGTCTGCTATTTCGCAAGAATATCATTACTTTTATGATAATTTAAAATATGCGGATGAAGTTTAATTATTTATTGCTTTTCAATAAACGTAGTAAGTGTAAAATTTTAACTTAATTTCCAGATCTGTTAACATCGTTACGCGTTTCTTTAAATTTTACTAATTATTTAAATAACAATTCGTGTAACTTAACCTAAAGTCTCAAATAGTTTTCATTACAGCTCATTTTCATTTTTGTTCAAATAATGCTATCTGCTTATTTCAATGTTCAAGTCGATAAAATTTTAATTTGTAAATAGTGCTATCAGACATAACTATAAGCGCGAATATCTGGAATTAAAAATAATTAATATATGTATGATTTAGACGTTCATTTTTAATAACATTGTAAAAGTTATTACTCTTAGAGTTATCGAAAAAATCAGTTTTTTCGCTCTCCTGTAAAATTGTGATTTTTCAGATAGCACTATTTGAAAAATAACCCTCGAAATACTACAATGCAAGACCATTTGTGCAAGATTGTGATATTTTAATGCAAATAACGACATTCAATACAGATAGAAAATTCCATTACAACTATATTCTAATTACGATCGATTTCGAATGCCGTATTTTGCCTCCTGAGGTTTAATCTTTGACAACTTTTCTAAACTTAAGTAATCACACTTGCAGGCCTGTATTATTTAACAAAATTTAATTACTTTTTTTAACTGAACTAATTGAAGGTCAAAGCGCGGGCTCCTACACCAAAACTAAATGATTAATATTATACAGGGGTATAATGCAGACAAAAATACTACATATTTATGCTATTAGAAGTCGATAAGAGAAAACATATATTGTTGACCCACCCTAATGACTCAGTTAGGCGAACGTTGCTGTACCGTATCTGTACTCTATCCATCAGCTGTTCGCTTTTTGTTATATGAAACCCAATACAAAAGCTACCGAAATGCAATGTACCGTAGTTGCAACGTACCAATCTGTATAAAATAGAATTGAATGCCGTTGTAACGTGACATTTGTAAGACAGTAATGGGCGGCTTGTATGTTACATTGAATGCAGGCATTTTTGCTCTTTTTTCTGGTACTTTTTTCTGTATAGCTATGGAATTGCGACAAAACAACTCACAATACAAAATGTTTCCATATATACAAATTTTCACATGCTTAGAAGTACAAAATAGTCAAATGCGTATATACATACAATGGAAATGATAAACATATAAAAGGCTTTGAATGGTATCAAAACCTTGTTTGGTGTATGCATATTAACAATATATGTATGCTAAAAATATATACACTAAAATACATACTTATTTGTTTATTGTAAATCTTTAAAATAAATGTTTATTTATTAACGTTTTTTACATACACAAAATACTTTTTTAATACCATTTAAATCACTTGGTACTTTTTCTGCACAGCGGTCACCATTTAAATTTTTTTGATTCCCATCACTGTGTGCATTGTTTTATGTTACCTGCAGACAAGCCACAAGGCTTCGCGGGTGTTTAGTTAAATTAAGGTTTAATGTTTCTAACTTTAAGAATGAATATAATAATAATGAATATGTATAATATTGCTTTTCGTTTATGGGCAAATCCCAGAAACAGTCCACCAACCAAAAATTTTTCAAATTAATTTTTTTTAATGGAATATAAGACTTTATGTATAATTTAGTTTTGTATTAAAAAATATGTATTTCAATGATCATTAATGCAATAATTTTTACCAAATCCTTCCCCACTGCTGATTTCTTAATGTTATACGTGAATTTAGCATTATTTTAGGTGATTTTTGTGCTTAAAATAGCACTTACAGCAGACTTATCAAAATATAAATTTCGTTAAAAAAAAAGTTGATATTCATTAGTTAAGAAATTAATTTAAGAAATGCAATTCATAAAAATATAATTTGTTTTGTTAAAATAAATAAAATATAATAATAAAATACTACTGGAAAAACTGTAGCGTGCGTTACGTAGCGTGCGTCACAAAGGGTTCACGGCTTTTGTCAAAAAACCCCAACATTTTTTGGCTGCAAATAAGTGCGTTTAGAATTCTCTTATACTCATCTTTCATTTAGGAATCAGATTTTGTATACCTTATCAGGCAAAATTCGCTAAAAATTAGGAAAACCCACTTCAACCTTTGAAGTTACTTCCACTTTTTGTAGCGTGCGTCACAAAACTTTGTGATCAATTATTTCGCAACAAATACTTGCTAAGAAATTATGATATATGCCATTAGTAAGTACATATTAATGTCACTAAATACTATATATAAGTTGAAGCTGTCTTTTTTGAGCAAAAAATGTTTATATTTCAATCAGCAAACGCGTACGAATGTAGCGTTCGTCACGCAGGATTTGCCCATATGACAACGTTCGCCTAACTGGGCCTTAACACTTTATGTTTTTAGACTAAAACTGTGATATTTTTGCATTTTTATTTTTTTATGAATTTTTAACGAACAAAAATTTTTTTTTTTTTTACAAAACAAAATTTTTTTTTTAATTGTTCTTTTGTTTCAAAACTTCAGCGATATCTCTGAAACTACTGGAAACTAAAGGCTATATTGTTGACAAATTTTGAATTTTTTTTTTGTACTGAATATTTAGCGGAAGTGCCTTATATAGACATAACGGTATATCGCAAAAAATCGCGCTGATATAAAAAAGAAAGTGCCGATTTGGATTCAACGTACCAAATAACTTTTATAACAACATATAGTTCTTAACCTACAGAAACCTTGTGTAATATATCTCATAATTTTTCTTGTGTTCACACAAAACAAAATTTTGAGAAATGTTAAAAATTGTTGTTCACTTTACGTTTATGCCTATAAAGAAAAAATGGTTCATAATATGATTCAAATTGAATAGACTACAAAGTACATTAACAGAGCGTAAATAATGTTTGGTATAAAATGAATAACAAGTAGTAAAATTATTCAATTTTGGCCAAAACTTAGTACTTTTAGTCATAGTATAACAGCATTTCAACGTGTAATATGTTTATTCAAATGTAAACACAATTTACTGATCACACCGTATTTCTTTAAAACACTGATAGGAACATTCTTAACCCTTAAGTTTGTACCTGGGCCAGACTACTTTTTGACTTGTTTCCAGTTTTTTTCACATAGTTATTGAATATATTAGAACAAAACTTTATGTTTTCTTAATTAAAGTGTTTTTTACAATAAAATAAGAAAAACTTGTAAATTTTATCCACCTGGGCCTGACCACGCCCTGCACTATTATATACATATGTACTGTAGTAAATGAAATCAAAGCATAACTTATCAAAAAGCATACGCAACACACAAGAATTCTTTATTTTTTTTTTTATTTCGAAGAATTATTCGATTTGACAACAAAATGTTCATGCTATAGCCATAAAACTCCATAGATACGTATAAAAGAAGTCCCAGCCAGGCCCAGGGGTTCGTTGGTGTGAGTTTTTTATAGCCACAAAAACCGGCATTCAAAATACAAGTGGTCCCAGCCAGGCACAAGTAGCAGTTTGCGTCATACAAATTAGGTGTCTACTAAAGAGTTTAAAAAAGCTACAAAATTTTGATTGCCCGACAACAGCAGCTGTTTTAATCTTACTATAACAACGAAAACATCAACATGTTTTTTGCTCCGGTGTTGCTTTGTTGTTATTTGTACAAAGCAAACTACGCAAATATTTTTCTGATTTACTTAAACAAGCGTTAATATCACGTTCATGTGTATTTTCCACCACTGCTTTTAAGCAAACTTTCATTCTATTAAATTTTCTCTATAATTGCAAGCAATGTAACGGTAATAAATTCTAAAATAATCATTCCCCACTGTAATTTCGATAATTGAGTGCTTTATATTGTTGGTTTCTATAAAATTAAAAGTTAAGAAGATTTTCTTGAAAGACATTAAACAAATTACAAAATATTGATTAGGTATTTTATATACAACAAATATTAGCTTTTGGCATTTAAATGCGCCGTAATTTAAAAATCAATAAAAGAAAAAAACGTAATAAGGTTAATTTCAAAAATACAATGTCAAAGGAACACGGAAAAGTGCTATCTATATTCGCCTGTGCCGCAACTTATGTACCCTTCACCAAAATATTAAAAATTCAATTGTTCCTCAACTCATATCACTCATTTACTCGAATAGTGTTATTATTGAAAAAAGATTCAATCTTTCACGGTAGTCACATAAAGTTTTTGATAAAAAATATCAAAAATATATACTTATAACACAAAACATTTTGATTATTTTAAAAAACTTACAACCCTAACCTTGCAACTGTTCCTGCAAAACCTAGATATTATTCCAGGAGTTATTTTCTATAGGCGCTAGGTGGAATAATAGGGCGATTTCACTGATTTTTTCAAAACCAAAATAGACCGATTTGCCTTATTTTCAACATTAAATGTCATTTATACTATAGGAAATATCCTAACCAAACTTTGTCCTTCTAGCTCCGGTCTTTACAAACCATTCGACCTTATTACGGTTGCCGTTGTCGTTAAGGCCTGTGTAACACGCAACCTGTGTATTTTAATCTTAAACGGCGTTTACGCCAACCGTAATCAAGCTGATTATTTTAAGCACAAAGTACTTATTTATTAATAACTCGGCCATTTATAAAACTATTTTGTAACTTTTTACTACTCGTACTACTTAAGGTAAAAGTGGAAAAATAAAGTTTAGTTATTGCAAGGAGACTGCCAAAAGTAAAGGTTTTTAGGTAAAAAGAGCGATTTTGGTGTAGAAATTAGAGACAATTGTTGTTTTTTGCTCATATCTCTGCCATTTATGAACCGATCTGGCTTAATTGCAGAAGCAAGCTTTTCCGGACTAAATGTATGTGAGATAAATATATATAACAACCTAGTCGCCTTCGTATTTGTGGTCTTCTAAAAACCCACTTGAACATTCACATGAACAGGCGGACATCTTTACAATAATTAACTTCTTTACTCATAACGACCCAGAATATATATGATAAAAACCGCACAGAAAAAAATATCTCAAGAAAATTTTTAACAACACAGTTTGTTAAAAATAAAATTTTAGGTCAACAAACTTTTTGTTTGATTCAATGAAAAAATTTATCAAATTTACACTTTGCAAAATAGCACTGAATAAAAAATATTTAATAAAGAAAAAGTTAAATATTTATACATATTCAATAAAAAAATATTTGAATCAAAGTAAATACAGTATTTTTACAACTCTTTTCCATTTGTTAATTCTCATTCGCTTTACAGGTTTATTTGTATAACCTAAGCAACCAGCGAAATGCACGATGGATAATAATAAATTTTAGTGTAGGTATTTATTAAAATATAAAAAAATTAGGAATGATGTGCTTATCATCATTAATAAATAAATAAAGATTCGATAAACATTTTGTTTGATTTATTCAACATTTCCAACAATTTATTTTAACAAATCACGTAAACATTTTGTTGATAAAAATTATTTTGGGCAACAACTTTTTTTATTGACTCAATAAACTTGGTTGTTGACTAAAAATTCAATAACTATACCGTAATCGCATAAAATTAAAAATTGGTTTTTTTTATCAAATATGCGATTTTCGTATTCAAATATGAAAATTATTTTTTTCTGTACGGTTCTAGTTCTAAGACTTTATATGAATAAGACCTATCAATTTTACATGGGGTTGTCATTGGAGGGGTCAATTGACACCATTTGACCAGTCACAAATCTATCCTCAATGAATATCTATAGTGTTAGTAACTACAATGTAGTATTTTTTGAATACAGTGCACTCTGGACAATTCCGGCCAAAAATAATTTTTTTTTTTTTTTCATTTTAATAAAATTTTGATGACAGAGTATAGCGAACACTTCAAAACATAAAACTCATTTCTTAATTTGGCCCTTAGATAACTATTTTACTGTTAACACTGGAGCAAAGTAGATAAATTTTTTCTTACAAATCTAAAGTTTTCAAAGTTGATTTTTGTACTTTGAAATAAAAGTAAGCTATGATTTTTCCTTTTAAGTTTTCTTTGTAAATAGGCACGTTATATTTAAACCGTATTATGTAACAATTAATCATTCCATGTGATAATTGTGATTTTGTGTGCGTTATTTTTTGGATAAGTAAAGTGATTGTGAGTTACTTTAAAAAAAATTAAACCTGAAGTAAGCCAAATTTAAAGAGACCATAACAAAAAAGGTGAGACTAGGGAGGGTTAAGTGATAATTATATCTAGTACTGTTTAGTATCAAAAGTAAGTACTATACATTTCAGCTGCCACCACCTGTCACCCCAGTAACCAGATCATGTTTAGTGACTTCATCTATTTTTATATGATAAGCGTGACTTACTGGGTAATCATCGCCCAGCACAAAAAAACTTAAAGGCAGAATTAGTCTTTACTTTCCGTTCTGTTACGAATCAGCTGATTTATTTTTGTTCTTAAAAAACCTTTGAAATTGATTAGTTTTTCTGTTCTGTTGCGGTTCAGTTTGTTAAAATCAAAAACTTTTTAAGTAATTGTAGGTGACAGCAAAATAAATAATAAAAAATACATATTTATATTGAAATAAACTGTTTTTTGATTTTAAGAATTCATAAAACTTAACTTCTTCAAATTTATGTGCATTAAAGTTATTGAAATAAACAATGGACGGGGCAAAACTTATAAATTTGTCATAAAAGGATGATAAGTTACTACAGAAAAAGTAACTATTACAATTTCGTAACAGAACGGCATGGAACAGAACAGAAACAGAAAGTAAAGACTAACTGAGCCTTAAGCCAGACACTTAAAATTTTGTATGTAGACTCCCCTCCCAATGTGTAAATATAAAAAAAGTAGAGACTTTTGGAAATTCAATTCATAAGGGGTTAGAAACGGGTAAAAACGGATAAAATCAGTAACATTATATCTTGTTATCTAACAGAAGTAGACGTAACATTCAAAAAATATCATTATTGAATCGAAAATTTAATTGTCATGTGTTTGGTACTTTTTTGAATTTAGCACATTTTGGATAAAAAAAATGGGGAAAAATATAATTTTGGTACTTTTTTGGTAAACAATTATTCTTCTTAAGTAATAAAGACAAAAATAAAATTTAAATTGTGTACTCTTCGCTTTAAAAGCTCTCATACTCATATTCGAAATTCGAATATATAAATATCGTTGGTACTTTTTTCTATTAAGCTATTTTTATTTTTATACTGTACAATGTACCATACAAGCAAAAAATTTTTTTTTCAAATTTTTTTTTTATCATTTGAACTTTGACCTCAAAGGGGCAGGGGTAAAAGTTATCCGATTTGGCTGAAATTTTTTCCACATCAGTTCTAGACCATGTGGCACAATATTCCGCCCGGGAGATGTTGAAAATCCAAAGTTGAAATTTAGCTGGCACCCTAGTAATCATGCTCTTAAATAGGGCCAAAAACTGAATTTTTCCAGTTTTTTACCCCAATTTAGAACAAAAATGCGATGTCGAAAAAAATTTTTTAAAAAAAAATAAAAAACCTGGTATTAAGAGCAATAAAAAATCTTTAATGTGTGCTTATCAAAACTAAAAAAAATTTTTTTTTAAAATTTTTAGAGTAAGCCCCTAACAAGCCTCAAATTTTTTTTTCAGAGTCACTTTTGAAACTGAAAATCTTGTCCGATCGAAATGAAATTTTTTGTTGTTAATAAGCTTATAAAGCTTACTAATATTAAAAAAAAAAAAAAAAAAATCGAAAAAAACATTTTCTTATTGTATGGAAATTTTTTTTTTATCATTTTAACTTTGACCTCAAAGGGGCAGGTGTAAAAGTTATCCGATTTGGCTGAAATTTTTTCCACATCAGTTTTAGACCATTTGGCACAATATTCCGCCCGGGAGATGTGGAAAATCCAAAGTTGAACTTTAGCTGCCACCCTACTGTACATACATATACCTAATATTTGAATATAAAATATATTTATTTAATAATAATTTTATATGACGCCATGTAAGACAAATATTTGTTATATATAGTTATTTAATCGCGAGTGCAGAAGAAGAAACAAGGTACTCATCCCAACCCACCTCAACCCCCACCCGCCTTAAACGGAAAAATATATAACATTTCTATGGTCTTTCCAAAAGAAATTTTGGAAAATGGTATGTTTCAGTTGAAGGTTTCTAAACAATCCCCCCCCCCCCCCCTCCTCACCCATCCCATAGGAGCTTAATTTGAATCCACGTCTGAGTTATGTAAAGATGTATACATACATATGTTTATGTATATAATCACAAAATTTAAGAACTAAATCTTAGAAAGTCCCAAAAAAATGGGTCACACCACCGGAGAAGACTTTACTATAATTTATTTTTCTACCATTTTGCTCTTCATATACCAGTTAAATAATTTGTTCTCCTTTCACTGGTCATGAGTTCTTTTTTGTTGAACTTGTTCTATTTTCACAAATCCCAGCAAACTACAAACTGAATGAGAAACTAATATTCTTTCTACCAGTGGTGAAGGGAATAACAAAAACCAATAACAAAATAAAATATATAAATAACAGCCGGTAAAACTAAAATTAACAATCGTTTACTTAAGTAATAGGGGTTTTCATGGGTGTTGCAAACTATGCAAATGTAAACAAAAATACCGTGTTTTTTCACGCAACGTTAGTGTACCTTGAGCAAAACGAAGTATAAAAAATTACTCAGTTGCAAAATAATGTATATAATAACACATGACGCATTTGGCGCCACATAAATGGAAATTTTTTTTTTTTTTTACTGGTTCTGGGCATTTTGGTTTATTACGAAATTTATTTTTAATAATATTCTTGTGTACAAAATTGTACACACACACACGCAGATTTTTGACATTTTGTACTAGTACTGCCAGAAGTTTTTTGGGCTGCCAAAATAAATTTTTAGAAAATTGAAACTTTTGTATATAAAAAACGGGATGTTCATCAGTCATTATATACACTGCAAACTTACAAATTGCAAATTTGCGCAATGAATATCGTGAAACCCCTGTATATTTAATATGATTTTTTTCCATATATAACTACAAATTTATGAATCGTTTTTAATGAAAATAATAAAAACTCATTGAAACAATCTTACATATCCACCTACTCGAATGGAGTTTTTTGTATTTCGTACCAAAACTGTAATAGAATATGAAAATTAACAAAATCTTACCAATCTTTAAAATTCTTTAATACCTTTTCCAATAACTTGAGTTAAGTACGTATCATCGTTATACTGTATTTTAATATTTGTAAAGAAAACCGCTTATTATTCAAATTAAATAAAAAGTTTTATGAAAAACCTGAAGAATTTACATCACAAACATATGGTACAACTTAAGAAATATGCTTCACGTAGAAAAGACATATGCAATGCATGTCATTTTCATAATATAAAGGAAAGAGGTTTTATTTAACGTAATCAAGTTTTCTTGCAAAAAAAAAATTAAATTAACAGGCAGGTGTTTGTTTTGTGCAGAACTTATTAGTCATACGTTCTTATTTTCAAGCAAAAAACTTTTGTTAGGGTATATATAAGTTTGTCACTCCGTTTGTAATTTCTACAATATTTATCTAAGATACTATAAAGTATAAATATACTGGGTCCTTATGAGTAGCGAAGTTGATTTAACGATGTCCGTCTGATCGTATGTATGTTGAAATGGGTTTTCCGAAAATCCGAAAAGTGATGCGAACTTGGTCATCATATATTTATATCACATATACTTGGTTAAAGTTGGCTTTTGCAGTTTTGCCAGATGGGTTCATAAGTGGCTGAGATATAAGCGAAAGACCAGGACTGCCTTTTAATTTTACCAAATAATCCCTTGTTGTTGTTTTTTTATGTCGTTAAATATGACCGCATTTAGATCTATGCAATTAACGCCGAGTTTTTTTTTTCTATTTTCTTTTAAAGTAGTTGCTACGAAACTTTTTTCACATTTACATTTTTTTCAAGCATTTTTTCAACTTTTTCAACCCCGTTTTCTTCTCTAGACCTCTTGCTAACAAACAAAAAGTTGCATGCGAAAGTTGCGGCAAGTTGCGGCGTTAATTGCATAATGTAAATATGGTATATGTCAAAAGTTGCTTACATTTTGCTTGAGTTAAGGCCCAACCATAATGTGCTTAATTGGCTTTAGCAAATGTGTGAATACATGTTAATCATATGAGGCAAACCATTGTTTACTTAAGGAAACTTTTTGTTAACTTTTACGAAACTGTCATTTGCTTAAGCAAAGTGCGAAACTGATCGCAAATTCCGTATGGCTTTAGCAAATGTGTGAATACATGTTAATCATATGAGGCAAACCATATTTTACTTAAGGAAACTTTTTGTTAACTTTTACGGAACTGTCATTTGCTTAAGCAAAGTGCGAAACTGATCGCAAATTCCGTACGGAATCAAATTTTTTTTGGGTTTGGTTTTTGTTTTTTTAAATACATTGGAGAGACATTTTGTTAATTTTTGACAGTAGGTTAAGCATGGCTATGCATATTATGGTAGGACCTTTAATTGCTAATTGAGTAAGCTCAATTGTGTACGTGTGAACAGAAAGATAATTTTTTCAATAAACCGAATATTAACTCCATAAAAATGTATATCGGAACACCATTTAAGACAGTTCAAGCCTAATTAGAAAAAAAAACTTTTTTTAAAATTCCAAAATGCGAATGTTAAGAAAATTTGCTTTATGCAAACAGACTTCTTAAAGATTAATAATGGGTGATTTTTTAAGAGCTATAGGAAAGTTTTTAAAAAATAAACCCATAGAATTCAGAAAAATTCATGAAATCTTTATTTGAATCGATAGGGTCCATATAACTTAATTTTTGAAGATTATTTCATGCAAATGTTGACCGTGACTGCGCCTTAAATGGTCCATCTGTTAAGTCCAATTTTGGCGTACTCTTTCCAACATTTCGGCCGGTATCTCATGAATAAATGCTTCAATGTTGTCTTCCAATGCATCAATTGAAGCGGGCATGTGTGTATAGATATGAGCTTTAACATAGACCCACAAAAAATAGTCTAAAGGCGTTAAATCGCACGATCTAGGCGGCCAATTGACCGGCCCTTAATAAGTCCATTGTTAAGCGTGCTGTATGGCATGTGGCACCGTCTTGTTGAAACCACATGTCATGCAAGTCAAGCTCTTGCATTTTGGGAAAAAAAAAAAGTTGGATATCATCTTACGGTAGCGCTCACCATTCACAGTTACCATTACGATTCGCATCATCTTTGAAGAAGTACGGTCCAATAATGCCACCAGCCCAAAAACCGCACCAAACTGTGACTTTTTCTGGATGCAGTGGTAGCTCTTGCAATATGCTTCTGGCTGATCTTCACTCCAAAATCGACAAACAAAAGCAGCGCGCGATGAACTTTCTTAAACAAGAACGCATTTTGATAATAAAATTCAATAATTTGCAAGCGTTGTTCGTTTGTAAGACGATTCATGGTTAAATTATAGACCAAACTGAAAATGTTTGATAGTGCAACAAAATACGAACGTGCGTCAGCTGTTTAAACCAGTGTTGCCAAAAAGATAATAGTTAAAAAATCACCCGATATTTTGCATGGAGAAATGTCATAAAATTGTCACTGCAAAATTTCTGTGGCAAGAATAAATAAGTGCTTAATTCGACTTAAGCAAACTTCACCTAATGGCACTTTTGCAATTGCTATATTCAAAAGTACCATAGACAAAGTTTTAATTATCTTTTATAATTTTTCAGGAAGTTATAGCAGGGGGATTTTTACTTATCTTTTTTCAATGTGCAATAACATTTGGTTATTAATTAATTTTCATTTCTTTATTGTTTTACTTGAGTTTTTTAAGCCCTTAAGAATTAAAAATTCGCAGAGAAGTAATGATCATATTAAAATAGGAGTTAGTTTTTGAAAATCACCTTAAAAGTTCAACTGCCTGCCACACAATGTCGATAAGGAAATTTCTTTCTCATATATGGTCATTTCCTGGTGGTCACGAACGTACGTTCGTACGCTTTTGATGTACAAATAATATAGAAAACAAAACTTTCCTAGCATTTTTTTTTGTTGCGATTTAAAAGCATTTGGGTAGCTCTATGTTTAGTGCAAAAGATGGATTTCATCGAGTTTAAGTTTTGAGAATGAAAGCTATAAAAATTTGTCAACTTTGGCTAACAGTAGTAAAATGCTAAAATCTGCAAAATGGAACGAGTTCTCAAAAGTGCTTAATTTATTTTATTTATTAGTACTTACACAATAAAAAATCTATATTGGTTTTTGTTTAATTTTCTTAAGTACCAGTCTCGAACGTACGGTTTTTTCAAATGTTTTTTTATTATTATCACCATGCATTTTCCCATAAATATCTTCAAATTTCCTTAACAAAAACTCAAGACTTTATTTTCAATTCATTGTAGTGGAGAGATTATGAAGAAAGAGTGCAACATAACATATTTTTTGCATGTTAAATAATTATATAAAAATGTCTTTAGAAGTAGCTTAAACAGAAAATATAAAATTTTCCAATTTCCTCAAGTAAAACAGCTGAGATTTTCTATGAAACCATTCTATTAAAAAAAAACATACACTTTTCTTATATAAATAAGCAATAAAAGACGATTAACATTTTAATTTTCCATCCTTGTTGACCATTCCAAGGAAATGCACATATATGTATGTTGAAAATAATAATAAAATCTAAATTTTTTTTATTTTCAATGGTCATATAAGAAAAAATTTTCTTTTCGACATTGTGGGCCTGGCCGTCACATTGCTTTCCTAAAAAGCTAAAAAAAATAGACTTAAGCACTTTTACTTTATTACCACAGATACGACATACATATTTACACACTTAAAAGTGTGTCAAAATATAAATAATTTATTAACTTTCGCTTTTCTATTTTAAAAAGCACTTAACTTGTTATAAGCTTATCTCAACCAAAAAATGTGACATCAAATAGAATTCATGGTTTTTTAGCGGGTATATTTTTCATTATTTTCTTTTCCTCAAACCGAAATAACAAAAATATAAAAAAAAGTTAATAATGCTAAAAGTTTTACAAACGGCTTAAGATTGTTATAGATGATACAGGTCAAACAACAAGGACATATGATTAATAACAAAAACAATAAAAGCAAGCAAAAACGACAATAGAAAAAACAAGTTAAAGTGCTATATTCGGCTGTGCCGAATCTTTGATACCCTTCAACGACACTTCAATTATTTCAGGAGTGATATCTTCATGATATCTATTTAATACTAGTTTAACCCGGTGCGCTTCGCTTCTCCAGTTCAAATAAAATTGGTAAAATATTTTTTAAAACAATTTGTACCAAAAGTAGATAATGTTTTGTTAACCTTCTCCAAGTTAATATAAATGTATATTGTATTTATGTTGAAGCTGTCATGGATACTTCTTAAATTCAGCTCACTTTTTGGCACACTGTATACAATACCAAACAATTTTTTTCAGCTGTCAAATAATGGGTCCGCCACCAACTGAAGAAATACAATGCCTTTTGGTGGTATTAAGTAAAATTTACATACAAAAGGTACATTTCAGATTTTTTGATTTTTCGACTTTTATTTTTGGCGATTAGACGGAAAAAAACAAAAAAAGAATCATTGAAATCGGTCAAGGAATTATCGAGTTTAAGCAGACTTATCCACAGCAATTAATGGTGCGATGTAAAATTGTCATACAAAACACAATTTTCGCTTTTTTCGATTTGTTAACCTTTTTTTTGGGTTTTTCTGAACTTTTTATTTTTTCTAAACCTTCCTCGTGATTAGACGAACAAAACAAACAAAAAATCATACAAATCGGCGAAGTAGTTCTCGAGTTTTAGCGTGACTAAGACACAGCGTTTGATTTTTTTATATATAGACTAGCTGGCCCGGCCAATGTTTTGCCATATAATGTATTTCTTTCAGATGTTACAGTGTCTGCATGCCTAATTTTAAGAAAACCGGTTGATCAGTTCAGAAGATAATAAAAATTATAGGCTTTAGTTCTTTCAGATGTTACACTATTTGCCCACCAAATTTCAAGAAAATTAGTTGATTAGCTAAGAGAAATAAATTTTAAGAAAACCGGTTTATTATTAAAAAGTTATAGGGAACGGGCCTTTTACCCCTCCTGCTTCACGCCCTAAATGATAAAAACTATAGGCTATAGTACTTTCCAGATGTAACAACATTTATCTGCGAAATTTCAAGAAGATATTGGGAGGGGGAGATTTTATCCTTCTTGCCCTATTTCACATTCTATTCCCTATTTCCTTTCAGATGTTACAGTGTGTGCATGCCAAATTTTAAGAAACCCGGTTGATTTGTTTAAAAGATTGGGGAGGGGGAGCTTTTACCGCTATTAAACTATCTCACGACCTATTCCCTATTTTCTTTCAGATGTTACAGTGTCTGTATGTCAAATTTTAAGAAACCCGGTTGATTTGTTTAAAAGATTGGGTAGGGGGAGCTTTGACCTCTATTGCCCTATTCCACGCCCTTAATAATAAAAATTTGAGGCTATAGTACTTTTCAGATGTTACATTATTTTCCTGCAAAATTTCAAGAAAATCGGTCGATTTGTTAAGCAGATATAGGGAGGGGGATCTTTCCCTATTTCACGCCCTGTTACCTATTTTCTTTCAGATGTTACAGTGCCTGCATGCCAAATATTAAGAAAACAGGTTGATTTGCTAAGACGATATAGGGAGGGGGAGCTTATGCCCTATTTTGGCGTCCTCTAGCGATATAAAATATACTCTACCTAACAAAAACATATACAAAATGAAAGGCATTTTGTTGATATTTGTGTGGAAATATATAGGAAAATCTAAATGCCATATCTCCGGAACCACTGGGCTGATTTCACGCAAACTTTGCATAAACCATCTACAGACTATCCCCAACGTACCCCAACGTTTTTGTTGAAATCGGTCTACCCGTTTTCGCAGTTAGCAATTTTAGCTAGCTTGAGTAAAATATCATGGCTCGGTTCAGTTTAAGCCGAACTTAAATGATTTTCAGGAGGGGAATTTATATTGGAGCCATGGTAAGTTGTGAAACACTCATCCCAAATTCTGCAGAGTGATTTCTGGTATTACAAACATAAATTTCAATGCATTTCAAAACAGCGGTGAAATAATTTTAAGCGTTTACAGCGAATTTTTGAAGGCTGCTAAATATGGGATCTAAGGTTAATTATAGACCGTATATCACAAAATTCATAAAAAGTTTTCTGGCCATATGTAACTAAGTTGGAAGGAATTTTACCACAACAAATATATCTGCTACGATTTAAAGCGTATTTAATAAATTTACCAGAGTGGGCTTAATATGGGGCCTTTAGTGAGTTATGGGCCGATCATCACGATATTTATTAGTGTGAGTAACGAAGTATTGAATTTTATTCCGATAGCATTATTTTTTACGGTCTTAGGCGTACTAAACTGTTCTCCGAGAGTAGGGTTTTAATGGGGCCTAGGGTAAATTATAGACCGAACTTCAGGAAATTTCACAGTGTCATTTCAAGTTCGTGCCAAATTTTGTTATGATAGCGTTAATAATTACGGTTTTAAGGGTTCTAAACTTTTTTCGGGAATAGGGTTTATATGGGGCCTATGGTAAACTATGGACCGATCTTTACGGAATTTTACAGTGTGATTTCGAATAAAACGAAATTTTGCAAAATCTTATGTCATTCCAATGATTCTTCCACCATTAATGTTAGTTTTTGTAACAAAAGGATCAATTTTTTAAGGTGATGGTTCCACATTTTGATTCATTGCTCTGATCCTACTGAATCGATTTTGCTGGATTTCAATCCCAAAATGCTAAGGATAACTACAAGCAACTTGACATCAAGTTTGTTATTTTATTTTCAGTTTTTCGAAAGTGAGAGTGTTTTCAACAGACGGACAGACGGACAGACATGGCTAAATCAACCTAGAATTACTCAAGGAGCCAGAATATATATACTTTATGGGGTCTGAGATGAATAATAAAAAAGTTTCACACGGAATGACAAACTTAGTATACCCTCTTCACAACTAACCATTTTATGAAAATAGAATTGATATTGAGAAATGTTTGGCGTTATTCCCCATTATGACACGAAGCATAGTCAAAAGTATGTTTTTTGCAGACACCTAAAGATTAACACACACGAACGACATATTTTAATTTACAGGTTTAGAAAGAGAGAGAAAGGGATAAAATCCCTGTAGTGTTTTAACTGGATTCTCACTACAATTCCCTGCATTTTGTGGGCAAAGTCGCATTTACCCCGCATACTTTTCTATACCTTCAAAAACCGCCTGCTTAAAGCAAAAATTTAAGAGTAACTTTACATTTGGTAATTATACATAAGATTGTTTTAGCCTTAATAATGCTAAAAATGGCCCATAGATAGTGTAAAAGTAGTACACAATTGAAAAATGGTGAGTTAGACAATATCTAAAAATAATATATCAAGTATCTTAAATTCATATTAAAAAAACAGCCAAACTTTTACGCCTTTTTCACAAAAAATATTTAAGCTCTATTAAAAGTTTATTAAACAAAAGTCTGACTCGAGGATCTGTTGTAATATAAGTTTTTGTTTAAACTACCTACTAAATGTGTGTAAAAATGTTTGTGCACCTACAATTACAAATAATAAGCGTTGCTGCTCATCTCCCAATTTAAATATTGTTGTGAGGGTGCACAAATTGAATGAAATACACTCCAGGCAGTTTTTGTTTTATTCAAAACATTTCAGTGCAGTTAACTATGTTTTCCTATTCTCGTAGTACGGTTGGGCCAAAAGTCACGCCTTAAAATTTAATAACGTTTTTGTTCATTCTTATTTTTTATTGTTTTTTTTTTATAATAATATTAACTTTGCACGACCTAAATTTTAATTATGAAAAATAATATCAGAGAGATGACCTCCATTTTCATCGATGCACAATCGGGCTCTTTAGCAGGAGTTTTTCATAACTGCACGCAAAGTTTCAGGCTCTATTGCCCTGATCTCAGCTTCAATGTTGTGCTTAAGCTGCTCTATTTCATGGGGCTTGTTAATATACACTCGTTGTTTGAGATAACCCTATTGAAAATTATAAGGGGCAGTTAAGTCGGGTGAACGTGTTGCCCAATTTCTTGAGATAATTCGGTCTTCACAAATTGGAAAAGTAAAATTCTACCACTTTAGTTCGTTGCTCAAACATTAAATTTTGCATGGTTTTGTAACACGGTTTGATGATTAAAATAATAATAAAAAAAAGTTATTAAATTGTTACACGCAGGCGTGACTTTTGGTCTACCCTGCATTTAAAATGTGCAATCAGTTAGAATTTGTGATGTTTACTTGTGTATCGCATGTGGCATACGCTTACAAGAATATTTTTTGCAAAAAATTGTTGTACATATTTGTTTTTCGCTCTGTCATAGCTGCATTTATTTTTCATTAATTTTTGATAGAAGTTTTTATATCTGCACTGTCACAATGGTAAATCATTCGTGTTTTACGTTCATACGTTCAAACAATTACGTTAATTTGTCTACACTTATCTTCAGTATTTGTTTGTGATATCTACACTACAGTAAGGCTTGCCAACCGTACTTTATAATAAAGTATTGTACGTTATTTCGAGTAATTGTACTCTTTATGAGAATAACAAAGTACGCGAAAATACTTTATTTCGCATGATTATATATATCTAGAATTCAAAATAGTTTCACGTTATATTAGTCAGGGTTTTATTAGTCATAAAATTATAATACTTATTGTACAAGTTTTTTTTTTAAGAAAAACTAAAGAACAACTAATTAACCCATTTCCGGCCGCGAATCATAAAAGTAGTCCGATTTCAATGAAATTTGAGTTCTTATCTAATTTGGGGCTCCTGAATTCAAATCCGTTCACAAAATTCGCAAGCGCGAACGTTGGTCGCTATTCAACATTAATTTTTTTACTTTGTAAGTTAAAAAAGTTTTTTTTTTAATTGCATAAAATATATTTAAACACAAGTTCCTTTCAATTTCATAAAACATGTTTATTGAAAATATAAAAAATCATGGTTTTTGTATTTTATAAAAAAAATACTTTTATATATACAGGCACGCTTTAAAACGTTTTGGATGTAAATATACATTGCATTTTTTGCACATCCTTTTTATTGGCTTTCTAAAGGTTTTAATCTGCAACGTCTAGTTTTTCCATCTTTCTTTTCAGTAGGAATGTATTTGCAATCTCGGGAATCCGTCAGGTGAGAGGTTAAAATTCTGGAGAATTCTCCAATCGTTAAGATCATAGCAAAAGTTATTTTGCTGTATCACGAAAGTTTTTTTCTCCTTTTTTGCCATCCTTTGACAGCCCAACGGCAAACTAATATATTGTTTGTTTGATCGAATTGGAAGTGAGAATCATTCAATCTTTCAAGGTAATGTCTATCATTTTGTGTGCATAGTTATTTGATCCTTTTCTATCAGTACACCGTGTCTACTTAGGATCTTTTATCTCCGTATGGAAGTGTTCGTTATTTTGACACGTTTTGTTTTTCTCATGTCTTATCCAAATGTTGATAGTTGATCAGTAATGTCTATATCCTACATACATATCCTGTTGATTTCAAATATATATACCCAGCAAAAACTTGGTAATGACATGCCATTACTGAACAACTTACTTTTTAATGACTACTTCATACCATCTGCATTACATAGAACTAGTTTGGTAATGGCTGACATATAATCTGATACCTAAGTACTTGTGTATGAGTTGATTAACGAAATTTATAATTCATTCGTAATAAAATGCATCTACGGTTGAAGTTTTTTCAAATCTAATACAAATTGATTTAAAATATTTGTTCTTACAATTTGTTTTTTTTTATTATAAATAAAAAACAATTTGTAATAAATTTGAATATGAAAAATTATGCTGTACTGAAATTTTATAGTCATGACATGTTAGTTGTAATTTTGGTGACATCGGAGTAATAAGTTATTTAAGTCCCTATTTGTAAGCGAATGTGGTAATGACTTATTTAACTCCCTATTTGTAAGCGAATGTGGTAATGACTTATTTAACTCCCTATTTGTAAGCGAGGGTGGTAAGTAGTTGCCTCCAATAATTTAATCTCATATTTACGCTCTTTATTGAGTAAAAAACATCGTTTTTTTATACAAAAACTACACTGCCCCGGTAGACTAGCTGGTAGTGAGCTAGTCTATCAGCACAAAGGTTGCGCGATCGAATCCCGCCAGAGACAGAAAAAAAAATAAAACAAAGTAAAATAAAATAAGAAAAAATAGAAAAAAAACATAAAGTAAAGTAAAATAAAATAAGAAAAAATAGAAAAAAAATAATTTAAAAATAATAAAAAAAATTTTTTTTTTAAGTCATGACATGTTAGTTGTAATTTTTGTGACATCGGAGTAATAACTTATTCAAGTCCCTATTTGTAAGCGAATGTGGTAATGACTTATTTAACTCCTTATTTGTAGGCGAGGGTGGTAAGTACTTGCCTCCAATGACATCACCGTGTTAAAATAATGAGTTAAAATGCCAATGTATAAGTAGTGAAGAGTCGTTATATTAGCTTTTTAACTCATTACTTTGCAATGTAAGTTTTCGCTGGGTATATATTTAAAACGTTCCAAGAACTTCGTGCAAAACAGTTTGATCATTTTAAAACGAGGTAAGACATACGTACAAGCATGCATGTAAGTTTGTATTAGAAATAATAAAATTAAGATAAACATGCGATATAATTTAGGGGAATTTCATTCTCGTCTTTGTATTCCTAACCTGTTGACTCACCGATACTATCTGGTGAAAGCACACAAACGGTGTCTTCACCATCATCTTTATTCCACAATAATGCCAAATTTTTCTTTAAGGTAAAAATTTAACACGTCATATATTATTCAAAATACGATTCCCATCCTTTAAGACACTAAAAACACAATTTAATTCACAACTAAGAGACAAAAATCTTAAGACACAGCTCTTCGTCAATCCACTAAATATCTTTCAACACGCAGCCAAAAGTAAATTTTATATGTTGAAAAGCAGCCAACGTTCGCGCTTACGAACACCAATATTTACCTCAGTCTGAATCAACTTTGTTGGATTTTTTTTTTTTTGTAGTTTTTAATTTTGATTTAACTATTTTCATTCTTTGCTGTAAAAACTGCATAGTTACAATTTTAATTTTTGGACAATTCATACATATGACTGGCTGAAACAATTGTATGTATACCTCTAAAATATGTGGTGTAGAAAAACCATGTACAGTTAAAAAATAAATTATTTTTTATTAAAGCTAAGAGTACATACGGTACGCATTCTATAAAAATTTAGGTATAGCAGTTCAAAAAAGCAGAAAAAAATTCCGATTAAAATGAACAAGTTTTATGTTCACAAGTGCGAACAGAGGATGGAAATGGGTTCAAATTAGTCAGGACCAATTTGTTGATGTTTTTTATATTGGCAGGACGATTTTTCGAAAAAAAAAATTAATCTGACAGCACTATTTCACTTGTTTGTTTTGTTTGAGTACAATAGCTGCCTATTTTTAAAACACGAGTGCAAAATTCTTTCAAATTACTGCCTGCCATTTCTTAAGGGGGATCCCATTCAAAATGTTTAATGCAGACTAGAAATATATTGAAGAAAACATACCATAACAGCCAAGGAGTTGCCTTAACCATTTCTGGAGACATAATTGCCCCTTATCACCACTTCTTAAGGGGACTTCCATACAAATATTGCGTTTTATGAAATTTGTAAATTACATAATTAAAATTTTTCTATTTTTGTGTATAAAATCAAAAGTTGTTAACAGATTTTAATCATGTATAGCTTGTTTTGTTTGAAGCTTTGTTTTTTATATGTCTGGAATTTTTTATACATTTTTAACAAACAAAAGTTTCGAAATTTTGCAAAAAATTATTTTTGTTGCCAAAACAAATTATGTTTCTAAAACGACTGCGCAAGTTAGATACAAATTTAACGTTTTAAGGAAATTGTATTGCGGATTTTTGTTTTTTCTTTAGTTATTTCAATAAGCTGAACCGTTTTTGAACCGGTATTGGATTCGGCGTACCCGAATTGGGTTAAAGCGCCAGTTGTCCGGCTTCTCTCAAGGAAAAAATGTCAAATTCTAGCACAGATAAATTCGCGAAAAGTAGTAAAAAACGTTTTTAAATAAACCAATAAAAAGAAATTAACTGTACTTTATATTTATACTGGGTACTTTTTTTTTCTTAACCTTTAATACTCAATGACTTTAATTGCAACAAAAAAAGTTGGGAACCCTAACTACAGTATAGAGTTTGAAAATGTTTCACTGATTTGAATGTGTGTTCAAATAGAATTGTGCACGCTACTACTAGATTTAAGATTTCAGTGTATTTATCGATTACGTACTACCGGGTACCTTAGCACTTTCATACTTAAAAAAAAAAAACACATAAATTTATGACAATCTCACCCGTGTGACAGATTGCGAGAAATTGATTAAAAAATGAAAAACAACTCACACACATGAACAAAAATAAATATATACAGTCAGATAAACAAACATTTAGAATATCCAATATTTTTTCTTTAAAGTTCTTTAAAGAAGGTTAAGGACTTAAAAAAACAATAATTTAAAACTTTGTCACCAGAAGGAGACAGGGAGAGGTTTTTACTAAAGAGCGCAAAAAAAGATGACAACTAAAATGTTAGTGTTTGTCATATAACGGAGTCAAAATTTGTTCTTGCTTGTGTTGTTTTGACTAAATTGTATGTAATTTTTTTTTTTTTTTTTTTTTTTTTGTCAATGTATCTCTGTCAATATACGGAAAGCAAAAACAGGAAGACTAAAAAACTCAGTTAGCCCTCCTTCCGCATTTCTGATACTTTTCAAGCAGTTAAAGAAAACGAAAGTATGTGAGTAACATAGAAGGAGTAATTGTAACCATTTACACAGAAAAAATTAAAAATTTACTCACCAAATTCGTAGAGTCAAGCAAACAATTTGTTGAGTTTGCACCTAACACCAAAATGATTGCCTGAACCCATGTTGTGTAACTTTAGTGCGAACTTCTCGCATCGAAAAGATGTGAAACAAAATAGTCCATAGTTTCTTGAATAGTGAGAAAAAAGTGTGTCTGTAACTCATGTCGAAAACTGTCAAAAGAGATTACGTCGTTACGTTATAAATATCATAATATTGTACTCGAAGCCGATGTGACATTGCAGGTGTTGGGATCGCCTGTCACACATATCGTTGACGGCGACCAAAATTAACTAAAACTGAAAATTTTTCAACGGCGGCAGCGAAAATACAAACGTCGGCTTTACCAAATAATGTAAATTACGACTTGAATGTTTGTTGTTTGCAAACAAGCTTTGAAAAATTCGTATATTTTATATGTAAATATGTTCAAAGCAAAATAATTAAAGAATGAAAAAATGTGCCAAGAAGAAAATATTATTATTATTGTTTGCATTTTGCATTTTAAATAGTTTTAGTGTTAAAATTGTTTCTTGGCCCATTTTTTTCGTAAATTTATTTGACAGTTCAAAACTAGAACTTTTCCATTAAAAATGTTACAGTAGTGTGACCGCAAGTTATATGGGCAATATTTTTTTCGTATTTTCACTTGTCAAACCCCTTAGAATGATTCTAAATTAGAAAAAGATATGTATACAAAATTTTAGATCGTTTGCATAGTTATTAGCCGTGCCTTGAGCCCACAAAGTTTGCTAAAATGCTATTTTTCTCATTATGGGTCGCTTTAATTGTTGATAACTTCCGTAATATTTATTTTAGAGAAAAACCTTATTTACAAATATTTTAGGGCAATATCTTATAAACTTTCTTGTACATGAATATTTTATCCAGAAAAAAACCAAACAAAAAAATAACACCGAAATTTTCACATATCTTCGCATTCTTTGCCTGGTGATTACACTAGGGGACATATTTTCAACAAAGTCGTCACCAAATGATTCTGACAGCTAATCTTTATTTAAAACTTTCCTATGAATCCGAATATGAAGTCAGAATTGTCGAAAGTATAACAGTTTTTTGTGATATTCCAAAATAACCGTTATTTGTATTGTTAAAAAAGATGATGTGACTGAAATGCAAATATCTTCAACAATTTTGAAAGGACTATGTATTTCTTTCTTTTTATTGAGAGGTTATAAAATTTATTAAATAACCATGGGTCGTTTGAAGACATGAGTCATTAAATGGCAGAGTTATAGTGGACAAAACTTCAAACTTCATTATAAATTTTATGATTTTGTTCAAGTTTGCTTCTTTCAAGTTTCAAGGCAAAGAATGCGAAGATATGTGAAAATGTCGGTGTTATTTTTTTATTTGGTTTTTTCTGGATTAAATATTCATGTTAAAGAAAACTCATACAGAACAACATTGTTAGTAAGATATAGCTCTAGAATATTTGTAAATAAGGTTTTTCTCTAAAATAAATATTACGGAAGTCATCCACAATTAAAGCGACCCATAGTGAGAAAAATAGCATTTTAGCAAACTTTGTGGGCTTAAGGCACGGCTAATAACTATGCAAACGATTTAATATTTTATGTATATATTTATACCCTTCACCACAGGTGTAAAAGGGTATATATAAGTTTGTCATAACGTTTGTAATTTCCACAATATTGATTTTAGACCCCATAAAGTATATATATTCTGGGTCCATATGAGAAGAGAAGTTGATTTAACGATGTCCGTCTGTCCGTCTGTCCGTCTTACGTTTGATATGTGTTTTCCGGATAATCCAGACATGATAGCGGCTAGGTTGTTTTACATTTATGTCACATATAGTCCACCATTTCTTGCTATTGAAATTCAGCAAGATCGGTCTACAAATGGCTGAGATATGATCAAAAAACCACGACTGCCTCTAATTTTTTCCAAAAATCCCTTGTTGTTGTTGTATTTTTATTGCTTTTTTCTGTATATCTGGAGAACGGCAAGAGCCAAAGTTTCCAAATTAGGTACAAACATTAAGGTTGTCAATACACACCACCCTACAAAATGTGGGCGGGATTGGAGAAGTGGGCGTGGTACCTCCCGTACAAAAAAAATTAAAAATTTTATAAAAACCTAAATTTTAGGGCTGTCATATGTCCTATGGATATGACTTATATACCAAAATATCGGAAATTTTTAGTAGAAAATTTTATAAAAAACTCGGGAAAATCGGTTCAGATACGAAAAATTTATGACCAAAATATTAATTTTTTTTTGAAAAATACCCATTCTCAGGAACCATAGATCTTCCCGAGTCCAAGTTTTATAGCCAAAATAACTCATATAGTCCACCATTTCTTGCTATTGAATTTCAGCAAGATCGGTCCACAAATGGCTGAGATATGATCAAAAAACCACGACTGCCTCTAATTTTTCCAAAAAAAACCCTTGTGGTTGTTGTTTTTTTGTTTTTTTATTTGAAACATGTACACATGCTTGTACATGATTGTTCGCTTTAATTGAAAAATACATACCTACAAATTAAACTAATAATATGACGAAGTATTTTCTATTATAATGCTTTATTATTAACAAGGTTAATAGCTCAATGGTCTGGGCGGTTGCCCAAGAAGGTTTGTTTGTTATATTGCCGGGGTTCAAATCTCGGCATCTCCACCTTTACCAAACAAAAATTTTTTAACTTTTTCCATAAATATTTCTATAAACGATTTTAAAATTATTCAGCGATTTTTGATTTTTTCATTTTATTGACAATATAAATATGCATCGTTCGCCTTACATGTGAAACAAAAAACATATTTTACAATTTGTTTTTGGCTTAAATTTAAATACCTAAGTATGTACGAATATGCAAAAGTTATTTATGTGTATTGGTAGGCATTGTTTTCATGATTGTTGCTTTTTTTTCAGTTATAGAGACGGATTGTCTCTTCTTACATTTCAATTCAAAAATCTTACACGTGTTGCCATATTATTTTTAAAAAATATTATTATTTCTAAAAAAAATCCCATTTGTTATTTGAAAACAAAACATTCAACAATAAGTATTTGCGTACGTAAATGTTTAATTTAATCAAAAAGCTAGAAACATTTAAGTTAGGATAATTTTATTGACGAACCCAATGACATAGAAACAGATCTTAAAATTTGTTCACAGCTTACTCTGACATTAGGCAAGGCAAAGAAATGCTAAAAATTATTTTGAAAACGCTACAAATAATTCTTAAAGTTGTTCATTATATTGTTTTAAATCCTTATACATTTAAGTGACTCATTTTAAACAAAATTAAAATAAATGGTAATATTTAAACAAGTATTTAGGTAGATTTGATAAAGCATCAGATATAAATACCACAATTGGTTAACCTTGAAATTGGAAGGCCCTCTAATAAAAACAAAATACAAACGGTTTTATAGCTATTTTGATTTAAAAGACATATTTAGACCAGATTATTTTTTTTATATTTTTAAAAAAACAGTCATCATTAATTGCGTAAAAGTTAGTTTATAACAATTTATTTTAGTTTTAATCGCTAAAGCGGATCATACACTTGCAATAAAATTGTTCAATTTTACGTATTGTACAATTATATCGCCAATGTGTATGCGATATTCGATGGTAGCACAATATATTGGCAACAATCAAAAGACTTTTGATTTTTATTGCACAACGAAAAGAAAGTGAAATGTGTTGGCAACATTGTATAATGCTGTTTATGCTATTCCTATAGTTTATGTTCACCTTTTTATTGAATGAATGAAACCATTGTGCGACTTATTGCATAATATAGGACAAAATTTAAATTATATGGCGAATATCATATACAGTAATATTGCAAGTGTATGGGCCGCTTAAGACTATTTCATCCAACTTTAAAAATTAATCAAAAGAAGCTTAAAACATTTTTCTAAAAAGCTAATAAAATGCCAAATGGAAATTTTACAGCTAAATCTAAGTTTTTTGTGCTGAATTTACTTTCAAAAATAAAAAATTCCCACACTACTTAAAAGTCTTCATTAAAAATCGCCCAAACATGCAGGCTTATCGTCTTGTAAAAAAATAAAATGAACATTTTTTTACAATAAAATAAGAATTATCCATTTCCATACGAAATTTCATTTTGACTACAACTATTTTTTTTAGTCAAAATTTATTATAATTTATTATAATACATAAAAAACTTAAGTTATATCAATACCTATTCTTCAATTTTTAAAATAATTCTAAAAAAGCTAGAAACATTCAATTAAAATGCTTAAAAAAATGCGAAGCGCTTAATGAAAGTATTTTAGCTAAATTAAAATTTTTAATTTAAGTAAAGCTGCAAAATTGCCAAAATGGTCACACTGCTTAAAAACCATACAAACAAGCAGGGTTATCCACTCTAAAAAAAATTGTATTTAGGGAATATTAGAAATGCCCTCATCATATAATTTTACGACTACAAAAAACCGCTAACATAACGAACAGTCATCTAGTGTCGTCAAAATATTAAAAGCAATCTTTGCCTTTTTATTGCTGACATTGATAACATATTAGTCACTTTTTTAGACAATTTATACAAAAATATATTCATATATACCTATATACGGGCCTGTTCTGAAATCACACCTGTGACTTTGTGGTGTTTTGAAAGTCATACCGTTGTTGTGTTTCTTGGTGTGCTTTCTGCAATTGAAGATCACACAAAAACGGGACGCTAAAATATCACACGTGTGATTTCAGTAGGCACATGTGATTTCAAATCACGTGATTTGAGTTAAAGTGATTTTCAGAACAGGCCTGATAATATCTTCTGCACAAAAGCGATTTAAAAGCATACGCAATTTAAGCAATTTCTTGGTATGTTTATGTTGTATTATTGATAAATAAAAAACATTTAAATTGGTTTGCGACTTTTATTAACCAAAACGAAAGTTTACGTTTCAAAACGGTTAATGGTAACCCTGTAAAATAGTTGTTTTTTTTGTGGTTTTTTTCATTTAAAATACTTGCGGTAAACTTCTTTTTTTTTATACCCTTCACCACAGGTGGAAAAGGGTATATATAAGTTTGTCATTCCGTTTGTAATTTCTACAATATTGATCTTAGACCCTATAAAGTATATATATTCTGGGTCCTTATGAGGAGAGAAGTTGATTTAACGATATCCGTCCGTCTGTCCGTCTGTCCGTCTTACGCTTGATATGTGTTTTCCGGGAAAACCAGACATGATAGCGGCTAGGTTGTTTTACATTTATGTCACATATAGTCCACCATTTCGTGCTATTGAAATTCAGCAAGATCGGTCCACAAATGGCTGAGATATGATCAAAAAACCACGACTGCCTCAAATTTTTTCCAAAAATCCCTTGTTGTTGTTGTATTTTTATTGCTTTTTTCTGTATATCTGGAGAACGGTAAGAGCCAAAGTTTCCAAATTAGGTACACACATTTAGGTTGTCAATACACACCACCCTACAAAATGTGGGCGGGATAGGAGAAGTGGGCGTGGTACCTCCCGTACAAAAAAAATTAAAAATTGTATAAAAACCTAAATTTTAGGGCTGTCATATGTCCTATGGATATGACTTATATACCAAAATTTTTAGTAGAACATATTTTATAAAGAACTCGGGAAAATCGGTTCAGATACAAAAAAGTTATGACCAAAATTAATTTTTTTTTTTTTAAATACCCATTTTCGGTAACCATGGATCTTCCCGAGTTAAAGTTTTATAACACAAATAAATGTTAAATTTCTTGCTAAACACGTCGGTATATAAATCTGTCAAATCGGTTAAAAAATGGATTAGTTATAATCAAAATACTGAAATCCCAAAAGTTACTCTTTTTATAATTAAGTTTGTTTTTTTTTTATAATTAAGTTTGCTTAAATATATGTACACATATGTAGGTATATATATATATGCCTAAAAGCCAATTTAATGGAAATATTATTTTTAAGCACGTTGGTATATAAATCTGCCAAATCGGTTAAAAATGGTTAAGTTATGTGCAAAATACTCCAAAAAAGGACTAAAAACATTAACATTTTTATAAAAGCTAAAATTTTAGAGCTGTATTATGACCTATTCATACGTTTTAGATATCAAAATATCGGAAATCTTTAGAAAAACTCGGAAACTTAGAAAAAAAGTAATGTCAAAAATATAGTTTTTTTTTAATACCTATTTTCGTGAACCATAGAACTTCCCGACTACAAGTTTTATCACCAAAGTAAATGGTAATTTTATACTTTAAGATGTCGGTATGACCAAATACTGAAATTCGATCACAACTTAACTTGCTATATATTAATTAAACTTTTAATATATTTAATAGCACGCAATCATGTGCAAATAATTAAATAAAACTAAACTATATATATTTTATAAATATACATATATATATACATATATTTAAATATATATATAAACTTCTGTTCTTTCCAAACCATGGTGAAGGGTATATAAGATTCGGCATAGCCGAATATAGCACTCTTACTTGTTTTTTCTAATTTGGAATCATTCTAAGGGGTTAGCCAAGTGAAAATACAAAAAAATAACGGCCACCCTAATGTTACAGACACACTTTTTCTGTAAATTGGCGAATATATTCCTTACGTGACAGCTAGTACTCGAAAAAGTTACAGACACAGTTAAGTGAGAAAAACAGCTGTTTGTTTCAACATATGGCATTCTTGTTTCATTTCACATACGTATTTCAATCGAAAAGTTTATGTACGAGAGAGTTACAGATCATGGGCACTGATTTCTAAAAGTTGTAAAAATTTAAAATTGTGAATTTCAATTTTGATAAAAAAAATATGATCAACAAACTGCCCGATTTCAAACAATGTGATAATTGAATTAACTTCAAAAATAATTAACAAAAAATCTATATTTAATTCAAAAGCCTTAGGTAATAAAAAGTAAACAAAAACAAATTAATTGAATTGAACAAACTAGTAATTAAACTATTTATAAGATTCAATTAAAGTTGTTAATGAATGAATTAAAATATATAATTGCAATTTGAATTAAAAATTATTTAATTAAGTTTTGTAAAACTAAAACTAACTTTGGTCACATATAAGTAATAAAACCCACTCATTAAACACTTAAATATGTCTAAACTAAAGCCAATTATTATGCAAGTTTAAGTAATTTTATTTATAGGAAAAAATTTATAAAGATTTTCATTAACTTATCTTATGTTTTAAAAACATATTTTTTAAAGCAATTAAAACGTTTATTGAATTAAACATACATTTAGAGTTTTTGTTCAATTAAAAAAAATAACTGATTCAAGTAACACATTAATTGCACTATAATAATGTTCCACTAAATTTTTAAATTGATAAAAAACCAATGAAAATTTTTTCGGTGTAAATATTGTTCTAAATTTTAACAAACACATAAATTCTTTTTGAAGTGTGCGTTTGAATAATTTTTCACATTTTGTCTGCTCATTGAGTGTAAAAAACTTGAAAATATCCTCGCTATTTTATTAAATTATTTAAGACACTCATTTTTACTTTGGACTGAGACTTTCCCTTTTTCTTTCTTAAATAAATTATTTATCGAAATTCGAATTTGTTGGAGTAACACTTCCATTTGGTACGAATCTTTTGGTTGGGACAATGTTGTTTTTTACTTCTACGAAGAAAACAAATAAGGCAGCCACATAAAGATAGAGGCAAACAAAGACATTAACCCCGAATATAGTAAAGAATGTGGGAAGGTGGAAAATTTCAAAAAGAGAGTACAACAGTTGCGAGTGAGCTGTAAGACCACCTGGGGTTAGCTGTTTCAATTATTTAAAGCTTCATACATTCTAATTTTAAAATAAAAAAACTCTTTAAAAAATATCTTATATCCTTGCAACGACAACGTCTGTCGGGTCAGCTAGTTTTAAATAAAATGTACAACTTTTTTGTACTTTTCTTTTGAGTTACTCGAAAGTGAACGTGTTTCAAGCAGACAGATAGGGGCATGGCGAAATCGACGCACAGTGGCTGAAAATCGTTTTTCATCGGCCAAAAATCTGTAACTTTTGAACCGATAGAGATAATTTTTTTTGCAGGAGAGAAGACTTCTTGAACTTTTTTACAGTTTTAATTTTGTTAAAATCGGTTTAGTAGTTGTTTTATTTAAGGTCAAAGTTGAACTTTTGATGTTTTTTAGCATTTAGTATGAAAATGCTAATGATTGAGATTGAGAATTATGGTATTTTTTATTCAAAAAGTGGGATGTTTTTCAGCCCACTGTTTTAAGAACTTTTTAATCTACATAACTGCCAAATTTCATTAATATATCTTTGTTCATGTCAGATTTATAGAATGTCAAACCTTAAAAATATTATTTTTTACTCATATTGAAATCGCTTTTATACATTTACACTATATAAATAATAATTTTAATGTTTGACATTCTATAAATCTGACATGAACAAAGATATATTAATGAAATTTGGCAGTTATGTAGATTTAAAAGTTCTTAAAACAGTGGACTGAAAAACATCCCCATTTTTGATTAGCAAATACCCAAATTCCCAATCCCGGAAAACGGCTTTAAAAATTTCTTTTGTTCAATAAAGGCAATACAATTTACCACTCGATATTGATCAGAATTTTCTAGAAAATAATGGACATATTAGAACATTACTGTTCTAATTGTATAAAAATCGGTGGGTTGAATTATTAGAATTTTTTCTGAAATTATTATTTTTTTTTTTTTTTTTGTTTGAAAAATTTGATTTGGAATAGGGCATATGGGAGTAAAAATGTCAAACTGACTATAAATTGTTTCTACAAGCATACACTTAATGTTTTCTTTCGAAAAATATAAACATTTTTATATATTTCTGGAGAAATTCGTATTCGTATTACCATTATATGCATATACATTCGCCTCGTATATGCCACTATACCTTTAAAAAAAAATGCATAGGCATGTTATAATACCTAAGATCATTTTGTGAATAGGTGTCTACATTATCAACTCTACAACAGGTTCAACTGGAACCAGTTCCACTAGTATACTTTTAAGATAAAAAAAATAAATAAGTGTAAATTTTTAAATTTGTATTTTCTTTTTTATTTAAATAACAATAAGGACAAAAAACATATTTTTTGCTTAAGTAACAATAAAAGTTAATTATATCTACTATTCATTCGGTTGGAAAATTGCCTCCAAATATTCCATATTTGGTTTTGTATTACCTCTGTCCTGTAGCAGCCCTTTTGCTTCTACATCTAAGTCCCCATGTTCTATTTTCCATTGACTTGGAATGCTAGAGACGAGCGGATCTGACGTTGCCAACAATATATTAAACTGTTATAAAAAAAGGCCAAAGTTTAATTAAAAACTAAAATTCTTTATTCGCAACCTAACTCTTCCAATATTCAAGCGCAACTAACTAAATGTAAAAATAATTTAACTTTAACTAATCCAAAATTGAAGTAGATAACAAATTAACGGATCTTATAAAAAAAAATATATGTATAAAATATTATGTACATTGTATTTATGTAGCTTGTATTACGCATCAATTTAATTATTAAGATCATAACTTGAATACCGTAAGATCGTAAATTTACTTTAAATCTCTTTTGCTTTGATTTTACTCATTAAAAGCTTTATAATATAAAATGATGAGAGCAAATGATTGTTTCTTGTTTGTCGTAGTTAACTTAAGCTCAAATTTGCTTTATAATAAACTCACTCAAATTGACTTAAAAATATAGTTACAGTAAGTTACAAAATTAGTGTACAGTAACAAAATATAAAATAATTTGCGCTAAATAAAATAGAAATATATTTTGTAACATACTCCTCCCCAACCAAGAACGACAGTTCTTAAATCAGTTGAAATATAGGCTTACCGGTGGAAGTATTTTAGTCGAGTCTTTTAGACTCCGCTATGCTTCTACTCACAGCGAAAATTGTAAACCTATACTTTGTTGTTGGCATCTCCCTTATGGTGTTCTTCCAAAGATGGTTTGAAAACGTTATCTGTAGGGAGTAGACATAATTTTGTAATAGGTCTCTTAAAAATTTTTTGTTTAGCTAAAATTGATGCAACTCTTACGCGTCCATCCTGGCCAGGATGGATTTCGTGAATTCTTCCTAGACACCATTTAATTAGAACTAGATCGCCTACCTGTACATTTCTCTGATTATTCAACCATTTTGGACGAGATTGTAGGCGGTTTAAATATTCGGAACACCATCTTTTCCAAAAAAGTTGTTTCATTTTTTCTAAGGCTTTCCAGCGAGATAAATGTTGAGTATTTACGTTAAGTAAACTTTCATTTTGAACACATACAGCAGGTTCCCCTATAAGAAAATGTGCGGGTGTTAATGCGTCACTATCAGTAGGATCGCTAGAAAGAGGGCAAAGTGGTCTTGAGTTAAGACATCCTTCGATTTGACATAACAAAGTAGAAAGTTCCTCATAACTTAAAACACGGTCAGTCATGATACGCTTAAGGTGATATTTAACGGATTTAACACCAGCCTCCCACAGCCCTCCGAAATGTGGTGAGGCTGGCGGTATAAAATGCCAATTTGTCCCAATATATGAAAGATTATCTCTTAGTTCGTCAGGCAAAGACTTTCGACTTCTCTGGTACAGAACTTGTAACTCTTTTGCCGCTCCCACGAAGTTAGTTCCACAATCAGAGTACATGTCTGTACAACCACCTCTTCTGGACACAAAACGCCGAAATGCAGCCAAAAATCCATTTGTGCTAAGATCTGATACTGCCTCTAGGTGTATGGCTTTTGTAACCATACAAATAAATACACAAATATACCCTTTGGATAAGACTGCCGATCGCAACGTTGAATTTTTTAAGACAATAGGTCCAGCAAAATCTACGCCACTATGCTTAAATGGTCGAGTCATATTAACTCGAACTGAAGGTAAATTTCCCATAATTTGCTGGGAGGTTTTAGCGCTGTATCTAAAACAACGAACACAATTACTTATTATCTTTTTAGCTATTTGATTACCTGAAATAATCCAAAAGTTACGATTTACGTATGACATAGTCAATGACAAGCCTCCATGTAGTGTTTTCTGGTGAGAGTCCAGAATAATCAAAATTGATAATGGGTTAGTTTTACCAAGTAAAATTGGATGTTTTAGGGAATATGCTAAATTTGAGTTTTGCAATCTTCCGCCAACTCGTAAAATTCCAGCGTTGTCCACAAAAGGCATTAGTTTTAAAACATGTTTATTTTTGACAGGCAGTCCAGAATTTAAATATTTAAGTTCAACATGAAAATCAATTAACTGGGTTTGTTTTATAAGCGAAAATAATGCATTTTGCGTTTCTCTAGTAGTAATAACTCCCAATATTTTAAATTTATCCTTTTTACAGTTGTTGAAAAATCGTAAGCAAAGTGAGCAAATGCGTAACAACTTATTCAAAGAAGAAAACTTTGCCAGTATATCGGGATACGTTAATTCACGACAAACGTGACTGACAATTTTTGACTTACGCTCTTCTAGCAATGTTTCAACATTACAAATATTTGTTGGCCAACAAGAAGGAGGTCCCTTTAAAAATTCTGGCCCATGCCACCACATCCGGTTCTTCACTAGATCCTCAGGTAAAATGCCCCGGGAAGCGACGTCTGCTGGATTGTACGCTGACGGAACATATCTCCATTGCTGGGTATTGGTATGTCGCTGTATGTCCGCTACACGATTTGAAATATATACGCTCCATCTTGACGGATGCTTTCTTATCCAGCTTAACACTGTAGTGCTGTCGGTCCAGTAAACAACGTTTTCTATCGCGATATCTGATAAAGATTCCTTAACCCTTTGAGCTAATTTAACTAAGAGAGCTGCTGCGCAAAGTTCCAGGCGAGGTATAGTTACAGTCTTTACTGGCGAGACCTTAGTTTTTGCCTGCAATATATTAACATATATATTATCGGAACAACATACCTTTATATACACTACTGCGGCATAGGCATCAGTTGATGCATCGCAAAAGCAATGCAGTTCCACTAAAGACCTAGGATCGTAATTAAGCCACCTTGATATTTTTATCTCCTCAAGACATTTTAGTGTCATTGTGTATCTCAACCAAGTACTCTTTATATATTCCGGAACCTCAGAGTCCCAGTCTAACCCCTCCAGCCATAACTTTTGAAAAAGAATTTTTGCAATTATGGTTGAGGGTGCAAGCCATCCCAAAGGATCAAAAAGTTTTGCTGATTCGGATAGTATTATACGCTTCGTAACTTTATTAGTTAATGGAATATTGACCCTAAATGAAAATGTGTCCGAAATAGGTATCCACTGAATTCCCAATGTTTTTACCATGTTATCGCGATCGAATTCCAGTGAAACTGAATTCTCTCTACACTCATCAGGTATTTGCTGCAAAAGTTCGGGAGAATTAGTTATCCACTTTCTAAGATTGAATCCCCCACTACTAAGCATTTTACATAAATTTTTCTGAATAGAAATGGCTTCATCCAATGAGTGTGCACCAGAAATAATATCGTCGACGTAGGAATCACGTGTTAAAATTCTAGACTCAATCGGAAACGAAACAGAATAATCTTCAGATAATTTTTGCAAAACCCTAATTGATAAATAAGGTGCTGGAGTAGTTCCGTATGTAACGGTATTCAACTCGAAAATTGAAATCTCATCAGAAGGACTAAAACGCCATAAAATTTGTTGAAAACGTCTATGATTTTGGCAAACTTTTATCTGTCGAAACATTTTCTCAATGTCTGCACAGAACCCTATCCTATGACGTCTCCATCGTATTATTATCTGGGACAAATCGTTCTGCAAAGCGGGCCCAGAACATAAGCTTTCATTAAGGGAAGCTCTTCCCGCTATGTGGCTACTGGCATCAAAAACTACCCGTAATTTAGTTGTTGTGCTCTCTTCCTTTGAAACCCCGTGATGAGGTAAGAAATACGAGTTCCGTTGAACCTGAGCTGGATAACTACCCATATTCCTCATGTGACCCAATACTTCGTACTCCCGCATGAAATCCTTATATCTTTTGCAAAACAATGGCTGACTAGCAAAACGTTGTTCTAGTTGTATAAATCTTTTATAAGCATTAATATGATTGTTATCCAAATCAATGCACGAGAGCCCACTAATTACCGATTTAAATGGTAAATTAACGATATACCGTCCATCACTGTCGCGTCTCGTAGTATTTACAAAATACTGCTCACATGACAATTCCTCCTTAGTCAACTCCCTTTTCACCTCAACTTCCTCCTGCTCCCAAAACAACCTCAAAGTCTTGTTCAAGTTAACCGTATGGACCAACACAGTGGGATGCGGATGTTTCTGTGTGGGTCCAGAAAATACCCAACCAAACAACGTATTCTGGAAAAATAAGTTTTTTAATTTAAAAGAATTTCCAGGTATTATAATCGAACTTAAAATATCCGAGCCAAGAATAATATCAATCTGGTCAGAATGATCAAACTGAGGATCAGCTAATGTTTCCACTAAACCATGGGGTATCGAAAATTTGCCAGGAAGAACGTTAGGTGTATAATTCGTTAATTTACGAAGAACTAACGCCGCACATGAAATTATCGGTCTGTCACCCATAGACCATAGATCAAGAACAACCCATGATTTACAATTATCAACTAGGGACTCACCTACACCCTGTACTATACAATTAGATTTGTGTCTATTAAGTCGTAACAGTTGTACTGTTCTCTCCGATACTAAAGTACCCTGGGATCCTGGATCCAAAAGTGCCCGAAAAGGGAATTTTCCGTTTTCACTATTTATCATTAAACGAATAGTCGAAAGGATTACGTTGCTGAACAAATTTACGTTGTTGGACGAAATTTGTGGATTCATTGAAGATGCGTTTGCATCATTCTTTGGAATTGCACCCGAATTGTGAGAACTAATAGAACCATCCAAGTTATCCCTATGTAAAATGGTATGATGTAGTTCTCTGCATATATTACAACGGTATGTAGATGGACAGTTATCGTGGTGATGACCAGATGCAAGACAGTTGCGACAGATACCACTATTATTAACAAATTCTTCCTTAGAGTTGACAGGAAAAGCAATAAATTTGTAACATTTTGATAAAATGTGCTGTTTCTTACACAATGAACACGAAACTGGTTGCCTTTGTGTTACCTGATTCGTATGAAAAACAGTTTTCTTTGACCTTGATGGAGTCTCTTTTTGATTATGGGCTTTCTTCATGTAAAGTTTCGAGAGTTCTAAAAGTCCTCTCAAGAAAATTAAACATTTCTACAAGACTAGGTACACTGGTCGATGATTTAAGAGAATGTTCCCATTCTTTACGCGTCGATAAATCTAGTTTTTGACCAATTATCGGAATTAAAAGAGGATTCCATGAAGAAGTATCGAATCCTAAATTACCAAGTGAGCCAATACACTCTTGCGTAGTATCTAGCAATGTTTTTATGGACTGAAAACTACCGTCAGATTGTGGAATATTTAGAATTCTTCTAACTAAAGCATCTACAATTACACGTTCATTATGGTATCTCGATTTCAACGTAGACCATGCCAAATCATAATTGGCCTCGGTTGCACTTATAGTCTTAATTAAGTTGGCAGCTTCCCCCGAAAGGGTGCCCTTAAGATAATAGAATTTTTGAACCTTTGAAAGATAAATATTATTATGTACAAGGTTCATATAAATGTCTTGAAATGGTATCCATTCCATGTATTCTCCGGAGAATTTCGGTAAAGAAATCTTCGGAAGTTTTGCATCAATGCTTGCAGAAGTATCTGCATGAGCGGAAGGTATTGCAAAGGTACTTGCATAAGCAGGAGAAGATATTGCCCGTTCAGGAAGAGCATCAAGTATTTCACCCTTGAAGCGCAGAAACAAATCTGAGAAAGTATAAAAACACTCTTCCTGAATGTAAGGCACCTCAAGTACATTCATAGAGGTTTCGAGGACCATATTTCCAATCTTCTCGTGATTCTCCTTAAAATTAAGATTAAGGTCGTCTATTTCCTGAAGTATACTAGTAAGATAACCCTTAGTCTTCTCCTCCTTCAACGAAAAGCGAGAATGCAGTTTGGTTAACTGCCCTATGTAGTCACGTTGCTTCTCAATAATTTTGTGCAAATCAGACATGGTACTAATCTGATCACGGGAGAATTTGAACAGAAGGAGTTGTCTATACAAAAAAAGGAAAAAACGTATTAAATTAAAACAACCGTAAACCAAATTAATTTTAAATTGACATCAACCAAAATTTAGAATTTGATTCAACACGAAATATTTAAAATTCTTCTAAATTATACTCTTTAAAATTAATACGGTGGTACTTCACGACTGTTTTACTTAACACATTTAATTCCCGGGTTTCGGCACCAATAAATTATGTTATAAAAAAAGGCCAAAGTTTAATTAAAAACTAAAATTCTTTATTCTTTAACTTTAACTAATCCAAAATTGAAGTAGATAACAAATTAACGGATCTTATAAAAAAAAATATATGTATAAAATATTATGTACATTGTATTTATGTAGCTTGTATTACGCATCAATTTAATTATTAAGATCATAACTTGAATACCGTAAGATCGTAAATTTACTTTAAATCTCTTTTGCTTTGATTTTACTCATTAAAAGCTTTATAATATAAAATGATGAGAGCAAATGATTGTTTCTTGTTTGTCGTAGTTAACTTAAGCTCAAATTTGCTTTATAATAAACTCACTCAAATTGACTTAAAAATATAGTTACAGTAAGTTACAAAATTAGTGTACAGTAACAAAATATAAAATAATTTGCGTACTAAATAAAATAGAAATATATTTTGTTTTTAGAATCTCGTGACATTTTTCTGGTATTGTGCTCCCAATAAATTCTCTAATCTTTATTCCTTTTTTCGTGGACTTCCTCTCACAGATCTCCTAGTGGTACTAAATGATGCCTAATGACATCCTCTCCATGATTAAGGATTTTATGAACTGTTGCAGACATATTTCTCCATGTATATTTGGTAGTATATATTCGTGCTGTTTCTTTGGTATAATCCCCAAATTTTCTATAATCAATTCGTTCATTGCATGCAAGTACATCAATGATTGTTTTAAATCTTGATATAAGACTTATATTAACAACTGTTATTTCAGATGCTTTTTTGGGATCAGAAAATAACTTGCTGTATTCCCATCATTCGTTTTGCCTGATCCTTGTTTTGGTTGGTCTATAATCAACCCACATTTGCGAAATTCATCCTGAACATGCTTCTTTTTTATACTTCTTAAATCCTTGTTGGTGTCATTGTTTCTTATTGATCCTGTAGTTCCAAAACCCAAATCACAACTGATTTTTAGTATGTGCTCTATAATTTGTATTCTTGTATGTAGCGGCGAAAATCCAAATTCATATGCATTAGTATTATCTAATGATTTTTCCGGGACTTGGTTTAATTTTTTTGATGTGATTTGGCATATAATGCAGCTGGATGAAGCCTTTGTGTCAGTCAAAGCCTGGCCTACTTTTCCACCTATCATCGTAAGCACTTATTGTTAGTTAACTTCAATTATATGGCCATATATTTCTAATTCTAATGGTAGAATAAAAAACTAAAATGGGCTAAAGTAGGATACGCTTAAAATCCCACAGGTATTGGTAATTATATAATATAAAATACCTAGCACAACTTGGCTTGGTACACTTATATTTCAGTCATATGAATAGCTTAAATAAAAAGAGCAAAAGAAATGTTGCGAATAATTTTACACAAATTAAAAAAGTGTTCTATAGGCTTGTCCAATCAGGTACAAAAGTGCATTTGTGTTTAAAGTGGATACTTTCACCTTCCTAGAGCTAGTAAAATCTCTCTAACCCCTTTTGACTTTCATAAATTCTATTCTTCTGAACTTCAATTTGACTAAAATATAGAACCTAAAAAAATATTTAATAATACACCAGGTATAATCGGTACAGTAATACAACATAACATTGTTTAAATACTGCTTTACTACCAATATAACAAATGTTGAACCCACTATTGATAACAGTTTGACATAAAACATAAGAAAAGAAAAATCGATATAAAATCAAGCCAAAAAATCCGTTTTATCCGAATATCTCCAATTTAAGCATATTTTTTGTAACTCAGCTTAAGTTTAATTTTTTTTTGCAATCCATAAATATATTTTTGGTGAATTTTTTAAAAGTTTGAATTTCCGAGGTTTCCAATTTTAAAGGTCCGCAAGTCACTCTCCCGACCCTCCATGGACCCGTGTTCTTTCAATTCAACTTAAAAGCAACCCGACCATGACAGTTTAAAATTTCATTCAAATATGTTCAGCCGTTCATAAGAAGCAAAATAATTTTTCCAAACAAAACGTTCGTAAAACATTGTGTTATATTTCAGTCATATGAGTAGCTTAAATAAAAATAGCAAAAAAAAAAAAAAATTTGCGAGTAATTTCATTAAAATGAAAAAAGTGTTCAACAGACAGCTCCAAACAGTTGAACAAGTATATATCGGGTTAAAGAGGACACTTTCACCTTTCTGATGGTACTAAAATCTCTTTAACCCCTTTTGACCCTAACAAGTTCTACTCCTCTAAAATTCGGATTTAACTAAAATATAGAACCTGGGGAAACATTAATTAACACATCAGGTATAAATGCTACAGTGATGTAATGAACTATTTCTTACAGAATACAATCCCACTAACATAACTTAAAAAAATTTCGACTAATTATTGATAACGGTTTGCGAGAAATCATAATTTAGTTCTGATCAAATTTACAAAAATTAATTTTTTTCTAAAACAACACAAAATATTTTTTCCCAGCAGCATGCCACAGCTACAATTACCAATATTTTAATCTAGTTTTTTGGATACCTTAGTTCATATATGTTTGCTATCGAATGGCATTAACATTTTTGAAATCGGCGATGACAAAAAATTGGACTTTTGGCCGATGAAATTCAATTTTCAGCCACAGTGCGACGTAGAATTAGTAAAAGAGCTAGAAAATATATACTTTATGGGGTCTAAAGCTTAGTCTAGACGATATGTTGAATCAGCAAATGTATGCTTACACTCATATGCTTAAAAATAATAACAAATGCCTCAATCAGCATATTCAATATGTTAGGTGTCTAGACGATATGCTGAAAATACTAATTTTTTTCAAATTCGTCATATGCCAGCAAATAATATTTCAGCATATAATTTAGCATACAATTTTTGTGTCTACACGAAATGTTGAAATTCGTATGTTGAGTATTCAGAACATTTGTTTAAAAATTACAAATAAATTTGACAATTCTCTTTTATTATTTAATTTAAAATGTTAATAAATTATCGCTTTTAGTGCAAACGGTAATATTTTTAGTGTATAATTATACTGAATAAGTAAGAGTGCTATATTTGCCAAATCCACAGAGAGTGAGAATACTTGAAGAATGGAATTTATACGGGATCTAAACATTTTCCATTAAACCTTACAATTTTATTATTTGCTGCAGTTCTGGGCCGACCCTTAAATATTGATTTGTATGTATATTCTGCGGTATGATGTATTTTTTTCTGTTAGGACCAGCACTCAGGGGATGACCCCTACTAATGCATTGCATTGTGTTGGAACTAGGAAAATAGGTTGTGGGAAGGAGGATAGAGGGAGTAGTGTTTGTGAACATTCGACCACATAAGGATGAGCTCTTGAGGAAAAACGTGTATTACGAACAAACGTACGGGTTTCGGGAACCAGATCCCTAATTTCGTCGTAACGAAAAAACAGGCAAATACAACCCACATTGCGTCGGTGCTCAAGGGAGTCAATAGAATTGGATACCCTACTGTCACCAATGACAACCTTCGCCCTCTCTTGCACACGGCCGAGAAGCTCCAAAATAGACTTTGAAGCACCGGCCCACACATGAGAGTTGTATTCCATACGCGGTCGGGTATAGATGGTATAAATAGTAAGGAGATCAGATGGAGTGAAGTATATCTTACACAGTCTTAGGAAATCGAGGCACTTGAATGCTTCTTTCGACACCTTGAATATATGTTCTGTCCATCGGACATCACATTGTATCCTCATGCCCAGAACATCAAGAGATTCTGATTCCTCAATTATTATACCACCCATATATAAAGATGAGGCACCTTGATTTGTCGCACGTTTATGCGTCAGCACGCAACATTGGGTTTTTTTAATCGTTTTAAACTCCCGCTTTATACGGGATCTATAGTGAGCTGTATGCCGATTATAACACAATTGCATCGTGTAATTTCTAGACATTTAAAGCTAAATTGGACAACATTTTGCACCAATGTCGAATGATTTTCCAGAGTGGGCTTTTTATTGAGCCTATAATAAATTGTGAGCAGATCTTCTTCGAATTAAGTTGTGTGTAGTTCTATGAAACTATGGTAAGTGGAGGGTAAAAAAAGGCATGCGAAAAATTTAGGAAGGACTTGAAGAAGCATATTTCCACAACGTAATTTTGTTTAATTTTACTATTACAAATATGAATGAATATTTTTTTCAAATATTTGTTTTCCACACCTAAATAAACTTAAATAAAAAACAACAAACTTGATTAGTACTGATGAACAAAAAAAACCAAATTTGTTTCATTTCTTTTGCAACAAAGAAACAGAGTCAGTCCCAAACCCTCTGATTAAAGCAAACAAACGAGAAAAAAAGAAACTGAATTCAAAACTTTAATTTCCACTCAATAAAGCTGTAAGAAAATAGAAATATTTATGTGTTACTTTATGCTCATGTACGTATGTATATGTATTCGTAAGTATGTGTTTTAATACATTTATATATTTATTTATTTCTCATCTAATGTTAAACTTATGTGTGATTTGTGGTTAGAAAATAACGTTTAGAGAACTGTGGCAAATTCCCCCATAAGGAAACAAAAAATAAGATTGTTACATTCGGCGATGTCGAATTTTTTGTTACCCTCGACAAAAAATTGAAATTTTTCAGGGGTCACCATTTCTAATCAAATAAAATTAATATGTTAAAGTTTAATGACAGTGTTCCAATTTGTTACGGTTCAAGTTGTTTTAAAGGGTTTTTCGGATGAGGGGTTTTTATTGTACCTTTAAATTTCAAGTAACGATATGAAAAGAAATCTATTTTAAAAAAAAGATTTTCAAATATTACAAAATTTTAATATGGCAGCCATAACGAAATTATGGTTGCCTTCGATCGATTAATGCACTCAAAATATTATGTAGTTAAATTCAAACGAAAATTCATTTTAAACAAATTAAAATTCATTTAAAAATCGGATCATTTACATTTCATTTAAAACAAGTGATTTTTCATTAATTTCAAAATTTTTTATTTATTGAACTTCATATTCCTTAAAATTGAATAGTTTTTACTTTTAAAAAATATATTTTAACCGACAAAAATCAAACTAAATAACAAAATAAATACGGAAAAACATTATTTTTTGGTAGTTTGTTTTTTGAATTCGTAACTATAACTATATTTTTATTCAATTTTAACAGTACGGAAAACGAATTTATTAACCCACAATCAGTTTCTGTAATAATTTTATGAGTGTGGTTAATATTAAAATGTTGTTTGTTATTAATCAACTATAACATGCATTGAAAAGAAAAATCAATCCATCCGTACTCAAATCAATCCGAAGCGGTATCAATAGTACTGTTCGTACAGATTTTCTTGAATCGAGTACAGAAAGATTAATGCAAGTACTACAGACTATTCAAGTGTGAAATACTTTACTTATCCATATTTCATCCCGAATTCGTACATAATATAATCCAAAAAAGAGATTGATTAAGGTAAAACTAAGATTGAATCAATCTCAAAATGCGCTTGTTTCAATTAAGTTGAATTAATCCCAAATTCGCACTTAAGATAATCCGAAAATGAGATTGAATCAATCTCAAAATACGCTTAATCCAATTACTTTAAGTGTAATTGAATTGATTCTAACCTAAAACAGAAAGAGAATATTATTATATTTGATTGACTTACCCGTTTTACAACCTCCAGATTTTTAATATAAAACACCAGCATCATGCCCGACATAGTATCTACTTTCAAAATTTTGTGTACCCATTTAACTGAAAATATAAACTAAATAGGAAGTTTTGCTGTTTACTTTTCTTCTTGTTCTGTTGTTTTTGTTGTTTCTACACAAAACAAGCAAATCGTTTTTTACCTTATTGTGTGGTGTTGTTGTACTTTCTAACACAAACAGCAGCGTATGCACGGATAAGACTACGCATAGAATAAAGTAGCTGAAATTGACGGAAGCTATAATAATAAGTTATATGAGACTAAAACTCACACTTTGTACTATTTAACTCTCAGAGTGACAGCACCAACCAAAAATTCAATCTGTTTTTTACTTGGGCTTAGAATTTTGCATTTATTTTAAGTAATTCCGGGAATGATTTTCTAAAGTTATCCCATTTAGGATTGTTTTAAGTACGTTTTAGAGTTATTCGTACCTAAAGTTTTAAGAACGACTCGTACTTAAAGTAAGTAACGTATGCGAAAAAAATATGAACTGATTTTCAACCATCAGTGCAAAAATAAAACAAATTCTATATATATAAAAATAAGTTGCATTGTGTTAGTAATTGATGTTCTCTGAAATACGTGAGCCGATTTTGTTTCTTATAATAACGGTCTTCACATGTGTATTGGTTCTTGAGTTCTATCCATTTTAGTGAACACTGCATTCATTTCAAAACATGTATTTCTATTCCCATACAAATATCAACAAAATGCCCTCCATTTTGAACTCCTCCGAAACGGCTTCACCGATTTTTATGAAATTTTGATGTGTATTTGTTAGGAATGAGAATAGGTCGTAGAGTATATTCTACATCGCTAGAGGGCGCAAAATATTGCAATAGGGGTAAAAGCTCCCACTCCCCAATATTCTGAACTAATCAACCGGTTTTCTTAAAATTTGGCATGCACACAATGTAACATGTAAGGAATAGGGTGTGAATTAGGGTAAGAGGGCTAGAAGCTCCCCCTCCATATATCTTCGTAACTTATCAACCGATTTGTTTGAAACTTCGCAGGCAAATAGTGTTACAGTTGGAAAGAACTATAGCCTATAGTTTTTATTATTTAGGGCGTAAAATAGACCAAGAGGGGTAAAATCTCCCCCTCCCTCTATCTTCTTAACTTATCAATCGGGTTTCTTTAAATTTGGCATGCATACACTGTAACATCGGAAAGAGAACAGGGCATTAAATAGGGCAAGAGGGGTAAAAGCTCCACCTCCCTATATCTTCTTAACTTATCAATTAATTTTCTTGAAATTGGGCAGGTAAATAGTGTAACATCTGGAAAGAACTATGCCTATAATTTTTTCTTAAAATTTGGCTAGCAGACACTGTTACATCTGAAAGAAATAAGTTATATGGCAAAACAACGTTTGCCGGGTCAGCTAGTGTTATATAAAAACAAAATATGTAAAAAGTAACGCACTTTCCCTTTAACTACTTGGCTAGAGACCAGTTCAATAAATTGATTATAAGTAAGTTGATTTGTACATTTTGTGAAAATAATCCTCATTAAAGAAAATTTGAATTTTTTGGTCATTTTTCTAAAATCCAAATTGAAAAATCTTTTGTGTATAAGACAGCAGTAAATTTCGAAAGTAAAAAACCGATTTATAGAAAACTACGATCCGGATAAAATTTGTGATACAGTGCAACCAAACTCGAGCTATGTTGAAGGTTGAAATTGCCGGATATATTTCAGAATCTTACTATGCGTTGTCAAATAAATGAAGAGTTAAAAATTAGAAGTACGTAGCACATATCAGAGTAGTCAAATATGCAAAGAAACCCGTTCCAGCAGTCTCAGAGAACAGCCAGTTATCATCAAACATCTTGTACGGGCTTTGTAACCATTTTTTTTTTTTTTTTTTTTTGCTGCAGGCTGGCCATGAATCGTATCATGGATGACGGGAGCTTCTTTACAATGGAAGCTCATTAATGGACACCAATTCAAGAATTTTAGGCGATTTTGAAAAAAAATTTATTTCTATAGGGATAGGAACCAAGAAACCTAGACTGTTTTATCACTCAAATTAAATGGATGTTATAGAAAATGCACACAAAGCTGATTCAAGAGGTGAAAAAAGCCCATCGATGTGGCTGAATATCTTTTTGTAAAATAAGTTTAAGTTGTGTATTTTAACAATTGCATATTAACTTTGATTTTTTAATACCTGTAGTGGAATTCTCTAACTTTTCACAACTAACGTTAACGTTAATTTTACCGGCACAGTTTATTGCTTACGGTAACAATACAGCAATTCAGTAACTCAATTTAAACAACATAGCTAAAAATATCAATCAAGTGGCATCTTTGTTAATTAATTAGTATATTTAACGAACACTGCAAACTACTTCTCGTGTGGAACGACTTAAAGTACTTTCGAAACTAACAAAACCCCATTTAGGATTTGATAGTCTAGCGAAAATTGCAAAAAATCGGAAAATTTGCAAAAATAGCGAAAATTTTTAACATTTCAAAAAAGCCATAAAATTGATTAAAAGTCGCTTAAACTATAAGGAATTGCAAAAATTCGGTAAAAATTATTAAACTAGCGGAAATTCGCAAAAATTTGCAAACAGCGGGTACTTATTAAAAATCGTTAAAGCTCTAAAGAACCACAGGAAAAAATCTCTTATAACGCGAACATGGATAAAATTCGCGAAAAATTGCAAACTTGGAAAAAAAAACCTTAAAATTTATTTGAAATCGCTTAAAAAACAAGTTGTCGGAATATATAAAATTTTTTTGCAAAAATAGCAAAAATTCGCGAAATTTTTTAATATTTCGAACAAACCATAAAATTTTTTTAAATTCACTTAAACTATAAGGAATGGCAAAAATCCGGTAAAAATTGCTAAATTAGAGGAAATTCGCAAATATTTGTTAACAGCGAAATGATGGCAAAGTCTACTATTTATTAAAAATCGTTCAAGCTGTAAAGAATCAGAAAACTTACAGGAATAAAAAGCTTCTACCGCGAACGTGGCTATAACGCGAATAATTGCAAACTTGGAGAGAAGCAAAAAAATTTATTTGAAATCATTAAATCGGTTGAAAAAACAAAATGTCGGAAAATAACAAAAAAAAAAAAAAAAAAAAAAAAAAAACAGCGAAAATTCGCGAAATTTTTTAATACTTTAACCAAACTATAAAATTGATTTGAAGTCACTTAAACTATAAGGAATAGCAAAAATTCGGTAAAAATTGCTAAATTAGTGGAAATTTGCCAAAATTAGCTAACATGATTGGAAAGTCTACCACTTATTTTTTGTGCAGAAAAGAAAACACTTTTAGTGATTTCCATAAGCTGCATTTATAATGTAATATTTTGAATGCTTTTTGGTAAATTCGCAAAAAAAAAACCAAATTGTTTAATATTATTTTTGCAAAATTTATGTAAATAACGTGAATTTTAAAAATGTTAATGAGGCTTTTATTCGCCAAATTTTTTGTTTGTTTGCTTGTTTTTTTTTTTTTAATAACTACGAATTTAAAAATAAACAATGAAAAATATTTTGCCGTTAAGATAACTTAAATACCTGACGTTAAGATAGAACTTAGCAGTAAACGTTATTGTTAAAAAAGTTACTGAATAAAATTTACGTTAACTTTGCTGTTAAATATTTTTAACAATTCAAATTATGTTAAAATTGAATAGAGAATCGCACTACTGATATAAATTTTTTATTACTGCTAATGCTTCACTACATATTTTATTCCGTATACGTTATAAAAAACTTAATTTACCCGAGTGTTTTTCTTGCTGTGTGTTGCTTCTTCTTATTAAGGATAATTAGTTGAAACCAAGGATCTTGTGATTTTGGGCTCTCCGAAGTGGGCGGGTCAAATTTTTCTTGGTTCATATTTGGATTAATAATTTTTTTTTTTACTAAACATTTTATACCGCATTCTTATTTCTAAGACTAGACATAATTTGACACTTAAACTAATTTTTTTTCTATTGAGTATTTGTTCAAAAAAAGAACATGACTAAACGACTCAGAAGTTCACAAGGACCTAGAATATGTAATGTTTAGTGTTTAAAATAAATATTTCTTAGTGTTACACATGAAAAGAGAAACGTTATATGTCCTCAGTTCCTTTTTGTAGTGGTGAAGGTTATAAACTTGAATGTGTAAAAAATGTTTATGTGTGCGTATGCGTGTGTGTATTATTTGTTGTAAATAACATATAATTAAAATAAATTAATACAATTATAAAGAAAAACATGCAAATATACTGCGATAAACGTACACTTACAAGCACACTGACAGTTTATTACGATTTATTTAGAAAAATATATATTAAATTATTTGTAGCTGATAACAAACTTTAATTGAGATTATTTATGTGTGTATAAATACGAGTTCAGAACATACATGTCGATTTATATTTCAGTAAATGTGGGAGTATACTGGTGTGATAGTGTGTGTGCGATTATCTATGTAGGTGTTATTGTTGTAACACTAACATTAAATAAAAACTGTTTTTTTTTTTATTTAAGGTTTATTTTGTTCCGAGTATTGGTTACAATTATACCATTTTATCTTTTTTACATGAACTTCAGTTCAAAAATTTATTATTTGATTATTTACCATACATGTGGTTTTAACAAAATCTAAATGGATATTCTTGTTTGCAAAATGCGAGGGTTACATTAAAAGGCTTTACATTATCAATGCCTTTGAATATAATAATTTGAATAAAAAAAAGTCGCCTGATTCATTGATTATATGTATATTCACATATCCGTAGGACCACAAATACAACGTATGAACGTAGTAGCGTACGACGCAGATACGTTGTCACAATAAAACTTATGATATTTCATAAAAAGGCACTTCGTAGCTGGCGTAAACGTTCGAGCGTATATACATCGTACGTCGACTTAAATCTTATTATTTATACTACGCCGGTTACGACTTTAACTCAAAAGAAAAATCTTGAATCAAGTACAGACAGAGTGATTCAAGTTCGGATTTTCAATCGCGAGATACTTAACTTATCCATATTCAATCCCGAATTCCTATATGTAATAATCCGAATATGAGATTGATTTTAGAAAACTAAGATTGAACCAATGCGAATAATTTTTAGCTGCTTGTGTGGTGTTGTCGAAGTCTGCTACAAACTTTGATAAGCAAAAGTTTAATCTTTCTTTTACTTGGCTTAAGAATTTCAAACTTATTTTAAGAAATTCCAGGATTTATTTGCAAATGTAATAATCGGCCGAAGTATTCGCTTAATTTTTCCACAAGCATTTGAGAACTAGGAATCAATCCATATAGCAGGGTAGGGCTGTTTGCAAGAAAATTTCGCGCAACTCAAAAACGCTTTAGTTTATTGGAAAACTAAAAAAACCGAAATTCCGCAATAAAATTTACTTTAAGAAAGTTGAAACTTTTTTCTTTATGTTGGCTTTGGTTTTCGATATATAATGTTATTTCGAAAATTAGGGAGGTTGCACAACATATATTCGCGTAACTCAAAAACGCTTTAGCTTATTGAAAAACTAAAAAAAACCCGAAATTCGGCTATAAAATTTACTTTAAGAAAGTTAAAACTTTTTTCTCCATATTGGCTTTGGTTTTCGAGATATACCGTTATTTCTAAAATTAGGGAGGTTGCACAACATATATTCGCGTAACACAAAAACGCTTTAGTTTATTGGAAAACTAAAAAAACCGAAATTCCGCAATAAAATTTACTTTAAGAAAGTTGAAACTTTTTTCTTTATGTTGGCTTTGGTTTTCAAGATATACCGTTATTTCGAAAATTAAGGAGGTTGCACAATATATGTTCGCGTAACTCAAAAACGCTTTAGTTTATTGAAAAACTAAAAAAAACCGAAATTCCGCAATAAAATTTACTTTAGGAAAGGTAAAACGTTTTTCTTATATGCGCAGTCGTTTTAGAAACATATAATTTTTTTATTAAAATTTCGGAATTTTTCTTTTTAAAAATTCATAAAAAATTGAAAAATGCAGCTAATTTTATGCAGACATATAAAAAACAACATTGCAAACAAAACAAGCTATAAATGACTAAAATCTGTAAACAACTTTTGATTTTATGTATTCACAAAAGATGTGGCGGTTTAATAAAATTTTTAAATTAATTAAAAGTTTTCGTCTTTTGTGAATACATTTAATCAAAAGTTGTTAACAGATTTTAATCATTTATAGCTTGTTTTGTTTGCAATGTTGTTTTTTATATGTCTGCATAAAATTAGAAGCATAGCTGCATTTTTCAATTTTTTATGAATTTTTAAAAACAAAAATTCCGAAATTTTAATAAAAAAATTATTTTTTTTTCCAGAAAAAAAATTATGTTTCTAAAACGACAGCGCATATAAGAAAAACGTTTTACCTTTCTTAAAGTAAATTTTATTGCGGAATTTCGGTTTTTTTTAGTTTTTCAATAAACTAAAGCGTTTTTGAGTAAAGCGAACATATGTTGTGCAACCTCCTTAATTTTCGAAATAACGGTATATCTCGAAAACCAAAGCCAACATAAAGAAAAAAGTTTTAACTTTCTTAAAGTAAATTTTATTGCGGAATTTCGGTTTTTTAGTTTTTCAATAAGCTAACGCGTTTTTGAGTTGCGCGAACATATGTTAATCTATCTATACAATATATAATTTCTTAGTATGTCAGGATGTTTGCATGTATGTCCTATTCTTTCCGCAACTTTCTGAAGCCATCTGATGACATAGGAAGCTGAAATTTGGCACACTTGAAGTACTTTCTCTGCGGAAGATCGTAACGAAGCCATTTCAACTTTTCAACTAGTATAACTATAAAGATCTGATAGAAAATATGTTTTTTTTATAATTTTTTCTTTCTTACACCAAACCTCATATTTTAAGCAGCGCAAACAATTAAATTTAAAAAAAAATCCCATACAAGATGCGACCAGTCTAATAAGCACGAATCATTGTCGAGTCTTTTTTCAAGCGCGCAAGTGATAAGTCAGTTTTTAATCGTCAAAAGTACTCGAGGAAGACTTAGTTAGGGGATTTTTGATAAAACAGTCTTCCAAATACTAGTAGGGATTGTGCATATCTACACAAGAATGCCTTTTGAATCATATATATTTTATTAAAATTGATAGACGATAAGATGCTAAAAGTCCGACGACAATTGTAAGATTTGTGGTGACTTCCATACTCTTTGTACTGAAGCAAATAAAAATAATTGGCCTTTGATACTTTTGAACTCAGTCTTTTTTTTTATCTGATTAAAGTCATGCATATAACGACTATTTAATGCGTAATTAAGTAGCGTTTGAAACAAAATATAATTAATAATTAAACCAAACTAGGACTCTGCAAGGCGGCTAAAAATAAAGGTTACTGCAAAAAAAAAATCGTCAGCTCAGAATTGGTTTGACCTACCTACCATTTTTAAAAAAAAATGAGTTAGGTATTTGAATCCAAAATATGTTTCGCGAAATTTTTTGTGGTTTCTGAGAAATAAAGCATTAATTCAGGAAATTGCATGTTGAATTTTATGTTTTGAGGTCAAATATTAACGATAATTAAAAAAATACCAGTTGTAAAACTAAAAAGCTGAAGAAAGATATTAAAATTCCCGTATTTCCCATTTTGGTACTATTTTTCCCCCCATTATAGTATCAAACACTGCAAAATGCAAAATGTTTTGTTAAAAAAGTACCAAAAATAGTTACGATTTTTACCCCTTAAACCTTCGAATTTCGAAAAAGTACCAAACTTGTATTCGTATTTTTTTGATAAGTTTCGAATGTGGTATAAACTTTATTTCTAGGTTTATTGGATCAAAAGATAGATGGGCTGACAAAAACGTACCAAAATTCAGGTTTTACCCGTTTTCACCCTAAAAGAGCCGAATTTCAAAAAAGTACTAAACACTTATTTTTTAAAAGAACAACGAAATGAATTACAGTTTTTTTGTATCTCATTTAGTTTTGGAGATAAAAGGTTTCCGAATTTACCCTTTTTACAACTTAACATTCGAATTTTTAAAAATCCCGTCTTAGTGGATCAATTTGGGGAGAGATCCACCTCCGGTCCAAATTTTCAGTCTTTACCTGCAGGCGTTTAGGCTGTACGATGATAAATGAGTCAGTCACTTACGCAATAAGTATACGTATGCAGAACAAAAAGCCACATTTTTAATTTTTTTTAAGAAAAGTGGCGTATGCGGCACAAAACAATATTTTTCATTTTCCAAAAAAAAAAAAATTAAATTCTAACTTTATTCATGAAGGTACGCAAAAATGTACAATATTCTTCAAAACATATACCGCAAGCAGTGGTGAAAATATAAAAAATTCTATCGGGTACATTTTGAGAAATCTTCATGTAAATCTTCTTTGTCGTTTTTCTGCACTCCGACTTTTTGGCATATGCGCCAAACCAATTCAGAGCTGACGATATGTACCGTTATCTGATAAATAAAAAGCCGCAGAACAAAACGTACTTTATCGAATTTTTTGACACATTGGTTTTTTGATATTTTTATAATATTTGGGTCGAATTCTTTAAGAAAAAATCTAGTTAGCATATTTTTTTTTACCAAGAAAATGGGTTATAAAAAAATTGGTGCATAACAAAACGTACTTTTTTTATTTTCTTTTTTCAATACGTGCTTTTTCATACTTTTTTCCATTTCTTCGCGTAGTTGTTTTAAGAACATAACATTTCTTAATATTCTTAATTTGTTCGAAAGAGAGGCCATCAAACAGACTGACACTAGTTTTTGATATGCCAAAATGCCCAATTCAAGAAGCTTATTACTCTCGTCAGCTAGGTTTTTACAATTTTTGTATTGTAGGCGTTGATAGCAAAAATCCATCATTTTACTGCTGGACTGAAAACCAGACTGGTCGAGGATTTACGGAAATTGGTTCTGTCTTGCTTCATTTTTTAAATGCTGCCTCCTTAAAAGATATTAATTTTATAAGATTTTTTTGTGATGGATGTGGCGGTCAGAACAAGAATTCTCATATAGTTCGAACGGTTTTGTTTTGGATACAAACGAAGTCACCCTCCCATTTACAAAATATCACCACAACATTTCAAGTAAGAGGACATAGCTTTTTACAGGCTTATTTGATCTTATTGAAAAAGACCTAAAAAAACATGCACTGTTATAACGACAGCAGGAGAGTATTTTAAGATTTATTCAAATCATGGTCAAGTTTTAAAAATGGGAAAGGACTGGAGTATTCTGAATATAAAAGAACTTGACTCAATTTATAAAAAGATTGAAAATATTCAAACATTTAAACGAATAACATTTTATAAAAATGTTTTAAAAAATGGGACAATTAAGTATTTAATAAAAACTTACGAATCCTTTAAATTTGAATCAGCAGAGGAACGGAACACCAATTTAAATTTACTGAAACGAGGGAACACACCTTTTTCAATTTCTGGGCTGAAAGAAATTAAAGCCGATAAAAGAAAGGTCGTGGAAAATCTTTTAATAAAACAGTTTGGCGAGGACTGGATTCAAAACCAGGCATTACTCTGGTACAATGATATTTTGTATAACCAAAATCTAAATATGGATGATTTCATAGAAGAAGTTATTGAGTGTACTTCCCTAGAGAAGACGTTGGCAAAAAAGTTTAACTATTAAAAAAGTATTATACTTAATAACTTTAAAATCTGCATTAAATTATAAAAAATAAGTGCTTAGTTTTCTATTTTATTAAATTTTTTTAAACAAAACGTACTTTTTTAATTTTTTTAACAAAATGTACTTTCTTCGATATAAATTAGGTTTGATTTTAAACATACTTGGCATTTAATGTGTTGACTTACGGCAGTTTGATTCATCTTTTGGTAACTTGTTTCCATTACCAGGTCCATGCAGTTTTTTAAGGGGTCGAAATAAATAATTACAATTTCCCAAAAATCTAAAATGTGTGAAAAAGTACGTTTTGTTCTGCGGCTCCTCAAATATGACACGATGCTAAAAAACTTAGCTCATATTCGGCTTTAGCATGCCAAAAAAACAAGGGAATCAGGTGGAATGGTTACAAAAAACTTTTATGTAGTTTTAAAATGTCTACCCGTTGTTTTATCGAATATTTTCTATTTGCATTTTAACAAATGAAATTCAAACAAAACTATTTATTCGTGTCAAAAGGTCACCTTTTTATCTGTTTTAACCTCAATTAAAACCAATTAAGGAAATAATTTTTTTTATGCACTAAAACACTTTAATCCTTATAATAGTTTCCATTTTGTTTATAAACGTGTCTGTGTGTGCTTGATTTTATTTTTCGATAAAAATATATTTATTATTTAATTAAACATTTAAAATGCAATATAACTATGAAAAAAAAATTAAATTTTTTGTGTTGACCGATCAATTAAAATTAAAAACCAACGCCAAAAATAATCATCACCGTCTCATTATTTTTCGCAATTGAAACACGAATGCATATGTTATAAACATGGCTATCTATATATACACTCATAAAATTATTACAGTAACTGATTGTAGGTTATTAAATTCGTTTTCGGTACTGTTAAAATTGAATAAAAATATAGTTATTTTACGAATAAATTTATTTTTCAACATTTATGTTTGTTATTAAAAAAACAAACTACCAAAAAATAATGTTTTCCGTATTTTTTTTTTGTTAATTTGTTTGATTTTTATCGGTTAAAATATATTTTTTAAAAGTAAAAACTATTCAATTTTAACGAATATGATGTTCAATAAATAAAAAACTTAGAAATTACTGAAAAAATCATTTGTTTTAAATGAAATGTAAATGATCCGTTTTTTAAATGAATTTTAATTTGTTTCAAATGAATTTTCGTTTGAATTTAACTACATAATATTTTGAGTGTATCAATATGTAATATGCATATATATTATAAACCTCGTTTGTTTGTTTGTAACTTATTAATTGAACAGATTTTCCCGAAATTTGTATAGTAAATTCCGCATACAATTGGTACAAATAACTTTGTTATCTATACAAACATCATTCAAAAGGTAAGCTGGATTAAAGAAGTAGGCGTGGCACCTTCAACACAAAGGCAGCATAGATTTCTGTTATCTAGAGAGTGGTGAAAGTAAAAGTTTTCAAAATATTTTACGAAAAACTTGGGTTTTAAAAAACGAGATTTTAGTTATTGTATTTCAATGGGATACCGAGAATTGAGCAAGTTCATCTTTATATATAAAAATAAAAATTTTGGCAGCATGAAATAACCCCCTAAAATATTACCCCCCAAAAAAATAAGTTTGTACAGAGAACAACAAAAAAGATTTTTTGTGGGTCATTTAATTTTTTTAATTGGGGTATTAATTCATATAAAATTATCCCCCAAGAAATCATTGTGAAATAAAGCCCTAATATGTTTTTTGGGGGATTATTTCATTTTCAAACTTATAATGAAAACGTTTTTGAGATCAGCAATAAGTAGTGAAACAGTGAGTAGAGCTAAATCATGACTCATAAATTCTTGTACTTATACGCACTCATACTTAAGCTGGAGGTCCATAGCACGCGTTTTCGCCTCCACGCAGCGCATGCTTTTATAACCTTACTTGCGTTCTGCGTTTCAAGTTACATGCAACGCTTTTTATGCAGCAGCAGCACAAGTAAAAATAAAATTTAATTTGTTAAAATCAGCTGATTTGTTCGAACGCTGCTTGTGACGCTTACAAAAGTAGAAAGTAAACCTACTTTTCGCCTCAAGGCTTCTACGCTTTTGTGCATGTAACTTACTACGTACAACTACACAGATTTTACTTTTTTGACAGCTGCGTATGCTGCGAAAAAGCGAGTAGCGCGTGGTATGGACCTCCAGCTTTATTCGAATGTTATTCAAACTCATATTCACTCAAAAGTTTTATTTTATTCATCGTACTCATACTAAGCAACATTTGTAGTGTTTTATTTAGAATCTACGAAGCAAAATGCGAGGCTGCCAGATTTGTCCCCGAAATAGCAAAGTGACGATTTGGCAATTACAGTTAACTAAAGTTACATGTATGAAGTGGACGATTTTTCAGCAAATTTATCTGGCAGCGCTGATTATTAAGTTGTGTGTTTTATCTGTTGTGTTGAAACGGTAAATGGATGAGCTAAATGATTTGAATCATTGTGAGTATTGTAGGTATTTTCTTGAAATTATAAATCATTTATGAGTATGCGTATAATGTTGACGTCGCACTCATAAATATTTCTCTTGTGAGTATGAGTAAATCAGAGTAGTTTAGTTTAAATGATTTCTACGCACTTATACTTACAAGGCGGTACGCAAAATGACCCCAGGAAAAATGGCCCCAAAAAGAAAATGAAAAACGGCCCCAAAATTGTACATGAGACACAACAACACGCAATTTTTTTGTTTTTTTTTTTTTTTTTTGGGTTATTTTTCATTTTTTCGTTAGGGTGTTTTTGCATTTTAAGTGGAATGAAAAATGACCCCAATATCAAGGAATGAAAAATGGCCCCAAATAAAATCACAATTTTTACTTTGTGGCTATTTTTCATCTACTAATAAAAAATGCAAGTTTAAAGAAATGAAAAATCACCCCAAACATTTTTACACAAATTTATATAAAATTCTATGTAAAAGTTTCTAGGGATAACATAAAAAACCCGAATTCTTATACCAAAGTAGAGAAAATCCTTGCCGGTTATGCAGAGATGCTTTAGTTAGCGAAGCCGGTGTTTGTTATACCATAGAGGAAAAAATCCTTGAGCCCGGCCGAAGGCCGGCTTTTACGAGAAGAGTTCGTTATACCATAGAAAAGAAAATCCTTGCGCCCGGCCGAAGGCCGGCTATGTAGTGAAGCTTTAGTTAGCGAAGCCAGTGTTCGTTATACCATAGGCCGCCTATAACGTAGAGCTTTAGTAAGCAAAGCCAGTGTTCGTTATACCATAGAGAAAAAATCCTTGTGCATGACCGAAAGCCCAACCGTGTTATCAATCGTACGATTTTTAAAACCAAAACTGTAAATTATCCGGATTTTGAAATCGGGATTCCAAATTTGGGATTTTTAGTTTTGGGCATATGAACTCCACCGAAAATGTTTAATGTCACTTTCTTTGTGCTCTTTTTTGGGGTTAAAATTCATTATAAATTTTGAGGTGATTTTTCATAATGAAGAATAACCCCAAATTTAGGGTCATATTTAATTTTATTTTTAGGGTTATTTTTCATTTTTTTGGGGTAATTTTTTATTAAAAAAATGGGGCCATATTGCATTATGAAAAATAGCCCCAAATTTGGGGTCAATTTTCATTTATTTTTTGGGGCCATATTTCCTGGGGCCATATTTCGCAGCGCCTACTTACAATTGCATGAGTCAGTATGAGTAGCGAAAAAACGATTCATTCCTGATCTCTGTTTGGTATACAGAATACCGGCTTCGATAAATAAAGCTGCCCTGCATAAACGGCCTTCAGCCGGGCGCAATAGTATTCTTCTATATGGTCTATAAAGTCATTGCGCCTGGCTGAAGCCTGGCTATGCGGAAAAGCCGTAGTTGGCGAAGCTTGTGTTTGCTATATCATACCATGATATCTATCGCGTGATTCTTTAAAGCAAAACTGTATAATGAATTGTATTACATATAACGGCTCTTATTTCATTTCAGAAATTGGGGGTTTATTTGATATGAAATAAGCCCCCAAAAATTAGGGAATTATTTCATTTGTGTTTTGGGGCGTTATTTCATTTCGTTGAGGGCTAAATTCATTTTCAAAATTGGGGCTTTATTGCATATGAAATAAGGACCCACGCTTTGGGGGGTTATTTCATTATTTTTTGGGGGGGTTATATTTTGAGGGGTTATTTTATGCCGCCAAAAATTTGTATGATAGCATTTTTAACTGATTTCCCAAAAAATATTTACAGTGATTTCCTGATTACTCAGCGCGCTATTGTGCTTAACATAGGCTATAAATTTTTTTATAAATTTCAAGATGGCAGCACCAAAAACAATAAAAACATAAGAAATACTCATCAATCACATAGGTTTGATTTCAAATTGAAAATTATTTGAAAACCAACCTTTTCTCCAGCTACAAACGTTTGATAGCGATTCGAAAGCCATTTAAAACTCATAGCATTCTCAACAAAAAGGGAAAATTATTTTAAAATTGAGAAATGTATATTTATTTTTAACTTGCTTTCAAACGTTATTCTCAAATATGGATTTTAATAAAATGTGGAACATAAATAAAAACTATTTTTTCATAAATTCATAATTTATTTAAATAAACTATGAGCTTAACATTCGCCACTATAGCTAGAAGATAAAATAGTGTCTTTCCGTCCTCAAATTCTTGGAGAGACGAAATACTTGGCTCCTTTTTGTTTTGTGGAGTTTTATGGCGTATCACCGCAATCGTGCAACGAACTTATACAACTTTCCCGTTTAATTTTTATTCGAATTCTTACTCTTTGAAATAAATTTTTTACCGAAAAATAATTTATATTTTTTTTTTGGGTGCCCCGGTAGGCTAGTTGGTAGTGAGCTAGTGTATCAGTGCGGGGGTTTCGGGTTCGATTCCCGCCAGAGACTCTGGTCTGTTTCACTACAACGGACTGAAGGTCTACGTTAGTATTGCTCGGGTAATTAAGTTATAATATAATTTGTAATTGTATTTGTAACTCTTATTAAATAAATAAATAAATAATTTATATTTTTTCACAGGAAATTAATGTTTTCTAAAGGCGAATTCACTTCAGCTTATATGTTAATTTTCTTTAATTGTAAAACACAATTTTCACTTTATCAAAGTTTTCCCTGGGATTCAAAAAATTAATTTACAAGGTTTCGTTTAAATGTGCTAAATTCCCATTTTATACTATTGATAAACTGAAATTTATTGTTGAAGGGATAAGCTATTCCTATGCGCATTTCACTGGTTGCTTAGGTCAGATCGGCAGGAAACTTTATCCAAAGATTTTAGACTTTATTTTTCGCTTCAGTGCTGCCAAGTTTATTTTTGATTTGAGAATAACATATGATATCAAGTTGATAAAACATTGTACAGTATTTATCGGATATAAGAACATCTCATATAAGAACAAAACGCTTATAAGAAACATTTTCAAAAACACCATGTCTTTTTAGTGATTTTTCTAACAAAAAAGGTTATATATAAGAATAACGCTTATAAGAAAAAAACTGATAAAAGACCATTTTTCTTAAACACCAAAACCACAAAATGTATAGAAAAAAAATTTATATACGAAACTTCCAACGGCAACATAGAATTTATGTAGTTTGCATGGACAACTCTGTTTTCTGACAGTTTTACAACAAGAACAAAGTTTTTTTTTACTTTTAGTTTTACCCCAAGTCTACACTAAAAATAAATATATCAGCAAGTTGGCAATAACGTCGGCAGAATAATAGAGCGATATTTCGTATTGCTCAGCTTATGTTAAAGGCATAGGAAAACGTATTTATTTTTACTCATAATTTGAAAAAAAAAATCAAGGAAGAAGGTGCAGTGTAAAAACTGGCGCTATATTGGAAAAATTATTTTTATTAATATAAATTCTTTCTTATTGGACTGTATTATTTAAATCTATATTAATTTGTTTAAGCTTGAGGTCTTTTATTTATAATAAAATATTAATTTTATTAAATTTTCTTTTTTTGTTAAAGTAAAATTAATATTTTTATTTAAAAAAGAACTTAAACTTAAACAAATTAATATAAATTTAAACAATAAAGATCGAATAAGAAAAAAATTATATTAATAAAAAAAATTAATAATTAATATTTCAGTTTTTATTAAATTTTTTAAGTTAAATCTTTTACTACAATTAAAATTGGATACCATTTCACAAATTTAATTTCTTTCTCACACAATTTGCTTGCATTTTTTTTTTTTCTTTTTTGCTCCTTTTTTTCAATTGACAACCAAATTTGACGTTTTATGTTACAATAATTGTCAACTAAAATGGACTAACAATTATTGCAACACAAATTGTCGGCAATAAATATGTACAAAAAATTGCTGTCTACATTAAAGATAGCATAATTTTGACATTTACTGCAATTTATGTCGCAATAATTATCTCTGGTATAGACGGCAGTTAGATGAGCGAGCTGGTACTCATGAGAAGCTTTGTGTTTTTTGCCTCGTAAACAAATGAATAATTAACTCCAAACATCGGTTACTTATATAAGAAATAAGTTTCTTATATAAAATAGTAGTATATAAGAAAGAAACGCTTATAAGAATCTTTTTTCGTGGATTTTTTACGTTTCTTATATCCGATAAATACTGTATATCAAAGGTTCAAATTCAAATGGAGTGCCACGGTAGGCTAGCTGGTAGTGAGCCAGTCTATCAGCACCGGGGTTGCGGGTTCGATTCCAGCCAGAGACTCTGGTTTCTTTCCTGCAGACAAGAGCCGAGCTTCCCAGGGTTAGTTAAGGAAATTAAAAAAAAAATAATTATTAATTCAAATTCAAATGCTTAAATCCAACAATTGAAAAGGCTTTGAGAATTATGTTTGATGTCAAATGATTCAGTCATTTCATATCAAAGCTTTGACTTTGTGTTTGTTGGGATAGAACCATGTAGATGGCAGCACGGCAAAATAAACTACTGGACGATCAGCTATTTAGAGAACGGTAACAATTAGAGTTCCAAATTTGGAACAAACAAACAGTTGGATAATCAATACAAAATATGTGTCTTAAATGAAAAATTAAGCGTAGAACCTCCCATACACGGAAAATAGATTTGTCTTAATACTTGGAAAAGGCTAATATGTAGTAGAAGTTTGAAATTTGGTACAAAGTTCTTTGTTTCAATACATGAGATCGGTTTGAAAAAAATTACTAATTTAGTTTAATGGTGGTAGCGAAGCGCACCGGCCAAAGATAGTATTTAATAAATTTTATTGTATTAAATTTACATCCTATTGAAAGTTATTAGTTGAACAATTAGTAGCCATTTAAAAGAGTAAATTACAATTCATGTCTATATAATTAAGAAATTAAATGGTGTTAAAAAGCTGTTAAACAATTTAAATGTTAAAATAAGTAAATATGAGCACATGTAGTCAAAAAATATACAAAATACTTTGAAAAATATTAATTCCTGTTTTACTGTTTTAAATAAATAGCTTCAATATTTGGATACAGAAGAAATGACCAAATTGTTGATTTTAACAAATTTGTTAAAAATTGTTAAGAAAATGATTGCATTTTTTTGCACACAAAGAAATAGAAAATCTATTACATTTCACTAGAAATCCCAAATTCAATAGCAATTTGTTTTTAATGATGTTACCACAGATTTTTGTTCGGCTCGTTTCCTAGAAAATTGATGATTTGGCATTTTGGCTTTAACTTTAAAATGGTTAAAAGGCAATTATGGTTAATTTTTCTTTTCTTTGCTCTAGTTTTCTGCTTATTTCCAAAAATTAACATAATATGAAAAAATATTTGAGTTAAATAATTCTTCTTATTATTTTCAAGCATTTTTGATATTTGCTCCTTAAAATATTTTATTTTACAGATTTCAATAATGTGATTTTTTTTATCATCTCCATAATGACCAACATCATCATTATAAAGTTTATTTGTTTATGCTTTGAATAAACCATAACTAAGGTTGATAAGACAGATAATAACGAACCGCAGTTATTATTTCTGTCTTGCTTTCATTTACTTGATTTAATGAAGACCAATTTATGCTTGATGTAAAATGCGATTAAATGCGTGAAGTTTAAGCATTCAATCAGAATTCGAAACAGTTAATGATGATGAGTGTTTATTTATTATCAACACCTTGATAATTTAATTAAACAATTCAATAGATGTTTAAATGAGCAACGTAATTTGGTTAAGTTTTGATTATAATTGAACTTATTGTTGTATACGGGTAGTCAAATACATACATATACATACTTACCCTGCAAATAAAATTGGACCACCTAATCCATTTTGATAAAATGGACTACTCCATGGACTAGTCCGATGTAATGGAAGCATGGACCATGTCATTGTTAAAAAGTGTTTGTAGTGAGACATGTCTTCGTTTTTTAACGACATGCTTTCGTTTTTAAACGACTTCAAAACTAATCCTCTTGAGTATACCATGGAGTAGTTTTAAAACTACTCCTTAGTGGCCCAAAGGTGGGTTATATGGTCCTTTCCTAGGACATCATAATGTTAAATAGACCAGGTTTTATCCATACGTTTGGGTAAGTTTTGAACTAGTCCTGGTCTCTTGTGGACTGCTCTTTAGACGCGTGTTTGGACTGGTCCTATTATTTGCAGGGTATATTATGAATTTCACCAACACAGATAATCGAAGGCATAAGTGGTGGGCAATACATACATATTTCTGTTTACACTTGTATAAGTTAATGAGCGAAAGATTTGCCTTGAATAAGAACAAACCAATAATTGAGAAGGTATGGAAAATAAGGATGTATAAAAGGCACAAAACACCCTTTTTTGGGGGGCAAAACCAAGTACGAGTGTTATTTTCGGCTGTGTCGAATTTTAAATACCCTTCACCATGGTGCGAAGATAACAGAAATTTACATAAATACCGTTCTTTAATATAAATTATTCAACTTTGTTCCACGCCCACTTGTCCAATCCCGCCCACATCTTGTCAGATGTTGTGAATTGATAACCAAGATGCAAGATGCAGTCATGGTTTTATGCTCATATCTCAGCCATTTGAGGACCGATCAGACAACAATTCCGAACTATATGTGACCCCCTGGGGTCTTCGGAAAGCCCATTTCAACGGACAGACAGACAGACCTCGTTAAGGACCCAGAATATATATACTTTATAGGGTTTATAGCAATTACAAACGGAATGACCAACATCGCAGTACAAACTTTTGTCGCTTTTTCTAAATTAATAGCATTTTTCACTTATAATTAAAAAGCTTTTTTTACTCTTTTTGCGTTACATAGCAGCTAATACATAATTACTTCTTATAACATATTATATTAGTTGTTATGATTTACAAAAGTGTATCACAAACAAGATAAATATGTTTTAATGCAAATGGATTTTTGCCAAGTTTACAAAATATTTAATTAATTTTTTCTTTTTGAAATCCATTCTTATTTGGATTTTGCTTCTTATAAACGCTTTGCTTACCAGGTAAATTTCAACCTTTTGGGAAGGTAATGTGTTAGACTTTTTATAATGACTAACTTTTCAATTACCATTAAGTTAAAAGTGAATGCGCTCATTTTCGGACATACCATTTAAATTCATTGTTCCTTTTTAGTAGAATTGTAAGTAGTATACGGTCGCCTTAATATGCAAACCTGCTAACTCACTTTCAGTAAATTTTACAGGAGAGACAAAAAACTTATTATATTTCATGTGGGTTGGTTAAACACACTTTAAGACTCAAATTGAAAAAAAAAAACTACATGTTTGTCGACGAGGCGTATCTTTCAAATCGTCAAAATATCAATTAACTTAAAAAGTAGATTTAGCAGGTGTGCATATAAGGCCGACGATATATCCCTTACACTTGTGGTGCAGCGTATCAAAAGAAGTACTAAGCTCCTATAGGAACAGGAATAAATTAATCTATATATAAATCGGCAAAAGCAAAACAGTTAAGAACACTTTCCACCTCTGTAGGTCAACCGATTTAAACAATATATATTTTATTAAAGTCTGCTCAATATTTTCAGAGTAATAAGAGTTCAAATTTGCTATTTACACATACGCAGTACACGGAAAGAAAAATTTGTTTTTTCAAATTACACAAAGTTTTTTTCTATCAAATAATTTAAAAAATGGTCGATTATTCGACTTTATTAATCTTATATATAAGTCGGCACAGACAAACCAGTTAAAACAGCTTTCTTCCATTGTTTGTCAACCGGACCTCAATGGGGGAAAAGTATCGAAAAGGGGAAATACGGGAAATGAAATATCTTTCTTTTACTTTTCCGTTCTGCATGTGATAATTTTTGTAATTTTTATAATAATGAACTTAGAAATATAATATTAAACGTACAGGGTCCTGAGTGAATGATAACCTATAAAATGAAAACTGTTGGCACTGTTTTGTCTTTCTTCTGGTACTATTGGAATTTTTGTTTATATTCGACCTATGAAGATAAAATTAAACATGCATGGTCCTGAGTGAATAAGAATTTGTAAGAGGGAGCTTTTTGATACTTTTTCGTTCTACATTTGGTACTTTGATAAAGAAACATAAAATTAAACAAGAAATGCATTGCAATGTCCTGAATGGATGAGAATCTATAGGATTGATATTTTTTATATTGAACTTACAAAAATAAATTAACTCACGTGGAAGAAAAAAATAAATGACAGAAACATGTAAATTCTTATATGTATATCGGGTGATTTTTTAAGAGCTGTAGGAAAGTTTAAAAAAACACATAAAATTCAGAAAAATTCATAAAATCTTTATTTGAATCGATATTACGGTCCATATAATTTAATGTTTGAAGATTATTTCATGCAAATGTTGACCGTGACTGCGTCTCAAATGGTCCATCCGCTTAGCCCAATTTTGGTTTACTCTTTCCAACATTTCGGCCGTTATCTCAAGAATAAATGCTTCAATGTTGTCTTCCAATTCGTCAATTGAAGCGGGCATGTGTGTATAGACATCAGCTTTAACACAGCCCCACAAAAAAAAAAAAGTCTAAAAGCGTTAAATCGCACGATCTAGGCGGCCAATTGACCGGTCCCGAACGTGAAAAAAAGTGTTCACCGAACTCGCCTCTCAAAAAGTCCATTGTTAAGCGTGCTGTGTGGCATGTGGCACCGTCTTGTTGAAACCACATGTCATGCAAGTCAAGCTCTTGCATTTTGGGCAAAAAAAGTTGGATATCATCTCACGGTAGCGCTCCCCATTCACAGTTACGTAACGATTCGCATCATTTTTGAAGAAGTACGGTCCAATGATGCCACCAGCCCATAAACCGCACCAAACTGTGACATTTTCTGGATGCATTGGTAGCTCTTGCAATGCTTCTGGCTGATCTTCACTCCAAAATCTACAATTCTGCTTAATAACATACCAATTGAGCCAAAAATGAGCTTCGTCGCTGAACACAAGAAGCGCGCGATGAACTTTCTTAACAGAGCACGCATTTTGATAATAAAATTCAATAATTTGCAAACGTTGTTCGTTTGTAAGACGATTCATGGTTAAATTATAGACCAAACTGAAGATGTTTGATAGTGAAACGTAACACGAAACGTGTGTCAGCTGTTTAAACCAGTGTTGCCAAAAAGATAATAGCTAAAAAATCACCTAGATGACTTTGTTTTCTATATATTTACAAAATAATTTATGGTCGTTTTTCGACCTTTAGGCAAACACTAGTTAATATAATATTTTATAAAAATCAAAAACTTATAAAGACAAAATCCAATTTAGTCGTTAAACATTTTGAAGAAAGAAAAAAAGAACAAACAAGTGGAAAATATAAGACAGGAAGAGAAAAAACTTTTTTATGGTCACCTTGTTTTTAAATATATTATGGTTACTGTAAAAATGTCACCGGCCAACATTCTCCATCAAGAAACCTCCGCTCATGTTATTGTTAATAATAACAATAATTTGTATATAATAATATTGTTGTGGCTTCTTAATGGTTTAGATCGTTAACAACACGATTTCATTTCGTTTATAAATTGTTAAATACTGATAATTCAAAAATTTTTTATTTCTTTTTAACTTTTCAAATTGAAAGCAACCATACTGATGAATTTACGTTGGCTTCTTTTTTGTATTTAAACTTATGAAAATAATATTGTTCTGTTTATTATTAAGCGATTTAAAAATTCTATGAACAATGGTTTATTGATTTGCATAATTTGTATTTTTCACTTACAACAATAACAATGGATATAATTTTATTATCGCTCTTTAGTATAATTGATTTATCGTTAATGAAATAATAAACAATTGTTTTTATTGAAAGGAAAAAAACACGACTAAACTCAATCTCTAAAAGATAAACAGAAGTAAAAAACTTTTAATTTAAATAAACAGTATGCAAGTGCCAGCGTTGGTGTTGTCTTGATAATAAATGAAATGTGCAGGCTTCAAAGACAATACAATAATTTTAAATTTAACACATACATTCATACAATCCATTATCATGATTGTACCCTGCAAGCATTTGTTATTTCAGAAGCTCGAATAGAGATGCGAAATTCCATTTACCGTGAAAGCCTTATCTTTTAAATGGCATTAAAATAATTTTAGACGACACTAAGAAGGCTTTTTCGAAAGAAGCTCTAAGATGTGACTTAAAGTCTTAGATAAGAAGGATTGACAATGATATTATGAAGTGGACGATTTTTCGTCAAATTTATCTGGCTGATTATTAAGTTGTGTGTTTTCTCTGTTGTGTTAAAACGGTAAATGGATGAGCTAAATGATTTGAATCATTGTGAGTATTGTAACTATTTTCTTGAAATCATAAATCAAGATGAGTATGCGTATAATGTCGACGTCGCACTCATAAATATTTCTCTTGTGAGTATGAGTGAATCAGAGTAGTTAAGTTGAAATGATTTCTACGCACTTATACTTACAATTGCATGAGTCAGTATGAGTAGCGAAAAGACGATTCATTGCTGATCTGTGGTGTACATACTTAAATAAATAGAAAACAATATTTTACGAAATTTAAAATATCACACTTACGATGTCGCACGGGACATATTTTTGTACGGTTTTTATAATTAAAATATATTAGAAAAACTTAATTTTAACTCATTATTTTATGTTCTTTCTGAATATACGCACTGAGGAACATTTTTTTATTTTTATGTCGCACGGGACGGGACGATAATGCAAGACAAATTAAGGCTCAAAGTGTTTTGCAATCGCATAGTACCCTAAGAACGATCAAAGTTAGCAATCTTCATTGCATAATATCTCTCAAGAACTTTTTGTAAAAACTAACAGCCGTATACATTAAAACTTATTTGTGATTTATTAACCATATTAAAGGAAAAATTGCTAAAGTTGTGTTCATAAACGAAAAAAAGTGTATTAAACCTTTCATAAAGTAAGAAATTTATTGTTGGATTTAAACTTCTTTAAACCAAAAATAAAATGACATTTTGATAAATGTTTGCATTTTATGATATTATTTTTGTAAAATATGTTTAAAAATAATGTAGAAAACGTTTTATTTATTAGTATCGACATGTTTAAAACATTTTATTACTTTTCTATTTATATATTTAAACTATTGTTATATTGTTAATATTTTTATTTGATTTAAATGAATGCGTTCAGAGGCAAATGTAGATTTTCTCTTTAATTATTTTGTTAAAATTATTCCAATTACTTTTTTTTAATATGTTTTGATGTTTGATATAATTAGTTTATATTCTATAATTCATCAAACAATTAGAATTAGTTCAACTAATTCCCATTAGATAATGGAAATTTTAATTCCAATGGTAAAACTAATTGCAATTAGTTGCCATTAGCAACAAAAAATTGGTTTACCTTTACAATTAGAAATCTAATTGACTTCTGCTAATGCAATTAGATATTCAATTAGCTCGAATTAGAATCAATTAAATATCCTAATTGAATATCTATTTGCATTAGCAGAAGTCAATTAGATTTCTAATTGTAAAGGTAAACCAATTTTTTTTGCTAATGGCAACTAATTGCAATTAGTTTTACCATTGGAATTAAAATTTCAATTATCTAATGGGAATTAGTTGAACTAATTCTAATTGTGTGATTAATTAGAGAATTTCACAAAGGAAGGTTAATTAGCAATCATTAGCATTATCTAATCATTAATTAACATGTATGGTTTTAAGGAACGAATTGTTGTTCAAAATTATTAAAAAAAAGGAAATTAAGCAATCATAATAAGAGTGATGTTAAAAAAGAGTAAACAAACTTTTTATTCGAATACTTTCTAATCGTATTTTTAAATAAAGTTTAAACCAACATTTTTATAATACCTTTCGGCAAAATTTTGTTCAGAAACTAAAATAATATGTATTTTAATATTATAAGAATAGTTTTTAGGATCTTAAATTATAGAAAAATATATTAATTAAAGAATATAATGTGAACTGAATAGAAGTTTCATGCATCAATAGTAATAAAATGGCAACAGAACGTAAAAAAGTTGCATACTTAAACATAAAATTGCTACAAACAGTTAATATTTAAAAAGTTGTTTATATACGTTTATGAATACACATTTTAATAAAAGGTTTATAAGATATAAAGCGTTTTATAGTTATTTCTACTTTAAATTTAAAATAAGAACTTTTTATGAATACTGCCGTAAAAGTGTAATAGAATTATTAATACTAGTGTTTAGCCAATAGTCGAAATTCGACCATAACTAATTAGTATTTTGGTTATTTTATTGAACTGGCTATGGTTTTTTATAAAAATGTTGATATTTTAACCAGGTTAAAGTTTATTGAATTTAATTTTCATTAAGGTAAGTGTTAAACGGCAAACCCCTCTGAAGAGATTGAGTGGTTGCAATCGAAACATGTAAGGGAAACCTGTCCGTTAAAGCCAGGGTTCGATTCCCGCGGCAGCCAAGAATAACAATAAAGAATGAATATAAAATATCAAAAAATATTAATTCATTTCATGTTGTAAAAATTCCTTTCTTCGTAAAAAAATATTTTAATAAAAATTAAATTCAACGATTAAAATATCAAATTTCGACCATAAATTTTGATGTAAATATAAAAAAAAATTTAATGCATTGATATATCTATCTAAGTTACTATAAATTGACATGTCTCGAGCATTTATTTTTCCGTCTTAGGCCGAGGCCACGCAATGAGCGGCTAAGCGTCAAGCGGCTGAGAGATGAGCGTCAAAAAATTAAAACATATGAAATACTACTGAAGTGGCCACGAAATGAGCGGCATGCGAGCGAAAATTTTGAGCGGCTAAGCGGCGTCGCTCAGGAATAAAACTTGTTCTAATTTTTAGTTGTTTTTTGAGCGTCAAAAAATAAACATGGCAAAAGTGAATATGGAGCTTATAATTTCATCCGTACAAAGCCGACCGAATTATGGCAAGACAGATTACCAAATTTTAAAAATAAAAATATGACCGAGAAATTATTTTTTTGTTTTGTCAATTTGGTGTAAACTTTTTGCAACAGCAAATCAAGGGATATCACAGACATACGGCAGTATTGTATTGTTAAGATTTGTTTATAAATGGTTTAATTCCCCTTGCTTGATTTATAGGATGAAACCAAACTACCCAATACAATATATTTATACCCACACCACAATAGTGGAGAGGGTATTATGCATTTGTGCCGATGTGTGTAATGCCTTAAAATATTGGTCCTAGACCAATCGACTTAGAATCACTTTCTGAATCGAACTAACGATGTCCGTCCGGGGGCTTGCAGGCTGGCTCTCCACCTTGTGCGCAGGGTACAGGTCGCAATTTTAAAGATAATTTGATAAAATTTGGGACATAGGTTCTTATTGGCACAAGGACCAAGCCTTTTTAAATCATACATAGAAATATATTTATATGGACACATATGCTATGTAGTTTTTCAAAAATAGGACCACAAGGGGAGGTAGGTGGCAATTTATGCCTCTCACAAACTTTCAAATCGATTTTAATGAAGTTTATAAACATAGATAAATCCATATTAATATGGACACATTAGCATATGTTTATTAATACTTTGGTGTAGGGTATCATATGGTCGGGCTTAACCGATTATACTTTCTTACTTGTTTATAATCTGTTTTTGTTTTAAATGTAAGTTAAGCGAGCGAAGTCTTCGCTCGAAATCGACGAACAGGCTGGAATTTTTTTTTTTTTTCTTAAAAAAAGCATTAAATTTTTATGTATACGATTTTCGCGTACTAACATTAAACAAGCTACTCTTTACAATGGCATTTTAACAACTAACCGCTCAGAAGTGATGCTCAGTAATAAGCCACTTGCCGGTCAAGCTTGACGCTTTGACGCTCACCGCTCAGTCGCTTGACGCTTAGCCGCTTATTGCGTGGCCTCGGCCTTAGAAGATCGATTTTATTTATTTATTTAGTATGGATTGTAAGCCCTGTCGACCAAATTAATCCAGCTTAATCATAAAGCAAATATTACTTTTTTTTCTTATTTCTTAAAATAATGTATAACTATTTTTAATAACCCCCTATTGCACAAATGTTGAAAACGATATAAGGACACAGAACTTGTGGCAACTTATACAGTCAACTTTTTACTTGCTTACTTACAGATTTTCTAATAATATTTTCTTAAACATTGATATAGAATTAGAGAATATGCGCTCACTACCAGGTATGACGGAATTACACAGCCTTGAGATCCTGACAGTAAATGACCTACTCATAATTTAAGTGGAGTGTCTAGGTATGATCATTAAAGTAGTTCTAAACGAATGCCCGAAATTAAATTTTTCTTTAAGGTACGAAGGGTTCCCGAATTTAAAAATTTTAAAAAATTCTTATGATATTCTCATATTAATGAAACTTTCAAAATCACATTTCAATAATTTTTTTGTATGAGAAGTCATATAAGTGTGTGATCTATAAGTTATTCCAAATATATATCGTGCAACTCTATTAAAACACTGTTGAAGTCTATTGATACTAGTTTGCGATACCCCCGATGAGACTTCTAGTCCATATAAAAATATAGGAAGACATAATGCCATAGCAAGGGTTCTCTTTACATAACTTGGTAAATACAGGTCTACAGCATATAACCTTCTCAAAACAAAATTAATTCTTGAAGCAACATGATTGATATGAAACTCAAAATTTAGATTATTATCTATTATTTATACAATCCTAAGAATTTATAATATGAAACAAATTCTTTATTCTGCTCACCTAATACCAAATTCGGTTTTGTATAAGACTGCGAAAACCACATGCATCGAGTTTTAAAGGGATTCATTCATACAAAGATTACACGGGTCAACACAAAATTTGTCTTTGCAATTAAATCATAAAATTTCGATATATTAGGTCTTAATTATACGAAAGAAAAATATATGACATGAAAAAGTTTGCTTTTGTATTTAGGAGACCGATCATGCGATATTTTTCAAAATCTGTGGTTTTAATTTTTAACTGAAGATGAAACCATTTCAATAAATATGTTTATGATTTTTATTAAGTTTTACTATAAAAAAAAGTTAGAAAAAAGTGGAAAATAATTTAAAGTGCACGCTTTTACTTTTTCTTTTATGTTCATAAGTACTTTCTCTCAATAAACCCCAAATATAGTCTGCCATCATATTTTCATTATATTGGCCTTGATAACGTTGTTCGAAGCTCATAATGTCCTGATGAAAACGTTCTCCTTGCTCTTCTGAATACGCTCCCATGTTATTTTTAAACCTGTCTAAATGAGCATGAAGCATATGTACTTTTAATGACATCTTGCAGCCCATGACCTTAACATTTTTTAGCATATCCGCAACTAACTTTTCGTAGTTATCAGCCTTGTTATTTCCTAAAAATCCAGAAACTTCTTCTTTAAAACTTCTCCAACTCGCTTTTTGAGTACGATTCAGCAATGTTGGAAATTTTCCATCAGCGAAAATCTGCCTAATTTGTGGACCAACAAAAACCCAAGCTTTAACTTTTGCTTCTGATAACTTTGGAAAAAACTTCTGAAGTTTGATCCAGTTTTTTAACGAATTATTTAATCAACCCTAACTTAATGTGCAGAGGTGGCATTAACACTTTTTCCGCTTCAACAATAGGTCCAAATGTTAGGTTTTGTTTTCCGACACAAAGTTCTGTCTTACAGGCCATGACCGTTGAATATACTGCTAAGCATCCGGGTCATAGGTTCTTATTGGCACAAGGACCAAGCCTATTGAAAATGGGCCGAATCGTAGGACCACGAGAGAAGATAGGGGGAAATTTCTTTCTCTCAGAAACCATCAAACTGATTTAAATGAAATTTAAAACATAGATAGAACCACACACTCACAATATTCTGTACGTAAAATTAACTGAAATTGTAATATAAAATAAATGAAACTTCAATTAAAAACCGGTCTACTTATTTTTAATTTATTTTTAACAAAAAGTCCATTTAATTTTTACTGTCAAAAATTCAACACCATACTTCGTAAAATCAAATAAATATTCAGTTATTTTGTAAAATTTTACTGTCAAAAATTCAACACCACATTCAGTAAAAACAATTAAATATTCAATTATTTTTTTTTAAATTTAACTGTCAAAAAATTGACCCCATATTCAGTAAAAACAATAAAATATTCAGTTATTTCATTAAATTTTCGTTTACTCCACAAAAGAGCCGAATTTCTAAAAAATACCAGACAGACACCTGTCCGCTTGTTTTTCTTATAAGCGAGAGAGGGAGAATATTATTATTTACCTACCCTGATACACAAGTTTGTTTTACTTTTGTTGTACTGACCACGTTGTTTACAGAAGAACTCTCAATTATAAGACACCAGCAGCATGACCGATATGGCTTCGCAATTATTTTACTTTTAAAATTTGATGTATTTAACTAAATTATATTAACAAATAGAAAATGGGTATTGCTTACACAAAATAAGCAATTAATTTTTTATAAATAAGTAAAAATTAATTTTTGGTAATTAAATTATATAAAATAACTGATTATTTAATTGTTTTTACTGAATATGGTGTTGAATTTTTGACAGTCAAATTTTATTAAATAACTGCATATTTATTTGTTTTTACGGAATATGTAGTTGATTTTTTGACAATTAATTTATAAAAGATAACTGAAAATTCATTTGGTTTTACGGAATTCGTGGTTGAATTTTTGACAGTAAAAACTAAATGAACTTTTCGTTGCTTTAAATTACATTTTTATTTAATTTATCATAAAGAAGAATTTAACTCAATCAACGGACAATATTAACTGCAACTGAAAATCAGTATTAATATGTACTTAGTTTTTTGAATAACTGTTAGAATCAGTTAAAAATAAATTTGCTTTGAACTTTAAATGTTTATTTATTTAAAAATTACTGAACGGAATATTTCTTAAATAAACTACAGTCCGTTACTGTAATAATATTGTGAGTGCATCTATATGGACACAAAATGTATGCATTTTTTAAAAAACCGATTTTAATGAAATTAAAACCATAGCTAGATCCATATCTAGATGGACACATTAGCTATACAGTTTTTAAAAAATAGGACCCCAAGGGGAGGTAGTGGGCAATTTCTGCCTCTCACAAACTTTCAAACTGATTTTCATGAAGTTTATAAACATAGATAAATCTATATTTATATGGACACATAAGCATGATGTGTTTTTAAATACTGTGGTGTAGGGTATAATATAGTCGGGCTTGACCGACTATACTTTCTTACTTGTTTTATTATAACTATTATTCTTATTTTATCGTGTTAATATATAAGCTATTTAATATTATATTTCTTTGACTTACATATACACCTTGTTATTGTTAATAATTGATAAACAGAAACTGTTATTGTACTAATTTATTTAAAAAGAAATACAGTCAAATCCCGATAATTCGTACCCCGATAAATCGTAATTCCCGATAATTCGTAATAAACTGTCGGTCCCTTGAACAAATCTTGTTAATTCGTAAAATTTCCATACATTTTGGTCCCCTCGATAATTCGTAATTTTTTTTCGAAGAAAATCGTCTTTACATCTTATAAATCGTAATTGTTTGCTAACTACCACTTATAATTCGTAATAAAAACAACAGAAACATGGAAATAATGATTTTTTTTTTTTTGCGTGGGCTTTTGCTTGTTCGTGTGTTTATTTTCTTAAGATCAGTTTGTTACATAAATAATTTTTACAGGTATATTTTATTTTTAACAATTGTCTTTTATGTGTTTTTTATTGTTTTAGTAAATAAATTGAAAACCCCCGTTAATTCGTATTAATTTTATTTAAGCCCCGGTAAATCGAAATCCCGCTAAATCGAAAACCCCTATAATTCGTAAGAAATGGCCGGTCCCTTGCGATTACGAATTATCGCGATTCTACGGTAATAATTTGTAAGTTAATAAATGTGGGTACACTATCATTATGATTTGTATTTTTTTCTATAAATTTCTTTGTAAACAAACATAGGTAGACGTAGCTAATTAAAGAACAATTAGCGAGAATAGTGAACAAATGAGACACAGGAGTAAACCACTTCCGTCTTGCAGCTACATTAGGGTGGGTCTATTTCGCAATCGATACTACCTATTATTATTAAAAAAAATTATATCAGCCGATTTTTTTATTATCTACCAAAAAAACCTTAAAAATAAAAGTTGAGAAAAAGTCAAAACATTTTAATTTGGGCGCCTTTATTTTTACGGATTTTTTAATAGGTAATTAGTAACAGTACATATTTGTTAACTTTTTTTTTCTTAAAATAGTTGAGATACCTGGAACACATAAATATACATAATAAACAATTAAAATAAGTGAAGAAATAATATTGTCCCGCTAGCTTGTACTAGCCGACACACTGTGCGTCGTTTAAAATTTTTAAATTATAGTAAATTTTGGTCGCCGTCAACGATATGTTTGATTGGCGTTCCTAATTTTGTAAATTTTGGCATCGATTTGTTAGTGCATATTTTTGCATATTTTACCGTTTGCAGTATTTTTGTGCATAATTTAGTTAAACGAGCATTTTTGCAGCATATTTTAAGTTTATAGCGCATATTTTGGCTTTTTAAGGCACATTTTGACATACACATGTCCAATTTTGTTAGATGCTTATAGAAGCTTTCGCAGAAAATAATTTTTTTTTTTGTTTGAAATTCTGTTACTCCAATTTCGCCATCTACATTTAATTTTTACTCAATTTAAAATTGTAAGACAAAACATGTTGTCATTAAGGATAATTTATATGCGATGTGTATAATACATAGAAATAAAGACAAATTTTTTAGTATACCGATCGATTCAAAATCACTGATTGTCTGCCCATGTTAACCTTGTGCGCAAAGTACAAGTTCCAATAGTGCAGATAATTTGATCAAATATGGACGAGGTCTGTGTAAATGGTGAGAATCGGTCTTTAAAAACTTCTTTCCAAATAAGACTCTTTGTGTCAGTAAGCCATCTAATTACGATGGTATTTAAGTTTAATTCGCCCCAAAAATATTTTACTGCAAATTAAATTATTTTCAAATCGTTTCACATTTGCCTTAAGCTCCCTGCCTTAAATAGCTTTAAGTACTTTTAAATGTTAAGATTTGTTAACAATTTAGCGACCGTTCCTAAAATTCCTTTAAGACAAAACCCCATATGGATGTTAATATCTAGATATTATTCGGCGCAAACATGTCTTATATCAACTTTAACCTAATATGAGCTAAAGCGATACATTTTTAGGTTTTTTTTTCAAATTTTGTTATTAAATTGTTGAATATTTTGTCTTCAAATTAGCAATTTTTGATTTTTTAGGGCATATTTTTAACATTTTTCCGGGCATATTTTTCAGTTTTTCCTGCACATTTAATGCGCATAAAACGTATTTTTTATAACTTAACGACGAAATCTCTTTTGATAGCTTTCGATATGAGTTAGAGACGCACTCTTTTCTCGCTTTTCGAGAAAAAATGGAATATTTTGTTTCACATCTTTTCTATGCGAAATGTTCTCACCAAAGTTGCCGAACATGGGTACAGTTATTGAATAAATGCCATTAGGATCAGAATTAAAATTAAATATTTAATTAAGCCCTATTTGCGATTATATCGTAAACGACAAAAGGCAAATTTTACAGGAAAGGGCTGAATTTTTTTTTTTTTTTTAAGTAGTGTAGCCAAATTCGTTTTATGTTATGCATTTATATATTTTAATAAGCTTCTAATGGCACATTCGATAGTTTTCAAGAACATGCTGAGATTCAGATGATCATTGTACCTGTCGATTACTATAGTTTTATTGATGTCGTTTACATTATAATCGCAAAATGGGCTCAATATATTAAAGAAAATATTACATTTAGGCCCGTTTTCACAACTTACCGATAGCTAAAAGTAGACTTTAAATGGCCTGATAAAAAGTGTTCCATTATTAAAACTTTACTTTAACCTAAAGTAAGCGATAAAGTTAATTAAGGTTCATTCTACCTGGTAGGCTAAAGCAAAGTTGCAATAGTAGAACAGTTTTTATACGGCCGATACAATCATACCTTTAGCTATCGGTAAGTTGTGAAAACGGGCCTTAATGTTCTTCGCATCTGACTTTTTTTTTATTTTTTTGATAGTGTAGACGGAAAATTAAATGGAAAAGTTTTTTCTTTTTAATTTTTTGACAATCAGTCCAAAAACTATTGGATTTTGTGATGGCACAGATCTAAGACTTGTAGAATAGTGTAAAAGGGACATAAATAATATTTAGAAAATGTTAACCAAATTATAACGATTGTTTTGTATTTTGTTTTTGTAAAACGTATAAAATCTTATTCAGCTAGAAGTGGGAAATAAATAATGCCTGGTCACTTCAATCAGCTAAAAATCTTCATAATGCTTGCAGGGCATATTTACATAAACATGTATAAGTGTGTAGAAGTGTACACACTTGGATTGTGTCCCTTGATAACTGCGTACATTTAGTTTGCATGAAATTAAACAATTTAATTTAGCTACAATTAAATATTGTTTTTTAAGGGCTAGAATAGTGTTTCCATTAAAAAAAGTATAGGGAAGCTTTAATTTAAAAAATACTATCTGCATAATTTTTAAGAAAGTAATTTTTCATTTTTCTACTTGCGCGGCCATCTAATTTTCTTAAATTTTACATTAACATTTTTATCAGTCTTGTAACATTTGTATACCCTTCACCGAATGTTTAATGGTATATGCAACTTTGTCATTCCGCTTGTATAGAGTTTTAATATTCTGGATCCCTATGAGAAGTACAGTACGATGTCCGTCCATTCGTGTGCCCGCTGAAATTGGTTTTCTGAAGACCCACGATACTATGGGAACTCGGTTGTTAGATATTTCTATCACATATAGTCCGGATTCGTTTTCTTTAAAACTTCAGATTGGCCTACAAATGGCTGAGATATGAGCCAAAACCACTGCTGTCTCTTATTTTACCCATAAATACATTGTTGTTTTTTTTATGTATATCAGGAGAACGGCAAGAGTTAAAGTTTCTATATAAGGTACAAGCATCTTGGTTATCAATACACAACATCCAAAAAAATGTGAACGGGATTGAAGAAGTGGGCGTGGCAAACGGTTCGCTCACAAAGCCATAATATATTTCTGTATATCTGGAGAACGGTAAGAGCCAAACAACAATATCCGACAATATGTGGAGGAAAGTGGGCGTGGCGTAAAGTAGATTTATTTATATTTAAAGAACAATATTTGTTTAACTTTTTGTAATTATTGCACCATGGTGAAGGGTTGAAAGATTGGGCAAAGCCAAATATATCTGGGAATGTCTATAATGACGATAAATATTCAGCTGGGCCGAAACAATGACCAATGGTAAATTATAAAGCTATCGTCATGAAATAATACACAAACAATTTAAGACAAAATTTAAAACAATTTTTAAATTCTTGTTATGTAGCGCCCACCTAAGTAGTTCCGGGAAAAAATTTTTACTGAACTATTGCAATACATTTATAAAAGTATTTATGTTGGTCCTATTGCTTAAAATGAAGCAGAGATCGGCAAAAAATATCACACAGAAGAGTGCTCAATTTAAAAAAAAACAGTGCTTGAGCTACCCTAGGGGGAAGCGAACAGCTGTCTGCTTTAACAGAGTCGTTAACTTTTATGTCTAAACAGTTTGATGAAATATTGAAAGGTGTTGCCGAGAATAAGAAAAAGTTAGAAATTGTTCAGAAAGAAAACAAAAAATTAAAGACTGAAGTTAAAACTTTAAAAGATTCTGTTAAATTTCTAAACGACCAACGAGTAAAAAATGATTGCATAATAAGCGGTATAGTTGCTCCAAGTGACCAATCTGCTGTCGATACCATTTTAAAAATTACTAATGATACTGGAGTGGAATTGCAACCGGATAGTATAGAGGATGCATACTTTATAAAAAAACGTAATGCTGCTGCTGTAGACGCAAATGGTGGGAAAAAAGTAATGGTTGTTAAATTCAATTCGAAGATATCAAAAGAAAAATTAATGTCAATAAAATCAAAATTATACGAAAAAGAATCTAAAATTTTTATAAATGATTTTTTGAGTCGAGAAACATTAAGCCTGTTAAATTATGCTAAGAGCCTGAAAAATGTTGGTTATCGTTCTGTTTACGCTGCAAGTGGAAAAATTTTTTGTAAACGAAGTGAATTATCTAAGCCGAAAATTATAAGATCCAGTGAAGATGTCGATGAGTTGTTGTTGGAAGCTACCACCAGGAAGCCTGTAGGTCGCAGATCGCAAAATGTTGTAGAAGAAGTTGATGAAGATGAATATATATCCTCATAAAAAGTATTAATTTTCTGTTTATTTTTTCCTGTGGTATATTAATTAATTAAATCTTATATTTATGATTAATAACTTTTATTTTAACAATTTATTATCATTTGAAAATTACTTTAATAATAATTTACACTCAATTTTTAATTTTGTATCTATAAATATGAGAAGTATATCGTCAATTACTAAATTTAATAAATTTAAAAGCATAATAGCAAAATTACCGCGGCTATCCAACATTATAGCCGTTCAAGAAACATGGTTTCATAAAGAATTAGTGCAACTATACAATATTTCTGGTTATAATGCTATACACAGTTGTAGGTCAGATGGATATGGTGGCACGTCTATTTTCATAAATAATAATTTAAAATACAAAATCAAAGTATGTGAAAGCAAGAATTATATCGATTCTATTGTATTATCACTTGATGATATTAAAGTAAAGGGAAAATCCTTATATTTTTGTACGTTCTATAGATCACAAAAATGTGAAACTAATAGATTTTTGGAGCATTTGGAAATTATGTTACGTTGCCTTGGTCAATATCCTTGCGTCTTTGCAGGTGATTCTAACATAGATATTTTAAATCAACATCAATCTGAAGAACTCGTGAATCTGCTTAGCAGTTTTAATTTCGTTAACTGCCATAATATGATAACACGACCGTGTAGCAATACATGTATTGATCACGTTTACAGTAATGTCTCCTGTGACATGTACCTCGAATCTGTTGAATGTAAATTAACAGACCATAACATTATTTCTTGTCGACTGGATATAAAAACGCCAAATTATAGTTTTAGGCAAGTAACTTATCGTTATTGCAATTTAAATTCGGTTAAACGTTTTCTTCAGAATAATATACCTCTAGATAATATATACGATCATCCCTCTACTGGCACGGCAGCTTTAATTTCGATTATTCAAACTGCAATTAAAAATTCTACTACGGAAAAAACTTTAAAAAGGGCTTGCAAAAATGAAATTACACCATGGGTAAATGGAAATTTACAAAAACTAATAAATTATAAGAAAAAGCTTTTAAAAGTAAGAAAGAAAATGCATGGGAATCTAGACTTTGAGGAATTGTTGAAAAAAATAAGTCGTGTAATAAAAAAAGCTTGCAAACAAAGTATGAACGACTATTTTATGAATAATTTGGAAATTATTAAACACGATCCTAAAAAAGCATGGAAATTCATAAATGAAACCCTGGGCCGAACGACCAGACAAAGTGTTAAAATAAATAATGACAATGGAGATGAAATTATTTCTGACAAACAAAAAGCCGAAATTTTAAATGATTTTTTCTTACAATCTGTGGCAGATTCAAGATCACAAATACAATATTCGCAAGGAGATTTCTTCAATTCACTTAGAACTTTAAATCAATATAGAGCAATATTTAACTTTAACATAACGACTCAAGAAGAAGTAGAAAATACTATTTTAGACTTGAAACCCAATAAAAGTTGTGGTGTTGACAATATTTCATCAAAAGTGTTATTGAATTGTACTAATGAATTAGCGCCACATTTTGTTAAAATTTTTAACAATATCATTAAAACAAATACATATCCAGACATTTTGAAAGTTCACAAAATAACACCTATACCTAAAAATAAAAATGCGTCAATGCCAGTAATGTACAGACCTATAGCTGTATTATCAGTCATCGATAACGTCTTCGAAAAACTTATGTATAATCAAATTTCATCATTCATGTATTCCAATAACATTCTCAATGACTTTCAATACGGATTTAGGAAAGGGTGTGGAACAGAGGAAGCTGTAATCAATGTAATCGACTTTATTTGTAAAAGCTTAGATGGAGGACACAGTGGTGTAGCTGGTATTTTTTATGATTTAAGTAAGGCATTTGATCTTATAGACCATACTATTTTATTGGAAAAGTTAAAAATGTATGGATTCCAAGGTAAAAGTCTCTTGCTTTTGAAAAGTTATTTAACTAACCGAGCCCAATTTGTGCAAATTGGGGAACATAAAAGTTCTACGCGACAAGTTTTACATGGAGTTCCTCAAGGAAGCGTACTTGGCCCATTGCTGTTCATAATTTTTCTTAATGACTTACACAACCTTGATCTTACTGGTAAAATCTTTATGTATGCCGATGATATTTGCTTGTTTTATCCCTATAGACATGAAACGGCTGTTAAAGCATATATTGAACGAGATGCTGCTTTAATTTGTGAATTTATGAGAATAAATAAACTTGTCTTAAATGCAAATAAAACACAACTATTAAGGTTTAAGCCAAGCCGTCATAATAGCAATTTTTCCGTTTTTGTTGATGGAAAAGAAATTTATGAAGTTAACTCAATTAAATACTTGGGCTTAAATATTCAAAATAATCTTGGATGGAATACTCATATATATAACCTTAAAACAAAAATTTCACAAGCTGTTGGCGTTTTATATAAGTTTAAAAATAAGTTCAATCAGGAAGCTAAACTTTTAATATATAATGCAACAATCCAAAGTCATTTAAATTATTTAACTATTATATATGGCTGTAAGAAAACTAGTGAATTAAAGGCACTTCAGCGAATGCAGAACAAGGCTATTAAAGTAATACACAATATTCCATTATTATATCCATCAAACTTACTTTATACTGTTATTAGCCCCACAATTTTGCCTATACATAGTCTCTATAAAATGCAATTACTTATTTATGTTTTTAAATGCCTTAATAAAATTGGTCATCACACTATTCGGTTTTTAAGAAATAATCATGGAATAAATACTAGAAATAACGGAAGCTTATTAATACCTCTGTGTAGGTTTGAAACAACTAAACAGCGTATTACGTTTATGGGTAGCCGTGAGTTCAATAATTTGCCGCAAAATTTAAAAAATATAACAAGAATATCAGTTTTCAAAAGATTAATAAAAGAATTTCTAACTCAACATGTTGCTTAAATTTAATGTAATGAATGATCTTGCTGATAATGTACAAATTTAAAATATATGTATATCATTTGTATTCTATTATTAAAATATTTTATAAGATAAGTAGTATTTATATGTAAATTTTTGTATTTTATAAATATTCCTGCCAACTCGCCTCAATAATGCCTTAAAGGCGCTGGGGCTACTGAAGTGATATGAATTAATAGGAAGAAATTTATATATAAATAAAAAAAAAAAAAAAAAAAAAAAACTGACACCAAAGTAGTCCCGTGATAGGTCTTTGGTGGTAGAGACCGGTTCTAGTATTAACACTTTATATGAATAAGACCTATCACTTTTACAAGCGGTTGTCGTTGGAGTGGGTCAATTGACACCATATGACCAGTCAAACATTTATTCTCAATGAACGTGCTAAGTGTCCGTTACTAAAATTAATTATTATTTTAGTACAATGTCAAAGCACCGGTGAAGACTGTACTCTAATTATTTACTTTTTCTACCTTTTTGTTCTTCATAAACCAGTTAAATGATTGATTCTTTTTTCACTGGTCATGAGTCCTTTCTGTTTGTACTGTTCTATTTTCACAAATCCCAGGACTAGTCTGTTGGACCAATTCACACCAATTTCCCGCAGGTTATTTATAGAAATGTTTAGACATCGCTGGTTGCGTGCATTCAATGTTGCCATTTCTGATGTATTTATTTATTTTTTTTTTTAAGACGACATTCGTCACATACCACAATAGCTCTGCAGACCACTTACTCGGAAACCGATGATTTTAACGAACAGAATTTTCCACCAATTTAGAATTATAATAAAAGACTTTTGGCTACACTGCTTATCTTGATCTCTACACAGAAAAAATTAAAAATTGATTTTAATCAGCGAATTCATAAAATCAAGTAAACAATTTGTTGAATTTGCACCTATTACCAAAATGATTATATTAATTACTAAAAGTTGTAGAAACTGAAAATTGTAAGTTTTTTTTTTCAATAAACGATATTTAAAATTTTAATTAAAAATATGATCAAAAAACTATAAGATTTCAAGCAATGTGTTAATTGATTGAGTTACAAAAATAATTAAAACAAAATCTATATATTATTCTATTACCTCATTTGATTGAAAAGAAACAAATAATTAATGAATAAGATAATTGAATTAAGCAAACCAGTAATAAAATTATTTGTTAATTTCAATTAAAACTTTTATTTAATAAATTATTATATATAATTGAAATTTAAATTAAAAATTTGTTATTAAAATCAATTTATACGCCCTTAATTGTATCCGGTAATATAAATTGATATTGTGGTGAAGTTAGGTCGAATTAAATTTCGTTAGACTCGAAGTTATACATAAAAATTTTTGTCATGACCACTTCAGAATTTATCACAGGTTCCATATAAATCCGCCTCCAGAAAAACGCATTATGACGCCTAAAATGCCAGCCAATTATATTTTTATATTAAAATGTAGCAACTTTTTCACTCTGCCAAATTTTGTGATGTTTGAAAAATAATTTACCAAAGATCCAATATAAAACTTCCTCCCGAAAAGCCTAAAACCGAAAGGAATCATTTTAATTTATTTCAGAAATTAGTCACAAAGTTGCATAAACTATGTCCATATGTACATGAATACAAACGTAATGCACTGCTACCTCTAAAGAGAGTCAATTCAAATATCCAATTTTCACTTTTTGTAAGAAATCGAAGAACAGTGGCACTGTAAAAATCTTAGAACAGTTTGTACCATAAGAGCACACATAAAAAGACAACAGTTTTTTGTCTCTACTAAAAATTTATAAATTTTTAGTAAACCCCCTTTAGAGGAAGCAGTGCGATATGTACACACGTACATATGTTATATTTTAAGAACGCGGCAGCATGGCATTATATTAGTTTATCATCTTGTTTTCGGATTTTTGAAAAATAACTTGCTTTTGTTAAAAATCTATAGATTTGCTTGCTTCTAATCTGGCTATTGAGAGTCGGAGTATTGGAGGCTGTTATGATATCTTATTTATTTCCTCACATATTTCGTATTTCACATCTGTTTTGCCATAGTTCGGTTTCTTGTTTTACAAAACCATACCATTTGGAAGCGCTATTAAATTTTGTAGAAGAACCTTTCTTAAATCTGTAATAGGATAAATAGTTTAAGATTTTTGTATGTCACTAAAGATAAAATTCAATCAACTTACGCAAGAACTAACTACTTAACCTCAAAAGAACTGATGACGATTGCACGGTATCAACACAAAATATATAACTGGCAAAAGAAGAACTCGAACCACAATTAACTTTAATGCGACTGTTAATGCCATAAATGTATTTAAGAACATCTATACATTCTACAATAATAAATTAAATTTTTAAGATAAATATAAAGATGTTAATCGTTTATTGTTATGAGTTTTCCAAAAACAATGGCCAATTATTGAATTTTTTTAAAAAAATCAGTTTTGACAATTCCTGATACAAATAATACAGAATTTTATATTATTTTATTTTAAAAGAAAAAAATCAATAAAGGTTTTGATTTATTCAATTAATATTTTAATTGCATTTTATTTTGAAAACAATTGAAATATTAATTAAATCAAAATTTATTTTTAGTGTTTGTTCAATGAAAAATATAATTGATTCAATCAACACATTAATTATATTAAAATACTTTTCAAGCAATGTTTTTAATTGATAAAAAACTAATGAAAATGTTTTCTGTGTATGCTCACTTATACTAATTACTAAAATATTTCAATGTTTTTGTTTGCCAATCTCTGCTATTTAGATAGTAAACCTAGTAAAATTAACGCTTTAGGTAGGTTGGTCCACATTTTGATCCATAACCCTGTTCCAACTGAACCGATTGTGCTGGATTAGAAATAGTTTGATATAAAAATTATTCTTTTTTGTTAAGATGTTTGAAAAAAACCGTGTTTTTCTTAAAAAGACAGACAGACCACCATGATTTAAGCGAACCCAGAATAATTCCTGGTGTACCATACGAAATAACAGACCAGATACACCCTTATTAACCAATCGTGTTAGTGGATGGCGTAATCACATATTTTTATTACACATTTTATCTCTTAATTTATTTTCCAAAAATTTTTACTTGCTTTAGCTGAATAAATTTGTAAACATGTTATTATTGCACCAAACTCATTATCCCATGATTTATGAACAAATTAAACAAATTGCATTATTAACGAAAAAGTTATAAAAATGTATCCTGAAAAAAGAGCATTTTGCCTTTCATAAATAAAATCAAATCATTAAAAAACAGCAACGAAGAAGAAAAATAATTTTATTTGAAAGGCGAAACTGAAATAAAATAAAAAAAATTATAAAGTATTAAAGAGCAATAACAAAAGTATAAAAAATACCAGGAAACACCTGTTTGTTATAAATTTCATAAGCAAAAAAAGTAAAATTAAAGAAATATTTCGCATCGATAATAACACGACAGTTTTAAGGCGTAAAAAGCCATAAAAATAACAGCCAACTGCCTTGATTGCTATAAAATTTTAATTATGCTATAATTTAACGATTTTAGGCCATAAGATTATTAAATTTTATAAACAAGTTATAAGAAAACTAACTGGGCTTAACAAAAAGGGGAAAATTCAAAAAAGTATGTGCATAAAATTATTATTATTTTCTAAAAGCTCTTAATTTAAAATAAGTTTACCATAAGATTAATAAGAGAATTGGTGGAGAGAACATTTTCAAGAAGTTATTAATCACAACTCGGAAAATGAACGAGTAATTCGATTGCAATCACCCGCCACATGATCTCAGTAAACTGTGACCGCACTTGTTTTTCATAATTGGCACTAAGAATTTCGAAAAAAGTGATAAGTGCTAGTTTAGCACATCTTTAAAATAATTTAGAATTTTTAGCACCAAAACCACTTAAAAACTCACATTATCAATTGAAGTGAAGTATCAATTCTTTAAGTGTATCAAGAAAAATACATACAACACACATACTTTTTACAATGCAAATAGGGAAAATGGCATAGCATAGCCGAATAGCGCATATTTTTTTTTTAAATCACATACAAGTTTTCGCATCAAACGCAATTCCCAATTAGCAATGCTCGTTGCCATTCTGTCACTTTTGTCTTTCATACTTATTCCAAAATATCAATTGCAAATATTTATTATTTGTAAATTTGTATGTGATGCTTAGAGCGAAGTTTGGTTTTCTGATCATACTATCAATTCAATTGTCGTGCCTAAGAGAAGCAAATGAATGTTTTCTCAGGCTTGGAACTACAAACCATCAGCTATTAAGAAAGTTCAGCGAGGCAACCTCTTATCGGACCAAAGACCTATTGGATAGAACGTGCAAAGAACTAAAATGAAAACAGAACTCTTATGTTCAGTTATACGCATAAGATATCGGACGATATTATTTAAGTTTATTTTTATTCGACCTTTTTATTCTAACATAAAAGAAGCATTAATTAAGCTCGAGGTCCAGGTTTTTTGTTTTTTATAAAATCATATTTTATTTTTCCAATATTTCGCAACAAAACATCGAGTAGCAGCATCAGGGTTAAAGCTACAAAAATATATAAAAACAGATAAATAAAAAACATCCATAACAGTCAAACCAATAAGAATATTACGCATAAAACAAAATGTATAAACAACAAAAAACACTCAATGCAACAAAAACAATGCTAACATATAATTTAAACAATTTTTTTTCAAAAACAAAACGTTAAAAAAGTAGTTATAACTACTTCTTCTGATATTGCACTGATTATAAACTTTATATTGTACTGTATGTATATTAATTATTGCACTGGGTTCTTTTGTTCTTACACTCAATTCACATGAGGGCTTTTACGACGTCGTTTTATCATGATTCCCTTTTAAAGCAACATCCAAAATCTCTTTGCGTTCATACGATAATTTTTCGTTCCATGTCTTTTTTTATTTACAGCATTGCCTTGATTACCCGTCATTCGATTAACCGGCAGCTTCAATTAAATGGAAAATAAAAAATTTTTTTGCACTGATTTAAATTACCTCTTTTATCTGAAATTATAAACAAATTATCTTTTTTTCGTTAACTTTTAAACAATCTTAACATATTTAAATAAACGAAGAAAGAGAATTTCCCAATGTACTGGAAGCATGTTTTGCCAAATTAACTGTTTTCCTCATGTTTACATAATATTACATTATATATTTACATAAAATAAGAAACACACCAAAAAAAAATAAGTTATCAAGAATTCTGCCGATCCCGTCTATTATCGATAATCGAGGTCTCACTGTATTTTCAACCACACACTTCAAAGTAAGAAAAAGAATAAAACGTAAAAACAAAAAGTTAAAAGAGAAATATAAAAAACGACATGCAAAACACAAAACGAGTCGTTTTATTTACCCCTCTTTCTTTTCTACACCGCTCACCCACAAACCAAAAGAGACGTCGACAAAGCGACGTCGTAAAAGCCTCCATGTAAATTGACTGTTATTTACTAAATGAAGATAGAATTCTGCACAGTTCACTTTGTGATCAGCCTTAAAGTTAATTCTCTCCTTTGTTGGTGTATTTATAATGTGGAGTACTCCCAGCGGGAAAATAAGGAATTGATTACATAAATAACTAAAAAAAATAATGTATTATTTTCGAAAGAATAATAATGCATTCATGGGAATCGAGAAGGTTATTTTATTGACACAATAATTATGATTTGATTACCACGTATATTCTCACATTTGCAGAACAAGGAATGTATTGTTTCTGTTCGTAAAAATGTTTCGTGTTTTTTCTTCTGTTCGTGACAATTATTCGTATTTTTTAGAATTATATAAGTCATTCCCAGTATACATTTAAATAATTTATTACAATCCTAGGACATGTTCTGTGTTAAGAATAATGAGTTCTGGAATCAAATATTTATCAATATTTGTATTACATTCTCGTTTCCTATTGATTCCATTTTCCCGCTGGGCTTCTAGCATGTAGCGGCGTTTGTAATAGTTCTCTCTGTCAATAACTCGTGCTCCATCAATATCTGGAAAGTGATTTTCAACTGCACATTGGGCCGCTAATGCTGTTTTATGTGTAACATCATGAGTTCGAGATTTTTGGTCTGATTTGTGTCCGTATAATCGTGTTTTGAGTTTGTTTTTAGTTGTCTCAATGTAAACCATATAACATTTATTGGTATTGTTGCCATTGCAGGGTATTTTATATACAACATTTGATTTTTCAAGGTTGTCAATTTTGTATTTTGTCTTACTAAATAAGTTCCCTAGTGTATTGAAGGTTTTGTAAGCCATACTATACCTTTCTCCATTAAAAAGTTTTGATTTTTCAAAACGTTCTGATATTTCTGGCACATAAATGATAGATTTGTAAACTTTTTCTTCTTCTTTGTCTTTCTTTCTTTGAGCCTTATCTTTTCCATATTCCCGAATCAGTTTTTCGGTAATATTTCTTGCTCTTTTTCCTTTAGAATTTTTTGAGCTCTGTACTTTAGTTACGAATAATATATAAGTAAATTAATTGATTTTTTCCCCTTTAACTCCAATGGCAAATAATAAATTTAAGGAATTCACAATTTTTACAAGCGCATGACAAAAGTATATTAAAAATTTGGCATTATTTATGAAATGTCTGTTGTTCCATACATATTTGTTGCAAATGGGTTAGTAAAAACAATTTTTTTTTGCTTTGACTATGCATTTCTTGTAGGGAAACTTATTTAATTATAAAATAAGTTCCCACGGGGAAGCTTAAGAGAGGTTAGCCAGTGTTTGTTATGACATTGAGGAGAAAATCCTTGGACGATTCACTAAATTTAACAGCGTGATTTCCAGTCAAATAAAACAAATTTTTGCAAAATCTTATCTCATTCCGTGCCTTGTTCCAGCATTTATGTTATTTTTTGAAACAAAATTATCAATTTCTTTAGGTGGTAGTTCCACATTTTGATTCATAGCTCTGGTTCTACTGAACCGATTTTGCTGGATTTCAATCCCAAACTGCTTAGGATAACTACAAGCAATTTGGCACCAAGTTTGTTCATTTCTTTTGAGTTGTTCGAAAGTGAGCGTGTTTTTAACAGACGGGCAGACGGACAGACAGACGGACATGGCTAAATCGACTTAGAATTACTCAAGGAGCCAGAATATATATACTTTATGGGGTCTGAGATGAATAATAAAAAAGTTTTACACGGAATGAAAACTTAATATACCCTCTTCACAACTGATTGTGGTGGAGGGTATAAAAATAAAACAAAAATTATTTCATAAAAAATGAACCCCCCTAAAAGTCGTTGTTGTTATTCTCTGTATAAAAAATTGGGGCATATGCTTTCAGGACTTAGTTCTTTTGGGATTTTGTACGGAGCGTCACAAACCATAAACGTCTGAGTTTGATTCCTTCATGAAATAATATTATTCTTTTCATAATTATTAAGGGTATACTCTTAAAAATTGTCTTGTAAAAACAATGGTGTAGGGTATCATAATGTCCGGCTTGACCGACTGCGCTTTCGTACTAACTTTGACAACTTTTTTTTATTTAAAGTCGTTTTAATTGAAAAAGTACACAAAATAAAAATTTTTGCATATTTTTTAGCTACAAACTTGGAACGCTACACCTTTTGCACCCCACGCATGGATAATAGAAATTCATGATCTATAAGTATTTCTCCATAATAACCCAGAAGTAATTCAGGTTGTTATTTAAAGATCGATAGTGCGACGACTTCAACTTTCTAAATAAAATTTGAGATTGGACACATAATATAAGTGACTACAAATCAATGTCATGCGTTAAAGTAAGCACATACTTGAAAAAATTGAAGCATTTTAAGGTTTTTTTTCGGTTTTTATTTAAAAATAAAATTCTTTTATCCCTGTTTACCTTCGTTCATTTCAACAACAGCTTTAATGAAAAGCGTTGGGACAATTGTTTTTTGTGCCATAATGCCGGTTTCTTATTAACTTAAATATAATTTCTAGAGTGGTATACCTTTTTTTCCTTCTACAAACAATTTTAACCTGATTTTTCTGTGAATGGGGAAAAAAACTGAAAGGAAAACTTTAACTCATCATGTTATGGGTCAATTTCTTCTCAAGTCTGATGTTTTTGTCTTTTCGAGATTTTATATCTGTATGTGTGTGGTGTGCTTTGTGTGTGTGGGAGTAACCTGACGACAATTCATAAAGCTGGAAAAAAATAAACCTTTTTAGCACTTGTTTTCTAGTTTTTGCCAACATTTTTGTTCTTAACTGAAGAATTTCCTTAAGAGCTTTTCTCTCGTTTTCTTTATTTCGATGGTTGCTAAAATGTTTTTTTTAGAAATATTTTCATTTTTGTTCTTAAATGTTGTTTGCTCTTTGTAAGTAGGTGGGTGGAGGGTTGTGTTTTTGTGTATTTTTTCTTGGTAAGCATTGTGGCAGTTGTTTTAAGCCTTCATTGATTTGAGTTATACCGGTTAAAAGGGTTTGAGATTTTGTTTGTAAGTTGATGAAATAAGAGTAATGTTCTCTAAACTAGTACATATATTCCATGTAATTTGAATATATTTGAGATTATTCTTAACTCTTTGCGGGCGGCATATCGATGGATATACCCTAGGGGAAAGGGAACTAACACCAAACTCGAACCAAACATATTATTTGAAAGGGGCTTGTCACTTTAACATGCTGATGTCTTAGGAGGCGTAACAAGTCACTGAAATAGCCTGAATGGACCCATTTAATTTTGTTTGAAATAATGCCTGTCGCAGATATTGTCCCAAGGGAATCATGTTAATATGATAGATCCCCTTCATATTAAGTGATAGAACCAGATAGAATCAGCCACTACCCGCTCAAAATCTTCTGAAGTAACTACACTTTAATCATATTATCACCGGTGAGGTGCTATGTCTTGTGTTCGCCTATCACAATTCGTTCCATTTTTATAATATTGTACGCACTGGTCACGGGATAAGTGTTTTGAAAACATTTGACAAAAATTTCCCGCAGGGTATGTAAAGCTAGGCTACTATTGCATCCCTAGCGGGTGTCTAACGACATCAAAGTCAACTGCAGAATGTAGGATGTTTTTCGAAAGTAACGCCAATGAGATTCGACTTGCCTGGGTAGCCAAATAGCAGATGAGCTTGCCAAACGAAGTGGTCATCTGGACTGCAGTCGCTGATCAGTTCGTTGGCTTTCTAGATTTCCACAGTTGGGGTGGACTCGCAAGTCCATCTGCTTCGTAACCAAGACATAGTGAGCTAGATATGGGGAAAGGAATACATGATCTCTTCTTATATAGGAAGCAGATTAAGGAATCTCAATTTAATCTGGGTACTGGCCTGTAGGGACACACACAAGGAGTGTGGGTCTGGAATTCAATGACTACTGCAGAAGTGGTCATGATAAGGAGGAAGTCGAAACTGTGTTTCATTTACTGATTTAAGCCGGGTACTCTGTTCAACATTTCACGTGAAATGCTGTCAAAATGCATATGAAAAAAACAAGAGCGGAATATGTATTAAATAATGTTGATAGAGTTGTACTCTGTTCATTTTGTAAAAAAGTTCCAAAATGTGTCTGGCAACATTTTTTGACAACTGCGAAATAATGAAAGCTGCCTTTATTTCACGTGGAATTTTAACGCTGGGACTCCACGTAGCAATTTTTATTGCTAAGTACAAGCAATAACGTCGGCAGAACAATGACAGAACAATGGAGCAATAATTGCTGATTATATTGCTGGAGAACACTTGTTATTGCTTTGCCATAAATTTGCAATTTTCACCGCGAGTAGTTGTATAAAGTTTTGTGCCTTTATTTATAACAAATGTTTCATGTTGTGTTTTGAAGTGATTGTTAAATTTTCTTTTTAAATCAATAAATTAAATTAATAAAATAAAATAATTAATTTTAATTGTCGTAGCTGTGTTTTGTATTACTTTTTTGTTTACTTGCGTATGAAAAAAAGCTTAAAACTTGTATTGTTCTATTGCTAAAATAAAAATATACAAAAAAAAAACAAATGTGTCGTTTGTTTTTGTTAATATTGACGTTTATTTAAAAATATAATATATAAACACTTTTTCTGTATTTTTTTGAAGTATTTTTTCATTTGGCGGCTTTTTCTTAATTGATTTTTTAATAAATAAACACACTAACAAATAAACAGCCGTACAGAGAAATGAAATGTCAGATAAATTACAACTGATTTGACAGCAGATTGCTAAGCAATAATTGCTCAAACAATAAGAAGAGCAATCATTGCGCAATGGATTGCCACTCATAGCAATATGCGGTCTATACGTCGCAAATTTTATGGAGCATTCAAATTTGACGTTTGCCGCAAAAAGCAAAAGCAAAACAGTATGAACTTAATATTAAATAAGAAATACAAAATTAAAATAACACAACCGGCAACAGTTTTTTATTCATATTAACTTTATTTTTTTATTAAATTTTTTATTAAAAAAAATAATTTTAGTAAAATACATGTGTGGTTTGTTTACATACACGAAACAATGTCGATGCTTTGAAGGAATAAAAACGTCAAATTGTGCAAACCGCAAGATTGGTAATATTGATGAATGTCAAAATTTTCGTGTGAAATAATCAATGTTGCTCAACATTTTTTACAAATTTGAACAGAGTACTAGGCTTTAGACGGGACATTAGAAAGATATACCTGTAGTAAGCACTGTTTGTCCGTTTGCATGATCTATCTAAGAAAGAACTAAGGTTTCTTCTTCTATTCATTAGGAAGACAAATTAGTTAAATTTAGCATGACGTCTTTGAGTAAAAGGGACCGCTGAAGGACCCAAATGAACTGTCTTCTTAATGGTTTCCCAAATCCTTAAAAAATCGCTAAAATACTCTACTTTTTTTGATTTTGAAACTTAAAAAAATCTCAAAATATATTGAAAATTGTTAGAATCCTTTTAACACTAAATAATTCTATTAGAATAACTCAAAGCAGGGTATAAAAATTTCGTTTAAGCCCAAACATTTTAACTTAACATCTGTTTTATGTTTTATTCACACACGCGTTCATTAGTTTAGTTAAGTTTTTCGGTCGCTGTTCTCTTTTTCTGTAGTTGAAAAAAAAACTTAAAAAAAAACTTTTCAACAAAAATTCTTTTTAAACAAATTTTTCAAAGTTTTCCAGCAACTGCATAAGACATATGTATGTATGTATGTAAAATGTGTTAAAGAAATTGAAAGATATTTTTGTTCTGTATTTCTCTCCCTTTCTTGTTAAAAATTAAAGCCAGTAATGAGCTTTACGCTTCACAATTATTATTATTTTTAACTTGTAAAGCTTAAAATACTTAAGAGCGACACAAAAAGTTGAAGTTGCTTTGCTCAAGTTAATGTGTAAAGTATATAATTAAATTGAAAGCATGAGATTTTAAGAAATTGTTTAAATTATGGAAATTGTTGCTTTTGTATAACGAATTCCTTAACGAAAATTAAGAAATGAATATAATGAAAAGAAAATATAAATATTGTAAGACATAATAAGAACTTATTAATTTTTAAATTATTTTTTTTCTTTTAATTGTAAATATGTATGTATAAAACCATCTTAAAGTCTATAGTACCCAGGCACAGTGGGGTTAAAGTAAAAATAAAGCATAGAAGAAACGGAAACCGCGGTTTCGGTTTTAAAATTATTAAAACCGGTCGATTTCGGTTCGGTTTTAAAATATCAAAGTTAAACTTCAGACATAAACATATGTACATATATATTTGTTTTTGTATGTAACAAATTTTTTTTTTATTTGTTTCAATACAAGTACTTTTATTAAACCTTAATTGTAAACCTGTGCCTGGCCAGGCACTTTTTTTTACTTTTTTCCAGTTTCTTTATATATGTAGTTAATAAGTATATTGGAACGAAACTTTATGTATTCCTCAATCAAAGTGTTTTTAACAAGAAACCGAGTTAAAAGTGTAAACAGCGTGGGAGTCGCAATTGGCCAAATGAAAATTTTGTGCATATTGTATCCACCTGGGCCAGGCCCTGCCCTATTATATATGTACTGTGGTAAATGAAATCAAAATGAAACGTATCAAAAAGCATACGCAACACATAAGAATTCTTTCTTTACTGACCCTTTTAACTGAAACTGTCACATATATAATTTGCTTAACTCCGGGTGGAGCGTAGTGCCATAACGAAAATCGATAGTTGTTTCTATTTCTTAATAAATGTTTTAGTTTATTCCAGGATTTTTTCATCTGGGTGATTTCATAGTTGGTATTGCGTCGCAATGTTGTTCTTGGTCTTCCCTGACTTCTAGTCCCTTGAGGGTTCCACCATAATGATGTTCGGCAGGATTCTTTCACATCTTTCCTGAGGGTATGACCTATCCTATTGAACATACGTGGTGCTAATTATACTACCCAGTAAAAAATGTGCTCCAAAAGGAGCAGGTTTTACGTATGAATTCATGCCTCAAATCGCTTCAAACCTGCTGATAGGATGCCTGATTTTTGTATGGGGTGTTCCCGGTTTGGAGGACTATTTTCTGCTCACAATAAGTGCTTCTTTTAATATGCAAGCAAAGCACTCCTAAAGAGCCTTCTTTAAGGGCTAACTATATAAACATATTCATTAATAATTAGTATTGTGGTTATTTTGTTGAACTATTTATGGTTTTTAATCCAAATTTTTAATATTTTTAATTAGGCTTAAGTTCATGAAATTTAATTTTCATTAAATTATTTTTATGAAGAAAGGAATTTTACAACATGAAAATTAATTAAAATTGTTATTGATAATCTTTCATTCTTGACGTGGCTCGGGCTCGAACCCTGGCCGGCAGGTTACCATGACATGTTTCGATCGCAACCACTCGATCTCCTCAGATGGATTTGCCGTCTTACACTCGCAGCCATCGACGACTGCTGACGTCAATAGTTAAAATTGTTAAAGCTAAGGCACGAGCTCTATGTGTACATTTGTCCTTCAAGTTGTGCTGAAAAAGGTCAACAGAAAGGAGAAAGACAAAATGAAAAAAACAAAAAAATGTACTTGGACTTCAAGAAAAATTCTTGACAAAAGTACGAAAAAACAGAAGTAAGGAAAAAACATGTAAAATCAATTAAAATGGATAATCATTCAGGAAAGCAAATTTCGATCTACCAAATGTTAAAATACAATTTGGTTTAAGGATTGATGTTTGACTATTGACGTCAGCAGTCGTCGATGGCTGCGAGTGTAAGACGGCAAATCCATCTGAGGAGATCGAGTGGTTGCGATCGAAACATGTCATGGTAACCTGCCGGCCAGGGTTCGAGCCCGAGCCACGTCAAGAATGAAAGACTATCAATAACAATTTTAATTAATTTTCATGTTGTAAAATTCCTTTCTTCATAAAAATAATTTAATGAAAATTAAATTTCATGAACATATTCATTAATGTTTGGTTTTTTTTGTTTAAATGCCCTTTTCCAATCATTTTCGTATATTTTTATTTTTTTCGGTTTGCAACCTTCTTCATTGTCAGCACTAAAACAGCAGCTTTTTTGTATATTTTAATCATTATCATTTACTGCTGTATTAGAGCGCTTTTATTGAAGCGCTCGATTATGCGCTTTTACTCTTAAGTGCTTCAAAAAACTCGAATTTTTTTTACTGGGTATGATCATTAACAATATTGCATATGTCATTCCACTGGTATGTTATTTCGAGATGGTGGTTCAAACACGCGTTCAATGCGTTTATCCATCTGTAAATAGAATCAGTGTAAAATTGTATTGCCAAGTTTTACAGAACACGCGTAAACTGTAAAAACGCATCGAGTGCAGTAGGATTACTTTCTACTTTTGCAAGCGTTTTGAAGAACGGTCAATAAAGTATCAAGCGCATAGAACGCTAGGTTTAGTGTTTTTTATTTCGTATGCTGTTAAATACTAAAAAGCTTTTATATTAGACCAAATTGAAGAAGGTTTGTGCTTATAAGCCAATCAAATATTGATGAAATTTAACCGCACACTCTAATCGTCATGAAACTAAGCCACGGGAAGGTCTTACAATTCATAAATAAAGAAGTGTCTTGCTGCAAGCGCTAGGCAATACAAAACCAAATATTGCGACGAAACGTTTAATGAGTTGTTTTATGCCATGTTCTCTGTTTTTAATACTTATTTGAATTACCATGTTCGCACGGCATTTTCCTAATCGGTTTTGACAGTTCTTCTTCATCTTTTTTATATTAATTTTGTTTACTGCTTAATTTAATTGCTTCTTTGAGGTTACTTGTATTAAGAAAGGAAAGAAAAAGTAAGTAAAAAATAGTATTTCAAAGAAATACATAGTACATAAAAAATATTTATTTTCCCAGTAAATCGAAAAGCTGTTAGCAAATGGGCTCAATGCTTTTTTATAATATTAAATTACTTCCTTTACTTTTGTTTACTTTTTTTCAGGGCTTCCAGGTAAATTTGAGAGGAAATCGTCAGTTTCCTGAGAAAAAATAAAAAATCGTCTTTATCGTTTCGAAAAACCCTCAAAACAATCGGACAATTTAAAATTAAGTTTTTTTGGTAAAGATAATCTAACGAGACTTTCACGTCAAGAATCGTATGTGACTCATGTAGATATTCTCTTCTCTTACAACTCGTGAAATGCTCGCCATATAATTGTTGAAAATATGATTTATACAGGGAGTCGAAAAAGGTTTATTCGATGATGGATTGACGACAGATAAACAAAGTGTGAAATTGTTGTTTTTGTACTCTGAAAATAATTCAAGATTTTCTTAAGACTTGCATATTACAACCGCACCTAAAAAAAGCGGCACGCGTTTCCTAGTTTTTGAATAGCGCGGCCTGCACGCTTTGAAATTGGAAAAAACCGTTTTTGACAGCTCGTTTAAAAGTTAAGTTTGCCACTATTGTTTATTAATAATGGCAATTAGCTAATTTTTTTTGTCAATCTAGCGTTTTTATTTAGATTTTTTTGTGGGTTTTATTAAACAAGAAAGCTATCACTACTACATATCAGCGTTAAAGCTAAGCGAAAGAAAACGTTCCGCCTCCCGCTCTTGTTAAGGAAGGGCATATTCCAAGATAAAAAAACGAAATTGTCAGAAAGACTTTGGAGACTGAAAAAATCGTCACTTTTTAAAAAAAAATCAGCAAATCGGCACTTTGCTAATTTCGGAACAAAAAATCGTCCTGCTTTTCTTTCTTTATGTTACATTTTGTTTGTTTTTTTAGTGCTTTGACAGCTGGTAATGGAAAAAACCGATAAAATTAAAGATCACATTGATTTTAAAGTAATCCACAGGGTAATAGCAAAAATGATGTAACCAACAACATTTTAGTATTTTGTTTTTTGATGAAAATCTATCATTTTTGATCATTTGCATCATCTCTAAAAATCTCATATCTCTGAGAAGTACCGTTACAAAATAAGAGCAAAAGCAATTTCAAAAGAAACCCTAGACTTGAAGCAAAAATACTTTAAAAAAAAACCTTCTCCTGTAAAATTTTATTTTTGTTGGTTACATCATTTTTGCTATAAGGGCTCCAATTACTTACAAATGAGATAATCCGCTCTCAAAATTTTGTATGAAGAATTATGTAATTTGGATCATAATTAGGCTGTGGATTACGAATGAGAGAGTGAATTACGAAAAAACGCTGTCGTGCGATTATGGTATTAAGTGTCCAATTGTTGTAAAACGAGAAATTGGTAAAACAAATAAACATAAACGGCCATTTGTTTTAAACGAAATTTCTACTCAATCCAGTGATATTTCATCGAATTCTGTCCCAACCATCAAACTCGTGCCAAACAATTGTTGGTGTACATACTGAAAATCCTAATAATCGCAAAACGCTCACAAAAGCGATTCTGTAAATCGAAATAGCAAGAAGTTTGGCGACTTCAAAATGCAAAAGTATGCTCAAGAGAACTAAAATATTTGTAAGAAACCATGCCAAATCGCAAGCTAAACGCACGAGTTTCAGAACACCATAATATAAATCTGCCGTTTTGCAATTTCAAATCGTGCGATTGTCAGAACATGGCCGACTATCAAACTTTGACGCGCAATGTGTTTGGTTTTTTAATTTTACAACAAAGTTTATACATAATTCTTGGGTAAATGCCAGTCTGATGATTCTCAATAGCGATCATGGTGCCACCATTTTCGGAAACATTAATTTCAAGGAATTTATCAACTTTTAGAATGTATGTGTCGCAGAGGTATTATTATTCCTATTATGTGGTGTTTATTCTGTTTAAAAGAAATGTATTTAATTGAATCCTTTTATATGTATATGTCCCAACATTTTCATAATTTTTCTGCTCGTAAAATAACAAACTCTATATCATCAATTCCATGGAAACCACTTTTTGCAAAAAAAAATTATTCGCTGTGTACTAATTGCACTATGCAAGTTGAAAAAACAGACAAGCCGGGCACATGGCGTTTTAACATAATTCGGTTACGCCGAATCCAGTGGTGCTCTCGGTTTTTTTTAGATTGTCTCTAGCTTTCGCGATATACCGTTATTTCCAAAATGGACGGGTTGCACAACATATATTCGCGTAACTCAAAAACGGTTTAGTTTATTAAAATTATTAAAAAAAACCCGAAATTCCGCAATACAATTTCCTTTAAAAATGAATAAAATCAAAAGTTGGTAACAGATTTGAATCATTTATGGCTTGTTTTGTTTGCAGCTTCGTTTGTTATATGTCTGCATTTTTTAATGTTTTTATGAAGTTTTAAAAAACAAAAATTTCGAAATTTTGGAAAAAAAATTAATTTTTGTTTCAAAAAAAAAATGATGTTTCAAATACGACACTCATATTAGAAAAAAAATTTTACTTCTCTTAAAGGAAATTTTTTGCGGAATTTTGGTATTATTAGTAATTTCAATAAACTACACCGTTTTTGAATTATGCAAATATGTTGTGCAACCTCCTCCATTTTCGAAATAACGGTATATCTCGAAAACCAGAGCCAATCTAAAAAAAACTGAGAGCACTACTGGATTCAGCGTATTATGTAAACACGCCATATGCCCGGCTTATCTCCAAAAAAAGTGTTTATTTCTTGCACAGTGTTATTATTAACAGATGTCCACACTTTTCTATGATAGAAATTTAAGGCAGCTTTCACAAGTTTTATAATCAAATGCCAAAACCTATTTGATCTGCCAATAGAAAAACGGAAAAGAATCTTTGTTAAGCTCAAAATACCCCAGAGTTCTTTCGTGCCTGGAAACGTTTACAACAAAATGTTTTTCTTTTTAGAATTAAATAAGCTTCTTATTCAACGAAACAATGCCCATTTATATTAAGAAAAGAAAAACCATCCAATTAACTTTTTTACTTGGAAATTATTCTATTATAAAATAAATCCTAGAGAAAACAATGGAATAAATTAGAGCTAATTGAAACTTATTTCACAAAGATATAAATCCTGTATTGGTACAAAAACTTTTTATGAGTTTTTCTATTTTCCAATTGAAACTTTTTTTTAATTTGGGAGTTATTTTATGGTACCTATTTGTGCGTGTTTCTTTTGTAACATACAAAAATAAGAAAAATAAGGGTTTTTACGCAGAAAAATTTTTGGGAATATATTTTTGGAAATCGCGAAAATTAGATTTCGGGTATTTTCGTAATTTTTTAAAACAAAATAGGTAAAAGTGCCATATTCGAATGTGCCGCCTTTTCTTATATACGCTTCGCCATAATGCAGTTATGACAAAACGTGCATATGCTAGATGCCATGCATTTACATCGAAGCTATTTGTACCAAATTAAGTAACTTTACTGTTACGATCTTCCAGATATTCAAACAATTTTTATTTGTATGGAAGATTTCTCTCCCACTTCTCCAAGCCGGCTAATTTTTTTAGAGAGGTTGTGTGTTGTTATCCCAGCTATATATACCAAATTTGCCGCCCACATTTGTCGTTTATTGTCTATTGAAAACGTTGGGTCCTGCCGTTCTCCAGATACACAGAAATCTATAATGTCTTTGTATAGGGGTGTGCCATGCCCAGCTCTTCATTCCCGCCCATTTTTTGAGGGATTGTGTTTTGATAACCAAGATGCTTGTACCTAATTTGGAAACTTTGGCTCTTGGTGTTTTCTAGAAATACAAAAAAAAAAAAAACAAGGGATTAATGGGTTCACTGAAAGAATTATGCTTCAAAAATCTAATGAATCAATTTCATAAAAATTTTTTCTTTAACCCACTGAAAAATTTCATTACGGGAATGAAATTTTACAAATATAGTGAAGTAATTTCATTAACATTACGAAATTTAGTTTCGTAATTTCGTTAAAATTTTGCATTAAATTAATCCCAACTTCTTCAAAATTTCAACAAATTGTTATTCATCATTTGAATAGGTTTTTAAAGATTATAATGAATTATTAATTTAAATATTTTTCAGTTAATGAAAAAAGGGAATCTTTTGTCACCTCATATTTTACATGAAAAATGTCCCTAAATCAATGAAAACTAGATAAAGTTCTCTAACTTAAAAATACTTATAACTACAAGATATTTTCTTCCTATACCTGTTGTAAAAACGTATTTTTAGTTCCAGTTTTAACGATAGAAATGAAAATATATGGAAAAAATTTTATATTTTAATGTTTCATAACATCAATGAAAAAAATTCATTACGATAACGAAATACTGATTTTAGCTAAATGTTAGTAAAACGTTCAAAAACAAACAACGAGAAAGAAAAAACAAATGCAAACAATTCTCACATTTTTTTTTCTTTTATTGTTAAATGTAAAAAAAAATGGAAAAAGGCAGATGAAGGTCGTAGCGGGCTGGAAAATGAATAAAATACAATTTACGAAAAGTTAAGCTTATGAAATTAAAACATCACATGATGTAACAGAAATAGAAAAACGAAATAAAATTAATATTACTAAGATTTCTGTATGACGTGCTAAATTCCAAATGGTTCATAACTTGATGATTTGAAACAGGAATAAAAAAAAATAAAATTCACAACAACTCAAAAGACACATTGAAAAAATGCCTGAAATAAATAAACATAACATCGCTAAACTAATAAAAGACTGTCATTAAAATTATCAAATTTAATCACTATATTAATGAATTTATGTCATTGAACAAATTAAAAATTTCATTGAAATATCAAAACATTTATATAAAAATATTAAAAACAATGTATTTAAACGTTTGACTCTTTAATATCATGCAAATGAAATGTTTCATTAATGTGATGACAAATAGTCACAGTCTTAATAAAATTTTCTGACATTAAAATAATGCAAAATTTTCATTTTATTAACGAGGGTCTAATGCAGTGAAGGGCACACACATACTATCACATTTATGCTTGTGTTGACGAAATAACAACAAAGCAACAGCCGAACGTACATTGTCACAGACACACAAAGAAGTTTATAGTGTACATGTGTCGACGTCGCACAAGCAGCATTTTTATTCCTATGCACGCGTACATAGGATTTGCAAATGTGCCCGTCACTGGTCTAATGTGACATTCTTCATTTATCTAATGAAGGGTTACATATGTTGACTTTTAATATAATTTTTCATTGGATTAAAATCAAAATCCATCAGAAGAAAATGCGTTCAGTGTAAAATTAGATTCAGTTGCGCTTTTTTAATCATAATACAGTCATTTATTAAATTTTTAGCCTTTCCCACATGCGGGGAAGGGTAAAATCATAAAAAAAATTCACTTCTCAGCGACAGAGATCTTTAGAAATAAAAACAACCCACTTAAATTAGACTGGATTTTAATAACGATTTTTTAGCCCGGGAGTGCCTGCAATTAAAATGAGTTTCTCCGATTACTGGCACAGCTGTGGAGAAAAAAACATATAAGAAAGACTCCTAAGAATGGAAAAGTCCGGGAAATTAGAAACCCTACTGGACAACTTTTAGTTTCTTTATAATTCATAAGAAAAAAACTTTTTCTTTATATAAAAATATGTTTGCCCAAAGCAATTTTAATATGATGACTATTCCACACGAAATATCAAATGACAAGTTTTATATGAACTGCTCAATTTTTTATTATATTTTATTTAGTTTATTTTTGTGGTTTATTTTTGAAATGTTAACGAGTTGTTTTATGAATGAAATATGTATACAAAATAAAATATAAATACAACAAAAGTCCTAGTGAATAATGAAAACCACGTTTATGTTTTAAAATAAAAGACAACTATTTAACGTATAATTTGTAAAAGCTAAAATAAGAGCACGTTGTAGTATTATTAAGTATACCAACACCATAATTATTTTTAAAATTTAATAAGAATTTTTGCACAAAAAGAAATTTTTTTAATAAGAAAACTTTTTTTGTCATGATTTCAAACAAAAGTAAAATATCCTTGAAAGATTTTTTATAGTATTAAAGGGAATCACTGTATAATTGTGATTGTTCGTTTGGGTCTTGTAACGTTACTACAGTTTTTGAAATTTAATAAACCATAAAAAAAAAAAATTTCAAAATAAGATTGTTTGTCCTTCGACTTAATGCTTGAAATGGTTTATAAGTATTTTAGTTTGTAAACTGGTTTAACAATAAATATTTTCTAAGACAGGAAAAAGAAGTAAAAATTGTATATCCGATAGTCAAAAGTCGTAGCCACTCTGCAAGGAATTCAGGTGTATTAAATTTAGTGTGGCCAATCTGATTGTTATTATACATATCGGTTAAATTGTTTTCTTGCATGTGTAATTAATTTAATGCGTAACTTTGAGTTCAGTTCTATTTTCCTTAAATATTGGTAGTTAAGTTTTTCTTTTCGAACACTGATTAATTGTCATTTATGTATGTTCAGTTTCAAAAGCAAGTTCAACAAAAAGCCTGTCAAATGCATTTGAAAACACATTAACAAAATAAAAAAACATTTGATTCCGTATGAAAAATGCAATCAGTTTCGCACTTTGCTTAAGTAAATGACAGATTGATTAAACTTAAGAAAAAGTACGTTTGACACATATGATTTACATGTATGCGCACAGTTGCCAAAGCCAAAAAAGTGTTTAAATTCTAAAGATTTTAGAATTCAGGAATGAGCCGATTTTGAATACTTTTTATATTAAAGAAATTTCGGCGTTTAATTTCGCCCTTCTAGCTCATATGGCATGGGCGTTACTGTGCCAAAACCATTATTTTGGGAATAAAAAGCAGCGTTTAAAAAACTGCAGTCAAAGTAGAAAAACTGCCAGATCTTCCTCAATTTCATTTGTCATTGGGCAAAAAACTGTTGCTTTTACTCCTAATTTATCATATGTAAGCAGTCGCTGTCAAACCAATTCAAAACGCAAAAAGTTGTACATAAATTTTCGTTTTTTGTTTGACAGTTTTGGTTACGACTGTAGTTTTTAAAACCCTGATAAAAAGGTCGTTATTTGTCTGTCTAAAACTCAGCCATTTTTATACCGATTTTGTTAATTTCCTCAGTTCGCTGATTATACGGAGAGTTTAAAAGTAAATGCTTTTGTGTAAAAATTATATATTTATCGGTTAAAATTAGGCAGTCGTGGTTTTCTGATCACACCTCAGCTATTTCTTAATACACATTAAAAGACGGACAGAAGCTCATAAGGAATAGGATATATTTATCTCAACGTTGTTGTTCACAAGCTTTTTCATATCCCTTCCACCTGTGCGAAAGGGTATGATCAGGGTTGCCAGATAAATTTGTAAGGAAATCGTAAATTTCCTGAGAAAAAATAAAAAAATTGTCTTTGGCAAGTTAGGTCTGGCTTAAAAAAGGCCCCTGTATACATTCATTAACCGTTGGTGGTGATGTTGGTGGACATAAGAAAATTTTGTTTTAAGGCAATAAAAAATAATGAACTAAAAAATAAACTTTATTTTAGTTTAAGTACAATAAAAGCGATATAAAAATTTTTAATATTTGACAAGTGCGCAAATCCTTAAACTTTATGAGCAACATAACAGCTTTTTATACGCGATCCCTAGATGCTCTTTAATAGCGTTTATTTTATTAATTCAACTTTAAATTAAAATCTCTAAAAAAAAACTGTTAAATTATTAATTTTAAAGACTATAGAAAACTGAAATGTTCTTCTTTTTCTCTGTCTTTCTTTCATTTTAAGTCCAATTTTATAAAAGTTTTTTGTTTAAAATGTAGGCATTTTTAGAAATCCTCTAAGTTTTTTAAAAAATTAATTAACCAGGCCCTTAATTTTTTCCTTTTGTTAACAATAGAAGTATTACCAACAAATTCAAGTGCTGTTATAACACTGACTTAATTAAAAACAAAATTTTTTCAAAGAAAATTCAAAAATATATTTAAAACTTTAAAAAAGGTTGTTAAATAACAATGATAATAACGATTTTAATGAAATGGAAATGTAAAAGAAAAAAAAATTACATAAAAACCATACATTTACATTTTATTAATAAAAGTTATTTCGTTTATGTCGCGTTTAATGTTGAAGGGTCATTTTGTGAAAACAAAAACAAAAAAAAGGAAAGGAAGGATAAAAAAAAGAAAGGCAAAAATCAAAATTTAACGTAACAGCTGTTGCAATGTTTCTTTTTCACGTCATTCATTTCGCTTTCTTTCCTTTGAAAGTCGTGAGTTTATTTTGATGCGCTACCACAACAATTTGTTCTGTTGAGAATTGACGTCATATTGGACTACTTGGACTAAAGTCACACTTTTATAGTTAATATTTATTTTTAGCTTCGTAAAGTATGGTCAAAAAAATTATTTACATATTCCCAAAAACTTCATCGCTGCACTGGCTTGGTAAACATTTTTGTGAATTCTTAAAATTGTCGATTCAAATACTTTTTCTTAACATTCAACACAAACTTTTTCATTTCACGAAATTTAATCCAAACTTATGGTGTAAACACAACTGGGACGAACGACGAACTTCATATAGTACGACGAATTCGTCGGTAAGAATTCGTAGCGTAATTTCGTCAAATGAGACAGAAAAAGTGCATGAATACCAGGTATTTATGTCACTTCAATTAAAATAAATAACCTTGGACACCACACAGAAAAAATTATTGCCGAATTATTGTCAAACAAACGCTTGTTTGAATTTTTTTTTGATTTCTACAGATTGTTTTACTGATTCAATTAATATTTTTGTTTGATTTTTATTTAACCAACAAAAATATTGACAACTATTCAAAAAAATAATACACGCGTTATTGGTTTCAAGTTTTCATAATTTTGTATGAAATATTTAACGCTCCTTAATGTTATCGTTTTTTTGCATTTTTTTATTTGATCGTAAGCAACACTTCTTTATGCGAAATATAAGAACTACCACAAAAACACATGCAGTCTATTTTTGGACGCTTTAAAAAGTACAGCAATAAGAAAAATTATAAAATAGCGTGACGAGGTTTGTAGTAAAAAAAAAACAACAAAAACAATAGCAAGTAAAGCAAACGTTTAACTCTTTTTAAACAACAGAAACAACAACAACATTATAAGGAACAAAATAAATTTTTGTTTGATTTCAAAGTTGGTAAAAAACAAAATCCCGTATTGAATTTTTTCAAACTATTTACTAAAATAGGTACATATGTTCATCAAATACAAAAATAGAATGATGACGAAAAACATATCGAGTCGGTCTGCTGCCGTTTTTGGTTACATTTCTTCTTTTTTAGCAAAGGAAAGGATACAGCAACAGTGAGTGATGAAGAAAAACATTGTGTGTATAAATAAGACTGTTCAAAAATTATTCCAACAAAAAATGTGTATCAAAGCCAGTCGGTCGCTCTGCTCTGCTTCATCTTCTCCAACAGTGCTTGCTTGTGTGCGCGTTATTACTTGTGCAAAAACTTTTTTGTTTGATTCAGCAAAATTATTTGATTGAAATTTATATGAATTTCAGTAAACTTTTTGTTTGATTCAGTTAAATTATTTGTTTGAAAAAATCGGTGTTTTTTCAATAAACAAAATACAAATAAATTGTTTAAATATGCAAATTTGTTTATAGGACCGATTTCAAACCAAAAATTTTTTGGTTCTACAAATTTTTTGTTTGAATTGGAAAAATAATTTTTTCTGTGCAGATTATATAAATAATTATTATTCTAAACGTCATTAATTATTTTACTGCATTCATTTTCATCTTTTTTAACTAGCAACAAATATTTTTTAAGTTTCTCTGTAAATTATTATTTTATTCGTCTGCGAAGAAAATAGAAATAAACCTACCGCAAAGTTCCTTACGCACGACGAATTGCGGCCATCGCACAGTGTGGTAGATCGCAAATCTAGCTGGACAAAATTTATTAATCGCGTTAGGTTCACTTCTCCCTCCTGAATTAAATAAAAAATGAGATCAAATATATAAATGAATATGGAGCGGGATCCCGGGATCCCGGGAAATTTAAAAAAAAAATCCCGCTTTGCCGGGAAAAAAACTCTACTTCTAGTATATCTTGAAGGGCATATCTAACATTATTAACGTCAATAATACGTCTTTCCGATGTATTTTGGGAGTTTTTACCCATTCTTCAAAAATTTCCTTTCGCCAAAGAGTGGAGGTCATACTGGAAAAGTGAAAAAAAAATTTATGGCGGACGCAAAAACGCGCAAGGTGTTTTTGATTTATCTTAAAGTGAACACTTAAAAGATTAACCCAAATATAGTTTTAAGCCGGAATTATGCGGAATTAACAGCTTTAACTCTACTTGAAAAAAGGAAATATTTTATTTTTTGCACTTTCTGAACTTCTTACAAAAAAAAAAAAATTTTTTTAATACTTACAATGGAAATAATTGAATGAAAATTGTAATATATTTCCTTGAAATAGAGCTTTATTATAATGAAAAAAATTATGACAATAAAATCACTGTAGCCTTTTTAATCATAAACCGAAGTCACACAAAAAATACGATTCCCTTTGAAATCTACGTGCTGACAACAACTGACTTTAAAGCTTATTTATCCTAATCAGAGCTAAAAACAAACAAAAACAAAACATGAATTACAGTTACCAATTGTATTGAGAAGCTCAATACACGATCAGAAGGAATGTTGCCAGACATTTTTTTTTTTTTTTTTGTTTTGTCCACCAAGATTTGTGATTTAACACAGTGTGCATCGCAATGATTGTGTGTATTTTCAAACATACCGTTGCGAATAATTCGTAGCTCGTCCTAGTTGTGTTTCTGCATTAATGCTTCAAATATAAAATATATTTCTTACTAAACTAGCATATAAAGGCGAGTTTACACGGTAATATAATGTATTACGGCTTTGTATGGGTGATTTTTTTGCTATTATCATTTTGGCAACACTGGTTTAAACAGCTGACGCACATTTCGTGTGTTGTTTCACTGTCAAACATCCTCAGTTTGGTTTATAATTTAACCATGAATCGTCTTACAAACGAACAACGCTTGCAAATTATTGAATTTTATTATCAAAATGCGTGCTTTGTTAAGAAAGTTTATCCACTTTTTTATCGAAAAATTGTGTTCACCGACGAAGATGATTTTTGGCTCAATGGGTGGGTACGTTAATAAGCAGAATTGTCGATTTTGGAGAGGAAATCAGCAAGAAGCATTGGAAGAGCTACCAATGCATCCAGAAAAAGTCACATTTTGGTGCGGTTTATGGGCTGGTGGACCGTACTTCTTCAAAGATAAGGCGAATTGTAACGTAACTGTGAATGGTGAGCGCTACCGTGAGATGATATCCAACTTTTTTTTGCCCAAAATGCAAAAGCTTAACTTGTCACATGCCACACAGCACGCTTAACAATGGACTTATTGAGAGGCGATTTCGGTGAACATTTTATTTCACGTTCGCGACCGGTCAATTGGCCGCCTAGATCGTGCGATTGAACGCCATTAGACTATTTTTTGTGAAAAAGCTCATGTCTATACACACATGCCCGCTTCAATTGACGCATTGGAAGACAACATTGAAGCATTTATTCATGAGATACCGGCCGTAATGTTGGAAAGAGTATGCCAAAATTGGACTAAGCGGATGGATCATTTGAGGCGCAGTCACCGTCAACATTTGCATTAAATAATCTTCAAACATTAAATTATATGGACCGTAATATCGATTCAAATAAAGATTTCATGCATTTTTCTAAATTTTATGTGTTTTTTTTTTAAACTTTCCTATAGCTCTTAAAAAATCACCCATAGAATCGAAATATTATGAAATTCTCTCCGTGTTAAAAATAAAAAAGCCTATTGTAAGTATTTTTAATGTTTACACCGATTGTATAAGTAAAATCAAAGTAAATATATTAAACAGCTGAGTTAATAACAAAAAAGCAGACGGTAACAGTTTCGTAATATTTACACAAACACCATGAAAATTTCCTGAGTTGATTTTGGTTGCTTTTGTAATTGTCTTACAATATTATCACCATCAATATTTTTATTTATTTATTTATTTATTAATGTATTTATTTATTTTATTCAAACATCTTGAAGCCACTTGAGGCTAATATTTACTGTTAAAATGAACCTCTAGTGTAATAAGAATACATAAGTTTCTAAAACGGTTGAGAAAATAATTATTTATCGACCACTTGTCAAATTTTGATCCGTATTTTCTCTTACTCAATACATTTTGATTTTACATGATAAAATTTTTCTCATTCTACATAATTTTTTGTCATATTGTAATACTTTGTATTACCATGTAAACTAACCTTAACCCGCTACTTCGCATCCCTTCCTTTCAAACGGGAACATATTTAGAGGCCAAAAATTTTTTTTTCTCGATTTTAACAAAGAAGCACCAACATATCTCATCATATCGACCCCTTTGCGCGAAATTAACGTATGTAACAAAAACCAAATTTTACGGGAGAGCCATTTTTCTACTTTTCTCTGCTATCACTTGCAATATCAAAATGAAAATATACACTCAATTTTTGGAGCAACGAAGTGGAATTGGCCTACAATATTTTGGCAGGTGACGTCTCTTACATACGTCTCTTACGACAAATAAAAAGTTATTGTAAAATAATAACGATAATAAAATTAAGGTTACTTGTTATAAGTGTATTCGTATGGGAGCTGTGATCAAATTTGTTCGGCTGATTTAGGTTGCAACAAAATATTTTTGGACCAAATTAACCCCAAATGTCTATAAAACAATATGGTTAATGGGTACAAAAACCCTATTCCGGTAAGAAGAAAAATAAAGAACCTATTCTACCCATTTTGAATATGTGCCAAATTTAATAGAACTATTTCCTAAATTGCGACCTGCACTTTGAGCACAAGGTTAACTTGGACAGACAACCAGCCAGCCTGATAGAAGGAAGGACCTCGTTAGATCGATTCTAAAATTGTTTCTGAGTCAATCGGAATACTAAAAGGTGGGTCCAGAAACTATATTTAAATGTGTTACACAAATTTGCACCAACACATAATATCCTCTTCACATTCAGTAGTGTGGGTATAAAAAGTAAAAGCAAAATGTTGTGCTAGAGTGGCTCAGGCACCTCGAACTTTTTCCCTATGTAATAAAAGATTTGACCTTGTGTCCTCTATTTCCGCAGAAACTCTGGTCTGTTCTATTATAACGGGCTACACAGAAAAAATTATTGCCGAATTATTTTCAAACAAACGCTTGTTTGAAAATTTTTTTAATTTCTATAAATTTTTTTACTTATTCAAACAATATTTTTATTTGATTTTTATTTAACCAACAAAAATGTGGACAACTCTCCAAAAATATAATAAACGCGTTATTGCTGTCAAGTTTTCATAATTTTGTATAAGATATTTAACGCTCTTTAATGTTGTCGTCTTTTTGCATTTTTTTATTTGATCGTAAGCAACACTTCTTTATGTGAAATGTAAGAACAACAACAAAAAACACACACAGTCTATTTTTGGACGCTTTAAAAAAGTGCAACTATAAGAAAAACAATAGCAGAAACAACATTACAAGAAACAAAATCCCGTATTCAATTTTTTAAAACTGTTTGGTTAAATACATCAAATACATAAATAGAATGATGACGAAAAACATATCGAGTCGGTCTGCTGCCGTTTTTGGTTACATTTCTTCTTTAGCAAAGGAAAGGATACAGCAACAGAGAGTGATAAAGAAAAACATTGTGTTGTGTGTATAAATAAGACTTCGTTCAAAAATTATTCCAACAAAAAAATGTGTCTCAAAGCCAGCCGGCGACTCTGCTCTGCCGTCATCTTCTTCTTCTCATTCAGTTCTTACTTGTGTGCGCATCATTGCTTGTGCAAAAACTTTTATTTTTTTTATTTTGAAATTTAGTATATGAATTTCAGTAAACTTTTTGTTTGATTCAGTAAAATTATTTGTTTGAAAAAATCAGTGTTTCTTTTCAATAAACAAAATGCAAATAAATTGTTTGAATATGCAAATTTGTTTATAGGACCGATTTCAGACAAAAAATTGTTTGATTCTACAAATCTTTTGTTTGAATTGGAAAAATTATGTTTTCTGTGTAAATGTATGTTGTTCGGTTTATTAAGTAAGAATGTAATTTGTTATTCTTCAAAATACAAAAATTGATTTGAAAAATATAAAATATGAATAATAATTTATTCCCACAAAATAAAATAAAAAAAAATTAGCAAACAATTTGTCTTTTATAAAGCTTTTTTGTAATAGTTCTATTCCTACAATTTTTCAGAAATGACTTTATACACTACCAGACTATTATATTGTATTTTCTATTTACATTTTACCTTAGCCTTCCGTTGGAAAGCAATGAGGTATATTGAATGTACAGAAAAATTTACAATTATTAGACACCAGCAGAATGTAATGCATTTTCTGGCCCGCTAAGGCCGTCGTCAGCATTCTTTGTGTCTCACTGGATAGTGTTACTTTATAAATTGAATGTATTTAACTCAACTATTTTAACAAATAGAAAAATTGTAGGAATAGAACTATTACAAAAAAGCTTTATAAAATACATAACTGAAATTTAGCTCATAGAATAAATTCGAAAAATGAAAAATGTTGAATATAATATAAAGTTACCTTCGGAAGGAAATAATTCCCAGTTTCTATTTGTTAAAATAGTTGAGTTAAATACATTCAATTTATAAAGTAACACTATCCAGTGAGACACAAAGAATGCTGACGACGGCCGTAGCGGGCCAGAAAATGCATTACATTCTGCTGGTGTCTAATAATTGTAAATTTTTCTGTACATTCAATATACCTCATTGCTTTCCAACGGAAGGCTAAGGTAAAATGTAAATAGAAAATACAATATAATAGTCTGGTAGTGTATAAAGTCATTTCTGAAAAATTGTAGGAATAGAACTACATATTACAAAAAAGCTTTATAAAATACATAACTGAAATTTAGCTCATAGAATAAATTCGAAAAATGAAAAATGTTGAATACAAACAATGTGTCATAAAATATTTCCTTAAATAGCCAATTACCCATCTCCCCTAGAAAAGGAAAATTTAATCTTTATTATAACGAAAAACGAGGAAAAATATGTTTCTTTTTAAAACTGAAGAAGTAAGAAAATATTTTTCTTTAAAATAAATAATTTTATTCAAATCAATCGGAAAAATGTAAAATGAAAAAAAAAAAAATAATGAAATCGCTTAAAATAGCCTTTTATGCAAATGGGAAAACTTGACAGACTTATTTCATAAAGCCCCTTTTTAACTTTTGAACAATTTACAACAATGTGGCCCAAATGTAGACATTATCACAACAATTGGTTTTCTTATACTTCATATTAACAAAATAATGGTTAACTTTAACATTTTATCAGAGAAAAAAATGGCAACTCTATTTAAATAATAAATTTCAATATTGGCAGCAGTGTTTTTGTTAACATTTTATTATTTCTAAAGAGGGAAAAAATACCTTGCGTTTCTCCAAGTGCCGGTTCACACACGTCAAGTTTGACTCGTCAAGTTTTCAGCTTTAGTGCTGGTTCACACACTTCAAGTTTTAGCCGTCAACTCTTGAGGTTTTAGGAGAGAAGGGAAAAGAGAATGCCATTTATTTTCCTCTCTCTCCTTAAAACTCAAGACTTGACGACTAAAACTTGAAGAGTATGAACCAGCACTAATGGAGAGAGTTCAAATTGACGTGTGTGCACCGGTACCAACTTTACAGAAAAAAAATTATCAGTAGTTTTATCCTCAATTGAAAAAAGTGTTTCAATTTATTAAAAAATGTTAATCAAATCAATCAATTATTTTTTTGCTGAATGCACGCAAAGAAAAAACATGGTTGATACAATCACAATCGCAAACTATCATTAATGTTTGTGGTTATGATTGTGTCAAGCACGTTGTAAATAACAATATATGTTCAAACATAATTTTTTTAACTTATTTTTGTCTCAAACATATTATTATGTTCAGGAGAAAAACGCAAACGACCTTTCCAACCATGTTTCTATATTTCCCAATAACATGCAAAATGTTTATTTCAACATGTTATATGGTTCTCACAATAAAAACAATACAAAATTTAGTTTAAAAAATTTATTTTTTATTAAAAATTCTTTGTATTATATTTATAAGAAAATATACAGTGTAGCATATATTAAAAAATAAAATTATATTTATACATTTATATATATTTGTGTTTATGTTTTAATTTATAAATTTTATATTACTTTAAAATTTTTGTTTTTCCATGCACTTAAGACTTGTTAAATTAAATTCAAACATAAACTTACCTTGTATTTATAGTATGAGATCTGCTGTGTTAATATAATGTTGAACAGTAATTGAAAAAAAATTCGGGGCTGTTGATAAAATTGGGTGTAAAACTTCTATGCCGGATTTAATGTTGTAGGTTTTTTTTGCTGCAAGAAAGACAATGTAATTGCATATTTATACATTTATGTATGTATTTTTATAATTATATATAATATAAATAACTTACCTGTTTCAATAAATATATAATAATTTATTTTGTTAATTGTTTAATGCAGCATGGACATTCTCTTCTCAAAAAATGTTTTAATTATTTTGATGTCATTCATGGTTCCCGATTAACTTACGCTCGCGGTCGAAAATTTTATTTTCTTTTAAAACACACACTGCTTGTTTTGACAATATATGTTTGCTCATTTAGAGAATTTGTTTAAAAGCAAACAAAAATTATGGTATTAATCATACCTTTTGTGTGCAACTAAGATAATGGTTTTAAATGTATAGTTTAAAATATATTTATTATAGTAGCAAACATTTAACATAATTTAATATGTTTAGCTAGATCAGAATAACATTTTAGGTGTAAAACACCATAGAACATTATTATAGTGATTTTAAAAATGTTAAGGACAAAAAATATTTTTTTAAATTATATTGGGACTATAATAAATTTATTAGGGTAAACATAATAGGCAAATATGAATAAAAATGGTCGTAGTGACCACTCAGTAATCATGTTTTTTCTCTGCGTGTGAAAATCAAAAATATAATTTTTATTAAAATTATATGTTAGTTGTTTTGAAATAAATTTTTAATTAAAATATTAATTAAATAATAAAATATCTTAATTGATTTCTAAAATAAAACCATTTCAACTTGTAGAATTGTTATTGGGAATTGTCAAAACCTGAGCTATATTTAATTTAACCAAGTTAAGTTAAGTTAATTTATTGAGTCTTCTTTAAAACAATTGTAAAATATAAAAGTAAAATAACAAATTTGAAACGTTTAAGATTGTAATGTAATGTCATAAAAATTATATCATGAAAATTACAGTCGCAACCTTAACAGAAAATGTGTAAATTGTATAATGAATGTGTTTTTGTTTACATTTTGTTATTTCTAATTGTTTGCTTGATTCTATGAATTTGATGATTAGAGACAATTTCTAGTTTTTCTCTGTATAAGCTTGCTTCTTCAATTTGAGCAAAACCAATAAACAAAAAGAAGACAAGACACAAAAAAAAAACAAATGTAAATATAAATTTTTAACGAACCAGCTGTTGTCTAGCTAGTAGTTAACGAATAACATTTGATGGTTTATCTAATGGTTTACCAAGAAATGGAAATAATACTTTATTGGTTTTAAAAGATTTTATTATTCGTGCTTAATTCCCAGTTTCTATTCTTGACAAAAACACTTGAAATTTATTGTTGAGGGGATAAGCTATTCCTATGCGCATTTCAGTGGTTGCTTAGGCCAGATCATCAGGAAACTTCATCCATAAAGATTTTAGAAAAGCTAAAGATATTAAACCAAATAAAACTGTAAAACGTATAAGACTTATAAGCAACTGTTCTACTTTTAATAATATCAAAGTTTAAACAAAACACATAAACAATAAACAGTGGGTTTATCTCATCTTACATTCCCCACTACAATTGATTGGAATTCTCCCAATTGTAGTTGTCAGTAGGTTAAGTAAAACAAAATGAAAACAAAAACAAATTTCAAATACATGATTGCCAATTAAGTTTTATTCAGGCCGTGCACTACCAATTTTTTATTGGTTAAACTATTGTGTTATGACTGAAAGGCCAGGTTTTTGAGATGTAGATTAAGCTTAAACTTATTTTGACGTAGTGCAAAACTAGGATTTTCCCGGCGAAATGTGATTTTTTATTATTTCATTAAAGACCAACATTTAAGGCAAAACTAAGCTGTTCCGTCAAAATTTTGCATACAAACTTGGTAATGGCGGCACAAATCTGTTTTCAGATTAACTCAACCCAGTAAAACTGAGATGCCAAATACCCAGCCTGAGTATTGGCCTTAATATAATGGTGTTTTCTTTTCTACAAAAAAATGTGACATTTTATTTAAAAAAATGCAATTTGGTGTCTGTTTCCTTAAAATTTTACTCCCGAAAAGGGTCAGTTTTTTAGAATAAAGCAAAATGTTTGAGAAGCATACACCAAATTGCATTTTTTTTAAATAAAATGTCACATTTTTTGTAGAAAAGAAAACACCATTAAAAATTTTGCTCCCGAAAAGGATGAGCTTTTCAGAATAAAACAAGCCAGCCTTTTAGGGAGCAAAATTTTTAAGAAACAGGCACCAAATTGCATTTTTTTTATATAAAATGTCACATTTTTTGTAGAAAAGAAAACACCATAAGTTTATAAGAAACTTCAATATTAAAATAAATTTAAAAAAAAATTAAAACCGATAAGGTAAAATTCGTGTCTAATAGAATTTTTACACATGAGCACATCTTAGAGCAAGATGCTGAAAATTAAAAAAAAAAACCTGCTTACACCTTCAGCATCTGTCATCTTTCATCATAATAGTTTTTGTTTTTACGTGTATCAGCGACTAAAGTTTAAAAACATTACATTAAAGTCCTTATATTCACTTATTTTTCCTCAGCACAGCACAGCACAGCACACAGAAAAATATTTCTCATTGTATGTAATATAGTATAGAACTCGAAATGATTCGCTTTCAGTACAAGATATTCTCATTATATTCCTAAATTCTACAACTCTTTAAATGCCGTTTTAAATCTTTCATCCAACAAACGTCTTAGGAGCAGCTTTGTTTTTTTTTTTAATATTTAAATATGAAACTTTCTGTGCAAGTTAAAAGCAAAACTGAAGTGAAAGACTGCATCATTTTTTTATTATTTCTTGCAAAAATCTATCGTTTTAGAAATAAGAAATAAGCTTTAAAAGGGCTTGTTGTACACATATAACAAGTGCATGGAACTGTTAACCAGGGCTGTCAGATATGGCGATTTCTCGCCAAACGTGGCGATTTTGAAACGTGTTTGGCGATGGAATTTCCCATTTGGCGACTGGCGACTTTTGTGGCGATTTCTGATATAACTGGCTATTTTTACCATTTATATTATTTCGGCGATTTTGTTTAACAGCTTGTTATTTTCTGTTATCATTACTAATATAAAAAAAAAAACTTGCAACTTTTTTCCACACAATTTTTGTTTTGCTATCAGCAGGGTTACCGTTGGAAATTTTCGAAAAGGGTCACAAAAAGTGGATTTTCCAAAAAAGGGGTAAAAAAAGGGTATTTCAATAAAAAAGGGGTCAAGTTTTTTAAAAGCAGTATTTTTAATTCGAATAAATAAAATAAGACCAAGTTTTTTATAAACAAGCAAATAATTTTTATTTCAGGTAGGCAGTGCTTAAAAAAGTATTTTTGAATGCCCCTTCCTGTTTTTAACACCTGACCAAAACTTTGTTCTTCATCATTATAACTCATTTTTTTAATACCTTTTATGTTATGTTCCGACATTTTCTTTTTTTTACCGATTAAGCGATTTCAAATAAATTTTAGGGATTGTTTCCAATGTTGCAATCATTCGCGAATATTAGTGCTGTTCAGGATTGAAGTTATTTTTTTCTGTAAGTTTTCTGATGCTTTAATAAAGTTTTTACAATTTTTAATAAATACTCGACTTAGTCATACCTCTGTTACCAAATTTTTGAAAATGTCAGCAATTTTTGAAAATTTCAGCAATTTTACCAATTTTTTTCATTTCTGTTAGTTTAAGCGACTTTTAATCAATTTTATGGCGCTATCTATGCAAACTTTTTTGAGTTATAAAAATAGCCCCAATAATAAACCGAAGTCACCTATTTTACAGGGCAGTCTTAACATTGTCGATTTAAAAGAGAGCGAAAAGTTCAATCCTTTATGCCATTATTAATGGTGAATTTTTTATCATAAAACTTGCTTCTCTTAAAGATACCAACACATTTTTAAGAAACAAACACCTAATTGCATTTTTTTTTTAAATAAAATGTCAAAAATAAAAATAAATAAATAAAAAAATACTAAATTCGTTATGAGTTATGTTTGCTATTAGGGAAATTGTACTTTATTTTGTACTTTACTATTGAAAATCTAATTTAGAAGTCATAACAAAATTATTAACACAAACTTTTTACGAAAACTAACTACTTTTTAGGAATTTGCGTTCAATATTTTGGTATTAAATCTTCACTTGAAGTTCATTCCTCCATCTCCGCTTGTTTTCAAAACTTTTGTTTAGCACTAACGTTCAGCTGTGTTGACAAAAAAACAAAATGTGACTGATATTTCCAAAAAGGGTCAAAAAGTGGCACAAAATAGGTAAAAATGATACAAAAGTATAATTTAAAGAAAGGGTCATAAAAGGTATCAAGACCGTCGAAAAAGGGTCAAATTGATACTTTAGTATCACAACGGTAACGCTAGCTATCAGTTTAAGTAAATTTTATATTCAGTCACTATTTAATTCTAATAGTATGTATCCAGGTCAAAACTCCAGTAATGAAATCAGTGAGGCTGAAGTGTACGATCTTATAGACTTGTGTACTTAATTTAAGCTTTTTTAACTGAATACTTATACGATCTCCATTTTATGTTATTTAAAAAAAAATTACAGAAACAAAACAAAATTTACTTACGTCGAATTTTTTGTATTTTTTCTCAGTTTTTGGCGACTCACATATTATACTAGCGTTTTTTGTATGCAAAATTTAATTTAAAAAAAAAAATTACAAAAACTGAACCAAATTGACGTTTGGCGATTTTTGGCGATTTCTTACATCCGGTTTGGCGATAGAGCTCAAAAAAATCTGACAACCCTGCTGTTAACCGCAATTTTCTTAATAGCAGGTGAAATAAAACTTGCGATTACTCTTTTATAGTATTACAATATCTTTTCACTTATTGCAAGGTACAATGCATATGAAGATCGTCCCGTATCTTCCTTTCAATTGTTTAATTTTTTCCATTGTTATTTATGTATTTTCATTTGCTACGCATTTTTAAAGGACAATTATTTTTTATACGATTGTGTGTGCTATTAATTTAAAATGCTACAAAAACAATTTAATGCCAACAGGGACATTATTATTTGCCACATGATGAAGATGACAACATGGGTGGTAAGAGTGTAAGAAAAAGAGAGGAGAGGCTATCTTAAGAATAGAGCTGGCGACTATAAGTTTGTTTATGGTTTCTGTTGTTCTTTAATTTGTGGCAAGGCGAGCTTTACTTGAGGGGTAAATTTATGACATAAACTGACATAAACATAAAAATTTTAAGTACTTTTGGTAAAAATTTTAAATACCAATAACGTAACAAAATCAAAATTTACCAAAAGGAACCCTTCAACAAGAGGTGCCGAGACAATGACAACCTTCACTAGGCATTAGAATTTTCGGGAGTATTAGTCATACAAAAATATCTAATGTATACAATAAAGGAGCGGGTATTCTTAAAAAAATAAAAGAAAAAAAGGTATCTAAATTGAAAAAAATTCTAATTTAAATTGGTCACTTCCGGTTTCGCAGTGGAACAACTATGGATAGTTATTTACGTATCTTTTAACCTAATGCATAGCTTACTTCAAAACTTTTACAGTATTGTATGTAGGGTAACCAAAAAAAGCACTAAAAACAGTTTTAAGCTCTTAAAAAAGCGTTCAAAAACATGAAAATAAACCAAAAAAAAAAGCACTAAAAACAGTTTTAAGCTCTTAAAAAAGCTTTCAAAAACATAAACAAAGCAATTTAAATTTATTGTTTATTTTCCACTTTATTCGTTTAATACGTTGTTACAGTTTATTATAAATTGATGCAATAAATGTTCGAAAAGGAAACTATGCCTTTTTGGAGTCAGCAAGTTCTTGTACATAGAAAAAGTTCTTGCTACGTCTACAGATGTTAAGGGAGCATATTTAAAATTGAGTATTTGCTCTGAAGTATATTTTATACGATTGGACTCACAATTCCGGAGCCAAGCTTACTTATGACCAAAGTAAGTTCGAAAACTGCGGTTTGCTGCATTAGAAAGAGCGTATTGTCTATTTTAACAATCGCCAAAAAAGTAAAAATCGATTTTTTCATCCATATTTCCCTTTTAACTGAAACTGACACATATATAAATTATTAGTGGTTTTTGTTTGGCTGCAGGTCCACGTAAGTAAATAATATAAAAAATAAAAATTCGTGATATTTTTTTGTTCTTATATTTTTATTATGTTCCCAATATTTCGGTAAGCATCGCTAACCATCTTCAAGGGTATGTAAACAATTAAGAAGTATAATAAATGCAAAACTTCACAATAACACTTGTGCAACTTTAAATTAGATTTTCTTAACATTTTATTTTTTAACAAATAGAAACTGGGAATTATTTCCTTCCGAAGGTAACTTTATATTATACTATGAGCTAAATTTCAGTTATGTATTTTATAAAGCTTTTTTGTAATAGTTCTATTCCTACAATTTTTCAGAAATGACTTTATACACTACATTTTATTTTTTCCAATTCACAAGCTCGCGTTATCGTCGTGTTTGTTGTATAATCGTATAACTATACAATGTTGTATTTTTGTTGTTGGTAATTTTTATACAAAATTGTGGTATAATTATACGACTTATTTGGTTATCTTTTGAACAGTGTTGTTTTTATATCAGGCCTAGAAATTTTCGATGAGTTTTGTGAATTTGTAAAAATCTTTTTAGAATATGAAAAAAAAACACCACAAATATAATTCTTGTTAATAAATAATTACCGTATTCACAAAACCCCTTGTATCATTGCATCAATTGTATGTTGTATTAAAATACATAGCTCACTATTGGTTTTTTATACAACATACAATAGATACAACAATACAAGGGGTTTTGTGAATACGGCAAATATGTGTTAAATTAATTTCAATTTATTTTTTTTTTTTTACTAAATGAATTAAAATATGTGATCGATTTATACTTATTACCATTTTAATTCAAAATTCAAATTTTTTAAAGAAAAGAAAATATAAATAAAAACCAAGTGTGAATTAAAAAATCATTACTAAAATTTATTAATTTCCTTTTTAGTTTCACTTTTTATATTTTCTTACAATTTTTGGATTTTGTTAGAAAGTTTACTCAAAATGAATTGACTTTGTACGTATCTAACAGTGTTGCCAATGAAGAATTCGGAAACTACACATGCTTGAGAAAAAAATAACACATATGAAGCAAAATTACACACACAAATCGAAAAAGCAGCTTTAATAGAATAAATTTGCCTTGCAAAACCTTATTGATGTTCCCTTATTTACAAATTAATGGCTTGATTTACAAAAAAAGCAAAGCTTACCAACTGTTGTAGTAAGAAAGAACTGGATCAAGATGTATAAGGGCACGTATCGACGCGAAATATTTATTTCGGAAAATAATCGGTAACGTCGCACAGTGGCGCCATTTGAGTTTTTTCGTTGCAAAAATCATATCTTTTGAACCGAATAAGGTAATTGAACAGTTTAAACAGCATATGATAGATAACTGTTCAGCCTATGAAATGTGCATTTGAAAAGGGTGCTACGCTGTGTAGGGGCCTACTTATGGGTTATCAAAGTTAAAATTAGTAGAAAAATCAATTTTATGGTACCTAAAAAAAAATTATTTTTACATTTTTAGATTGTTTTTATTTTTTTTTTCTTTAGGGTTCTAAATTATTACCCAACAAATTAAAAAAAAAAATTTTTTTTTTTTAAATTTATTTTTTCAATTTTCTGTATTTTCGGTATATGGGTAATTCCATGTCACACATATATTCGCGTAACTCAAAAATGGTTTAGTTTATTGAAATAACTAAAAAAACCGAAATTCGGCAATAAATAATAAAGTGGGGTTGGTCATACATTTGACCCATCTAGGAGCATCCTACGCGCTGTAGGGGCCAAATTAAAGAATTTTATTAAACCGCAATATTAGTATGGCAACCATGTCTTTTTAACCTTTTTTACCTCTAGAAGCCAAACGGGCACGTACGGGCAGATAAAATTTTTGAATTATGTAAAGAAATAATCAAAGAACAGATTTTGCAAATATGGCAAATATAGAAAAATATAGATTTTTGTTATTTTCCGTCAAAGTTGAAAAATAGTGAAAAAACGGATAGTTTTTAAATAGTGATTTACCAGGAGAAACACAAAGCAAACAGTTCATTTTTTTTTTATCATTACACATTTAATAAATGCATCAATCAATACAAACAAAAAATAAGGCGATTCGTTACCTATTTTTCGTGATATTACACCTGAAATCGCAACAAATTTACTAAAAATTGTGTGTTTTTTTGAAAACCGAAAGTCGGTCAACTTTGAACGGCTATATCTTCTAAACTAAAAATGTGATATTATTAAGAGTGGCAGATTTGAAATCGTTGAAAAGTTTCCTATAACATGAGTTTATTCAAAACTTCGTCGGTGCTCATGAAAATTTTGATTTTTGCAACCTCGTTTGCTCTACGGGCGCTACTGTGCGTCGGCCGTAAAATAGCACAGAAATGTTTTTCATCAAGCCTAAAAGGGCATCATAAACCAAATAAACGGCTTGGCAAACTTGTCATAATTTTACGTTTGTACAAATTCTAAAATCTTTAGAATTTACAAAAATTTTATTTTTTATTTCACATTTAGTTTTTTGACGTATGCGTAGTAGATGCATTGACAATTGTTACAATGAATTCAATTTCGCTCGAAAATCGCATTAAATAAATTAAATCCAATATAAAAATGGTGGTTCTCTTAAAGTTACATTACAGACAGCCAATGAAACGATCAATTTATTGCAAACCATATTTCCCAATCGCATATTTTCACGAACATCAGCTGTTAAGTGACCAGCCAGATCGTGTGATTTTACATCATTGGCTTATTTTTTGTGGAGCTATCTTAAGGACAGAGTTTATACGGAGCCAATCGAATCGATTGCAGCCTTAAAACTCAAAATCCGTGATGTAATTAACGAAATAGAGCCGCCATTTTGCCAAAAACTGACTAAAAACTATGATGAAAGAATCGACATCTGTCAGCGTTTTAGAGCTTTTTATGAATTTTGGCATCGATTTGTTAGGGCATATTTTTGCATATTTTACCATTTGCAGCATATTTTAGTTAAAAGAGCCTTTTTGCAGCATTTTTTAGGTTTATAGCGCATATTTTTCCTTTTTAATGCATATTTTGATACATATTCAATTTAGATGATACATATTCAATTTAGATGCCTACAATAGCTTTCGCAGCAAATAAAATTTTTTTTTTTTTTTTTTTTTTTGAAAATCTGTTACGTTAATATCGACATCAACATTTAATTTTTACTCTTAAATTGTAAGACAAAGCAGGTTGTCATTGGATGTTAATATCTAGATAATATTCGGCGCAAACATCTCTTATATGAATTTTACCCTTTTTAGGTTTTTTTTTTAGATTTTGTTATTAAATTGTTGAATATTGTGTCTTCAAATGAGCAATTTTAATTTTTAGTTTTTACTGCATATTTAATGCGCATAAAACGTGTTTTTTAGAGCATATTTCTGGTTTCCCTGGTTATGATTTTGCTTTTGATATACATACATAAGCTGATAATAGGCTTAATATTTTAAAATTTTTATATTCCATATTTATACTTAAAAAAAAGTAATGATATTAAAAAACCACAAATCTATAAGCCAATAACACGAAAAAAATACTTTTTTTTATTTATTTATTTACCCTACACCACAACGACTTGTGTAAGTGGTTATATTAAGTTTGTCATTCCAGGCTCAGCACCAAGAATAATCCAGCTAAAGATTGTATATGCTGGGCTTCGGAGTAATACGATTGAGGCATGTTCATCTGCTGAAATCCAGCCTAATCTGTTCAGCGGAAAAAGAGCTTTGGACCCAAATGTGGTTCCCAACTTCAACAGCAATTTCTATTTAAACAGAATTTATAAATTGTTATTACAGTAGAAAAAAATTGTTGCCGTATAGTCAAGGCGAATTCATCCCAGGTAATCTCGGTACTACAACAAGTACAACTCGTACAAAAACCACAAGCAATTTGTTTTTGTAAAATCATTGTACAATGTCAAATACAGAAATAAAACAAAACAGAAACAAAGATAATAAAAGAGAATAAACAAAATTTTGACATCCAACAGTGATTTTTGCTAATATCAGCAGGGCTTTTAAGACCACCTGTAATAAATTCGCCTTGCGTATAGTCACAAAATTCAATACAAATTAGTTTTACATGACTATAATTTGTTATGTCAGATTTTATGAAGCCTTGTTTACAACTCCTCCCAAACTCCATAAAAAGTTCCACTCCATTTCCGAAAAATTCGAATCTTTGGTGGAGGGTTTTAAAGATACGACACAGCTGAATATATAATTCCATCTCAATCTTTATTGTTTAAAAAAACTAGTTAAAACGAGAATAAATTTACAATTTCTGAATTTGCCTCAGGATTTTTTCTTTTTTTTTTTTTAAATAATAATTTTAAAACTCATGAATAAATTGCAGTCAGTAAATGTGGGTTTTATGTTAACAACGATTGTATGTGTGGATGTATGCAGTACGTAATTACAATGAAAATTTTAAACAATTATTTTTGCTTGTTAAACGAGCAGTGAACAAACAATGTATATGAACATTACCTCAGGCCATAAATGAGAGCGTCAGAGTAGAGAATTTCATTACTTAAGGGAGGAATAGATTGTTTGTTTTGCTCTACCAATAAATTTTATTATTTGTTAGTTTATAAAAAATTATGTAAGTTGGTGATATGACTTTTTTATGTAAATTATATGAGCGAATTGATGTGCTTGAAGTTTTATAAGTTTAAGATGCTACGAAATTAGTTTTATGTGATCATCAATTTTATGTGAAGGCAATCCAAAATACTACGCCTTATAACTGGCAGCCCGTGGTTTATCCGCAACGAAAACATACACAAAGATCTTAGCATCCCATACATCCGTGAAGAAATACAGAAATATTGTTCCAAATACGTGCGTAAATTGTCAACACACCCAAATCCCTTAGCACAGACCCCACTCCTATTTAGAGGACATAGTCGTTTAAATAGAGTAGATACATTGGCTATAGCTCACCACTAAAGAAACGCAAAACCTGTTAACACTCATTGGTCACTTATGCGCTGGCATCAGGGCCACAATATACGTTTAGTTTAAGATATTAATACTTATTGTTATTTTTCTCAAAGTAAAGATCCAATAAACAAAATAAGAAAGCTTTAAAAAAAAAATGTGATAATTTGTAAGATTTTCTTATTTTGAAAACCCAAATAAAGGACGCATATTAATTTGTCATTCGGTTTGTAAAAATTCGTAATTAGAAACTCATAGAGTCTATATATTCTGGATCCCTGTGTAATCCTTATACGTTATAGCCCTGTCCGTCCACCAGTTGGTCGGCTGAAGACTTATAAAGGTAAAATTTGGAAAACATGACAACGTTCATGACAAAATGTTTAAAGTTGTTGTCAAAATGCATGTGTTGTATACTGTTCTACATTTTTGTTAAAAAAATAGAAGGTCACCCACCGTACCCATACTTATTGAAATTTGTCAATATTACTTATACGCAGTGTTCTTTTAAACTTTTGCTTTTGTTCAGTTTTATTCATTTATTGATTTTTCTTTGTACTATTGCAAAGTTAAATCAAAGCAACAGTTCACAGTCTTTAAAATACTGAAGAGAGAATAACAAAAGTATAAATTTTAATGCTGTTGCCTTGCAGTGACAGTTTTAAGTTCAAAAAGTAAGCAATTGCTTTCGCTACTACTGTAAAAATAAATATTAACTGTTGAAAAGTCCTTTAATTTTTTTGAAGTCCTACAGTTTTTTTGTTTTTTTTTTTTATTTAATGTGAATCCCTGCAGTAGACGAGAAAGATCAAAGAACAGTTTGTAGAAATTTGTTGCAGAAACAACAAAAACAGCGTCACACTGATCGTAAATATAAAAGCATAACGTTTGCGCAGCTCATAGAAGCAAAATGCTTAAATTTATTTTTACAAACTGTTTCTTTGATTTTATTCCTCTTAATTTAAGGAAGTAAGAGCAAACCACATCTGTACGATTGCGAAGACAATAAAAGACTTTTCATCAGTTGACATTTATTTTCACAGCAGATTCAAAAGCAGAGTTTAGGTTTTAAGCAAAGTGTTGCTTCAAAGCAACAGCAAAAATATCTAATCTTTTGCTTATCTGCTGTAAGTTTTGTTAACCAATTCTTATACGTAAGTTCCAAAAATAATTTAGATTTTTAAATCCTCAATATTTTCAAAAATATTTTGCTCTGGAAGTTTTTCCTTTCTGTTTAATAGTTTGACGTAGTTTTATTTGATGGTGGGTATCGTAGATTCGGTACTGCTGATTAAAGTCTTGTCACTTGTTATACACTTCGCCACAGGTGGAATTATATTGATATTTGATCATATAAGGAAAATATATATTCGGTGTCCTTATGAGTACTGAAGTTGATTTAACGATGTCTTTCTGACCATCTGTCCGACTTTCTGTGTGTATATTGAAAATTTCCGAAGACCACATGATGGGGACTAAGTCGGTATAAATTTATAAAAATTCAGCCTGATCGGTCCACAAATGTTTATCTATGATTCCTTGTTGATGTTGTTGTTGCTTTTGTAGGTTTTAATTTAATTTTTCTGTATATCTGAAGAACGTTTTAAAATTATGTAGACGCATCTTGCATCTGTACACAACATTCGACAAAATGTGAGCGGGATTGGAGAAGTGGGCATGGCCTCTCCCAGACAAGAATATTATAGATATCTGTATGTAAGTGGGGCGTGGCATTTTCATACAAATACAAAATGCACAGAAACAAATTGTTCACTAACACTATGCAAGTTGAAAAAATAGACAGGCCGGGCACATGGCGATTTTACATAATTCGAGTACGCCGAATCCAGTGGTGCTTGCGGTTTTTATAGATTGGCTCTGGTTTTCGAGATATACCGTTATTTCGAAAATGGAGGAGGTTGCACAACATATATTCACGTAACTCACGTAACGGTTTGGTTTATTGAAATTTTTTGGTCATACATTTGACCCATCTAGGGACATCATAGGCGCTGCAGAATTTTATTAAACCGCCATATATGTATGGATGCTCCTAGATGGGTCAAATGTATGACCAACCACACTTTATTTTTACCCGCTGTCACCATTCCTTAAGGGGGCTTCCATACAAAATAGTCAATAAAGATCAGAAATATATTGGAGAAAAAGTCCCATAACTGCCAAGGAATCGCCCCTAGTAAGATAACATGTATGACCGACCTAAATAAGTTTTTTGTTCCCAACATTTTCCTTTCGGTTTTTTTTAGTAATTTCAATAAACTTGACCGTTTTTGATTTACGCGAATATAGGTTGTGCAACCTCCTCAATTTTCGAAATAACGGTATATCTCCAAAACCAGAGCCAATCTAAAAAAACCGCGAGCACCACTGGATTCAGTGTACCCGAATTACGTAAAATCGTCATGTGCCAATTTCTTGCACAGTGTAATTAAAGCAAATTCAAAAATTAAATCAGTCCTTATTCAAAAATTTAATCAAGTGAATTAAACGTTTAATTGATATTATTAATTTGCACCAGCTAAAAAATTCACAAATTTACTTAATTTAACGTTTAATTCATTTGAATAAATTTTTAATTAAAACTTATTTTATTTTTGTTTATTGCTTTAATTGGTGAAAAAAAAAATTTCAGTGTAGGACAGTAACAGCTTAAGGTAGCACAGCTCACCAGATTACTATTATTTTATTTTCTGTTCCTATCGCACAATGGTTAAGGGTATATAAAGTTCGCCGTAGCCGAATATAGCACTCTTTTACTTGCTTGTACTTCAGTTCGTTTATAACTAAAAACAAATTTGCATATAAAAAAAAAATGTTTAAAAACAAGTTAAAAAAACCATACAATTCATATAAAAAATAAAATTAAATGCGAAAAAAATATAAAAATGTCACTATCCAATTAAATCAACAAAAATTAAGTCAAGCGTTAACTCTTCAGTCGTTCGCTTTAGTTGTAATTTTCAACAACTATTTAAAAAAAAAAGTAAATTTTTTTAAGCTTCAATGAATATATAAAGGATTTTTTTAACTGCGAGAGGTTGTTAAAGTTACTGTTGGATTATTTGTTAACAAAACCTTAAAAAAAAAAAATAATGCGAATAATGCGATTATTATTTAAAAAAAAATGTTTGTCATTTTGTAAAGGGTAGAGAAATTTTAAAGAAATTCCTCTATAATAATATTCCTTTATAATATATTTTTTTTTTTTTTTTTTTTTTTTAAAATTCAAAAAAAAATGTATTTCTGTGAAGATAACTTTTCGTTTTTATGTAAGATAAAATAATATCCAATTGCCTTTTAAAATTCCTCTGCAAAGCCACCCTCGTTCTTTGCACATGCAATTTCACAAAAGATACCATTTACATACGCTTTTATATTCAATGTTCGGTATGCGAACATCAAGTTAACTTTACTTTAGCATTGATTGATTCTGTGGATGAAGTTCAGCATGATGATGTTGTTTTTTTTTTATTATTTCTGTTGTTGTTATTTTTTGTCATAAATTTTTTTATTATGTTACCAAGGCTAATAGTAAATGCGATTTGTCACTTACACATATAAACACTTAAATATGGGCATGACAACGACAAGAGATTTTTGCAGGAAATAAAAACAACATTCCAAAACTGTTGTTCCCTGAAGAGCGTTAAAATCTTTCCCCCACACTTACACTCAAAAAAAAAACACATCTCTTATCTTTCGTATATGTAAAGTGATGTAAAAAAACAAGAGAATTTAAAAATTTGGTTTTAAATTGTTGCACTGCAAAATATTAAAGAAAAAACAAGTGAGAGTCAAGAGATACATTTTTGAGAACTAAGGTGTTCACAGGGGACACGTATGTATACCAAATAAGACCTAACTGCTTAAACGATTTAATACGAATGATGTTTTCTGGTTAATTTATAAATAAAAAATGTTGATTCTCTTTGGCCTTCTGAAAAATTAAAGAAGAACATTTAAATTTTTTAATACAATTTTAATGTATCTTATTTGTAGAAAGGTACATACCTGAACAATTGTAATTAAAATTATTACCTTAGACGGATTTTCTTTTCACAGTGTTTTACTTTTTGATGACCTTTTGTAAAGATGTTAGTCGTTTATTGAGCGCCTTCTTTCTTTAAATTTAAACAAAACAAACAAGAATGTTTTATTTGGCTTTGCCAAATATTTAATACCCTCGACTGATAGTTTGAATGGGCGAGTTATGGCCAATTTTCAGGATTGATATTAAAACACATTTATTTTTAAAATCGTTTTAAATACAAAATTCTCTTCTTCACTAAAAACTTTAGTGAAACTTAAGTCACCGATGTGGTACACTTAATTTCAACTTAAGTTTCCATTGTAATACTTTAGCAAGGTGGCTTCAATATCACAACAATACAACAAAAACAGGCAAAGCATTAACAGTCAGCTGTTTTTTCATACCACCTTGTAAATAATTACACATTTTTTTTTTTTTTTTGTATTTAGTAGTGCTACCATACTTTTATCTTAATTAAATAAGACTTTTCATATAAAACTCAAAAAACCAATCTGTTTTAAATACGATTTAAGTTTGTTATGAAAATTAACTTAATATTGATTTAAATACTATCCTGAAAATTGGGCATTGATGGTCCGCTGTTCTCCAGCTAGGGAGCAAACGGTCTCAATTAATGACTTCCAACGGACTCTGTTGTGGGCTGTTCTTAATGCCTCGTTCCATGAAAACCCTGCAATTGTCAGCTCACGAATGGTTGCGATTCGCCAAGTGGTTTTTAGACGTCCGCGACGCCGAGACCCTTGGGGGTTGTACTGCAGCGCTGCCTTTGCTACCTCGTTGTCGGATCTCAGTGTATGCCCAATCCATCCAAATTTCCTTTTCAGGATGTCGCACTGGATTGGCTGTTGGCCCGTGCTTCGAAGCAGCTCAGCGCTAGTTATTGTGTTGGGCCAAAAACATCGAATAATCCTTCGTAAGCAACGATTAGTGAATACTTGCAGTCGTCGTATGTCGCTAGAAAGGCCCCATGTTTCACATCCGTATAGAAGTAAAGGTTTCACACATGTGTTAAATACCTTGATCTTCAGTTGTGTTGATATGTCGGATGATACCCATACTTTTTTTAAACAATGCATGGCATGACGGGCCTTATTGATTTGCGCAGAAACGACTTCGTTTGCACCGCTGTTCGTTGTGATTGTGCAGCCAAGGTAACAGAAAGATTGTACATCCTCTATGGTATTATTATTGAGAGTTAGAGAGGTGGTATTGGTGGTGTTAATTCTCATTAGTTTGGTTTTCCGCCAGTTTATTCTCAAACCAACTTTGAGAGCGTTGTTATGGAGAGCCTTCAGTTTGTTCTCTATATGTTCGAACCTATGTGCTAAGAGGCATAAATCATCAGCGTAGTCAAGATCGTTAAGTTTTGAAAAGGGCGTCCACTGAATGCCATCTGGTGTTTCAATGTTTGTTAATGACATGACATCATCTAGGACAAGCAGGAAAAGAAGTGGTGACAGAACACAACCCTGGCGAACTCCCGCATCAATAGTGAATGTTTCAGACGTTTGACCGTTGTATAGCACCTGATTTTGGGAGTTGGAGTACATCAGTTTTATAATTGGGCATTAGAGTGGGATTATTTATGATAAATAATGAATAATTACAAAATCTTAACTTTCACTATTTAAAGTTATTGCGGTTTTGAGCGAATTAAATTAAAATCCAATAGTACGCTTTATATTTATACAAGCTTTTATCCGTGACTTCGTTAATGTGAAAATTAGAGCAATGTTTATAGAAAAGGGTTTATCCTATACAAATTTCCGAACCTTTGTTTTCTACATCTATACTTATTTTATGGTAAAATATTGCAATAAACAACATTAAAGGAATGATCATTTTTCGCCAACACATGCATATAAGTTTTGATGCATTCGATACTCTAAAAAACCGACATTCAACTCTACATATAAAAAGCAAGAGATCTTTTAATATTTTTCTTTCTGCCACTCTGTATACAAAATTTATGAAATAGAGAAAAGGCACCAAATTAATCAAAATAGTTTTCTCCAATTTTTACCATTTTAATCAGGATCATATGCAATCTGTTTACCAAATTTAAAAAAAAGTATTAAAAGAAAGTACACTCTAGTTGAATATGGGCCTTATTTCTATAAACAAAATAATAGGAATTATTACTTTTCGCCAACACATACATATAAGCTTTGAGCATCTGCCCAGCGGGAAAAAGAAGGAGTACGGAGGCCTTCCAGAAGGCCTCTGTACCCCTTCTTTTGGATAAACAAGCCCTTCTCGCTCCATTCCATACTCATATCTTTTTTACACGCGTTGTCATTGCGGAGAAGGCCTTCCGCTTTCCTTTCTTCCCCAGAGCTTCTTAAAGGCCTTCAAATAAATGGCTTTTAGAAGGCTTTCCAGAGAATGACTGTCAAAAGGCCTTAGCAAAAAGGTTATCTTGAAGGGTTTTTAAGAAAGGTATGGTAAAAGGCCCTTCAATTAATGGCTCTTAAAAGGCCTTTCAGACCATCCTTCTACAAATGCATTAAATGTCATATTGAAGGGCTATCAGTCTAAAACATTAAGGAACATTTCCTTACAAATGAAATTAGAAGACTGAATAGGTTTTATGTACATATCAGATCTCCAATATAGAAAATTTATTTTTTTAAACTTATTGTAGTTTAATAACACAGTGATACCTATTTTTTTATTGAAATAATCAAATTTGCTAAATATTGTAAATAAAAGTATGTATATAATAAAAAAAAAAAAATTTAGCACAAGTACCTATCTTCCTTAATGCACAAAACTCAACTAAAATAATTTACATTATTGTTTTTATTTTGTATTTTAATATGTACCTACTTTGTTACTTTGTTTTTATAACGGGATCTGAATTGTTTCGCTTTGGCGAAAAAAACAAAACAAAAAATTTTACTCTTTCTCTTTTCAACTTCAACGAAAAATGATTTACAACATATGTTACTTTGTTTTTGTAAAGGGATCTGAACTCTTTTGCTTTTGCTTGTGCAAAAAAAACAAAACAAAAATGTTACTCCTTCTTTTCTCGCTTCTTTTATACCAAAGAACCGAGGCCTTCTATAAGGCATTCTTTAGCAGTTACGTAAGAATAGTAATTAAATCAAAACATTTTTTAAGCAGGCCTTTAAAAAGGCCTGAAGTAAGAAGGTCTTCTGAGTTTTTTTTTAACTGTCAATATGAAAAACAAGGGGCCACTGGACCATACGCAATCTGTATTCAAAATTTATTAAAAAGAAAAATGAACCAATAGAACCAATTAATTCCGTTTTTACATTATTAAACGAGTCCTATATCTTAATCTGGGTCATATGCTATCTCTATACCAAATTCTTTGAAAAGGGCAAAAGTTCCAGAGATAAAATAGTGCCAAGAGTACCAGATTATCCCATTGCTGCCAGACTTGGGGATTTATCCACAAAGTTGGGTATTTAATGCAAGCAAAAAGGACAAAGAAATTCATTTGGGGATATTTTTTGGGGATTTAAAAAAAATCCAATGCCGATTTCTTTTCTGAGAAATATGTTGCATTAGGGTGGTCGTTAACTGTATGGATCAATTTTTTTTCTATTTTTCCGTGCTCAAACCCTCAATTCGGTGGGTATTGATAAAAAAACAACTCCAAAAAATTTTTAGGACGATCGGCAAAGGCGAAGCCGTCCCTCAAGCCCGCCAAAGTTTGAGAAAAATCGTAAAATCCGACTTGTATGACTTATATTTAGGAAAATATTAATTTTACATAAAAATCGTTTTCTAAGAAGTTGTTGTTAGTAAAGTTTCCAACAACTTTTGCCTTAAAACTTATATTGAACAAAACCTAATTAAAATAAAAAGTAAACAGCAGCATTGATGCGAATTTTTTCTTTAGAACTGTTTTTTCTTACACACGTTAATTCAGCTTTAATATTTGTGTTTGTGTGCGTTTGCTTAAAAAAAAAATAATCAAACGCATATCATTTGTTTCTAACGTACCACGGTTGGTAAAGTTGGTGCAATTGTACTTCTTTGATACAATTCAAAGCCAAAAAGTACGGTGGTACCCTAGGGTGACCGTTAAAATCAAAAGTTCTATTTATTTAGGTCTCACTCGCCAATTTGGTGGGTATTGATAAAAAAAAACAACTCAAAAATTTTAAGGACGATCGGCGAAGGCTAAGCCATCCCTCAAGCCCACCAAAGTTTGAGACAAATTATAATTTCACATGAAATCTGACTTTTATGTTTAATAACTTAGAAAATATTAATTTTGTAGAAAATTTGTTAACAAGTTTTTCCTTATCTCTTATTAAACAAAATAAACTTAAAATATCGAATAAGCCAGTAAAAAATCTAATTTTTAATTCATTAAAGAAACGCATTTTCTATGAATTAGTTTTGTTGAAAAACATTTTTATTATTTATTTAAAAAAAAACCGACTAGCCGGGCACCTGGCGTTTTACCCTAATTCGGGTACGCTGAATTCAGTGGTGCTAACCGTTTTTTAGGTTAGCTCATGTTTTCAAAATTTCGAAAACGGAGGAGGTTGCACAGCGTAACTTAAAAACGGTTTAGTTTATAAAAAAAAACAAATTCCACAATAATATTACCTTTAACAATTGTTATAGGTTTTCTAATATGCGTAGTCGTTTTAGAAACCAAATTTTTTTGGGAATGGGGATACAACAAATTATGTGAGGTTGGTCATACATTTGACCCAACTAAGGGCAATCTTGGCGCTGCAGTGGCCAAATTTAAGAATTATATTAAACCGGCATATTTGTATGGGAGCCCCCTAAAGGGTGGAGATATAAGGCAAGTATGTTTTAAGAAAAACCATAAAAAACTAATGAAGGTTCGTCATATATTTAATCCCCCTTGGGGCGATTCCTTGGCAGTTCTGGTGCTTTTTCTTCAATATATTTCTAGTCTGTGTTGACAATTTTATATGAGAGCCCCCTTAAAGAATAAAGAAAGCGTGCAGTTATGTTACAAGGATGATAAATGAGAAAACCAATATCGTACTTACGAACCACAATAGTAATAAATAGTTTTTTTTTTATAAAAGAAAAAGACTTTTGCTTCGGTTACACTTGAAACCATTGGTAAATACGGTCTATTTCGTTCCTTTTTTTATAATATTTTGCCATGAAGGCTTATATGCTGCCGCTGATACTTGATTTAGAATGTAGCATATGCAATCGTCCAATGATCAAGTGCAAAAATCTATTCAAAATAGCGCAGTTTAGTATTTGGTGCAAATGGTCTTGCAAAGAGCAAATGCAAAATATCATAGCTGTTTTGTTAAATCCAACAACAAAATACACAGAGATTCCTTAAGAGTTCATAAAAACGCCACGAAATTTTGCATTTGCACTTTGGCAAAACCATTTGCACCAAACACTGAAATCCGTTTATATTCATTGGACAGTAAATACGAGTTGCCATTTTATATCAATCATAAATATTTAGGTTTGAAAAATTTGGAAATAGTACCAAATGAGTCACGGGGTACCACCGTACTTTTTGGCTTTTAATTGTATCAAAAAAGTACAATTGCACCAACTTTGTCAACCGTTGTACGTTAGAAACAAATGATATGCGTTTGACTATTTTTTTACGTGAGTAAGAAAAAACAGTTCTAAAGAAAAAATTCGCATCAATGCTGCTGTTTACTTTTTATTTTAATTAGGTATTGTTCAATATGAGTTTTAGAGAAAACTTGTTAAGGCAAAAGTTGTTGGAAACTTTACTAACAACAATGTTACACATTTTTGTGTTCGTTTGTACTAAAAATACAACTGTGGGAAAAATTGTCAAGTTCTTTTGTGAAAATGTTGATAAAAAACATGAAAAACATGTTGCATGTTTTACCCTTACTTTTAGTTAAGGTGTTCATACTGCCCTGCCTTACAACTTTGGTACTTACTACTTTGTTTGTACAACCAATGTTTTATTTTGTTTGTCATAATTCAAACCGCTCATAATTTTGTAAAAAAGTTATTTTAAAACAAAATATAAATATATTTAAACATTAAAATCAAAAAAAGTCTATTTATATTATAATCGTGTAAATTTTTCTAAGCCATTAGTGATGTCAATATTTGTTTCCAAGCCATAATTGCGGGCAGAAACCGCTTAAATAGCTTTAAAAATCGCTCATGAAGTACATTAATAATGAAAGTGTAATAGTTGTAAATAAAAGCAGCTAATAGTGTTCTATTGAAATTGCACAACATGTAACACTTCCAGTGATTATAGGTAACATTAGAAAATGTTACATGTATATACTGTAACATATTTTTTCAGAAAAGAAATCGCCATAAGATTTTTTGGCGATTTTAAACATTTTAATATATTTTCCCTCTTTTTTATAGTTAATGCCTTTTTTTCTTTCTTTCGTATACAAAATGTAATAAAATGTAACAAAATGGTCCTAATTAAGATTGCCACTTTTGTTGTGTGTGTATTTGATAAACTTATGTTATTATTCTTTGAGCCAGTTTTTGACATAAAGATCAGCGATTAAATTAGATCTAATCTTTGAAATTCGTTTTTGGGTAGTCGATTATTTCATTTTGTTTCCAAGTTTAAACGCCGAAAGTTGGCGGTTTAAACTTGCGACAGAATTTTCAAAAGTACGAACAGCTTATAAAAGGAATTATTTTTTATTTAAAGGCTTATTAAATATTCCACCTCGTAAGATAAAATATTGCTTGGATATTTTGCTTCTTTTTCGATTTCATTTATTTATAAATATATAATATTACATAACACAATACAAAATTCTCGCCTTTTCTTCTTCTTTTTCACGTTAAGAACAGTAATTTGATGACCATTTTTGGTATTTGTTTTAAACTGCCATACTTATACATAAAAGTATTGTCAATTCATATGGCAATGCTAAAAGCTTTAATCTTTCACTCAAAAACGCCATAGAGGATTAAGGCTAGATTAATTTTATTATAAGATTAACAAATCTTACTATTGATCCTGGTTTAAGCTCTAAGTAAAAAACCCGCTCTTAATTGAACGTTTTAAAAAAAGAATCTAAAACCCTTGACAAAACACACAATTCTTGATTCTTTAAAGACAATTTTTAAGCAAGTATGTCTTTCCCAAAAATAAATAAATATGAAAGACAAGTTTATAAAGTTTGGGAAAAAGAATGCATCGAAGTATTAAATAAATGACGGATACATATATTTTTATTGTTGATTTTAACACATTGACGCCAAGGCAAATATTTTTTGCGTTATCTCTTTAAGGATACGCCTCCCGACTTTTTTTTTAATGCAAGGCCATGTTGGACATATATGCACGACAAAAAACACTTTCACAGAAATGCAACAAATTAGGTTCGATCTATATTTTTCCTTATAACGTGTTTATTTGTGTCCTTGCATTGCATGGGTATAATAAAGAGAATTAAATTGTTTTTTTTTTCAAAAAAAAATTTTTTTAATTTATTTTTGAGCTGCGCCAAAATCATTATTACAGAAATTTCCTGGGAGGCCGTACATCATATTACTGCAATAAAATCCTATTTATCGTCAGCCACTTTTGTGTGACATGGCTAGAAAGACACATATGTCCGACGTGGCGTAAACCACTTAGTGCAGTGTCACACATATGTGTCCGACGTGGCAGTCACTGTGTTAAGGATGGATAAAACCAGTTGAACTGGCTCTAAACTCTTATAAATTGGCTCATTAGTCTTCAAAAACAGTATATTGCTCTGCTTGTAATTCCTGACTGAAATCGTAAAAGTAATTTCAAAAACATGCCAAAACCATTCGCTACTAACAAAATAAAATAATTTTTTTTTACTAAACATATTTATTTGGGGATTTCTTATAATAATTTTTATTATTATTTTTAAAAAATTTTAAATTTGGTCAGAAAAAAAAAACAAAAAAAAATTTTAACTTTTGGGGATTTAATTTTTTTTTTTTTTTTTTTTTTTTTTTTTGGACAAGCCGAAAAGTATCCGGCAGCCCTGGTTTATCTTAATTTAAGGCCCCCGGAATATGCATAGTATGTTAACGTAGGCTTTGCTTTATGTTTGCATATCAAACTAATCGCAATGATAAAAAGATCCTATTTTATCCAGTTTTTAGCCCCTTAAAAGTACAACTTTTATCCCTTAAAAGGTACCCTATATTTTGATCGTAACCATATGCACTTTGCATAATAAATTTAGAAAAAAAGAGTAAATGTATCAAAGTGCCAATTTTTTCCTGGGTTTCCTGCTTAAAAAGTACCATGTGTTTGAATCTGTGCTGTATGCTTCCCGCCTACCAAATTGTATCCGAGTCCATTAAGCGGTTATCGCGAGATTAAACGTGATTGAGCGGAAACCGCTGAAGACATGTCCAACTTTATTCCCGTGTAAAAGCCCGGTTTGCCATTTCCTCTCTTCTGTCACTTTACTTTTCTGCCATCAAGCAAATATTTTTACCCTGTCATCTATCCTTAGCCCTTTCTGTACAACTCAGGTTTAATGATAGTTTTACAGCGAGCCATTTAAATGCCGATCAGGCCTTCGACGTACATGTCATCCAAGATACAATGTTCCGCAATCTACCTAATAGACAGCCGGCATTCCACCGTTAACTTCAATGTCGTGTAGACACTAGCACGAGCTGCAATGGCAGTCGAACAAATGTAAGCGTGGTTTCAACAGACAAGCAAACAGTACGCAGAATATATATAATACATGGGATCTTAAATGAATATTAAAAACGTTTAATATGGAACGAATAATAACAAAGTACCAATGTGTATTCTTTTCGAAAGAACAATTACGGCCATTATATTAAGAATTTAACGTACTGCAAATATCCGCTGCGGTTTTGCTGGGTGGCGCGTATACTTCATGCCCAATTTTCATATAAGTGGTGTTGTTTATAAGGGCAGTTGTGGTTTGTGGCTAATTTGGATGGCAAATTTAGAAAAGTCCAAAAATATTAACGTGGTCAAACTGCCTTATCTCGTTGGCCAGTTTACATCACCTTCACGTCCGATGTTTATCCCCTCAATTCGGTCGTGCAGAATGTCTAATGTAGCATGAGGTGTGTAGTATGTAGTGCAGTCCTGCTGGAAAAACATGTCGCTGGTATGCATTTCATCCAATAAAGGCCAAAAGAAGTTGGTTATTAACGAGCCCGCTGACGGTGTCGATCTGGACAACGGTGTTCTCAAAGAAATTTGGGCCAATAACATTGCCAGTACCATAAGCACACCAAACAGTTACTCTTTTGAGATTCCAAGTTTGGCAATTTTGTTTATTGACGTGACATAGAGGATTCATTATTTTTTATTGATAATAAGGGTCATTACAACTGTTCCCGGGCTTATTCATCTTCAGATATTAAGCCAGTTTAACGGCCGACTTCTTGTGAACGAGGCAAAACATCCTACGTACTGGTATTAGTTGATTGGCTCCTGAACCACTGGACTCAATTCCATTCCTCAATAGTCCTCCCGATTGAGGCGAACGTAGAATGGATGAAGCGTGCGAAGGTCTGAACAGACCAATAATTTTGATAAAAAAATTTTATCATCTTGCACGTCTTGATGATGATTTGAAAAATACACTGATCAAATAACAAACAATTGGCCGCTCCAAATTTCAGAGTTTAAAACTCCAATCGGAAGTCCATTTACAAAAATAATAAATAAATAAATTAAAATTGGGAATAAAACACGATAACGAAATTCTTAATAAAAAAAAATTTTCTAACAAAATATATTTTTTTGTTTGTTATAATAATTTAATTCCTTATTGTTGCTACAAATGTTTTCAAAACTTTTTCTTATGTTAATTATTTTAAAAGATTTTTTTTTAATTTGTGTTATTAAAAATATTAAACGACAAATTTAATTTTGTCAAAAATTAATTCTTAATGTTGTTTGTCCATCAATTGTACATAAACCAGTTTTACATCATATTAAATTTAATAAAATATTTTTTGTTTGTTATTTTGTTGACCAAACCCACAAAAGAAAAAAACTTTATGGTTAAACACAAAAAGTTTAAATAAACCATTAAATGTAAAAATAAAGCTGCTACATTTAAGCACCTGGGAACAAAATAAATAAATAAATACATCCTTTTCTCTTCGAAAGTATGTGCGTTTGTGTTTGTGTGTGTATGTGTATGTGAATGTGCTTAAACAAAAGGATGTTTCTGTTTACTATAAAAAAAATAAATCTCTTTAAAACTTAAATAGTTTGGTTTAATGATTTGTATGAAAATAAAATTACCATCGATAAATTAAAAAAGAAGAGTTAAATAATTAAGTTTTTTTCAAGCATCATGTGTCAGCTGGTGTTCAGCATTTACTGTTTGAAATATTACGATTGTTCTCTTTTTTTATTACATTATAATTGGATGACAATTTAATTAATTTACGTTTATTTTTCATTTTAAATTTTATAAATATACAATAGTGGTACAACCAAAATAAGGCCCTATCACCACGCTGTACCCGATGTTGTGCTGAAATCGAAAAATGTTTCCTCAGGTCATTTCGGAACAAAAACGTTCCGCGTCGAAGCCGATTTCTGAAAGCATTTTAAATTTTTTTTTTTAATATTTTAAAAATTTTTTATTTTATAATTATTTAACTACCCAGTAAAAACTTCGCCTACAAAATAATGTGTTGAGTAATCAGAAAAACATGAAGGCTCTACTTACAATTCTACTGAAAGAACCAATCAATTTTACAAGGGATGTCCCCAAATGAACGCATTTTAAAGTAAGTTATTATTTTTTTACTTAAATACATCCAGAAAAAAGTAGTATAGAAGTTGTAATAGATGTAGCTATAGAAGAAAGCTACTAGATAATGAGTTAAAGAAGCTATTCATTTTGAAAAAGTAAGCGAAGTTTTTACTGGGTATTAACATTATGATTATAATCAAAATTACAATCTAAAAACTATCTTTGTTAAGTGAAATTAACTTTAGATTACGAGTTCGTGTTGATTTGCATTGGGGGAAAATATCTTGTACGACTTTGATGGCGCGTTCCGCACAAATGTTGCTGCGTTGTGTTTTTGGAATTATTGATTAATCTTTCACCCAATGTCTTTGAAAGCAAATCTGAGCATTAGTAAAGCCCGATAATGATTTGTTTCAGTCTTTGAAGTCATTTTTATTGTAACACTGATCTGAAAACCAAATGTTGTACCAAGGGCCACATAAAAAATTTTGAAAAAACAGAGTTGCATTAGCAAAAATCGGTTGTTTGTAACTAGTTTATCTCAAAAGCTAGTTACAAACCTGTTTATGGTTTGTATGGATAAATAAGTTGCACAAACTAGTTTATTGCCATAAACAACTTATAAACTGTTTATGGTGTAGGTGTAAATGCATTATTACTGATCCCAAACTTAATTGCATTTGACGCGGAACCTTTTTTAACGATATCGAAAATCTAAAGATTCAGTTCTTATTGTTTTTTTATGTACTTCATGGTATGGATAGGGCCATTTTGATATTTTCAAAAATTGTAAAAAAGTTGTATCCCTAATATACATGCTTGTACGCAGTTGCAATTCCTTTAGACTCTTGCAGACAATATTAAGTTTATAAACCTGTTCAGACACATAAAAGGTTTTTGTTACGAAATTGTTTTTATATTAAAATCCGTGTTTTTTACTTTTTTAATTAAACCATTTTGTTATGGTTGACTTAAGCATGAAGAGTTTTTGAGTTAAACTTTTTTTGGATTATTTGCGGCTCTTGGCTTGAATACTTTGCGTTTACCGAAAATTTTCCGTAACAGCTCCACTTGTTGCACTGCTAAATTAACTTTGCCTCCGTATAATTGACATTACATTTATAGATGGTTTTCTACAGCTGGCCTCAAGAAATTTTCCTACATTCTAAAAAGCAACGGTGGTAACTGAATTATTTACTCAATTCACAATCAAATTTAGATCAATATTTTGTGCGAAAGATGGATTACTTTACTTCCTTAGCTCTTTTAAAAAAAAGCGCCTTTCGATAGTTAAAAGCGCTAAATTGGCAACTCTTATTACCCCACAGAACCAGAGAGAATAAAAATTTTTTTTTTTTCATACCCGTTACACTTGTTTATTTCACTTTTGTTGTATTCTGGCATTTGTTTACAGAAGATTTCTCAATTATATATAAGTCACCAGCAGCATGCCCAATATGGTTTTCCCAATCATTCTACTTTGAAAATTTTATGTACTTAACTAAATAATATTGAAAATGAGAATATGGGATTATTGCTCTTTATTTTACATTTTAAACAAAAAAATAATCTATTTTTTTTTCTTCTTGTAGTATTGTTATTGTTTTTGTTAAAAGCACATGCGTATGTATGCATACTGGTAAGTAGAAAAAACTTATATTTAGAACGAGTTTTTTATTTCTGTGTAGGGTCTGAAAAATATTTTATTTAACTTTCAAAAGGCTTTACTGTTTAATAAAGAAAAAGCTGATTACTTTGCTTATACTTTTGCGCTATAGGAAAATGTTTATTCTTTTTTGGCCAAAATTAGTTTTTATCCAAACGACTATGCCAAATTATTTTTTTTTTAATTCGGTCTTTGGAAGTCTTCCTCATTCACATAGTCAATAAATTATGAATCATGCACTGTCATGGGGGAAAAATGTACATATGTGATCATTTTTTTGTAAGTCTTAATTCCAGTTCTTTATTCCTATCATAAGGTCTTTTCAATATTTTTCAATTTGATAAATAAGTTCAAAAACATTTCACTATATATTATTAAAGCGTGCCCCTTGGACATTATTTTCCTTTTTAAATTTTCAAAAACTAACAGCCAGGTCCACGATGTCACACGTTAACGTTCGCATAGAAAATTACATTTAAAACAAAAACTATTTCTAAAATTTGCGAACGTTAACGTGTGACATCGTGGGCCTGGCTGTAAAACTTTTTGTTCCGAAAACTTTTACTAGAAACAATTATTAGTATTGTGGTTATATTGTTAAACTGTTTATGGTTTTTAATCCAATCTAATCAGGCTAAGCTTCATCAAATTTAATTTGCATTAAGTTATTTTTAATTTTACATTAAAGGCATATGAAAAAGAATTGTTAAGCCAACCTTTTCCTTACCATAAAGAAGACGAAATAACTCGATATTTTTACAGCAGTTAGATACGAATATTACGTGTCTATTCTTTCCAAAAAGTGAATAAATAAAACTTTTGAATTAATGCAATATTTTTGAACAAGTGCGATATGTAATCCTTATTTTAATAAAATACTGGCTGAGGCTTAGAATGTGAATGTGAATGTGCATGTAAATATATGCATGTATAGGTATAATTTTGATTGACACTAATTAAAACTAAAGTTGAATGTAGTTTGGTATTCTGTGTTTCTGCCACATACAAAATAAAACTTCTCAAACAGCCACAGAAAGGAAAGCATTTAAAGCAACTAAATAATTTCATATGGCCATAGACTGCAAATTTATAATCGTAATAAGACTTAGCACACATACATTAACATGCACACGCTTACATAAATTTATGTAATAATAAATAAACTATTACTACCACTGGTGGTACTTGTTATATGATGGCATTTATTATTATTAGGCCATTAAGGGAATTGAGAGTTGCCATTAAACTACTACTTACCTTGTAATGAGAGAGAAAGAAAGTGGAAATTAATGTTCAACAGCAACAGCGGCAGCTTTTAACAAGGAAAAACGAAGAATCTGCAAATTAAAAAAATAACGAAAGTTATTACAACATCTTGACGTATGAGTGATGTGTTACTTAATTGAATAAAAAGCATACGCTTAGACGTCTAATCAAAGTTAATAAGTAAATATTTGTGGAAGTGTGTGTGTGTGTGTGTGTGTGTGTGTGTGTTTGAATAAGTTTTTTCCCGAAACAATTTAGCAATTTATAATTAAATTTCTAAATAGAAAACTTTTCGTTGTAAATGGCAGTTGATTTATATGAGTAATACGAAAGATGTCAGGAAATTAACTTTTCCAGTATTAATGGAAATATTTATATAGGAAAATAATATAGACAATAGTTGTTATGATTACAATGATTTCCGCTGAGTTATACTTTTAGATTTAAATATACGAAAGTTTGTTTAGGAAAACTTTTAATAATAAAAACGATTTTTTATGAATACGGGTTATAATATTATACCAACGACTAAAGAAATGAAGAAATAAATGTATAAGGCCGAGGCCACGCAATGAGCGGCTAAGCGTCAAGTGGCTGAGCGATAAGCTTTAAAACATATGAAATACTACTGAAGTGACCACGCAATGAGCGGCATGTGAGCGAAATTTCTGAGCGGCTAAGCGCCGTCGCTCAGGAATAAAACTTGTTCTATTTTTTAGTTGTTTTGTGAGCGTCAAAGAATAAACATTGCAAAAGTGAATGTGAAGCTTATTATGTCTGCTGTACAAAGCCGACCGCTATTATGGCAAGACAGATTACCAAATTTTAAAAATAAAAATATGACCAAGAAATTATTTTTTGGTTTTGTCAATTTGGTGTTAACTTTTTGCAACAGCAAATCAAAGGATTTCACGGACATACGGCAGTATTATATTGGGAAGATTTGTATGTATATAGCTGAACACCAATCCTATAAATCAAGCAAGGGCAATTAAACCATTTATATACAAATCTACCCAATATAATATATTTATACTCATACTACAATAGTGGAGAGGGTATTATGCATTTGTGCTGATGTGTGTAACGCCTTAAAATTATGGTCCTAGACCCACCTTAAAGTGTACCGATCGACTCAGAATCACTTTCTGAGTCGAACTAACGACTCAGGCTGGCTGGCCATGTAACCTTGTGCGCAAAATACAGGTCGCAATTTGGAAGATAGTTTGATAAAATTGAGGACATAGATTTTTATTGGTACAATTCTGCCTTTCAGAAAATACTAAAACGATTTTAATGAAGTTTATAAACAGGGAAACCATAAATATGCGATTGCATGTTTTTCCTTGTGCGACCAAAGAAGGCAGAAACAATAGTTTTATCCGTTTTAGAGCTTTTTATGAATTTTGGCATAGATTTGTTAGTGCATATTTTACCGTTTGCATCATTTTTTTTTTTTTTGCATAATTTAGTTAAAAGAGCATTTTTGCAGCATTTTTTAAGTGTAAAGCGCATGCTCAATTTACAAGAAAGAGCTTTCGCAGCAAATAAAATTTTTTTTTTCAAAAATCTGTTACTTCAATTTCAACATCTACATTTAATGTTTACTCTTATATTGTAAGACAAAGCAGGTTGTCATTAAGGATAAAAATTTTGCGATGTGTATCTAGACCAGAGATCTGCAAAACACCGCACATGTGCGAATGCTCTCACACAAATAAAGAGAGCATGAGAAAATAATTTGTATTTTTACTCGAAAACCAGTGTGACCATATTAGATTTTTTCGAGCTAAATTTAGCTTTATTTTTTCCTTTTTAGCTTGAGATATTTCATTTAGCTTTAAGCTTTTTTCCAGCTTTATTCAACTATGCATTTAGCTTTTCCTAGCCTTTTTGTTAATTTCAATTTCGTGTTTATTTATATTTTTAAATAAATAAAACAGTTTATCCGAATAAACTTATGTGTGATTTAGTTAAAGGGTAATAGTCTGGCAGCGCAGAAGAAATCACTGTTGCATATTTTATTTACATACAAAACAGTGCTGCGAGGGGAAGAATACAAAAGTTTCGCTAATTTCCAAAAAAATTGAGAATTTTGAAAAATTTCTTGAATAAACAATAAATTTATGTGATTTATAAGAACAAAAAGCATACATATTTCTGTTCCATATTTCAGTGATAATAGCAAGACCACAAATCAATTATTGAACAAAAGCAAAGCTTAGAGTAAGTTTTATGCCTATGCTTATTGTATGAGAATTTAAAAATAAGGTTTAAGCATAAGTACAACACTTTTCGTTTATAGTCACTACAGTTTTTAGCCACTTTAGCGATATATTACAATTTATCTGTTTTTTCTGCCGTTATAAGTAGATTTAAAAGGTATAGAGGATTTACGTGATAGTCCATTTAGCAATGAAAGCATATTTGCCACATGCTTATTTCATCTTTAAGCAGGCATCAAGAGCAAAAGTAAATCGAATTATGGGCGTTATAGTTACATTAGCAAAACGTTCTACGTTCTTTTTAATTTTCGAAGACTCAAACCATAAAAAGAACTAAAAACTAAATCTTTTATTTTTTTTTATCATGAAAAAAATTTTGTTTTCGGCATAGGGAAAATAACTTGTTTGGCCTTCTTATGAGTGTTGTTGTCGTGGTCGAAATATAGTCGTTTTTAAAAGTTGGTATTATGATTGACGCAAACGACGTATGTACGGCAAACTTTTTACTTATATGTTTTACATTGTCGTGATTTCGAATTTCAAACGGCGTCAACTTCGATCACGACAACGACTTCCGTCAACTATTTTTTGAAAACTTCTTGAAAATTTCTGCTAGTAAAAATTTTAATAGTTAAGTTATGTTCATACCTATTAAATATTTGGCGTCCCTTGTTTTAATATAAATATTATTTGCTTTTGCAAAACGTTTAGCTAGATCAAACATCATTATTATATTATTCTTTCAAATAAAGATAAAAATAAAGCTAACGTTTGATCAATTTACTGTTAAAAGTTTAAAGTTTGTTCAATTTACTGGATTTTTTTTTCGTTTATTTAAATAATTATTCTCAGCTATATGTAATTACATAAGCAGAACTTAGGCCCATTATTACATCTTTACTTTAACCTCCCAGGTAGGATGAAACTTAATTTACTTTATCGCTAACTTTAGTTTAAAGTAAAGTTTTAATAATAGAACCCCTTTTATAAGTCCGGTTAAAGCCACCTTTTAGCTACCGGCAAGTTGTGAAAACGGGCCTTAAGCTATGAAAAATATCAATAGAATTAAAAGTTACTACAAGAAGCTATAAAAAATTTAGCTTTATTTTTTGGCTTTAAATTTCCTTCTTAAGCTTTTTTTAGTTCTATTTCAAACATGATTTAGCTTTATATTTTTAAAAAATCTGGTCACACTGGCGAAAACACTGAACAAACAAAAACAATTACGCTCAAAAATAAACAACCGAGAGAAACAAGAAATGTTAATGTATGTGTTTGGCGGACTCTGATCTAGACCAATCTTTTAGTATACCGATCGACTCGAAATCACTTTTTAAAGTGATCTTACGATGTCCATCCGTCCGACTGGCAGGTTGTCTATCCATGTTAGCCTTGTGCGCAAAGTACACGCTCCGAAATTGTTTAATATTGTGATTTGAAATGAGCAATTTTTAATTTTTAGTGCATATTTTTAAAATTTTTCAGGGCATATTTTCCAGTTTTGACTGCATATTTAAGGCGCATAAAACGCGTTTTTTAGAGCATATTTCTGGTTTCCCTGTTTATAAACATAGATAAATCCATATTAATATGGACACATTAGCATGATGTGTTTATTAATACTGTGGTGTAGGATATCATATGGTCGGGCTTGACCGACTATACTTTCTGACTTGTTTATAATTTGTTTTTTTTTTTTTTTGAATGTACATAAGTTAAGCGAACGAAGTCTTCGCTCGAAATCGAAAAACAGGCTGCAATTGTTTTCTTAAAAAACGCATTAAATTTTTATGAATACGATTTTCGCGTAATAACATTAAACAAGCCATTTTAACAACTAACCGCTCAGAAGTGACGCTCAGTAATAAGCCACTTGCCGCTCAATCTTGACGCTTTAACGCTCATCCCTCAGCCGCTTGACGCTAAGCCGCTCATTGAGTGGCCTCGGCCTAAGATCCCCTAAACTAAAGTCTAACTATGACAGTCCATCAGTTAGTTTATCTGTTGTTGACATGAAAGTATTTGCTTTTGAATATCTTTGATTAATTTTTGTACGATATTGATAACACGGGTCAAGCAAAATAAACATAAACATTGTTAAAATCCAGCCATAGTATGTTGCCTTTAGAATATGGTTACCTCCAACCATATTTTTTCTGCGTGCGTTTGTTGACACTCTGAGAGGCTGTGTTCTTTATTTTCTTTTCGTTAAATTTTCTTCGCTTTTTTGTATGCTTCTTCATTTGGAAATTTCCTATTTTTAACACTTAAATTTTTAACTTTGATTTTAGCTAGAAAATGGAAATAACAGAAAAAAAATTGTGTAATTAAAATTGCACGTCGAAACTAAAAATTATAAGAAATGTCAAAAGCTAATTTGAAAATATAAAAGAAAATTTATAGAATTTCTCGTTGCCAGCAAGTATGTTCTCTTCTCCTTTCTTCTTTCCTCTATCTTCCATAAACTAAGAATTGCTGCAAGAAAATTTAATGTGTGTAAAAGAAGACTGATGGCCGTTTTCTCATTACACGATTATCTTTTTTCCAACGAAAAACTGCAAATTAGAGAAATTTGGTTTTTCCACCGTCTCATTTGTTTTTACATTTATTTTGAGAGGTGTTACCAACTGAAAACAATGTTTTTTGTTGGTATACTGAGAAACCCAAAATCGTTGATGGACAGTTTATCAGTCTTTTTAATTAATGTTGACATTAAGTAACAGACAGTTCTTCGATACATTGAGAAAATGGCCATAAGTGATTTTCTTAGAAAAATAATGTTTTTTTTTTTAAGTTAATAAAAATAATTGAGAAGTATTTAACAACTTAAACAGCTAATTAAAATACGATTGAATATGTTGACAATTTAACCATAAAATGGATAGATTTATCCATTTTGAGTAATCGAAGGTAGGAATCAAAGATAATCGAGGTTCCCCACCGCTACCCCCAGGGCTGGGCAGAATTTAAAATACAAATACGTATCAGCAGGTTTTATTTATTCTCCAACCAAAAATCTGATATTTATGAAAGGAAACAATTGTTTTGTTAATTAGTTTTATCTAATGTATTTTTTGGTTTGAATAAAAATGGTGTATTTCGTATTTTAAATACATACACGTACATGACGTGGAAGTATTTTTTATTTTGTATTTGAAATAAATACAGATGTGTAAGTATTATTTATTTTAAATACCGCAACCCATGTATTTTGCCCAACACTGACTACACCAAATACAAGGCAAAATGATGCAAGGCAAAATAACAATGCTGAATGGACGGAGAAATTTTACATAGAAAAGAACGAAAACAATTGCAACAAATCGTGTAAGATGGAATTTCTTTGCTTTAGCCATATGATATGTACAACTCAGTTGAGTTGTAATTTCTTAATTTTTGTATACTTAATATATAAAAAAAAAATATCAAAAATTACAACTGATCACAATCACTTGAGTTGAGTTGTGAACCGTAATAGGGGCCTAATAATGATCTTCTTTCAATGAGTTTGTTGTGTTTTTGATTCTTTGTAAAAGTCCTTTTATTAAATAAAACTTTAATTTTATATCAGGTGTAATTTCATTTAAATCGGGTAATTTTGCTTCATCTCAAGTGTAATTTTCAATTTTGCTGGTGGTAACACTGGTTGCAGTATTAAGCAAAAAAAAACAGTTCTGCATTTTGTTGGCGTGGGGCGATTCTATTCTAGACAACTTTAAACATCAATTTTCAAATCTCACTATTTGACACTTTTTGATGCCAATTTAAAGTAAAATATCTATATTTTATAATAATAAAATTTTGTCCATCAGTTTTAACGTGTTTAAAAAACAAGGAATTTTATATGAGATGAAAATATTGTCGTTCCACAAAATCCTGAATAAAACCTTTATTTTTCATCCGATTTTTTTCAAATTACGCTTAAAATGTTGGTAATTAAATATACTATTTGGTAAAAAAATAAAAAATTCCAGATATTTAATATAACGTAGTAAAAAAACGAAATAAAAATGAAAAATTTTGAAAAAAACATAAAAAATAAACATTTTTTGAACTTTGAGTTGCCATTACTCAGCCATTTCTTGTCAGATAAAAATTTGTAGCATATCGATGGAAAAGGCATTCGATTACCTTTCTAACGATATGCCATTTATTTCGACCGGACTTTTTGGTTGGGCTCCACAAGGGTTTGAGTGGGACCATACACCGAAAAACGCAAAAGTACCGTTATCTAAAAAACGGTACTTAGGAAAAAAAATTACAGCGATTTTCGTGTTCAGGAGGTCCCAATTAACTTATCTAGGCATGTGGTGTTCTTGGTATTTTTCCAAATAAAAAATTTGTAAAGCAGTGTAATATATACATTAAATAATTAAAATTATAGTTTCTTTAACTGGTTTAAGTAAAAAAATGTAATTAATGTTTGTTTAAATTACACTATGCAACAAAATTAAACTTTTATCGTGATTTTTGTTGATTTTTTTCTCTTTTTTGTGCTCAACGGTCCTATATGTACAAAAACTTTGTCATTTGTAATATTACATGTTTAAAACTTTGCACACATATGCGTTATGATATAGGAAATAAAAATCCATAAAAAACTAAATTTTGAAATTTTTTCAGATAGGTTATTAGGTCCTTAAGATGACGATATGTATAGTTTACTTTTTTATATTTATTCCTAAAATACAACCTTATTTACATTCTGACGTTACATTAAAACAAGTAAGAGTGCTGTATTCGTAATCTTATATACCCTTTACCATTGTGCGAGCAGAATACAGAGCAACTAAATAATTTTTACATATACATACATACATATTTACAATACTTAAAAGTTCATTATAAATGAAATTTAAAAAGCGAAAACTGGTAAATATTTTTTTTAAATCGTTTTTAGAATATAAAAATATAAAAAAAATTTATTTTTAAAAAACCAAGATTCGAACCAGGAAACTCACAGTTTCTAACTTAATACACCCCCTAGACAACTGAACCATGAAGGAACGCTGTTTAAATATCACTGAAATGAAATATGGACCGTTTACTGTTTACAACTCAACACACTTTTTTGTTTGTTTTCTTTTTGTAAAGGCACTGTTGTCACACCGTAGATTTATCTCTTTTGGCGAGTTTTAAAGTAGCAAAAAAACACAAAAATTCCCAGTTTCTATTTGTTAAAATTATTTCGTTAAATATATGAAATAATAAAGAAGGGTGATAACGAAAATCATATTGGGCACTATGCTAGTATAAGTAAATAAATGCGAAGGAGGGGAGAAGACACGACAACCGGATTTGAACTTCGCTTTTCATAAGGACCCAGAATATATATACCTTATAGGATGTAGGCCCTTCGGTGAAGGGTATAAAAAACAAACTTAATTATAACAAGTTAGAGTGCTATATTCGGCTGTGCCGAATCTTTGATACCCTCCACCGACACTTCGAATGTTTTAGGAGTAATATCTGTATGATGTCTATTTATTATTATAATCTTTGTAAAAACAGGCATCTGCATTAAAATTTGTTGCGGTTTAGACCTATATAAAATTATTGATCGACAATCAGAATCAATTTTAAAAAGTTTGAGTAGAATAGTTTAAGATGAACTTAAATGATTTTCAAGAGAACAAATTATATAAAAGCCATGGTAAGCTATGAACCAATCATCCCAAATTCTGCAGAACGATTTCTGGTATTAAAAAACATAAATTTCAATACAGCGGTGCAATTAGTTTAAGCGTTTGCAGTAAATTTCAAAAGGCTGCTAAAATGGAATATAAGGAAAATTATGGACCGTATATCACAAAATTGCATAACATTTTTTCTGGCCATATGAAGCTAAACTGGAAGAAAGTTTACCGCGTATTTAATTATTTTACCAGAGTGGGCTTTATATGAGGCCTATGGTAAGCTATGCACCGATCTTCACCAAATTTCACAGTGTCATTTGTAGTTCTATAAAACTGTGATGTATCAAATTTTGTTATGATAGCATTATTTTTTACGTTTTTAGGCGTACTAAGCTGTTTTCCGGGATTAAGGTTTATATGGGGCCTAGGGTAAATTATGAACTGATCTTCACGAAATTGCACAGTCTTATTTCTAGTCCTGTAAAACTCATATGTTCCAAATCTTGTTATGATAGCATTATTTTTTACGTATTTAGGTTGACTAAGCTGTTTTCCGGGAGTAAGGTTTATATGGGGCCTATGGTACATGATGGACCGTTCTTCACAAAATTTTAAAGTCTTATTTCTCGTTCAATAAAACTGTGATGTACCAAATTTTGTTATGATAGCATTCTTTTTTACGTTTTTAGGCGTACTAAGCTGTTTTCCGGGAGTAAGGTTTATATGGGGCCTATGTTAAATTATGGACCGATCTTCACGAAATTTCACAGTCTTATTTTTAGCTCCAAAAAATTTTGATGTACCAAATTTTGTTATGATAGCATTATTTTTTACGGATTTAGGCGTACTAAACTGTTTTCTGGAAGTAGGTTTTATATGGGGCCTATGGTAAATTATGGACCGATCTTCACGAAACTTAGCAGTTTTATTTCTAGTCATATTTAACTGTGACGTCCCAAAATTTGTTATGATAGCATTGTTAGTTAGGGTTTTAGGCTTACTATACTCTTTTCTGGGAGTAGGGCTTATATGGGGCCTAGGGTAAATCATGGACGGATCTTCAAGAAATTTTACAACGTGATTTCTTGTTAAATAAAACGAACTGTTGCGAAATCTTATATCATTCTGTGCATTTTTCCACCATGTATGTTAGTTTTTGTATCAAAATTATCAATTTTTTTTAGGTGGTGGTTCCACATTTTGATTCATAGCTCAGATCCTATTGAACCGATTTTGCTGGATTTCAATCCCAAACTGCTGACAAACTACAAGCAATTTGACACCAAGTTTGTTTATTTCTTTTGAGTTTTTCGAAAGTGAGCGTGTTTTCAACAGACGGACAGACGGACAGACGGACAGACAGACGGACATGGCTAAATCGACTTAAAATTACTCAAGGACCCAGAATATATATACTTTATAGGGTCTGAGATGAATAGTAAAAAAGTTTCACACGGAATGACAAACTGAATATACCCTCTTCACAACTAATTGTGGTGGAGGGTATAAAAAGAGTAATTTTTGGGATTTCAGTATTTTGGTCATAACTCTGCTATTTCTTAACTGATTTGACAGATTATTTTGGTTATAAGACTCGGGAAGATCTATGGTTCACGAAAATGGGTAGTTCTAAACCGAATTTCCCGAGTTTTTCAGAAAATATTTTCTATTAAAAATTTCCAATCTTTTGATATATCAGGCGTAACCATAGGTTATATAACAGTAAAAAAATTCAGGTTTTTATACAATTTTTAATACTTTTTGTATGGGAGGTACCACACCCACTTCTCCAATCCCGCCCACATTTTCTAAGATGGTGTGTATTTATAACCTAAATGTTTGAACTTAATTTGAAAACTTTGGCTCTTGCCGTTCTCCAGATATACAGAAAAAAGTAATAAAAATACAACAACCACAAGGGATTTTTTGGAAAAATTTTACGCAGTCGTGGTTTTTTGGTCTCAGCCGTTGTTGGACCGATCTGGCTGAATTTCAATAGCAAGAAATGGTGGACTATATGTGACATAAATGTAAAACAACCTAGCCGCTATCCTGTCTGGAATCTCCGGAAAACACATATCAAACGTAAGACGGACAGACGGACGGACATCGTTAAATCAACTTTTCTCCTCATAAGGACCCAGAATATATATACTTTATATGGTCTTAGATCACTATTGTAGAAATTACAAACGGAATGACAAACTTATATACATATACCCTTTTCCAACAAAGGTGAAGGGTATAAAAAAGTCGACTTTTCGTTGAAAATTGACATATATACCTATAATCGAGCAAAGATTTTTAAATTTGATAGCTTGAAAAATAAATCTATATAAGTTCAAAGCTTACTAAAAAAGGTTTTATACAAAACGTCTTGGTCAATTCGCAGTCTTATTCAGTTTTGTAATGCAAGTTAAAATCCACTTCTGTTTTTTTGTCGTTACGCCATCGAATATTTTTGCTTATATCTGCAAATAATCCTTAGCGTCGATTGCTGTAATTTTTTTCTGAATATAGTGCTTCTTCATTACCTTGCATATATAAAAAACCCTTTTTACAAATTTGACTTCTTCATTTAATTTTTTTACATTTTCTCGTAAAAATATCACGTCACGTCATATTCATATTCATGTTTCCATTTTCATAGTCCTTTTTTTTTTGCTGTCAAACCATACAATTTTAGGTACGCAGTGTTGTATTTTTGGCAAAATCTAGTCAAGAGTTAAGGTCCAATTAGACGTGACATAACCATAACCAAACTGTATAACCATAGCCACTGTCTTACCAAAACGACATAAACATACCATACAAACCAATTCAAATTTGGTTTATCAATTCGCCGTTATGGTTGTGACATTAACATAATGCCACAGCCGTAATAATACAGAGGTGATGGTAAGTCCATTTTTATGGGAAATCTTTTGACTAAATTCGGCAAAAATCTCGTATGTGCTAGATTTCGTTTTGGTTGTGTTAATAGGCGTTCAAACAGCACTGCGTCCACATTTTCCATACAATTCGACATAAGCGATTTGTCGTAGGAAGCAGTCGATAGATAAAATTTTTTTTATTATGAGAAAGAATTCGAACAATTACATTTAAAACAAAAAAAAAAGTCTCAATTCATACTGGTGACCGCATCATGAGATAGAGTTAAGCTTGCAATCCTTTTTTTAAATATGTATTGTGTATTTTGTTTTTGTAAAATGTTAGAGTGAATGTTAAGTCTTTTGTTAAAAAAAAGTATTGTTTTTGTTTATAAAATATACACAATTGCTTTAAAAGGTTAACCTTTTTCCTGTATTGCAAATTTGTTGTGACTTCACTTTTACATTTTATATTCACTTTTTTTGTTGCATAAAATTAAAATAATTTTTTTTTCAATTATTAAGATTTTTACTGAATTTTAAATTTTAAATAATGTTTTCACAAAATGTTAACAAAGCTTGACTGACATTCAGCATACACACAAATAAATAAACAGATGACTCGAATATGCCGTCTGTATGAATTCGCCTAGGTTGAACTCATTAAAAATGTTGCCAAAAACACAAACGAACAAAACGTACAACTCGATCTTTCAACACTGTTTCATAAATATTCACCAGAAGTTGTTTTCATTTAAGTTTCGACAGCTTTTCATGTGAAATATTAAGCCAGTTCATAGTAAATTTGGTATTATTAAATGCATCTCTTATTTTAGATTTAATTGTGCAAAATTAATATTTCTTTTTTTCAAAAATAATGATGAGTTTTTTTAATTAATTCTTCTTTAGTCAGTTTCTTGTTAAATATTGAGCCATTGTTAGACCTAAATAGTTGGCCACACTGACTTTAATTGTCATCAAGATTTCAAATATCACTTTAAACTTAAATTAAACATTTATACGGATATGGCTTAATAGATGGGAACTTTTAACCCTTATCCTGTATTTATGGGTCAAAATTGCCCAAACAGTTTTTATTGCTCATTTATTCATTAAATAATTAGCGGATTTTTTTGAAACTTTTGTACAATTATTTTTTTTTTTGTGAATACTATTGAAATTTAAAATATAATTTTTGTAGATCGTTTCACAAAGCGTATGTGAAAAAACTTACGCAATTGGTACTTTTGGGTGAAAATTGCCCAATGCAACAATATCAATTTACGCATGTGATACGAGCTTCGTAAAAATTTTGTTTTCCATTAAAATTTTCTATGGAAAATAGGAGTCATCACAGATTTTTGTTATTTTTGCTCTAGCTCTTATAGTTTACAAGAAAAACGCATTTAAAGTTTTTCATACAAAAGTCCTTAGAAAATCAATTTTTAAAAAGGGAACGTTGTTTCTTTTGTATTGGGCAAATTTGGCCCACTAATGTCATGTGCGTTTTATTATTTAAGTACAGGATAAGGGTTAAATTAGTAACACATTCTTTTGTTTTGGTTAAGAATACCCTCTGTTAATTGGTTGGAATAAATTAAAAAATAATTATTTATTTTCAAAAGATTTTGTTATTCGTGCTTAATTCCCAGTTCTTATTCTTGATAAAAACACTTGAAATTTATTGTTGATGGGATAAGCTATTCCTATGCATTTCACTGGTTGCTTAGGCCAGATCATCAGGAAACTTCATCCATAAATATTTTAGAAAAACTAAAGATATTAAACCAAATAAAACTGTAAAACGTATAAGACTTATAGCAACAGTTCTACTTGTAATAATATCAAAGTTTAAACAAAACACATCAACAATAAAAAAGTGGGATTATCTCATCTTACAATCTTTTGAAAATAAAATTTTGTATTCCCAAAAATTGAAATTACTTTTTGATTATAAACAGGCAAGTGCACGGCCTAAAAAACACTTAATTGACAACATCTTTTGTAAGTTGTTGTTATTTTTTATTTTGTTTTTCTTAACCTACTTACAACTACAATTAATGTTGAGAGAATTCCAACTAATTGTAGTGGGGAATGTAAGATGAGATAATCCCACTTTTTTATTGTTAATGTGTTTTGTTTAAACTTTGATATTATTACAAGTAGAACTGTTGCTATAAGTCTTATACGTTTTACAGTTTTATTTGGTTTAATATCTTTAGTTTTTCTAAAATATTTATGGATGAAGTTTCCTGATGATCTGGCCTAAGCAACCAGTGAAATGCATAGGAATAGCTTATCCCATCAACAAAAAATTTCAAGTGTTTTTATCAAGAATAAGAACTGGGAATTAAGCACGAATAACAAAATCTTTTGAAAATAAAATTTTGTATTCCCAAAAATTGAAATTACTTTTTGATAATAATTATTTATAATTAGTATTGTGGTTATTTTGTTGAACTATTTATGGTTTTTAATCCAAATTTTTAATATTTTTAATTAGGCTTAAGTTCATGAAATTTAATTTTTATTAAATTATTTTTGTGAAGAAAGGAATTTTACAACATGAAAATTAATTAAAATTGTTATTGATAATCTTTCATTCTTGACGTGGCTCGGGCTCGAACCCTGGCCGGCAGGTTACCATGACATGTTTCGATCGCAACCACTCGATCTCCTCAGATGGATTTGCCGTCTTACACTCGCAGCCATCGACGACTGCTGACGTCACTAGTCAAACATCAATCCTTAAACCAAATTGTATTTTAACATTTGGTAGATCGAAATTTGCTTTCCTGAATGATTATCCACTTTAATTGATTTTACATGTTTTTTCCTTTACTTCTGTTTTTTCGTACTTTCGTCAAGAATTTTTCTTGAAGTCCAAGTACATTTTTTGTTTTTTCACTTTGTCTTTCTCTTTTCTGTTGACCTTTTTCAGCACAACTTGAAGAACAAATGTACACATAGAGCTCGTGCTATGGATAATCATTCAGGAAAGCAAATTTCGATCTACCAAATGTTAAAATACAATTTGGTTTAAGGATTGATGTTTGACTAGTGACGTCAGCAGTCGTCGATGGCTGCGAGTGTAAGACGGCAAATCCATCTGAGGAGATCGAGTGGTTGCGATCGAAACATGTCATGGTAACCTGCCGGCCAGGGTTCGAGCCCGAGCCACGTCAAGAATGAAAGATTATCAATAACAATTTTAATTAATTTTCATGTTGTAAAATTCCTTTCTTCACAAAAATAATTTAATAAAAATTAAATTTCATGAACTTAAGCCTAATTAAAAATATTAATAATTATTTATTTTATAACAACTCCCATCGTGCAATGAAATATTTATTAAATAAGCTCAGTTGCAAGCAACCAAATTTAGGTCGCTTCAAAAATTAAACGGATTGCCATAAAAATGCTTTTATATAATTTGCATTACACTTTTGTTTTACTTTTATTTACACTTCTGTATAAAATGGCCACTAATTGCTTACTAACGTTCACATTTATTGCAAGAAAACACGAAACACAAATTCTCCAGCTTCTATTGAATTGTCTTACATTTACCCGAAATTTCCTTAAGCACACAAAACAATATTTGACTAATTGCTGGCAATAAATTAAAGTAAATTACGTTTGGAAATAACAAAAAATAGACAACAGCACTTCAAAAACATTTAAGCATATTTAAATTTCTTAAAAGTAAAGAATTGTACAATAGTAATATTAATAGCTATTTGTAACCATTATTTTCAAAAACAATTTCATTAAGAAAATTTTTAAAACTTTTGTTAAAAGTTCTTTTTAAAACTTCACCAGCGCTGACAAACTCGTTCATGTACGAGCAGACTCGTGTCCTTAACAGACTCTTTTGCTTAGAACTTAAAAAAGTTTAAGCTGTTTATGTTAAGCTATTGTTTGAATATTATCCACATTCATAAACTGACAATTGGTCTGTTAAATTTCTAGAAAATTTTGTTAAAATTTTCTTTCCTAACCAGTATTTATGGTATAAATAAATTGAAAGTGGCAGATAAAAGAGGACAGACGGACAGACAGCAATTAGGCATATGGTTTTTATACAACTTTTACTTTTTTTGTTTCTTTTCGTCTTGACTACAAAACAAAACCTGCTCTGGCCAGACAATTAAATAACAGCTATAACGTCTCGTTTCTGGATAAAATAATCGTTTTGTATTTTGGTTTTTGTATAAAGGGTGCTTTTTTAGAGGCATAGAATTTGTATACCCTCCACCACCACTAGTGGTGGTGTAAACTTTTTTTATTATTCATCTCAGACCCCTAAAGTATACATATTCTTGCTCCTTAAGTTAAGTCTAAGCCGATTAAGCCATGCCAGTCTGTCTGTGTGTCCATCTGTAAAAAACATGCTCCATTACGACAAATTCAAAAGAAAAGAAAAATGTGTGTGTCAAATTGCTTTTAGTTATCCTAAGCAGGTTTGGTTTGAAATCCAGCCAAATCGGCTCAGTAGGATGTGATTTTGTGTCCAAATGTAGAGCCACCACCCTAGAAAATTGATTATTTTGTTACAAAAACAAACGTAAATAGTGTTACAGTTAATGCAGGGATTGATATACGATTGCGCAAAAATTCCCCTCTAGTCAATATTTTGTTCATGTTAACTTTTTTATTACTAGAAATAAAAGCAAAACGCTTTCTGATATGTTGGTCAAAGCCGCGACGAATTTTAATGATGACGTCTGTTTTAATTAAGATTAATTATAAGTTTATAGATCCCATATTGGGCCACGCCTGAAATATTCTAACTATCGGTGGGGGGCATCAAAGATTCGGCACAGTTGAATATAGTACTCTTACTTGTTTTTAAGTATGTAAAACGCAATGAATTCAATAGGATGAACAAAATTTTGGCTTTATTAACACACAAATTTCGTGGCATTTTTTGTTTGAAAATAAGTTTTGGCATATGGCCTCACCAACTGCGCCATATGAACGCCATCCTCTTGATTCAATTTGTATCGCTTTTTTGAGCATACCCGGTCTTACCTCGTCGAATGTTGCCTTCTAAATAAACAATTATTGCTTTTTTATCAGCATAGATAAGAGACCTGTCATAACCCAAGGTAGTAGGAAAATTACTGCAATCGTGTCAAATAACACAAACGCGGAGGCCAATTCACAAGTCCATTTCTTGAGATAATTCGGTCACCAGACGTTTGGCTCAACAATGTGATGGTTTCACGTGCTGTATGAAATGTTGCGGCATCTTCTTGGAACTATTTCTCTTCCAAACGATTTAGAATCACAAAAAAATTACACAAGTCGCAAATCGCTTGCGTGTAGTGTTCGCCATTTACGGAAATGTTGGCAACGGTTTCGGATATAAAGACAAATAGATCGATATCGACCAAACAGTGATTTTCTCGGGATTCAATGAAGTCTTAAGAGTCTCAAAAGAATTGTGTTCTCTCTTCAAAAACTACAGTTCTGCTTGTGTTGGCGAACAGTGGGAGAATTTTGGAAAAAAATGTTCATGATATGTAAACGTTGTTCTGGTATAACTCTTAGCATGGTGATTTGTCCAAGTAAACTGGAAAAATGTCAAAAACGCTTCATTAGTATTAGAGCTAGCTTAACCCTCACCTTACGACCACCCGGATGACCTTTTCGGTTTTATTTCCTTAATAAGTTTTTTAAACTTGCTACAGTTTAAAGGAAATTTTTACAAATTAATAACTTCAAGTTTTTTTTTATTATTATTAATTTTTAAATTCTATAAAAATAAACAAAAAAAAAAACATTTTTTTTGGTACGAAAACTTTTTCTTCGCTTATAAAAATATGTGCAGTACCAACCAAGAGGTTCATAAAAATCTTTGGTAAGGCGAAGGTTAACAGTTATCTCTATCGAAAGTTCTATTCATCTTTAAAAACACACCCTTTACATATGTATGTTAACCAAACCAAGTGACAAACAGTTTTAGTTTAATGAAATTTTTACGTTAAACTCATGTGCACTGACGTAAACACAAAATGTCATCAACATAATTAACTTTTGGTAAGAAAGAAAAATATTTGCTGAAATGGTTTTATAATTCGATTAAATTTGTATGCGAGTGTATTTGTGATTAATGAACTCATACAAAACTACCAATTTAGTACCCAGCGGTAGGAAGAATGAGTAAAGACGCCTAATAGAAGGCCTTATTTAGCAGACACAAGCCCTTCTCGCCGCATTCCATACTAATTTATTTTTTACACAAGTTGTCATTGGGAATAAGACCTTCCACACTCCGTTTAATATTAACTTTGTTCTCTTTCCAAAGAAGAGAGTACGGAAGGTCACTAAAAAAAATAATAAAACTGAACAACTTCCTTTCTCCCTTCTTAGAAAAGGGAGTAGCGAATGTGTGCCGAATATTTTAAAGGTCTTTCAAAAAGAAATTCACACCTTTAAAGGGCATACTGCAGAAGGCAGGATAGCATACGTAGCGAATTTTTTAGAAAGGAGTATAGAGGCCTTTAAAAAGGCTTGTGGTCCTTTCAATATTTACCGCTGGCTAATTATACAGTCAAACACACAAACTAATTTGGCAATTTTATTGGGCTTTCAATCAGAACCCTGCTTAACAAAAGTATGGGATAAGTTGCGAATGGGAAGTAATTGTTGAATAGTTGGGCGAAAAAGTTGTGTTAAGTTATTCTGAAATCAGAGCAATTATTGTTGTTGTTAGGTCCAATAAATAAGTGTGTAATATTGCAAAAAGACTTTTGGAAAAAAAGGAAAAAATTTAAAGCTAAAAATTTGGGAGTTAAAGGCAGAATATTGTGTTGTTTCCAGGTGACAAGCAACTGATTGTGTAGTAAAATTTATATGAAAAGCACTCAAAAAACTGAGTGATTTTCATATAAATTTTTCTACACAATCAATTGATCTGTTCTGTTCCGTGCCGTTCTATTACGAAATTGCAATAGTCACGTTTTTGTAGCAACTTACCAGCCATTTATGAGAAATTTATTAGTTTTCCACCGTCCATTGTTTAATTTCAATAACTTTAATGCAGATACATTTGCAGAAATTAAGTTTTTTTAATTCTTTAAATCAAAAAAAGTTTATTTCAATTTAAATATGCATTTTTTATTATTTATTTTGCTGTCACTTACAATTACTTAACAAGTTTTTGATTTCAACAAATTGGACCGCAACAGAACAGAAAACCTAATCAATTTCACAGGTTTTTTAATAACAAAAACAAATCAGATGATTCGTAACAGAACAGGAAGTAAAGACAAATTCTGCTTTAACGAATAAGGAAACCGATATATCGGTTTTATTTAAGGCTTGACGATATTTTGATTTTTGCGATATTTTACTGTTGATACCACGATACTTCTTAAACTTTTTTTTAGAGATTTTTGAACAACCAATTTAATTTTCAATGCTTATTTTGCGTAACGACCTAAGCAAGGGTGGTAAGCGTTATTTATACATTATATATCCAATACATTTTCAATAAAACAAACCAACATAGCGATCTGTCAAAGTAGGTTTTTAGTACCATATCACAGAATTATATTTCGGCCTTTTTTGTTTCTTTTTTTTAATATACAGTGAGCAAAAAAAAAAACTTGTACACTTGTTAAATTAAAATAAAAACACAGAGATTAAAGTAAACCATAAGGAAGGGGAAACACTTATCAGCAGAAAAAATTACGTCCATCACACAAATATGTATTTGGAAGTGATGGACATAAATCTGTATGGAGACAATAAGGGGAAGAAAGCACTTAATCCACGAAGTATTTTTCATACTGTTAAGCACGGTGGCGGCAATGTTATGGTTTGGGGGTGTATGAGTGCTAATGGAGTAGGTAACCTTGTGTGTATCGAGGGAATCATGAATAAAATAGATAATGATCAAAAGCAATCGGCTGTTATCGTAAGGGGATAGTTGCTTTATAACACAATAATAGTTTTGCCTCATCCTCCCCAGAGCCCAGATTTAAATCCGATTGAGCATTTGTGGGCTCATATGAAAAAAAAATTTAAGAGATTGCTACATATCCGGAAAATAATCCTTAAAAAACGCTCTCAAAGATATCTGGAGTTCTATTCCCCAAGAAGTTACAAAAAATATAGTCCATTCGATGCCAAGAAGACTTCTTTCTGTTAAAGAAGATAAAGGACACCATACAAAATACTGAAAACCTAAATATTTTAATCTTTTTTGAAGTTACGTTAAGTTTTTTGTCCTGTACAACTTTTTTTTGTTTATGAGTTTTAGCATATTTATGTTTTTGTTGTTTTTTGAGCGTTAAAATATACAAAATGAAAAAGAAGTTTTAATTAAATTAAAATATAGATCTTAAAATTTAACTTATGTAAAATAAAAGTTATAATATGGTTTAACTTAAATCTCTGTGTTTTCTTTTATTTAAATCAGTCATAACCACTCCATAGACTCGCGAGCTGTCAAAAATTTTATTTTTCACACAGACACGGTCGGCAATTCACATGTATACAACAACTTTGTTCGGGCCACTCCATAGTCTCGCGAGGCAGTCAATAATCGTATTTTTTACACAGACACGGTCGGCAATTCATATGTATACAACAACTTTGTTTGTTGCTTGGTTATCACTGATTTAAATTTAACAAGTTTACAAGTTTTTTTTGGCTCACTGTATTACTGCAATTTAAGAACTAAAACTATGTTTACACTTGTTTTAAGCAAAAGGTTGATTAAGTTAATAAAAGCCTATCAAATTGCATTTGAGATGATAAAGATTACAGTTGACTAAGAAAAAAAAGAACAAACAAATTTATCTTTATTTAAAAATGGATAAAAAATACTTTTATAAAGTTGATGATATTGTGAAAATAAACGTATTATTTAAAGTCAAAATAAAAACATCAAGAAGAAATTGTTGTCGGTTGTACACGTACCCCTCGTACGTTTATTGTGGCCGATGCTACATCATACTCAGTTTGATGTATGTTCAGAGTATTCTACGTGATAAACGTAATAATTTAGTTATTACCCAATAAAAAATTTATCATTTTGCGAAGCACTAAAGGTACATTTAAAAAAATAAGCGCGCAATTGTACGCTACGCAATAAGACATACAGAAATGCAGTAAAGTAAGTGAAAGAACTCTCAAAAAGAAAACTCTACGAAGCAGGTTTGTAAGGGAGAATACTAAATAATAACTGTATCAAAATATTCAGTGTGTAAATATGATCGTTTCATCCAACAATGTTTATGTGCGCTGAATAATGCGCTTTATGTATCAAAAATGTATTGCTTCAAAGTGGGAACTCGCCATATAAAATTCATGTATTCTTTCTTTCTCCCTTACAAACTTGCTTCGTTGGAAGCTTCAGTTTTTATTGGGTATCATGTAAATTTAAAGCAATTAGCATCGCTTCAATGTATGGTTAATCATCTCGTTTTAGATGGGATTAGAGCTAATCACGTTCGAGATGCTTAAACGCGCATAAAATCCCAATTGTGAACATAGTATAAGACTTCAAAACATGCAGTTTTTAACAACGAAATCAGGTTAGCCTAATTTTTGATATTTTGTAATTTTTGAGTGTTTGTAACAACATTTTCAAATTTTTTGGACTCATAACTGTTTTGCTACCGTACGGATTTTTCTGAATTTAAATCCCAAACTGCTAAGGATAACTAGGATAGTTCGACACCAATATTGTTTTTTTTTTTCTTTTAAGTTTTCGAAAGTGAGTGTGCTCTCAACATACAGATATACGAATAGTCAGTCAGACGGACAGACAGATGGACAAAGCTAAATCGGCTCAAAGACCCAGAATATATTTATCGGATGGGTTTTTAGATGAATATAAACAAAAACAAGAAAATTGTGTACCACAGACGTTGAAGGCTGATTTAACGCTATAAAACAGAATAAAAAAACATTATCCCAAAAATTGTTAGAAAAGCCAAAGATATTAGCAAACAAAATTGCAAACACTCAAACAGTGTTATTTGAGTTTAGCTTTTCCAACTTTCCCCACACAAAAAAAAGATTATCAGTAGTTTTTTATCAATTAAAATATTTGTTTAAAAAGTATTTTAATTGAATCAATGTGGTATTGAAGCAATGAATCAATTATTTTTTTTTTTTTTTTTTGTTGAAAGAAAATTTAAAATATTATTTTGATTTAATTAACATTTTAGTTGTTTTGAAATTAATTTGTAATTAAAATATTAAATAAATAACAAAAAATCTTAATTGATGTTTTTGCTTAAAATTAGAAATAGTTTAAACTTGTAAAATTATTGTTGGGAATTGTCAAAACCTGAGTTATCAGCTAAGTCACAAAGAACAATTCCGTTCGGAAACGAAATTCATTCCTTTTTATGGTGCTTCAGAAAATTACGAAAAAAATTTTCGGAATGAAACCATTTTTGTTTTCATGAACGCAATGGGAGTTTTCTGTATCTGAAATGCCAAAAATTTATCAATAAACAAATATGTTTTCTTTGATTCTGAACGGAATCATTCCGATCATTGTACTCTGTGGCATGGCTGTATATTTAATTAAAACAACTAGCGTATTGTTTGAAACGGCAAAGTTTTTTTTTTGATAATTTTTTAAATTTTAATTTAAAAGAAACTACCTGTTTAACAAATTCGAACGTAAACGTTCGTTTGTCATTTGATATGGATAATATTTTTAAAACTTTTTTGATATTAAACAGTTTACTTTTTAAAGGAGTGAATGCAATTTCAACAAACTGATGTTGTCCTTAACATAAAACTACAAGTTCATGTGCCATTTTCTAAAATTCATTAAATCCTGTAAGTTTCAGTCCATTAAACTACAACCCTGACTCTCTGCAGCCATAAAATTTAAATCACAACTTATTTTTATTAAAAAACAAAAAAATGTTAAGCACTTTATTTAAAAATCATAAAGCAAAAGGTTTATTTCACAGTTTTGTGGTTTCAAGTTCACAGACTAAGTGAGTGACCGACCATCTGTTACATTCTCTTTACGCAATATTTATTTACGTAAAACTAAAAGAAAACAAAAACTAATTTTAAAAATTAATCAATCAGCAAAATTCTTAACCACAAATACCACAAAGTTATTTAACAGAACTTTGACCAGCATGAGGTAAATTAAAAGATTTTGTTTTCAAATTTCAGTTGACTTTATTAACTTTAAGTGAAAAGTAAATGACAAAAACTCTAAATAGAAAAAAATATTATCTGGATATAAGAATAAAATTTTAGAAAAATCCGAATGACAAACGAACCATTTTTAAAAAGTTTTTTTCTTTTCTTAGCAAAAAAATAAAATCTCTTTTGTCATATCTGTATGTTATATCTGTCTAAGCATATAAATATGCGTATGTGTGAGCATTTGTGTTTAGTACATATACTGGAATCATAAACAATATCATTGTCAAAGTCACACTTAAATATAAAAACAACAAGCAACGACATTAACAAAAGGACATGGACACAGCAATAGAAATAAACACAAAAAAACAAAACAACAAGAGTAAAAATCAAAAAACAAACAATATAAACCAACATTTTGTATGCATGACTGAATGTAATGTGAATGTGAATGTGAATGTGTGTGTCTGTATTTCTGTTTACATAGACTTACTATATGACAATGTTTAACAGAGTATGAGAGAGAGACCAGCGAACAACAGGACATAAAACCAAAGACAAAAACAAAATCAACAGCACAAAAAAACTTAAACAATATTTCAGGCTCAAGGCTTTTTTGTTGGAAAAAATCTCAAGGTAATAATCCAACACTATTACAATGCCTCATGAGTACTATTCAGAATAAGTTCGAGTGCTTGTCTATGTGTTGCAAGTGGGCACGCCATGAACAGTGGAGACACACATCGTTGTTACAACGAGAAAAAAATTCAAGAGCAACACATACTGTGCTTTGGTAATATTCAAGTGGATTTAATGTAAAATTTAATTTCGAAAAAAACAATCCAAATTAAATTAATTTAAAATTAAAAAAATTTTTAAAATTATTTTTCTTACTTTTTTAAAAAGGAGCTGTTTCCACAAAGAAAATATCTATACGAAAAATAATTAAAAAAAAGAAGGCTTTCAACTATTTTCGGAACTATGTATTCTGTTTCTTTTTTCATGTTTCCAGCTATATAGAAAACTCGCTCTGATGCTGTGCTGCTGGCAAGAATATATAAAATTCTTGATTCCCTTATAGAAGCCTTATGGAGTTGTTTTTCCATCATGATTGGCTTCAGCCCTTAAAAATGTAACTGCCAGCAGATAAACTTCTCAAAGTCGTTAAATGTATGAATGTTTTTACCTGGAATTCGGTTACTTTTTGTGTTTTTATTAAGAACAATTAAAACAATACGATGTTCAGTTTATCAATAGTATGAAATGGGAATTTAGCACATTTAAACGAATTTTTTTAATATTTTTTTATTGAATCTTTCTTGTTGAAAATTACAATATGTATTCAAAGCTTACCAATGCTTACCAATGTAACCGCTAACTAATTGCATTCAAGTGCCAAAAAAGCATGCTAGGCTCAAAGTTTCGGACCTTTTCAGCCTCCGGTGACCTTCGAACTTTATTAGATCCCGAGCGAGATAGTTGGGATGGACCATTAGTTTATCTACGTATTTGACTGAATATTTTTTTATTTCTTCCTGGAAGGTTGCGATGTTAAGATCTCTGTGGATCTTGTCATTAAACTATGCCCTGAAAATTGTTAAAAGTATGCCCCAAAAAATTAAAAATTGTAATCGGTAAAGCCCAGTGATGGAAAATTCAGTACTATGGTACTATTTTCAGTACTTTTTCCTTTCAAAAATACAACGGTACCCCCACATCCGTTTATGTAGTCTTTTTTTGTTATGCTTCTTTGTTTAGAAATTTTGCGTTAAAATTCCAACTCTGACTCATAATCTAACCTTAATGCTAAATGTATGTGAGACTGGTGCTTATTTGACTTTAAACCTTTTTTTACTGCAGTACTCTTAGGGCCATTATTATAACTTGGCGTTAGCTGTTATCCGACAGTTAACAGACTCTTTTTGACAGATAACACATTATTATTTGTCAATTTAATCTTAACTTTAGCTAACTTCAAGTTGTAATAATGGCCCTTAAATGGTTAAATATAACAAGAAAACGATTCAATGGCTTAATATAAAAATTTTTTTGTTTGTTTACAGGTGAAGAAAAACCTTATGATATCTGAAAAATTTAAGATATAAAAAAGTTTGAATGCGATTTTTAATAAAAAGATGTAAACAATTGTATACTATAGCCCTCTAAAAATTTAAAAGCAAGATGCATTTGGCATTTGTCTACCAGAGTGAGTTGGTATATTTTAATGTCAGTAATCCTCATCAGAATTTTACTGTTGAAATTTAGCCAGCTCGGTTCATAAACTTTATTTTTAAATTTTTTTCCAAAAAAAGCACCGTATTATTGAAAAAAGTACTCTTTTGCTTGGTGGTCAGTACCATCTAAATTTTTCAAGTTTCCATCACTGGTAAAGCCTAAACTCCATAGTATTTACAGACGAATTTTCGAATTTTCATCGGCTCTTGCAAAGTTTAAAATAACATTAATCTTTAACGAAAACCTGCTTTGTCTTACAATTTTCGAGTAAAAATGAAATGTTGAAATTAAAATTGAAGCAACACATTGAGAATACAGACACATATTAAAAACAGAAAAGCCAAAATATATGCCTCGAAACGGCAAAATATGCGCTAAAAACTTAAAAAAATGCTGCAAAAAGGCTCTTTTAACCAAATTATGCAAAAATATGCTCCAAACGGTAAAATAAGCAAAAATATGCATTAACAAATCGATGCCAAAATTCATAAAAAGGTCTAAAAAGGATAAATATATTGTTTTTGCCTTCATTAGTGGCACAAGGAAAAACATGCAATGGCATATTTTTGGTTTCCCTTATCATAATTAACTCCCCAAGTCTTCTTCACTTTTATAAATACCCAGTAAAAACTTCGCCTACAAAATAATGTGTTGAGTAATCAGAAAAACATAAGAGCACAACTTACAATTCTACTGAAAGAACCAATGAATTTTACAAGCGATGTCCCAAAACTAACGCATTCAAAAGTAAGTCATTATTTTTTTACTTAAATACATCTAGAAAAAAGTTGTTATAGCTGTAGTTATAGAAGAAAGCTACTAAATAATGAGTTAAAGAAGCTATTCATTTTGAAAAAGAAAGCGAAGTTTTTACTGGGTAATTCACGCCATTATAGCTCATTTTGCGCCACCCTATATTATTAAAGTGACCCTATATTTTTGAATTTTCTGTAAACTTACTGAATAAGTTAACCGTAATAATCAAACCATATTTTTCTGGGTGTATATTTAAAAAAAAAAAACTAGCTTAAAAATAAAAGTTTGTTTTTAATATCCCCCCTTCTTAATAAATTTTCTTATTCACACCTTTCCCCCTATTTAGCAATGAATAACTCAGAACTAAAATCAAAAATTAAATACTCTTACCTCTGTCACTTAGTTCTACTATGGGAATGCAGACCTGTAATGGGGGCTTTTTGCATTGAATTAAACACATACTCGCCATGACATACAAACGAGTTCACTACTTTGTATCCAATCAACAATTCAGTTCATTCATAAACAATTCATCGTTTGTATTCTAAAATTGTTCAGATATTCTATTGACTTTTCCTCCTTTTATTCTTTCTATATATTTTTTCCACTGCTGCCGTTACAAAAGCAGCAAAAGAGCTATTAAGGACGAACATGTTCGAAGAACTATTAAACAAAAATTGTGTTTTTGTGGGTGGTTTCGTAATTGATTTGTTAACATTCTTCTTATTGTTCACCACACAATGTCATGTTGAAAAGGCAAGGACGAAATGAAATATAAAAAAAAAAAATAAACACGGAAATAAACCAAAAGGTCTTAAACAATCAACCACATCATTATTTTCAGCTGTTTGTAACGATGAGCACTAAACAAAATTCGAAATGGAACTTTTAAGAAAACTATCAAACAAATATTATTGATTTTTTTTATTCCTTGTTTGAATTTCCTCATTTTCTTTATGAAAGAAGGATTTAAAAAATATCATTTTTTTCGCACACGTGCTCTACCACTTCGAAATAGTAGAGCAAATAGAAAAAGTTCATATTCGGCAGCAACCTGATTAATTTAAGCCCTAAAGGATATTCTGCTAAACACAAACATACTTTAACAGAAAACTGCTTAAACTTGTTCATAGTTCATCGGTTTTGGTTTTAGTTTTTGTTTGTATCCATGTGTAGGTGTCTGTCCGTTTGGCTGTTGTACTTAATAGTCAGTTGGTTGTTGGGTCAGTTGTCCTTTAAATGTGGGTGGTCAGGGTATCGTTTTGTTTGGTGTTTGCTTAAATTTTATGTAGATTTTTAGTAACAGCATCGCTGTGCTTTTTTTTTTTTTTTTGCTGATGTTGGCTTTGACCAAATGTTATTTCCGGTTGATTTCATTTTGTTATTGTGGGTGTTTTAACTTCCAAGTGTTTGTAGGTTGTTTAATGTTGATTTTTTTACAATATTTTTTTACCCAAATTTCCCTGAACCTGTTTTTCTCTTGTTTGGTTGTGTTTCGGTATTGGAATGTGTCTGATTAAAATATATTTTGGAGATTTACATACCTTTTATTTTTGGTCTTAAACAATCAACTTTTTTGTTCACACTCATAAACAACTTAAGTTTGGCCTTTTGGATAACGATATTTTCATTTAAGTAGATTTATTTTCATAGTTTCTATAAGTTTAAGTTTAGGAATTATAGGAATGTATTTAAAATTTGCTAGCGAAAAGTTCCCAAGAAAAATCTAGTTCACGCAGACAAAAATTATATTTTTAGATCGTCACAGATAGATTTATGGTTTTTAAAGAAAAATTGCCTTTATTATAAATAAATCAGATCCTTGTTTTTAAAATGATTGTCCACAATCATTTAATTAATTTTACAAACATATTGAAGAGTAGCTTAAGTCGATATAAGACTGAATAAACCCTAGTTCTAGTTATAACACTTTATATGAATAAGACCTATCACTTTAAAATGGGGTCGTCATTGGAGGGAGTCAATTGACACCATTTGCCCAGCCACACATTTATTCTCAATGAACGTGTTCAATAAAATAAGTCTTAAAATTAAATTCAAGAACCAAATTTTAGAAAGTCCCAAAAAAATGTGTTACACCACCGGTGAAGACTGTACTGTTATTCATAACGTCTTCTTCCGTTTTATTCTTAATAAACCAGTTAAAGGATTGGTTCTTCTTTCACTGGTCATGAGTTCTTGCTTTTTGTACTTGTTCTATTTTCACAAATCCCAGGACCAGTTTGTGGGACCAATTGACACAAATTTCCCGCAGGAAAGTTATGGCAAGTCAAAAAGATTTTATATTTAAAGTTTTTTAAATAAAAATGTATCCTTTATTGAAGTTGTTACTAATAAGTTAATATAAATACTTAAATATAAAAAAAACTACTCAATAAAACTGAGGATATCTCAAAACTACAAAATTCGACATAAGTTACTTTTAGGTATTGACACAGAATTGTACATCTGTTTACAGCCATCCAATATTCTCAGAATTTGGTTAGCTAAAAGGGGCAAAATCTCATTTTTAAATTGTTAAAACACAAGTAATATTTTTAAATATTCTGAATTCCCAATTTCCTTCTGAGTATGTTAATTTTAAGTAAAAAAAAATTTTTGCGAAATTCCTTAAAACTGCACTTAAAGCAAATGGACGATAATAGCTTTTAAGAAAAAAAAATATTGTTGAAACGTTTTTTGTAAAATCTTTTTTTTCTATTAACCCTCTAACCAGCATGCTCGTAAAATATATCGGATAAAGCCTATACGTTTATACCCTCCACCACCACTTGCGGTTAATGAGGGTATACAAGGTTTGTCATACCATGTGAAGATAATATATATTTATATTCTGGGTTCTTGAGCCTATTTAGCTTTGGCCTTCTGTCTGTAGTAATGAAGATCGATTAATAATTTGCCATAAGTCCCATATAAACCCCACTCCTAAAATAATCAAAATGTCGGTGGAGGGTTTCAAAGATTCGGCACAGGCTAATATAGCGCTCTAATTTTTTTTAAGTTCTATTTAAATACAATAAGGAAGCCTACGTTATTTATTTAAGTTACCATTCTGAATAACTCATGGGCACTTTACACTATTATACCTTGTACTAAAAATTGTCAAAAACTCAAATAGTATGCCAAAGTGTGAAAGTGTGGATGCAATGAGTTATAAAAACCACAATTGCGAAATTTTTTTTTGGCAATTTCAACCTAATGCCGGTACGCAGCGGTGCAAGCCGTTTTTTTTTTATGTTAGCTCTTATTTCGAGATATACAGTTATTTCCAAAATGGAGCAGGTTGCACAACATATACTCGCGTAACTCAAAAACGGCTTAGTTTACTGAATAAACTAAAAATGTTTAAGTTAATTTCAAATTGTCCATCTTTTCTGAATAAAATAAAAAGTTTGCACCACTAGAATTACCGTTTATTAGGCTAAAACGCCACAATTGGTTGGCTTTATTCCGACACGAATTGTAGTTGTTAGTGGGTAAAAAACAAATTGCTTTATTTTATTGTCTTCGTAAGGAAACAACAAAAAAAAAAAGTTTGTCAGTTCAGTTTTTTGCACGAGCACATACAAGTATATTAACAAAGCTATTTTTGGGAATACAAAATTTATTATTAATAAGATTTCTGTATGACGTGCTTAATTCCCATTTAACAACAGGCAAAGCAACATAAAAAGTAGGGATGAGATTTTCATGCACTAAAAAAATCAAAAATATGCGCATAAAGTATGCACTAAAACATCCAATATATGCTTCAATAAAAATAAAAAATATGCAAATTTGCAAAACGCTTTGAATTTTTTTTTTTTTTAATTTGTCGGGCTATTCTTCCTTCAACATTGTTAATTTTACTTTTTGCAATATCAATTAATTTGACTTGAGTATTAAGTTAACTAAATCTCTCCTAATTAGTTATTGTTTCACCACAATATATGTATGTAACTGGAAAATACAAATGCTAATTGACTTCTGATGTTATTTAAACTTAATATTTCTTTTCCTTTTTTTTAATTGCACAATCAGAGGCATCAACAAGCTCTTCAAACATTCTTAAATTACTTAAAGATATTTTGAAGAAAATTTTGAAGCATATAGCCAGACCCCCATTTTGCCACTACTGGCTGCGGTGGAAGGTGAATCAAGGAATACATTTCATTAAAAATTGAAATATTATCGAATTGACCATGGCTTGTTAACCATTGGAAGCCTTAACGATGTAAGATGCTGCATCGGTTTAAAATAGAAGCATTTTTTGCCGAAATCTTGACAATCTTGTTTTTAAAGCAAAGCTCCAAAAGAATTTATTTATTATTTAAAATTTTTTCTTTTTTGTGCACATATTTAAACAGCCTGTTCATCGATTTCGAACGTAAACGTTCGCATAGAAAATTACATTTAAAACAAAAACAAATTTTCGAATATTGTTTTTGTTTTAAGTATAATTTTCTATGCGAACGTTGACGTTCGTAATCTTTAAACAGGCAGAAAAATTTTTTAAGAACTTTTTTATAATATGGAAATTAAAAAATCCCTCAAAAATGTCAAAATTAGACTTTCGACAAAAAACGGTGGCATGTCATAACGTCCAGTGTCATAGTGTCCATGGACTTTATGACACTTTTAAAAGTGTCATAGTGTCCATGGACATTATGTCCATCGGATAAGTGTCATAATGTCCACAACTTAACTTATAATCAAAAATGTGTAAATTTTTTTTTTAAATACCGTTAAAATTTCAAGTGATTTTTTTAAAGAAACTAATTTAACCATAATATGGTTGTCGGTGACAATGATTTGATTAAATTAAACATAATATGGATAAAAATTTTTTTTAAAGATGGTTTTGTTGCTTTTTCTCGGGGTGCAAATATTAAATATATCTATATCGAAAATAAGGATTTTCTCTTCTATGGTATACCAAATACTGGATTCGCTAACTAAAGCTTCTCTGCATAGCCGGCCTTCGTCCGGGCGCAAGGATTTTCTCCTTTACCCTGCGGCCACACGTTCAAGTTGTTCTTGATAGTCTTTTACATATACTGCTTGTCAAAATTTACATAAATTGAAAGCAGTGACGTAGGCTGCACTCAATTTGTAAGCAATTTACTTCCAAGATGTCAACAACAACAGAGACAAACGTGTACTCAGCTGTTAAATTGAAAGTAAATTGCCAAACAAATGGAAAGGTGAAATTGAAAGCCATCTCAAGGTCAATTTAAAAAGTGTGAGTGTGTTAGTAAAATACTGAGAGTGTATTGCAAATTGAAAGGAATTGAAAGGCAAAACTTGATCGTGTGGCCACCAAGTTATGGTCAAACAAAAACCGGTTTCGCTAAGTAAAGCTTTTAAAAACTGCCTTGTTTCCGAAAAAGGCCGACTACGCAGAGAAGTTTTAGTTAGCGAAGCCGGTATTTGTTATACCATAGAGGAGAAAGCCCTTGCGCCCGGCCGAAGGCCGGCTATACAGAGAAGCTTGAGTTAGCGAAGCCGGTGTTTGTTATACCATAGAGGAGAAAATCAATGCGCCCGGCTGAAGGCCGGCTATACAGAGAAGCTTTAGTTAGCGAAGCCAGTATTTGTTATACCATAGAAGAGAAAATCCTTATTTTCGATACACATACATATATTTAATATATGCACCACGAGAAAAAGCTACAAAACCATTTTTAAAAAAATGTTGCCCATATTATGTTTAATTTAACCAAATCATTGTCACCGACAACCATATTATGGTTAAATTAGTTTCTTTAAAAATAGTTTTGTTGGTTGCAACCATAATAAAACATAGTTTTCTCTGCGCGTATGTAGATCTTTTTTTGAATATAACTTCTTTAGTAATGATGGACCTTATGTCACTTTTAAAAGTGACATAATGTCCATTTCCAAAGTGTCACAGTGCCCACGGACATTATGACACTTTTAAAAGTGTCACAGTGTCCATGGACACTATGACACTGGACGTTAAGACATGCCACCCAAAAAACATGAATTTTCATGAAAATCGCATTCCTAATAATAAGTGCACACTTTTTTATGATATTTTTTTTTTTTTTGATATTTAGTAGTGCTACCATACTTTTTTCTTCATAAAATAAGACTACTTAAATAGGTGGCATGTCATAACGTCCAGTGTCATAGTGTCCATGGATGCTATGGAAGCTTTAGTTAGCGAAGCCGGTATTTGTTATACCAGAAAGGAGAAAATCCTTGCGCCCAGCCGAAGGCCGGCTATGCCGGTATCTGTTACACCATAGAGGAGAAAATCCTTGCGCCCAAAAGTGTTTCTATTATATATTTAATATATGCACCCAGAGCAAAAACAACAAAACCATTTTTAAAAATTTGTTAACCATATTATGTTAAATTTAACCAAATCATTGTCACCGACAACCATATTGTGGTTAAATAACTTTCTTTAAAAATAGTTTTGTTGGTTGTGACGTAGATCTTTTTTTTTGTATTTAACGTCTTTAGTAATTATGGACCTTATGACATTTTTAAAAATGACATAATGTCCATTTGCAAAGTGTCTTAATGCCCACGGACATTATGACATTTTCAATGTGTCATAACGTCCACGGACTTTATGACAATGCTCTGATGGACATTATTACACTTTTAAAAGTGTCATAAAGTCCATGGACACTGTGACACTTTTTGGAGTGTCATAATGTCCACGGGCACTATGACACTGGACGTTATGACATGCCACCTTAATATAACACTGTAAAAATAAAACTGTATTTCAATCAATGTTCGAAAATAAACCATGAATTATTTAGCGTACGTTATTTTCACGAAAGTGAAAAACACTATGTAGAGTTTTGTTCTTCGTTGTAAAACTGTACAATTGCAGTGGTTCTGTATTCATACATTATATTTTAAAGTTCTGTAGTGTGTTTTAAATTGATAAACGAATGAAAAGTTTTCACCACAGCACGAATAGCCAGTGTGTTTATTGTGTACATGTTTGGTTTTTGTAAAAAAAAAATTTTTTTGTTAAAACCACATGTGTATGTATTAGAGTTGTCAGCCGATTAAGAATAATTCGATTAATCGATCAAACAAAAACAAACTCTTGTTCGAATAATTTTAAAATGGCGATTTTCGAATAACGAATAAATCGATTGAATTATGTCGAATAATCGAACAATTTTTTTGTATTAAAAAATAAATTTATAATAAAAACTTATACATAATTAATAAAAGCTTAGAATTTTATTTATTTTCATACGTTTTTAGCGTTTTTATATAAAATGTAGGAAAGGTAAAAAAGATTGTATCTATAGCCCAGATTATAATTAATCTCAATGTTTAGTAAGCAAAAACCGTTTAGTAAACAAAATTACAGTAATTCAAAAATGTATTTTATGTTCTTATTATACTAATCTTTGACAAACAATTGTAACAGCTGTTTTCTCTTAATTCAAACGTAAAACAATTTTCAAGAAATGGGATCGGATCTTTCACTCTCGGGTGAAAAACTTAAAAATAAACAAAAAGCTAAAAAAAATTGATTTATAAAAATCATATCATGAAAGTAGAAAATATTGGTAATATGCATGCATATCATATATCGATGCCTTACTTCCTCAACCTCGTAACTTAAAACTACGGTTTTGACTTTTTCATATCAAACGACTGCTATTTTTTCTAACACTGCAAAAACTTATTATTTCAATACAATTTACATAGATGTAATAAATTCTTTAATAATTCCATTTTAACTTTAACCCAAACACCGAAGTATACAAAGATAAAACGTTTTTTTTTTTCTCTCCTAAAAAGTTGTATATTTTTAAGATACGAGGTTGAGAAAGTAAGGTATGGAAATGTATTTATATATATTTTTGCCATTTGCGTAAAGCAATGTTTACACTTGGGGTTTTGATACGTCTAAGCAAAATGTTGATTAAGTTAATCAGAGAAGTTCACATTACATATGAGATAATTAAATTAAAAATACTTTAATAAAGTTATTATTTTAAACATACTAATGATGGAATTGTGAAAATTTATGAATTATTCAAGGAAAAATAAAAATATTATTGTGTAGTTTATAGAACACGAGCGCCTTACTCCTCCGTTCAACTTACATTTAAAACGAAAACAAATTTCGAAATTTTGTTTTTGTTTTAAATGTAAGTTGAACGGACGAGTAAGGCACTCGTGTATTATAAACACCACATAAGAAGAAATCGTGGTCGGTTGTACACGTAAGTGGTTTATTATGGTGACCGATTCTATATTATACTCAGTTTGAGGTATGTTCAGAGGATTCGATGTGATTAATGACGTGATTTAGTTGTAATCATGTTAATTTGAAGTGTAATTTTTTATTCGTTATTCTCATCGATTAATCGAATAACTTTTCAGACATAACTTTTGATCGAACGAATAAAAACAATTATTTGAATTATTCGAACAAAGCTGAAAGGCGAATAATTGACAACTCTAGTATGTATTTTGTTTTTGTAAAAAAATGTCTGTTGTTTTAACCAGCCAAACGAACAAACATTAATGTGCTGAACCGTACACAACGAAATTTATGGTTTTTTTGAAAAAAAAAAAAGTTTCGTCTTTATTTTGAACTGGAGAGGTACAGTGATATTTTTTTGTGTACGAAGAACACAAGCAGAGAAGCGTTTTTTTAAGTATTTACTAGAGAAACGCTATTAGTGTGTGTGTTTTCCACATTTCTACCGTACGGAACACTTGAGTACAGTAAATAATGTTTATAGTCTAACTCTGATTTAAATATCGGGTGATTTTTTTGCTATTATCTTTTTGGCAACTGGTTTAAACAGCTGACGCACGTTTCGAGTTTTGTTTTGCTGTCAAACATCTTCAGTTTAGTCTATAATTTAACAATGAATCGTCTTACAAACGAACAATGCTTGCAAATTATTGAGTTTTATTATCAAAATGCGTGCTCTGTTAAGAAAGTTTATCGCGCGCTTCTTCCATTTTATGGCCAGTTTAATCGACCCACTGAAGCGGTTATTCGGGCTATTGTGGCTAAATTTCACACCAAGCTCACATTGTTGGACCTGCATGACATGTGGTTTCAACAAGACGGTGCCACATGCCACACAGCACGCTTAACAATGGACTTATTGAGAGGTGAGTTCGGTGAAAATTTTATTTCACGTACGGGACCGGTCAATTGGCCGCCTAGATCGTGCGATTTAACGCCTTTAGACTATTTTTTGTGGGGCTATGTTAAAGCTCATGTCTAAACACACATGCCCGCTTCAATTGACGCATTGGAAGACAACATTGAAGCATTTATTCATGAGATACCGAAATAATCTTCAAACATTAAATTATATGGTACTATCGATTCAAATAAAGATTTCATGCATTTTTCTGAATTTGATGTGTTTTTTTTTAAACTTTCCTATAGCTCTTAAAAAATCACCCATTACAATTAAATATAAAAAAATAAGCAAAATACGTAAATCCTTAATGATAATATGCCAGAGTATATTTATAATAAAAATGCCAAAAAATTAGCGCAGTATGACAGTTCGTTGGACAGCTTACCCCCTCGTTAGTTCTATCGCGCTTGAAAACATCCTTTGTAAACCATATTTTAAAATTTCTGGGAAAAACTATTTATTAGTCTTGTTAAAAGAGTTTATTTTTAAGATTAATGTTGAAAAGTTGTATAGAACTTTAATGTTTAAAGTGTATGAATGGAAAATACTTTAGCAAAACTTGCTATTTATTCTTGGACTGAAAAAATCTTTTGCCGTAGAAATGCAAACAAAAGCTATAACATCAAAAACTTATTTTGGGAAAAGTAATTAAAAGTTACGTGGTATATTCATAAAAATAATAACGTCTTACAAAACAAATTTTCTATGAAAAATTTCCTTAGCGAACGTTTGTTAAATTTAATCATCCATTATGAATACGGGGGTTAGTTTTGTAGATAAAAAAAAAGAACAAAAAACTTCCTTCTTTTTTTATAGAAAAATTACGAATTTAAACATATTTTTTTAAAAGTTTTTAAAAGGCATTTTTAAATCGAATGTTTAAAGAAGAAGCACTGAGTTTTCTTTTTAAGGTTATACGCATAAAGTATAAAAAAAATTTGGGGACATTTTTAATCTTTTCCTAATATGTTTAATTTTTAAAAAATCTAGTAGTCACTACCAAGGCGAATTCAACAAGGTAAACTCTTTAGAACATCTGTTCGTCAGCTGTATTATCCGAGTTGTCAATAAATTTTATTTTTTAATTATTTTTGTTTTTCATTTAAATTGTATACTTTTTATTTAAAAAAAATTGTGATAATTTGTGAAATTTTATGACAAAAAAATTAATTGTGGCTTAATTCTAGTTAACCAACGCAGTTCCAAGTAAAAAAAACAAAGGGGAATAGAAAATGAAAAAAACAAGAAAAAATAAAATGGCACAGTTCTCGGAAACGCTTAGTTTCCGAGTCATGGATCTGTTAAGTCTTCATATAAATTTGCGGTTTCCCACTACATATCTGTTGCTATGCGAAGAACCTTTATTTTGCAAAGTCGGTGTTTGTTATACCATAGATGAGAAAATCCTTGCGCCCAACCGAAGGCCTGCTATGTGGAGAAGGTTTATTAAGCGAAGCTAGGGTTTGTTTGATTTAATTTTTGATTCCTAGTGCACTTCCGTGACGTTTTGATATACATTTTTGTAAAAACTGTATAAGGAGGTAAAGAGTTAAAAAGTTTACAATAAATTTTACATTTTCTGAAAGATCTGTTAATAAGCTTTCAAAAGACACTAATAATGGCCACATACGTTTACAAATGTAGTGAAAAATCGCAAATTCATATGAAAACTTCAGAAGTCAGTTACTCTGAAACTATGCGTTTTGTAGAATTTTACCATGAAATTTGTTCTTCTTCTTTTTAAATTTTCTATTCCTCTATGTCCTTTTTTGTTAGAACTGCTTTGGTAACCTATATTTGTTTCTAATTTTTATGCATATGCTGGGTCCTTGAGCAATTTTTAGTCTATTTAGCCATGTCCGACTGTTCAAAACACTCTCACTTTCGAAAAAACTCAAAATAAAAGAACAATATTGGTGTAAATTTCTTTCCACTTCTCCTAAGCATTTCTGAATTGAACTCCAACACAATTGGTTTATTTGGAAACGAGTCAAAAAACCCAATGTGAAACATCGTGCCTTAAAAATTTATACACACTTTGATTAAAAAAAACTAATATAAATGCATGGCAGAATGCACTCTTAACATTTAATTTCAAAAAACACAGAATACATTAAATTTTGCTTAGATCGGTTCATAAACACACAACTTTAAATATAAAAAAATCAATAAAAAATTTTATTGTTTACTTTTTATTCACACTTTTTGTAAACAACTATTTTGACAACTCGGATATGTTACACTAACAAAATGCCTGTAATTTTTGTTAGAGTTGTAATTGTTGTAGCGACGAGTTTACCTTGTTGAATTCGCCTTGGTCACTACCTTATGATAAATGTATAATTTACAAAATTTACTTAATATATTAATTTAAAAGAGTATTTAAACTGCCGTATTCAGAAAAAATAAAATAAATTTGAAATGAGTTTTAAGGACAATTTTTCATAAAATACAATTTAAATCCATTTAAATTTTTTATGAATGCGATAGTAAAAGCATATACATAACAGAAAATTGTCATTCTATTTAACTTTTAAAATTTTTTTCTGTTTTCTTTACAGTTTTGCTGCAAATTTGCCATCAAAAAGGTAATTTCGATTTTTTTTTTATTTTAAATAAAATCTGTACAATAAAACCAGTTTGTTCGATATTTCCATTTAGTTTTCAATTTTTCCCTTAAAAAAAAAAACGTTTATACTACACAAACTTGCAATTTGGTATTGGATTGGTATTTATATTTCCCAAGGATATCAAATTCAAACAAAATGTGATATTTTTCTCTACATCTACACATATTTTTTTAGTATTTCAATTATTTTTCAATCACTTTTCCTTAATCTCACAAATCAGCTATTGTAACAATTTTCATTTGTGGGTTTTGTCTCTTTCAATTTTCTTCGTAGATTTTACTGAACAGAAAAAACCAAATCAAAACGAAATGCATTGAGTTTAAAGTATTGATACATATAAAGAATTAGAAAAAAGTAATTGTAAAAGAAAAACATGTCTACAAGTTGTCATTGTCTATTGTGAATGAAAAATGTGGGGAGAAAATAAAATGTTTAATTTTCCTCTGTGTATTTGTATGTAAGCGAGAGAAAGACGAAGAGAGAGAACAGGTTTCCTACTAAAGGAAATGAAAGTGATGTCGTTGTGAATATTTGAATCAAGGGAATTGGTAATTGAGGTTTGAGCCACATTTGTTGATAAAAAGCACACATGAACTTACCAATGCACAAGCACTCGCTCTACTTATACATTTACAGTTTCACAAATAGACATTTATGTATAAGTGTGCCATTTCTTAGTCGTTTGTTTAATATTATTTACTAACACAACTGCAGATTGCTTCACAACCTGCTGCATTATGCTACGCCTGTTTCAATTCGTTCTCTTTAGGTTTTTCCTCAGTTTTTAATATTATATCAAAGATTTGGCATAATGCCAAAAACCTAGATAGTGCATATGTGTATGTGTGCCAAAAATGCATGTAGGAAATGAGGACTATATTGAAGCAGATGCTGGTTTTTTAATTGCACTTATCTAAAAAGTGCCTGACTAAGCAATAGATTACTTGGGATTGGACAGATGATATTGCACTACTGTCAACTAAAAGATCAGACATGCAAATAAAACTCAACCGCCTTAGCCAACATGCCGCAAACGGCGGTCTCCGGATTAATGTAAAAAAACCCGAATTTCTCACCACATCCAAAACTGCTCCGTCGTTCAACATAACACCAAATGGAGGCACCAATGAGCATATTCCCGCATAAACAAGGCCAGACGGACCATCTTCCAACTTCAAAAAATATGGACATCAAGCTCAATATTGGCTAAAAAAAAACTGAATATTTTCAACTCAAATGTAAAGTCAGTCCTTCTATATGGCTGCGAGACCTGGGCTCTAACGGCAGTGTTAATAAAAAGACTTCAAACCGTCACAAACCGCTGTTTGAGGAAAATTATGAAAATATGGTGGCCCCAAATAATATCCAACCAACAACTACGGACCGCAACAAATGAAATCCGGATTGACCTTGAAATCAAACGGCGTAAATTGCGATGGATAGGTCATACCCTCAGGAAAGATGTGAAAGAATCCTGCCGCACATCAGTATGGTGGAACCCTCAAGGGACTAGAAGTCAGGGAAGGCTAAGAACAACATGGCGACGCAATACCAACTATCACCCAGATGAATAAATCCTGGAATTAACTAAAACAATTATCAAATAATATAAACAACTATCGATCTTTCGTTATGGCCCTACGCCCCACCCGGAATTAAAGGAATTTATATATAATTAATTATTTAATTGAACAGTTTTGGCAAACATTTTTTCTGTGTATATAAAGGAAATCGATTTAAAAAATTAAGCGATTTAAAACCGATTGTGTATAATTATATATTTGCTTTTATTCTATGCACAAATTCTTTTAATTATGAAAGTAGTTTTTGCAAATACAAAATTTTTAATTAATAAGATATTTTTTTTTTCTTTCTTGATAAAAACACTGAAATTTATTGTTGGAGGATAAGCTAGTTTCTATGAGCATTTGACTTGTTGCTTAGGCCAAATCATCAGGAAACATTCTCCCAAAAAATTTTAGAACAGCCAAAGATAAAAGCAAAAAAAAATGCACAGTGATTGAGAATTGCAAAGACTCAAAACTTCTTATTTGCAACGATATCAAAGCTTAAACAAAATACCAAAAGTAAACAGTGAGTTTATCTTTTCTTATATTCCCCACTACAATTGACACACCTAGACCCAATGATCGACCATTGCAGAACCAACTCAAACTTCTAACGAAGTTTCAAATTACCTACAGTTCAACGCCAGAGACATCGTACAATCCGTCAAACGTGGCGGGTCCCATTTTGGCCAATAGTCATCTCACCGGTGCAGGACAGTTACAGAGAAGGTATTCTCCTTGTACTCGTCCTCGTTATCACAGCAGCGGTAAGATTCATAGCCTTCGGCTCCCAGAAGCTGTGCTTGCCAATTTACACCCAGATAAAAAACGTGCTTAAATATTGTTACCTCCAACAAAACTATTTTTAAGCAAAATTAATAACATATTATGTTAATTTTAACCAAATTATTGCCACCAACAAACATATTATGGTTAAATAAGTCCTCCATCAAGAAGCTACAATCATATTATGGCAGCCTCCTAATAATAACTTAAATATGCTTAACACTTATAATAGCACGATTGGTTTTCTACCATAGCATGTTGTTAGAAAAAAAGAAAATACTGTTGTCAATTTGGCAACAAATTATTGTTATATTTAACCATAAAATGTTAAAAAGCAACTTAAATATGGTTAAAGCTTCATGATGGTGACAATAATATGGTTAAATTAAGCATTATATGTTTAAAATTTTGAAATTATTGAAACGTGTTTCTTCTCTGCGTGTAGAAGACAACAAGTCCCAAAAACGATACGTCCCTCCTTGTCATGGATAGTTGAGACCAGCGTTTAAAAAACTGCAGTCAAAGTAGAAAAACTGCCATTTATTTCACTTCTTCATTTGCCGTTGGCCAAAAAAAACTGTTGTTTTCACTTCAAATTCATCAAATTCAAATTCAAAAAACGAAAAGATTTACACAAATTTTTGTTTTTTGTTCGACAGTTTTTAGTTTCGACTGCAGTTTTTTTTAACCTTGGTAGAGACCTGGAACAATTTTATGACAAGAGGTACCTTTACTAAAAAGAATTTTTAGCGAAAATTTTTACAGTCTTATTCCCGCTATCAGCTCTGTTTCTTTCAGTCCTTAATTTGCTTGTCCTCTCGTTCATACATAAACACAACTGTGTTATGCAACGATAAATCGCAAAGGATACAGCAAAACACGTGTATGTTTATATTTACGTTTAGTGTGTTTAATAACAATTTTATTTTTAAATTAAACTAACACACGCTCTCCAACTTTAACACACATACACACACACAGTTTTTTAGTCAACTGAAATTAAGTTGGCTGCTTGATTGCGTTGTGTTTTTTTAACTCTTTTCACTTTCATTTATATTTTCTACAGTGGCAACAACTACCACTAAACAGCACGCCAACAACAATAGCAATTTAAAAATAACAAATTCAAGACTTTCAAAAGAATAAAAACAAACTATTTCTAACAATCTAAAAATCGTTATAAAGTTACACTTGAAAAAATGTTGCTGTAAGAACAAGCAAGGACAACAACAAAAACCAAAAAAATAAACAACTTAAGAAAAGTAACAAAAGCAAATGACAATGATTTGTTCGTGAGCATGAGTTGGTAAAAAAATTAATTTCCTTTTTAACTTTTTCTTCACTTTCGCTGTTTTTCACGTTTCAGTTGAGTTTTTTTATAATATTTTATTTATATCCTTTTAAAGGAATCTTTTTTGGCAGCCAGCGTGAAAAAATTTCGATTTTTATGTGGGAGTTCTTGGCTGTGTTTATGGTTTGGTTTGTTGGTGTTGATGTTGCAACTGCAACTGTTTGTAGCCATGAATTGCTCACGTTCATATGGTATTTGTGTTAACTCTCCAAATTGTTATTATGGTATTGGTATACATTTTCGTTGTTGTTGTTTTGCAATATACATGTTTTTATATATGTATGTTTGTATATGTTCATCAAATGCAGTCAACATTTTGAATGTAGGCACTTTTTGAATTAAAAAAAGTGCAGTCATACATGCACTTAAAAAAAATTTCAAGGTAAAAGTTTAATATTAAAATTCTAGCAATTTGCTACTAACTTAAACAATTGACTAATAAAATTGTAAAAATGTTTGCACTATAATTTATTTTACCATTTTAGAGTTGTGGAGTCTTCTTGAATTCATGGCAAAAATTTTGTTTTGATTAAACAATTATCTTCTGGGATTTTTAGTTTAAACTACGGGATGTTTTCTGCGGCCCTATGCTCCTTGCAGGAGTATAAGGAACGAATATATATATATATATATATGTTTTCTGCATTTTGCCCATTTAGACAGGGAAACATTTGGAAGGGAAACATTTTGTTTGGAAGCAAATTACAGGTGGGGAAGAGAGAATGGTTTTTGTCTTCAATACTCGAACGCGACACGCTTTCATTCTCATTTTTTTTTTTTTTGACATTTATAAAAATAAATATAAAAATAGCAACAGAATGTTTCCGGCAACATGTTGGTCTGTGTGACCGCGAATAAAAAAACAAAAGAGAATTTCAGAAGTTTTCCTTCCAAATGTTCGCTTGTCTAAGCTCAGACATTCTAAACATTGAGTCGTAATTTTTTTCGATAGCTCAGACCTTTTCCCATCCCCCTGCCAGCATTTTAATTTTGCGCCAAAAAACCTCTAATTTCTTTGAGGCCAAGAAAGAATTAAGCCAATTTCTTTATTTATGTTAGAAGTTGGATAAAATCGGACCTTCTCATATACTTCTTAAATGGTTGTTCACATATCCAAAGGGCAGTAATCAGTGCATACTTTTTCCAAATTGTGATTCTAAAGATATACCCGTTTCACACGGACTTCCTCAAGATAGTCGCTTGGGCCTAGGGTTATTCTAATTGTTCATTAATGATTTAGCACCGTGTATAAAATATTCAAAAATATTAATTTAAGTAGAAAATGTAAAGCTTTTCCTTAGTTTTAAAAGCTCAACTATTTCTTCCTTACACCAAGATGATCTAAACAATTTTTACGTATGGTAGACATAAGTATGATGGATCTGAACCAAAAAAAATTAAACATATATTATTCTACAAAAGAAGTCTAGTTCTCTGTAGCTATACACAAAATAAGCACCAACTTGAAAGAGAAGAGACTTTCCTTGATCTGGGTGTATTATTTGATCAATAAACAGTGTTTCGACAAGACTACAGGTGTTGTAGGGTCTATCAAACGTCGGGGGCAAAGGAGTTTGATAATATCTTTGGCACCAGACAATTAAATATTTCATATGTGAGCTCAATTCTGGAATACGCCTCGGCCGTCTAGGAGCTCCAGTATGAGGTACATTCTACAAAACTGGAATCCATACAGAAGCAATTTCTTTTATTCTGTCTTCGAAAAATGCACTAGAATTCAAATATCAATTTACCTTTGCATAAAAACCATTTAAAACTTTTCTTCCAACCTTAAACATTATAGACCATGTTTACATTATGCAATTAACGCCGCAACTTTCGCATGCAACTTTTTGTTTGTTAGCAAGAGGTGTAGGGAAGAAAACAGGGTTGAAAAAGTTGAAAAAATGCTTGAAAAAAATGTTAATGTAAATGTGAAAAGAGTTTCGTAGGAACTACTTTAAAAGAAAATAGAAAAAAAAACTCGGCGTTAATTGCATAGATGTAAATGGGGTAAAAGTCATACATATTTAAAAAAAAAATCGAACAAAATGTACATTTATATACAGATTTAATAAAATATATTTTTCTATAATTTCGGTTGAGTTTTAAATATGATACTGTTTTTACTTTTACATATAACGAAGGTATGAAGGAACAATTTTGCTTAAGTAACTTCAAATTTTTGTTAAAGTTATTTTCGGGAATACAAAGTTTCCGTATGACGCGCTAAATTCCCAGTTTTTCATATTTGATAAATACACGAAAAATTTATTGTTGAGGGAAAGCTGGCGCATTTCACTGGTTGCTTAGGCCAGATCATCAGGAAACCTCTTCCAAAGATTTTAGAAAAGCCAAAAATATTATACAAATAAAACCCTAAAACGAATAAGAATTATAAACACTCAAAGTCTTACTTGTAGCAATATCATAGCTTAAACAAAACACCAACAATAAACAGTGAGTTTATCTTTTCTAACATTAAAGAGCATAAAGAGCGTTATATGAACAATTCCATCATGCGGAATTTGTGAAACGGTAAAATTGTCCCTGAATTCCTACTTCCTAATTTAAAGTTCTCAATTCCTATACGCAGAGAAAAACATAGTTGAAGAATGGTTAAAAAACATATTATGGTCCTCGCAGTGGCAACAAGCACACTATTGTTGATTTAAATATTACTCTTTTCACGATTTATAATATTTTGTTTCTACTTAACAACAAAGTTGTTAAACTCCCCTTAAACTTCAAATATGGTTGAATTTACTAAAAAAAATGTCGATCTACCAAAGGTTAAAATACAATTTGGTTTAAGGATTGATGTTTGACTATTGACGTCAGCAGTCGTCGATGGCTGCGAATGTAAGACGGCAAATCCATCTGAAGAGATCGAGTGGTTGCGATCGAAACATGTCATGGTAACCTGCCAGCCAGGGTTCGAACCCCGGCCACGGTCAATAATGACAGATTATCAATAACAATTTTAATTAATTTTCATGTTGTAAAATTGCTTTTTTAAAATTAAAATTGAATTGAAAATGAAAATTAAATTTGATGAACTTAAGCCTAATTAAAAATATTAAAAATTTGGATTTAAAAAAAATGTTATAAAAATATTTTCTGCAACCATACACTTAAATACATTCTGGCAACTTTAACCATATTATTGTTCACCTGCAAGCATATTGGGTTTAATTCATCATTTTCAATTTAAAATAATATGTTTAAAAGCAAAAAAATATGTTTTTTCTGCTCTCTACAATAGTTGAACGCTTTTCGATTACATATTTGCTTGGTTTGCTAAAAATTCTCAATCACTTTATTTTAATTAAATAAATTTACGTAGTAGCATACACTAGAACAACAGAAAGAATTCTAATTGAGGTCGTCAAAGGCTGGAAAATAAGTTAAGGGAGATTGCTTATAAAAGTGAATTATAATGCGTTACACGAATAAAAAACGAAATAAAATTATAACTAGACACATAAAAAGCAAATTGAAAAAATGCTTGAAATAAATAACCATAACCGTGGCTAATATTGGCCAAATCGACCCCTAACCGCGAAAATAACGTAAGCGACAAAAATCAAATTTTACAGGAGAGAGCTATTTTATTTTATTTTATATAAATTTTGTATGAAATTTGTCGCTTACAATAAAATTGTTCTTGCTATAAAATCGTAACGGTACCTTATGTGACCATGACATTTTAGGAAATGACGCAGGTGTTGCCAATAAAGTCATTTATTAAAAAAAAACGATTACATATTTAAAATCATGCCGCTTACGTTATTTTCGCGGTTAGGGCTCGATATTATGGTTAATTCTGACCAGAAAATTATTACTTATGTGCAAATTCTTGAAATTCTTGACCATATTTTGGTTAATTTCGAACATTATTATGGTCAATATTGATCAAAATTTGGTTAATTTTGAACAAATTGTGGTTAATTTTGACAATAAGAGGGCGGATCAATAAATCCGCGACTTTTTGAATGAAACACAGTTTTTTTGAAAAAAAAAATAAATTTTTCAACATAATCTCCTTTTAGCTCAATACACTTAGGCCCGTTTTCACAACTTACCGATAGCTAAAGGTAGGATTTTATCGGACGTATAAAACCTGTTCCATTATTGCAACTTAAATTTTACCTACCAAGTAGGATGGACCTTAATTTACTTTATCGCTCACTTTTGATTAAAGTAAAGTTTTAATAATGGAACAGTATTTATAAGGCCGTTTAAAGTCTACTTTAAGCTATCGGCAAGTTGTGAAAACGGGCCTTAGTCCAACGATTCTACAATTTTAGTTGTTGATCCGCCCTCGTATTGTGATTGATTTCAGGCATTTTTAACCATAATATGGCTACCGGCAAATATAAAAATTGTTAAAATCCAACCAAACTATGTTGCTCTTAGAATATTGTTACCTTCACCCATTATTTTTTTTTTTTTTGTGAGTATTCGCCATTCCAGAAAATAATGTTCCTTTTTGGGCTAATAAATCAGAGCAAGTCTATAAATCAGAAAACATACATTTCTGTGCATTTTAACAAAACATCTTAAGTCAAATTTGAAAAGTTGTAAAAAACTTTTGTTAATCATACGAATTGTCATTAAAAAAAAATATTTTTGTTTGCGTCTTTAAAATTTTGTATTATAAACGAAATTTTTCTTTAAAGCTGCGTTCACAATCAAAAAAAAACATTTTCACTTGGTGTTCATAATAGAGCAACAATTTCTTTTGTAACTACACACATTTTGCATCAAGAAACCGTATGCAAATTTTAGCCACAACAATATTATGCATTTATTTTTATTTTTGTAAACATTTTGTTAACATTTTCATTCAAAACTAAATAAAATTATTTTAAACGTCAGAAACAATTTCATACAAATTGTTGCTGAAGTTCTAGTTGACTCAACTTTAGTTACATTTTTGTTCTAAAAATGAAAGGAAAATATATGAAATACTTTGGGAAGAAAAAAGATAGAAGATAAAACGAAATTGTTTTTTTGATTGTGAACGTAGCTTAATTGTGTCTGTTCTCGACTTAAGATGTTTTGTCAAAATTACACGGATACAAACCACCTTTAAACGCATAAAATTAGGCGTTTGTCCCCTTTTAAAATCTGGCAAGTGAAAGGCAGATAGACGAAGTTTGTTGGTAAGGGGACGACGCTGTATGCTTTACTTTTTTCCTTTCTCGCCTACAAACATCGTCTTTCTGCCTTTCACTTGCCACATTGTAAAAGGGGGCTTTAAAATTCCAATACAGACCATATGAATTTGACAATATTTTTCTAAGTGCTGCCACATATTCATGGGACACTGACTAACAGCTGTTGAGTGTAAGCTAGTGTTCGAAAATAAACCCAACATTATAAAGCGTTCGGCTCAGACACCCAGGAACTATATCTATTTTTAAGCGTTTATGTGGACGAACCCTTAATACCGTTCGTAACTATTTTCAAGAAAGAGCCGAACATTACATAATGTTCTGTTCTTCGTTAAAAAACAGAACAATTGTAGTGGTACTGTAGACAAACATTTCATTTTAATGTTCTATAAGGTTTATTTTTTACATTGATAAAGAAATGAAAAACAAAAAATTTTCCCAACGATCACAGCACGAACACTGTTCGTCGAACAGCATGTGTGTGTATTGTGTATATGGTTTGTTTGTGTAAAATTATTTTGCTGGGTTTTTGTCAAAAGAAATGTTTGGTTTCTTTTATTTTTAAACAACCAAAATGGTGCTACGCACAACAGAAACGAACGATAATGAGCTGAACCAAACACAATGAAGTTTGTGGTTTAAAAAAAACTGAACGGAATAAAATGTTCTCATTTTTTTGTTGAGTTGGATAAGAACAGTTTTATTTTTGTGTTCGAAAGATGACAAAAAGGGAAAGGTTACTTTTTAATGATTTACTGCACAAACACAATTAGCGTTTGTGGTTTCCACAAATCTACCGAGCCGAACACTAAAAAGCGAAATTTAGCGTTTATTTTCGAACTAAATATAAAAGTTTAGCTTTACTAGCGTTTAAACACTCATTGATTTATCAGCCATTATACTTAAATCTATCTTTCTTATTATGAAATTTTTTATCCTATCCGCTGAATGAGGTCTGAATTTAACAATTTGTATACATATGTATATTGTTTTTCCTAATCCTATTGGCATCATAAATATCCTCTTAAATGCCTTAAGATAGCTTTAATCCTAAATTTTTCTATTTCTTATATACTATTTACTTTTGATATAATTATTTTGAGCACACAAGCCAGTAAGTAATATGAGTTTTATTGGCGAACTAATTAAAAAAAAAATGTATAAAAATGTTAACAAACCAAACACTTCACCCTGAGATGATTTGGTAACGGGAAACACATTCCGTATAGTTGCAGAAAATTTAAAAATAGTTTAGATGTTGTAATCATACTTGTTGTAATCGTAACTCTGAGTTCATACGGCTCTTGTCTTATTGACAAGATTCTTCCTTTTTCTTCTTTGAACATGAATTGGCGTTCAAATGATTCATGTCATGTTGACCACATGTGCTTTTTTGGTATTTAAAACAATAACAAAATTAAACAACGAATCAAAAAGCAAAACGTAAAGACAGTATATGCATCTGTGCACTCGTTTCTTTTCCCCTCGTCCCTCTCGCCTATAAAGCAGCAATCATGTCAATAAGACAAGAGCCGTATTGCATGAAATCGTATTCAAATACAACTATGGTTGCGAAAAATTCAAAGTTATAGTTGCCATTTTCATTATACTTATTGTTACTACAACTATATTACGCTTAGATCGATTTGGTACATGTTTACCACAATCATATTATGGTTGTGCAGTACAATGTACAGTTTTACATTGACCACTCATATGTTTATATTTAAACAACAATGTTTTGACCTGCTTTTCATATTTTAAGAGAAATTCGATGTTGTTATAGTGAAAAGCTTGTTTGGCATAACATGATTGAGTTGCCCATATGATCTAGTCTTACTATGGGTTGGGTAAACAACAATGTTGTTGCTGCTATGCATAAAAAATTTCCTTTATAAATAATTCAAGGGCAAAATAAATAAATAAATAAATATCCGAGAACTTGTTCTCACATATTATTTCACTGCTTGTTGGAATATAACATATTTTAAGGGCAATAGGCAAGTTAGAGCTTAACAAATTCGCCAACAATAGAAATCTAAACTTACGCTATATCAGATTACTTCCAGAGACGTGACATAATAAAAAATATAAAAAATTTTTCCATAAAGTTATTCTTTCAATGAAAAGTTTCAAATTAAAGATTTTTAGATTATAAAACATGTTGGGTGCAGCAAAAATCCCACGCTTTCCACCCAAATACTTGACAATTTGAAGCGAACTGTAAAGTAGATATGTTCTTTAAGTTGTCTTTAATGCAAAAATTTTCAAGATTTTTTTTTTTCATTAAAATTTTGTAAAAATAAAATCTGTCAGTTTTTGTTGTTAGACATTTTTTTACGCACAGGAAGTTTAGACGGTTTCTATCAGTTATTAAAAACAAATGATTCCAAAAGAAAATGTCAAACAAAAAAAGAAAATGTCAAACAAAAAAAGCATACATATGTACTTGACTTTAACAGATGTCAGGAATCACCAGAGAGCTGTCAAAATTATCAATAAAGCAGCTATGTACGTAATCCCCCGTTATTTGTTATTCCATTCAGAGGGAAAAAATCCATAGACAGACAGTGAACAAGAACATAAAGGATAAAATTAAGATCCATTTTGTTTGAGTGTATCTACCGCCCACATAAATACATACACACATACATCCATATACAACGTAAATGTTTGTAACCAAGTGCAGCATCTGTATTTGAAAAAAAAATGCAACTAAAACACAGCCTTGAAATCTTTAACAAACTGCTGCATTATTGTAAAAAAAAGATATACGAAAAAATTTAATAGTTTCCAGTTATTCTTTCATTCAGTTGTTTGCCATAGTTTTAAGTATATAAAAATACTATAGATGCATTTGCACTCTTTAGTCTTTAGATTTTATATATATTTTACTTTTTCCCCCATATAGACCCGAGCACAAATAGTTATTTTATAGTTTTACATCTGGGATAAATATTTCATTTTATTTTGCTACCACAACAACAAGCCTCGCAAAAGATAAGGAATGAAATAAGTTAAAATGGGTTTACAACAGAGAAAGGCAAAAAGGGAAACAAATTTGAATATGTGTGTTTAGCATTCCTTTTTTTAATGGTGATTTGTTAAAGGTGTTATGATACTTGCTATTTTTTGTATTGGATTTTTTTTAGGATTGACTGAATGAAACAGCAAATGCGAGAAAGAACAAGAAATACAATTTGATAAAATGTAAACAAAACAAACAATACTGCCCACGTTTTTTCCCCACAAAAAACCGTCATAAAAGCTAAAAATCGCAAAAAAAAAGTTAAAACCCGTTTCTTTTGACCAAAAACTAAAAAAATTGGCAACAGTGCTAACAATTAATCTGGAAATGTCAATTTTAAGTTAAAAAATTTTATATTTTTTTTGACAGTCTTAGATTATAATAAATAATAAATAATTATTTATCGAAAACACATGTATATTTGTTTGACATTTCAAGATTTTTTATGATTTAATCATACTCTTTACACTTAGTCAGTTTTCCTATGCAAATATATTTGCACTGTTCTCCAATATAGAAAAAATACAAAAAATAGCAAGTATCATAACAGCTTAAGCAATGTAAAAACAACCTGCCTTGCCGTAAGCTAATCAGATTGGTACATTCGTTAGATCAGTTGACATTATACGTGTTATATAAGTATGTAAAGAAGGACCCAACCATAACTTATTATTTTTTTTTTTTTTTTTATTTGGTGATATATTTTCGCAGGGAATGATTTAGAATTTTTTGCAAAATTTGGGATAAAGGAAAATATGGAAAAACGCTTACAGATTTTGTTAAGCCCAACATGTTCTACAGGAAGATTCTGCATTATTTTGCAGTTTTTTATAACCATGTCTTTAATTGAAAATATGTTTGTGCAATTTTTTTATTGAATTTAGTTTTATGGTGTTTTCTTTTCTAAAAAATAATGATGCATTATAGTTGTGTAATATATTTATTAGGTTACACGAGCCCTTACAAAGTGATACATTTTTCTAAATTACAATGGAACAAGATAATAGCTACGTTTTACATTCAACACTAATGTGTATTTAGCGTGTTAAATATTGAATGCAAAGTTTGTACTAAAAGCGACATTCATCACGCTTGTAGCAATTTTCAACATTAAATTTTCTTACAATTCCAATAAGCGTTAACAGCACTGATTTTCAATAATTAATGTCAGCTGTTGTTAAAAATTTTGCGACAAAAAAAATATAATAAAAGTAAAACAAACGAAAAACAAAAAGTTTTTATATCCATCACAATATATGTAACTAAAAGTCACAATATAACGCAAATTGTCCGCAAACACTAGAAAAAAAAATACTTGCTTGCATAAAAAAGTACTTTACGCAGATGCAAATAAGGGTATTATCTCACACTCAGTTATAACTGCGGGTAAGAAATGGAACAAATTTGCTATATATTGTTGCAACATGTTTAGAAAGGAAAACGACAACTTCTCACATTTTTGCATATATTTTTAGAATGGAACAAAAACCCGCACGAATGGTAGCATATATGGAACATTATTGTCAGAAAAGAAAACACCATTAAAGTTTTTTATAACCATCTCTTTAATTGAAAATATGTTTGTGCAATTTTTTTATTGAATTTATTTTTAAAGCTTTTTTCTTACAACTTTTGTTAAATTTTCAAAGTTTTTTGTGGTTTTCCTGTTCTGTGATTCATTGCTTAAGACTTCTAGCCTTTTTACACTAATCAACATCTAACATCTACCAACAAGATGTTAAAATGTGGCAATAAGGTCTATTTTTATTGTGGCATCACTGACAAAAAGAATTTTGTTTTGAAAGCAGCGTCACCATTTATCTAGTTTTCTGTTTTATTGCAATGTTTTTTGTTAAGTATTTTTTTAAATTTTTAAACAAATTGAACTTCAAATACATTTTTGTGTTTTCTTTTTAACAGCCTGGCCCACGATGTCAACAAAAACATTTCTTTCGTATACAGTAGTTTTGACTTAACTGCCTTTTGTTTACGTGCACTTTTGACTTAACTGCACAAAATTGATAATTTTTGGAATTATTCTTTCTAATTCCATACAAATTCCTTTTTTAAGTGCACTTTCTATACCAGCACATTTAAGATAGATGCACAAAATTTTTGGCATTTTAAAATTATTTTCATACAAAAAATCAAAATTAGCTGCACTTTGACTTAACTGCCGAAAATACATATTTTCTGGAATTATTCTTAAAAATCCTTTTTTACGTGCATTTTGTATACCTGCATATTTTTCATATTTTTGGGCAGCTTTAAAATATTTTCATACAAAACATCAAAGTTAGCTGCACACATAAAAATATATGGTGGCCACTTTTTCACATAAATATATAATTTAAGCTGTTATAAAAATATAAATCGCAATTATTTTGTTTTCTTTCCATAAATTTTTATGTTCTTTGTGAATTTTCATTGTTTTTAATAATGTTTCTTTTATATTAAATAAACGTACATACATGCATGTATAAAATGATCTGTTATTTCCCAGCTATCATAGGCTGTTTGCTAGACGATTATGTTTAATATACAACTACTAAAAGAATCTTCTGATAATAATAATAATAAAAACATCGAAATCTTTTTTTAATTTATTATTTTTTATTTATTTTTTGACACGCTCGTCTTTAAATCTTGGAATGAACCTTTTGGGACTCTGTTAGAATCGTATAACAATTACCGAGCTACATAAATAAGACCTTTTTTGAAGTTTGAAAATGCTATTGCCAATAAAATTTTATTAAAACAAACGGGCCTAGGGATCTGTAAAAAAGGATTTTCCGATGGGATGGTGTTGAATTTGCGTTTGTTTTATAGAAATTGTATGAAAATTAGAAGTTTTGACATAAAAAATACGCTTGATGCCCTTATTTAGTTAGCTGAGTCATACGGCTGAGCATTTCACGTGTTGTAAAATAATACCTACATAAGTCTCATACGACTCTTGGTATGCTTTTTAAAAGACTCGTTAGATAATCTCTACACACATCATAAACGATTCCTTTTACGATTAGTATAAGCACAAATCAGCACGTGTAACAGTTTCTCCCGTGCGAGGAATTGTCTACAGTTAAAAAATTAGCTCGTCGACGATCAAAAACACTCTGTGAAATTCCCAGTAGACTCCTAGACGATTGAAAATGCTAGCTGGGTTGGAATAAAATTTTAATAAAATATAAATTTATGTATTAATAAAATAATTTTTTTTTTCTACTTTTAAAGAAAACACTTTACTTTACACAAAAGTGCAGGTAACCACAATTGTGTACCTGCACATTAAGGCAGGTAAATGCATTTAAGATAGCTGCATTTTTGATTTACCTGCACAAAAAATCGTGCAAAGGAGATTGTGCAGCTAAGTCAAAACTACTGTATTTATATTGAAAAGAAAAACAAATTTCAGTTTTTATTATTGTTTTCAATATAAATATGCGAAAGAAATGTTCTTGTCAACATTGTGGGCCTGGCAATAAATTTTGGCACTTTTGTAGAATAAAACATTTTTTTTCAAAAATTGTGACATTTTTGTTTGATGGCAGATGTTAGATGTACGAAATGTAAACGAGTGTTTCACATTTAAGATGTAAGTTGTTAATCAGTGTAAAAAGCCTATTAAGAGAAATTTCTGAATGATATTTTGAAATTATTTTTGAATATTAAATATTTTATACTTTTATTTGCCCCTAAAAGTCGCTCAAAAGTATTTTTTTTTTTTTTTCATTTAAAATTATTTATTAGTATTTTATGGGATTTAAAGGTAGTTTAGGGTATTTCAGTGTAGAAAAAGGCAAAACACATTATATTAAATCTCATTTATTCAATATTATTTTCAATATTAACGTTGAAAAAAATTACATTTTATTGAAATTCATGATTAACCTAGTTTTTAAGGCCCATGTATTAAAAAAATCGCTAAAAATTTAGGGGTGGATTGGGTTGGCTGTTTTGTGCTTTTTAAATTTCTGGAGGATCTATTCTACAAAATAATACCAAATTTAAAGCTCAGAAATGAACAGAAATAGTTTGAAACTTCTGTGAAATAAGAAGATGTGTGTGTTCTTTTTTTTGCATTTGAAGAGCTTAACCATTAAGGGCAAAAAAACTAGTTAATAGTTAGAATCAATGTAAAACTTAAGTTTTAGATAAAGCACATACCTGACTGAACACAATCCGTAATAGAAACTAACACAAAATCTCCTTTATCACCATAAAATGAATATTTGAAGACACTAAAGTTTTGAGCGTATCGAGCAAATCATACGAACACGTTTTTCGAATGGTAACTTCCGACTGACTTTATGCAGCTGGTGAAAGGTTGAACTGCGCCATGTTTGTTCTATTGTTTCGAGGGGTTACGTGACTTTTAAAAAATAACAGTAAAAAGGGTGTAGTGCTAATAAAACAAAATTAATTTTGAGCGACTTTTAAGGCCAAATACCTGTCTGTGCGAAGGTTAGAGAGTACATATAACTTTGTCATTCCGTTTGTAATTTTCACAATATTGATCCTAAGCATTATTACGTTGTCCATCTGTCCGTTTGTCCATTGAGATGGGTTTCCCAAAAACCCCAGGATTTATGTATTTATGTCACCGGAAAAGCTGACGCCAGAAAACTTGGTGTAAGTGAATGAAGACAAACTTCAGAAGATCGCAACACATGGAGGAAAATTATAGAAGAAGCCAAAGCTCATCCCCAGCTGTAATTGCTATTTAAGTTTAGCCTGATCGGTTCACAAATGGCTGAGACATTAGCAAAAGCCACGACTTCCTCTTATGTTACCCATAAATCCCTTTTTAAAACCTCCACCACAATTAGTTGTGAAGAGGGTATATTAAGTTTGTCATTCCGTGTGAAACTTTTTTATTATTCATCTCAGACCCTACAAAGTATATATATTCTGGGTCATTGAGTAATTTTAAGTCGATTTAGCCATGTCCGTCTGTCTGTCCGTCTGTCCGTCTGTTGAAAACACGCTCACTTTCGAAAAAATCAAAAGAAATAAACAGACTTGGTGTCAAATTGCTTGTAGTTATCCTAAGCAGTTTGGGATTGAAATCCAGCAAAATCGGCTCAATAGGATTTGAGCTATGAATCAAAATGTGAAACCACCACCTAAAAAAAATTTATAATTTTGTTACAAAAACTAACATAAATGGTGGAAAAATGCAAAGAATGATATAAGATTTCTCAACAGTTCGTTTTATTTAACTGGAAATCACGCTGTTAAATTTCTTGAAGATCCGTTGATGATTTACCCTAGGCCCCATATATATACTCCCAGAAAACAGTATAGTAAGCCTCAAACCCTAACTAACAATGCTATCATAACAAATTTTGGCACGTCAGAGTTAAATAGGACTAGAAACGAAACTATTAAGTTTCGTGAAGATCGGTCCATAATTTCCCATAGGCCCCATATAAAACTTACTTCCAGAAAACAGTTTAGTACGCCTAACTTAACCATAGGCCTCATATAAAGCCCACTCCGGTAAAATAATTAAATACGCGGTAAACTTTCTTCCAGTTTAGCTTCATATGGCCAGAAAAAATGTTATGCAATTTTGTGATATACGGTCCAAAATTTTCCTTAGATTCCATTTTAGGAGCCTTCTGAAATTTACTGCAAACGCTTAGCTTAAACTAATTGCACCGCTGTATTGAAATTTATGTTTTCTAATACCAGAAATCGTTCTGCAGAATTTGGGATGATTGGTTCATAGCTTACCATGGCTTTTATATAATTTGTTCTCTTGAAAATCATTTAAGTTCATCTTAAACTGATATTCTACTCAAACTTTTTAAAATTGATTCTGATTGTCGATCAATAATTTTATATAGGTCTAAACCGCAACAAATTTTAATGCAGATGCCTGTTTTTACAAAGATTATAATAATAAATAGACATCATACAGATATTACTCCTAAAACATTCGAAGTGTCGGTGGAGGGTATCAAAGATTCGGCACAGCCGAATATAGCACTCTAACTTGTTGTTGTTGTTTTTTATATTTTTCTTTATGTATATCTGGACACGCGCTAATAGAAAAAGTCTCCAAATTATGAACAGGAATCTTGCTTATCAATACATAGCATCCCACTAAATGTGGGTGAGATTGGAGAAGTGGGCGTGACACTTCCCGTACAAAGACATTATATATTCTTGTATATCTGGAGAACGGCAAGAGAAAAATTGTCTAAACTTGATACACAAAGCTTAGTTATCAATAAACAACCTCTTAATTATTGGCGAGATTAGATAAGTGGGCGTGGCACCTTTCTTAAAAGTCATTATAGATTCCTGTATATCTGGAGAATGGCAAGAGCCAAAGCTTCCAAATTGGGTACAAGCATCTTGGTTATCTATACACAACACCAACAACTTATGTGTAGCTTATAGAACACAAGCGCCTTACTCGTCCGTTCAACTTTCATTTAAAACATTTAAAACATTTTGTTTTAAATGTAAGTTGCACGGACGAGTACGGCGCTCGTGTTCTATAAACACCACAATAATGTGGGCGTGATTGAGGAAGTGAGCGTGTCACAAAAAATTATTTTTATATCTAAATAACGGTATTTATATAAAGACCAAAATCTCGTGCAATGTACTTATGTAAAACGGTTTTTCGAAATTCTGGACATTGAAATATTTTATTATTTCGAAAACACATTTTACATGCATTGAAAGACCCCTAGTAAAATGTGATGCAACAATTATTCGTGGAACATGTTAACCCTCTAAAGTGCCAGTTTAGTATACTTTTGTGGGGCAGTTAAAAAAAGAACAAACATTACCCCTTAAAATGATTGTTAGAATGTTAATATATTCTAAGAAAAGAATCGCCATACAATTCTACTGAAGACATCTGAAAAAGTATTTTAGCTCAGAAATACATTTAGCATATTTTTTTTACTTATACCAAATAAAAATAGTTGTCCCTTACCATTTCTGGTTTTAAAGACATAGTGGCATATATTTTTTGCAGAATTTACACCCTTCAAGGGTGACCCTTGTTTGTATTACTTGATCAGTATTTCGCGTTGCTCGCATTATTGTATATGACAGAAAATCTTACTAGGATGTTAAAATTCTTATGATTTCGGGTCAGTTCTTAAAACTTTTTTTATGTAAATTTTCTGAACTCAAAATAAATGGTTTTTATTTGTTTCTTTCTGCCACCTCTTTTTGTATAAAAAGTGTGCACTAATTTAAAAAAAAAATACGTTTTTCCCCTTTTTAACTCCATCAAAAATAATTTGGTTTGAATGTCAAATTAATAATTAATAACAAAAATGGTTACGAAGAAAAGACGTTGTACAAATAGTCCAGACAGTTTGTTTGTTGTTTGTGGTGATTATATCCTTGAACATTGTATACGTATTCACTCACATTGTCTCTGTAAAATAAATTTTGTAAACAGAAAAAGGAAGTAAGGAAGAAACATGTAGAAACTAAAACTAGATGATTAATTACAGCAAATTTCGATCCAAAACAAATAGCATTCGTAAAAAACAGATGTCTGACTGTAGACTGCCAGCCGTCGCAGTGGCGGAAAAGGTAAAACTACTAAGAGCTTTGAAGAAAGAAAGATGTAAGTTCGACCCGAGTTTCATTTCTCGTTCAGTCATGAATAAAATTTATGAATAAATTTTAATTCATTTCATGTTTTAAAATTCCTTCCTTCATTAGCGGATTAACCTACGAAAATATAGTTTTTAATATATTTGCAATACAAGTGCACCAATGCGACTCTACTCAACTGCAATATTTTTGTGTAGATTAACAATCCAATTACAAGGTGTTACTATTATAATTTTTTTTTATTTTTTTTAATTGATCATTTTGTATTCAAAATAACTAGATAACGAATTAAAAGTTCATAGTTGATGTAGTTTCAGCAAGATGATGCCACACAGCGTGTGCCAAAATTGAGTTACTGCATGATTTTATGTTTAATTTAGAAATAAAATAAAAGATTTAAATTTTAAGATGGGGGAGTAGGATTCTACAAATTGGGAATATGAATTACAAATTTTCGGGCAACACTATCTGTTATATCCAAATCAGGAAAACTAAACAAGAGAGCACACAAACTGTTATAGTTTTTTTGGCGTTTGCACCAAAAGAAACTGATTATTGCTTAACTGAAAATAGAGCTGTGTCCGTGAGTGATTTTAAACTCACGTGCTGTAACGCAAGCTCACGCAAAAAGTAATTTAAATCCTTACGATCACGAACGTTCACTTACCAAATATTTGTAATCAAGCACTTCTTCACGAATCACTTTCAAAGTACCTCAAAGACTTACTGCCTGTTTAACGATTTCGATCGTCAACGTTTGCATAAAAAATTATATTTAAAACAAAAACAAAATTCGACAATTTGTTTTTGTTTTAAATGTAATTTTCTATGCGAACGTTAACGTTCGAAATCGATGAACAGACCGTTAATATTTTATTGAAACACAAAGCATAATTATTTTCAATTTCCATAAATATGATTAACTTAAAATTTTGTAAAATTAGAAAATAATATAGTTGTGATAAAAAAAATTTTAATTACGCATAAGTTGTTTCCCATTTTCAGTGAACTTAATTTAAAAAAATCGATATCGCTCTTCTCGCTAGAAAAATTGCTAACAGCTGCTTTACACTATCACACTTGTCTTTCGTATTTTGAAAAAAAAAAAATCAACCCAGTCATGATAAGTTGTTATTTTGTTTAGAAATTTTCAAACAATTATTGGATCAGAGATGCATTTTCCTTAAAATGCGTATGACTTGTGTGATAGTGTAAAACAGCCTTAAATAACAATTAAAATTATTGCCTCCCTTATAGTTTTTTTCTTAAGTTTTGTTTGTAGCAGCCTGAATTGTAGCCGGCTTTAACTTAGACTATTATTTTTACTTAACCTTATTTTTACTAAATTTGATTATTTTTCATTATTATAATAAACTGATTCCACTACGTGACAAAATTTTATCAAAGTCGTGACCAAATGAATCTGACAGCTAATCATTATGTAAAATTTTCCGCTGAGTCCGAACATACCCCGTTTGAAATTTTTGAAGATATTTGCATATCAGCTACAGCATGTTTTTTATAAACACAAATAAAGGTTATTTTGGAATATCTCAAAAACTGTTCTACTTTTCATTTGGTCAAAAAATTGTCACGTAGTGTTCTTATTATTTGTAGTATGATTGTTTGATTTTCATTAATAATTTTATGTTTAATTTTATGTCTGATTCATTTTAATTTTGTATTGGTAACCCTAATAATGTAATCAAAACAAAGTGATAATCAAGAGATTAAACAATATCACTTGCTCTCACTCTCATTATATTTTAATTAATTTGTTTTTGTATTAACTTTTATGCTGTATATACTAGAAGACTATTGTAATTTGACTAAAATCAAGTAAGCTCTTTTTATATCATATTTTATTCATTCTTTTAGCGAAAGTCAAAGAATAAAGATCACTTTTAAACCAAACATTGTTTAATTTGTTATTAATACGATCTTCGTATGACGTGCTAAATTCCCAGTTTTTCATATTTGATAAATACACTGAAATTTATTGTTGAGGGAAAGCAAGCCTCTATGCGCATTTCGCCGGTTGCTTACACCAGCTCATCAGGAAACCTTTTCCAAAGATTTTAGAAAAGCCAAAAATATTGAACAAATAAAACCTTAAGCGAATAAGAGTTATAAACACTCTAAGTCTTACTTGTAACAATATCAAAGCTTAAACAAAACACCAACAATAAACAGTGAGTTTATCTTTTCTTACATCCCCCTACAATTGGTTGGGTTCTTTCCGACTCGAATTGTAGTTGTAAGTGGGTTAAAAGAAAAAACAAAATTAAAAAACAAACCGCTTCATTCTATTGTCTTCGTAAGAAAACAACGAACTAAACCAATTTGCCAATTCAGTTTTATGCACGGGCACATGCAATTATATTATCAAAGTTATTTTCGGGAATACAAAGTTTATTATTAATACGATCCTCGTATGACGTGCTAAATTCCCAGTTTTTTCATATTAAATAAATAAAATTGCTAAGACGCAGGAAGACCTTTGTGGACTACTATGACTAGCAAATCTGAGGGCGAATACTGGCGACTTTTCTGCCTTATTCGAACCAGAAATAATTAATATTAAAACGAATTATCACTATTTGCTTAAAACTCAAAACCCCTTTAATAAAGCGAACCACTTTATTACATGTTAATGTTCTTATTGCACCAAAACTATTATTAACGAACAATTCTGAAACAGATTATGGTTACTTTATCCATTTTATTGTCACCGGCAACCACATATTATGTCCCGTAGTTCCTTAAAGGAACAAAGGGCTACCACTAACTGATTCTATTCAGTTCTTTTAGATGACTTTTGCTTAATTTCCTATCAACTAAGACCTCTTTGCACATTCAAGTTGGCGCCTTTATGTGGGCAATGGACGGCCTCTTCTTCCCGTTCTACCTTGAGGTGTCCACTCGTTGGCGGCTTCGCTGTACTGTGGGCCTGTGCAATGTATGGGGAATCCATCGCCATTTCCTATTGAGTATTTTAACCTGCAGCCGTATTCTGTAACTCGCTTAGCTAAAGCTAAATATCGAACGCTAAAATGCCTTATAGAATGCAAAATTTAACAATTTTGGCGATGGTTTTAAAAGCTTAAATAAGGGCGAATTAAGTTTTTTGGCGCTGCCAAATCTGACAATGCACGTTTCAGTATTGCATTCGTAGCCAAAAATCGCTAAATCAACTTTTTAAATTTTTAGTGATAGAGATTTAGCTTTAGCGAATTACAGAATACGGGCCCTGGATTGATCTACTGTGGTTAAATTAACTCTCCATCACGAAGCCACAACCATATTATGGTTGCCTATAAACTTAAAATGGTTTATAATAAAAATAATTATTTTAACACTTATAATAGTTTGGTTGTTATGGGAAACCCTAAAAAACAAGAAAAAGAAAGACAAAAAAATTTAAAAAAATGTACTTTGGACTTCAAGAAAAATTCTTGACAAAAAGTACGAAAAAATAGAATTAGGGAAGAACATGTACGATCAATTAAAATAGATAATCATTCAAAGCAAATTTCGATCTACCAAAGGTATAAATACAATTTAGTTTAAAGATTGAAGTTTGACTATTGACTGCCAGCAGTCGTCGATGGCTGTGAGTGTTAAACGGCAAAAACCTCTGAAGGGAATGAGTGGTTGCAATTGAAACATGTTTTAAAATTATATTCTTCATAAAAAAAAATTTAATGAAAATTAAATTTAATGAACTTATGCCTAATTAATATATCAAAATTTATATTAAAAACCATAAATAGTTCAACAAAATAACCACAATAACTACTTATTAAAAATTTAAAACTTACAAACATTCACAAATGCCGGATTTTATCTCTACCCGAGTTTAACTGAACCCAGTCGTTATTTAACTTTTTTACTTCTCTGACTACAAAAATACTTTTCAATTGTCCTCTTATAAATGAAAGATGAAAAAGATGCAAAATATTTTTTAGTTTTTTCTATACACTTAGACAAATACTGTTTGTGACATTTGGGAGATCATGTGACTATAGTTTTCTTCCAACTCTTCATTTCTGTTACCAGTGGTAGAAGAATAATGATAATGATGACGATAATGGAAATGATAGTTTTTGATTGTTATTTGTTACATTTCGTTTATTCTTTTGAGTATTTTTTAATAACATTTCATTTTACATCAGGAGTAGATTTGGTTATTTATGCCACATGTGTATTCATGAATTTTAAAAGACAAACATTCTTTCAATCTCTTATTCAAATGAAAGGAGAAAAATCTGTTCTAAGGATTGTAAAATTCTGCAGATAAAACTATTTTGCTGACTAAAATTTAGTTTTTTCTTTTTTTTCGTTTGCACTTTTGTGACTATTTTCTTTTTGAATTTTAATGGCCCAATTGGGTTTTATTTATTTGTAATGAATTTTTTGTTCTTCAACTTGAGCAAATATTCAAAAAACTTTTTCAATAAAATTAATTAAAATCAAAAGTTGAAAGTTGTAATTTTTCTATGTGTTGTGAATAGATTTTTTGTGAAAGTCTTGTAAAGATAATTCGCTCATTTTGCTGCATTAGAAATCTCAAAGTTTAAATAATTTTAATTTAACTAGTATTGTGGTTATTTTGTTGAACTATTTATGGTTTTTAATCCAAATTTTTAATATTTTCAATTAGGCTTAAGTTCATGAAATTTAATTTTTTTATTAAATTATTTTTGTGAAGAAAGGAATTTTACAACATGAAAATTAATTAAAATTGTTATTGATAATCTTTCATTCTTGACGTGGCTCGGGCTCGAACCCTGGCCGGCAGGTTACCATGACATGTTTCGATCGCAACCACTCGATCTCCTCAGATGGATTTGCCGTCTTACACTCGCAGCCATCGACAACTGCTGACGTCACTAGTCAAACATCAATCCTTAAACCAAATTGTATTTTAACATTTGGTAGATCGAAATTTGCTTTCCTGAATGATTATCCATCTTAATTGATTTTACATGTTTTTTCCTTTACTTCTGTTTTTTCGTACTTTCGTCAAGAATTTTTCTTGAAGTCCAAGTACATTTTTTGTTTTTTCACTTTGTCTTTCTCTTTTCTGTTGACCTTTTTCAGCACAACTTGAAGGACAAATGTACACATAGAGCTCGTGCCTTAGCTTTAACAATAATTAGTATTGTGGTTATTTTGTTGAACTATTTATGGTTTTTAATCCAAATTTTTAATATTTTCAATTAGGCTTAAGTTCATGAAATTTAATTTTTTATTAAATTATTTTTGTGAAGAAAGGAATTTTACAACATGAAAATTAATTAAAATTGTTATTGATAATCTTTCATTCTTGACGTGGCTCGGGCTCGAACCCTGGCCGGCAGGTTACCATGACATGTTTCGATCGCAACCACTCGATCTCCTCAGATGGATTTGCCGTCTTACACTCGCAGCCATCGACAACTGCTGACGTCACTAGTCAAACATCAATCCTTAAACCAAATTTAAGCCACGTCAAGAATGAAAGATTATCAATAACAATTTTAATTAATTTTCATGTTGTAAAATTCCTTTCTTCACAAAAATAATTTAATAAAAAATTAAATTTCATGAACTTAAGCCTAATTGAAAATATTAAAAATTTGGATTAAAAACCATAAATAGTTCAACAAAATAACCACAATACTAATTATTGTTAAAGCTAAGGCACGAGCTCTATGTGTACATTTGTCCTTCAAGTTGTGCTGAAAAAGGTCAACAGAAAAGAGAAAGACAAAGTGAAAAAACAAAAAATGTACTTGGACTTCAAGAAAAATTCTTGACGAAAGTACGAAAAAACAGAAGTAAAGGAAAAAACATGTAAAATCAATTAAGATGGATAATCATTCAGGAAAGCAAATTTCGATCTACCAAATGTTAAAATACAATTTGGTTTAAGGATTGATGTTTGACTAGTGACGTCAGCAGTTGTCGATGGCTGCGAGTGTAAGACGGCAAATCCATCTGAGGAGATCGAGTGGTTGCGATCGAAACATGTCATGGTAACCTGCCGGCCAGGGTTCGAGCCCGAGCCACGTCAAGAATGAAAGATTATCAATAACAATTTTAATTAATTTTCATGTTGTAAAATTCCTTTCTTCACAAAAATAATTTAATAAAAAATTAAATTTCATGAACTTAAGCCTAATTGAAAATTTTAATTTAACTTTACAATAGGAAACCTCGTGTGTACAAATCCACCAGTCAAGCTATACATTTATTTAAGGTGCCCATCGAATAAGTTGTTGTTGTACACCTGAAGCTCTTTTTTCTTTCGAGAAATGCACATAATTTTGACCTTTCTCAAGACTTAACCAATGAACTGATATTTTGCTTTAAAATACTTTCAAGCATTGTAGCCACAGCCAAATACTATGTTGGTTTCTGAAAAATTGAGCTTTTAAATATGTGAATATTTAAATATATGAACACGAAAAAACAAGCACTGCAATGATTTAATGCACTTAATATGGTACACAATGACAACTGGCAAATCATGTAAATCAGTGTTCGAAAATAAACAGTACATTATTTAGCTTTCGGCTCACACAGCCAAGAACGAAACCTATTTTTTTTTAGTGAGTGTGTAGACGAACTAAACTCTTAAGACCGTTCGTAACTATTTTCAAGAAAGAGCCGAACATTATATAATATTCTGTTCAAAAAACAGAACAATTGTTGTTATACCGTGTTCAGATATACCTTTTTTTATTGAGTCAATATTCGGTTAATTGACATAATTATTTTTCTGTTCACATATACACAATTTAGCTAACTCAATTTATATTACTACTACATACAACTTTCAACGTAAACAAAAAGGTACATGTATAAGAAAATGTAAACAACTTTTGACATCTTTAAGGAATAAACATCTGGTTTTTTCGCAGACCAAAGGGATGGGCCTTTTTTTTGTTGTAATTTCAATTGCCAAATGTCAAAACACTGTTTAGTAAGTTGTGTTTTGCTTAATAAACACACTTGTTACAGTGTCGCATTTTAATTTTACTCAATATTTATAACAATTTCGTATTAATTGAGCAATAACTAAATTGCAATTTTGTATGGAAAATTGAGCTCAATAATGGCATTTATTGCGTAAAACTCAATTAAGGTGCATATCTGAACACGGTATTATACTGTAGACAAACATAATATTTGAATGTTCTTTAATGTTTCTTTTTTTTTTAAATTGATGAAGAAATGAACAAACAAAAAATTTTAGCAACGACCGCAGAACGAATAGCTTGTGTGTTTATTGTGTATATGATTTGTTTGTGTAAAATTATTTGGCTGGATTTTTGTTTTCTTTCGTATGTGTATTTTTTTTTTTTTTTTGTAAAAAAATTGTTGTTTTTTACCAGCCAAAAGCGACGAACATTAATGAAGTGAACCAAACACAATGAAGTTTGTGGTTTAAAAAAAACCGAACGGAATTAAATGATCTCATCTTTTGTTGAGTTACATAAAAACAATATTATTTTTGTGTTCGAAAGATTACAAACAGGGAAACGTTTTTTTTAATGATTTTCTACACAAACACTATAAGCGTTTGTGCTTTCCACAAATCTACCGAACCGAACACTAAGGAGCGATATTTAGTGTTTATTTTCGAACACTGATGTAAAAACAACGATTGCATGTTAGATTGTAGTTAAATGTACTTAGAAGAGAAATCAACGTTGTTTTTGTCATACTTACCCTCTTTTGCATGTCGGGATCAGTGTTGCCAGGGGAAAAAAGAGTTACGTTCTTCTGAACTTAACTGAACTTTATGAAATTGGCCATAAAACTATACGTAAATATATAAATATTTGGGGATTCACAAGGAAGCCATAAAGTTTTTTTATGTCTTAAAATAATTACAAGAAATATATATAACTGCTGTTGGCAACCGCTTATAATTTAGATTTCCACTGTACAGTTATGACGAATCAATGAACACAGCATAAAAATTTGTATTTTGTTTGAAACACAACAGTATTTTTTTAAACAATAGTAAAAATTCTATTTACGACATCATGACGATAAGACTTAATAACACACCTTGTAAATGCCCCAATTATAACTTTAGTATAATTTTAAATTGATGGAAATGATGGACTCAGAAGGCTCATATTTTTATAAGCCTTGAATATTTAAATTAGACATCATTAAGGCAGCTAATGTGTTAGATTTCAATCGATAACGGTGGTCAGTGTTTATAAACTTCAATTTGCTAAATATTCTCTCCACACACGCAGTGGAAAGTGAAAATATAAAAATTAAACGTTCCTAAGATTGAAAACTTTTTTTCTATACTTATGAGTAGGGCAACCAAAAAAAAGCACTAAAAACAGTTTTAAGCTCTTAAAAAAAGCGTTTAAAACATGCAAATAAGTGTTTAAATTAAAAAAAGCAATTTTAATTGATCGTTTATTTTCCACGTTGTTACAGTAAATAATAAATAGATGCGATTAATTTTCGAAAAGAAAACTCTGTCTATTTGGAGTCAGCAAGTTTTTGTTCATAGAAAAAAATTCTTTCTACGTCTACAGATGTTAAGGGAGCATATTCAAAATAGAGTATTTGCTCTGAAGTATATTTTATACGATTGGACTCACAATTCCACTTGCCTCCCAAAATATTCCCAATATCTTTAAGTACCAAAAATCCTTAATTTTTTAATAAAACAGATTTAAATTTGTTGTCTCCTATATCCCCTGGACGTTTTTTCTACGGTGTCCATTAAATTCAAACGAAAATTAATTTTAAACAACTTAAAATTCATTTAAAAAACGGATCGTTTACATTTCATTTAAAACAAATGATTTTTACATTAATTTTTAAATTTTTTATTTATTGAAAAGCATATTCCTTAAAATTGAATAGTTTTTACTTTTAAAAAATATATTTTAACCGACAAAAATCAAACTACATAACAAAGTAAATACGAAAAAATATTATTTTTTGGTAGTTTGTGTTTTCAATAACAAACATAAATGTAAAAAAACTAAAATTATTCGTAAAATAACTATAATTTTTTTCAATTTTTACAGTACGGAAAACGAATTCAATAACCCACAAACAGTTACTGTAATAATTTTATGAGTGTAGCTTTTTTATATACCCACACCACAATAGTGGAGAGGGTATTATGCATTTGTGCTGATGTATGTAACGCCTTAAAATATTGGTCCTAGACGCACCTTAAAGTATACCGATCGACTCAGAATCACTTTCTGAGTCGAACTAACGATGTCCGTCCGGCTGGCTGGCAGGCTGGCTGGCTGGCTGGCTGGCTGGATGTCCATGTAACCTTGTGCGCAAAGTACAGGTCGCAATTTTGGAAATAATTTGGTAAAATTTGGGACATAGGTTCTTATTGACTCAAGGACCAGGCCTATTGAAAATGGGCCAAATCGTAGGACCACGAAGGAAGATAGGGGGAAATTTCTTCCTCTCAGAAACTATCAAACCGATTTTAATAAAATTTTGAAACTAACATAGAACCATAGGGAGATAGGGCCAATTTCTGCCTCTCAAACCGATTTTAATGAAATTCAAAACATAGATAGATCCATATCTATATAGACACATAAGCTGTACAGTTTTTCAAAAATGGGACCACAAGGGGAGGTAGGCGGCAATTTCTGCCCCTCACAAACTTTTAACCCGATTTTAATAAGTTTTATAAACATAGATAAATCCATATTTATATGGACATATAAGCATGATGTGTTTTTTAATACTGTGGTGTAGGGTATCATATGGTCGGGCTTGACCGACTATACTTTCTTACTTGTTTTTTTTTTTGTTTTTTATGAGCATTTGCTTTTTTTTTGGTTGCCCAACTCATGAGCATTACCAATTTATAAAATTGTACTGCAAGTACTACTACCAATAACAACTTTTAATTACTTTCTTAAAAATGTTGGTATTGACATAAATCATGGCGAACATATCTTTAATGACAGCTAGCAAAATTTTGTACTGGGAAGTCTATCATTCGCCAAAGGTCCCATATAAATACTATTTGCACCTTTTTTTTAATTTGAAAAAAGAGTATTTTATTTCCAAGTTTCCATGTTACAATTTAAGTGCCTCAGCGTCATTATGACATTGTTGAGGCGAGTTGGCATTTGCTTATACAAAATTTTTAAACTTGTATTAAAATAAAATTAAAAATATTTGTTTTTTAATATTTAAATATATACAAATTTACATTATTTACAATGTTATATAAAAAATTTAAAGTAAAAAATTATCTTAGAAGCATCTCTAAATTGTTTAATAAGAATTTTTTAACATTCTTCTTGAAAGCAGATATAGTATTTATATTTTTTAAATATTGAGGCAAACTATTGTTCTCAAAACATCCAATATATTCAATTCTCTGCTTTGTTGTTTCAAGTCTGCATCTTGTTGTTCTTAAATTGGAACTGTTTCTGGTATTAAGAGTTGTTTGATTCCTCAAGAAGGTTATCGTATTATGACCAATATTATCATAGTGTTTAAAAACAAACACTAGCAATTGAGCCGTTTATTTTGAAAGTGGCATAAGTCACTTTTTGAAAAAAATCGAGCTAATAATAAATAATAATAATAAATAATAATAATAATAATAAATACTGAGAAAAATATCATTATCATGATATATCAAATACATTGAGTGCCTCGGTAGGCTAGCTAGTAGTGAGCTAGTCTATCAACCCCGGGGTTGCGGGTTCGATTCCCGCCAGAGACTCTGGTTTCTTTCCTGCAGACAAGCGTCAAGCTTCGCGGGGATTAGCATAGGGAATTACAAAATTTAATTTAAAAAAAAAAAAAAAAAAAAAAAAAAAAACAAGTGAATCTTCTCGAAAGTTAGCATCCATATTTTTAAACGTGTTAAAACGCAAACCCTTAAATATCTCGACTTAAAAACAAAATGACTTATGCCACTTTCAAAATAAACGGCTCAATTGTAGTTTATAGCTTCCTTTTACGGGTAAGATAATTTTACAAACTTCTTTATACAATGTGATCGTAGGGTAGGTTAATGGCAGGTTGTATACGGTTTTTAGCGCGTTGTTTTGTACTCTTTGGAGAGACTGCAACTATGTATTTTCATTAAACTTAGTTTTAAATTTATGTATACAAAATTCCTATTACTGGATACATTTTTGATTTAATATTTTCAATATGCAGGTTCCATTTTAGGTTGCTTTGCAATATTACACCTAAATATTTTACAGAGTTACACTCCAAAACCTCTTCTCCATTCACAATAACAACAAATTCATCATTAGTATTTAAACGTGGCTTAAACCGTATAACTTTAGTCTTTGTTGCATTAATGACTAGCTTATTTATCCTAGCGTATTCAAAAATTATGTCTTCATCTTTCTGCATGTATGCTCTTAACGTCTGTCTCATGTTTATAGGGGTAAAAAATAGAAACATCATCTGCATACAAGTAAATTTTTCCATTAAGCTCGAGATTCACAACATCATTTATACAAATAGTAAATAACAGTGGGCCCAAAACGCTGCCTTGTGGAACACCATGTTGAATATCCCCAATACAGCTTCGACAATTATTTTATTCAACATATTGTTTATGGTTTGTCAAATAGCTTTTAAGCAAATTAAGTTCTGTGTTTCGAATTCCATAGCATTAGAGTTTTTCAAGCATGATCTACAAGTTCAAAAGCTTTTGAAAAGTCATAGAATATACCAGCGACTCCTTTATAGCCTTGATCTAATCCTTGGCATATGTAATTTACAACATTAACTACAGCATTCTCCGTGCCACTACCTTTTCTGAATCCGTATTGACAATTGTACAATAGATTATTTGTTTCAAGATAATTTAAAAGTTGTTGGTGTATTAGTTTTTCAAAAATTTTATCCAGAACAGGTAATAAAGCTATAGGCCTGCACATATCTTCTCTATTAGCGTTTAAAGTCTTAGGTATTGGAACGATTTTTGATATTTTCAGTATAACTGGGTATTGGGAAGTTGAAATAATGTTAATAGTTAATAAATAAGGCGATAGCTCTAAACCCCATTTAGTAAATATTTTGGGCAATAAATCATCATGGCCAGGGGATTTATTTGTAGAGAGATTTAATATTATCTCGTAGATTTCCTCCATTGTTATACTCGTGAAGCTAAAAGCATTATTACAGTGCCTTAAAGTTCTAAGTCCATTACAACAATCATTGGATGAATAGTGAATTTGTTCTTTCATTAGTTTTGGCGTTTGTAAAAAGTATTTGTTAAGAAATTCACTCATCATATTGACTGGACATAAATTCAATTGCTTGTGTAATAGAAGACAGCCGATCAAGTTTTTTAAAATTTGTTTTTATCTCTCTTAATTCTGCTGTTATTGACACATCACTTTCACACAGGTGGCATACATATTCTTCACTCTCATTATCAAGAAAATATTGATATTGACGTTTATCGAGTCTCGTACAAAGAGAATGAAATTTTTTTGAGCACTTATCACACTCTATATTATCTTCTTTATTTTCTATAATTTCAAGTTTGCATTGTCCACAAATTGTTTTTGCATTTGACATGCTACGACGACTTTTTGATGCCATATTCCAATATATTTATTTAATAATTAGTATTCTGGTTATTTTGTTGAACTATTTATGGTTTTTAATCCAAATTTTTAATATTTTTAATTAGGCTTAAGTTCATGAAATTTAATTTTCATTAAATTATTCTTATGAAGAAAGGAATTTTACAACATGAAAATTAATTAAAATTGTTATTGATAATCTTTCATTCTTGACGTGGCTCGGGCTCGAACCCTGGCCGGCAGGTTACCATGACATGTTTCGATCGCAACCACTCGATCTCCTCAGATGGCTGCGAGTGTAAGACGGCAAATCCATCTGAGGAGATTGAGTGGTTGCAATCGAAACATGTTATGGTAACCTGCCGGCCAGGGTTCGAGCCCGTGCCACGTCAAGAATGAAAGATTATCAATAACAATTTTAATTAATTTTCATGTTGTAAAATTCCTTTCTTCATAAGAATAATTTAATGAAAATTAAATTTCATGAACTTAAGCCAAATTAAAAATATTAAAAATTTGGATTAAAAACCATAAATAGTTCAACAAAATAACCACAATACTAATTATTGTTAAAGCTAAGGCACGAGCTCTATGTGTACATTTGTCCTTCAAGTTGTGCTGAAAAAGGTCAACAGAAAAGAGAAAGACAAAATGAAAAAAACAAAAAAATGTGCTTGGACTTCAAGAAAAATTCTTGACAAAAGTACGAAAAAACAGAAGTAAGGAAAAAACATGTAAAATCAATTAAAATGGATAATCATTCAGGAAAGCAAATTTCGATCTACCAAATGTTAAAATACAATTTGGTTTAAGGATTGATGTTTGACTAGTGACGTCAGCAGTCGTCGATGGCTGCGAGTGTAAGACGGCAAATCCATCTGAGGAGATCGAGTGGTTGCGATCGAAACATGTCATGGTAACCTGCCGGCCAGGGTTCGAGCCCGAGCCACGTCAAGAATGAAAGATTATCAATAACAATTTTAATTAATTTTCATGTTGTAAAATTCCTTTCTTCATAAGAATAATTTAATGAAAATTAAATTTCATGAACTTAAGCCTAATTAAAAATATTAAATATTTATTTAATTTGCTGTTTGTTTTAATCAATGTTCACAGATGTTTTAATAAAACACAAGTTTATTTATATTAATTTTAATAAAAAGAAAAATGTACTTCATGAGCTTATTTTTTTCTTGACGTATTTTACACAAGGTTGCCAACTCCTTTTTTAATTTTTGACTACATTTAAGATAGAATCTTGTTGTCCAAAGTCGCGAAATCTTAAAAAGATGTTGATATCTATATAGTATTCGGCACAATCAATCCTGTAAAATAATGTTTGTAAACTGTTCAGATGCAAGCAGACAGAACATTATTTCTACTATTTTAGTGTACACAAGAATTTTTTAACCTTTCAAACAAAAGTAGTGAGCCTTTCACCCAAAAAAAAAGGAGTGAACATTTTTCTTTTTTTTTTGTAATGTTATTTACTGGCTTACTAAGTAAATAAAGTTTTTACTGGGTAATTTCATTGTCGATTAACTAAAGAGTTAATAATTTTTTTTTTCTTTTTTAATAATCTCTGAAAAAGGACATTAAGGAAATAAGATTATATACAACTTTTATGACCATGAGTTGTTAAAACTGAAAAGGATAACAAAATAAAAGCCTTTGTATTTGAATCTGCACACACTTGCCAAAAGAAAAAAAACATACTATATAGTATACTTTATACTATATTACAATTTACGTAATATTATGGCGGCATAGTTTTATGGCCGTCTAAGTAGTTTCTAAGAAAGTATATTATGAATAAAGAAAATGTCACAAAACAGATTTGTGGTTAAAATCTAAGTTTAACCTTAAATATAAAATTTGCTTGTCGTATACAAAAATCTTCTTAAATAAAATTCTTATTAAAACATATTTTAAGAAAGGTTAACTGACTTTACTAAGCTCTGAGGTTAGATTGACTTCAAATTAGACGTTTATACAAAATTAAAGGAAAAAATGTGCAGGGGTTCTTGTACACCAATTCACTTTTGTTGTTATGAAACTCTTGAGAATTTTTCTTTCCGCAAATAATAGTACTCATAAAGTTATACTGTCTTATGCAAAAAAAGTTAAAGTTCACATAAGTTAACCAAAACATTCAGCCCACACACTTTTGCTGGGCTCACAGAAAAAATTCTCGCCAAATTTTTTTTTATTAAACCATTAATCAAAAATAAAATCACTTTTAATTAAAAATTTTATCACGTTAATTTACATCAACAACATAAATAGATGGTATGCATGTGTTTACTGGTGCAACTTTAATTAATTTTATAATAAATATCACAAATTTTTTAATTGAATTAAATTTTTATTTTCTTCTGTGCTTAGTGTATTGATTTACTAATTTTTACTTTAGCAAAGTTTATAAGGTTTAAGCATCTTAGTTATCAATACAGAAAATTCGAAAAAATATGGAGTGTAGAAGTGGACATGGCATAAAAACGATTTATTTATATCTGTACAACGATATTTAGGTAACTTTCTGTTCTTATAGCACCATGGTGAAGGATATAAAAACCACGGCATAGCCGAATAAAGAACTCTTAAGCTATGTTTACACCTAGCAAAACTTGGACGTCCTAGTTTTACCACTAGTTTTATTAACTAAAGCTAAAGTTTTATTACTTTTTTTAGATTTTCTCGAAAAATATTTGCTAAGTCTGAACATTCCTTTACTGGTTTCCGTTTTGTTTTTTATTAAAATATCCTTTTTCCAAATTTTTTAATATTTTTTAGGCTTAAGTTCGTCAAATTTAATTTTCATTAAATTATTTTTACGAAGAAAGGAATTTTACAACATGAAAATTAATTAAAATTGTTAATGATAATCTTTCATTCTTGACTGACCTGAGATTCGAACCCAGGCGGCTGGTTACCCTGACATGTTTCGATCGCTACCACGTGATCTCCTCAGAGGGATTTGCCATCTTACGCTAAATTTGACGAACTAAAGACTGATTAAAAATATTAAAAAATTTGGATTAAAGATTATAAATAGTTCAACAAAATTACCACAATACAAATTATTGTTAAAGCTGAGGACGAACTCTATGTGTATATTTGTCCTTCAAGTTGTTCTGAAAAAAGTCAACAAGAAAAAGAAAGACAAACATGAAAAAACAAAAATGTACTCTGGACTTCAAGAAGAATTCTTGACAAAAAGTACAAAATAACAGAGGTAAAGGATAATTTAATGAAAATTAAATTTCCCAATAAAAAATGGAGCTTCCAACGAAGCAGGTTTGTAAGGGAGAAACATGAGGGTTTCGCTTACCATTGCGCTTACGGAAGACATGAATTTTATATGGCGAGTTCCCACTTTGAAGCAATACATTTTTGACACATAAAGGGCATTATTCAGCGCACATAAATATTGTTAGATGTAACGATCATCTTTACACACTGAATGTTTTAATACAGTTATTTTTTAGTATTCTCCCTTACAAACCTGCTTCGTAGTAAGGGAATGCCGTAGCACTTGAAATGTTATTTTTTATAAAAGTTGTTGAGAGTTCTTTCACTTACTTTACTGCATTTCTGTATGTCTTATTGCGTAGCGCATAATTGTGCGCTTATTTTTTTAAATGTACCTTTAGTGCTTCGCAAAATGATAAAAATTTTTTATTGGGTTGATGAACTTAAGCCTGATTAAAAATATTGAAAATTTGGGTTATTAAAAATTGTTATAACTAAATACACTTCAATCCCAATGTGCAGAAAGCCCTCGAAATGGCCGATAAAAGAGCTTCAGTATAAGTGGTGAAATTATGCAAACATAAGTGCCGCCACAAAACATAATAGACGTTATTGGTGAATAGTAAAGCCTCGAACCTTCGAAAATCATATCGAATGTTTTAGACGGCCGAATTACAGTATAAATACTTGCGGCGGCTTGCATCAAAAGGTTTAGACTTTGTCAAGTTTACTTTAAAACGTTTAAGTGTGCAGATCATTAATAGAGGTCGCAATAATAAATTACAATTGTTGAAGTGACTAAATAAAGTTGTGTTAATTGTTAACAGTGTTAAAAGTGTTGTGTTTTATTTAATTTTATTTGAATTGCAATCAAAGAACTCAAGAAGATTATTATAAAGGAAATAAACCAAAACGTTATTGAAAGGCAGTAACGTAACAATATCATTATTTTCTTGTGCAGGTAAGTATTTTTTAGTGCTGTATTGAAAAACCATACACTCAAAAGAAAAATCAATCCATCCGTACCCAAATCAATCCAAAGCGGTATTAATTGTACGGTGAATACGTTCTTTCTTTAATTAAGTACAGAAAGATTGTTTCAACTACGGATTTTCAATCGTGAAATACTTAACTTATCCATATTCAATTCCGAATTAGCACTTGAAATAATCCGAAAATATTGATTTAAGTGAAACTAAGATTGAACCAATCTCAAAATGCGCTTGATTCAAGTATTGATTCAATACCGAATTCGTACTTGAAATAAAATAAAAGTGAAATTAAGAGGAGAATTTTATTATGATTGATTTCCTTAACCATTTTACACCTTACAGAATTTCTACTTTAAAATCTTAATGCACCTTTATTCCGTTTCGACGAAGTATGAAGTTCTAGGGTTAAACAAACAACTGTAGTCCATGCAATGTGCGTTAGTGGTCATTTATATTACTTTCTGCTCTTATAGCACCATAGTGAGGGGTATATAAACTTTTGCATAGCCGAATATCGCACTTAACTTGTTTTTTAAAAAAAAATTTTGTTTTTTACAGCCTTCTCTAATTTAATCTAATTTGTTTTATGAAAAGGCGATATTCGTAAGATTTCCAGTACTCCTACGTATAAGAAATCGCCTTTGATATTGATTTCGCTAGTTGGCTTCATATGCGATTTCTTACGATTAGACTCAATGAAAGAATTGCTTATTTTATGGCTTGAAGCAAAATTTTCGATACAAGAATCCTCTTTTGGCTTCAACTCTTGTGGAACCCCAAACACTCGCTTTTAAATTAATCTTTTTTCTTGCAAATATCCTTGAGTTGCTGAATGTGGCTGGTAAGAGTTTTCCAATTACTTCTAAGCCTTGACAACTCACATGCAGTAGTGTCACCTTCACTTGTTTTTTCCTGACCTAGGCGGCCTTTGATTTTCTAATCAAAATCACAACTTTTGAATTGCACAGATCATCTGTCGCACGCTGAAACCTAGAACACATTTTTGAAATAAGGAATCAAGCTGTTTTAGCTGCATTTTCTTTATTTTAAGTGTAAAGCAAAACTTCCCGCTAATCATCCTTTGTTGATACAAAAATTCTACACTTTCGAAGCGAAGAAAAACTTTGTTGTTTGCACTGTTTTGTTCAAAGACAAAGAGAGATTTATTAATTAATTTTTATTACAGTGATAATCTGTATGTTAAAGATATTTTTAAATTGAACAACCAATATTTCCGTAAAAAAGAGTATTTATTCGATTCCTTTAGGACAAGTTCGGCAAAGTTGTTATGCAATGTCTACTTAAGGCTTGAATAGCTGCTTAACTTATTTCATCTAAAGGGTATCTTTCCTTTTCATCATTTACATATAGACATGTATGTAAGGATGAACAAATATTTGTATTATATTATAAGCTAATTTTATATGTAAAAGTTTTTCCTTTTCTTTCTGCTGCCCAAAAAGAAATGTAATATAATATTTTTGCAAACAAAAAATCTAAAAGAAAGTTTGAGTTACAATTTCCTTTTTCGGATGGAGGCTATTTATTCTACTTATGCAACAGTATATAAAGAAAATGTAGCAAAATAGATTATTTATTTAAGAATGTGGCAAATTGAATATTTTTTTTTTCAGAATAATAATATGCATAGCAAAGATAAATGTTGTTTATGTGTCTGTTTGTGTGCATTTGGTTAAAAAAATATTTCATCATCGTTGACGAATCATTTGTAATTTAAGGGATGTGAAGCCAACCTTTGTGCAGAATTTATGCCTTTAGATAGTACAAAAAAGAAATAATTATTGAATCGTTTTTCAAAATGGAGCTAAAAATTTATAAAATCTGTGGTCCTATGGAAAAACTAGTTAACTTCACTTTTTGCAAAAATGAGATAACACCAAAAATAGAAAGCGTGTTTCATTTACTATCGCTCTGTCAGATCGAAATTTTAATAAAGTTTCTCATTTAAAGGTTATTAAAAAAACAAAAATCAGAAAAATACCAATTTTTATTTGAAAACTAGATAAGTAACTCCATAAATTTTTTGAAAAACAAGGTAAATCCATAGTGTCTTAAGAAACAGAAAAATTAGATGTTAAAAACGACGCTGTTTCGATAACTAAAGGAGAAAGAGCGAAATAGAACAAATTCGGGTCACAAGTTCTTTGGGTCAAAATTTAAACCCTAAAATTTGCAACTCCCGATAATTCAAATAGTTTAGAATATGCATATTATGTCATTTCTGAAGTTTTTGATATATAGAATACGACTGCCAAACACCCGAAATCATCCCGAGTAATAGTTTTTAACCCATAAAGATCTACCGTATTCTATGTGGTACAGTAACTTTGAAAAATCATTCGACTTACCAAATAATAATTTTTTTTTCTGTTGCAAAGATAAGACAGTGTTTTAAGTTAGCTAAACTAAAAAACAACTTTATAACCCATAAACTGGCCTATGAATTTCATAATATCAAGAAGGGTACGCCATAAAGATACACCTCTTAATTCAGTTTATGCATAAAACAGACAAAAACTCGGCTAATCTTTAAATATAAAATTGTTACGTTACTGACTGATTCATTACCGCGCAGCCTAAACGCCTGAAGCTAAAATTTGAAATTTGGTCGGGAGGTTGGTCCCTCCCCAACTAAGACGGGATTTTTTAAAATTCGAAAAATATCTCCAGAATAGTTATCGTTGTTCTTTAGAAAAATAAGCGGAAATTCGCCCCTTTTAGGGAGTAAAAGGGGAGGAAACATGTATTTTGAAACTTTTTTGTCATTCAATTTATCTTGTAAACCAATAAACATAAAAAAAGTTTATATCACATTTGAATCTAATCTAAAAAGTCCAAATACGAATTCGGTACTCTTTCGAAATTTGAACGTTACTTTTTTAGCTCCCACTACAATATTATAATTTCTGATACTTTAATGTGGTGAAAAAAAGTATCAAAAAGGGGGGAAATATTCTTTACTTTATTTTTTGTGTTACAACTAGAACTTTCTGTAATTATATGTTGTTAATATTTTACATATAAACAAAAAATTCAACATTCAACTTCAATATTTTTTTAAATTTCTGTTAGTATTGTACCTAAAAACATAAAATTAAACATGCAAGGTCCTCAGTGAATGAGGATATCTAGGAGGTATCTTTTTGGTACTTTTTTTGTTCTCTAACTGGTACTTTTTTAAATTTTCGTTAATATTGTACCTTTAAACATAAAATTAAGCATGCATAACATTTTGGTACTTTTATGTTTTACAACTACACGCAGAGAAAAAATATGGTTGGGCATGGTTACGGCAACAACACTATGTTTAATGTAACAATATATTGTTGCCGTACACAAAGAATTGTTATTTTTATTTAATATCAACAATATTATAGTTACTGTAAACAAATCAATGTTTATCGCAATTATGAATTTGAGTATTGTTGACAGAAAAATAATTATTTTTCTAACAACTTAATTATGATAACTTTCTAAACATATTATATTACTCACAACCATATCATGATATTTAATAGCCATAAAATGATAACTTTCTATACATTTATCATATTATGTTAAAGATGAAATTAAACTATTTTTACTCTAATCATATTATGTTAGCGCCATTTGTAAAATAATTTTGAACCAGTTGTGTCGTTTTTTTTTATTTGTGAGCGGTTAAACAATTAAAAGATAAAATTCCATAAAAAAAATAAGTTTACAGAAATTAAAAAATTAAAATATTAGCGGAGTTCATTCAAGTATTAGTGATTTAATAGTGCAAATGCAAAATATCATAGTTTTTTTGTAAAATCCAACAACAAAACACACAGAGATTTCGTTATATTTTATGAAAGTGCTACGATATTTCTGTGGTTTTCATGGGCATCCGCGTATGTCTTAAAACAAATTGTTCAGGAAAGCTGAAAACCATTCTAGATCAAACTATGGGCAAGGTATTGCACATTTTAAACTTTGTCATTACGTTAAAAAATCGGAGTTGATCCATCTTTTTTCCAAAAAATTTAAAGAGCGTTCAAAGTTAGGCAATATGGCATCAACATCTTAAAATCGAAAAAATGGACACACGCGGTTGCCCATGAAAATCACAGATTTTTCATTTGCTCTTTTGCAAGCCTTATATTAAACTCCGCTATTTGATTAACATTAAGAAAAATTGTAAAAAGCCACAAAATAAAAAATCGATTCAAAAATATGTATATTTAAATTTATTTTGTATTTTTATGACAGCTATGCAAGGTGCTGTATCATAATATGATTGCTTTTAAATTTATTATGATTAACATGATGATAATATGATTACTTCTTAGCTTATTATGATTAACATGACAATAATATGATTAATTTCTTAGCTTATTATGATTAACATGACAATAATTTGATTACTTCTTAACTTAGTATGATTAACAGAATAATAATATGATTAAGGGAAAATATTATGATGTATAGTACGAGTATATTTAGTCATAATATGATTCAATAATAATCTTAATATGGTGACTACAATCATAATTCTTATCATAATATGTTGCTCTTAGAATATGTTTACCACAACCATGTTTTTTCTTTCCGTGTAGTCGCTTTTTAATCTAGAAACATAAAATTTGGCATATAAGTAAATATGTCCACGAAAGAAAGGGAGACGCTCATGAAGTAGCTGAATTAATGTTAGTTTTTGATATATAAGCATAGATAAAAGAAAAAATAATAATTTTTGGAAAAACAGGGTAACTAAATTTTTTCGTAAAAAAAACGGGTAAATTAACATGCTGAGTCAAATAGTTAATGTTTTTCCACAAATCATTTCTTTAGTTGTCTTAATTCCGTAAAACTTTAAAATAGATTGAAAAAAAAGTTTTTTCGGAAAAACAAGATAACTGACATGGATTCTCGGTTTAAGTGCCCAAAAATTAGTTCAATGAAACCAGAAATCTTTAACACTATTTAAAATTATGTTTTATTCAATGCGCATGCAAAGTAACATAAATTAATAGTTAATAATAAGCGAAATATGTTTAAGCTTGAAGTGTGTTTTTCTCGTGTTTTCAAAAAATGCAGTCATCTAGTTTTTCCATATGGCCACAGAAATTCTGTTTTATAGCAACTGTATAACTAATACGATTAAGTAAATGCAATAATATTTTAACTGCTTACTTATTTTGATAAAAAATACAACCCTTTCATAACAAGTTGTTATTGTATTTATTTTATTTTCAAACCATCAGATCAGACATTCATTTTTGTTCAAGTACATAAGACTTGTGTAAAGGTGTAAAACGGCTTTTAAGAGCTTTTTTACAATTTTCCATTTATGGAAACAACTTAGTTTGAAGTTTTTGATATAGGTTTGTTCCTTCACTCAAAATTGGGATCACGCAGGATTCCAATGTTAATGAAAGCACTTTTGAGAGAACATTTTTCTTCTTGTTCTTCTTCTTCTTGCACAAGACAGAAAGACAATTTCTTTTGATAGCTTAGGAAAATTGTCAAACAATCAGTTGTTGCAATAATAAACAATAATAAAAGAATGACATGGATTTGAGTCTACATACTTTTCAAACAAACCTTAAATATTTAAAATAAAAAAGTAAAAAAAATTTAATTTTATAAAAAGCTTTTTTACTTAAATACTAACCAGAGTCTTTACAACCTAAAAAATTTCTTATGCAAAATTTGTACCCTTGGAAATGGTGTAACTTTTTTTAGGTCATACGCTCATTTATATTTCGGCAAAAAGAGCAGAAAAAAAAACAGTATTCACCAGTGTAGTCCACAAGGGACCAGGACTAGTCCAAAACTAACCCAAACGTATGGAAAAAACCTGGTCTATTTAACATTTCGATGTCCTAGGAGAGGACCATATAACCCACCTTTGGACCACTAAGGAGTAGTTTTAAAACTACTCCATGGTATACACAAGAGGATTAGTTTTGAAGTCGTTTAAAAACGAAAGCAAGTCGTTAATAAACGAAGACATGTCGTCTCACTACAAACACTTTTTAACAATGACATGGTCTATGCTTGCATTACATCGGACCAGTCCATGGAGTAGTCCATTTTATCAAAATGGATTAGGTGGTCCAATTTATTTGCAGGGATCCTACAGACACGCACACTGTCACACTTATCTGTTAAATCTTTGCACACACATCTTCTCATACACTTTGTTTATTATATTTAAGTGAACATGTGCAGATTTGGCAAAAATATAACGATTTATGTAAAAAATAGTGTGTTTGTGAGTGCCTAAAGGTATTTGAAATACATATTTTTAACTTCCCATACTCACAACAAACTTAGGGGCTAAATTTTTTGCATTTTAAATTCAATAACGATATAGAGAATATATTTGTTTCATTCACCTCAATAATTTTTTTCTTCTTTATTTTATTTTATAAAAACAACAGTGAAAAATTCTTGATCAACAAATTATTTTGGAATAACCCAAAGAGAAATTTGGGCTACAAAGGAATATTTGTTTAAAAATGGAATGTGATTATACTTTTCTGTTCTAGTTCAATATATTTGTTTTAAATCAGATGTAGATTTAGGCCCTAATTGTATAAAACGCAACGCAATGCCAAAAATAACATTGAAAGCAAAAACAATGTAGAAAATTTGTCAAAATTTTGTTGTTGCTTTCTACAGAAATTCCATATTGCGTTTTAAAATTATCAAATCCACAAGATATGCAGCGTTTAAAATATTAAAATGTACATTTCTATAGAAAACAACAACAAAATTAGGAAATATTTTCGATTTTGTTTTTGCTTTCAATATAATTTTTGGCGTTGCGTTTGCGTTTTATAAAATTAGGGTCTTAGTTTTTATTCAGCGCTAGTTCAGCTCTAGTGAAGTTCTAGTTCAGTTCAAGTTCAATTGAACTCCAGTTCTAGTTTAGCTCCAAATCAGTTTGCTAATTCTGGCAGTCGTGACCGAATACTCTTTCGATTCGAAAGTTATTATATTCCTAATTCTTTAAGTTGATACTGAGCGAATCGAAATTATTTTTTCAGTGTTGTGAAAAATCAAATAAATGCTTTACAGCACTAAAAAAAATGATTTCGATTCCTTCAGTATCGGCTGAAAGAATTGGAAAAAAATTTTCTTTCAATCGAAAATGTATTCGATTACGACTGCGTAAATAAGCCCCCAGTTCTCGTTCAGCTCAAGTTCAGTTTTAGTTCAGTTCTAGACTAGTTTTAGTTCAGGGTTAGTTCTTTTCCAGTTCTAGTTCAGTTCTTGGTCAGCTCTAGTTCAGTTCTAGTTCAGTTCTTGTTCAGTTCTAGTTCAGTTCTAGTTCAGTTATAATTCAGCTCTAGTTCAGTTCAAGTTCAGTTCTAGTTAAGTTCAAGTTCAATTCTAGTTCAGCTCTAGTTCAGTTCTAGTTCAGTTCTAGTTCAGTTCTAGTTCAGTTCTAGCTCAGTTCTAGCTCAGTTTTTATTCAGTTTTAGTTCAGTTCTAGTACAGTTCTAGTTCAGTTCTAGGTCAGTTCTAGCTCAGTTTTTATTCAGTTTTAGTTCAGTTCTAGTTCAGTTCTAGTTCTAGTTTAGTTCTAGTTCAGTTCTAGTTCAGTTCTAGTTCATTTCTAGTTCAGTTCTAGTTCAGTTCTAGTTCAGTTCTAGTTCAGTTCTAGTTCAGTACTAGTTCAGTTCTAGTTCAGTTCTAGTTCAGTTCTAGTTCAGTTCTAGTTCAGTTCAAGTTCAGTTCTAGTTCAGTTCTAGTTTAGTTTTAGTTAAGTTTTAGCTCAACTCTAGTTCAGTTTTATTACAGCTCTGGTTGTGTTCTAGTTCTGTTGTACTTAAGTTTTAATTCAGTTTAACTTTAGTTTTACTTCAGCCTTCATTTATTCAATTTCATAGATTTATTATCTGGGTTACATTCTTTACATAAATACAATTTAATAAATTTACAAAACACTAAAAAACACCCTAAAATGTTTCAAAATTTTTTATTCAATTCGTGTTGTTCTTTTTACCTTCACATGCACTTGAAAACACGCATAATTTTTCATACCAAAACATTTTCATCAGTCATGTGTCAATGTTTTAAAGCCAAAGTTTTCATTCTTCGTGTAGACAAAGAAGATACAAAAACGCACGCACACATTTCCTCTATTCTTCATAAGCACGAAAAAGTGATTTCCCTTAACTTCAGATTTCGGATACTTTATGTAAATACGTGCTTTTTACGCACTTCACTCAGTTTGACATTTTTTCATATTTCATTACGTTGGTGGCTGCGTATGAGTGACTGAATGACTGATAGTGTGAGTGTGTTTGTTTGAATATGACAAATATTTGTTACATGATTTAATTTTTTTTTTTTTTTTTTTTTTTTGTTAAAAAATAAGGATTTTTGAACATTTTATTGTTATTTATTACATAAATTTATTATAAGATCAAATTACGTAGATAATTTAACCAAGTTATAAAAGCATTCATTTTTGAAAAAGGGGGGTTTTAAAGGGGTAGTTAAAAATTGGATTAAGTAAAAAGGTATTTTTAAAAGTATTTGCATTTTGTTAAAAAAAAATTAATGATTTCATAACAAATTGTAATAATTTTTCATACGCAAAATTTTAGATTTTTACATTAATAAAAGTTTGAAGGAATGAACCAAACCAATTTTAAAAAAAAATTAAATTTATTTTTAGTTATGATGTTATTAATTTTCTTGTTATTTTTCTGAGTTTTGTTATTTCTGCTAGTGAAGGCAAAATTAATTGGAGGGTATAAATAAATAATGTTGATTTTGTGACATTTCAACACTTTCAACAAGGGCTTATCTACCTTTTCGGGTAACCATTGCAATATCTAATTACCTTCAGTTGCTATTTGAAAAAATGACTTGACGAAGTTACTTTTCAAAAGAATATTTTTGACAAATGGGGACCAAATTTAACGAAATTTTACAGCGTCAGTAACAACTTATTAAAGCTGAGCCAAAACTGTACTTGAATTTAAATAGAACTGAAATAGAAAATAACTAGAATTTTACTATAACAGATCTAGAACTGAACTACAGTATAATAATTTAGACGCTGGTCCATTTTAAAGTCTTTAAATTTTTACCGCTAAGGGTTTAAAGTTAAAAACACTTATGTACAGCTACCCACACTATACGTGGGACACATTAAAAAAATCATTTGTCTTATTTATGACTTCGTAATTTAATATGTATGTATATAGGTGTATAGCACACAAGTTATATCGTCATAATGTCCTGAATAATATTTTACAATTGTTTAAAAAAAAATATTGCTGTGTTTGTCAATAAAAATTTGAATACTGTGTTCATTGATTCGTCCTAAATGTACAGCAGAAGTCTAAATTATATATTATATTTCTTGTAATTATTTACATATGGCTTTACAATCGTATGACTACCTTGTGAATACCCCAATTGTATCAAGTTTGTAAGTCGACACCCACTTCTACGTCCATAACAATGAACTAAGATAGGATTAAGTGGGCTGTCGACAGTTTTGGCCCATTTACATCTCCGGGTAGGATAGTTTAATTCCGGTGGACAAGGGATGCATTAGACTTTTGTACGTGCCTGTGGGCTGGGCCATCTCTCATCTGTGCAGAAGAACTTTCATCCTTTCTTCACAAGACTCTTGAAAGGGTTATCGTTATACACTTGAGGATGACCATCCCAAGATGATAACTCTCTTCCACGCAACATGCATATACAAAGAGAAGGTCTATTGAGGCGGCTCTCCAATCATTACTCGAATTTAAGGCTTGTACACTTGTGGCCTTTCTCGATATTCAGGGACGTTCAACAACATCAGTCCGGACTCTGCTGTGGCGTTCAGGAGGAGTCTGGAGATTGAAGATGGCATGTTGATTTTTAAGAATCTACTCAGGAATAGGATCATTTGTTCTACTATTGCTGAGACCAGTGTTCAGAAATTGGTGAGCAGCATCACTCCCCTAGGAGAAGTACGATCCCCGCAATTGTGAAGCTTGACTATGAATAGCATGTTGACGAAGATAGACGACGGGAAGGCATTTTAATATAATGTCTCAGTGTTTGGAGGCTGCATTAAAGTTACTCAGCACGCTGCAGCGTGTCATGTGGACTGGGTGTCAACCCGTCGTAGACGGAAATGGTGCTATTAACGAGGAAGTATAGAACCGAAAGCTTTAGTCTTCCAGGTCAAATGGGACTGAGATTCAGATCTCCTAAGCTGTCGTAGGAACTGAATGTCCAGATGAGGATGGAAAGGGCAACAGCTGCTTTGTATGTGTGCAGATCTGAGGTAAAGGCCTGCATTGTGTCAAGTTGATCTTTGAGGCTGTAGTATAACCAACTCAGTATTACGGGCTTGTTGTATGGTGGACTGCGCTGGAGAAGAGCAGGTACCGCGCGATGCTTATTAAGGTACACAGACTGGTCGCGTTTATGATCACTGGATCAATGCGTTCCGCTCCCACGAGGGTGCTGTTTGCATTGCTAAACTGGCTCCCATTGGACATCACAGCCACCTGATGGGTCTTTGCTGGATGCTGCGCACAGCTGGACGACTCGTGATTATGGCCACGCCACGATAATTAAACATGCACTTCTGTACTCCGGAGCCTTAATTTGGTGCGGGGCACGAGACACATATGACGCACAGTAGTGCGTAGTGTTCGAAAATAAACACTAAATATCGTTTTTTAATGTTCGGTTCGGTAGATTTATGGAAAATACAAACGCTAATAGTGTTTGTGTAGAAAATCATTAAAAAAATAACGTTTCCCTGTTAGTCATCTTTCGAACACAAAAATATTACTGTTTTTATCAAACTCAACGAAAGATGTGAACATTTAATTCCGTTCGGTTTTTTTGATAATCCACAAACATCAATGTGTTCGGTTCGGTTTTGGCTGGTAAAAAAAACATTTATACAAAAACAAAATACACACACGAAAAAACATTATAGAACATTAAAATATAATTTTTGTCTACAGTATCACTACAATTGTTCTGTTTTTTAACGAAAAACCGAACATTATATAACGTTCGGTTCTTTCTTGAAAATAGTTACGAACGGTATTAAGGGTTGTGTATGTCTACACAATCACTAAAAAAATAGATATCGTTCCTGGGTGTGTGAGCCGAACGTTAAATAATGTACTGTTTATTTTCGAACACTGGTAGTGCGCTGTCGGTTGTTAGAACTTTCCATGGAACAGCCCTAAGAGTATATACTGATGATGCGAGGATAGGGAAAGAGTTGGCGGGCTTTATACATAGAGGAACTGGTTAAAAAAGTTCCTTTTCGTCTGCCGAATGGATGAAGTATCCTGTATGCGGAAATCTCTGCTATTATGACCGCATATTGAGAGATATATGTATTGAGTGATATATATATTTACTGAAAGCAAGGCTGCCATTACTTCCCTAGCGGTTGTCTACACGACATCTTCGTTAACTGTAGAATTTCGGTTGCCTTTTAATGAGATTGCGAAGCATTCAAGGGTGTCATGATGAGGACAAAGAGGAAAATTTATTCCACTTTCTTTGTCAATGTCCTGGGCATTACGGAAAAATACCTGGCAGAACCGGTGTTTTCCTGCTTGCGGGATCTATCTAGGATATAAGTTAGGTCGCTTCTTCTGTTCATTAGGAAGACGCAAAGGTTAAACTCTACAGTGAAGCCATCATAGCAACTGCTCTGGAGGACAGGTCTTGGCGCTGGGTATAACCAACGGACCACTGAAGGACCCAAGTGAGCTGTCTCTCGATGGCTACCAATGGAATCTAATCTAACCTAAAAACAGTTGGGTTTTTTTCAAGTGTTATTGCAATACATAGTCTTATTTGATTAAGATATAATTATGGTGGTTCTACAAAATATCAAAGTAATTTTTTGGAATACAAAATTTTAATTAAAAAGATTTTGTTATTCGTGCTTAATTCCCAATTTTATTTCTTGATAAAAGCACGTATAACTAAATCTTTTAAATTAAACTTTTGCATTCCCAAAAATTACTTTGATAATAAACAGGCATGTGCACGTCTTAAAAAAACTTAACCTGACAACATGCTTTTGCAAGTTGTTTTGTTTTCATTTTGTTTTTTCTTTACCTACTTACAACTACAATTAACACACTGTTTATTGTTGATGTTTTTGTTTAAACTTTGATATTGTTACAACACAGAAAAAATTCTCCAAAATGTTTCACCAATTAAAGCATTAATCAAAAATAAAATCAGTTTTAATTAAAAACTTTATCAAGTGAATTAAACGTTTAATCAAGTAAATTAAACGTTTAATTAATACTATTAACTGGTTTAATTGATACTATTAATTTGTTTGCTGGGGCAAATTTAATTAATTTTTTAATTAATATCACAAATTTTTTAATTGAAATCAATTTTTATTTTTTTCTGTGAAGTGGAACTGTTGCTTATAAGTCTTATACGTTTAACAGTTTTATTTGGTTTAATATCTTTAGTTTTTCTTAAATCTTTATGGATGAAGTTTCCTGATGATCTGGCCTAAACAACCAGTGAAATGCGCATAGGAATAGCTTATCCCATCAACAATAAATTGCAAGTGTTTTTATCAAGAATAAAAATTGGGAATTAAGCACGAATAACAAAATCTTTTAAATTAAATAAAATATCTTAAAAAAAGTATAATTATTAACAAGGTGGTCTCAAAAACGGCTGACTGTTAGTACTTTGCCTGTTGTAGTTGTTTTGTTGCGATATTAAAGCCACCTTGCTTAGTTGTATACAATGAAAACTTATAGCCTTTTAACACTTGTCAACATTTAACATCTACCATCAATTTGCGAAAATGTTGAAATTATCCTTTGGGCAATAAGAAATTAATGGGGCTCTATAAATCAAAGTTTTTCAATATCTGTACAAAGTGATCCAATCTCGTTTTGTTCCCGTTTACATCTTTCGACTTTTTTAGTGTCATCACTAAAAAAAGTGGCAACAAATTCAATTATTTTTGTGGAAGCAATAACAAAATGGCGTTTTTTTGAAAACAGCGCTACCATTTGTTAAGTTTTAACTGTTTTTCGTTTCATTTTATTTGTTTGATTTTTTTCATATGATTAAACAAAATGAGTTTAAAACAACTTTTGGTGTTTTCTTTTAAAATTTTGGCAATTTTGTTAAAAAAAAAGTATTTAAAAAAATAAAAGTTTTTTTAACAGAAATGGTGACATGTTTCACAAAGGTTAGTCAATTGATTTTAAATGTACCAGATTTGTAAATTCATTAAAGTGTTTAGTGAAAAACAGAACTTTGTATTTGAAATGATTTTAAATATAAATGTGATTAAAAATCAAACCTTAAAATAGTCCGTTTTTTTGTTGCTTTGTTCGAAACTAAAAATAAAAGCCTTTGTTTAATTAAAGAATTTTCATTTTATCTAGATTTTGTGATTTTAATTATCTTCAACATTTTTAATTTTTCGAATTTATTCTATGAGCTAAATTTCAGTTAAATTGAATGTATTTAACTCAACTATTTTAACAAATAGAAACTGGGAATTATTTCCTTCCGAAGGTAACTTTATATTATATTCAACATTTTTAATTTTTCGAATTTATTCTATGAGCTAAATTTCAGTTATGTATTTTATAAAGCTTTTTTGTAATAGTTCTATTCCTACAATTTTTCAGAAATTACTTTATACACTACCGGCCGTAGCGGGCCAGAAAATGCATTACATTCTGCTGGTGTCTAATAATTTTAAATTTTTCTGTACATAAAATGTACCTCATTGCTTTCCAAAGAAAAGCTAAGGTAAAATGTAACAAGAAAATACAATATAATAGTCTGGTAGTGTATAAAGTCATTTCTGAAAAATTGTAGGAATAGAACTATTACAAAAAAGCTTTATAAAATACATAACTGAAATTTAGCTCATAGAATAAATTCGAAAAATTAAAAATGTTGAATATAATATAAAGTTACCTTCGGAAGGAAATAATTCCCAGTTTCGATTTTAATTATCCCAATTTAAGTCGACCCTTCATAAAATAATTAACATAAAGTGTGTTAACAAAAAATTGTTGAAAGGTGTCTCACTTTTAGTGTGGTTAACTGTATATTCCATTTCCTTTGCAATAGTTTTGAATTTATTGTGAATTTTAAAGGTTTTTTTATAGTAGTTTTGTTATACAACAATTTTTAATTAAATAAATATTTTTTTTTTTTTTTTTTTTTGCTTTTTTTAATAATGTTTTTTACACAATTTGCATTTAAATATAAAAATTTGCTTCCTCTCAATAAATAAAATGAATTCAATAAATTTTTTTCACGATTTGTTTTTTTAATAAAAATGTGTGTATGTGTATTGATTTATAATTAATATTTGTACAAATTATTTATTTATTTGAATAATTTTCTTGTATTTGTTTAAAGAATAATTCTTAAATATTATTAATTATAAATGGGGAATAGTACGAGTACATGTAAGTATTTTCTTTTAATGAAATTAACTAGGAAAAAATTGTAGGGTACTTATTTAGATATTTTTTTTTTTGTCTAAGTGTGTAAATATAAATAACTAGAATCCATGGTTGTTTAGTTTCGTTGGGTCCCTTTTCCGTTTCCGATAACACAGTGTACTCCTTAAAAAGATATTCTATGCAAAATGCTGTTGGCGTGGTAGTAGTAAATGTCAATAGTGTTGGAATAGATGTTTTAAATAAATATAGTACAATATGCAGTAGTATTAGTGGTAATTGTAACAGTATTCTTGTTAAGCATAGTTAGTGCCATACACAAAAATAGTAGGAGGAGTACGTGGAATAGTGTTTTGTTTTTGCTGTTGTTGCCTTTGGCTATTTTAATCGCAAACTTGTGTTCTTTTACCTAAACGTGGCTTAAATTGTACGGACTTTTTCATTAGACGAGGTAAAAATTGTCGTGAGACTGCATAATCGTTGGCCATATTTAATGCACCATCAAAGTCATGTCCTGTGGAAGTGGCGGCACCGACATCAAACAGCTGAAAATCAATGCTGCGCCCCAGGCGTGGTGTACGTCTGGTGGGTAATTGACGTTCATTGTTTTGTACTAAAGTGCATTAAAATACCGAGAAGCACAATGATTTTTACAATTTTATAAATGAACCAACGGATGTATAAATAATTCAAGCAAGAAAAGAAAGAGAAAAGAAAGAAAAGCAAAGCCAGTTGCATATAATTATAAGAATCTCTTAAATATGCAAATTAATATGTATTAGAAAAATTTGTGTATATTTTAACCTACACTGCTTTAATTTTTGTAGCAACATAAAGTACATTAAAGGTGGCATATTTTCCAAATCCATTTCCTGTGACAACGGTGGTATGGCATTATCGCCCATCTCTTCCATAAATTCGTTAAGATCTTTATATTCAGCATTGCCAAAGCCACTACCGCTGCCACCAAAATCCAACTGTGAACGTTTTTGACGAGTTTCGTAGTTGGCTTCACTTTGTAGCTGATGATGCTGTTGCGTTTGTTGCTCATGGGGTAATTCAACCTTTTTGCCAGGCTACATTTTTTTCAACAGGATTTAGAAAAAAAAAAAGATTTTAAGATTGTGTGTTATATTTTTATATTCTAGTTAAATTAAGTTGTTGACATGGAAAAAGTACATAGTTTATAGAAGAAATGAGGGGTGTTGGTAAAGTTGTAAAAAATATTTACATTGATAATATAAATAGACTTGGAGTAAATATACAGTAAATGCAGAAACTTATTTTTTGTTTGTTTTGAAACGTTCCAAGAAAGTTGACATTCCAGTTCGTTAAGCTGTTCTGTTTTTCAGAGAACTTCAAGTGAGCACAACGGAATAGTAAATAAAGCACACGCGTATTTTTTGCAGTACTGTTTAAGACAGTGTTCGGTTCGCTAGATTGTGTGTGTAGAAAATCATTAAAAACAAGTTAGAGTGCTATATTCAGCTGTGCCGAATCTTTGATACCCTCCACCGACAGTTCGACTGTTTTACGAGTAATATCTGTATGATGTCTATTTATTACTAGTTTATTTTTATAAAAACAGACATCTGCATTAAAATTGGTTGCGGTTTATACCTATATAAAATTATTGACCGACAATCAGAAAGTTTAATGCTTTTTTTTAAATTTTAAATAGCTTGAGTTAAGTATCATGATTCGTAACAGTTTAAGCTGGACTAAAATGACTTTCAAGAGAGCAATTTATGTTGGAGCCATGGTATGCTATGAACCAATCATCCCAAAATTCTGCAGCGTGATTTCAGGTATTAAAAAGTTAATTAAAATACAGCGGAGCAATTAGTTTTAGCGTTTGCGGTGAATTTCAGAAGGCTGCTAAAATGGGATCTAAGGTAAATCATGGACCGTATATGACAAAATTGCATAACATTTTTTGTTGGCCATATAAAGCTAAGCTGGAAGAAGTTTACCGCAATATCTATATCTGCTACGGTTTAAGGTGAATTTAATTATTTACCAGAGTGGGCTTTATACGGGGCCTAGTGTTAATTATGGCCCGATCTTCACGAAATTTCACAGTCTTTTTTTCTAGTCCTATAAAAGGTTGATTTATTAAATTTTGTTATGATAGCTTTCCTAAAGTATGGTTTATATGGGGCCTAGGGTAAATTATGGACCGATCTTCACAAAATTTCACAGAGTCATTTCGAGTACTATAAAACTGCGACGTACCTAATTTTATTATGATAGCGTTATTTTTTACGGTTCTATGCGTACAAACTGTTTTCCGGAAGTAGGTTTTATATGGGGCCTAGGGTAAATTATAGACCGATCTTCCCGAAATTTCACAGCGTCTATAAAACTTCGATATACCAAATTTTGTTATGATAGCAATATTTTTTACGGTTTTAGCCGTAATAAACTGTTTTCCGGAAGCAGGATTTATATAGGGCCTAGGGTAAATTATGAACCGATCTTTACGAAACTGAACAGTGTTATTTCTAGTCCCATTAAAGAATTTTAGCAAAATACTTTATCATTCTGTGCATTTTTTCACTATTTATGTTGGTTTTTGTAACAAAATTATCAATTTTTTTAGGTGGTGGTTTCACATTTAGATTCATAGCTCTGAACCTACTGAACCGATTTTGCTGGATTTCAATCCCAAACTGCTTAGGATAACTACAAGAAATTTTATTTATTTTGAGTTTTCCGAAAGTGAGCGTGTTTTCAACAGACGGACAGACAGACGGGCATGGCTAAATCGACTAAGAATTACTCAAGGACCTAGAATATATATACTGGATGGTGTCTGAGATGAATAATAAAAAAGTTTCACACGGAATGAAAAACTTAGTATACCCTCTTCACAACTAATTGTGATGGAGGGTATAAAAATAACGATTCCCTTTTTGTCATCTTATAAACACAAAAATAACACTGCTTTTATCCAACTCAACAAAATATGAGAACATTTAATTCCGTTCGGTTTTAAAAAAAAAAAACCACAAACTTCAATGTGTTAAGTTCGATTAATAAATGTTCGTCGCTTTTGGCCGGTAAAAAATAAACAAAAATTTTTTACAAAAACAAAACACACATACAAAAAAAAAACAAAAAGCCAGCAAAATAATTTTACACAATTACAAACACAAGCTGTTCGTGCTGCGGTCGCTGCTAAAATTGTTTGTTTGTTAATTTCTTTATCAATGTAAAAAATAAACACTATAGAACATTTAAATATAATGTTTGTCTACAGTACCACTACAATTGTTCTGTTTTTTAACGAAGAACAGAACGCTATATAATGTTCGGCTCTTTTTTGAAAATAGTTACGAGCGGTATTAACGGTTGTGTTCGTCTACACAGTCACTGAAAAAATATAAATCATTCTTGGGTGTGTGAGCCGAACGCTAAATAATGTACTGTTTATTTTCGAGCACTGTTTTAAGATAAAAAACGCCACAGCAACCCTACGACATAAAAAGCTGTTTTTCTCATTTCACGGAGTATTTTTTCATTAATGATTTCATGTTATTAAAAGGATTTAATGGAAGTTTATTTTTAAATTTTTTTTAAAAGGGCTGCATTTTCGTCAATATACGTAAGACTTGCATATGTGATAGTCTACAGAACTTTTAAGTTGTTTCGAAATATAAAAAGACACAAAGATTTTTGAAACTCAATCGAGTTTATACTGATTTAGCGCCATAGTGCCATATAAAATCCTTCCGATCAGCTTATTTGACAGAGTCGACATTCGAATTAATTGCATTATTTAATCAATTGCCCATAACGCATGCTTTACCCAACCCGTTTTCAAAAATAATTTATATCAAAATCTGTTTCAATATAGCAAATTTTTTTTTTTTTTTTTTTTTGGTAACCTTAAAGCTAACGTTATTTTACTAAAAACAAAACTCTTAACAAAGTGATCTTAAAAGCAATGATTGCTGTTTCCATAATCTGTGGCCTCTAATAAAATAAAATTTCTATTTGAAAATTCCTGCATTTTTCTTGTGCAGCACAGTGTAAATAATGCCACAATTTTCACAATTATGTAAATATTTATCCTTTAAATGTAAACAAGTGTAAACAACAATTTACACATATTTATTTTATGCAAATTATCTCAACAATAATTTCTCTTAAAAACTAAATCTACTTACAATTAAATTTAATAACTTTTACATACATTTAATGAACTTAAACTGCTTTAAATTAATCAAGAGTTTTCTGTTACTCAAAAAATAATAATAACAGGAAACTTTTGGTTCTAAAGTGAATAAATTTAAAGTCAATTTAAATAGATTTACTGAAAATTTAATAAGCATTTGTATTTGTGCTTAAAAATTTGTTACTAATAAGAATTTTCCAAATATTTTCAATTTTTAGTGATTAATTTAGTTGAGAGTTTAATAATTGAAGGATAAGAAAGTGTTTAAATACATAAAGTAATAAGGGAAATCACGATGTGTAGTGTAAAGTGTGCAAACGACGCAAGTGCTTGCAAAAAAATACATACATTTGCACAACATAACAACAAAGTGTACGTAATTGCAATTTGCTCTATTTTGCCTCGTTTGCATATTTACTAGAGTTGTCAATTATTCGCCTTCTAGCTTTGTTCGAATAATTCAAATAATTGTTTTTGTTCGTTCGATCTAACGATTAAATCTGAAAAATTATTCGATTAATCGATGAGAATAACGAATAAAAAAAATTACATATTTTAAATAAGATATATCCGTCCGTTAATTTACAACTATGGAAAATCTTCCATTTTCTTCTTTATTTCTTCTCAAATCCACTACGACTTCTTTTTTTGATGCGTACAACTTTTCATCTTAGCTCCATATCGTTGTATTTCTTTAAGGAATCGTAAAATCCTTAATTCTTAAATAATCCGATACAACTTTGGATTTTCGAAAGGCGTTTGCAGACCTTCCATCTTCAGCCAAACTTCTGCGTACAACTTCTTCTATAAAACAACCGCTGTCTCTCTGTATGTATTTTTCCATTGGAAGAAGTTCGGCATATTTTGATGTCGTTGGATTATCTTCTACTACATCGTTTTCTATTGTAATATTGTGATACTTATGCTATGTTCACACTTTAAACGCGTTTAAGCAACTCTATCGTGATTAAGCTCTAATCACATCAAAATCGAGATGAATAACCATATATTGAGTTATTTGTTAATCACTTCAAATTGACAAGATCACAACTTAATCACTTCATTAACCACATCGAATCCTCTGAACATACCTCAAACTGAGTATAATATAAAATCGGTCACCATGTAAGTACCCCTCGCGTGTACAACCGACCATGATTTCTTCTTAATGGTTTTATTTGATTTTAAATAATTCGTAAATTTTCACAATTCCATAATTTATATGTTTCAGGGTCAAAAATAATTTTTGGCGAGATATAGATCTGAAAATTTGTATTCAAGGTAATGTGATGGCGCTGAAGCCGGGAAAAATAGTAGTTTTTGTTTCATGTAGCTCCCTTGGTTGTTTGGGCATGTCAAATATTTTCAAAATTGACCTTCAAAGGTCCCCAAAAGAACCTAAAATTAATTGTTCTCATATTTTTTTTCAAGTAAATATTTATTTACGCATGTATAAATACTTACAAATTGTTTTTAATATCGCCCGATCAGCGAAACTATTATTTTTTTTCGTCCTAAATATAACCTTTTTACGAATTTCCTGACTAATGTACGACAATGCCCTCAATATTAAGAAAAGAAGGTCAATGCCTAATGTAACAACTATTTAAAATAGCAAACGTGTCTTTCTTTCAGATAAAACAAAAAAATATAATTTACTGTACACTTTTATACAGTAAAATTGCGTAGAAACAGAGTACAATGTAATGTCGAATATATTCGACAAAAACACTGAAAGGGTTAAAATGATGTTCTGATCACTTTATTAAAGTATTTTTATTCATTTTTAATAATTTAAAGAAATTTAAATTTGTTTGTTGCATTTTTTTTTTTTTTTTCTTTATCATCTGTCATCTAAATCTTCTCAAATGTAATGTGAACGGCTCTGATTAACTTAATCAACATTTCATGAAAATTGTTTAACGTTTGATTTAAAAAGAAAACAGCTGTTACAATTGTTTATCAAAGATTTGTTTAATACGAACATAAGATACATTTTTGAAATACAATGAATACTTAACACGGTTTTTGCCTACTTAACATTGAGATTAATTACAATGAGGGCTATAGCAACAATATTTTTTACTTTTTCTACATTTTTATAAAATCGCTAGAAACGTATGAGAAGAAATCAAATTCTAAACTTTTATTTCTTATTAGTCTTTTATTAATTTATTTTTTAATAAAAAAAAAATTGTTCGATTAATCGACTTAATTTAATCGATTTATTCGTTATTCGAAAATCGCCATTTTAAAATTATTCGAACAAGAGTTTGTTTTTGTTTGATCGATTAATCGAATTATTCTTAATCGGTTGACAACTCTAATATTTCCTCAGTTGCAAACTAATGTAAAAAATAACATTTCACATATTAAACGCCATATTGTTTTTTAAGGAAACTTATAAATTGAACATTTTCGTGGGTTTCAATATAAAATAGAGAACTAAATTTTAATAATTTAAAACGAAAAAATTTATTTTAATTTGCTTATGTATAATTCTAAACAAATGCAGATTTTTTACAATGCTGCCAGAAGTTTTTTGTGTTGCCAGAATAAATTGTTAGAAAAATAGCAGATTTGCACAAAAAATAAAAGTGGTATGCTCACGATCAATCATAAAATGCACTGCAAATTTGCACAATGACCCCTAATAAAAATCTGTGTGTTAAAATACTTTTTATTATTTTGATTATACAGTCAAATCCCGATATTTCGTACCCCGATAAATCGTAATAAACTGTCGGTCCCTTGAAAAAATCTCGTTAATTCGTAAAATTTCCGTACATTTTGGTCCCCTCGCTAATTCGTAATTTTTTTTTTCAAATAAAATCTTCTTTACCTCTTATAAATCGTAATTGTTGGCAAACTATCACTTATAATTCGTAATGAAAGCAACAAAAACATGGAAAGAATGATTTTTTGTTTACCGCTAATTTTTTGCGTGGGTTTTTGCTTGTTTGCGGTTATTTTCTTAAGATCAGTTTGTAACATGAATAATTTTTATATATATTACTTTTAACAATTGTTTTGTATGTTTTTTTTTATCGTTTTACTAAATAAATTGAAAAACCCCGTTAATTCGTATTTATTTTATTTTAACCCCGTTAAATCGAAACTCCGCTAAATCGAAAACCCCTATAATTCGTAAGAAATGGCCGGTCCCTTGCGATTATGAGTTATCGGGATTCTACTGTTTTAGTATAAGAACAAAAAAAAATGTGGAGAGTTAATTAATTATAAAGTAGAGCTTAAGTAGTTTTACAATTAATGGAACTCAGCCAGTGTTGTCATTAGTAGTGAAATATCCCTAATTGCCAGTTTTTGACTTCGCTTTTATTTACTTAAATATTAAGTAAATTTTTGTTTAATTATATACCCAGAGAAAAAACATGTTTAAATAAGGTCACCTCCAACAATACTATTTTTAAAGAAAATTTTAAGCATATTATGTTTTATTTAACCATATTATTGCCACCGACAACCATATTATGGTTGAATCAGTCCTTAATCAAGAAGCTAAAACCATCTTATGGTTGATTCCGAACATGTTATGGTTAAAAATAACTAAAACATGTTAAACGCTTACAAAAGCATGGTTGGTTTTCAATCATAGCATGTTGCTCTTGGAAAAGACGAAAATATTATTGTTAATTTTGAAACAAATTATTGTCATATTTAACCATAACATGATTATAGGCAACCATAATATGGTTGTGCCTTCTTGATGAAGGACGAATTCAACGATAATATGGTTGCCGTTGACAATAATATGATAAATTAAACATAATTTGCTTAAAATTTTCTTTAAAAATAGTATTGTTGGAGGTGGCCATATTTAAACATATTTTTTCTCTGAGTGTACTTAACCTAGGGAAACAGGGGCAAATACTTATCTTGTCACGTTACAGGTGTAAAGTGTTTGGGACTTGTTTTTATACATTATATGAAAGGGACTTGTTACTTTAACATGGCGGTGTCCTAGGAGGAGGTCACTAAGCACATTTTTAACACTATGTAATAGGTTTCGGTGCTTGTAGCAAATATTGCCCCGATTGAACTTTGTTAATAGTTCTAGCTACTACCCGCACAAAATCCAATCACATGACTAGTTTTGTCTCAATTACCTTTCCTTTGGAGCATCTTTAAACCAAAATAAACACTAAATATCGCTCTTTAGTGTTCGGTTCGGTAGATTTGTGGAAAACACAAACGCTAATAGTGTTTGTGTAGAAAATCATTAAAAAAATAACGTTTCCCTGTTAGTCATCTTTCGAACACAAAAAAAATACTGTTTTTATCAAACTCAACAAAAGATGTGAACATTTAATTCTGTTCGGTTTTTTTTGAAAATCCACAAACTTCAATGTGTTCGGTTCGTTAATGTTCGTCCCTTTTGTCTGGTAAAAAAAACCAAAAAATTTTTACAAAAACAAAATACGCACACGAAAAAAACATTATAGAACATTAAAATATAATGTTTGTCTACAGTATCACTACAATTGTTCTGTTTTTTAACGAAGAACCGAACATTATATAATGTTCGGTTCTTTCTTGAAAATAGTTACGAACGGTATAAAGGGTTGTGTATGTCTACACAATCACTAAAAAAAATAGATATCGTTCCTGGGTGTGTGAGCCGAACGTTAAATAATGTACTGTTTATTTTCGAACACTGAACAAAATACTCAGTGTGTGATCGTTCCCCTCCCCAATTTTTATGTGCGCTAAATGAAGTGCACTCTGTGTCAAAAATGTATTGCTTCGAAGTGGGAACTCGTCATATAAAAGTCATGTCTTCCGTTAGTGATATGGTAAGCGAAGCTTTTACGTTACACCCTCACAAACCTGCTTTGTTGGAAGCTCCATTTTTGATTGGGATGATGTAAACACATTAGCAGTCCACTTGCAAACACCGCAAAGTTAAAAAAAAGTAAAAATTCTGTAAAAGCCACCATTTTATTTGTTTATTTGAAATGACTTCCTAAGCCATAATCTCGTTAAAAACCCGGTAACTTACGCCCAGTTTCTAGTTAAATATTCAAATATCAAATATGCAAAGCTCGTTAAAAAAAAACTGTTTTAATCGATTTTCTCAGGATTTCGTTTTATTAACATAGAGTACTTTGCAAATGGACTACTCTCAGGCCCGTTTTCACAACTGACCGATAGCTAAAGGTAAGATTTTATCGGCCGTATAAAAAGTGTTCCATTATAACAACTTTACTTTAACCTACCAGGTATGATTAACTTTAATCTACTTTATCGCTCACTTAAGGTTAAAGTAAAGTTTTAATAATGGAACACTTTTTAACGGGCCATTTAGAGTCTACATTAAGCTATCGGTAAGTTGTGAAAACGGGCCTCATACTTTTAAATTTTCACGATAATTATTAATCACAAATCTCAAAAAGATTCAACTTAAATTTAATAAATGTAAATACTTTAACAAAACTTCATTTATTATATGCAAAACAATTTTTTTAAAGCTAAAATTATTACAATCTCATTCCAAAGAACTCCGATTACTGTTAATCCCTCTTTAAAAACATTTTCATAAACTTTAACTTCTACCCTCTGCAATTGCTACAAAAAAATTCTTTTCAATCTAAAAACTTTTCGAAACAAAAAAATTTCCAGAGCAAAAAAAAACTAAAATAATCTCTACAATTTTCTGTTTGAAATTATTATTACGATTTCTAAATAGTTTTTTAACTGAATGGAATAGAATTCCGACAAAAAGAACAAATAATTTCATGCAGAATGGGTAATTTCGTATACATGCACCTTTTTTATGGTAATTGCTTGAAACTATACATATTCCAACTACACACAACTACATGAACCAACACATGGAATGGAAAATTTACCAAACCATCAGGTCCACATGCGTTCGTTCACTCACACATTGTTAAAGAAATTCCAACATTGCAAAATCTGAAATTGTCAGCAAAGTCAAGCCACACAATTTAATTCATTTACATGTTAAACAAAAAAAAAAAAACTTTGAAAATTGCAATAACTGGAGATAAATACAAAAATAGAATGTAGAAATTGAAATAAAAAAAACTTTGTGAAATTGGTCGAAATGTGTAAGTGAAATTGAATTTTTAATTTGAGTATAGATACATTTTTGTGAGACCAACTAGTAGCCAATTTTTAAGACATCTCTTTAGAAATAAAGAGCATTAAAGTAATCGCACTCGGTCGCTTTTTTAATATGAGTCAAAATGACAAAATGATTGATATGCTGAAGTTTGTGACAACTTATACCAGCGATCGGAAACAATTTACGAGTTGATCTACCGATGTTCGTCCGTACACCTTGTCCGCAAAGTACATGTCGCAATTTAGGGAATAATTTGACGAAATTTCGTACATACATAGGTACTTATTGGGACAAGGACCAACCCTATTGAAAATGGTGACAATCGGTCTGTAATTTCAAATAGCCAATATACAAAATTCTCTTTGAAATAGTGTCTTTGTAATCAAAAACTATCGTTTTAGGGTGGTGTTTTAATTGAAGTTGATTCAGACACGTTTTATAGGAACCTCAATCATTTTACGAAATTTTGTTGGAATCTATCTATATTTGACAATAGCTCCCACAAACAGGGCTTAAAAAACTGCAGTCGAAACAAAAAGCTGTCAAACGAAAACGAAAATTTGTGTACAATTGTTCGCTTTTTGAGTTGGTTTGACAGCGACTGTTTACATTTAATGAATAAGAAGTAAAAGCAACAGTTTTTTTTGCCAATGACAAATGAAGAATTGCCAGAAATGGCAGTTTTTTACTTTGACTGTAGTTTTTTTAAACGCTGCGCACAAATACTTCAGCCCAAAATTGCTTCTAATCTTATTAATAATAAATTTTGTATTCCCCATCAAGGGCAAGCCGCATCTTTGTATTATCAACAAGTCATATAACGTACGACAAGTCGAAAACATTTTGTTTTAAATATCGATATATCGGTATTTTTTATATTTTTTGCACATTTCAGTAGAAAGTCCGGATGTAATAAAATTTAATTTAGCGCTTGTAAAATCTCCTTCAAAATCATTCAGAGTAAAAGAATAAAGACGTGACAACCAACTTGTTGACGAATATTTCAACATATTATGAGTTTCTTATTAATACGATATCCGTATGACGTGCTAAATTCCCCATTTCACTGGTTACTAAGGCCAGCTCATCAGGAAACCATTTCCAAAGATTTTAGAAAAGGCAAAAATATTAAACAAATAAAACCCTAAAGCGAATAAGAATTATAAACACTCTTAAGTCTTACTTGTAAAAATATCAAAGCTTAAACAAAACACCAACAATAAACAGTGAGTTTATCTGTTCTTACATCCCCCTACACTTGGTTGGGTTCTTTCCGACTCGAATTGTAAATGTAAGTGGGTTAAAAGAAAAAACAAAATTAAAAAACAAACTGCTTCATTCTGTTGTCTTCGTAAGAAAACGAAAGTTTCCGTTCCAAAATATTCTCGAAATAGAAGGAAGTCGTCTCTTCTACTAGAACTTTTACTTGTTTCCTATATCTTTAAAAAACTTGTCAGTTTCATTAGAAAATGCAAGCTTATATGATGCCGCTGATCCTATCTAATCTAATTCACAAAAGCGGAGTTCAGTGTTTGGTGCAAATGATCTTGTAAAAGAACAATTGCAAAATTTCATAGCTGTTTTATTAAATCCAACAACAAAATACACAGAGCTTCCGTTAAATTTCATAAAACTAGCTACTCAATTTAGCTTTTTGTATTTCGCAAGACCATTTGCACCAAACACTCACAGAAAAAATTATTTTTCCAATTCAAACAAAAAATTTGTAGAATCAAACAAATTTTTGTCTGAAATCGGTCCAATAAACAAATTCGCATATTCAAACAATTTAGTTGCATTTTGTTTTAAAAAAAAACACACTGATTTTTTCAAACAACTAATTTAACTGAATCAAACAAAAAGTTTACTGAAATTCATATATTAAATTTCAAAGTAAAAAAAAAAGCTCAAGGTCAGGTTTTTTATATTTTTTTATTTATTTAAGAAATGTTTCCAATATTTCGAAATCCACTGGATCTCATCTTCAGGGTAAAGAGGAACAATAATAAAAAACACGTCACACACGGTTTTACATTTAAAAAAGGTTTTTTTTTTGCCAATGGCAAATGAAGAATTGCAAGAAATGGCAGTTTTTTACTTTGACTGTAGTTTTTTTAAACGCTGCGCACAAATACTACTGCCCAAAATTGCAATTTTAAATGTAAAACCGTGTGTGACGTGTTTTTTATTATTGTTCCTCTTTACCCTGAAGATGAGATCCAGTGGATTTCGAAATATTGGAAACATTTCTTAAATAAATAACAAAATATAAAAAACCTGACCTTGAGCTTAACTAATTATTTACATTAAAATTACAACAAAAGGTCGAACAACACACATATTAAAAAAAAGAAGTTTTTGCACAAGCAATGACATGACGCGCACACAAGTAAGAACTGTATGAGAAGATGACGGCAGAGCAGAGCCGCCGGCTGGCTTTGAGACACATTTTTTTTGTTGGAATAATTTTTGAACGAAGTCTTACACACAACACAATGTTTTTCTTTATCACTCTCCTCTGTTGCTGTATCCTTTCCTTTGCTAAAGAAGAAATGTAACCAAAAACGGCAGCAGACCGACTCGATATGTTTTTCGTCATCATTCTATTTATGTATTTGATGTATTTAACCAAACAATTTTAAAAAATTGAATACGGGATTTTGTTTCTTGTAATGTTGTTTCTGCTATTGTTTTTCTTATAGTTGCACTTTTTTAAAGCGTCAAAAATAGACTGTGTGTGTTTTTTGTTGTTGTTCTTCAATTTCACATAAAGAAGTGTTGCTTACGATCAAATAAAAAAATGCAAAAAGACGACAACATTAAAGAGCGTTAAATATTTCATACAAAATTATGAAAACTTGACACCAATAACGCGTTTATTATATTTTTGAAGAGTTGTCCACATTTTTGTTGGTTAAATAAAAATCAAACAAAAATATTGATTGAATCAGTAAAAAAATTTATAGAAATTAAAAAAATTTTCAAACAAGCGTTTTTTTTAAAAAATAGTTCGGCCATAATTTTTTCTGTGCTGGACTCCGTTTATATTTATTGGACAATAAATACCAGTGTGGTTTTTAGCTTTGAATTGTACCAAAAAATAATAATGTAACGACGTAACCTCTTTTGATAGTTTTCGATGTGATTCAGAGACACACTTTTTTCTCACTTTTCGAGAGACGATGGAATATTGTGTTTTACATCTTTTCGATGCGATAAGTTCTCACTAAAGTTACAGAACATGCAACGATAATATGGTTGACTTGCGGTGGATTGACTTAACTTTAATTAGACTGCTCTGACAAACAAATTCTCGAAGTAACCATAATTGTAAGCAAATTTTCCGCAAAGTTAGTGGCGATATGAAAACAAATTTTTCTTTTCTTCTTGCTATCAAAAAAAACACTAAAAATATATTGCATTTTTACCTTATAATTGGGCGTATTAAGTTGGTCATTTTTGAGACTTTAACACTTCCTCTTTTTTAGCCATAAACTAGAAACCTTTTGTTAATACTTTTAACTGCAAAAAGCAATTACAAACATTTTTCCTTCTAGGATTCTTGGTTTTGTTTTCTTCACAGTTTAAACGCATCAAACTACGTTTTCTAGCTACAATTCATGACTTTAGCACAGATTGTGTTTTCTTTTTTTTTTTTTTTTTTTGTGGAAGTTTGTTTAACTTGCACTTGTGCTTGAGTTTTAGTCTCCGGGAAAAAAACAAAAACTTTCTTTTAACACTGTTTTTGAAATGTATGCGTTAGTGCGAGTGTGTGTGACATAAAACTTTCAAACGGAATGCCAAAAGTATAATTTTCTTTTATTTTACACTCAGTTTCCCAAGCTGCTACTGCTGCTTTACAGGAATTGATTTTAAAATCCAGTCATTAGATTTATTTTTTTTTTATGACACTCAAGGGAGAATTGTATGCATTGCAATATTTTGTGTAACTATAGAAGCAACAAGTTACAAATTGTTGCCTCTACATTTTTTTTGCAGGTTTTTCATAAAAAGTATTGTTTAAAAGTTGTGACATTTTTTAAATTGTTTAGCAAGAGTTAAGCATTTATTGAGTCTTCGTTATGAAATTGCCATAGCAACTTTAATTGTCACAGGTTTCAAATTTAAAAAAAAAGTAAAATTTGTTCTGCAGCTGTGGCAGGAATTTTTAAGGAGGTTATTTATTTTTGTTTAAAGTTTAAAGAAAAGAAATAAAAATTTATTTACATACTACAAAATCAGGCACCGGCTGAATGGGTTTACACAATCATATAGTGGGTTACACACTATAGAACTTGAGTAACAGTCAGAAATTTCGTTAGTCAACAAAAACTCCACGGAAAGATAAAACATTTCATGTTTGAATATGACAATTTGTTTACCACTTAAGTTTAAAATTTATAATTGTATTTTCCTCTTATCCAACAGCAACATGCAGTGATTAATTAACAACCATACTATTAGGTAAACATTTTAGTGTTATTATAATCCATCACATGTTCTTAAGCAACTAAATATGGTTGTGCCTTCCTAAACTTAACCATAATATGGTTGCAGGTAACAATAACATAGTTAAATTTACCATAATATGTTTAAATATTATTTTGTTAAAAACGTTCTGATGGAGCTGGCCATATTGGAAAATATTTATTTTTTCTGAATGAACAACATTCACCCACAAATCTTCAAAGTCATGCTTACTTTCCCAAGTCGATAAGTCATAACGAATATTTCAACAGAAAGAAAAAACTCTAACTAAATTAAAGTTTTTGTTCTACTTACTTTTAGTACAAGTCGTACTTAAAACTTAAAGTACAAAAGTACTTAAAACCAGTGTTCGAAAAAAAACAGAACATTATTTAGTGTTCGGCTCATACCAAGAACGATATCTATTTTTTTGTGTTTGTGTAGACAAACACAACCCTTAATACCGTTCGAAACTATTTTCAAGAAAGATATGAACATTATAAAGTGTTCTGTTCTTCGTTAAAAAACAGAACAATTTTAGTGATACGGTAGACAAACATTATATTTTAATGTTCTATAATGTTTCTTTTTTTAAATTGATAAAGAAATCAACAAACAAAAAATTTTTGAAACGACCGCCGCACTAACTGTGTTTGTATTGTGTATATGTTTTGTTTGTGTAAAATTATTTTGCTGGTTTTTGTTTTTTTTGTATGTTTATGTTGTTTTTGTACGAAATGTTTGTTTTTTTCACCAGCCAAAAGTGACAAGAAAAACGAACGAACATTAATGAGCTGAACCGAACACAATGAAGTTTGTGCTTTTTTGTTGTGTTCAAAAGATGACAAACAGGGAAGGTAATTTGTTAATGTTTTTCTACACAAACACTATAAACGTTTGTGCTTTCCACAAATTTACCGAACCGAACACTAAGTAGCAATATTTAGTGTTTATTTTCGAACACTATTTAAAACAATCCAAAATAGGATCAAGTAAATAAAAGCTTTAACTTTCCGTTGGTCGTGCCACACAACAACAACACTACAAAAGTTAGTATAAAACGGTTTGCTACTTTTGTGTAGAAACAACAACAACAATATAGGAAGAAAAACATACATTATTTTCATGAGTAAAAAGTTAAACTAGACGTTAAAATTCCCGAACTCTACTTGCTCAAAGTTAAATACATCAAATTTTCAAATTCAAACACCATTTTGAGCTCTTCTGTAAACAGAGGGTGGAATACAGCAAAAGTGAACACTAAGTAGCAATATTTAGTGTTTATTTTGGAACACTGTTTAAAACAATCGAAAATGGGATCAAGTAAATAAAAGCTTTAACTCTCCGTTGGTCGTGCCACACAACAACAACACTACAAAAGTTAATAAAACGGTTTGCTACTTTTGTGTAGAAACAACAACAACAATATAGGAAGAAAAACATACATTATTTTCATGTGTAAAAAGTTAAACTAGACGTTAAAATTCCCGAATTCTACTTGCTCAAAGTTAAATACATCAAATTTTCAAATTCAAACACCATTTTGAGCTCTTCTGTAAACAGAGGGCGGAATACAACAAAAGTGAAACAAACCTGTGTATCGAATAAATAATAATGTTCTTTATCTTTCTCTCCCTGCACCCAGAGAAAAAACATGTTTAAATATGGTCACCTCCAACCAAACTATTTTTAAAGACAATTCTAAACATATTCCCCCGTATTTATAAACGATTATTAAATTTAACAAATGTTTATTAAGGAGAATTTTCATACAAAATTTGTTTTGTAAACCTTTATTAAATTTAAAAATTTTTTATAAATACAGGCGATTATGTTTAATATAACTATATAATTGTCAGCGAAAACCATATTGATTGATAGAGGAATTAAACCATATTCCTCTATCAAGAAGCCCCAACCATATTATTGTAGACTCCAAACATGTTATGATTAATAATAACTAAAATTTGTTAAACACTTACAATAACATGGTTGGTTTTCAACCATAGTATGTTGCTCTTGGAAAAGAGGAAAATGCAATTGTAAATTTAATAAACAAATTATTTTGATATTTAACTATAACATTTTTAGAGGCAAACATAATATGCTTGTGGGTTCCTGATGGAGGACTAGTTTAACCATAATATGTTTGTCGCTGACAATTATATGGTTATCTTAACCATAATATGTTTAAAATTTTCTTTGAAAATAGTTTGGTTGGAGGTGACCATATTTAAACATGTTTTTTCTCTACATGTGATTCTCTGGTTTAGTTAGTGTTAAGGTTAGAACCCATCCACTTTCGGATTATTTCAAGTACGAATTCGGGCCTAAACTAACTGAAATATTCATGAATTAAGCACAGTTTGAGACTAATTTCTATCTCATTATTAATTAAGTAAATACCGTTTTCGGATTATTTTAACTTGAATAATCGGTTCTTGAATCAAGCATTACGTACTTGAATTAAGGAAATCCGTACTTACCCGTACTTTTGCCATCGTTTAGACTTGATTTAAGTACGGAAGGATTTTTTTTTCCTTTTCAGTGTAGACATAAAAAAATTACTTTAACTTTAAATTAATTCAACTTTAATACAAATTCTTCAAAATAAATACATTTTTATTATCTTCAATTCATTTGGTTAACATCACATTTTCTTTCGTTATTCAAAGATTTTGCCCCTTAATTCCATCTGTTTTTTTTACTTGTCCTTTTTCTTATCAACAACGACAAAAAAAAAGAAAAGAAACACAAAAATATCTGATTCGTAAATGAAAACTTACCTCATTTCTGGAGGGTTTAGACATGCTAATGGCGTAACAAGAAAATGCAACTAAAACAAAAGTTAAACAACTTAAGCCAGTCATGATGAAGCAAAAATTCTGTCAGTCTTGGTTTAGTTTATTTTCTTTGAAAATTTTTTGTAGCTTTTATTCTTTTGGTATATTGATCAAATCTCTTTGAGTTGGGCTGATGTTAAAAGTCCCAAAACAGAAGAAATTTTACAAACTGATAGTTGAAATTTGAAAAAAAAAAGTTTTTATGTTACACGATTTTTTTTTAATTGTTAAGTAGCTTTTTTATTTGAACTTTAACACCGTGAGGTTCAAGTGAAACTGATAAGAAAACAATTGAAAAGTTCAATATTTATAGGCTAATATTGTTGAACACAGGATGCCATCTCTGCTAATGGACGGTAGGGAGAAGGATAATGATTGGTCATGAAAGTAAAAAAAGAGATAATCATGATGTTGATAATGTTAGTCAAAGGAATTAGTAAAACAGTTGGAATGATGAATGTGAGAAAACATGTAGGAGACAATGACAGTTAAGGATTTGTTATCGTTGTTGGTAGAAATATACATCAATATGTTTGTATGTAATTATTTTGTACGTGTTGTAGTAGAAATTAATTTGTGAAAAAGTCAATCACATTGTTGGAATACGTAATTATTTACATTTGAAGACTTTGACATACTGTTATCTTTGAAACAATTAAACCTTTGACAGCATTTTAGGTTTATAGAAGCCCCCTACTCAAGGTTATTTAATTATAATTAAGGGAACTGTTCTGTTTTATAGACTTAATGAATTTTCTTTTCTTAGTTAAACAAATCAAAAGGCAAAATAAGTTTTACCAGGGAATGCCAAAATAGAGTTTTTTGTTTTGTTTAATAAGCCCCTTATAAACCTGTTTTATTTTTTATAAATTTTCGGTCTTAATTTAAATTAAATTTGTAAGCATTTCACTAGTCCTTTAAGAAAAAGATTCCAAACTGCCAGAAATGGGGAAAATCTTTACATAGAAAAATTGTTTTTTCTTTACTTAAATAGTCCCATACGGTCGTTTGTTTTGCAGTCTTGTAGGTACATTTCTATCCCAATTATTGCAGTTTGATTACAACTTGAAACTGCAATTTTCACCCACGAAAAAAACGTATTACTACTTACGAAACTAGAATAACTCACTCCGCATATTCAGTTTTTTTTTTAATCACAGCACATTTCATTTTAAAAAGACTTTAAAGTTTAGGGTTTTTGAGATGTTGATTAACTTTAAACTTAGTTAAGCGTAGACTGAAACTCGGATTTTTCCGGCGAAATGTGATTTTATTTATTATTTAACGAAAACCCCTATCTTTAAGCAAAACTAAGCTGTTCCGTCAAAATTTTATATACAAACTTGGTAATGGAGGCACAAATCTGTTTTCAGATTAACTAAACCTAATTAATCGGAGATCTTAAAAACCAATATTCAGTAGGCCAGTTGTTGACCTAATCTATACGAAGATTGTGGATTCGATTACCGCCAGAATCAATCAATGGCCTTTCCACTACAACGAGCTGAAGGTTTACGTTAATACTGCTTAGTAAAGTAACATCTTGTGTTTTATTAATTTTAATAAATAAATAAATATTAATAAGCAGGGAAACCACAAATATGCAATTTCATGTTTTTCCTTGTGCGACTAATAAAGGCAGAACAAATATATTTATCCGTTTTAGAGCTTTTTATAAATTTTGGCATCGATTTTTTAGTGCATATTTTGGCATATTTTACCGTTTGGAGCATATTTTTGCATTATTCAGTTTTTGCAGCATTTTTTAAGTTTTTAGCGCATATTTTGCCTTTTTAAGACTTATTTTGATACAAATTCGATTTTTTAAATGCCTCTTGTAAGCTTTCGCAGCAAATAAAAATTTTTTTTTTCGAAATTCTGGCCAACAGATGGCTTTTCTTTTTTAAATATCTATCTGTATACCCAACGTGTTGCATTAACTTCGACATCCACATTTAGTTTTTACTCTGAAATGGAGACAAAGCAGGTTGTTGTTAAAGGAAATGTTATTTTAAACTTTAAAATTTTACATAAAAGCAAAAATTAGGGAAAAAGCAATTATAAACATACGATTTTGGCGATGTCTGCAATACATAGAAATCTGGATCAATCTTTTAGTATACCGATCGACACAGAATCGCTTTTTAAAGTGATTTAACGATGTCAATCCGTCATTCTGGCTGGTGGTCTGTCCATATTAACCCTGTGCGGAAAGTACAAGTTGCAATTTTGTACATAATTTGATACAATTTTGTAAAGACATTTTAGTTCAATCAAGGACAAAGTCTATGTTGGTAAGAATCGGTCTTTTATTTATTATATGTATTCACCAAAAACTTCTTTCCAAATTAGACTATTTGTGTACGTAAGCCATCTAATTATATTGGCATTTAGATTAAATTCGCCCAAAATATATGTTACAGCAGATTAAATTCTTTTCAAATTGGTTTATAAATACTATGATGTTTAGGCTTTACCGATTATAATTTTAGTATTGTTTGTTTTAAATGCAAATGTTGAATATTTTGTTTTTAAATGAGCAATTTTTGATATTTTTGGGTGCATATTTTTTAACAATTTCGAAGGCATATTTTCGAATTTTTGCTGCATAGTTAATGCGCATAAAACGCATTTTTAAGAACATATTTCTGCTTTCCCTGTTAATAAGAATCTCATGATAGAAAATAATCTCTAGACTCAATAAAAATTATTTGCCTTTAATTACACTGTCACAAATTTTCAACAAAGTCGTGACCAAATAAATCTGACACCTAAACTGTATGTTAAATTGTCCGCTGAATCCAAATATGAAGTCAGAATTGTCAAAAGTAGAGCAGTTTAAAAAAAAATTGCAAAAATTCATATAAATGTTCATAAAGCTTGAAGTTGTGTCTGTCATTTCTTGACTAATCTTCACAAACGACCCATGCTTATTTTTGTAATTTTATTACCTTTCACTAAAAAGAAAGAAAAACATAATCCGGTTTTGAAAATATTTGCATTTAAGGCACATAATCTTTTTTAAAAACACAGATAACGATAACTATTCTACTTTTGACAATTCCGACTTCATATTCGGATTCAGCGGACAATTTTACATAAAGATTTGGTGTCAGATACATTTGATCAAAAAACTGCCACGTAGTGTTATTTGGAAGAAAATAAAAATCATTTTAAAATATTCAGTCAAAACACTACAATTATAAAGTCCGGTTAACAAAACTGAAAAAGAAATTTGTTTTAAAAATCAAGAAAAAGAGTTAAAGTCAAATAAAGGAAATTTTAACTTTTCCCTATTGATATAAATCAAGGTATTTGTTTATAACCTTCACCAAAGGTAAAAAGGCATATACATATAAGTTTTTCATTTTGTTTTTAACTTCCACAATTTTTACCCCGTAAGAGGTATTTATTCTGTAGTCTCATAAGAAGAGAAGTTCAAATCCGGTTGACCGTTCGTTTGTTGAAATTGGTTTTCCGAAGACCCCAGATATAAAAGGGTTGGTATATATTTATGTCAGATATGCCCATCTAAATTTTGCTATTCAGCCAGATCAGTCCATAAATGACTAAGATATGAGCAAAAAACTAAGACTGCCTCTAATTTTACCCATCAATACCTTGCTGTTGTTGTTTCTTTATTCGTTTTTTTTTTTGTGTAAAACTAAAGAACGGCATGAGCCAAATTTTCCAAATTAGGTACCTGCATCCTTGATATCAATTAGGGTGTTGAATTAATCGGGTTTTATTTTTGTTCGATTAAACGATTAATCGATATATTGCATTTTTTAATTATTCGATTAAACGAATAAAATTTAAAAATGTATCGATTAATCGAATAATTCTAAATCCAGAAATTTTATGAATTACGAGATTTTTTTGATAATTAGTACTTTAGTAAAATCGATTTTAAAAGAGTCTCAAAAGAGTTTCAAAAAAATCCAAAGTTATAGGACTCCATTCCATCCTCTGCTATGCTTCTGCAAATAATTTCCTCTAGAGAATCGATCAAACTATCTTGTTTAAAATATTTATTCATTGTACAACTTTGTAGCCCCTTTTGATTTGATTTGTTGGTGGAGCATCTTATTCAAGTTCTATGTTATAGTCACTGTGTAAGTGGTAAATTAGTGAAGTTGTTGAAGAATATTTACCTTAATACATTTTGGAAACCTGTTACATTTAGCATTATTAGATTTTTCCTTCGAACAATATTTTTAAACCAAACTCATTCAAAAGAGAGAAACTCATAAACGTTTTTGTTAAAAAAGACGGGCGTGTTATAGATATCAAAATGAAGTGGATTTAAAATTGAGCCAATTTTTAAAACGACCCTGTAATGAAAGTTCAAAAATATTCGATTTTATCTGCTTCATTCTATAAGTATTTCACTTCATTTCGATTTCTAGAACATACTCGATAAATTAATATAAATCTTTTTCGTTTTTTTCTTTTGTGAAATAAATAACTAAATTCTGTTCAAAAAATGTATCAAACATATAAGCTGAATTACTAAATTACGGCGCTTCGAAATATGGCCCCAAAAAAAATAAATTAAAATTGACCCCAAAGTTGGGGCTATTTTTCATAATGCAATACGGAACCATTTTTTTTAATGAAAAATTACCCCAAAAAAAATGAAAAATAACCCTAAAAATAAAATGAAATATGACCCTGAATTTGGGGTTATTCTTCATTATGAAAAATCACCTCAAATTTTATAATGAATTTGAACCCCAAAAAAGAACACAAAGAAAGTTGCATTAAACATTTTCGGTGGAGTTCATACGCCCGAAACTAAAAATCACAAATTTAGAATCCCGATTTCAAAATCCGGATAATTATACAGTGGTACAACGAATACTGGCTTCGCTAACTAAAGCTTCTCTATATAGCCGGCCTTCGGCCGGGTGAAATAATTTTCTTCTCTTTGATATAATGAACACTGGCTTCGCTCACTAAAGCTTCACTACATTGCCGACCCTTGGCCGGGCGCAAGGATTTTCTTTTCTATGGTATAACGAACTCTGGCTTCGCTCAGTAAAGCTTCTCTTAATAGCCGGCCTTCGGCCGGTCTCAATGATTTATTCCTCTATGGTATAACAAACACCGGCTTCGCTTCTCTGCATAACCGGCAAGGATTTTCTCTACTTTGGTATAAGAATTCGAGTTTTTTATACTATCCCTAGAAACTTTTACATAGAATTTTATAAAATTTGTGTAAAAATGTTTGGGGTGATTTTTCATTTCTTAAAATTTGCATTTTTTATTAGTAGACGAAAAATTGCCCCAAAGTAAAAATTTCGATTTTATTTGGGGCCAATTTTCATTCCTTGAGATTGGGGTCATTTTTCATTCCACTTAAAATGCAGAAACACCCTAACGAAAAAATGAAAAATAACCCAAAAAAACAAAAAAATTGCGCCAAAATTTGTCTCATGTAAAATTTTGGGGCCGTTTTTCATTTTACTTTTGGGGCCATATTTCCTGGGGTCATTTTGCGCACCGCCCTAAATTACACTAAACATGATTAAAACTTTAAAAAAATATATACATTTAACAGGAATACTATTTATTATTATTCGATTAATCGGTATAAATTCTTCAATTAATCCTTTAATCGATATTAGCAATTTCAAATTAATCGAACAATTAATGTTCTAAACTTGTTCGATTAATCGAACAACAATAAATCGACTGAACACCCTAATATCAATACAAAACGTCTCCTAAAAATTTTTGGGATTAAAGAAGTTGGCGTGGCACTTCCCATACAAATACTTTATATATTTCATTGTATATAGAGAACGAATAAACCCAAAGTTTGCAAATTAGGTTCAAACATCTCGGTTATCAATACAAAGCTTCCTACAAAATATGGGCAGGATTGGAGAAGTGGGCATACAAAATAGTTTTTTTTTCTATTTTAAGAACAACAGGAGAAATAGTGTCCACAAAGCTGGGCTATTAATACACATCCTCTTTAAAAATATGGGCGGGATTGGAGAAGTGGGCGTGGCGCAAAAATTGTTTTTTCTATATAAAGAAGCTTTAGTTAGCGAAGCCAGTATTCGTTTTACCACTGTATAATTACGTCAGAAGTACATGCGCATGTGGCTTTTTACATTTCGTGTACTATAGACTTAATACCAATTTTTATGTAAAAACTAGGTAACTCCATAAATTTTTAAGATAACAAGATAACTTCATAGTTGCATATAATATTTTTTTTATATGCATACATTAAGTTTATTTTTTTGACTAGTCTAGTTTCATTTCGCGCGTTGCAAGTATTGAGGCTGTTTTATTATTTTTTTTTTTTTTTTTTGTACAATGTTATTATTTATAGATGTTTATTCTCGTAGTCAAAAGATATTAGTGAAAAAGACACATAGGCTCTTATGTATTGTTGAACGAAAGAAAGTCAAAAAGTAAAAGTTGAGTTAGGCTATTATTCCAAATTAAATAAAAAACTTTCGATGAATCCTCTTTGAACTATTAAGGGTTTCGCTGAGTGCGAAAGTACATTTGGAAGTGTCAGATTGGCTCCAGTTTTTGAGATATACCGTTATTTAAAAAATGGAGAAGGTTGCACAACATATATTCGCGTAACTCAAAAACGGTTTAGTTTATTGAAATTACTAAAAAAAACCGAATCCCCAATAAAATTTCATCCTAGACGCTGCAAGGGCCAAATTTAAGAATTTTATTAAACCGCCATAAATGTATGGTTGAAATTCTTAAATTTGGCTGCTACAGTGCCTAGGATGCTCCTAGATGGGTCGAATGTATGACCAAACCCATTTTTTTTTATCTCACTCATTTATTTCTAACATACCTACGCGCTATCTCAATTGCTTAAGGGGGCTCCCATACAAAATAGTCAATACATATTAGAAATATATTGGAGAAAAAGCCCCATAACTGCCAAGGAATCGCACCTAGGGGGATAAAATGTATGACCGACCTCCATTAGTTTTTTTGTTCTTAACATTTTCTTAAAACATACAAGCCATATATCTCCACCCTTTAGGGGGCACCCATACAAATATTGCGTTTATTGAAATTCTTAATTCGACTTTTGTGAATAAAATCAAAAGTTGGTAACAGATTTTAATCACTTATAGCTTGTTTTGTTTGCAACTTCGTTTTTTATAAGTCTGCAAAATTTATGAATTTTTATAAAACAAAAATTTCGAAATTTTGGCAAAAAAATTATACTCTCTTAAAGGAAATTTTATTGGGGAATTTCTGTTTTTTTTAGTAATTTCAATAAACTAAACCGTTTTTGAGTTACGCGAATATATGTTGTGCAACCTCCTCCATTTTAGAAATAAAGGTATATCTCAAAAACTTTCAAATGTACTCTCGCACTCAGTTCGAAAAGGATTCATCGAAGTTAATTTTTTCGACTATCCCAGTGTTATTATTCTTTGACACAATTTTTCAGTTCCAACTCTCCTGTTGAGTTAGGTTGTTATTCCTTTATAATAATTCATAAAGTTTAAAGAATAACGACTTAAGTTAATTTAGGCAATAGTGAAAAAATAATGTTTACAATTCGTCAGCTTATTATTGGTTTGGCGCATATCATGCTAATTTCACCATGCCGATATGTTGTAATCCTGAATTGACTTAGGCGTTTATGCCAAAACAGTAATTTAGAAAAATAACTTAAGCTTTTATGTTTTTTAGGTTATAGGAAGGCATATAACAGACACAAAAATTAAAAATTTACAGCAAATAGATTTAGACTCGCTGAATACGATGGTACTCATAACTCAATTGTGTCCTAAGGTGAGTTAAGCTATTATGGATTGTGACCACAGATATAAGAATAAAAGGAAATAAATATTTTTTATGGAAAAACTGCGTAATTACATTTTTTCGTAAAAAAAACGGTTTAATTAATGTGCTGAGAAAAATAGTAAATGTTTTGCCACAAATGATTAATAAAGTTGCCTTAATTTAATTTACCTACAAAAAAAAAGTTGCCAACCCAATGAAAAAATTTAATAACCTTAAGCTAAAAAAGAAAATAATTATGTACAAAAAATAAATATATAAATCTAGGACAACAGCTTTGTGATAAATGCCAATTTGCTGGTTGAAATACTGCGTGTGAAACAGAGCATCAAAGTGTTAAAGGAAAAAAGGAACAATCTAAACGAAACAAAAAACAAAGATAAAGTGTTAAACGCTGCAGGATATCACATCAAACTACAGATTTTTATGCTTTATTTCCCCTCGTTATATTTTTTTCTTAACCTTATTCTAAGGACCTCCTTTCGACTTAAAACTACTGCAAATACTACAGATACATTTTTAATAGATTGTTTATTGTGGAAATAAAAATAAAAATTTCACTCATTTGCTGCAACATCGTCACAACTTAAAAATATTAGTTTTACAGAAAACGAGTTTAGAGTTGTTAATTTATACACAACATCATGGAAAAAGAAAATTGTAGACTTCCCTTAAGAGTTGAGTTTAGAGTATCTTCATATGAAATAATTACCACTTTATAAAAAACCTGATTTATACTTGGAACACAATTGAGTCGTATGAACGTAGGACGTTACGCCGTAAATTTTTCGAAACACGCTTCACTTACCCACAATGATTTCCTGATTTCTTTTCAAAATTGTATCAAAAAATTCCAAATTTATTCAAATTATGGTTAATTTTTCCAGCCTTTTGGCATCAACAGGGAAACCAGAAATATGCAATTGCATGTTTTTCCTTGTGCGACTAATGAAGGCAGAAACAATATATTTATCCGTTTTAGAGCTTTTTATGAATTTTGGCATCGATTTGTTAGTGCATATTTTTGCATATTTTACCATTTGCAGCATATTTTAGTTAAAAGAGCCTTTTTGCAGCATTTTTTAGGTTTAAAGCGCATATTTTGCCTTTTTAATGCATATTTTGATACATATTCAATTTTTTTAGATGCCTACAATAGCTTTCGCAGCAAATAAAAAAAAAATTTTTTTTCGAAAATCTTTTTTTCTTAATTTTTACTCTTAAATTGTAAGACAAAGCAGGTTGTCATTAAAAATAAATGTTATGCGATTTGTATCTAGACCAATCTTTTAGTATTCCGATTGATTCAGAATCACTTTTTAAAGTGATCTAACGATGTCCATCCATCCGCCTGGCTGGTTGTCTGTAAATGTTAGCCTTGTGCGCAGAGTACAAGTTCCAATTTTGTAGATAATTTGATCAAATATGGACGAAGTCTATGCAAATAATTTCACATCCAAATAAGACTCTTTGTGTCCGCAAGCAATCTAATTAGGATGGTATTTAAATTAAATTCGTGCCAAAAATATTTTATATCAAATTAAATTATTTTCAAATCGGTTCACATTTGCTCAAACCTTCCGCCCTTAACTAGCTTTAAATTCCTTTTAAATGTTAACATTTGTTAACAATTTAGCGACCGTACCTAAAATCCCTTTAAGACAATGACATATGGATGTTAATATTTAGATAATATTTGGCGCAAACATCTCTTATATCAATTTTAACTTTCTTAAGTTTTTTTTTAGATTTTGATATTAAATTGTTGAATGTTGTGTCTTCAAATGAGCAATTTTAATTTTTGGGGCATATTTTTAACATTTTTCGGGGCATATTTTCCAGTTTTTACGTGTTTTTTAGAGCATATTTCTGGTTTCCCTGGTCATCAAATATTCAATTAGGAAACACACAAATAATATCATGAATTATGAAATTATGGTCGTAACCGGTGTATGATATCGAATTACGATGTAGATACGCTTTTACGTTTACGCCATCTATTGTGTGCCTTTGTAAAAGATATTATTCGTTTTAATTTGACAACGTATCTACGTCTTACGTTACTACGTTCATACGGTGCAATTGTGTTCCTACGCTTGTGTTCCTATGCATTTGTGATATTAAGTAAAAATTTGGCGATTTTTTTTACTTATGACGTTGTTGCAGCAAATGAGCAGTATGTGACTTTATACAGTTTTAACTTATGTAAATGAAATCCTGCTGAGGTGCCGTATAACACTTTAAGTACAATTCATCACTTTCTCAATGTATGGAAACACTATTTAGCAACGCCCATCACCTTCCCTCATATCATCAACAACAACAGCAATAAAACTTTTGTGACTTTTTGTGTTTTATATTGTTGCGAATATATTCAAATATGTATGTATGTATTCACAGTGTCTCCATAGATTATAAATGGCTTGTTTGTTGGTATTGTATGGACAGACCGATCAAATGGCTGTGGAACCTCAGGCTTAAGGGGGAATGCGTTGGTGGGATTCAAACGAAATGTTACAAATCAATCAATCTTCCTTTAAACAATGTGACAAATGTCACAGTTGTTTTTGTATTTTATCATTTGTTATTTCAATATAAAATGGATTCAGTAAGTCTGGGATCGGATTAAAAGCTGAATGAAATTCCATACTCAAGTATTTAAAGTAAAATTACACCCATACTTACGAACAGTTATATATGTATGTACGTATGTAACACATGTCCATGTTAGTGTATTTAACCAAAAAGAGAAAATAACAAAAACATGTTTTGCTCAATAAGCTACTAAATTGATTGTGGGAAACTAAGCAGGAGCGTTGCTCAGTAAGGGGTTGATTTAATTTTTAAAAAGAATTTTGTTTTAATAAAGAAATAAAATGGCTTTTTTTTATTTCGATATTTAAAAACGGAATCTGGATAAATTTTTCGTCATACCCATGGAAACCTTAAATATGCAATTGCATGTTTTTTCTTCTGCGACCAAAAAAGGTATAAACAATATATTTATCCCTTTAAAGCATTTGTGAATTTTGGCATCGATTTGTTATTTTTGTTTTTTGGGGCATAATTTAAACAAATTTAAGAGCATATTTTCAACTTTTTACTAAATATTTAATGCACATTAAACATATTTTTATTGCATCTTTCCGGTTTCTCTAGTCATAACTATTATATTAAATCTCTTTAAAAAAAATTTACAAAAGTTTATGTTTAACGTATAATCTGCTCTCGAAAAACAAACACAAATATTCAACTCAACATATATTAACTATGTTTTAATAATTTTCTATCTTTAATTATTTCTTTGAATTTAAGCAAAAAGGTCTTAAGTCAGAAACTGCAGTTTTTCGTAATGTTTAAGTGAAAATTTTTATTTGCTTTTTGAAGTTGAGTTTTTTCCTCAAGAGGAAATGATGACGATTCAAAGTAGTTGTGCTAGATTCAAGTTATTGATACCAAACGAAAGAGTAAAAAAAAATTAGTTAAACCTAATAAAAAAACTCAAAATGCACTTATTTGACTTAATATATTTTTGCATAAAAAATTTTACTAAAGCCTGAAACCATTTAAGTTTTCACAATTTAAAAAAAATTGATAACAAAACATGGGTTAATTTTAAATATAAGCAAATTTTTCAAATTGGAACATTAGTCCTCAAATCGTCATTTATTCTGGCAACCGTACGTGTAAATGTGTCGATGTAGCACAAACAGATTGAGGCTGTCACTGTTTTAATCGCATTTTAATAAGATAAGGTCTCAAAACTTACCGGCACACACACAGAAAAAAATCAATGTAAATTCGTTCAAAACAAGGTTGATTTTACATTTTTCAGTAGTGATTTTGCTTCATTGTTGTTTCATGTTAATTTAACATGATTTTACAATAACTTGCGAACAACATTTTTTTCTTTTAAAATAACTATAATTCATGTTAATTTAACATTGCAGTAAAGTTAGAGCAAAATGTAATTAATATTGAAATAACAATCCGAATCACGTTGAATGAAAGTTATTTAAAGTTGAAAAAACGTGAATTTCATGTAGAATCAAATTGGTTGGAGTTGATATAACAGTGTGAAGACAACATATGCATTTATTTAAGAATAATTTAAAACACTTACCCCTGTAACACATGTTTCACTTATTTTGTATCTCCTTTGTTAACAGAAGCATCAGCAGAATGGCCCGATATCGTTTTCGTCATCATTCTACTTTGAAAACTTGATGTACTATTTAACTAAATAATTTTAATTAAAAGAATACGGGAATTGTCTTCTTTTTATAACATATTTTAAACATGAAAATAAAAAGATGTACATACCTAAGTGTGTATGCATGTTAATTAAACAAGTTAAACTTTTGATTTAAATATAAAACAGGTTTTTATGGATTCAATATTGAAGAATGTTATTTTAACAGTGAATAATATTAAATAAACGTGATTTAAGATTATTTTAATATTTTTGATTTAAGATTAATATGAAATAATGATAAATTTAATTAAAGGGCATACTTTTGCAGAAATTTACCATGATTCTCAATCAACATTTCGCAATGTTATTTTAACATTGGTATTTTTTTCTGTGTGCACAAAGAAAAAACATGGTTGGGGTAAACATATTCTAAGAGCAACATACCCAGTAAAAAATATTTGGGTTTCTTGAAACACTTAAGAGAAAAAGGCCATAATCGAGCGCTTCAATAAAAGAGCTTTTTAAAGCAGTAAATGATATAGAATAAAATACACAAAAAAGCTGCTATTTTAGTGCTGACAATGAAGAAGGTTGCAAACCGAAAAAAATAAAAATATGCGTCAAAGTTATTTACGGGAATACAAAATTTATTATTAAGATTTTTGTGTGACGTGCTAAATTCCCAATTTTTCATATTTGATAAATACACTGAAATTTATTGTTGAGGGAAAGCTAGCTTCTATGCGCATTTCACTGGTTGCTTAGGCCGGATCATCAGGAAACCTTTTCCAAAGATTTTAGAAAAGCTAAAAATATTATACAAATAAAACCCTAAAGCGAATAAGAATTTTAAACACTCAAAGTCTTACTTGTAACAATATCAAAGCTTAAACAAAACACCAACAATAAACAGTGAGTTTATCTTTTCTTGCAAAAAGGCATTTAGGAGTGCTTTGTTTGCATGTTAAAAGAAGCGCTTATTTTCAGCAGAAAATAGTCCTCCAAACCGGGAACACCCCATACAAAAATCCGGCATCCCATCAGCAGGTTTGAAGCGATTTGTGGTATTAATTCATACACAAAACCTGATCCTTTTGAAGCACATTTTTAACTGGGATATTATGTAAGATTTATGATTGTAGTCACCACATTACGATTATTATTGAATCATATTATGACCAAATATATTCGCAATATTACATCATAATATTTTTCCCTTAATCATATTATTATCCTGTTAATCATACTAAGTTAAGAAGTACACATATTATTATCAGGTTAATCATAATAAGTTATAATATTATTTTCATGTTAATCATAACAAATTTGGAAGCAATAATATTATGATACAGTGGTGATGGCACAACAATAAAAAAAAATTAATTTTTTTGCAGCGATTTTTTTTTGTGGCACTTTACAATTTTTTTTAATGTTTATTAGGGTATTAATTTAATCGGGCTTTTGCTTTAATCGGTTAATCGCTCGATTAATTAACTGAGGTTTTGGTTTAATCGGTTAATAATCGGTTAATATTGCTATTGATCGGTTAACCGATTAATAAAGTTTTGTTATAAATTAAGTAATTTCAATAAATAAAAATGCAAAAATTATTTATTATTTGGAGTTTATTAGTGAAAAAAAAAAACAATAACATAACAAACAAAACAATTCTTGGACTAAAATGAGCAAACAAAGAAAATTCAATACTAATTAATACATATGGGCATTCCCACAGAATGTTCTACCAGGATGAAAGAATAGAATGTTGGTAAGCATCGTCTTTCATTGTTTATTATTATAAAAAAAGTATGTTTTTATAAAAGAATGGTTTTTATAGCATATCTCAGCTGTTTACTTGAGGAAATTGGGCTGGAAACTGGAAAACTTTATATTTTTTAAAACTGCATCTAAAGACATTTTTATACAATTATTTTACATGCAAAAAAAAATGTTATGTTTGGACATTTTCTTCACAATCTCTCCATTACAATCAATTGTAAATTGAGTATTAGGCTTTTGTTAAGGAAATTTTAAGATATTTTAGGGAAAATTCATGATGATAATAATAAAAAAAAACATATGGACCCCGTACGTTCGAAAAATAATTTGGTTTAAATGTTTAGCATTTAAGCGATTATTTTCTTTAGATTTGTTATATCTTAACTTGGAGAAAAATTCTTGCATTTTATCGAAGATGTTAGAGAAATCCAAAGCAATCCATAATACAGAATATCTAATTTCTCAGTCTTTTTCCTGGATTTCTCTAAACATATAAAATCTTCCATTATGCCATTATAGTACTGTTTTAATTTTTTTTAAATTTTGATCACTTCTAATTGTTTCGGTTACTATCGAGAGTTTCTTCTGTTGTCAGGCCATCATCTGGCATAGCTCAGCACCGCACATTCTTCAAAAAAGTTTATTTCCGAATCCCTTAGTTTCTGTACTGTATCTTAAGAATGTATTGCTAGAAGAAAATATATTGTATGAAAAAATATTTTCTGAACACATACCTTTTGAATATGAGACGAAACAAATAATAAAAAACACAAACAAATTTGTTATAATACTACAAAAAATTCAAAATTTTGTTATATCGGTTAATCGGTTAATCGACTGAAATTAACCGGTTTAATCATAAATCGAAAAAACGCAATTTTAAATTAACCGATCAGTTAATCGGGTAGTAATTAATCAGTTAACCGAATGAATACCCGATCAGTTAATCGGGTAGTAATTAATCAGTTAACCGAATGAATACCCTAATGCTTATACAATTTCTTTATTTATTACATTTTCTTTAAAATTGTTTTCTTAATTTGTATTTTTTTTTTTTTTTTTGTTTAATTGTTGAACCACTTACTAACAAATAATACGATAAGCATTAGACGCCTGCACAAGTGGATTTGTACTTAAAAAGTACATATGATCTAGCAAAGCATGAACACTTACTCGAACTATAATAAAAAACATGGTACATGTTTTTGAGAACAACAAAATAAGCAAGTAACTATTGGTTGTTACTCGACTTTGTTTGTGCTTCCTAACCACTTGTTCGTTTTTCTCTCCCACTTGACCATTCATAAAACGAAAGGTCGAGTATTATGCGACAGCCAAACTTCACTAGGTACCACGTGAAGTTTTGCAAACATTAAAAACAAAAAATATTGTCTTTATTTAGATCATTTAGATTTTTATTTATTTATAAATATTTAAAAGTGAAATTTATTTGCAATAATATTTACTTGTATATAAAAAAATATTTAGGCTAAATTACACAAAAAAATTTCTAATTATCCAGTCTTAAGAAATAAATTTTTGTCTAATTTTTTGGAAATTACACAAATTTAATACAAGTACCACATGAAGTGACCATAATTTTATAGGTACTTATTTTTCGTTGTACCCATATTTCATCTTCGACTGCTGTATGTTAGTATTTATAAAAACATCAATCACTTCTCTTCACTTTTTGCGCGTTACTATATTCGACAGCGAGTTTCACATGTGAAGAAAAAAGTTACTCGTTGCAGACCTCTAATAGGCATATGTAAAACAAACGACACAACTGATGGAAAATTAATTTACAAATGGCGCTAACAACATATTATTATTAAATTAAAAATATTTTGATTGCATCTTAAACATATCATGATAAATGTATAGAAAGCTATCATGTTAAAGCTATTAAATTTACCATATGCTCTGTATAAATTCCACTCTCGGAAAATATTTTAGTACGCACAAACGAATAATTCTATTATGGTAAAAACTAGTCTGTCATAGTTTTATTAGATACGAAATCACTCTACAAAATTTCGAAGAAGATCGGTCCATAATTTATCACAGGCGCCATATAAAGCGTCCCTCCAAAAAGCACTTTAAAAAGTATAATTTACTATTGTATTGAAATTAAGTCTAAGTTCGGTTTTTTCAATACAAGATATCACTCTACCGAATGTTGCGATGAACGATCAATAATTTACGATAGGTCCAATAAAAAATCCACTCCTGAAAATCCCTTTAATCCGCCTTATTGAATTTTTGTAACAAATTACAATCATTATTTGACATTTTGAAAATGAATAATACGCCTTACATCGCAGCTTACTGTATGAAAAGTTTTAGTTTTAAGACCCCACATAAATCCCGCTCCTGATATGTTCGAGCTCCCGGTGGAGAGTAGCAAGGATCCGGCACAGCCAAAGATAGTCATCTTACTTGTTTAATTTGATAGCTACGCCCCTGGCAATTACTCCTTTTATTTGTTTTTTTATATTTATGTATCTATTTATACAGGGCATTTTATTTTATTATTTGTTTAATGACAGATTCAAAGTTAAACTGATAAAGAGGAAAATAAAGTATTTTTTCTAAATCATCATATAATTTATTATATTAACACCCAGTGGCATGACAATGTTGATTTGTTAATTTATTGCGAATAAATGTATTTTAAAGCAATTAGGGTGACCAGAAATTAAAATAATTTAAAAAAAAATTGCTCAAAAACATTCAGGGGTGTTCTAGAAATCGAAAACGCAAGAATTTGGAAGTTAATTTTAATACACTTTTAAGCAAATTATATTTTTTTAGTTATAAAATTCTGTTTAATAGAGAAATATTTGTCATAAAATTCTTTTACTACAGAAATCTTATTAAAAAACGACGTTTTAAATTCTTGCGTTTTGCGTTTTCGATTTCCAGAACATTCCTGATTATTTTATCTTAATTTGTTTATTTTTAATTAATAAATTAAAAGTGAATTACGCAGAAAAAGTTAATTTTTTGATACGGTCACCTCTAACAAAACTATTCTTAAATGAAAAATTTTTAAACATATTATGATTACACAGAAAAAATTATTGCCGAATTATTTTCAAACAAACGCTTGTTTGAAAATCATTTTAATATCTATAAATTTTTTTACTGACTCAAACAATTATTTTGTTTGATTTTTATTTAACCAACAAAAATGTAGACAACTCTTCAAAAATATAATAAACGCGTTATTTGTGTCAAGTTTTCATAATTTTGTATGAAATATTTAACGCTCCTTAATGTTATCGTTTTTTTGCATTTTTTATTTGATCGTAAGCAACACTTCTTAATGTGAAATATAAGAACTACAACGAAAAACACATGCAGTCTATTTTTGGACGCTTTAAAAAAGTACAGCAATAAGAAAAATGATAAAATAGCGTGACGAGGTTTGTAGTAAAAAAACAACAAAAACAATAGCAGGTAAAAAAACCTTTCATTTTTTTTAAACAACAGAAAAAACACATAATAAGAAACAAAATAAATTTTTGGTTGGTTTCAAAGTTGGTAAAAAAAAAACAAAATCCCGTATTCAATTTTTTCAAATAATTTGTTTAAATACATCAAATACAAAAATAGAAGAATGATGGCGGAAAACATATCGAGTCGGTCTGCCGCCGTTTTTGGTTACATTTCTTCTTCATTAGCAAAGGAAAGGATAAAGCAACAATGAGTGATGAAGAAAAACACTGTGAGTATAAATATGACTTCGTTCAAAAATTATTCCAACAAAAAAATGTGTCTCAAAGCCAGCCGGCCGCTCTGCTCTGCTTCATCATCGCCAACAGTGCTTGCTTGTGCCAAAACTTTTTTGTTTGATTCAGCAAAATTATTTGTTTGAAATTTATATGAATTTCAGTAAACTTTTTGTTTGATTCTGTAAAATTATTTGTTTGAAAAAATCGGCGTTTTTTTCAATAACCAAAATGCCAATAAATTGTTTGAATATGCGAATTTGTTTGTAGGACCGATTTTAGACAAAAAATTGTTTGATTCTACAAATTTTTTGTTTGAATTGGAAAAATAATTTTTTCTGTGTACTTTAACCATGTCGTTGTCACCGGCAACGATATATTGTTTAAATTATCCCTCCACTAAGAAGCAGCATGTTATTGCTACAAAACAACTATATATTATAAGTGGCAAACATATTATTGCTATTATTAACAATAGTTTGTTCGAAGATAACCATAATATGATTTTAGCTTCTTAAAGAAGGCCTAAATTTAACATAATATAGTTGCCGATGACAATGATATGATTTAAGCTACCACATAGCTGGCTTAATATTACAATGTTGTACGTCTCATTGTCTCATTTTATTTTGATTTTCTGTTAGTAATTTTTTAGGGCTGTTTAATAAAGTGTTGATCCAGAGACGGCATCACGTTCTTGGCTACCTTGTTAACGTCTTGTTGCGTTACTTTATTAAGATAAGAATAAAAAAAAAACAAAGAAAGTTATAAATTTAATTTTCTTCATATTTTTTCTCTTTCACTTACAACTTTGTAATATTAAGCCAGCGATATGTTTAAAATTTTCCGCAAAAAATTATTTTGTTAGAAAATATGTTTTTTCTGCGTGGGGGTTAGTTTGTTTTCAAAACTATTTAAATCTGTTTTGATTTAGTTTTAATTACATTCGAACACCCTGACATTACTTTTACGACCACACACACAACAAACACATTTAAGGACGCCAACACAGAAAACCCGTTCCTACCAAAAACTCTAAACAAGCCAAGCAGTTCGCAAAATAATTTAATATCTTTTTAGTCAAAAAAAAAAAAAAAAAAACTTAGATTAAATATTTAAGATTTTACCTTATCTTTATTTTTAAATCAAAATAAGCATTTTATTATCATTAACACATTGTGGCTTTTACAAAATAGGCTAATAAATCTACAGCAGGGATGGACAATTAGGTTATACAACTTTGCATATTTGCTATTTAAATCGCGTTTTAGAACGATAATTATATTAAATCATTATTCCTTAAAACGTTTCCTTATCTCTGTTAAACTGCAACTTTCTTATTCATCAAAATTTTTGTGCAGAAAAAACTTTCTTGACCTGGACGTCCTTTTATTTGTTGGTGCTAAAAGGGTTTGTTCCTTATTTTATACCCCGTGACATACACTGTTAAATTGTTGAGGGTGTCTTTACCTTCTAACCTAACATTTCCTAAGTTGTTGTAAAGCAATTTTCACCTTAACGGTAGATATAATACTAAGAACGTTGGTGGGTATCTTGCCGTCCTGTAGTACAAAGTTAAAAGCAATTAATAAGAGATTATTGTGCAAAATTTTATTTTGATATTTTAAGTCGATGGGTTTAATTTAATATGGCTCACAGTTGTAGATCACAACACGTAGATAAAAAATATGTTTAAATATGGTCACCTCAAACAACACTATTTTAAAAGAAAATTGTAAACATATTATTTTTAAATTTATTGATACCGACAACAATATTATGGTTAAATTAGTCTTCTATCAAGACGCCACAAACGCAAAATATTTGAAAATCAAGTATATGAACATATATACATATAAAAAGTTGTTCGCCAGCAGGCATATTCTCCAATTCTATTGCCCTTTGGTAAAATGTTGTAAAATGCTGTACTGTTCTTGCACAGTCAAATCTATATATATAAAAATAAGTTGCATTGTGTTAGTAATTGATGTTCTCTGTAATGCGTGAACCGATTTTGTTTCTGCATGGTCACGTGGAAGGTGACGTCAATACAAAGGTTTTATGTATCAACGGTCTTCAAATGTGTATTAGTTCGCGAGTTATCGCCATTTTATTGAACACTGAATTCATTCCAAAACATGTATTTTTTTTTTTTTTTGCATGGAAATTTTTCGAATTTGACTTAATATTTTGAAAAACTGAAATTCAATTGGTTCTTAAATGCATTACAATTCGATTTTAGTCAAACCATTACTTTAATTTAGCTACTTATCTATTGTAAGTCACATCTTCATGAGTTATAGCCATTTAAGTGAACACTGCTTTGATTTCGAAACATGTATTTTTTCGTGCATGAAAATTTTGAAAATTTAAGTTAATATTTTGAGAAACTGAAAGGCGTCTCTCTTCTGGCATTGCAGCCACTTTGTTAGATGGTGGTCGCACAGCACATTCTGCTTTGAAATTGTCATTGAATTAACAAGTTAATGAAACTCCGACATGTAACGTTTCAAAAACATCTAGAACTGCTAAATAATTGAATCGTTGCGGTATCATTATTTGGGATGAATGCATTATGGCGAATAAGAGGCATTGGAAAGAACAATAAAACCCCTTCGAGGGAATTCAGAGTTATTTGATGGTGCCTTGATTTTATAGATGCTTTAAGTCTTCATGCTTATGGAGATTTGTAAAAACATTGAAACTCACTACTAACGTTCGTGTTCAGTTCCAGAATGATCCATCTGTTGATAAGTGCTCTAAGCAATTACTGAAAATAAGGAATGGTGCAATGCCTGTTAATGACACTGGATTGATAACATTGCCACATGATTTTTGCCATTTCGTTCAATCAAAAGAGTAATTGATTGAACGTGTGTTCCCTAACATAGCACGAAAATATACATGCCGTACATGGTTGAGTGACAGAGCAATTTAAGCGGCAAAGAACAAGTGAGGTTAGTGAATTATATATGGCTATGCAATCAAAGATTTCTGGCGAATTGGTTTCGTACAAGTCCGAGGATACTGTTACCAAGAAGAAGATGCTGTAAATTATCCAACAGAAATTTCGTTGGATTAACCAGGATTGCCTCCGCATAATCTCCAATTGAAAGTTTGAGTCACTATTATTTTGCTTCGCAATATCAATCAATCCCGTTTGTGTAATGGCACAAGACTTGCTAATTAAAGGTTTAGGGCTTATGTAATTGAAGCTTCTATTTTAACTGGAAAATTCAAAGGCGACATATCCCAATGACTCCGTTTGATATGCCATTTAAATTCAAACGACTTCAGTTTCCTGTTCGGCTGGGGTTTGCGGTTAATATTAATAAGGCGCAAGGCCAATCATTAGGAAATTGTGGAGTGAATTTAGAGTATCCAGCTATCATAGACAGTTGTATATAGCTTGTTTGCGCATTGGCGAACCATCGGTTTTGTTTATTTACACCGAAAATGAAAAAACAAGAAATGTTGTGTACCACAGAGCATTACAATAAAAGCCATTTATCACTGATTGAAATTAATTCGAATTGATTTCTTATATTCTTTTTTGCACTACGAAGTGTGCAGGGGTTCGGTAGTGTGGTTATAAAAGACTTAGCTCGTCGATAGTACCTTATAAATAAACAAGACGTTGTTCGCAAACACCAGGCGGACACACATTTGGTATACTTATATGGGTTTTTGTGTGTGTTTTTATTTTGGACCATATATACTAAATTGGATTCAACATTGGGCTATAAGGAGCCAATCTAAGAAGAGTAGCAGATGAATTTTCAAAAATTATTTCCATTTGGCTATGACATGGTGCATTATCACACACAACAACTAAATCTTGTAAGAGGTTTCCTAATTTCTCCCATCGATTCATTAAGCTGTTAACTCACTCTCTTCCGTCTTGCATTTTGGATGATCCTCGTTTTCACGTCATAAGAATAACTCCAGAGGATTAAATTGCACTGATAAAGTTGAAATTTGGACCTCGGGAAGATGGTACGTGTATAGTACGAGTACGAGTTCTTCTGCAGAGCAAATTAAAATTTGTTAAGTCAATCAATAAGTTATTTGTTTTCCACTTTGAATGAAATTATTTAAATATTAAAAATATTACAATAAAAATATCTCAATAGTAATTTGTTTTTTCCTAACTTCAATTTATATTTACTGAATATTAATTTGTATTTTCAGATCCGTAAAAGAAGTGTACCCAAGTTTATGTTTTGAATATACATAGTTTGAAAAATGTACTTGTGTTAACTTTATTAACCTTAAATGACCACTGCAACCTTCCGACTTACTGGGATTTGAAAGCAAAAGTATCTACCAAATGAATTCAAAAGTATTAATGTGTTTGTTCTTTACCGATTGTGTGCGTTTGCAATACGGAAAAGGATTTTAGTTTTATTTCAACCACCAAACGATTGTGTTCATGAGTAAGTAGCAAAAAAAGGCTTGTGTGTGGGTATGATAGTGCGAGTATTTAATTTGTTGAAAGTATCTAAAAACTGTTTTATTTGTAATATAATATTTAACATCTCACTTTGATTACTTAAACACCCTGCAAATAATAGGACCAGTCCAAACACGCGTGTAAAATGTAGCCCACAAGGGACTAGGACTAGTCCAAAAGTAACCCAAAAGTATGGAAAAAGCATGGTATATTTAACCCAGCTTTGCATTATAAAGGAGTAGTCGTAAAACTACTCCATGGTATACTCAAGAGGATTAGTTTTGAAGTCGTTTAAAAACGAAAACATGTCGTTAAAAAACGAAGACATGTCGTCTCACTACAAACACTTTTTAACAATGACATGATCCATGCTTGAATTACATTGGAGCAATCCATGGAGTAGTCCTTTTCATCAAAATGGATCAGGTAGTCCAATATTATTTGCAGGGCAAAGACAGAAACACACACACACACTTATTAGTTCTAGTTGTCATAATATCCTTCTTCAGTACACAGTAAAAATGAGAAAAAAAATTATTGTTTTTGTTTGTGCTTCAAAGTAATAATATTTATTGCAGCGATTCAAAAATGTTATAATTAAATAAACAAACTTAATTTTATTTATTTCGGCAAAATTAAATTATGCGTTATTGTGAAATTTATATTTTTTAAATTGAATGTTTGTATTATTTGTTTAAATAACATTTTCACTAACGGATTTTAAGTAAATTTAAAATAATTAATGTTTGTTTAGTTATTAAGCTTGGCCTATTTAATTTTAATTAAATGATATAATTAAATTTTATATGCACGGTTACAAGGTTAATGTTAATGGCATTCTTCTGCTTAAAAATAACCAATTGATGTTTAAGCTATTTATGCTATAAAATTGATGATTTGTTAAATGAAAAATATTGTACTAATGAACGGCTCCACGAAAAGCCCCCCAATGAAATAACGCCCAGGAAATAGCCCCCAATGAAGTAATCCCCAAAACTTTTTGGCTTAAAAAAAAATCATGTGTTTACTTTTTGGGAATTATTTAAAGTTTTTGCCTAAATAAATCACTGTGCTATGTTGCAAAACTATTTTTTTTTCTCTATCTGACTTAACTTAACCCTTTAAACCTGAAATTTAAATAAAATGGGAAATGGGATTTAGCACATTTAAACGAAACCTTGCTGATTAATTTTTTGACTCCCAAAAAAAACTTTGATAACTTAAATAAAATAAAGTAATTTGTTTTTAGTTTTGTTTTTTCTTTACGCATTGACAAGTACATTTAGAGTTGAGAGAAAATCAACCAATTGTAGTTGGGACTGTAAGAAAAGATAAACACACTGTTTATTGTTGTTGTTTTTGTTTAAGCTTTGATATTGTTAGAAGTAAAACTGATGTTAATAATTCTCATTCGCTTAACAGTTTAATTTGCTTAATATCTTTAGTTTTTCTTTGGCTGAAGTTTCCTGGTGATCTGGCCTTAGCAGCCAGTGAAATGCGCATGGAAATAGCTTGTCCCATCAACAATAAATTTCAGTTTATCAATAGTATGAAGAAGTGGTGTAACCTTAGAATACTTATTAGGAGATAATGAGGAGTTCACACTACTCTTCCACTATAGTACTTGGTTGTAACGGCCCGTGCAAAAACTATGTTTCTAGCGCCATTTGTTTTGGATACAAACAGCTGGCTTACTCGACTATTGCACTGTAAAAAACAGTGCAAAGAACATATCTTACACCAGAACCGTAACCAAATTAAATTTTTACCACTTCTGCGCTAATAGGCTCAAATGGGAATTTAGAACATTTAAACGAATCCTTGTTGATTAAAAATGTAGTTTGCAAATTATTTGTCTTTTTGCTTCAAAGTTCTGACTAGAATGATTTGTTCTTCCCCGCTATCTCAATCATTCAATTCAATTGGAACTGTTATACTGAGAATTAAAATTTTTGCATCGTCACAGCGTGAAGTAAATACGTTTTGTTCAATATTAATTTTTTCTGATGACCGTCTGTAGGCGTTTTTTTAATGTTAAAACATATAATTTTTATGCAGTTTATACTGAACAAACCTTTAGCTCGAAAATCCCCAATTTGACTGATCGATTTGTTGTATAGAAAATATATTGAAAATATAATTTTCATGTTAAAAAAAAAACAACATTGTTGCTCTTGTTAAAGAAGCTCTGTTAGTTCTTCTGTAAAAAATAAACATTGAAAATGGAATTTTTTGTTTAAAAATTTTTAAAAAAGAAATTTTAAAAGTATCAACCGTTAAATATCCTCCACACCTAAATATCGCCGATATATCGGTTTTAAATTCGTAACAGTCCTAGTTTGTATATCCTATACACAAGTGTTAAAGGTGTATATGAATTTGTCATGTCGTTTGTAATTTCTACTATCTTGATCTTAGTTACACCAAATAAAGTATATATTGTTCCTACCATGTCAAACAAGCCAATATGCAAAATGGGTTTTTTCAGATTCTTTACCTCGATCCTGCATTTGTACGATACATACTGTGGCAAAATCTTTTAAAAAGTTCATAGGAAAAATTAAAAATGTCCACTCTTAATGACGCACTGATTTTGAGAATATAATTGAAAAGGTATTTTCCCTCTCCTGAACGTACCGATTTGGATAGTTTGACTAAGTAGAGGTGATATATTCTGCAATCTTATGAGTAGCAAAGTTGATTTAATGATGTCCGTCTGTCGGTAAAAGTGGGTTTTCCGAAGACCCCACATGTATTGCCATTGAAATTCAGCCCAATTAATCCATAAATCGATGAGTGTTGATTAAAAAACCACGACTGCCTCTAATTTTATTCATATATACTATCTTAATAATGTACAAGCATCTTGATTATCAATACAAAGCCTCTCTAAAAATAAGGGTGGTGTTGAAGAAATAGGCGTGACACTTCACATACAAAGTCATTCGGCAACTGGCAAAGACAAATGACAGAATAACATTTTGTCATGAGGAAGTAGCTATCGTAAAAGATATCATCACCAATTTGTATATTAATACCAACATTTAAAAGGATTCCAATAAAATTTGGTAAGATTATTTTGATGGCAAAAAAATAAGGTTGGACCAAATTTACTCGAAATACCAACATAATAAGATGGTTTATGGGCACAAAGACCATATTGCGAACAAAGATTGTGTGGGGGCAATGTGAAATCATAGGCCGATTGGCTCCATTTCCAAAAGGCTTGGTCCTTGTGCCAAAAAGAATCTATGTACCGAATTCCACCAAATTTTTTTCCAAATTTGTGACCTTTACTTTGCGCACAAAGTTCACATGGACTGCCAGCTGGACGGATATCGTTAATTCGACTCAGAAAGTAATTCTGAGTCGATCGGTATACTTAAAGTTGGGACCAGAACCAATATTTAAAGGTATTACAAGCATTAGCACAAATGCATAATACCTTCTCCACTTTAGTGGTGAGAAAGAATGAGAAAGAGAGAAACTATCGCTAACACCAAATGCAACATGATTTGACCAGAGTAAACCCTGCCAGGCTCTCTTATTTAAACAAATGCTTATTAAAAAAATAATCAAACAAAACAAAAAACAGGACGGTACAATCAACTCTTATGGCCAATTTATTTAAATATCAATTTAGAACTTGTTTTTCATATCAAATAAAAAAGAAATTATATAAAAAACTATATTTAAATATGAAATAATATATAAATAGCATTGTTTTAATTAGGCATTAAATTTCCTGGGTTATCCCAGAGTCATTTCTTAATTTTTTTGGCGCTTTTAAAAACCAAAACGTTCAAAATCGTTCAGTAACCGTTTATTTAAGAAAACATTAACTTGATGTTCTTTTAACTCTTGTTAAAATATTTAGATATAAGAAAATGCATATGAAAGAGCTGGACCGAAATATTTTTGTTTTGTAAAAATTCCTGACTACCTGCGTAATATGCAAAAAATATAAAAATATATTTTTTTTTTGGAAAAACATAAGAAATATGCAAAAACGTATTTTTCATGCAAATAACATTAAAAGTTGTACAATTATTGCAATGTCAATTTACCAAAATTTTTTGGCAACTCCTAAATATTTTGTGCAGACTTTATTTGGCAACCAGTGTCCATGTTCTGTAATTCTCGCGTCGATAAACTTTTTAATTGAAAAGTGTGAAATGAAACAAAAGTACCATATATTGAAACAAACAGCTGTTCTTCTCACTAAACTGTGTCTGTCACTTTTTTTGGCGAGTACTAGCTGTCACGCAAGGAAATTACTCGGCAATTTACAGAAAAAGTGTGTCTGTAACATTTTTGTGAGAAAAGTTCTCGCTTTGAACTGTCAAATAAATTCACGAATAAAAATGGGGCGAGAAAAAATTTTAACGCCAAAAAACAATTCAAAATCCAAAATACAAAGAATAATAATAAAAATATATTGTTCTTGGCACATTTTTTTCATTGTTTAATTATTTTGTTTTTAACACATTTTAATAAAATAATACGAATGTTTTCAAAGCTCGTTTGCAAACAACAAACATTTAAGTCGCACTTTACAGTATTTGGTATAGCTGACGGCTGTATTTTCGCCGCCGTCGTTGAACAATTTTCAATTTTAGTAAATTTTGGTCACCGTCAACGATATGTGTTACTGGCGTTCTCAACGTCCGCAGTGTCATATCGGCTTCGAGTGCAATGTTATGACATTAAAAACGTAACGACGTAATCTCTTTTGATAGTTTTCGATATGAGTTACAGACACACATTTTTCTCACTTTTCGAGAAACGATGGAATATTTTGTTTCACATCTTTTGATCCGAAAAGTTCTCACTATACCCAATAAAAAATTTTATCATTTTGCGAAGCACTAAAGGTACATTTAAAAAATAAGCGCACAATTATGCGCTACGCAATAAGACATACAGAAATGCAGTAAAGTAAGTGAAAGAACTTTCAACAACTTTTATAAAAAAAAAATAAAATTTCAAGTGCTACGGCATTCCCTTACTACGAAGCAGGTTTGTAAGGGAGAATACTAAAAAATAACTGTATCAAAACATTAAGTGTGTAAAGCTGATCGTTACATCCAACAATTTTTTTATGAGCTGAATAAAGCGCTTCATGTGTCAAAAATGTATTGCTTCAAAGTGGGAACTCGCCATATAAAATTCATGTCTCCCGTATGCGCAATGGTAAGCGCAACTCTTATGTTTCTCCCTTACAAACCTGCTTCGTTGGAAGCTCCATTTGTTACTGGGTAATTACAGAACATGGGTACAAGGTTTGCTAGTCTAATTTTTATTTTTTTTCATTGCTTATTTTTAATATATTTGCTGGCTTAAATTCCCTCTTTTGGCATCTTCTAAACGTATTTTTAACATAACGTCAGCTCAGAATTGGTTTGACCTACCGACCATTTTAAAAAAAAATTGAGTTAGGTATGGGGTATAAATATTTTGAATACCCCCTTTTTGAATCCAAAACTGTTTCGCGAAATTTTTTGTGGTTTCTGAGATATAAAGCATTCATTCGGGACATTGCATGTTGAATTTTATGTTTTGAGGTCAAATATTAACGATAATTAAAAAATACCAGTTGTAGAACCAAAAAGCTGAAAAAAAGATATTAAATTTCCCGTATTTCCCATTTTGGTACTATTTTTTCCTCCCATTATAGTATAAAAAAATTGTAAAACGCAAAATGTTTTGTAAAAAAGTACCAAAAATAGTTACGATTTTCACTACTAAAACGTTCGAATTTCGCAGAAGTACCAAACTTGTATTCGTATTTTTTTGATAAGTTTCGAATGTGGTATAAACTTTATTTCTAGGCTTATTGGATCAAAAGATAGATGGGCTGACAAAAACGTACCAAAATTCAGGTTTTACCCGTTTTCACCCTAAAAAAGCCGAATTCCAAAAACTACCACACACCTGTCCACTTATTTTTCAAAAGAACGATATGTATTATAGTTTTTTTTGTATCTCTTTTAGTTTTGGAGATAAAAGGTTTCCGAATTTACCCTTATTTACCCCCTAAACATTCGAATTTTTAAAAATCCCGTCTTAGTGAATCGATCGGCAGAGATCCACCTCCGGTCCAAATTTCGAGTCTTTAGCTTCAGCCGTTTAGGCTGTACGATGATGAATGAGGCAGTCACTCACGCAATAAGTATACGTATGCAGCACAAAAAGCCAATTTTTAATTTTTTTTAGAAAAGTGGCGTATGCGGCATAAAACTAAATTTTTCATTTTTAAAAAAATACTATTAAATTCTAACTTTATTCATGAAAGTGCGCAAAAATTTAAATTTTTCTTCAAAACATATACCGGAAGCAGTGGTAGAAATATATAAAAATTCTATCGGGTACATTTTGAGGAATCTTCATGTCGTTTTTCTGCACTCCGACTTTTTGGCATATGCGCCAAACCAATTCTGAGCTGACGATAAGCCAATATTGTAAATAGTATGCTGATTGATTTTTTAAGTGGTACTAAGTTACAAAAAAAAAAAAAAATATTTAATTTTTTGGACTGCCAACCCACTAATTAATTGTTATTTTTTTGCTAACGATTACCTTAAATCGCTTTCAACTGTATTAGTCAAAAAAGTTAATCAAAATACTAAACAACCAGACAAAAAAATAAATTTTCTATAAATAAAATTTTAATTAAGAGTTTTTGCCAACATGCATAAACTATTTTATTGAGTATTTACAAACTTTTCAAACTGTAGCAGCTGCTATGAAATTTTGCAATCACTATAATTCATTATATACTTGTTGTCGAGTCAATAAACAATGAACCCCTTTCGCCAATTTTTCTTTCCTCACACTCACTCACACTTACAGCTGAATCACACCGCACTGTTGCCAATTTTAATTTTTTTTTTTTTTTTTTTTTTTTTGTTAAATCTAGCGACTTTGAAACCCAGAAAAAAATAACGGAGTGTAAGGAACGCATGCTTCAGCAATCTTAACGCTCTGCTCAATTGTGTTCCTATCCATTGTTGAATTTGCCAAACACTGAAACAAAGAAATGTCACATTAAGATGGGCAAAAAACTTGAGTTTAAGGTTTGACTGACAATAAACATCGAGCATTAGGGTTGGACCACCTTTTAGTTTCATGAGTTTAAAGATCAGGTTTTATTGCAAAAATTATAACAGAATTGCTACAAAGCACAGCGTGTATATCTACGGGTAGAGAGTGGAGGGTGTAGGCTAAAGAAGCCAATCAAAATTAGAAATATTGATGACTAATTCACGCACAAAAATCATGGGCATCGTATTTATTATAGTTGTCTTGCTGAAAATATAAAATTTTAAAAATAATAAACTAGTCGATGCTTCATCCTATATAGTCTTTTAATATATTTAAGGGCATAAGGTTTTGCCCTTTACAATGATCTTTGTAGAAGTTGCAATGACAAAGAAAACAAGAAGAATCAAGAGAACTCTTCTCTGTCATATTCCGGCCCATCAGAAAGTTTGTTGCAACATCCTTTCGGGAAAATCAGTTGCAGTTAATACCTGTGACTCGGTAAAAATCTAAAGATAACTTAAGATCGCGGCTTTTTATTTCATTAATCATATAAATTTAAAAAGACAGAGAAAAGATGTCCATTGGTTTCGTTTGCAATATTTAAAGTTAATAAATTCTACAAGTAGAGTGTATTAAGCCAGGATATGAGGTAAGGTCTTAAGTTGTTGATTCCTTCAGTATTGCGTGGAAAGGACAAAATTGGGTCAACCTTTTGGTTGGCTAAGAAGAACATAGTTTTTGCAATGATTGCGCGTTTGTTGGGGCCTCCGAAAGTATACTTCTTGCAGAAAATGCTTTCTCTCTTTCAGGAATATTATCTTTGCGGAGAGTTTTACTTGCCTGTTGTAAAGACACTTTCAGGGATCACGTGGTGGTTGTGGTTTAACCCCAAAGTCGCAAAACAGGAGCTCTTGAAGAACACTCTCAAGGGCTGAAGGTGGATCGTCGCAAGGATATAGTAAGACTTTAGACTAAACTTGTTTGGACAAAAAGCCTGAACACTGATTTAATTGAGATAAATTCCATCATATGCAATTTTTTTATTAAGTTTATAATATTAAGCTATTAAAAATTATTAAATTTTTTTAATTTTTGATATTCTTTAATTAGGCTTGAGTTCATCAAATTTAATTTTCATTAAATTATTTTCACTGAGGGAAGGAATTTTTACAACTTGGAATTTTTATTAAAATTTATTGATAATTTTTCTGGGCTGAGCGGGGATTTAAACCCGGGTTAGTTTTTACATGTTTCAAGAATCGCCACATTCTATCGTCGCACCAACGGGCACCGCAGTTCTTAGTTGTAAGAATTCCTTCCCTCAGTGAAAATAATTTAACGGAAATTAAATTTTATGAACTCAAGCCTGATTAAAGAATATCAAAAATTAAAAAAATTAACAGTTCAAAATTATTGTTAAAAATCAAAATTATTGTTAAATTTATTTAAACCCGTACCCGAATTACGACATTCGATATCGATTGAAATTACTATACAATTAAATGGAAACTTTGATCGATATCGTATGCCGTAATTTAACCCGAGTATTGCGTTACGCCTTTGTGACTTCTTCTGGGAGAAATAACGAATCGACCGGTTGTTTGAGGAACAATGATGACGGCCATGAAACATTGGACGTACGTGAGGCAGTGACGAAACCAATTTCTTAAGTTATACCAATTTACTTTAAAATTAAACTATTTTTAAGATTTTTTTTTTTTTTCTTTATTTTTAACAAGAGTTTTTTTTTTGGAAAATTGGCAACACTGCGTATACACCAGAATATAATGGTAAAATGTTGACCTGTATCAAAGTATAAAATGTAAATACCAGCTCTCGTTTATTTAGTTTATTTTGTACGTCTGTTTACATCTGCATTTGTGTTGTTTACTGTTTAAATTCACTGTTTATTTGCATGCATCTGCAAGATTATTAGTGAATATTAGTTCGAAAATGGGGGAAACTAATTGTGATGCTTAAACACTGAAATATGAAATTGTTTTTAACTATGAATATTGAAAATATTTTGGAAAGGGGGAAATACAATTTTCAGTTAATAAAAAGTTTCTTTATTAACCGAAAACAAGTAATTGAATGAAAGTTGTTTGTTCTGTAAATGAAAATGCAATTTTATTGTTCTGCTGGCATAAATTTGCAAATTTGTTATGATAAATTGGAAGATAAAAGCAACTGTTATTAAAGAAAGTGTTAATTAGAAGTGGGTCCATCATAAAGTAAGTATATCACCCATATTTAACTAATTAGCAAAAAAAAAAAACTTGTATTGCTTTAAATCTAGTAACAATCATGTAGTTTCAAATAAATATATTTTACATTTAAAATCATTGTTAGAATCTATTGCTTGCACACTGTGTTTACAGGTGGCGTATGACCAATAAATATTAAAAAAATTTAGCATGTATACGTCAAATATAACTGTCTTATTAACATGCAGTCTACAACTGACATAAAATGCTTAACTTTAACACTAATATGATGTTAGTGTTAGGTATAGACTCAGTTGTAGACGGGCAGTAAAGCAAACGTAATTTATTTTTTGTATTTTGAGGCTAGGTTTTGGAGTTCTCAATTTTAAGGCATTTTGTACCTTTCAAAAATTTACAAAATACATTAAAAACAGTTTACTCTTGCGAATTTGCAAAATTTTAAAAATCTAACAACATAAGTGGTGAATATACAAGTGAATTTGTCTGTACGATATAGCATTATTTTTTTTTATACTAGCCATGCCCGCGATTTTCCCGCCCAAAATTAATTGTTTACTAGCTATAACGAAATATTAAGAAACATATTCAAATTTCATCAAAATTAGTTCGATATTGTTGGAGAGGTATTAATTCTGTCTATGGCTCCCTCTTGGTCCTAGTTTAAAAAGTATAAACTGGCTATACACCCAATTTCATCAAAACCGGTTCAGCTTTTCGGCTCAAAAGTGTAGCCAACGCAACACCCACTTTGGCATTCGATTAGTGGACGGTCGGGCGGTGAGATAGACTAAAGGCGGAATGAAGGGTGAACAGCGCACTCACTTTAAAATGCCTTTGTTTTTCTTTAGAGCACGGAAACTATGCTTTTATAAATATCTTCTTAAACGATCATTTATATTCTCTGAGTAAAATATGTTATGCGCCCCTCAACCCTACCTTAAGTTAGTACCAGTAATACCCCTGACAGACAAAGAATTTCTATACTTTACTAGCATGGTATACTACATGTGTGTCAACCTAAACTACAATTAAACCATGCAACAAAGTGGTATATTTCTGGTTTATATACTACGAAAATGAACGTAGTATAAATGTGGTATCTTATTTAAAGTATACGTACTACAAGTCTGCCAATATAATATAGAATATAAAACCGTAGTATACATACCATGGTATGTAAACTATTTGTCTGTCAGGGGTATAAGAAAACGACAAAGTACAAAACAAAATATCCCTCTTACAGATACTCATTTACTCAAATACGCATAGAACTTGCATTATTTTTCCTTAAATACAAAACGAAATTCTCCTAACAAAAGCAACGTAAGCGTTTTAATAATTTCTAAACAAATGAGAAGGAAAAAAACTGAAATTATGAGAAAACAAAAGTAGCACCTACTCGAAACAAAGTGATGTGTGTTTAAGATGTATGATACCCATTTTTTTAGACACACACACACTTATGATAAGAAAAACAAAAAAAAACTATTTATTTAACATGTTCTCCTGCTTTTAAATGACCTTGGTTATGATAAAACAAATTACACTAGCCAACAAAGTTTTGGACTGGAGCAACCAAATATCTTTCATAGGGAAATTTGGTGGGCTGAGTTCGACTCTGTTCTCTCTCTCTCTACCACGCCAGCTTTTTGAGATACAAAAACAAAGTTTTTATTCGTTTCTTACATAAAAAATCACTAGTTTATTTAAAAACAGGTAAGAAAGTACAGTCGTTGAAGCCCGACCATATAATACCCTACACCACAGTATTTAAAAACACATCATGCTTATCTGTCCATATAATATGGATTTATCTGCTTATAAACTTCATTAAAATCGGTTTGCAAGTTTGTGAGAGGCAGAAATTGCCCCCTACCTCCCCTTGTGGTCCTATTTTCGAAAAACTGTATAGCTTATGTGTCCATATAGATATGGATCTATCTATGTTTTAAATTTCATTAAAATCGGTTTGAGAGGCAGAAATTGCCCTTATCTCCCCTCGTGGTCGTATTTTTTAAAAAATGCATCCCTTTTGTGTCCATAAAGTTATGGTTCTATCTAAGTTTTAAATTTCATTAAAATCCGTTTGATAGTTTCTGAGAGGAAGAAATTTACCCTTATCTTCCCTCATGGTCCTTCGATTTCAGTAGGCTTGGTCCCTGGGCCAAAAAGAACCTATGTCCCAAATTTTATCAAATTATCTCCAAAATTACGACCTGTACTTTGCCCACAAGGTTACATGGACAGCCAGCCAGCCAGCCGGACGGGCATCGTTAGTTCGGTATACTTTGAGGTGGGTCTAGGACCAATATTTTAAGGCGTTACACACATAAGCACAAATGCATAATACCCTCCCACTTTCTTGGTGTGGGTATAATTAATGAATTTTCAAAAGTGAATGGCATAATTTAACCGTCGTTTGTATTTTGTTGGTCTGGTTTCACATATTAGAGTCCAGCAATAGTCTCCCGGCATGCTTTTTTCTCAAAATCCTTGATCATTTCTCTCCTTGTTCGTCGCTCACTGCACCTAGGTTGTGTGGAAAAAAATCTAAATGCGAATGAAGAATATGGAAAACATTGTGGGTGTCCACGGGTTGTCCAAGTTTCTGACTGCAAAAACAAAATAATGTAAATACGCGTATTTTAATGACTCTGATATTGCATATCCTTTTTTCCAACCAGATATTCATCACGCACAAAGCAAAAATAGCTTGAATCAGTAACACACGATCTCCCTGACATGCTTAAACGATAATATTACAAAGATTTAGAATGAATGTGGGCTTCTGCTAAGTAAATAATTGTGAAATTTTAGTGTCAGTATTGACTGTTTTACAGTTTTGCCAGTATAGCCAGATGATGCCAGATTTGAAATCAGCGCACCCAGATTAGTTAAAACACATGCTTCGTTTCTGCAGTAAATTTTTTTCAAATTTGTAGACCAGTGTTATTTAGAGAAAATGTTTTTGCTGTGTATTTTTTTCTTTTCTTATTCTGCTGTTTTTCCATATTCTCTGGCTTATAGTTTTGTTTTTATTTATTATTTTTTTTTCTATATGGAAGCTCGTTATGTGCTTGGAGTATGTGCTTAAGTATTTATAAGAGTGTGGAAATGTTTGCGAGAGTGTGCGATGTTTTTTTTTCCTTCAAATACCAAATATTTATAGTATATACACAGGGGCTATTTCTTCTACACAAAGGCAATGTTTAACGGGGGTTTTAAATGAATATGTGGCTGATTAAGAGATAGTTAAAAACAAAACAAAATTTTTTTTCTTTTATTCAAAACTAGGAAGTAAAAAAATCGTATTGAACGAAGGTTGTAAAGGCTCTTAGGGATTTTTAATGTCATCATTTGAAAACTAACATTTTTATATTCTTTGTAGTAATAAGTGATTTTGATTCTTTAGTTTTCCTTAGAGAACCATGTAATACAAAATTTATAAAACATTATAAGAAATATCGTAAAAAAAATGAAAAATGTTATCAAATCTGAAATTTAGAAATAGTTATATAAGCATATTTTATGCACAAATTGTATAAAATACAGAACTTAGAAAATAATCTATAAAATTCTCAAAATCTTTAAATCTGTAAAATTAAAGAAAAAAAATATCTTGCTATCTTTAAGCAACTTCCTTTCGTAAATATAACATCCGGTATGCAAAATAATTCCAATTTGCATAAACCACTTTTTTTAAATTTAATCGATTGGGGGTTTTTCTAATTGAGCTACAAAAGCTGAAATAATTGAATTATTGAGACATTTTTTCAAAACTCATCGCTTTAGAGTTCTAAGGTTGTTTTAATAATAATTGTGAGTCAAACCTTAAAGTAAAGTTTTTTGCCCAACTTAGTTTGACATTTCTTTGCTTCAGTGTTTGACAAATTCAACAATGGATAGGTACACAATTGAGCAACGCGTTAAGATTATTGAAGCCTTTAAAATGACCATTCAAATCAAAATGCATTTCGTGATTTTTTTGGTCCACACTTTCACCCCAGTGAATTCGTTTACAAGCAGAATTGACGCATTTAGACAAATGAGAATCCACGAGTGATTGTTAAAAAGCCGATGCATCCATAAAGAGCGACTGTTTGGTGCGATTTGTGGGCTGGCGGCATAATCGGGGCGTACTTCTTTAAAAATGAGGTCGACCAAGCAGTTATTACCGTGAATGGTGATGATAATGGATTTCTTGTGGCCAGAAATTGAGGATATCGACCTAGACGATATGTGGTTTTAACAGGATGGTGTTACTTGCCACACAGCCAAGGAAACAATGGCACTTTTGCGCGAGAAATTCAATGGCCTTGTTATTTTACCTCGTGGCAATGTTAATTGGCCGCCTCAATTTTGTGATTTGACACCGTTGGTCTTCTTTCTTTGGGGATATATAAAAAAAGAAGTGTACGTCCATAAGAACAATTCAAGAGCTAAATGGTGATGTATTTCGGCATAGTACCGACATTGAACCTGAATTAAATCTCAGAGTCATTACAAATATGGACCATCGGATAAAGATATGCCACCGAAGACGTGGCAAACATTTGGCCGATATTTTGTTTCACACATAATTTTCATACATCCTTCTATTATAATCAAAAATAAATATTAAGATAATTCTCTGAAAACTTTTTGTTTTGTTTAAAATTAACATCGTGCACTATGGTTGGACCACCCTTTATATAAAGTCGATATCGATGCCAAAATTTTTCGACTCGCAATTTAATTGAAATATAATAAAATATCCGACTAAGAATAACACAGTCTAAGCTGTCTTAAACGGTAATTTTGTTAAGCAGAAAAGCTCTTCGACGGACACTGATACCTGATCCTGGCAGCGTTCCCCTTGTACGGACACATTGAATAGACCCTTCGATGACCGTTCATTACAGATTCCACTAGATTGTTACTTAAAATATGCTATATCCGTAACTTTTTCAAAATTTTATTTGATTCGGCTTCTAAAAAACTTTTATATACCAAAACGATCTTATTATTTATAAAAAATTATAAATTAAAATGACAAATACAGATTTCATAACGTAAAGAGCAGCCCAATAAAAAATTGAGCTTCAAACGAAGCAGGTTTGTAAGGGAGAAATGTAAGAGATTCGCTTACCATCTCGCTAACGGGAGGCATGAATTTTATATAATGAGTTTCCACTTTAAAGCAATACATTTTTGACACAAAAAGCGAATTTCTTGTTGCAGCTATTTTTTAAATAGGTAGGTAGCTCTGTAGGTCTTATCCCTGCAGATAACGAGACTAGAATATACATGCATGTAAAGAGTAGTCCATAAAGGAGTAGGAGTACTCCAAAGCTAACACAAATGTATTGAAAAAACATGGTCTTTTTGACATTTCGATGTCCTAGGGCTGGACCATATAGCCCAGTTTTGTATTACAACGGAGCAGTATTAAAACTTCTCCATGCTCATACATACTCATAGTGGATTAGTTTTGATACTACTACATGTTATACTCCAGAGTATTCGTTTTAAATTCGTTTAAAAACGAAGACATGTCGTTTCACTACAAACTCTTTTTAACAATGACATGGTCCATGCTTACGTAACATTGGACCTGTCCAGGGAGTAGTCCATTTGATCAAAATGGATCACGTAGTGAAATATTATCTGCAGGGATTGCGTAACGCATGATTCTACGCTTATTTTTTTAAATGTACCAGTAGTGCTTCGCAAAATGATATAATTTTTTATTGGGAAGATTCACTTTTCAATTTGGAAAATAAAGTTAACTCGCAACGTTGCATACTGGGTATTTTCACAAAATAACAATAAAAGAAAATTTTTTTTTTTTTTAATAACCGCAATCGGTTTTTTATAACATCGTGCAGAATAAAAACTTTAAACTACCTCTTTAACAGTTTCAAACGATAACCTTTGCATAGATTTTCGATTTAACACTTCTTACTGGGAATGTATTCCGCTATTCGGTTATACAATTTTGGTAACAGTCTCTCCACAAAAAAATCTGTTAACCCCTTAATGGCTTAGTAATATTCCTTGTCGCCAGCATTTATTTTCTTACTTTGTTATTACGTACGCAAACATATCATGTTAAGGAACTGGCAAAGTCGTATGTTATAAATAAATTTCTTACAAACTGGGGATGCCAATGGGGGCTGCTTTTTAGAAATTCTGGGATTTGGAATTTTAACTAAATTCCTAAGATTTCGGAAATGGTTATTTGCTGAAAAAATATAGGGTGATCCAGCCAAAACGCGCGATATTAATTGTGAATAAAACAAAATGTTTTCAGACAAATATTATAATTTTTTTTTTATTATTATAGAATTATCTATGAAAATTATGTGTGAAACAAAATATCGGCCAAATGCTCGCCACGGCTTCGGTGGCACACCTCTATCCGATGTTCAATATGTTCAATGACTCTGAGACTTAATTGACGTTCAATGTCGTTAACGTGCCGAATTAACTCATCCTTTACCTCTTGAATTATTCTTGGCTTATTGACGTACACTTTTTTTAAACATCCCCAAAGAAAGAAGTCCAACGGTGTTAAATCGTGGCGGGCAATTGACATCGCGACGACGTGAGATATAACACGGCCATTGAATTTCTTGCGCAAAAGATCCATTGTTTTGTTGGCTGTAAGACAACTGGCACCATCCTGTTGGAACCACAAATTTTGCAGGTTCTTATTCTCAAATTCTGGCCACAAGAAGTCCGTTATCATTTTGCGATAGCGAACACTATTCACGGTAACTCCTTGGCCGACCTTATTTTCGAAAAAAAATACGGCCAGATGACGTCGCCATCCCATAAACCGCACCAAACAGTCACTTTTTATGGATCCATCGGCTTTTCAATAATCCCTCGTGGATTTTCATTTGCTCAAATGCAGCAATTCTGCTTGTTAACGAACGCACTGAGTTTAAATTGTGGACCAAAAAATCACGAAATGCATTTTGATTTGAACGGCCATTTTCGTAAAACTCTTCAACAATCTTAACGCGCTGCTCAATTGTGTACCTCTCCATGGTTGAATTTATCAGACACTGAAACAAAGAAATGTCAAATTAAGTTGGGCAAAAAACTTGACGTTAGAGTGTGACTCACAATTAACATCGGGCAATATGTTTGGACCGCCCTTAATTTGTTTTTATTTTTATTATTTCACTTGCAAATAATGTAATATATTTATAGAAAAAAAATGTTAGAAACAAGATTAAATGTTTTTAAACTTTTATTTTCACCAAACTGGCATTATGAAGATTTCTAGAAAATCATCAAACACTTTATTGTTGGAAAAATTGTTTAAACTATTTATAATTTTTAGTTTCCTATTAAAAAAATATGAGTAACTAATTATAATTTTTTTAAAGCGAATCGTACACACCGTTTATCAAAAATAAAATCAGTTTAAATTAAAAATTCATTCAAGTTAATTAAAAGTTTACTTGTATCAACAACAGAACTGCAGAAAATGTTAATTATTTTTAGAAAAATTTTTAATTCATAGCAAACAGTAAACAACTGGTGCAAATTAAATAAATTTTTTTATTAATATCACAAATTTTTTTAAATCAATTTTTATTTTTTTTTTTTTTTTTTTTTTTGTGTAGCAGATTGACTTGAGGCCCTTTAAACAAGTGGAATATACTGAAATCAATTATAAGGGGATGTAATTTTATTTAGAATTTGTATCGATTATCTTTTAATTAAATCTAATTACTACGTGAATATAAAAAAAATTAAATTTTAATAATTTAAGAATCTTAATTTAAAAATTGATATTTTTATAATTCCTGCGATTTTTGAAAACAGAATTTTTCGTCTGGCATCCTTTTTACAAAAACATAAATTTACCAGTTTGTGGCATTAACTACATCATCATTTTCAGCAGTGGCATCAGCAACACCATCAGTAGAGCTTTTAGTTTGCTGGCTGCCTGGCTAAAGCAGCAATAACCAACTTAAACCCACAAAAATAGAAAACACAGCAAAAATAAGAATAAATGTAAAAAAAAACATAAATAACAGTTGCTAAAGTTTTCCTTTTATATTATTTATTTATTTTTTTTTTTTAAGTAAACCCCCAAAACACTGAAATTTAAAAAGGGAAACTCATATTTTCACTTTAACAATACACAACAGCGCAAAAGAGCTTTAGTTGTTTGTGCTTAATGAAGGATGCCAATAATATATCCAACATTTGGATGACATTGCAATACAACATAAACAAGTACTAAACCACACACGAATTCTTAAGCACTGAGCACCCCAAATACAAGCAAAAAGTAAAAAAAAAAGACTAACAAATTCAGAAAAAACGACTATCAAAGTCGAAAGCTAATATTTTCAATGCCAGGATTATTGTGGATTACAAGTGACTGAGTCAATACCAATCAATTGAATCCCTGATAAAATACAAAAATCCAAGAAAAATATTTAGCACAACCGAAAAAAAAATGGCGAGAAAGGAAACAATCACTATAAATAAAAGTACTCTTTAACCATTCAGACAATTTTTTCGTTTGTTTGTTAGACTTTTTTGATTGTTGCAAATGTTCTGCTGGTAAGTAAATATTAGATTTTTGTTGTCCACAAAAAAATAATGCAAAATAAAATTATTTTACTAGGGGCTTCGCCGAAATAAGTTGTTTGATTAATGATAAATTTCAGGATTAGTTTTTCTTCGAATGTGAGTGATTAGTTTTTCTTAATGTAGTTGTACTGCAAACGTATGAGTGATGTGTGTATTTTGAAATTAAATATTAATCATACGATCCGGTGTATGGGAAGGAATGTTTTTGTTTATTAGTTTTGTTTTGCCATAAAATGACTTGGCATCACAGTGTCATTACACATAAACGTAATAACTTGTAATTACTTGCAAATTATGTACACGTGTTATCAACTTAAACCTTTAAGATATAAGAGCGAGTGTATCAAGTTTTTCAAACTTTCACTTTCATTTGTATAGGCCAGGGGCCAAATTACTGCAAAATTCCCATTTAAGTTGTATTGTAATTTCGCTCGATATCGAATGCTGTATATTGGCCCCAGGCTAAGAATTGTAAAACAATGTTATAAAAGAAATTAACGGTAATATTATATAAGAAATCTTAAAAAATCAAAGTTGTTCAAAGTTGTTCTTATTCGACCTTTCGAAATTTAAATAAATAAAAATTAATCAAGCTCGAGGCCAGTGTTTTTTTGTAAATAAAAATTCCTTTTTATTTGCTTCCAATATTTCGATCTTCTTTGAAGATCATCATCAGGGATTTATTTTCCTTAAATTCAAGAACAAAAAAATACAATTATTACAAACATATAAATAACAGCTACATATATGGACAACAACCACATTGATTTTGTTTTTTTAAATTGTATGTTTACAAAATATATACACACTCACAGTGAATTTTTTATAAACACAAAAACTTAAAACAATGTTGTTCACACATCGACATCTAGACTTGCACTAAACTTAAAATCCTTATTGCAGATTGATCTTTTTTACTAAGCCTCTGTAGTTATTGGCACACGAACCCTCTACGTCGCTCTTAAAGTTTACACTCTTTGTTGTTGCTATGATGTGAAGCATTTCCAAAAAATGTTAATAAAAATGGACTATCCAGAAAGCGAAAAAAAGAAAAGTATTTAACTATAATACATATATCAAGTACATTTACAAATAATTGTAAAAAAACCGAACATTTGATACCCTACATAAAGAGCCCATATTTAGCACCGTGACCGAAGTGTTTGAAAGTGAAGTTTTTTTTTTTTTTTGTTAAATTTTAAGGGCCGATGTTGAATGTGAGCAACACCTTAAGGTAAAGTTTTTTTCTGCATTTCATTTGGCATTTCTCAATTTCAGACTAACTCAATTTGAACCATGGAAGGATACACAATCGAGCAACGCTTAAACGTTATTCGGGCTTATTATTAAAATGGGCGTTCATATCAAAATGCATATCGCCCACTTCGTGATTTTTTCGGTCAATGTCAAATGTGCGTACAATCGGAAAAATCGGTGAAAAAATTTTAGCAAACCGGGTCAGCAGGAGATGTGAAAACACCATTGCATGCTCTTACAGCAGAAAATATTGCTGCTGTTCGCAATAGTGTGGCTGAAGAGCCGTCCACCTCAAGTCGTCGTTGTGCCCAACAATTACACCTCTCAGGCTCGTCGTTGATAAGCCTTTTGCATAAAGACTTGCATATACACGCTTACAAGATGCAACTGACTCAAAAACTAAAGCCTCTTGACCATTCTAAACGTCGTCAATGGTCAGAATGGTGGCAAGAAATGGCAACAGTAGATGATAAATTTTCGAAGAAAATCATCTTCAGTGATGAGGCACACTTTCACCTCAGTGGATTCGTCAATAAGCAGATTGCCGCATTTGGGCGAATGATAATCCAATAGTGATTGTCGAAAAACTTATTGGTGCGGCTTATGGGCTGGCGGCATCATCGGGCCGTATTTTTTCCAAAATTAGGCCGGTCAGCCAGCTACTGTAAATGATGTTCGCAATCGTGAGATGATAACGAACTCTTTATGGCCGAATTGGAGGTGTGCCGCCGAGGTCACGGCGCACAGTGGCGCCATTTGAGTTTTTTCGTTGCAAAAATCATATCTTTTGAACCGAATAAGATAATTGAACAGTTTAAACAGCATATGATAGATAACTGTTCAGCCTATGAAATGAGCGTTTGGAAAGGGTGCTACGCTCTGTAGGGGCCTAATTATGGGTTATCAAAGTTAAAATTAGTAGAAAAATCAATTTTATGGTAACTAAAAAAAATTATTTTTACATTTTTAGATTGTTTTTATTTTTTTTCTTTAGGTTTTTATGTTTTAAATTATTACCCAACAAATTAAAAAAAAAATTATTTTTTTTTAAATTTATTTTTTCAATTTTCTGTAAAATATTCATCACAGTTCGTAAGAGAAGGTATATCTAAAAGACTAACCATTTCTAAACTATAATTATTTTCTAACTCTATTCGTGACTTCACATGCCGCAGGGAAGATATAAGTGGATCGGAAGATGCTGCCAACATGTTGAAGAGGTCCTCATTTTGCCTTACCCTTGATGCTTTGAATGTGTTCTGCAATCTATATTTTTTATAAAATTTGTTAAGAGACTCCTGTGCTTCTTCAGAAAGCTCTCCAATTGGCAAAGACTGGTACTCAATTATATCTTTGCCATGCGCCAATATTTTATGGACGGTCGGGGTCAACTTCTTCTGTGGATACATTTCTGCTAAAAGAGATGCAGTTTTCGACGCATATTCTCCATATTTTGTAGAATTGACATTTTCTTTGCAGTTTAAAACATCCAAGATCGTTCCCAATCTTTTCACGATTTGATTGTCAATTCCAGTGATTCTAGTTACTGCCTCATCATTTTCAAAAAATCTCCTAGAAGTGTTTCCATCGTTTGAGTTACCGTATCCGTGCTTGGGACAGTCTACTTTTAGTCCAACTTGTTTAAAAAAAGCATCCTGTATTTGCTTCTTTCTGATCTTTTCCTTATCCTTTATTGATGTATTTTCATCGAAGTTTTCCTCCTCTTGTGGTAGGGTATACGCCAGTTTTAGCAAGAATTCCATACACCTTATCCTTGCGTGCAATGGTGACATTCCATATTCGTAATTCTCCTCATTTGTAGAATCGTTTAAATTACCAAAGTTCTTCTGACTCTTTTTGCAAATCGGGCATGACATTGTTGAGGTTGTTCCTGTCAGTTCGTTTACGACTTTTCCGTCAACCATGGTCAGATGGAACTCGTAATTGCATTCAATATATTTTCCTTCTCCAATTTGCAGCTTTGTAGGCTTAATCTTGCTTATTTGTTCTTCAATGTCCTTCACCGTGGTCCTTATGAGTTCTGCCGATTCCCTTGCAAACTGAAACATTATTGGTCGGCAATAATGCACTGATGACGGACGTGGATTTTTCCAGTGAAGGGAAACATCCGATTTAAGCCGCAAAGGAACAACAGATGCCATAAACATATTTCCGTCCGATATTGTAGCGTCATCGGAAGATATCCTTTGCTTATAAACGCTTTGTCCGGATGATCCATCGCAGCCCCATTTGCTGATCAATGTCAACTTCTCAGGAAGAATTTTCACCTCATTTTCAGGAAGACTCTCCAACAACCGTTTTGCTGTATGGCCCATGAGATCCTGCAGATTGGCTTTCGCAGAGACTTCCGTAAATTCCGTATGCAGTGGTCGTGAATTTATTTTGGCTTGCGTAATATGCTTGTATCCGGGTAAAACGTCAGCGCCGTGTCGCGTTAAAGATGCCCGTAGTTTCTCATATTTCTCTTTGGAAAGTTCTAAGTCCATAAACAAGGCCAAGGCTTCTTCGGAACCATACTTTTTAATGTGTGCGTTTGTGGGCGTGGGAATGCTTTCCTTAATCCTTTTTAGTCGCAGTGGGCTTGCATCAGCAACAGATTTGGTTATGTGCGACCTAACTCTTTCACTATCCTTTGTAAATTTAATAGACAGCGCTTCCGATAATTGCTTCGTGGTCAAGTCATTGGTGGCATCGGCAAGTTTCCTCTTTCTTGTGAAAATTGAACACTCCTCAATACTTTTTTTTGGCCTTCCTTTTGCTCCTCTGGTTGATGTGGTGGGTTTATCTACTGCCAATATATCCAGGATGGTATCTTCATTAAGCCAGTCCTCGTATTTGGAGTTGAAGTTCTGAATGGTTCGATTAGATTTCACCCATTTTGCCTTAATATTTGCATATATCAGATAAAAATTATTTTTTATAATTTCGCTTCTCTCAATATTTCCGTATAAGCTATCAAGTTCTTCTAAAGCAGCTTCCGTGAAAAAATTTGGTGTGGTTGACTTTCTAAACAGTTCAAATAATTTAAAATTGTTCAACGCCATGTTTTCAGTACTTAAATTGTTTAATGGTTTCAGTAATTGTTGCACCAACTTTCAGTCGTAGACTAATCCAGGCATTATGCTTATTTTGCAATATATAGGCTTATGCTACCATGCCGAAAAATGTACCTGTTCCCTACATACATATGGATTTAGGCTGAATAATGCATTTTTATATTATGCACGTGTCCAAATAAGATTTGTGCCTACCTGTAGTCAATATTGTTCTTGACCATTTGCAATATATAGGCTTATGCTACCATGCCGAAAAATTTACCTGTTCCCTGCATACAAATGGAATTAGGCTGAATAATGCAATTTTGATATTATGCACGTGTCCAAATAAGATTTGTGCCTACCTGTAGTCAATATTGTTCTTGACCATTTGTACGCCAAAGTATTGTTTAAGTGAGGTACGTACCTGCTAATTTCAATGAGTAGTTTTTTTAGATTTTAGATCAAACTACTGTCATACAATTTCTGCAACCATGTCTTTTTAACCTTTTTTACCTCTAGAAGCCAAACGGGCACGTACGGGCAGATAAAATTTTTGAATTATGTAAAGAAATAATCAAAGAACAGATTTTGCAAATATGGCAAATATAGAAAAATATAGATTTTTGTTATTTTCCGTCAAAGTTGAAAAATAGTGAAAAAACGGATAGTTTTTAAATAGTGATTTACCAGGAGAAACACAAAGCAAACAGTTCATTTTTTTTTTATCATTACACATTTAATAAATGCATCAATCAATACAAACAAAAAATAAGGCGATTCGTTACCTATTTTTCGTGATATTACACCTGAAATCGCAACAAATTTACTAAAAATTGTGTGTTTTTTTGAAAACCGAAAGTCGGTCAACTTTGAACGGCTATATCTTCTAAACTAAAAATGTGATATTATTAAGAGTGGCAGATTTGAAATCGTTGAAAAGTTTCCTATAACATGAGTTTATTCAAAACTTCGTCGGTGCTCATGAAAATTTTGATTTTTGCAACCTCGTTTGCTCTACGGGCGCTACTGTGCGGCGGCCAGTTGGCCGATATTTTGTTCTATACATAATTGAACCATATCAATATTATCATAATAACAAGTTAGAGTGCTATATTCGGCTGTGCCGAATCTTTAATACCCTCCACCGACAGTTCAAATGTTTATGGAGTAATATCTGTATGATGTTATTATTATCTTAAACTGTGACGATTTGTTAGTAATTATGGTTTTACGTGTACTAAACTGTTTTCCGGGAGTAGGGTTTATATGGGGCCTAAGGTAAATTATGGACCGATCGTCACGAAATTTCACAGTGTTATTTCTAGTCCTAAAAAACTGTGACCTTCCAAATTTTCTTACGCTAGCGTAATTTTTTACGGTTTTAGGCGTACTAAACTGTATTCCGGGAGTATTGTTTATATGTGGCTTAGGGTAAATTATGGACGGATTTCCACGAAATTTAACAGCATGATTTCCAGTCAAATAAAACAAATGTTTGCAAAATCTTATCTCATTCCATGCCTTGTCCCAGCATTTATGTTATTTTTTGTAACAAAATTATCAATATTTTTAGGTGGTGGTTCCACATTTTGATTCATAGCTCTGGTCCTACTTAACCGATTTTGCTGGATTTCAATCCCAAACTGCTTAGGATAACTTCAAGCAATTTGGCACCAAGTGGAATCCTGAAACACTTACTTGGTAGTGGATATTGTAACGTTACTGCCTTTTCAATAACGTTTTCGGTTTATTTCCTTTATAATAAACCTCTTGAGTTATTAAATAAACACAACACTTTAATTTATAACACTTATTTATTATTTACACAGCTTTATTTAGAACTTAGTCACTTTAACAACCGTAATTTACATCTTTTATTCACAACTCACTTCAATGTTTATAATTTTCTCCGCGTGATGCGTTATTGACAAAGTCTGAACTTAGAATGATCTTATGCCATCTCTTTCTATACTCTAGCCCAGACGTGTAGATGATACTAGTAACGTCTAGATGGCTCTAGAAAGTTCGCCTCCTAACGGCTATTTTGTTACTTAAACTCATTTATCTTTAGTTACTATCTATATGGCTGAATTAATTGAGTTATAAGGCATCATAAACTAAGGCATACTTTTAGGCGTTACAATAAATTAATGGTGTTTTCTTTTCTAAAAAGTAATGATGCATTATAGTTGTGTAATATATTTATTAGGTTACACGAACCCTTACAAAGTGATACATTTTTCTAAATTACAATGGAACAAAATAATAGCTACGTTTTACACTCAACACTAATGTGTATTAAGCGTGTTAAATATTGAATGCAAAGTTTGTACTAAAACATTTTCTTACAATTCCAATAAGCGTTAACAGCACTGATTTTCAATAATTAAATCAGCTGTTGTTAAAAATTTTGCGACAAAAAAAATATAATTATTTAATTAAAGTATAACAAACGAAAAACAAAAAGTTTTTATATCCATCACAATATAACTAAAAATCACAATATAACGCAAATTGTCCGCAAACACAAAAAAAAAATACTTGCTTGCATAAAAAAGTACTTTACGCAGATGCAAAAAAGGGTATTATCTCACACTCAGTTAAAACTGCGGGTAAGAAATGGAACAAATTTGCCATTTATTGTTGCAACATGTTTAGGAAGGAAAACGACAACTTCTCACATTTTTGCATATATTTTTAGAATGGAACAAAAACTCGCACGAATGGTAGCATATATGGAACATTATTGTCATAAAAGAAAACACCATAAGATAACTTAATAAAGAACATCCTAGTATTTACAGTGGGGTTGAAGTACAATTATGCACAACAATTTTAATAATTCATCTGTACATTGATTTTTACACTAGAAGTGTGCATAACTTATACAATAATAAATTTAAATAATAATTTAAACTAATAAAATAACTAACAAATACTAAATAACTAATCAATACAAGATAACTAATAAATTTTTCTAATTCTTAACTAAAGTTACTTTCGTAGCAATATCTTTCCACAAACCTAATAAAAAACTCATTTTAAAGGATTCTCGGAACCTTATTTTAGAAATTATGGAATGAAGTTGGTTTATATAAAGCATTTAAAATTATATTCAACTTTTATTATATTATATTAGATAATTCATTTCTGTGCGTGCACAACAAAATCAAAATTTGGAACCCAAAGTACCCTTCAGGCTTTAACGCTAAAAAGTACACATGGGCAAATCTTCAATTATCTTTTGCGATTTTTGAGAAAGTTAAAAATAAAATTATTTTAAAGCCAATCGAAAAGGTCTGACCCCAAGGTAACTGCGGACAAGTGAGTTCTTATTAGTCGTTTTTCTTAACGTTCTTTTGAATAAATTTTAAAAGTAATTGAAGGAAATCTTTCGAAAAGTATTAAATCAAATTTTTATATAATTAACTATTACATATTATTATTTTTTATTGCCTGTCTTTATAGTTCCCCACCGGTTGTAGTTGTATATTAGTAGATTCAAGAACCTTCTAGTCGATTCCAGCCCATTCTGTTCGAACTCCAAATTCAACAATTAAATCTAAGGTCTACAATACAGTGAAGTAAATAACAATTTAAACTAATACGACTTAAATTATAATTTAAAAAATAACTTATAACTAAAACTATAAGTAATTCTAAGATAAATCTAATTTCGTTACAATATTAATAAACTTCTCCACTATTTCACTCAAAATTCTATTTGACTTGCTTAACTAAACATTTGAAGGTACTTTAAAACTATAATCTCGCAGCCCAAGTGTAAACCCTTATTTGCTGAACTTACAATAGATTTTCTAAATAAAAAGCAAACTTTGCAAACAAAAATAATTCCACACTCTACCAATATTTACCAGATATACAAACGCCATCATGATTTAATTTCATTCCTCATCATCATCCCATTAACCTCTTCTAAATACTTTTATCATCATTTGAGGGGGGAATTTAAAAAAAGCTAAATCCCATCTAAACAGTAATTAAATAGTTATTAATGTTTGTGATTATAATGATGTTTTAAGTTCTTAGTTTCTTACACAAAAATTTTTACTCATCTTACTTTTTACTACGAGTCATAAGAAAAAGTAACAGAAATGCGGGATGGTAAAGTTTAAAACAAAATAAACACAATATGGCAAATGGTTCTTTTAGTGTTTATAAGAAGAAGGGGCATACAGTACGTAAACACTTTTGGAAAGTAAAAAAAAGAGTAAAAAAGATAAAGCAGGAGAGAATGTAAGGAATATGTAAACAATGCAGTGAAATATAATCCTAACAATAAGTGTTTATTTTCTTCAACCGTTATTTACAATATAATTCTTAAATGATTTCTCTTTTTTTAATAACTGTTTAGCGTTTCTCTTTTTATTACTATTGGATTTTACGTTTTTTTTTTTCCTTTTTTGTTAGAATTAGCACTGAGAGAATGACCCCAAAAATGCATTGCATTTTGTTGGAAATAGAAAAAGAGATTATGAGAAGGAGGATAGAGGGTGTAGTGCTTGTGAATATTTGACTTGAACTTATTAGTGTTGAAAGTGAGAAAGTGATACACGAACATTCCATCCAAAGAACGAACTTTCCCTGTAATTCGTTACTCGATGCGCCTGCCAATCAATCCCAAAAAGAGAATCGCGTATTACGAACAAACGTTTAAGTTTCGGAACTATAACCATAATTTCAGCAGAACACAACCCATTGTAGTAACGATAAAACAGGAAAATACAAACACATTGCGACTTTGCAGCACGGCAGCAACATGGATGATATATTCCACTCTCGGTCGGATATAGGTGATAGAAATTTTAAAGAGATCAGATGGAGGGCAGTTTTTACACCACTTAAAAAAACTTAGGCACTTTTTTCGACACCTTGAATACGTTTTGTCCATCGGACATCACATTGTATCTTCATGTCCAGAACATCAAGAGATTCTTATTCTCCAATAATTTTATCACAAATACCCAGCGGTAAACTGTTGGAGGCCTTCATTTACATGGGCCTACAATGAGACCTGCTGGAGAAGGCCTCTAATCAGATCTGCTTCAGAAGGGAACGCACAAGCCCTTGGATGGCTAGGACATCGTTTGTAAAAAATGTATGAGTGTGAAATGGGGTAGTAAGGCCTTGTGTCTGAGAAATAAGTGCTTCTAAAAGGCCTGCTTACTACTTCTTTTTGCCGCTGGGTATATAAAGATGAGGCACTTTCACCCGTCACACGTTTATGCGTAAGCATACAACACTGGGTTTTTCAGGCATTAAAACCGACCCCATACGCACGGCACCAACACGAGATTACCTCAAGGTCTCTATTAAGCATACCAAGTTTGCCTCATAGCACCAACTTCTAATTTAATTGGTCTATAATCAAATAAATTATAATGGTAAAGGTTGTTATTATATGCAATAGAGTAGACAGAGTTGGAAGTTTGACTTAGGAAGTCGTTTAGAAAAATAAGCTATAGAGTAGGGGAAAGAACGAAGCCTTTCAGCACCCCTGATTGATTATTGAACTCGTTTAATGAAACCTCATCCATAATAGCTCGCATAGAGGGATCTCTGAGAAAGCTCGATATGGCAACGCAACTCAAATAAAAATTTATATTGCTAAGGCAACAATGTCAGCTACCATTTTGACAAATCAGGAACCGAATAAATGTAAACAACTGCGGCAAAGAAATGAAAATAAGTTAATTTAATTTAAAGGAAGATATACATAGAAAGAAAAACACTCGGGATAAATTTAACTTTTTATACAACCTTTAATTACGAGTCGTCTTCAAAAATTCAAGAACGAATAACACAAACACGTACTTAAAACAATCTTAAATGGGGTTACTTTCGAAAATCAATGCCGAAATTTCTTAAAATAAGAACAACATTTTTAAACCAAGTAAAAAAAGATCAAACTTTTCGTTGGTAGTGCTACTCTGAGAACAAAATTACAAAGTGAGCGTTTCAATCTAATTTAACTTATCAAAATGTGTGGCAGATACTACAACAACACCACACAAGTAGTTAAAAAACGATTTGGTTGTTGTGTGTAACGAACCTTCTTGGCTGGGGTATAACTCGCCGGATTCCCAGGGTTCACTCACAGTGAATTTATAAATTGTTTGTGACCTCTTAAAGAAAACACATTACCAATTACCAATTTTCAAAACACACTTTATTTACTTATAAAAAAAACTAATACAAAGGATTCTACGTCCTGGCACGATCACCCAGGCGACACGAACACAAGATTGGTCATACGGTCGGCCTGCTCGACTCTGCAGACAGTGGTAGGTACGTATTGCACGTGCTCAACTAATGCCCAGTGAAGCCACCAAACGACAGTAAATCTGCGGGATAACCAGGGACACGCTGCGTTGTGTTGCTCGTAGTCGTATGCCTGTGGGATAACCACGGGCACACTACTACGATCGGCGTTCGAAGCTGGGGTAGGCCTCACTTGGAAAACCTGCGGAATAACCACGGGAGCTTCAATTCATACCACACAAACGTCATACACAAACTGAGGCCCAGTGAAGTCACCAAACACACACGGCTCTGCGGAATAACCACAGAAACGCTGTGTCGAATAACTCGTAGTCGTGCACCTGCGGGATGACCACGGGCACACTACTACGCTCGGCTAATAATGTTGGTGTAGCCCCAGATTGCAGCCTGCGGGATAACCACGGAACTTCAATCTGTTCTACACAAACACCACCTAACTACCAAAATCTACAGCGGGATAACCACCGTAATGTTCCACGTACCTACCACTGAGTTCAACAACGACTGATCTCGATGTTACTTTTTGTTCTACTTTTAGACTTTTACCGCTGTCATTAAAACACGGTGGCTGCATCTGCTCATCTGTTTGGTCAAGTACATGCACTAGTTCGAATATACTGGGTGCCAATAGATGACGACATTACCGGCCGTTAGTTAAATTTAAAAACAATTCATGTTCAAATAATAAGAAATTAACAGTAATAATAATGAAAAAAACCATCACGATAATAAAATAATAGTTTATGCTTATATAGTGTAGGTGGAAACGAGGATTGCCGACTTCCATCGTCACAAGCAAAGCAACAATATTTAAAAGGTAACATTGAATACTCTTCCTTCTCATTTAGCTAATATTTTCAGTTATATGTATATGTAGATTAAGTTTTTAAAGTAAAAACCATATCGGGAATGATGTTGGTGTTTTAAAATTGAAATCCTAATAAAATTCACCTTCTAATTTCACTTTTGGTTTATTTCAAGTACGAATTCGGTACTGAATCAACTTTATTATCAAGCGCGTTTTAAAATTCGGTCAATGTTAGTTAATTTAAGTATTTTGCGATTGAAGATCCGTACTTGAATGAATCTTTCTGGATTTGATTTAAGAAAATCCGCACCCACCGTACTTTTATTGCTTATGGGCATATTTTTATCTTCTGAAAAATGCTGTGAATTATTTAGCACAGACAATAAAGACTGAGTACAAATACATTGGCCAAAAGCAATATCTCCATGGTCAAAAGCTTTTAATATGCACTTGAATTCAATTTTATTTAATGGACTAGTTAGTCAAAGTGCTGTCTAGTGTTATTCATTTTGCTAACCTAGATACGAAATATGTGATGAAATGTCCCAAATTAAACAAAAAAACTGCACTTATTTTTTGCTTTTGACTTCTTTTTCCTTAAAAAATCTACAAAGCAGACGAAATTTTACGGTTGCCTAAATAGTAATTATTTGGCTACTGAAGTCGACATCAGTTGCCATATGGTAAATGTTTCCTAGGCCTCTCTCGCTTAATAAAATATACCTTGCACTGTTATATTTCAATTTGTTTCGATCCTATTAGAAAACAAAATGGTTGGAATACGACCATTAGCAGGGATTTTGAAGCGGAAACAATTCTCAAAACTCTAAACACCGTAAATATTGAAATTAAGCCAAATTGAAGAAAAATTTAAAGAGACTTTTGCCATTATTAGCTTTCACCACTCGACTGAAAAAAATATAAACCAACTAGTAATTGAAAAATACTTTAGCTGTTTGAATTATAATCAGAGATTTAGTATTTGTAACAAGTTCAACACAAACAATGATTTCATTACTCAATTGTTTTCAATTCCTCTTTTGCTATTTAATTCTTATTTTCACTTAATGTTTTAACAGACAGTTGGCTTTTGTTACACATGGCTGGAAGAAGAAATGTTTTATTTTTCGCCATCATTTTCTACATTCTTTTATTTACGCTATTCATTTATGACTAACGAGAGTTTATTTGAAATGATTCTCTATAAATACAGTGTATCACTTAAACAAGTGTACAGTTATACAATGCCTACATTCGTTTAAATAAAAATCTATAAATTAAGTTAAAGAGAAAAATGTGTATTTAATTACTGCATGTTCAAAGTTTGTTTTCAATATTAGTAACCAAAATTAACATTTTTCTTGTAAATTTGCCAAAAAAAAAAAAAAGTTAAACAACATTGCCAAGGGTTGTACGCATTATGGTAGATATTTTTACAAGAAAAAATCGGAAATTCCTCCAACTCATTATTAACTGGATGTTCATCTACCTATTGCCAAACGAAGACTTCGTTCGCTTTACTTACATACATATAAAACAAATACAAATTTTAATATATGGTTCTTCTTTTACGCGGAAGTTAAGCGAACGAAATCTTCTTTCGAATTCGGTGAACACGTGAGCATTAGTTTCATAACTTCTTAAAGTCATAAATAAATTAAATCAATCAAATGTCGCGTCGCAGAGCTAAGAAATTTCAAACATTCTTCTTTTATAATAATAATTTTTAACAAAGTTCTTTTTTTAAGCTACCCTTTTCGATTTTGTTGGCCAAGATGATCCCAAAAATATTCTCTTAGGGTCAGATCAGGTGACAAAGGATGAATTTTAACCTGTTTTGTCTGATATAGTAACCCATTCCTTAACGACAAGAGCCTTTTCTTTGGGATCATTATCCTGTTAAAATAAAAAAGGAGTAATCAAACCTTATCCATAAATATGTCCATAGTCCCAGTAATAAAAACAAGTTATCCGGCTCTAGTATGACGCCATGCTTTACCAAACAAACCTCTATGTTTAAGGGTACCAGTGATACTTTTTTCATTCGAGCTCAGATTGGCTTTACGCCAAATCTTATCAACCCATCCATGAATATTTATTTTAATCTTGTCCGAAAATATTACACTTTTTTAGAAAGGTTCTGACTTATGAAGCAACAAGCACAGACCTTCCTCTTTTTAAAATAAAATTACACTGTTCATAACGTCAAAATGACGTCACGCAAGACCAAATGTATGAAATTTTGCTTTCAAGACAAAGCACAATAGTCTTTGCCAACGTCACACAAATTAACGAACCTTATCAATGCGTAATCTTGTTTATTTGATTCATGGTTCTGACTTGTTTGTGAGCTTCTTGGTAAAATTACTGTTTTCAGCCAGTTTAATTGGCTAAGGAAGGGTTTTTCCTTTATTCTGGTCACGATGCATTGTGTAACACGCGTCCAACTGTTTTTGGATTGCAGCAGTTTCCTTCTTTTTTCAAACACTCCACAACAAGTTGTTAAGAGGATACAATAAGTTTGTAATTTCGTGTGAAAGTTTTTTCATATTTTTCTAAGCCCATACAAATTATATTTATTCTGGATCCTTGAGTAATTCTAAGTCGATTTAGATATGTCGGCCCGACTAGCCTTCCGTTGAAATCACGTTCACTTTCGAACGACTCAAAAAAAAGCACAGCATTAGTGTCCAATTCTTCCTCGTTCTTCTAATCAGCTTGGGATTGTAATCCAGCACTATCGGCTATATAGTAAAAGAGTTATGAATCCAGATGGTAATCAACCGCTCTAAAAAATTGATATTTCTTATGTTAAGTTGTGACGGAATGCACCGATTGTTAATAATTTTGGCACAGACTTGTTCTAGATGACTAGAAATCATACTACTATTTATCGTGGTGATTGGTCCATAGGCACCATATAAAGCCCACTCTCGGAAAACTCTTTAGTACGTAAAAGTATGATATTATTGCAGAAAAATTCATCAGTCCTAGTTTCATAAGACTAGAAATCACACAGTTAAATTTTGTGATGATCGGTCTATAATTGGACTCCATAGAAAGCCCACTCCCTAAATCTCACGCTGAAGGGTATCAAATATTCGGCACAACCAAATATAGCACCCGTACTCTTGTTTAATTACTGATTGTATTTTTAATGCACTTATCTTTGGATTTGCTTTTTTTTTTTAACAATAATCTTTTCTTCTTGTTTAGGAAATAATTGGTGGCGACTTGGCGGTATTGTATTTTCTTTAATCTTTAGCAGCGTAGCACTACTTTTATTTATAAAGTAGGTAATTTTTGTTTATAAGCTATTTTCTTTCAACACATTTACTAGGAAATCCTTTGATAACTCTATTTCTTTTAGGTTAGTTTAGGTTAGGTTACAGAGACCCAGAGAGCAATATGGTCCATTGGGACGCCTTAGATAGTGAAATCATTATAGTATGAAAGAATAGGAGAAGTAGAGGGTAAATGCACAGGAAGAAGAGGAAGTAGTGAAAAACAAAAATTCGGACAGCACAAGCAAAAACAACCCTACATAATAGAAATCAGCCCTACTAGTGTCCAGTCCCTCAACTGTCTCTAACTCACCCGGGTCCTCACACACCCTACATATATCCCAGAAGTTAGATCCCATTCTCACCGCCATCCTGTCTATCATACAGTGGCCTGTAGTAATACCTTTCATGGTCCTGACGCAGGCCTTACTCTTGCTCAGCAGAGCATCCGAATTTGATCTACTAAGCACCGGCCAGAGCGTGCGCGATACCCGGCAGTGCGTTCGACCCTGCCAAACCCGAATAGTCCCGCACAGAACCCATTCCCTTATTCTTCCAAAGTAGAAGCCCATTGGAGGCCTGACCACCTGCAAACTGTCAAGGTTATCCACTTCCGAACCTAGTCTCGCAAACTCATCAGCTATCTGGTTGTCGGCGGAGATTTTTCCTAGAGCCTTCCTCCAAGCCCATCAAAGTATTAAGAGCCACCTGGCTGTCCACATATATAGTGACCTCCGAGCCCCTGGCAATGTTGCTCCCTACCAATTCCACGGCCCTAAGAATCACCAGAACCTCCGCCATAAACACACTGCAGTCGTCAGGAAGTCTATATGAGTTTCTGATGTTCAGATCCTCAATGTAGAACCACGCACTTGTGCCCATCGTCCTTGAGCCATCAGTGAAAATAGCAAATGCTCAATACAATCTGCCCTGACCTGACCAGCTCTCCCTAGACGTGAAATTTCCTATCATTCCTAACTCCCTCGGTCTAAGAATTCTCCTGGCTGCCATTCCCATCACATACTGCTGTATAGGCAGAAGATGTAGAATAACATCCAGGGCAGCCTGAGGCGTACTTCTAATGGCCTCTGGCATGCGAATCGAAAAACACCTCTAAGCCTTAGACAAAAGGTCCCTTCGACTAGCCAGTCTCAATGCCTTCCACAAAACACAGCATCCGTACGTAAGAATGGGTCTAACAACAAATTGGTTTAAAAGACATACTTTTATTATTTTAGGATCATTACATACCTCCTTAATTGTTAACTTATTTATGATCACAAAACTTACATTTTCTCATAAAACTTAAAAAAAAATTACAGAAACGTTCTAAGAATGGTCACCACCACCAAAGCAATTTTTAATGAAAATGTTTAAACATATTATGGTTAATTTAACCATATTATTTGTCAGCGGCAACCATATTGTGGTTATATTTTAGCTCAATCAAGAAGCCACAACCATATTATGGTCTACCCTAAACCTGTGCCCATGTTCTGTAACTCTCACGTCGAGAATCTTTTCGATTGAAATGTGTGAAATGAAACAAAAATGCCATATATTGAAACAAACAGCTGTTTTCCTCACTAAACTCTGTCTGTAACTTTTTTGGCGAGTAATAGCTGTCACGTAAGGAAATTAATCGCCAATTTACAGAAAAAGTGTGTCTGTAACATTTTTGTGAGAAAAGTTCCCGCTTTGAACTGTCAAATAAACTCACGAAAAAAAAATGGGGCGAGAAACAATTTTAACACTAAAAACTATTAAAAATGCAAAATGCATAGAATAATAATAATAATATTTTGTTCATGGCAAATTTTTTCGTTCTTCAATTATTTTGCTTTTAACATTTTTATAAAATATACGAATTTTTTCAAAGCTCATTTGCAAACAACAAATATTAAAGTCGCACTTAACATTATTTGGTTTAGCCGACGGTTGTATTTTCGACGCCATCGTTAAAATTTTTTCAATTTTAGTAAATTTTGATCGGCGTCAACGATATGTGTGACTGGCGCTCTCAACGTCTGCAATTTCACATCGGCTTCGAGTGTAATATTATGACATTTATAACGTAACGACGTAATCTTTTTTGATAGCTTTCGACATGAGCTACAGACACACTTTTTTCTGACTTTTCGAGAAACGATGAAATATTTTGTTTCACATCTTTTCGATGCAAGAAGTTCTCACAAAAGTTACAGAACATGGATACTGTTGTGGTTAAATATAACAATAATTGGCTTAAACATTTCAGTTATAAATAGTTTACTTAGAGTTGACCATATTGGGAAATGTTTTTCTCTCGCTGTAGCAGCAAGTTAAAGTATGTGGAAAACATTAAGCCATGATTAAAATCATAAAAGTAAAATATGAACCTGATGAAAAGTATAAAGTGTAAACCTATTTTAATGTTACACTGTTAACATGAATTTAAAATAAATTGAGTTAAATTGAATACAGTTCCAATACACATTTTATTGCCATTAAATGGAAATAAAAATGTGCTTGTTTTTTTTTAAGGAAATAAAAAAATCATAAAAATAAAGTAATGGATGTTAATAGTGTGTGTGTGTGTGAAAACATATTACTACAATTTACTAAGCTTATAAATAAATAGAGGGAAATATTCTATTTCATAAAAACAGTGAAAAAGAAATGGTTCGTGATTTTCTTTTAAAATCACTTTTAATAAATCCTTTAATTCCAGGAACCTAAAGGAATATTTTATCTAGAATCTACTTAATTGTAAAGCTTTTAAAAATATTTAAAGATTTTTTTTTACTTTACTCTTTGCATGGCTGCTATTTGGTCATCATTAAAAAAGCTAAACGGCGTTTGTATTTAACTGAATTAGTGGTCGTCCACCTCCCTATGGAAAACAATAATTTTATATTTCTTTTTTTTCAACTCCTTTTTTACTTAACTCTACTTTATCTTTTGCTAAAAGTTACAATCATAAAAAGTGAGTCTTCTTAAACTAAGCCTTGAAATACACATGAGGCTACCAAAACACGCATGGCTACACATGCATGCAAAGTCACCAGCAAAAATATAAAGAACTGTTCATTTAAAATTCGAACGGCCAAGAAAACGTTAAAGTATCTTAACCAGTGTTCGAAATAAACAGAACATTATTTAGCGTTCGGCTTACACAACCAGGAACGATTTCTATTTTTTTAATGTTTGTGTAGACGAACACACACAGAAAAAATTATTGCCGAATTATTTTCAAACAAACGCTTGTTTGAAATTTTTTTTGATTTCTACAAATTTTTTTACTGATTCAATTAATATTTTTGTTTGATTTTTATTTAACGCTCTTTAATGTTGTCGTCTTTTTGCATTTTTTTTTATTGATTGTAAGCAACACTTCTTTATGTGAAATATAAGAACTACAACAAAAAACACATGCAGTCTACTTTTGGAAGCTTTAAAAAAGTACAGCAATAAGAAAAATGATAAAATAGCGTGACGAGGTTTGTAGTAAAAAAAAACAACAAAAACAATAGCAGGTAAAAAAAACGTTTCATTTTTTTTAAACAACAGAAAAAACACATTATAAGAAACAAAATAAATTTTTGGTTGGTTTCAAAGTTGGTAAAAAAAAACAAAATCCCGTATTCAATTTTTTCAAATAGTTTGTTTAAATACATCAAATACAAAAATAGAATGATGGCGGAAAACATATCGAGTCGGTCTGCCGCCGTCTTCTTCATTAGCAAAGGAAAGGATAAAGCAACAGTGAATGATGAAGAAAAACACTGTGAGTATAAATATGACTTCGTTCAAAAATTATTCCAACAAAAAAATGTGTCTCAAAGCCATCCGGCCGCTCTGCTCTGCTTCATCTTCGCCAACAGTGCTTGCTTGTGTGCGCGTCATTGCTTGTGCCAAAACTTTTTTGTTTGATTCAGCAAAATTATTTGTTTGAAATTTATATGAATTTCAGTAAACTTTTTGTTTCATTCTGTAAAATTATTTGTTTGAAAAAAACGCCGATTTTTTCAATAAACAAAATGCAAATAAATTGTTTGAATATGCGAATTTGTTTGTAGGACCGATTTTAGACAAAAAATTGTTTGATTCTACAAATTTTTTGTTTGAATTGGAAAAATAATTTTTTCTGTGCACCCCTTAATACCATTCGTAACTATTTTCAAGACAGAGCTGAACATTATATAGTGTTCTGTTCTTCATTAAAAAAAAACAGAACAATTGTAGTGATACTGTAGGCAAACATTATATTTTAATGTTTCTATTTTGACATTGATAAAGAAATTAACAAACAACAAATTTTAGCAACGACTGCAGCACGAAGGGCTGGTGCGTGTATTGTGGAAAATTATTTTGCTGGCTTTTTGTTTTTTTCGTACTTTGTTTTTGTAAAAAATGTTTGGTTTTTTTACCAGCCAAAAAGGCGTTACGCACAACAGAAACGTACGAATATCAATGAGCTGAACCGAACGCAATTAAGTTTTTATGTTTTTTTTTTTAACCGAATGGAATTAAATGTTCTCATCTTTTGTTGTGTATTATTTTTGTGTTCGACAAATGACAAACAGGGAAACTTTAGTTTTTTATTGATTTACAACACAAACACTATTAGCGTTTGTGTTTTCCACAAATCTACCGAACCGAACACTAAGGAGCGATATTTAGTGTTTATTTTCGAACACTGGTTCTAAGTGATTTAAGAAAAAGGTTTATAAATACCAAAATATAGAAGAAAATTTTAGTACTAAAAGTTTTTTTCGTGAGTAGTAGTTTTATGAGAGCCATGCCCCCTTTCCCATACAAATTGGTAAGATGACTTTAGTCGCAAAAAACTTACTTTGGATCAAATTTAATCAAAATACGAATATAATTAGATGCCAATATATAATATAATATATATATAATTAAATTCCAATTTCATACTATTGATAAACTGAAATTTATTGTTGATGGGATACGCTATTCCTATGCGCATTGGGCACAACGGCTCTATTCAAGAAATAAGTTTGTATGGGAAATACATGAAATTATAGACCGATATCCATTATTTACAATAGGCTTCGTCCTTCTGACAATTGAAAAAAAACGACATTTTATTAAATTATCTCTTAAATTTATATTTGTTGTTTGCAAATAAAATTTACATTGACAGACAAAATGGCGAACGGCCACTACTGTAGTGGTGCCTCGTGTGGTTAGAAAAAGAAGCTTTAATAGACACCAATAAGAAATATGTTGAAAAATTCATTTAAAATACGAAATTTCATAATGAGTATTCTTACATTTCAATAACACTTTATTTGATTTATTAAATTCTTAATTGTTAAAAGTTAACCGCGTCCAAATTTAAAACGAACAATTTTTTACGTAGAAACACTCGCATGCTACTTCTTAATCAAACGTTCTATTGCATAAATACAATTACAAATCCAAAGAGATACTAAATATTAGGGTATTCATTCTGTTAACCAATTAATTGCTTCCCGATTAACTGATCAGTTAATTTAAAATTGGCAGATTTCGATTAACGATTAAGCCGGTTAATTTCAGTCGATTAACCGATGTTATAAAATTTTTTAGTTTTTAGTAGTATTATAACATATTTTTTGTGTTTTTTTATTATTTGTTTCGCCTCATATAAAAAATCTATATGTTTGCAATATATTTTTTCATACAATATATTTCCTTCGAGAAATACATTCTTAAAATACAGTACAAAAACATAAACTAGTGGTTCGGAAATACATTTTTTGCAGAATGTTCGGTGCCGAGCTTTGCCAGGATGAGTCCGATGATGAACTGACAATAGAAGAATCTCTCGATTGTAACACAAACTATCTTTAACAATATTAGCCGAAATAATGGCACAATGGAAGATTTTATATTTTGAGAGAACTTCTGGAAAAGGACTGGGAAATTAGAAAATCTGTATCATGACAAGGCAATGCATTCAGTTTTTAAATATTGTTACGAAAGTAAATTTAGTTAAGAATTAGTTGTAATTATTATTTATCTTGTATTTATTAGTTGTTTTGTATTCATAAGTAATTTTGTTAGTTTACATTGTTATTTAAAATTGTTATAATTTAGTACACTTCAATCCCAATGTGCAGAAAGCCCTAGAAATTACCGTTAAAAAAGCTTTAGTATAAGTGGTGAAATTATGTAAACATAAGTGCCGACATAAATCATAATAGACGATAGAGTGGTGAATAAGTTATTCCTCGAACCTTCGAGCAACATTTCGAATGTTCTAGATGGCTGAATTACAGTATAAATACTTGCGGCGGCTAGCATTAAAAAACAGTATTAGTTCAGACTTTGTCAAGTTAAGAGCGCATCACGCGGAGAAAACTATAAACGTTTGAAGTGTGTTGATTACAACAGTGAGTTGTATATAAAAGCTATAAATTACGGTTGTTAAAGTGACTAAGTTCTTAATGAATAAGTGTTATACATTAAAGTGTTGTGTTTATTTAATTTTATTTAAAGTGCAATAAAGAACTCGAAACGGTTTACTATAAAGGAAATAAACCAAAACGTTATTGAAAGGCAGTAACGTAACAATATGAAATGTTTCTGCGCATCTACGTCACATCAGCGTATAAGTAATGCTAAAATATAGAATCACAAGCAAACAAACATGTGTTCAATATGCTTAGTGACGTCATATTGAAGAGTTGAGTTTTCTTAACATGTGCAATGCGTTATCTTGTTTTTATCATTCTTGAATTTGTATTATGGGTTGCTTCCTTCCGATTTCTCCAATATCTTCGATAAGTGAAAGAATTTTTTCCAAGTCAAGTTTTATCAAAACTAAAGAAAAGAATCGCTTAAAAACCAAATTATTTTTCCAAAAGATTATTTTAGAAGATCTTATACTATTGAAATAATAAATAAAAAAAATCTCACAGTTTTTTTTTTAATAAACACATAAAAACATTATGAATAAATTATTAAACACGTTTCTCTTATTTATGAATTAATTTTTTGTTTGCTCGTGTTAGTTAAAGAATTTTTTTGTTCGTTATAGAATAAACTTCAATAATAAATAATTTTTGCATTTTTATTTATTGAAATTACTTAATTTATAACAAAACTTTATTAATCGGTTAACCTATCAATAACTAAATTAACCGATTAAACCAAAACCTCGGTTAATTAATCGAACGATTAGCCGATTAAAGCAAAAGCCCGATTAAATAAATACCGTACTAAATATTTTGTTTTTTTTCTGTTATGGCCAGCCCTTAGGGGATTGCATTGCATTGTGTTGCAACTAGGAAAATAGGTTGTGTGAAGGAGGATAGAGGGAGTAGTGTTTGTGAACATTCGATTTGAACTTAACCCTCTAATGCCTAAGAGTGCCTCAAGGCTTGCTTTACAAAATTTCTGCTGACGTCCAATATATAAATAATTTATATTAATTTCAATTTTTTTACAATTGCTTAAAGAACTAGAAAAATATTTAAAGAAACTTCGGAAGCTCTAAAAAGCTTTGAAAATAATCTCGAACACAATGCTTTTGTTTAAAATGCCAAATTCAGTTATGCTGCTCAAATATTAAAATTGTTTTTTTTTTTTTTTTGATTATCATAAACAAAACCAAATATTTTTAATTTGTTTCATTACTTTTTATTTTCAATACAAACTAACAAATAGAATTCACAAAAATGCCTCAAGGTACTCCTGGATGTGTTCTCTCCTGGAACGTAAACAACTCATTGTACGGGCTTAAAAATATTTTTTTGAACACATGGGCTAAAAAATGCCTTAAAAAATTATTTTCATAATATATTCCCATTTTTTCTGAAACTTAGCATTCGAGGGTTAATCATGTTGTAAGTGAGAGGGAAGACTTCTGCAGGAAGGTTATTCCACATACAAACAGTCCGGGAAAAAAACGAATTATCTCTGTAATGCGTTGTACGATTCACCTGCCAATCGATAACATAAGGATGGGCATTTGAGGAAAAACTTGTATTACGAACAAACGTATGGGTTTCGGGAACCAGATCCATAATTTCGTGAGAACACATCCCATTGTAGTAACGATAAAACAGGCAAATACAACCCACATTGTGACGGTAATCAAGGGAGTCAATAGAATTGGATACCCTACTGTCACCAATGAGAACCTTCGCCCTCTCCTGCACGCGGTCGAGAAGCTCCAAAATAGACTTTGAAGCACCGGCCCACACATGAGAGTTGCAATCCATACGTGGTCGGATATAGGTGGTATAAATAGTAAGGAGATCAGATGGAGTGAAGTTTATCTTACACCGTCTTAGAAAACCGAGGCACTTGAATGCTTCTTCCGACACCCTGAATATATAATCTGTCTGTACTCTCCGGCACTCGATACTCGTTCGTGCTTCTCCAATATAATACTATTGCTATGCTAAATATAATAAAGTAAAAGAACTTACATCTTAGAAAAGATCTGCACAAAATGGCACAAACGTTGTTTTAGTGTAGAAGGTTTATTAGAGAGACTCATATATTTATGATTACTTAAGTTCCTTAAGTAAATGTTTGAGTTTAAAAGTGTTTGTTTGTGTGACGTGTTGTATGAATAAAAAAGTATAGGGATTTAGAATTTTTCCATTTTCACTTGTTTCTTTCGTTTTCTCATTCACTTTTTTTCTATTCATATTTCTTATTTTTCGTAAAATGGTGATATGAAATAAATCTTTTGCTCGTTTATTATTTAGAAAAGAAAATCCCTAGATTTTTTTTTCTACAGCTCGATTGGTCGTTATTATTATTTGCTCCCAGACTTAAATACAACAATATTTATGTTAAATATGTTAAGCAAATAAAGAACATAAAAGGGAAAAGGCAAAAGCAAATAGAAATTGCACTTGGACATAAACGACAATGGGAAAACACTAAAATGTAGGAGATTAAAAGGGTAGAAACTTGATTGTAACAGATTGACTATTATACAGGCGCGGATTCAGGGGGGGTGAAATAAGGAAATTTCCCCCACGTAAATTATAAAAATATGTTTTGTTTATTTCGATAATACAAGAGTTCCCATTAATATTATCTTTTTTTAATGTACAAAATTTTTGGAAATCCCAGCAAGGTTTTTTTTTTTTGTTTTTTTATTGAATCTCTAACGAAATTTTCAGTAAATATCCAAATCTTCATCCTAATAGTTATTTATTAGATATTTTCAATGAAACATCTAGTTTACTGTATTCAAATACTTATTATTCTACATTCAATCCCAGCAGGTGCCATCTATGTATAACCAAAGAGTAAACGTTTGACTTGAAAATGCGTGCGGTTGAATTATTAAAAAGCCTTGGTATTTGCAATATTTATGTTTATATTAATGTGTTATATGAATCAAAATTCTATTCGATAATTTTTGACGAAAGCACGGATTTGTCGGGGAGAGCCAGATTTCCTTACATTTAAGATATTTCACCATACAACAAAAAGTTGTTAGGCAAGAATTGTTTTGGCTTTGTTGTAAAAGCATTTGAAGAGCCTTCACAGGATATTGATAATGACGCTGATGTGTCAATTGATGCGATGGCACTATCATCAACAGTTCTTAAAACTTTGACAAATTTTAGTCTTGACCTAAAAAATTGTATAGGAGTTGGAACTGATGGGTGTCGTATGATGTCAGCAGAAAATGGAGCTGTAAAAACATTCTGGAAACCGCGACAAATGCGAAACAAACGCCTTGCTATTTCCCGTAAATCAGGCAAAACACGTTCTTAGTAAAGTATTTGGGAGCCAAACTCTCTACTTTATGCGAGACAAGATGGGTGGACCGTCACGACTCAGCTTTACACTTTGCAACAAGTGTACATCATATAGTAGAAGCTTTGGAAAAAATATCTGAGTGGAAAGGTAATACTTCATCAAGAGCCTTATATTTGCGGAATAAACATATTAAGTGTGATACTTATTGTAACACAGCCGCTTAATATCATTTTACAATAGCACGATATAGATCTTCAAAAAGGATCAAGCCTTATCAAAACTTTGATCATGTGCCTTGAAGAAAAAAGAAATAAAGCCGAAGAACAATTTAAAGTGATTTTTAAAAAAGTTAAAGTGATTTGCGTTCAAATCGAGGTTCCAACCTAAAAAACAAGATTTGAACGAAATAATCACATCCAAAATGTTGAAGATTTCTACCGAGTTGTAGGTTTCATTCTCTTATTGAATTTATTTTAGAAGATCGCAAAACACCTTTCCAAAAGATATCTTTAATGTATTGAACATACCAAAACTTCTACTCAAAGTGTAATCAAGTCATATATAGATATACAACTTTTAAAACCACAACTCGGGATAAACACCTACTAACATCTAAACTTGAGCCTGAACTGTAGCATTGGCAACAAACATGGAAATTATCTAAAATCTATCAGATAAGGTTGTAGATGCTTTAATCAACTGTGATGAAGATATCTACCCAAATCTAAGAAAAATATTTCAAATTTTCGCTTCAATGCTCGTATGTAATGCTACGAGCGAGAGGTCATTTCGTCGAATATCAACATGGCTCAGATCAACAATGACAAACTGAACATAGACTTTACTATCTAAATTTGCCTCACAAGGAAATCATAAATTGCTTATTTAAAAAGATTAGTTTATTTTAATTTATATTGAATATTTTATTTAACCTTATTGTTGAGTTTTTTTAATATAATATACACAAATTACTTTTAATAAACTTTTAAAAACAAATTTTTTTTTGTATCATAAAAAATTTCCCCCCCCCCCCCCCCCCCTAAGGCTCAAGCTGGATCCGCGCCTGCTATTATAAATACATATAAAACTAAGAATTATAGAAAAAAAGTATGTATCTTTATATTATAAATAGGGATGCGATTTCCATGTAAATGCATGTTTTTTGTCGATAGTCTAAAACCGATGACGACCAATTATCTTTCCGAATCATTAAATTTGCGTTGAAATGGCATCGATTTGTTTTTGCATATTGTTGCATATTTTGGTGAAAATGCATACTTTTGCATATTTTGGTTTTAAATGCATATTTTTGCATATTTTAACTTTTTTGAGTAATATATTTTTTTAAATTTCCATATTAAAAAAAAAAAGTTCTTCGAAAAATTTACAAATTGTATAAAAAAACCCTTCAAAAATTTTTTTTTTAAATCAATTAATTTATTTTTTTGAGCTCTGCTTAAAATACAAGATTTCGACAAAAGACCCTTAAATTTTTAACCGATGCAGCACCTTTCATGGTTAAGGCTGCCAATTGTCCTAAAACAATTTATCGTAAACTGTTACATGCTACTTGATTGGCACATGGGTTACACCGAGTTGCAGAGGAAATCAGAAGCCAATTCGATAATATTGATTTATTGGTTTCATACAGGATTTGGTTCACTTAATAGTCAACTCAAATTAATTGATATGGCAGAAAGTAACATTAACATGTGAATGGAAAATAGCCCCACAAATTAAAAAAAAAAAAAATCCAAGAACTGTTGCAAATAAAAATAGAGGATTTCAAAAAATAAAACAAATTTCAAATAATTTTTAATTAGAAAAATAATATTCTTCAAATGTATTGGCATCCTTGAAGTATGCCTCAACTTCGGTTGACGTTGGGAGATCATTTTTCATGTAAAAAAGCTTTTTAACAGACAAAGGCTTACTTTTGATAATATAAAAAAAGTATTTATTTGACTATGCAATTTAAATGATGTAGTTATTAAAATTAACTGCCTGTTCACCTATGTCCGAACGAAGATTTCGTTCGTATAACTTACATTTAAAACAAAAAAAATTATAAAACATTGTTTTTGTTTTATCGATGAACAGGGGGTAAGTTCTAAAAAATATTATCCCTTTGAATAACAATAGAATAAAAACAACAATAGAATTTTTTATTTTGTTTTGTTTTAAATAAAATAAAAAAAAAAAAAAAACGTTTTTTTATGAAAATGGTCAAGTTTTTAGTGCATATTTTTTATTTTTTTAATGCATATTTTTTAATTTTTAGTGCATGTTTTATGCGCATATTTTCGATTTTTTAGTGCATGAAAATCTCATCCCTAATTATAAATAAGCAAACTTTAAATAGTATTTGTATTGCTGCAAACTTTGAATAGTATTTGTATCAGGGACCGTAACAGTTATGCCTTTTTTCATAAAAGTCAGATGAAAACAGTTATTTTTTGATTTTTATTTTTTTGAGCAAATATAACAGTTATTTTTTGATTTTTATTTTTTTGAACAAAAATAACAGTTATTTTTTGATTTTTATTTTCGAGCAAAAATAAAAGTTTAGATGACTTTAATAATTATTTTAATGTGCATAAGAAATTCCAATGATAATTAAACACTAAAATAAAAATTTCAAGTCAACTAAATTATTAAATCACGTACATATATTTAGAGAATAACTCTTATTTTTGCTCGAAAAAATAAAAATCAAAAAATAACTGTTATTTTTGCTCAAAAAAATAAAAATCAAAAAATAACTGTTATTTTTGATCGAAAAAATAAAAATCAAAAAATAACTGTTATTTTTGTTCAAAAAAATAAAAATCAAAAAATAACTGTTATTTTTTGATTTTTATATAAAAATCAAAATTATAAAAATCAATATATTTTATCATTGACAAGTGCATAAGGAACAATATGGTATACTTGCAGAAGGTCAGCGTTTCAAAAATATGATTCTGAATAACATTTTCTTTTAAGGTACGAGCACTGCACATATTTCAAATATTTTCCCAATTTTTGTTTGACGTGTTTAAAACAATAACATTTTTTTTTCTGGTCCCACTACGCATATTTATTTGCCCATTTTTGTTTGCTCAAACCGATATAAAATAGCTTCAAAAAAAAATATTATTCGCCCATTTTTGTTTGCTCAAACCGATGTTAAATAGCTTTAAATAAAATATGGCCTTGTGTTCACATTAAAAAATATTTGTCTAAAAATAAATATTTGAACAAACTGTCAAAAATAATTACTAAGTAAATAAAATTACTTTTTATTAAAATTATAAATCAACATTTTGATGCAAAAAACGAAAAGGTTTCCTGATGAGCTGGCCTTAGCAACCAGTGAAATGCGCATAGAAACTAGCTTTCCCTCAACAATAAATTTCAGTGTATTTATCAAATATGAAAAATTGGGAATTTAACACGTCATACGGATATCGTATTAAAAATAAACTTTGTATTCCCGAAAATAACTTTGAAAACCTTTTTTGTTTTTATGGTACAGGAGAGCGAGAAGAGTTATGTTAAAAGTAAAAGCGGACTTAGATAATAAATATAGGGGATAAGGAAGAAAACATTCTTAAAGAATTGATTAAATGTTTTGGCATAATAGCAACAAGACCCTTGGGTTTTAAAAATACAAAAATTTTTCTGTCAAAAGCTTGTAACCGTAGGAACACAATTGAACCGTATGAACGTAGTAGCTTACGACGTAGATACGTCGTAAAATTAAAACGAATAATATTTTATACAAAGGAACACAATAGATGGCGAGCCCGTTAAAACGTATCTACGTTGTACGTCGACTTAAGCCGGCTACGACCGTATTGTCATAGAAAAAGAAAAATTTGAATATAATGCTAGAAACACAACTGGGACGAACGACGAATTATTCGCAACGAATATTCGTCATTAGAAACAGAACACTTGGGTGTAGTATATGAAAGCACACACAATCATTGCGTAAACCGAAATTCGTCGTGCGTAACGAACTCTGCGATAGGTTTATTTCGTACTATGCGTTTATTCGTCGTACTATGCGAAGTTCGTCGTTCGTCCCAGTTGTGTTTATACCATGAAATGAATTTATTTTTGTGTTTTCAAATTAAATATTTGATAACAAAATACAAAGAAAGAAAAATTAACAATAATTTTAATAAATTTGGAATTTTTAAATAATATTTTCAAAAGAAAATAAAATATGTTCGTGTTTCTAAAAATTTATGGCGTTACGTAGGACGTTCATACGAGGTACGACTAACTTGTGTTCCTAGCATAATTGTGCTATATTCCACAACACTTTATATGGAAATTTAAATAAAAAATGAACCACAGTATTATAATTTATCGCGATTTTAGTTGTATTAAGTATATACATATGTACATATGTATGTATGTACATAACGCTCATTTGCTGCAAGACCGGCATAACTCAAAAAAATCCATTTCGAGATAAACGCATTTAAAGTTTTGGATTTGCTCTAACTATTTAGAAAAAAAGAAGATACATTCTCTTAAAACTGGGAAAGCATAAAAGGTATAAAGATGAATTTAATACACAATATAAAGAAAACAAAGCGAACAATTCTGCATCTCTAACTCCAAAATTTCATTTTTTGAGTTATGCCGGTCTTGCAGCAAATGAGCGATATGTCTATATAAATTTATTTTAAATTGATTATCACAAAGATAAATTATGTTATTTTTAGTAATATAAAACTTAGTTGTAGCAAATTTAGACAAAAGAAACTTTAGGGAGTAGATGGACCGATAATCACGAAATTTGCTGAAATAATTTCGGTTCTTTTGACGCTAAATTAGACTATATGTCACCACTAAAGCATTATTCGTTACAGTTTTGTACGTAATAAAGTGTTTTCAATAGTGAACCTACTGTCAATTAAAGACCGATCTTCACCAAAATAAGTAGTATGATTTCTAGTGATAAAAGTCGAGTTTGTGCAAATCGGACACACGGTGCACTCCGCTACCATTTGATGTTTTTTCAGGATGTTGGATGACATTTGGATCCATAGTTCTTTTTCTACTGTAACAATTGTGGTATAACATTCTACGCGGGCTGGGAGTCCATTTTAATCTTATTCGCAAAGTACAGGTCACTATTTCGGAGATCATTTAATAAAGTTAAGTGTATCCGTTTAAATTATCATAAGAAGTGGAAAGAATTGGTACATAATTTCACATTGCCCTCATAAAACCAACCATTATGCCCATGAAACATCTTATTAACTATTAGTATTCACATTAAATTTGCCTTTTTTCCAACTTTTATTTTTTGCTTAGCAAACTATTTAGCATTAAGCGGCTCATGCACTTGTAATAAAATAGTTCAATTTGACGTATTGCACAATTATATCGCTAATGTGTATGTGTTATTTGAAGGTGACACAATATATCCGCAGCAATCAAAAGACTTTTGATTTTTATTGCACAACGAAAAGAAAGTAAAATGTGTTGGCAGCATTGTACAATGCTGTTTATGTTATTCCTATAGGTTATGTTACCCTTTTTATTGAATAAATTAAACCATTTTGCGACTTACTGCATAATATACGACAAAATGGAAATAATATCGCGAATATCATATACAATAATATTGCAAGTGTATGGGTCGCTTTACAAATGAAATGACAAACCTTAGTATATCGGTTTTATTCACCATACGTAATTTGAAGCATGTGAAAATTTAAATCTAGACGAGGCTTAGAAAATATAAAAATCCAATTTAGGAAAAAGAACAAATTTTAACCTTTTTTCAAATAACAACCGTACTAAATTCACAATTCTATTGGGTATGATTATTTGAAATAAAAGTCCTAAAGCTACAAATGGCCTTTTCTTAACAACATCAACAAACTAAAATGACAGAATAAATTATTTACATACATACACACATACTCATCGGTGATTATTATACAATAGAGAAAAGGAAGTTTAAATTAATATATTTAGGTGTTAGAAATTATCCTTATTCTGTCGATACTTTGACGAATATATCAATACTAATTTCAGGATACACGTTTTCTTTTTCTTACAAACACACACTTATGGATATAAAAACTGTGTAATTTATTATTATAATACCAGTTGAAGTTCAAACCTTAACCCTTGACATATTTTCTAATCAAAATTGTTATGTATAAACTTTTTCTTTATTTTTATTAACCCAAAATACTTTGGATATTTTTAAAACCTTTATCACAGGTGGAGAGGTTAGGTAAAAGTTTGCCATTTCGTAAAATTGTAATTTCGACATTATTAGTATAAGACCCTATAAAGTATTTATATCCTGGGTCCTTATGACTAACGAAGTTGATTTAACGATGTCCGTCTGTCCGTCACCATTGTGACGTTAAATTTTTCTATTGAAATTTAGCCAGATCGGTCCATAAATGTCTGAGATATGAGCTTAAAATACCCTGTTGTTGTGTTTTAGTTCAGACCCTTCACCTAAGGTAAAGGATCTACGCTTTCTAAAATATTAATATAAGACCCTATGAAGTATATCGTCACCTTAAAGGCAAAAGGCTCTATCTTACGTTTTGAAAATTTTACAGAAGAAGCAAAAAACTTTTTAATATGATAAATTACAATAAACTGTTTATAATTAACTTCTCTTCTATTTTTCATGTAAAACCTACCAGTTGTTTTGACAATTAAAAATAATTCATATTATACAAACTACACGCAGAGAAAAAACATGTTTAAATATGGTCACCACCAACAATACTATGTTTTAAGAAAATTCTAACCATATAATGTTTAATTTAACCATATTTTTGTCACCGACAACCATATAATGGTTAAAATAGTCCCCTATCAAGAAGCCATATTATGGTTGCCTCTAAACATGTTATGGTTAAATATGACAGTAATATGTTTTTAAAAGTATTAAAGTATTTTCCCCTTTTTCAAGAGCAACATGCTATGGTTAAAAACCAACCATGCTATTATAAGTATTAAATATAGTTTAGTTATTATTAAGCATATGTTCGCAGGCAACCATAATATGGATGTGGCTCCTTTATGGGGGACTATTTTTACCATAATATGGTTATCGTTGACAATAATATGGTTAAATTAAACATAAAATTGTTAAAATGTTCTTTAAACATAGTATTGGTCAAGGTGACCATATTTAAACATAATTTTTCTCTGGGTGTACTAGTTAGGTCTTTCAGCGTTTATCATATCATCTTCTGTGGACAGGGCCGTTCGTTTTTTATCAATAAAATCGCTTATGTTGGTCAAACAATTTTTTGTGGATATTTGTGTTGATGCAATACATCATATTAAATGAAAAAGTCGATTTTAAATTGTTTGTTGGTTAGAGCCTTTTACGTTTTAGGTGACGATATATGAATATTCTTATGAGTAGCGAAGTTAATTTAATGATATCCGTCTGTCCGTTTAAATGTGTTTTCCGATGACCCCAGATATGATGTGGACCTGGTTGTTATATAACTATGTCAAACATATTCCAGTAATATTGAGTGTGGAAATTCAGCCTGATGGGTCCACTCAAGGCGAATTGACTAGAAGGTGAGGTCAACTCTACAACAACACTGCTTTTGTGGTCGGGCTGTCAAAAAAATTGCTAGTAAAAAAAATTGATTTGTTTACATACAAAACTAGTTTGTATACAAACTTTGACAAGTCGACCACCGAAAAAAAACACCATATGTTGACTTGACCCCACCTTCTAGTCAATTCGCCTTGGGTCCACTAATGGCTGAGATATGATCACAAAATTACGACTGTCTCTAATTTTTCCCATAAATACCATGTTGTTTAGTAAGAGCAAAAGTTTCCAATCAATACACAATATCCGACAAAAATTAGGTGGGATTAGAAAAGTGAATTGGAATGGATTGGAGATGAAGATTGAGAATGGGCATTAGGGTAATAACTTTTTGCAATTTTTGCGAATATCAAATTCTTCATCGCATATTCATATCGCGATATTATGACTCTATTTCTCGGTTTTTTTTTAATAAACTAAATTTTAATGTCAAATGATAGATGTTGTGATAGATGAGTTCTTTGGAGGATATTATATATGAAACAGTGATAATTTTCTGAAAAAAATACTTTTGCAGGTAAAAGTTTTATTAAATTGTATTTTGGTATTTTGGGACTTGTTTCATTTTTTACTTTTGGTACGCACAATGTACTAAAAAAATGTACTTTATTTTTATTAAACATGAGTTGAATCAAGGGAGGTGTCGACATTTTTATTACAAGTGTTTTAATTATTGTTGTTTGTATTATATTGGGATTTTTTTTTTTTTTTTATTTTATTCGCTGCGTTATTTAAAATGAAATTTAAAATATAGCAAATATTAACAATAAATATATGGGTAATTCTAAAGTGTTGAATGTGACAGTCGTACGCATCAAAAATGCAATAACATTTTAAGCAAAAAATATTTTTACGTTTTCTTATACTTAAAATTATAGCACTAAGAAAGCACTGTTATCTACGCTTAAGTTTATGGAGGGCGCGATTTTAGGCAAACGAAGTAGCGGTTCGAACGTGAAAAAAACAGATGTAGTTTTTGAGGCCATGTATAAAAAGGCGTAAGTAATTCAGCGAAACCTGGCACAATTTTATAGTCAAACTACTTTCAGAATTTTACGTAGCAATGTAACATTAAAATGTCTTGGTTTGATTCCAAAATCTTCTGTATTTTCTTTTTTTAAAGGCAATATCTGGGTCGATACGTGTCATTTCGAACGTGAAATTTTTTCCGTAATAATTTAACTGAATAATGATCAAAATAAAATAAAAATTTACCGTTAATCCTTATAACATATTTTTCTTTGAACTCTTCCTTAGATTACAGACCATGTAAGAAAATTTTTTTGGAATAATTTTGATCAAATATCACCTCTTTTAAGGAAGATAAATAAAACAATAAAACATTCTCACATATAAGAATTAACGTTTGCACTACTTTGGAGTCTGATAGTTCATCTGAGTGAACAAAAAATCTAAATATTTCTTTATAACAGTAGCGTAAAATAACACTACGTGACAATTTTTTGACCAAATAATTTTGACACCTTATCTTTATGTAAAATTTTCCGCTGAATGTGAATATGAAGTCAGAATTGTCAAAAGTAGAACAGTTTTTGAGATATTCCAAAATAACCGGTATTTGTGTTTTTAAAAAAGATGCTGTGACTGAAATGCAAATATCCGAAAAATAAAATTTTAGCCTATTTCAATACGAACATTTCGTGCCCAATAGGGTCTGGATCGGTGCAAAAATGATAAAGTTACAGAATATTAATTGAACTAAGCCACAAGAAATTAATATACAAAGCCAAATTTTTAGTAACAATAAATTTTAAAAATTGCTTAAAAGTATAGAATTTCTATGGGGGTTAATTTATTAAATCTTCTGTAGCTTTGTCATTTTTGTACCAATCTATGTCTTGTTAGGCGCAAAATGTTCATATTACAATAATCTAATGTCGCATTCAATAAAACATTAGGATTTTTAAATCATTGGTTTAAAAAAAATAGCTTGAAAAGAGCAAAATTGAAAAAAATCATGAAATTTTCGATGAAGCTTGAAGTTTTGTCCCCTGTAACTCTGTCATTTCTTCACCAATCTTCACTAGCAATCCATGGTTATTTTAGAAATTTTGTAACCTTTCACCAGAAAGAAAGAATTACATAATCCGCTTAAAATTTTTGAAGATATTTGCATTTCAGTCACATCATCTTTTTTAAAAAACACAAATAACGGTTAATTTGGAATATCTCAAAAACTGTTCTACTTTTGATAATTCTGACTTAATATTCGGATTCAGCGCAAAATTTTACATAAAGATTAGCTGCCAGATTCATTTGGTCACGACTTTGTTGAAATTTTGTCACGTAGTGTAATCAGCTTTTAATAACTTTTAAATTTTCGGTCACGGTGGACCTTTTGACGGAAATGCCCATATAATGTGTATGAAAATTAAAAAAAAAATTATCAAAGTTATTTTCGAGAATACAAAGTTTATTATTAATATGATTGATTTCCGTATGACGTGCTAAATTCCCAGTTTTTCATATTTGATAAATACACTGAAATTTATTGTCGAGGGAAAGCTAGCTTCTATTCGCATTTCGCCGGTTCCTTAGACCAGCTCATCAGGAAAACTTTTCCAAAGATTTTAGAAAAGCCAAAAATATTAAAGAAATAAAACCCTAAAGCGAATAAAAGTTTAAACACTCTAACTTTTTTGGCCAAAATCTCATAAAAAAAATAATTTTATTATCAATACTAAATTGCCCATCGCGTGGTGGGATGAAGAAATTTTGTCCAAAAAAAGTTATTACCCTAATGGGCATGGCCGAATATAGCACTCTTACTTGTTTTTATGAATATGTAGACTTTTTTTTTGCTTTTTTTACACGTAATCATACATGAGTTGCTGCTTAAACAAGGGAAATGTGTTTTAAACGAAACAATGTGCTGAATATGGTGGGGTGTCACAAAGCCATAGGACATAAAGCCATAATGGGCTTTTTGTCTACATCCAAACGGACATAAAGCCATAATTTTGATATGGCCTTAAGTCTCATATCAATTTTAGTGGAATGGGACATAAAGCCATTATGGTGTTATGTCCCATTTGATGTGTTGCGTTACAAATGCTTATATGGTATAACAAAGACCTGCTTCGCTAACTAAAGCTTCGCTGTATAGCCGGCCTTCGGCCGGGCGCAAGGATTCTCTCCTCCATGGTATAACAAACACCGGCTTCGCTTACTAAAGCTTCTCTGTATAGCCGGCCTTTTGGCGGACGCAAGAATTTTCTCCTTTATGGTATAACAAGTACCGATTTCACTAAGTAAAGCTTCTAAAATCTGTCTTGTTTCCGAACGAAGGCCGTTTACGGAGAGAAGCTTTAGTTAGCGAAGCCAGTGTTTGTTATACCATAGAGGAGAAAATCATTGCGTCCGGCCGAAGGCCGGCTATGCAGAGAAGCACTTGTTAGCGTAGCTTTTTCGGGTTTTTTCCATATATGAACGACGTCCCCAAATTTAGAGGCTTAGTAAATTTTGGGTTTGGGGAGTTAATTCATTAGGCACTTACTTCATACCGCCATTTTTGACATAAAACAGGGCGACATGAAACAACAAAGCATTTTCTACATGAAATAGGGTGAAATACAATCATTATCAAAAATATGACTTTATGTCTCATTTTACGGAAAAAATTTATGGCGTTAAGTCCCATTATATTGAGACTTAATGGCTTATGCCCTTATGTCTCAATGGAATGGGACTTGACGCCATATGGCTTTATGTCCTATGGCTTTGTGACACCCCACCACTGAATATACATATTTTACTTTATTTTTTTAATTCTGTCTAATAAGGTGTGTTAGTGGGTGAGTGGTCTAAGACGGTGCCTACCGTTAGGTAAAGAGTTTCAAAGATTCGGCATAGCTTTATGTAACACTTTAACCTGCTTCTTCATATTTGTGCTAATATAGAAAGAGTTTTGTTGAAGTTTTATTAGAGGAGTTTTTTTGCTTCAAGTCTTTATATTTTCGCATCAGTAACAACTTCAATAGAGACAGAAAGTAAATGTTAACAAAAATGTTACTAAATGTAAAAGATTTAACACCTTTTCTACTTGCAATACCATTATTTTTCTTTTATAGCCTTAAGCTACTCTTCCATATAACCATATTTGAAAATAATTTATTTATTATAGTAATGCTACATATGAAATTTGTTTTATATTTTTTTTTTTTTTTTTTGCAAATATGTATTAAATTTTATGTCACTATAAGAACAGTATTTAGATAATTGATTTGATACATTTATTTTTCCTTACAAAATATTTATTGGCCAGTCGTTAATAATGGATAAAATGTCTCAATGGACTAAGCCTTATGTTCACAAAATTTATGAGAGCGTTATAATTTTAAGGTTAAGACCATTTGATTAATTGCTTAATATTGTTCAGCTAAAAAGCATGTGTTAGTTTTCGCAAACGAAAGGGGTTTGTTTTTACATTTACTGCTTTACATTTCTCTTTAAACAATTGGAATTAAAAAAGGATATAATCCTTTGATTTTTCGGTTTGCTTCATCATATTTTGTGTGTTTTCTCAATTTTATTTGCATCGGCTTTTTTTATACGTCGCACAGACGAGTATTTGGCCTGAAAAGCTGGCCAAAAAGGCAAAACTGAATTTTAAGAAATCTTAAGAACTGAGTACGCAGCTTGACAGACAACAATATTTTACATTATATTGTATATTTTGAAGACTTTTAGTTGCGATTTGTAGCTCTGAGACCCTGCTAAAGTCAGGAAAGTGAAGAAAATTATATGAGATTTAAATGTTTTTTTCGGTTTCTGGATGTTTATATGATATTTTTTTGCGGCTAAACGAATAAAGGTTTAACAAAGATTATTTTTTTCGCTGAAAGGTTTGATCAAAAGTTATTTAAAAAAGAAAAAAAAATTTAAAATATGTATGTTGAATATTCATGTTCAAACAATTCGTTCAAAAGCTAAAAAAAAAACAAATTATACACTTTTTTTTGCAACAAAAGGAAAAGAAGAGGTTGTTAATAGTGAGGTTAGCATGTCTACGAATTATGTTTGATACCACAATTAAATTTGGAATCTCTAATTTTAGAAACCAAAAAAAAAGTGTGCGCAAGTTTGCGCCATTATTTTTGACGATTTTTTTAAATTTTCACATTTCGTCTATTTTTGCTCATCGGGCACTTTTTCTTATACCTTTATATCGTCATAAACTTTTATGTATTTTGAATTATTGATTTCAACTGTTATTCACATCACTTTTAACACTTCACAATATTAATACCTGCCTATATGTAATTATAAATTGCAAAAATTCTTAATTATCCGTAATAGTTTTAAGGGAATGTCCCACACATCCCCATAAAAATTTTTTTTTTTGGAAAAAGGTTTTTTCAAAAAGAAATCGAATTTTTTGAATAAAATTGTTTATTAAGGTAGTTCTTTTGGACTTTATATTTTTTTACAACTCAAAATTTTTTTTACATTAAAAAAAATTTTTTTCAATCCAAATTTTAAGTATTTTTATAATCCCAACAAACACGAAGGTTTGATTTCAAATTGAAAATGATTTGAAATCAAACGTTTTCTCAAACGGCAAACGTTTGATAATGATTTGAAAATCATTTGAAAATCATAGCCTTCTCAACAAAAAGGGGAAATTATTTTCAAATTGAAAAATGCCTCTATTTTCAACTTGCTTTCAAATGTAATTCTCAAATGTTTTTCAAATGTGGATTATAATACATTCCACATTGTATTAAAAAATATTTTATTTTTTTTAATATAAATTTATTATTTATTTAAATAAACTGTGAGATAAACATTCGGCACCATAGCTTAAAGATTAAATAATGTCCTCTAATTCTTGGAAAGACAAACTACTTGGCTCCCTTTTATTTTGAGGATTGTAGCACCGCGATCGTTCAACAAACTCTCTTCACTTTCCCGCTTTATTTTCCTTTTTTTTCGTATTCTTAATCATTGTTATTACTCACAAATAATTTTTATTTTTCACAAGAAATAAGCTGTTCACTTTATATTAAAATTTATTTTTAATAGTAAAACACATGTAATCGCAAAGTAAACAATTTATCTTTAATCGCCATTTTTAATGATTACATTTATTTTTCGCTTTAGTATTGCCAAGTTTATTTTTGATTTGATTTAACATTTGACAAACATTTGACATCAAATTGATAAAACATTTGATATCAAATGTTTATTTTCAAATCATTATCAATTTGAATTTAAATGTTAAATCAAACAATTGAAAAACGTTTGAGAATTGTGTTTGATGTCAAATGACAAAGTCATTTCATATCAAAGGTTTGACTTCGTGTTTGTTGGGATCAGGCTTAAGTTCATCAAATTTAATTTTCATTAAATTATTTTTATGAAGAAAGGAAATATACAACACGAAAATTAGTTAAAATTGTTATTGATAATTTTTCATTTTTACCCAAGTAAAAAATTTTCAAGTCGAGAGGCGCGGATTAGGATTTTATTTTAGGCCCATGGTTTCTTCGGGGAATTTTCTTAGAATTTTATGTAGATTACGTCTTTGCTATACGATTTTTAATTTTTTTTTTCATCCATACAAATCGACCCGCCCTAATGTACATACAGTCTGTCAAGAATGAGCTTAAACCTTTAAAATTTGTTAATTGAGTTTTGCGATTTATACCAACTTTTATTCCTTAAGCTTCGTACAGACGATGGTCAGATCTTACAATATTGGTAAGCAGCGTTGCTTAAATTGCATTAAAATTGGCTAAAATGTCTTACAACTGTGTGAACATTGTAAGCTCATTTGTATTTGCAGATGTGCAAAATTAATGCATCTGACAATGGACCATTGTCAGAAAAATTTTGCTGTTGGCAACGCCTGCTTACAATATTGTAAGATCTGACCATCGTCTGTACGAAGCTTTAGGAATGTGGCTTTTAGAAAAATCTTAAAAATTTAAACTTTTTGGTTCTTAAATGTTTTTATTGCATGTTGAAAACAAAAAATTTGACGCATTTTGCATGTAAATTTTTTTTTTTCGCCATTAAATTTTTAATAACTCCAAAATAGTAATAGATATAAAATAAATGTGTGTGGTTAGTTATTAAAATCGGAGAATACGTTTTCAAGTTATGGCAAAATATATAAGGCAACCCAACGATTTAGGGGGTAAGTATGCCACGCCTTTAAAAGAAAATCCTTACGTACTAGAGAAAAACGGAAAACAGATTTGAATTAAGGGCATCAAAATCCATATAATCCACATACTTTTATTTCTAGGGTAGAAAAAATTTTTTTGTTGCGCAGTGTACTTTTGTTGCGCAGTGTAATTTTTTCAAAATCTTCCACTAGACTTTTTATATCATACTACACCTAAAACTATCAAAAAACTAAAACTTTTAATTCAAAAAACACGTTTAATTATTTTGGCCAGCTTTTCAGACCAAATACTCCTCTGTGCGCCGCCTCGGATGCTTTGATATTATGAGAAAGAACTGGAGAATCCTAGACTTAATGAAAATTCTTATTCAAGGCATGATAAAAAAAATCAGGTGACATTACTAACGGTGTTTTTCTTCCACTTTTTTAGTTTTTCGTTTGTTTTACTTTTATTTAATAATTATTTTTTTTTGCGCAAAATTTTTAACAACAGCTGACTCTTATAATTGAAAATCAGTGTTGTTAACGCTGATTGGAATTCAAAGAAAATTTAATGTTGAAAATTGCTACAACCGTTTTGAATATCGCTTATGACTACACACTTTGCATTCAATAATTAACACGCTAAATACACATTAGTGTTGAGTGTAAACCGTAGCTATTATTTCCTTCCATTGTAATTTAAAAAAATGTAATACTTTGCAATGGCGCGTGCAACCCGATAAATATCTTTCCCAATTATAATGCATTATTATTTTTTAGAAAAGATAAAAAAAAGAAAAACTGCAATATTACAACAAAAATATCCTGACTACAATAGAATTCCAGAGCAAAAAATAGTTTGTTATTTTCTGATTCCCTTTATACCATTGTTTTTATGTTTGTTACCTAGACTCCTAAGCTACTGAACCGATTTTCATGAAATTTTCGCAATCATTTCATAATTATCCAAAACTTAACTTGCACTGAAAGTCGCGACCTTAGGACAGCAAGATTCTATCTTACAGACACTTTAGGTGCAATTAAAACCTTGATGTCCTAAGCTCGCGAAATATTTGTAAATTTTCAAGTGGGCGTGGTACATACGCTCGCTAGGGGAGCGCTACATTACAAAACCCCTGATTTGATATATAAACACGAAAAGTAGTCAAAAAAGTGGTCTAAGAAGTCATTATGCATGATGTAGTGATTTAAAAATATGCGAATATATGTAAATCTTTAAAATCTTTAGTGCTTTAAAAGTTTTGAGAATATTGTTAGCATCATAAGCTTGTAAAACAAAAAGTCTATACAAAATCGAAAATATAGTTAGAAAAAATAAACCTTTTTCCCAAGAGACTGTTTTTAAAAAACCTTTAAAAGCTTTTTAAGCAAAATGTGTATAAACAGACCCCTTTGAAATAAAACTTTTGAAAAAGGTTGGTTTAAATAAAAAGCTTCAATAAGATTTGTTACTTTTCAACTTAATGCTATGTTCACACTTGGGTTTTCAAGCGCGTTTAAGCAAAATGTTGATTGAGGTAATCAAAGACGTTTTCATTACAATTGAGATGATTAGAATGACAGTTACTTAAGAACAGATAAAACAACAACAAATTTATATTTCTTTAAAGTATTAAAATGTATAAAAATACTTTAATAAAGTTTTCTGAAGATTATTTTAAACATAAAATTGATGAAATTGTGAAAACGTTAAGAAGAAATCTTGGTCGGTTGTACTCGTGAGAGGTACATTCATTGTGGCCGATTCTACATCATACTCCGTTTGAGGTATCTACAGAGGATTCCATGTGAATAAGGAAATTATTTGGTTATATTCATGACAATTTGATGTGATAAGAGCTTATTCACGGTCGTGGTGCTTTAAAAACCAAAGATACAACTTTTAAGAAAAAGCTTTTTAATAACAAAAAGTTTTTTACAGGAGAAAACTGTCTTTAAAATGCTTCTTAAGAACTGAATATAATAAATATTAAAAATCATTTAAAATTTTATTTAATTAAAATTTTTTTTATACAACAAAAACATCCTTTCAAGTTTACACAGTTCGAATTTACAAACAAAATTTTCAAAATACAAATTGTCCCCAAAACCATCAGCAAATTGATTTAAGCAAAGCAAACCCTGTAAGAAATGGCAAACAATTTATTGATATATTTTTTTTTTTTTTTTTTTTTATTATTTCAGCAGCTCTTAGTAATTAGCTTGGCATTAAACCAAAAACAAATTAAACAATGATGAAATCCATAGAACCAAAATAATTCTCAATTAATTTAATTAACAACCAATCACTCAAAAATTACTTTTTTCGTTCGTCTTTTCGTTACAGATTCAATAATTTTAATTAAATCCAAAAAGAATAAATCGAAATAGAACAAGAGAAACTCTTACACAAATATTTTCAATAACACAAAAAAACACTCGCACACACTTAAACAAATACAATGGGAAGGAAGGATATGAAATGAAGGAAGTTACATAAATACATATAAAACATGGCAGCAGACAGAAGTAAATGCTGCACGTGTAAAATTTAAAAGATACAATAAAACAACCGAAACAGCACAAAATCAGCGTAGTAATAGATAAAGAATTTTCAAATGACGAAATTTGATGATGATGATGAATTAAAAACCAACAACTATAACAGTGAAATCAGTATTTTAAAAATAATAAAACCAAAATGCTACAAAAAACCTGACAAAAATTCAAAATTAATGCTTTCCTTTTCTTAATGAGAAAAATAACAAAAGAAAAAACATAAACATAAATTGAATTTTTTTTAAAGCGAACAGTTTTAACTCTGACACGTAAGAAAGTGACATTAAAGTTTTTAAGAAGAATAAGAAGACAACATTCTCGTTTAAATGATTTAACATTACGGGCAGTTGTGCCTTGGAAACTGTTGCAATAAATAATCTAAAAATTATCATCATCATTTCTAAATGAAACAAAATTAGAAGCCATCATAATAACCACATTTGTGGACAACCATAAAACCAGATTCTTACAACTCAAATAAAAGTAGCAACAAAAAGTGGCAAATATCCAGAAATTGTGCAAATATTAACAAGCAACACAACCGTTTGTATGCCCATTTGTCATCATTAAAAACACACTACAATTTTCGAGTGTATGATTAAGTGGTGTATGTCAGTGTGTTAGAGTGACAGAGTAAAGAAAAAGGCGATGTCGTTACATTCAAAGGCGCCTACATCTAGCAATACATTATTAACAAAGACTATAGCATCAACAACAACAAGAACATTAGATGGTTTTAGCACTGCCAAATTACAGCAACATACAAACCAAGAGCAACAACATCCACCCGAGACACACCTACAACAGCATCACGATGATTTATATCCAGCATATATTACAGAAAAGGCTTTTGCTGCAACCACCTTAGCAGAGCCAACACAATTTTCCTCAACGCTAACAACATCACCTGCTATAAATAATATTTTAACAAATGCTGCCAATGAAGTTTCATCATCATTAGAATCAACGCACACAACAACATCTACGTTATTATTAACATCTACCACAACGCCCACAACAACAACAGCAGCAAATGCCTCATTATCCTTAACAACATCACTGACATTTTTTACACCGCCAACATCAGCATCAGCATCATCAACAACATATTCGTTCTCAAATGTACTCAACGATTCCCTTAAAACAGTTACATCCGCCTTAACAACTTCTTTATTCGACGACAATGATAATGCTCTTGTTGCTGCTGTCGACAAAAATGCCACCAATGCCTTAGATAATATTGTCTTTGCCTCCTCGCCTCCCTTTAGTAGTTATTTAATACCGAATTCTACCAGCAGCCAAAGTGCATTCGCTTTTAATTCAACTCATAATAATGACAGCATCTACTACAATATCAGCGGCAACAACTCCTTGTCATCGCTCACAACAGTTATTGCTGAGCAGGACGATGACAATTGGATGACTTTGTCTGTCATCATTTTGAAAGGCTTCATATTTTTCTCAATTATTTTAGCTGCTGTTCTTGGCAATGCTTTGGTTATTATATCAGTGCAACGTAATCGCAAATTACGGTAAGTGATTTATGCATTCATGAAGTTTATGTAATAAAATTATTGAATAAATAACATACAGGGCAAAGTCGAGCCGATGTTATTTAATTAATCAGTAACTTTCAATAACGCAAAAAACTTAATTACAAATACTTTTTAAGAAATGTTTTTAATTAAAATTTTTCTGTTAAACGTTTATTTATAGAGCTTCTTTACAACAACAAACTTTAAATTAAAACTAATAGCACTAAAAGTTGATTTTTGTGTAAGAAGCGTTTTAATAAAAAAAAAATTTTAAATAAAAATTAAATTCTTTTATATGAAAAGCTTTTTAAAACGCCTTTTATTACCATTTTTAATAAAGGGAATGTTTATGTTTTGATGTATAATTTATTTTTTGTTTTAACAAAGTTCTAATAGCTTTTTGCACTTTTTTTATTTTAATAACAAGTTTTTTTTTTTTTTAAATATAAAGGCTTTTATTTTAAAAGCTTTCAAGCATTTTAAACATATGTTAAAAAAAAATGTAAAGTTTTGCATATAAATTTGTTTAAATACAATTTTACAAGAAGCTTTTTGAATAAAAAACTTATTGCACTAAAAGCTCTTTAAAGCTTAAATTGTTTGTTCAAAGACGCTGTAAAAATTAATTTTTGATTTGTCTGAAAATACTGCGGATTAACCGATATAATGTTAGACTTGTTTTGTATATGCAAATATGTTTTTATAGCGTTTTTCGGTTTCCCTGATAATTATAAAAGCATTAAATATTCTTGAAACATGTAAATTCAGCCCGGTTTCGAGACCCAGCTCAGTCAAGTAAATGATCAAAATAAAATTTTATAAAAATTCATTTTGTAAAAATTCCTTCCTTCAGTAAAAATAATAATTTAATGAAAATTAAATTTGATGAACTCAAGCCCAACTAAAAATATCAAAGAGCTTTAAATATTTTTAAATTTCTTAACATTTGGCAGGCTCAAAATCATTAATTTTATGTCAAATTAAAACAACTTAAACCAAATTGCTGCACAAAAGTTAAAAATGTCTACTGTGCTATTCGTTGACAACTAAAGACCAACTACCGCTTAATTTTAAACATCATCATTAAGCTGATATTCTAAAACGGAAACAAAAAGCCATAAATCCTAATGAGATGAAAGAAAAGAATAATAATGTTTTATTTCCCATTGAACTGAAAATGACAAACTACAAACTTCATTTAGTCACTCACGATGGCCTTATTAAAATGACACAATTGAAATAAATTGCAATAAACAAGTCCTCAAATCACCCAGCACTAACCATCAAATAGCAAGTTGCCTTGTCTCCGGATGCATGATATTTCTTGTAAGAAGGTAGACAGACAGCGAGCGATGTCTTCATAGTGGCATAAAAATATTAAATGTGAAATGTCTAGAATGTCTTAAATAATTTTTGTTTTTTTTTACTTAATTTTTATGAGCTTAGCAAATTGAACACAGGAAATGTAAGAGAATAAGTAGAATTAAAGGAATTGGAAAACCTTAGACAGTCATGAAATTCCGTGCATACAACTTTGTGGAACAAATATGCAGAGAATTTATGTTTGGTCATGAAGGACTTGAAAATATTAATACAAATAGAGTAGAATTCGTTGGGGTTTATTCATAGAGCAACTGGATATAAAGGTTTCCTTTCGTCTGACGGATGATTGTAGTGTCCTGAAAGCGGAAATCTCTGATATAAGGCGGGCGGCTATTTGGTTAAGGTATTTTTGCATGTCGATGGATATCTATATATATAAAATAGGATGTGTGTATGTATGTAACGTATGGACTCCAAAGCGGCTGGGCCATCTATATCAATTTGGAAGATTTTTTCTTTAAAATGATCGCCATGGTCCAACTTAGATTAATACGAAAAGAAAATTTTGCCCTGCCCACTTTTTTCGAATTACCTAAAATCAGAAAACGGCTCCATCGATTTGACAAATTTTTCTTTCAAATGTTCGTATTAATCCATTTTAAGTTTTCGTCGAAAGAAAAATTTACCACGCCTACTTTTACGCCCACTTTTTCTATTAAGCGCATATCTTGAGAACGGCTTGACCAATTTGGACGATTTTTCTTTAAAATGATTGCCATGGTCCAACTAAGGTTTTTACGAAAAGAAAATTTTGCCCCGCCCACTTTTTTGATTTACCTAAAATCAAAAAACGGCTCCATCGATTTGACGAATTTTTCCTTTAAATGTTCGTATTAATCCATTTTACATTTTCATCGAAATAAAAATGTAACACGCCTACTTTTACGCCCACTTTTTCTATTACGGCTTGACTTATTTGGACGATTGTTTCTATAAAATCATCGCCATGGCCCAACTTAGGCTTTTACGGAAAGAAAATTTTGCTCCGCCCACCTTAACGCCCACTTTTTTCGATTTACCTAAAATCAGAAAACGGCTCCATCTTTTTAACGGATGTTAAAAATCAAACGCAAACATTTTTCCTAATTTGGACAGGACAACGTCTGTCGCGTCAGGTAGTATCTTTATACAAAAACAAATCTGCTGATAGGAGATTGATACTGCATAACTAGCTGGTGTCTATACGATATCGAAATTAACTTAATAATATCGGATAACTTTAAATGAGATTGCGAAGCAATCGAAAGTAAAGCCAATGTGGACACCACTGAATTCGACCTGCCTGGATAACCAACTAGGAGATGAACTTGCCAAACGAGTTGGTTGTCTGAATGACAAACTTATTGATAAATTCGTTGGCTTTCCAGTGGCTTACTGTTAGTCTCTCATTATGTGCCAGTCTTATAGACCTCTACAGTTGGGGTGGCTTGTTTTTGATAAACGGAAAACATGCTCTCTACTTAGGTTCCACTGACAGGCAGATTAGAACAGTGAAACTACGCACTGGCCGGAAGAAACTCATGCGAAGATAATGGGTCTGGCATTAAATGACTACTGCAAAAGTTGTCATGATTATGAGACAGAAGAAGGAAGAGATACCTAGAACAAGCACTGTTTTTTTTTTTTTTTTTTTTTTTTGATGATTTATCTAAGAGAGAACTAAGGTTGTTTCGTCTCTTCTTTATTATATATCCACTCCTGTTGTTCCTATAAGGAGCATAGGAACGTATATTCATTACGGTTTCATTAATAATTTACGCTTTGGATGATTTGCGGATTGGGCTTAGTCTGTTGCTAGGGCTGCTAGCTAAGCGTACCAGACAGGTACGGAGCACATTCGAACACATTTATATTGCGAGCCGTTTAATGCAAGAGCTGGCGCCCGTTTGCAGACGTACCAAATCGGCGACACTTTTCCAGGTGCTAGTGGTTTTTGATGGCGCCAATGACTCGCCATGTCATTTCGAGTATTATTGACACTCAGAATTAAGGTGGAGATCGGTGCAACCCGATATCAATCTTAGACTGCATAAAGCAGCTACCCCGTATATCTGCGGGACGTACCACTATCCGCAGCCTGAAACGCATCCGGTAGCATTCAGCTATGCTTCCCACAGACAGATAATAAATCGGGCACCAGCATAGATGGTAGTTTCCGAATAATTTTCAGCAATTGGACTAACTTCTTTATAAGGAAGTCAAAATGGTTGAATTCTGCAGTAATTCCTATTGAGTACCGCTCTGTAAGATGGGCGCTGGGACTAATGAAGGTCCCGCGTGCGCTATTTTCTTGATGGCTGCCCAAGGAACCCAACCTAACTAAGCAACTATTATTTACAGAATATTTTAAGTAGTCTTGCAGAAAAATCATTTCAAAACACATTCCTCGAAGTTCTCGATAACTTGTGTTCAGCAATCTACAAAATACTCGCAACAATTCTTCTGGGAATTGAGGAAACAAATATTTTTGATTTTCTAAAAACCCAATGACGGGGTTTGCGACTTTAATTCACAATTTTATTTCTTACTATGAGACATTACTTTTTTTATTTTTCCTGCAGCCAGTACCTCAATACTTTCTGGTGCCTAAATTCAGAGCTCACCTCGCAGCGGGAAGATTATGTTAGTGCAGTTGCTTGGGGTCAGATTATTTAACATTTTTTTCTATATAGAAACAAGTATGCCCCAGCCAGGAGAACTAAATTTCAATTGCTTTCCAAGATATAACCGTGAGAAAAATTGCATGGAAAAATTAAGTTTTAGCCAAAATATAAAAGAGGCCATACAATCCAAACATCACCTTAACGATAAGTGTTTCAAGAAATTCTACACGAGACGGAATTTGCATTGTATATGTTGCATAGTGTTTATATACAGGGTTTAAAAAACCGCAGTCAAAACAAAAAAATTTCCTTTTCTTCCACTTTTTGATTTTTCATTAGACAAAAACAAACTGTTGCTTTTACTTCTGATTCATTAAATGAAAACAGTCGTAGTCCAGGTAAAAGCAATAAACGAAAGTTGTACACAACAATGAACATCGGCAGTCGACATGTTCGGAAGGGTTTGGTTTGACAGACTGAAACTTTTTATATATGCCGAAGTTAACGAAGATTGCCTTGACTGCGACTGTTTTCATTTAATGAATCAGAAGTAAAGGCAACGGTTTATTTTTGTCCAATGACAAATGAAGATGTCGAAGTTTTAGCATAATCTTATGACTTTTACTATCTCAAATGCAGCTTTTTAAACACTGTTTATATAAATAACTAAAATAACTTAAGTAAATTCACTTTGCATGTTGGGAAATTTTAGTGATTTCAAAAACTCTTTATGAATTTTAAAAACTAAATATTATTTATGTCCTTTTTTATATTCCCTATTAAAACAAGCCCGCTTTCAAAATATCCTTAAAATAAAAATGAATTTTTTTTTATCCACCATATTTCCTTTGACCCAATTTCTAAGTACTGTAACCTTCACCATTCTTTTTTATTACAGTAACTGATTAAATATTTCTCGGTTAACTAAAAAAAATCAAACTATTAAAAAACGGAATTAAATGTTGGAGAAGATAAGAAAGTAATCACAAACAAGGCAATATAAATCATCACAGTCGTTCAACTAAACTTGATACTCTTAGTTTGTAATACGACATGAAGAAAAAAAGGGGAAAAATAAAATAGAATTAATAATGAATCAGGATGACATTATTAAAGAGCCGGAAATTATAACTTATTTCCGTTTGTTAGAGTGTAATAAACAGGTGAATTTTTTTTCTAGACATAAATTGACCAAGGTAATAATATTTTACGTCAGAATTGGTAATAAAAAAGTGAAAAATGAGCTTAACTAAAAAAAAAAACTATTAAGAAAATAAAAAATCACAATGAAAAAAATTATAGACAAAATAAATTGGTACAATAGAAACACCAAAAATGGAGGTAATTTACCTTAAGCCCAATACGCTGACATATACAAATACATAGTTCTATAACAAAACGATATAACTTTACTGCCTCATTCGCCCTATTCCCCTAGTTAAGCCCGAAGTGACTTTTTCTTGTTTCCCAACCAGAAGAAATAACTCGGCGGAAAAAGATTACCTCCAACGATGAACATATCTCACAAACCAATACACAAATCTTATTTTCTGGGAGGAATAACATTGGACAAAATATTTCATTTAAAAACTCACGGCTGTCGTAATATTACTGTATATTAAAATGACCCCCCAATAACTGCAGCCACAATACAACCTTTCTTCAGAAGATATTAAGCTATGCGAAAATTGGGGAGCAGCCTTAAGACCCACCGTTAGTAAACTTTGTAATAAAATTATTTTGAACCGCCTTCTCCGACGCAGTTGATGGACATTTTAGGAAAAAGCAAGATGGCTTCCGCCCGAGGCCCTCTTGTGACAATATAATCAGCAGAGCCATCAAAACTGCATTAGCTGAAATCATAATTTTTTTGAAAAGAATGTATAAGAGGTGCCCGTATCCTTTCGCAAAAGTTTTCCGAAATTCGAATGTTTTCATGGCTTGTTCGACAACAAACCTCTGTGCGGCGCAACAAATGATGAAAACTCTCGCATTCAGAAAGCCAAAACAATATAATACAGTCTACAAACACAAATTATATCTCTCCCCAGTAAAAAATTAAGCTTAAGGCTAGATTACACTATTATACTTTGTATTAATACATGTCAAAAACTCAAGTTATATGACAAAGTGTGATAGTCTACAAACACAAATTATATCTCTCCCCAGTAAAAAATTAAGCTTAAGGCTAGATTACACTATTATACTTTGTATTAATACATGTCAAAAACTCAAGTTATATGACAAAGTGTGATAGTGTGAATGCAATGTGTCACGAAAATGACAAGTATCAAAAAAAAAGTTTGACATCCCATACGACTTCATCATTTTTTGAAAAATGTGTAAACAATAATACTTTTCATTGGATCAGGGTTGCATTTTATTTCATGTGTGAGTGTTTATACTTTGTGTGATGGTGTAAACACAAACTGTCATGTTACATTAGATTTTTTGACAGTCGCAACAAAACTCATTAGATTTCTATCTCACAAAGTATTATGGAATACGTAAGACTTGTGAGATAGTGTTATCTAGGCTTTAGTAGTTAGCAGTTTTGTAAAGGAGAAAATCACCATTCCTCTCACAAACTTTCTTACAAGAGGCATGATTTTATTATGCCTTATTCCCAGTTGAAAGCAGGGCTGTTAGGTTTTTTTGAGCTCCATCGCAAAACCGGATTCAGAACTCGCCAAACGCAATGTTGATCAGTTTTCGTAATTTTTTTTTTTTTAGATAAAATTTTCCATGCAAAAATGCTAGTATAATATTTCAGTCAAAAATCGCCAAAAACTGAGAAAAAATACAAAATAGTCGCCGAAAGTTAATTTTGTTAAGTTTCTGTTTTTTTATTTTTTTTAAATAACATAAAATAGAGATCATATTCAACCTCATCGACACAGAGCACACAGAGGCGTCTCGAGACAGAAAAGATTGTGTTTTTTCTGTCTTTTTCTACGAAAGCTGCCCCTTTTGCAGTTTTTGTTTGCATACATACTTTTAGAATTAAATAGTACCTGAATATAACATTCACTTAAAATAATAACAAAACAAAAATCATGTGAAACAAAGTTCCAATTTTTTTTTGTAAATTAGTAATGATAACAAAAAATGACAAACATTTAAAAAAACAAGTAAGAAAGTATAGTCGGTCAAGCCCGACCATATGATATCCTACACCACAGTATTAAAAAACACATCATGCTTATGTGTCCATATAAATATGGATTTATCTATGTTTATAAAATTCATTAAAATCGGTTTAAAAGTTTGTGAGATGCAGAAATCGCCCCCTACCTCCCCTTGTGGTCCTATTTTTGAAAAACTGTATAGCTTATGTGTCCATAAAGATATGGATCTATCTATGTTTTGAATTTCATTAAAATCGGTTTGAGAGGCAGAAATCGACCCTATCTCCCCTCGTGGTCCTATTTTTTAAAAACTGCATCCCTTTTGTGTCCATAAAGATATGGTTCTATGTATGTTTTAAATTTCATTAAAATCGGTTTGGTAGTTTCTGAGAGAAAGAAATTTCCCCCTATCTTGCCTCGTGGTCCTACGACTTGGCCCATTTTCAATAGGCTTGGACCTTGTGCCAATAAGAACCTATGTCCCAAATTTTATCAAATTATCCCCAAAATTGCGACCTGTACTTTGCGCACAAGGTTATATGGACAGCCAGCCAGCCTGCCAGCCTGCCAGCCGGACGGACGTCGTTAGTTCGACTCGAAAAGTGATTCTGAGTCTATCGGTATACTTTAAGGTGGGTCTAGGACCAATATTTTAAGGCGTTACACACATCAGCACAAATGCATAAAACCCTCTCCACTATTGTGGTGTGGGTATAAAAATCGTTGAAATAATATAAATGGTAAAAATAGCCAAGTAAATCAAAAATCACCAAAAAAAGTCACCAGTCGCCGAATGGAAAATCCCACTGCCAAACACTTTTCAAAACACTTTTCTTGAAACAAGATTAGATTTTTTATAGTTAACGCAGAAATTTTTCTGCGATTTTGTTTTTTTTACAGGTTTGTTTTTCGAATAGAGATAAAACTGGCATTTTGTGGTCAAATCTGGCAACTCTAATGTCATTTATGATCAGTTTGGTTTGCCATTTCATCATGAACAGGTTGACAAAAGAACAACGCTTGCAAATCGTGCAAATTTATTTCGAAAATAACGGTTCAGTTCGCGAAGTTTACCGCAAGCTCCGTCCATTTTATGGTCGATATAATCGTCCATCAGAGCAATTAATTCGGTTAACTATGGATCGTTTTCGCACTACGTTTACTCTATGTGATAATACGCATCCGCAGAGACGTCGAACAGTGCGCACCGAAGAAACAATTGCCGCTGTAGAGCAAAGTGTTGAAGAGGACCCGAATGAATCGATTCGCCACCGTGCACAGCAATTGGAGCTTTGTCCATCAACTTTATGGAAGATTTTGCGCAAAGATCTTGGCTTGCGACCTTACAAGATCCAGCTTGTGCAAGAATTAAAGCCGCGAGATCATGCAATGCGTTGTGATTTTGGTGTATGGGCCGAAAATGAGATTGATCTCGATGCTGATTTTCATCGCAAAATTTTGTTCAGTGATGAGGCTAATTTTTGGTTGAATGGCTACGTCAACAAGCAAAATTGCCGCATTTGGAGTGAAGAGAATCCACATGAGACCCTTGAGATGCCATTACATCCACAAAAACTGACTGTTTGGTGTGCTCTATGGGCTGGTGGAGTCATTGGGCCATACTTCTTCCGAAATAATGCTGGAGAGGCAGTTACCGTTAATGGAGACCGGTATAGAGCCATGATAACCGACTATTTTGTTCCCGAATTGGATGGCATGAATGTGGATGAGTTGTGGAGACGGCGCTACATGCCACACAGCGCACGCCACAATCGATTTATTGGAGGAAACATTCGATGAGCGCATAATTTCGCGGAATGGACCTGTCAATTGGCCACCAAGATCGTGTGATTTGACACCATTGGATTATTTTCTTTGGGGATATGTGAAGTCGCTCGTCTACGCCAACAAACCAGAAACGTTAGGGGAATTGGAAGCCAACATTCGTGGCGTTATGGCCGACATACGGCCCCATATGCTCGAAAAAGTGGTTGAAAATTGGACCTGTAGAATTGGCTTTATTCGAGCCAGCCGCGGCGGCCACATGCCTGAAATCATATTTAAACATTAGTGGCATAAAATTATCCTTCCAATAAAGCCAAATTGATGGTCATTAAAACGATTTTCTTGTGTTTTATTTCAATTCGAAGTTCTATACCACTGAAAAAACACCCGATATTTAATTTTAATTAGCAAATAGTTCCTCTTTTCCAGTGCCCACTGTTTTCAACGTCTGCCATTAGTTATTTCTGTTCATAAGTAGGTTGGTAGTCGGATGAAAAAAATGTATGACCGTAAAATGACATTACTACTACTAAGATAAGACAAAGCATGGAATTTAATTTCTGCTTAAGTGGGTCAACTTCATTTTCAACATGTTTTCATGTTGACGTATTTTATTATTCGATTTTACTTTTTGCTTTTGTCAGTGTTTTATGTTGGTTTTCTTGTTAAATTTATTTAAATAATCTTAAAAACACTTAGAAAAATATTATGGTTTATTTTATAGAAATATAATAATTTAACAGAATAAATAGAATGTGGGAATTATTCCTTTTTTTGTAAATTGTTTTAATATTATACATAATAAATTTAGTTTACAACAATCATTCCCAAGTATATGGGTATTTCCAGCGAAAAGTCTACTTTTTGTTAAGGAACGCCAGCAAGTAATTAAAATTATTTCTCAAAAAAATTTCAAAAAGCTTAACTAGTTCTACATTTAGTAACAAATAGAATAATATTTGAACAAAACGAGCCTATAATACAAGCTTATTTATTTGCTGGCGTTACGAAAAAAAGTTGACTTTTCGTTGGAAATGCCTAAATGTAAAGGATGGTTAAATTGTAAGGGCCGATGTTGAATGTGAACCACACCTAAACGCCAAGTTTTTTTCCGAATTTTATTTGACATTTCTCTATTTCAGACTTACTCAATTTGAACCGTGGAGAGATACACAATCCAGCAACGTGTTAAAGTTATCCAGACTTATTATGAAAATGGGCGTTCAAATCAAAATGCATATCGTGCACTTCGTGATTTTTTTGGTCAATTTGATCGTCCAAATGTGCGTACAATCGCAAAAATCGTGGAAAAATTCGAGCAAACCGGGTCTGTAGAAGATGTGAGAACACCAGAGCATGCTCGTACAGCTCGTACTGCAGAAAATATTGCTGCTGTTCGCGATAGTGTGGCTGAAGAGCCGTCCACCTCAACTCGTCGTCGTGCCCAACAATTGCACCTCTCACGCTCGTCGTTGCACCTTACAAGGTGCAATTGGCTCAAGAACTAAAGCCTCTTGACCATTCCAAACGTCGTGAATGGGCAGAATGGTGGCAAGAAATGGCAACAGTGGATAATCAATTTTCGAAGAAAATCATCTTCAGTGATGAGGCACATTTTCACCTCAGTGGATTCGTCAATAAACAGAATTGCCGCATTTGGGCGAATGAGAATCCAAGAGTGATTGTCGAAAAACCAATGCACCCACAAAGAGTGACTGTTTGGTGCGATTTATGGGCTGGCGGCATCATCGGGCCGTATTTTTTCCAAATGAGGCCGGTCAGGCAGTTACTGTGAATGGTGTTCCCTATCGTGAGATGATAACGAACTTTTTATGGCCCGAATTGGAAGATATGGATGTGGACGATATGTGGTTTCAGCAGGACGGTGCCACTTGCCACACAGCTAACGAAACAATGGCTCTTTTGCGCAACAAATTCAATGGTCGTGTTATCTCACGTAATGGCGATGTCAATTGGCCGCCAAGATCATGTGATTTGACACCGTTGGACTTTTTTCTTTGGGGTTATTTGAAAGAAAAGGTGTGCGTCGATAAGCCAGCAACAATTCAAGAGCTAAAGGATGAGATAATTCGGCACATTAACGGCATAGAACCTCCATTATGCCTCAGGGTCATCGAAAATTTGGACCATCGGATGGAGGTGTGCCGCCGTGGTCGCGGCGCCCATTTGGCCGATATTTTGTTCCATACATAATTGAGTAATACCAATATACCATAATAAAATAAAATTACAATAATTTCCTAAATAGTTTGTGTTTTATTCAAAATCAATATCGGCCCTTGAAATTTAACCACCCTTTACATATATTAAGCATCAATGTTAACCAAAGATTGGCTGAAGCAAAATGAATGTGAAATATTGAGGGAATAGGACTATTCCAAGAAATCTTAAAAAATAGAGGCAAAAGTTAAAAAACGGCCGTTTAAAGCTTTGTTCACAATCAGAGCAACAATTTCGTTCTTCTATCTTATTTCTTCCCAAATTTTTTCATATATTTTCCTTTCATTTTATAAACAAATATGTGACTAAAGTTTTTTTAAAAAGTTTAGTGAACTGAACTTTAGCAACAATTTGAATGAAACTGTTTCTGAAGTTTTTTTAATTTTAATTTTATTTAGTTTTAAATGAAAATTTAACAAAATGTTCCAACAAATAATAATAAATACGTAATATCGTCTGGGCGAAATTTGAAACGGTTTCTTTATTTAAAATGTGTGTGGCCGCGAAAAACAACTGTTGCTCTACTATGAACACCAGTGAACATGTTGCTTCCTATTGTGAACAAAGCTTTAAAGTAGTGTCAACAGAATACATACATACATAGTTGTATTCTTATAAATTTTGGACTTTGTTGCGCTACAGAGCATTCGTCAGCTTCAGCTGCTACTTATTCTTCTTAATTAGAACTCAGTTAAATTAATTTGTATATGGAGCTTTCTGCAATCAAAACTCAAATCAAAATAATCATGGGGTACGAATAGAGGTGTCCATCCGTCTGACCATGAATAAGCTCGCAACAGAAAATTAAAATGAGCTAAATTGTTGCATTGGTTTGCATATAAATAACACCTAGAATATGACTTTAGGCAGGCTAGCTGTCACACGAAATAAGCTAAAGCAACAAAATTAAAGTCGAAATACTTCACGTATATACAGCATGTTTGGAGTTGAAAATGGCTAAATTAATCAATTATTTAATGCTTAAAAACTTTCTTCATACAAACAAAGTTCGATATCAAAACCTCAACCGCCAGATTAAGGATGTACTAGAATGAAAGAGCTTACTTACTTCCTAAGCCATAAATAGTGACCTATGTAAGTCATTGATTTGGACTTTTAGGCGCCTCGGTCTTCTGCACTTTTTCTGAGGTTCTCACGTTGAGTTTGGAAAGGTTCTCCTGGATTTGGTTCTTCCAACGAGTCTTCGCTCGGGATCATATTCAAATGCTTTTTTGCTGAACAACTTGTCTAAGCCAATGGCAATCTTTTTTACGCGTTTTACTTCATCGTTGTCGGCGTATAGCTCATACAGCTTTTGCCTCTTTATTTGAATCGATAGTACGGTCCATATAATTTAATGTTTGAAGATTATTTCGTGCAAATGTTGACCGTGACTGCGCCTCAAATGGTCCATCCGCTTAGTCTAATTTCGGCATACTCTTTCCAACATTTCGGCCGGTATCTCATGAAAAAATGCTTCAATGTTGTCTTCCAATGCGTCAATTGAAGCGGGCATGTGTGTATAGACATGAGCTTTAACATAGCCCCACAAAAAATATTCTAAAGGCGTTAAATCTCACGATCTAGGCGGCCAACTGACCGGTCCCGAACGTAAAATGAAATATTCACCGAACTCGCCTTTCAATAAGTCCATTGTTAAGCTTGTTGAGTGGCATGTGGCACCGTCTTGTTGAAACCACATGTCATGCAAGTTAAGCTCTTGCATTTTAGGCAAAAAAAAGTTGGATATCAGGAATTAAAAGGGGTACACAAGAGAGTGTACTCTTCGATTCGTTTTGTTCGCTCATTCGTTCTCTGATTTAACGAAAAATGTATTTAAGTTCGGTGGCACAGAAAAGGTTGTAACGACAAAAATCGAACAATGTAAATATCAGACCGACTTCAAAGAGAAAACGACAATAATCGCAACAACAAAAATCGTATAATGTAAATTGGGACTTTGTATGGTATGTTTTGTCGTTTTGGTAAGACAGTGGTGATGGTAAAACAGTTTTGTTATGGTTATGTCACATCTTATTTGAGCTTTAAAAACGTTAAACCAAAAATTATAATGAGTGACTTGTTGTCGCTCGCTTAATTTGTCGATCGACATCGGGAGCCTGGCTGAAAATATTGTGTTTGATAGGATGTCTTGTAGTCCAAAAATCAAAAAGTCTAGGTCCTTACTAAAAAAAAATTATTTAGAAACGTAAGTAGATTCTAGGCTCCCAAAAATTAACCTCGCCTCGATATGGTACAGAGAAGAGTTCATACAAATTATTTGTTAAAGTGTAACATTGATATCTCTTTGTCAAGTAGCCAATCGTTTTTGTTATTTTATATTCATATTTAACATGTATTGTATGTAGCAACCCTGATGTTAAAAAAAAAAACTTTTAAAATATATTTTTTGATTTTTTCTTCTTTCTCATTTCCGTTCATCGCCGTTACTCTTTGGATATTGTTGTTGTTGTTTCTGTTGCTGTTGCATTACATACAGTGTGATAACAAACTATTTTGTTGTTTCATTGGCCATGGCGGACATGTTGGTTGCACTCTGTGCAATGACATTTAATGCGTCGGTGGAGTTGTCCGGTGGCAAATGGATGTTCGGACCGTTCATGTGCAATGTTTACAATAGCCTGGATGTTTATTTTTCAACAGCAAGCATTTTGCATTTATGTTGCATCTCAGTGGACAGGTAAGTTTTTTTTTATTTTTTTAATAAAAATGTACGTACTTTTGAATGCAGGTAAAAATCAATATGATTTAAAACTTAATCATACACAAAAACAAAAATTTGTTGTAGAAATAATTAGCAAACAATAATTTTGTTCGATTAAACAAAAACGTTTGTTGAATATTTAATTTATACAACAATTTCTATATTGAAGATTTGCTTCAGTTTATACCAAACTTGAGTAAAACTTCTTTTTAAGTTTTGAAGAAATCGCATACGTGTAATATTCTTTTAATCAATATGAAAAAGAAATTATTAAGTTTTAAGAAGTTTCCTAAATAGAAATAAAAATAGCAATTATTTATAAAATTTTATTAAAAAGTTCTTAATTTTTCAATTTCTTATTTTATAATTGTACAATTGGCAAGCTCGCATTAACATAATATTCGTTGTCTAATCGTCTATTATAAAGGGTGGTTAAATTGTAAGGGCCGATGTTGAATGTGAACCACACCTAAACGCCAAGTTTTTTTCCGAATTTTATTTGACATTTCTCTATTTCAGACTTACTCAATTTGAACCAATCCAACAACGTGTTAAAGTTATCCAAACTTATTATGAAAATGGGCGTTCAAATCAAAATGCACATCGTGCACTTCGTGATTCAGTGATGAGGCACATTTTCACCTCAGTGGATTCGGCAATAAGCAGAATCGCCGCATTTGGGCGAATGAGAATCCAAGAGTGATTGTCGAAAAACCAAAACACCCACAAAGAGTGACTGTTTGGTGCGGTTTATGGGCTGGCGGCATCATCGGGCCGTATTTTTTCCAAAATGAGGCCGGTCAGGCAGTTACTGTGAATGGTGTTCGCTATCGTGAGATGATAACGAACTTTTTATGGCCCGAATTGGAAGATATGGATGTGGACGATATGTGGTTTCAGCAGGACGGTGCCACTTGCCACACAGCTAACGAAACAATGGCTCTTTTGCGCAACAAATTCAATGGCCGTGTTATCTCACGTAATGGCGATGTCAATTGGCCGCCAAGATCATGTGATTTGACACCGTTGGACTTTTTTCTTTGGGGTTATTTGAAAGAAAAGGTGAACGTCGATAAGCCAGCAACAATTCAAGAGCTAGAGGATGAGATAATTCGGCACATTAACGGCATAGAACCTCCATTGCCTCAGGGTCATCGAAAATTTGGACCATCGGATGGAGGTATGCCACCGTGGTCGCGGCGCCCATTTGGCCGATATTTTGTTCCATACATAATTGAGTAATACCAATATATCATAATAAAATAAAATTACAATAATTTCCTAAATAGTTTGTGTTTTATTCAAAATCAACATCGGCCCTTGAAATTTAACCACCCTTTACAATATTGCAAAAGTATTTTGTATGAAATTTTGTTTTTATGCCAGGTCTTGACATTTTCGATATTTTTTGTGAATTTGTTAAAATCTTTTTAGAATGTAATAATAAAAACAAAAAATTAAATTCTTAAGAATGTTAAATATAGGGCGATTCTATTCTAGACAACTTTTAAAATCAATTTTCAAATCACACTATTTGATACTTTTTTGATGCCAATTTGAAGTAAAATATCTATATTATAATAATATAATTTTTTTTAGACGTAAGCTTAAATATAAATTTCTTGTGCACTTCGAATCATTAAGATTCATAGATTTGGCGCGACCAGAAAATTAATTGCATGTTGCACCCGTCATGGCTTAAAGAGCAAATTTCTTATTATTGGATTGTATTTCTCTACGATGTTTGATTAAATAATCATCGTCTGATATCTCATCTTTCACAATAAAAAAGAATAATACAATAAAAGTTTAAAAATTAACAGAGTTTTGTGTTTTTGTGGTATGATCTTTTGAAAGTTGGCCAATTTGGTTGCACACGTCATGCACTTTAAAGCTCTCTCGTGGCTATTTGATCGTTTCATATAAATTCTTGTAAATAGATAACATTAGTATATAAAACAAGTTAGAGTGCTATATTCGGCTATGCCGAATCTTTGATACCCTCCACCGACAGTTCGAATGTTTAAGGAGTAATATCTGTATGATGTTATTATTATCTTAAACTGTGACGATTTGTTATTAATTATGGTTTTAGGCGACTAAACTGTTTTCCGGTAGTAGGGTTTATATGGGGCCTAGGGTAAATTATGGACCGATCATCACGAAATTGCACAGCGTCATTGCTAGTCCTTTAAAACTGTGACGTACCAATTTCTGTTATGATAGCATTATTAATTATGGTTTTAGGTGTACTTAACTGTTTTCCGGGAGTAGGGTTTCTATGGGGCCTAGGGTAAGTTATGTACCGATCTTCACGAAATTTCACAGTCCTATAAAACTGTGACGAGCTAAAATTTGTTATGATTGCATTATTTTTTACGGTTTTAGGCGTACTACACTGTTTTCCGGTAGTAGGGTTTATATGGGGCTAAGGTAAATTATAGACCGATCGTCCCGAAATTTCACAGTGTTATTTCTAGTCCTAAAAAACTGTAACGTACCAAATTTTGTTACGCTAGCGGTATTTTTTACGGTTTTAGGCGTACTAAGCTGTTTTCAGGGAGTAGTGTTTATATGGGGCTTATGGTCAATTATGGACGGATATTCACGAAATTTAACAGCGTAATTTCCAGTCAAATAAAACAAATTTTTGCAAAATCGTATCTCATTCCATGCCTTGTTCCAGCATTTATGCTATTTTTTGTAACTAAATTATCAATTTTTTTAGGTGGTGGTTCCACATTTTGATTCATAGCTCTGGTCCTACTGAACCGATTTTGCAGGATTTCAATCCCAAACTGCTTAGGATAACTACAAGCAATTTGGCACCAAGTTTGTTAATTTCTTTTGAGTTGTTCGAAAGTGAGCGTGTTTTCAACAGACGGACAGACGGACAGACAGACGGACATGACTAAATCGACTTAGAATTACTCAAGGAGCCAGAATGTATATACTTTATGGGGTCTGAGATGAATAATAAAAAAGTTTCAGAAGGAATGACAAACTTAATATGATGAGGGTCACACTGAAAGAAAAATGCTTCATATATTTAATGAATCATTTTCATAAAACAGTTTTCCTTGGGTAAATGAAAATTTTAATTGTCTAAATGGAATTTCATAGGTTTGATGAAGTATTTTCGTTAAAATCGCTTCATTAGATTTCGTAATTACGTTAAAAATTTTCATTGGATATATGAAAACTTAAGTTTGTCCAAGTAAAACAAAAAATTTTAATTGGGAACATAAAAAAACAATATACAATCATAACTATATTCAAAAATTAATGCAAAATTATAGTTTCCTTAAAAAAATGTTTAATTGTTAATTAAAAAATGTAAGATTTAATAATTGCATACATCTAATGTTATATGTATGCCATTAAATTTATGAAATTAAAAAAATTTTTTTATAAAAGCAACATATTTCAATAATTGCCTTCATAAATTTAAATTTTCATTATGACAATAAAAATGTCATTATAGTAATGAAACAAAAACTTTCAATCCACTTTCAATCAACGTTGTTATTGTTATTATGGACAATTTAATCTCATATTTACGCCCTTAATTGAGAAAAAAACATAGTTTTTTTATACAAAAACTACACTGCCCCGGTAGACTAGCTGGTAGTGAGCTAGTCTATCAGCACCGAGGTTGCATGTTCGAATCCCGCCAGAGACAGAAAAAAAAAATAAAAAATAAAATAAAGTAAAATAAAATAAGAAAAAAGAAAAAAGAAAAAAAAATAATTAAAAAAAATATAAAAAAAAAAAAAAAAAAAAAAATTTACTTTATTGAAAGTATTCATCCAATGAATAATATTCATGGATCTAATAAAGTATTCATCCAATGAATAATATTCATGGATCTAATGTAATGTTTCATTAATCCAACGAAGCGCCGCAAAGGTTCCTTTATAATGCAATTTTTCATGGGATTAATGTCAAAATTCGTTAGTATTGCGAAGAAAATTCTTTCAGTGCGCAACTAATTGTGGTGGAGGGTATAAAAATGTTACCCCTTCTAGAAATAACTTTATTGCAAATGTGTTTCTTTCTATTAGTAAAAGACGTTTAAAGCGTCTAAATGTTGCACTCGTCAGAATAGAATCGCCCTATACATATGTTTGATTTATTTTCAAACTAAATGTTGCCCCAGAATTAACGCAAGATTTGTAATTGTCGCACATTTGTGCAGTAAAGTGTTGGCAACCCTAAAAAAATTCGACAGCTGGCAGTTCACGGTTAGTAAAAATGTACCGTTACATAATAGAACAACGTATCTTAATTTTTCAACCATATTTAAAAAATAATGACTCCAAAAATTAACTTTGTCAATTAATTTAAAAATTCAGGGAGGCTGGACCTGTTTTGATATTGACATTCGAACGTCTTATTCTTGAACGACGAAATTCAAATATTGCGTTAATTCTGGGACACCCCATATTTAAACTGGAATTTCTTGCCAATAACCGTTTATTACCATTTCACCTCACATCAACACTCCCATGCCTGATTTAATTTTGTGGTATCGAACAGTGTGAGTTGTAAATGTTTTAAATAAGAAGAAATATATAAAAACCAAGAGTGAAGTAAAAAATTTAGTTAAATTTTTTTTATTATTTGGTAAGATAAATTTGTTAATCTTTTTAAATAGTTTACTCAAAGTGAATGTACTTTGTACATTGAATTGACATTTCCATTTTTGACATTGAGCAATGCAAAAAAGTAACGATACAATTCACAAGTGTTTAAATAAAAATAGTCTTTTTTAACGATAAGCCATAAGACAGAGTTTGTGAATTGGAGAAACATTTGCAAAAGAAAATCGAGTTTAAATTTTTCATAATTTGGTAGACGCTTTGATAGTGTGAGAGTTACGGGTCCGATTCCTGCCTGAGATTCTGGCCTGTTTTAATACAACGGCTAGAGTCTCCTACGTTTTTATACATACACATTTAAAAATAACTATTTTATAGAATCTGGGAATTTATTTCTCTGATAGTGCATAGAAAATATTCTTGGAAAATATTGAAGGAATAAGACTATTAAAGTATAAAAGCTTTTAAAATTGTAATTTGACTTAGAATACACATTCGAATTAATCGGGGGTGCTGGAAATCGAAAACGCAAATCGCAAGAATTTTAATAAGATTTCTGTAGTAAAAGAATTTAATGACAAATATTATAAAAATATTTCTCTATTAAACTGAATTTTATAACAAAAATTATAAAAATTAGATTTAAAGAATAATTAGTATTGTGGTTATTTTGTTGAACTATTTATGGTTTTTAATCCAAATTTTTTATATTTTTAATTAGGCTTAAGTTCATGAAATTTAATTTTTCATTAAATTATTTTTATGAAGAAAGGAATTTTACAACATGAAAATTAATTAAAATTGTTATTGATAATCTTTCATTCTTGACGTGGCTGGGGCTCGAACCCCGGCCGGCAGGTTACCATGACATGTTTCGAATTGCAACCACTCAATCTCCTCAGATGGATTTGCCGTCTTACACTCGCAGCCATCGACGACTGCTGACGTCAATAGTCAAACATCAATCCTTAAACCAAATTGTATTCTAACATTTGGTAGATCGAAATTTGCTTTCCTGAATGATTATCCATTTTAATTGATTTTACATGTTTTTTCCTTACTTCTGTTTTTTCGTACTTTTGTCAAGAATTTTTCTTGAAGTCCAAGTACATTTTTTGTTTTTTCATTTTGTCTTTTTCTTTTCCGTTGACCTTTTTCAGCACAACTTGAAGGACAAATGTACACATAGAGCTCGTGCCTTAGCTTTAACAATAATTAGTATTGTGGTTATTTTGTTGAACTATTTATGGTTTTTAATCCAAATTTTTAATATTTTTAATTTGGCTTAAGTTCATGAAATTTAATTTTTCATTAAATTATTTTTATGAAGAAAGGAATTTTACAACATGAAAATTAATTAAAATTGTTATTGATAATCTTTCATTCTTGACGTGGCTGGGGCCAATAACTTTCAAATTCTCGCGTTTTGCGGTTTTCATTTCCAGAACACCCCTGAATATGAACATATATATAACTATTTTATTTTAAATAAAAAAAATTTGTTATTGTCAAATAAATGTTAACTTTAAGATTCAATTATAATTCATTGACATAAATACAAAATCCTCTTGATTTGACTTTCCTGGATGAAGTGGTTTAGTTGTGTTTGCAAATCGATAAAAACCTTTGCGGACCATAAAAGTCATTAAAATGGCCCGAATTATTTCTTTATTAGCTCTTTATGGAATTGATTGCTTAAAAATAATTTCTGGCATATGGACTCCGCGACTACTCCTTTTGCACACCATCCTGTCGGTCCAATTTTTGCAAAGAAACCCGGTCTTATTTCGTTAACAGTGCATAAACTGTTGGCTTCTAAATATTTAATCGTTGCTGGTTTATCAGCACACAGAAAAAATTCTCTAAATATTATGTAATAATTTAATAAAAATAAAATCAGTTTTAATTAAAAATTTAATCAAGTGAATTAAAACTTTAATCAATTTAATTAAACGTTTAATTGATACTCTTAATTTGTTAACTGGTGCAAATTTAATAAATTTTTTAATCAATATCACACATTTTTTAATTGAAAGCTATTTCTTAACGCATCCGCACAAAAAGTAGCCCAAAGGTGTCAACTCACCCATACAAGGTGGCCAATTCACTATACCATTTCTTAAGATAATTCTGTCACTAAATGTTTGGCTGTACAAAGTGATAGTTTTACGCGCTGTATGACATGCTGCGCCGTTTTGTTAGAACTATTTCTCATTCAAAGGATTTTTATTGACCAATTGTTTGCCTGCAGCGTTCGCGATTCACGGTTCTGGTTTAGGATTTAAATAATACAAATGGGCTGATTACGCCTTTGGCATGTAAACCATACCAAACAGTGATTTGCTTGGTATGAAATAGTAAATTGATTTTTGGCCAACACACGCAAAGAAAAAACATGGTTGTGGTAAACATATTCTAAGAGCAGCATATTATGATAAGATTCATGATTGTAGTCACCATATTAAGATTATTATTGAATCATATAATGGCTTAATATATTCGTAATATTACATCATAATATTTTTCCCTTAATCATATTATTATTCTGTTAATCATAATAAGTTAAGAAGCAATCATATTATTATCATATTAATCATAATAAGCTAAGAAATTAATCATATTATTGTCATGTTAATCATAATAAGCTAAGAAGTAATCATTTTATCATCATGTTAATCATAATAAATTTAGAAGCAATCATATTATATCCTTTAAAAACTGTCATAACAATAGAAAATAAATTAAAATTATTATGTATCGATTTTTAATTTTGTGACTTTTTACAATTTTTCTTGATGTAAATAAAATAGCGGAGTTCAATAATTGTTGTTGGATTTTACTACGATATTTTGCACTATTACATCACCAATACTGAACTCAGCTAATATTTTAATTATTTTAATTTCTTTAAATTTATTATTTTTTAAGGTAATTTATCTTGTTTAACGGCTCACATATAAAACAAACTACACAAGTGATTCAAAATAATTTTACAAATGGCGCTAGCATAATATTATTAGAGTAAAAATAGTTTGATTGCATCTTAAACATAATATGATAAATGTATAGAAAGTTATCATGTTATGGCTAATAGATATCATGATATGATTGCGAGTAATATAATATGTTTTGAAAGTTATCATAATTTAGTTGCTAGAAAAATAATTATTTTTCGATCAACAATACTCAAATTTATAATTGCGATAAACATTGATATGTTTACAGTAACTATAATATTGTTCATATTAAATTAAAATAACAATTATTTGTGTACGACAACAATATATTGTTACAATAAACATAGTGTTGTTGCCGTAACCATGCCTAACCATTTATTTTCTCTGCGTGCAGAGCCCGAATTTTGGAAACAAATTTAAGCGATTTGTAAACGTTGCATTGTAATTTGCCAAACATATTTTATTAGTATGACATCTAGTTTTATCTCTTTGGGAATTTATATGCGTCTAACAAACACTCTTTAAAAGTATCCAATACAGTTTAAGATAAACTTTTTCCAAACCAACAACTAACAACTTACTTTTTATAAACCCAAATATGTACATCCTTAAAATCACATTACCAGCAAAAGGTTTTGCACTAATATTGCGATTTTCATGTAACTTGCCCTTAGGATTATAGAAAAAAAGTCTAAGGACTTTCTAAACTAATAACATTAAATAAGAACAAATTAGTATGTTCATATTACTAAAGGCCTTTTAACTTTTTATCGATATTTCCGTTACTTTTTATGGTTATGGTTAAGGATGCAAAACATTTAAAAGACATGTATCTCTTTATTACAATTTTAACAATATTCTAATACATACATATATATTCGTATGTTAACATACCTTAATGTATACCGCAGTTACAAAATCCTTCTCATAGCTCTTATTTTGTTTAAAGGGATTATTATTTTGAATAAACCTACTAAATACCATCAAGACTAAATGGAAACTGAATTTGGGAAAAAATCCTTTATAAACACCAAAACGAAAACTTATTTACTTCTTCAGTTGTGGCAAAAATCCCTTCTTAAATTTTTATGTAAGAAAACAATAACATTAATATTAAAAAAAAAAACGAAATAAAGAAAAAGTTGTAAATAAAAAAAAAAATTTATGACCAATTGGTAAGTCATGGATAAAGAGAACAACCTACACTAAATCAAATCCTTAATCTTGTTCATTAAAAAAAATTTGTTTTACATATTGTTAATAGCAATGGAAATTTAGATTGTAGATTTATGGTCAAATTTAGCTTTTTAGGTATCCTTTAAAAAATATGTGAAAAAATGAGCGCTTTTCATATAAATTTGAGCACTAGCCTGTCAATATAATATTTTTATTTGATTCAAAAATTTTTCATATGTAAACTTTTTTTAAGATAATTAGGCAAGTATTTTTTTATTCGTAATTTCTCGTACCATATCCATTTCGCAGATAACATAAATTCAGCATAACCGTATGATACCATACACCGCTGACTGGTCCCTTTTTGGGTGCTACTACCACAAAGTTTTGCCTATGAATTTTAGATTTATATAATTCCCCGCTTACACTTCAGCAAAAGATTTTTTCCAAAAAGTAAATAAATAAACATTTTGAATTAATATCCTCATTATGACCAAGTGCGAAATGCTCTTTATTCTAAATAAAATCAGGGGCTGTTTTTTTATACCCTCCACCACAATTAGTTTGAAGAGGGTATATTAAGTTTGTCATTCCGTGTGAAACTTTTTGATTATTCATCTCAGACCCCATAAAGTATATATATTCTGGGTGCTTGAGTAATTCTAAGTCGATTTAGCCATGTCCGTCTGTCTGTCTGTCCGTCTGTCCGTCTGTTGAAAACACGCTCACTTTCGAAAAACTCAAAAGAACTAAACAAACTGGGTGTCAAATTGCTTGTAGTTATCCTAAGCAGTTTGTGATTGAAATTCAGCAAAATCGGTTCAGTAGGATCAGAGCTATGAATCAAAATGTGGAACCACCACCTTAAAAAAATTGATAATTTTGTTACAAAAACTACCATAACTAACATTCCTACTCCCGGAAAACAGTTTAGTACGCCTAAGACCATAATTAATACCGTTATCATAACAAAATTTGTCTCGTCACAGTTTTATAGGACTAGAACTGATAATGTGAAGTTTCGTGGAGATCGGTCCATAATTTACCCTTGGCGCCATGTAAACCTTACTTCCGGAAAACAGTTAAGTACGCCTAAAACCGTAAAAAATAATGCTATCATAACAAAATGTGGTACATCACAGTTTTATAGGACTATAAATGACGCTGTGAAATTTTGTGATGATCGGTCCATAATTTACCCTAGGCCCCATATAAACCCTACTACCGGAAAACAGTTTAGTCGCCTAAAACCATAATTAATAACAAATCGTCACAGTTTAAGATAATAATAATAAATAGACATCATACAGATATTAATCCTTAAACATTCAAACTGTCGGTGGAGGGTATCAAAGATTCGGCACAGCCGAATATAGCACTCTGACTTGTTTTTATTTAAATTTAATATTTTTTTAACATTCATGATTCAATTCCAGATTAAAAGAAAATCTTGTAAATATTTATGCTCCAATTGCAGTATTGGAAAAATTATTGAAAATATCCATTTCGATGAAAAATTGTTTAGTGAAATTTATATGAAAAGCACTCAGTTTCTTGAGTTATTTTTTTTTACTTCGCATTTACTTGCCTGTTATCTGGAAACAGTACAAAAGTCAAAAAATTTCCAATATTTGTCTTTATATAGAACTCGTTACTGATTAACAGAGAAGACTAAAATGCTTTTTTTGCTTTTTTGCTTTATTTTAGCTGCTTTTTATAAAACTTGCTGTTTTTTGCTTCTATTACAATGGTGTTTCTTTTTTTTTTTTTTTTTTTTTGATATTTTTGTTTAAAATGCCCATTTTTGTATTCAAAACTTCGTATGTTACTACCAAGGCGAATTCCTCTTGGTGACTACGTTTTTGCAACTCTGTTTTCATTTTAAAAACAATCAACTGAAATCATAGTACACAGAAAAAATTCTCCAAAATTGTTTACCAATTAAAGCATTAATCAAAAATAAAATCAGTTTTAATTAAAAATTTAATCAAGTGAATTAAATGTTTAATCAAGTAAAGTAAACGTTTGATTAATACTATTAACTGGTTTAATTGATACTATTAAATTGTTTACTGGTGCAAATTTAATTAATTTTTTAATTAATATCACAAATTTTTTAATTGAAATCAATTTTTATTTTTTTCTGTGTAGGCTATTAAAAATATAAATAAATAAAAAAGTTTCTAAAATGCCGAAAGAGAAAAGTAATAGAAATTTATTATAAACAAGTTAGAGTGCTATATTCGGCTGTGCCGAATCTTTGATACCCTCCACCGACACTTCGAATGTTTTAGGAGTAATATCTGTATGATGTCTATTTATTATTATAATCTTTGTAAAAACAGACATCTGCATTAAAATTTGTTGCGGTTTAGACCTATATAAAATTATTGACTGACAATCAGAATCAATTTTAAAAAGCTTGGGTAGAATATCAGTATAAGCTGAACTTAAATGATTTTCAGGAGAATAAATTATATAAAAGCCATGGTAAGCTATGAACCAATCATCCCAAATTCTGAGAACGATTTCTGGTATTAAAAACCATAAATTTCAATACAGCGGTGCAATTAGTTTAAGCGTTTGCAGTAAATTTCAGAAGGCTGCTAAAATGGAATCTAATGAAAATTATGGACCGTATATCACAAAATTGCATAATATTTTTTCTGGCCATATCAAGCTAAACTGGAAGAAAGTTTACCGCGTATTTAATTATTTTACCAGAGTGGGCTTTATATGAGGCCTATGGTAAGTTATGCACCGATCTTCACCAAATTTCACAGTGTCATTTCTAGTTCTATAAAACTGTGATGTATCAAATTTTGTTATGATAGCGTTATTTTTTACGTTTTTAGGCGTACTAAGCTGTTTTCCGGGAGTAAGGTTTATATGGGGCCTAGGGTAAATTATGAACTGATCTTCACGAAATTTTACAGTCTTATTTCTAATCCTGTAAAACTTTTATGTTCCAAATTTTGTTATGATAGCATTTTTTTTTACGGATTAAGCGTACTAAGCTGTTTTCCGGGAGTAAGGTTTATATGGGGCCTACGGTAAATGATGGACCGTTCTGCACAAAATTTTAAAGTCTTATTTCTCGTTCAATAAAACTGTGATGTACCAAATTTTGTTATGATAGCATTATTTTTTACGTTTTTAGGCGTACTAAGCTGTTTTCCGGGAGTAAGGTTTACATGGGGTCTATGGTAAATGATGGACCGTTCTTCACAAAATTTTAAAGTCTTATTTCTCGTTTAATTAAACTGTGATGTACCCAATTTTGTTATGATAGCATTATTTATTACGGATTTAGGCGTACTAAACTGTTTTCCGGAAGTAGGTTTTATATGGGGCCTATGGTAAATGATTGACCGTTCTTCACAAAATTTTAAAGTCTAAGTTCAATAAAACTGTGATGTACCAAATTTTGATATGATAGCATTATTTTAAACGGATTTAGGCGTACTAAACTGTTTTCCTGAAGTAGGTTTTATATGGGGCCTATGGTAAATTATGGACCGATCTTCACGAAACTTAATAGTTTCATTTCTAGTCCTATTTAACTGTGACGTGCCAAAATTTGTTATGATTGCATTGTTAGTTAGGGTTTTAGGCTTACTATACTGTTTTCCGGGAGTAGGGCTTATATGGGGCCTAGGGTAAATCGTGGACGGATCTTCAAGAAATTTTACAGCGTGATTTCCAGTTACATAAAACGAACTGTTGCGAAATATTTTATCATTCTGTGCATTTTTCCACCATTTATGTTAGTTTTTGTAACAAAATTATCAATTTTTTTTAGGTGATGGTTCCACATATTGATTCATAGCTCAGATCCTATTGAATTGATTTTGCTGGATTTCAATCCCAAACTTCTTAGGATAACTACAAGCAATTTGACATCAAGTTTGTTTATTTCTTTTGAGTTTTTCGAAAGTGAGCGTGTTTTCAACAGACGGACAGACAGACGGACATGGCTAAATCGACTTAAAATTACTCAAGGACCCAGAATATATATACTTTATAGGGTCTGAGATGAATAATAAAAAAGTTTCACACGGAATGACAAACTTAATATACCCTCTTCACAACTAATTGTGGTGGAGGGTATAAAAATGGTAAAAAAACATTTGAAGGAGTCTTTAAAATTGAAGAAAATTGGCTCTTTTGCAATATATGCTGCTGCAAAATAATTTGTTCGAAAAAGTCTAATGTGGATCAACATATAAGACGTGGGAAACACCAATTGGCGTCTTCTAAGCAAGAGAATCATCCACATAAACTAATTACGGAATATCCAGTGATTCCAACTGCCACAACATTTCAAAAGTATCTTTGTAAAGCATTGTTTGAATCCAATTTACCAATAAAAAAAAGTTAGTTCTCCCATTTTAAAAAATTTCATTGAGAAATACTCTCAAATTTCAGTTCCGTCTGAAACTTGCATTTGCCAGAAATACATACCGGAATTGTATAGGGAATCTATAGAAAAAATGCGTTAAGCAGCCAAAGACAAATATATGTATATGGATTTCTGTAGATGAAACTACGGACAGCGAACAGAGATATGTTGCAAATTTTATTTTTGGAGCCTTAGAAGAATTGAAAGACAATAAATCGTATTTATTGAACATGCAAGAAACTTTAAATGGCGCATCTATTGCAGCATTTTGTAATGATTCGTTACAAATATTGTGGCCAGATGGTAAAGAAGAAAAGAAATCTAGTTTAGATTTGATAATAATTTTCTGCATTTAGGCAAAAAATATAAAAAAGTGCTACTTGTAGTAACGGATGCTAAGTGGAATATCTTCTCAAAAGTTAACAGTTAACATATTATGAACATGGTATCCATCGATTAGATGAATTCATTCGTTAGAAGCGGCAATGTACTACGCTAAACATCTGGAAGAAGTTAAAGCCGTTGTTTTAGAACTTGACAGTCAAGATGCCGACTCAATTGTGCAATCCAAAACTAAAATACAATTTTGCAAACATTTTGTTTGCTATAAAAAAATTGCAAACTGCGGGATTATTAATTTCAGAAAGCACTAATGCTTTATCGACAGTTTTTGACGGACTATGCAAGATCGAGGACCAACAATATAAAAAGAAATTTGAGAAAATATTAAAAAGAAATCCCAGATATCAGCAGTTTTTGGAAATAAAATATATTTTAGAGCCTGGTACTGTTCCAAAGGATGAATATGGAAAAAGTTTGTCCTCTAAAGAAATTCTCAAATTTAAATTTGCACCGTCAACCTCCGACGCTTTTAACAGATCGACGTAGAAAATTAAAATTTGAAAACATAAAAGCCCACATGATAGTATATTGTAATAATTTTGATGATGGGGAAGAATTAGAATAAAACATTTTTTAGTGTTTTTTTGCTGTTTTATCAATTTCTTTTTGCTGTAAAAGTATTAAATATTGCTTTTTTTTTTGTCTTCTCTGCTAATTAAATTTAAAAAAAAAGTAATAAATTTTCAATATTATTTCGTCTCAATTCACAAACTGCGAATAAACCAATTAATTTAAACTTCCCATAGCAACAAATACTTAAGAAAATTAATTTTAAACTCAATCCTAATTGTAAGTGCTATAAGTTCTTTTCAGTGGTTTAGTTTTAAAGGTGTTTTGCCAGCTTAACAAAATCTTTTTGTTCACATTGTTTTCTATTGTGTTTATTCTCCCCAAAAACAAACAACAAATAAATTAAATTAATAGCTTGTCCTATTAATAACTTTTGCCATAAGCCTACAGCCAATTCAAATAAAGTAATTTATCAATTATTAAATAAATCCCATAAGTATTTCAACAAACTTCGTTTCACTTAACAAAAATAACATTTTAGCCACCAACTTCAAACCAAAAAAATAGTCCAAACCTTGTGGCAGACATCAAAATAATTTCGTAACCAACTAAAAATTCTATTGATTTATTAATGATCTTTATTATTTATATTGTTTGTTTTTTTTTTTTTTTTGTTATTATTAAATGTTGCTTTAAAAAAAATATTCAAGATATAATTAGTTTGCAAGAAAGACGAGTCGTAGTCTAGAAAGCGGCTGCTTTGTTAAATAAAGGTAACTGAAATTAGCAAAAGAAAGTTGTAGGTAAAATTAATTTAATGTGGCAAATAAAATGATTTATGGTTTCCATAAGAAAACTAAAAAAATGTTGAAGCACAAAACTTGACAAAAACAAAGAAGCACAATTAAGAAAGTATAGTGGGTCAAGCGCGACCTTTGATACCCTACACCACAGTATTCAAAAACTTATTTTTGAGAGTATACCCTATTTGGGACCCATAGGCCCACCACAACAAAATTATTTTATAATGTTAAGATTAATTTAAAAGCTCTTTATGTCGAATATAGTGCAGACATCTTCATCTATATGAAATTTGTTTGCCCTTAAGTGATTTTATGATGGGACTTTATATCGGACTTATAGTCAATTTTGGACCTACCAGCACAACATTTTCTCATGCCATATCGTAAAAGTTATTGTCGCCGATTTGTAGATCAATACCATCATTTGTATTTTTATGGGAGCTATGGTCAAATTAGTGAGTGCGTACCATCTCACAAGAAAAAAAAGTGCGCTGTATACCTCCTAATATAAAGTATTTTTGCAAGGCGTTTTTGAACAAAAAAAAAATTATCGAACTCTTTGAATTTTTCTGTTTATCTTTGGCATTCACAGTCGGATCTAAAAGTATGATATATCAAAGTTTTTGTCTTGAGATGATTGGTTTGCCACAGTTGTATAAGACATAAAATTACACTATCAAATTTCGTGAAGATCGGTCCATAATTTATCTATGGCTCATATAAAGCACACACTCAAATAACACTTAAGTACGCCTAAGACCATAAGGAAAATAAACATAAGCCTCCTCGAGACAATAACTTTGATATATCATACTTTAAGATCCGATTATAAATGCCATAGATATTCGGCAAAAACAAATAATTTTAAAATTAAATTTATTTGCGGGTGTACGGCGATTTTTTTAGTTTTTTTTTTTTTTTTTGAGGTGCAGTTTAATGTGCACTAAGACTGTTCCGGCAAATAGTTTGTATGGGGACCATGTGATATTATGGTCAGATTTTCACCATTTTCAATAGCCCTTGACCTGGCCCTGTTTCTCAAAACCTCAAGTTACAAATCTACAAGTAAAATACATTCGAAACAAAAACTGTAAAACTGTTAGTTTTTTAACGTACTTTACTTGTAGATTTGTTTGGCCCAGCCAGCCGGACGGACATAATAACATCGATTCAGAAAGGGATTCTGAGCCGATCGGTGTACTTTAAGATGGCTGTAGGACCAAAATTTTTATTACCACACCACAATAGTCGAGATCTTATTATTTAGTGTTACATACATCAGCACAAACGCAAAATACCCTCTTCAAATTTATGGCGTGGGTGTGAATATAAGCTAGTTTATGGGCGCTTAGACTAATCCGCAGAGAAGTTTTTATGAAAGCCGTGTGAAATCATGGACCGATTTTAGCCGACAGCCTTTTTCCTTATACAAAATTAAAAGTTTGTACTAAATTTTATTAAACTAATAGACAGAGAACCAGCAAGCCGGACGGACGAACATAATTAGATTTATACAAAATGTTATTTTTATGTGTTACACACATCAGCACAAACGCAAAATACCCTCTCCACTATTGTGGTGTTGATATAACAAGTTAAAAAGAATAGTCGGGCAAAGCAAACCATATGATAACTGACTAATTCCTATAGGAAATAATCTAATCGAAATATATGGACCTAGAGCAAAATTACATTTTGACGCTAGAATTTATATAAGAATTTGTTGTGCCAATTTTATCTAAATACCAAAATATATTTAAGAATTATTCGATTTTAAGTGATTTAAGGAAGGGGCCAATATGGGACTTATGGTTAATTCTATAACTATGGTCAACATTGTGTTAGGACGTATGGCAATAAAAGCGTATGTACCAAACTTTATTTAATAGTCGCAATAATTTAATATTTTTCTCACAAAGTTAAGATGGACAAAAAACCAGACAGCCATCCGTTCAACGTAAGATCAATTCAGAAAGTTATTCTCCCCCAACTGTGGAGTGGTGTAGGGTAAAATGAATTAAAAAATACTTACACCATTTTATTTACGTAGTTTGCTTAAATACAGGTGAAAAAAAAATAAACCGAGAAAGCCATTAACTATTAATTGTGTGGAAAGGACTTTCAGTAGGATTACCTTTTAAGATTGTTTGTTTGTTTTTATGTGTAGAAAAAGTTTATATTTGAAGCAAGATTTTAGTAAACACAAACACAGTGGAACAAAAGCAATTTATTATGTAAATGAATTTAAAAACCAATTCATAAAAGTGGTAATAGAAAACAATGAAATTTATTGCAATTGTTTTTACGAATTTCTTTGTTATGGCTGTACAGAAAAGTTTTGGCCATTTAATAACGGAAGGCTTTAGTTGTTAGTGTCCAGTGCTAGGTCCCAAACCAAAATAAATATAAATATATATACACATATACATGCACATATATATTTAAAGGTAGAAATAAATAGAAAATATCAAAAGACAATTAATCCCATATATAAGCAACATCACGTTTAAATTAAGTATGAAGAATTGTTCACTATAAGTTCGTAAGAACAGCCAAAATTTTTACACGAAAGGCATTATTTGAGTGTGAAAACACGCGAAGCTCAATGGGTAATGTGTGCCAACGACGTGCAATTCTTACAATAAAAGACCTTTCAAAGAAAGCATTGTTAATTCTAGGCAATATAATTTGAGGGTTCCTTGTTGAATGGGAAAAAAGAAATTTGGAATAAAGTTGCGTGGGAAACCCGCTTTTTATAATTTTATAGAAAAACACCAAGTTACGTAAAGTTATTAAATTACCGAAAGAACAGCCCATTAAGCGTTTAACATATTCAGATATGTAATCATTCCTACGAACACCATAAACGTACCGTAGAATCGTGTTAGCGATACGACCTAACTTATTTAATTCGTTGAACCAGAAAAAACTTCAAGACCATATACGATCTGTGGCATTAAAACGGCTCCGTGCAATAACTCCCAGGTGCAATAAGTCCCAGTGCAATAACTCCCAATGAATTAAATCCCAAAATAAATGAAATAAGTCCCAAACTGGAAAAAAGAAATAAATCCCAGAAAAAATGAAATAATTTCCAAGTCTTAAATGAAACAAACCCCAACTTTTGGGAGTTATTTCATAATGAAATAACACATAAAGACATTAATGAAATAACTTCCAAAAACAGTCCATCGAAAAAAGAAATAAGACCTAAAAAAAATTAAACAACTTCCAAAGAAATTTATGTATGTATTCGTTTTACTTGAATATTTACTAGAGTTGTCAACCGATTAAGAATAATTCGATTAATCGATCAAACAAAAACAAACTCTTGTTCGAATAATTTTAAAATGGCGATTTTCGAATAACGAATAAATCGATTAAATTATGTCGATTAATCGAACAATTTTTTTTTATTAAAAAATAAATTAATGAAAGACTAATAAGAAATAAAAGCTTAGAATTTGATTTATTCTCATACGTTTTTAGCGATTTTATACAAAATGTAGAAAAAGTAAAAAATATTGTTGCTATAGCCCTCATTGTAATTAATCTCAATGTTTAGTAGGCAAAAACCGTGTTAAGTATTCATTGTATTTCAAAAATGTATCTTATGTTCGTATTAAACCAATCTTTGATAAACAATTGTAACAGCTGTTTTCTTTTTAAATCAAACGTTAAACAATTTTCAAGAAATGTTGATTAAGTTAATCAGAGCTGTTCACATACACACATTTGAGATGATTTAGATGACAGATGATAAAGAAAAAAAAATGCAACAAACAAATTTAAATTTCTTTAAATTATTAAAAATGGATGAAAATACTTGAATAAAGTGATCAGAAAATCATTTTAAACATATTAATGATGGAATTGTGAAAATTTACGAATTATTTAAAGTCAAATAAAAACATTAAGAAGAAATCATGGTCGGTTGTACACGCGAGGGGTGACCGATTCTATATAATACTCAGTTTGAGGTATGTTTAGAGGATTCGAGGTGGTTAATGAAGTGATTAAGTTGTAATCATGTCAATTTAAAGTGATTAACAAATAACTTCAATATATGGTTAATCATCTCGATTTTGATGTGATTAGAGCTTAATCACGCTCGAGTTGCTTAAACGCTTTTAAAGTGTGAACATAGCAACAGTGTCACAATATTACAATTGAAAACGATGTAGTAGAAGATAATCCAACGACATCAAAATTTGCCGAACTGCTGGAAAACTACATACAGAGAGACAGCGGTTGTTTTATAGAAGAAGCTGTACGCAGAAGTTTGGCTGAAGATGGGAGGTCTGCAAACGCCTTTCGAAAATCCAAAGTTGTATCAGATTATTTAAGAATTAAGGATTTTGCGATTCCTTTAAGTAATACAACGATATGGAGCTTGGATGAAAAGTTGTACGCATCAAAAAAAGAAGTCATAGTGGATTTGAGAAAAAATAAAGGAGAAAATGGAAGATTTTCCATAGTTGTAAATGAACGGACGGATGTATCTTATTTAAAATATGTAATTTTTCTTATTCGTTATTCTCGTCGATTAATCGAATAATTTTTCAGATTTAATCGTTAGATCGAACGAACAAAAACAATTATTTGAATTATTCGAACAAAGCTGAAAGGCGAATAATTGACAACTCTAATATTTACATATTAGGTTACCAAAAAACTAACATTGAGTCCTCGACATTTTGACAACAAATGGGGCATTTTATTATATCCTGACCTCCTGCAATGGCAACTGCCTGCAGTTTAAGCACCCCGGGTACAAGGATTACCTCCTCTATGGTACAACAAACATCGGCTTCGCTAACTAAAGCAAACACGCTTCGCTAACTAAAGCTTCTCTGCATAGCCGGCCTTCGGCCGGGCGCAAGGATTTTATACTCTATGGTATAACAAACACCGGCTTCGCTAACTAAAGCTTTTCTGCATAGCCGGCCTTTGGCCGGGCGCAAGGATTTTATACTCTATGGTATAACAAACACCGGCTTCGCTAACTAAAGCTTCACTGCATAGCCGGCCTTCGGCCGGGCGCAAGGATTGTCTCCTCTATGGTATAACAAACACCGGCTTCGCTAACTAAAGCTTCACTGCATAGCCGGTAACCATAAGACACTGCAATTGCAATTAGCAAAATTTTCTTCTTTGATAAACTTAAGTCATTGTATTCAAATAGTTTGAAATATCCTGTTATAAATACCGTTTAAAATTTTAAACAATTTTAAGAAATTGCAAATAATTGAAAATTAAAAAACTCCCACAAAAAATGAAATAACTCCCACAGCAAATGAAATAACACCGAAAACCAAAATAAAATGAAATAACTTCCACGTTAATTTTTTCGGGGACTTATTTCATTTGGATTTTATTTCGTTATGAAATAACTCCCAGGCAAAAAATGAAATAACTTTCAAAAAAATGAAATGAAACCGAGAGGGCTGGGAGCTATTTCATAATGAAATTACTCCCACATTTGTATGAAAAATTTTTGGGTCTAATTTCATTTTTTTCTTGGGACTTATTGCACCTGGGAGTTATTGCACGGAGCCATTAAAACTGCATGAGCTAAACACAATTTAGTTCGTTGTGGCAAATATGTAAATATTCGTAGAGTAAAGTTGACGCACTAAACCTGATATAAAAGACAAACAATCTTTTAGAAAAAGGAGTTTTTTACCCTTAGTCTCCACTAGCCATTAAATGATGTTAAGAAATAATGTTATCAAAGAGCTTTCAAGACATTGCAAAAAATGATGTAGAATGAAAAAATCTTATCATGACAATCTGACAAGCGGTCGGTATATGTTTTTTTTTTCTAAACCATATTAGAAACTTATGTATTTTCATCACACTAGAGGTGTATTTTAACAGAGTATGTTGAAGGTGGTAGCATTTTTACACAATTACGAAAACAACTAAAATCAACTTAGGAAATTTTCAAGTTGAACTAAAACACGTCAAACCGTCACGAAAACATGGCATTTTCGGCATCATCACATCCGATTTGAATGAAATTCAACACAAATGTTGCATGTTATTGGACTTTAACAAAAGATAAATTTTTAAACCCCAGATTCTTTCGGCTTCCGAAACATGACGTCATAAAAGATGTGGAAAATTTAAAAAAAAACACAAAAGTCTCCATACAAAAGGGGATAGATCTTTTGAATTACGCAAGATAATTTAGTTTTTTTGGTATCGTTTTAAAGGTGGTAGTGCGCCCTTTAAAATGATATGCATATTGTGTTTTTTTTTTAAGAAAAGGTCAAAGGTCAATTTTTGGGGTCTTGAGTTCAAAGGTCTGGAAAAGTATATTTTTTAAAATTCTTAAATTTTTAAAATTCTTAAAAAAATATATGTCAAGTACAATACCCTCTTCTACAATTGCAGAAAATTTAAAGGCGGAGACTCGATTGGTTTCATAGTTATAGACCAGAACGTGATTATAAGCATGTTTTGTGTTTACAAATCCCTTGTTGTTGTTGTATTTTTATTACTGTTTTCAGTATATCTGGAGAAAAGCAAGAGCCAACGTTTCCAAAGTAGGTACACACATTTAGGTTATCAATACACACCAACCCACAAAATGTGAGCGGGATTGGAGAAGTGGGCGTTGTCCCTCCCGTACAAAAAAAAATCAAAAATCGGAGGTGATGATGCCGAACGACATGATGGTTTGACATGGATTCACTTAGTTTTTTTTTATAAAAATTGTAAAATTTTAACCATCTGCTTTTTTGTTAATATTTTTGATTTAACTCATACCACCCGTGTTAACATAAAATATACATACAACAGACTTTTTTTAAAAAACAGAGAGAATTTCATATTATTTTGATTCTTCAAAGTCGTAATACATTGTATTACCGTTCAAACTAGCCTTTAGAAATGCCGTCAAAATGAGAAATCACTAGAACATGATGGAGTATACTTAACACTAACATCATGATTATGTTAATGTTATCCATTTCATTTCAGTTGTTAACTGGGTGTTAAGACTATTTTGAGTTCATCATTCATTCACGTACGTTCCAATCCATATTATGAAACATTTGAGTTTGTTGATGAAAGGGAAAAGGCGAATGAAAAAGTGTAATTTCTTTCATGTACAAGCAGTTTTTGTAAGATTGTTATTGAATAACAATATCATTATTCGGTTAAACGCGTTGCCGAGATTAGGGTTTATATAAGACTTATAATCCGAACTTCACGAAATTTGTCAGTAGGATTTCTAGTCAAAAGCAACTACGACAGACCATTATTAATTACAATAGCCTTATATGTTAACGGCTTAAGGCCAATATTTATATCGAGACCCTATATTCAATAAATGCTATCTCAAAAAATTAAATTTCTCAGGAGAGCTTAAAAACTAGTTATTTCGCTTATTATTGAAAAAATTAACAATGTGCCTTCCATAAGTTTGTTTAAATATTGCGGCTAATTTATACCTGTGGAAAAAATTTGATATTTTGCACTTGATTGCGTATTTTTTTGAGATAGCATATTTTATTATATCAAAAAACAAATATTTTTTAAGAGATAGCATATTTTGTCGGAAAACAAAAATACGATTTTTTGAACAATATTTATTAATTAACCATTTAATAAGATGTTTTATTGAATATTAGGTATAACAAAGGAAAAAACATAACAAAAAATGCTAAAAAAAAAAGATAATACATAATAAAAACTGATGTTATAATGATGTTTATTTATACTATTTCTGGCATAAGTTATCGTAAAAGTAATGATATTCTTGCGGAATAACTTTTTTTAATTCTTGTAGATGTTTAAACTTATTTGGTTGTATTGGAAGTGGTCCAGAATGCAAAGGATTTGGTTCCTGCTTGCCTCCATATTTTTTTATTCGACACGGTATATCAGTGTATTCATCGTCGAAATTAATTTTAAATTTGACGTTGCCGTTTGGAAGATAAATAAGCGAACGTAATTGTGATACTGTTGGATCATTTTTGCCTTTGCCAGGTCTTACACTATTAAAACGAAGTAGTTGGCTGTCATTATAATCTTTAAAAAAGTCGTGGTTTAAATAAACTGCATCGAAAGGTTTTTTTATGATCTTGTCATCAATTTTAACGGTTTTTCGAGCTTCTTTAGTATAATGTACATAATCAATAGGCAAATAAACCGAGTTGTTTTTCAATTTTTTCTCTATTTTGGCATGAGCGCTATCGCACTCCATCTGGGTATGGCCCTTTTCTAGATACTTTTGCTCTATAATTTTATTATTTTCTATTGAAAAATTGGACAGCGCGTTAGATAAGAAGTTATTTCGGTTTTGATACCCGCAACCATCTGAAAAAATTATAATTGGCAGCTCATCAGATAAACAGTGCGTCTCAAGATGACTTATTATACAAGAAATAAATGACGAAGCAGTTAAGTCGCCATTTATTTCGCTCCACCAATAGTTTGTGCACTGAAGGCTTCCAATATTGTACATGGTGAAATTGTGCACTTGTAAGCGTTGTTTATAGTATATAGCTGACGCATTAATATCAGGACAAAGTTTAACTGCTTGAGCATCCATTGTGAAAACATGGCATAATCCATTTTGGGCATCAAGCTTATCTTGTTTTTTCTCAGTTTGAGCACGATCTTTTTTTACCAGATGTTCATTGTATACCTCTGAAGATATTTGTTTCGTTTAATAGCCCACACATGTGTCGCATTCGTCATTGCGAGGTCTAAATATAGCTAAATTTTCTGCATCGAAGCATTTGGAAAATGTAAAATATGACATTGGCTTAACTTTGTTCGTTGAGCAATCAGTAAGGTAAGCATTATATACATCAGCTTTTGATGTAAAAGTTGCAGCGAGATACCTTTTGCTGGTTTTGTAACGACAATAATGACTTTCAACTCGGTCCAAATTATGCAAGTAATTTATTAGAAACGTCTTGGAAACAATGTTTTTAGAATCATTAACACCTTGTTGGTCGAGTATTTCAGGAGATGAAACTGGATTAATCAACCATCCTCTTAACATACCGCGATTTATGGATAGGGTTGATAGGAACATAATCTTACATACCTAAAGAGATTCACATTTGTAGAGAAGTTTAAAAAAAAATGTAAATTTACATACCTGCACTAATTCATTTTTGAGAGGAAGTTTGTACAAAAATGAAGTTTGTTTTTTTGAGTTTTCTGTTGTATTACATTTTTTAGCCGATTGCGAAACATGATCTTTTACAAACACCTTCTTAGCTTCCCAGGAATGCTTCCAAAAATCCTCAAAAATTTTGATTCTGTCCTCTTCCTCAAATTGATGACACTTTCTCAATTCACTATTTAAACAAAATGTTGAAGAACATTTGGGTCCTTGTTTTCTTTGAGGTTTTGGTATGTCTTGATGGATTTTTGTGTCTGATGTGGAAAATCCCAAATATTGTTTGCCTTTCATGCGTTTGATAGAATTAGTTTTACGCATCTTTGAACGAGAGTCGTGTTCTCTTTTAGATCTTTTGGAAACTATGTTTTCTTCATCCGATGAGGACTCATAATCCCTAGCAATAAGTTGTAGAGCATTGCCGTTCCAAGTATCTTCATCCATCATACTAAACCATATTGGGTATTTTATATATTTATGTGTAAATACATTAAGAGGATAACTTACCCAATTTGTATTTATAAATTTCACGTAAATTGATAATAATTATGAATTATTGTTTAAGTCAACAATTTTTGATTTTTATTACATTTCACATTTGACATTAACCGACATTGACGTCTAACGGAGGTTGTTGTTGTTATTTGTAGATTCAAGTACTTCATTTACCTCTCTGATACACACCACACTCAAAAAAATCGGTTGGAAAATGTAGCTACTACAACAAAAACTAAAATTAGGAAATATATCTATCATTCGTCGCCAAAGGATTAAAAACTGCAATATCTCAAAAATTAGCTATTGGATAAAAAAAATTTCACCAGATTCGTGTTCAGCATGTCAATTACAATGAGATATGATGTAGATTTATAATAAATAAATTAATTTCAAAAATATTGTATTTTTAATATGAGAGATAGCATTTATTTCCAACAAAAAAAAATGTATTTTGAGATAGCATATTAACAAAAATTGAGATAAAACGAGAACAAATTATATTTTTGAGCTGAAATTTATATCACAGATGGGTATTACATAGGGAAGTTATTTCCCATCAAAAACTCATATCGCCAAAAATTTAACATGACATATTTTGAATATAGGCTCTCGATATGCTAGTTTTGTAACAAAATTATCAATTTTTTAGGTTGGCGGTTTCACTTTGGATTCATAACTCTTATACTACGTTTATGCGCACTACTTAATCGCAAATAAATATATTGCCTCATAAACAGTGAATTAAATTTGTATTTGCGAATAGCTAACTCATTAAAACAATTCCTGATTAACGACTATTTGCAAATAAGATTTTAAACATTGCCACACTTATAACTGTTTTACGTTTTCGATGTGACACATTCTTATGACAACAAAAGTAAAATGAAAACAAAAATGTGCCACACTTATAACCGTTTTACGTTTTCGATGTGACACATTCTTATGACAACAAAAGTAAAATGAAAACAAAAATATGCAAAAAAAATTAAAAATACACAAAAATTTTTGATCTTTTTCATTTAAAAAATAAAAAGCTTACATATACTACTATTGATTTGTTTAGAAAATTCTAAATCGGGCTTATTAAGGTCATGTATTCTATGCAAATAAAAGATTATTTCATAATGTATTTTTCCGACGTTTCGTTGGAGATTCCCAACATCATCAGGGATATTTTATTGGATATATAATCCTTCGTCAATAGTTCTGCATTTTGAATATTTAACACACATTCTGTTTTACATAAACACAACATAAAAGAAACTTCCCTACAAGAAATAAGGATTTTCTCTTCTATGGTATAACAAATACTGGCTTCGCTAATTAAAGCTTCTCTGTATAGCCGGCCTTTGGCCGGGCGCAAGGATTTTCTCCTCTATGGTATAAGAGAAGCTTTAGTTAGCGAAGCCAGTATTTGTTATACCATAGAAGAGAAAATCCTTATTTTCGATATATATGTATATATTTAATATATACACCCAGAGAAAAAGCTACAAAACCATTTTTAAAAAAATTTTATCCATATTATGTTTAATTTAACCAAATCATTGTCACCGACAATCATATTATGGTTAAATAAGTTTCTTTAAAAAAATCAATTGAAATTTTAACGGTTTTTTTTTTAAATTTACACATTTCTGATTATTAGTTAAGTTGTGGACATTATGACACTTTTAAAATAAGTAAATTTTAACTTTTATTTAACCAAATCATTGTCACCGACAACCATATTATGGTTAAATTAGTTTCTTTAAAAAAATCACTTGAAATTTTAACGGTTTTTTAAAAAAATTTACACATTTTTGATTATTAGTTAACTATGACACTGGACGTTATGACATGCCACCAAACTTAACGCTTTTATCAGCAGGTTCTACAAACTACAATTGAAAATCGTATATCTTTATAAAGTTGTTCTTATAAGGGCAGTTTTTAAACATATGTCTCTTAAAATATCAAAATGTTTGCCGATTCCAATCTTTACACTTTTTTATGGTGCTTTCACTATTAACTATGATCTAATAGGTTAGTTTACTGAAATTCAATCAACTTAGTAAAAAAAAAATCATGTTATTGCTCATTACACAAAAATTAAATAACATTTTTCTTTATAATCCTACTGTGCAATACATTAATGGTATCAAAGCTGTTATTCTATTAAAGTAAACGATGGCTCTTTAAATATAAACATTAACACATATGTACGTTAATTTATTGCAAACAAAAAATATCGAATGAAAAAACAGACAACAGCTGCTAAAACATTTTAAATATTTAAATAAACACTTTACCAATTTATCAACACCTAAGCTTTTTCTTAATTTTCTCATCTTCTCCAATTGTTTTTTTTTTTTTCTTCTTTTCATTTTTTTTCTTCTACTCTCTTAATTAACAACAATAACGCTACAGATATTATGCTATAGTACGTCCTCTGGAGTATCCCTTAAATATGACTCATAAAACAGTTTGTTTTATGTTGGCGAACGTTTGGATACTGCCAGCACTCATCTCATTTACGCCAATATTTTTGGGTTGGTATACAACTGCCGAGCATTTAGAAGAAATCAGTATGCACCCCGATCAATGTTCCTTTGTAGTGAATAAAGCCTATGCACTCATTTCGAGTTCGGTGAGTTTTTGGATACCGGGCATTGTGATGCTGGTTATGTATTGGAGAATTTTTAAGTAAGTGAAATTCAATATTTTAGGAAATGCTTTAAGAATAATTTGTGTCTATGGATTTTTTTTATTACTTAATATTTTATAGGGAGGCTGTAAGACAGAGAAAAGCATTAAGTCGGACTAGTTCAAATATTCTGTTAAATAGTGTACATATGGGTCATACCCAACAGCCAACAAATTTAAACTATTTACATCCCAGTGACTGTGAATTTACCCTAACGAGAGAAGAGACTCATAGTGCGATAAGCAATCTTGAGGTAAGTAAAAAGCACCAAAGTTACCTTATGAAAAATCTGGTAATGAGCTGTAATCACCCTGTAAGGTACCTTGTAATGCATTATTTTTATGGTTTAGTGCTGTCCAATGTCAAAATATTATCTTTTGAGAAAATTTTAATTAAGTGTTCAAACAGAATTGGGTCTTCAACTTCAGGAAAAAATCCTAAAGTCCACACCCAGAGAAAAAAGAAAAAACATGTTTCAATATGGTCACCTCCAACAAAACTATTTTAAAAGGAAAGTTAAAATATATTATGTTTAATTTAACCATATTATTGTCACCGACAACCATGCTATGATTAATTTAGACGTCCATCAAGAAGCCAATTGTAAATGAATTAATTTGTAAATAAATTTGAAAAAAAAAATATTATGGTTACCTCCCCGATTATATAATGGTTAATAAAAACTAAAAATGTTTAACACTTACAATAGAAAGGTTGTGTTTCAACCATAGCATGTTGCTCTTAGAAAAGAGGAAAATATTATTGTTAACTTGAAAACAATTTTTTGCCATATTTAACCATAACATGTTTAGAGGTAACTATAATATGGTTGTGGCTTCTTGATGGAGGACAAATTTAACAATAATATGAATGTCGGTGACTATAATATGGTTATATTAAACGTTACATGTAAAATCAATTAAAGTGGATAATCATTCAGGAAAGCAAATTTCGATCTACCAAATGTTAAAATACAATTTGGTTTAAGGATTGATGTTTGACTAGTGACGTCAGCAGTTGTCGATGGCTGCGAGTGTAAGACGGCAAATCCATCTGAGGAGATCGAGTGGTTGCGATCGAAACATGTCATGGTAACCTGCCGGCCAGGGTTCGAGCCCGAGCCACGTCAAGAATGAAAGATTATCAATAACAATTTTAATTGATTTTCATGTTGTAAAATTCCTTTCTTCATAAAAATAATTTAATAAAAATTAAATTTCATGAACTTAAGCCTAATTAAAAATATTAAAAATTTGGATTAAAAACCATAAATAGTTCAACAAAATAACCACAATACTAATTATTGTTAAAGCTAAGGTACGAGCTCTATGTGTACATTTGTCCTTCAAGTTGTGCTGAAAAAGGTCAACAGAAAAGAGAAAGACAAAGTGAAAAAACAAAAGAATGTACTTGGACTTCAAGAAAAATTCTTGACGAAAGTACGAAAAAACAGAAGTAAAGGAAAAAACATGTAAAATCAATTAAAGTGGATAATCATTCAGGAAAGCAAATTTCGATCTACCAAATGTTAAAATACAATTTGGTTTAAGGATTGATGTTTGACTAGTGACGTCAGCAGTCGTCGATGGCTGCGAGTGTAAGACGGCAAATCCATCTGAGGAGATCGAGTGGTTGCGATCGAAACATGTCATGGTAACCTGCCGGCCAGAGTTCGAGCCCGAGCCACGTCAAGAATGAAAGATTATCAATAACAATTTTAATTGATTTTCATGTTGTAAAATTCCTTTCTTCATAAAAATAATTTAATAAAAATTAAATTTCATGAACTTAAGCCTAATTAAAAATATTAAAAATTTGGATTAAAAACCATAAATAGTTCAACAAAATAACCACAATACTAATTAAACGTTATATGTTTAAAATTGTCTTCAAAAATAGTTTTGTTGGAGGTGACCATATCATGTTTTTTCTCAACGTGCATAATTAAAAAGTCGGCAGTAACTTCAAATTCATTCTCATTCACAGGAAAAATTATTGGCAGTTTTTTTTCAATTAATAGTGATGTTTGCATTTTAAAATAAATTTTATTACGTTCTTAATTGATTGAATTAAAAAGAATATTTTTTTTTTCAATTAAAATTTTACTTGATTTTAAGCTTAATTTTAATTATAAGTTTAATTGAATCAATCACTCGGTTGTTTGAATTGAACACTTTGGTGGTTTTTGCCTTGTTGCTTTCCTCCCTCATCAACAGTTTGCGAAAAATGTTACAAGTGCAACCAACATCTTCATAAATTTATTGTCTTTGCCCTTACATGTACATACTAGTGCTGGGAAACTATCGATATACTATCGATATTATCGATAGTCTTAAAATATCGAAAATATCGATAGGGAAAATATAAATATCGATATTTTTATTATTTAAAATAAAGCTATGAAGACATCTAACAGCAGCTATACACACACAGTTTTTTGCCGCAAATTTGCACTTGCTATTATTAATTCGCGCTGAATTACAGCAATGAATGCAAACAACAACAATGGCAAGGGGTATGGATTGCTTAGCAGTGCTTTTTACTGCTAATTTAAGGCCTTTAAGTACATGTTTATATAGGACTGAAATGTCAAATATTTTTGTAATGTTGTAAAAAAAATGCAAATCCAAATTCAATTGCAGCCATAAGACAAAACAATGAAAGACCATTAGAGGATAAGTCCGCTAGATTGATTACCTTTTTGGGTTTAGAATTTAGAAAAGTTTTTAAAGTTGCAATGGAATACCTTATAGCCCCTGTTACTTCGGTTCCTTCCGAAAGGTACATAACAATTTTCAAAAAACTGCCATCTGAAATAACGTGCGTATATACATAAGTCTCATACATTCAATAAAGTGATATAAACAACGAACTGTAGCCTTATAAAAAAATAATTTAAGTTTTCCTGCACAAGTACAAACATTCAGTCGATAGTAATATCGATAGTGAAATCTGAACTATCGATAAATATCGATGGTAGAAAATATCGATAGTATCCCAGCACTAGTACATACACACATGTTTTTGTCATCAAAAAGAACAGTAATCGTCGCGTGCAAAAAAAACTATCAACAAGTAAAAAATGAACTGAAATTTTTTATAGACGAATTATAATTATGACCACCAACAATGTCAATAACACTATGGAACATTTTTGGGATTATTGTCTGGGGGGTGAGAAATTTCAAGTCAGGGTGATGGTACTAGGTCAGTATAGTAAAACCCTCAAAGGGTTTGGCGTTCGTATGTGTCAGTTTTTTTTTATGACATTTAAAATTTTTTTCTTATCTTGATGATTTTTTGTTTAACATAACTCGAGAACCACTTGTCCGATTTTGCTAAAACAAACTCAAAAAAATTTAGAATTACAATTTCTTTAATCCGTTCACATAACGTTTTTCTTTATAATCAACAGTTTTGCCGGTAAAAATAAATTTGTGGAGAATTATAATTGATAAGTGCAAAAAAATGTTCAAGCCTGGATGTATGCAGCAGATTTTATCACAAACCTGCACTGCAATTTTTGTGACTTTTTTTAAGCGATCGGTGAAAATCGTCGGACTTTTGTTTGTTTTTTGAAAGAACCACATTCAGTGATGCCAACAGTAGCGGATTTCCCCTTTTCTAGGGATTTTTTTTCGGATCATTTTTATCTTCAATCGGATCTTAATAACTTCTTTTTATGGTGTAATCATAATATGATGGAGCTGAATCTTGTGAAATGCAAAAGCATGCGTTTTTATAGAAATAACTGTATTGCTGTTAATTATGCTTTTGGTGGTCATCAACTGGAGTTGGTTGATTCGTTTCTTGATATTGGAGTCTTACTGGATCCTAAATTAAACTTTGTTTCTCATATTACATTAACTGTTAATAAAGCTCGAGGCGTTCTTGGCTTTATTAAGCGCTGGGTTAAGAATTCACCGATCCATACATAACGAAACAACTTTACGTATCACTCGTTAGACCAATCTTAGAATATGGGTCAATCATTTGGGATCCATTTTACAACATTCACAATTCTCGTATTGAATCGGTCCAAAAACAATTTTTATTATTCTGTTTACGTGATCTTCATTGGAGTTACTCGACAAACTTTCCTTCCTATGCTAGAAGACTGGCATTAATAAAATTACCATCGCTCAAAAGTCGTCGTATACTGTTAAATGTTTCTTTTATGGTTAATCTTATTAATGGTAATGTTTGTTGTGATTTCTGTAGAGTCTGCTAAATTTAATATACCTTGTCGCAATACGCGTCATTGTTATCTGCTTTTTGTTAAATTTTTTTAGAGAAAATTACGCTATTGCTGATCCTTTTTCGAGGTTATGTAGACAATTTAATTCTATGTCACAATTTGTTGATTTTTCTTATTGTTTTTCTTTATTCGTAAATTTTTATGTACTACATATATTCTGTAAATTTGTAGTATATTTTAAAGTGCATATTGTTATTCATTAATTTTATGTCAATATTGTTATTAGTCAGTAAGGATAATATCCATTGATTAAATAAATAAATAAATAAATATGCCCTAAAATAAAAAATTGTGTCCTCTTTTTCCTACGGTTGAAATTTTCCGAAAAAAAAATCCCTAGAAAAGGGGAAATCCCCTACTGTTGGCATCACTGAATGTTGGTGTATTCTTTCAAATAACAAACAAAAGTCCGACGATTTTCACCGATCGCTTAAAAAAAGTCACAAATATTGCAGTGCAGGTTTGTGATAAAATCTGCTGCATACATCCAGGCTCGGACAAGTGGTTCTCGAGTTATGTTAAACAAACAAACATGAAGATAAGGAAAAAATTTAAAATGTCATAAAAAAAAACTGACACATACGAACGCCAAACCCTTTGAGGGTTTTACTATACTGACCAAGTACCATCACCCTGACTAGGAATTTCTCACCCCCCAGATTGGCTGTTGTACTGTGTAATGAGCCTACATACATATGCATATTATGCGTAAAATAAAAAATCGCCTTGTGGCTGACCACAGTGTTGACGGTGGTTATGGTCGCAATCGAAATTTGGTATTTATTTTCTTTGTTTGTGAATTCTTGAATTATTGTTGGCGTCATTTCATGTTGTGCGTTTTAAGTGAATAGGTGAAAAAAAGTACAGCTAAATTACACAACAAAAACAGTTTTTTGTTTTCAATCTTGAATACCCTGAATAATCAGAGTTATTCTACAATTTTATACAAAGTTGTATGTATGAAATTCCTCTGTCAAAAAAATCTTCCAAAATTTGACAATTAAGCATGAGCTATTACAATGAAACAAATAAAACAAGTTATTTTTAAACCATATTTAAATAAAACATATATTTTAAATATTATTATTTGGCTTCATTTAACCATCAACTGAATTGATTTAACATACTTATTCAATTAACAATTTGTTTGATTAAATAATTTGCATAATTGAATTTAGAGTGAATTTCAAATACACTGTTTAATTAAATCAATTAAAAATTTAATCGATTTAATGCATAAATTCAATAACTGTTTTAATCAATACAATTATTAAAATAATTAATTTTCTGTATTGTTATCAATTACGTTAGTAGTTCATTCAATAAAAATATTGATTTTTTTTTAATTAATTTGTTAATTCATTCAATTAAAATATTGTTTAATATTAATAATTTGTTCAATTATTTTTGTAATTAAAATGTAAAAACTTTTTAATTGGAAAAAAATCCTTGTTTTGCAATTTTTGCAAATTTGAGTAATTGGTATAATCATTTCGGTGATAGCTGCAAAATTAAACAATTTTTTGCTTATTTCAATTATTTTGGTGATCAAAACCGTTTTTTACTTTTTTCAGTGATTTTATTGTTCAAATTTTTTATATTCTTTTCTTTTTCATTTTCTGCTTACGAAGTGTATTTATTAATTTTAATGGTCTCTATATGTGAGAGCATTAGAAAAAACTTTCTTAAAATAAAATAGATTTTATTTCACGACGGCGTTCTAAGACAAATTTGTATGTCAAATTGTATGAAAAATGGGTTCTCGAAGCAGTTCTATTTTAACACTACAAATAAAATTAGACATGGGCTGTTTCAGATAAATAAAAGAGAGCAAGAAAAGACACCTAATGCAACGATAAACTCAAAACAGCTCAATATTGACTTTGGCCCTTTTAGCACCATGCCACATATTTAAAAGCAATAAAATATTAACTTGTTTGAAATTTTATAAGGAAATATTTGTTTCATTAATTGAAGCACAGCCGCGAATAACGTTTTAAGTTACAAAATAATAATTTTTCAGGAGAGCAAAAAAACGTTTTTTGACAAGCAGCATTATTTGTTTTAAAAATTTTTTTTCTATTATTTAAAATAGTGATAATAAAAACTTTAATGCAAAAAAAAGGCTTTTAAAACATTATTCCGCACTGCAAAACCATTTCGGTTTCATCATTATGTTAGTAACTTGCAATGTTCTTCCACTGGCTGACACTTTGTACGCCATTTTGAAGGCGTTAAGGTGCATAGTTTTGGTTGATTTGATGTTTAAACTGTGTAAGAGAGTAAAGTCAACGTTTATCTGCAAAAAAACAGTTTTTGCAAAATGTGGCGTTTACAACGTTTTTCGCGGCTGTCTTCAATTGTTGTTGAAATTTCGATTGTTATTTACGATTGTGACGTTAAAATAAAAATCAAAGCGTTTTTATTAGACTCAAAAGTTTTTGAGATTTATTAATCTACACTAAAACTTTGCTTTACAATAGTGCTACTGCAGTATTCATGAAAAATAAAATAAATTTGAAATGTATTTAAAGGCAGAATTTTCATACAATTTTTTCTTAAAACACATATCAAAACCATTTTAAATTTTTATAAATAGCAAGAATTTAAAATTTAATTTCGAGTTAGCGAATAACTTTTTAAATCAACTTAAAATGTGTTTGCTATTTTTTTAAAACAATTTTAACACAAAACATTATTCCAAAAATTTTCGATTTATTCTTTTAGTCATGCAAAACATCCATTAACTAGGAATTTTTCTATTTCAAAGCAATTTATTACAAAACGTTTTTGTAACACCTTTTTACTTTTCAAGGATATCTTACCACAAATAGATGACGATGACAAAGATGAGTGCGATGAGTGCGATGAGTTGCGTGTTCCTTCACCACCACCCCGTAGACTGAGTCGGAGTAGTATTGATTTACGTGACCTCGAACAGGAACGTTATGAAAAGGTTACACACACGGATAGTGCACCCTCAATGATAGCCTTACATTATGCCACACAGCAACAACTGCAAGTGCCATGCAACAAAGATGCTGCTGCATTAAATCAACTGCAGCAACAGCAAAGTTGGCAGGATACAATAAAAGATTTGCAACAGCCCATAGAGATTACGGTTCCTTTAACAAAAACCCAGCAACCACAACTGCAACATCATACATCTTCTGCGAGTAGTAATTCACCTTTAGCGTTAAATAAACAGGATAGCCAGAAACCAAAACAGCAAAAACAATATAATAGTAGTAGCAAAAATGGTTGTGATTTCGAACAATACCAAATATTTGGTGGCAATAATAGTGATAGTAGCGAAACCAATGATTACTACGATAGTATAAACATAATGAGGCAAGCTCCGGCCACTTGTCTGCCCATAGCCGAAGACAACAAGGAGCTTAAACGTCTCATAGAAGACAACTATTTGTATTTTAAAAAACAAACGGCAGGTGAAAACAAAATCAATGAAGATGGTACGTATGGTGGCGAACAGGGTGGTAATAGGTACCCCGCTTTAAGTGAGTCAGATTTCATACGCATGAAAAATGGAGAAAATCGTTTTCGCAGCAGTAAAGAATCTGCGAAAAAAGCATTTGCTCTTAGTGATTCGGAATTTTTCAGAAGTTTTAATGAGGGTAAAGTCAAAAAGAAACAATTGGAAGCCTTAAAAGAAGGTACTATTGCTACCAATACAACTACTACTGGTACAAGGGAGGAGGGTAAAGGAGGTTTCAATTTAAAGTCTTTGTTGGCCAAAACCAAAAGATCTAGTACTGAATGCTTTTCCTTGGAAAAGAAAAGACACCAGGCCAACTCAGAGGAAATTCGTTCCAGCAGAGCCCAGCTATTTAAGCGTTCCCGTAATCGCAAGCTCTCCCACAGTTACAATGGAGGCCAAAGAGAGAGACAAAAAAGTGAAATACGTTCAAGACAACACAGTGATACAGATTCAGATGTTTATTTACCTCGCCTGTTTAGTGAAAGTCTAGATTCCTCTAGTCGTTATAACACCCCCGATATTTTGTTAGATATCAATATTCTAAACGAACAATCCGAAGATGCCAGAAGAGAAGAAGATGAACAGATGATAACCATGATGTCACCACAACATAAAAATACTTATATACAGTTAATAGATTTAGGAGCCAATACAATTCAGGAAGTAGGGCCAGATGATCTTTCCTATCTCAAGGATATAACATACGACCCCACTCACGTACCCAACACACCACCGCCCTCTTTATCATCCACTTCGCTGATAGACTCCTCCATACCCGAGCAGATAAAAACAGAGCCTTTCAATTCCATAAATGAAAAATCAAATGTCTCTGTTAAATCCAGCTCTGAATTAGCTGAACTATTTCGCTCTCTCAGTTTTCCCTCAACAGAACAATCTTTTCATTCCCCTGTTCATCAACCCGATGTCATGGATAGTATTAAGGCCAAAGAATCGTTTAGAATAATTAAAAAAGAATCCATAAAACAACGCATGAGCACGCTTAGTGATCAAATTTTGGTTAATAAAAATAGTTCAAATTTTCTTATGTCTCCACCTTTGACTCCGAACTTTAACTCGGTCATACATCTGCCCACTAGCAAGTCACCTAATTTAATATTAACCGGTAATAGTAGCAGTTTTGGGGGAGGTGGTCCAGGGACTCCCAGCAATAGCATTAATGTATATTTTCTCTCACCGCCACCCACAGCAACCGCGCCTGTATTTCCTTTAAACTCGCCCGGCAATCAAATATTCGTTAGTGATACTTCCACCGTATCTTTAGATGTATTTACAACATTGGCCGTGTCGCCACAAACGCAACAAGTTAACAACACAACCGGAACACAGCCATCATCACTGCAACCTACCTCACAACAAGCGAATATTTCGCCAAAACCGGAAATTATTTTAGATTCCACCCTTTCACCGACATCAATGCGAAGTGCTGGTGGTGGTGGCGGTGGCAGCGGTGTGGAGGAGAAAGACTTAACATCACCGTTATTTAAACGTCACGACAATGAAACGGATTCAACTATAAACGATAACCAGCGCAGTGACAAACGTAGTTCTCTCCTCACCGGCTACGAAGGCATACAGACAGTGAGAAAACGTCAGGCTTCAGTAGTGACGTATGACGTTAATGTGATTAATTTTTCCCAAGACAACGGCGATAGTCGCAGCTACATACCCATGGGACGAGTATCAACCAGTTCAGCCAGTAAGTATTAAAAAGTTCAATAATATTTTACTAATGCACTCACTCACACATTCTTACATACACAAGTATCGCCGTTGTTTCTAAATACTTATGTTTGTGTTCGTGCTCATACTTGTACAAAGTACATTATTATAAAATAAGGTCGTATGTTCACCTCTTCATTTGTACTCTCACTCTTAAATACATACATGAACACAACTAACTCATTTATTATTTGAAGGCTTGTTTGGTTCTATGTCATATTTTTTTTTACAAAACCCCATTTAATAGATTTACAGTTTCCACATTTACAAAAATTGGAGAGTTTTCAGACTTTTAGGTATTAAAGTTTTAATTTTCTCCAAATATGTGCTTTCTTTAAATAAATCCCTTTTTAATGCTCTTAAATGTTGACTGTTTGCGGTTGGCTTTATTGTATTTTTCTTGGAAACTGTGAATCTCTCTTATATTATGAGTTATAGTTGTGTTTTACTTTCATCGTGTACTAGTCCAAAAAGGAAAGTGTGCTACATAGATGGCGGAAAAGGTTTGTTTTAATTTTTTTTTTTTTTTTTTCTTTTTTCGTTGTACACGTCATTTCGGTTAAGTATTTTGGATGTTTCTATGTAATTTTTTTAATTTTACTGCCTGTTTAACGTCAACGTTCGCATAGAAAAAAATATTGAAAAAAAAAACAAAGTATTCACAACTTTTGCGGAGAATGACGATTTCGCAAACCCATTTCGTCTTCTGTAGCTGTATTGCAGCTAACGATGGACAGAAGATCATTCTTCTCGGATTCTCTTGACATTTTTTTACAAATACTCAAGTTGTGAGTTCTCGTTGACTTATCCGAACTTGTTCTAGACATGCAGAGTCATGTTAAGAAGCTCAACAAGACGTTTTTTCAATTGAAGGCTATTTTCTTTGAAATATTCAATCTTTGTATCGATGGACAAGAACTGTAGATAAAAAATAGTTTTCATTTTTATTCTCTTAACCGTCAAATCTTTCATTAAAAGCTAATGCTTAGTTAGCCGCAAATTTTTGGTATTCTAAACTATTTCCACCTTCATATTTTCTCATAATGTTCGAAGACCGTTAAGTAGCGGAAAAGCGTCAGATAATATGCAATGGCAATGGCTTCGCTCATGGATTCTTACAAACATTCATGAAAATAAGCAGAAAAATCTACATATCGTCAGCTCATTAGTGATTTGACCTACCGACCATTTTTAAAAAATTGAGTATGTTGTATATACATTTTGAAACCAAAACCTGTTTCACGAAATTTTTCATGGTTTCTTAGATATTAACTAATAATTTTGCTCCATATCAACACTTTTACAATTTATTAAGTATTGTTTTGCTCTACACGCCACTGTTTGACTAATGCTTTGCTTCATTGCCGTAAGAAAATAAAGTAGTTGAAGCAAATGCTAAATAAAATGTCAACAACTCAATACACAGCAGTACGTATACATATGCAGAACAAAAAGCTACGTTTTAAAAATAAATTTATTAAAGTGTCGTATGAGGCACAAAACAATAATTTTGACTTTCAACAAAATATTCTTTACTTCAAAATTCATTCTTGAAAGTTCACAAAAAGAAACATTTTTCTTCAAAACATATGCCGGCAGCAGTGGTGAAAATACAAACAAATACAATCGAGTATATTTCCAGAAAACTTCATGTAAACGTTCATTGTCTTTTTTTCTCTGCTACGACTTTTTGCCATATGCACCAAGCCAATTATGAGCTAACGACATATATGTATTTACGCACACACAAGATCTAGTAATGAAAAAAAATTTCACTGCTTTGGTGCAAGGAAAAACTGCTGTGGCTAGAGGTCCACATAACGGGCTCAATGCGTTGATGCATCTGTCAAAAAATTAGATTTAGTTGAATTGTATTGACAAGTAACATAGCAAACGCGTTAAATGCATATAATATCGAACGCATGAAGTAACAGCGTTTAAAAAACTGCAGTCAAAGAAGGAAAACTGCCATTTCTTCATTTGGCATTGGCCCAAAAAATCCTTAAATGTAAACAGTCGCTGTCAAACCAACTCAAAAAGGGAAAAGTTATACACAAATTTTCGTTATTTGTTCGACAGTTTTTTGTTTCAACTGCAGTTTTGTATAAAAAATATTTTCTTACCATAAAAATATCTTTTTCTATAACAATATGGTCACGACTTTAACGGTGGCGAGTACTTAAAAATTAAGTTCAGATTGTAGCAAACTTTAAATTTTATTAAAGGAAATTTAATAAATCTGATGTACACTATTGGGTAGGTACCCTGAAGAAAACCTGGGTGCAAGTGTCTCCAAGTCACCAGTTTTGTCGACTATATTGGTGACATTGTCAACGAAATGTCTACACTACATTACATTTGCCACTATAATTGGCTTTAATACGAAAAAGATTTTATCAATAACAACTGAGGAGTACGATTCCTATAAAAGTGGAAGAAATAATAAAAAAAGATTGTTATGATTTCGTATTCTTACAAAAAGTGTAGACTTCTTTTACTAAAATGTACTAGCGATTCTCTGGTTCCAATGTCTACATATGTTCCCAAAGGAACTTCCTAGTCAGTAGTACCAACGTCAGTAGTAGAATTCCAATGACACGCACATGTAAAATGTCTATTGGAAATAACATTGATTGGGATATAATAAGTCACTAGTACTGGTGACTGTGTCAATAGTGAATCAGTACAGATTCACTAGTGACATTTCCTGCAGGGTACTTTTGATAGGCATAAAAAATTTTGGCAAAAGAACTACTTACAACTGTATTTAACACTTAAAAGAGTATCATTCTTTCATTTTACATTAATGACATAGATTTTAGAACAAACTTTCCTTATTCTCATTTCCGCCATCAAAATTAACGTTATAATTTTTTTTTTGTGCGAAATTTTTTTTTGGGAATTTATAAAAAATGCATGTGAAAGAAAAGTTATTTTAGCATGGGCGCGTTAATAAATTTGATTTTCAATGATTCCTTCTATTTTTTTTTTCTCTCACTCTTTAAAAAAAAAAACAATTTAAATTGAAAATAAATAAAAACTCTTGTAAATAATGAAATCCAACTATAAATACCAATATTATTCCAACTATTCTTCTTTTGTATATACGTAAATATTTCTTTCTAACTTAAATTCAAACGTGAAAAAAAACGTTTGCCAAAAACAAATATCTAAAACCAAAATCAGAATATGAAGCAGATTATTGTAGTAAATCGTCTCTTAAACGCCGGGGTGGTATTTGTATATTTGTCGATGAGGAAGAAATAGAACAAATGATTGATCCAACAATGACCACCGCCCAACAGCAACAGCAACATGGCACAAAAAGTATTACTTTTAATGTCAATTCATCGTTTAAGCGTAAATCGAGAGGTGGTTACAAATCGAACAAGTGTCTTTATTGTGGTTCAGATTTGAAAGCACAACAACAGCAACAACAAACATCCTTAAAAACGGAACATTTTAGCAAAAATAATGAAAACAATAACAAAAATGACATCAAGCAAATGCGTAAGAAACGTTATTTAAGTTTATGGCATAAGACACGTTATTGGTATTATAAAAATCGGAAACAACCACGAAACGGATGCCAATGTGGGGCCAACGGTGAGTTTTATTAGATACACAAAACAAAATCACAAATAAATATATATCAAATATAATATATTTACAGCTTTAATTTACGATTTTAACTCACTACCACTCACTTAATAAAATAAATACAACATCAACAACAATAAATAAACTCACTACCACCACAACAACAATAGCATTTAATAAATTTATAAACTACTTTTTTCTAACTAAAATACTTTTTCCTTTAAATAGAAAACATACTTGATCTATTTGCCTCTAATACGATTTCAATACTGTGTTAATGAACACCAATACAAAAAAGAAATTGTTGTATACGAATCAGCTACAACTGAATGAATGATTGAATAAATTACTAGAATACAAGAATGCAAATACAATTTGATTTACGAAATTACTAACTATTTCTTCTTCTTCTATTTGTTTCTAAATAACAACAAATTGCAAAACTTTCAACTTTTATTTAATTTTATTAGCAGTAGAATTGCCCCTAAATTTTTTAAATATTTAAAATAAAAAAAATGTATACTATACATAAAGCAAAATACAAACCTGTAAAATATATTTGGGGGATTCACAAGGTGTGCTATTTGGTCATATCGTCATAGTATTCTAAATAATATTTTACAATTATCAAAAAGTAATTTCAATTTTTGGGAATACAAAATTTTCATTTCAAAAGATTTTGCTATTCGTGCTTAATTCCCAGTTTTTATTCTTGACAAAAACACTTGAAATTTATTGTTGATGGGATTAGCTATTCCTATGCATTTCACTGGTTGCTTAGGCCAGATCATCAGGAAACTTCATCCATAAAGATTTTAGACAAACTAAAGATATTAAACCAAAAAAAATTGTTAAACGTATAAGAATTATAGCAACAGTTCTACTTGTAATAATATCAAAGTTTAAACAAAACACATCAACAATAAACAGTGGGTTTATCTCATCTTACATTCCCCACTACAATTAGTTGAAATTCTCTCAACATTAATTGTAGTTGTAAGTAGGTTAAGAAAAACAAAATAAAAACAACAACAACTTACAAAAGATGTTGTCAATTAAGTGTTTTTTTTAGGCCGTGCACTTGCCTGTTTATTATCAAAAAGTAATTTCAATTTTTGGGAATACAAAATTCCTGATGATATGGCCTAAGCAACCAGTGAAATGCGCGTAGGTATAGCTTATCCCATCAACAATAAATTTCAAGTGTTTTATCAAGAATAAAAACTGGGAATTAAGCACGAATAACAAAATCTTTTGATATTTTACAATTGTTTAAAAAAATACTGTTGTGTTTCAAACAAAATAAAAAATTTAATGCTATCTGTGGTCATTGATTCATCATAACTCTACAGTTGAAATCTAAATTATAAGTCTGCTTTCACACGTTTCATCTTTTGATGCTCAACTCTATGTTTTTAGGTGAGAGAAGAAAGAAGAAAGGGGGTTAGTACAGAGTTGCCTGTACTCGGTCAGTACGCTTTGTGTTTCTATTCGTTGGTATATGCACAACGATGGCTGCATGTAATTTTTTCTTTTCTTTTTCTCTTTCATTCACTGTTAATAAAATTGTTGTTGTTTTGAACCGAAAAAAGTTGAAACCGATTGCCGCGTGTGATTATATTGGCATTTTTAAAAGGCAATTGAAGAGAAGTTGAGCATCAAAAGATGAAACGTGTAAATTCAGACTAAGCGGTTGCCCACAGCATTCATATATATTTCTTGTAATTAAAATAAGGCATATGACTTTACAACTTAATAACTACCTTGTGAATCCCCCAATTATGTATAACATACTCATTTTCCCAATCCATAACTACCATTTTTTAGAATCTTATTTACTTTATAGCTGTACCCTCAAAAAATTCCATGCCTTATATGTACGAAAACTTATTGTACGAAACCATTTGTATTTCCGCCCTACAAATTCTTGCGTACATTATACGAAAGTACAAAATGCTTAAGTAAAATACAAAATAACTTTTTATAATTTACGAAAAAAAATTATGTGCTGTTTTCACAACACAAGTTTATATGAAAAGCACTCGGTTTTTTGGGTGTCACATTAGTGTATTTTACGAAATATTTTCGGAAATTGTATCAAAGTTTTTGTATCTTCGTAAATTTAATTAAATATTTAGTATTCTTAAAAAATTTTTTTTATTATTCTCTGTAAGAAAAAGGAAATAGTGCTTAAGTCGACTTAAGCAAAATATGAATTTTGTTTTACCTTTTTAGTCTCCATGTTTAAAAGTACCGATGGACAAAGTTTCAATAATTTAGTACGATTTTTAAGGAAGCTAAGCTTTGTTCACAATGAGAGCAACAATTTGGTTTTTTCTTCTATCTTATTTCTTCCCAAAGTATTTCAAATATTTTCCTTTTATTTTTCAAACAAAATTGTAACTAAAGTTTTTTTAAAAAGATGAGTCAATTTCTACTTCAGCAACAATTTGCATGAAATTTTTTATGGCGTTTATAACAATTTTATTTAGCAAGGCGAATTTACACAAGGCACAATTATCTTGCTTCGTAAGTAACAGCTGATAACTACCCATGTGTCAAAATGGTATACCATCCTGGTGGTTCTGGGAAATCTTAACTAAATTCTATAATTTTCGCATAAAATTATGAAACTTAAAATTTTGAAAATTATTAAATTTTAAAACACACAATTTAAAATTAAAAACAAAATGAAATATTTGTTTGAAATGTAAAAATCAAAAAAATCGTCTGGAATATGAGAAAAAGCATAAAAACAAAGATAAATAAATATCTTTTGTCCCACAAAGAAAAAATATTTTTGTTGTTATGCTTTTTCGCATATTCCAGACAATTTTTTTGATTTTTACAGATACAAGTGACTTTTTTCTGGGAACACTACGATATATCCCATGTTTAGTAGTGCTTGGCGAACAGTACTGTCGCTAACACTTGCTCCTAATGTTATTGCTCGTTCCTCTGCTATTTTTACTGTACTGCGCCAGAGATTAGCCTTTACTCTTCGCACTATTGTCCTCTTCTCCATGTCGGACAAAGTTTTAGGTCTGCTAGAGGATGGAAGGTCTTTAACATTTTTCACATTTTTGTACTTACCTTATATTTTTTTTCATATTATTATGACATCTGCCAATAGTACTGCCAATTTCTCTCAAAGATTTGCCTTCAGATGCCAATTTTACCACTAAATTACGAGTTTCTACTGTAGTCTGCTTACCCATGTTGACTATTATTTACAAACTAAAGTTAACTTGACTTTTAATTGATCAGTATAGATAGAAAAGATAATTAAACATCCGTAATATGATTGTAAGAAGAAAAAAACAAAAAACTAGGGTCAAATTACCTTTATGACGCAGGAACATGGCAATAATATGAGATTGTACACTTTTTTTGACGCGTAAAATAAGGCGTTTTTTGAGATTAATGTTAATTTGAAAATGAAGAAGAAATAAATGACAAATTTTTTTTATTAAAATAAACAAGTTCAAAAACATAAAAACAGATTTTTTGTACTATTTCCCTTTAAACATCTACGGGCTTATAAATGTTGAACTGTTCGGTGTACTGTATTCTTTTTCTGGTTTGATATTTTTTTTAAAAATTTTCTTAGCATAGTTGCAAAAAATTCGAAGCACTTTTTTCATAATAACAGCGGAAATTATAAAATAATTATTTTTGCAAAAAAAAAAAGTGAAAAGTACTTGTGAAATTTTTTTTTACTTTAATTTATCACAGAACGAGAATTGACCCCCGGTTTCTTCTTACCAAGACTGGCAACCGAAACGACTTTCGGTTTCGATATTAAACTATTTGTTATTTCAATATCGATATCGGTATTTTAATTATAGCGGAATATAAAATTTTATACCGGTACATGTATATCGGCTTTACAATTAATTTGATATTGAAAAACAAAAATTAAGCAGGTTGAAAACAAAATAAAACTTTTAATGCTTGTGCTTGTAAAGAATATGTTGGTTGGCAACCGAATCGAATTTTAGTATCAGTAATTTCGGTAACAATAACGGTATTCAATTTTAAACGGTATTTAAGAGGTCTCGCTATTAATAACGTTATCGGTTTTCAACCTTGCTTATTTCATGTGCGCTTAGTTTACATGAGCATGTGAAACTATCAGCCAATACTCAACATTTTCATTTTATTTAAAAACTTATTAAAGGACTTTGCAACCACTCCATTGAAATTTTTTTTTCAAATAGAACTGTCTGTATTTGTTGTTATTATTTACATACGTTAATTGCTGCAATCACTGTATTTACTTTTGTCAATCAGTTTAATTACTTACACACTTACGTATATACAAGTTTGTAGTAATACTTGCAGAAACACACACGTAGGTTATATATTAAATTATGTAAAAATAACTTATTGACAATAGAGTTAGGAAGGAATATAAGTGGTATTAAGTCTACTTAACACAATATTTCCCACTTGTTGATGTTGGCGTAAAGAATTCAATTTCATTTCATTAAAGTGCACGCGCGTACTTTTATTTGCTTTTGCAATTACAGAAAAAAAGGAATCGTTTTATAACACGCCGCGCATTTATTAATTAACTACAAATGGATCTTGGATCTTTTAAGAATTTTTTTAACCGCTTTAAATGTATAATTAACTAATATATTGCAGTTTTTTTATTTAGTTTTTGTACAAATAAAATATGTACATTATGATTAATTCATGTTTTTTTTTTGCTTTTGCTAAATTTTTCTTACATTTCTCGAATTCGTTGTAAAAGACAGCTGGAAAATGTGAAAAAATCATTTTTCTGTATTCTAGTGTTCTAAAGAATTAAAAGAATTATAAACTACATATATTATAAGTTAAATTTTTTTTGAAGATTACTTTACTAAATTCGCCACAATTTGTCAGCTATGGGCTAAAAATGGTAGAAAAAATATATATTAAAGAAATTTTTTCGACATTTTAACAATTTTAAGCAGTGTTCGAAAATAAACAGTACATTATTTGGCGTTCGGCTCACACACCCAGGAACGATATCAATTTTTTGGTGTTTGTGTAGACCAACACAACCCTTAATGCCGTTCGTAACTATTTTCAGGAAAGAGCCGAATAAAGAAATGAACAAACAAAAAATTTTGTGTATTGTATATATGCTGTGTTTGTGTAAAATTATTTTGCTGGCTTTTTGTTTTGTTTCTTCTTATGTGTATTTTGTTTTTGTAAAAAATTTTTGATTTTTTTACCAGCCAAAAGGGCGCTACGCACAACAGAAACGAACCGACATTAATGAGCTGAACCAAACACAATGAAGATTGTGGTTTTTTAAAAAACACGAACGGAATCAAATGTTCTCATCTTTTGTTGAGTTAGATAAAAACAGTATTATTATTGAGTTCGAAAAATGACAAACAGGGAAACGTTATTTTTATTGATTTCCTACACAAACACTTTTAGAGTTTGTGTTTACCACAAATCTAGCGAACCGAAGACTAAGGAGCGATATTTAGGGGGTAATTTTGTTGTTCACTTCACCTTGCGTTGAGAAAATTTTCATATAAAATTTTTTGAATTTTCAAAATTTCAAAAAATTTTATATGAAAATTTTCTCAACGCAAGGTGAAGTGAACAACAAAATTACCCCCTTTGTGTTTATTTTCGAACACTGATTTTAAGGCACTAGACGCATTTTTTTCGGTTTAATGTGTGTTACAACAAAAAAGCACAATGTTAATTGTACATAAAACATAAGATATTCTTAATAAATTAGAATTGTGGTTATTTTTGGTTGAACTGTTAATGGTTTTTTATCCAAATTTTGATATTTTTAATAAGGCTAAATTTCATCAAATTCAATTGTCATTAAATTACTTTTATGCAGAAAGAAATTTTACGATATGAAATGAATTTATTTTTATTAATTGTTTTTCATTCTTGACTGCCGCGGGGCTCGAGCCCAGGCTTTCACGGACAGGTTACCCTTACATGTTTCAATTGTAACCACTAAATCTCTTCAGAGGGTTTTGCCATTTAATACTCAGAGCCATTGATGACTGCTTTCAGTCAACAGTCAAACAACAATCTTTAAGCCAAATTGTATTTAACCTTTGGTAGATCAAAATTTGCTATGAATGATAACTATCTAATTGATTTACATTTTCTTCCTTACTTCTGTTTTATCTTACTTTGTGTCAAAAATTCTTCTCGAAGTCCAAAGTACGGCTGTAGGAAATATCGCCCAAAGAAAAATGGCCCAAAAAAAAAAATGAAAAATCGCCCAAATGAAGAATCGCCCAAGCAAACATGAAAAATTACCCAAAAAGGTAAATATGAAATTTTGCCCAAAAAAAAAACAAAAAAGGGCCCAAAAAGAAAATGAAAAATGACCCAAAAAGCAAAAACGAATTTTTTCCCAAAAAAAAAAAAAAATTACTCAATTTGCAAAAAAGTGTTTATTATTCATATAAATTTAGGTGACATGTCATAACGTCCAGTGTCGTAGTTTCCTTGGACTTTATGACATTTTTAAAAGTGTCATAATGTCCATCGAAGAATTGTCATAACGTCCGCAACTTAACTTATAATCAAAAATGTGTAAATTTTTTTTTAAAATACCGTTAAAATTTCAAGTGATTTTTTTAAAGATACTAATTTAACCATAATATGGTTGTCGGTGACAATGATTTGGTTAAATTAAACATAATATGGATAAAATATTTTTATAGCTTTTACTCCGGGTGTATATATTAAATATATATATCCAAAATAAGGATTTAATCTTCTATGGTATAACAAATACTGGCTTCGCTAACTAAAGCTTCTCTGTATAGCCGGCCTTCGGCCGGTCGCAAGGATTTTCTCCTCTATGGTATAACAAAGACCGGCTTCGCAAACTAAAGCTTCTCTGTATAGCCGGCCTTCGGCCGGGCGCAAGGATTTTCTCCTTTATGGTCTAACAAAAACCGGTTTCGCTAAGTAAAGCTTCTAAAAACTGCCTTGTTTTCGAACAAGGCCGACTACGCAGAGAAGCTTTAGTTAGCGAAGCCGGTGTTTGTTATACCATAGAAGAGAAAATCTTTGCGCCCGGCCAAAGGCCGGCTATACAGAGAAGCTTTAGTTAGCGAAGCCGGTCTTTGTTATACCATAGATGAGAAAATCCTTGCGCCCGGCCGAAGGCCGGCTATACAGAGAAGCTTTAGTTAGCGAAGGCAGTATTTGTTATACCATAGAAGAGAAAATCCTTGTTTTCGATATATATACACTCAAAAGAAAAATCAATCCAAACGTACTCAAATCAATCCAAAGCGGGATTGATAGTACGGTGAGTACGGATTTTCTTGAATCAAGTACAGAAAGATTGATTCAAGTACGGATTTTCAATCCCAAAATACTTAAATAATCCATATTCAATCCCGATTTCGTACTTGAAGTAATCCGAAAATGAGATTGATTTAAGTAAAACTAAGATTCAATCAATCTCAAAATACGCTTGATTCAAGAATTATAAAATGGTTTTAATCCGAACTCGTACTTCAAATAATCCGAAAATGAGATTGATTTAAGTAAAACTAACATTGAATCAATCCCAAAATGCGCTTGATTCAAGTATTATAAAGTTGATTTCATCTCCAATTTGTGCTTGAAAAAATCAAAAAAAAAATTAGAAAGAAACAATTATTATGATTGATTTACTTACCCTTTTTACACGTTAAAGAATGATAAAACACTAACATCATGCCCGATATGGGTTTAACTTTAAAAATCTTATGTACATATTTAACTTAAAATATAAACTAAATGAGAAGCCAATTTCAAATTTACTTTTTAGCCCTTCGTGATACACATGAGTCTGGCCAGACCTTTGTTTAATGTGTATAGATCAGTGAAGGGCACATTTAGAAATCCTATGTACGCGTGCATAGGGTTACAAGTGTCAAAAAATGTGTAAGCTGGAGGGTTAAACGTGAAAATAACACATACATATATATGTATATGTTTTTCTTCTTGTTCTGTTGTTTTTGTTGTTACTACAAACAAAAAGCAAATCGTTTTGTCTGAACTTGTGTTGCGTTGTTGTAAATGTACAATAAATTTTGAAAAGACACACACGTACGCACGCATAAAAGAATGCAATGCTGAGAGATGAGACTAAAAAGTTTTGTGAGATTAAAACCCTCATTTTGTAATTTTACTCTCAGAGTGGCACTATCAACGAAAAGTTTAATCTTTCTTGAACTTGATTTAAGCATTTTATACTTATTTCAAGAAATATCGGGATTGATTTTTTAAAGTAATCCCATTTAGGATTGTTTTGAGTACGTTTTAGTGTTATTCGTACTTAAATTTTTAAGTACGATTCGTGATTGAAGTAAGTATAAAAAGATTAATTTATCCCGAGTGTTTTTCTTTCTGTGTATATTTAATATATACACCCAGAGAAAAAGCTACAAAACCATTTTTAAAAAAATTGTACCCATATTATGTTTAATTTAACCAAATCATTGTCGCCGACAACCATATTATGGTTAAATTAGTTTCTTGAAAAATAGTTTTGTTGTTTGCAACCATAATAAAACATGGTTTTCTCTGCTATGTAAGATTATGGTAGAATTTTAAAAATGAAAAATGGCCCAAAAAAAATGGGCTATTTTTCATACAACATTTTTGGGTGATTTTTCATTATTTAAAAAACGAAAAATCACCCAACAATAATAAAAATAGCCCAAAAATTTTGGGCCATTTTTCATGTGAAATCAGGCCCAATTTTACATGCAATTTTTTCAGGCCATTTTTAATTTTTTTTTTTTTTTGCGATTTTTCTTTGGGCGATATTTCCTACAGCCCCAAAGTACATTTTAGTTTTTAATTTTTTTTTTTTTTTTTGTCTTTCTTTTTAACAATTTTCTTAATATATGTGTGGCTTGGTTTAAGCAAAATATTTCAATTTAAAAGATTTTGATTTTCGTGCTTAATTCCCAATTTTAATTCTTGATAAAAACACTGAAACTTATTGTTGATGGGATTTCACTGGTTGCCAGATCGTCAGGAAACTTCATCCAAAGATTTTAGAAAACTAAAGATATTAAAGCAAACAAAACTGTTAAGCGTATAAGAATTATAAGCAGCAGTTCTTCTTGTAACAATATCAAAGTTTAAACAAAACCATCAACAATAAACAGTGAGGTTATGTCTTCTTACATTCGTAGGGAATTGATTGGAATTCTTCCAACATTAATTTTTTTTTAGAATTTGGATTTTCTTTTTTTAAGAAACGAAATTGATTACTTTAGAAAATAAACTTTTTACCGCGTATGACAATTTTGTGTGAAACAAAATATCGGCAAAATGCTCGCCAAGGCTTCGGTGGCATACCTCTATCCGATGGTCCATATTTTTAATGACTCTGAAACATAATTGAGGTTCAATGTCGTTAATATGCCGAATTATCTCATCGTTTACCTCTTGAATTGTTCTAAACTTATTGGCGTACACTTTTTCGTTTAAATATTCCCAAGGAAAAAAGTCCAACGAATTTAATTCACATGATCGTGGCGGCCAATTGACGTCACCACGACGTGAGATAATACGCTCATTGAATTACTCGCGCAAAAGAGCTATTGATTCATTGGCTTTATGGCAAATGGTAACATCCTGTTGGAACAACATATTGTCCAGGTCCATATCATCAATTTCTGGCCACAAGAAGTCCGTTATCATCTCGCGATAGCGAACACCATTGACTGTAACTGCTTGGCTGACCTCATTTTCGAAGAAGTACGGCCCGAATGACGCCGCCAGCCCATAAACCACACCAAACAGTCACTCTTTATGGATGCATCTGCCTTTCAACAAGCACTCGTTGATTCTCATTTGCCCAAATGCGGCAATTCTGCTTGTTAACGAATCCACTGACTGTGGACCAAAAAAAATCGCGAAGTGCACGAAATATATATTGATTTGAACGCCTTACTTCGCCAGCATCAACATTCTTAACGCCCTGCTCAATTACGTACCTCTCCATGGTTAAATTCGTCAAACACTGAAACAAAGAAATGTCAAACGACGTTAGGGTGTGACTAAAATTAACATTGTGCATTATGTTTAGACCACCCTTCACATTTATGTTTAAGACAGGAACACAAAATTCCAATTAGTTTCCGAGATATAGCCGCGAGAAAATTTTCGGAAATTCTTGTTTTAGCCAAAACTATAGTAAAACCCAAATTGGGTTTTGTTCGTTTCGATAGGTACCTTAGGCAACTCTATAGGAGAAGGAATTTGTATTATATGTGTTGCACTGTGTTACATAAAAAATATCAAACAAATCAATCTAACAAACAAAACCATCGCTAAATTCTTATCAATGAAACTTGTAAAAATATAAACGACTTTCCTGTTGAATTTATTTTGAGCTTTAAAAACATATTAAAGGCATAACATTTTTTTAACATTTCCTTAAATTTTCATTACTAACATATTTATCCTTTGTATCTTTAAATATTTGTCTAAATATCTATATCCTTTCTTATTTTATGTATATATTTATGTATGTATCTTTATCTTCAATCTTTAATTATAAATTTATATTTCTCTCTCTTCCATTTGCTTGTTGCTATTGCTGTCGTTGTTGTTGTCGTTGTTAATGCTACCATATTCCATTTAGTATCTATGACAATATGAACTCACAAAAAAAAAATAAACAATTTTTCTCTTTCTGTCATTTCGTTCTTTTATTACAATACTTTAAGATATTATTCGTCATGTATCTTCACTTACTTTAATGTTGTTGTTTTTTCATCTGCTACCAATTTTTACGTATTTCTTGCATTCTTTGTTATATTTACAAACATGTACGACTAAATCACTAGCATATGATGATAATTTTAATGAAAACTCTGATACTAATTATAAATTTTAATCATTAACAAATGAATGATGTGCATTGAAGCTTTAAAATAATAATTGCAGTCAAATAACGCTTTTTATAAAAATGATATATTATTCAACGTGAGAAAATTTACTTTTTTAAAAACGGCATTTCTATAAAATTTAAGTACCCATTCCGTTAAAAACTATTGATCCTTTATTAAATTTTGCTTTTATTGTTAAAAAAAAGTATAAAAATGTGTTTAAGTTAAAATTTAAAAAAAATTAACAATTTATATTGTGAGTTTTTTTGGAGGTGGAGAATTGACTTTATTATTTTGATAATTTTACGGTATAAAGCCCATAAGCCCACTACCTCTAACGCTTATATGGCTTAACCTTAAGGTTCGATTTTCAGGCTGTCTTTAAACAACAGCGCATCAAATATGGGCACTTCCACAGAAGTGTTACTTTACGCCACCAAGCAATTAATCTTGTATCTAACTGTCTGTTCATTTATTTTCGAACGAACACTTCGTTCGCTTAGCTTACATGTAAAACAAAAACAATATTTTTTATTTGTTTTTGTTTTAAATGTAAATTAAGCGATCGAAGTGTTCTTTCGAAAATAGATGAACAGGCAGTAAGACCCATCTTGTTCAAGTTGTGCATCTCTTTCACTAAATTGCGCTTTACACCAAAATACAAAAAAAAAATTTAATCATATTTATATTTTTCTTTGAGAAACAATTTCAAATGCTTGGTGGCGCAACGTGACAAAAAGTACTATTTCCTGTGTAAACACCCATATTCGCTTTTAAGCTCTCGATCGTTTCTGGTTTTCTTTATATATGTATGTAGCCAGAAAAAATAATATAATAGCGGCAAATGAACGAGAAACAGATCCATAACGTGAAATTATGCGTTCGCTATATTTTTTCTTCAGTAATGGCACTATCCCACTTGAACCACATGTGTGCAATACTAAAGCCTTTCAATGGAGGCATGGAAAAAAGTTAGCCCACGAATGACTTAAACGTTCTGACTCTTGTTATACACGACATGTTGTTAACATCTGACTTGTCAAATTTTATAGTCACACGTAATTGTGCGTGTCTGTCAAAATTGTTGTTTTACAAGAGGTTTATAATATTCGGTCAGAAACGTACATGTATATCGTTGCCTAAAACGCAAAAGGCCCTAACTAACAAACAATTTGAAATCGACTTTTTCATTATATCTGATGTATTGCATCAACTTAAATGTCCACAGATCTGGAATCTTTCGACTAACATTAGCGAGTTTAATGGCAAAAAACAAAAGGCTCTATCTACAAAAGATTAAATGGTAAACGCTTGAAGAGCTAACTAGCAGTTTGCATAATATGCAACACTGTCAATTATCAAAACAACTGGTAGATGTTGCAAGAAAAATAGAAGAAAAATAAATTATAAAAAGTCTTAAGCGATTTATCAATTTACCATTTTAAATGATTTTTGCTTCTCCTGTAAAATTTTCAAAATGTTAGATAGAGTCTTTTGCGTTTTAGGTAACGATAGGTCTCTTTTTTTTGCATAGTTTTTGAAGAAACCAAAGTAGTTGTGGGTTTCAAAACAACGTGCTGCCGCCACAAACATTTTTACTTGTGACTTAAAGAGTTCAGCCATATTAAATTATGTTTTATCTTTAAATTCGAAGATAACAATTTAGTAACGAAACAAATTTTATAATAAAACAATGATTAACAATTTAGAAATGATTTTAAAATTGAAACGTTTTTTAGATATGTATGTACATAATTTCTATTATATGATGCAGTGAACTTGTATATATCGGTATTGTAAAATATTAACATCAGCCAGCTTATAATTCCCTCAAGAATGGACCGCCGCTGCCAGATATCTCATAGCATAAATATCTGACAACATATTCTTTTTTATAATAAACATCTAATGCCAGAGGAAAAAAAGCACGCTTTAATTGAAATTTTGTAAGATGACTTTGAGTCTGGCGTTTACAGAAGCAATACGTGGTTGGGTGGGGACTTTTATTGATGAAGATATATGAACCAACGATTCCACTGACCCATTGTCGAATTGAACCTTTCTAATAACAACTTGCAAATATTTCTCTGGCGTACCGAGAATTTGTTCATATTTTTAAGTACTCGATGCTAAAAATTTGATATTCAGTGCTTTCAGAGTTGTATTTTCTAAACGAAGTTCGAATGAAAATTTAATGGTTTTCTTTCAGAAAAAAATGACTTCTGCAAAATTTAACCAACAAACAAAAACAAGGGAACAATACAAAAAAATACGAAGCTAAAGAAAAAATTTTAAAGAATTATACTGTTTGTATACAAAAATAAATAACTCAAAAGTTATTCAAATGAATAAAAAACCGTTGTTTAGTTTTGAAACGTTGCTTGAAAACAGATTATCCAAATGAGATGTATTGAGTAATCCAAAAGAGTGGAATTTGCCAGCACTAAAGTATATTCATGAAAAGCTACCAAACCAAACTAAACTGAAAAGAATCGAGAATTGTCAATTCAGTTATCAGACAAGACAGTGATGCTAATTTTAAATTATCCACAATTGAAAATTTTTTATTTCTGAACTTTTTATATATGATTAAAAAGTTGAGAAATAAAACGATAAAAATATGCTTTTAGATAATTTAATTTTCGATTAAATTTTATTTGATTGGATTATTTTTAAGTATGTATATATTTATATTTAGCTGGTGAGGCCTAACTCCGCTTATGTAAATAAAAATTCAATTTTTTATTTCATTTTTTCAAATAAACCATGTATCGAATAAAACATTTTCATATCAATAAAGTTAACAATATCCAACAAAAGTATTTTTAAAGAAAATTTTAAACATATTCACCCGTATTCAAAACATAAATTTAATTACTGCATATCCCCTGATTAAGGATTTCTTATTCAAAAAACTTTTTAATAAACTATGATTATCGAATGATCAAAGACTGTTAAACTCCTAATTAACTGCTGTCAATTGGCTTTTTCTTTCAATTGAATTTTACTAAAACAAAGATGTACAAATTTTTCATATTCGGACGATTTTAAAGTGTTTTGAATAAACTCGTGACTAAATGGTGATTAAGCTTAAATATCATTTTAGTTGCTCACCCGATGAACGGAGTATAGTCGGAGTATACAAATTTTCGTTTTGAATACGGTTGTAAGTGTTTAATTTACCCATATTATTGTCGACTACAACCATATTATGGCTCAATTAGTTCTTAATCGAGAAGCAACAACCATTTATGGTTGCCTCTAAACATGTTATGGTGAAATATGGCAATAATTTGTTTTTAAATTAACAATAGTATTTTTCTCTTTTCTAAGTGCAACATGCTTTAGTTGAAAAACAACCATGTTATTATAAGTCTTAAACATATTTAGTTATAGCAACCATAGTATGGTTGTGTCTTCTTGGTGGATAACTATTTTAACCATAATATGGTTGAAAGTGAGAATAATGTGTTAAATTAAACATAATATGTTTACAAGTTTCTTTTTAAAATAGTTTTGTTGGAGGTGACCATATTAAAACGTGTTTTTGCTTTTAAAATTGAATTGAAAACCTGTCATTTAAAGGCCTGTAATTCTGAATCTTTGTCGGATCCAAGGTCACAACTACGCAAAAGATTTCAATGTCCGAATGAAATACATCGACACAAAAGAAATTGTCATACGCCTCTAATCAATCTACCATATCGCTCTAAGGGCCATTATTACAACTTGAAGTTAGCTAAAGTTAGGATTAAATTGACAGATAATAATGTGTTATCTGTCAAAAAGCGTCTGTTAACTGTCGGATAACAGCTAACGCCAAGTTATAATAATTGCCCTAAGAGGCAGAACGACCATAAAACGGAAAATAAAACTCTTCCGATATTCTTCAACGGCTTCTCTATGAACGTTCCTGTTGCCAGGGGGCTGGTTCAATTTAGAATTCTTTCGGGTTTCAGGGATTCGCCATACCTGTTTTCCCCAGTGGATGTAACATCAAGAAGTGAGAATCCTCTTAATGCTTGACGACGTCTGCTGGCGGCACAACTTCGACAACAGTGATAAAAGGTTTCGCTGGCAGAATTAATAGTTTGAGCTTCTTGAGAAATTATTTCTTAGTCGACTTAGCCATGTCCGTCTGTTGAAAACACGCTCCCTTTCAAGAACTCAAAAGAAAAGAACAAATTTGATATAAAATTGCTTGTAATTATCCTAAGCAATTTGGGATTGAAATCCAGCAAAATCGGTTCAATAGGATCAGAGCTATAAGTCAAAATGTGAAACCGCCACCCTAAAAAACTGATAATTTTGTTACTAAAACTAACATAAATGGTCCATAATTTATTACAGGCCCAATATATGCCATACTCCCGGAAAACAGTTTATTACGCCTAAAACCGTAACAAATAATGCTATCATAATAAAATGTAATATTTTACAGTTTTATAAGACTACAAATCACACTAATAAATTTCGTGATGATCAGGCCATAATTTACCATTGGTTGGTTAGTTTCACATGGAAAAAATATTGTCATGCAATTTTGTGGCACACGGTCCATAATTTACCTAAGATCCCATATTAAGCAGCATTCTGAAATTCACTGTAAACGCTAAAACTAATTTCACCGCTGTATTGAAATTTATTTAAATTTATAGTTTTTAACTGTCTGTTCATCTATTTGCAAACGAAGACTTCGATCGCTTAACTTACATGTAAAACAAAAACAATATTTTATTATTTGTTTCTGCTTTAAATGTAAGTTAAGCGATCGAAGCCTTCGTTCGCAAATAAATGAACAGGCAGTAATACTCTACAGAATTTTGGGATGATTGGTCTATAATTCACCATGGCTTCAATATAAATGATATTTTACCTAAGCTAGTTAAAATTTCTTAAAAGAAAAGCATACAACTTTCCGATTGTCGGTCAATAATTTAATATAATATATCGAGCCCTAACCGCGAAAATAACGTAAGCGACATGATTTTCAATTTTCGTTTTTTTTAATAAATGACTTAATTGGCAGCACTTCCATCATGTCCTAAAATGTCATGGTCAAATAAGGTACCGTTATGATTTTATAGCAAGAACAATTTTAGTGTAAGCGACAAATTTCATAAAAAATTTATATTAAATAAAATAAAAAAGATCTCTCCTGTAAAATTTGATTTTTGGCGCTTACGTTATTTTCGCGGTTAGGGGTCGATATAGGTCTAGGCCGCAACTGTCGGTGGAGGGTACCAAAGATTCGGCACAGCCGAATATAGCACTCTAACTTGTTTTTTTTTTTTAGTTTTTAATAAACTTTAGTAAAGACAGACTTGAACCAAGAAAATTTTGCACCATTTTTGTGCAAGTCAAAAATTTCTTATTGCAAACATATGTGTGCCTTGGTTTAAGCAAAAGTGTCTTTAGCTCCTGACCAAAAATTGTTCTTCATCATTATAGCTTATTTTAACGCTTTTTCGCGCATGTTCGCGATAGAAGCGATTTTTTCATATAAGTTTTCTGATTCTTTAGAGCTTTTACGATTTTTAATAAATATTAGACCTTGCTATTATGCCGTTGCTAGAAAATTTCCGCTTTTTTAGCAATTTGTACCGCATTTTTATCAGTCCTTCTGTCTTAAAGGACTTTTAATCAATTTTACGGCTTGTCCGAAATATTAAAAACTTTCGCTTATTTTCACTATTTTAAGACAATCTTCGCAGTTGTAAAAAAACCCCCATATACATCATATATCACCTATTATAAAGGGCACTATCAATCTCGATTTATTCGGTGCGAAAAGTGCAATGCCTTATGCCATAAGTAAGGGTGAATGTTTTAAAATAAAATATACTTTCCTTTTAAGCCTGCTACTCTGTTCAGCATTTCACTTGTGCGGAATATCTATGAAATAATGTGGATAGAGTTGTACTCTGTTCATTTTGTGAAAAAGTTCCGAAATGTTTCTGGCAACATTTTTGTACAACTGCGCAATAATGTAAGCCGCATTTATTTTACGTGGAATTTTAAACAAAAACAAAAAAATATGAACTGATTTTTTATCCATATTTACTTTCTTTTTTTATTAAATTTTTTCTTAAAAAAAAAAAATTTTAGTAAAATACATGTGGGGTTTGTTTACATACGCAAAAAATGTCGCATACTTTACATGAATAAAAACGTCCAATTGTACAAACTCGCAAGATAGGTTACACTGCGGTGGGGTGCTTTAAAACCATGGGAGATAAGGCCATGATGGCTTTATCTCTCATTCAAAAGGGAGATAAAGTCTTTTATTTTTTTTTGTTCATTTGAATGGGAGATAAAACCATCATGGCCTTAGCTCACATTAGCGATATTAGAAAATGGCTTTATCTCTCATTTCAGTTTTGAAGAACTTTTGCATTTTACATTGATTAATAGTTCCGGAAACACTAAAGCCAAGTATTGAAATTTGGCTTCGCATACTAAAGTTTTTTTGCGTGGCGGCCTGCGGCCGCGCTTAGGGGTTTTTTCCTCCAGTAGGACACGGCAGGTGGCTTCGCTGAATAAAGTTTTCCTGCGTGCGTCACAAGAATAAAAAAATGTTTTTCAATGATAACTAAGGATTTTCCCTTTTACAGAATGTTTACACCATGCATAACAATATTCTGAGAAAATATGGTTTTATCTCTCATTTGCGAAAAAAAAATATGGCTATATCTCTCATTGCGCAAAATTTTAAATATGACATTATCTCTCAATGATTGGGCAATAAGGCCATTATGGCTTTATCTCCCATTCAATTGAGCAATAAAGCCATCATGGCCTTATCTCCCATGGTTTTAAAGCACCCCACCTACACTGCTACACGTCAAAATTTTCGTATGAAATAGTCAATGTTGCTCAACATTTTTCACAAATTTGAACAGAGTACAAGGCTTTAAGCCTACTAATTTTTACCAGCTTTAGTGATGATTGGTATTTTTTCAGTAACACTAAAAAAATTAATTGGTATTGCAAATTGTTTCGCTATCACTAACTGTGATTGAATGCATAAAGTCAGCACTCAATTCATATATGTAGTTCAAAAATTTGAACTTGCAATCAAAAAGCTGTACAAAAACATAATATCACTAAAATTTAAAAAAAAAAATTAATTTTGTATGTGCACGTGAATTTAATCGTGCAAAGTTTTTGGTCAAATAAATAAAATGCCAATATACTAATGATTACTTTTTTTTAAATCCAACTATTTTTTTAGCGCAAAATGTTTTAACATTACAATCACTCATGTGTAGTGAGATTGCTGATTTTTAATTCATCACTCAACATCAACAAAATTATTGCAATCATTTTGAAGTAGTGCACTACCCCCAACTATGACAAAAACCATGTGTTTTGATAATTGTCATTAAAAAAATAAAACAATTTTATTTCAATAATTTTCTAAAGTAAAAAACAAAAATATTTAATTTTATTATTAATTTTTGCACTTTTCTACATTTTTATACCCTCCACCACAATTAGTTGTGAAGAGGGTATATTAAGTTTGTCATTTCGTGTGAAACTTTTTTATTATTCATCTCAGACCCCATAAAGTATATGTATGTATATGTTCTGGGTCCTTGAGTAATTCTAAGTCGATTTAGCCATGTCCGTCTGTCTGTCCGTCACTTTCGAACAACTCAAAAGAAATGAACAAACTTGGTGCCAAATTGCTAAGCAGTTTAGGATTGAAATCCAGCAAAATCGGTTCAGTAGGACCAGAGTTATGAATCAAAATGTGGAACCACCACCTAAAAAAATTGATAATTTTGTTACAAAAAATAACATAAATGCTGGAACAAGGCACGGAATGAGATTAGATTTTGCAAAAATTTGTTTCATTTGACTGGAAATAACGTTGTTTAATTTCGTGATGATCCGTCCATAATTTACCCTAAGCCCCATATAAACAATACTCCCGGAAAACAGTTTAGTACGCCTAAAACCGTAAAAAATAACGCTTACGTGACAAAATTTGGTACGTCACAGTTTTTTAGGACTAGAAATAACACTGTGAAATTTCGTGACGATCGGTCCATAATTTACCTTAGGCCCCATATAAACCCTACTACCGGAAAACAGTTTAGTACGCCTAAAACCGTAAAAAATAATTCAATCATAACAAATTTTGGCTCGTCACAGTTTTATAGGACTATAAATGATACTGTGAAATTTCGTGAAGATCGGTACATAATTTACCCTAGGCCCCATAGAAACCCTACTCCCAGAAAACAGTTTAGTACACCTAAAACCATAATTAATAATGCTATTATAACAGAAATTGGTACGTCACAGTTTTAAAAAACTATAAATAACGTTGTGAAATTTCGTGATGATCGGTCCATAATTTACCCTAGGCCCCATATAAACCCTACTACCGGAAAACAGTTTAGTCGCCTAAAACCATAATTACCAACCAATCGTCACAGTTTAAGATAATAATAACATCATACAGATATTACTCCTTAAACATTCGAACTGTCGGTGGAGGGTATCAAAGATTCGGCCCAGTCGAATATAGCACTCTAACTTGTTCTTTTTGAAACGCTTGTTATAAACTCCACCTCACATATGCAAAATAAAAAATTACCAAAAATGATTAGCTGTTGCTTAAAATTCCGTGCGAAATAATATGAGCTGCACTTGTTTCGCACGGAAAATAAAAATGTTGCTAGAAACATTTCGCATCTTTTTCGTAATATAAATATAGTACAACTCTATCAAAATTTTTTCGTTTGTATTACACAGAAATTTTTTTTGTATTGTCTTTTAAAACATTTCGCACGAAAAACTGAACGGAGTGCCAGGCTTTAGAGAGCAAAGCATTTTTAAAAGCCGAATACAAAATTTATTTTTTTTAATAAAATATCACATTTTTTTTAGAAAGAAAACACCATAAGAGTTTATAATAGAATTATTGCCACTTGAACAATTTAATATTCTTTTAATTTCTATTTGTTTTCCCAAAAGAGACGATAAACTTCCCTCATTTATCTTAGCATCTATATCAATATACTTATAAAATATTGACACAGAGACAAAAGAAGAAAAATAGATTTAAGATTACATTAAAGTAAACCAACTAGTCAGACTTCTTCATAACAAAGCATTAAATATAAACTTTTTTTATATCTTTAAATGTGTGTGTATGTGTATATAGCCCAAGGACAATTTTCTTTTGTTTAGAGTTAAGTAACATATCAATATTTGGAACTGTTAAACTTGTGTGGAAAAGACAGGGAGTTTTTTTTTACCGGCATGAGAACTTTCGATATCGATAACTATAATTTGACAGCTGCTGCCAAACTATGTTGACATTTCTGTTCAGTGTCTCTGGGTTAGTTTTTATGAGGCTATGTTAAGCAACTCTTGAAGCATTGAAAGCCAATATAGTAGTCACTGATCGAATGGATCATGTAACTGGAAGCTGCAATGTACATATGCCGCAAATCATATTTAGAAAATAAATTTCATGAAACTATAATAAACAAAAAATTTTGCAACAACATTTCTGTCTTTTTTATCATATATTTATCATAATTTGTTACACACTAAGTATCAAGTCGAATTCAATTACAGGTGGCGTAGATACTGCAACAATCCAAAAACAACATAGGTTTTTTTGCATTGCCTTGTTAGTGTTTACGGTTTGAAATGTCAATCATTCCTAATCAAAACAAATTGGTTCGAACTACCAAAATCAGGTGGCTTTTCAACACCACCTGTTTTATTAAAAAAAATTAATAAACGTCATAGTGTTCAAAATATCTGTGGCAATTTGACAAAACATCTTAAGTCGAGATAAGATACCAAAAAAATTTAAAAAAAAAATTTTTTTATTTCATTTTTATTAAATAAGCCAAAATTATAATACAAAATAATAAAAACGTAAACAAAAATGTTTTTGAATGAATAATACGCGTATGATTAACAATATTTTTTTAAACTTTTTAGATATGACTTAAGATGTTTTATCAAAATGCCACAGATATGTACATTAGGGCTATAACTTTTTCAAACTTTTTGATATTATTAAAAATCGAATAGTATAGTCGTGTAGAACATTAAAAGTTGTTAATAAAAAATATGATAATTTTTTCGGATTGTTTAAAAAGTTAACGCATTGATCGGGTTGAAGTTTGAAAAGAACCATTTTTATCTCACGGAAATTTTAAAAAATATACACCTGATATTTGTATATATTCCATTACGTATCACTTAAATGCTATTTTGGAATTTATTCACTGCTTTAGATTTAAACATTTTCCTGCGGTTTACAATTCATCGCGGTTCAAAATTTCATGGAAGGTTTTAGAAATTTGCTTCCCTGCGTGAGGTTTTTTTTTTGCAAAATGACGGGAGACAGGTGCTTTCATTACAAAAGCATTCTTGGCAACTCCGTGGCACTATGCGAAAAATTTGGTTTATAGCCCTAATTTATAAAAATAAAATAGGTTTATAAAGGGCTTATTGAATAAATTTTCAAAGAAAATCCATTTCATAAAGCTCTTATAAGCATGTTTTATTTTTTTTTTAAATAAAGCCGTAAATATTTTATTTCTAATTTATTTTATCTGTATAACTTAAAAATTCGGAATTCATAGCAGATGGCGTATCTTTTACATACGGCTTGTGTCTTTAGTAACTTATATATATGGCTTTTTAGATACTAAGGTATTGGACAAGGCTTAAGAACATAGAGAAGAAACTATCTTAAAACAAAATAAAAAAGTATCTGGTAAAATTCCAGAAGTGTGACGTAAAAAAATAAAGTTAACACATTTCGTACTAACCATATCAAACAAGAGCGGAAAGCGTTTTCTAACTGTCGAAAATGTTCTTGCCCATACAATTTGAATGGAGCATATTGAAATAGCGCGTCGGCAACGCTTGGCATTTGAAAAATCCGATTTTGAGAGCGCGTTTAATAGTAAAGTTGGCCTCTATTGTTAATAAATAATGACAATTCAGCTATTTTGTTTGTCAATCTAGCGGTTTTATCTCCATGTTAATTTTATTTTTATGGTCTTACTAAACAAGAAGAAAACACTACTGTTCGTCACACAACGTTGATACTCGTGTTAAGCTATGGCATACCAGTTTTAAAGCGAAAGAAAATGTTCCGCCTTCCGTTCTTACTAAGCAGTTTTCTCCATTGATATCTATAGCTGGTTAAAGAATTTCATAATTAAAATTAAGCTGTTAAAAAGTTTAAAAAACGTACAAAAATAGCTTAAGCGACATAATTTTAAATTTTCGTTTTTTTTTTTTATAAATGAATTTATTGGCAACACTTGCATCGTCTCCTAAAATGTCATGCTCACATTAGGTACCATTACGATTTTATAGCAAAAACAATTTTAGCTTAAGCGACAACCTTCATACAAAGTTTTTATGAAATAAAGTAAAAAAAAAACTTCTCCCGTTAAATTGTGTATTTGTCGCTTAAGCGTTTTCATAATTAAAATTAAGCTATTTAAAAGTTTAAAAAAAGTGCAAAAATAGCTTAAGCGACATAATTTTCAAGATTCAATTTTTTTCATAAATGAATAAATTGGCAAAACTTTCATCATCTCCTTAAATGTCATGCTCACATTAGGTACCATAACGATTTTATAGCAAAAACAATTTTAGCTTAAGCGACAACCTTCATACAAAGTTTATATTAAATAAAGTAAAAAAAAACCATTTCCTGTAAAATTGTATATTTGTCGGTTAAGCTTTTTCTGCGGTAAGGACCCGATATTACAATAAACTTTTTAACTTTTTTTTAAGACAAAATATAATACACATTTTTGTTATGTTACGTGTTTTGAAATTTCTATTTCATACACATTTGCATGTCAATGTACTAAAGAAAAAACTTTACTCCGGTTATATCAAACGTCGCCTAGAACGAACAAAATTACCCGGTTCTGCGGAGTTTGCTATAATCGAACTCCATTGTCTATCATTTTATTTAATATGTTACTTTTCAAATTAAAAATCTTTAATCTATATCTTCTATATATACATATATAAAAAAGTCGAATGGGTGACTGACTGACTGACTGACTCATTCATCATCGCCCAGCCCAAACCGCTGAGCATAGAAACTTGAAATTTGGACTAGCGATTGGTCACTCCCCAAATCGATCCACAAAGACGGGATTTTTCAAATTTCGAATGTTTAGGGGGTAAAAACGGGAAAATTCGGTAACCTTATATCTCTAAAACTAAAAGAGATGCAAAAAAAATGTAATACTTATCGTTGTTCTTTAGAAAAATAAGCGGACAGGTGTCTGGTAATTTTTTTAAATTCGGCCCTATTAGGGAGTAAACGGGTAAAATCTGAATTTTAGAACTTTTTTGCCCCCTTATCTATCTTTTGACCCAGTAAACAGAGAAACAAACACATTCGAAACTTATCAAAAAATACGTATAATAATTTGGTACTTTTTTGAAATTCGAACATTTAAGGGGTGAAAATCGTAACTATTTTTGGTACTTTTTTATAAAACATTTTCCTTCATTTATTGTCATATTCGTACTAAATTATGGGCAACCACTACAATACTGAAATTTTTGATACTTTAATGGGGGAAAATATAGTACCCAAAAAAGGAAATATGGGAAATTTGATATTTTTCCTAAGCATTTGGTTCTACTAAAAAAGCGGGTTAAATGCTAGAATTTAAACAAGTTTATGCCTAGAAAAATAAACTTTGGCATAAAAATATGTCCACGAAGAAATTGGAGACGCTAACGAAGTAGCGGGTATATGCTTGTATATCATAAAGTTTGAGCTTTATCAAATTAAAATTCATTTATAAAACACCCCAGTAAAAAACGTGCTCCAAAAGGAGCAGGTTTTTTGTATGAATTCATACCCCAAATCGCTTCAAATCTGCTGATGGGATGCCTGATTTTTGTATGGGGTGTTCCCGGTTTGGAGGACTATTTTCTGCTGACAATAAGCGCTTCTTTTAACATGCAAACAAAGCGCTCCTAGAGTGCTTTTTTAAGGGCTTACTATATTAACATATTCATTAATGTTTTGCTTTTACTTGTTTAAATGCCTTTTATCAATCATTTTCGTAAACCATAATATATTTTTTTTTGGCTTAAAACCCCTCTTCGTTGTCAGGACTAAAATATCAGCTTTTTTGTATGTTTTATTCGTTATCATTTACTGCTTTATAAGAGCTCTCTAATTGAAGCGCTTGAATATGCGCTTTTTCTCTGTAGTGCTTCAAAAAACCCAAATTTTTTTTACTGGGACATGTTTCCATCTAACAATTTGTTTCGATCATTCAACACATTTATAATCAAGTTTATTTACGTTAGTTTTAATACACTTCTTAGAATTGTTTATATATAATTTAAAATATACATTAGAGTAGTCCAACAAAACACTTTTTTAAAGAACTGGATACTGAGAAAAGAGGCATTATTGTTAATATCTTGGCCATATTTTCAAAATTCATGATGGTAAAAACACGATTTTACAAGATCATTATCCAAAGATAAAAAAACCTTTCATAATTTAAGTTGCCTTAAAATGTAGCTCACAAAAAGTGTTTTTGGACCAACCTAAGCGTAACAAGGTTTAAAAAAACTCACAATATTTAATACGTCATATTGCCTTGATTTGCATTTTTTCCTCATAGTAGAGTAAAAGCAATTAAAAACGTATTACATACCACGTTTAATAAATATAAATTTACTTCTATTTTTAGTGGTTGGTATCAAAATTGTATAAAAATTCCAGAAAATATTTTTTATAACTTTTACAAATTTCATTATTTTAGACTCACTATTTTTGCAATCTGCATCCATGAGTTTTATTGTACTTAAAATCTGTTCAACAAATGCTTTAATCGTATGCAAACTTAACTTACGGATTTTGCTTTTAATTCTTTCTGTACGTTCTCTATTTAATAATTTTTTGTTTTATTTTTTTTTCAACATTTTTGTAAAACATTCAATCTATTTGTGTAGAATGTGCTCGTGATAGAGATTGAATAAAATAAAAATAGAAGAAAATAAAGAGAGAAAAATCTATATCTATTAACTACTTTTCATATTTCTAGGTGGTTCAGTAAGACCAACAAAAGGTTGGAAAGCGGAACATAAAGCAGCACGTACTTTGGGCATAATAATGGGTGTGTTTCTATTGTGTTGGCTGCCATTTTTTCTATGGTAAGTTAAAGTATTTAAATAAAATCGTTTAATAAATAAAAAAAAACACTAATTTTAATTCCTTTTAACTTTCAAAACTAATGGAAGCTTAATAAATTGTTAACTTTGTTTTCGAGAAAAAAATTTTAATTATTTGTAGGTCTGTTTTGAAACCCAGATTTATAGTAATATTTTATCTTTAAGTATATGAAACTATACAGTTTAATTTAGGATATGTATAGATGTATGAAATTATATCGTTAACTTTAAGCTTTAAATACAGGTCTTAATGTAGTTTATCTCATACTTCAATTACATTGGGCCGCAAAAAAGTCGGGAGCAAAAACTTTATAATGCGATTTTAATTTACTTTACAATTGTATTTCGAAAAGAAGCCGTAAATTTTTTTGCCGTGAGGCCAAAGGTTTTATGTCAACAAATCAAATTTTAAGTTTATTGATTAATTCATTTTTTTTATATTTTAAATTTTTTTTTATCTTTTGTTTGGTATCAATAACTTAAGTCTTGTTCAACTGTTTCTAATCGTTATCATCTACTCTTTAGTAAGCAAGTCTATGGAATACGCAAAACAAATAATTTTCAATTTAACATTACGAAAACTACAGTTTCTGACTTAAGATATAACGCCATTAAACTTTATTAAAATAAACACAATTCTAAAAGCACTGAGTAGTTGCAAATACTCGATACTCGTTACCCACTCTCAAAACTTTGCCAGCACTAATTGTCATATAATTTTTGCTTCAATCGTAGGCTTTAATCAGCCTTATTCTGGTTGCCGTTGTCGTAATCGATCCAGTCGTTTTTGTTTAATCTTTAATCTCTTACAAAAAAAGACTTGATCGACTACGACAACGACAACCGGAATAAGGTTGAATATGTTTTTTTAAATGTTAAGGTTGTTTTTATAGACGTATTGATCTTCCGATAGGGATAACTCTAAAAGTAGCTGTTTTACTAATTGATCATGTTTGACTTTTTTTTTAATTTTCTTTGGCAAATCGCCATACAAAGTAAACAAGTAGAATTTTAGTTTTTGAAGAGAACACAATCCTTATGAGGCTCTTGGGACTCCATTTTAACCAAAAAGAGTCACTGATAAGTGCGGATTCCAAGCCGCAAGCGTCATCGGACCATTTGTCTTTAAATCCGAAACCGGTACCAGGATTACCGTGAATGGTCAACGCTACAGGCAAATGAGTCGTGAATTTTTTTTTCGCTCATGCCATTGCAAACAGTTTTGAGAAGATATGGTTTAAAGAAGACGGCGCAACATGCCATACGGCGCGCTTGAAACCATCACTTTGTTTAGCCAAACGTTTGGTTACCCGGTAAATTCATATGATTTGGCACCTTTATACTAATTTTTGTGAGAGTGTCAAATCTCTGGTCTTTGCTGGTAGACCACCGAATTTCGTCGGTTGCATGTACTATCACACAATTCTGTTACAATTACTGAAAATTTCGTTGCTTAGCATTATATTTTTGATAGCAACGTTTGAATTTTAGTACATTATCAGTTATGACAACAGATATTGTTAGTTGTAAGTATGATTATTAGAAATCAAAATTATGCTTACACCCGAATATATGATAGATGCAACTGAATTAACACATAGTTGGTGTTCAAAACAAAAGATTTGATTGTCTTTATCAATATATTTCTTTAACCGGTTACATAAACCATTTTCTCGATTTATTAGATAGAAAATCAAAATAATTCCAATAAACTCCATTTTGTGTTAGTATATTTATTTATTAATCTTTTTATGTATAGTTGTTATATTATTTAATTTTATACAAACACAAACATGCAGCCTCATTAGAAAATCTTTACAGAAATCTCAAACGAATTCGCCTACGATCAATACACTGTGCAACAAAAAAAACCAGCCTCAATAATTGCATCAAACCAAATTTTACTAGGGATCTTCTAAGACCAAAAGTTCATGCAATTTATGTAAAACGGGTTTTCAAGAAATTCAAAAATCTCAAGGACAGGAATTTCAAAAATCCATTTTACATACATTGCACGAACTTTTGGTCTTAGAAGACAATTAATAAAATTTGATGCAAAAAATATTCGTGAAACATTTTAACATTTTAAGTGCCGTTTTAGAATATTTTGTTGGGAAGTTAAAAAAAGGACAAAAAAGGGTTAATATATCCTAAGAAAAGAATCGCCATACGATTTTACTGAAGACATCTGAAATTATTTTTTAGCTCAGAAGTACATTTAGTATATATATATTTTTTTTTAAATTACACCAAACGCCTTTTCAAAAATATCAAAAACTTTAGTGGCCCATATTTCGGGAACCCAAGCTAACTTTTCAAAACCCTTTGGCAGATTTGCTCTACCGATATTCTAGTTTCATTTCACGTTGCAAGTGTTGAGGCTGGCGGCAATGACCCGAATTTTTTTTGCACTGTGATATAAGCGTCTTTCGCTGTGTTGTAGAAGTATCTCGCAGAGGAATCAGCTTGTGTAACAGTTTCTCCCGTGCGAGGAATCTTTTTCGATTAAAAATTGCGCTCGTCGACGATTAATGCTCTTCATGAGATTCCCAGTAGATTCTTTCGATTGAAAATGGTAGCTGGGTACATATACATATGTATGTATTTCTAAGAAATATAATACATACATACATATGTACGTGCATATGTACATAATTATAAAAATACATAAATTACTTACCCCTATTTATTAAGTTTTTGCACATTTTCCGTTTTTGAACGCAAACTTATTTATTTTAATATAAAACTTAATTTTTTTTTATTAAATTTATGTTTTGACAGAAAATTTAGTAAACAATTAGGACATATAGCTTTTTTTGGTTGTGAATACCAAACAATTTTATCTTCATTTGTTGTACTCGAATTGAAACTATACTAGCAATCGATAATTAGCTGCATTAAATGAATTATTAACTGCAAAGACCAATATTCAGTATTGCCCTGTATTAAATTCGGTTGTGATTCTAACAATTTATACTAATTTTTAGAACTAAATTAAATTAGCTATCATAACTAATAAAAGAATTGAAGGAATCATATTTCAGTTAGAATTACGTTTTAATAATCATTAATATTAAAAATCAGTTAGAGTTACACATTTTTAATAGTTGCAATAATAAATTATATTTCTTGATCAATATTTTATTACTGCAACCGTTTTCCAACCAATTTGTTTTCTGTATGTTATTAAAGGCCGTTACACGCTATCCCACAAAGTCTTACGTATTTTATGAAAATTCAACCCTGTCATGATAAGTTGTTATTGTTTTTTGAAAATGTATAACCAATAATTAGATCAGGGAATCATTTTTATAAAATACGAAAGACTTTGTGGGATAGTGTGTAACGGCCTTAAGAAGCCAACATTCGATGCAATTTTGACGAAATAAAACCGAGTATGCTCAAAAAAGTGCTGCAAAATCGGACTGAGAGAAACTATTTTTAAGCATCAAATGCCATGAAATTTTTAATCAAATAAAGTCAAAATTTTGGTCAATCCATTGAATTTACTGCGTTTTATTTAAAAAAAATCTACGCCTTTTAAAAAAATACCACTTAAATGATCTGTATGGCCCAATTTTAGCTTGAATCTTGGATATCGAAATTATCCAATTATAGATTCAATAATTTTTCTTTATGCTTTCCAACTATTAGCCAAGCTTAGCTCCAATCAGAGCGTCTGTAGAGTCTCTCTCCATCCTTCTTCCCATAAACAATTTTCCTAGCTCCAAGACAATGCAATTTATTAATAGGAGTCATCCCCTGAGTACTGGTCCTTACAAAAAAGACTTATTTAGGGACCCTGTTTTAAACTTATTTGTACCTAATCCTAATTTTAGGTGTTATCGTAGAATTTATTTTTAGTTCCATCATAACCATCTAGTTATAAGCTGTCGTATTCATGAAATATAATTTAGACATTAATTATTACATTACATTACATTACATTTGATATGTAGGTAATTTTGTTATCAATCTAGGATTATTAATGAACACAAAAATCTCTTTTAATTATGTAGAGTCGCATTATTGAATATATCATGATATCTTACTGTTATTCCCAGGATGTTAAAATCTTGTGTTTTTGTTTAAGTTATAAAAACTTTTTTTAAGTAAATTTGCTAAAATCAATATAACTGATTCTTATGTATTTTCGCTAATTACGTATATAACATTAGTTTTTAAATACCACATATCTTAGAGATATTTTGCATTAATTTAAAAAAATACTTCGAATTTTTCTTTTTAATATTCATCTGCATTTAATGTCAAATTTATCATTAATAACAAAATGGTTAGGAAGAAAAAACTACAAATAATCTTCACAGTTGTGGTTTTGGTTTGTTTGAGGTATTAAAGTATATGTGTGCTAAATAAATTTTTTAAAAACATTTTATTTTTATGTGAAAAGAAACATTTACTAACTATTAAAGGACTCTTTTTATAAATGTATAATTTTTTACTAAGAATATTCCATTGTAGTGTCTAGTTGGTGCATACATTGAAAATAGGGGAACAAAATTGGATTTTTTTCAAAGCTTAAAGGACTAACCAAAAAATATACAAATTTTGAACATCCTTGCAATAGAATAGTTAGACTACCTAAATTAGAGTTTTTCTTTCCCCGGTCTTTTTCATTTCCTGGGAAAGCGGGATTAAATATTCAATTTTCCGGGATCGCGGGAATTGTCGCTTAATACAAATCGATGCAAAATATTACTTAATTTTATTTATTTGAACAAATAACCCAGTAAAAAAAATTTGGGTTTTTTGAAGCACTACAGAGAAAAAGCGCATACTCAAGCGCTTCAATTAGAGAGCTCTTAAAAAGCAGTAAATGATTACGAATAAAACATACAAAAAAGCTGCTATTTTAGTGCTGACAACGAAGAGGGTTTTGAAGCGAAAAAAAATATATTATGGTTTACGAAAATGATTGAAAAAAGGAATTTAAACAAGTAAAAGCAAAACATTAATGAATATGTTAATATAGTTCGCCTTAAAAAAGCACTCTAGGAGCGCTTTGTTTGCATGTCAAAAGAAGCGCTTATTGTCAGCAGAAATAGAACACCCCATACAAAAATCAGGCATCCCATCAGCAGGTTTGAAGCGATTTGAGGTATGAATTCATACAAAAAACCTGCTCCTTTTGGAGCACGTTTTTTACTGGGAACAAATGGGCATTTCCCCAGAATGGTCTACCTGGATGAAAAAATAAAATGTTGATAATCATCGTCTTTTATTGTTGATTATTATTATTTTTTTTATTTTTTTTGTTAAGGAGATTCTAAGATATTTATGGGAAAATGCATGGTGGTAATAATAAACAAGTAAGAAAGTATAGTCGGCCAAGCCCGACCATATGATACCCTACACCACAGTATTTAAAAACACATCATGTTTATGTGTCCATGTAAATATGGATTTATCCATGTTTATAAACTTCATGAAAATCGGTTTGAAAGTTTGTGAGAGGCAGAAATTGTCCCCTGCCTCCCCTTGTGGTCCTATTTTTTAAAAACTGTATAGCTAATGTGTCCCTACAGATATGGATCTATCTATGTTTTAAATTTCAGTAAAATCGGTTTGAGAGGCAAAAATGGCCCCTATCTCCCCTCGTGGTCCGATTTTTTTTAAAATTAATAAATTTTGTGTCCATATAGATATGGTTCTATCTATGTTTAAAATTTCATTTAATCGGTTTGATAGTTTCTGAGAAGAAGAAATTTCCCCCTATCTTCCTTCGTGGTCCTACAATTCGGCCCATTTTCAATAGGCTTGGTCCTTGTGCCAATAAGAACTTATGACCCAAATTGTATCAAATTATCTCCAATATTGCGACCTGTACTTTGCGCACAAGGTTACATGGACAGCCAGCCAGCCGGACGGACATCGTTAGTTCAACTCAGAAAGGGATTCTGAGTAGATCGGTATACTTTAAGGTGGGTCTGGGACCACTATTTTAAGGCGTTGCACACATCAGCGCAAATGCATAGTACCCTCTCCACTATTGGGGTGTGGGTATAAAATACATGTTACCGACCGGTACATAAGCCAATTAAACAAAACCCAAGAGAGATATTTTATTTTGTAAATACTGGATGGAGACCTACTCTAAAACACTTTTAAAATATATTAATCACTTTTGAATATTCCGTTCCATTTTGCAGATTTTTACATTTCACTACTGTCAGCTGTCAAAGTTGACTTCTATTTTGCGTACGTTCGTGAACACATGTTTATAACTATCATTATGAAAACTTAAACTCGATGAAATCCATCTTTTGCACTTTAACATAGAACTACCAAAATGCTATCGAATCGCAAAAAAATGCTAGGAAAAGTTTTGTTTTCTATATTATTTGTACATCAAAAGCGTACGAACGTACGTTCGTGACCACAGGAAATGCGCAAATCCTAAGATCAATTAAACAAGTTTATAAATGCATTCAACTTTTATATTTCTGTGGCAAAAGGGAAAAAGTGCTTAAAAGTACACATTATTTTGTAGTTTTTTTTCTTTTAAGGAAGTTATAGCAAAATTACTTTTTGGCTAACTTTTTTCAATGTGCAATAACATTAGGAATATTAACAACTTCCGATCTGTGACATTAGAAGTGCTTAGGAATAAAAACTTAATTTCAAAAAGCCACCTTTAAAGTTTTAAATTGTTCTCCTATAAAACTAAACAAATAGACTTAAGCACTGCCAAACAATTAATTCAAAGCCAACAGCATTTATTTAATTATTTAAAAAAATTATTACAGAATATTTCTTTTAAATTAAGATTTTAGTTCAGAATAAGCACTTAGAGAATCGGTTGAAAGCCTATTTCTAATTTTTATCAAGAAGATTTTAATGAGAAAACACGTTTCCTTGCTACGGATGTTGGCCTTCATAGTCAAAGGAACATTTTATAATCTCTAGACACTTTCATTTTTCTTAGCACTTCCTTCAAAACTTGAATAAGCGCTTTCTTTATTAATAACTTTTGTCATCATCTAATCCGAAAAATCTTTTATGCAGCTGCTTTGCCTATAAAATCATAAAATTTCTTGAAGCAAGTAGGAACACCTTTTTTCGTTTTTATAAAATAAATCTATCTTTAAACAAATTTAAATTTCAGAGCATTAAACATTAAAGCTTGCCTTTCTTATCGAATATGAATTGACATCTCTTGGGCGTTTGGCAAAATTGTCTTAAATCAAAAACTGTAGTTTTCCGTTATGTAAAATTGAAAAATATTTATTTGGTGAATTTCATAGACTGTTTTCCTAAAAGAATATGATAACGATTAAAGCAGTTTAGCTAGACTTAAGTGATTCAAACCAAACAAAAGCGAATAAAAATTGAATTAAAGCCAATCAAAAACTCACAATGTGATTCCTTGACTTAACCCTCTTTAACTAACGGCTAAGATCTATTTCATGACACAACTTAATTACAGTTATATCTGCAGTAGTGTTGCCATAATTAAATTTAAAAAAATCCCGGCAATTCCCGCAAAAATTTCCCGGGATTTTTGTCCCATTTATCGGAATTTATTCGGGATACCTAATATACTATCCAATGTGACTCTGCTCAAATGAAATAGATTTTGTGTGGAGATCATTTATCAGGAAAATAGTGTAAGCTTTGTAAAGTCGTTCGTGACATATTAAACGAATAGCACATAACATAAAATAGTGTAAATTATGCAAATATCAAATATCACCATATCTGTAAAACTAATGATGCCATCGATATAAGCACTTTAAATTTAACCAAAACAAATGGAAAGATGTCTGCAAAATGTTGGTGTGTCGCTCTGTGTAATTTTAGATACTTTTGCCTTCAACATTTCGTCCCCTTAATATAACAATAGCGTATTATTTTCTAAATTTAATTAATTTAGAAAAATAGCTTAATAAATTTTGTTTCAGGAAATATTTTTTTTTATTTTATATGCATAAATAAAGATTAAACTACTTTTCCTTGTCTAACTAAGCAAAATTCTTATACACACTTTTACAATACTGTGCAGACGTAGCTTAAGTTTTATATATTTTATATACCCCTACTTATAAATAAATATATTTCTTTTTTTTCTTCCCTTTTTAAAACAAAAAAAGGTACGTAATAACATCACTGTGTGGTCCAGCATGTCCTTGTCCGGATGTTGTGGTTGCTGTACTCTTTTGGATTGGTTATTTTAATTCAACACTCAATCCACTCATTTATGCTTATTTTAATCGTGATTTTCGAGAAGCATTTCGCAATACCTTAGAATGTGTTTTACCCTGTTTGGAGAAACGCAATCCCTATAATGCTTATTATGTGTAGCATATACAGCATTCAACAACATCATACTCGTCAGCAGTAGCAGGATAAGATAACCGTCAGCTATATTTGTATGTGCGTGAGTGTAGAGTACTGTATTGAATCTATATGCTATAAATACATACCCAACTTGTAAAACACTATCTCTATGTTGGTTTATAACTAATGTTTGAGTGCGTATGTTTGTGATCTTTTTATCTGTGTATTTATATGTATGATTGTGCGTGTATGTTGCTCTAAGAACTCTGTGGAAAGTAAGAGATTGTAAAACTAAAACTATTTATGTGATAAACAAAAAAAGCATAAAAATTTCAAGAAAATAAAAACAAAATGTTATTTTTATATTATGTTAAGTGTTTTAAACAAAAAAAAATAAAAAAAATAGAGAACTATTCTTAAGGGGGTATTTAGAAAGTATTCCATTTTCAACGTACATGTATAATTGGCACAGTGGGTACTGAGATTTATTTGTAAGCCTAAAGTTAAAGGTAAAAATTAAATTTGAAAATGTGTTTTTAATTGTTTTACCCCCTTTAAAAAAAAATAAAAAAGGTTTATACATAAAAGATTTTTTAAGCAAATTTAAATAAAAATTTCCTTTCATAAGCCTTTTATAAACCTGTTAATACGTAACTTTAATTAAAATTAAGTATACGCATAGTCTTATTCGTGTTATGTACATTCCAACCAGTGATGCCAGGAGAAATTTCAAAAAATCCCTACGTTTTAAAGATTTTGTTATTCGTGTTTAATTCCAAATTTGTATTCTTGATAAAAACGCTGAAATTTATTGTTGATGGGATAAGCTATTCCTATGCGCATTTCACTGGTTGCTTAGGCCAGATCGTCGGGAAACTTCATCCATTAAGATTTTAGAAAAACTAAAGATATTAAGCCAAATAAAACTGTTAAACGTATAAGAATAATAAGCACAGTTCTACTTGTAACAATAACAAAGTTTAAAAAAAAACATCAACAATAAACAGTGAGTTTATCTCTTCTTAGATTCCCCACTACAATTGATTGGAATTCTTCCAAAATTAATTGTAGTTGTAAGTAGGTTAAGAAAAAACAAAATGAAAACAAAAACAACTTGCAAAAGCATGTTGCCAGTTTAAGTTTTTTTAAACCGTGCACTTGCCAGTTTATTATCAACGTGTTGAAAAAATCCCTTTTTTCCCTACAACCAAAAAATAGTCCCTAAATAAATTCATATTTTGTTAACATTTTGAAAATTTTATAATAAAAGAATTTATCAACAACAAGAAAAAAACCAAAATAAATATGTTTGTGAATGCCAAACCCGGACATATAAAAATTAAATTTAAAAAATAACACTGTGTTGCAAATTTAATTTTGTATACCCTCCACCACAATTAGTTGTGAAGAGGGTATATTAAGTTTGTCATTCCGTGTGAAACTTTTTTATTATTCATCTCAGACCCCATAAAGTATATATATATTCTGGGTCCTTGAGTAATTCTAAGTCGATTTAGCCATGTCCGTCTGTCTGTCCGTCTGTTGAAAACACGCTCACTTTCGAACAACTCAAAAGAAATGAACAAACTTGGTGCCAAATTGCTTTTAATTATCCTAAGCAGCTTGGGATTGAAATCCAGCAAAATCGGTTCAGTAGGACCAGAGCTATGAATCAAAATATGGAACCACCACCTAAAAAAAATGATAATTTTGCTACAAAAAGTAACATAAATGCTGGAACAAGGCACCGAATGAGATCAGATTTTGCAAAAATTTGTTTTATTGGACTGGAAATCACGCTGTTAAATTTCGTGAAGATCCATCCATAATTTACCCTAAGCCCCATATAAACAGTACTCCCGGAAAACAGTTTAGTACACCTAAAACCATATTTAATAATGCTATCATAACAGAAATTGGTACGTCACAGTTTTAAAGGACTAGAAATGACGCTGTGAAATTTCGTGATGATCGGTTCATGATTTACCCTAGGCCCCATATAAACCCTACTACCGGTAAACAGTTAAGTCGCCTAAAACCTTAATTAATAACAAACGTCACAGTTTAATATAATAACAACATCATACAGATATTACTCCTTAAACATTCGAACTGTCGGTGGAGGGTATCAAAGATTCGGCACAGTCGAATATAGCACTCTTGCTTGTTTTTTTTTCTTTTTGGCAGAGATGCCTCAATATATCCTTTAATCTAGATACAAAAGATTGTCAAACTTCGTATTTGATTTTTCATTTCCTCATCTTTTGTCCTTTTTAAAGAGCTTAATCTATTTCAAGAATACTTATTTTAAATGTTTTTTTTTTTAATTTAAGTACCTTATAATTTTTAGCAACCTTGGAACCAAATCAAAGGGAAGGCTCTGTAAAATTTAAAAAAAATATTTTCTTCAGTTCTCCTGAATCAAAATATAAAAAGATCTTCCCTTTAAAAATATATCCTTCCTTATCCTTAAAAATTTTCTTTAAAAAATGTTTAAAAATTCGGAATTGAATTGTTTTATTTCTCTTAGTTTAGAAGATGTGATTGTTTCTTTACAAATTAATTTCTATGTAGAAATTTCATTCATTAGATATTCGCTTTAAATATTCACACACATTTAAGCGAATGTGAGTGCAAATGCAAATAGCAAAAATAAGAGAATAGTTTACAAATGCGGACGTGAATACTCGTAGCCCCTTAATTATATATTAGGATTGCGACAAATATTCGGTTACATGGTTTTTGCAGTTGTTGAAGACTGCCAGGCTGTTAGGAGTCATAGTATAGGGTTCTGTTAAAAAATATTACATTTGTACTTAAATGCTATTCTACATAAAAAAATTTAATTTTTAAATGAAAATAAGACGAATATTGACATATTTTTAGACAAGATATTGAGAATAAGATAATATTCCCTACATTTGCATTAAAATAAAAAATCTGTCCCTATTTCCCTATGCTTGAAATTTTCGGAAAAAATTCCTACAAAAAGGGAAAATTCCCTACTATTGGCATCACTGATTCCAACAAACACTAACTGCCTGTTCGTTTAATTAACATTTAAAACAAAAACAAATTTTGAAATTTTGTTTTAAATGTTATTTAAACGAGTCACTTTTCCACTCGCGTTCAAAAACAGGCTGTAGGTCAAAACTTTGATATGAATTTACTTATGTGTAGTTTATATAACACTAAATTTCGAAATTTGTTTTTGTTTTAAATGTAAGTTGAACGGACGAGTAAGGCGCTCGTGTTCTATAAACCACACATTAATCTTATTCAAATAATTTTTATACAATTTTCATACGTTTGTCGTTTAAGAAAAATTATGATTTCAAATAATTGTTAATTTGAAATCTAATCTTCGTGATTGTTGGGATGTTTTCTGGTCTTTATGAGAAACACACGTTTGTATTTTTTTAAATTTTAAAATTTTGTAAAGTAAAATTTTTCAAATTAAAAGCGATTTTAAAAATATAATTAAAGCAACATTTTCCACATTAACATAATCCAATATTGCATTTCAAATAAAACAACATATATCCTTTGGGCTTGCAGTTGACCGTTGAGAATACTTAGTTGATGCAATAATACCCGTCTGCGTGGCCACGGTTGCTTAAGGTTGGAAATTTTTATAAAAATTTACGAAAATACTTCTTTTAGAGACACCAATTAATTAAGATCTTGAAGGATTTGCACATTTTTTAATTCGTATATGTTAAAATATTGGCGTATAAGTGGCATTTAAATTTAAATAAAGTATACGCAAACAGTTAACCTACAGTTAACGACTACCCTAATGTTACATATAATGCAAACTGTAAGTTAGGCCATTTTAGCATTAACCATAATATCTTTTGTAAATAGGGCCTTTTTTTGGTCGAAAGATTCAACATGTCACATTTGTGTTGATGATCAGAATCAATGAAAAAGTTGATTTTTAATTTTTGGTTAGTAAGAGGCTTTTGCGTTTCAGGTTACGATATATAGTTTTAAAACAAAGGAAAAATATAAGATCGTGCACGCAAACAAACATATATTTCGATATGGTCAGATTCAAAAAATCTTTTTTAAACGACAGATTTTAAAAAATATTATGGTTGCTTTAATCATATTATTGCTACCGGCACCTTTATTTTTTTAAATTACTCCTTTATCAAGAAGCCACAGCCACATTATGCTTGCCTCCGAACATGTTATGAATAAAAATACCAAAAATATCCCTGCAAATAATAAGAGCAGTCCAAACACGCGTGTAAAGTGTAGCCCACAAGGGACTAGATCTAGTCCAAAAGTAACCCAAACGTATGGAAAAAAAACATGGTCTATTTTACATTACGATGTCCTAGGGCCGGACCATATAACCCAGCTTTAGACTACAAAGGAGTAGTCTTAAAACTACTTCATGGTATACTTAAGAGGACTAGTTTTGAAGTCGTTTAAAAACGAAAGCATGTCGTTTAAAAACGAAGGCATGTCGTCCCACTAAAACACTTTTTAGCAATGACATGGTACATGCTTGCATTACATCGGACCATTTCATGGTGTAGTCCATTTTATCAAAATGGATCTGGTGGTCCAATATTATTTGCAGGGATGTGTATCACTAATACAAGTATGGTTGTTTTTTACCATAAAATAGTGGTCTGTGAAAAGAATATTATTAGTGGTAAACATATTATTTTAAGTTTTTTTTTAATCATACCATGTTCGGACTCAGCTATAAAATGAGGGGTATAGATGCAAATACTGCAATGTACACTTTTTTCACAAACTTAACTAATAATACCTCTAAGTTGTATTTAATGAATGCTTCCAATTAGTGAATATTACATTACCAGAAACACTTTTATCCCATAAAAAAGTATGTTCAAAAATTAAGAATTGATGCAAAAACAGCAATGTCCATTGGAGATTGTCGTTTTTGCAATGATCACAGTTTGTTAAGCTCTTTTTCTCTCAACTATTTGCGAAAATGCACGCTGTTTTTATACCCTCCACCACAATTAGTTGTGAAGAGGGTTATTAAGTTTGTCATTCCGTGTGAAACTTTTTTATTATTCATCTGTCCGTCTGTTGAAAACACGCTCACTTTCGAACAACTCAAAAGAAATGAACAAACTTGGTGGCAAATTGCTTGTAGTTATCCTAAGTAGTTTGGGATTGAAATCCAGCAAAATCGGTTCAGTAGGACCAGAGCTATGAATCAAAATGTGGAACCACCACCTAAAAAAATGGATAATTTTGTTACAAAAGATAACATTAATGCTGGCACAAGGCACGGAATGAGATAAGATTTTGCAAAAATTTGTTTTTGACTGGAAATCACGCTGTTAAGTTTCGTGAAGATCCGTCCACAATTTACCCTAAGCCAAATATAAACAGAAACAGAAAACAGTTTAGTACGCCTAAAACCGTAAAAAATAACGCTAGCGTAACAAAATTTGGTACGTCAAAGTTTTTTAGGACCAGAAATGATACTGTAAAATTTCGTGAAGATCGGTACATAATTTACCCTAGGCCCCATAGAAACCCTACTCCCGGAAAACAGTTTAGGACACCTAAAACCATAATTAATAATGCTATCATAACAGAAATTGGTACGTCAAAGTTTTAAAGGACTAGAAATGACGCTGATGACGAAATGACGATGATTAACTTACCCTAGGCCCCATATAAACCCTACTACCGGAAAACAGTTTAGTCGCCTAAAACCATAATTAATAGCAAATCGTCACAGTTTAAGATAATAATAACATCATACAGATATTACTCCCTCAACATTCGAACTGTCGGTGGAGGGTATCAAAGATTCGGCACAGCCGAATATAGCACTCTAACTTGTTTTCATTCTGTTTCTTTTTTGCAAAACAAAACTAAAAAGAAATTAAAAAATCTAACAAATTACTTTTTATACTAATCACCTCAGGTGGAAAAGGGTATATATAAGTTTGTCATTCCGTTTGTAATTTCTACAATATTGATCTAAGACCCTATAAAGTATATATATTCTGGGTCCTTATGAGGAGAGAACTTGATTTAACCATGTCCGTCTGTCCCTCTGTCTGTCTGTCCGTTGAAATGGATTTTCCGAAGACCCCATATATGATGGGGGCCAGGTTATTATACATTTATGTCACATATGGTCCGGAATTGTTTGCTATTGAAATTCAGAAAGATCGGTCCACAAATGGCTGAGATATGAGCAAAAAACCACGACTACCTCTAATTTTTTCCAAAAATCCCTTGTTGTTGTGGTATTTTTATTACTTTTTTCTGCATATCTTGAGAACGGCAAGAGCCAAAGCTTTCAAATTAGGTACACAGATTAAGGTTATCAATACACAGCATCCCACAAAATGTGTGCGGGATCGGAGAAGTGGGCGTGGTATCTCCCGTACAAAAAATATCAAAAATTGTATAAAACCCTGATTTTTTGGACTGTTATATGACCTATGGGTATCCCTTGCATATCAAAAGATCGGAAATCTTTAGTAAAAAGTATCAGGTGGAAAAGGGTATATATAAGTTTGTCATTCCCTTTGTATATATATTCTGGGTCCTTATGAGGAGAGAACTTGATTTAACCATGTGATTCGGCACAGCCGAATATAGCACTCTTACTTGTTTTAAGAAACAGTTAGTTTTATTGTTTATTTTATAACTTTGTCATTAGTCGTTATTATGGAGCTAAGTTGTTATGAAGTTCTTCCAAATCAATGAAGAAAAAACTAAGCCTTTGTTAAGTTTAAGATTTTTATAACTACTGATTTTTTAAGTACTTGCCCATGTAAAAAAGCAGCAATGTCCATTTGATTAGAGCAAACAAATCAATCTCCAATTTTATTATTATAATTGCCAGCAAACCGCTATATCGATTTGGTTAAAACTAGCGTCATATCTTCATCATATTATTATTAACTGAATAGCATGATATACAGTATATAAATATGAATATACTTTGAGCTAGAGGTTTTTACTATTTATTACGAAATCTATAAATGTGGACATTGCAGTTTCCTGAAAGTTTACTAATAACTATAATATGGTTGCCGCTAACCATAATACCATAAAAATGTTATTCGTTAAAAAGAGTTTTGTTGGAAGTGCCCATACAACAAAAATGTTTTCTCTACGTGTATTTATGTGGAAAATATTTCTTTATTAGAAAAGAGTGCGGCAGAAAATCAACTTTTTATCGGAAAAATATATAAAATTTCTACTTGATATCAACATTTACATCAGCGGTAGTAATTTTAAAGTTTATATCAAGAAAATTCGGAATTAAGAAAATGGCAAATTAGAAAAATTTCTCGATTGAGATCTTTGCAGTGCTGCCACCACTGAACAACAAAATGACACGTGGTAGGTCAAAATTGTCATATCATATGAAATTACACAAAAAAGAATTTTTTTTCGGAAAAACTTTGTACTTGGCGTTGGTGTCTATGCTGAATCGGGTGCGAAAAAAATACTTTGGGAATTTTTGGAAATTTATGACGGAAGCTTTTAGGAATTTTTCTGCTGGGTATTTAACTATAATTAAAGGCCTTATGACATTAAATAGACTACCAATAACAACCAATTTAACGTAGTTTTATGATCTACGTTTAAATTTTATAAAGATTGAACTATCAGAAAAGCTAAAAATATCCTCGGATTTATGCAAATTATCGAAAATGTAAGCAGAAAACAGAATGGAAAGCTGTCAAACATCAAAAAGTTTTAACATTAATATGATGAAAACGATTACAAAAAATTTTTAGACATAAATTAAGTTGATCTTTGAGACTCTAATATCTTAAGAATACTGCTTGGAACCTTAATTTCGTGTACAATAATTGACCCAAAACAAATATAGGACGAAATTTTGAATTTGATAATGCTAAATTTTATAATTATCTTAATCTGTTCTCAATTTGAACTTGTTCCCATTTAATAGTTCTTTTAAATTTTTCTGTGAACTAAGCATTATTTTAAAACACTATATATTCCGAAATTTAAACAAACGTTGATAGCGAAATACAAAGCGATTACAGTAACTTGATATACTACTTGAACCTAAAGCTGCCTTTTTTGCGATTTTAAGAAAAATTGAATTTATTTATAATAAATCAATACAAAATACCGGCAAAACCTTTAAAGTAATCCTTGAAATTTCATTTAAAATTTTTTTTTCTTAAATTTTTTTTATCAAACTAACCCACTGTGCCTGCCATTTAATTTAATATTTACAATGCCAACCATACACAAGAACATTTTTATTTCATAAAGCAACAAAAACTGCAAAACAACAATTTGTTATTTAGTGTTTTAAAGCAATAATATTGAATAGACTTTTATTTAGTTTTTTTTTTTTATAATCAGTTACCAATAAAATTTTAAGTTTTTTTTCTATATTTAAGTGCTATAGAACACATTTAATTTTTATAAGGTTTTCCAACACCTGTTACATTTCAAAATGAAAAACACAAAAATAAAATAGCGGAGTTCAATGTTTGTTGCAAATGGCCGTGCGAAAGTGCAAATATAATATATATATGTATATATGTGTGTGAAGGTAAATATGCTGAGCTAAATATGTTATAAGGTAACAGCTTACGACGCACAGAGGGATGTCTTCATACATTTTTGTGTACAAAATAAAGGGATTGGTTTATTTACAGTTGGCACCGAGCATTATATTGAGTAAATTCAAAAAAATGGAATCTCATCAAAATCGACCATGAAAACAGACCTCTAATAAATTTGCTCACCTCAAATAAATTTGCTCGCATAAAATTTTTCCTATCCGAAAAAAGTCTTTAAATTTGGTACATACTGCTTTTAAAATTAACAAAATATTCATGCCAAGTTTTACCAATACCTGCCACGCCCACCGCCCACCACCCTCCTCCCATGCAATCCGAGCCAATTTTGTTGCTTAAAACTTTTCATATTCAAGCAAAAGTCTTCAGATTTGGTACATACACTTTCTAGAATAAAAAAAATATATACATGGCAAGTTTCATCAACATCAGCCACGCCCACTGCCACCTCTCATACAATCCAAATCATTACACCTTCTTAAATATCTTCGCTCTCTACGAACCTCCCATACAATCCAAAGCAATTTTTTTCATTAAACTTTTTCTATTTGCAAAATCTGTACATACACTTTCTAGTATTAACCACGCCTACCGCCCATATAAAACCAAATCAGTTCAAAACAATCATATATTTCACTCTTCAACTATCATTTCTTTGACTACATTATCTAGTTTTAAATGATGTTTATAAGGTTTATATGTCTTATACTCCATATATACGGAACAGATGATGCAAGCAAACGATACAAAACATCAGTCAAGCATTATTTTTCCTAAAGAAATACGATTTTCTTTTTTCAAAGAGTGCCTAGGGAATCCCTTCTGAATTGCTTTTTGCATTATTTCGATTTCATTAATCGTACACGCAGAGAAAAAATATGGTTGGGCATGGTTACGGCAACAACACTATGTTTGATATAACAATATATTGTTGTCGTACACAAATAATTGTTATTTTTATTTAATATCATCAATATTATAGTTACTGTTAACATATCAATGTTTATTGCAATTATGAATTTTAGTATTGTTGACCGAAAAATAATTATTTTTCTAACAACTTAATTATGATAACTTTCTAAACATATTATATTTCTCACAACCATATCATGATATTTAATAGCCATAACATGATAACTTTCTATACATTTATCATATTATGTTAAAGATGCAATCAAACTATTTTTACTATAATCATATTATGTTATCGCCATTTGTAAAATAATTTTGAAGAAGTTGTGTCGTTTTTTTTATTTGTGAGCGGTTAAACAATTAAAAGATAAAATTCCATAAAAAAAATAAGTTTAAAGATATAAAAAAATTAAAATATTAGCGGAGTTCATTCAGTATTAGGGATGTAATGGTGCAAATGCAAAATATCGTAGTTTTTTTGTAAAATCCAACAACAAAACACACTAAGATTTCGTTATATTTTATAAAAGTGCTACGATATTTCTGTGGTTTTCATGGGCAACCGCGTATGTATTAAAACAAATTGTTCAGGAAAACCGAAAAACCATACTAGATCAAACTATGGGCTAGGTATTGCACATTTTACACTTTGTCATTACGTTAAAAAATCGGAATTGATCCATCTTTTTCAAAAAAATGTAAAGAGCGTTCAAAATTAGGCAATATGGCACCAACATCTTAAAATCGAAAAAATGAACACACGCGGTTGCCCATGAAAACCACAGATTTTTCATTTGCTCTTTTGCAAGCCTTATATTAAACTCCGCTATTTGATTAACATTAAGAAAAATTGTAAAAAGCCACAAAATAAAAAATCGATTCAAAAATATTTAAATTTATTTTGTATTTTTATGAAAGCTATGAAAGGTGCTGTATCATAATATGATTGCTTCTGAATTTATTATGATTAACATGATGATAATATGATTACTTCTTAGCTTAATCTGATTAACATGACAATAATATGATTAATTTCTTAGCTTATTATGATTAACATGACAATAATTTGATTACTTCTTAACTTAGTATGATTAACAGAATAATAATATGATTAAGGGAAAAATATTATGATGTAATGGTACGAGTATATATAGTCATAATATGATTCAATAATAATCTTAATATGGTGACTACAATCATAATTCTTATCATAATATGTTGCTCTTAGAATATGTTTACCACAACCATGTTTTTTCTTTGCGTGTAAGCATCGGCTTCTTTGCTTAATAAAATCGTTTGATAAATCAACATTATTACCTCAATTAATAAGTTCCTTACACAATTCACTTTATGACACGGAAAATGAACTCATTGTAATAATTAAGTTTGAAAGTATTAATATAATTTTTATTTCTCAAATGGAATTATTAATTGAGGCTATCAGCGCAGAAGTGGTATAACCCACAATTTAATTTGGCTACGGTTCTGGTGTAAGATATGTTCTTTGTACTGTTCTTTACAGAGCAATAGTCGAGTAAGCAGATGGCGCTAGAAACATAGTTTTTGCACGGGCCGTTACAACCAAGTACTATAGTGCAAGAGTAGTCTTAACTCCTCATTATCTCATAGTAGGTAATCTGGGGTTACACTACATCTGCGGCGATAGCCTCAATTTAAATACTCAAATTTTATTGTTTTGTTTTTATTTTTTTGTTATGCTGTTGTTCACAATAGCTTTTAATTAATTATTAACAAATTGTTGTTATAAATAATAATAGCATTATCATTAAAAAAGTTTTAGCCCAAATGCAATGCTGTTTCACACTCTTCAAGTTTCAGCAGTCAAGTCTTAAGTTTTTAGGAGAGAAAGAGAGAAATAGAAATGGTATTCTCCCTTCCTTTTTCTCCTTAAAAAAAAAGATCCCTTTTACAGATTCTTATTCACTCAGGACCTTGTATGTACTATTTTAGTTTTCCAATACTAACGGAAATTCACAAAAAAAAAACAGTTAGAGAACAAAAAAGTACCAAAAAATTCTCTAACAGGTTCTTATCCACTGAGAACATTGCATGTTGAATTTTATGTTTATAGGTAAAATATTTACCAGTTGTAAAGCAAAATGCTTAAGAAAGGAATTAAGTTTCCCGTATTTCCCCCTTTTTGGTACTTTTTGCTCCCCATTAAAGTATTAAAAGATTCAATATTTTAGTGGGAGCCCATAAATTAATACGTATGTATATGTCAATTAATGAAGAAAACTGTTTTGTAAAAAAAGTACCAAAAATAGTTAAGACTTTCGCCGCTTAAACGTTCGAATTTCATAAAGTACCGAATTTATATTCCTACTTTTTAGATAAGTTTTGAATGTGATTTATTTCTATGTTTATTGGTTTAAAAGGTAGATGGGGGGTCAAAAAAAAAGTTTCAAAGTAGAGGTTTCCCCCCTGTTTACTCCCCAAAACAGCCGAATTTCAAAACATTACCAGACCTGTTCACTTATTATTCTAAAAACAGCTTTAAGTATTGCATTTTTTTTTTTTTTTTTTTTTGTATCTCTTTTAGTCCTGTCCAAATTTCAAGTTTTTAGCTTCAGGCGTTTAGGCTGTGCGATGATGAATCAGTCAGTTATGTTACCATTTTACGAAGCAGGTTTGTAAGGGAGACATGTAAGAGTTTCGCTAACCATCTCACTTACGGAAGGCAAGAATTTTATATGGTGAATTCCCACTTTGAAGCAATACATTATTGACACAAAAAGCGCTTTATTCAACGCATATATAAAAGTGGCGAGTGTTGCCATCAGAGTTACACACGGAGTATTTTGTTACAGTTATTTTTTAGTATTCTCCCTTGCATAACTGCTTCGTAGTAAAGGAATTCCGTGGCACTTGAAATGTTTTTTTTATAAAACTTGCTAAGAGTTCGTTCACTTATTTTACTGCATCTCCGTATGTCTTATTGCGTAGCGCATAATTGTGCGCTACGCAATATGATACAATTTTTTTTATTGGGTATATAGTAGGGTATTCATTTAACCGGGCTTTTGATTTAATCGGTTAATTGCTCGATTAATTAACCGAGGTTTTTGTTTAATCGGTTAATAATCGGCTAACCGAATAATAACGTATTTTTTTTTAAATTAGGTAATTTCAATGAATAAAAATGAAAAATTATTTATTATTTGCAGTTTAGTAGTAAAAAAAAACAATAACATAACAATACGTGAACTAAAACGAGGAAAAAAAATTATTCATAACTCTGTTATACATATTTTTTAAATAATACATATTCGGCGACGTTCTGTAAATCGAAATCACGTGAAATTGAAATCAGTGGAGATTTTAAGTTCAATTTTTTTTTAAATGAACGTAGCTTTTCCTGAGTTCGAAAGTAGTTTTGGTAAATATATGTGGCCCTCAATGTATGAGGTAATGAAAAAGAAATATTTTTATAAATTTTAAACACAGGATAGAATTAAAAACTTGTTTGATTTCAATTTTACGTGATTTCGATTTCCAGAACAAGGCCGATTATGCATTTAGTAAAAAATAAACTGTGAGGTAATTTTATTAGTAATTTAAATAGTTTAAGAAGATCTTGTAAAATCATCGTTTGGATAAATAATTTGGTTAAAATGTATTGGATTTATGCGACTCCTTTCTTTAGTTTTGATAAATTTTGACTTGGAAAAATTTCTTTCACTTATCGTAGATGTTGGAGAATTCGAAAGCAACCCATAATACAGAACAGTCTTTTTTCTGGATTTCTCTTAACATATAAAATCTTCCATTATTCCATTTAAAGCCTGTTTTATTTTTTAAAATGTTTAATACTTTTTAATGTTTGGGTTAATTCTGTTGTTGCGTTACTATCGTAAGTTTCTTCTGTTGTCAGGTCATCATCTAACTCATCGTGGCAAAGCTCAGCACCGAATATTCTGCAAAAAAAATATTATTTCCGCATTCCTTAATTTCTCTTTTTGTACTATATTTTAAAAATGTATTTATACAACTTTTTTTGGAGTACTTTTGGTTAATTTTGGTACGGATAACGTTGTAAAATTGTTCATAGTTACACTGTAGAATGTATTTAAAAAAAGCGAGTTGCTTTGCGACCGATGTGTTGGAACTCGCCCATTATTTAAAACACAAAAAAATTTGGTTTAATACTACAACAAATTATAATTTTTGTTATAACGGTTAATCGGTTAATTGACTGAAATTAACCGGTTTAATCGTTAATCGAAAAAAGCCAATTTTAAATTAACCGATCAGCTAATCGGGTAGTAATTAATCGGCTAACCGATTAACGGTTAACCGAATGAATACCCTAGTATATAGATTAAGCTATCACATATTTAAAAACTGAGCAAATATACCCGAAATCCCATAAAAAGTTCACCAAAAAAATTTCAAAGTTGAATTTTTTGGAACATATCATTACTTCATTTCTTTCCTCCACAGTTAAATATGAAGCAAAACACATTTTACTCTGTATATTCATCTTCACACACCTAAACATCGTAGCTCTTCTGTGAAATCTTACGGAAATTCTGTGTGTTGTGTTGTTGAATTTAATAAAAGAGCTACGATAGTTGTGCACTTTGCACCAAACAGTGAACTCCACTAATAAGAAAAGTCGTTTGTAAATACAAAATAACAAGTAGTATTGTAAAGGAAAATTTAGAAAATATAACATAAATGTTTATGTAATGTAATTGTAAAATGCTTTTTTAAATAATGTATTGTATAAAATAGCAATATGAAAAAAAAACAAAAAAAAAAGAACTAAAATATTAGTTAAATGAAATATGAAACAAAAAAATAAAACAATAAAAAAATAGTTAAATAACACATGGTGTTCTTGTAAATGTCTCTGATTTAAAAGCAATATTTGACGTATACGTATTTTTAAGTTTAAACAGCCTTTTAAGACAAATTTTGTGTTTAAGCTGAAATTATTTAAAGCCATAAGAATAAATTGTAAATCATCATTAAAACAAAAATGTGTTTAAAAAAATATATTAATAACGTTAATAAAAAATTTAAATATTTCAGTAATTTTTTAACAACTAATACTGAAAATCAGCTTTGTAGTAGTAATTACACGGAAAGAATAATTTACTAAATACGGCTTGAACCAAGAAAATTTTGCATGTTTCTCGACCAAGCCAATCTATAAATTATATGTGTTTTCTTTTTTTTTTTTCTTTTTTTAAAAAATTTAGTTAAAATCAAGAAATTTTTGGCTTGAACGAGAATCAAGCAAAATTTAGTAAATATTTCTTTCCGTGTAAATATATTTTTTTGTTTTCCAATTAAACTTTTCTTAAACATGTTTAGATAATATTTTCTGTAAAACAATTTTACAAAATAAGTTGCAATTAAAACTTTTAATCTTCAAAATAATGACTTTTGTTTTTCTAATTCGTTCAAGCGGAATTTTAAAAGAGTTTTTCAAAGTTTTGTATATTTTATAGAGAATTTGCGTACGCCGGATGTCAAACTAGAGTTTTTTGTTAAGTGCTTGATTGTAGAGTAGTGTGTTTTAATTTGTATTGAGCAAATGTTAGGCATCTAAAGTTTTCTTTCTTAGTTTCCGTTGTTTCTGTATTTCCGTTTAAGGTTTTAATTTAAATAAATTCGTTACTTTCTTTACGAACAAAGATTTTGTTTTTGCACAAGAAAACGTTAACACAACTAATTATTTTTGTTATTTTTTTATTTATTTATTCAACTGAACATAATCCAGAAGCCTTTATAGGACAAAAACAGATTACAAGATAAACTTAAATTCAAGCACATTTTAATTTTTATTAATTAAGTATGTTAACCTAATTTCTCCTTTTTTTTACACGAATATGGGTATGCATTTTTAAAGATTTTTGGCTTAACAATGAAATTTAGTATTTTAATATGATTGATAACATGACTTGTAAACTGCGCAACTGACTTTGAAAAATCTCTTTCATTGTATGTGATAATAGAATTCCATAGTCGAGCAACCTTCAAGAGAAAAGATCTTTTCATGATTAACACATTAAAAGCAGGTATTCTAAGTGAGCATGTTCTTGCTGAGTTCAAAAATTCAAATCTAGAAGAAAGATAAGAAGGTGAGCCATTTTTGACAGTCCTATAGAAAAATATTAGCAGCTTAACATTTACAAAGTCTTCGAAGGTGCATACGATGTAACATGATCGCGAAAACCAAGATGATACACATATCTAATTATTTTATTGAAGTATTTCCTTATTCTATTAAAATTGTTATCATTTGTTTAAGAATATACTTCAATTCCATATAAAACTATAGGCATGAGCAATGCATGGGCAATTCTTTTTCGAACTTTTATTGGGAAACGGTAACTAACTGAATACAATCTTCTCAAGTTAAATACCACTCTAGAAATGATAAAACTAATATGATTATCAAAACGCAGCTTGTTGTCAACATAAATTCCCAAGACTTTTAAATATGAAACAAAGCTCAAAGGCTTCCCACACACAATAATACTACGTAAATTTTGTAAATTCACATCACCAAATAATATAGCTTTGGACTTATGAGCATTTAATTTGATAAAATTATTTACGCACCAAGCCTCTACTTGTCGCAAATTCGCATTAAGAGATCCTTCCAATTCGCCAGTTGAATTAGCTACTGCCACTAACTGCAAATCGTCTGCATACAAATAACCTCTTATACCAGATAATTGGCCTAGTAAATCATTAATGTATAACAAAAATAATAAGGGACCCAAAGTAGACCCCTGAGGGACTCCACGGTTTATAATTTTAACCAGGGACTTTTGAGTACCATACTGCACATATTGTGATCTTCCTCTAACAAAAGTATCCATTAAGCGACAGGAAGAGGTTGAAAAATTATATATTTGAAAAAGCTTGTTCAAAAGTACTTTGTGAGATATCGATTTAAAAGCTCTACTGAAATCTAAGCTTACTACCGACCCCAGCTTTATATGATCCATCGCAATTCTTATTTCTTCCAGTATATCTTAAACTAAGGCATTAGTACTATGCCGTTAGAAATAGTTTTGTATCATACTTTATTCAAATAGTCATATTATAAGAGGGTAGTTGGATCAGTGCCTAAGAAAAATGTTTTCTCAACTTAAACAGCATAATGTTGGCTTAAAACAAGAAGTCGAAATTTTTTTTAAAGTATTTTTAAATTGCTAGTATTTTTTATGGTCTTTAAAAAGCTTTTGTTTTTTAGGGCGGAATTTTTTTTTAAATTTTCTTGCTTGGAAAAACAGGCAGGAATTAGAATTTTTGTTATCGAAGGATGTTCAGTGGCATGCGAGTTAGGTAAGACTAAGTGATAATGTTGTTGCAGTGGATCCTCTAAATATGTTTCAGGGCCGTTTCTTTAGATTTGAAAACTGAAAAGAGCTACTTTTGACTAAATCCTTTTGGTATGGCGGATGGTGTCACAGTTTATGTATGCCTTTTACGTTTTAGGTAACGACATGTATGTACAGACATATGAAGCCCAGTTGCGGATAATGTTGTAAGTTACTTAATAAAAGTAGACAAAAAACCCCATTTTTAAAAGCCAAGATTACTTCTTTTTAAATATTTTTATTAATTAGGTTACCAAAAATAATGATAATAAAAATTGCAATGCCAAAAATTAAATACACCAATACCCCGGTGTGCGTCGTTCATTAGGACCGGAGAAACGCAACGCAAAACGAAGCACGATTTTCCATACGTTTGTATTGATTTTCATTTAATTGGTTTCGAGATTCATTATTTTAGTTGAGAAATTTAATTTTGACTTGATAATGGATAATTTTCTCTTGGATTTTAAAATAAAGTTAGAGCTTTCAATTGAATTGCCATTTGAATTAATGGCATTTTCGCTGATTTTGATTTTAATAAAAACGCTAAGAAGTGGCCAAATTTTTTCCAATAAATGACTTCTCATTTCTGTAACCTGTCTTTGATGTAACGATGTCGCGGTTTAAACATTTTTTTTAATTTTATCAGCGTCTCAAGAACATTAAATGAATTTTATAGTAGAAGGAACTAATCCAAGGGTGTTTTTTAATATCAGCAGCCTTTTACCCTGATTTAAAAAGTTTTAAAATCTGCAGTTGTACATACATACATACATAAATACATTTATAGTTCTAAGCTTATTTGTTTTCTCTTTTGGCTTACTGTTGCAAAATTATAAGATTTAAGTTCACTTCAGTAAATGTAATTTAAAACTACAAACGACCTTTTACTTGCAGACTTTAACGGGAAATCCCCTTTTTAATTTTAGTTTTCTACAAACATTTTGATAATAACGACTCAACTTCGAAATCATGCGACGCAAGCTGAAACAAAAACGATGCTACTTCAAAATCACAGAAGTTTCAAAAAGATGCAACTTCGAAGCGACGCAAGCCAGGGTATTGGTGTAATTTAAATTTCAAAGTAATGGAAAAACGTTTCATATCCAAGAACGCGATGATAGTTAAAGCATTTTTCAACAACGAAAAGCATCATAACTGGTAGCTTTTGAATTGTTTTTCCACGTTTCAAAACAAAAAGTGTGTACTTAAAACGTTTTTCCACATTACTAGAGCGTTTAATGGAGGTATACTCTTATTTTTTAATTGCGTTTCATTGTTTTTACGATTTTCCACGTTAACTTTTATTTTTGTAGCTCTGTTACACTTATCAACAGGGCAAGGAAGTTCATGCACTTAAAATCGCAAAATATGCGCATAAAACATGCACTAAAAATCGTAAAATATGCAAAAATAAAAGTAAAAAATATGCATTAAAAATATATTTATTTAACCATATTTAACAAAAAAAAACATAAATACATTTCATTCAGTTTTAAAAACTTAAAACATAGTTTAAAAAGTAGTAGTAGGTCAAGATATATTTACATATATAAATAAATAAGTTTTTTTTTTAAGTTATCAAATGTAAAACTCATTCTATTTGGTCTTCAAACAGTTTTAAGCATTGAAAGTGTTCGTTCGACATCAACGGATGTAATAGGTGGATATTTTAAAGTGGTCATTTTAAATATTGTCTACAATTTTTTCTTTACTGGAAGGTAAATTAAAAATATTCTTTTTTAAAACTGCATAAATTTTGGCTTTTATTTTTTCGCCGATTTGACCTTCTACTTTTCTTATTTTAATGACAGCGTCATCAACGAGTTTAACCGAGATGTTCAATGATTTAAACCCCTGAAGTTAGGTTATTGTCTCGACTAGAAACCCATTGTTTGAGTGTATAAATTCTAATTGAGCCTTTATATTATTTACATTTAAAATGTTGTTTCCTTTTTTATCGCGACTGCATTATTTTCATTAAAATTATTTACCACATCTTTAAATTCTTCAAAATTTTTGGCATAATACTCAACTGCCTGCAACCAGGTACCCCATCTTGTTATACATGGTTGAAACGCAAAGTTGACTTTAAAAACTTTCATGCATGGCATGAGCTTAGCATGTGACATGTAACATTTTTGAGTAAGATATCTTAAAAAAAGGGCAAGTAGAGCAAAATTTTATTTTTATTAAAGGATTCTAAAAGAGAAATTGAATCTTTGAAAGTTCGAGCTATTGAAGCATGATCCACCTTTTCCAACTTTACAATATTTAACAAAAATTTGTGTTTACTCTGTTCTTCTTCTGCATTCAAGATCTTCTTCTGCATTCAAGATCCCAATTACGTAGACAACGAAACGTCCTTCAGTGTCCATTGCTTCGTCAATAGACAGCCACAAATTATGTCACTTAATTCTTTCAACAATGTCACATAGTTGTATAGTGTAAAACTTGGCGATATAAGTTTTTATAAGGGTTGTTTCCGTAGGAATGGTTTCATTGTTATACCTGCAGACACCAGAGCATTATACAATTCAAAACTAAATTTGCTAGTCTTATCCCCAAAAGTTGATTTTCTTTGCGTTTCTGGCTTTGAAGGTGCTGATTTACTTGAAATTTTTAAATGAAACACCTTTTTGTAAACTTTTCAAAAAAGTACTTTTCCCTCTATTTTGAAGACTCAAAAAAACACTTATTTAAAAGATTATTTTTTGATATTTTTTCTTTTGGCATTTTTTTCCTTAAAAACAATTTATTTTTTTTTTAATACTTTTTAGATTTTAGGTCATACTTCTTACACCGTAAATCAAAAATATTATGTTGAGTTCTATTTTTTCTTCTCCGAACATTATTTTTATTTGCTGCTTCTTCAAGTAAAAAAAACCGCGAACAAAATGAAATGTCAAAAACTGTTTTATTGTTACTTCTACAATTATGTGCACATTTATACAAATTGTAAAATTTTTGTATGTGCTACTTTTTAAAAGTAAAAGAAACAAGGTGAATTTATAATAAAATGTAGGTAGTTCAGTACCAAACATCAACATGTTGTTTTTGCTCCTTGAAAATATCGAAGTTAGCAGATTTTCCCATACTATTTTAACTGTTTCAGGGCTGAAACAACTATACCCAGCTGATTCACTGACTACACCTAATAATGAATTCGCCTTGAACAGAAAGATATTTCTAAACAAAAAACTAAGAAAAGAGCAATTTTTTTTTTTATAAATATAACAAAATATGACGAAAAATGTGAATTTATAACGAAATATGACGAAAAATATGCATTTATATCAAAATATGCAAAAACATGCATTTAAAGCAAAATATGCAAAAATATGCACTAACAAATTGATGCCATTTTACTGGAAATATTGTGATTCGCAAAGATATTAACTTTAGGTGGGTCTCAGAGTGCCGACAACAAACATGCATTTGCATGAAGTCCCTTGCCCTGCTTATCAACTTATAACTGACTGACTCTGTGATTGCATTTTGACGGCTTTTAGGTGTTTTAGCAATGTAAGAGAGCCATGTTACAGCTAGTCTGCAAAAATATAGCTTTTGCAAAATGTGTCTTTTAAAACGTTATTCGCGACTTTGTTTCATATATTCAATTAAAACCCTTCATACCAATCATGCCATTCGTTAAGTATTCGCTGCTATTGGGAGCGTTAGTCAGTATTTGTATATTAATATTGTCAAGATGAGGCTCTTTTCTGCAATCAGGCTGTTCCAAGGCGAATTCAGAAAGGTGACATTTTCCAGTCATCTGTTTATTGTTTATTTTTTTGTGTGTATACTGAATGTCAAGCTTTGTTTATATTTTGTGGAAAAATTAATTCAAATTTAAAATTTAATAAAAATTTAAATAGTTGAAGAAAAAACTTATTTAAATTATATAAAACAAAAAAAGTGAAAAAATATAAACACAAGAAATTAAAGATGCGTAAGGAATAAGTGGAGCCACAATTAATTTGCAATTGAGGAGTTTCTTAAGCAATTGTGTATATTTTATTAACAAAAAATTTTCTTTTTTATATTTTCAACAAATATTTTTGACATTCACTCTAATTTTTTACAAAAACAAAATACATAGTATTTTTCAATAAAAAGGGATAGCTAGCATAACTCTATCTCATGATGCGGCCACCTTTATAAATTCGCCTTGGGCTGTTCTCTGATTAAAACTATTTGTACAAAATTGTAATACTTTTGCTGCTACCGTTCTGCAATTACATATAAGTATGTATATAAAAATCTATATAACGTATGCGGAATGAAATATGGACTGATTTTCAACCATCAGTGCAAAAATAAAAAAAAAATGTAATATATAAACAAAATATGGAAAAAGTAACGGCACTATCCCTGTAACTAATTGGCTAGAGATCAGTTAAATAAATTGATAATAAGTAGAAGAAATAAAACGAATTAGAATTGAAAAATCTTTTGTTTATAAGACAATAAAAGCTTTCGAAAGTAAAAATCCGTTTAATAGAAAACGACGATCCGGTAAAAGTTTTTGATACAATGCAACCAAACTCGAGCTATGTTGAAAATCTTACCATGCGTTGGCAAATAAATGAATAGTTAAAAATTAGAAGTACGAAGCACATATCAGAGTAGTCAAATATGCAAAGAAACCCGTTTCAGCAGTCTCAGGAAGGAGTCAGTATTATCAAACATCTAATACGGACTTTGTTACAAAATTTTTTTGCTGCAGGCTGGCCATGATTCGTAGCATGGATGATAGGAGCTTGTTTACAATGGAAACTCATGAATGGACACCAATTCAAACTTTTTAGGCGAATTTGAAAAGAAATTTCTATAAATAGGGATAGAAACCAAGAAGCCTAGACTGTTTTATCACTCAAATTAAATGGATGTTATAGAAAATGCAAACAAATGTGATTTAAGAGGCTATCCGTAGGGTGCCTCAAAATATGAAAAAAGCCCATCGCTGTGGCTAGATATCTTTTTGTAAAATAAGTTTAAGTTGTGTGTTTTAATTATTGCATACACAGAAAAAATTATTAGTAGTTTTTTAACCAATTAAAAAAATTATTTAAAAAGAACTTAAACTTAATTAATGTAATAATTGAATCAATTATTTTTTTTGTTGAACGAAAATTAAAAATATAATTTTTATTTAATTAACATTTTAGTTGTTTTGAAATTAAATTAATAATCAAATAACAAAAAATTATTTCGTTTAAAATAAAAAAATTTAAACTTGTGAAATTGTTGTTGGAAATTGTCAAAATCAATCAACACATTGTTTGAAACGGCCAAGTTTTTTGATAATTTTTTTAATTAAAATTGAAAATATCATTTATTGAAAAAAAAAAACATTCAATATATAAAATTTTTACAATTTTTAGTAATCAAGATAATCATTTTGGTAATAGGTGCAAAATCATCAAATGGGTTGCTTGATTCTATGATTTTGGTATAAAATTGGTGATTAGAGAAAATTTTTAATTTTTTCTGTGTACTAACTTTGATTTGTTAATACCAAATATATATTTTTTAATACCGCTAATATGTCAGTCCATATTTTACTCCGCATACGTTAGTCTTTGTATGGGAGTTGGAACGCCCACTTTTTCACTTGAGCCTACTTTTTGATAAATGTTGTGTATTGATAATAATGATATTTGTACCAAATTTGGAAAGTGTTGCTGTTACTGCTTTCCAAATATACCGAAAACTATATCGTGTTTAAATGGTAGGTTCCACGCCTACTAATCGAATCCTGTCCACTCCTTTGCAGAGTTTATGTATTGTTAAACTAGTTATTTGTTTCAAATTTGAAAACTGTTTACTGTAACCGTTCTGCGAATATTAAGCTAAAGGTCCACACCATGCGTTTATGCGTCTGTCCTTTTTATGCATTTGACAAAAAAGTTGAATCAGTGTAATTGTATATGACAAGTTACCCATCAAAATGTTAAAAAATTCACCCTGCAAATAAAATTGGATCAACTGATCCATTTTGATAAAATGGACTACTCCATGGACTGGTCCAATGTAATGCAAGCATGGACCGTGTCATTGTTAAAGAGTGTTTGTAGTGAGACGACATGTCTTCGTTTTTTAACGACATGCTTTCGTTTTTAAACGAGTTCAAAACTAATCCTCTTGAGTATAACATGGAGTAGTTTTGACCTAAGTGGTCCAAAGGTGGGTTATATAGTCCTCTCCTAGGCCATCGTAATGTTAAATAGACCATGTTTTTCCATACGTTTGGGTTACTTATGAACTAGTCCTGTTCCCTTGTGGGCTACTCTTTACACGCGTGTTTGGACTGGTCCTATTATTTGCAGGGCATACACGCATCAACGTATGAATACTTTCTACTTTTGTATCCGTCGCATGTGTGGTGAAAAAAGTCAGCTGTTATTGATGGCCATGGATGACAAATCATATTTCATTTTCAATGTTATCGATAAATATGTTTGTGTGGTGGATTACTTTTTACTATTTTTTTTTTGCATTACAAAATGTTTTTAATAAGAGAAAAAGCGTTCGTATTAAAGATTGTATAAACTTTAAAGAATAAAATACATTAAAATTAATTTTAAGTCCGGCAAGAAATTGCCATAGTTTAAATTGCGACTAACAGAGCCAACATTGTCCATAACTACTAGAATATTGAGACTTATAATTCGTTCATATTTTTTTTATATGATTTTTAGCTTGAGGTTTTAGTTAGCATTTACACATGTCACTGCCAGTTGTAGAGCATTAATATTATTTAAAAAATGTTTATAATAATAAATGTTAACCATTTCCCCAAAAAGGTGCCTTTCAGGCCTGTTACAGAAATCAATTCCGATCGAAAGTGATTTCGTTTTATGTGAAAAAAGATACCAAACCGCTTCTACTTTCGATCGGAATTGATTTCTGTGACAGGCCTGTGTATGGATTCGGGATTCGGAATTTGTCAATCCCTACTTCACAATTCATGTTTTGTTTCTGACGTTTTAGGTAGTTGTGATTTGTTCGTCGTGTGTGGAGAAAAAAATCACACGCACAAATCCCTTGTGTATGGCCAGCATAATATACTATATATCTATAACAGCACTTATTTCTAAAAATGCTTTCAAGGTAAGGTTTTTCATACAGGATTTATCGGAAAAAAATCCCGGAAAATTTGTGCAGAAATTCCTGGGTCTTTTTGAATTAGATTCTTAAAATTTAGTAAATATTTATGTAAGAGATGTTGACAAAACTTAAAATTAGCATTCGAAGAGACTTTGAATGCAGCAAATAGTAAAGAAAACGCTGATTCGTTTCAAAGAGAATTAGTTTCTTTTAAAAACAAATAACAAGTTTTTGAAAGAAATGGTAAAAAGGTGAAAGTTTGCAGATGTTTTATTATGCACTTTTGACTATAAGGCCAAAATCCGCAGAAAGTGAACGTTTTTTTGACGATTCTGTAAATTCCTATTCTGTACGAAAAGCCGCGGATATTCCCGCGGAATTAAAAAATCCGTTCTGCTTTACCCGGAAATGAAAAAGTCCCGGAAAAGCAAAACTCTATTTCAATATATACAATAATCTACTCTCCATAAGTTGATTTGCTGAATAGCTTTTAAGATTCATTCATGACTAGCAGTGCATTCTAAAATGCCTTTTCCAGCAAAATTTAACTTTTGTATTTTACACTGGGTCTACAAACAGATAATATCTGATATAATATTTGAGAGAACGTCGGCAGAATGAGAGAACACATTTCTTCATGTATAAATATGTTTGTATGTACATATTTATTTGACAACTCATCTTATAAGATATTTGTTATAAGATTTTTCATAACAACTATCTCATAACATTTTTTTTAATATAAATACACTATTTGAGATTCCACACGGAAGATAAGTGCTGGTTCACACACGTCAAGTTTGAATCATCAAGCCATGAGCTTTTAGGAGAGAAGGGAAAAGAGAATGCCATTTCTTTTCCCCTCTCAAAAACTCAAGACTTGACGATTCAAACTTGACGTGTGTGAACCAGCACTAAGAAAAGATTGCATTTGACGTTTGCTTATATAAAAATCGTATATCTTATATCAAGGCGAATTTGTACAAGGTAAGTGCAACTCTACAACTACAAAGCAAGGCGAATTAACTCCATGTATTTTGTTTTTGCAATTTTCTTACTTGTTGTCAAATTTCAGTATAAAAACAAAACAATATTTTGACGTTTCATGATTTTTGTGGATACAGCTGATGTACGGCTGACGAGTTGAGTTTACCTTGTTGAATTCGCCTTGTCTTATATTGTGTCTCAGGTGGAGACCCCATGTTAATCAATAGAAAGATATTTGGTCTAAAGCAATAGAAATTTTAAAAAATATTAGTTATCAAATTCTTAAATGCTCGTAGAAACTATCGTTAGATTTAGGTTTATGTCAAAAATAAAAATATTAAATGAGATTTCTTTTTTAATATAAATTATAAAAAAATCTGCATCGAAATTGTGAAATCTAATAACCAAAAAAAAATGTACAACTTTATAAATAATAATTTATTAAACTAGAATACTACAAATTTAAAAACCAAAACAAATAAACGTAAAAAGAAATCACCCAACAAAAAAGAAATTATTTAAATAATTAGTGAACAAAAGATTGTAACAAAAACTTAAAATAAATGTGAATTTCGTGTATAAATGTTGATGTTTTACTACATAAAATGAAAAAAAAAAACAGAGACAAAATTGTTTGTAATAAGAAAACAATAATAAAGAAAAATGAATTAAAAAACTTAAAAAAGCTGCAAAAATACTGTATAAAAAAAAATAATTATAATAAATATGTATTCATGCAAAGCAGCAAAAGACAATCTTTAATGCTAAAGAAAAATTTTCAAAAGAAAAGAAAATTAATTTCTTTTAATTTAAGTTTTCATTTTCTTAAGTTTTTTTTTTTTTTTTGTTAAATAAATTTTTAGTTTCTTTTAAGCGAAATGCAAAAAGAAAAAAAATGGAATTGTTAATTATGTTTGTTTTTAGTATTAATTATTTCTAGAAAAAAAAATTAACTGAAATAAAAAAATTCATTTGTTGAAAACACAAAAAGAAACAAGTGTTTAGTTATTTGAAAATTTAAAACAACAGTGGGTAACAAAAGTTAAGTTAATGTCGAACTAAAAGAATTAAAGCATTAATTAATATGTTTACTAGCTATATATTTAAAATATTTGTATATAATTAACTCAAAGACATCTAAAATATTTGAAATTATTATTCAAATAAATTTGGCACGCCTTATTACACCATCACCTGAAGCAATATATACCGTGTTGTTAGCACCACTACATAGATAGTTGACACAACTACCCACTTCAACTTCTCCCAAGGCTTTTGGTTTCTTTTGATTTAGTTCCGTCCATCCTTTAACCTTATTATCATAACCACCAGTATACAAGAACTTCTCATCACCACACATGCCATTTATAATCATTTCGTGGCTGTCCTTTAAACCGAAATTAAGAAAAAAAATTATCTTGTTTTTTAATTTATTTTTTTGTACAACAAATTTTCTACTTACGGCAGCATCCCAGATGACACTGAATTTCTCGTTGGGTGTATTATGAATTAAAGTCATACCTTTGCCAGTACGATCGGCAAAAGCCACATACTTGTGTCTACCCTCATTCATGGGTCCCAGCAAACACAACGGTGATTTACCTTGTATAACAGCTTTTGTACTATATTTACCAGATTTACCCGATACCACTTGCGACACAACCACATCCAAATCGCGTACAGTGTAAATCCATTCTTGTTCGGCCGCCAAACCTTTAACCTCCTCAACTAAATTATATTTAAAAAGCATTTTATCGTTTTTCCAATTCGATACGACTCCCTTGTCATCGCCCGTATACAATATATCACCCTCACAGTACATGGCTTGTACAACGTCATCACAGCGAAATAAATCTTCGGCTTTGTCGTAGGGTTGTTGCATAAATTTAACGCAGCCATCGCAGCTGCTGGAATATAATTTGCCATTGCTGTTAGTGGCCATGGCATAAATGTAAGATTCATGAGCATCAACCGATTTAATGAGATTCAGGTCACTATCCCAAATCTATAAAAAATAATGGAAATGTTCAAATAAATTGTTAAATGCAGAATAATTTTATTCGAATACAGTGTGAAACATAAAAATCCGGATCTTATGAACCCCATTTTTCTAATTTCTCTTAATAATGGGTGATTTTTTAAGAGCTATAGGAAAGTTTTAAAAAAAAACACATAAAATTCAGAAAAAATGCATGAAATCTTTATTTGAATCGATAGTACTGTCCATATAATTTAATGTTTGAAGATTATTTCATGCAAATGTTGACCGTGACTGCGCCTCAAATGGTCCATCCGCTTAGTCCAATTTTGGCATACTCTTTCCAACATTTCGGCCGGTATCTCATGAATAAATGCTTCAATGTTGTCTTCCAATGCGTCAATTGAAGTCAATAGTCTTAAGGCGTTTAATCGCACGATATAAGCGGCCAATTGACCGGTCCCGAACGTGAAATAAAATGTTCACCGAACTCACCTCTCAATAAGTCCATTGTTAAGCGTGCTGTGCAGAGTTGCTAATTTAGCGCCTTTGGCGCTAGATTTAGCGCCTTTTAACTGTTGAAAAGGCGCATATTTTTTCCTTAGCGCTTTTTTTAAAAAGAGCGCTAAATAAGCGCTTTTATTGATACCTAAGATTTTTGTACTTTTATTTGCATACATTAAAATCAAGACACATTAAACCAAAATTTGTTTCCGTTTTGTAAATACTTTACATTTTATACAAGGAAAGAAGTTTATTTTCTAAAGAAATCCATTGCGTTTCTTAAAACAAGAAAATCAAAAAATAAATAACTGATTTTAACTTGTTTTGTTCGTATTAAATAAAGAAACAGTTTTTCATGATTTAAAAATTCACGTTTTTGGTCTATGATCAAACATTTCAAGAAGCATTTATTTAATATTAGTCTGATTTTAAAATAGAATCAAGAAACAAATGCTAGCGATTTCTTTAAATTTTTCAGAAAATGCTCAAGAAAACTTGGTTTGATTCAATTAGTTTTTATTTGGATCGACATGTTAACAAATCAATCAAAAGGTTCTTATTTTTTTATATTAAGTTTTTTTTTTAAACTAACTTGTGCTATACGTTTTTATGGAACAAATTTAGGCAACGAAAACTTGATTTAAGTTACTATAGAATTAAAATAAATTTAGTTCGCTTTGAGTCATAACTTTTTGCTTAAACCAGGCAAACACATGTTTATATACAATAAGAAATTTTTGGCTTGGACGAGAATAGTGCAAAATTTTCGTGGTTTAAGACATATTTTCTGGTGATTTAGTAAATAATTCGTTTCGTGTATATTTGAAATTATATTACTTTAATTTTCCTGAAATATCAGAAAAGGCTTTTAAAAAATATTAATGTTTTATTAACACTGCTCGGCAAAAAAAAAAAAAGTCGATCTAGAGAACTTGATTATGTGATTTTAATTCACTTTAGCGTATGGTTAAATCAAGTTCTCTCCTCATAAGGTCCCAGAATATATACACTTTATGGGGTCTAAAATCAATATTGTGGAAATTACAAACGTTATGACAAACTTATATATACCCTTTTCCACCTGAGGTGAAGGGTATAAAAAGAGTAATTTTTGGGATTTCAGTATTTTGATTATAACTCAGCCATTTTTTAACCGATTTGACAGATTTATATAGAAAGAAGAAATTTGCCAGTTAGTTGGGTTATAAAACTTGGACTCGGGGAGATCTATGGTTCCCGAAAGTTTTTAGTTTAATTTTGGTCATAACTTTTTTGTATCTGAACCGATTTTCCCGAGTTTTTTATAAAATATGTTCTACTAAAAATTTCCGATATTTTGGTATATAAGTCATATCCATAGGACATATGTCAGCCCTTAAATTTAGGTTTTTATAAAATTTTTAATTTTTTTTGTACGGGAGGTACCACGCCCACTTCTCCAATCCCGCCCACATTTTGTAGGATGGTGTGTATTGGCAACCTAAATGTGTGTACCTAATTTGGAAATTTTGGCTCTTGCCGTTCTCAAGATATACAGAAATAAAAAAAATACAACAACAACAAGGGATTTTTGGAAAAATTTAGAGGTAGTCGTGGTTTTTTGCTCATATCTACGTCATTTTTGGACCGATCTGGCTGAATTTCAATAGCAAGAAATGGTGGACTGTATGTAACATAAATGTAAAACAACCTAGCCGCTATCATGCCTGGATTATCCGGAAAACACATATCAAACGTAAGACGGACAGACGGACAGACGGACAGACGGTCAGACGGACAGACGGACATCGTTAAATCAACTTCTCTTCTCATATGGACCCAGAATATATATACTTTATGGGGTCTAAAATCAATATTGTGGAAATTACAAACGTTATGACAAACTTATATATACCCTTTTCCACCTGAGGTGAAGGGTATAAAAAGAGTAATTTTTGGGATTTCAGTATTTTGATTATAACTCAGCCATTTTTTAACCGATTTGACAGATTTCTATACCGACGTGTTTAAGAAGAAATTTTCCAGTTAGTTGGGTTATAAAACTTGGACTCGGGGAGATCTATGGTTCCCGAAAGTTGGGTATTTAAAAAAAAAAATTTAATTTTGGTCATAACTTTTTTGTATCTGAACCGATTTTCCCGAGTTAAATCAACTTCTCTTCTCATATGGACCCAGAATATATATACTATAGTTTATTGAATCACGTCTAGTTAACATTTTGTTTACTGATCTCTTGTCTTATTTTATTCATAATATACCTGGATTTCTGATTAATGATAAAAATACTAATTTGCATGGAAAAATGGCCGCCACAAATTAAGAAATCATTTTGAAAATAATTATTTGTAAAACGGATTTGAATTTAGCGCAGTAGTATTTTTGTTTTTCATATATTTTTATTTAAAACGATTTTTTTTGACGGCCAGTGTAATTAATAAAACTTGGTTCTTAAACATTTCATTAAGTTTTTTTATTTAGCGCTTTTTAGCGCTTTCTGATTGGGGGCACGGCGCTTTTTGATTAGAAATAGTTCACAACCCTGGTGCTGTGTGGCATGTGGCACCGTCTTGTTGAAACCACATGTCATGCAAGTCAAGCTCTTGCATTTTGGTCAAAAAAAGTTTGATATCATCTCACGATAGCGCTCACCATTCACAGTTACGTTACGATTCGCATCATCTTTGAAGAAGTACGGTCCAATGATGCCTCCAGCCCATAAACCGCACCAAACTGTGACTTTTTCTGGATGCATTGGTAGCTCTTGCAATACTTCTGGCTGATCTTCACTCCAAAATCGACAATTCTGCTTATTAAAGTACCCATTGAGCCAAAAATGAGCTTCGTCGCTGCACACAATTTTTCGATAAAAAAGTGGATGATCTTTCTTAACAGAGCACGCATTTTGATAATAAAATTCAATAATTTGCAAGCGTTGTTCGTTTGTAAGACGATTCATGGTTAAATTATAGACCAAAATGTATTAAAAAAGTAACCTCAGTACTACAACAATGAAACAATAAAAAAACAACAGACAAATTGAGACGGCAAGTGTCAAAATGCCTTATAAAAAAAAGTAAATAAACAAAAAAATGACGACAAACGTCACACACGAAGAAAATCACTGCAAACAGCTGCGCTTGTGAGGTCACTTTATTAGTACATTCTGTTATAGACCAAACTGAAGATGTTTGACAGTGAAACAAAACACGAAACATGCGTCAGCTGTTTAAACCAGTGTTGCCAAAAAATTAATAGCTAAAAAATCACCCGATAGTTAAATTTCATTTCATTGTCGACAATGAATATTGCGTAAGCCGTCAATCATGGTGTGCTTAATTCCCCGCAAGAGAAAAGAGTTATAGGTGTAAAAGTGTGTTTAGAAAACATCACTTATGGTGTTTTCTTTTCTACAAAAAATGTGACATTTTATTTAAAAAAAATGCAATTTGGAGTCTAGTTCTTACACATTTTGCTCCCGAAAAGGGTGGCTTGTTTTAATCTGAAAAAACTCACCCTTTTTTGGAAGCAAAATTTTTATGAAGCAGACACCAAATTGCATTTTTTTAAATAAAATGTCACACTTTTTTGTAGAAAACACCATTAGATTCTAAATATATTGTTAATCACGAGAAGATTTTAAAATATGGATTTCTCAGGTTAGGGGTGTAAATTTTGAATCTGAATTTTAGTCCTGAAGTTAATTTGAAAGAAATTCATTTGAGCGTAAAAAATTTCCAGTATTTGAAGATTGCGAATGGTTTCTACTTAAACATATCGCTCATTTACTTCAATAAAGACATAACTCAAAAAAATCCATTTCGAGACAAAACGCGTTCAAAGTTTTTCATTTGCTCTAATAATAACGATACATACTCTTTAAGCGTGGAAATTATAAAAGATATAAAGATGAATTTTATAAACAATATAAAGAAAAGCATGGCGAAAAATTCTAGCTCCAAAATTTCATTATTTGAGTTAAGTCACTTTTGAAGTAAATGGGCGATATGTACTTGTATATGTATATTTTTTTCTAAAATCTTTATGGATGAAGTTTCCTGATGATCTGGCCTAGGCAACCGGTGAAATGCGCATGGGAATAGCTTATCCCATCAACAATAAATTTCAAGTGTTTTTATCAAGAATAAAAACTGGGAATTAGGCACGAATAACAAAATCTTTTGAAATTTAAATTAATAATAAATAGACATCATATAGATATTACTCTTAAAACATCGAACTGTCGGTGGAGGGTATCAAAGATTCGGCACAGCCGAATATAGCACTCTAACTTGTTTTTTTTTTCATTTAAAGATTAATTGATTTCCTATAAGAATCACTTAAATTATTTTTTTGTTTAATTAGTTTTTAGCAGAGTACGAAAACAAACAAAACAAAACGTTTGCTTTCGTTTTGTTTTGTTCTTTGCAGTCAGTAAAACAAAAACCAAACCAAAACAATGAGAATGATTGTGCCATTTTGTTTTGTATTAATATAAACGTACACAGCTGTAAAAGAAAAGAGTAAGAACAATATTGAAACATTCAGAGAAAAAACGTTTAACAAACGTTTGGTAATTGATTTACTCACTTCTATTGTTTCTAAGGTTTTTTTGTTTTTATTAATGCCTTTTTTGACTACCATAGTAATTAAAAAAATTAATGAAGTTTCCTGACGATCTGGCCTAAGCAACCAGTGAAATGCGCCTAGGAATAGCTTATCCCATCAACAATAAACTTCAGTTTGTCAACAGTATGAAATGGGAATTGAGCACATTATAACGTAACCTTGATAATTAATTTTTGAATCTTAAGAAAAACTTTGAAAAAAAAGTAATTCAAAGAAAATAACGTAACAAATCATTTTTTGGACGAGGCATTGTGGATTTTACTCTTATTATGCCACTACAAAAACCAAACAAGAACTAAATCAATTACTCAAAACAAAACGTTTCTCTATCTGTTTTGTACTCAGATGTACGATTGTAACGCTAAATTAAATAATGCAGATGAGTGAAAAGCCAATTGTTTCGTTTTATCTCTTTGACACTTGAAAAGTTTTTGTTATGGTTTTGCTCATGTACTATACAATTTAAAAATTTTGAATAGTTTTGTACATTTTGCAAACGGTTGCGAAATGTTTTGTTTGTTTTCATACTCTGGTTTTTAGTTCGAAAAACAATTTAAAAAAAAAAACATTTTTTGGAAAACGGCAACACTTTACCCCCTTATACCTTCCTCTTGTTTTGAAACCACTTAAACAATTCTGTTTCCATTCTTGGAAACTCACCTGTTTTTAAGTCCCTTCTATTCTTTGATCCGAAATGAGTCTTTTCCATTTTGCTCAAAAGTTTCCCTTTTGATTTTATAATTGTGCATATTGAGGACTTTGGCAGCTGATATTTATTAGATGAAGCACTTAAGGCTCAGTTAGCCGGGAGTAAAAGTAACAGTAACCTTACCGTAAAAAAGTAAGACCAATCTATTTCTTACAGATTGAGACGTAACATCTTACTGCTAACTGTAATCGTTCTAATTGCTTAACATAAAACAAAATGAAACAGCTGATTTGCAACGTTACTGTTACTCCCGGCTAAAGTTTTCAATAATGTTTAAATTTTCTTTAAGAATTAAACGTTTTCTGTTGGGCATTTTGATATCAACTGTACAAAAATTTCACAAAAATTACGTTAAATTTGAAACAGAAAACAAACATTTGTTTTGTAAACAAAAATAAAAATGACTTTGTAACGTACAAATTTTTATTTTGGCGAGCAAGTATTTTCTTTGCTTTCTTTTTAAGAAAAGGAAATACTTCTCTTAACTTGTTGTTTTCAGTAAAATCGCTATTAAAATATGGTTTAAATGTATACAAAAACAAAAGAGAATAGATGCAATTATGTTTGCATTCATTATATTTTGTTTTTTCAATTTTTTTTGTAAAAATTCGTTATAAAGAGTACAAGAATTTGCTGTTTGTTCGTAATATAAGGCACTCAATGGACAAAATATGACCGTACGTTAAATCGCGAATTCGTTAAACCGAGTTTTCGTTAAACCCGGAAACCACGTATAAGACTTTTCCTTTAAAGATAGTGTTTTATGTTTGCGTTTATTATTTTAAAACAAGGCACTTGCTACAAAATTTGACAAACCCTCTTAAGAAGATATAAAACGAGACATAATAACTGCCCGTCTATACCAGAGATAATTATTGCGACATATATTGCATTACATGTCAAAATTATGTTATCTCTAATGTAGACTGCAATTTTTTGTACATATTTATCGCCGGTAATTTATGTTGCAATAATTGTAAGTCCATTTTCGTTAACAATTATTGCTAACGTAAAACGTCAAATTTGGTTGTCAATTGAAAAAAAGAAAAAAATAGAAGCAAATTGTGGGAGAAAGAAATTGAATTTGTGAAATGGTAGCAAATTATGATTTTAGTAAAAGAATTAAATTAAAGTATTAATTAAACACTAAAATAAAATACCAAAAATTATTTTTATTAAAATAATTTTTTCTTATTCGATCTTTATTGTTTAAATTTATATAATTCTGAGGAGATCGAGTGGTTGCGATCGAAACATGTCATGGTAACCTGCCGGCCAGGGTTCGAGCCCGAGCCACGTCAAGAATGAAAGATTATCAATAACAATTTTAATTAATTTTCATGTTGTAAAATTCCTTTCTTCATAAAAAATAATTTAATAAAAATTAAATTTCATGAACTTAAGCCTAATTAAAAATATTAAAAATTTGGATTAAAAACCATAAATAGTTCAACAAAGTAACCACAATACAAATTATTGTTAAAGCTAAGGCACGAGCTCTATGTGTACATTTGTCCTTCAAGTTGTGCTGAAAAAGGTCAACGGAAAAGAGAAAGACAAAGTAAAAAACAAAAAATGTACTTGGACTTCAAGAAAAATTCTTGACGAAAGTACGGAAAAAACAGAAGTAAAGGAAAAAACATGTAAAATCAATTAAAATGGATAATCATTCAGTAAAGCAAATTTCGATCTACCAAATGTTAAAATACAATTTGGTTTAAGGATTGATGTTTGACTAGTGACGTCAGCAGTCGTCGATGGCTGCGAGTGTAAGACGGCAAATCCATCTGAGGAGATCGAGTGGTTGCGATCGAAACATGTCATGGTAACCTGCCGGCCAGGGTTCGAGCCCGAGCCACGTCAAGAATGAAAGATTATCAATAACAATTTTAATTAATTTTCATGTTGTAAAATTCCTTTCTTCAAAAAAAATAATTTAATTAAAATTAAATTTCATGAACTTAAGCCTAATTAAAAATATTAAAAATTTGGATTAAAAACCATAAATAGTTCAACAAAGTAACCACAATACAAATTATTTTATATAATTTAGTTTAATTGTTGTTTAATTGTTTAATTTTACTTTAACAAAAAAAAATTTAATAAAATTAATATTTTTATATAAAAAAAAGACCTCAAGCTTAATCAAATTAATTTACATTTAAATAATAAAGTCGAATAAGAAAGAATTTATATAAAAAAAAATACTTTTTGCAAGATAGCGCCAGTTTTTAAGGCAGAATTAGTCTTTACTTTCTGTTCTGTTACGAATCAGCTGACTTGTTTTTGTTATTAAAAAACCTATGAAATTGATTAGTTTTTCTGTTCTGTTGCGGTTCAGTTTGTTAAAATCAAAAACATGTTAAGTATTTGTAAGTGACAGCAAAATAAATAATAAAAAATACATATTTACATTGAAATAAACTGTTTTTTGAATTTAAAATATCATAAAATTTAATTTTTTCATATTTATGTGAATAAAAGTTATTAAAATAAAGCAATGAACGGTGCAAAACTAATAAATTTATCATAAATGGCTGATAAGTTACTACGGAAAAAGTAACTATTACAATTTCATAACAGAACGGCACGGAACAGAACAGAAACAGAAAGTAAAGACTAACTGAGCCTTTAACACTGCACCTTCTTCCTTGATATTTTTCAAATTATGAGTTAATATAAATACGTTTTCCCATGCCTTTAACATAAGCTGAGCAATAAGAAATATTGCTCTGTTATTCTGCCAACGTTATTGCCAACTTGCTGAGATATTTATCTTTGTTGTAGACAGCGTTACCGTTGTGATACTAAAGTATCAATTTGACCCTTTTTCGACGGTGTTGATACCTTTTATGACCCTTATTTAAAATTATACTTTTGTATCATTATCACCTAATTTGTGACACTTTTTGACCCTTTTTTGGGAAAAGCTCTCACATTTTGTTTTTTGTCAACACTGCGGAACAGAAGTGCTAAACAAATGTTTTCGAAATACGCATTGCTTGATATGGAACAGACTCAAAGTATAAACTTCCAATTTCATGCTTTCTTCTCCTTGATTTTTGATAGTAAAGTACAATTTCCCTTAAAGCAAACATAACTCATATACATATTTGTTATTTTTTACGATGGTTTCTTTTCAAAACAAAAATTTTACATATTATTAAAAAAATGCAATTTGGTGTTTCGCTCTCGAGTAGCATGTTTAATTCCAAAAAATTCGCCCTTAATAATGGCAAAAGGCATTGAACTTTTCGCCCCCTTTTGAATGAACAGTGTTGAGAGTGCCCTAACAGGAATGAAAACAAGAGGTAAAAATTGCTAAATCAGCGGAAATTCCCAAATATTTGGTAACAGCGGTATGCTAGCAAAGTCTAATATTTATTAAAAATCGTACAAGCTTTAAAAAATCGGACACTTACAGGAAAAAATCGCTTTAATCGAGAAAATGGTTACAATTCGCGAACGATTGCAAAATTTAAAACAAACACTTAAATTTATTTGACATCGCTAAATCGAAAAATAACATAAAAAGTATTAACAAATTAGCTATAATGATAAAGAATAAACTTTTTGTCAGGTGTATAAAACAGGACAGAGCATTCCATAAAAAAATTAAGTTTTTTGAGCTCTTCCTACCTGAAATATTATTTTTTTGTTTGCTTACAAAAAAAACTTGGTCTTATTATGTTCATTTAAATGGGAAATACTAGGTCTGTCTGCGTACACATATTTTGCGCAAAATGTTGCAAATCTTGCAAAATGTTGTCTGCGTACTCCAAATATCTTGCAGCGAGAGAGCCAAAAAGAGAATTTTTTGACAGTTGGAAGTTAGAGAACTTGCAAAATGTTACTGGAGAAATTTCCGCTTGCAAGATTTTGCAAATAGTTTGAACAGCTGTTTGAATCAAATAGTTTTTGTGAAATGAATATAAAAATTTAAATTTAACAATGGCGGAGGTCAGTAGTTAGAATTGTGTTGATTTTTAACGTTTATAATAAATTATAATAAACAAAACATTTTACTTCATGCTAGAGAAAATCCAAATATACAGTGCGACCGTGGCGTAAGTGGAGTGGATATGGCAGAACCGATAGAACCAGCAGAACTTTGTGAGACAAATCTTGCAATTGAAGAGGCGAGTATTCGGAATTGTGTTCCTGGCGAGCACTGCACATCCAAATTATTTTTCTCCGTTGTCAAGCTGTTGGAGGGCACTGTATTGGGTAAGCCGGCACTATGTTGGGCAATGTAAGCAAAAGAATTTTATAAAAAACCCGACAAATAAAACTAAAAACTAAGAAGAAATTGAATTTACCAAACTAATAACAGTGTAATAAACAAGTTTTTTAATTTACAACAGTTTTTAAGCTTCACTTTAATTAATAATTTTTAAATTTACATATGCTAAAATTCTTTTGCTTTATTATTTCAATTGTTTACACACCGATCAGCTGTTTTCTTGCAAAATTTCACTGGATACTGTCTGCGTACTTTTTGAGATTTTTTCAGCCGATAGAGTAATATTGATCTTACTCTCCCAAAAAAATTTACTGAGTATTTGCTACTGGAAAAATACCCAAACAGACCTACTGCTTATAAAAAACTTGACCCTTTTTTTATTGAAATACCCTTTTTTTGACCCCTTTTTCTGGAAAATCCCCTTTTTGTGACCCTTTTCGAAAATTTCCAACGGTAACCCTGGTTGTAGACCTAAGCAAATACAACGGCATTTAATTTTCGTAATTTAATAAGAATCTCGTGTTAAAATAAACGTCTCCCAAAAATCATTCACCCTTATGGTGATTGGCGAATTCAAAATACGTCTGCGACTGTTTGCTAATAGATTAAAGAGAACGTAAACTTATTTTCTTTATTCTATTACCAAACAGTTCAATATTAAAAAGACTAAAGTTATGAGAATACATTCTGGGAACTCGAATCCCTTTCTAATAAATAATGAAATATTAGAAGAAGTTGAAACATTCTGTTACCTCGAAGCTGTTATAAATCGAACTGGTGGATCTTGTAAATGTCTTGTAGGCCAAATATAAAAGTTCACACAATCCTTCGGCCAGCTCAGTAAAGTATGAAAATCATCCTCATTATCACGTCGTGTTAAAATCAACATTTTCAACACTAATGTTGGGTACACACCGTGCAATCTACATGCAATCTGTTTCAATGCAATCTCAAAATATCAAAGCGTTTTGATGTTGATGCAATCTGGAATGAATGAAAATGAATTTAATTCACTAGATATCGTAAATGCGTTGCATAGTGTGTACCCAGCATAATGTAAAATCAACTATATTATATGGATGTAAAACTTGGAACGCTGCCTCCCATTAACACTTTGCAATTTTTCGTAAATATATGTCTCCGAAGACTTTTACGAATCTTCTGGCCGCGAACCATCTCAAACAACAATCCGTGGGCTGAAACACGTCAAATACCGTTGTGTGTAGAAATACAGAGAAGAAAGTGGAACTGAATTGGACACACACTCCGTAAGCCACTGTCCGACCTTGCCAGGAATGCTATTGAATGGAACCCGCAGGGAAATTGCAGAAGAGGCCGATCAGCACATACATGGCGCAGGTGAATTGATTGCGAGCCCAGAAAAATGCACAAAATCTGGAGTGAAGTAAAAACTATTGCGATGAACAGATCTGAGTGGAAGAAGTTTATGGAGGCCCTATGCTCCTTTTAGGATCGAAGGGGAATATACATATATATATATATTCCAATATAAGCCAAATTAATACACACACTTATTCAACTTTATTGAAATTAATTATTTTGTTCACAAAATTTATCCAATATTGTTATTTACAAACAGAACCGTTTAATGTCTTAAAACATTCTGTTCGAATTCGAGATTCTATAATTAAATCTAAGTTCTAAAATACAGTGTAGCAAATAATAATTCAAACTAATACAACAAATTATAATAATACAAGACAATTATTAACTAAAACTACAAATAATTCTTAGATAAATCTAATTTCGTAGCAATATATATTACCAATAAGTTGCATTCGTATTTTATATTCGCCAACCACGATAAGGGCGATTATTGCCAATTGGTCCCGAATAGGGCACAATCTCAAAAATCTGTTTCGAAATAATGTGGTGTAGGATATCATATATTCGGGCTAGATCGAATATACTTTCTTACAAGTAATTATTTATATATATATATATATATATCCATTATTTTGATGACTTTGCTCGGCATATTTTGTTTCTAACATTTTCTTTTATTTTCCCAATATTTCAGTCAACATTGTCGACCATAATCATTTTTCAACTTTTCAAGTGTTTGCATTATTTTCACACCCACTGTATGCACACAAAATAAAATGACATCAAAATTCTCATAAATATTTTCTCTAATCAATAGTTCAATTCTATGTATTTTTTTCAATCCCAAACACTTTATTTTCAATTTACTTTAGTGCGAATTTACTAGAATTTTCTTTTGCCAAAAAGACTGAACACTGAAAACCCCCGTCAATATGAATATGTTTTAAAATATAAATATGTACATCTTTTGCATTAATTGTACCATCGGTAGACAAACAGCAATAATTAAGATAAATTAAATTATAACTTATGAAAATGATTCACCAAAAATCATAAAAAAATTTGTTTGATTTTTTTTTATTTTGTGATACAAACTTTTATTTTACCATCTGCTCCTCCAGAAAATACTTGATTATTAAAAAAGGCAACACAAACTGCATCGCCTTCATGTTTTTCCGTTGAAACTTTTTCAATGGCCGGCATTTTCAATTGTGTTTATTCAGAGATATATATTTTTATATGTATTTTTTTTTTAATAGAACGATAGTTTTTTTTTTACTTTCCTTGTAAACTGCTGAAAACAAACTAACTCACAGTCAGAGTATAAGAAAAATCTTGTATATCACTGTGGATGCTAAATTTGTGGCATCTTTACGTAGACATGATTTAAATATAGAATATGTTATTGATAGATTATGTTTATACAGTGTGTACCAGAAAGATTTGTATATCGGAGATAATAAACAAATAATTTCGATTTAGTTTATATTTACATTTGTAATGGAGCTGGACATGGCTTACAGTCTAATGGAGTAAAAAAACTGTAGTTTGAGTTTTCCTATATTGCATCCACATAATATAAATTAGGAGAAATATCTATATGATGTCTATTTAAATTAATTTATCTGTATAAAAATAGACATCTGCATTAAAATTTGTTGCGGTTTAGACATACTTATATTAAATTATTGACCGACAATCAGAAAGTTTTATGACTTTTTTTTAGCAAATTTACTAGCCTTAGTAGAATATCATGATTCGTAGCAGTTTAAGCCGAACTTAAATGATTTTCAGGAGGGGAATTTATATTGGAGCGATGGTAAGCTATGAACCAATCATCCAAAATTCTGCAGAGGGATTGCGCTGGTATTAAAAAACATAAATTTCAATACAGCAGTGAATTTCAGAAGGCTGCTTAAAATGGATCCAAGGTTTATTATGGACCGTATATCACAAGATTGCATAACATTTTTTCAGGCCATATGAAGCTAAGTTGAAAGGAAGTTTACCGCAATATCTATATCTGCTACGGTTTTAGGCGTATTTAATTATTTTACCAGAGTGGGCTTTATATGAGGCCTATAGTAAATTATGGACCAATCATCACGCAATTTATTAGTGTGAATTCTAGTTATATAAAACTGTGAAGTATTAAATTTTATTCCGATAGCAGTATCTTGTACGGTTTTAGGCATACTAAATTGTTTTGAGGGAGTAGGGTTTATATGGGGCCTAAGGTAAATTATGGACCGATCTTCACGAAATTTGACAGCGTCATTTTTAGTCCTATAAAACTGTGATGTACCAATTTCTATTATGATAGCATTATTTGTTACGGTTTAAGGCGTACTAAACTGTTTGCCGGGAGTAGGGTTTATATGGTGCCAAAGGTAAATTTTGGGCTGATCCTCGCAAAATTTCACAGTCTCATTTGTATTCCTATTAAACTGTGACGTATCAAAACTTGTTATAATAGCATTATTATTTACGGTTTAAGGCGTACTAAACTGTTTTCCGGAAGAAGGGTTTATATGGGACCTAGTGTAAATTATGGACCGATCTTCACGAAATTTCACAGTGTCATTGCTTCTCCTATAAAATTTCGGTCTAAGGCGTACTTAACTGTTTTCCGGGAGTAGGGTTTATATTGGGCCCAGGATAAATTATGGTCCGATCCTCACGAAATTTCACAGTGTTGTTTCTTGTCCTATAAAACTGTGACGAGCCCAAATTTGTTGTGATAGCATAATTAATTATGGTTTTAGGCGTGCTAAACTGTTTTCCGGGAGTAGGGTTTATATGGAGCCTAGGGCGAATTATGGACCGATCTTCACGAAATTTTACAGCGTGATTTCCAGTCGAATAAAACGAATTTTTGCAAAATCTTATATCATTCCGTGCCTTGTTCCACCATTAATGTTAGTTTTTGTAACAAAATTATCAATTGTTTTTAGGTGGTGGTTCCAAATTTTGATTCATAGCTCTGATCCTACTGAACCGATTTTGCTGTATTTCAATCCCAAATTGCTTAGGATAACTACAAGCAATTTGACACCAAGTTTGTTTATTTCTTTTGAGTTTTTCGAAAGTGAGCTAGTTTTCAACAGACGGACATGGCTAAATCGACTTAGAATTACTTACGGACCCAGAATATATATACTTTATGGGGTCTGAGATGAATAATAAAAAAGTTTCACACGGAATGACAAACTAAGTATACCCTCTTTACATCTAATTGTGGTGGAGGGTATACAAATATGAATTAAACAAACAATACAAACAAACATACAAACGTTCTGTAAGAATAGAAATCTTGAAAGTGAGAAACAGTTTAAATTTAAATACAAACATTCTACAATTGACGCCATTCATAACATTACTTCATTTATTAACTGGAACTGGAACAGAAAATTTTGTACAGGAGCTTGCCTTATAGATATGGAGAAGGCATTCGATAGTATATGGATTCCAGGTCTAATATATAAACTAATTGAATATAACTTTCCCCAGAATCTTATTATGCTAATATATAACATGATAAGTGAAAAGGACTTTTTTGTTTACTATAGAGACTCAATAAGTAGTAGAAAATTCAGAATTTTCAACGGGTTACAACAGGGAACGGTCAACTCTCCAATTTTATTTAATTTGTATATGTTAGACCTTTTGAAACAAATGGACAATATCATTGCGTTTGCCGATGACATTATTATATTCCACGCCGATGACAAAATTCGGAAAATCAATCGGAATCTTCAGGTAAAATATGATATAGTCGAACGATACTCAAAGGACTGGAACATGAAGATAAATGCATATAAATGTGAGACCATACTTTTTAGACAACCTGTAAATATATGCAACTATGACATAAAAAGCAACTGGAGGAAATTTGGTATACGGTCCAGGGAGTACAATTGTGCTATAACTAATAAAGAGGTAGTGAAATATTTAGGTATATATTTAGAAAATTTTTATATTTTAATAATCATGTTAAGGAAATTCTAAAAAAGGCAAGGAAATCCTTCTTCTTATATCATTCATTATTTTATAATAAACATGTAAAAACGAGAATAAAAATAGTAATGTGCCAATCTCTTATCAGGCCTATTATTACATACGGTTGCCCCATTTGGTTTAATATTTCATCTTTTAACATGGAAAAAATAAGAGTTTTAGAGAGAAAATGTCTAAGAGCATGTACCTCATTATATAGATCTGCACAAAGCAATTATATTAAATATATTACGAATAAGAAATTATATAGCACTGCTAACATAATAAGAATAGACAACTTTATAATAAATTTAATATGGAATAATGTTTTAAGATGCACACAATGCTTAGAAAATAACCTGATAATGGCTCCATATTTTACAAGTGAAACGTATATAATTGAAATTCTACCAAAAGGTTTTATACCACCCGAAGCATTTCTTTATTTAGATAAAAATAGATTTATACAAAATGAAAACAGCTCACCAATTTTTTATCATAAATATAGAAGAGCGACTACAAAGACAATCGACTGCAATTTTAATAATTTAAATATAAAATATGATACAACTATATCTTCTAAAGACTTATGGTTGTATAAAAAAAGTATCCAAAGTAAAAAATTTTGGTGGTAAACGAATAATTAATATAATCTTCCTTTTTTTAACCCTTGACAAAACACCCCCATAATTAAATAAGCAATTTTTTTTTTACCATTTTTCATTGCACGTTTAATTTGTAAATCTTAAACAAATAACAAATGATTCTTTGAAAAAAACAAATATTATTATGGTAACAATACTAAAGAGCCCTAATAAGAGCCACTGTATATTCTAATCCTTATATTAGTAACAACTAGATGACCCGTGCGAATATTTCGCACCGTTAGTTGTCATTTTTGTAACATAAAATGAAAGTAATTAATAGAAATTTTAGTAACTTCAATACATTTTAAAATATAGTTTTTATCAATGAAAATATTAATTTTTAAATTTCTAATTATTTTTCGTCATTAGTGTTAGAAATAAGCTTTAAAATGAGATATCATTCTTTAAATTTGATGCGGTGGTATGGGAGATATTTGCAACCGACAAAAAAAAAGTGCTTTAGAAATAATATATACTAGATGACCCGTGCGAATATTTCGCACCGTTAGTTGTCATTTTTGTAACATAAAATGAAAATAATTAATAGAAATTTTAGTAACTTCAATACATTTTAAAATATAATTTTTATTAATGAAAATGATGAATATAACTGACTTAGTAATAAACGGCATTATAGTAAATAGCGGTATTGCCAGAATGGATTTTAATACATACTATATTATGTAGAACTGCATTACTATTAAGCGACCCTGTATTACCACATTTGAACAGTATTATCATGCAGTTCTGTTGCAGTTCTATATAAAATATAATTTTTATCAATGAAAATATTAATTTTTCAATTTCAAATTATTTTTCGTCATTAGTGTTAGAAATAAGCTTTAAAATGAGATATCATTCATTAAATTTGATGCGGTGGTATGGGAGATATTTGCAACCGACAAAAAAAAGTGCTTTAGAAATAATATATATGAATGATAGTTAGTTATTACTTATATCTTTGCCTTCAATAAACGAGAGAAAAAAAACAAAAAACAAAAATATAAAGGGCATTTTTTCACAGCCAAATGTATATATTTAAAGATAGAAAAGAGATCATGAAAAAAAATAATTAGGTGTAGAAACTACAGGTCAACCTTTTTGTAGGTTTTTTAATCATCAAAATCTGCATCCCATACACATTGGCTTAGTACATTGCAGGCATATCGGTAAGAACAAGTTTCCAATTTTGGACGAAATATCTTGGTTATCAATACACAACATCTGGGTGGGACTGGATAAGTGGGCGTGGCACCTCCCAAGCGACTACCTTATAGATGTTTGTATATCTGAAGAATGCCAAGACTCAAAGTTTTGAAATAAGGTACAAGCATCTTGGTTAGCAATACACAACATTCGGCACAATGTTGGTGGGATTAGAGAATTGGGCGTGGCACAAAATTCATTTATTATATCTAATGAACGGTAAGAGAAAAATTGTCTTATTGGCAAAAACTTCAAAATCAGTAGTAACACATGTTTTAACCTATGTGCCACCGTCGCGTGTATTATAATTTTCCAAAAAAAAAAAAGTATTAAAAAATATTGTAATGCAAATAATGATTAAAATAAAATTTTTTTAATTTTTTGTTTAAATCAAATTTTTAAAACTTTAAATTTAAAGTTCTGATGGAAATATTTTTTGAAACGACTGTTTTATATAAATATATGGCAACGTTTTGTCTAATTGCAGAGATGTTGTTTAACATTTGCACTGAAGTTGGCTGCAGTTTGTGTTTTTTCATTTGGCTAATGTCAAAAGTGAAATATTTTTTATTTTACTATTTCTCCACCTTGGTTTATGTATTTTTGTGTGGATTTTTTAATTGTGTATTATTGTGAAAAATGCTATACATTTAGTAAAAAGTGTAAAAAATAAATTATTGGAACTATAAGTTTTCTTATTAGATTTCATACGGTTGACAAATACGTCCAATGTCTTCTAGACATATTTTTTGTTGCTTATACAAATTTTTACAGCCTCTGGCTTTTATACTAATAAGACCATCATCATCAAGACAAATATTAGAAATTTAATAGAAATTCCAACGAAGATTTTAATAAATAATGTTGCAAGACGACGAGGTGTATAAAAAGGAAAATTTTTTGTTTATATTATTGATGTCGGCAAATGTTGCTGTAACGTTGGTGGTCATGTTGGCAGCCTGTCTGTGTTGCAAGAAAAGAATGCCAAAGTAAGTAAAAACCTGCGATTAGATACTGCTTAAACTGAGTAAAACCTTTCTAAAAAATAACAAAACAACTTTAAGTATCGATGTATATAACATTGTTGTTGTAATTGTAATAATATGTAGTAAACAGTGAATTTACGGGGAAAGTAAGCAAAGCACCAATGCATCATATTACTTAAAACGAAAAACTAAAAATGTTGAGTTTGTGCTTACATATTGTGTACTAATGCAACATAATTCAATCCCTTGTTACTATGTTTAAACATTGTGTGATACTATTCAATTTTATTTTGTTATGCTTCGCTTGTTATTGTTGTACATACATACTTGAAATACATTCTTTGGTGCCACAGTAAGTTTTTCTTTTTATATGTAGCATTTAATAAATCTAAAAGGTATATATAGGTATATTCTGTTTGTAATTTCTACAATATTGATCTTTGGCCCTATAAAGTATACACATATGTATATTCTGGTTCCATATGAGTAGCGAAGTTGATTAAAAGATGATAGTCTGTCTGTTGAAATGGGGTTTCCGAAGGGGCAGATATGATAAGGACTTGGTTGTTATATACATAGGTGTGTCACGTCTGCTGCTTATAATTTTGATGTGGAAATTCAGCCAGATCGGTCCATAATTGGCTGAGTTGAGTAAAAAACCACGACTGCCTCAAATTTTTTTTTTATAAAAAAAAAATGTTTATGCATTTCACCGAACGTAACAAGGTAATATATACCTTGTATAAGTTGTAGAGTTGTCAACCGATTAAGAATAATTCGATTAATCGATCACACAAAACCAAACTCTTGTTCGAATAATTTTAAAACGACGATTTTCGAATAACGAATAAATCGATTAATTAATGTCGATTAATCGAACCATTTTTTTTAATAAAAAAAAAAAAATTAAATAAAAGCTTAGAATTTGATTTATTCTCAGACGTTTTAAGTGATTTTATACAAAATGTAGGAAAGTGAAAAAATATTGTTGCCGTAGCCCTGGTTGTAATTAATCTCAATGTTTAGTAAGCAAAAACCGAGTTGAGCACTCATTGTATTTAAAAAATGTATTTTATGTTCTTATTAAACAAATCTTAACAAACAATTGAGTAGGTTAGTTGCAAAACTCGTTCATTACAAAATTAAAAATAAGAGATGACAATTGATTCTAACAGTTCTTTTGGCGCTTTATGAGAAGAAATGTACTTATTGTATCAATGCATTCCATGTTTTTAGCACGGACATTCATTGATGCAATCAGAATATTTCGTCTAATAAAGCGCCATAAGAACTGTAAGAATCATGTGCCATATCGAATTTTTAATTTTGCAACAAACGAGTTTTAAAACTCACCTTCTCAATTGTATCAGCTGTTTTATTTTTAAATCAAACGTTAAAAAAATTTCAAGAAAGGGGATTTTTCACTTTCGGGCAAAAAATTTAGATATAAACAAAAAGCTTAAAAATAAAGAATTTATTTATATAGATCACATGTGTCTTGAAAGTAGAAAATGTTGTTATTGTATTATATATTAATATGTTAGTATTATCTTTACCATTTGCGTAAGTGTATATAATATATTAAGAGAGACAGCGGCTGTTCTATAGAAGACATTGCATACAGAAGTTCCAAAATCTAAAGTAATATCAGATTATTAAAGAATTAAGGGTTTTACGATGCCTTTAAGTAATACAACGATATGGAGTTAATAGAAAAATGTTATGCATTCAAAAAGAAGAAGTCATAGCAGATGAAATGTAGGATTTTCCATAGGTATTTTTTTGTAAAAATAATTTTTTTATTCGTTATTCTCATCGATTAATCGAATAATTTTTTAGATTTAATCGTTCGTTCGAACGAACAAAAACAATTATTTGAATTATTCGAAAACAGTTAAAACGCGAATAATTGACAACTCTAATAAGTTGGTATTTTATTTTATTTGAATGGCTCTTTTTTACATATACATATGTATGTAGGTATGTAGATGTACAGCGAAGTTGATTTAGCGATGTCCCAAGTTTCCAAATACATATGGTGCAAGCATCATGGTTATCAATACACAACATCCGACAAAATGTGAGCGGGACTAGAAAAGTGTGCGTATCAAAAAATACATTTATTCCAACTCCGACTCCTAGTCTTAAATTGATGCTAAATGTGTATGAGGCTGGTCCTTATTTGACTTTATACCCTTTTTTTAATGCAGTACCTTTTAAATAGTTAATTACAACAAGAAAATTATTCTGTAACCATTTCAAATCGATATTTTTGCATCTTGTAAAAATTTTTATTTTGGAAAATATTAGAAAATTTAGCATTCTTTTTTTTTAATTTATAAACAGAAATGACTTAATGGGCCTTGAAGGAATGGTTAAATTAAAAAATCCTGATGAAGTTGTGGTAGTCACTATCCTTAATACCAGTGAATCACATGCAGATCTTAATAACTCAACAATATCTCAAGGAGATTCTGAGAAAAGGTATTCACATTATTTTTTTTTTTAGTACTTTTAAAAGGGTAAAATAAATTTAATAATTTTTATAGAGCTAGCACTGCTGCACATAGATCTTTGCCTGATATACCAGTAGCTGATGCTAATGGCGATACGGGCTCCGAATTATATGAAACTGTAGCTGATAAAATGCTTATGGAATCTAAAATTCAAAATAAAAGTCGTAAGTTTAAATAGTTTTTTAAAAGCTTACTTACAACAAAATCTGGAATAGTTTTTGTTTTTCATGTAACATAATAAATTTGGGATTTACTTAATAAATTGCAAAAGTTGTTGTTACTGCTGTGTAATAAAAACTAATTTAGTTTTAATGCAATTTATTTAAGAACTTTAATTAAATACTTGTTTATCTTAATTTAAGAAGGTAAAATGACGTTTATTATGTTATTTATTATAATTGTCAATAGTCATGTATGTGATTCAAATCGATTTTAAAACGAAACGTTTTAAGATCATAAATGTCTAATCTTATGATATATAGTAAATATCTGTGGCAATAATAAGAATGGCTTAAGTTGGCATAAGTGCTTTTTAATTTTATTGCCTATTCTTATTCTCTTCTTCAAGATCTATCACTCAGCTAAATTTCAAGTATAAAATATCATTATTAATAAAACTATACGCATTTATATTTTAACTTGCACAACAAAACAAACAATTTATTTTAGACAAAACCCTTAATATCTCAAAACAGGAAATTTCGACTTAGCCATTATTATTTATTGCCACAGATATGTATGTAAATTAAACTTTATTTTGTAAAAAAACAAAAATAAGTTAACAGTTCAGAAATGGATTTCATTTATTTGTTTTAATTCATGATTTATAAATAAAGTTGATGAGCTCATTTTCTACGAATATTAGAGAAATACATTTGTACAATTAAGCAGAAAATGCCTAAATTTTTAAATGTTTTTAAGTTTATTACGAAAATCATAATCCAGTTAATCGATAATGTACATATTTTTAAATATTTAAAATTAAAAATTTAGTTTACGAAAATCACTTGATTTCAAATCACGTGCTTTTAAAATCACACGTGTGATATTGTGGCGTTCTGAAAGTCATACTGTTTTTGTTTTTCTCGGTGTGCTTTCGTCAATTGAAAATCGGTACACCAAAATATCACCCGTGTTATTTTAAAAGGCACGTGTGATTTGAAATCACGCGATTTGAGTTAAAGTGATTTTCTGAACAGGCCTGTTAATGTAGATTTGTACTTAATCGTATAGACTGCAATATACAATCAAAATTATTTATTCTTAAATAATAATTTTGTGTTATTGTTACACTTGATAAAGAAATTTTGACACGCTCAAATTATTCCAACAATTTGTTGATTGTTATATTTTCACTTTAATTTAAAAATTAATGAATAAATGCACAATTGAAAAGCGCAAGCCTTCGAGCCAAAATTGTTTGGCAAATTTACCAAATTCGTGTAAATGACTGTTTAAACAATATTTGTCCGTTAATTTGCGAGGGCGTAAGAATGCACAGATTGCGAGACTTGAAGGCGACATCATAAAAACCCTTATTCTCAATAAAATTAGTACAATTAAGTTCTAAAAAAAACTATGAATCACAAATAGTTTATTTTTTTTCTTGTAACAGTGAAATTGTCATATATTTTCAATAAATATGTATTATACATCTTTGTAGAAGGTTTTGTAGTTTCGGCATATACAAGTCCACATTTTTTACGTAGCTTTAGTTCTTAGTAAAGATTTGTTACATAAAAGTTATTCAACCCAATTATAAATAAAAATTCCCCGGGAGTTTTTTCCCTTTCCCATTTTTACCATTGAATTTACATAGGTAAAATGGGAGAAGGAAGAAAACTCCCGGCGAATTTTAATTCATAATTTGGCTGTATGTTTCTTCTTATTATTAATAATTTCTTTATATTTCAATTTTATTATAATATAAGTGATAAACATGGCCTTTCAAGTCCAATAAAAAGTTTGTTCCTTAATGTTTCTTTCGATTTAAAAAAAAAGTATTTTATAAATAATGTAAACATCTTTATTTTATAGCTACACCCAGTTTAAAAAAACAAATAAGTGTTTCTCAACATAGTTCCATAAGCCAAGCTGATGATGTTAGTTCGCCTTACTCTAGGGTTAAAAACTCACCACACGATTATGCCAAAGTAAGTAAATGTATTTTAGTAAACAACATAAATTAGGAGAAAATATTTTTTTTTATCACTTCTTCTAAAAAAATTCAAAGGTAAGACCAACCGAACATCCATATGCACAGTTAAATGCTCCTTCAACATCTCAATCAGGTAATACCCAAGTAACAACATCTCATGTCGATATTATTGGCCAGCCAGCAAGTACTCAAGTTTCTACACTAAATGACCAACATCAACAACGTTCATCTCATCATAGTGATAATTCACAAAATAATAATGAAACTCCTGCACCACAGGTCGAAATACCTGCTGCTTCTGCAATTGCTGGTATGATATCGGCCAGTCAGGATTTACCATACATGACGCCACCAATTGCTAATCAACATTTTAGTGGAGACTCCCAAGATTCCTCAAGTAAGATAAATTTATTAACACTTTAAGTGATTTAAAATAGTATATTTTTTTTTTATTCCACAGAAGGTTATACGAGTATCAGTGTTCGTGAACCGCTGGCGAATATTTTAGCCCAACAGACTGCACCACAGACTCAAATACGCAATACTACTCACTCTCGTGATGTAAATGATTCGCATTATGCAACAGTCTCTGATGATTCAGGCATGTAAACATATAAAATGTGTACTTCTAAAATTTTGCCCAAAAATTTTCAATTACAATTACTGTCTGTTAAACAATTTTGAACGCAGATATTAAAATCAGCATTTTTCTCACAAATTGTCTATGCGAACGTTAAATTTCGAAATTATTGTTCGAAAGAATGTGAATGAGTTGGCTTAAGCAACTATGAGAATACATATAAATCATATGTGTCAAACCATATTGGACTTAAGGATACTTTTGTTAAGTTTAACGAAACTGTCATTTGCTTAAGCAAATTGCGAAACTGATCGCACACATTTGACGAGATTTTTGCATTTTGGTTGGGTATTAAAACAGGCTTTTAGAAATTTTAAAATATAATTGGAAATAAATTTTAATATTAATTCGAATGTGTATTCTAAGTCAAATTAAAATTTTAAAAACTTTTATACTTTAATACATAGCCTTATTCCTTCAATATTTTCTATGCACTATCGGAATTTTCGTTTCTCGAATTCTTCGAATTTCTTACGAAGCTTACTTTAGCTATCCTTTGGCTAGCAATAAAGTAAATTGTACAGAAAATGTATATGTACAACTATTAGATACCAGCAGAATGTAATGCATTTTCTAGCCCGCTACGGCCTTCGTCAGCATTCTTTGTATCTTATAACTGGTTAGTGCCTATTGTGAATTTTATGTATTTAGCCAAAACAAACGTTCAAAAAATATTTCAAATGATAGAGAATCCTGTTGTTTCTTAAGCTGTGTCTTAAAAAATAAAAAAAAGCTGTTTAGATAACAAATTTTTTTTAAACGTCTACAGTTAACAAACTTAACAAGAAAAAATGTGAAAATAAACACCCCTGGGCTGGAAATTGAAAAACGCAAGAATTTGGTAGTTGTTTATAATAAACTTTTACAGCCAATCCCACGATGTCACACGTTAACGTTCGCATAGAAAATTACATTTAAAACAAAAACAATTTCTAAAATTTGTTTTTGTTTTACATGTTATTTTCTATGCTAACGTTAACGTGTGACATCGTGGGATTGGCTGTTAATCTAATTTTTGTTATACAATTCTATTTAATAGAGAAATATTTCTCATAAAATTAAAAAACGACTTTAGAAATTCTTGCGTTTTACGTTTTCGATTTTCAGCACACCCCTGATTGACTTTTTTTTTGTTCTTTTCTGTTTTCTATCATTGCTGCAATTATGAAAGAACACGGAATATAGATATTTAGCAATTTTTTAAGGATAAAGTTTAGTTAGTTCTTAACAAGTTTCCTTTTTATGTTTACAAAGAAGCTTTTTATTAATGATATCATATTTAATAACAAAAACAAAACAATGTTTCGATTATTTTCGAATTTATCAAAACTTACTTAAGGAAGCTAAGCAAACCAAAAACGGTACTAATTAAAAAATGTGACAATTTTCACTTTCGTACAAATTCTGTGACATTTTTCTATTGTTTTCTGTCTTTATTCTTCCAAATTTTATAAAATATTTCGTAATTGCACAAAAATGAACACTTAAACTCAAAGATATGTATATTTTAAAATTGTTTGAAATTCATTAAAAACGATCCTTTTTAAGTGAGTCGATTTTTATCACATACAGCCCAATTATGAATACAAATTCCCCGGGAGTTTTTTCCCTTTTTTCAATTTTTGCAATTGAATTTACATAGCAAAAACTAGAGAAGGGAGAAAACTCCCGGGGAATTTTTTTTCATAATTGGGCTGATAGATGATAAATAAAAGCGAATTCACCTAATATTTGTTCCAAAATGGGTGAATTGGCATTCAATAAAATATTTCTCATATAAATGCTAATGTTAAGTTTTATTTGAAACAGACGAAACCTATGCTGCCATTGAAGATCCAAATACTCGTTTACAACACGCCAATACTACAACCGATATTTATACCAGTGGTTCTGAAACATATGCCCAGATACAACCAATGCATTCGCCAAACTCTATAATAGTTTCAGTTGAAATTAATAATGCGAGTACATCAACATTAGCATCATCCAACTCAACTTTAACTGGAGCTCTTCATAACAGTTCTCTTTTGTCGTTCGATCATGGTAATACTTCCATGTCGTCTCAGCATTCCACAAATACAGTTATTGGTCCTTTGCGAACAAGTTTGGAATACCATAATATACCAATAAATACACCAATTCCACCACCTGTCGATAGTTTACGGGCTCAAATGCATTCGAGGCAGGCCTCGGCATCTTCTAACAATAGCTCCTCATTGTGCAATTTAGGTTCACCAAAACCCGAAAAACGACAGGCTAATTCACCTTTACCACCGACGCCAAAGTCGAATCTATCATCGACAACTCAATTACAAGCGATGAGTTCAACCAGCAACTTAACTTCTGGCCGTAATTCTGTTATATCAGTGATTGAATGTGCGGGAGAGTTGGGCGAGTTGGGATCTCAAGAATTATCTCAACAAGATGGTTCTCCACAAAGAAGAAATAAAAGCTTAAGCCCTTCAAAAGATATTGAGGGCATGTATGCAAAGGTAATTGTATTTATTTATTTCAATCGAAGTTATAAAAAAGCCTATAGGGCCAAAAATTATATACATATTACAAATGTAAATGTAAATTCTGAATTAAAGCACAATTACAAATTTAAAATACATGTACAAAATAACTTTATATACGAATTTGCTCCGCAGCCTTAATAAAATAACAATAATAACTGGCCCCAAAGTGGATAGATGTAAATGAAATTAAGTTAAATTAACCAAACATAAATATTATCAACATAATTCTTTTTTTATTAAGATTTCTGTATGACGTGCTAAGTTCCCTTTTTTAATATGTTTGTAAAACGAAGTAATTATTTAAATATAGAATACTAGCATGTATATACCCGCTACTTCGTTAGCGTCTCCTTTTTCTTCGTGGACATGTTTTTATGCCAAAGTTTATTTTTCTAGGTTTAAACTTGTTTAAATTCTAGCATTTAATCCGATACTTTAGTAGAACCAAAAAGCTAAAGAAAAATATCAAGTTTCCCGTATTTCCGTCTGTCCGTGTGTATGTTGAAATGAGTTTTCCGAAAACCCCAGAAATGATGTCGACAAGGTTGATGTATATTTATGTCACATATACTCCGTTTAAGATTGCTATTGTAATTCAGCCAGATCGGTCCAAAAATGACGGAGATATGAGCAAAAAACCACGACTACCTCTGATTTTGCTCAAAAATCCCTTGTAGTTGTTGTTTAATTTTTTTATTTCTGCATATCTTGGAACGGCAAGAGCCAAAGTTTCCAAATTAGGTACAAACATTAAGATTATCGATATACAGCATCCCACAAAATGTGGGCGGGATTGGAGAAGTGGGCGTGGTACCTCCCGTAAAAAAAATATTAAAAATTTTAGAAAATTTTAGAATTTATGGACTGGTACGTGACCTATGATTACGCCTTATATATCAAAAGATCGGAAATTTTTAGTAGAAAATATTTTCTGAACAACTCGAGAAAATCGGTTCAGATATGAAAAACTTATGACCAAAATATTAATTTTTTTTGAAAAAATACCCATTTTCGGGAACCATAGATCTTCCCGAGTCCAAGTTGTCAAATTGGTTAAGAAATAGCTGAGTTATGACCAAAATACTGCAATCCCAAAAATTACTATTTTTTTATTATAATTAAGTTTGTTTTTTTTTATAATTAATTTTGTTTAAATATATGTACATATGTATATGTAAGTATATATACATATATACCTATAACCCAATTTAATGGAAATATTATTCTTAAGCACGTTGGTATATAAATCTGCCAAATCGGTTAAAAATGGTCAAGTTATGAGCAAAATACTCAAAAAAGAACTAAAAAACATTACAATTTTTATTATAAAAACTAAAGTTTTAGAGCTGTAGTACGACCTATTCATATGTTTTAGATATCAAAATTTCGGAAATCTTTAGAACATATTTGCTGAAAAACTCGGAAAATCGGAAAAAAAGTTATGTCAAACATATAGTTTTTTTTTAAATACCTTTTTTCGGGAACCATAGAACTTCCCGACTCCAATTTTTATCACCAATGTAAATAGAAATTTTATACTTTAAGATGTCGGTAAACAAATCTGTCAAATCGGTTACAAAATGGCCGAGTTATGACCAAATACTAAAATTCGATCAAAACTAAACTTGCTATTCATTAAACTTTTAATATATTTAATAGCACGCAAACATGTTCAAATAATTCAATAAAACTAAACGATATATATTATATAATATACATGTATATATAAGTGCATACATTTAGATATCCATACATATATATAAACTTCTGTTCTTTCCAAACTATGGTGAAGGGTATATAAGATTCGGCGTAGCCGAATATAGCACTCTTACTTGTTGGGTACTATATTTTTCCCCCATTAAAGTATCAAAAATTTCAGTATTGTAGTGGCAGCCCATAATTTAGTACGAATATGTCAATGAATGAAGAAAAATGTTTTGTAAAAAAAGTACCAAAAATAGTAACGATGTGGTATAAACTTTGTTTCTATGTTTATTGGTTCAAAAGATAAATGGGGTGTCAAAAAGTTCCAAAATTCAGGTTTTACCCGTTTACTACCTAAAAGGGCCGAATTTCAAAAAAGTACCAGACACCTGTCCGCTTATTTTTGTAAAGAACAACAATAAAAATTGAATTTTTTTGTATATCTTTTAGTTTTGAAGATATAAGGTTACCGACTTTTTCCGTTTTTGCCCTTTTTTACCCCCTAAACATTCGAATTTCCTAAAATCCCGTCTTATGGCTAATAATTCACTTATGGTTTAAAAGCTGGTTTAGTTAAACTAAACTTGAATTTATATGTAGTTTAAACTCAACAACTATAAATCAGTGTCCCATGTATTATATGTTGTTAAAATAATAACATGTGGCAGCACTACGATAAATCTTATCAAATTCATATGGTGTGTATTGGTAGTTTAAACGCCCAATTTTATGCGTTTAAAGATGGTTTATATGTTTAGTGATTTATAGATTTGTTGGTTTAAACACATTTTAAACCAAAAAGAGAGTTTAACTTGCTCTGATTTTTTAGCCCTTAGTAGATCGATTTGGGGAGTGACCAATCTCTGGTCCAAATTTCAAGTTTCTAGGGTCAGCGGTTTGGGATGGGCGACGATGAACGAGTCAGTCAGTCACTCACGCAACTCTTTTATATATATAGAGATTGCAAATTGGAATATTTTGAAACCACAAAAACGGAAATTAAATTTTTTTTATTGTTTTTTAATTTAATAATTTTATTTATTTTATTAAAACGAAATGTTTGTTAAAAGTAAATATTTTTTTTTTCGCAGGTTATGAAAAAAAATAAATTTTCACGCAACTCACCTTCATCACAAAATAATTCTCCAGTATTGCCACGTAAAAATGATGAACATATTTCTGCTAATTTGGGTTTAAGTCCTTTAGATTCAATGGCTGCAGATCTGTTAGAAAATAATGTTAGTATTTTAAGCACTAGCGAAAGAAGTCGTTTACGCAGCAATAGTTATGGTGCCACTAAGGACCATGGCTACGAAACAATACCAGCCGATGCTATTAGATCAAATTCTTCGCATGGTGTTATAGAGAATCGTAAATCTGATTGTTATACGCATATTTTACAAAAGGAACGCCAAAGAGATGGTGGTATGTACTTGTGGTTTTTTTAATCCTAATATAAACCTTTTTTCCAAATCTCTGGATTATTTTTGTTTACATGTATGTTTTTTTCCTCTTCAATGGTTTTATATCATCCTTTTACAAACATTTTTTTGTTACCAAATAATTAACGCTTTTTCGCTTTACTCCATTTCCCTATTTAATTTATATATTTATCGTAAAAACTCAGTTTTACCAAAATGAGACAAACATACAATTCCATTTTCCTTTCAAAAATCCAAAAAAAAAACCAAACTTAATCGTAAAAACAAAAATACAACGAATTTCTCAATTTGGAACCAGTGGTTAGTATTATAAAAATTTGTGCTTGTTATACGTATTTGCATGACAAATATTTGTATGTATGTGATTTTTTATTTTTATTAAATAAGAGAAAAAGTTAATTTGATGAAAGTATTGGACCATTGCTAAACATGACAGGCTTGCAAAATTAAGTGCTGCTGTAATTGTTCAGTACTGTTTAAAATAAATAATAACAGATTGGCCCTTACGTAGTAATTTATACTATTTTTAATTAATTATAAAGAAAATATTTTAAAATAAATTTAATTCTTTTTAAAATTTCTAATTGAAACTGAAAAGGAATGACATGAGAGGTTAAGCCATTGAACAATGAGTTGAGGATGGATATCTGGGGCTAGACAAAGTACTGCCTTTGTCTAGTCCAGGTTGACGCAGACAACTTAAAGTTTTTGTAAGTCTTTACTGGAGGAGGGACAAATACTGATTAACTGAACTGAAATAAACTAATTGAAAGGGTCTTTATTGTCGAGACAGAAGTTACAGAAAAGCTGGTGGAAATGTTTCTGAACTCTTGTAAGAAGTCAGAATTAAGAAAAGTTTCCATAGTTTTGTGGTAATATCTGGCATCGAAAGATACTTTTGGTGGTCGATCTGGTTTTAAAGTCAACTTACTATCCTCACTAGTTAAAATTTCCTGATCGTTGTACTCCGAGCCGTTCTGGTGGGTAATATCGATTGTCGTAGTATAAGGATCTCGTTAGTTTATTTAAACAAGATGACTTATGTAATGATGATATATTTTAGCTTTAAAAAAACAGACAGCATTTTTCAAGAGTGAACAAGGACAATGCTAAAAACAACCTGTTTTATGCTAATTCCCATATTTTTACAAAAAAAAAAAAAAAAATTATGCGAATTTGTATTGCAGATTGTAAACTTTATAAAAAGTACTGTTTCAAAATTCTATAGGGCGATTCTATTCTAGACAACTTTTAACATAAATTTTCAAATCACACTATTTGATACTTTTTTGATGCCAATGTAAAGTAAAATATCTATATCTTATAATAATATATACATATTTTTTTACACGTAAGCTTAAATATAAATTTGTTGTGCACTTCGAAGCATTAAGATTCATGGATTTGGCGCGAACAAAAAATGCATTGCATGTTGCACCCGTCATGGCTTAAAGAGCAAATTTCTTATTATTGGATTATATTTCTCTACGATGTTTGATTTGATAATCATCGTCTGATATCTCATCTTTCACAATAAAAAAGAATAATACAATAAAAGTTTTAAAATAAACAGAGTTTTGTGTTTTTATGGTATGATCTTATGAAAGTTGGCCAATTTGGTTGCACCCGTCATGCACTTTAAAGCTCTCTCGTGGCTATTTGATCGTTTCATATAAATTCTTGTAAAAAGATAACAATAGTATATACAAAAATGTTACCCCTTCTAGAAATAACTTAATTGCAAATATATTTCTTTCTATTAGTAAAAGACGTTTAAAGCGTCTAAATGTTGCACCCGTCAGAATAGAATCGCCCTATATATAAATAAACTCTACTCTTATTAACTTTTTACTTTAATATATTCCAATAGTTCTTTATGTATATCCTAACTTAGTTCAATTTATTATGCATATATGTAGTTTTACAATTTTTTTTTTTTTTTTTTTTTTTCAATTATTTAAATTAACACTCCTATAAATGTTTGAATTTATTTCCAAAATATTTTAGTTCATACCTCATCTAAACCACCGATTACCGTCTATAGTGTACAATTAAACAATAGCGATAAACATTATGAAACTATAGCTAATCCCCGCTTAACAAGTAGTTCAAATGATCCTGGATATGAAACATTAATAAAGCCAAAAATAAATGCATCCTTAAATGATGACAGTGAAAAAAAATCATCCGACTACGATCCAAATTATGAAGTGCTTAAAGGACCAAATATTGGTAGCATCAATTCAGCAGGTCTCTCAGATGATGGTTATGCCAAAGTATTGGAAAAGAAACGTATAAATATTGATGAAGATTCTATTGATGGTTACAGCAAGGTGAAAGGGGAGGAAATAGATGATGTAAGAAATGCAACTGCAGGAGGCTATAGTACAATTGCCGATGTTAAAGGACCTGATGCAAATCACAACTATGCAAGTATTTTGGAAGCAAAAGGAGGAATAGACGGAGACAATGAAACCGACAGTGATCACTATGCGCGCATAGCAGAGAAAAACGAGCCGAATGCTCCAATTTTACCTCTCAGCAATTCCAACAAATCAATGGTAGATGAGTTACTAACACCACGCACCGCTGAATTATCCATAACATCACCAACATCCATTACTAGTAACTCCATGTTAAACACTAGTTCCATTAATTCCACATCAACTAATCTGACCACTACTAGCACAATAAGTTCGCGACAAACTCCTACCTCTTCTTCTCAATATGAATCCCTTACAGGCAGTGAAACAGATCCTAACTATGAATCCGTCTGCTATTTGAATACATTTGGACAGGAAAACCCATATGAACGTCTACAAACCGAGGTCTCTGATGACACCCAACTGAGTTCACCACCTTTAAGTCCGGCCACATCAAACACTAGTTCATCAGCACACACACCGTCTGCAGCACAACTAGAACATTCCACCAAAACATTAGCAACAAATGGTTCCAAAATAAATTTGACAGCTGATCCAAATGCAGATATATTGGTCAATGACTATTTTCAAGTATAAACTGTTTTTTTTTTAAGTACTCTAAAGTGATTCCATTAATTTAACGATTAATGACTTTTTTATATATACATATAGATATATACCTACATTACATAAAAACATAAACAAATAAATGAAAAGTTCGGTATCGACAACACAGTTAGCGAGAGTTATAGGGAAAATACATATTTTTAAGGCTTTTTGCTTAGCAATCTCCATCATTAAGTATTTACACTTACACACATATCATTTCAATGTTACTTTATATTTATACAAATCTTAGTTATAATTTTTATTAATTTATATATTTTAACTAATATATTTGTTGCATATTAAATTCACAAATGATTATGGAAAATTAAGGCGGCATTTATACGATGATTTTATAGACATGTCTTTTATTTGTTTGTAGACGATTTTGGTAGAGAAAAAAAGATGGGCAGAAAAAATACATGATTTCGGTTCTTCGTGTTTTTTCTTCTAATTTTCTATAACTGTCATTATAAATTTTGCTATTATGTGTTATTTGTAGTCGTTTTTACTAGCAGCTGCAAAAGAAAATTTAAAAAAAGACATGTTTTAAAAACCATCTTATAAATGCCGCGTAAGGAACAGTTTTTATACTAAATTAAAATTAAAAATTACATATCGCACCAATCCCCCTAAATAAATTAAAATTTAAAATTTACAATATTTTGTTCTCTACACTTTCGTCCAAAAAGGCAGTTAGTTCGCTCTTTATAATGAAAGAGTAAAAATTAAAAAAAAAACTGATTTTTGCCTTTAATGAAAATTTATAAATTTTTATAGTTAGATGAACCGGTGCGACACAAAATTTTTTAAACTGAAACAGTTTTAAAAAAATTATAGAATTAATATACATATTTATATTTTTTGTTATACCCATTTGTTTTTTTTTTATTTTATTATTCTCCTCAATTATTTAATTTTCTTTTTTTATGAGTGTTATTTTGCGACATTTTGCAGCTAAAAGTTATTTATTTTATTTCTTGTTGTTTTGCTGTTTACAAATAATTATTAATTTCATTCAACTATACAATACAAAGCACAATTGAACGCACTTTCGTTAAAAGATCAATTTTATTTTATTATACATACATACTTGTGTTTTTTTTTAATGTTTTAATTTGTTTATTAAGATAATATCTAAATTTAGAATAGAGAATAAGAACAAAAATTGCATTAAAATTGTATGTACGTGTCTTTATTTTTTATTAAATTATTTATTATTTTCGAAAATAAATATGAAAAATAAAATTATAATATAAAAATAATTCGGGTGTTCTGGAAATCAAAAACGGAAAACGCAAGAATTTGGAAGTTAAAATACTTTAGTTTAATTTTTATAAATTTCGTTTTGAAATTCTGTTTAATAGAGAACTGTTTCTATATTTTTCATAAAATTCTTTTATTGCAGAAATCTTATTAAAACACGACTTTTAAAATTCTTGAGTTTTACGATTTCGATTTCCAGCACAACCCAGTTGTAAGGCCTTTCAATATGCCAATGAAATAATTAATATTTACATAATTTGAAATTTATCTTTTTTTGTTTGAATATACAAAACAGATAATTTCATTAAGTTGTCTAAAGAAGAAGTACTTTAATAAATACACTTACCAGAGAATGACATTAAGTACTCTAAAAGAAGTACTTAAATATTGACTCTTTCTTTTCATTTTTTGAGAGTGCCGAAACTTATTTACCATTCGCCAGAGTTACCGTTCGCCCCACTAAAGTCGCAAAGTTTATCACAAAAAGCTTTTAATTTGCAGTAAATTATAAATTTTATTATTATTTTTATCAAACAAATTCTTCAAAATAACTTCGTCAACATTTAAAACCAATTCACATATTATTGTTTCTTTGGCAACAATTTCATTAGTTTTTTGTCAACTCTTCCCAAATTTTCTGCAAAAGTTTCAAAGAACAGTTTTAGCAAAAAAGCTTTTTAAAATAAACAATTGTAGCCTTTGCAGCGCTCATTTTACATAATTATTTCTAGCCGCCGAGTCAATGAACGAAGAAGTTGTAAAACATGGACAGGTAAAAATGTAAATACTTACTTAAAAAAAAAAAATATTTTATAGTTTAAAACAAGATTTCTTGTTCAACAAAATAAAATCGTAAAAGGAAATTAAGCTAGAAATACGTGTTCAGTGGCAGAGGAAACTACGGAGTCTGAGGCGTATAACCTTAACATCGTTGCAAGTCCTTCCAAATTTCGTGATACTATTCGAAAACGGAGAACTGAAATTTAAATGACTTACCCAAGACATGGAGTTAAAGCGGCCTTTTTGCTGGTGTTGGTGGTAAACAGCTTTTAGTGAACTAAAACATTCATCTTCAGCGACATGGAAAAACAAAAATCCACATTAATAACAATGCGGAACAGTAATTTTGCGGCCTGGAATTTGATTTAAAATTTTTAGTACTTTGAGGTCGCTGCTTCGAAATCTGATCTCCATTTTTCTTTTTTGAAAAAAAAGGAAAATGTTGAAAAAAAAAACAAAAGAAAAAAAACGTTCCTGACATACACATATTTAAAATGTTATTTTTGAATAAAAGTCGATATTCAGTTTACAATGAAACAAACCTTATTTCATTCGAAATTATGTTAAGCTAAATGTTTGTGACCAAAACTGTGATTTTTGTCGCATTTTTATTTTTTTTTTTAAATTTTTAAAGAACAAATAAGACTGTGTCGAAAATTTTCAACAAAGTCGTGACCAAATGAATCTGACACCTAATCTTAATGTTAAATTGTCGCCTCATCAGAAACAACTGTCCTACTTCCCTGACAGCTGGATTACATCCAGCGATGCACCCCTGTTCAACCTGAAGTTTTTTTCCTAGCCATTTCTGCCAGAGGCACTGCATCCCAGGATAGTGGCACTGTACATTCTCAATCGTCTCTAGCTCCTCAGCACCCTCGCATAATCTGCTGAAGTCCGGTATAGTATTGTCCCATTTACTCGTTAAAGCTCTAACAGAACAATGACCCTTCAAGAACCCTGAAAGGTTCCTTAGACCCCTCAATGCCCTAGACACAATGCAATTCGTTCTATCTATATTATAGAAATTCTGAAAATTTTTAATTTAGAATTGCAAAATGTTTTAAGAAACGTGTTTTTAAAAAGTAACAAAGTATGAATTTTTACCGTTTAGGTTCCTTTAAGTTAAACTTTTTTAAGCCTGCTTATATCCCTGGTGGTAGTTTAAGCCAAAAAATATATAAACTTTTAAAATTTGCAGTTGATCAAAATTTAGCTGAAATTCCTCTTTTTACCCACTTTTACCCACTAAATGGGAGGTTTTCGAAATCTACTTTTTGTCACATGCCGATCAGAGAGCGGCTTTGTGCGATTGCAAAAAATTCGCATTAAATCAACAACGTCAAATGCACTCATTTGTGTTCATGCAATCAAACTTTCTCAGCCACACACATCGGTGTTGTTTTAAAATTCATTCAAGTTATGCACAGCGTATTGGCTTTGCCATTCATACCATGTTTAGCATCGTTCGCCAATAATTGCTTTGATAAAAAACATATACAAAGAAAAATACACAAAAATCGTTGCTCTGACGAATACTCAGCAGTTGAAACAATTTCCATAGAAACAGATGTTGCAAAAAAGCAAAAGTGCAAAATATAACAACAACCACACAGACAATTGGTTGTGCGTAAATAATTGCCTTTGTGGTTGTTGTTATGTTTTTGCACTTTTGCTTTTTTGCAAGGGTGCAAATTGTGACGTCAACCAGTTAACCGATTAATTACTACCCGATTAACTGATCGGTTAATTTCAAATTGGCTTTTTTCGATTAACGATTAAACCGTTTAATTTCAGTCGATTAACCGATTAACCGAAGTAACAAAATTTTCAATATTTTGTAGTATTATAACATATTTTTTTGTGTTTTTAATTATTTGTTTCGTCTAATATACCAAATGTTTTTGTTTAGAAAATATTTTTTCATACAAACAGTTCAGTGATCTTCATTTTAACCGATTTTCCGCCGACCGATGACTAAAATTACAATGTTTTTTAATGCTTTTTTATCTTCTTCATCGATCAACAGGAATGTGTCGAAAAATGGTTTGAATATTTGATTGCCAACACATTTTTTTTGTTTCCCGTACTTTTTATATGTATGTGTTTAGTTATTTGTTTCTTCTCATATATTCTCATATCAGTCTTTTAACAGAATTAACCGAAACAATGAGAAGTGTTAAAAATTTTAAAAAACTAATGGCATAATGGAGTATTTTATATGTTTAGAGAAATCCTGGAAAAGGACTGAGAAATTAGATATTCATCTACAATAAGTGAAATAATTTTTTCCAAGTGAACTTTTGTCAAAACTAAAGAAAAGAATCGCTTTAATCCTAAACATTTAAACCAAATTACTTTTCTAAAAGATTATTTTATAAGATGTCCTTTAACTATTGAAATAACTAATAAAATTATCTCAGTTTATTTTTGTATACATATGTGAATATTTGGGGGTTTCACAAGGTAGCCATTAAGTCTTATGTCTTAAAATAATTACAGGAAATATATATAGTCGGCTTAATATGCAAACCGGCTAAATCCTTTTTTATGTAAATTTAGAATTTGATTCCGTGTGGTAGAGAAAGATACGCCTCGTCGACCAGCATGTAGTGTTTCTTCTTTTTAAGTCTTGAAGTGTGTAAAACTGACTGTAATTTTAATTTTCTATCAAGCTTTAAATAGGAAAAATAAAAAGTTTTTTTCTCTCCTGTAAAATGTGCTCAAAGTGAATTAGCAGGTTTGTATATTAAGCTAACGATATGACTGTTGAAAGATACCGCTTATAATTTAGATTTCTACTACGCAGTTATGACGAATCAATGAACACAGTATTACAATTTTTATTTTGTTTGAAACTTTAAATTTTGTTTAGGAAATTATGATGATATGACTTGATACCACACCTTGTGCATTAATGAATTGTTATTTTTTTGCTTGCTCGTTTTAGTTCAAGAATTGTTATGTTTCGTACCTATGTTATTGTATTTTTTTTACTTATAAACTCCAAAAAAATAAGCAATTAATGCATTTTTATATACTGAAATTACTTAATTTATAAAAAAAACTTTATTAATCGGTTAACCGATCAAAAACAAAATTAACCGATTATTAACCGATTAAACCAAAACATCGGTGAATTAATCGCGCGATTAACCGATTAAAGCAAAAGGTCGATTAAATGAATACCCTAGTGAATACCCTTACTATACAAGAAAAGAAGTTTATTTTCTAAGGTAATCCATTTCGTTTCTTAAAACAAGAAAATCCAAAAATAATTTCCTGATTTTAACTTGTTTTGTTCGTATTAAAAAAAAAACTTTCTTAAATTAAGAAACATTTTCTCATGATCACGTAGCGGTGGCTGTCATGGGTAAACACCTAGACACATTGTCTGAGCGTATGCAATCTGGAGTAGCTCCTGTGGACTGAAATCGAATTAGTACTTTTCACCGGGAAAAACATGGTGAATAACTTTAGGTTTCCAAGGCTAAATATCACAGAGCGTATGATCTGAAAAAGTGTCAAATACCTGGTCGTTATTCTCGATAGCAAACAATCTTGGAAACTTGATAAAATCACTATGGCCATATAAATCTGTAGGAGATCTGTGGGCAGGAACACTAGGGCTTATGCCCCAGTGGGGTTGATTGGATCTATGAGGCTGTGGCACTTTATTAGAAGAAATTTACTGATTGGATTGAAGAGGACATGCATTGATACAATTAGTATATTTCTTCTCATAAAGCGATAAAAGAACTGTTAGAATAAATTGTCATCTCGTATTTTTAATTTTGTAACGAACGAGTTTTGCAACTTTATATTCATTTATTTGTCATGTGATCAACATGGGTTAATTTAAGTTCTAAAGTATAAGTTAATTTTTATTTTCTTCTTTATCGAAACCCCGTTAAATTAGTAAGAGCAAAAAGCGAATACAAACAAAAGTTAAATTAATAATTTTTTTGTTTGTAAAATTGTTGATGACAAAAATTACTGTTTATTATGAGTTCCAAGTGTTTAAATCACTTACGTGTTGTTTTACACATTAATGAACCACATATTGATATTCAAAATACTACTTTCCAAGATACTAGCTTCAAATGCAATGGTAAAACTGTTTTAAAACGTAATGAAAGTAAACAAGTGTCTGCCGCACCACCATCGCCACATATACAAACTTTGCAATCCTCAAACAACAATCCAGGATGTGAAAATGTGAAGGCTGAGGTATTGGTAATAGATCATACATCTTTGCAATTGAATTTAATCACGACTGAAGATGATGATGGTCCTTTTACAAACATTTCACATAAAATGCATTTTGATCATGTTAGTCACTCTACCATTGATATGATCAAACACGAATTGGCCATAGTAATGGATGATCTTTTGCTAAAGCACAAAAATTCTTGCATAATGCGATTTGACACCAAACAAGAAATGGCCATTACCATATTCTTCGATCTGCTCATAACGTTTCTTAACAAGAGAATTTACCATCAAAAATATAAATTGCAATACATTAAATTAGAATGTGTTGACATAGCAGCGAGCTCTAAAAATGGTTTCACCGAAAAAGGCTTTACAATGAATGGTAATATAGGAGAAACTAGTGATGATGATTGCAATAACAATGACGCAACAATTAGATTATCAAGAAATGCCAAAGGTGAATTTCATTCAACGAGAGATTTGCTATTATGGCTGCTAAACGAATACGGTTTCAAATTTAATGATAGCAAAGGACATGAAAAACTACAATTTACATTTTCTATAGTTGATCATCATCAAAACCTATTCAAAGTAAAATTGTCTCTTTTCAATATCTACTTGGATTTGATGAATACTGAGGATCGCAATCACTGGCTCCATTATATGGATCACATGGGAGAGGGTTGTCAAGGTCTAGATTGCAATTTTATGCACTCTGGCTTAACAATAAGTCTGTCGGGCCACATTGAGGGTATTGCTAGTCAAAACACTCTTTTACTATTTAATGTTCCAACCGATATAAAAACGACAGTCGATACTATAGACATGTTACAAATGGCTCATAGTGTAATTAAAAACAGAAAAAGAAAACATTTGATATTAAGCAAAAGCGTCAATCTAAATCGTCGTATGTCTCAATCTACAAGTGAATGCTCAAATTGTGTTTTACCAAAACGAGGGGAAGAATTAAACAATAATCTCGACAAAAATTACAATAAAGAACGTCGTTCTTCTTTACCATTACTAATGTACCGTCATAAAAAGGGTATGTCATCATCTGCGCCATACAATATCGGACAAACAACCATAAGCAGACCCTTGTCTGACAATACTTATTCTAATAAAGATTTCAACAGACTTAGTTGTTGGTTTAGCAAAATAGATGGACGTTTTGCCAAAATGTGCCTTACACGTGAAAAATATTATAATCGTTACTTCGAATTAAAAATAAAAAGTATTTCATCGAATATCCAACTCATGTGCAAATCATTGGAATTATTATATCCCCTACAAAATGAAAATGATCTTGTCGAACTACAGAAAGATCAAATAGAATTATATGAATTATTCGAAAGCTATCATAATATTCGAACGCTATTTCGACAATTATCCGAAGAAATAAAGGGCACAGATTTTGAGGAAGTTTTAAAAATTTATTTAGAAACTAAAAAATTCGATTTAAATAACCATGCTTTAGCCCTTAAACAAAAAAATTTAGAATTGTGCCAACAAAATTTGAGATATACCTTTATAAATTTATCCAGTGATATAAAATTACAACATGAAATTTAATGTTATTATTGTGTTTTTATTGTATTGTGTCAAAGAAAGAATTTGTAATTGTTAAACTTAAACTTAAGAATAAAAAATTTTGATACTTTAAATTATATTTTTATTTATGCTACTCATATTGGAATTAAAAATTTTGAAGCTGATTAAAAAATCTTTAAAATTATTAATAACAAGTTAGAGTGCTATATACATATGTATGTATATCTTCGATACCTTCCATCGTCAGTTGGAATACTTCAGGAGTGGGCTCTATATGGGATCATAAACTATTTGCCAATCTTTATAAAAACTGTCGTCAGTATTATAATTGGATGAGGCTTAGAACTACGTATGTTAAATTATTGGCCGACCATCAGAAAATGTTATGCTTTAATTTCTAGTCATATACAACTTTATTTTAATCATCACAAAATTCTGTAGAGAGTTGATTAACAGTCCCTAAAACTATAAGGAATGGCAAAAATTCGTTTAAAATTACATGATCGGAAATTCGCTAACAGCGGCATGATAGCAAAGTCTACTATTTATTGTTAATCGTTAAAGCTGTCAAAAATCAGAAAACTTACAGGAACAGGAACGAAAAATTGCAAAATTTAATACAAGCCCAAAACCTAATTTGAGATCTCTAAATCGATTAAAAAAACAAATTGTAGGAAAATAACATAAAAAGCGTTAAAAAAATTTGCTATATTTACATCAAAATCAATGAAAAAGCCGATTTTAAATTTTGGGTTAGTAAGGGCCTTTTGCGTTTAAGGCAACGATATATTTTTGATTAAATTGGACAAAGAACATTTTAAATTAAAAAATAATTTTTATGTTAAAAATGTTATCACCAATTCCTTACTACTCTAATTTAAAACGAAATGTGAATGTGAAATGCAGAACACCAAAAATGCTGAAGTTATCCACTTTCGAGTGGATTCGGATTAAAAGAACACACCCGTATATATTCTTTATGGGGTCTGGGATGAAAATTAAATATAAAATAAAAATTAAAAAAAAAGAATTGTATGAAAAGTAAAATTTGCAGATCCAGTGATTAAAAAAGGTCAGTTAAAAAAAAAATCTAATCATACCTAACCAGATATGTTCTGACACTATCGCATTTGGGTTAGAAATCGCCTTACTTGTTTTTGCATGTTCTCTCATGTGTTTTGCTTTCGATTTGCCATATCGCCAAACCAATAATGAGATGAAGATATTTTGAAGTTGCATTCTAAAAATAAAAATGTTTATAGTAAAAGTAACCGGGAACTAAAAAGATAGACAAAATTAACCATATTATTGATCATTTCTTAATCTTCATATATTTAATAATAGTTGTAAGAAAAGTCGACTAGTCTTGCTGCAAATAAAAAGAAAACATAATTAATTTGTTATGTGTGGCTTATAGAACTCGAACGCAAAACTCGTCCAATGAACTAACATTTAAAACAAAAATAAATTTGGAAACCACACTTTAATCTCTACGGTTTCTTTGATATTTAGTTTAGTCAGTATACTTTTCCGACTTAAACTAGCCAATTATATTGTGAGTTTAATCCACAATAGCAAACGTTATGCGAGTGTCCGAACATACTTGAATAATTTTTTCGTAAAAATAATGTACAAAATTTTTACGTTTAATATTGTCTATATTTTATTAATTGAATATGTATGTATAATTTTAGTTCGATTACATTGAAACATTTTTTTATAAAAATTCGATAAACAAATATGTATTTATGTAGTTGAACACTTTTGAAGATTTTTTTAATAAAATTAAATATCTACTTGTATATAGAAAATTTATTTAAAAAATATATGTAAGTATGTATGAAAAATGCATTAAAACGTGTAAAAAACAAATTCCTTAATTATCTCTCTTCCGCTTTGTCATACCTTTTCAAGGTTTTTGGGTGGTTTTAGTGATGCCATCAAGGAGTGATTATGACACATATCGTCAAGATACAAATATAAAATATACAACATAACATAGTACGTACTAATTTACAGTAAATATTGAAACCAATAAAAAGATGACAAAATGACAGTTGTGAATAAATACGCCCGATTAACGCCGCCTCTGCAAACATCGCTACCGTATTTCATTCGCTTATGTTACCACCATTACTGTGAGTCATATTATGTTGCGATGGTCCATGTTGTTGATTATGATGTTGACCTGTATTCGATGCGGCTGCAAATGATGACGAAGATGCTGGTGCCGAAGATGATGAAGCTGTGGCTGCTGATGACGATTGTTGCAACGATTGATTAAGTAAAGCTAGATTGCTAGCTTTCATGCGGGCTATAGTGGTATTTGCCACCCCTCCAAAAGCTGAGAGACATGGTGACATAGAAGGCGTTGAGCAGAGGCTATTACTGATCTCACACTGGTCAAGTAGGCGGAGTAGCTCGTTGGTGTCGGGTCCGCCCTTGATTTTCTGTGCCTGGCTTTCATCTTTTTTGGAAAATAAGGACAATGCGGTTGTAAGATCCCACATTTGTATGTTTCCATTGCAATGGCCCGTTAGTATAAAACGAGAACCCATACGTGAGCTTACCTCACATTCATGTACACAAAAGGATGTTATCGATGATCCATCTACGGACTTGATCACACAAACCCGTTCACCATTCGAAGCTAAACGAACATAAAGTTGGTCGGTTTCCGGAACAACTTTTTGAACAAATATCTGTTCATCATAATCACCATATGGACCAAAATCATTACCAGCTACATAACTATAATTCGATTCTGTAGCTTCCAACGACACAATTTTAAAAGATGCCTCTGGTGTTGAACCAGGCTGTGTTGACAACATGCCGCGAAATCTGGTTAGACTCCAAGTCCGTACATGATGATATTCACTGCACACTGATACTAAATATTTTTCAGAGAGCATAACTTTTGTTACAGGACTTTGGTGGACTGTAAAAGTTTCAAAAAGATGTGGACCATGTCCTGCAGTCTCAGGATGTTGTACAATAATACGGACGGCACCACTCTTTGTTCCATACGCAATTTCAATCCAATTACCACTTATACCTATAGTAGAAACCAGGATAAAATTTAATAAATGTGTAACAAGAACCATTGTTAAAAATGAGCTACTTACTTGAAGTTTTTGGTGTTAAATAAACCGAAATTGCAGTTATGGGATCTAAATTGGGATCTTTATATAGTTCAGTAACCAAAAGATCATTGTCCTTCATACGTAAGGGAAACTTTTGCATATCTGAAAAATAAATATAATAAAAATAAATATATATAATATACTTTCTTTCAACATAAATGTTTATTATGTTTTAAATAAACAGACTGAGCTGTATTTGAATTCAACTTACCAATATAATAAATGGACCCATTATTACAACCCAATAGTAAAAACGAACCGGCTGAATCAAAGGATAATACTGGTACCAAATCTTGTATTTGCCAGTGTTGAGTCATAGCATGCCAAACGCCAATTTTACCAGACGATGACAAAGCTACCAATTGGCTACCAATAAAAAATAAATACTCTACTCGTACATTCAAATTAAATGTACCAATATCAGTTTTATTCCCTCCCTCATGGATACTCCATAAACGTATCTGACTGCCATAAGATATGGCCACCATCTTACTAGGTATTGGCTCAGCCGTAGACATATTTACTTTTGAGTTTATAGCAATCCGTTCGATTGTGGAGTCTATGTAGGGAGAGGTGAAAACTATTTGCCAGCCATTGGAATCTTTGACACGATAGCAGGCAACAAAATGAGCATAAGCTACGGCAAACCAGTTTTGATGTGCTTTAATGATTTGTACACGCAATGGGTCAACCCAATTCGAACCAAGAGTGGGCGAAAACACTAGGCCGACATCGTTACGTATTAATTTATTTAGATCGGCGGAAGAATTTCGAGAATGGCGCATAAAATCTAGAGAAGAATTTCGAGAATGATCAGCGCGATTATTTGTGGACCAGCAACGACCGTCTTGTGAAGTCGAACTGCCACGTCCCAAACGTAAATCCCACGAAGAATTTCGTGAATGAGAGCTATGACGATTAGAGACCACATTTGAAGGCTCCGGTACGCGAACCATAGATCCCGGCCGTGCATTTGAACTTGTCGATGTAATACCCGAAGAAGTTGAGGGTAAACACTGCTCCAGTGGCACAGGGATAGCATTATTGCGCGAAATATTAGTGTCTAGAGAAGAGCACCCCTGTTGCTGATTAACAATAATACTATCATTAGGCGGTATCGAAGGAGCTGGCAAGAAGCCGTAAAACAAAACATCCCCACATGAGGAATGATTTAAATCTTCGCACAATGCTAAACGCTTTACCAATGGTGTCAAACCATAATATTCCGATTCATGACGCAAAGCTCGTATTTCACAGTTTTTTATATCGATTTCCTTTGTTCGCAAATAATTTAAAATACTAGAGAACAATGAGGGATCTCTGTCTATGAAAATTGCTCCCGTCTCATCTCTAAGGCTAGATATGCGGCCACTAAGCAAGGCTGTGAAAAATGTATCCGGTATCCAGGTGAGTGTCTGACGTGATGTGGAAAATCTATAATTTTAATTAGATAAGAAAACAAAAATAAAAGCACAAATTTTTATTTTTGTTTGGAATGAGACCATTATGTCAAATCAATGTAAAAAGCTCCAAGCAAAAAATAATATACTTAAAATAAACAAACAAGATTTGTTATGATTAGTGTTGAAAAACACCAAAAATTACTCCACTTTAATCAACGTATTAAAAAATTAGTAATACTATGTAGTTACTAAAACTAAATAAATCGCAGGTTATGCATACCTCTGACCCCCTACATTTAGATTAACCAAATCACCACTATGAGCAAAGTAAGACATTTCTTTCTAAGCTCTCCCCTTTTTTGTGGCTTCTGTAAGGGGTCTGCTTTGATATACTCGAATCAGCTCTACTCTGCCACGTTTGTATTGTTTTGTTTATTCCGACAATTGTTCAATTATCTTATTCAAGCTCTAATATACAAATGAATTTTATTTAAATAAATTTTATGACTAAACATTTAACTTTCAGTATTTAATTGTAATATTCCACATAAGAAAATTTAATCAATTAATTGGGTATTCCTACGTTGTTGCATTTTACTAGACTACATAAATAGTGTGTTACCAGATATTACGTTTTACTGTCAGGGGTAGAAAAAATTTTTTTGAAATTGTCAAAGCCATAATAACTGCCCGTCTACAATTGACATGATTTGCTGTTAAGGTAGAAGTACATAACACGCGTTAATTCGTCGACGTTTGTCGTGCGTTTAAAAACTTTATCGCATGAAAAATTGCAAGTTAGACAACGCGCGTTACAAAAGCCATTACTGTCAGCTGTTTTTTATTTGTTTACTCATGTGTGCATTGAAAACGGATTCGAAAGTATATCAAAATTTTTTTATTTTATTGAATTTATTCTCTTTATATAAATATTGTAAGTTTTTTAAGCTCTTCAATAAGTTGTTCTTTCATGATTCACAAATTAGTTAAATTATTATTTTTATTGTCAGCTGATTACTTGTCAAAAATACACAACGCGTCAAAAAGTTCAAAGTTAACCAACTTCCTTGCGCAAACGCGTCAAAATATTTTGCATGTAGCTTGTTCTATGAAAATACACTAGTTTAACTTTTTTTTGACAGAAGTCTACAGAGCGCGCGCACTAACGCGTGTTATGTACTACTACCTTTATAGCTCGATGTAACCTTGCAGCCACATATGCTTGTCAAAATTTACATAAATTGAAAGCTGTGACGTATGCTGCACTCAATTTGTAAGCAATTTACTTCCATGATGTCAAGAACAACACAATTTATAAAGACAAACCTCTAATGTAGAATTGAAAATAGTTTTGCTTCAACTGAAAATTTTTAAATTTTTAGTAAATACAATATTGTTGAGCCCTGAGGTTGCACAGTCTCGCAAAGACTGTCGTAGGTTATTCAATGTGGCTAAGCGTCTGGGAAACTGGGCGGAATAAAATCGGCATTGAATAGGTTTAAGAATTTGGTTAGATCGGCGGAAAGGAATGCCTGGAGGAACTTCTGCAGCGGCGTGTAAGGCTCCTCGGAGACAAGCCGATTGGGCAAAATAATGGCTTCTTGCCCGGCTGTCCCAAGCTATATTCAGAAAGCTGATGGTAGCTGGACTACGAATAGTCAGGAGACGCTGGAGGTGTTAATTGACACACACTTTCCTGACAATTCCCTTCCAACACCCTGGAGGTGCTATGATAGGCTCAATTGGGCGATAAGAAGCTTTGACTGCTTTAGGGCACCTGGTCTGGACGGTATCATTCTGTCCGACCTTCAAAATAATGCGGACCTTCTAATTCCTTGGCTGTCCGCTATTTACACGGAATGTACTAGTTTCTTGTACGTTCCCACCCGATGGACTACGTGCGAAAGCATCCCACACCAAGCCTAAGGACTACAGACCAATCAGCCTGTCGTCATTTCTTCCCAAGACCCTTGAGAGGGTCATTGGTATTCATCTGAGGATGTCTATTCCCAGACATTTGCTCTATTCATCGCAGCATGCCTACACCAAGGGAAAGTCTGTAGAGATGGCGCTTCACTAACTGGTTACATTGAGAAATCCCTTAAATTTCGGGAATACTCGCTTGTGGCCTTTCTGGACATTGAGGGAGCTTTCAATAATATAAGATCCAACTCCATCTTGGAGTCAATAAGGGAGTTGGGTGTTGACGATGTAATTTGTGGATTTATTGTTAATCTACTCGACTGTAGGATCATTGAATCCACGATGGGTGATACCAATGTTTGCAGATTTGTGCACAGGGGTACCCCACAAGGTGAGGTTCTGTCCCCTCTACTATGGAACTTGACGATGAACACTTTGTTGGGTCAGTTCGACAGATTAGAGATAAAAACCGTCACGTATGCGGATGACGTGGCGGTTGCGGTCGCGGGGAAACACCTGGACACACTGTCCCATTGTATGGAATCTGCATTACAGATTCTAAGCTCTTGGAGCATTTCCTGTGGACTTGGTGTCAATCCACAGAAAACTGAGTTGGTACTCTTTACCAGGAAGTACAAGGTTGGCAACTTTGGGCTTCCTAGGCTAAACGGCACGGAGCTGAGGCTCTCGAACAGTGCCAAATATTTGGGCGTAATTCTCGATAGCAAACTATCATGAGAACTCAACGTTCGGACGAGAGTTGATAGGGCTATTGTGGCCTTATACAAGAGATCCTTGGGCAGGAGCTGGGGCCTGGGCCCCAGGGGCGTCGAATGGATCTTTGAGGCGGTGGTAAAACCGATTCTCTTCTATGTGGTCATAGTGTGGTGGCCTGCCATAGAAAGGGGACGGTACTGCAGGATGCTTGAAAAAGTATATAGGGTGACTGCGCTGATGATCACGGGATCATCGTAGTTCTTATTTTATTGTATAGTAACATATTGAATGGACCAGAGCAGAGTTAACAAACTATCAGGATTTAAAAAAGGCAGAACAATACGACCAGGCATGGGCTTTAATCGATCTCTATATAAAGAGCCATCTTCAAACTCTATTGCCAATAAATCCGAGTGTAGCAAATGATTCTGAGACAGCTGTAGTAAATAAGATAGTAGAAACTGTAATAAACTCACCGATGATCTCAATACCAATACAGTCCTTAGAGCTAGTAACAGAAAAATTTATGTTATTAGAGACATCATTGGCATCATTAATGACTACCGTTTCTCAATCGATAGCAGCACCCGGTGTACAGAATGTCTTAGAGAGGCAGACCCCCGAAAACCAAACAAGTCCTCAAGAGGGACCCCAACCTCAGCCAAGACAGCCCCTATCACTTGATTTCTAAAGGTGTGATCATTTTGTCACACTCACATCACTCGGTATTTATCTACATACTATTGAGTTTTAATGAATCATATTATTATTTAATTGTAAACTGACACCAATATTAGTCGTAAGAACATTAACCAGTTGAATAAAATGAAATAAAAAAAAAAAAATAAACCCAGGTGATAACTTATTTTTAGCTTATTTTTAGAGAGTTGGGTGTTGACGATGTAATTTGTGGATTTATTGTTAATCTACTCGACTGTAGGATCATTGAATCCACGATGGGTGCTACCAATGTTTGCAGATTTGTGCACAGGGGTACCCCACAAGGTGAGGTTCTGTCCCCTCTACTATGGAACTTGACGATGAACACTTTGTTGGGTCAGTTCGACAGATTAGAGATAAAAACCGTCACGTATGCGGATGACGTGGCGGTTGCGGTCGCGGGGAAACACCTGGACACACTGTCCCATTGTATGGAATCTGCATTACAGATTCTAAGCTCTTGGAGCATTTCCTGTGGACTTGGTGTCAATCCACAGAAAACTGAGTTGGTACTCTTTACCAGGAAGTACAAGCTTGGCAACTTTGGGCTTCCTAGGCTAAACGGCACGGAGCTGAGGCTCTCGAACAGTGCCAAATATTTGGGCGTAATTCTCGATAGCAAACTATCATGAGAACTCAACGTTCGGACGAGGGTTGATAGGGCTATTGTGGCCTTATACAAGAGATCCTTGGGCAGGAGCTGGGGCCTGGGCCCCAGGGGCGTCGAATGGATCTTTGAGGCGGTGGTAAAACCGATTCTCTTCTATGTGGTCATAGTGTGGTGGCCTGCCATAGAAAGGGGACGGTACTGCAGGATGCTTGAAAAAGTATATAGGGTGACTGCGCTGATGATCACGGGATCATCGTAGTTCTTATTTTATTGTATAGTAACATATTGAATGGACCAGAGCAGAGTTAACAAACTATCAGGATTTAAAAAAGGCAGAACAATACGACCAGGCATGGGCTTTAATCGATCTCTATATAAAGAGCCATCTTCAAACTCTATTGCCAATAAATCCGAGTGTAGCAAATGATTCTGAGACAGCTGTAGTAAATAAGATAGTAGAAACTGTAATAAACTCACCGATGATCTCAATACCAATACAGTCCTTAGAGCTAGTAACAGAAAAATTTATGTTATTAGAGACATCATTGGCATCATTAATGACTACCGTTTCTCAATCGATAGCAGCACCCGGTGTACAGAATGTCTTAGAGAGGCAGACCCCCGAAAACCAAACAAGTCCTCAAGAGGGACCCCAACCTCAGCCAAGACAGCCCCTATCACTTGATTTCTAAAGGTGTGATCATTTTGTCACACTCACATCACTCGGTATTTATCTACATACTATTGAGTTTTAATGAATCATATTATTATTTAATTGTAAACTGACACCAATATTAGTCGTAAGAACATTAACCAGTTGAATAAAATGAAATAAAAAAAAAAATAAACCCAGGTGATAACTTATTTTTAGCTTTATGATTGTTGGATGTCAACATTTGTTTATTATTTTTGTTTACATTTGAGTTGGAAAATTTCAGCAGGCATGAAAAAAAATTCAATAGAAAATAAATAAAAAAAAAACTTAATTCTTAAACCGTGCGTTTTGCGTTGTCACCCCGCATTGGTTAATGGTTCGGCGTCGTATAACTGTACTATTAATGTTAACTTTTATTTTTTCATTACCGTACGGCCCTCTCAAGGCGAATTGACTAGAAGGTGAGGTCAACTCTACAACAACACTGCTTCTGTGGTCGCAAGGTATATTTACACAAGGTAGACTCATTTGGGAGTGTATACATGCTGCTCTATAAAAGGAACGGAGTTGTCAAAATTGTCTTCATATAAAAAAAAACAATTTAACGCACACATGTACAAATTTTTTCTCATATACACGAAATTTGACGTTAAGCTTCCAGCTAGGGGTAATCAGCTGACAAACATATGGGCCAACGAGTTTACCTTGTGTAAATATACCTTGTGTGGTCGGGTTGTCAAAAATATTGCTAGTAAAAAAAGTAGGTCACTTTTTTTTTAGACAAGCCGGGAAACTGGCGCTTTTACCTAATTCGGGTACGCTGAATCCAATACCGGTTCAAAAACGGTTCAGTTTACTGAAATTACTATAAAAAAAACGAAAATCGCAATAAAATTTCCTTTAAACGTTAATTTTTTTTTAACATGCGCAATCGTTTTAGAAACATAATTTTTTTTTTTTGGCAACAAAAATGATTTTTTAGCAACATTTCGAAATTTTTGTTTGTTAAAATCTATAATAAATTACAGATATGTTTCTAATTTTTTCCAGGCATATAAAAAACAAAGCTTCAAACAAAACAAGCTATATATTATAAATGATTAAAATCTGTTAAGAACTTTTGATTTTATTCACAAAAGTCGAAAATTTTTAATTAATTTAAATATTTCATAAAACGCAAAATTTGTATGTTAGCCCCCTTAAGAAGTGGTGATAAGGGGCAAGTATGTCTCGAGAAATTGTTAAGGCGACTCCTTGGCTGTTATGGTACGTTTTCTTCAATATATTTCTAGTCTGTATTAAACATTTTGTATGGGAGCCCCCTTAAAGGCGCCCGTACACGACATGTATTTGTCATCTGACATGTCAAATTTTCAAGTCACATGTAATTGTGCATGTCTGTCAAAATTGCTGTTTTACATAAGGTTTATAATATTTGGTCACAAACGTACATGTAATTTGCTTCTGACATTGTCTCTGTTTTTTTTTCGCATTGTTATTGCAGAAACCAAAGTAGTTCTCGGTTTCAAAATAGCTTGCTGCCGCCACGAAAATATTTATTTGCGCCGTAAAATAATTTAGCCATCTTAACAATTTTTCTTTTATTTTAAAGATACCAATTTAGAATTTTATAATTAAACGGTTTTTATGTTTATATTTACATAAATTCTATTCAATGGTGAGATGAGCATACATATCTTGGTATTGTTAAATATTAACTTCAGCCGGCTAATGATTCCGTCAATAGTTGACGCCGCTGCCAGTTTCTTCCCGGCATAGATTTCTGATGTCAGATGGTTTGTCAGAAGAAAATAGAGCACGCTCTAACCCTGCGGCCACATGTTCAAGTTGTTCTTGATAGTCTTTTACATATACTGCTTGTCAAAATTTACATAAATTGAAAGCTGTAACGTAGGCTGCACTCAATTTGTAAGCAATTTACTTCCAAGATGTCAACAACAACAGAGACAAACTTGTAGTCAGCTGTTAAATTGAAAGTAAATTGCCAAACAAATGGAAAGGTGAAATTGAAAGCCATCTCGTGGTCAATTTAAAAAGTGTGAGTGTGTTAGTAAAAAACTGAGAGTGAATTGCAAATTGAAAGGCAAAACTTGATCGTGTGGCCACCAAGTAATTGAAATTTTGTCAGATGACTTTGCGTCTGACTTTTACAGAAGCAAAGTTAAAATGGTAACACACGACATGTATGTGTTTTGCATTGGGAAATTTGACATGTCAGATGACAAAAACATGTCGTCTATATGCTCCTTAAGGAATGGACATTTTACTTCAAATTAAATTATTTAAATTAAATCGGTTCACAGTTGCTCAAAGCTCCCGTCTTAACTAGCTTTAAATTCATTTTAAATGTTAACATTTGTTAACAATTTAGCGACCGTACCGAAAATCCCTTTAAGACAAAAACCCATATGGATGTTAATATCTAGATAATATTCGGCGCAAACATCTCTTTTTATACCCTTCACCGAAGGTAAAAGGGTATATATAACTTTGTCATTCCGTTTGTAATTTCTACAATATTGATCCTACACCCTATAAAGTAGATATATTCTGGGTCCTTATGAAAAGCGAAGTTCAAATCCGTCTGACCGTCTGTCCGTCTGTCTGTTGAAATGGGGTTTCCGAAGCCCCCAGATATGATGGGGACTTGGTTGGGGTATCTTTATGTCAGGTATTCTTATTATAATTTTGCTATTGAAATTCAGCCAGATCGGTCCACAAATGGCTGAGATATGAGCAAAAAATCACGACTACCTCTAATTTTTTCCAAAAATCCCTTGTGTTTGTTGTATTTTTATTACTTTTTGCTGTATATATGGGGAACGGCAAAAGCCAAAGTTACCAAATTAGGTACACACATTAAGGTTGCCAATACACACCATCCTACAAAATGTGGGCGGGATTGGAGAAGTGGGCGTGGTACCTCCCGTACAAAAAAAAATTAAAAATTGTATAAAAACCTAATTTTAAGGCTGCCATATGTCCTATGGATATGACTTATATACCAAAATATCGGATTTAGTAGAACATATTTTACATAAAACTCGGGAAAATCGGTTCAGACACAAAAAAGTTATGACCAAAATTAATTTTTTTTTTTTAAATACCCACTTTCGGGAGCCATAGATCTCCCCGAGTCCAAGCTTTATAACTAAAGTAAACGGTAAATTTCTTCTTTAACACGTCGGTATATAAATCTGCCAAATCGGTTAAAAAATGGCTGAGTTATGAGCAAAAAACCACGACTACCTCTATTTTTTTAAAAAATCCATTGTTGTTGTTGTATTTTTATTACTTTTTGCTGTATATCTGGTGAACGGAAAAAGCCAAAGTTTCCAAATTAGGTACACACAATTAGGTTGTCAATACACACCATCCTACAAAATGTGGGCGGGATTGGAGAAGTGGGCGTGGTACCTCCCGTAGAAAAAATATCAAAAACTTCATAAAAACCTGAATTTGTGCACTGCTATATGACCGATGGTTACACCTTATATATCAAAAGACCGGAAATCTTCAGTAGAAAATATTTTCTGAAAATTTCGGAAAAATCGGTTCAGATGCAAAAAAGTTATGGCCAAAATAAAATTTTTTTTATTAAAATACCCATTTTCGGGAATCATAGATCTTCCCGAGTCCAAACTTTTTAAGTCAAGTAAATGGTAAATTTCTTCCTAAGCACGTCGGTATTTAAATCTTTCAAATCGGTTTAAAAATGGCTAAGTTATGATCAAAATACTGCAATCCCAAAAATTATTTTTTTTATACCCTTCACCGATGGTAAAAGGGTATATATAACTTTGTCATTCCGTTTGTAATTTCTACAATATTGATCCTACACCCTATAAAGTAGATATATTCTGGGTCCTTATGAAAAGCGAAGTTCAAATCCGGTTGTCCATTTTACAAGAAAATACAATATAATAGTCTGGTAGTGTATTAAGTCATTTCTGAAAAATTGAAGGAATAGAACTATTACAAAAAAGCTTTATAAAATACATAACTGAAATTTAGCTCATAGAATAAATTCGAAAAAATAAAAAATGTTGAATATAATATAAAGTAACCTTCGGAAGGAAATAATTCCCAGTTTCTATTTGTTAAAATAGTTGAGTTAAATACATTCAATTTATAAAGTAACACTATCCAGTGAGACACAAAGAATGCTGACGAAGGCCGTAGCGGGCCAGAAAATGCATTACATTCTGCTGGTGTCTAATAATTGTAAATTTTTCTGTACATAAAATATACCTCATTGCTTTCCAAAGGAAAGCTAAGGTAAAATGTAACAAGAAAATACTATATAATAGTCTGGTAGTGTATTAAGTAATTTCTGAAAAATTGAAGGAATATAACTATTACAAAAAAGCTTTATAAAATACATAACTGAAATTTAGCTCATAGAATAAATTCGAAAAAATAAAAAATGTTGAATATAGCAAAAACGTAATCTACATAAAATTCTCCGAAGAAACCATTTGTCTAAAATCAAACCCTTATCCGCACCTCTTGACTTGAACATTTTTTTTACTTGGGTGAATACTTTTTTTAATGTATGTAAATAAATTGTGAGTGTAGAAAAGTATAAAGTGCAAAAGAACTACCTTACTAAACAATTTTATTCAGAAAATTCGATTTCTTTTTGGAAAAAGCTATTTTTTCAAACATTTATTTTTTTTGGCCAAGGCAGGCATATACATTTTCAAGTCGAGAGGCGCGGATTACGATTTAATTTTAGATACATGGTTTCTTCGGAGAATTTTATGTAGCTTACGTTTTTGCTATACGATTAAAAAAAATCGACCCGCCCTAATATGTATACCAAAAATCCAAATTTCTTTAAAAACCGTATTTTAAATTACAAAAATTACTTTGCTACCTTTAGCAGTTTAAAATTACCCTAAAAAAGGTAATCACCGTACGGTTAACATCACTGAACTGTATCGAGTTACAGTTTTTGCGGTTTCAACATTAACTATTTAGTATAGGTATTCAATCGTTTTTTACCTCAATTTTTTAATGTGACTGGTGGAGAACCATATATAACTCAGAGTACCAAGAAATAGCTAAGATGTTTACTGGTGGAGACCAAAATACTCTGGAGCGGATTCTGGAAGATCTCGCCTTCCTTTACGAAGGTTTAGGTTGAACGAGGACTTTGTGGTTGAGGCTCCAAAAATTGTGTGATACCCTGGCATTATAACTTAAATAGTTCGCCAACAAATTTTAATTTAAAGGAAAATCCAAAAAAAAAATATAATTTTTAAATAGTCCTATTCCTTCAATTTTTCAGAAATGACTTTGTACACTACCAGACTATTATATTGTATGTATGTATGTATATGTAATGTATAAAGTCATTTCTGAAAAATTGAAGGAATATGACTATTACAAAAAAACTTTATAAAAAAATACATACATAACTGAAATTTAGCTCATAGAATAAATTCGAAAAATAAAAAATGTTGAATATAATATAAAGTAACCTTCGGAAGGAAATAATTCCCAGTTTAAAATTTTTAAATTAATTCTACACACAGTCTCAAAGCTTTTTGGGCAAATGATTGTTTTGTAACTCCCTTCAATTTCTCGGCGGAAAGAATCTATGTTTAAGCTTTTACCAATTCTTTTTGCCTTCTTTAAGGGATTAGGAGCTATTAAAACTACTAATTCCCATACCGCATGCCCGGAGCCATATTTAACACACTGATGACCCATTAGAGTCATAGCTTTTTTAATTTAACGTTCTGGGGATTGACCTTCAGCATCCGGTTTACCCTCGGCTATGGCTTTAATGGTAATGTATAACACTTCTATGTATCTCTAAAAAGAGTGGGTTTTCAATTCAGATAAACTGTTGTAGGCATTCATGGCATCTTTAACATGTTTTGTGTCTACGGAAACCACCATTATGTTTTCCAAATTTTCCAGTTAATGTAATTGTATTTCAATGACTTTGCCTAAATATTATAGGCTCTTTGTTTATCACGTTGTATTTGTATTTTCATGAATTCTTTAAAAAAAAAATTTTAAAAACATATATAGTATACAGTACTTTTGCTTATAGTCACATCCTTTAGTTGCAGACAAAACGTGGACTTTATCGCTAATGTGACTATAAGACTAATTCACATAAATGCCATTATGAGGCATATAACCGGATTAGAATATAATCAAGTTATGTGAATATTGAGTATCGGTCATGTTCTGACAATCGCACGATTTGATATCGCAAAACGCCAGATTTTTTTGCTTTCGATCTGAGTGTTTCTTTCGATCTGCCATAGTTTTTTTTTAATATTCTAGTTCCCTTAAGCATACTATTGCAATTTAAAGTCGCCAAACTTCTTGCGTTTGCGATTTACAGAATACATGTTTTCGGTTAATTGAGCCCCGCTTTATTGAGTTTCCCATTTTATTGCACTAAAAATCGTGGAACGAAATCATTCAGTATAACTGTCTATGTAAAAATACCCGTTTAGTTGAGTTCCGTTTAATTGCGTCACCCGCTGAATTATTTCGCAAAATAAGACCGCATTTCGAAAAACAAGAGCAAATGTTTCGGTCTACTTAATGTGTTTTTGCTCCACATACGTAAAAAAATAATTTTTAGGCAAGAAAGTCATGTTTCTGTTATATAAATAAATGTTATATAAAATAAATAAAGAAATGAGTTTTATTTTCTATCTTCACTTGGATGTTTCGCTTTATTGCACATCTTGTTCAATTAAGCGATTTTCGTTTTAATTGCGTCGGCGATTCAATTAACCGAGTACTGCATTTTTAGAAACTCAATTAAGCGGAAATAACTGTACCTATTTTGCAATTTCAAGTCAGAATCACAAATATTAAGCGTTTTGCGATTGTCAGAACATGCCCATAAAAAAAAATTCATATAAATTACACCGAGTCTTATAGTTTTGCAACAGAGTTGTTAAAAAAGTTAAAATAATAACAAGATATTTCATAACTGATACAAAAGGCAAAAACTAATTTTTTACGAGTAAAGAGTTGATGACAAAAATTAAACGATTAAATTCTTTCTTTCTTTGGATGGATTGTGTTTTCGAAAACAAAAAAGAACTAAGTAAATATTGCCCATGTGACTATAACGCCATTAATTTGCTTTACTTTTCCCTTGGATGACTGTTGATAGATGGCATATATGGCAAATGTGCTTATATCGCTAAATGGACTATAGCGTTAATAATTTATATTAAATTAACTTATAGCTAGGCTTGCCAGATATGAAATCCATAAAAACAGTACATCGAAAAAAACGGCAGTACATTAATGTAAAAAGAAGTACAACTTTTTTCATTTTATTAACTTAAAATTTAGTACATAAAATAAATAATAATAATTTAGTACATAAAATAATAATTAATGCAACTAAAAACAAAATATATAAAATTCAATGCAGAGCATAAAGAATACAAAATAATAGCTGCCGTAGTCAAAAAAAAAAAAAGTTTGAAATGTGTTTTAAGGCAAAATTTTCATACAAATTTTTCTTAAAATACAATTCAAATCTATTTTAATTTTTTATGAATACGGCAGTAGATCTTTAATATTAAGTTTTAAGTATTTATGCAGTGAAATCTTTTAATAGTCAGATGTTTCAAATTAAATGCTTAAAACAAAAAAGCTTTGTTCATTTTAATTTTGTAAAATAATAATATTAATTTTCATTTCAATATCACGTGTTAGTTAAATTATTCTAATTAAACAATTTAGTTATTGTAAATTTAAAAAATTACAAATATTTATTACTGTTTTCTGTACTTCGTAAAATTCTGATTAATAAACGCTTGTTAACTTTAATAATCGTTTATGAATACGAGGAAAGTGTATTTAAAATTAGTTTTTATTAAGAATTCACTCTTGAGGTTTTTAATTAAAAGTTAACTTCGCTCCTTTCTCCAAAAAGAAAACATTGAACTAAAAAATTTTTCAGTTGTTTGAATGAGGAACTGAAAATACGAATATTTTCGAAAATTCTTTTTAAATTTTTTTTAGCAAAAGTTCAAGGCAATTTATTTTTAGAAAATAATTTAATTATTACTCTGAAATGTTTAAATTAAGATGTTCATCCTGTTCATTGTTGCAGCTGTTGCAAATTTGTATGTTCGATTATGAATTCATGAAATTTTTGATTCTGTTGTTGTTTAACTTTTTCGCAAAGTTGCTTTACTATCTGGAACATGTCAATTAATTTTAGGTTGCCATTATCCTCTAATTTCTTTTAAAAGGCATAATATAGTACATATTTCTTATGTTTTGTACAAAGCCAAGGTTTGCTTCAGCAAGTTCATTTAAAAAAAAATTAGCTTAAAACAGGTGAACAACAGTTTTGGGACCACAAGTTAGCTTTTACGGCTAGATAGTTTTTTAAAATCTTTAAACTACATGCGCCATCGAGTTGGTACATACATAACGCAGCATTTTAAAACATTTAAAATCGCAAAATTCAAACATTTCTTTGCAAGTTAGACAGTTCGTATATTTCAGGAGCGTGCTCTATATGATATCTAGATATTATTAATTAAAAAAAATTAATTTAATTAAAAAGAAAAACGGCGTCAGCATTAACATTGGCCGCGATTTAGACCTATATTAAATTATTGACCGGCAATCAGAAAGTTGTATGCTTTTTTTTAAATTTGAACTAGAAATTTGAGTAAAATATAATGATTCGTAACAGTTTTAAATGATTTTCAGGAGGGGAATTTGTATTGGACCCATGGTAAATTATGCACCAATCATCCCAAAATTCTGTAGAATTAATTTCAAAACAGCAGTGATATGTATTTAACAGTGTGATTGTAAAATTTAGTACTGCAAAAATGCATACATGCCGTGTAAGAGAAAACAAATTTGATTTTGTAAATCTGTAATGCTCGAATTTTCAGTGTAAATTATTATTTCTGTTTGTGACTATTATTCGTGTTTTTTATATATTTTCTTAATAAAAATTCGTAATTTTGCTACGACATATAGTTTACAAATGTTTATCATAAAGGATGCATTTTATTTAATTCATTCGCAGCATAATGAATTCTGGAATCATATATTATACAAGATATCGAGGCATAACCGCAAAAAAAACTTAAGTAACACCATTTTCCATTTTCGTTTTTTTTAAATAAACGACTTTATTGGCAACACTTGCATCATCTCCTAAAATGTCATGGTCACATAAGAATCCGTTACGATTTTATAGCAAAAACAATTTTATCTCAAGCGACAATATTCATACAAAATTTTTATGAAATAAAATTAAAAAAACCCTCTCCTGTAAAATTTTGTTTTTGTCACTTAAGCTTTTTTTGCGGTTATGACTCGATATGTATAACATTCTAATTCTTAAATTACATGTCGTTTAAAACCAACTTAAGCAGTTAATTTAAAAATTTTAATGCAATATTAATATAATGCAGTGCGCCCATGTACGATAGGTATCATTGCTGTTTAACCCTAAATACATATTGTTACGTTACTGCCTTTCAATAACGTTTTGGTTTATTTCCTTTATAATAAACCGTTTCGAGTTCTTTTATTGCAATTCAAATAAAACAAATAAACACAATCAACTTTAATGTATAACACTTATTTATTAAGAGCTTAGTCACTTTAACAACCGAAATTTACAGCTTTTATTTACAACTCACTATTGTAATCAACACACTTCAATGTTTATAGTAAACTTGACAAAGTCTGAACTAATAGTGTTTTTTGATGCTAGCCGCCGCAAGTATTTTTACTGTAATTCAGCCATCTAGAACATTCGAAATGTTTCTCGAAGGTCCGAGGCTTTACTTATTCACCACTCTATCGTCTATTATGATTAATGGCGGCACTTATGTTTGCATAATTTCACCACTTATACTAAAGCTTTTTTAACGGTCATTTCTAGGGCTTTCTGCACATTGGGATTGAAGTGTACTAAATTATAACAACACTCGCAAAACTGCTCTGAGTGGAGAAGCAGCTCGCGCTTTTTGTCATTATTTCTTAAGGGCAAACAGGTCGTTTTTGTTTGTCTGCTTTTGTTGCGTTTTGCGTTGTCACCCCGCATTGGTTAGTGTTTCGGCGTCGTATAACTGTACCGAGTTACAGTTTTTGCGGTATCTGCATTAACTATATGCAATCGTTTTTAACCTCAATTTGAGGTTTTGTCTGGTGGAGAACCATTAATAACCCATGTGACTGGTGGAGAACCAATATAACTCAGACGTTTTACTGGTGGAGTACCAAGGAAATAACTCAGACGTTTTACTGTGGAGACAAGATATACTCTGGAGCTTATTCTGGAAGCTCTTCGCCTTCCTATACGAAGGTCTAGGTCGATCGAGGACTTGTGGATGAGGCTCCAACAAACCGTGTGATACCCTGGCAATATAACTCTAGATAGTTAGCCAAAAACTTTTAGTGCTTAAGCAAAGTCAAAAAAAAAAATTATAACAATTTTTAATAACAATGTAAACTAATAAAATTACTTATGAATACAAAACAACTAATAAATATAAGATAAATATGTACATAAATTCATCTAATTCTTAACCAATAATTACAACTAATTCTTAACTAAAGTTACTTTCGTAACAATATATAACTTTTAAGCTTTCCCCTTTAAACCTAACCATTCAGCGAGCATATTTTGTGCGTATAATATCGGGTGCAAATATATATAATTTTTTTTTCTAAGCCATACGTATCTTTAGCATGGACTTTGTTAGTAAATAATAAAGCCATGCACAAAAGCGTTTGAATGCCGTTGCAAGACATTTATTTGTTTTTTCAATACTGATTGTCGATTGCTCTATGCTAACGAATCAAATACTATATTGTTAAAAACACGAAAAAATATAAACACACAAATGCAAATAAATTTTAATTAGTGTGTTATAAACGACGAAATACGTACATACCTATACATATCTATTTTATTACAAATCGCACTTGTTCAACGATACTTTTTTAACTCAAAATTTTCAGTTGAAGCAAACCGATTTTATATTTTACATTAAATACATATGAAAAATAATTTTTAAACCAAACATTTCATTACCAAAAAGAAAATGAAATAGCAAGATTTTTTTACAGCGGGTAGATATTAGAGCTGTAAATGATTTTAATTCATCATTATGAATTAGCTAAATTTTGAATTAATTCTTTTCATGCAAAAAATGAATTGAATGAAATTGGTGTCAATTCAACAGAATTAACAGAAATGAATTTCAATTCGTTTTCCAATTCAAATAAATTTGTAAAATGAATTGCAATTCGATTTCAATTCAAATGAATTTGTTAAAGTGAATTGCAATTCATTTTACAGATTCATTTGAATTGAATTGATTTTGAATTTATTCAAATGAATTGCAATTCAAATGAATGAAATCAAAAATGAGTTGCAATCAGTCAAATTCAAGAGCAGATCAGGGGGAATTACTAAAATTTACAATTTTTTATTGCAGTTTATATACAAAAGTTAACAAATTTTCTAATTGTAGTGAAAGTAGTAAGAAACGTAGTAGAGTAAACGAACATAGCTTTGACAGAAATAAATGTTGTTTAAGAAATTTTTCACAATACACAAATATGAGATTATTTAAACAAAAAATTACTGATTATTTAAAATTGATTAAGCTTGAGGTCTTTTTATAAAAAAGGTCAAGTAATACTAAATAACATTCAAAAAATTACTGTTAAACACACATTTTTGACTCAAATTTCATTCAATTAATTTTTTGCATGAAAAGAATTAATTAAAAAAAATTTAGCTAATTCATAATGAATTAAAATCAAAAATGAATGATTCATTAACAGCTCTGATATCTACCCGCTGTAAAATTACTGTTAAACACACTTTTAATAATATTTTACACTATTTGATAAATATAAAAATTTAAGTTTCTTTTGACAAATAAACAACAAAAACAAAAGGAGATCGAGTGGTAGCGATCGAAACATGTCAGCGTAACCAGCCGCCTGGGTTCGAATCTCAGGTCAGTCAAGAATGAATGATTATCAATAACAATTTTAATTCATTTTCATGTTGTAAAAATTCCTTTCTTCATAAAAATAATTTAATGAAAATTAAATTGGATGAACTTAAGCCTGATTAGAAATATTGAAAATTTGGATTAAAAACCATAAATAGTTCAACAAAATTACCACAATAAAAAAAAAAAAATTCAAGTTTTTTTTAGCAAATAAACAAAATTTTTCCATTTTGATAGGATTTTCGCCTATAACTTTAATTTAATTCCTATTCTGACGCTGCCTGACAATTCCATTCCAATACAAAATCAATTCAATTCAAATGAGTTGGAAATGAATTGCTAATTCTTTGTTCTAAATCACTTTGAATTAATTCAAAACCAATTCAATTCAAACGGATCTGTAAAATGAATTGCAATTCACTTTAACAAATTCATTTGAATTGGAAACGAATTACAATTTATTTAACAAATTCATTTGAATTGTAAAACGAATTGAAATTCATTTCTGTCGAACTCATTTGAATTGACTCAAATTTCATTCAATTAATTTTTTTGTGTGAAAAGAATTAATTAAAAATTTGTTAATTCAGTCCATGGATCATTCAAGAATTAATTCAAAAATGAATGATTCCTTTACAGCTCTGGTATATATGAATATTATCAGGGGGGCTACTCTCTATTGCGATGCGAGAGAAAATGGTAGCAAATCTAGCGATTGGTACTCTTTAATGCGTTTGCGCATTCGTCTTTCGCATCTATTAATTTTTTTCTTTTCGCAAATTATCACTATTTATTTTATATAAATTTTCCAATTTCAAATATTTTCACATATTTAAGCATTTCAATACTGTCAATCTGCGCCATCTTTCATTTTATTGCCAGTTTTGCCTTATTTTCAAAAAATTTTGCGAAAGTGATAGAGAGTACCACGTTGGCATTTAGCTTTCGCATCGAAATTGATTTCGCATCGCAATAGAGAGTAGCCCCCCAGGGGTGTCATGGAAATCGAAAACGTAAAACGAAAGAATTTGGCAGTTCTTTTTATTAAACTTTTAATTTAATTTTTACAATTTTTGTTAAGCAATTCTATTTAATAGACCATTATTTGTGTAATACCTAATTGTCTTAAACTTTTTTTATTACATAAATCTTATTGAAAAACGACTTAAAATTCTTTCGTTTTACGTTTTCGATTTCCATGACAACCCTGTATGTGTCGATTTTTTCAAAATATATATATGTTCCTTTAACTCCCACTGGAGCATAGGGCGCCAAAAAAGTTGAAAAAATAATTTTTGAGTTAATAAACTTATTGAACAAGTGCGATATGTACATATTTATTTTAATCCATGTTTTCCAAGAGCACTATTTTTTGAGATCATAGAAATGAGTGTAGAAAATAACTATGCTCACCACAAATTGCAATCTTGCATTTTCAGCATGCAATATCTCCAGAAACAATGTGCCAACACGTCGGATTAAGTTGGCTCCCGCAAAAGATAAGCGAAAACTAAGTTGGCAACTAATTTTACGGCGATCGGTGCACGTACCAAAAAGAAATTGCGATATTCGTTTACGGTGTTCGTCGTTTAGAAAGGATAGGTGTATGAGATTAAAATAAAAGTAATTTACTATCAATTCCGAAAGACTTTTAATATTTTTATTTACAAGAAATTTCATTTCATTTCAATTACGAACTACCGACATATTTTTCTAATAATTCCTGTTTGCGTTTCCTAAGCAATGCATCTTCAATATCTTTTTGAGTTGGAACGGGAACATGTGCTGTAAATTTAGGTGCTAGCAATTCCATTGGGTTTTCTTCCTTCCCAGAATCTTTGGCATCTTCTGCAGCCTCACGAGCAGGTAAAGAAAGTGGATAAATTTCATCTTCATCCTCATCTAGTTCAGCATGACCATCTCTAGCAATTTTTTCTTTCCATTCTCGAACAGCTGTTTGAACAGCCAAGTGTTCAATACGTTCTTCAATTGGAATTAAAATACCGTCGTCATCGTCTCTATACCCATAATATTCTGCGTCAATATCTTTCATAAGTTCTGCTCTAGTTTTACGTGGGGGCAGTGGTGGTTCCTGTTCAAACAATTCGCGAACACCGGGCAAATCTTTTGCAGCGCCAAAATACTTATAGCCACGATTGCCCGGTACTTCACGACCTTCTGCATCAAACATTTTTGGTCCATAACGACGATAATGTGGTCCTCCCAAAGCAGATATTTGGTTTTCCCAATGACGTTTTTCTCTTAGGAGTTTATTAATTTCATCATTCAGATCACGTATTCTAAATTCACCAAGACCCGCTGTAAATAGAATAAAATGTTAGCAAGATATCAAAATATTGTTTGTAAAGATACTACCATTTTGTATTTGTGCTACTTTGTTTGAAATTTCTCGAATTATTTCTAAACGATATTTTTCACATTTTGGAAGGTCGGAACATTCTGAAGCCAAATATGGACGCCGATCTTTTTCACCAGATTCAATTTCTTTAGCTGCACGCCACCGGGCCAATGTGGTCCTGGGGAAAATATTACTTTTATTGTATGTACTTTTTAAAAATTTTATAATTATTCTTACATAGCCTTTTCTGCATTTCTAGCCTGTAAAAATTAATATATGTAATTATTTTAGAAAAAATTGATAATATTTATATAGGAATTTACCATTTTCTTATGTTCTCCTCAAAAAACGTTTTGTTTACAATTAGTTTTTTCTTCTTAACTTTACCCCTATTCAGCGTTGCCACGACCAAAAAAATTGTAACCAAAATGTTAAAATAAAGTAACTAACCCTGCGGCCACACGGTCAAGTTGTTCTTGATAGTCTTTTACATATACTGCTTGTCAAAACTTACATAAATTGAAAGCTGTGACGTAGGCTGCACTCAATTTGTAAGCAATTTACTTCCAAGATGTCAACAACAACAGAGACAAACTTTTAGTCAGCCGTTAACTTGAAAGTAAATTGCCAAACAAATGGAAAGGTGAAACTGAAAGCCATCTCGTGGTCAATTTAAAAAGTGTGAGTGTGTTAGTAAAAAACTGAGAGTGTATTGCAAATTGAAATGAATTGAAAGGCAAAACTTGATCGTGTGGCCACCAAGTTAGTAAAAAAACTGAGTGTATTGCAAATTGAAAGCAATTGAAAGGCAAAACTTGAACGTGTGGCCACCAAGTAAGTACATATGAAAATATACGTACATATGCATATTATTTCGTGTGAAATCAAATGACACAAGTCCGGCAATATTAATATATATTTCCACATGGTTCTTTCATGAATGGTTGATATATTTCGTTTATCAATGCAAGAAGTGGAAATATTACAAACATAAGTGACAATTTAAAGAAGTTTCCACCGAGGTTAAAAAATCTGCAATTTTAAGCCAAAAATCTTCAAATCTGCATTTGGCGATTTTGGGGTATAAAATCTGCAAAATGCAGATAAATCTGCACTTCTGGCATCACTGATCTCGCAGTCAATTTAAAAAGTGTGAGTGTATTGCAAATTGAAAGGAATTGAAAGGCAAAACTTGATCGTGTGCCCCAAAGTTATTAGTGAAAAGTACTGGCCATGGTGAAATAAACTTATTCCACCATGGTACTGGCAAATGTAAACGCCAGGTAAATTTAGCGGCTAAATCTGGCAGTACAGCAATGCCAACTTAGTGCTTTTGGCACTATTTATGGTGCTTTTTGATGCTTCAAAACGCCAAAATTTTATCCATAGTGCCAAACTAAAAAAAAGCACTAACTTGGTGCTTTTTCAATTTTTCGTTAGTGCCTTTAGTGCTTTTTACAATTTTTATTTTTTTTCTACCATTTTTTAAAACTACGATTACACAATTGAAGCACAGCCGCGAAAAACGTTGTAAACGCCACATTTTGCAAAAACTGTTTTTTTGCAGATAAACGTTGACTTTACTCTCTTACACAGTTTAAACATCAAATCAACCAAAACTATGCACCTTAACGCCTTCAAAATGGCGTACAAAGTGTCAGCCAGTGGAAGAACATTGCAAGTTACTAACATAATGATGAAACAGAAATGGTTTTGCAGTGCGGAATAATGTTTTAAAAGCCTTTTGCATTAAAGTTTTTATTATCACTATTTTAAATAATAGAAAAAAAAATTTTTAAAACAAATAATGCTGCTTGTCAAAAAACGTTTTTTTGCTCTCCTGAAAAATTATTATTTTGTAACTTAAAACGTTATTCGCGGCTGTGCTTCAATTGGAAATTTTACGAAACGTTGCACTTTTAAGCGTTAAAAACATTTTTAGTAATCGTAATATAAACGATGTATTTCGGTAAACATATTTTTAAAGATGTAGACACTGTTACAAAAATAGAATATGGATTGAAAAATATTAGGAATTGTTAAAAAACATGCTGTCGGAAACCGTACAAAAAAACGCAAAGACTTTAAAAACAAAAAAGAGCCGTAGCTTGGTACATGCAAAGTGTTAATTAAATTAAACATTAAAACAGCTGACGGAAAATACTTTTATAACGAGCGTTGTGTAACCTGCCATTTTTCATGCGCTTAAGTTTTCCACGTTTTGCGCACTTCTACCTCTAGTGCTATTGAAAACATACATGTTTTTTCTATTTTACACCTTATGTGTGTTCTTAACTCAGAATCGTACATATGTTAAAATAATTGGATAATATCATAAGCCAATTGTTTTGTTAAACTTTGCACGCTTTTAATTAAGATTTATTTAAGCGATAAAATATAAGGATGTTTATTAAAATATATGCTGTTATTAAGTTTTATAAACAATAGTCGGTCAATGAAAATTTTTGGCAATTACCTGTTTTATGGCCAATTTAAACTCCAAATGATTTGGATGATATTATTTTTATTGAAGATAATAATAATTCATTTAAAAATGTTTATATACAAATGTAAATATATACATTATTTTATCTTTAATGAAAATGGTCCCCATCTACGCCGTCGCCTCTTTTTAAATTGTGGAGGCAAGGTATATTTACACAAGGTAAACTCGTTGCTACAACAAGTACAACAAGACAAAAACAATACGCCAAATTGTTTTTGTATTTGGAACCATGGTGTCAAAAAAAACGCAACAATGTGTCTAAAATAAAAACACAAATTGAAAAAAAAACAACACGTGCAGTTCAGAATAATAAGCTGAAACAATTTTTAATATATTGTGCATTCTCAAGCATAAAAATAAAGTATTATTGCAAAAAATAATGCATTTAAATGTATTTTGTTTGCTTAGTAATCACAAGAATTAAAATTTCACAAAAATAAAATGTTTTTCACAATTTTACACTTTTTTAGTTCAAAATGGCGCGCACTAACCATAAGTATGTAAACAAACACAAGGAACCAACATAAATAACTTTTGACACTAGGGTTCCAAATGGGGTAAACAGCTGACAAACATATGGGCCAACGAGTTTACCTTGTGTAAATATACCTTGTGTGGAGGTATATAATATTCGGCGCAGCTGATTACAACTTGTTTTGTGTTTAATACGTGCGCCAAGATAGCGTCGATAATTATCCACGAAAACGCAAAATTGAATTGGTGCTTTTGGGGGATGAATTGAAAATAGGAATTTAATGCTTTTGGGAATTCAAAATTTAGGAATTTAAGAATTAGGGTGTTCAAATTAAAATGAGGAAGTATGTATAATTTTAAGCAAATAATTACTCTGAAATGGAGTAAAAAATTAATAAACAATAATAAAAATATAAAATATGTATATAAAAGTATTCAAATAATTAAATGAAGTTTATTTATAACTAAAAACAAACATTTTTACTTATAATAAAAAAAGACTTCTTTTATGATAAAAAGACAAATCATAAATATTTAATAAAAATAGTATGTATTTATAAAACCGAATTTGGTGTTTCATTTTTTTTTTTTTTGGGTGAGAGGTAACGTCAGGGAAGAAATTCTAGTTCTCCAGAAATCAGGTTTAGGGTAACGTTAAGGAAAAAACTGCATAGAGTATGAAAGTAGGTGTACTATAGAATATAAAACGCTTTCCGTGCAAAAAATTGCCGGGCCAGTTTTACAGAAATCTGGGTTCATCCAAAATGGTCAGTAAAAACTGGGATTTAATTTTTAAGGGTGTTAGAGGTAACGTCAAGGAAAAAACTGTATAGATTATGAAAGTAGACGTACTAAAGAATATAAATCGCTTTCCGTGCAAAAAATTGTACGGCCAGTTTTCCAGAAATCTGGGTTCCTCCAAAATGGTCAGTAAAAACTGGGATTTCATTTTTAAGGGTGTTAGAGGTAACGTCAGGGAAAAAACTGTATAGATTATGAAAGTAGACGTACTAAAGAATATAAATCGCTTTCCGTGCAAAAAATTGTACGGCCAGTTTTCCAGAAATCTGGGTTCATCCAAAATGGTCAGTAAAAACTGGGATTTAATTTTTAAGCGTGTTAGAGGTAACGTCAAGGAAAAAACTGTATAGATTATGAAAGTAGACGTACTAAAGAATATAAATCGCTTTCCGTGCAAAAAATTGTACGGCCAGTTTTCCAGAAATCTGGGTTCATCCAAAATGGTCAGTAAAAACTGGGATTTCATTTTTAAGGGTGTTAGAGGTAACGTCAAGGAAAAAACTGTATAGATTATGAAAGTAGACATACAAAAGAATATAAATCGCTTTCCGTGCAAAAAATTGTACGGCCAGTTTTCCAGAAATCTGGGTTCATCCAAAATGGTCAGTAAAAACTGGGATTTCATTTTTAAGGGTGTTAGAGGTAACGTCAAGGAAAAAACTGTATAGATTATGAAAGTAGACGTACTAAAGAATATAAATCGCTTTCCGTGCAAAAAATTGCATGGCCAGTTTTCCAGAAATCTGGGTTCCTCCAAAATGGTCAGTAAAAACTGGGATTTCATTTTTAAGGGTATTAGAGGTAACGTCAAGGAAAAAACTGTATAGATTATGAAAGTAGACGTACTAAAGAATATAAATCGCTTTCCGTGCAAAAAATTGCATGGCCAGTTTTCCAGAAATCTGGGTTCCTCCAAAATGGTCAGTAAAAACTGGGATTTCATTTTTAAGGGTGTTAGAGGTAACGTCAAGGAAAAAACTGTATAGATTATGAAAGTAGACGTACTAAAGAATATAAATCGCTTTCCGTGCAAAAAATTGCATGGCCAGTTTTCCAGAAATCTGGGTTCCTCCAAAATGGTCAGTAAAAACTGGGATTTCATTTTTAAGGGTATTAGAGGTAACGTCAAGGAAAAAACTGTATAGATTATGAAAGTAGACGTACTAAAGAATATAAATCGCTTTCCGTGCAAAAAATTGTACGGCCAGTTTTCCAGAAATCTGGGTTCCTCCAAAATGGTCAGTAAAAACTGGGATTTCATTTTTAAGGGTGTTAGAGGTAACGTCAAGGAAAAAACTGTATATATTATGAAAGTAGACGTACTAAAGAATATAAATCGCTTTCCGTGCAAAAAATTGTACGGCCAGTTTTCCAGAAATCTGGGTTCATCCAAAATGGTCAGTAAAAACTGGGATTTCATTTTTAAGGGTATTAGGGGTAACGTCAAGGAAAAAACTGTATAGATTATGAAAGTAGACGTACTAAAGAATATAAATCGCTTTCCGTGCAAAAAATTGTACGGCCAGTTTTCCAGAAATCTGGGTTCATCCAAAATGGTCAGTAAAAACTGGGATTTAATTTTAAAGGGTGTTAGAGGTAACGTCAAGGAAAAAACTGCACAGATTAATAAAGTAGACGTACTAAAGAATATAAATCGCTTTCCGTGCAAAAAATTGCATGGCCAGTTTTCCAGAAATCTGGGTTCATCCAAAATGGTCAGTAAAAACTGGGATTTCATTTTGTATCTAATTTATATGTAAAAAAGCGCTAAATTGGTACAATTTTTCTATCACAGACATGGCTTAAGGCGTCGTTTTCATTATTGGCGGAAAAAATTTTGTGCAACTCTAAAAAGGCGCTGAATTTTTTTTCATATGTATAAAGCTGCCATACCAAATTGCGCTTTACACATTGTCTTCACTAGCTATGAATTTACAACATTTTCACTAAATTGGAAAGATGCCTGAAAACTTTATACACCTAAAATTTAGCAAGTTTCTAATACTATAAGGATTGGCAAAAATTCGATAAAAATTGCTGAATTAAGTAATTTTAGAAAGGGGGCTTTTTTTTAAACTTATGGCTAATTTTGGACCTACCATCACAACATTTTATCATGACATACTAGCAGCTATAATTAAAGTTATTGTCGCAAATTTTTATATCAATACCAATATTTATGAGTAAGTTATGGTATGAAAAGCTATTTTGGGGAGAAGTATTTCTATGTGAAGCAATCGTCTAATTTGGACCAATTCCAATCAAATTTGTTAAAATGATTTAGATTGAAATAAAATTAATTGGACCAAATTTGATATAAATACTAAAGGGCTGCGCAAAATATTCTTAATGTTCTGTGTTCTACTTCACACAACTATCAATCATATTATTTCACTGTAAACATACATAGCAAAACAAACATAACAACACATTACTTCCACCAAAACAAAACAAGCATAACTTGAAAAGTTTTTCTCTTCTGCTTTGTTAGTGCTTGTATTATCAAAACAAACAGAATATCAACACAAAAACAGACAATGAAATAAAGAAACGGTAAATTATAGTAAAAGCAGCGAGTGCACTAGAACATTAAAAAAAAAAATAAAAAAATTGATATTTTTCCTTGACGTTTTTTCCTTGACGTTACCTCTAATACCCTTAAAAATGAAATCCCAGTTTTTACTGACCATTTTGAATGAACCCAGATTTCTGGAAAACTGGCCGTACAATTTTTTGCACGGAAAGCGATTTATATTCTTTAGTACGTCTACTTTCATAATCTATACAGTTTTTTCCTTGACGTTACCTCTAATACCCTTAAAAATGAAATCCCAGTTTTTACTGACCATTTTGGAGGAACCCAGATTTCTGGAAAACTGGCCATGCAATTTTTTGCACGGAAAGCGATTTATATTCTTTAGTACGTCTACTTTCATAACCTATACAGTTTTTTCCTTGACGTTACCTCTAACACCCTTAAAAATTAAATCCCAGTTTTTACTGACCATTTTGGATGAACCCAGATTTCTGTAAAACTGGCCCGGCAATTTTTTGCACGGAAAGCGTTTTATATTCTATAGTACACCTACTTTCATACTCTATGCAGTTTTTTCCTTAACGTTACCCTAAACCTGATTTCTGGAGAACTAGAATTTCTTCCCTGACGTTACCTCTCACCCAAAAAAAAAAAATGAAACACCAAATTCGGTTTTATAAATACATACTATTTTTATTAAATATTTATGATTTGTCTTTTTATCATAAAAGAAGTCTTTTTTTATTATAAGTAAAAATGTTTGTTTTTAGTTATAAATAAACTTCATTTAATTATTTGAATACTTTTATATACATATTTTATATTTTTATTATTGTTTATTAATTTTTTACTCCATTTCAGAGTAATTATTTGCTTAAAATTATACATACTTCCTCATTTTAATTTGAACACCCTAATTCTTAAATTCCTAAATTTTGAATTCCCAAAAGCATTAAATTCCTATTTTCAATTCATCCCCCAAAAGCACCAATTCAATTTTGCGTTTTCGTCGATAATTATCGACGCTATCTTGGCGCACGTGTGTTTAATTAAATAGTAAAAATGGCTTAGTGCTTTTTTACGCTTTTTTTGCTCGAAATAGTGCTTTTTAGTGCTTTTTTTGAAATTTAAAGTGTTTTTTGCTCTCAAAAAGTTGGCATCACTGCAGTTTTTAGTTTCATTGTCTATGATTAGAGTATTACTACAGGACACAATCATGACTCATCCCCAGACATTACCTCAACCAACCAACCAACAAGTCCAAGAAGCATGGACATTTATGTCCGAATACCCCAAGGAGATACAGGATTTTTATCCCCCTAATAGACACCCTGTTGGGTCGATTGTGGCACTGGCTAATTTAGAGGTGTATTATCACAAGATATGTATTGAATGGACCAGAGCAGAGTTAACAAACTATCAGGATTTAAAAAAGGCAGAACAATACGACCAGGCATGGGCTTTAATCGATCTCTATATAAAGAGCCATCTTCAAACTCTATTGCCAATAAATCCGAGTGTAGCAAATGATTCTGAGACAGCTGTAGTAAATAAGATAGTAGAAACTGTAATAAACTCACCGATGATCTCAACACCAATACAGTCCTTAGAGCTAGTAACAGAAAAATTTATGTTATTAGAGACATCATTGGCATCATTAATGACTACCGTTTCTCAATCGATAGCAGCACCCGGTGTACAGAATGTCTTAGAGAGGCAGACCCCCGAAAACCAAACAAGTCCTCAAGAGGGACCCCAACGTCAGCCAAGACAGCCCCTATCACTTGATTTCTAAAGGTGTGATCATTTTGTCACACTCACATCACTCGGTATTTATCTACATACTATTGAGTTTTAATGAATCATATTATTATTTAATTGTAAACTGACACCAATATTAGTCGTAAGAACATTAACCAGTTGAATAAAATGAAATAAAAAAAAAAAAATAAACCCAGGTGATAACTTATTTTTAGCTTATTTTTAGGGAGTTGGGTGTTGACGATGTAATTTGTGGATTTATTGTTAATCTACTCGACTGTAGGATCATTGAATCCACGATGGGTGATACCAATGTTTGCAGATTTGTGCACAGGGGTACCCCACAAGGTGAGGTTCTGTCCCCTCTACTATGGAACTTGACGATGAACACTTTGTTGGGTCAGTTCGACAGATTAGGGATAAAAACCGTCACGTATGCGGATGACGTGGCGGTGGCGGTCGCGGGGAAACACCTGGACACACTGTCCCATTGTATGGAATCTGCATTACAGATTCTAAGCTCTTGGAGCATTTCCTGTGGACTTGGTGTCAATCCACAGAAAACTGAGTTGGTACTCTTTACCAGGAAGTACAAGCTTGGCAACTTTGGGCTTCCTAGGCTAAACGGCACGGAGCTGAGGCTCTCGAACAGTGCCAAATATTTGGGCGTAATTCTCGATAGCAAACTATCATGAGAACTCAACGTTCGGACGAGGGTTGATAGGGCTATTGTGGCCTTATACAAGAGATCCTTGGGCAGGAGCTGGGGCCTGGGCCCCAGGGGCGTCGAATGGATCTTTGAGGCGGTGGTAAAACCGATTCTCTTCTATGTGGTCATAGTGTGGTGGCCTGCCATAGAAAGGGGACGGTACTGCAGGATGCTTGAAAAAGTATATAGGGTGACTGCGCTGATGATCACGGGATCATCGTAGTTCTTATTTTATTGTATAGTAACATATTGAATGGACCAGAGCAGAGTTAACAAACTATCAGGATTTAAAAAAGGCAGAACAATACGACCAGGCATGGGCTTTAATCGATCTCTATATAAAGAGCCATCTTCAAACTCTATTGCCAATAAATCCGAGTGTAGCAAATGATTCTGAGACAGCTGTAGTAAATAAGATAGTAGAAACTGTAATAAACTCACCGATGATCTCAATACCAATACAGTCCTTAGAGCTAGTAACAGAAAAATTTATGTTATTAGAGACATCATTGGCATCATTAATGACTACCGTTTCTCAATCGATAGCAGCACCCGGTGTACAGAATGTCTTAGAGAGGCAGACCCCCGAAAACCAAACAAGTCCTCAAGAGGGACCCCAACGTCAGCCAAGACAGCCCCTATCACTTGATTTCTAAAGGTGTGATCATTTTGTCACACTCACATCACTCGGTATTTATCTACATACTATTGAGTTTTAATGAATCATATTATTATTTAATTGTAAACTGACACCAATATTAGTCGTAAGAACATTAACCAGTTGAATAAAATGAAATAAAAAAAAAAAATAAACCCAGGTGATAACTTATTTTTAGCTTATTTTTAGGGAGTTGGGTGTTGACGATGTAATTTGTGGATTTATTGTTAATCTACTCGACTGTAGAATCATTGAATCCACGATGGGTGATACCAATGTTTGCAGATTTGTGCACAGGGGTACCCCACAAGGTGAGGTTCTGTCCCCTCTACTATGGAACTTGACGATGAACACTTTGTTGGGTCAGTTCGACAGATTAGGGATAAAAACCGTCACGTATGCGGATGACGTGGCGGTGGCGGTCGCGGGGAAACACCTGGACACACTGTCCCATTGTATGGAATCTGCATTACAGATTCTAAGCTCTTGGAGCATTTCCTGTGGACTTGGTGTCAATCCACAGAAAACTGAGTTGGTACTCTTTACCAGGAAGTACAAGCTTGGCAACTTTGGGCTTCCTAGGCTAAACGGCACGGAGCTGAGGCTCTCGAACAGTGCCAAATATTTGGGCGTAATTCTCGATAGCAAACTATCATGAGAACTCAACGTTCGGACGAGGGTTGATAGGGCTATTGTGGCCTTATACAAGAGATCCTTGGGCAGGAGCTGGGGCCTGGGCCCCAGGGGCGTCGAATGGATCTTTGAGGCGGTGGTAAAACCGATTCTCTTCTATGTGGTCATAGTGTGGTGGCCTGCCATAGAAAGGGGACGGTACTGCAGGATGCTTGAAAAAGTATATAGGGTGACTGCGCTGATGATCACGGGATCATCGTAGTTCTTATTTTATTGTATAGTAACATATTGAATGGACCAGAGCAGAGTTAACAAACTATCAGGATTTAAAAAAGGCAGAACAATACGACCAGGCATGGGCTTTAATCGATCTCTATATAAAGAGCCATTTTCAAACTCTATTGCCAATAAATCCGAGTGTAGCAAATGATTCTGAGACAGCTGTAGTAAATAAGATAGTAGAAACTGTAATAAACTCACCGATGATCTCAATACCAATACAGTCCTTAGAGCTAGTAACAGAAAAATTTATGTTATTAGAGACACCATTGGCATCATTAATGACTACCGTTTCTCAATCGATAGCAGCACCCGGTGTACAGAATGTCTTAGAGAGGCAGACCCCCGAAAACCAAACAAGTCCTCAAGAGGGACCCCAACGTCAGCCAAGACAGCCCCTATCACTTGATTTCTAAAGGTGTGATCATTTTGTCACACTCACATCACTCGGTATTTATCTACATACTATTGAGTTTTAATGAATCATATTATTATTTAATTGTAAACTGACACCAATATTAGTCGTAAGAACATTAACCAGTTGAATAAAATGAAATAAAAAAAAAAAATAAACCCAGGTGATAACTTATTTTTAGCTTATTTTTAGGGAGTTGGGTGTTGACGATGTAATTTGTGGATTTATTGTTAATCTACTCGACTGTAGGATCATTGAATCCACGATGGGTGATACCAATGTTTGCAGATTTGTGCACAGGGGTACCCCACAAGGTGAGGTTCTGTCCCCTCTACTATGGAACTTGACGATGAACACTTTGTTGGGTCAGTTCGACAGATTAGGGATAAAAACCGTCACGTATGCGGATGACGTGGCGGTGGCGGTCGCGGGGAAACACCTGGACACACTGTCCCATTGTATGGAATCTGCATTACAGATTCTAAGCTCTTGGAGCATTTCCTGTGGACTTGGTGTCAATCCACAGAAAACTGAGTTGGTACTCTTTACCAGGAAGTACAAGCTTGGCAACTTTGGGCTTCCTAGGCTAAACGGCACGGAGCTGAGGCTCTCGAACAGTGCCAAATATTTGGGCGTAATTCTCGATAGCAAACTATCATGAGAACTCAACGTTCGGACGAGGGTTGATAGGGCTATTGTGGCCTTATACAAGAGATCCTTGGGCAGGAGCTGGGGCCTGGGCCCCAGGGGCGTCGAATGGATCTTTGAGGCGGTGGTAAAACCGATTCTCTTCTATGTGGTCATAGTGTGGTGGCCTGCCATAGAAAGGGGACGGTACTGCAGGATGCTTGAAAAAGTATATAGGGTGACTGCGCTGATGATCACGGGATCATCGTAGTTCTTATTTTATTGTATAGTAACATATTGAATGGACCAGAGCAGAGTTAACAAACTATCAGGATTTAAAAAAGGCAGAACAATACGACCAGGCATGGGCTTTAATCGATCTCTATATAAAGAGCCATCTTCAAACTCTATTGCCAATAAATCCGAGTGTAGCAAATGATTCTGAGACAGCTGTAGTAAATAAGATAGTAGAAACTGTAATAAACTCACCGATGATCTCAATACCAATACAGTCCTTAGAGCTAATAACAGAAAAATTTATGTTATTAGAGACATCATTGGCATCATTAATGACTACCGTTTCTCAATCGATAGCAGCACCCGGTGTACAGAATGTCTTAGAGAGGCAGACCCCCGAAAACCAAACAAGTCCTCAAGAGGGACCCCAACGTCAGCCAAGACAGCCCCTATCACTTGATTTCTAAAGGTGTGATCATTTTGTCACACTCACATCACTCGGTATTTATCTACATACTATTGAGTTTTAATGAATCATATTATTATTTAATTGTAAACTGACACCAATATTAGTCGTAAGAACATTAACCAGTTGAATAATATGAAATAAAAAAAAAAAAATAAACCCAGGTGATAACTTATTTTTAGCTTATTTTTAGGGAGTTGGGTGTTGACGATGTAATTTGTGGATTTATTGTTAATCTACTCGACTGTAGAATCATTGAATCCACGATGGGTGATACCAATGTTTGCAGATTTGTGCACAGGGGTACCCCACAAGGTGAGGTTCTGTCCCCTCTACTATGGAACTTGACGATGAACACTTTGTTGGGTCAGTTCGACAGATTAGGGATAAAAACCGTCACGTATGCGGATGACGTGGCGGTGGCGGTCGCGGGGAAACACCTGGACACACTGTCCCATTGTATGGAATCTGCATTACAGATTCTAAGCTCTTGGAGCATTTCCTGTGGACTTGGTGTCAATCCACAGAAAACTGAGTTGGTACTCTTTACCAGGAAGTACAAGCTTGGCAACTTTGGGCTTCCTAGGCTAAACGGCACGGAGCTGAGGCTCTCGAACAGTGCCAAATATTTGGGCGTAATTCTCGATAGCAAACTATCATGAGAACTCAACGTTCGGACGAGGGTTGATAGGGCTATTGTGGCCTTATACAAGAGATCCTTGGGCAGGAGCTGGGGCCTGGGCCCCAGGGGCGTCGAATGGATCTTTGAGGCGGTGGTAAAACCGATTCTCTTCTATGTGGTCATAGTGTGGTGGCCTGCCATAGAAAGGGGACGGTACTGCAGGATGCTTGAAAAAGTATATAGGGTGACTGCGCTGATGATCACGGGATCATCGTAGTTCTTATTTTATTGTATAGTAACATATTGAATGGACCAGAGCAGAGTTAACAAACTATCAGGATTTAAAAAAGGCAGAACAATACGACCAGGCATGGGCTTTAATCGATCTCTATATAAAGAGCCATCTTCAAACTCTATTGCCAATAAATCCGAGTGTAGCAAATGATTCTGAGACAGCTGTAGTAAATAAGATAGTAGAAACTGTAATAAACTCACCGATGATCTCAATACCAATACAGTCCTTAGAGCTAGTAACAGAAAAATTTATGTTATTAGAGACATCATTGGCATCATTAATGACTACCGTTTCTCAATCGATAGCAGCACCCGGTGTACAGAATGTCTTAGAGAGGCAGACCCCCGAAAACCAAACAAGTCCTCAAGAGGGACCCCAACCTCAGCCAAGACAGCCCCTATCACTTGATTTCTAAAGGTGTGATCATTTTGTCACACTCACATCACTCGGTATTTATCTACATACTATTGAGTTTTAATGAATCATATTATTATTTAATTGTAAACTGACACCAATATTAGTCGTAAGAACATTAACCAGTTGAATAAAATGAAATAAAAAAAAAAATAAACCCAGGTGATAACTTATTTTTAGCTTTATGATTGTTGGATGTCAACATTTGTTTATTATTTTTGTTTACATTTGAGTTGGAAAATTTCAGCAGGCATGAAAAAAAATTCAATAGAAAATAAATAAAAAAAAAACTTAATTCTTAAACCGTGCGTTTTGCGTTGTCACCCCGCATTGGTTAATGGTTCGGCGTCGTATAACTGTACTATTAATGTTAACTTAAAAATGCTGACAAGGCAAAAAACGTAATTTAAGCACGCGTCTAATTCATAAATTAAATTTTATTTAATTCGATTAGTAAGTGGTTTATTTTGTTTATTTATGCATTTTAGTTTGTTTCCTAAAATCATTTATGGTGGTATTGCCGGTAATTTTGGTGTATCATTTGTGTTTGATTTTGATTTAGTAAAAACCCGTCTGCAAAATCAACAAGTCGGTCCAAATGGCTGTTTTGTTGGGTCTGTTGTCAATATCGTTTTGATTACACCCGAGAAAGCCATTAAATTGACCGCAAAGATTACTTCCGCCATAAACTCGCTACCAAGGATGGTAGGCTACCGGTGAGCATCCAAATGATTGCTGGTGGTTTAACTGTAGCGTTCCAAATCGTTGTAACTACAACTAAGGAACTGTTAAAAAATTCAAATGCAAGATGCTGGTCGTGTTGCTGCAGGCTAAATTGGCTGGCAAGACGGTTGAAAAAATTTCGGCAACGAAATTAGCTTCTCAATTGTTATACAAGGTTATTGATGCTACAGGCTTTAGAGATGTTACCTTCTCTGTTGTATACTTCCCGTTATTTGGTACACTTAATGCCATGGGATCCATGGGACCAGACGTAATGATGTTTCTGGTGATGCTGTGTTTTAGTGAGTTTAAAAAATCTGTCATGTAAACATACATACATAGTTTTGAATTTGATTTAATTGTAGGTGCTGTTTTCTATCTGGTTTGGTAGCTGGTTCATTTGCTGCAGTATTCGTTAATCTCCTCGATGTGATTAAAACACATTTACAAGCAATAAAAAAAACTGATTGTGAAAAGGAGGGTACGGGTACTATAGATTGTATAACGTAAGTCATTGAAATATGTACAGGAAAAAAACTTTATTTAAAATGGATTTTTTGTGATAAAAAAGTGATTTTAAGGTTAAAAAAAAAAATAAAGAATGTATTTATTTCCTCAAGAATGGTACATATTCTTGAAATATGTATTGATAACCAATTTGCAAATATTTTGTGTTATTACTTGGGAATGTTTGCTGTTTGGAAAAACTTTTGAATCGTGCCTATAGAAATATTAAAAATTGTTTCCGATATTTGACAGACATCCTAAATTTATATCGGAAAATTAATTAATGCTAATTAAAGATTAAAATCATGGCCCAATTAGTAGGTCTGCGCGCAACTACAACAATCCAACAAAAGAAAAAACAACACGCATTTTGTTTGTGTAAAAAATGATAAAGATGTCAAGAACAAAGGCAATTGTTTGTGTAAGAAATGGTAGAAATGTCAAAAGCAATTGTTACAAAAACAATTGCACGTATAAAAAACAGCTCTGCAAAAAATCAGCAGGCGTTTCAAGCAGACCTACTAATTGGACCATGATTAAAATAGATGGTTTGTGTTTTGTAATTCGCCGAGGAAACAGCTGATAAACGGCTGACGAGTTGAGTCAAGGCGAATTCAACAAGGTAAACTCAACTCGTCAGCCGTTCATCAGCTGTCTCCACGGCGAATTAAAAAATAATAGGGAAACGTCAACATATAATTTTGTTTATGTTTTGCGCTAAAATAACTGAAAAAATTTCTTGGAAAAACTGCGAATAATTAAAGTGAATTTAATAATCTCTTTTATTACCCAAACAAAATTTTTATTTTGTTTTTTAATCAATTTTTTGCCTTGTTAGAATTTTTGACAGCCGCCTATTAAATTGCAAAAATATACATGGGGCTTTTTGTAGTTGTAGAGTTGCACTTACCTTGTTAAATTCGCCTTGAGTTGAGTTTACCTTGTTGAATTCGCCTTGTGCAACTCAATGCGAATTTACATGGTCCAATTAGTAGGCCTGCTTGAAACGCCTGCTGATTTTTTGCAGAGTTGTGTTTTATACGTGCAATTGTTTTTGTAACAATTGCTTTTGACATTTCCACCATTTCTTACACAAACAATTGCTTTTGTTCTTGACATCTTTATCATTTTTTACACAAACAAAATGCGTGTTGTTTTTTCTGTTGTTGGATTGTTGTAGTTGCGCGCAGACCTACTGATTGGGCCATGGCGAATTTATAACAGGTAAGTGCAACTCTGCAACTACAAAACAAGGCGAATTAGCTCCATGTATTTTGTTTTTGCAATTTTCTGACTTGTCAAATTTCAGTATAGAAACAAAACAATATTTTGACGTTTCACCATTTTTTTAATTCGCCGTGGCTAAAGCTGATGAACGGCTGACGAATTGAGCTTACCTGGAGTTAATTCGCCTTGGTGCAACTCTACAACTGCAAAAACAAAAAGCCATATGTATTTTGTTTTTGCAATTTAATTGCTTGTTGTCAAAAACAGCAAACGGAAGACCAACGCATTTTTATATAAAATTAATATTTTCACTTTTTTATAAAAGTTTCACTCTGATATTTATATTTGTTTTATTATAAAAATATTTTTCCCACTTTTGAATCAAAGTCTTCTCATTTTTTGACGAGTTGCACTTACCTTTTTAAATTCGCATTGCGTAGCAACATAATGTGGAACAAGGCGAATTTAAGAAGGTAAACTCAACTCGTCTGCCGTTCATCAGCTGTTTTCACGGCGAATTAACAAATAATAGGGAAACGTCAAAATATAAATTTGTTTATGTTTTGCGCCAAAATAACCGAAGAAATTTCTTAGAAAAACTGCGAATAATTAAAGTGAATTTAATAATCTCGTTTATAACCCAAACAAAATTTTCATTTTGCTTTTTAATAAATTTTTGCCTTGTCGCATTTTTGACAGCCGCCTATTAAATTGCAAAAAATACATGGGGCTTTTTGTAGTTGTAGAGTGCACTTACCTTGTTAAATTCGCCTTGATTCACATCAAGGCGAATTCATTTTTCAGGTTGAGTTAAAAGCAGAGAACTGCAAAATTTACATTTAATAATTTACATTAACTCTATGCCTGCAAACCAAAGTTCAACGTTGGTAATTTTGACATCGTTTTGTATACATTTGATTTGTGCATGTGCGAGTTTTTTATTGAAAGTGCTTTGTTTGCATTTATTGTTGCGCACGCAATAACACAATTTCCTAAAGTCAAACGGCATTTATTCTTTTGCTATTGCATTTAAGTAGTCATTGTCCACTCGATGACAAAACGACGAATGTAAATTGGTATGAGTACGAGTCGCTTTGTTGGTATGATTGTTGTAGGCATAAGTTCAAATAAACTAGTTGTATTGTCCAATTTGTTTTTGGGTTTACCCTGCAAATAATATTGGACCACCTGATTTTGATCAAATGGACTACTCATTGGACTAGTCCGATGTAATGCAAGCATGGACCATGTCATTGTTAAAAAGTGTTTGTAGTGAGATGACATGTCTTCGTTTTTAAACGACTTCAAAACTAATCCTCTTGAGTATACCATGTAGTAGTTTTAATACTAATCCTTTTTAATCCAAAGCTTGGTTATATGGTCCTGCCCTAGGACATCGTAATGTTAAATAGACCATGTTTTTTCCATACGTTTGGGTTACTTTTGGACTAGTCCTAGTCCCTTGTGGGCTACATTTTACACGCGTGTTTGCAGGGTATTTTTTTAAGCGTAACAAGCAACAATAACAACAATACATTTTATATTGTTCATACCAAGTCGAATTAACTCCACGTAAGCTCAACTCGTCAGCCGTTCATCAGCTGTATCCACGGCGAATTAAAAAAATGGTGAAAAGTCAAAATAATATTTTGTTTCTATACTGAAATTTGACAAGTCAGAAAATTGCAAAAACAAAATACATGGGGCTTTTTGTAGTTGTATAGTTGCACTTACCTGTTATAAATTCGCCTTGGTACATACAGAACTACTGTACTTTTTCAGAAATGATTATAAATAAAAACGTCTTCTGTTTCTATGGAAATTGTTTCAGCTGCTGAGTAGTCATCAGAACAATGATTTTTGTGTATTTTTCTTTGTATGTATATGTTTTTTACCAAAGCAATAACCCTGCAATTAATATTGGACCATCTGATCCATTTTGATAAAATGGACTACTCCATTGACTGGTCCGATGTAATGCTAGCATGGACCATGTAATTGTTAAATAGTGTTTGTAGTGAGACGACATATCTTCGTTTTTTAACGACGTGCTTTCGTTTTTAAACGGCTGCAAAACTAATCCTCGTGAGTATACCATGAAGTAATTTTAAAACTACTCCTTTGTAGTACAAAGCTGGGTTATATGGTACTCCCCTAGGACATCGTAATGTTAAAGAGACCATGTTTTCCATACGTTTGGGTTACTTTTGGACTAGTCCTAGTCCCTTGTGGGCTACACTTACACGCGTGTTTGGACTGGTCCTATTATTTGCAGGGAATTGGCGAACAAAGCTAAACATGGTATGTGTGGCTGAGAAAGTTTGATTGCATGAACACAAATGAGTGTATTTGATGTTGTTGATTTAATACGAGTTTTTTGCAATTGCACAAAGCCGTTCTCTGGTTGAAAGCACAGCTGTATCGACCAAAGAAAACCACCGTATACATGAATTCGCCTTGATTCATATGTTTTTACTATTGTAGCCTCGTGTGTGGGCAGCTTAAAAATTAGAGCTGTGAATCAGGGTTGCTAAGCTATTTGCTTAAAAAATCGTCAAAAGTTATCAAAAAGTAATTTCAAAAGTTTTAAAAAAATTCGCCAAAATCACGAACATTTCACAAAATCATCAAAAAATCGTCAAATATTTAAATTCTACAAATCAGAGGCAATTAATTGCACTGATTTTTTATTGATTGGTTCAAAAATATAAATTTTCAGCAAGAAATTCTATTTATGATAAAAAATGTGATATGAGTGTTATTTATTTCAGCAATCGGGCTTAGATGTTATAAAAACTAAGTAGACATACATATGTTTTTATATAGTTTTCATTTAAAAAGAAATACATAAGAAAAAATATATTTTCATTAAAACAAAAATTTATTTATTTCATTTATCAATAATCTTAAAAACATTAAATAAAATATAAAATCTCATTTGCTATTAACTCAAGCTATATTTGAGTGATTAATTTGTAGCGGTATATTGTTTTTACTGTTGAAGGTGCTAAACCAAGGATGCTGTCTAAATCATCAGCCTTTCCACCCGACTTGAAACGATTTATAACGTCCAATTTTAGTTCCAAACTAATGCATTTTCTGTTCTTTACACTCTTTTTCCACAAAACTTCTTATTAAGAACTTACTTCTTACTTCCTTACACGTCACTATGCTTAGAATAACTTACGTAACAGAATTAAATGGGAATTCGCCTTTTCACGTGCAAATAGAAAAATTTTACACATGTGATTATGGCTTCAGTGAAAAAATCCAATCGCATGTAGCGACTCAAATCGGAATCAAAAAAAAAAAAAAACGAAGCGGATTTTACCAATTTTTCCCTTAATTGTAGAATTCGAACTACTTCAGCGGCTCATACACTTGCAATAAAATCGTTCAATTTAACGCATTGTACAATTATATTGCCAATGTGTATGTTATATTCGAAGGTGGAACAATATATTGGCAACAATCAAAAGACTTTTGATTCTTATTGCACAAGGAAAATAAAATGAAGTATGTTGGCAACATTGCACAATGCTGTTAATGTTATTCCTGTAGGTTATGTTCACCTTTTTATTGAATGAATGAAATTATTGTGCGAATTATTGCAAAATAAAGGACAAAATGGAAATAATATGGCGAATGTCATATACAATAATATTGCTAGTGTATGGGCCGCTTAATGCTTGGTTTGAAAGCCCACTGGTTTGTGATGGGGGAAGAATTTTTTTGTTTTAATTTCCAATAATTTTTGTATTTCGAAAAATTGATTGGTTCGTTTTGGACTGTTCCCAATATAATTGTAAATATTTCTAGTAAGTTTTTTATTAATGCAAAAAAATCGTCAAAATATTTTTACTTTTACGCGGCCCAATGACCTGCAATAATATTACTTAAGGGACTCATACACTTGCAATATTATTGTATATGATATTTTCAATATGGTCCTTTATTATGCAATAAGTCGCAAAATGGTTTCTCATATTCAATAAAAAGGTGAAGGTGTGGTATAGAAATAACATAAACAGCAATGTACAATGTTGTCAACACATTTTACTTTTTTTTCGTTGTGAAGTAAAAATCAAAAGTCTTTTGATTGTAGCCAATATATTGTGCCACCTTTAAATATCACTTACACATTGGCTATATAATACGTCAAATTGAACAATTTTACTGCAAGTGTATGAGCCGCTTTAGTAAATAAAGCTTCAATCGTCATTTTACTGTATTTTCTCAAAAAAATCGTCAAAATGACGAAAAATCGTCACATCTAATATAGCGTATACATTTGCCAGTACTGGCAAGCCAGTAGCAATTCATTCAAACTTTTTCACTAATACATAAACACTTTTACAGCTATTTTGTTTTTGCATTGTTTTGTCAACTAATATGTATATGCTTACTGTCTTGCCAGTACTGGCAAATGTAAACGCTGTGTAACAGCCCTGGCTCTGATTCTTCTTTTTCTTAAATGGTTTATTCATTAAAATATTTTTGATGCGTAAGTTTGCTCCATTCCCGCGTGATTTAATTTGACGCAAATTTGTATGATATTCAAACAAACATTCTACGCAAAATAGTGCGCATAAAAATTAAAATTTTTTGTGTTTAAATAATTTATAGTTATTATTGGTTGCAATAAGTGTAAACATAAAATACATACATATATAATTTAATCAAAACTTCAAACTAAAAATGCCCGGCATAGCATCTCTTTCGAAAGGCGTCATTCCTGTAAGTTTTCATATAGTGTAATATTGATTTAGAGCAATATAAGATTTATTTCACAATTCCTAATATTTGCAGCGCATTATGGCTGGGGAAGAAGTTGACTCTCCAGTTCTGCAAATTCTTTGTGCAAAACGTATTAGGGACTCTGATCGCTTACGATTATTGATCTCGGATAGTCAATATTTCAATAGTTTTGCGATGCTGGCATCGCAGTTGAATCCAACATTTGGCGATGGTAAACTTAAAGATAACTCCATTGTAAGAGTTGACAAATACATCACATCTGTGGTTAATAAAAGTGATGCTGGAAAGTAAGTTTCATAAAAAAGTATATACATACTACATACATACTTAAATATGTATGCAAGTACATATGTACATGCCAAAACATTCTTTGGTGTATGCAGTATTGTAATTTTTGTCGTAACATTTTTTATTTTATTTTTTAGTTTTAACATTAAAAAATTTGGCAAATTTTTCAAGTTATAGCGCAACACACGAATTGAAAATAAAAAAACTTTTAGGGAAGTTGATTTTCTGTACCTTTTGTAGAGAAATAAAGCGAGTATACGATTTTTATGTATCTGCCTTATTAAACCATATACCGGCTTGGCTTGGAGTCCATTTTATGTGAAAATTTGCAATAATTGAGTTTTTGATAAGGCTGCACAATATTGCATCGACATTTCGTTAAGAAGGCTTTTACATGCCGCCGATCCGTAAAAATTGTAAAATTCTTAATATCTTCAAAGCAACTTTTCTTAATGGCTTTTCTAATTCCCTATAACTCAGAAAAACAACTTGAGGGATTGAAATTTATACTAAAATAGTTTTTTTCTATTATATTCCTATTTCTACCAGCAGCAATAGGAGAAAGGCATGCGTGTGGCAAAAATGTAGAAATTATTATTGACGTATTCATTGAATTTTTCCACTGGACAGTTTTCCTTTTTACTATTAAGCATACTACCTTGAATACTTACACGTTCGTCTTTTTTATATAGGTATTACATTGTTCAATTTATTTTTTTATTTATTTATTTATTCATTTATTTACGTAATATTAAGCCTTTTAGGCCAAAAATCAATATTACAAGTAATATATGCTTAAGCTACATATATATGTGTATGTAATATCCATTAATCAATAATTATAATTCATAATAAAAACTAACAAAATGAAAATTAAAAGTAATATACAAATATAAGAATAATATACATACTATCACTTTAGATTAACGCTCCCCAGCCACATTTAAAATATAAATATCATAATTATCATCCATCAGTAGCTAATCAAGATTATGAAGGAAGTCTAAGATTTTTACCCGGAAAACATTATTTGAATAGGAAAAAAACTCGTAACGAAAATGGTAAATTCAGGTGGTTTACCATTTTTGATAATTTTATAAAACAAAATCATGTTCCGATATTTAATAAAGTTATTAAAAGTACACCCAAGAAAACTAAAAGCAATATTAGAAACATGTTCATAGCGTCTAACATTATAAACAAAACGAACTATTAGATTGAAAATACGGCTGATCATCCTCAAACGCATAGAACCAGTACCTGAGTTAACCTCAAGGTCATATAAGATATTAGAAAACATCAAAGCATGTGCCAAATTTTGGAAAAGACAGCAATAGCTGGATTTAACTTCTCTGTTATTTGAAATCAGTCTTTAAACTTTATCATAGTGTAGTTTCAATTTTACAATCTCCTTTGCAGTTAAAAAAATTATGCTCTGCTAAATCGGGGTTGACTAGGTTAATCCATGACATTTTCGGAGGGTTTTTTTGGAAAGAAATAATCCTTCTATTAACATACTTTGGAGAATTTGCTGTTCTAGCATACTCAAGTTCAGCTCTTATTTAACTTTTGTTTTAATTTATCGCAATGCAAGGAGAGAGACCTGACTTAACAGGTGTTAGACATTTCATTAAATTATTTCTGTTATACCATAGAATATCCTAGCTATCTAGAAAAAAGTTAGTTAGCAAAGCCGGTGTTTGTCATTTGGTAAAGTTTTATTTTTACACTTTTATTGAGATAAATTACATAAGTATTTACCTAGTATACTCCTGTAACGTTTAAATGTTAAATTTTGTAAAGACTGTTACGGAAGCTAGAGTTAAAAACGTTTGAAATAAATTTTGCATATGGGCATTTTCGTCAAAAGGTCCACCGTGACCGAAAATTTAAAAGTTATTAAAAGTTGATTATTTTACGATATTGTTATAGAGAAATATTTAGATTTTACCAATTTTATAAATTTACGCATAAATTTGTTCACTTAGATGAACAATCAAATTGCAAAGGTGTTTAAAAGTAATTTCTTATTTGTGAGAAAGTTTTGTTGTATGTTTTCTTTAATATTATCTTCCTTAAAAAAGGTGATATTTGATAAAAATTATTCAAAAAAAATTTTCTTACATGGTCTGTAATCTAAGGAAGAGTTCAAAGAGAAATATGTTATTCGGATTAACGGTAAATTTTTATTTTGCTTAAATCTTTATGCAGTTAATTAAATTATTATGGAAAAAATTTCACGTTCGAAATGTCACGTATCGACCCAGATTTTGGCTTAAAAAAATACAGAAGATTTTGGAACCAAACCAAAGACATTTTAATGTTACATTGCTACGTAAAATTCTGAAAGAAGTTTGACTAAAAAACTACCAGGTTTCGCTGAATTACGCCTTTTTATACATGGCCACAAAAACTACTTCTATTTGTTTCACGTTCGAACCGCTACCTCTTTCAATTTCAATTTATTGCAGGTAATATAAAAGCCTCATTAGGCCAATAAACTATATTACAAAGAAATATACCTGAGTTAATAATTAAAATATTTAAATTATTTAAATTTAGAATTTGACTTAAATCCCTAGGTCCCAAACCAAAATAAATATCAATATATACATATGTACACATATACATGCACATATATATATATTTAAAAGTAGAATTAAATAGAAAATATCAAAAGACAATTGATCCCATAAATATATAAGCAACATCACGTTTAAATTAAGTATGAAGAATTGTTCACTATAAGTTCGTAAGAACAGCCAAAATTTTCACACGAAAGGCATTATTTGAGTGTGAAAACACACGAAGCTCAATGGGTAATGTGTTCCAACGACGTGCAATTCTTACAATAAAAGACCTTTCAAATAAAGCATTGTTAATTCTAGGCAATATAATTTGAGGGTTCCTTGTTGAATGGGAAAAAAGAAATTTGGAATAAAGTTGCGTGGGAAACCCGCTTTTTATAATTTTATAGAAAAACACCAAGTTACGTAAAGTTATTAAATTACCGAAAGAACAGCCCATGAAGCGTTTAACATATTCAGATATGTGATCATTTCTACGAACACCATAAACGTACCGTACAACCGCGTTAGCGATACGACCTAACTTAGAGGTTATATAATTCATTGAACCAGAAAAAACTTCAAGACCATATAAGATCTGTGGCATTAAAACTGCATGAGCTAAACGCAATTTAATTCGTTGTGGCAAATAAATATTCGTAGAGTAAAGTTGCCGCACTAACCCTGAAACTTTCCAGCTAATGTTATCAATATGAGTCTCAAAGTTTAAATATTTATCTAAATAAATTCCTAGACACTTCAACCGATCCACGAAGTTCACGCATGTTTCACCAACATGTATGTTCAAATCAAGTAAATGCTGCTCATTAATACCAAAAGCAAGAGCTTTAGTCTTTGACGAATTTATAGATAGGCAATTTTCATTAGACCAATATAGAAAACGTTGAAGAATATCATTGATATTTAAACATAAACTATTAATTTCCCGCCATTAAACAAAAGTAATACGTCATCAGCGAACAAAAATGATTTACATATATGGTTATCAATATAACTTGATAAGTCATTAACGTATAACGTGAAGAGAATGGGTCCCAAAACTGAGCCTTGGGGCACACCAGATGTAAGATGTAGTAGATTTGAGTATACATTGTTAACATCTACAAACTGAACAAGACCCGTCAAATACGAATAAATCAACTTGCAAGCCGTGGCGGAAAAATTAAATAGTTCTCTTAATTTCCTTATCAAAATTCGGAAGTTAACAGAATTAAATGCTTTAGTCAAGTCAAGTGATACTAAGGTCGCTACCCTATTATCATTCAAATGACCTCTGATGTCATCAGTTAGGCTAAGTAAAAGAGATGTAGTACTATGACCACGGCGAAAAGCATATTGCGAAGAAACAATACTATTGCGAACAAATGACAATATCTGATCCTTCATAATATGTTCAACCGCTTTTGACAGAGCAGGAAGAATTGAAATAGGTCTCAAGTCTTCAAAATCACGAATATTTTTTGACTTAGGGATAGGTACCACACGAGCCGTCTTCCACGAAGACGGAAACGCTGACGATAGGAAAATTGTGTTAACATGATGGGTTAAAATAAGTGAAATATAAGGATAAATAGTTTTGAAAAAACGAATAGGAATCTTATCGACACCTAAAGACTTTGATTTAACTTTACATATGGCTTCATATACATCATTTTCACTAATACGATTGAAAGAAAACAATCCATCCACAGCGTCAAAAGACCCAAAATCAATAAAATTATCATCTACTACATAAGAGTTATTAACAAAAGACTGGTTAATATCGTTGACATTAAAATTACATGACCATTCACTAGTACCAATACAACCAGATCCTTTCAACATCTTCCACACTCCAGACCCATCTAGATCAGAGAACAAACTAGCATAAAATTTTCTTTTCTCCTTACGAATTATATTTTTGGCCCTGTTTCGGTATCTGCAAAAAATAGCCCAGTTTTCGGTAGATCTGCTAGATAAAAAAGCTGAATACGCCAAGTCTCTAAGGGATGCAGCCAATAAAATAGCCCTAGACTTCATCCAAGTATTATTGTCACGTCTTACTTTTCTTCTGACAATCGGAACAAAACAGGAGGCTTATTCTGAATTGCGATGCGAAAATCAATGCGATGCGAAAATGCATAAATGCGAACAATTAGTATTCTGTATTGCGATATTCGCAAAGTTTTTTTTTAATCGCATTTCAAATGCGAAAAGGTGACAAGTCGGTATTCTACATTGCGAAAACAAATGTCAAATTCGCAAAATTTATTCGACAACAAAATAGCATTCGCAAAGTACAAACATGTTAGTGAAAGATAATATTTTATTGATTTATTCATCATATATTTATTATTTAATTCAGGAAGCAATAAAACCACCAAACCGCGTCAATTTGAAATAATAATAGAATATATAAATAAGCACAGCCAATTGTCAAGAGGTCATTTAAAACGTTAACTGAAGAACTAAATATCAATGCACCACCTATTAGAGAAGCTGCAGGATTTAAAAAGTATGAAATATATAAACCAGTTCAAAAATATTTGACTTTAACTTAAATTTTAATAGGATTGGGCCGATTTTAAAGTACACACAAAACATTTTCATTTTCTTCGTCGTCGAACCACAGTGCCACAAAATCCATTTTTATTATTTTTTTTTTAATACAGAATGTCCTAAATAAATTATTTAAACAATTTTCACAGCGAAACAAAAACAATTTATTTATTTTTAATTTGATGTTTATTGACACTGACGTATATTTGAGCAGCGTTGCCACAATTTGAAATAAATTGCGAATGCGATTGCGAAAGTCTAACAGAATACCAATTTTCTTTCGCATCGCATTTAATTTGCGCATCGCATTGATTTTCGCATCGCAATTCAGAATAAGCCTCCAGTAAAGTGAGGCAACCAATGAATCGATAATAGAATTCTGAAAATTTACATCAGCGGAATTAAAAAAACAATACGAGTCAAATCCCGATAGAAACTCTAAAAGACCATTCCAGTCAATAGAATTAAAATTTCGGTATTCAATAACTTCACAGGACCGTTCAACTTTAAATCGAAAAGCTGCATAAATTAATGAGTGGTGAGAAATAGCAGGACACTGTACCTGGCTAGAATATGAAATCATGGATTGGTCACTTACTAACCAATAATCCAATAAGGATGTAGAACGATGTACTATGTCAAAGTGAGTTGGGCGAGAATTATGATGAACTGAGATACCAAAACGGACACACATAGAACGCATTTGACTAGATTTGACCGGGTTAAACATATTACAATTAAAGTCACCAACAATTATTATGTTACTGTTTTTTAAAAGCAGATCATAATGTTAAGTTTCAAATGCACTAATGTCCCCATGTGGCAAATACACGACTCCAAAAAGAGTATTAACATTAAGGGTATTCATTTCAATTTTTTTTTGGTTGGAAAAGTGGAAAAAAGAAAAATTACACTCTTATTGACGTGAACGGGTTTTTTTTTTTTTTTTTTTTTTTTTTTTACAAACTGTCAAAAAAAATGTGTCAAATAATTCGTGGAAGTAATTGATATTTTTCAAGATGCCGAACAAAAGTGTTTAAAGTGAATAAATTGATTATTAAATTTAAAACGAAGTGATTGGTGTTATTTTCATCATAATATTCGACTGAAAAAGTAACTCAAAATGGCGATTGTCTGCCAAAAAGTCGAGTATTTTATTAACTTCAGCTTCTGTCAATTTTTTTTGACCCCATTTCTTTTTTTTAATTCTTTTTTAATAACTTTTTTCATTGAACACATTTTTAATATGAATTTTTTCTTTTTGAAAGATTAAATGAAAAAGAAATGTTGTAACTATAAAAAATAATTTTTAAAATCAGAGTTGTACAATTCAAGAGTTTATAAAAAGAGATGCAATTTTTCGTACTTTGTATAAAAAATTAGCAGTTTTTTATGAATGGCAACATCATTTCGTTTGACGTTTAAAGCGGAAAATTACATCTTTTTATCCTGACTTTTTTACACTTGGTTTTAGTCTGATAAAAATGTAAGTTTTGGTGGAATTTTTTTTCTTGTGGTTGTTGTAACAAAAATTACATTTTTCCACTTTTCCATTTTTCCAACAAATAAAAAAACTGAAATTAATACCCTTATTATTAAAATTTACTTCGATAAAGATCGATTCACAACAATCAGTAGAAATTTGAAACGCAAGTTTATGTCGCAGGTTACTCTTTAAATATATGCAAACGCCACCACCCCGACGATGCAAACGGTCATTCCTAATCACTTTGCAGCCCTCTAAACGTATTGATAAGTTAGACACATATGGTTTCAGCCACGTCTCTGAAATTGCAATTAAATCAAAGCTATCTCTGACAATATTTTTAAACTCATCAAATTTAACAACATTCTGAAACGGTTTAATACTTTGACAATTTATATGTGCAATTTTTAATTGTTGAGAAAACGAATTCAAAGATGATTTAATCAACGATCCGTTGCTTACAATGGGACCAATATTTTCATTGTTAACTGACATTAAAAGTATAACTGCAAATGTTGGTTGGGGACCACGGGTAACAAATTCTGTAGGTAAATAACATTCTAAAAATTAAAAATAAATAATTAGTATTGTGGTTATTTTGTTGAACTATTTATGGTTTTTAATCCAAATTTTTAATATTTTTAATTAGGCTTAAGTTCATGAAATTTAATTTTCATTAAATTATTTTTATGAAGAAAGGAATTTTACAACATGAAAATTAATTAAAATTGTTATTGATAATCTTTCATTCTTGACGTGGCTCAGGCTCGAACCCTGGCCGGCAGGTTACCATGACATGTTTCGATCGCAACCACTCGATCTCCTCAGATGGATTTGCCGTCTTACACTCGCAGCCATCGACGACTGCTGACGTCAATAGTCAAACATCAATCCTTAAACCAAATTGTATTTAAACATTTGGTAGATCGAAATTTGCTTTCCTGAATGATTATCCATTTTAATTGATTTTATATGTTTTTTCCTTACTTCTGTTTTTTTGTACTTTTTGTCAAGAATTTTTCTTGAAGTCCAAGTACATTTTTTGTTTTTTCATTTTGTCTTTCTCTTTTCTGTTGACCTTTTTTCAGCACAACTTGAAGGACAAATGTACACATAGAGCTCGTGCCTTAGCTTTAACAATAATTAGTATTGTGGTTATTTTGTTGAACTATTTATGGTTTTTAATCCAAATTTTTAATATTTTTAATTAGGCTTAAGTTCATGAAATTTAATTTTCATTAAATTATTTTTATGAAGAAAGGAATTTTACAACATCAAAATTAATTAAAATTGTTATTGATAATCTTTCATTCTTGACGTGGCTCGGGCTCGAACCCTGGCCGGCAGGTTACCATGACATGTTTCGATCGCAACCACTCGATCTCCTCAGATCGATTTGCCGTCTTACACTCGCAGCCATCGACGACTGCTGACGTCAATAGTCAAACATCAATCCTTAAACCAAATTGTATTTAAACATTTGGTAGATCGAAATTTGCTTTCCTGAATGATTATCCATTTTAATTGATTTTATATGTTTTTTCCTTACTTCTGTTTTTTTGTACTTTTTGTCAAGAATTTTTCTTGAAGTCCAAGTACATTTTTTGTTTTTTCATTTTGTCTTTCTCTTTTCTGTTGACCTTTTTTCAGCACAACTTGAAGGACAAATGTACACATAGAGCTCGTGCCTTAGCTTTAACAATAATTAGTATTGTGGTTATTTTGTTGAACTATTTATGGTTTTTAATCCAAATTTTTAATATTTTTAATTAGGCTTAAGTTCATGAAATTTAATTTTCATTAAATTATTTTTATGAAGAAAGGAATTTTATAACATGAAAATTAATTAAAATTGTTATTGATAATCTTTCATTCTTGACGTGGCTCGGGCTCGAACCCTGGCCGGCAGGTTACCATGACATGTTTCGATCGCAACCACTCGATCTCCTCAGATGGATTTGCCGTCTTACACTCGCAGCCATCGACGACTGCTGACGTCAATAGTCAAACATCAATCCTTAAACCAAATTGTATTTAAACATTTGGTAGATCGAAATTTGCTTTCCTGAATGATTATCCATTTTAATTGATTTTATATGTTTTTTCCTTACTTCTGTTTTTTTGTACTTTTTGTCAAGAATTTTTCTTAAAGTCCAAGTACATTTTTTGTTTTTTCATTTTGTCTTTCTCTTTTCTGTTGACCTTTTTTCAGCACAACTTGAAGGACAAATGTACACATAGAGCTCGTGCCTTAGCTTTAACAATAATTAGTATTGTGGTTATTTTGTTGAACTATTTATGGTTTTTAATCCAAATTTTTAATATTTTTAATTAGGCTTAAGTTCATGAAATTTAATTTTCATTAAATTATTTTTATGAAGAAAGGAATTTTACAACATGAAAATTAATTAAAATTGTTATTGATAATCTTTCATTCTTGACGTGGCTCGGGCTCGAACCCTGGCCGGCAGGTTACCATGACATGTTTCGATCGCAACCACTCGATCTCCTCAGATGGATTTGCCGTCTTACACTCGCAGCCATCGACGACTGCTGACGTCAATAGTCAAACATCAATCCTTAAACCAAATTGTATTTAAACATTTGGTAGATCGAAATTTGCTTTCCTGAATGATTATCCATTTTAATTGATTTTATATGTTTTTTCCTTACTTCTGTTTTTTTGTAATTTTTGTCAAGAATTTTTCTTGAAGTCCAAGTACATTTTTTGTTTTTTCATTTTGTCTTTCTCTTTTCTGTTGACCTTTTTTCAGCACAACTTGAAGGACAAATGTACACATAGAGCTCGTGCCTTAGCTTTAACAATAATTAGTATTGTGGTTATTTTGTTGAACTATTTATGGTTTTTAATCGACGGCAAATCCATCTGAGGAGATCGAGTGGTTGCGATCGAAACATGTCATGGTAACCTGCCGGCCAGGGTTCGAGCCCGAGCCACGTCAAGAATGAAAGATTATCAATAACAATTTTAATTAATTTTCATGTTGTAAAATTCCTTTCTTCATAAAAATAATTTAATGAAAATTAAATTTCATGAACTTAAGCCTAATTAAAAATATTAAAAATTTGGATTAAAAACCATAAATAGTTCAACAAAATAACCACAATACTAATTATTGTTAAAGCTAAGGCACGAGCTCTATGTGTACATTTGTCCTTCAAGTTGTGCTGAAAAAAGGTCAACAGAAAAGAGAAAGACAAAATGAAAAAACAAAAAATGTACTTGGACTTCAAGAAAAATTCTTGACAAAAAGTACAAAAAAACAGAAGTAAGGAAAAAACATATAAAATCAATTAAAATGGATAATCATTCAGGAAAGCAAATTTCGATCTACCAAATGTTTAAATACAATTTGGTTTAAGGATTGATGTTTGACTATTGACGTCAGCAGTCGTCGATGGCTGCGAGTGTAAGACGGCAAATCCATCTGAGGAGATCGAGTGGTTGCGATCGAAACATGTCATGGTAACCTGCCGGCCAGGGTTCGAGCCCGAGCCACGTCAAGAATGAAAGATTATCAATAACAATTTTAATTAATTTTCATGTTGTAAAATTCCTTTCTTCATAAAAATAATTTAATGAAAATTAAATTTCATGAACTTAAGCCTAATTAAAAATATTAAAAATTTGGATTAAAAACCATAAATAGTTCAACAAAATAACCACAATACTAATTATTGTTAAAGCTAAGGCACGAGCTCTATGTGTACATTTGTCCTTCAAGTTGTGCTGAAAAAAGGTCAACAGAAAAGAGAAAGACAAAATGAAAAAACAAAAAATGTACTTGGACTTCAAGAAAAATTCTTGACAAAAAGTACAAAAAAACAGAAGTAAGGAAAAAACATATAAAATCAATTAAAATGGATAATCATTCAGGAAAGCAAATTTCGATCTACCAAATGTTTAAATACAATTTGGTTTAAGGATTGATGTTTGACTATTGACGTCAGCAGTCGTCGATGGCTGCGAGTGTAAGACGGCAAATCCATCTGAGGAGATCGAGTGGTTGCGATCGAAACATGTCATGGTAACCTGCCGGCCAGGGTTCGAGCCCGAGCCACGTCAAGAATGAAAGATTATCAATAACAATTTTAATTAATTTTCATGTTGTAAAATTCCTTTCTTCATAAAAATAATTTAATGAAAATTAAATTTCATGAACTTAAGCCTAATTAAAAATATTAAAAATTTGGATTAAAAACCATAAATAGTTCGACAAAATAACCACAATACTAATTATTGTTAAAGCTAAGGCACGAGCTCTATGTGTACATTTGTCCTTCAAGTTGTGCTGAAAAAAGGTCAACAGAAAAGAGAAAGACAAAATGAAAAAACAAAAAATGTACTTGGACTTCAAGAAAAATTCTTGACAAAAAGTACAAAAAAACAGAAGTAAGGAAAAAACATATAAAATCAATTAAAATGGATAATCATTCAGGAAAGCAAATTTCGATCTACCAAATGTTTAAATACAATTTGGTTTAAGGATTGATGTTTGACTATTGACGTCAGCAGTCGTCGATGGCTGCGAGTGTAAGACGGCAAATCCATCTGAGGAGATCGAGTGGTTGCGATCGAAACATGTCATGGTAACCTGCCGGCCAGGGTTCGAGCCCGAGCCACGTCAAGAATGAAAGATTATCAATAACAATTTTAATTAATTTTCATGTTGTAAAATTCCTTTCTTCATAAAAATAATTTAATGAAAATTAAATTTCATGAACTTAAGCCTAATTAAAAATATTAAAAATTTGGATTAAAAACCATAAATAGTTCAACAAAATAACCACAATACTAATTATTGTTAAAGCTAAGGCACGAGCTCTATGTGTACATTTGTCCTTCAAGTTGTGCTGAAAAAAGGTCAACAGAAAAGAGAAAGACAAAATGAAAAAACAAAAAATGTACTTGGACTTCAAGAAAAATTCTTGACAAAAAGTACAAAAAAACAGAAGTAAGGAAAAAACATATAAAATCAATTAAAATGGATAATCATTCAGGAAAGCAAATTTCGATCTACCAAATGTTTAAATACAATTTGGTTTAAGGATTGATGTTTGACTATTGACGTCAGCAGTCGTCGATGGCTGCGAGTGTAAGACGGCAAATCCATCTGAGGAGATCGAGTGGTTGCGATCGAAACATGTCATGGTAACCTGCCGGCCAGGGTTCGAGCCCGAGCCACGTCAAGAATGAAAGATTATCAATAACAATTTTAATTAATTTTCATGCTGTAAAATTCCTTTCTTCATAAAAATAATTTAATGAAAATTAAATTTCATGAACTTAAGCCTAATTAAAAATATTAAAAATTTGGATTAAAACCCATAAATAGTTCAACAAAATAACCACAATACTAATTATTGTTAAAGCTAAGGCACGAGCTCTATGTGTACATTTGTCCTTCAAGTTGTGCTGAAAAAAGGTCAACAGAAAAGAGAAAGACAAAATGAAAAAACAAAAAATGTACTTGGACTTCAAGAAAAATTCTTGACAAAAAGTACAAAAAAACAGAAGTAAGGAAAAAACATATAAAATCAATTAAAATGGATAATCATTCAGGAAAGCAAATTTCGATCTACCAAATGTTTAAATACAATTTGGTTTAAGGATTGATGTTTGACTATTGAAGTCAGCAGTCGTCGATGGCTGCGAGTGTAAGACGGCAAATCCATCTGAGGAGATCGAGTGGTTGCGATCGAAACATGTCATGGTAACCTGCCGGCCAGGGTTCGAGCCCGAGCCACGTCAAGAATGAAAGATTATCAATAACAATTTTAATTAATTTTCATGTTGTAAAATTCCTTTCTTCATAAAAATAATTTAATGAAAATTAAATTTAATGAACTTAAGCCTAATTAAAAATATTAAAAATTTGGATTAAAAACCATAAATAGTTCAACAAAATAACCACAATACTAATTATTGTTAAAGCTAAGGCACGAGCTCTATGTGTACATTTGTCCTTCAAGTTGTGCTTAAAAAAGGTCAACAGAAAAGAGAAAGACAAAATGAAAAAACAAAAAATGTACTTGGACTTCAAGAAAAATTCTTGACAAAAAGTACAAAAAAACAGAAGTAAGGAAAAAACATATAAAATCAATTAAAATGGATAATCATTCAGGAAAGCAAATTTCGATCTACCAAATGTTTAAATACAATTTGGTTTAAGGATTGATGTTTGACTATTGACGTCAGCAGTCGTCGATGGCTGCGAGTGTAAGACGGCAAATCCATCTGAGGAGATCGAGTGGTTGCGATCGAAACATGTCATGGTAACCTGCCGGCCAGGGTTCGAGCCCGAGCCACGTCAAGGATGAAAGATTATCAATAACAATTTTAATTAATTTTCATGTTGTAAAATTCCTTTCTTCATAAAAATAATTTAATGAAAATTAAATTTCATGAACTTAAGCCTAATTAAAAATATTAAAAATTTGGATTAAAAATAAATATTCGGGTATGTTCTGTAAATTGAAATGAAGTGGATTTAAAACCGAACAAATTTTAAAAACGAGCCTGTAAAGAAAGTTCATAAAAATATTCCTTTTTATATACTGCATACTTTGAGTACCAATTATATTTACAGGAACGGCTCTTAAAAACGAGAAAAACTACAGTAATTTTGTAAATAATTGAAATAAAAATCTCGTTCGATTTCAATTCCACTTCATTTCGATTTGTAGAACATGCCCGATTGTTAATTAATATATACAAAAACAATTTAATTAACACTCGCTATCATAAACAAAAGAGATCAAGAAGAAAAATTAAATTAAAAATAGGAACAAATATATAATATTTTGCAATAACGAAACTTAACAAAACGTATTAAAAAATATGTCTTAAACGTAGACAATTAACTCATATGAAACAGAAATACATCTTCGTTAAATTTAGTTATAGCAAAAAAAAAATAAATTTAGTAGAAATAATTCATTTTCATAGAATAGATCCATCATTATTGGTTAAAAGGTCAGCACATTCGGCTAAATCGGTTTATCTTTATTTAAAACTTTAAATTTAGTGATAATCTTCATACGTAGCATTTTCCGGCAAATAGAATTTAGATTCGATGCTGCAGGAGAATAATGGTCATTTAAGTAAACCCGGCTATCAATATCACCACCAAGAACATCTTTAACTTTAAGGGAACGTGTTTTGAAATAGTCCTTCATCAGCCGATCACGAATACCAATATTATTAAATTTTACCAATAAAAGCTTTCCGTCGTTCATATAACAGACATGGTTTAGGTTGTGTTCAGAAATATTAATACTGTAGTGATTACCCAAAGAAATAACAATTGATTGAAGTTCATTTAATCCAGACGGTAACCCATTAATTACAATATCCCCACGATTAAGACGCCGGTGCAACATGTTATTTTCATTTTCTAATGTTGATATTTTGGATGAAGTCGAAACATCAATATTCCTTATCAATTTGTTACATGTCTCTATTTCGGACCTCATATCTTTAATACACGATAATACTTCATTTTTAAAGTCAGCTAATATCTGAGCCATAGTGTTTTTAAAAGCAGTATTATCCTCTTTGCAAGCATTTACAAAATCATCAAAGTTGCTTTTCAATGCCTTAACATCATCACGAGCAGACTGATCTTCCAAAACTGTATCAGCACAGACAGAACAAGTAAAGAAAAAAGATTTTGGCCTTTCTTTAAAAATAGCAAGATGTTTTTCAGTTACATTGGCACATTGTAGATGGAGCCATAGTTTGCAGGCCCTACATTGGATACTTCCCTGAGTCTTTCCAATAGTATCTTTACATAACGAGCATTTGAACACTTTAGTCGCAGGCATAATAAATAAGTCAACCAAATAACAGCGGGAATAAGGTTAAGGTTAAAAAGCAGCAGCAGCAACAACAAAAAAAGAACACAGTTAACTTTTCAGCTATGTATGTATATATGTGCAGGGCTCAACAGCAGCAAAGGCAATAACCACAAATTAATGAATACAAACGAACTTATAGTGAACAATTCTTCATACTTAATTTAAACGTGATGTTGCTTATATATTTATGGGATCAATTGTCTTTTGATATTTTCTATTTAATTCTACTTTTAAATATATATATATATGTGCATGTATATGTGTACATATGTATATATTGATATTTATTTTGGTTTGGGACCTAGGGATTTAAGTCAAATTCTAAATTTAAGTAATTTAAATATTTTAATTATTAACTCAGGTATATTTCTTTGTAATATAGTTTATTGGCCTAATGAGGCTTTTATATTACCTGCAATAAATTGAAATTGAAATTGAAATTGAAATTTGATATAAATACACCAGTTCTTATTATGTTTCATTAAGTTATTGTACAGAAATAATTAATTAGCCGAATAATAGATAAAATGTATATTTAAGATATATAAATTTTAGTTTTTTATGTTTTATGATAGCAGAGTAAAAAAACGCGGTCTACTCAGGCATAGCGTTGCCAATTCATCCACTCATCCAATTCATCATTCGGACTAGTGGTTCTCGAGTTATGACAAACAAAAGAGCCTAAAACGTAACAAATTCCCCTATACGATACTTACTTACTTCAAATTAATTTTTAAATTATTTATTGAGGTACCATGACCAAACTAATGATGCATAATTTTCTTCTTTTTATGCTGCATTTTGAAAAGTTATATCATATGAGTGCTTCGCGTGTTGTCTATAAAATATTTTATGCCAATTATTACCATTATTACAAAGCAATTTTCAAAAAAAAATTATAAAAAATAAGTATTTCAAAACACTTTTACGATATTGCAGTTTTAATATTAAAGCGGGATGCATTAAATAAAAACTTAAAAAACAGCAACAAAAAATTTCCTTTTTTTAGAATTGTGGCTTGATACCCTCTTCGCTGTCATCAGCATTAAAAAGTGTAAAAGGTTGTGGCGGATTGAAACTTATATTTTCGCGGCTTTCAATTTGGTCAGTCTTAATAAAATAATTTTTTTTAAACTTTTAAACTGATTTGTTTTATTGATTATACTGCTTGTGATAACTAACCGTTACATATATTTCTGGTTATAATAAAACATATTTTGGGATTAAATCGAGAATATCAACTGCAGTAATTTTTGTTGTACATAATCATAACTCCCCTTCTACAACTGACATGATTTGCTGTTATAACATGATTTTATAAAAGCGTTGTTAAAACATTTGCATTAGCAACCGTGTTATAACATGAGAAAACCTCTAACATGATGGAACACTAGGGTATTCATTTAATCGACCTTTTGCTTTAATCGGTTAATCGCGCGATTAATTAACCGAGGTTTTGGTTTAATCGGTTAATAATCGGTTAATTTTGTTTTTGATCGGTTAACCGATTAATAAAGTTTTTTTTTATAAATTAAGTAATTTCAGTATATAAAAATGCATTAATTGCTTATTTTTTGGAGTTTATAAGTAAAAAAATACAATAACATAGGTACGAAACATAACAATTCTTGAACTAAAACGAGCAAGCAAAACAATAACAATTCATTAATGCACAAGATGTGGTATCAAGTCATATCATCATAATATCTTAAACAAAATTTAAAATTGTTTAAAGTAAATATTGTTGTGTTTCAAACAAAATAAAAATTGTAATACTGTGTTCATTGATTCGTCATAACTGCATAGTAGAAATCTAAATTATAAGCGGTATCTTTCAACAGTCATATCGTTAGCTTAATATACAAACCTGCTAATTCACTTTGAGCACATTTTACAGGAGAGAAAAAAACTTTTTATTTTTCCTATTTGAATCTTGATAGAAAATTAAAATTACAGTCAGTTTTACACACTTCAAGACTTAAAAAGAAGAAACACTACATGCTGGTCGACGAGGCGTATCTTTCTCTACCACACGGAATCAAATTCTAAATTTACATAAAAAAGGATTTAGCCGGTTTGCATATTAAGCCGACTATATATATTTCCTGTAATTATTTTAAGACATAAGACTTAATGACTACCTTGTGAAACCCCCAAATATTCACATATGTATACAAAAATAAACAGAGATAATTTTATTAGTTATTTCAATAGTTAAAGGACATCTTATAAAATAATCTTTTAGAAAAGTAATTTGGTTTAAATGTTTAGGATTAAAGCGATTCTTTTCTTTAGTTTTGACAAAAGTTGACTTGGAAAAAATTAATTCACTTATCGCAGATGAATATCTAATTTCTCAGTCCTTTTCCAGGATTTCTCTAAACATATAAAATACTCCATAATGCCATTAGAGTTTTTTAAAATTTTTAACACTTCTCATTGTTTCGGTTAATTCTGTTAAACGACTGATATGAGAATATATGAGAAGAAACAAATAACTAAACACACACATATAAAAAGTACGGGAAACAAAAACAATGTGTTGGCAATCAAATAATCAAGCCATTTTTCGCCACATTCCTGTTGATCGATGAAGAAGATAAAAAAGCATTGAAAAACATTGTAATTTTAGTCATCGGTCGGCGGAAAATCGGTTAAAATGAAGATCACTGAACTGTTTGTATGAAACAATATTTTCTAAACAAATACATTTGGTATATTAAGCTTAGTCTACACGATATGTTGAATAAGCAAATTTATGTTGAAAAATTTGCTTTCGGCGCCAACATATCGTGTAGAAACCAAATTTTTTCAACAAACGTATGCTTACTAACATATGACAGGCATTTGTTAACGAAGTCAGCAAACGTTTGTTCACAATTATAGCATATCGTCTAGACACAATAATTTTACTTTTCAACAAACTTTCTACGTATGTTGACAAATATGTTATTTGTTGAAAGTCGTATGCAAGCTTTTCAGCATACGGCAAATTTGGTAGCATATAAAATAGATAAAAATTGGTATTCTTTCAATTACTTGTTTAATTTTGTATTTAACCCCGGAACTTATCAAGATTTCTAGCTCATCGGCAAACAAAAAATTGCATTTAGAAGTGCTTTGAAAATAAAAATGTTTGTCAACGAACTTTGTTTTAGAGATATAGATCATAAAAGTTGAAAAATTCTTTACCAATATCTCTTGAAGTATAAATTTGATCTCAGCAATATGGGTAGCGCTGAAGCGTGTTTCCAAATATCTTTTACGTGGTATATAAAACATGCTGAATTATTAACCCATTAAGAACCAATTTCAAAAAATATTTTTAGTTACTAATGTAATTTGTCAAAATGGCTCTTATCTCAAAATTAAGGTATTTTTATTTACATATAATATTTTCTAGAGAAATCTTCAAGCTTTCATATAATATAATGCATGGTACAGTAGCGTATAAAATTCTGAAGCTATTAAAGTTAACCATTTATATTCTAATAAATCTTTTTGTTTAATATATTAGGTTTGAGTAAACATGTGGTAATATTTAATTTACTTTATGTAATTGCTTCAATATAGGTATTAACTATATGGTATGACAAACATCAGCTTCGCTTAATAAATTTTTTCCTTATTGCCGTGTTCATAATTTAATGGTATATCAAGCAACGACTTCGCTCAGCTGAGTAAATTTTCTTCTTTTTAACCAGAACCCCAACACCCTTAAAAATTGATGTTTCTGTTAAAGAAACTAACAAAAATTCGCGACAGAATGAACCGATTGCTATTTAATTTTGCAAGAACTTTATATGACTAGATATCACACTAAGATGATCGTTCCATAATTTACCATAGGCCCCATGTTAAACCCATTCTCGGAAATACTTAAATATGCCTAAGACGTACCTAATAACGCTATTATAGTAAAATTTGGACTTTAAAACGGTTGAAACATACAAGTGTTTTGTATTGAAATTTGGTTTTATTTATGTTTTTAATACTAAAAATGACTCAACCGATCAAGATTTTTAAGGACGTTATGGTATTGGTAATATTTTTGGGAGTGGTATTTGTATGGGAACAATAGATTTACAATAAAACTTTTTGACCCAGATTTAGTCTTAATGGTTTATGAGCGCAAAGACTCTTATTCGGAAAGAAGTTTTTATGGGATCTTTGAGAAATTATGGACCGTTCCTTATCGTTTAATTACAATAATTAATAGAACCAATGCAACAAATTTCATCAAATTATTGCGACAAGTACTTTGCGCACTACAAAGTGGACAGTCCGCCAGCCGGCCGGACGGACATCATTATATCGACTGAGTCGATCGGTATACTTAACGATGGTTATAGGACCAATATTTTTAGGTGTTACAGACACTATAGTGGTGTGGGTATCAAATAAATCCATAAAACATTCTGGTCTGCACATAATTTACCATAGGGGTAGAACTGAAATAAATTAATAAACTGTGAGACTTTACTAATAATTTTAAGATCAATACAGTCCTTAAATATTTTAATTTTTTGCGGATTTAACCAAGCCCAATAAAGCACTCTTACTTTTTAAGTGTTAATTACACTAAAACTATTCATTTTTGCAATAAAGACGATAATTGATAACAAATTTTAAATAAAATAATAAAAAAATAGAATTGTCAAATGAATTTTTAAACAAATGTTCTCTTTACTCAACATACATAACAACATACGAAATTCAACATATCGTGTAGACACAAAAATTGTATGCTAACTTATTTGTTGAAATATCATTTGCTAGCATATGATGAATTTGAAAAATTAAGTACATATTTTCAGCATATCGTCTAGACACCTAGCATATTGCATATGCTGATAGAGACATTTGTTATCATTTTTAAGCATATGAGTATAATCATACATTTGCTGATTCAACATATCGTCTAGACTAAGCTTCAGACGAAACAAATAATTAAAAACACAAAAAAATATGTTATAATACTACAAAATATTGAAAATTTTGTTACTTCGGTTAATCGACTGAAATTAACCGATTTAATCTTTAATCGAAAAACGCCAATTTGAAATTAACCGATCAGTTAATCGGGTAGTAATTAATCGGTTAACCGGTTGACGGTTAACCGAATGAATACCCTACTTAACACTAACATCATTTTAGTGTTAATGTTAAGCATTTCATGTCAGTTGTAGACTGTATGTAAAAGAAAATAGCAAAATAGCCCTATATGTTTTATAAATCTGACGATTCGGTAAAAAAATGTGAAGTTACAAAAATACTGAAATCCTTAAAGGTGATTTTTATACCCTCCACCACAAATAACTATAGTAGAGTGTATAAAATTCTCATTTGTTTTTTACAATAATTTTTTCTTACAACTATAGGCGTGTGCTTATAATTTTGGAAATGACAGTTTTAAATCCTGGAGATGAAGTACAGCAAAAAATTGGCGATCCTATTTCATACACAGAAGCCTCACTGGAAGCTTCTTCACTGAAACCGGCCGCTTCTGCACCAATTTCAGCCAAAAAAGAGGCATATACAAATAACAATGATACCATGAATCAATCACTAAATGCGGGCTTAACACATCCCATTGCTACCTTAAGTCCATACCAGAATAAATGGGTCATAAAGGCGCGCGTTATGTGTAAATCTCCCATACGCACTTGGAGTAATGCCAAAGGAGAGGGAAAGCTATTTAGCATTGATTTAATGGATGACTCAGGAGAGATCCGTGCAACTGCATTCCGGGAACAGGTCGATAAATATTACGATTTTATGGAAGTTGACAAAGTGTACTTTATATCCAAATGTCAACTTAAACCGGCTAATAAGCAATACACAACACTGAAAAATGATTATGAAATGACATTTACAAATGATACGGTAGTACAAGCCTGTGATGATGGTGATGATAATAGTATTCCAGAGGTTAAATACGACTTCGTTCCTATATCTCAAGTTGCTAATTTAGAACCAAAGGCTGCAGTTGATTGCATTGGTGTATGCAAAGAAGTGAGTGAACTACAAGTGTTCACTTCAAGGACCACAAATAAAGAATTTAAAAAGCGCGAATTGATCTTAGTTGATACCAGTGAGGCTGCCATTACTTTAACAATATGGGGAGATGACGCCGTCAATTTTGATGGGCATGTTCAACCTGTCATACTTGTAAAAGGTGCCAGAGTCAGTGAATTTAATGGTGGCAAGACTTTAAGTTTGGGTAATGGTTCCGTAATGAAGATAAATCCAGATATTTCAGAATGTCATAAATTGCGTGGTTGGTTTGATAATGGTGGCGGTGAAAATATTACCAACTCAATCTCGGCAAGGTAAGGTTTCCTTGTTAATCAATTCTATTTACACCAAATACTACATGCACCAAACTTTTTATTTCAGAACTGGTGCAGGTGGCGGAAGCTTTAGTACTGAGTGGCGTACATTCCATGAAGCTCGTAACCTAGGAACTGGTGATAAAGCTGACTTTTTTCAAACCAAAGCTGTTGTTCACCTTATTAAAAGTCAAAATGCTTACTATAAAGCATGCCCTCAACCCGAATGTAACAAGAAAGTTGTTGATGAAAACAATGGTCATTATCGTTGCGAAAAATGTAATGCCGTGTTCCCCAACTTTAAGTACAGACTTTTGGTTAATGTAAGTAGTTTCCTATATATATATATATATATATATATATATATATATATATACTGGGTTTTCCAATAAGGACTTGACAACTTTTTTTAAAATAAAACGCAAACCATTTAAGATATTTCCAAAACTTTATGATCGACTTGAAATACAACCAAACATTTATGAATGTAGGTTAGGTTAGGTTAGGTTAAATGGGTAGCCGTCACGAAGACGACTCACTTGGGTCCTTATAGCGGTCCCTTTGTGATACCCCTAGCCAGTGACAAGGGCCAGCCAGTATCCACCAGACTATTCCCCAGAGGTCACCGCAGTCTCGAACCACCCCGATTCCCTGCAGAACAGGGAGATCGATTTCAGTCCCGCATTGGACAAATCGTCCAGACATGGCAATTCCGGTCTCCCAAAATGCCTCAACCTAACGCCCGCCAGACCGGGGCATTGCAGCCAGAGCTGCAATGGCAGCCTTGCTGTCCGTAAATATACATATATCCCTCGATATACGATAGTACTTCAGCCAGTTTGCCGCCCGCTTTATGGCAGAGATTTCCGCCTGCAGCACACTACTGCCATCTGGCAGCCTAAAAGAGACCCTGATGTCCAATTCTTCGATGAAGAAACCTCCACCCACTCTGTCGCCCATCCTGGAACCATCGGTGTAGACCCGTAGGGTCGGCTCCAGAGATCGCGTATTATCGAGCAGCTCATCATAGCTACCATGATGAACCGCGAACAAAGCACCGAAAAAGGGTTCCGGAGTGCAATAGTCCAGCCCCGCCAGGTCGTATGACGCGTGAAGCGTGACCCTGGCATGACCATAATTCCGCGTAGACCATAGGCCCACCGCCCCCAGTCTCATAGCGGAAGTCAAGGCCTGTTGTTCGGCCATGATATCAATCGGCAACCAGTCTAGCATAGTAAACAGTGCCTTCGTCGGTGTCGAGCGGAGTGATCCCGTGATCATCAGCGCAGCCAACCTTTATACTTTCTCAAGCATCCTACAGTACCGTCCCCTTTCCACGGCAGGCCACCACACTATGACCCCATAGAAGAGAATCGGTTTTACCACCGCTTCAAAGATCCATTCGACACCCCTGGGGCCCAGGCCCCAGCTCCTGCCCAAGGATCTCTTGCAGGTGTATAAGGCCACAATAGCCCTATCAACCCTCGTCCGAACGTTGAGTTCCCATGATAGTTTGCTATCGAGAATTACGCCCAAATATTTGGCACTGTTCGAGAGCCTCAGCTCCGTGCCGTTTAGCCTAGGAAGCCTAAAGTTGCCAACCTTGTACTTCCTGGTAAAGAGTACCAACTCAGTTTTCTGTGGATTGACACCAAGTCCACAGGAAATGCTCCAAGAGCTTAGAATCTGCAATGCAGATTCCATACAATGGGACAGTGTGTCCAGGTGTTTACCCGCGACCGCCACCGCCACGTCATCCGCATACGCGACGGTTTTTATCCCTAATCTATCGAACCGACCCAGCAAAGTGTTCACCGTCAGGTTCCACAGTAGAGGGGACAGAACCCCACCTTGCGGGGTGCCCCTGTGCACAAATCTGCAAACATTAGTAGCACCCATTGTGGATTCAATGATCCTATTATCGAGTAGATTACCAATAAATCTACAAATTACATCGTCAACCCCAACCTCCCTCATCGACTCCAAGATGGAGTTGGGTTTGACATTATTGAAAGCTCCCTCAATGTCCAGAAAGGCCACAAGTGAGTATTCCCGAAATTCAAGGGATTTCTCAATGTAGCCGACCAGTGAGTGGAGCGCCGTCTCTACAGACTTGCCCTTGGTGTAGGCATGCTGCGATGAAGAGAGCAAATGTCTAGGAATAGACATCCTCAGATGAATATCAATGACCCTTTCAAGGGTCTTGAGAAGAAATGACGACAGGCTAATTGGCCTGTAGTCCTTAGGTCTGGTGTGGGATGCTTTACCTCCCTTTGGGATGAAAACAACCCTACATCTAGTCCATCGGATGGGAACGTACGAGAATCTAATACATTCCGTATAAATAGCGGACAGCCAAGGAACCAGAAGCCCCGCGTTCTTTTGAAGGTCGGCCGGAATAATACCGTCCGGACCAGGAGCCTTAAAGGAGTCGAAGCTCCTTATTGCCCAATTAAGCCTATCATAGCACAGAGAAATGGACACGGGTCCAGGCTCTGATAGGCAGTTGATCTTCCGTGGTGTTGGAAGGGAATTGCCAGGAAAGTGCGTGTCAATTAACACCTCCAGCGTCTCCTGACTATTCGTAGTCCAGCTACCATCAGCTTTCTGAATGTAGCTAGGGACAGTCGGGCAAGAAGCCATTATTTTGCGCAACCGGTTTGTCTCAGAGGAGCCTTCCACGCCGCTGCAGAAGTTCCTCCAGGCATTCCGTTTTGCCGATCTAACCAAATTCTTGAACCTATTCAATGCCGACTTATAATCCGCCCAGTTTCCCAGTCGTTTAGCCATATTGAATAACCTAGGACAGTCTCTGCGAGACTGTGCAACCTAAGGGCTCCACCATGGTGGCTTGCCCCCCTTTTTCCTAACCACTGGCCTACAGGCCAGTGCCGTTGCCTGACGCAGTGCCCCCGATAGGAATTCCACTGCCATTTCAGTCTCCGTAATGCCACTAATGACAGGGACTGAGCCCAGAGAATCAGCGAGTAGACTAGCCTGATAGTCCCACCTCGTTCTCCTCCTATTCACAAAAGTACACACCCCCAAGGGGGGTGGACCCAATTGAAACTCAACATAGCTGTGGTCCGAAAAAGAACAGTCATTTGAGACCGCCCAGTTACTTATTAAGTCGGAGTGTTCCGAGCTGACCAATGTCACATCAAGAACCTCCTGCCTATTAGCTACAATGAACGTAGGTTCCGCGCCTATGTTTGCTATTTCCAAATTACTGCTACAGATAAAAGAAAATAGCGACTCACCTCTAGAGTTGGTGTTGGAGCTGCCCCACGTGATGTGGTGCGCATTAGCGTCAGCACAGATAACCACCGGGGTACCCATGGAGCCGGCTTTGGCTACCAAGCCACGAACAAGCCCATTAGGTGGCTCATTGTCCTGGTCATGCGCCATATAGCCCGAGACGATCCAGATCGGCATGTCGCCCATCTCTAGGGCCGCTGAAGTTGTGTCTTCATCACTGAAATCAGAAAGAATGAAGATATCCAGCGTGTTTTTAGCCAAAATACAAGATCTAATTTTACCTGTTGCTTTGGCATATAGGAGCTTATAGCCCTTGAGGTTTAATCCGCAAACCCGATCCTTGTGGATCCATGGCTCTTGGATCATTATTAGCTCCTCCTCTCTCTCTACCACCCGGAGGAGCAGTGCAGCGGATGCTGCCTTGGAGTGGTGAAGGTTTATCTGTGTCACCTTCACCATGTCTAGTATTAACGACCGTGACATTGGCGTCCTCCTGATCTGATTCCAGGAGGGCGTCCTCATCAGCCAATTCACCCATGCGTTCAAAGAGGTCACCCAGCATGTCAGAGACGGACGGGGTGTCTTCTTTGTCACATGAATGAACGGAAGCGTCATTCGTGCAGTCCGCAGACTGCGTAGGCTCCACAACCTTCGGAGCGGGATCGCCCTTGTCATCACCTCGGTAGACACGGAGCAAGATGGTACTGAAACCATAGTAAATCTTGCCCTGTTTCTCCCTCAGTGGCTTCAAGGAGTCCTGATTCAGGACTACGATCGCCGTTCTTGAGGATCCTTCAGCTGCTGAAACCTTGACAACTTTCCAGTTATGAGTGGGAAGTTGGGGGTTGCAGCACTGAATAATCTTCAAGATTTCCTCCGGTGCAGAGGGTTCCGCTGGGATGGTGACGATGGATCTAGGTCTCCGTGGTATCTCACTCACCAAAACCACGTCGAGCCTAGCACCTTCCCATATTTCGCCAATCGCTCCAATGGCAAGCTTCAGCAGAAGTGCAGAGCGCTCGTCCACACACGCCATCAGCTTAACGTGACCCTGGTACCAGCCAGCATCGTCGCATTGCGGGGGTGCTCCTGGATTCTCACTAAGGATCTTCCAAAAGACACCCATCATTTGCTGCTTCACCAAGTCCCACCTAGAGTGGGAGATGGATCCATCAGCAGCACTTCTGTCTATAATAGCCCTAACAAGATGGTCTTTTGCCACCTCGCTGTAGGACCTATTAGTCGACTTTGGTGCGTACTTGGGCCGTTTTGTCCCTGGTTGCTGTCTAACGGCTGTCGCTTCTTCCTCCGAACGTTGCCGTTTAGGCATTGCCTTTGCAGGGGCAGGAGGTGAAACGCTTTGAAGCCCAGCAGTAAGGGCCTTAGCCCATGCCAATGAAGCTTCCTGTTCTGCAGAAAGCTCATTGGCATCTTTGGAGCCAAATAGCTCGATAACACGCAAGGCAGCACGCCTTGAGTTAGATGCCCTCTTGGAAGGATTTTTATGCCGAGGTGTCTTCTTAGTGACGCCGGACTTGGCGGGGGGAGGTACAGAAGTGGGACAGGATGTAATCATCTCCGTCCCTCTTTGCACAATAGGCATATGGGAGGCTGCTTTGTTGGACGACTTTGTCATTTCCAACTTTGCAGTACCCGAAGCATGGGCTTTATCCGCTCTGGCGGAAAGGGCTGATGCGGCTTTTGATGTACTTGGCGCGAAAGACAGAGGTACATCGCCGCTGTTAGGTGTCGAGGCTGATACAGCCACCGACGGGATCGTCTTCGTCTCATTGTCCTTATCATTGGTCCTTTTCGTGTCCTGTTCCGTGCCATTGTTAGTTTGTTGCTTGTTTTGTTTTTGATTTGTTTTGAAAAGAGTTGTCATTTTGTTTTTGGTCCCACGAGTGTAGGGGATCTGGAGGTCCGCCACGTCATAGCCCCCGATAACGCGGTAAGGGCGTAGTCTATTTGCTGAGGTGCCCAGGTATCAGCAAAGCTCCGTGATAATACAGTCGGTAACCCCTGACTGCAAACCAACCGATAGGCACGGGTCGCATAACACCTCGGTTTAGGGGATGGATAACCTTTCGTTGCCAAGGCCTTTAAGTTCACTGCCCTCATCTCGGGAATCACCAGATGCTGGCAAAATGCCCGGATCAAGACACGAACCACAGCCAAGACGTAAGCCACCACATCGCTTCAAGATTGTTATCCATAATAGTGGTGGTTTATGAATGTAACTCGTCTTCGTTCAAAATGGCAACCCAATTTTCGATGACTCGGGCACACAATTCGGCCGTACGGCCGCTATTTCAATATTGGCTCTGTTTTCTTCCAACGTCGTCGGCTTGTTGGCATAGACCAAGGATTTGACGTAGCCACAAAGAAAAAAGTCTAGAGGCGTTAAATCGCACGAAATAGGCGGCCAATTGACTGGTCCATTTCTTGAGATAACACGCTCACCAAACTTACTCTTCAATAAATCGATTGTAACGTGTGCTGTGTTGCTTGTGGCATCGTCCTGTTGAAACCACATATCGTCCAAGTCCCCGTTTTCCAATTCGGGCTAAAAATAATCGGTGATCATGGCGCGATAACGATCGCCATTCACAGTTACGTGACGATCGTTATTGTCGACGAAAAAATATGTCCCAATGACTTCGCCAGCATGCAAACCGCACCAAACATTTATTTTTTATGGATAAAGTGGTGATAAATGAAGCACATGTGGATTTTCACCAAACCAATTACGTATATTTTGCTTATTGACGAACCCATTGAACCAAAAATGAGCTTCGTCACTGAAGATGATTAGGTAGAGTACAACGACCGAAAATTGGAGTTAACGCTCTTAAAGTTGCGGTCACCGACGACTTCGAATTTCGGTTACATTTTTAAAATTTGCATACTTTGTTCGTTGGTATACTTAACCATAATGAAAATGTTGAGTTAACTGAAAAAAAGGAAAGTAACAGTTATATGATCAGTGAAATAGTGCGTTCACAAATTAAATTCAAAGTTGTCAAGTACCTATTGGAAATTCCTTTATTAGGCTGAAAATTTTATGTACATATATATATATATATATATATATATATACACTCAAAATATTATGTAGTTAAATTCAAACGAAAATTCATTTGAAACAAATTAAAATTCATTTAAAAAACGGATCATTTACATTTCATTTAAAACAAATGATTTTTTCAGTAATTTCTAAGTTTTTTATTTATTGAACATCATATTCGTTAAAATTGAATAGTTTTTACTTTTAAAAAATATATTTTAACCGATAAAAATCAAACAAATTAACAAAAAAAAATACGGAAAACATTATTTTTTGGTAGTTTGTTTTTTTAATAACAAACATAAATGTTGAAAAATAAATTTATTCGTAAAATAACTATATTTTTATTCAATTTTAAAAGTACCGAAAACGAATTTAATAACCTACAATCAGTTACTGTAATAATTTTATGAGTGTATATATATATATATATATATATATATATATATATATGTATAAATATATACATATATCAATGTTTTATTTAATTTTTAAACAAAGATGAGTATTGGCGATTGGACTTCGAATCGGTGGGTTACATGTTTTAGTGATTTGGCTGAACAACTTTTAGGTCGCTCTGCTCAAGAGATTGGCGATGCTATGGAAAACAATCCTACCGAAGCAGAAGAAATATTCAGTTCTATAAATTTTCATTCATATATGTTTAAATTACGTTCTAAAGTTGAAACATATGGAGTAAGTATAACGGTACTGGATGCGGTTTTATATTCCATTTATAATTATTTGTTTTTGCAGGATATGACTCGAAACAAATTGACAGCACAAGCGGCCACACCAATAAACTACAAGGAATATAATAAGTATTTAATAAATAATTTGAAAGAATTAACAGGTATCAACAAGGCTTAATTTTTAAGAATTCTTTTATTATATTTGCTTCTTAGTTGTACTTGTAATACTTATACGAAAAATTTTTTTGTAATTTTTATGTTTGTTATTATATACTCAAAAAAAAAAAAATCATAATGGCTAAATTAAATTTAAATTCCTTGATTATTGTATTGTCTTCCAGGTAGGTGTTCTATTATCTGTTTTCCTATGATTCGCACTAGCAGATACTAGTAAATCAGCGTTACCGCTGTGATAGTAAAGTATCAATTTTACCCCTTTTCGACGGTCTTAATGAGCATTGCTTAAAAACCCAATTTTTCGAAAGTGACATCTGCTGACCTTAATACCCGATTTTGTGGGCTATCGAAATAAGTTATCAGACTTTATAGGCAAATGTTTTGAACTTTTTTTCTTAAGTATGGAATACCGCATTAACTTTTAATTTGTCGAAATTGACATCTGTGAGCTTTAATACCTCTTTTTGTGGGCTATTAAATACAACATATAACAACATTTTAAACCGCTAAATTTAAAGCCTTATTTCATATTTTTTTATTAATTTCTTGACTTTTTTATGATTAATATAGCACTTGTAATGTTTTCTGATCTACTTTTTCATTTCTGTCAATCTGCGCCATCTCTAATTTTTATTGGAAGTATTGCTTCATTTTCAAAAAATTTAAGAAGGTAAGTGCCGGTTCACACACGTCAAGTTTGACTCGGTCAAGTCGTTTTTAGGAGAGGGTCTTGAATAAAACTTTTATACATATCAACTGAAGAGCAGCAAAGGTCTTCAAATAGTGATCAAGGCATGGATCCAGAGGAAATTAAAACTTTTTTGGAAGTGAAGGGCTTTAAGATAAAAAACGTTACGAATATTAAAAATACCTGTTCAAAATGGCAACCCTGTTCTGAAAATCACGTGATTTCAAATCACGTGCTTTTGAAATCACGCGTTAGATTTTGTGTTGTTCTGAAAGTCATTCCGTTTTTGTGTTTCTCGGTGTGCTTTCGGCAATTGAAGATCATACCAAAACACACAAAAACGGGTAGGCACATGTGATTTGAAATCACGTGATTTGAGTTAAAGTGATTTTCAGAAAAGGCCTGATAGGGGAAAAAATCCCCAACCATTATTTCGAGTGGAGTTAGAACCTGGTGACGTTAGGATTAAAAAAAAAATGAAAAGCATCCAATATCTAATTTAAAATATATTCTGTACAGAAGAATAACTCTTGAGGAGCCACACAAAAGAAATGGTCCCGTTCAATGTCTTAACTGCCAAGAATTTGGACATACTAAAGCATACTGCTATTTATCCCCTGTTTGCGTAGTATGTGGTGAATTGCATGGAACAGTTCTTTGCGACAAGTCTAAAACCGACCCCAAATACAGGTAACAAATCAAGTAAGCACTGGTGACATTCAGGCTCCGCAGCCTAGTAATAACAGAACCTCTTATGCTAACGTCCTAAAATCAAACCATGTGCCAATGCAAGGTGCTTCGCCAAGTAATGATGAAACTCCAGTTTCTAATTTAAGTCGTCTAGAAAAAACCATGGAAACATTAGTGCAAACAGTAACAAATTTTACGAACACAATGCAATCGATGTTACTGCAAGCTGTACTTAACAAGCCATGAACTGTTTAAAAATTTGTTTTTGAAACGCAAACGGCATCCGCCAGCATAAAAACGAATAAGAATACTTTCTTAAAAATAAACAAATTGATGTAATGATGGTTTCTGAAACTCATTTGAACTCAAGAAATACGTTTAAAATCAATGCTTTTACACTATATAATACCAAGGACCCTCGAGATAGAGCTTGATGAGGTTCTGCCATTTTGATAAAAACCAGAGTCAAACACTACCTAATGTGTGATCATCGTGAAGATTATCTCCAAGCAACGAACATTTCCGTTGAGGAATTAAATAGAAACTTAGTAATTTCATCGTTATACTCCCTACCTAGATATTCAATATCAGAAAGCCAATATTATAAATATTTTAAATCATTAGGACCCTGTTTCCTGGCCGCTGGCGATTATAACGCTAAACATACCTTATGGGGGTCACGACTTATAACACCAAAGGGTGGTGTTTTATTTAATACAATTTCTAAAATGGATTTGAATGTGGTAGCGAGCGGACAACCAACATATTGGCCTACTGATCAGAAAAAAATTCCAGATGTCATTGATTTCGGCATGGTTAAAAGCATCTCCATAGAAACGATTTATGTTGAATGTTCCTTAGAATTATCTTCTGACCACACACCTACAATTGTTACTATAATGAACCCAAATAGAATTGTATCTCCGAATGGTTACTTATCGACGTCAGCTACACAAATTAATTGGTTAAAATATGTATAAAAAATATCTCAGTACCCATTGCACAGAAAATATTCCGCTTAGTACACCGGAGAATGTAGATCGCTCTATTATTAATTTTGACAGTTTTCTGAAGCTAGCTGTTCAACATTCCAGTATTGCCCCCAAAAAAACAAAAAATTTACAAACATTCCTAGACCGACATTTTTAGAAATTTTGAAGTTCTGTCTAGCGGACAATATTTACTTTGTTTATGGTAATAAAGTTATTAATAAGATATTTGGTATGCCAATGGGCAACCCGCTCTCTCCTACAATAGCGGATATAGTTCTTGATAATTTACTGGACGATGCAATAATAGAATTAAAAAATAAAAATATCAATATTAAATACATAGCAAAATATGTAGACGACATTTTCGCTATCATTAATAAGGACGAAATTCTTAAAACTTTAAATTCTCACCATCAGAAAATTAAATTCACCATCGAAATAGAAAAAAATAATGAAATAGCATACCTCGACGCAAAACTACTGAAAAATAAGGATACCATTATTTTTAATTGGTACTCTAAGGAAACAGATTCAGGCAGACTTATGAATTTTAACGCCACACAACCCAGAAGTCAGATTGTAAATACAGCGAGAAATTTAATAGAGAGGGTACTGAAAATTAGTGACGAAATATTCCACAGCAAAAATATAAACATAATACAAGAAATATTGATACAAAATAGTTTCCCTAAAAAATTAATAAATTCTTTAATAGACGACGTATTTAGGCGATTAAATAAAAATAAGAAAATTGACAACACTGATGAAATAGAAAACAAAAAATTCTACAGTGTACCATACATCCCTGGTCTTACTGCCAATGGTGGAATAAGCAGGTGGCATCGTTACGGCAACAAATACAACATTACAACAAAAATGGAAATTATATCACAGTTTACGTCAAAAAATAATTTAAACAATTATCCAAGTGTGCCGCCGAACGTGATGAAATAAATAAATTTTTAGCCAATTTTTATTTAATTATGGTCTATATCTTATTTATTTTAATTTAAAATGATCAAAAAATTTAAAAAAATACAATAATCACAGCACAAAACGTGAACTTTTTGTAAACATAAACAAAACTTTGACATAAACCTAGACAAACAATGCAAGAGCAAAACATCGTCATCTGGCGTAGTGCTGCCACCTGTTTATTTCACCATGTTACTGCCAACAGAAACATGATAATAACACTGAAACAAAATAACATATGTTTTGCGTATAAGCCTAACAAAACAACAAATGCAATATTCACTAAAATAAAAGCGCCGGTAGAAAAACAACAACAAAATAACGTTGTTTATGAAATAAGATGTAAAGGAAATAACGACCCTACAAGAATATTGACGGTCATTTGACCTATCATATGACCGACATTGCTGATACAGATGTCGGTCATCGCGTAGAACAAAGTTTCTATCATTTTCTTAAGGCCAACGTGAAAAAAATGACCTGAACTTTTGTGTACGTGTGATTTTGCATCCTTCTTTAACCTATGAATTTTGTGGTAGATAAAACATATATCTGATCTGTTTACTCTTATACTCTTTACATATCAGTACTGATGTATGAACCGGACACAGCTGACTAGTCAGTACTGATGCATATACCGGTCCCAGCTGACTAGTCAGTACTGATGCATATATTCGTCACTACTGACGTATTTTTAGCTTAAATAAAACACGATTAATTTTATTAAATTCTCACACATATTTTTGTTTTTTATTTTAAATAAAATTCAATATTTGTTCGTTTTACAAAATAAATTAAATAAATAAATAATTATTTTTTGTCCTATGTGGTAATTTAAATTTTATAAACATTTTTTGCAATGGTCCCAACTTCAATATTTCACTTGGGTTTTGCTTAAGTCAACCTTTGGTTAGCATTGATGCTATAGATAAGTACATATACTAAGGAATGATCCTACACTACCAGAATATCTCATAGTTTCATTAGAATCATTCCTAAGTATATGTTTACATCTATAGCATCAATGTTAACCAAAGGTTGGCTTTAGCAAAAACCAAGTGAAATATTTAAAGAATGGGAATATTGCAAAAAGGCTTAATAAAACAGGGACCGATACAGTTATTCCTCCTTTCATAAACGTCAGATGATAACAGTTTTTTTTATTAAATATTAGACGTTGCTCGTAACCAATAGTTTTATTAAAAGTTATTGGTTTTTGCAAAACGTTTGGCTAGATCAAGCACCATTTAACTGCTTTTAAATATCATTGTACAATTCTGCTACATATTGTATCCATTCGAAACGTTTGCTTTGTTTAGTTTTTACTAAAAACTTTTTAGACCATAAAGAGTTCTGATTCCTCACAATTGTAAAGAGCACACACTAAAGAGGTTACTGTGCGATCAAGAAGTGCTAGATTTGTGTTTTTCGCTACAATTTGCAAAATACTGTAAAATACAAAAAAAAGACGACTTAATTTTGTTTAAAAACAAATTTTCATGATAACATACCTCTGAATATCGTATAACCAACTCTGGCTCTTTATAATGCAACCAAATCAAGTTGACTGCTGTACGTATGCGTTTACACCATTCACTGCAGGTGGAAGAATTAACACGGAAAAATGTTTTCGCCTCTAATCATAATATGACGATTATCCAACTGAACATCGGGATGAGCCTCTTCATTGAGAATACTTTCAGCACCGCCAGCAGGAGCCAAACCAATTAATTCCCAGTAATCTACATGCAATTCGTGTCCACCTGGTGCATAAAACAAATAAATGAGTTTCTACAATATTGTTCACGAAACGAAACTTACCGATTTGCCTTCTGGCACAGGTTTTAGTGTACCAAACATTGTAAAAATCCGTAATGTAAATAAAAAATTAAACCTTTGCCTTGACGTCTTAAACGATGTGTCCATCCATAGATTTTAACGTTTCTGTTAATTTTCGACACATTCAAATATGCACCTGGCCAACTGGGATCTTCGGATATGAGTATTTTTGGCTTCATCCAAATTTTGTTTAGGCTTTTCCGCATCTTCAGCTTCGCGTTTTTCTTTTTCGCATTTTTTTAACTTACTTACCCAAATCCTTTGGATTTTCTTTATTTATTTTAATAATTTAATAATTATTAAAATATTTTGCAGTATTTAGTTTAAACAATTCACAAATTTTCACAAATATTAGCCAGTATGTATAACAAAAATTAAAAAAAAATTGACATTTTTGTGGTGTTTTCAGTTGTTCTACTCTAACATATATGTTAGAGTGGTACAACTAATGTAAAATTGTTGCAAGTGTGTTAGTAAAAATTTTTTTTTTTTTAGTTTAGGTCATCCATTTCTTGTAGGGGAAGAACTCTGTGATCAGGTGTATATAGGAACAACAAAGAGAGCTTTATCAACAAGGATAGGAGAACATAAGATGGATATTACACGGCAGAAAGAAACAACAGCACTAGCCATGCATATGATCAGTTCACACCATGCACCAGATTTTCAACGTATTAGAATATTAGACAAGGAGGAAAATATGAGAAAGAGATTTACGAAGGAAAGCTTGAGAATTCAGCAAAACATAAAAAAGACAATGAATTTGAAAGAAGACACCAACAACATACATATGTGCAAGTTATAGAGTAGCCATCAAATGAACTGTGATGCAATTGTTAAATATTATGTGTTTAAAAATAATTCCAAGTTTTTATGTTTTTTGTATTATAGGTATATGTTAAATGTAAAAATTTTTGTTTTTAAAGTTTGTTTTTTAATGTTATAATATATAAAAAAAATTTAAGTTCTAAATGTTATTTGGTAAATAATTGTTTATTAATGTAATGTTTTAATTAAATAGACGATCCCCAGAAGAAGTCGACAAAAAATCGACGAAACGTCGGGAAAAATGTATTAAAATTGTGTTTTTAATTACATAAAAGATTATAGGCCGTATTAGCTTAACCAGGAAATACAAACAGACAAAAAAATATTAAAATTTATTCCACAGATGTCGAGCGTCTCCTGTCTGAAAAAAGAAGAGCTCGAAGAGAGTGGCAATTGCACAGATCTCCTCAACTTAAGAACTTACTAAAAGAGTGTACAAAAAGGCTAAGAATGTAACTGCAGACTCAGAAAACGGCTTCTCTGGAAAAATATCTTAGGGAACTTGATGCAACCCCGCAATCAGACTACTCATTATGGCGTGCAGCTAGAAATCTCAAAAGGCCAGTTGTCTCCAAGCCACCACTAAGAAACCTGAATGGAAGTTGGGCAAGAAATGATAATGAAAAAGGAAATCTGTTTGTTAATCATTTAAAAAACGTATTATCTCCAAATATATCTTACGATATTGCGGTCGAGTTACCACCTGTTGCTGCTAGAGCAGCCGTTCCCCTAAGATTTGAAATAAGAGAAATCGAAATGGCGAAATGGAAGGTTACCTTAGTCACCATGATACCTAAACCAGGAAAGGATCACACAAAAGTTGAGGCATATAGGCCTATAAGCTTACTTTCTAATATATCAAAGCTGTTTGAGAAGCTGTTAGTGTCAAAATTAACTCCAATTTTAAATGAAAATAGATGTATTCCTAACCACCAATTCGGCTTTAGAAGAGAACACAGCACAATTGAACAAACCCATCGAATAGTAAGCCTTTGAAGAAAGAAAATATTGTTCCTCTCTCTTCATCAATGTTTCTCATGCTTTTGATAAAGTCTGGCATGAAGGCTTATTACATACATTAAAGCAAAATTTACCAGCAAACACACACATGCTGTTAGAAAGCTACTTAGTAGGTCGTCAATTTATTATTAAAGAAGGAAATTTCTTAAGTTCACCTCAGCCAATTGGCGCTGGAGTCCCACAAGGCAGCATCCTGGGTCCTCTATTGTACTTAATTTATACATCGGACATGCCAACAAACAACTACACCCAAACTTCAACATTTGCAGACGATACAGCTTTTCCAAGCGTCCACGAAAACCGTTATGAAGCATCTCGTTACCTACAGCATCATATATTTCAACTAGAAATATGGTTAAAACAATGTAGGATAAAGGTCAATGAGCAAAAATGCGTACATATAACATTCACCTTACGTCGGGAATCATGCCCCCCTATTAAAATCAATAATTAAATAGTACCTCAAAATTCGCATGTAAAATACCTCGGTATTCATCTAGATCGCCGTTTAACGTGGAAAAGCCATATAGAGGCAAAATTAACTCAAATGAAACTAAAAGCCATCCAAATTAATTGGCTTATTGGAAGAAACTCTGTCCTTAGTCTCGACTGCAAACTGCTACTTTACAACTCCATCTTAAAGCCAATATGGTGCTATGGTATTCAGTTATGGGGCACTGCCTCGGCCTCTAATATCAAAAAAATTTAAATGCGCCAAAATAAATTTCTTCGAATAATCACAGCTGCCCCTTGGTATGTTAAAAACTCCAATATTCACAAGGATCTCAATGTTCCATTAGTTAAAACTATGATTAAGAAATATGCAGTTAAATACTTAAAAAGGCTCGAATTGCATCCGAACCCACTAGCTCGAAATATTTTAAATGATGCGGCCACACTCGCTTAAGGAGAAGAGATACTGCAGCACTTATCCATTTAGATGAGCGATAAACACCTATTTATTTATAAGAACAGAACCCGCGATGAAGAAAAATTTTGTCTGGCACTGGCAGGACATAAAATAAAGTATTAGTAAGTAAAGTATTAGTTAGTTCGTATTTAATATATGAAGATTCAATAAATAAATAATGAAAAAAAAGAAAGGTTGTCCCCACAATTTGCATTGAGCGTCACTTTTTTATAATTCAAGTAATATTACTAGTTTTCAATTTGCATATAAATAAAGTAAATAACGTAAGGAAAGTACAAACTTAAATTATTACAAAAGTTAAAAAGCGAAAAAAAATCTATTAAAAAAAGTGTACATTTGCGTAGTTTTTGTGAACACTAAAGCCCTGCACGAATGCATTTGTTTTTTTTTCACAGTTCTCCACACCAAGTTATTGTTGTGTCAAATACTGTGTTCTTTTTTATACCCTCCACCACAATTAGTTGTGAAGAGGGTATATTAAGTTTGTCATTCCGTGTGAAACTTTTTTATTATTCATCTCAGACCCTATAAAGTATATATATTCTGGGTCCTTGAGTAATTTTAAGTCGATTTAGCCATGTCCGTCTGTCTGTCCGTCTGTCTGTCCGTCTGTTGAAAACACGCTCACTTTCGAAAAACTCAAAAGAAATAAACAAACTTGGTGTCAAATTGCTTGTAGTTATCCCAAGCAGTTTGGGATTGAAATCCAGCAAAATCGATTCAATAGGATCTGAGCTATGAATCAAAATGTGGAACCACCACCTAAAAAAAATTGATAATTTTGTTACAAAAACTAACATAAATGGTGGAAAAATGCACAGAATGATATAAGATTTCGCAACAGTTCGTTTTATTTAACTGGAAATCACGCTGTAAAACTTCTTGAAGATCCGTCCATGATTTACCCTAGCCCCCATATAAGCCCTACTCCCGGAAAACGGTATAGTAAGCCTAAAACCCTAACTAACAATGCTATCATAACAAATTTTGGCACGTCACAGTTAAATAGGACTAGAAATGAAACTATTAAGTTTCGTGAACATCGGTCCATAATTTACCATAGGCCCCATATAAAACCTACTTCCAGAAAATAGTTTAGTACGCCTAAATCCGTAAAAAATAATGCTATCATAACAAAATTTGGTACATCAAAATTTTTTAGAACTAAAAATAAGACTGAAATTTCGTGAAGATCGGTCCATAATTTACCATAGGCCCCATATAAACCTTACTCCCGGAAAACAGCTTAGTACGCCTAAAAACGTAAAAAAGAATGCTATCATAACAAAATTTGGTACATCACAGTTTTATTGAACGAGAAATAAGACTTTAAAATTTTGTGAAGAACGGTCCATCATTTACCATAGGCCCCATATAAACCTTACTCCCGGAAAACAGCTTAGTCAACCTAAATACGTAAAAAATAATTCTATCATAACAAAATTTGGAACATATAAGTTTTACAGGACTAGAAATAAGACTGTGAAATTTCGTGAAGATCAGTTCATAATTTACCCTAGGCCCCATATAAACCTTACTCCCGGAAAACAGCTTAGTACGCCTAAAAACGTAAAAAATAACGCTATCATAACAAAATTTGATACATCACAGTTTTATAGAACTAGAAATGACACTGTGAAATTTGGTGAAGATCGGTGCATAACTTACCATAGGCCTCATATAAAGCCCACTCTGGTAAAATAATTAAATACGCGGTAAACTTTCTTCCAGTTTAGCTTCATATGGCCAGAAAAAATGTTATGCAATTTTGTGATATACGGTCCATAATTTTCCTTAGATTCCATTTTAGCAGCCTTCTGAAATTTACTGCAAACGCTTAAACTAATTGCACCGCTGTATTGAAATTTATGTTTTTTAATACCAGAAATCGTTCTCAGAATTTGGGATGATTGGTTCATAGCTTACCATGGCTTTTATATAGTTTATTCTCCTGAAAATCATTTAAGTTCAGCTTAAACTGATATTCTACTCAAGCTTTTTAAAATTGATTCTGATTGTCAGTCAATAATTTTATATAGGTCTAAACCGCAACAAATTTTAATGCAGATGTCTGTTTTTACAAAGATTATAATAATAAATACACATCATACAGATATTACTCCTAAAACATTCGAAGTGTCGGTGGAGGGTATCAAAGATTCGGCACAGCCGAATATATTACTCTAACTTGTTTTAAAATCAATTCGAATGATACACAATGAAAAACCGAATCAATTTTAAACAGAAGTTGGTTTCAAACAACTCGTTGTTAAGCAGTAGTTTGATTTAAAAAAACAAATCAACGCAATGTATAATTTGATGTGAAAGAAAACATAACACACAACAATTGTGAGTCTATCGGGCATGTTCTACAAATTGAAATGAAGTGGATTTAAAATCGAACGAGATTTTGATTTCGGTTATTTACAAAATTACTAAAGTTTTGCTTGTTTTTATGAGTTGTTCTTGTAAATATAATTGGTACTCAAACTATGGATTTAATAAAAAGAAATATTTTTATGAACTTTATTTACAGGCTTGTTTTCAAAATTTGTTCGTTTTTTAATCCACTTCATTTCGATTTACAGAACATACCCGAATAACAGGGAATTCCATTTCTTTGCACAATTGTGTATACCACTACTAACACATAACAGAAATTATTAAGAAAAAAAATAGCCACAAGAATTTGTTGGTGTCGTGGTCGTGTGATTTGGTGTAGTTTGTGTTATTCGTTTGTTTCGTTGTTGTGTGGAGTATATTTCGTGCTCTTTACACTTCGTATTTGGTCGTTTATAACACACTAATTTAAATTCATTTGCATTTGTGTGTTTATATTTTTTTCGTGCTTTATGTGTTTTTCACAATATAGAATTTGATTCGTTAGCAAAAAGCAATCGACAATCAGTAGTTGAAAAGCAAACGAATGTTTTGAAACGGCATTCAAATGCATTCGTGCAGGGCTTTAGTGCCCACCATGGTAAGGGCGCGATAAAATTTCATGAGCGTCACGCTAAATTTTTTAAAAGTGAATATATTAAATGTAAAAAATTGAAGTTGACAATCATTGTTTAAGCCTAGATTACACTATCTCACAAGTCTTACGTATTCCATAATACTTTGTGAGATAGAAATCAAATGAGTTTTGTTGCGACTGCCAAAAAATCTAATGTAACATGACAGTTTGTGTTCACACCATCACACAAAGTATAAACACTTTCACATGAAATAAAATGCAACCCTGATCCAATGAAAAGTATTATTGTTTAGAAATTTTTCAAAAAACGATGAAGTCGTATGGGATGTCAAACTTTTTTCATAATACTTGTCATTTTTGTGACACATTGCATTCACACTATCACACTTTGTCATTTTACTTGAGTTTTTGACATGTATTTATACAAAGTATAATAGTGTAATCTAGCCTTTACATGGTTTCAACTCATTTTTTTATAATTTGTGATTTTGAGAAACAAATTGCCTACGAAAAAAAACCAAAATAGGCAAACATTTCATGAGCATCACTTTTTGCTTCATAGCTTAAAATGCTTAATTTTGATTTTATTTTTAAATTTTCAAGAGTACCGGCCATTTTCACCAAGTTCGGTTAAAACTAACTTTCAATTAAAGTCCCGGTTACCAATATGTTTTGACAGCTATAACCGATAGTTAATTATAACCGAACTTGGTGAAAATGGCCGTAAAACAACAAAAAAAAGAGCACGAGGATATCGAGAGAAAATAAAGCTCGATAAAGCGCGTAATGACGAATATAAAAGAAAGAAGAAAGAAAGGTATAATCGTGGTATATTTGAGTTCAATTTTTATTGCTACTGACTGATTCTGTTTTTGATTAGCAACGAGAAACGGATGAAGAGGTGACATACCGAAAATAATGCTTCAGCATGAGCGAGCTAAAAATAGAGAATATTTACGTGCGAGGAAGCTAAAAAAAGCTGCCGAACGTCAAAGACATGCTGAAGTTTAAAAAACATTACTTTAATGTTCGAAATCAGTATAGTGCATATCGTTTTTGCAAGGATAATTTGAGCAAAACAGAAGTTTTGATTCACAAAGACTTCTCCGAAAACTACATGTGCAAACTTTCGGAAGAAGTGCAATCGTTTCACTTTGCGAAATCAAGCATCCCTTCATACCGGCTTAATTTATTTAAACAAATTTGAAAAGCCCGTGAGCTTCTGCACGATTTCTTCGGATTTAAATCATGGACCCGGTGATATTTGGGCCCATTATATATATATATATATATATATATATGTCCTTTATTTATCTAAATATAACACCATAAATACTTAAATAAAGTTCAGTGTGAACATAGGGCGTCAACAAATTCTCTCCATCTGATTCTATCTCTACTCGAGCAAGTAAACATTCTTGTTTAAGGCAACGAACCCAGGTGTTACGGGGCCTACCTTGGCGGCGTTGTCCTTGGGGGGTTCCAGTCGAGGGCTGTTCTTGCAATTTCTGTTTGTGGTCTTCGCAATATGTGGCCTATCCACTTCCGTTTACGAATATCAATGTGTACTGGCAAGGAGTTTGCTCTTTGGAGCAGAGCTTCATTTGAAATACGATCTGGCCAGTGGATGTTAAAGATCTGTCTTAGACATTTGTTGATGAAAGTTTGAATTTTTCTAGTGGTGACTTGCGTTAAGCTCCATGTGGTGCAGCCGTAAAGTAATACTGATATCACACTGCAGTTAAAAATGCGGATTTTGGTTTTCCGAGAAATATTATTTCTTCGCCAAATTTTAGATAAGGAAAAGAAGGCTACCCGAGCTTTATTAATGCGATCGGTAACGTCAGCATTTGAACCACCATCCTTAGTTATCTTGCTGCCAAGATAGCAAAAAGCATCCACATCTTCAATACGTTGTTCATTTATAATTAATGTGGTAACGATATCTGTACCTATGCGCATAAGTTTTGTTTTACTTATGTTAATTTTCAAACCAACTTTTTTGGCGTTTTCAGACGACTTGTAAGTTTAGCTTCTATATCCGAGAAACGATGGGCCATTAGAGATATGTCATCGGCATAGTCTATGTCGTATAGAAAATCAGACAATGTCCAACGAATACCGAATGGTGCATCTCTGTTGGTTTGTTCCAATACGCAATCAGGTTGTAGCAAAAACAACGTTGGAGACAGGACACAGCCTTGACGCACACCTGTACCTGGAACAAATGACCGACTCTCATTTCCATTGAAAAGTACCCTACATTGAGCGTCCCTATATAGCTCACGTATCATGTTTACTATTTTATCAGGAATTCCCTTGTAGGTTAATGCAGACCACATAGAGTTTCGGCATATAGTGTCGAATGCACGTTCAAAATCGACGAAAAGTAAATAAAGTAAAGCTGAGTATAACACCCCAGCGGACTGTTCAATTATAATGCGCAAGGTATAAATGTGGTCAGCACACGATCGACCTTGTTTAAAACCAGCCTGCTCACCACACAATATCTGATCCACAATAGGGGAGATTCTATGAAGAATGAGGGTTGCCATTACTTTACCAATGGCGTTTAGAATAGTTATACCGCGCCAATTTTTGCGTTGCGTTAAATCCCCTTTCTTGGGTAGTGTGACCACTATACCTTCCTTCCATTCATCTGGTATATAGTCCGATACCCATGCTTTTTGAATGATAGGAGTGAGAACCTGCGCAAAAGAACTAGCTCCATATTTTAAAAGTTCAGCAGGAATATTGTCCGTGCCAGATGCTTTGTTGTTTTTCATCCTATTTAAAGCATCTTCAACTTCTGAGCATGAAGGTGGCTCTGTAGATATGTCCCTTCTTGGGTTACGACGAGTTGTAAGAAAAAGAGTATCATCTTCCCGATGATCATTGTGGTTTGTTGAAGCTTGCAAGGAAAAGAAATCGCGCCATCGCTCAAGTTGTTGTTCGGGTGATGTTAATTCAGTTCCATCGGCTGCTTTTAGAATCGTGGTACCTCTAATATTATTTCTACTCAGTTGTTTTATGGCCGAATACACACCACGCAAGTTGCCTGTATTTGCGGCTTGTTCCGCCTGTTCAGCCTAATTAAAAATAATTAAAATTTGGATTAAAAACCATAAATAGTTCAACAAAATAACCACAATACTAATTATTGTTAAAGCTAAGGCACGAGCTCTATGTTTGCATTTGTCCTTCAAGTTGTGCTGAAAAGGTCAACAAGAAAAAGAAAGACAAAAAAATGAAAAAACAAAACAAAATATGTACTTTGAACTTCAAGAAGAATTCTTGACAAAAGTACGAAAAAACAGAAGTAAAGGAAGAACATGTAAAATAAATTAAAATAGATAATCATTCAAAGCAAATTTCGATCTACCAAAGGTTAAATACAATTTGGTTTAAGGATTGATGTTTGACTATTGACGTCAGCAGTCGTCGATGGCTGCGAGAGTTAAACGGCAAGCCCTCTGAGGAGATTGAGTGGTTGCAATCGAAACATGTCAGGGTAACCTGTCCGTAAAAACGCCTGGCTTCGAGCCCAGATTGAGTCAAGAATGAAAAATTATCAGTAAATTTTAATTAATTTTCATGTTGTAAAATTCCTTTCTTCATAAAAATAATTTAATGAAAATTAAATTTGATGAACTTAAGCCTAATTAAAAATATTAAAAATTTGGATTAAAAACCATAAATAGTTCAACAAAATAACCACAATACTAATTATTGTTAAAGCTAAGGCACGAGCTCTATGTTTGCATTTGTCCTTCAAGTTGTGCTGAAAAGGTCAACAAGAAAAAGAAAGACAAAAAAATGAAAAAACAAAACAAAATATGTACTTTGAACTTCAAGAAGAATTCTTGACAAAAGTACGAAAAAACAGAAGTAAAGGAAGAACATGTAAAATAAATTAAAATAGATAATCATTCAAAGCAAATTTCGATCTACCAAAGGTTAAATACAATTTGGTTTAAGGATTGATGTTTGACTAATGACGTCAGCAGTCGTCGATGGCTGCGAGTGTTAAACGGCAAGCCCTCTGAGGAGATTGAGTGGTTGCAATCGAAACATGTCAGGGTAACCTGTCCGTAAAAACGCCTGGGTTCGAGCCCAGATTGAGTCAAGAATGAAAAATTATCAGTAAATTTTAATTAATTTTCATGTTGTAAAATTCCTTTCTTCATAAAAATAGTTTAATGAAAATTAAATTTGATGAACTTCAGCAATTGTTTTTGTAACAATTGCTTTTGACATTTCCACCATTTCTTACACAAACAATTGCTTTTGTTCTTGACATCCTTATCATTTTTTACACAAACAAAATGCGTGTTGTTTTTTCTGTTGTTGGATTGTTGTAGTTGCGCGCAGACCTACTAATTGGGCCATGGCGAGTAGTTTTGTGCAATATATAATTTCAAAATATTTGCAAATACAGGGTGTTTTGATGCATTTTTCCAAAAAAAAATTAATTTTACGCCATCTAGCGGCAATAATTTTTACTAACTATATTCTACATTTACACAGGGTCTCCACCTGAGATAAGATATAAGATTTTTATATCAGCAAACGTCAAATTCAATCGCAGAGAGTATTATCTTACGTGTGGACTCTCAAATAGTGTTAGTATTAATATTATAATAAATGTTAAGAGACAGTTGTTATAAGAAATCTTATAACAACTATCTTATAAGATGAGCTGTCAAAAATACACATACATGCACACATATAAAACAATAAAAAGACGCATTCATTAAAATGTTTAATTTTTTTGTGCAAATAGTGAAAATCTTGTGATAAGTGTTTAAAAACCATTTTTTTAAACTAAAAAACAAGAAAAAACTAAAAAAAGAGTAAAAACGACACAAGTTTACTGCACGAGAATCATTCGATTATGAAATCTTATAAGATACGTGTTCCCCTTGTTTAAGATTAATGGTGTTTTCTTTTCTGACAATAATGTTCCATATATGCTACCATTCGTGCGGGTTTTTGTTCCATTCTAAAAATATATGCAAAAATGTAAACATGTTGCAACAATAAATGGCAAATTTGTTCCATTTCTTACCCGCAGTTATAACCACAAAGTATACAGAGATGAAAAAAGTGACGTATGAAAAATGCCTAAATCATTTGCGAGGGCAGCTTTCGAAGAAAGAGAAAGAAAACGTTTTTTGTAAGTGAAGTGACAATGCGTAAAAACAGGCCGCTACTATCTACACAAATTGCATAATCAAAACAAAAAACGCAAAAAGGGCAGCTTTCGAAGAAAAAGACAGAAAAAACACAATATTTTCTGTCTCGTGACGCCTCTGTATACTCTGTGGTTACAACTGAGTGTGAGATAATACCCTTTTTTGCATCTGCGTAAAGTACTTTTTTATGCAAGCAAGTATTTTTTTCTTGTGTTTGCGGACAATTTGCGTTATATTGTGATTTTTAGTTATATTGTGATGGATATAAAAACTTTTTGTTTTTCGTTTGTTTTACTTTTATTATATTTTTTTTGTCGCAAAATTTTTAACAGCAGCTAACATTAATTATTGAAAATCAGTGCTGTTAACGCTAATTGGAATTGTAAGAAAATTGAATGTTGAAAATTGCTACAAGCGTGGTGAATATCGCTTTTAGTACAAACCTTGCATTCAATATTTAACACGCTAAATACACATTAGTGTTGAGTGTAAAACGTAGCTATTATCTTGTTTCATTGTAATTTAGAAAAATGTATCACTTTGTAAGGGTTCGTGTAACCTAATAAATATATTACACAACTATAATGCATCATTATTTTTTAGAAAAGAAAACACCATAAGATTAACATGAAGAAACTTGTTCTCTCATTCTGCCGACGTTCTCTCACATATTATATCCAAGTATGGGCACCACTACATTGAAAGCTTTGCATGTGTGGCATTGTATTGGTTTGTTTACGTTTGCATTTGTTGGTTTTATGCTCTTGTTTTTTGTGTATGTATACACATCGTTCGCTCTTTTTGCATTTTGATTTAGCATTTGCCCATAGCTGATTATATCAGATATTATCTTAGGTGAAGACCCCATGTTAGAAAGGTAATTTAAATCAGTGATGCCAACTTTTTTAGAGCTAAAAGCACTTTAAAATTTAAAAAAAGCACTAAAAAGCATTATTTCGAGCAAAAAAAAGCGTAAAAAAGCGCAAAGCCAATTTTACAATTTAATCAAACACAAAACAAGTTGCTTTCGGCTGTGCCGAATATTATATACCTCCAAAATTAAAAAAAATTTGACGGCGTTGATGGGGATAATTTTCAATTAAGATTAAATAATACATAAATATTGTTACGTTACTGCCTTTCAATAACGTTTTGGTTTATTTCCTTTATAATAAACCGTTTCGAGTTCTTTTATTGCAATTAAAATAAAACAAATAAACACAACACTTTTGCTACTGTTTACAATTTACACAACTTTATTTAGTACTTAGTTACTTTAACAACCGTAATTATAGCTCTTATTTACAACCAACTATAAATTTCTCAGCGTGATTCGTTAATGAAAAAGTTAGAACTTAGAAGGAATCATGCCATCTCTTGCGATCCTATTTATACTCGGGCAAATGGCCATAGAACGTTCGAGTTCTAAAGTCTAGATGGCTCTATAAAGTTTGCCTAATAACGGCTATTTCGTTAATTAAACTTATTCAGCTATTACTATCTATATGGCTGAATTAATTGAGTTATTAGGCATCAGGGTTGTCAGGTTTTTTTGAGCTCCATCGCCTAACCGGATGTCAGAAATCGCCAAAAATCGCCAAACGTAAATTTTGTTTAGTTTATGAAATCTTTTTATTTTTTTTTAAATTAAATTTTGCATACAAAAAAAAAAGCTGATATAATATTGCATTCAAAAATCGCCAAAAACTGAGAAAAAATACAAAAAAGTCGCCGAAAGTAAATTTTGTTTAGTAACTGTTATTTTTTTTTTTAAATAACATAAAATAGAGATCATTTATTCAGTTAAAAAAAAATAAAATTAAGCACACAAGTCTATAAGATCACTTCAGGCTCATCAATTTCATTACTATTGTGTTGACCTGCAGACGTACTATTAGATTTAAGCAGTGTTTAAAAAACTGCAGTCGAAGTTGAAAAACTGCCATCTCTTCCACTTTTTCATTTGTCACTGGCGAAAAAAAACATTTGCTTTTACTTGCAATTCATTAAATGTAAAAAGTCGCTGTCAAACCAAATCAAAAAGCGAAAAATTGTAGACGAAAAAAATTTGCCAGATTTTTTTTAAACTACACCATTTTTCATTGAAAATGAGAAAATTCTAAATGAAAATGAGAATTTAAATTTTAAATTGAGAAAATTCCAAATGAAATTGAGAATTTCAATTTGAAATTGAGAAAATTCCAATTGAAATTGAGAATATCAATTTGAAATTGAGAAAATTCCAAATGAAATTGAGAATTTCAATTTGAAATTGAGAAAATTCCAAATGAAATTGGGAAGTTTAATTTTTCCTTGATAAAATTGAATTATCTATATAATTTTTATTATATTCATTCAACAAACATACATAACTAAGCAGGATCGAAAAAATTAAACTAAATAAAAATCGCAGTATTATTGACCAACAGGCATCCAGACCCTCGTATTGGTATGTGACAATGCTCAATGCCACAGTCGGCTACAAATTATTTTTGACAGCTCTCCAGCTACGCTCCTGTGATTGAGCTTCTATTCACCGATGCTTAACCCCATTGAAATTATTTGGTCAAAAATAAAAAGTACGGTAAAAACAACGATGAATGTACCGAACGTAATTCCCACCCATGTAGGAGAACAGAGGCTTGTCTTTTTAGAACAGATGATTAATACTTCTAAGACATGTATAACTACTGGAGATTGCAGTAGAGCCATACAGCATACGCGATTTGTATTTCTTTTCATATTTTTCGATCCTTGTTAGTTATGCATGTTTGTTGAATGAATATAAAAAAAATTATATAGATATTTCAATTTTATCAATGCAAAGTTAAAAAATCTCAATTTCATTTGGAATTTTCTCAATTTCATTTGGAATTTTCTCAATATCAAAATGAATTTCTCATTTTCAATTGGAATTTTCTCAATATCAAATTGAAATTCTCAATTTCATTTGGAATTTTCTCAATTTCATCTTGAATTTTCTCAATTTCATCTTGAATTTTCTCATTTTAAATGAAAAATGGTGTAGTAATGATAACAAAAAAGGACAAACTGTTCTATAAGTATGTATGTATATATTTATATATATTTAGCTGGAGAGGCCTAACTCCGCTTATGGAAATAAAAGTGCAAATTTTTTATTTCAAAATCGCTGAAATAATATGAATGGTAAAAATCGCCAAGTAAATCGCCAGTTATGTCAAAAACCGCCACAAAAGTCGCCAGTCGCCAAACGGAAAATCCCATCGCCAAACACGTTTCAAAATCGCCACGTTTGGCGAGAAATCGCCATATCTGACAGCCCTGTTAGGCATCATAAACTAAGGCATACTTTTAGGAGTTGCCATAGATTGAGATAACTTAATAAAGAACATTCTAGTTTACAGTGGGGTTGAAGTACAATTATGCACAATAATTTTAACATTACATCTGTACATTGATTTTTACACTCGAAGTGTGCATAACTTATACAATAACAATTTTAACTAATAAAATAACTAACAAATACTTAATAACTAATCAATACAAGATAACACATAAATTAATCTAATTCTTAACCAATAATTACAAATAATTCTTAACTAAAGTTACTTTCGTAACACTGCCCCCCACTTAAGCCTGTTCGTCCCGAATAGGCTCAAAATCACCTCTTCCATAAGGGGCTAATCGTTCCAAATGAACAACTTTCATTTTGGCTCTTGGACTTTTATATTTCTGTATTCGGTATACAACATCATTTAATTTCTTTATCACCTTATATGGACCATCCCAATGTGTCTGTAATTTGGGAGATAATCCTTTCTTTCGTTGGGGATTGAAAAGCAAAACTAACTGGCCCTTCTTAAATCCTTCCGAATTTTCCGCTCGATCGTATCTGGACAACTTTCTATGGCCACGCACGGACTTTCTATGGTCATAAGGATTTCTCCGCTCCAATGAAGATACCTGCTTATCTTCTGGTATATGTAGTGCCTTACAATTGCACTGTGGAAGCAGCGCACAAACTCTGTTTACTGTGCTCCTGGCTGCCACACGCTTTGGGCAGTTTCTCTTAAAATTTTGTCTTCCACCTATACTATTGGCCCTTATAACCTTAGCCGATACAGGTTCAAATCTTTTTGCTGTTAACCAGTCTTTACTGGGCTCTACCTGCAACGAGCGACCTTCACTGACGCATACCCTTTTATCTGCCTCCGTACAGTGCCTGGCTTCCAATCTGCTAAGCTGTCTTGCATGAGCAACCGCTTTTTCCCGTTTTGCAACTTTTCTGTATGGTGACGATTCCAGACGAGTACAAGCGAGAAGCTGTCCCACACGAGCCTCACTTTCATACCAAACATTCAGGGGTATTTCATAATCAAACAAATACATGATTTGTTTTCCCATATTCAGACTTATGTTATGACCAGGGCAAGGGACTTCATGCAAATGCATGTTTGTTGTCGGCACTCTGAGACCCACCTAAAGTTAATATCTTTGCGAATCACAATATTTCCAGTAAAATGGCATCAATTTGTTAGTGCATATTTTTGCATATTTTGCTTTAAATGCATGTTTTTGCATATTTTGATATAAATGCATATTTTTCGTCATATTTTGTTATAAATTCACATTTTTCGTCATATTTTGTAATATTTATAAAAAAAAAAATTGCTCTTTTCTTAGTTTTTTGTTTAGAAATATCTTTCTGTTCAAGGCGAATTCATTATAAGGTGTAGTCAGTGAATCAGCTGGTTATAGTTGTTTCAGCCCTGAAGCTGTCCAACAGTCAAAATAGTATGGGAAAATCTGCTAACTTCGACATTTTCAAGGAGCAAAAACAACATGTTGGTGTTTGGTACTGAATTACCTACATTTTATTATAAATTCACCTTGTTTCTTTTACTTTAAAAAAGTAGCACATACAAAAATTATACAATTTGTATAATTGTGCAAATAATTGTAGAAGTAACAATAAAACAGTTTTTGACATTTTGTTCGCGTTTTTTTTTTTTACTTGAAGAAGCAGCAAATAAAAATAATGTTCGCCGAAGAAAAAATAGAACTCAACATATTATTTTTGATTAACGGTGTAAGAAGTATGACCTAAAATCCAAAAAGTATTAATAAAATAAATTGTTTTTAAGGAAAAAAATGTCAAAAGAAAAAATATCAAAAAATAATCTTTTAAATAAGTGTGTTTTTGAGTCTTCAAAATAGAGGGAAAAGTACTTTTTTGCAAAGTTTACAAAAAGGTGTTTCATTTAAAAATTTCAAGTAAATCAGCACCTTCAAAGCCAGAAACACAAAGATTTATAATTTATGAAAACGTTTCGCAAACTTTAATTTCAAGAAAATCAACTTTTGGGGATAAGACTAGCAAATTTAGTTTTGAATTGTATAATGCTCTGGTGTCTGCAGATATATGTAGCTCTATATTGTTACGTTTTTCCTTTAATAAACGCGTTTGAGTTCTTTTAATTGCAAATCCGAATAAAAACACACACTGATTCAACTTAACAAACTTTATTGAAATTAATTATTTCGTTCACAATTGTTTTAGTTACGAACAGAACCGTTTTTCAAAACAGACTAAACTAATTTTACATGAGTCACCCCTTTTTATATTTCATAATTATTTCTAGATTTTTCCTGAACCTTCCCGTAAAAACTATTTATTATGCTCTATAACCATTTATATAAATTACTGGGAAATTTATATAGGAATTATTTTTAAAATAACAGTTGTGTTGAAAATTATACATGACAATTTTAAGTAACATAAAACTATGACTTACAAGATAACTTATAACTATAAATAATTCTTAGATAATTTAACTTTCGTAACACTGCCCTCCACTTAAGCCTGTTCGTCCCGAATAGGCTCAGATTCTCCTTTTCCATAATGGGCTAGTCGTTCTAGATGTACCACTTTCATTTTTGATCTTGGGCTCTTATATTTCTGGATCCGATACACCACGTCATTCAATTTCTTTATTACTTTATATGGGCCATCCCAATGAGTCTGCAGCTTTGGAGATAGTCCTTTCTTTCGTTGCGGATTAAAAAGTAAAACCAACTGGCCGTCTTTGAAGCCTTCCGAATTTGCCGCTCGATCATATCTGGCTTTCATCTGGTCATTTGATGAATTAACACGCCTTCGTCTTAACTCGTTTTTCTGCTCTTGGGTAGAGCCATTATTATTCGCTGGTACGGATAGTTCACCAAAGTTGTACTGCTGGGCCGGATTTCTACTTTCTCCAATCAGACCTTTGTCTGCAACGCACTGCGGGCATGTAATTGCGCAATCAATCACGGCTTGCTTGCAACCGACCCAATAGTAGCTTGCTTTTAACTTCTTTATGGTTCTCGTAACGCTAAGATGCCCACCACCAGTACCTTCGTGGAATTTCTTCACAACTTCACATACTTTAGAAGTCGGTACTACAATAAGGTTTTTAACAGTTTTGCCATCAGTACTTTCCCATGTACGGTATAGGCAACCATTTATCATCCGCAGACTACTCCACTGCGCCCAATACGCTTTCATTAGTGGACCGTTCAATTTAATTTCTTCACGAGTCGGCCTTTCACCTTCTTTCTTAGCCATCATAATTTGCGCTAATAAGGGGTCACTTTTCTGCGCCGTTGACCAGTCTTCGCAGGGTTCCACATCTAATAAGCGAATCTCATTTATGCGTTTCTTGTTTTTAGACTCTATACCGTGCTTGCTTTTATGTTCACTGGGCCGTCTTGAATATGTGGTCGCTTTCCCACGTTTTTCATCGTTTCTTTGGGAGGACAATTTCTTATGATCACTAGTGACTAGTTGTCTTACAAGGGCTTCACTTCCATTCCCAACGTTAAGGGGTACTTCTAGACCATGCCAATTCATAATTTGTCGTCCCATGTCTAGACTAATGCCTTGACGAATCATAAAATCTGCTCCAATTATGACCTCTTCCATAATTTCAGCCACAATAAACTCATCAAAAACGATCATATCAGCCATTCTTATTTCCACTCTTGCTTTACCATAGACAATAACGGGCTCTCCCGTAGCTGTTCGCAAGTTTACACCACTTAGCGGCTCGACAGCTCCCTTTATCAAATCAGCTCTTATAATGGAATGTCCTGCACCAGTGTCGATAGTCAAAATGCGGATTTCACCATTTATGTAACCACAGGTCGTAATATTTCTGTTACTCGTTTTCACTACTAAATTTATCGTGGGACCTTCAGTTTCCTCTGCACTGCCAGCTCTTCTCAACTTTAGCGGTGGCTCCCGCGATGATTGTTGATTCGCTCTTCGTTTGTCCCTTTGCGGCGAAGCAGATCTTGATCGTTGTTTGGGTGCTTTGCAGTTTCGCTGAATATGGCCAATCTTACCGCAATTATAACATTTTACTTTGTTTTTACCTTGCTTCTCGTTTAAAGCTTGCATCACTGCCTCCTTTATGTCCTTTACAATATCTCTTTCTTCTTCAGCGGCAAAATCAAGTTTTCGCACCTTATACGCTTGCGGCCTTGAAATTATTCTTGCGGTTTCCTTGGATAGGGCAAATGATACCGTTTCGGCAAATGATGGCTTCTGTGATGCACATACCGCTAGTTTCACATCAGCATCCCGTATACCGTTTACAAATGCCTCGGTCTTAAAATGATCTAGCAATGGATGACTTTCACCTGGATAGGTAAGCTGCACCAAGCGCTCAATCTCTAATGCGAAATCCTGTAGCGTCTCGTTTGCCTTTTGTACTCTTCCCCGTAATTCCATTCTGAATATTTCTTTTCTGTGTTCACCACCATACTTTCGTTGCAGTGCTACCATAATATCATCGTAATTGTTTCTGCAACTTACTGGTACACTTTCTAGAATTTCAGCCGCAGATCCTTTTAAAGCCAGAATCAGCTCTATGGCTTTTTCTTCATTGTTCCATGAATTTTTGTTGGCAACTGTGTCAAACTGGAACTTAAAAACACTAAATGGTAAACTGCCGTCAAAACTCGGGGCCTTAATTCTACTAGAGACTTCTGGTGAAACTCGAACCGCTCCCTCTTGGCACTGAAGACTATTAACTTTAACTTCCAGATGATGTAGCTTTTCATCGAACACCGTGACTTGTGTTTTTACATCAGACAATTCCATTTCCATATCGTCCACTCTGTCGTTTATAACAGTAGAAATCTCTTGAAGCTTCTCAAGTTTTTCATTAGTAGCCTGAAGTTTCTCGTTTGTCACTCTAGAATAATTTTCTTGAATTTCGGCTAAGATGGTGCTTGCATTTTCCTTTACCATCTTCTCTATATTTTTAGAATTTTCTGCTACAATAGCTTTTGAATTTTCTTCCCTTTTTCTAGAGGTTACAGCCGAATTTTCTTTTACCATTTCCTCCATTTTTCTAGAATTTTCTTCCATTTTTCTAGAATTTTCTTCCATTTTTCTAGAAGTTACAGCCGAATTTTCTTTTACCATTTCCTCCATTTTTCTAGAATTTTCTTCCATTTTCTCCATCATAGCAGCAAACATTGTACCAAGATCCATGTTGCTTGTTACTGCACGGGTAGCAACTTCTATTTCTTCTTTTTCTTCAAATTCATAAGTTGCGATGTCAATATTGCGTCGCTTAAATTAATCGATTAATCTTTTCTGCAGCTCAGCTTTATTTCCAGTAGTAGGCAGATCCAACTTGCCCAACTCTTTCTTGAGCTGTTCAACTTTTAGCTCCTCGAATTTCATTGTTGTTTGTATAGTTTTTTTTTTATTTTTTTTATCCTTTTTTTTTTTATTTTTTTTATTGCAATTTCACTTCTGACACCAATTGTTACGTTTTTCCTTTAATAAACGCGTTTGAGTTCTTTTAATTGCAAATCCGAATAAAAACACACACTGATTCAACTTAACAAACTTTATTGAAATTAATTATTTCGTTCACAATTGTTTTAGTTACGAACAGAACCGTTTTTCAAAACAGACTAAACTAATTTTACATGAGTCACCCCTTTTTATATTTCATAATTATTTCTAGATTTTTACTGAACCTTCCCGTAAAAACTATTTATTATGTTCTATAACCATTTCTAGAAATTACTGGGAAATTTATATAGGAATTATTTTTAAAATAACAGTTGTGTTGAAAATTATACATGACAATTTTAAGTAACATAAAACTATGACTTACAAGATAACTTATAACTATAACTATAAATAATTCTTAGATAATTTAACTTTCGTAACACTGCCCTCCACTTAAGCCTGTTCGTCCCGAATAGGCTCAGATTCTCCTTTTCCATAATGGGCTAGTCGTTCTAGATGTACCACTTTCATTTTTGATCTTGGGCTCTTATATTTCTGGATCCGATACACCACGTCATTCAATTTCTTTATTACTTTATATGGGCCATCCCAATGAGTCTGCAGCTTTGGAGATAGTCCTTTCTTTCGTTGCGGATTAAAAAGTAAAACCAACTGGCCGTCTTTGAAGCCTTCCGAATTTGCCGCTCGATCATATCTGGCTTTCATCTGGTCATTTGATGAATTAACACGCCTTCGTCTTAACTCGTTTTTCTGCTCTTGGGTAGAGCCATTATTATTCGCTGGTACGGATAGTTCACCAAAGTTGTACTGCTGGGCCGGATTTCTACTTTCTCCAATCAGACCTTTGTCTGCAACGCACTGCGGGCATGTAATTGCGCAATCAATCACGGCTTGCTTGCAACCGACCCAATAGTAGCTTGCTTTTAACTTCTTTATGGTTCTCGTAACGCTAAGATGCCCACCACCAGTACCTTCGTGGAATTTCTTCACAACTTCACATACTTTAGAAGTCGGTACTACAATAAGGTTTTTAACAGTTTTGCCATCAGTACTTTCCCATGTACGGTATAGGCAACCTTTTATCATCCGCAGACTACTCCACTGCGCCCAATACGCTTTCATTAGTGGACCGTTCAATTTAATTTCTTCACGAGTCGGCCTTTCACCTTCTTTCTTAGCCATCATAATTTGCGCTAATAAGGGGTCACTTTTCTGCGCCGTTGACCAGTCTTCGCAGGGTTCCACATCTAATAAGCGAATCTCATTTATGCGTTTCTTGTTTTTAGACTCTATACCGTGCTTGCTTTTATGTTCACTGGGCCGTCTTGAATATGTGGTCGCTTTCCCACGTTTTTCATCGTTTCTTTGGGAGGACAATTTCTTATGATCACTAGTGACTAGTTGTCTTACAAGGGCTTCACTTCCATTCCCAACGTTAAGGGGTACTTCTAGACCATGCCAATTCATAATTTGTCGTCCCATGTCTAGACTAATGCCTTGACGAATCATAAAATCTGCTCCAATTATGACCTCGTCCATAATTTCAGCCACAATAAACTCATCAAAAACGATCATATCAGCCATTCTTATTTCCACTCTTGCTTTACCATAGACAATAACGGGCTCTCCCGTAGCTGTTCGCAAGTTTACACCACTTAGCGGCTCGACAGCTCCCTTTATCAAATCAGCTCTTATAATGGAATGTCCTGCACCAGTGTCGATAGTCAAAATGCGGATTTCACCATTTATGTAACCACAGGTCGTAATATTTCTGTTACTCGTTTTCACTACTAAATTTATCGTGGGACCTTCAGTTTCCTCTGCACTGCCAGCTCTTCTCAACTTTAGCGGTGGCTCCCGCGATGATTGTTGATTCGCTCTTCGTTTGTCCCTTTGCGGCGAAGCAGATCTTGATCTTACCGCAATTATAACATTCTACTTTGTTTTTACCTTGCTTCTCGTTTAAAGCTTGCATCACTGCCTCCTTTATGTCCTTTACAATATCACCCCTATTATGTAAGGCGTTGTCGACGTCGACATTAATTTTTAATTGTTGTCACATCAAGGCGACGACTACATCACTTCGACGTTAATTTGGTATTTTATAAGAATGTTGTGTCGACGTCGACTAGTTATCGAAAATTTGACAAAAAAAATCCCATCTCCAATTGTTTTTTTTTTTTATTTTTTGTTCTTCACTCACTTTTTAACGCTATTTATGCTATTTTACGACATATTTTTTTATCCGATTTAATTTTTTTAAAATAAAGTGTCGAGTTTGTTTCCAATTTTGAAATTTTTCGCGAATTTTTGGCATGTTTTTGATAAAAGATATTTTTACTGTAAGTTTTCTGATTCTTTATAGCTTTAACGTTTATTAATAAATACATATAAGACTTTTCTTTCATGCCGCTGTTAGCAAATTTTTGCGAATTTTCGTTAATTTAGCAATTTTCACCGAATTTTTGCCATTCCTTTCAGTTTAAGGGACTTTTAATCAATTTTATGGCTTGTTTGATATATTAAAAATTTTCGCGAATTTTCGCTGTTTTTGCATAATTTTTTTATAACTTCCCGACATTTTGTTTTTCGCCGATTTAGCAATTTCAAACCAATTTAAGGGTTTGTTTCAAAGTTTGCAATTTTTGCTTATTTTAGCCATGCTTGCGATAGCAGCGACTTTTTCCTAAAAGTTTTCTGATTCTTTACAGCTTTAACGATTTTAAATAAATATTAGACTTTGCTATCATGTAGCTGTTAGCAATTTTTTGCGAATTTCCGCTAATTTTGCAATTTTAGCAAATATATTATATTAAAAATGTTCGCAAATTTTCGCTATTTTTGCAAATGTTTCCGAATTTTCGCGTTAAATTTACTAATAAAATTTGTGCCCATAACTTCTTTTAAATTTGCATTTTTTATTTCAAACGTATTCAATAAATATGTTAACATTTCATTTAAAATTTCTTTAACTTTCATTTGAGTCGTCACAAAATTTCCTGTCGACTAAAACGGGGACAATACTACTCGACGTCGACTTAAAAGCGCCTTAGCAAATATCACTTGACTGTCAAAAGTAATCGATTATTGTCAACAACGACTCAGAAAATACCATTAATGTTCAGGTGCCGTCGACTTGTGTCGATGTCGACTTTCATAATAGGGGTGAATATCTCTTTCTTCTTCAGCGGCAAAATCAAGTTTTCGCACCTTATACGCTTGCGGCCTTGAAATTATTCTTGCGGTTTCTTGGGATAGGGCAAATGATACCGTTTCGGCAAATGATGGCTTCTGTGATGCACATACCGCTAGTTTCACATCAGCATCCCGTATACCGTTTACAAATGCCTCGGTCTTAAAATGATCTAGCAATGGATGACTTTCACCTGGATAGGTAAGCTGCACCAAGCGCTCAATCTCTAATGCGAAATCCTGTAGCGTCTCGTTTGCCTTTTGTACTCTTCCCCGTAATTCCATTCTGAATATTTCTTTTCTGTGTTCACCACCATACTTTCGTTGCAGTGCTACCATAATGTCATCGTAATTGTTTCTGCAACTTACTGGTACACTTTCTAGAATTTCAGCCGCAGATCCTTTTAAAGCCAGAATCAGCTCTATGGCTTTTTCTTCATTGTTCCATGAATTTTTGTTGGCAACTGTGTCAAACTGGAACTTAAAAACACTAAATGGTAAACTGCCGTCAAAACTCGGGGCCTTAATTCTACTAGAGACTTCTGGTGAAACTCGAACCGCTCCCTCTTGGCACTGAAGACTATTAACTTTAACTTCCAGATGATGTAGCTTTTCATCGAACACCGTGACTTGTGTTTTTACATCAGACAATTCCATTTCCATATCGTCCACTCTGTCGTTTATAACAGTAGAAATCTCTTGAAGCTTCTCAAGTTTTTCATTAGTAGCCTGAAGTTTCTCGTTTGTCACTCTAGAATAATTTTCTTGAATTTCGGCTAAGATGGTGCTTGCATTTTCCTTTACCATCTTCTCTATATTTTTAGAATTTTCTGCTACGATAGCTTTTGAATTTTCTTCCATTTTTCTAGAGGTTACAGCCGAATTTTCTTTTACCATTTCCTCCATTTTTCTAGAATTTTCTTCCATTTTTCTAGAATTTTCTTCCATTTTTCTAGAATTTTCTTCCATTTTTCTAGAAGTTACAGCCGAATTTTCTTTTACCATTTCCTCCATTTTTCTAGAATTTTCTTCCATTTTCTCCATCATAGCAGCAAACATTGTACCAAGATCCATGTTGCTTGTTACTGCACGGGTAGCAACTTCTATTTCTTCTTTTTCTTCAAATTCATAAGTTGCGATGTCAATATTGCGTCGCTTAAATTAATCGATTAATCTTTTCTGCAGCTCAGCTTTATTTCCAGTAGTAGGCAGATCCAACTTGCCCAACTCTTTCTTGAGCTGTTCAACTTTTAGCTCCTCGAATTTCATTGTTGTTTGTATAGTTTTTTTTTTATTTTTTTATCCTTTTTTTTTTATTTTTTTTATTGCAATTTCACTTCTGACACCAATTGTTACGTTTTTCCTTTAATAAACGCGTTTGAGTTCTTTTAATTGCAAATCCGAATAAAAACACACACTGATTCAACTTAACAAACTTTATTGAAATTAATTATTTCGTTCACAATTGTTTTAGTTACGAACAGAACCGTTTTTCAAAACAGACTAAACTAATTTTACATGAGTCACCCCTTTTTATATTTCATAATTATTTCTAGATTTTAACTGAACCTTCCCGTAAAAACTATTTATTATGTTCTATAACCATTTCTAGAAATTACTGGGAAATTTATATAGGAATTATTTTTAAAATAACAGTTGTGTTGAAAATTATACATGACAATTTTAAGTAACATAAAACTATGACTTACAAGATAACTTATAACTATAACTATAAATAATTCTTAGATAATTTAACTTTCGTAACAATATATTAGCTAATCAACCAAAATTATAGAATTTTTTTAAACAAATATATCAATAAAACCATTTCTACGGAAACAACCCTTATAAAAACTTATATCGCCAAGTTGTACACTATACAACTATGTGACATTGTTGAAAGAATTAAGTGACATAATTTGTGGCTATCTATTGACGAAGCAATGGACACTGAACGACGTTTCGATGTCTACGTAATTGGGATCTTGAATGCAGAAGAAGAACAGAGTAAACATAAATTTTTGTTAAATATCGTAAAGTTGGAAAAGGTGGATCATGCTTCAATAGCTCGAACTTTCAAAGATTCAATTTCTCTTTTAGAATCCTTTAAATAAAATAAAATTTGGCTCTACTTGACCTTTTTTTTTAAGATGTCTTACTCAAAAATGTTACATGTCACATGCTAAGCTCATGCTATGCATGAAAGTTTTTAAAGTCACCTTTCCGTTTCAACCATGTATAACGAGATGGGGTACCTGGTTGCAGGCAGTTGAGTATTATGCCAAAAATTTTGAAGAATTTAAAGATGTGGTAAATAATTTTAACGAAAATAATGCAGTCACGATAAAAAAAAGTAAACAATATTTTAAATGTACCTAATATAAAGGCTCAATTAGAATTTATACACTCAAACAATGGGTTTCTAGTCGAGACAATAACCGAACTTCAGGGGTTTAAATCATTGAACACCTCGGTTAAACTCGTTGATGACGCTGTCATTAAAATAAGAAAATCGGCGAAAAAATAAAAGCCAAAATTTATGCAGTTTTAAAAAAGAATGCCGGATTTAAAAAAGTTAAAGAAATTGGTAATATTTTTAATTTACGTTCCAGTGAAGAAAAAATTGCAGACAATGAATACTCTACAAAGGAGTTGACCACTTTTAAATATTCACCTATTACATCCGTTGATGTCGAACGAACATTTTCAATGCTTAAAACTGTTTTAAGACCAAATAGAATGAGTTTTACATTTGATAACTTAAAAAAAAAACTTATTTATTTATATATATACTACTACTTTTTAAACTATGTTTTAAGTTTTTAAAACTGAATGAAATGTATTTATGTTTTTTTTTTTCTTAAATATGGTTAAATAAATATATTTTTAATGCATATTTTTTACTTTTATTTTTGCATATTTCACTATTTTTATTGCATGTTTTATGCGCATATTTTGCGATTTTAAGTGCATGAACTTCCTTGCCCTGGTTATGACTAATCATAAAATCTGCGCCAATCAGTACTTCGACTACAATATCAGCCACAATAAATACATGGTGAGCGCTTGTATTGGCCATACTTAATTTTACTTTTACTTTCCCATAGACGGTGGCAGGCTCACCCGTAGCTGTTCGCAGACTCACACCCCTTAGTGGTTCGATGGACTGTTGTATTAAATCAGGTCTAATGATCGAATGTGATGCCCCAGTGTCCGCAGTCAAAACCCGTTTTTGACCGTTAATATAGCCACAAGCAGTAAGGTTTCGGTTACTCTGTTGCATTACTGAGATGGAGATTGTGGGGCCCATAGATGTGGGAGCTAGCTCATGCCCCGCAGTGCTAGCTCTTTTTAGTTTAACGGGGATTCTTGTGAGGACTGGCGATTACCCCGCTGGTTGTTTCTGGGCGGTGAAGCAGATCTTGAACGCTTTCTTGGTGCTTTGCAGTTACGTTGTATGTGACCAGTCTTTCCGCAGTTATAGCATTTTACCTTAGTTTTCGTTTTCTTCTCACTTAAAGCTTCCATAACTGCCTCTTTTAAATCTTGCACAATATCCCTTTCACCATTGGCGGACACATCGAGTCTTCGCACTCTGCCTACTTGTGGTCTTGAAATAATCCTTGCGGTTTCCTGGGCTAAAGCAAATGAAACAGTTTCTGCAAAGGTTGGTTTTTGTGATGCACATACCGCAAGTTTAACATCAGCATCACGAATGCCGTTTACAAATGCCTCAGTTTTAAAGTGATCCAAAAAGGGATGATTCTCACCAGGATAAGTTAGCTGTACCAACCGCTGAATCTCCAGTGCGAAGTCCTGTAAGGTTTCGTTTGCCTTTTGCACTCTGCCACGCAACTCCATTTTGTTTATTTCCTTTTTGTGTTCACCGCCATACTTACGTTGCAGTGCTACCATAGTTTCATCATAATTGTTTCTGCTACTTACTAGTACACTTTCAAGCACTTCAGCCGCAGTCCCCTTTAAAGCAAGAATTAGCTCGATGGCTTTTTCCTCACTGTTCCATGCATTTCTGTTGGCAACTGTATCGAACTGGAACTTAAAAACATTTAATGGCACACTACCGTCAAAGCAAGGGGCCTTTATTCTAGAAGAAACTTCTGGAATAACCCGTACTGATCCCTCCTGGCATTGTAGACTATTTACCTTGGTTTCAAGATGATTAAATTTTTCATCAAAATTCGTTACTTGTGTTTTAACTTCAGACAACTTATTGTTAAATTCTATTTCCATTGCATTTACTCTTTCATTTATTTCCGTGGAAATCTCCTGAAGTTTCTCATTTGTTATTCTAGAATTATCTTGAATTTCAGCTAGGATGGTGCTAGACTTCTCTTCCATTTTTCTAGAAGTTTCATCAATCTTTCTCGAAGTTTCAGCTAGAATATCACTCGAATTTTCTTTTATCATCTGTACCATGCTTTTGGAATTATCGTCCATTTTTGCCATCATAGCGGCAAACATTGTGTTAAAATCCATGTTGCTAGCTACTGCACGAGTACATACCTCTATTTCTTCTTTGTCCTCGAATTCGTAACTCGCAATATCCATATTGCGTCGCTCGAATTCATCTAATAGTCTCTTCTGCAGCTCTGCTTTATTACCTGCAGTTGGCAGATCCAACTTGCCCAATTCTTTCTTGAGCTGTTCTACTTTTAGCTCTTCAAATTTCATTGCTGTCAATTTTTTTTGTTTTTTTTATTTCACTTTTTTTTTTTTTATTTATTTCACTTTTTTTATTTTATTTATGCAATTTCACTTCTGACGTTTTGGTTTATTTCCTTTATAATAAACCGTTTCAAGTTCTTTAATTGCAATTCAAATAAAACAAATAAACACAACACTTTTGCTACTGTTTACAATTTACACAACTTTATTTAGTACTTAGTTACTTTAAAAACCGTAATTATAGCTCTTATTTACAACCAACTATAAATTTCTCAGCGTGATTCGTTAATGAAAAAGTTAGAACTTAGAATGAATCATGCCATCTCTTGCGATCCTATTTATACTCGGGCAAATGACCATAGAACGTTCGAGTTCTAAAGTCTAGATGGCTCTATAAAGTTCGCCTAATAACGGCTATTTCGTTAATTAAACTTATTCAGCTATTACTATCTATATGGCTGAATTAATTGAGTTATAAGGCATCATAAACTAAGGCATACTTTTAGGCGTTGCCATAGATTGAGATAACTTAATAAAGAACATTCTAGTTTACAGTGGGGTTGAAGTACAATTATGCACAACAATTTTAACATTACATCAGTACATTGATTTTTACACTCGAAGTGTGCATAACTTATACAATAACAATTTTAACTAATAAAATAACTAACAAATACTTATGGCGATTTCTTTTCTGATAAATATGTTGCATAAATGTTACATGCTCTATCTCTTTTGTGTAGAGCATGTAACATTTATGCAACATATTTCTCAGAAAAGAAATCGCCATTAATAACTAATCAATACAAGATAACACATAAATTAATTTAATTCTTAACCAATAATTACAAATAATTCTTAACTAAAGTTACTTTCGTAACAATATATTTATATTTGTATATAAACATTTTTTAATGTATTATTATTATCTTCAATAAAAATAATATCATCCAAATCATTTGGAGTTTAAATTGGCCATAAAACCGTTTTAAAGTAATACAGTGCGAGCGCGATATTGGTTACTCGAAAAAATCTGGCCTGTTGCAATCACCGAAAATTTGCAATGACCGACCATTGTTTATAAAACTTAATGGCAGCATATATTTAAATAAACATCCTTGTATTTTATCGTTAAAATCTTAACGAAAATCTAAAATCTAAATTAAAATCGTGCAAAGTTTAATCAAACAATTGGCTTAAAGCGCATGAAAAATGGCTCATTATAAAAGTATTTTCTGTCCGCTATTTGTTTAACACTGCATATACCAAGCTACGGCTCTTTTTTCGATTTTTAAATTCTTTGCGTTTTTGTACGATTTCTGACTGCATGTTTTTTTAACAATTCCTAATATTTTTCAATCCATATTCTATTTTTGAAACAGTGCTAACATTTAAAAAAAAATGTTTACCGAAATACATCGTTTTTATTACGATTACTAAATACGTGTCAACGCTAAAAATTGCAACGTTTCGTAAAATTTCCAATTTCCAAAAGCCTAGCTCTAACCTCGTATATAAAGTTTTTGGTAAAACGAATGTAACTTTCTTTTATCACTTTTTTATCATTTGAAATATTAAAATCTTTACAAGCCTTCTCAAAATTGTACCCCAAATAGCAAAGTTCAACTAAATCAACCTCTATATAATCGTAGTTTTAAAAAATTTTAGAAAAAAAATAAAAATTGTAAAAATCACTAAAGGTACTAACGAAAAATTGAAAAAGCACCAAGTTAGTTTTGAGGTATCAAAAAGCACCATAAATAGTGCCAAAAGCACTAAGTTGGCATCACTGATTTAAATACCTTTCCAACAAAAAACTTGAAAATCGGATGAAAAATAACCGAATGAGAAAGAATGCTATGTTCACATTTAGGTTTTTAAACGCGTTTAAGCAAAATGTTGATTTACCTAATCAAAGCCGTTCACATTACATTTGAGATGATTAAGATGACAGATGATTAAGAAAAAACACACACACACACACAAAAAAACAACAAACAAATTTAAATTTCTTTAAAGTATTAAAAATGGATAAAAACACTTTTATAAAGTTATCGGAAGATTATTTTAATAATTTTAATGATGTAATTGTGAAAATTTATGAATTATTTAAGAAAAAAAAAAAAAAATAAAAACATTAAGCAGAAATCTTGGCCGGTTGTACACGGTTGTTGGCGATTCTACATTTGAGGTATGTTCAGTGGATTCTATGTGGTTTATGAAGTGATTTAGTTGTAATCACGTCAATTTGAAGTGATTAACAAATCACTTCAATGTATGGGTGATCATCTCGATTTTGAAGTGATTAGAGCCTAATCACGTTCGAGCTACTTAAACGCGTTAAAGAACCCAAGTGTGAACATAGTATTAGTTGTAATCATGTCAATTTGAAGTGATTAACAAATCACTTCAATGTATGGGTAATCATATCGATTTTGAAGTGATTAGAGCTTAATCACGTTCTAGCTGCTTAAACGCGTTTAAGAGCCCAAGTGTGAACATAGTATAAGAGAATGAAATAGTATCAAATTTATATTAAAATATGTATGTAATACATACTATGTATGCAACTTTTATAGTAATATCAATAGTAATTTGTTTTTTCCTAACTTCAATTTATATTTACTGAATATTAATTTGTATTTTCAGATCCGTAAAAGAGGTGTAACCAAGTTTATGTTTTGAATATACATAGATTGAAAAATGTACTTGTGTTAACTTTATTAACCTTAAATGACCACTGCAACCTTCCGACTTACTGGGATTTGAAAGCAAAAGTATCTACCAAATGAATTCAAAAGTATTAATGTGTTTGTTCTTTACCGATTGTGAGCGTTTGCAATACGGAAAAGGATTTTAGTTTTATTTCAACCACCAAACGATTGTGTTCATGAGTAAGTAGCAAAAAAAGGTTTGTGTGTGGGTATGATAGTGCGAGTATTTAATTTGTTGAAAGTTTTATTTGGAATATAATATTTAACATCTCACTTTGATTACCTAAACACCCTGCAAATAATAGGACCAGTCCAAACACGCGTGTAAAATGTAGCCCACAAGGGCTAGCCCAAAAGTAACCCAAAAGTATGGAAACAACATGGACTATTTAACCCAGCTTTGCATTACAAAGGAGTAGTCGTAAAACTACTCCATGGTATACTCAAGAGGATTTGTTTTGAAGTCATTTAAAAACGAAAGCACGTCGTTAAAAAACGAAGACATGTCGTCTCACTACAAACACTTTTTAACATCGGACCAGTCCATGGAGTAGTCCATTTTATCAAAATGGATCAGGTTGTATTTGCAGGGATCTGCATAATATTCATGTATTTTTGTTTACTGAATGTGGTTGCGTGAAGATATTGCCGTGCATAAGTATATAACTTGGTGCTTTTTACAATTTTTATTTCGACCCATATAAATCACCGGGTCCGGATGGTATTTTTCCGGCTATGCTTTGCAACATCCCGGACGATGCATCATTTCTGCTGGTGGATATATTTAGGAAATGCCTCAGTAGGAGGTATCTGCCTAGGGGGTGGAGAGAGGTCAGGGTGATTTTCATACCCAAGGCCGGTAAAGCAGGCCACTCGAAACCGGGGGATTTTAGACCTATTAGTTTGTCTTCTTTTTTGTTAAAGACTCTTGAGAGGCTAGTAGATTTCTATCTCAGGCGTAATATTGAGACCCGCCTTATTAGCAACGCTCAACATGCTTACCTGAAGGGTAAATCTGTTGAGAGCGCGTTACATGAGGTGGTGGGTTGTATTGAGCACGGTCTGAGGCATAAGGAGTATACTCTCGCCGCGTTTCTGGATATAGAGGGAGCCTTTAATAACATTAGGATTGAGGCGATTAGGGATTCTTTGTTGGAGTTGGGAGTTGAGGACTTTCTGGTGGAGTGGATAATCTGCATGCATGGCAGTAGGATTATAAACTCGAGCCTGGGGGATCATGTGATAAGGAGGAGGGTTACCAGGGGGACACCACAAGGGGGGGTATTATCGCCTCTACTGTGGTTGCTTGCGGTTAACGGGATTCTTAGGTCATTTGATTCCATGGGCAGGAAAGTTGTTGCCTATGCGGACGACATAGTTCTGCTGGTCAGGGGAAAATTTCTGTCCACGATCGGGGAAATTATGCAGGTGATGCTAGGCGAACTCTCGGCATGGGCAAAGGAGAGGTGACTGGGTGTTAACCCTGCGAAGACTGAGCTGGTGCTATTCACCAGAAGGTATAGGATAGAGGGATTTAGGGGGCCAGTGCTAGATGGCGTCAAGTTGCCTCTATCGGAAGGAGCAAAGTACTTGGGTAACTTTCTGGACTGCAAACTGTCTTGGAAGAGAAATACTCAGGAGAGGATGAGAAGGGGACTCAATGCATACTACTCATGCAGGAACTCCATTGGTAAGAACTGGGGTCTTAGGCCTGATATGGTAAACTGGATTTGCACATCGGTTGTTAGGCCTATACTTACCTATGGATGCACTGTTTGGTGGGGTGCGTTGAGAGTGGATAGCTATAGGAAGATGCTCAGCAAGGTTCAAAGAAGTGCATCTCTTGGCATCACAGGCGCAAGGAGAAGCACTCCGCAGGCAGCGCTGGACATCCTACTATATCTATCCTTTTTTTTAATTTTGTAATTCCCTATGCTAATCCCCGCGAAGCTTGACGCTTGTCTGCAGGAAAGAAACCAGAGTCTCTGGCGGGAATCGAACCCGCAACCCCGGGGTTGATATACTAGCTCACTACTAGCTAGCCTACCGGGGCACTCTCATCGAGCATTATGTGAGGAGTGTGGCACCTAGGAACTTACTTAGACTTTACGAGTCTTCTTTAGTTAGACCTAGGCGGGATGATCACACAAGAATTTTGTACGAGATGGGTCTGCTTGATCAGGGTATTATTCTCGAAGGAATTTCGGATCATAAGACTATGACCCTGGACTTCGGTGCAACACCACCAGTGGAGTTCCCGGATAGGGAAATTTGGAGTGGATCCAATGGACTGTTTGAGGGGTGGGCAGTATTATTTACGGATGGATCCAAGATGAAAACCGGCACTGGTGCCGGTGTTTATATCGCGGACACCGAGGTAAAAAGGTCATTCAGACTCCCTGATGAGTTCAGTGTCTTCCAGGCTGAATCCTAGCGATCTGGAGGGCGACGGATGTGATACTGGATCACATCGTGGGTGGATCTGAGGTGACAATTTACGTCGATAGTCAGGCGGCGCTTCGGGCATTGAAGAGCCATACGGTGCGATCAAGCCTGATTGCGCGGTGTAGGAAAGCTCTTAGGGAACTCATGGGGGCATTCAACGTGAGGCTGTGTTGGGTACCAGGACACTGCATGGTTGATGGGAATGAGGTGGCGGACGAACTCGCGAGAGGAGGTTCGGGTCTCGACTTAGTGGTGGGGGACAGGGGGGTAAACCCCCCCTATGCTACTACTATGGGGTGATACGGGAGAAATTCCGTGATGACGTTGACCGATCCTGGAGGGGCAGAATGGATTGCCATAGAGACGATCGAGCATGTACTGTGCCATTGTCCTAGGATGCAGGGTCTCAGACTGAAGTGGCTAGGAGATAGGTTTCACGACGAACTGGGGTGCATAGCTGGATGTAATCCGGCCAATCTACTGGGGTTTGTCAGGGAAATAACGCGGCTGTTTCTGTTGAGGGGACTGTAAGGGGGGTATTGGTCCTACTTTCTAATTTTCTGTCTATATCATACTTCCTTTTCTCTACTTTTCACTTCCTCTTATCTCGATCTCATACTTCATATTTTCATTCAAGGGAATCACAATGGATCGTATTCGGTCTCCGAGTGGAGGTGTGCCTGTGGGCGCACAACCCTTCTTAACCTAACCTAACCTACCATTTTTTAAAACTATGATTATATAGAGGATGATTTAGTTGAACTTGCTATTTGGGGTACAATTTTGAGAAGGTTTGTAAAGATTTCAAATGTTAAAAAAGTGATAAAAGAAAGTTACATTCGTTTTACCAAAAACTTTATTTACGAGTTTAGAGCATTAAAAACAGCTGACAGAAAATACTTTTATAACGAGCGTTGTGTAACCTGCCATTTTTCACCCGCTTTAGTTTACCACGTGTTATACACTTCTATCTCTAGTGCTATTGAAAAAAGGTTTGACTAAGTATCAGAATGCAAACACATGTTTTTTCTATTTTGCACCCTATGAGTGTTCTATATTCATAAGCGTACATATGTTAAAATTAGAGTTGGGCAAAATCGTTCCTTTTGTGGAATCGTTCCGACCGATCTGAAAGATCAAAGGAACTAGGTCGTTCCTTTCGTTCATCGTTCCGGTTTTTACTTTGAACAATAAATGAACGAGGAACGAAAAAACTTCTCTTTCGTTCGTTAAAACGTCAACAATCTTATATTTGTTATTGTTTGTTTTTATGTTGTGGCGTAACAACTACCTACATAAGAATTATGTATTTTTTTAAATGTTTGTAAAAAATAATTACAAATAATTATGAGTGGTTTATTGCTAAAATATATTGCTTTGGAGCACATTAGTAATTGATTTATTTAGAAATTTTTTATATGTCACGACAAAAATACACAAAAGTCAACAACATTGATCAATATACAAAAAATAACCCTACAAAAATACATGTGATCATCCAACAGATTGCAATTGCGGAACGAGGAACGACAAAAAATGAACTATTGAAAAAGTCCGCACCGTTCCTTTTAGGGAATCGTTCAATGGAACTAGGTCGTTCCGGAACGACACAACTCTAGTTAAAATAATTGGATAATATCATAAGCCAATTGTTTTATTAAACTTTGCACGATTTTAGTTTAGATTTATTTAAACGATAAAATATAAGGATGTTTATTAAAATATATGCTGTCATTAAGTTTTATAAACAATGGTCGGCCATTGCAAATTTTCGGTAATTGCAACAGGCCAGATATTTTTGAGTAACGAAAATCGAGTACGCACTGTATTACTTTCAAACTGTTTTATAGCCAATTTAAACTCCAAATGATTTGGATGATATTATTTCTATTGAAGATAATAATAAAACATTTAAAAATGTTTATATACAAATGTAAATATATTTATTATTAAATCTTAAATAAAAATGGTCCCGCCGTCGCTTTTTTTTAATTTTGGAGATATGTAATATTCAGCACAGCCGAATGCAATTTGTTTTGTGTTTAATTAAATTGTAAAAATGGCTGAGTGCTTTTTTAACGTTTTTTTTGTTCAAAATAGTGCTTTTTGCTCTCAAAAAGTTGGCATCACTGCGCACACAGTTCAACTGATTTAAGTATGAGCACAAAGTATAGAGATGAAAAAAGTGACGTATGAAAAATGCCTAAATCATTTGCGAGGGCAGCTTTCGAAAAAGAGAAAGAAAACGTTGTTTGTTAGTGAAGTGACAATGCGTAAAAACAGGCCGCTAATATCTACACAAATTGCATAATCAAAACAAAAAACGCAAAAAGGCCAGCTTTCGAAGAAAAAGACAGAAAAAAACACAATATTTTCTGTCTCGTGACGCCTCTGTATACTCTGTGGTATGAGTGTGGATGAAAATTGATGCGTCGAACTATTTTCAGTATAGTTGCCTGATTAAAAATACAAACTGGCGTCTGAATTTTAAACACTGCTTCCAACGTGACCTATCGGAGGATCACTTAATGGGTTGATTATGGATGACAACTGAACTGAAGTTGAGTTGCCAGCAGCGAAATTAGACAATGCCGATTATGTTTAAAAATTCACAATAAAAAAAAATTTTTTATATTTTAACATGAGCGGCGTTGCCTGATTTCGCTGCTGTCAAAACAACTGAAGATGAGTTGCCGTCCGTAATCAACCCATTAGTTTTATCACAAATGATATTGCATACTAAAAAAAACAAAAAGTAATTTTGCTTTAACTTCCTATCAAATCGTACAAAATAATTGAAACTTTGTCCATGGGTACTTTTAAACATGGAGATTACAAAAGTGCCATTAACTTAAATTTTGCTTAAGTTGACTTAAGCAATTTTTCCTTTTCGCCACAACATATATAAATAGATAAATAGATGTATATTAGTTAAATTTTTAATAAATTCAAGTTTATTTTTAATTTTTATTTATTTGCATATATTTTACGGTTTAAACTTAATGGTAATATCTTTAATAGCGATTGAAAGTAAAAACTATGATATTTGGAATTATGAATTATTTTTTTTAAATTTTTTTCAAATATATTTGACTGACTAGTGGTATATCAATATATATGTGATAGTATAAGTTTAATTAATATATTAAAAAAAAAATATAGTTTAAAAACATATACATATTTTTTCACTAAAAATTTATATTAAAAAATCGTTAGCAATACATAATTTAAAATTCATGTACGAATAATACAAAAGTTTGTTCAAAGTATTTTAACATGAGTTTTTTACGATTATAAAGTAATGCCTGCATTGCACAATATTTCAATTCTATATATAATTTTTGTAAACTACTTATATTTTAGATAAAAAATTGTGGTGTTATAATATTTTCGTTTTTAAAGACTTTTTTGATTTAAATTTATTTCTTCAATACGAGTTTCACAACTTCCGTTTATAATTTTTAAATGTTTTGATACTTAATTGTTGATTAGACTATAATTTTTTGTTTAATAATGTTCATTGAGTTAGGAATATAAACTTTTTGATTAAATTGTCTTTTTATTGTTAATTTTTTAAATAAATTTATTTCTATTATTTGTATATAGTAACTTTTTAAAATTTTGTTACAATTCCAAAGATCGTATATTTTATATTTAATTTTTTTGTTTGTTTATTTTCTTAATGTGAGCATGTTTTTGAAGACCTTATGTGAAGACTATGGCTTTATTTGGAATATTCTTTAATAATTGGCATTTTCGAAACAAAAATGTACTTATAACTATTTTTAGAAATGTACATACAATTTTGTAAACAAGTAATAAAATCAAATTGGCATATTTTTTTACATAATTGTTTGTTCAACAAGTTAAGGTGATAAACATAAGATACTCAAAAAATAAATTCGATCTCAGCATGGTGAAATAATACAGGTAGCAGAACTACGCCAGATGACGATTTTTGCTCTTGCATTGTTTGTCCAATCGTATGTCAAAGTTTTGTTTATGTTTACAAAAAGTCCACGTTTTGTGATTATAGTATTTTATTAAAGTTTTTAAAAATTTTAAATAAAAATAAATAAGATATTGACCATAATGAAAAAAAATAGGCTAAAAATTTATTTATTTCATCACGTTCATCGGCACGCATTGATTTTTGTTTAAAATATTTTTTGACGTAAGATGGGACCTACATAATTTCCATTTTTGATGCAATGTTGTATTTGTTGCCGTAACGATGCCACCTGTTTATTTCACCATGGATCTCAGTTGTCTTAAATTTATGGTGGTAAAATTAAGGGCAATTCACGTAACAATTATTCGCACAAATAATTGTCTATATGGTTGTTGTTATGTTTTTGCACTTTTGCTTTTTCGCAAGGGTGCAACTTGTGACGTGATAGTATTACAATGAATTTCTTTTTGATTCGAAGCCCAGATTTGTTTTTATCTAGTATATGTAAATATATAAAGATTAAAAGCTTAATATCCAGCGTTTAAAAATCTGCAGTCAAAGTAGACAAAATTCAATTTCTTCCACTTCTTCATGTGTCATTGGCAAGAAAAGAAACTTTTGATTTTACTTCGAATTCATTAAATGTAAACAGTCGCTGTCAATCCAACTCAAAAAACAAAAAGTTGCACACAAATTTTCGTTTTTCGTTCGACAGTTTTTGGTTTCGACTGCAGTTCCTAAACCCTGTTAATAACATCAACGTATATTAATCAGAGGCATAACTGTTATAAGAAATATCTTAAAAAATGAGCCGCAATTCTTATATTGTAGAAATAAAAATAGTTATTTTCAATGAAAATAAGTTTTGCTTTTCTATAAGTCTTTCACTTGTGAAACTTTCCGAATGAAATTTTTTATTCACATGGATTCCCTGTGAATAAAATAACACACCGGATTTTAAACACCTGTGTCATTATATTCGGAGTTGTAAACAAAAAACAATTAGGCCCTAAATTTGTAAAACGCAAAAGCAACGCCAAAATTATATTGAAAGCAAAAACAAAATCGAAAATATTTCATAATTTTGTTGTTGTTTGCTATTGAAATGAATATTGAATTTTTAAATTTTAAACGCTGCATATCTTGTGGCGTTGATAATTTTTAAACGCAATATGTATTTCTGTAGAAAACAACAACAAAATTTTGAAAAATTTTTGACATTGTTTTTGCTTTCAATGTTATTTTTGGGATTGCGTTGCGTTTTACAAATTCAGGGCCTTAATGTATTTAAGAAAATCAAGGCGAATTTATTACAGGTGGTCTTAAAAGCCCTGCTGATAACTTTTTTTTTTTAGTTAAAATCACTGTTGGATGTCAAAATTATTTTTTATTCTCTTTTTATACCCTTCACCGAAGGTAAAAGGGTATATATAACTTTGTCATTCCGTTTGTAATTTCTATAATATTGATCCTACACCCTAAAAAGTATATATAGGCTGTAGGAAATATCGCCCAAAGAAAAATGGCCCAAAAAATAAATGAAAAATCGCCCAAAAAAATTCCATGTTAAATTGGACCTGAATTCATATGAAAAGTGACCCAAAATTGTTGGGCTATTTTTCGTTACAATTGGGTGATTTTTCGTTTTTTTAATTTTAAAATGAAAAATCACCCAAAACTATTATATGAAAAATAGCCCATTTTTTCGGGCATACGATTTGTCTAAATCATTCATTATTACTATACGACGAATTCCTAAATGTTATTTATAAAAATAACGGGACATATTGCAAAAAGGTGACATGTCATAACGTCCAGTTACATAGTGTCCGTGGACAAACTCGAAAGCATAGCTTACAAACTCGAAAGCATAGCTTACAAACTCGAAAGCATAGCCGGCCTATGGCCGGGCGCAAGGATTTTCTCCTCTTTGATAAAAAAAAGTACCGGCTTCGCTAACTAAAGCTTCTCTGCACAGCCGGCCGGGGGCAAGGATTTTCTCCTCTATGGTATAACAAAAACCGGCTTCGCTAACTAAAACTTCTATGCCCAGCCGGCCTTCGGCCAGGCGCAAGGATTTTCTCCTCTATGGTATATCAAATACTGGCTTCGATAACTAAAGCTTATCTGCGAAGTCGGCCTTCGTTCGGAAACAAGGCAGATTTTAGAAGCTTTACTTAGCGAAACCGGTACTTGTTATACCATAAAGGAAAAAATCCTTGCGCCCGCCCAAAGGCCGTCTGCGCAGAGAAGCTTTAGTTAGCGAAGCCGGTCTTTGTTATATCATAGAGGAGAGAATCCTTGCGCCCGGCCGAAGGCCGGCTATTCAGAGAAGCTTTAGTTAGCGAAGCCGGTTTTTGTTATACCATAGAGTAGAAAATCCTTGCGCTCGGCCGAAGGCCGTCCATGCCGAGACGCTTTAGTAAGCGCTGCCGGTATTTGTTACAACATAGGGGAGAAAATCCTTGCGCCCAAAAGTGTTTTCGTTATATGTTTAATATATGCACCCAGAGAAAAAACAACAAAACCATTTTTAAAAAAATGTTGACCATATTATGTTTAATTTAACCAAATAATTGTCACCGACAACCACATTATGGTAAAATAAGTTTCTTTAAAAATAGTTTTGTTGGTTGTGACCATAATAAAACATGTTTTTCTCTTACATTATTCTATATATATATATATTCTGGGTCCTTATGAAAAGCGAAGTTCAAATCCGGTTGTCCGTTTGTCTGTTGAAATGGGTTTTCCGAAGCCCCCAGATATGATGGGGGCTTAGTTAGGGTATCTTTATGTCAGGTATTCTTATTATAATTTTGCTATTGAAGTTCAGCCAAATCGGTCCAAAAATGGCTGGGATATGAGCAAAAAAACACAACTACTTCTAATTTTTTCCAAAAATCCCTTGTTTTATCTTTGTTTCTGTTTTATTTTATTTCTGTTTTTGACATTAAACAATGATTTTACAAAAAAAATTGCTCGTACGAGTTGTACTTGTTGTAGTACCGAGATTACCTGGAAAGAATTTGCCTTGAAGAAAACTGTGTTTTTAGAAATTTATGGAATTAAATTCTATATTTGAATTAAATTTCGCTTATTTGCTAATTGCGGCATGATAGCAAAGTCTAATATTTATTAAAATACCTTAGGGCTGTAAAGAATCACAGGAAAAATCGCTTCCATCGCGAACATGGATAAACCCAAATACACTGGTCAAATTCCCATCCAGCATCAAGGTTGTATTAGTGAAAATAAGTTTGTATGTGTGACACCGACGATGCTTGATGGAAAATCAAAAAATTTAGATATTTAGTCCCCTTTTACATTGTGGCAAGTGGATGGCAGACAGACGAAGTTTGTTGGTGAGGGGTTGTAGAGGTAGAGTGTGTAGTACATGACTATCTGTACTGGACATTTGTAGACATTTTTTTGCTTCTCTTTTACATTTTTCGGCATTTTCATGTTGTTGCTTCATATCACTTTTCTCACAACAATGTAATTGTAGTATCAATGCCTGTTAAATGTTCATCTCCGTCAACAGCGTCTTTTCGAAGAACGAAAAGAGGAAAACAATAATTTCTCTCTGCCTATTAATTTCGCGATTGTGAAAGGTTTAGGCAAGTTCAAAAGAGAATAAGAAAAATGTCTGCCTTTCAATTTCAACGTTGTAAATTGGGACTTAGCATGCTTGACGAGTGATTTTGATGAATGTATTGGCGTTACTCTCACAGAGTATACAGAGGCGTCACGAGACAGAAAATATTGTGTCTTTTTCTTCGAAAGCTGCCCTTATTGCGTTTTTTGTTTTGATTATGCAATTTGTGTAGATAGTAGCGGCCTGTTTTTACGCATTGTCACTTCACTAACAAAAAACGTTTTCTTTCTCTTTCTTCGAAAGCTGCCCTCGCAAATGATTTATGCATTTTTCATACGTCACTTTTTTCATCTCTGTATACTTTGTGGTTACTCTACAAGAACCCACACACTTTAAACGTGATTTCAAACCACAGAGTATACAGAGGCGTCACGAGACAGAAAATATTGTGTTTTTTTCTGTCTTTTTCTTCGAAAGCTGCCCTTTTTGCGTTTCTTGTTTTGATTATGCAATTTGTGTAGATAGTAGCGGCCTGTTTTTGCGCATTGTCACTTCACTAACAAAAAACGTTTTCTTTCTCTTTCTTCGAAAGCTGCCCTCGCAAATGATTTAGGCATTTTTCATACGTCACTTTTTTCATCTCTGTATACTTTGTGTTTCAAACCGAACAGACGCTAAAAATGTCGGATGAAAAAAAAAATGCTTTGGAGAAAAAAAATATTATTTAATAATTTTCTCCTTCTTTTCTTTTCTTCAATTTTTTTTTATTTATTAAGCACTTTTTATCTATATTTTAATATTTTTTGCTCCTGCTGTTGTCACTTCAAAATAAAATGCAAAATGAATGCTTGACAGCAAATGTATGTTCTAATGTCAAGCACACGTACACAAGCTTGATGTCAAGCATTTGACAAGTGTATTTGGGCCTTAAGCACGATGGCCACGTTCAAACTGATTTGACAAATAATATGTATGTATTGGTAATATTTGGTTTTGCTTAACACAGCAACGTATCAAACTCAAACCATCAAATTTCATTTCAAAGCTGTTTTTAAAATGTAAGAACGTGTGGTTAATTTGGTCGCGAAACATTTTTAATGTTTACAAATTATTTTTTTTTTTTAGAAATATGAATGACATAGAAAATTGTTGCATAGCTATTGCTCTGGCATATGCAGGAAAAAAGAAAGGAGAAGAAACAAAATATAATAAATTCAAGTATAAAATTTTTTCCTCCATTTTTTATTTAACCACAAAATTTTAACCGTACGCTGTTGTCGCTGCGAAAACTGAATAAAAATGCCATTTGACGTTTTTCGCAGCAACACATCAAATTCGCTTCAAATCATAGTAGCGGCGGCAGTGAAAATCTAAATTGTTTTGGTTTTCGTCAAACTCACATCAACATATACATAAAATTTGTAAACAAACCCTAAAATTTATTTGAAATCGCTAAACGGGTTAAAAAAACAAAGTGTCGGAAAATAACAAAATAAAATAGCAAAAAATTGCGAACATTTTTAATAATTCAAACGACCCATAAAATTGATCAAAAGTTCCTCAAACTATAAGAAATGGCAAAAATCCTAAAACTAATTTGAGTTCGCTAAATGAAATAAATTAAATTTGTACATTTGATACGTTTTTTTAATTTTAAATATAAACTTACATTTTCTTCCTTTTCCGACTGACAACTCTTTGTGAATAATTTTCTTCATAAGTTGTAAAAAAGCAAATTCACAAGAAATTTTTTTCGGAGTTTAAAAATACAAACATTCGGAAATTTCCACAACACATTTTATTCATGATACCAAATGTTCACAATCAACCTTATCATTAATTCCACATGTGAACATTTTTTATTCACATGGATTTTAATAGCTGGGTTCGAGAACACAAAAGTTTTTACTTTTTTTTACTGAACTTTACTGCATTTTACGAAATTGCGTTCGAGTACACAAAATACAGTAAATGAGAAGACAAATTGAAAGCGTAAAGTGACAGTTCTTGTCTGAGTATTTACAAATTTTTACTGCAGAAATTTTTTTAGTAAAATTTAAAAAACATATGTATGTTTCAAAAGGTAAACAAACAAAAGTAACAAATAAAAAGCATGCAAGTTGTGAAAAAATTTTTAAATAAAAGAAAAGTTGAAATAAAAATTAAACCACAACAAAAAGTGAATTACTATTAATTAATTAAACTTGTTTGTGAAGCATTTATTTGGATAAATACAAACTTTTGAAATTTTTTGTTGTGTTAATTTTGTAGAGTTGTAAAAGTGTGAACTATTTGCGTACTTAAGTAATCAATAGCAAAAAAATTATTCATGTTCTTTTAAATAATTTAACCCGCTACAAATTAGTAAAATCAAATAAAATAAAAAACAAACAAATATGAAAGATTACATAAAATAGTTTGCTTGTATTTTCCAAAAATGTTCGTGTTATAAAAAGTATTTAATCGAGTACCGATAAGAAAACGAGTTAAGTAGTCATAAGTGTAAACATTTTTCAACACTTCAATTATTTGCCATCAGCTGTTGCCTTTATTTAACGAAATTTTAAAAATTTTGCGTTCGCGTACTTTTTTGGACAACAGCTTTTTGTGAGAGCAAATTTTTCAGTTTACTCATTTACTGCATTTTACTGAAAAAGTACTCAAACGCACCTAATTTCGTGAATAAAATAACATACCTGATTTTAAACACCTGTGTCATTATATTAGGAGTTGTAAACATAAAACAATTAATGTATTTAAGAAAACTGTGTTTTTGGGAATTTATGCAATTCAATTCCATATTTGAATTAAATATCGCTAAATTGCTGAGAGCGGTATGATAGCAAAGTCTAATATTTATTAAAAATCGTAAGAGCTGTAAAGAATCGCAGAAAAAATATTCGGAAATTTCCACAACACATTTTATTCATGATACCAACTGTTAACACGTTCGGAAATTTACATGTGAAACTTTATTCCTGATAAGGTTGAATATATTTTTTTTCGATGCTTATAACTTTTATTTTCAATTTTTTCGTTTTAACGGATCCTGTCTAAGAATAGAGTCCTCTAAGTGGTCAAATCGACACACTCTTTGTTCTTATATATCTGCCAAGCCTAATAATGGTTTAGCGGATTTTTTTTTGTACCGACACCTTAAAGACACTTTTAAGAACGGAAGCAACAAAGTGCATGATGTTTTTTTAAATATTTAAGTGGCTTGCACTTTGCTTTCTCTAGCGACCTTTACTAACAACGCACAGTGTCGAACTTTCTCGTTAAATCGAAATCTTTTTATTTTGAAAACTCTTATTCGTACAAAGCATTCGGTCTCTTCTATTACGGGGTTCTACTGTACTAATAAAATGCAAGCAAGGCGACGAAAAAAAGAACTGCTTTTGAGTTATGAGCAACGAAAAAAATATTCTTGGGAATAAGTATTTTTAGGCAACGTAAAAACATATCGAAAAATCGAAAATAAAAGTTATGACCAACGAAAAAAAACATAATTTTAAGAAAAAGTAAAAATTATTCATTGATCTATGGCCAACTTTTTCCATCTCATAAAATTGAATAACAGCTAATATTCGTCTCTAATATTAATGGATATTTGTTTGAAGTTATTATTGTAAGAAATTTTATCATTATCGCAAATTTGTGATTATGTATAGTATATATCGCTTTATTATTGCAACTTAGTCATATCTCAAAAAATCAAAAATTTCAAGTTACTTAAGCAGAAGTGTTCCTTCATACCTTTATGTAAAAAAATCAGTATTATATCTTAAACTGAACCGAAATTATAGCAGGTTTAATATGTGTATTAACCTGTATATAACGTAAATATAATGTTAATTTTTTTCGAGATACGACTATGTTGCAATATAGGAGCGATATGTATAATTTATTAGAAAATTCGGAGAATAAAACTAATGGCGTTTTCTTCTCTGAGTAAAATTCTGCATTTATTTTGCCTTTTACATTTTTTTTATGTTCTTTTCTGAAAAACATGTGTTATTTTAAAAGTTCTTTTCTGATGATGTTCCCTTTAAAATTAAAAAAAAAAAATGATACATGTTCAACACTCCTTTTAAATAAAGGGGCATGAGTGCAGAACTAGATCAAGGCGGAGGCAAGTTTCGAGCCGTAAACCCAAACAATGCAATATAAAAAACATCTGCTGACTTTGGATTGCTGTAGTCTTGCCACCACCTGTAATTAAATTTACCTTGCGCTAATTGTACTTTATTGTTTATTGCCGAAATTTGTGTTCTTTTGTAAACGTAAAATATGAAGCTCTTCTTAAAATTAGGGGAGCATTTATAAAATGTTGCCAAGTCACATTTAACACTTATGCAACACTTTTTTTTTAAGAAAAGAAAACGCCATAAGCATCCTCAACACTTTTTCTTATAACTTTTCGTATAAATAACATGTTATTAAAAAAGCAATAAAAATAAGAATGTAAAAGAAATGACCAAAAAGATTTTATTAGAGAACTACACATAGTTTTTAATAAAACCGATAAAAAACTTTTAATCCTTTCCTTGAGAATACAAAAAAAAAAACCAAAATGCAACATGCTGATTTATACTTTTCTTTCCTAATACTTTGTGGGTATAAGTTTAATAATTTAATAACTGAATTTATATGTATGTTCCTATATACTTGATGTACTGTATGCAATAGTATCTTTGTTAGTATCACACCTCCATTATTTTATAAGCTTACATATACCACCTTAAATTCCTTAAGCATGTCATCGCTGACTATATAACAAATCGGTTTGTGCATGAATATGCGAATGACGACAACCATGAGAATGTGGTGTGACATAAGCATTTATAGCCTGCGATGCTGAAGATGCTGTCGTATTTGTAATTGTTGTAGTGTGATCTTGAGATTGAGATTCTTGGGAAAAGTACTCGTGAGTATGAATTTCCGGTGGTTCTGATGGTTTATAACGCGGTATTGTTACTGAAGCGGTCGAATTTGATGGTGTAGTTTGATGATGATGACAGTGGTGAGCATGGTGTTGATGATGACTGTATTTATTATTAGGCTCCGGTTGTTGGGATTGTTGGTGCCGTCGATATTGATGTTTAGTATCCTGCAATACATTTTGCGATTGTGTTAGGGAACCTTGATTGTTTGTTTGGTCAATTAAGGTTGGATTTTCATTATAAATGGTGTTTAGCGTTAGAAGAGAAGTGGACGATGTAATAATATTATTGGAATTTTTTTCAACTTTAAATGTAAGACCACAGGAACAATGTTCTATAATAGAACTGCGACGGGCAATCGCTGATTCCATAGAAATAGGTAAAGATGAAGGTAGAGTATGTACTTGTTTGTTTTGCCGATGATTATTGTGATTGTGTGGTTGCTGCTGATGTTGAACATTTTGTTGAGCTGTTGATGAGGAATGATGGTGATGTTGTTGATAATGAAAGTTGTCTTGCTGTTGTTTTGGCTGTTGGTAATGACTTTGGTGAGTGGGGTTTTGATTAGATAAGTGTGTTGTGTTGGTATTTAATGTTAAAGATGTAAGTGATTGGGATGCATGTACGACTGCTTGTTCGGTGAACATGGTTCTAGTTCGTTGTGGTGAGGTTGTAGGCGATGATGATGTCTCTGTAGTTGTATTAACTTCTACACTAGAAGTGGATGTTGGTGACTGATGGCAGCGACATATTGTAACTCAAAAAGTGTTGCCAACATCACCCTGAGATTCATTGTTGTCATGAGAGCTGGACACAGGTGTGGTTTTTGGTGAAACGTAGCCATCATTGTGACCATTCTGTTGTTGAAGATGAGGATGATGATGATGATGAAAGTGTAAGTGGGAATGATTTGCGTTTTGTGACTGATTGGTTAAAAGTGGTGGTGTTGATGGGCCCGACTCAATCGACGATTCGTGCGTAGCTATGATATTTAGTGATTTTGGTGGTATGGGTGGTGGTGGCATGGGCACTTCTTCTAAATCGAATGAGCTTGACGAGTTTTCTCGTTGATTTATGTTTAATGAATTAACAGCATATGAACCTTCCATACTGCCGTTTGAAGACAAGCGGCAATGATCGCGATGATGTACCGTACTTAAGGAATTTGAGGAAGATTCTTCACTTAGATTATTTAAATGATTCAATTCATGGGCACTTGTAGTTGAAATGCCCGAATCCCGGAAATCATTAGGAGCATATGTAACATTTAAATGATTTAAGTCAGAATTATGACAGTTATGACTATGAGTTAGAGAATGGGGCGCCTGGTCAGCTTCGGGATCGTCAAAACTGATATCGACAACGGCATACTTTTGATTATGTTGGTGAGAAGTGGAATGTGGCCTTCGAGGCATACTGGAAACAGACGAATCTGTTGCAAAATCATTAAATATCATGGGATTTGAAGCCCGTTTGTCAGGCGTTATGCCTCTAGGCGGTAAAGGAGGTGCAGTCGGAGATCCGGGCAAATTTATATTGCGCTTGGGTGGAACTTCAGGACCTTCCAAAGACATATTTGAACTATAGTTTTGAGATCGAGGTCGATTTGGTATAGGAGGAGCGCTGTGGACATCTACTCTTAAATCTCCAACCATGTTCAAATTGTCTTTACTTAACGTTTGGTAAGAATTGTTAAAGCTACTTTGATCCACAGGTCGTATGGTCTCGCCTGGTCTGGTATATATTTCATCATGCTCATAATAGTTTGATGCTGAAATCAATGAGGTGGGACCACTGTTTGTACCCAAACTCATGGTTCGTTTTTCTGTAGGCAATGGTGGTAAAGGTGTATTTACAATACTTTCCGAATGTTGCCTCTTTAGTCGTCCTAGTCCTGAAAGACTTTGTTTAAGTTGCGAAAATCTCTCTAATAAACGATTGTGCAGCGGTTGGACGCCTGCTGGTGCCAGTTGGCCGTGTAATTCAAGGGCTTGATCTAAAATTTGTATTTTTTCCAATATAAGGGATTTAAGTTTCTGTACATTTGCCTGTTGGCCCTGTCCTTGGGGAGATTTTAAAAATTGTTCCGAGAAAAAGGCTTCCTGGTATTTACTAATACCACCCATTACGTTGGCATCTATAATGCCCTGTAAACGCATAGAGAATGGGTTAATATTACGTTTAGGATCATTACGATATTGCACTATTAAGTCCCACAATTCTTTCCCCACATTATTCATAGTTTCGCAGGCAAATTCAACTGGTGTCAATTCTTGAACTGATTTATGTTTTACTTCAAACCAACGGAGAATACCAGGCAATGGACTTGCTATATCGAGAGTTGTACGTTCAATCCACAGCGACTTAAATTCGTTATCCTTATCCACAGTTCCTTTGTAGATAGGACGATCGGAAATGAAACGACTAACGTCATTTACTTCATAAAAACGTGCAATTTTTTCGGGAACTGTAACCATGGCAGTTCTTAAAGCTTGAGCATCTGCTACGGGACGTACGTAACTTATTTGAATATATTGTTCAGAAGCAGTAAGGATTGAATTATCTGGAGGACTATTATTAGTTAAAATTTGTGCAGTAGGAAACTCTGTTTGTAAACGTTGTGTAAAAGCTCCAATGCGCTCATATTCCAAGCCACGATAAACAAATTGCTTGTTCTAAATGTGGAAAGAAAAAAAAAGTTGATAAAAAGAAAACATACATATGTATGTATGTATGTAAATGTCAAAAAAAAAAAAAAAAAAAATACTCACCCTAACAAATAAAGGAAACCCTAAACCATAAAAGCCCACTCTAAAATATTCGGGTTCTGGTCGTAATTGAGTTAAAATATTTTGAAAGAATTTTGCTTCTAATATTAAAATTTCACTTAGTTTATTGTAATCAAAACGACGAGTCTCATAAAGTAATGCCAATTCTTTGCATAAAGGTATACCCTTTTCCCAGCATTTACCCTTGTCAAAATATTTTAGTATCTAAAATAATAATAAAGAGTTTTTAATGATTTATTAGTGTTAACTGAAAATTTTTAGTTTACCTCATTATAAAGTTTTTCTTTTCGTTGCCATTCCGGTTGTCCTACTGTATCGTTTGGTGCAAATGATAATGATTCTCGATCCCATGCTAACATATTGGCATATAACTTCAATGTAAAACCAGCTTCGGTATAGTTTTCAGCTTGCAAATGCAAGTCGTGCAGTTTATAAATATATCTAAATTTTGTTCATTCAGTTTATTTTTGATAATTTCACTAAATATTTGTTGTTACCTCAAATACATCTCTTTACGATTGATTTCGTTTTTATAAAAATTTAATAAGTTGACTGTGCAAGACATGCGTTTGTCACGATTCTCCTCCCCTTGCATAACACTGCGATAATCCAACAAACGTTCTAGTAATCGTGTTACTGAAGCAATAAATGCAGTACCGGCATCCCTCCAGGTTGGGTTCTCGTTTTGAACTTTTTCAAGCAAACTTAATAAAAACAGGTAAATAGATTAAAAAAACTACAAAAATTAGGTTTTTAAACAGAAAAAATATACTAAGGTTACACTAACAGCATAATATTTTTTCACATCATTGAAAAAAAGAAAAATTTTTAAATAATTTATTGAAATTTCAAAAAAAAAACTTTACACAAACCTTAAAAATATATGGGACATTCACAAGGTGTGCTTTCAAGTCATATCGTCATAATGTCCTAAATAATATTTTACAATTGTTAAAAAGAAATATTGTTGTGTTTCAAACAAAATAAAAATGTTAATGCTGTGTTCATTGATTCATCATAACTATACAGTAGAAATCCAAATTATAAGCGATAGCCCACAGAAATCATATAAATTTCTTGTAATTATTTTAATACATATGACTTAACAACTTATGACAACCTTGTGAATCCCCCAATAATAAAAACAAGTAAGAGTGCTATATTTGGATATGCTGAATCTTTAAAACCCTCCACCGAGATTTAGAATATTTCAGGAGTGGGCTCTATATGGTAACTGTAACCCCACAGTATTATATTTCGTTGCCTAATTTAAATCAAATATCATGATTTGTTTCAGAAATTTTATTAGGCGTATTAAGGTGATTTAAGAAGGGAATATTCACCCTTATTGTGTTTGGCGTATTTAAAATACGCCTACGACAGTTAGGTAATAGATTAAAGGAAAAAAGTTCACGTTCTCTTTAATCTATTACCAAACAGTCGTAGGCGTATTTTAAATACGCCAAACACAATAAGGGTGATTATATTGGAGCTACCGGGATTTACAGATCGTTCATCACAAAATTCAGTAGAGTGATTTCTAGTTTTAAAAAGTGTGCCCAATATGGGGACTATGGTAAATTATCAACCGATCTTTACGAAATTTGGCGGCATCATATGAAACAATAAGACTAACATAGCGTTTACATTTGCCAGTACTGGCAAGACAGTAGCAATTCATTCAAACTTTTTCACTAATACATAAAAACTTTTACAGCTATTTTGTTTTTGCATTCTTTTGCCAACTAATATGTATATGCTTACTGTCTTGCCAGTACTGGCAAATGTAAACGCTGTGTAAATATGAAGCTGCAGTAGCATTTTTCGTTACTGTTTTAGACCTTTTATTTTAAAACAAAATTTTCATACAAATGTTGCTTAAAGAAATCTCAAGTTCAAATGAATTTTGTATGGGTAATTCCATGTCAAAACGACCAAGAGTGGGACACGACCCCTTCCGATTTTAATAAAATTTGGTGAGAATGTTCCTTTTATCTTATTAGGAACATATATGAACGAAAAAAATTTTTAAAATTTGTTTTTCGAAAGTTATGACATATTCAAAATGTCATAATTTCGCAGAATTAGCCGAATGTGTTGAGCTTATTTCTTCAATATCTCGAAAACTAATTGGCATACGAAGATGATTTTGATGTCATTTTAAAGAGAATACTTGGGGCTACAAACCATAAATTGAAAAAAAATATTTTTTTTGAAAAATGTAATATCTGCAAAATGTTAAATTTAAAAAACGGACTAACTCAAAAACCTATTTTTTTATTTGGCTGATTTTTTTTTGTATAATACCTCAAACTGTTCTTTAAAAATCCTGAAACTTTGAAGGAGGTGTTTTTTTCTTTTTTAAGATATGATTTTTTTCCTTTCGCAACCCTTAAAAAAATAATATTAAAATAGAATTTTTATATTGTAATTTTGAGCAATAAGTACACTGTGCTAGTTGCAAACAATAGACCAGCCGCGCACCTGGCATTTTACCCTAATTGGGGGCGCTGAATCCAGTGGCGCTAACCGTTTTTTTAGGTTAGCTCTTGTTTTTAAGATATATCGTTATTTCGAAAATGTAAGAGGTTGCACAGCATATATTCGCGTAACTCAAAAACGGTTTAGTTTATTGAAATAACTAAAAAAACCGAAATTCGGCAATAAAAAATAAAGTGGGGCTGGTCATACATTTGACCCATCTAGGAGCATCCTACGCGCTGCAGGAGCCAAATTAAAGAATTTAGTTAAGCCGCAATATTTGTATGGTACAGCGCGTAGGATGCTCCTAGATGGGTCAAATGTATGACCAGCCCCACTTTATTTTTTATTGCCGAATTTCGGTTTTTTTAGTTATTTCAATAAACTAAACCGTTTTTGAGTTACGCGAATATATGCTGTGCAGCCTATTACATTTTCGAAATAACGGTATATCTTGAAAACGCGAGCTAACCTAAATAAACGGTTAGCACCACTGGATTCAGCGTCCCAAATTAGGGTAAAATGCCAGGTGCGCGGCTCGTCTGTTTTTTGCAACTTGCACAGTGTACTTATTGCTCAAAATAACAATATTAAAATTCTATTTTAATATTATTTTTTTAAGGGTTGCGAAAGGAAAAAAATCTTATCTTAAAAAAGAAAAAAAACACCTCCTTCAAAGTTTCAGGATTTTTAAAGAACAGTTTGAGGTATTATACAAAAAAAAATCAGCCAAATAAAAAAATAGGTTTTTGAGTTAGTCCGTTTTTAAAATTTAACATTTTGCAGATATTACATTTTTCAAAAAAAAATATTTTTTTTCAATTTATGGTTTGTAGCCCCAAGTATTCTCTTTAAAATGACATCAAAATCATCTTCGTATGTCAATTAGTTTTCGAGATATTGAAGAAATAAGCGAAATTCTGCGAAATTATGACATTTTGAATATGTCATAACTTTCGAAAAACAAATTTTAAAAATTTTTTTCGTTCATATATGTTCCTAATAAGATAAAAGGAACATTCTCACCAAATTTTATCAAAATCGGAAGGGGTCGTGTCCCACTCTTGGTCGTTTTGACATGGAATTACCCGTATGAATATGGCAAATAGTGTTTATCTATAAAAATTGATTTTATTAATGTATGTTTTTCAAACAAATTTAAACATTTTTATTATTAATATGAATATGAGCAGTGTGAACATACTTCGCACACTAAATCATAAACAGGCACAACTTAAAATTTATCTAATTCGTTTTTTTTATAAACCAGTGCCCATGTTGTGTAGCTCTCGCGTTGAGAAACTTTTTGATTGAAATGTGGGATATGAAAAAAAATCGTCTGCTCAGAATGGGTTTGGCGCATATGCCAAAAAGTCGGAGTGAAGAAAAACGACAAAGAAGATTTACATGAAGGTTTCTCAAAATGTACACGATATAATTTTTTACATTTTTACCATTGCTTCCGGAATATGTTTTGAAGAAAAATTTAAATTTTTGCGCTCTTTCATGAATAAAGTTAGAATTTAATAGTATTTTTTTGAAAATGAAAAATATTGTTTTGTGCCGCATACGCCACTTTTCTAAGACAAAATATTGGCTTTTTGTGCTGCATACGTATACTTATTGCTGTGTAGTCAGTAACTTGTTGTTGAGTTTTATTTTTTTTATTTTTATTATATTAAGGGTAATCACGATGGTCATTGTGCAAATTTGCAATGTGTTAATTTGCAATGCATATTATGATTGATCGTGAGCATACCACTTTTATTTTTGTGCAAATATGCTATTTTTCTAAAAATGTATTCTGGCAACACTAAAAACTTCTGGCAGCACTGTAAAAAATCTGCATTTGTTTACAATTATACACAAGCAAATTAAAATAAATTTTTTCTTTTTAATTAATTTATATTTAATTCTCTATTTTATTTTACAATCTGCGAAAATGTTCAATTTATAAGTTTCCTTAAAAACAATGTGGCGGCTAATATGTCAAATGTTGTTGTTTACATTTGTTTGCAACTGAGCAAATATGCACTACGAACTTTGCTCATGGTTTTTTAGTGCAAACGAAGTAAAAAAAAGCAAATTGCAAATACGTACATTTTGTTGTTGTGTTGTGCAAATGTGTGTATTATTGCACACATTGCACTACCTATCGTGATTTCCCTTATTATATTTTGATTTTATTTGACGAAAACAGAAAAAACATTTCTGCTGTTATGAAAATGTCCATAAAAAGACACCACTCGTAAAACTGCTCTGAGTGGAGAAGCAGCTCGCGCTTTTTGTCATTATTTCTTAAGGACAAACAGGTCGTTTTTGTTTGTCTGCTTTTGTTGCGTTTTGCGTTGTCACCCCGCATTGGTTATTGTTTCGGCGTCGTATAACTGTACCGAGTTACAGTTTTTGCGGTATCTGCATTAACTATATGCAATCGTTTTTAACCTCAAATTGAGGTTTTGTCTGGTGGAGAACCATTAATAACTCATGTGACTGGTGGAGAACCAATATAACTCAGACGTTTTACTGGTGGAGTACCAAGGAAATAACTCAGACGTTTTACTGTGGAGACAAGATATACTCTGGAGCTTATTCTGGAAGCTCTTCGCCTTCCTATACGAAGGTCTAGGTCGATCGAGGACTTGTGGATGAGGCTCCAACAAACCGTGTGATACCCTGGCAATATAACTCTAGATAGTTAGCCAAAAACTTTTAGTTTTTAAGCAAAGTAAAAAAAAAAAAAAAAAAATAAAAAGACACAAATTAAACAACTTAAATAATGCAAAAGTAAAATAGAATCCAGAAAAAACACTCAACACGTCGAAGAAATATAAGCAAGTCTTTTATGTCTCTTTTTTTATCGCTGGAAATAAATGATGGTTTCGATATTTTCATAACATTCGTCAACAAATTCTCAGGAGTTTTCAAAAAAATTTGTGATGCAGACTTAACCAAAATTGCATTTTTATATTTTTCCTCTATCGTAGAAGTTTTATAATATATATACATAAATCTTTGCTTATTACTGTATAGAAGTACTTTAATTTTAGCAAAAGGGACTTTTCGAAAGTCCATTTCATTTGCTTCCAACGAGTATGTGCGAAATTCTTCCGGAAGCATTTCCAAAACTTTTAATTTTTTTTTATTATTTGGCATTGTTTTAAGCAAATTTAGTAAATGAAGAGGACTATGAATTTCAATATTCTTTAAGTACCGGACAATAACACCATGGACACAGTCCATTTCTTGAATTAAAGAATGTCCTGGTTCTGAAGGCTTTTGTATAACGGCATCAATATTATTTTGTTTAATGAACATTTTGATTGCGGTTGCGTTAATTCGATTTTTATTTTGAGGTACGCAAGAATCGCTCCATAATGTCAAAGTTTTAAATAGTGGATAATCTTTTATTAATTCATTTGAATTTTTAATTAAAGCACTAGCAGTATTGATACCACTCCGACCACTATGAGCTTCCATTCAGAAGGCACAATAAGTAAAAGTTGGTATATTTGGCATAATAATGGTTGCTGTAAGATTATACATATTTAATTTTCGTTTGTAGTAAAATGTTGAAGCATTTCCCTTTGGTAGGCTAAAAACAGTTTGCAAATAATAGCAAATCGTGCACTTGGTTGGGTCCATTATTTTATAAAACTATTTTTCACAAATTTATTTTCTTGTTGTCCTTTTATTTTGCTTTTGCTTTAACTACTTTTTTTCTTACGGCAATGCAGCAAAGCAACAGTAAAATTTATTTTGTACGTTTTTGTATGAAGAATTTGCTGCAATCGCCAAACAGTGGCTTGTAGAGCAACAACAAAACTTAAAAAATTTTGAAACAGTTGATATGCAGCAAAATGAATGCTTTACATTTTAGAAACCACAAAAAATTTCGCGAAACAGATTTTGGATTCAAAAAGGGGGTTTTCAAAATATATATACCCCATACCTAACTCAATTGTTTTGAAAATGGTCGGTAGGTCAAACCAATTCTGAGCTGACGAAATGACATATATTGAAACAAATTTACATTTTTGTGAGATAAGTTCCCGCTTTGAACTGTCAAATAAACTCACGAATAAAAATGGGACGAGAAAAAATTTTAACACTAAAAAACGATTAAATTTTGTCAAAGCTCATTTGCAAACAACAAACATAAAAGTCACACTTTATATTAGTATTTTCGCCGCCGTCGATGAAAATGTTTCAGTTTTAGTAAATTTTTGATCGCCGTCAACGATATGTGTGACTGGCGCTCTTAACGTCTGCAATTTCACATCGGCTTCGAGTGTAATATTATGATGACATTTATAACGTACCGACGTAATCTCTTTTGATAGTGATAGTTTTTGATAGTTTTCGACATGAGTTACAGACACACTTTTTTCTGACTTTTCGAAAAAAGATGGAATATTTTGTTTCACATCTTTTCGATGCGAGAAATCTTCACTAAAGCAACATAACATGGGTGCAGTTCACAAATAAAATGTCTTCTTCTTTAACTTCTCTTCTTTACATTTGTGAATCTTATTTGAATTAAAATTGCAACCATGTTTTTGATCTCCCTCTCCTACACATTTTTGAATTTTAAGTTGTGCCTGCTTATGATTTAGTGTGCGATATGTTTGTGTATTTACAAATATAAATGTGGAAAAAAATAAAATAAATCTGTCTGACAAAATATAAAAATATGTACACTTTTAAAATTGCCTAGTAAAGACTGTAAGCCGTATTGAGAGCCATAAATTTTGTAGGATCCCAAAATTTGATATTTAAACAAAAGAAAATTTGAATTTTAAAAAGATTTTGTTATTCGTGCTTAATTCCCACTTTTTATTCTTGATAAAAACACTTGAAATTTATTGTTGATGGGATAAGCTATTCCTATGCGCGTTTCACTGGTTGCGTAGGCCAGATCATCAGGCAACTTCATCCATAAAGATTTTAGAAAAACTAAAGATATTAAACCAAATAAAACTATTAAACGTATAAGACTTATAAGCAACAGTTCTACTTGTAACAATATCAAAGTTTAAACAAAAACATCAACAATAAACAGTGAGTTTATCTCATCTTACATACCCCTATCTGAATATTTACACAAAACTAATGTTAAATATACATTTTACTTTAGTGTTTAAAAAATCCCTTTCGTTTGTTAGACGTTTACGAGAAAAACATTTTAAGTCCGTAAAGTAATAAAAATTGTTGTTTTAACTTTATCTCTAGAGTTTTAAGAAAGAACATATTTCAAATTTGGGATATTACGAAATAATCTACGTATCATGGCTAAAATCTATTCTAGATCATTTTAAAAGTATACTTTATTTGTTACACTGTGTAATAAGTATAAGCGATGAATGCAGTTAAAAAAATCTACAAAGCAAAATGTAAAAGAGTATTTTCAACTTACACTAAGCTTAAATGTTCCCTTTTTGTTTGTGGTGCATAATGATTATAAGAAATAGTATATTTTTTTATAAAGTTAGACATGATTATATGAAAAAGCTTTTATTTATTAAGTTAAATTTTTTAAGAAATCATAAAATAATTGCGAAAAACATAAAATTTACAACAATTAATTTAGATATAAAAAATTATTTGAAAAATAAAGTAACTAAAACTTACATGGTGCTAAAAAGTTCTCGATATTCATCATCTCCTTTATTTTCGCTTATTAATAAATCCAATTTATCAATAAGTTCACTTTCAACTAAACGAAAGGACCCTCGAGCGCTCTGGTATAAAAAGTTTTTAATTAATTCATTTACACGTAAATAAGAACTATGTATGTACTACCTGCTCACACTGCATCATATCGTAAAATACAGTAAGAGTAGCTTTTCTCAAGGCCGGCTCGGGTACTAAAGTGACTTCCAAAAATGGTCCCACCATCGAGGGTATAAAATGTAATTTTTGTTCACCTAATTGCGACCACATGCTTAAAATTTGAAAACCCATTAAAACTCGCATATCGCCGTGTGAATGTAAAATTTTGCGTCTTTTTGGTTCACGGTATTTTTCCAATTGTAATGATGGTTGGGTTAAGAATGTTACCGATAAACTGAAATATGTCCACCACAGTTGAGAATCAAATGATTTTGATCCCAAAAAACGATATACTAAAGGTTTAGCAAATTCCTCTAGGGATTTTCGTAGTACATCATTACAAGCTAATTTCATAATTAGCCAGTCCGTCGGAAATACTAACCAATCTTGTGAAAGTAATTCTTCGAATACTAATAAAGATTTAGCTAAAAATTCTTTAAGATCCCTAGGATCTTTGTTGGGACTCAATTCGTCCCAATATCGTTTATAATGTGTTTCATCCAAAAGTTGTAGGAGACCTAATAAGCAGGCAACTAGCTGTGGAAGCACTGAATTTGATCCCTCTAATATGATGATTATGGTTTTTATTAAAATTCCAAGAATGTTTTTACATAAAGAGTCCAAGTCATGTTGTAAGGTATTTGTGACTTTTTCTTTCTGTTTCTTTTGTAGATCGTAAAGATGTGTTAAAATTTCTGACAAAATTTCAGCACAAAGTTTTAATTCATCACGACGGCTCAGGTGCATACGTAAGTGTTTGCAGGCCACGGATAAGATGACAGTGCGGGAATCTATATTTAAAATATTTGAAATGTTTTATATATGAACACGATTCAATTTAAATTCAAACATATTCTTTTATATAAACTTACCATCTTCGTGAAATAGTTCCCCCGATACAAGATCTTTTACAGCTTGAAGTTTTGCTTGCACTAAACGTATGGGAGCATCTCTTGGTATAGCATCTAACATGTTACGAGCTAGCATACCCAACTCCGGTGCCGGTAAAGTATCTTTCAATTGTTCCAAAACAACACCAGTAGAATTGAGTAGAGCCTCCTGTGTGGGTATAATAACGTCATAAGAAGGTACTGCAAGCATGCCATTTAAAGCGGTGAACAATGAATGCAAATCTCTTCGAAAAGAGTCCTCATATTGGCCGCCAGTTGCACGAGCGAATAATTTTCTTGATTGTATTAAGAGTTTAAAAATATATTCTAAAGAACCAAAACATTTTTGAAATGGATCCGGATGCTCAGCTTTGGTCATAAAAAGAGCCATATGTTCAACAGACGTTATTAAGCCCTTGTAGACTAAAGCAGCCGCAAAGTGATTTTCAATGTACTCATTCATAACAGGACGAAAATGTTGAAATTTATTGCTTTGCAACAAGCTAAAAATGCTTACGAGCACATGAAATACTAAACCAGAATGTTGCGTACTATTTCCCTCCTCATTGGAGAACATAGCAAAAAGAGCGTCCAAAACGTCTTGTAAAAATTTAACCAACTCTTCGTCATTCAAACGTAATACACCTGTTAATGAATCTTGTATCTTTTCTGGATGTGCACGCCATTGCAACAAAGACAATAAATCAGCATTTTGGGTCAGTTTGGTGGAACACAATAACGACTTCATTACAAATACCTCCTTAGAGCTCTTATGGAATATTGAACTGCACTCCACTTTGGCATGTGAATCTTTTGGTTTACAAGGTAATATCAAATAGTTGGCTGTAGTTAGTTTTGCTGGGTCTTCACACTTATACACAAACAATTCATGCTGCCCATCTGCCAAAGTAGCACCACTGGGATCCATAAGACGAGCAAAACTAAATCCAAATAATTTTGGATCAGTTTTGTCTCTAGTTGAACAGTGACGAAACTCAAAACGCACATGAGCGGTAGAAAACTTGTCAATGGGTACACTCAAACGTAACATTTCATTCCAACAGGGAGCATTCTGATGATACAGAATCATTGACTTGTAATAATTTTGTGAATCCATACCAGAAGCACCCCATAAACATTCCGTAAGGATATTGCCAGCAACATCTAATACAACCACTGTAACAAGTATATTTTTAGCAGTATTCTTACCACCTCTTTCAAATTCTCCGCGCTCTAAGGTAATAAACATATCGTTTCGTACATCACCCGGCATGATAACGTCAGGAAAACCCATTTTACGTGTGATAGTACTACCTTGGAAGAGTAAAGGCTGTTCCTGGCGTGCTTGACCCAAACCACCATGCAACAGTTTAAGAGAGACCATAACACCTTGATTACTCTGACTGCCAGTGTTTATCGGTTGATATTTACTACTTGATTTTTTAATAATCAGTTCGGGCAACTGATGAAAGTCTTTTTCATCATTGTGATAAACTAATTTAATATTATGATCTTTTTCTTCTGTTTCTATAGTGCTATCGAAATGACAAAAATCTGCTAACGATAAAACACCAACTCCAAACGGCCTCCTATAAGCAGGAGGACCATTGCAACAGCTATTACTATTGGATTTCTCAGATTTCTTTACGGGTTCAGAAGGCAAAATTTTCCCTACACGCATAACAACAGCCACTAAATAGAGATCTTCATTTAAATCGCCTGCTCCTGCAAAAAAAAAAGAAATAAATAATAATTTTTTTTTGAGGAGTTTAATATTGGATAAAACTTTTTTGTTTTAAAGAACGTATTACCTAAATCCGTAAATACCGTGCAATTACAATTCATTCTGTCCATATAATTGGAGTAACCATCTTTACAGATCCCCACTAAAAATCTTTCCGACAACGCTTTCATATTATTAGCATCATATAAATAAAAATAAATTTCGGCATCGTCGCCACCTACAATACGATATCCAAAATCTCGCATACAAAAATACAAATGATGTGTAAGAATTTTTCGTTGTGTTTTACGCCGTAACGTGCCGCGACTCTGTACAGGATACTTTTTTTTTATAAATGCATTAAAAGTTAATACCAGCCTAACTTACCGATGAAGCTTTTGCATTATCTGCACTGGTAACATGAACATTATGCAAACCAACTATGCCAATATTATGTGGATCCACTGCCAGAGGTCCCACACGTGGCACTAGGTCAAGACCAAGTTTTCTGAAAGTAGATTAAATAATTTTGATATTAGACTAAATATTTTAAGACTTTAGGACGTATATACTTTAAATTGAAGAAGTACAACACATGAATATTTGGAATTTGATGTAAAAATTAGATTAAAAGTGTATTAAAAACAAAGGCGTTTTATGTGCATTAAATATGCAGTAAAAACCTGAAATTATGCCCTGAAAATTTTTAAAAATATGCTCCAAAAAATTTTAAAGTTGCAAATTTGAATACAAAATATTCAATAATTTAATAACATTTCCATTTAATAAAAACGCCTAAAATTATAATCAGTAAAGCCAAACACCATAGTAGGAAACGAAGGGGAGTCATCGACTTAGAAAAACAAAGTTATGTTAAGAGGTTTAAATTCATATAAGAGTTATTTGTGCCAATTAACTAGATATTAACATCCATATGAGATTTTTTGTCTTAAAGGGATTTTAGGTACGGTCGATAAATTGATTATCCTTGTTAACATTTTAAAGGAAGCTAAAGCTATTAATAGATGGGAGCTTTGGGCAAATGTAAACTGATTCAAAAAGAATTTTACTTGCAGTAAAATATTTTTGGCGCGAATTTAATCTTAATACCAACATAAATAGCTGGTTAAGGGACACAAAGAGCCTAATTTGAAAAGTAGTTTTAATGGGAAATATGAAAAATGATAGACCGATTATCACCATTTACATAGACTTTGTCCTTAGTACAATTAAAATGTATTTATGTATGTATATACAAGATTGCAACTTGTACTTTGCGCACAAGGTTAACACAGACAGACAACTAGGCAGACGAATTGATGTACATCGTTATATTGCTTTAAAAAGTGATTCTGGTCCACATTTGTATGTTTTACACACATCGCCAAAAACGTATATAATTGATTTTTCCTTAATTTTTTTTTTATTTAATATATAAAAAAGTTTAAAATAACATTCATATTAATTTACAACCTGCTTTGCCTTATAATTTTCGAACAAAAATTAAATTTAGATGGCGAAATTGAAGAAACACGTTGAGTATGAGGAAATAATTATTGCTGGAGACTTTAATTGCAACCTGCTAGCTGAAAGTAGTATAACTTCTACCATGCGTTTCTTTCATTTATTTACTGCAAACAACTGAACCCCAACACATTTCACAAGCAACAATAGCACTTTAAGCACATAAGGAAAATTCTATACTACGATCAACTGGCAGCTCCGGCTTTCTCAAAACACGCCTTAATTCATGCATCATAAGACATTGGCACTTATAACACCTCGCAAACGTACAACTTTCGTGATTTTAAAAATTTGAACTTTATGGCATTGGAAGCAGACATTTTAAATGCTCCATGGAATCAAATTTACAATCTACCATCAACTAACGAACAAATAGTACTACTCAATGGGCTAATTACGAAAATATTTGATAAACATGTGCCTATGAGAACTTGAACAATAAAAAATAGAATACGTCTATGGTTTACAACAGAAATCCAAATTCGTATAAAACGCCGCGGCGATCTATACAAATTGTGGAAACGTTACAAAACCACAGAATATCGAGAGTTATTTCGATCGGCTAGAAAAGCTGTTGTTAATAAAATAAGGTATAGTTCAAGCAAATTTAAAAATGCAGGCAATACCAAAAAAACTTGGCAGATAATACGTAATATTGGCATTAATAATACTAGTAGATGTGTATCTGATGTTGATGTTAACATTCTGAATCAATCTTTCATTAATATACCCATGCCCTTAGCTTATGCCGCTTTTTATTACAATCTGCAACCAATGAATATGCCTACTAGAGAGTTTAATTTTCAATGTTTTATACCTTTAGATGTTGCTGAGGGATTTAGAAAGTTTAAATCTAACGCGATTAGCTTGGATAACATTAATACGTGGTTTATAAAACTTATTCTTCCATGGATAATACAATTTAAAACACATTTATTTAATACAATTATTACCACAAGCACTTTCCCAAATGAATGGAAAATAGCGAAAATCATTCCCGTGCCTAAGACAGATAAGGAATATCGCCCTATCTCAATCCTGCCATATCTTTCCAAAGTCTTTGAACACTTAATACAGAAACAAATTTTTGAATACTTCAACACAAAAAATCTATTGACTGATCGCCAATCGGGCTTTAGACCAATGCACAGTTGTATAACTGCTCTAACTGATTTTGTTGGAAAAATAAGGGGCAATTTGTATAATAGCGATATATTGTTTTTAGTCTTACTGGATCATTCTAAAGCGTTTGAAACTGTTGACCATGATATACTTTGCCTTAAACTGGCTAAAATGTTTAAATTGTCTTCATTGGCTGTGAAATTGATGTATACATATTTAACTAATAGGTGGCAATGCGTCTCAAATTAAGGGACTATTTCAAAACCCCTGCGAGTTGTCAGAGGTGTTCCTCAAGGCTTGATACTTGGACCACTATTATATTCAATTTATTCCAATGATATACCAAAACAAATTAAATATTCACGTGTTCAAATGTACGCGGATGATATTCAAATGTACCTAAAAATTTATAAGTATTGTATTAACTCCAAAGTAAATTAATTAAATTCCAATTTAACCAAATTTTTCTTTGGGCATCGGCTAATGGATTACGCCTCAATCCTAAAAAATTAAAATGGGATATTATTACCAAAAAATCTGTTAAAATTTATGTTGAAATTAACGTAATTTTGGGAGATACTAAAACTGAAGTAGTAAACTCGGTCAGAAATCTTGAAGTTGTCTTTAACAGCACACTTACCTGGTCTGACCACATTAGCCAGTCATGTGGTAGAGCGTACAGTATGCTGCGGAATTTGTGGACTGTGCAGTACTTTACACCACCCAAAGTAACTGCAAAAACTTATCTTCACGGAGAAAACTGTTGTGCATTATTTATGCAGAAGGTGCGCATAACTATAAAATGTTTAGGTAAATTTTTTGAATATGCAACTTTGCGCATAAATTATGCCTAATAATCATAAATTCTGCACAATCTATTAAAATTGTGCATTAGTTATACACAAAAAATTTGTACAGTTTGTGAACATTGTTCATAGCTTAATTATTTGAAAATTAAACACAATTGATCATAATATATGAACATTTTGCATGAACGACTATTCACACTTATTGTTCATGAGTTATGCCTACTTGTGCATAGATTTTGTCCAACATTTTGATATGTGTGTATCTTGTTCATACCCTGCAAATAATAGGACCAGTCCAAACACGCGTGTAAAGAGTAGCCCACAAGGGACCAGGACTAGTCCAAAAGTAACCCAAACGTATGGAAAAAACATGTTCTATTTAACATTACGATGTCCTAGGGGAGGACCATATAACCCACCTTTGGACTACTAAGGAGTAGTTTTAAAACTACTCCATGGTATACACAAGAGGATTAGTTTTGAAGTCGTTTAAAAACGAAAGCACGTCGTTAATAAACGAAGACATGTCGTCTCACTACAAACACTTTTTAACAATGACATGGTCCATGCTTGCATTACATCGGACCAGTCCATGGAGTAGTCCATTTTATCAAAATGGATCAGGTGGTCCAATATTATTTGCAGGGTAAGTTGTGCCCATTTATGCATAGATTATGAACAATGCGTACACATATGGATAATGAGTATGCATTAATTGCAAGTTAGTTTCACTTATGTTCTTTGTGTCAAGAGTGCCGGTTGTGTTTAGAAGCGACAGTAGTTGAAGTGTATTATATATCATTTAATATTATTTAGAAATATATAATTACTAAGCATTTGTATTTTGAAATAAAGACATTTGAATATAAAATGAAATTTTGTTTCTTGAATATTAGCAGGAGGTGTAAAAAAGTTTCCTATTTGTTCACAATCTATGAAAATGTTGTTCATAACCTATGCACAGTTGTTCATAGTCTTTTCCCAGTTGTTCAGAATCTATGAAAATGTTGTTCATTATCTATGCCCAGTTGTTCATAAAACATGCTCATAGTGCTGAACTTAAGTTATGAACAAGTGTGCAGATTATGAACAACAGTTCTTAGTCATTTTTCGTGAACAATTTGTGCAATTTGTTGCGCCCATACCGCATAATTTCTGCACACAATTCTCTCCGTGTTCTACCTACTCTTATTTATGCGTCGTATATATTTTCTGGATGCAACTTAAAGGACTTCATGAGGCTTAAACGACATTTAATAACATTGTACGCTATATTTATAGTCTAAAAAAATTTGATCACGTATCTCCTGTCGTGTGATCAACGTTAGCTTCGAAGACTATCTAAAATTAAAAAACCTTTTGTTCTAACACAAAATTATAACGACAATGAAACCAAAATATCTATTTGACCGTCTACAGTTCATGAGGTCCTCAAGAGTAAACAGCCTAGTCCAACTTCGACATCGTGATGCAGTGCCTGGAAAACAATTTTTTATATATTCAATACGTCTCTGGAAGCAACTTTTTGTATCTTGACAAAATTCAACGAAACTAAATTTAAAAAAAAACTTCAATAAAATTTATAGCATTCGAAATAATTAACTTTACTGTAAAATTTAATTATTTATGTATTCTAATTAAGTTTTCTGTTAATTGTAATAAATGATCTTATTATCTAATATTACTTTATTTTCTGAATAATCTTGTTGTATGAGAAAATCATTAAATAAATAATAAATAAATAAAATACAGTTAGATACTTAAACAGAAAAGCCAAAATTTCGCAAACAATTTTTTTTTTATTTGCTGCGAAAGCTCTTTCTTCAACATGAAAACTCTTTTAACTAAATTATGCAAAAAATGCTGCAAACGGGAAAATATGCATTAAAAAATTGATGCCAAAGTTCATTAAAAGCTTTAAAATTTATGTCGAACTTCAAAATAAATTATTTGGAATAGAAACCCTAGGAACGAATATATGTACATTAGACTGGTCGCAATTTTTTTTTAAATTTAATTGTTTGCGCTGCTTAAAATATGAGGTTTGGTGTAAGAAATCATGATCTAATTTTTCAGGTCAATCCGACGGTGCCTAGCCGTGCCGGATCTTTATAGTTATACTAGTTGAAAAGTTGAAATGGCTTCGTTACGATCTTCCGCAGAGAAAGTACTTCAAGTGTGCCAAATTTCAGCTTCCTATGTCATCAGATGGCTTCAGAAAGTTGCGGAAAGAATAGGACATACATGCAAACATCCTGACATACTAAGAAATTATATATTGTATAGATAGATTAACATATGTTCGCGCAACTCAAAAACGCGTTAGCTTATTGAAAAACTAAAAAAAACCGAAATTCCGCAATAAAATTTACTTTAAGAAAGTTAAAACTTTTTTCTTTATGTTGGCTTTGGTTTTCGAGATATACCGTTATTTCGAAAATTAAGGAGGTTGCACAACATATGTTCGCGTTACTCAAAAACGCTTTAGTTTATTGAAAAACTAAAAAAAACCGAAATTCCGCAATAAAATTTACTTTAAGAAAGGTAAAACGTTTTTCTTATATGCGCTGTCGTTTTAGAAACATAATTTTTTTTCTGGAAAAAAACGTAATTTTTTTATTAAAATTTCGGAATTTTTGTTTTTAAAAATTCATAAAAAATTGAAAAATGCAGCTATGCTTCTAATTTTATGCAGACATATAAAAAACAACATTGCAAACAAAACAAGCTATAAATGAATTAAATCTGTTAACAACTTTTGATTAAATGTATTCACAAAAGACGAAAATTTTTAATTAATTTAAGAATTTTATTGAACCGCCACATCTTTTGTGAATACATAAAATCAAAAGTTGTTTACAGATTTTAATCATTTATAGCTTGTTTTTTTTTGCAATGTTGTTTTTTATATGTCTGCATAAAATTAGAAGCATAGCTGCATTTTTCAATTTTTTATGAATTTTTAAAAACAAAAATTCCGAAATTTTAATAAAAAAATAATTTTTTTTTCCAGAAAAAAAATTATGTTTCTAAAACGACTGCGCATATAAGAAAAACGTTTTACCTTTCTTAAAGTAAATTTTATTGCTTTTTGAAGCCATCTGATGACATAGGAAGCTGAAATTTGGCACACTTGAAGTACTTTCTCTGCGGAAAATCGTAACGAAGCCATATTTTTGATTTTCGGCTTTTCAACTAGTATAACTATAAAGATCTGATAGAAAAGATGTTTTTTTTATAATATGGGGAACTTTGGGCCCCACCCGGCACGGCTAGGCACCGTCGGATTGACCTGAAAAATTAGATCATGATTTCTTACACCAAACCTCATATTTTAAGCAGCGCAAACAATTAAATTAAATTTAAAAAAAAAATTCCATACAAGATGCGACCAGTCTAATGTACATACAACAATTTTGTAAACTAACACATTTGGAAATTCATTGAATATAAAACCACAAACAGCACTTCTTTAAAAACCACAGAAATCTAATATTTTGACATGTTACTCATTTAAAATGTCATTTTACAATTCAAAAAGAATGAAATAAACCACCCAGCATAACAAAAAATATTTGAAAAACAAAGGTAATGGACAATGAACATGTACGAATATGTTTTTGAAAGTAACAAATTAATGAATAAAGAACCAATTCAAAATTAACAATTAATCAAAGAGACTAAATGAAAACGCTTATGGTAAGTCTTAAATGTAACAGGTTTTCTAACTAGCACGTTATAAATCCCAATGTACATAAATGAGAAGGAATACAAATACTTGGCAAATAATTTTACTATTTTTAAATCACTGAAATTTTTTTTAATAAAGAATACAATTTTTTTTAAGTTCAAAAGCAAAATTATGGCTAAAGATATTCTAAATTTATAACTAATTTAATATTTTTAGAAAAAAAAAAATTTTAAAGATGTTAAAAAATAAATGCACTTTTATGAATTATTTTAAAATTGTTAGAAAAAAAAAACAAGTAAGAGTGCTATATTCTCATTCACCATGGTGCGATGAGAACTGAAAGTTATATTAATACCTTTCTTTAGATATAAATAATTCTATTTTGTGCCTCGTACACATTTCCGATCCCGCCCACATTTTGTCGGATTTCGTGAACTGATAACCAAGCTTTGGATCTTACCTTTCTTCAGATATATAGAAATCTATAAATTCTTTATACGGAAGATGAAGAGTCATCAAACTAGGTTTGAACGTACAATGATAATGGTAGCGATAACGGTAACAAGTGCCATTAGAACAACCCCCTCTAAGGTTTTGTTTACGATTTTGAACTTGTTTCCACCAGACATTTTGGCTAAAAGGCTAGCTGCGAACGCAGCGGTAAGAGCATGGAGCATGGTGGGATTACAATATCGGACGTGCTAGTATTCTGAACGAAATAAATTGGCACATGGATGTTGATTGTGTCACACCCGAGCCAATCTTTGATCCTGGCTTCACGGTGAGCATTTTGGATTACGTGGTCCACTATGATGACCTACAAATTCTCGCGAATGCGATTTGAATATTCACGGAAGGGTCTAAAACACTGTATGGTGTTGGTTCTGGCATATACTCTGAGCAGCTTAACTGGAGCATTCCTATGAGGCTGCCGGACCACTGCAGTGTCATCCAGGCCGAGATAATGGCCATACACACAGCCGCGAGACGCATCCGGTACGGTGAAATATCTGGCAGGGATATTCACATTGTTACCGATAGCAAGGCGGCCATAAAATCGCTGGCGTATGCAGGCAGCACCTTAAATCGAGACGGTTAAGCATATAATGTAGGTGTTTCGCTTCCAAGGAGTAAGCAACTTATAGCGAACAATTAACACCTTATCGCCGGTCAGAGGTGGCACGATGAAACTACCTGTGGGGAAACCAGGAAAATCTGGCCCATTATAGATGAAGAAAGGACACGGCGGGCATTACAGCTGTCCAGACATCACCTAGGAACTTTGTTGCGGTTATAACTAGCCACAGCCGTGGTGTGTTTGCTCATATCTCAACCAATATAATAAGATATAACACATTTGTATATAAAAATTTAAGCTAATTTAATTTCATTTATACATATTAACGTTCCAAAGGTTTTATTTGTTTTGTGCGACAAATTATCAACAGATATGAATTAAATATAAAACTTCGTTTTTAATCTTTATTAATATTTTTTGACACATTAAAGCATAGAATGGCTATTGGCTTGATGTAAAAGACCTTTGACTTTATAAAACCTTATAAAACAAAATTTAAAAAATTCATGTATAAAGTTATGGATTTAGTTTATAGTAGAGTTAAATAGTTTGGGACCACGACAAGAGCTTCTTTTAAACACTTAAAATCTTCTTTATCTAATTATAATATACTTGGCACAGGTTTGGATACACTACAAGGCAAATATAAAGAAAAATCTTGCCAACAACAACAGAAACACTCAAGCGACAGGGGGAGGGCTATAACAAGAAGTTCCATTAAATAGCCTTGAGGATACTGTTTCTCAGCTCTTGTATTGCAAGTCCGGCCAATTATTTGGTGTTGAAATATTCCACCATCAAGTGACAATTTTACTAAGTCAGTTAAACCAATAAAACAACCAGCAGATTGGCCAACAGCTTATTAGAAGTTCTTACGTGGCACTGGGAAGTTCAAGAGGGTTGGAATCATCACGAATTGGTCTTCTTGTACATAGCGCATCTATACAAGAATTTTTCTTTTCATCATCATGAAATAAATCGACACTAATATCAATTATAAATACTTTTTGTTCAATACAACAATTAAAAATACTTTTAGTTTAAATAATTATTTTATTTTATAAAATTTTCACTTGTCAAACGTTATATTTAAAGTTCGCAAACCGATATTTTAAGTTGGCAATTTTATAGCAAACTCAACTTAAAATAGTTGGGTATCACAATTCCTAAACTGAGTTTGGTTGTGCATAAGTTGGGTTGACTCCAACACGACCAAAATGAGTTGAGTGGATAACCGCAATAGGGGCATAAATCTTGCTGAATTATAAAGCGATAATGGCGAAAATGTACTGCATCGCTTAGAATGATTTTGTTCCATAAAAAAATTGGGGGTAAGTTAGAAAATTTTTATTTAAATGGTCACTTTCGGTTTCGCAGAGCAACCATGGACAGTTATTTTTTTTTTCGGTTTGAGTGGCAGAAATTTACTCTATCTCCCCTCGTGGTCCTATTTATTTATTTATTTATTTAAGAAAAAAATTGTAACTTCTACAACAAAACATCAGTCTTAAACAGTAGAAATCTTATGATGTTATTTTGGAAAATTAAAAATAATAAACTTAAGTCTAGGTATGGTTATTACAAAATTGATATAGATAAAATTATTGTAATTAAACCAAACAAATAAATAAATAATGAAAAACTACATGTCAAAATAACATAAATACATTTACAAAAAATCAAAAAATATTGAACTATAGAACTATACCGAACTATAAACAAACTTGTTGACTACGAATAATATTTAAATATTTCTTCCTTAAATTGTAACGCATTGCTGATTTCTTTTATTGTAGGAGTAGTAATATTATTCCAAAGACGTATTGCAAATATTAATGTGTGATGTCTGATTTGAATTAAATTTCTATTTCTTCTGAGTCGACTAAATTTTAAACGATTAAAAAGATGACCTGGCTCACGGGTGGTTATAATTTTGTGAAGAAATACTAAAGTTCTTATTTTCATTAAATCTTCAAAAAGTACCCCGAATATTTTTTTAGAGTAAGGTGTAATACTAATGTAAGTACCATTTATGTTATAATTTCTGATGCCGTCAACGTACCTTGAAATGTTGTTATATGTCACGTTCAATTTAGATTTACTGGTTTCATCTCAACTTGCAAAAATCTCACATCCGTAGGTTAAAATTGGTATCAAATATGTTTTAGCAAGTAATAAGCGTATTTTCAATGGGGTGCAATATTGAGTAGGCCATAGGGTTCTTAGCATCGAATATGTTTTACTACAGGCAGCTATGACGTGATCAGACCAGGTTAGAGTGTTATTAAAAATTACACCAAGATTTTTTGCTTTATCTACGATTTCAATCTGTTGGTTTTTAATAAAAATGTTGGGATTATCAATAATTTTCTGTGTTCTTTTACGTATTACAATGCATTTCGATTTGGTAGGATTTAAACTTAACCCGTTAACATCAGCCCAATGTGAAACCCGTTGTAAGTCATGATTAAGTCTTGCAGTACATTCATCTAAGTTCCCTTTTTTGTTACTTATGTACAATTGTACGTCATCGGCATACATTCTAATGTTGCAATGGAGCAACTGTTCAGGAAGATCGTTTGCGTAAATGGAGAAAAGGAGAGGACCTAGAATGGATCCCTGGGGAACACCCCTGACAACAGGAAGAAAATTTGAGATAGTTGAAGGACTAGTTTCAACACACTGGACACGATCTTTAAGATATGAATCAATCAATCTAATGGATGTTGATGAAAAATTCATAATTTTCTTCAGTTTTTGAATAAGTATTGTGTGGTCAACGGTATCAAAAGCCTTTGAATGATCCAACAGTACTAAATATGCAACGCACCCATCGTCAATTTCCTTTCTAAGATCTTCTGCTACATCAGTTAGAGCAGTAATACAGCTATGTTTTGCCCGAAAGCCAGATTGTTGATCGATCAATAATTTACTATCATTTATATAATTGGTTATCTGTTTATGTAAAAGTTTCTCGAAAGCCTTTGAGAGATAAGGTAATATAGCTATAGGCCGATATTCAGTGGATGATTTTGGTATTGGAATAATTTTTGCCTGCCATAATTATTTTATTGAAAATATGAGTGATAAATGGTAGTAGTGACGGAAGAATAATTTTAAGGAAAGCGGGGTGTATACTAGCAATTCCTGTAGCTTTAGATTTAATGGAAAGGCAGCTTTTGAGAACATCCAACCGGCTAACACACTCAAAATTGAAAGGGTTAGATGGGAGATTGGTTGCATGAAAATTGATATAATGGGTATGATCTGCTTGAGGCATGGGTATATTAACAAAGTTTGAATTTAATTCATAAGGATCCGATATACTATCATCCTGCTTATTCTTATCTTTCACGATTCCAATTTCCCTAATAGTTTTCCAAGTATTTTTAGTACTAACCGAATTCATAAACTTTTCAGAGTAGTATTTATATTTTGCGTTTTTAATGGTTTTGGTCACGATTTCTCTAGCATTGCGAAAATTTTCGTGTAGATTATCAGTTTTAAAGCGTTTCCATCGAGAGTAAGCGTTGTCACGATCTACTATAAGGCGCTTTATTTCAGATGTGAACCACGGTTTCTGGCGGTTACTCATTTCCTTCATTTGAATTGGTACTATTACGTTATACAAGCTTTTTATATTTTGTTCCAAGAAGGCCAGCTGATCATTTACCGATAGCATGTAATAAATACAACCCCAGTCTATTTTAATATACTCTTGTTCCAAAATGAGGTAAGTAATCCGTCTAAAATAACGAAATTGAATAATGTTAGTAAAACTTTGAAGTGGAATGTCAAAATCATGAATAAATTGAAATTGAAATTGAAATTGAATATTAGATCGTGCCTCGAAAAGCAAGATGCAGACAACTGATCATATGTTAAGATCTTTTCTGTGTTTGAGACAAAAAATAAATCAAGTAAAGTTTTATTGGATGACGTAAAGTGGGTTGGCGTATTTATATTAGCAGGGACAAGATCAAATGACTTCATACCAATAGTTAAATTTGATTCAACTAGCAGATTTGAGTTGAAATCCCCAGCTATTAATATGTCATTATATAATGGTGTGATATACTCCTATACTGTAAAAAAATGAGTGAAATCTATATTACTTCTAGGCCTATATACACAACCAATAAGAAATTTTCTTCCTCCACCACTTGCATCAAGAAAAAGATATTCAACTTTGTTGTTTTCGTATAAATTTTCATCACTTTTGGCTTTGATTGTACATACCAAATCCTTTTTAACATAAATTGCAACTCCCCCATAGTTATCAGATCTATCATTTCTATATAAAGTATACCCATTCAATGACACCAGAGTATCTGTAATAAATTTACCAAACCAAGTCTCTGACACACATATTACATTTAAACCAGAATTTTCAAAAATATATCTAAATTCATCAATTTTGTTAGATACACTTTGTGCGTTGGCAAATTGTTAATCCGGTTCTCTGTTTAGCCAGTATTTTAACCATGTTTGCCGTTACGGCTTCAGAATATGTTCTATTAACCCTTGATTTATATTCATGTTTCATTTTTTTAAACCTAATAATGGATATAATTAAAATAGTTCGGTATAATTTAATTAGATACAAAAAGTACTTGTTATTAAAAAAAACAGCCAGTTATGTTAAAAAAAATAAAAAAAAAAGTACAGGGATGATAAAGTTAGTACAATTGTACTTTTTTCAGTACTTTTAGCATTGCAAAAGTACTGAAGTACTCCAACGACATGTTTAGTACAATTTAAAAATTGCATATGATAAAGTTTTTTCCATTAAATTTTTTAAAAAACTGTTTCTTTGATTGAAATGAAAAAAATCAATCTAGCAATTAGTAATTTTTTACCATTTTTATTTATCGAAATTTTCTTGAAGGTTTTGAAATTTTCAGACCAAAACATGTTATAAATTCAGCGTTAGTTGTGTTCTAATGTTGAATTAAGGCCCGTTTTCACTACTTACCGATAGCTAAAAGTAGACTTTAAATGGCCCATTAAAAAGTGTTCCATTATTAAAACTTTACTTTAACCTAAAGTGAGCGATAAAGTATATTTAGGTTAATCCTACCTGGTAGGTTGAAGTAAAATTGTTATAATAGAACACTTTTTATACGGCCGATAAAATCTTACCTTTAGCTATCGGTAAGTTGTGAAAACGGGCCTAAGTCAGTTAACGCGTATGACTTTTACAATAAAAAAATAAATTTTATCGATAATTTGAGCTTTTCATTATTCAAAGATTTTTTTTATGCTTAGTTTAATAATGCCATTATTAGCCACGATTTAGCAATTTTTTACTAAGCATCTTAACATTTTTAATAGTGAGGAGTTGGCATTACTGCATCAAACCAAAACTGTACTTTTTTAGTAAGAAAGCAGTAAAGAAAGCAAGAGTTTACTTTTTGAACATAAAACTGAAAATTCAAAGCAACAGCATAAAAATTAAAACTTTTGCTTTTCTGCCGTCAGTTTTTACGTCTTAATTCCCTATTATTTTTTCTTTTTGTTAATTGTTAAATACATACATATGTAGATATATTTAAAAAAAAAATGTGAAATACAAGTGAATTTTAATACCTTTGCTGTAATTCTAAAAATTAAACTAGTAAAAATTTATTTTTTTTTGTTTTGGTACAGTCAAGGTCAAAAAGTACAATTTTTTACTGAATTTAGTACAATTTTGAAAATTTAAGTATATTTTGAACGAATGTATGTATGTATGTATATCCATCCCAATACTTTCGGGCTAAAAACAAATTGGGTCTAAGTTAGAAAAATTGGAACTCAAAATTATTATTATAAAAGAAATTTGCATAACTTTTAAACTTATGGAGATCACATTTTTCAAGTTAAACACTGTAGGCAAATTTTGATAAACAAATAAAAGAAAATAAATAGGCCTAAGTTAGACAAATTTCAATAAAATTGGTCATTTCGGCTTTGCAGATGAATTTTTTTTTCGAAAAGATCAAAAGATTTCCTAAGAGAATCTCTTATCCTTTTTTTTAAATTGTTTCTAATACGAAGCAGGGTTGTCAGATCGATTTTGACCTTTTTCGCCAAATTCAATGTCGAAAATCGCCAAAGCCTTTATTTTTAACTTTTTGACAATAAGATATAGATGATTTAAATTATTAAAAATATTTTTTATAAATCTTAAAAAATAAATTCGTTCCATGTCGCTAAAATCCGCCAAAAATTTTAAAAAAGTCGCCATAATATATATTCTATTTAGTTTTTATTTAGAACCAAGTAAAAATGATTAGTGAAGACAAAATAGGAACATTGCACTATTAAATAGTTAATAGTAGTCTACTAAAAGCAGAAAGAAAGAATTTTTGTGGTTAGTATTAAACAAATATTGGATATATGTATGTATGTAGTGGAGTTCTATTATATATCTAAAACGCTATACACTTCAGCGCCAAAACTCCATTCTATCTTCTTTTTTGAAATACATTGTAAGTGAATTAATTTTTTTCAACGAAGGTACAAAAGAAGTGCATCATGTAGTATTAACATTCATATAGTAACTCGTAGCACCGCGTCAAGAACAGCATTCTATTTAGAAGGAGAGTGTTTTAGTGAAGTTCGTTATTGAAAATACATTTTCAACACAGTCAATACTAGTTGGATGTAGCACCATATAATGAACAGCATATAATGAACAGCAAGTACTTTAAATTGGCACGTACCTGACGTGTCCTAATAGCTAAAGACTTTTGGCCAAAACTGATTAAAATAAGACAGAATATCATTCAATTACAAACAGTCATTTTGTCCATTGTGTTCCATAAACATCCAAAAAAACGTTACGATTCATTAATATCTTTAATAACAGCGAATTTTGTTTGTGATAATAATTTGCCACATTTTATAATGGAGAAATGTTCGTAAAGTTGAAAAAGGTATATTCATGCTCTATTAATTTTCTCCTGGATTTTCAATATATTCTTCAGACATTTCAACATAACATAAAAATTATTAAAATTATGTTTTATATTTGTATGCTCCTGAGTGCATCAAAAACTTTTTAATGTGATTAAATTTCATATTGTAAGTCTTTATTGTTTATGTGTGAAATTATTGTACTTACTTTATTGTTTTATAATTTTTAAATTGACAATCCCTTGAAAAAGTCGACAAACAATCGACGAAACGTCGGGAACAAAATATTGTAATTAAAAATTGAATTTTGTCTACATTGAAGAAATTTAGGCCCTATTAGCTTGACAAAAATAACATTCATAAATTCATCACTCTGGCCAAAGATACAACTACAGCAACTACATAATTAAGTTTCAAATACATACTGACTATAATAGCCTAAAATTTTATACATAAAACTACTAGAATAAAAATAATATAATTTTTCGTATTGAATTTAACGAGTTTCAAAACAAATGCATGGCTCACCAAAAATAGCCAACAAAATCGCCAACTATTTTAAAATATCGCCATGTCGCCAAATCGAATATTAGGTCGCCAATCAAGTTTGAAAATCGCCACGTTTGGCGCGAAATCGCCACATCTGACAACCCTGGTACGAAGCAATAATTAAAAAAAAATCAATTTTTCAAAAACGGCAACACTTTAGCACACCATATCTCAACAAATAAACATCATAAAAAAATATTTGGCAAACACAGGTATAGATATGCCAAATATAAAGGAATTGTGGGAAAATATTGTTTTGGTATGTCCCATTCACGAGTCTTCCCAGTAAAAAAAAAAATGTAGTTTTTCGAAGCAGTTAAGAGAAAAAGCGCCTAATCGAGCGCTTCAATAAGAGAGCTCTTATACAGCAGTAAATGAAAAAGAATAAAATATACAAAAAAGCTGTTATTTTAGTGCTCACAATGAAGAAGGTTTCAAAGCGAAAAAACAAATATTATGGTTTACGAAAATGATTAAAAATGGCATTTAAACAAGTAAAAGCAAAACATAAATTAATATTGTTACGAAAGTTAAATTATCTAAGAATTATTTATAGTTATAGTTATAAGTTGTCTTGTGGGTCATAGTTTTGTGTTACTTAAAATTGTCATGTATAATTTTCAACACAACTGTTATTTTAAAAATAATTCCTATATAAATTTCCCAGTAATTTCTAGAAATGGTTATAGAACATAATAAATAGTTTTTACGGGAAGGTTCAGGAAAAATCTAGAAATAATTATGAAATATAAAAAGGGGTGACTCATGTAAAAATGAGTTTAGTCTGTTTTGAAAAACGGTTCTGTTCGTAACTAACAATTGTGAACAAAAATAATTAATTTCAATAAAGTTTGTTAAGTTGAATAAGTGTGTGTTTTTATTCGGATTTGCAATTAAAAGAACTCAAACGCGTTTATTAAAGGAAAAACGTAACAATTGGTGTCAGAAGTGAAATTGCAATAAAAAAAAAAAAAAAAAATAATAAACAAATAAAAAAAAAAAGGATAAAAAAATAAAAAAGAAATAAAAAAAAAAACTATACAAACAACAATGAAATTCGAGGAGCTAAAAGTTGAACAGCTCAAGAAAGAGTTGGGCAAGTTGGATCTGCCTACTACTGGAAATAAAGCTGAGCTGCAGAAAAGATTAATCGATGAATTTAAGCGACGCAATATTGACATCGCAACTTATGAATTTGAAGAAAAAGAAGAAATAGAAGTTGCTACCCGTGCAGTAACAAGCAACATGGATCTTGGTACAATGTTTGCTGCTATGATGGAGAAAATGGAAGAAAATTCTAGAAAAATGGAGGAAATGGTAAAAGAAAATTCGACTGTAACTTCTAGAAAAATGGAAGAAAATTCTAGAAAAATGGAAGAAAATTCTAGAAAAATGAAGGAAATGGTAAAAGAAAATTCGGCTGTAACTTCTAGAAAAATGGAAGAAAATTCTAGAAAAATGGAAGAAAATTCTAGAAAAATGGAGGAAATGGTAAAAGAAAATTCGGCTGTAACCTCTAGAAAAATGGAAGAAAATTCAAAAGCTATCGTAGCAGAAAATTCTAAAAATATAGAGAAGTTGGTAAAGGAAAATGCAAGCACCATCTTAGCCGAAATTCAAGAAAATTCTAGAGTGACAAACGAGAAACTTCAGGCTACTAATGAAAAACTTGAAAAGCTTCAAGAGATTTCTACTGTTATAAACGACAGAGTGGACGATATGGAAATGGAATTGTCTGATGTAAAAACACAAGTCACGGTGTTCGATGAAAAGCTACATCATCTGGAAGTTAAAGTTAATAGTCTTCAGTGCCAAGAGGGAGCGGTTCGAGTTTCACCAGAAGTCTCTAGTAGAATTAAGGCCCCGAGTTTTGACGGCAGTTTACCATTTAGTGTTTTTAAGTTCCAGTTTGACACAGTTGCCAACAAAAACGCATGGAACAATGAAGAAAAAGCCATAGAGCTGATTCTGGCTTTAAAAGGATCTGCGGCTGAAATTCTAGAAAGTGTACCAGTAAGTTGCAGAAACAATTACGATGACATTATGGTAGCACTGCAACGAAAGTATGGTGGTGAACACAGAAAAGAAATATTCAGAATGGAATTACGGGGAAGAGTACAAAAGGCAAACGAGACGCTACAGGATTTCGCATTAGAGATTGAGCGCTTGGTGCAGCTTACCTATCCAGGTGAAAGTCATCCATTGCTAGATCATTTTAAGACCGAGGCATTTGTAAACGGTATACGGGATGCTGATGTGAAACTAGCGGTATGTGCATCACAGAAGCCATCATTTGCCGAAACGGTATCATTTGCCATAGCCCAAGAAACCGCAAGAATAATTTCAAGGCCGCAAGCGTATAAGGTGCGAAAACTTGATTTTGACGCTGAAGAAGAAAGAGATATTGTAAAGGACATAAAGGAGGCAGTGATGCAAGCTTTAAGCGAGAAGCAAGGTAAAAACAAGGCGAAATGCTATAATTGTGGTAAGATTGGCCACATTCAGCGAAACTGCAAAGCACCCAAACAACGATCGAGATCTGCCTCGCCGCAAAGGAACAAACGAAGAGCAAGTCAACAATCATCACGGGAGCCACCGCTAAAGCTGAGAAGAGCTAGCAGTGCAGAGGAAACTGAAGATCTTACGATCAATTTAGTAGTGAAAACGAGTAACAGAAATATTACGACCTGTGGTTACATAAATGGTGAAATCCGCATTTTGACTATCGACACTGGTGCAGGACATTCCATTATAAGAGCTGATTTGATAAAGGGAGCTGTCGAGCCGCTAAGTGGTGTAAACTTGCGAACAGCTACGGGAGAGCCTGTTATTGTCTATGGCAAAGCAAGAGTGGAAATAAGAATGGCCGATATGATAGTTTTTGATGAGTTTATTGTGGCTGAAATTATGGACGAGGTCATAATTGGAGCAGATTTTATGATTCGTCAAGGCATTAGTCTAGACATGGGACGACAAATTATGAATTGGCATGGTCTAGAAGTACCCCTTAACGTTGGGAATGGAAGTGAAGCCCTTGTAAGACAACTAGTCACTAGTGATCATAAGAAATTGTCCTCCCAAAGAAACGATGAAAAACGTGGGAAAGCGACCACATATTCAAGACGGCCCAGTGAACATAAAATCAAGCACGGTATAGAGTCTAAAAACAAGAAATGCATAAATGAGATTCGCTTATTAGATGTGGAACCCAGCGAAGACTGGTCAACGGCGCAGAAAAGTGACCCCTTATTAGCGCAAATTATGATGGCTAAAAAAGAAGGTGAAAGGCCGACTCGTGAAGAAATTAAATTGAACGGTCCACTAATGAAAGCGTATTGGGCGCAGTGGAGTAGTCTGCGGATGATAAATGGTTGCCTATACCGTACATGGGAAAGTACTGATGGCAAAACGGTTAAAAACCTTATTGTAGTACCGACTTCTAAAGTATGTGAAGTTGTGAAGAAATTCCACGAAGGTACTGGTGGTGGGCATCTAAGCGTTACGAAAACCATAAAGAAGTTAAAAGCAAGCTACTATTGGATCGGTTGCAAGCAAGCCGTGATTGATTGCGTAATTACATGCCCACAGTGCGTTGCAGACAGTGGTCTAATTGGAGAAAGTAGAAATCCGGTCCAGCAGTACAACTTTGGTGAACTATCCGTACCAGCGAATAATAATGACTCTACCCAAGAGCAGAAAAACGAGTTAAGACGAAGGCGTGTTAATTCATCAAATGACCAGATGAAAGCCAGAAACAATGGAGTGGCAAATTCGGAAGACTTCAAAGAAGGCCAGCTGGTTTTACTTTTTAATCCGCAACGGAAGAAAGGACTATCTCCCAAGCTGCAGACTCATTGGGATGGCCCATATAAAGTAATAAAGAAATTGAATGACGTGGTGTATCGGATCCAGAAATATAAGAGCCCAAGATCAAAAATGAAAGTGGTACATCTAGAACGACTAGCCCATTATGGAAAAGGAGAATCTGAGCCTATTCGGGACGAACAGGCTTAAGTGGAGGGCAGTGTTACGAAAGTTAAATTATCTAAGAATTATTTATAGTTATAGTTATAAGTTGTCTTGTGGGTCATAGTTTTGTGTTACTTAAAATTGTCATGTATAATTTTCAACACAACTGTTATTTTAAAAATAATTCCTATATAAATTTCCCAGTAATTTCTAGAAATGGTTAATGAGTTTAGTCTGTTTTGAAAAACGGTTCTGTTCGTAACTAACAATTGTGAACAAAAATAATTAATTTCAATAAAGTTTGTTAAGTTGAATAAGTGTGTGTTTTTATTCGGATTTGCAATTAAAAGAACTCAAACGCGTTTATTAAAGGAAAAACGTAACAATATATTAATATAATTAGCCCTTAAAAAAGCTCTTTAGAAGTGCTTTGTTTGCATGTTCAAAGAAGCGCTTACTGTCAGCAGAAAATAGTCCTCCAAACCAGGAACACCCCATAAAAAAAAATCAGGCATCCCATCAGCAGGTTTGAAGCGATTTTAGGTATGAATTCATACATAAAACCTGCTCCTTTTGGAGCACATTTTTTACTAGGTTTGTTCGATGTCCAATAACATTTGGAATAAAAATTTAAGTTTACTTCAGATCTGTGACATTAGAAATATTTAATAATAAAATCTTAATAAAAAACTATAGCCGCAGAGAAGTAATGATTATATTAAAATAGGAGTACATTTTAAAAATTCACCTTTAAAGTTTAAAATTGCTCTCCTAGAAAACTAAAATCACATAATTTAGGTACATTTACCTTGGTTCATAATATGTAACATATTAACATATGGAGGGCTCACAGCTAAATCGAACCAAGTTAGAAAAAGACCATTCGAAGATAAATTGAGGTTGAGTAAATAAACTAGCATTAGTTTATTTATTTATTTCATTTAATTTAATAATTTAATCAAAAGTGAGAGCCTTTCAGTTAAACTGTGCGGAGAATTTCACATTAAGTTTGAAATTTCTTAAATCTCATGACTTGGCTTGGTTCAGCTTTAAGCCCTTTTTATGATATGATAAATTTAATAATAGTATGTAAAAAGTTTGACTGATAAAAACCATAACTTTTGCGTCAATATACATATGTACATTAGGGGTAAAACCAATTTTTTGGCATAGCACCATGAGGTCAACCATGTCCTTGTAACCACGAAAATTATAATATTTTGAAAAATTTTTTCAAACAAGTTCACGCACCAATTGGTTTTTCTAAACCAGTGATAGCCACTCCATAGCCTCGCGAGGCAGTCGATAATCGTATTTTTCACACAGACACGGTCGACAATCCACATGTATACAACAACTTTGTTCGTTTCAAAACATCAGTCTCTGCGACCGTACACAAGCACATAATATCTTTGTGTGCGTGCGTTCGGGGCTTGGTTATCACCAGGGAAACCATAAATATGCAATTGCATGTTTTTCCTGGTGCGACCAATGAAGGCAGAAACTATATATTTATCCGTTCTGGAGCTTTTTATGAATTTTGGCATCGATTTGTTAGTGCATATTTTTGCATATTTTACCGTTTGCAGCATTTTTTGCATAATTTAGTCAAAAGAGCTTTTATGCAGCATTTTTTCAAGTTTATTTTTAAGGCATATTTTGATACATTTTAGATTTTGTAACCCAACGTGTTGTTTCAATTTCTCCAACACTTTTTAAAGTAATCTAACGATGTCCATCCGTCCGTCTGGCTGGTTATCTGTCTATGTTAACCTTGTGCGCAAAGTACAAATTGCAATCTTGTAAATAATTTGAGAAAATTTGGTAAATACATTTTAATTGTGAGAATCGGTCTATAATTGCAAATATTCCCCATAAAAACTTCTTTCCAAATAAGACTATTTGTGTCCGTTAACCATCTTATTATGTTGGTATTTAGATTGAATTAGCCCCAAAAGTCTCAAAATTCGTCTGTAAATACTATGGTGCTTGGTTGGGCTTTACCAATTATAATTTTGGAATCGTTTTTATTAAATGGAACTCTTAATAAATTGTTGAATATTTTGTTTTTAGCAATTAGCAATTTAAAATTTTTTGTGGCATATTTTTAACAGTTTTCAGGGCATATTTTAAGCATATTTCTGGTTTCCCTGATTATCACTGTTCTAAACCAACGCAATATTGAATATTCATAATTTTATAAAGTGTTTTTTATTCATTTTTAATTAAATATTAATGAAATGAAATACTATTTTTCTTAACCAAAAATAAAATTAAAAATTTTCAAAACTTCATCGCGGTTGGAGTGTGAACTTTTTCGACCTTAGCGAAAAAATAAATACATATACGTTCCCTTATAGTTTTTTATGCTCTAACTGTGCTATGCCAATTTTGATATTTGAAAAAATTGTTAAAAAGTTATATCGCTTATGAAGGTACATACATATTTTTAAATTTGAATGAATTTAGCTTTAAAACAAAGAAATTTTACAACCAAAATCACATTTAAACTAGATAGAGCATCACAAAAAGATGACGCATACATATAATACGAGTATATATTTTTGAACCAAATACCACAAAAATCGTTATAATATTTACATATTAATTTAATAAGTATGGTTAAAGGATCAACAGTTAACAAAAAAGGAAAAGCCAAGCAATGTGTAAATGCATTTAGATGCATATTTATATACAAACATACATACCGATTTGCAAAACTATTGATGTAAACTTGTACCACAGCCAGCAGCTGATGCCATACATATTTACTTAATGTAAAATACAATAAGAAGAGGAGTTAGTTGGCCTAATATGAATAATATGGCATACTAGTAATAACCGACATACACAATACATGTGTGCTTTATTGAATTCTATGAACAAACGACCGATCAACCGAACTACCTACCAATCGACCCACCGTCCGTCCAACCGTTGGTTGTTTTACCGGTATAGAAACCAAACAGCCATACAGCCGGGCCCAATAATAATCAAACAAACATATAGCGCAAACATATTATAGGGTTCTATGTATGTACAAAGACGGCAGAAGGCATAAGAATATCGTACAAGTATCGTATATATTGAATATAGTAGTTTTGCTGCTACCACTACAACTACCGTGTAACTTTTTTTTTTAATTTTTTGTTACTGGTTTGACTCGAAATGCTGCTGGTTATACGCTGGTGTTGTTTACCTGTCTTACGCAAAGACAGAGATAGCAAGTAGTCAACAACAATTTAAATTCAGATGTTGTTGCTTGCTGTTGCTCGTGCTGATGCTAACGATGAAGAAGATGATGATGGTTAAGACGATCATCATAAATGTTTTAAGAATCATGTACAGATATTGTAAATAAAAAAAGGAAATACTTAAAGTTTATGAGTATATATGGGTAATAAAGTTTTAAAACTTTTTTACACCATTTTTATTGAGATATTTGTAACAGACTGAGAAACTATTTAAGAGTATTTTCGACTCTCTTAATATTTTCAAGACACATGAGCAATCCTCAAAAAAAATGTAGAGTTAGTTTTAGAGACTTTTGGTTAATAGCCCATTTACACTACCACGAATTTTGAGCAAAATCTTAATGTTTTTGACAAGATTTCCAATACAAAATCTACTTCGCGACAAAATAAATTTTGACGAAATCTACTTAAAATTTGGTAGTACATTGTGATGCAAATATGGATTTTTTCCATAAAGAACTAAAAATACTTTTCTCTACAAGAAAAAAATTACATTTTTATAAAAACAATAATGGCGGCTTTTTAAAAATGGTAACAATTTCGAGAAAATAGAAAAAAAATGGAAAAAGTAAATTAAGTTGATTATAATTAAGAGTAAATGCAAATTTTAAATTGCCTTTTCTTTATACTAAGTTAATGTGTGTAACACACAAAACTTTCAGTCAGCTGTTTTTGTCAAAAAAAAGTACAATGTACCTAAACGCACTAGATATTGATAAAGATTTTAAAATCACATATACTAGATTACGTTGTAACGTAAACTACCTATAATACAAATATTATGAACTAGATAAACGCATCGAAACGATTACTCATTAAACGGCAAGAGTGGAATTGTTTTGTTGAACGATGTGCAATCAGTGTACCGTTCAAAACTTAAAAAAAATGAGAAGTCTTAGAAAAAAGGGGACAACTAAAATATTTATTTCTGAACATTGCGACTTCTCACTTCTTTGGCGGGCAGCTGATGACACGCAACCTGGCCTACCCTCGCAATATCTTGGCAAAAACCTTGTCCCATACACGGGTTCGCCCCTTAAAGAGATTCTACCCTTACAAGATTAAATTTGGATCAACTACCTGTAAAAGTTAACATGAAGCTTAGTGCCAATTATAGAATTCTAAAATATAGACTTGAAATTTATTAATATTCACGTACATATGTATGATCTTACGAAAAGTTTAGGGAAATTTATTAATTGGTTTTCATATACACACATATATAATTGGTAGTGAGCTTCATTTTAACTTGACAGGTAGTTGGCCAAAGAAGTGAAATATCGAAGACGTTCAGGAACCAAGATTATTTTTCCGTGGTTTCAGGGATTGGAAATTTAAGAAGTTCTTTAAACTGCACAATGCTGGATTCAAAGTACTTACAAAATCTACCTTCGCATGAAGCGCTACGAGTACCTCACCAAAAGGTCTATGTATATACCAGGATGGGTCCGGGTGTATACCCTATTTCTAAACTACCTTACTAACCTATATTTCATATTACTTTTGTTTCATGATAGTTACTACTGACTTATTGTAGTTCATGGGACGAAAATAAATGCAAACGTTATTGTTCTTCCCCCAATGGAATCAACGTTTTCATGGTCGCAGTTAATGACCGACCTTGACTGATCCTTGTCATCCTGACCTATGCTGAAAACGATGACCTTTTGAAGGAAAAACTGAGGGCCAAAATAAGCAATTGAATAAAAACACGAATTTCGGGCCCTACTTTGTGCGTCAATTTTGTCAATAACTTTGGTGTAAACTAGAAGATGATAGGATGGCAACGCTAAGATCGGAAATTTTCCAAGCTTGGCCGATAGAATGACGAGAATTCGCAATCTTAACCATCCACAAACTATTGTACAAAAAAAATATGCATTAAAAAAAAAATGCAAAAATATAAAAAAATGTATTACTTGACAAAATGTAGGCTGGGTTGGAGAAGTGGGCGTGTCACAATATATATTGATTTATATCTAAACAACGGCAACATGGTGAAGGGTATATAAGTTTCGGCATAGCCGAATATAACACTATCGCTTGTTTTTTTTTAATTTAATAATGTAGACTTTCTTTTGCTTTTTTTACACATAACAAAACAAACATGATTTGCCGTTAAAATAGAGAAATGTGTTTTAAACGAAAAAAATGAACTCAACATATTTTATTATTTTTTTTTTATTAAATTTGTTTCATAATGTGCGTTAGTGGGCGAGTGATCGACATAGCCTAATATAGCACTCTTACTTGTTTTAATATACTTTTGTATTCCTAGTTCCCCAAAGAGTTAAATAGATAGAATTAAATAAGCTCTGGTTTATTATTAGATTTTGCAGAAAGGGAACTACATTCTTCAAAACATTCATTTTGAGATTATCAATTAAAACAGTGTAGTTAATAATAATAAATGAAAGTTAGGTCGTAGTGGGGTGGACTGACTTTAATTTAAAGTTTTTACACTGGTTTCTTAGCATTACTCAAATAAGGTACATGAAGTAAATGTCAGTAGTTCCCTTTCTGTACAAAGTGATTCAAATATTTTTACAAAATTTGGCAAGCCTGTTTTACAACTTAAGAAAACAAAAAAAAAAAAATAAGAGAAATCGTTAAAACTCTGTGGACTCGTATCTCAAAACTTGTTTTTTGATGTATGCGTCACAAGTTTTACTCCGGCATAAAAAAAAAACTTTTATACAAATAAGATGATGAACAATTGTTAATGTATGAGTATTAAACACCAGCAGCAACCAACTATACCAGCAATTGAGAGTAAACTTAACAACAAGGTTGGCCCAAATGGAATAAAGCAAAAAAAAAGTTAAAACAAAAAACCGATCTAAAATTCCATGTTTAAATGCGGTAAGTTCAATACTCATACATAATAGAGTAGTAAAGTGGTATAAGTTTCGCTGATCGTATTGGAGAACTTAAACTTAATAAAAAAACTAAATATCTTACAAAAAACTGTCAGATTCAAGACAGAAGGAGGCCTAAGAAATAAACCAAACTTATAAAAAAAAAAAAATTAAGAAACGAAAAACTCACAGTAGCTGGTGGTAGTAATGAACTCTTTTTTAAGTCAGTTTTAATTAAGTACCTTTAAGTAGAGTGTTATTTTGAGTTGTGTGGTTGGCTAATGGTGTTGGTGATGGTTGAATTTTGTGCTGCTGTTAATGTTTATTATTGTGTTACAAACAGAAACGACGACAAGACCCCGGCCAGGCCAATACGCCGCCAGTGTTGTGTTTATAACTCTAAACGTGCAAGAGCAATATACATAAATACTTACTATGAAGCATAATTAACACGAATAATAAAAAAGAAATAAATATAAATAAATAATAAAAAAATTTAAGTCTAATTTTTATTTTATTAATCCTCACACAAAAGTGACATAAAACAAAAAAAATATTGCTCTAAAATATTTAAATAAATATTAACAGAAAAATAAAAGCGAATTAAAAAAAAAAATAATAATAAAACGCAAGAAAACGTAAATAAATTTGTAAGTGAGCATAAGTATAAATAGTAAAAAAAGTCGTATGCAACACCTAAAGATACTTAACTGATATCTGTTCAACATATTTTTGTTTCTCTATCTTTTTAAAGTGTCATTTGAGAAAAAAAAGGAAGTAAACGATAGAAAGAAGCAAAAATAAAACAACTAAGAGATAACTAACAAAAAGTTATTATTTACATGTCGATAAGCAAAGGTAACAAACAAACAAAATAAAAAAACTTTAAGTACTTAGTATTTGTCACATACGATGTGACATAGATACATCACACAAACCTCACATTTAATTCGAATAGAAAATAAAAGTGATCACAGTTTATCGTCCTATTTTCGATATGAGCGTTATTAAAGAAATTGAAGCAATTTTTAATTTTAATTTTATAAAAAAATCACTGATTACCAGTGTTGCCACTTTGTGGGTAATTATCCGAATTTGGTATAGTTTTTATTGTCGTGGGTAGAACGTGAGTTATTTCTCTTAGGTGTAATTCAGGTGTTATTTTAAATTCTTACTTCAGATACCCAAATAAAATCAAGATTCGATTTCAGTGATGACATTTATTTCTTTTTTAATATTGTTGATAAAAAATGCACAGTCTTCTGAACCAAAGTATCGGTTTCTTTCAAAAGTTTGGTAATAAATGTCGCAAGATGAACTCTTTGATTTGAAATATGATGACTATCATAGTGATTTAGAGCCTGAAGTTTATTGAAAAAAGTTTCTCAAACTACAAACTAATTAATTTTATGTGTGTCTGGAAACTTCCAAATGCTTTTATTTGAAGAATATTTGACGCCCTTAACAGTTGTAAAACTGAATAACGAAAGGGCCAGTTGTATAAAACCCGCTGGCATTTTGTTTATTAAATATGGTATAAAGGTATTATTTAAGACCATGGAACTTAAAATGGTAGAAAACATAAAACAGATGAATTTTAATGTCCTTGACGAAACGCATTGCAGAAGTGTCGCGAATAAAATGAACAATGTTGACCTCCAAGACGTCAATAGTTGCTGGTTTATCAACATAAACCAGTGAATTCACAGGCCCAGGGAAAGTTTATTTGGTGGCGTTGTGCAGGCATGAATCTATCTATCTATGATGATGTGTCTGAGCAAAAAGTAAGCGCAGTATGACGTTTGAAAGCTAACTTTTCGTAAGCTCTTTGGGGCTTAAAAACGCCCATTATAAAGGAATCACTGAGCATTTTGAACCTTCCTTAGATACATGCAAACAAATGTGGAAGTTAAAATCTTTATTTTAGGAGTTTTTTATGTTTTATTAATTGTTTTTAAGTCTTTAATGTTTATTTATTTTAATTTACAATAAGAATGTTAACAGTTTGACTAATATTGATCTTCTTTCAATAAGTTTGTTGTGTTTTTGTTTCTGTGTAAATGTCTTTAATTAAATAAAACTTCAATTTTATATCAGGTGTAATTTCATTTAATTTTCATCTCAAGTGTAATTTTGAATTTTGCTAGTGGTAACACTGCTGATTACCGCCTTTTTCTCGCTATACACACTGCGTCAAACGTATACCAACAGTGACAAAAACGTTTTTTTTTTCATTTATTACAATAGCTTTTATTCACATTAATGTTTTTCATTACTGCTTTTTCAAAGATTTTCAAGCAGTAATAAGATCAAACTTATGGCCATCGTTTTGTTATGTAGTGGAAAATAGAAAGTCACTACATGGTTATGTAAAACTTGGTGTGAATTCTGGCCTTTTGAAATTCAGATACTTTATACAACTATTCTTTAAATTTATTGTAAATTTTTTAAGACGTTGAAGTTCTTTTGGTAATCAAGTTTATATGTTTTAATAATACCCTCTCCACACAGTGGCGTAAAATAAGAAAAAGTATTATGTCCACAGTGATCATATTTTTAAAACCAAAATACAGAACATAAAAATTTGATGTTATGCTAATATGAAGGCTTTGCCGTGAGTCGTCAACTTCGACTTAATTTTTTTTTATCATTTTGGCCGTTTTATAACCAAAATTATTTCTAAAAACTTCCGAAAATTCGTCCTTATATTTTACACAAATATCTATGCGAACTTTAACGTTTTATATTGAGGGATAGACAATACTAATACATATTTATCGCTTACATGATATTTATTATTTGCAATCCTTTAAGTACTTTTAAACAAGAAGTTTATCTTTAAAAACCAAGAATGGTAGAAATAAAATTACGAATGCACATGATTTCCCGTTAGGTGAAGTAGCTTGTGAACGGCAGGGGGTTGCCAAGTTTAAAAGTCCCTTAGATTTTAAATTTTCTCATAAGAAATATATGAACTTTATAGGAGCTCGAAAACCCCGCAATTAAACAACTACCATCTTTAGTTTGCCAACTTTAAATTATTAGCCAATAGGAATTCGCTTGACGTCATTTGTGACACATGCGCAGAAGATTTAAATTTAGTTTCTCGATGGCGTGATCTTTATTTTTATAATTCTTGATAAAAGCAATATATGTATACAGATAAGAAAATATCGCAAAATTTTATCAACATCATGAATAAAAAATAAGTTTTCTTTCATTGAAAGTGTATACAACATGCATTCAAAGTTTAATTAAAATAATTAGTATCGTGGTTAATGTATTGAACTGTTTATGGTTTCTTAATCCAATTTTTTTTTTTAATCAGGCTAAAGTTCATTGAATTTAATTGTAATTAAATTATTTTTATGAAGAAAGTAATTTTACAACATGAAATGACTTAAAATTTATTGATAATTTTTCATTCTTGACTGAACTGGGAATCGAACCCAGGTTTTCACGGACAGGTTGCCGTGAAATTTCAATTGTAACCACACAATCTCTTTAGAATGAAAAATCACAATAAATTGTTATTCATTTTATGTTATAAATTCCTTTCTTTATAAAAATAAGTAAATGAAAATTTAATTCAATGAACTTTAGGCTGATTAAAATATCAAAATTTGGATTAAAAAACCATAAATAGTTCAATAAATTAACCACAATATTAATTTTTTTTAACAGCTAGGCTACGAGCTCTATGTTTATATTAGCCCTTCAAGTTGTGCTACAAAAGGTGGTAGCATGTCATAACGTTCAGTGTCGTAGTGCCCATGGACATGGAATGTCATAATGTCCGTGGGCATTAAGACACTTTGCAAATGGACATTATGTCATTTTTAAAAATGTCATAAGGTCCATAGTTACCAAAGAAGTTAAATACAAAAAAAGATCTACATACACGTAGAGAAAAACATGTTTTATTATGGTCACAACCAACAAAACTATTTTTATAGAAACTTATTTAACTATAATATGGTTGTCGCTAAGTAAAGCCTTTAAAATCTGCCTTGTTTCCGAACGAAGGCCGACTGCGCAGAGAAGCTTAAGTTACCGAAGCCAGTATTTTTTATACCATAGAGGAGAAAATCCTTGCGCTCGGCCGAAGGCCGGCTATACAGAGAAGCTTTAGTTAGCGAAGCCGGTGTTTGTTATACCATAGAGGAGAAAATCTTTGCACCCGGCCGAAGGCCGGCTGTGCACAGGACCTTTAGTTAGCAAAGCCGGTACTTGTTTTTATCATAGAGGAGAAAATCCTTGCGCCCGGCTATTCTTTCGAGTTTGTAAACATATTGTGGACATTACGACACTCTGTAGAGTCCATGGACACTATGACACTGGACATTATGACATGCCATCCAAAAGGTCAACAACAAAAAGAAAGACAAAAACATGAAAAACAGAAAAATGTACTTTGGACTTCAAGAAGAATTCTTGACAAAAAGTACAAAAAACAAAATTAAGGAAATGAAGAACATGAAACTTAATTAAAAAAGATAATCTTTTAAAAACAAATTTTGATCTACCAAAGTTAAAATGCCATTTGGTTTAAAGACTGCTAGCCATCGTCAATGGCGGTGAGTTTTAAACGGCAAATCCCTCTGAAGAGATTGTGTGGTTTCAATCAAAACGTTAAGGCAACCTGTCAGTGAAAACCTTGGTTCGATTCCCAGTTCAGTCAAGAATGAAAAATATCAATAAATTTTAATTCTTTCATGTTGTAAAATTCCTTTATTCATTAAAATAACATAATAAAAATTAAATTCAATGAACTTAAGCCTAATTAAAATATCAAAATTTGGTTTAATTAAAATTTTGCAAATATGGTTTTAATTAAAAATGTTTGTATTTTTTTTTTTTTTTGTTGTAATTGACACAAGCTTAAAACGCTTTTAATTATTTGATTTGGACAAAACATTTTTTGTCACACTGTAACTTAATATTTGTATTTTGTGCACTTTATTCACTGTCAATATACAAGTACTATGACGTTTGGTTTGTATGTTAAATTTTTAAAGGTATCATAAAAAATCCAACACGATTAGATAGATACGTCTGTGTCATTCTCTGGGACTTTAAGACTTTAGTTTCTTTGATCATTTGTGCGATATGTAGTATATTTAAATGTATGTATTTAAGATGAATATATAAATGTCTTTATAATAAAATCTTACCTTCATGCAGACAAAACATATTAAAAACATAAACTGTTCATATTATTTCAATAGCTTTATATTTCTGCATTTATGAAGTTTGTATATTTCATTAATTTAAACATTTTTCATTTATCCTTACAAACCTAAGTATGTGTTTAAGTAAGTATCTACTCATGTAAATTAGGGACATAACTTTTTTTTAAGAGCAAAATACCACTCCTGTACCATGTGGGGAATGTTGTTCTGATAATAAAAAAAAGTTTTTTGGGTTAATTCGGTATAAAAAAGGTTTCCACACCGAATAAAATTTCTAAAGTGCTTTAAATTTTTATTTTTTAAAAATTATGACTTTTTTTTTTATTATATAAACATTTATAGGTTTACATATCGCACTTAATCAACAAGAGGCTATTTACTCAAAAAAGTGAAAACATAAAAAGTTTGAGTTAATATCCTCTTGTTGATCAAGTGCGATATGTATTTTTAAAGTAAAAATCAGCGGAAAAAAATAGAAATTGTACGATTTAAGCTTTAAAGTTAATGTGCGTATGGTTTAACATAGCGGACCACCTTAATGCCACGCTCGGCGCAAATATTGCTGCGCCGATGATCTTTAATGTTAGACTTTTACCTAATTCTTAAGAAACATTCACTAGTTTTCGCGAAGTTTATTAAAGATTTACTTAATGTCTTATCGAAATCGTTGGTGATGATTTTGTTTCAAAAGTTATATAAGAAAAAAAGTTTTAATTTAAACAGCCGTACTTTTTCTGCTTAAAATATTGCTTGCTATTTAATCAAACTCTTGTATTAGACTTATGAATAATGACTTGCTATTGAACTTATTTAACCCATTAAGGCCCGAGCCATGATCCCATTGAGCTATAATGATAAAACTTTTAATATTATATTGTTTATACCTAAATATGAAAGATACGTGGGAGCCCAGATAACCCCCGTTGCGAAAACGCAACGTTGGGCCTTAACGATATAAAAATTAAGCGCATTTGCAAACATTTTAAATTAAAATTTTTTATTCACATCTGTAGGAAAAAAAATTAAAAAAGATATTCATATACATTCCATTTTTAATTCAATTATGATAAGCTCCAAATCCCTTTTTGTGCACTGCTACGTCACATTTGTAATTGATCGTTCAATAATTTACCATAGGCCCCATATAAAGCACACTCTCGAAAAACACTTTAGTACGCCTAAAACCATAACAAATAATTCTATTGTAATAAATTTTTTCCCAGTAAAAACTTCGCCTACTTTTTCAAAATGAATAGCTTCTTTAACTCATTATTTTGTAGCTTTCTTCTATAACTACATCTATAACAAATTCTATAACTACTTTTTTCTTGATGTATGCAGGTAAAAAAATAATGATTTACTTTTTAATGCGTTCATTTTGGGACATCTCTTGTCAAACTCATTGGTTCTTTCAGTAAAATTGTAAGTAGTGCTTTTATGTTTTTCTGATTACTCAACACATTATTTTGTAGGCGAAGTTTTTACTGGGATTATAAAGAAACAATTTATATCTTTATATTAACAAGAGTTAGTAAATGCTGTAAATCGTAAGCCATACACACAAACTGCCAAATTCATAAAAAATAAAATAAGTTTGAAATGTGTTTTAAGGCGAAATTGTCATAAAAATTTTTCTTAAAATGCATTTCAAATCCATTTTAATTATTTATGAATACGGCAGTAAGAGATTAAGGAATAAAAAAAGGGCATTTTTCTGGACGATTGAAATCGAATTCCAGATGCTAATTAATGTACTTGTATTTCAGTTTAAGTAAAGGATTAGGGATCTATAGACACATCAGAAGGGCTTCAAGAGTTTCCCCAATTAGAGCACCTTTAGTATTACAAATCTTATCAATGGAATGCACTGGTCTATTTCTAAACGTATTGTACAAAGATCTAAAATCGTGCAATAACTTTGGATTTTCAGATAGATATTAAGATAATTAGAAAAACTCTTCTTAGGCAAAATTCGTGTTTTCGCGCTTAGATTTTGAACTGTTTTGTTACTTATGGCCTTTTTGATTTTAGGTGACGATATTTAATAAGACGTTAAACTAAATTTTTATTGTTTTTACATTAGGTAAAAAAAAAAAATTATATAAAATTTTATTTTTTTTTTAACTTTTTAGATTGTCCAGTTATTTTTCAAAATCCACGTGAATTTTTTACGTTGTGCAGTTATTTGAATATTGGTTTCTGGCAGCCCTTCTTGACACAAATGATTTATGTGTATTTGCACAGTTGCTTAAGCCAGCTCATGTACATTATTGTTGGGCCTTTGATGTTCAATAAAAGCGAAATCGATAAATATATTGACACATTATTTCCATGTTTTTTTTTTTTTTTATTTCATTATTTATTTATTGAATCTTCATATATTAAATATGAACTAATCAAATCTTAACCTAATGCTTTATTTTATTTCCTGCCAGTGCCAGACAAAAATTTTCTTCATCACGGGTTCTGTTCACATATTTCCATGTGAACTAATATTTGTTAAGTATGCGCCAGTAAAATCGACTGATGTTGAACGTATATTTTAAGTATATTCTATGGTTTTGTGTGACAACCAATACCATTTCAATTTAAAAACTTAAAAGAACATGATTATTATACTTTGTAATAACTAAACATTTGTTCAAATAAAACTAATTAAAAATTATATTTAAAGTTTTTTTTTCGGTATACATATTTGCATGCATATTTTACACATTTTTGTCCATATTTAAACTTGCTCTGGTTATAAGTTACAACAACAATAAAAAAGTTAAATGTTGCATCATATGATGTTTTGAAAATTAAACGATTTTATCTCCTTTTCAAAATATTGATGCTGCGGTATAATGCTAAAAGTAAGTCTTAATTTGTATACCCATACCACAATAGTGTGTAACACCTTAAAATATACCGATCGACTCAGAATCTCTTTCTTAGTCGATCTAACGATGTCCGTCTGACTGGCTGGCTGGCTGGCTGTCCATGTTACCTGTAGAGGTTCTTATTGACAGAAGGACCAAGCCTACGAATCATGGGACCACGAGGGGAGAAAAGAGCAATCACTGCCTCTCAGAGACTATCAAACAGATTTTAATGAAATTTAAAACTTAGATAGATCCATATTTATATGGACACATAAGCATGATTCTCCATGGGTCTCGAATAGGGTGAGCTTTCGTAAATGTGTTTTAAGATACTGTGGTGTAGGTCATCATATAGTCGGACTTGACCGACTGTACTTTCTAACTTGTTTTTCATTATTTTTCCCACGTACCTAAGAATAAAATGCAACGTTTTAGTGCTATTTGAAATTTGCAAAAAAAAAAAAAAAATCTGACGCTCCACCCTAATGTGCATACCTAGTTGTTGCATTTTTTCGTGTCGTATTTACTTTTCCTTAACAAAAAAATATTTATAGTCCCTCTTAAACAAAAACGACATCTTAATGCAATAAATAGTCTTTAGAACAACCATCCTTTAGTTACAGGTAACAAACAAAATATGAAAAATAAAAGGAATGTCTGAATATCTACCGCAGGTTAGTTTTTCCCTGCTTTACTCGCTATACAATTTCACTGATGGATGGATGGATGGATGTATGAATTTTGTAACTTTTAAAAATGAAATGAAATTTTCTAAAAGTGATAAAACTAAACAAACATTTCATTTTGTACGAGATGAAAATGTAAAAATTAAAATGTTATAATAATGCATTTTCAAAAGAATTTTAACTCTTTTTGTTTTAAGACAGACATATTACCACCAAAAGAGACGGTTAAAGAAGGTTGCTAGTATAAATGAATACTTGTGTATTTGTTGCTCGTAGTTTGTAAAATTAATATCTGTCATATCTTTTACAAAAAAAAAAAAAAAAATACTTTGCTACAATATAGTGGAGTGGATGGAGCTGCTGCACCCGTGCGTTTGTTTTCTTTCATTCTTTGTGCTTTGTTGTATCTCAGTTTGAAATCATATGTAAAAAAGGCCATGGTAACAAGCTTCTTTAAATGGAAGTTATCATAAAAAGTACTACACCGTTTGTTATATAAAATTCGTTACTTTTTAAGTTTTTAATTGATAGTACTTTACAGTCTTGAAAATTTTTGGGAAGTAATTCTTAAAAATATTATACAATTAATTATAAATAAACCCGCTACTTCGTTAGCGTCTACGTTTCTTTCGTGGCCATATTTAAATGCCAAAGTTTATGTTTCTAGGTTTGTTTATATGTTCTCATTCACTCAAGACCCCAATATTATAGAAAATACAAAAAGTACCACATTTAAAACTAAAGTGTGAAAGAAAGAAATTTGATTTCCCATATTTCCCCTTTTTGATACTTTTTTTACTCCTCGTTAAAGTATCAAAAGTTTCAATATTATAGTGGGAGCCCATAATTAAATACGTAAAAGTCAATAAATGGAAAAAAATTTTGTTAAAAAAGTACCACAAATAGGTAAAACGTTCGAATTTCGAAAAAGTACCAAATTTATATTTGTACTTTTTTAGAAAAGTTATGAATTAATATATAATTTGTATTTCTATATTTATTTGTTTAAAAGATAGATGGGGTGACAAAAACCATTCAAAACTACAGGTTTTACCCGTTTAATGCCCAAAGGGGTCGAATTGCAAAAAAGTACCGGACACCTATTAACCTAATGAACAAAAATAAGTATTACATTTTTTTTATATCTCTTTTAGCTAAGGAGTTATTAGGTTTGCGAACTTACACGATTTTTACCCCCTCAGCATTCGTATTCGCAAAAATCTCGTCTTACTTTATTGATTTGGTTAGAGACCAATTTCCGATGATGAATCAGTCAGTCCGTCCATAATTTTATAACTAATAATAATAATTTTAACTCAGCCTTACCGATGCACAGTTCGCTTATTCTGTACGCATCAATGACTTTTTTGGTGCACTTTGGGATAGCTATGGAAAAGATTTACAAAGATACCTGTCCTACGGCCAGGTTTGCCACTGGGCGGCAAACAGTGCGTTTACCAACTGGCAAGATTATACACTCGCCCCTTGCGAAGGCACTAGAGCTGTATAATATCCGCTACTGGAAAACTACTAGCCACATATGTAAAGCAGCAACATCATCTAGGAATAAACCTCCCCCAGGCCGAACGCTCTCACATTTTTTCGGAATAAAACCATTTTTGTTTTCATGAACGGAATGGGATTTTCTGTATCTGAAAGGCCAAAAAACTATCAAAATACACTTTCAATCAATAAACAAATATGTTTTCTTCGGTTCCGAACGGAATTGTTCTCTGTGACATCTGATTAATTATTTTCTGAATTACAATTGATGGTTCCTTAATTTCAATTGATTAATCTGAAGGCCTATTGCCGTTTGTTGCATTACAATTCTCTTATCGGAATTACAACGGATGCATTCTGAAATACAATTGACTACTCTGAGTTTTAATTGACGCATTCTGAATTTGAATTTACTTATGTATCTCAATTACAATTGCCATTTTCTGAATTACAATTCACTTATCTGAAATACAACTGACGCTTTCTGAAAATAAATTGAATACAAGTGGAAAAGGTATACACAATTTAAATTTGTGATGGCATCCCTGTTCAGTTGTCATTTCTGAGTAATTAACAGTCTATTATGTACATACTTTGGGATTTTTATAACAATTTTGCATATTTAAAAAAATTTTATAAATTAAAGGAAAATTGTGACAGTGTAGACAACGAGTACTGCAGAATAACTGACTGTGTTATATTGGGCTGGTAGAAATGAAGAAAAAAATTCAAAGATCCGTCTCATTGTGTCTGTGTCATGGCAAACCAAAAGAAAAATATGTGAGATTATGTAGATAGCAATACATACTGAGTTTCTACATTTAAGCCAGACACTAAAAGAATTTAAACATTCTTCATTTGGAATTCTAAATTAATTTTAAGACAAAATTTAAAAAGTCGTACTTTACTAAAAACGTATCTGATATCCTGTTGCGATTAGATATCCTTTTATGCTTAATAAATTATGGTAAGATTATTCCGTTGGATTAAAATAAGAAGAAATTTACAGAGTTACATATTAAGATCATAATATTAAAACCTTTATATATTAGCAATTTTATTTTGCAATACAACAAGCAATTGATGGCTTGAATATTAAAAGACGTTGCCGTGAATGGGTATATGAGAAAATAAATGCCTTCATGACTACACTCAAAATATTATGTAGTTAAATTCAAACGAAAATTCATTTTTAACATCTTAAAATTTATTTGAAAAACGGATAATTTACATTTGATTTAAAACAAATGAATTTTACATTAATTTTATTCTTAATAAATATATTTTAACCCACAAAAAGCAAACTACATAACAAAATAGATACGGAAACAGTATTCTTTCGTAAGTTGTTTTTTGAATAACAAACATAAATGTTAAAAAATAAAATTATTCGTAAAATAACTATATTTTTATTAAATTTTAACAGTACGGGTCCTTATAGCGTTCCCTTTGTGGTACCCCTAGCTAGTGCTGGGAAACTATCGATAGACTATCGATATTATCGATACACTCACAATATTCTGTACGTAAAATTAACTGAAATTGTAATTTAAAATAAATGAAACTTCAATTAAAAACCGGTCTACTTATTTTTCATTTATTTTTAACAAAAAGTTCATTTAATTTTTACTGTCAAAAATTCAACACCATATTCAGTAAAAACAATTAAATATTCAGTTATTTTTTAAAATTTTACTGTCAAAAAATTGACCCCATATTCAGTAAAAACAATAAAATATTCAGTTATTTCATTAAATTTTCGTTTACTCCACAAAAGAGCCGAATTTCTAAAAAATACCAGACAGACACCTGTCCGCTTGTTTTTCTTATAAGTGAGAGAGGGAGAATATTATTATTTACTTACCTTGATACACAAGATTGTTTTACTATTGTTGTACTGACCACGTTGTTTACAGAGGAACTCTCAATTATAAGACACCAGCAGCATGACCGATATGGCTTCGCAATTATTTTACTTTTAAAATTTGATGTATTTAACTAAATTATATTAACAAATAGAAAATGGGTATTGCTTACACAAAACAAGCAATTCATTTTTTATAAATAAGTAAAAATTAATTTTTGGTAGTACAATTATATAAAATAACTGAATATTTAATTGTTTTTACTGAATATGGTGTTGAATTTTTGACAGTAAAATTTTATAAAATAACTGCATATTTATTTGTATTTACGGAATATGTAGTTAATTTTTTGACAATTAATTTATATAAGATAACTGAAAATTCATTTGGTTTTACGGAATTCGTGGTTGAATTTTTGACAGTAAAAATTAAATGAACTTTTCGTTGCTTTAAATTACATTTTTGTTTAATTTATCATAAAGAAGAATTTAACTCAATCAACGGACAATATTAACTGCAACTGAAAATCAGTATTAATATGCACTTAGTTTTTTGAATAACTGTTAGAATCAGTTAAAAATAAATTTGCTTGGAATTTTAAATGTTTATTTATTTAAAAACGACTGAACGGAATATTTCTTAAATAAACTACAGTCCGTTACTGTAATAATTTTGTGAGTGTAGTTACAAGAGTCAGCCAGTATTCACCAGATTTTTCCCCAGAGATCACCGCAGCCTATATTGTTGTAGAACATTTGAACGAACAAATTGCGCGGCAAAATTTAATAATAACTAATCTTGGACATGTTTTCAAAAAGATTTTTGGTATATTCATCAGACATTGGTTGCCCCGAGCTTGATGGTCGGACAGAATTCTATCAAATATCACTATTTTGAGTAGAAATTTAATTTGAAATTGTTGTCAGTTTTTATCTTGCCAATATCTTGATTCACCATAATTGCACTAAGGGTAATTCAAAAAATATTTTGTCACAATATCTGCGATTAACGGATATTGTATTGCTTAGCGCTTACTGCAAGGCGCTTCCATATTTCTTAAATTTGAGGCTTTTCCATGGTGGCATGTCATAACGTCCAAAAAGTGTCACAGTGTCCATGGACTTTATGACACTTTTAAAAGTGTCATAATGTCCACAACATCGAAAGCATAGCTGGCCTTCGGCAGGGCGAAAGGATTTTCTCTTCTATGGTATAACGAATACCAGCTTCGCTAACTAAAGCTTCTCTTCACAGCCGGCCTTCGGCCTGGCGCAAGGATTTTCTTTTCTATGGTATAACAAATACCGGCTCCCTAACTAAAGCGTCTCTGCGTGGTCGGCCTTCGTTGACATAATGCCCATTTGCAAAGTGTCTTAATGCCCACGGACATTGAGATATTTTCAAAAGTGTCACAGTGTCCACTTTTTGGAGTGTCGTAGTATCCATGGACTCTATGACACTGGACGTTATGACATGCCACCGGTTTTATTTGTTTTCTCCATTACCCCCTTTGGTAGCATATGGCTTCCACAAAGCTTCGTGCCTTCCCATGTAAGATTTCAATGTCCGGTTCTTGGAGTATCCATCCATTTTCACTATTGTTTTTTTTTTTGTCTTCTTTTATTTTCCTTAATACGTTGTTGGTCCAGCTAACTAAGTGATTGGTCTGTATAAGGTAAGATTGCACTGTCTTAGTCCTTGGAGTATTGATCAGTCTACTGAATGCTATTTTGTCTTGTGTCAGTTTCGTTTATCGGTTGTTATTCTCGCTAAGTAGATGATTGGTCTGCTTTAGCAGATCCTAGGATAATGAGGCTTCCATTTGTGGTTGCCATCTGCGGTTTAATTTAAAAACGATTAATTTTTATGGGTGAATTTCATCAATATTGAATTCACAATTAAGTCAACATGTTTCGGTTAAATTAATTTTAAGTCCAATTTCATCAGCTTTTTAACATTTATCAGCACACTATTATAAACAATAAAGAGGAGGTCCACAACTATGCGTTTGATACGTTCTTGACATTTTTTTCAAGACTTATGCAAAAGTAAAAAGTAATCTGACTTCATGCATTTGATGCGTACACAGAAAAAATCCTCCAAAATTTTTCACCAATTAAAGCATTAATCAAAAATAAAATCAGTTTTAATTAAAAATTTAATCAAGTGAATTAAACGTTTAATCAAGTAAATTAAACGTTTAATTAATACTATTAACTGGTTTAATTGATACTATTAATTTGTTTACTGGTGCAAATTTAATTAATTTTTTAATTAATATCACAAATTTTTTAATTGAAATCAATTTTTATTTTTTTCTGTGTATTACATATTAAGCGTGAGCTCTGTTACTTGTCTTTATAATTTTACACTGATTCTGCTATTAATGACAGCGGCATAAACGCATTAAAAGCTGTGGTGTGGACCTCCAGCTTAAAACCCATTTGAAATTACATACCAACTGATTGACAATTAGAAAGTCATTGCCATATGCTGCACTTAAAATGCATGTATTTGAATGGTATTTATAAATATCCCCAATAAATTCCCAAAAAAAAAAAAAAAAATATACCTGTTATTAACCCGGTATTTACCAAACATCGGGTAAATACCGGGTAAATTCGCATCCAAATTTATGACCGATCATCATCTTTTTTTAAATAAAAAAAAAGTTCAAGCATGAATTCATACCTTAAATAACTGATTTTATATTTCATGACAGCATTCACGTTCTAGAAAGATACACAGAAAAAAAATGAATGTACATATTAACAGACTTATAGCACAATATCTGCATATATTGACCAGAATTATAGCTGACAATGTGACCAACAGTGTGACAACCAGTCGGTTAGCCTGTCAGTGCCAGCATTCACTTAGTGAGTTAATGTTTGCTGTTAATAAAAAAAATACTTGTTGCTTTTATGTACGTGTTGTGTTGTGTAGTTTTTTCCCCGTCCCATTTGTTTGTGACTCCAAAGTTTAACTTAAAATGAAAAGCCAAGCAGGTTTTTTATAAAGCCATAAATTTTATGTTCACAAAACTTGTGTTCTCACAATACACAATTTCTTCGACTTTATATTTCTTACTTTTTGTCGCATAGAAAATAAACCGAAACATGTTAAGATATCGATTAATTATTTAGAATTTTAAACGATCTTTTGTCAAACAAATACTTGCACATTTTTTTTTTTTTTTTTTTTTTTTTTTTTTTGAGAAAATCACAAAAGAAATAATCAATACTTAAACAATATAGACTAATGTATCTTACGGGTGTTTTTTTTATCTAAAACTTAAAAAAATACGGGGACTGTGGTGTATGATGTCGCTAACGAAAAAGAAAGACAAAATAAATACCAAAAAGTGTTGGTAGACAACTTGGTAGGTTGGGCTATTTAATTCGATTCGTATAAAATAAAAACAATTAAGATTTGTTTTTTTTTTATATGCATTTTTCGAACAAAAGCATACAGTTCTTTGTAGTTGTATTTTTGTTTATGCACCAACTTTATTACTTTTTTTTATAGTTTTATGTACTGTGTATATATACTGCACATTTATTCCTTTTTTTCAGTGTATCACTGCTGGAACGCATGCGCACCAATACACGTACACAGCTAAGAAGTTAACTAACGATACATGACAATCGCAGTAAAATGCAAATATACGTGTTTTAGATCAATCATCGACGCTAAATGATTCTCAGGGATATGGTGCGAATGAACCAGGTTTAGCAAAAGCAATAAAAATGTATACCATCTTGTTACGAGGGTTGTTCTTTAAGTTTTCTTAAAAAAGAGACACTATTAATTTTGTTGCATAAATTAATAACAGGCTTATAAGATAAATTTTATAATAAAATTTGTTAAATATACATCTTATAAAACTGAAATATTGTTTATGAATAAGGGGGTTAATATATAGCAGGAACATTGTGATATAGAGTAAAAAAATATATCGATAACAAATTTCAACAAATTGGTAGATAAATCAGTTCAATTATATTTCTTACTCGTAAACGCAAAAAAAATAATCAAACATTTTTGATGAACTTATGATAATAAAACCTAAGCATAAATACAGCTATTCAAAATATAAGTGGAACACCTTCTAAAAATACTTGGATTACATACTATGTGTTAATTATTTTATGTAGGTATGAATTAAATTTGGATAGTTTAATTCATTAAGTATATAATTCTTTCCGTGTATCTGTTTTTTTTGGGTCCTGGAAGAGTTTTGTTAAGTTTAGCATTTTGCATTGTCAGACAAGGGAATTTGAAATCCAAAAGTTGTTTTCAAGAGTTTAAATGAAAGGACAGCATGTCAACCGATTCAACAAGAGATTATTGGAAGAGGTAATATCTGGTGCAACATACATATGAACGAATAATACAATAATGTTGAATAATTTTATCATTGAGAAAAGAGGAGTAGCTAAGGATTCGTTCAAGACAATACCAGGAAATTCCCACGCACAGAAACAAATACCAACGTAAAATTAGCATGGCACAATGTTGATTGAAAATCATAGTAAACAACAACAACAACACAAAAAATAAAAATTTTTTAATTTCGTTTTTAAAATAACTTATAAAAAGAAGGTTAAATTAATGAGTTAAATACAAAACATTTTTAAAGTAGAATGATATCGCAAACCATATAAGACTCAGAGCTTTACCAGGCTGTAGGAAATATCGCCCAAAGAAAAATGGCCCAAAAAAAAAAAATTAAAAATCGCCCAAATGAAGAATCGCCCAAAAGAACATGAAAAATGACCCAAAAAGTTATATATGAAAGTTTGCCCAAAAGAAACGAAAAAGGGCCCAAAATAAAAATGAAAAATTACCCAAAAAGAAAAAACGAATTTTTTCCCAAAAAAAAATTAAAAATTACCCAATTTGCAAAACAGTGTTTATTATTCATATAAATTTAGTAACATACAAATGTAAGAGAAAAACATGTTTTATTATGGTCACAACCAACAAAACTATTTTTAAAGAAACTTATTTTACCATAATGTGGTTGTCGGTGACAATTATTTGGTTAAATTAAACATAATATGGTCAACATTTTTTTAAAAATGGTTTTGTTGTTTTTTCTCTAGGTGCATATATTAAACATATAACGAAAACACTTTTGGGCGCAAGGATTTTCTCCCCTTTGTTGTAACAAATACCGGCAGCGCTTACTAAAGCGTCTCGGCATGGACGGTATATATAAACTTGGTGACAACAATAAACCTTTGAAATTTTTTCATACATGATAACCAAAAAAAATCAATTTTTTTCAATAATGGTTATTTTTAACCAAAAAATTTTTTTGGTTGATTTAATGGTTATTTTTAACCAAAATTTTTGTATTCTCAATTAATTAGTTACGGTAACCAATATAATATAAAAGTCACGATAATGGTTAAAAATTCCCAAATGCAGATAAAGGGCATTTTTGCCTAACCTTTTTGCTCTGTAATAAAAGCATAACAGTTATTTTCGGTCCCTGATATAAATTTAGTAACATACAAATGTAAGTTTTATGTAAAAAATTGCATTGTATCTTCAACACTTGAGCGGCAGTATGGATAGTAATACTTATTTGAGCCCTGCGCCAAACCGGCTTCGCTAACTAAAGCTTCTCTGAATAGCCGGCCTTTGGCCGGGCGCAAGGATTTTCTTCTCTATGATATAAGAAAGACCGGCTTCGCTAGCCAAAGCTTATCTGCGCAGACGGCCTTTGGGCGGGCGCAAGAATTTTTTCCTTTATGGTATAACAAGTACCGGTTGCGCTTAGTAAATAAAAAATTAGAAAAATAAAACACAAAATCTCAAATATTTTTAAATGGGGCAAAAACGGGCAAGATTTTTTTTTGATTATGCAAGTTGAAATACCATATTTAAAGCATATATGGGCAAATCCTGCGTGACGAACGCTACATTCGCACGCGTTTTCTGATTGAAAAATAAAAATTTTTGGGCCTTTCAAAAGAGATAGCTTCAACTTATATATAGTATTTAGTGGCATTAATATGCACTTACGAATGGCATATATCATAATTTCTTAGCAAGTATTTGTTGCGAAATATTTGATCACAAAGTTTTGTGACGCACGCTACAAAAAGTGGAAGTAACTTCAAAGGTTAAAGTGCGTTTTCCTAATTTTTAGCGAATTTGGCATGATAAGGTATACAAAATCTAATTCCTAAAAGATAGATGACTACAAGAGAATTCTAAACGCACTTATTTCCAGCCAAAAAATGTTGTGATTTTTTGACAAAAGCCGTGAACCCTTTGTGACGCACGCTACATAACACACGCTACAGTTTTTCCAGTAGTATTTTATTATTATATTTTACTTATTTTAACAAAACAAATTATATTTTTATGAATTGCATTTCTTAAACTAATTTCTTAACTTATGAATATCAACTTTTTTTTAACGAATTTTATATTTTGATAAGTCTGCTGTAAGTCCTATTTTAAGCACAAAAATCATCTAAAATAATGCTAAATTCACGTTTAACATTAAGAAATCAGCAGTGGGGTAGGATTTGGTAAAAATTATTGCATTAATGATCATTGAAATACATATTTTTTAATATAAAAATGCAATTATACATCTAGTCTTATATTCCATTAAAAAAAATTAATTTGAAAAATTTGTGGTTGGTGGACTGTTTCTGGGATTTGCCCATATGTATAAAAAGTTTTGCCCAAGTATTCCCACAAACATTTTGAAAATTATCATTTCCTTAAAAATACTCGTTTTTTTGACCAATTAAAAAAAAAAAATTAAAAATACTTCCTCAATATTTTTCTTTACAAAAATGTATTAATAAATTAGTTAAATACCTGAAGTTAATGGATCTATTTAAAAAAATAGTGTTTTCTAAGTAACAATTCTCTCAAATCGCAATTAAAATATCTTGATTTTCACTTTTTAACAAATATTTCTAAATTATAAAATATTATTCAACAAAAAAAGTAAACAACATAGATCCACAATTTTTACAATTATTCGTGTTGAATTTTATCTTCTTTTATATGGTACCAAATACTTATACGAAAAACTAGCTTTTTTTTTTAATTAATCCTCGTTTTTGGTACTGTTCACCCCTCTGCATCCGGTTGATTGAATGAAGGAATGGATCCTGTTCAAATCAATGTAAGATTGACAGAATTTGTCCCTGAGGATACTTTGACCAAACAGCATGAGTTTTAGGTCTCCGAATGCCGGGCAGCAACAGAGAAGATGTTCCTTTGACTCCTCCTTGTCGCCGCAACTTCTTCATGTTCATTGTATGGTAGCCGAAATCGTAGGGCGTGTTTCCAAATGTCAAATCCGGCGCTATAAACTAGGTCCCCAATGAACTACGTCCCGAAAACAAAAAATAACTAATTCCCCAATTTCTTATTCAGAGAATAACAACCACGTTTTTATAGAGTAATTTTTTAAATAATTTTTTAATTTTGTCTCGTATGAAGTAAGTCCCAAAATTTCGTAAATGAAATAAAGCTCAATTAATATTTGGGACTTTCAAATTGTACTTAACATTTCAAAAATTTATTTCTGAATGTAAATTTCAAAGGGTAAGGGCCATATGTACGAAACTTAAAAACCGAATTCAAAATCCCATATTTTAAAATCCCGAATCGCTAATTAAAGCTTCTTTATTAGGGCGGTCTTTGACCGGGAGCAAAGATTTTCTGCTCTATGGTATAGCATACTAAAGCATCTCAGTTCGGGATTTGATATCCGGATTGGGGACTTATGCATATCATTTCGAAATAAGTTTCCATTTATGAAGTTTTAGTTAACCTTTGTATTAGGGATTATTTCATATTTTTAAGCATTTGTTTCATTTTAAAATTTGGGGTTTTAAATCATAATGAACTAATTCCCTAATTTTAAGGAGTTAGTTCGTTTTTGATTTCGGGACTTAGTTCATTAAGGATTTAGTAAGTAGCGCGACTGATTTCAACTCTTAATTTGTGTTTCGGGTTTAACTCGAAAATGTTTCACTATGCAACATGAATGTTTGATTGTTACATGCATGTGTAATTGTTGTAATAACCCTCGTATAATCAAGACAAGCACACAAAAAATGGCAAAGGAATTATAAGCAAATAAAACTAAGAAAAATATATACAAAATTAAGGAGCAGGTAGCAACAGGTTTGATTAATATTAAAAATTAATGAGATTTATTGGATCGGTTCTTATATGTTTTTATTTACTTTAGTAAAAAAGAAACTCAAATTTCGATTAAAGAAATTTGATGAAATTTTGTTTAAACAAAATGAAGTTTATCTTAAAATAAACAATAGTTGCACAAACATTAAATATAATAAAAGTTGGGCAAGAGAGAAGATATATGCCTACCATGTTTGTGTTAAAACGAGTGTGAGACAAAAACTCATGCTCATTGTATATCACAGATACCTACTCACAAAAAGAAATTGAAATTGAGTTCTAGCTGTTAAAATGCAATGTGTAATATTTTGTTTCTAAACATCAATGCAATAAAACGAGTTTAAAATTAAGCACTGATTTGTGTAAGAGAGTTTTGAATTCAAGTAAGAGAATACGGAGTGCATTTTCAAAGAGTAAAAGAGAATAAAGATGGAACTTAGTTTCAAAACTAAGGTTTTATACGGTTTATCGGTGATTCAATAATATCATTTTTAAAATTTTCAACTTAGTTCAAGTTAAAACGGCGAGAAGATCGGTAGTATGTTTAAAGTATACCTCGCATTAGAAATTATTTGTTTTATTTATTGTTCTTGACTTTTTTTTTATTTGGGAATAAAAGAAATAAACAATATCTACCACCATTAAATTTAAATAATAAACAACATAATGCAAATACCTATGAAAGATTAAAAGCTGCTTTAAAATTTGTTTGAATAATTTTAATTTAGATCTAGAAAAAAAAGAAATAATTTGCAAAGCGAAACTCAGTGGCAAATACTTTGTGCAACCACCATTTCTACTAAAAGCAGCAGCAACGCCATTATCATTATCAACATTGTGAACGTCATCTGACGTGTACAACCAGCAGCAGTTTAAGTAGCATCAGACATATTTGCACCAGTAGACAGGAAACGTATTTTAAAGTGCAACGGTGCATGAAAAAATGCATTTGTAAACGTAACAAAAAAAGTTCATCAAAAAGACAAAACAAATCAGCAAACACAACAGCAGCAAATTAAAATTTAATGCTTTTTAACGTGATTTAAACGTATAAAAATAGAATTAAACTAAACTCAAAACGCACACACATATTATTATCTCATTTTTTCTCTATGGCTTAAACAAAATTAGTTAAATTTTCTATAAAATAAAAAAAGGTGAGAGTTTTTTTATGTAACAAAATTATAAAGTTTTTCATGTGTTTAAATAATTTAATTACATAAATATTTATTTTTTTTTTTAATTTTTCTATGTGTATATTAATTTTTTTTTTCTAAAATAAAAAATAAGCCAAGAGCAACAAGAGTCAAATACCTGAAAACCAGTTTCGAAAACAAAAGCAATAAAATTCAAATACATATTGAGAAAAAAAGACATAAAGAAGACCAAAACTCTGAAAACAAACAAAATATTCACAAAAAATAAAGAAAATAATGTTTAAAGTGCGTGAAGTTCAGAGATGAAAAAAGTAATTTTCAAATTGTTCTAAAAGTACTTTTTAAGGTACGAAATTATAAATAGTATGTATTAGGTAGCATGTGTGTTATGAAAAACTGAAGTTGTTGTACAGAACATTTTTAACAATTTCGTCTCTAAAACAATTAGAAAATACGTTTCAGAAACATTTAATTATTCCTTTCTGTCAACAATATAAGCGAATATGCAATGAGTATCTTAAAAATTTAATTTGGCAACATTGTGATATCTTAAATTTTTTATTGCGAGCAGTCAACGATATAAATCACAGTACATAATTGAAGTATTAAAAAACCCACAACACTTTTTAAATAAGAAATTACTTATTCGAAAAAATTCTCCAAATAGCTTTTGTTCTGCAAAATGACTTAAGACAGCGCAAGATACAATTTATTGAAAGGGTTATGGCTTCAGAACATTCTTGATCTAAATAATGATATTGCCATATTTAAAACAACAACAAGCTTTCCATCCTATATAATAGGCATGCCTAAATAAGAGCGGAAGGCAGAACGTTTTCTTCCGCTTAGCACTTACGCCGAAATGAAAATTAAGTCACGAATAGTATTGTTAACTTTCTCGTTTAATAAAAACCACATAGTTCAAATAAAAAATGGAGATAAAACTGCTAGATTCCCCTAAATGCAGCTAAATTGCCATTATTTTTTAACAATAGCTGCCAACTTCACTATGAGACGCGCTGTCAAAATCGGATTTTCCAATTCCAAAGCGTTGCCGCCGCGCTATTTCGGTATGCTGCATACAAATTGTAAGGGCAGGAGAACTTTTGACAGCTAGAAAACGCTTTCCGCTCTTATTGTTAGGAAATTTAAGTTGAAATGTCACTATAACAACTTTTAAAAAGCTCTCGTGAACTCCCTTTATGTATTCATGTTTGTAAAATTAAAGTGTTGCTGTTTTAGAACTTTGAGTAAAGTTTTCAGTATTTTTTTTTATAAATAATGATGTTTTAAAAGCCATGTTCTACAAATCGAAATCCGGTGCAATTGAAATCAATAGAAATATTCTGTTAAATTTTTTTTAAAGGCCGCAGTTTTTAATGATTTTAAGAGAAGTTTAAGATATGCGGTACTCAAAGTATCAAGTATATAAAAGTGACTATTTAAATTGAAAATTGGTTTGATTTTAATTTCTTTCGAATTCGGTTTCCAAAACACAGCTGCAAGTAAATCTCATTTAAATATACATATTTCTCTTTTAGTTTTACTACCCCAGCGGCGAACTTTGCATACCACATCACATCTCTTCAATGAAGTGTGTATCACTTCGTGTTCAATGATTTCTAGCTTACAAAGTGTATGACGGAAGTGTATGGAATTTACAAAAATGAATTTCGTTCATTTTTTACTTCTACTTGCCCACGAAGTAATCGAAATTGTGTATAGACCGTCTACTGCCTGCTTACAATGTGTGCGAAGTTGTGTGCAAGACGCCTACCACTTGCCCACGAAGTAAGCGAGATTGTGTATAAAATGTCTACTGCCTGCTTACAATGTGTGCAAAGCAGTACTGAGTTTATATTTATTGAATGAACACTTCACTATCCCGCTTACTTTGTGTGCAAGTGGTAGGCGTTCACTCCACAAACGCGGCAATGCATTCGAAAAAGTGTACTAGGTTGTAATTCAGATGGTGTGCATTACTGTCTTACTCGTGTCTATCACATCATCGCTTCTGTAATCGACAAATTCGCCCCTGGGACTATGGACGCAGAGAGAGAAGCAATAACAGTATCCCAGCGGCGAACTTTGCATACCAAATCACATCTCTTCAATGAAGTGTGTATCACTTCGTGTTCAATGAATTCTAGCTTACAAAGTGTATGACGGAAGTGTATGGAATTTACAAAAATGAATTTCGTTTATCTTTTACTTCTACTTGCCCACGAAGTAATCGAGATTGTGTATAGACCGTCTACTGCCTGCTTACAATGTGTGCGAAGTTGTGTGCAAGACGCCTACCACTTGCCCACGAAGTAAGCGAGATTGTGTATAAACTGTCTTCTGCCTGCTTACAATGTGTGCGAAGCAGTACTGAGTTTATATTTATTGAACGAACACTTCACTATCCCGCTTACTTTGTGTGCAAGTGGTAGGCGTTCACTCCACAAACGCGGCAATGCATTCGAAAAATTGTACAAGGTTGTAATTCAGATGGTGTGCATTACTGTCTTACTCGTGTCTATCACATCATCGCTTCTGTAATCGACAAATTCGCCCCTGGGATGTTTCGAAAAATATCTATCAGCTCTAAAAATCAATATGTGATAAAAATCGGTAAACTTCAGTCTTGCCCCAAAATGTTTATTAAAACTTTTTTAATTCATTAATACATATCGCACTGGTTCCTCTAAAAGGAGTCACTCAAAATTGTATATATAGCCATTGTAAAAATCTTACAAAATTTTCTGTAGATAATCTTTAGCAAAAAGAAAAAAATATACAGTTGTATTCCTCTTTGTAATATAAGAGAACATATAAAAAAACCCGTTTCTTGCGTTTACTGAAAATTTATAAATTTTGATTTAACCCTCTTTAAGCCGTGTGCCCACTACCAAGTTTTCTTGCGGAAGTTGTTTCCAGAAGTTTTTGTCGTGTAAACACGTATTAGAAGTCGACTTCCAGAAGTCACGGCTTGCAGACGTTACTTGCAGCAATTATGTGGAAACACGTGTTTGTTGCTTGCTGGAAGTAACTTAAACGACTTGCTGTGAACAACAAGTGTTTTGAAGACTTGCAGAAGAAGTCGGGTATACGTGAATAAACGGTTTGTGGTATTCTCTTCTGTTTTCAGTTTTGTTTTGTGTTTTTTTTTTTGAGTTCTTTTCAAAATTTATAAAAATGGACAAAAATAAATTCGTTTGGAGAAGTGAAAAAACACATTTGTTAATTGAAAAACAAGAAAGTTGTCCTGAATTATGCTACAAGACATTTTTATACTGTCATTCGTAAAAAAAGCAAACAGCTGCAAGCTGTACTCACATTGTGTGGAAACACGTCTGCAATTTCTTGCAGCAAGTTCGTCGTGATAACCTCTACAAGCTACATCTGGAAGCAGACTTCCGCAATTTTCGGTTTGAGTGGAAACACTTCAGCAAATACTTGCAGAAGTTCTTCCGCAAGTGATTTGCTAGTGGACACACAGCTTAAGAAGAAACGGTGCGATATGCATATGACTGAACATACGAAGAGTTTTAAAAAGTACCTATTTTAGCACAGATTTTCCCAATCCTGGTAAAGTTGTTCATTGTTGTTATCGTTTTTGTATTTATGTATATTCTTTACCTAAAATAGAGAAAACAAAACACAGATCAAACTCCCTAAATAAAGCATAAATTACAAATACATACCAAATTCTAAAATAGCTTAAGAGAATTTTTAAAATAAATAAGAGAAAAACTTAAAATTATTCTCTTAAATTAAATTTGAGAAGGACCAAATTTAAATTATACTAAGAAGAAACAGCCAAAAAACCTTTTTTGCAATACATTATTTTAATATAATTTTGCGACACTGATCACAAGTAAAGAACTTGAGGAAATATGGCTTAAATATACATATTAAAGTTTATTAAAATTCAAGGATCTTTTTTTGAATTCTGCAAGGAATCTTAAAAATTTCTCATTGAAATTTAATCAGTTGTATTTTTTATTGCCGGTAAAATATTTTATTCTCTAATTTATTTCTTAAAAATTTTAGAAAACAAATTGAATTTTCCCCATAAATTTCAATATTTTGTTGGGATTTATACGGTATGCTATGCGTCATATTGCCATAATAAACTGATAATTTACAATAGTTTAAGCAGTTTTGTTGTACTTCAAACAAAAAAGGTCCTAAAATAATAAGACTTTTTATGCTGTGTTTATTGTTTTGTCATAACCACACAGTAGAAATCTTTATTATGCTCACAGCAGTCATATTTTTTCGTGATATAATTTTAAGAAATATGACTTTATGTCTACCGTTTGAATCCCCCAAATATATTTGAAAGGTATGATAATTTCTATTATTGAATAAATCATATTGAAAATGTATTCAGTTTAACTTTCTTAAAGTTAAGTTGTAATATAGATGTTCTCAATTTTTATTCAAAGATTTTTATAAAATTAAAATTTTTTACCCTTAATATGCTGCTTTAATGTCAAAAGGATGATAAAATTTTTGGGCATATTTTTAATTTATTTTCAAATAGAATAGAATTTTTCCAATTTTTTCAAAAGCAACAAATAAACATACTTATTACGAATTATTGTTGACCTCAGTGTCTAGATTATGTGAAATTTATTAAAAACAAAATAAATAAGAAAGTATAATCGCTCAAGCCCGACCATATGATCCCTACTGCAGTACTTAAAAAAAATTTTTGAGAGTGTAAGATTCATGTAAAAGTTCTTTGTTCTGAATATTATTTAAATATCTTCATCTAAATGAGATTTTATTGGCCTTTAAGTGATCCTAGGATGGGGGTTTATATGGGACATATAGCATTTTGTCACATATACCAACATTTATAAGAGTGTAATTTACAATGAAATTACATCATTGTCGTTGTCCTTGTTCTTTATATTGTTGATTTTATTTGAAATAACTTTACATTTAGTCCAAGCCCCACTGCTTAAATTAAATTTTTTATTTAATTTTTTTTTTTAATTTTCTATGAAAAAAAACTTTTTTTGTGTAGTTTTTTTCTATGTATTTTTTTAAGTTTTAAAAATTCATTAAAATAACTAACAAGGCCAACAAATCACTTGTAAAAGTTGTACCCGTATTACGATTTTCGATTGTTTTATAGCCCAGCAAAAGTTTTAAATATAAAATAAGATGCAAGTTTACTTAGAGTCCAAATTTTAAAGTAGACGAACATCAAATTAATTGAAACCAAAAAACATCGTTATGGCTGCGATTTATACAGTTTGCAACCGAATACAGCAATGCTATTATTTAGGGTGTCTTTTTTTTATAAGGGAGATTAATAATTGAAAAGATTTCGGGCATATGTACACCGCGACTGCTTTTTGCGAGGCGCATTCAGGACATCCAATTTTGAGCTACTTTTTCGAGCATTACTAGCCGAATGCCACGAATAACACGAACAATGTTGAACTCCAAGGCGTCAATTGTTACTGGTTTAACGGCATAAGCCAAATGTTTATCAATTCCTACAGGTGGAATTTCTTAATCTCAAAGCCTTTGTTAAATTACAAGTTAGTTATTCTAAACAGTTTCATCGGCTCATTTTTCTAGTTTTGATTTTATTTGTGGTAGCTTTTCCCTGAGCAATTACAATTACTTTGGCGAAAGAAAAAAGCGAATGCGATCGTAAAATGCAAATTATTTACATTTCTACTTTTAAGTCTCAGTTATCGATATTTAGTAAATTTTCAGGTGATATATGTACGTTACTAGAGGGCTGCTCAATTACATTTAAAAACACATTAAAATTACTGAAAAATTTTTAAACTTTATACATATATAGCGTCACTGTCACAAACAAATACTGAACAGAATTATAGATGATCAATTTACGAAAGTGTGTAAACGTGTTTAAGCCAAAAACTAGTGCTTTACTATAGTGAAAGTGCAAGTATGTTCTGGGTCCTTATGAGGAGAAAAGTTGATTAAATAATGTCCTGTCTATTAAAATGGGAAATGGACATCCTCCAATTTTACCTATAAGTCCCTCGTTTTTTTTCTTTTTTAATATTGTATCTGGAGAACGACAAGAGCAAAATAAGGTACAAAAAAGGGGGGGTGCATTAATACCATGGTAGATAAGGCCATGATGGCTTTATCTCTCATTAAATAGGGAGATAAGGCCTTTTTTGTTTTTTTTTCATTTGAATGGGAGATAAAGCCATCATGGCCTTAGTTCACATTAGCAATATTATAAAATCGCTTAATCTTTTATTTCAGTTCCGGAGACACTAAAGTTAGGAATTGAAATCTGGCTTCGCATACTAAGTTATTCTGCGTGACGGCCTGCGGCCGTGCTTAGAGGGTTTTTCCTCCAGTAGGACGCGGCAGGTGGCTTCGCTGAATAAAGTTTTCCTGCGTGCGTCACAAAAATAAAAAAATTAATGAAGGATTTTCCCTTTTATAGAATGTTTACACCATGCATAACTATTTTCTGAAAAAATATGGCTTTATCTCTCATTTCGCAAAATTTTAAATATGACCTTACCTCTCAATGATTGGGCAATAAGGCCATTATGGCTTTATCTCCCATTCAGTTGAGCAATAATGCCATCATAGCCTTATCTTCCATGCTTTTAAAGAACCCCCCCACAAGAAACTTGATTATCAAAGCCCAACAGCTGACAAAATGTGGGCGGGAGTGCAGAAGTGGGCGTTGTACAAAATAATTCATTTATATCTAAAGAACGGTAAGAGTAAATTTTCCAAATTTGGTACACATTACTTGGTTATCAATATGAATATGAAGAAGTGGGCGTGGCACATCACGTACAAAAACATTATATATTTCTGTATATCTTAAGAACGGCAAGAGCCAAAGTATCTAACTTGATTATCCATACACTACATCCAACAAAATGTAGGCGTGATAAGCGAAGTGGGCGCGGAACAAAGAACGGTATTTATATAACTTGCTTTTCATATTGATAATATTGCAACACCAACTTTTTGTATGCGTACGTCACATACATCACATATTCTTGCGGACGGCACGAGGTAATTTTCAAATACTAGGAGTATATGCAAACATTTTTTACTGTATTGAAAGTTTTTGAAAGAAACACCTACTGTCTGGAATGTATTTCTTTGAATTCTAAGAATATTTAACTTGTGCGACGAATTTTAACGCAAATCGTTTGTCTTTTTGATTGTACACAAAGGTTTGGTACACACATTTGATTTTTGTTATGTGTTTGATTCATGCAGGCCTTTACTGGTTACAAAATTGATCTTGTAAAACTTTGCATCATAGAAATATGGAATCTAATTCCTAACCTAAAGACATTTGCAGTATATATTTTGAAAAAATATCGCAATTTATTCAAGTTAAATATTTAAAAAAAAAAAAATACACATTCAATTAATTGCTGGGAAATTAAATTAATATAGATTTTTTTGAGAAACATTAATGTTTACGCTAAGTAAAAATAAACTAAAGCGATAAGAACAAAAGCAAAGTATTACATTACGTTTTGAAACTCAGATTAGTTTCAAGCCGAAACCTACTTTTCAATATAAAGAAAGAGTTGTGACGAAAACAGACATTATTTAAATGACATAAAATAACACTGAAAGCATGAGAGCATGAAGCAAATATGACTAATCAAAAATACAAAAAAAAAAAAAACATATGTATTTTAATAAAATAAAAAAATTTAATTGTAATGGATATTTAATTTCTAAGGAGATCGAAACCATAATGTAAATTTTTTTTCTTTTCTACTTGCAGTTTAATAAAATTTATACAACTTCTAAGAAGTTTTAAGACGTAAGAAATAAAAAGCATTCAACTTGATCTTCATAGATTTATTTGTCTTGTAAAGTCTCAGACGCATACCTACAAAGATGGCGGTGTTTGGTATGGTTTCGGCCGTATCCGGCTTTATAAAAATACGTTATTTGTTGGACAAAGCCGTAATAGACAATATGGTATTTCGTTGCCATTATAGAATAACAACAGCTATATTGTTTGTTTGCTGTATTATAGTAACAGCCAACAATTTAATTGGTAAGTACACAATACAAACTTTAAATAATTAAAATAAAAACACTATTCCTACATACATATATAGTAAATACACATACATATATTTTTTTTAAATAAACAAATTGGTAATGTTATGTTAATCTATATATATAAAAAGAAGTGTACATTTTGATTGTCACTCCATAACTCGAGAACGGCTCGACCGATTGCCATAAAATTTTTAGGGAAGGTACAGGGAGGAGTGATGATGGTTAGTTGATTTTGAAATCCAAAATCGGGGCAGGGGAATTGGTACCCCCCATAGGATGCCAATATTTAATATCGCATATCTTAAGACCCGCTGCACGCATTTTGTTGAACTTTTGGTAGTAGGATCTTCTAAGCCCCAAAATTTAAATAAAACAGTAGCGGGGGAAGTGGTTCCCCCCATAGGACGCCAATGTTTAATATAGCATATCTTAAGAACTGTTACAGTGAGAATGTTCAAACTTTGTAGAAGTCACTCTTATGGTATACTACTCTATTGAGAATAAAAATAAAGCGGTAGGCGCAGGGGGGAAATACCTCCCATAGGATGCATATATTAAATATAGCTCAACTGAAGAACTATTTAAGGGACAGCCTTCAAACGTGGTTAAAGCTACTATTATGGTAAAATGAAAATTTCAATATAAAAATGGGCGGGGTTGACAGGGGAGGAGCAGTACCCCTCATAGATAGAAATATAATTAAGAGCCGCTGCATGCATTTTGTTGAACTTTTGATAGTAGGATCTTCAGAGCCCCAAAACTGAAATAAAATAGTAGCGGGGGAAGTGTTACCCCCAAAAGGACACCAATGTTTAATATCGCATATCTTAAGAACTGTTATAGTGAGAATGTTCAAACTTTGTAGAAGTCACTCTTATGGTATACTACACTATTGAAAATAAAAATAAAGCGGGTAGGCGCAGGGGGGGGAAATACCTCCCATAGGATGCATATATTAAATATCACTCAACTGAAGAACTATTAAAGGGAGAGTCTTCAAACGTGGTTAAAGCTACTATTATGGTTAACTTTAAATTTCAATATAAAAATGGGCGGGGTTGACAGAGAAGGAGCAGTACCCCTCATAGATAGAAATATAATTAAGAGCCACTGCACGGATTTTGTTGAACTTTTGATAGTAGGATCTTCAGAGCCCCAAAACTGAAATAAAATAGCAGCGGGGGAAGTGTTACCCCCCATGGGACACCAATGTTTAATATCGCATATCTTAAGAACTGTTAAGTGAGAATGTTCAAACTTTGTAAAAGTCACTCTTATGGTATGCTACACTTTTGAAAATAAAAATAAAGCCGGTAGGCACAGGGGGAAATACCTCCCATAGGATGCATATATTAAGTATCTCTCAACTGAAGAAGTGGTTAAAGCAGTGTAGCGAAGCGCACGGGTTAAGCTAGTTTATTTATAAAATAACACGAGTTCTTTAAACAAATGTTAACAACACACCACACAAAATACCACAATACAAAACGTTTTACAACAACAATCGTCGTATGTAGTACATTTGATCGGTTACACAGCTGTAAATAGCTTTCACCATAAATTGTTTATTGCAAACTATTGTGTTAACGTATTAACACTTACAGTCGTGGAAAATTCGACCAAAAACATAATTAAAATAATAAGAGGAAACAAAAAAAGTAGTACAAATTTAACTAGCAGACATAAAATGCATTGTTGGGTATTTAGCATTTACAATCTCATTGTTAAAAATTTAGCAAATTAGAATTTATATGTAAATTTTTTTTTTACTTAATTGAACCAAATGCTTTGTTGAGATTTGGAAATCTTTTTGGGAAGTACTTTATGTTATGTTTGTTTAGCAAACAGTTCTCAAAATATAATTAAACCATTTTTTATTACAAAACTCATAGCAAAACAAAATTTCAGTCTATAGTTATCATTAAATCGAAATTTTTGATTCGATGCATTTGTATAAAAATATATACCTACACTGATTTCATCTTAGGCTGGGTTTTTGAGGTCTTAGTTAAACTACACAGAAAAAATTTTGCCCCAGTAAACGCATTAATCAAAAATAAAATCAGTTTTAATTAAAAATTTAATCAAGTGAATTAAACGTTTAATTAAGAGTATTAAACGTTGAATCAAGTGTATTAAACGTTTAATTGACAACATTAATTTGCACCAGTATACAAATTAATAATATCAATTAAACTTTTAATTCACTTGATTAAACGTTTAATTCACTTGATTAAATTTTTAATTAAAACTGATTTTATTTTTGATTAATACGTTTACTGGGGCAAATTTTTTTCTGTGTAGGTTTAGTTATTCTGAAAACAGATTTGTCCCGCTATTATCAAGTTTGTATACAAAATTTTCACGGATCATATTTCACCGGAAAAATCCGAGTTTTTGACTAAGTTAAACTAAGTTTAAACTTAATCCGCAACTCAAAAACCAGGCCTTAGTAAAATAATTGTTAGAAAAGTATTCGCTTTTGCTTGAAGACTTTGCTTGCTCCAAGTTTAAAATAAACATACAACAAAATTGGAATTTTTTCTTGAGGAAGGCCTTAGAACTAGCAAATAGGGAAAAGCCTTGGTCCAAGTCTAGAATGCAACTAGAACATAGGCAGCCAATGAATAGTAAAATTGTGCTGATACCATTTCATAATTATCCTTTTGGTCTTTCATTTAGTCATCAATGAGAAAATTTTTTTTCGTAAAACTTAGCCAACGAACATTTCAAATTCATAATGACATACGAAAAATATTTCATGATTAATAACGCATTTGGTAAAACGCAAACCTTTCTGTTATAAAATATTTAAGGAAAAAAGATAGTACGTCTAGACTTAATAATTAAAGGGCTAAAAATAGTTTTCAAATTAAACTGAAAAAACCTTAAAAGCTAATTTAATGCTTAAGAAAAAATGAATTTCATAGAGTTCTGGAAACTTAGAAAAATATGTTTTAAATGTTTACCGCTTTTCCCCTCTACTTATCTATTTGAGCAAATATTTTCTAACCTAATATTCATTTGATTTAATTTAAAACATATTTTATTAATAAGAAACTGTCATAAGAGTTTAAAGATAGACAATTTTTTAGTATAAATAAATTTTGCTTGCTGGGTAGTTCGCTCACCAACATAAACTCATTTTAAGCTTTACTGCCTATAGAACCTAGAACAAAACGCGAATGCAACTTAACCGCTAAATAAAGTTAAGTTGGTATACGGATTTTATGACCCGATTGGTATTTTATTTTACGGTTTATCGGCACTATTGTAGCTGTAGACTAGGAGAATAAAGGTGTGCTTAAAATTGTTAATATATCAAAACATTTTAATTTTTGCTAAACTGTGGAAAATTCAGTAATCTTCTTTAGAAAATGCTAATTTTCCAGCTGTATTTTGCACTCGATAAATGTATGAAAAATTTAGTAAAAGACAAACAAACAAAGTGATATTGATTAATTACAGAGTCACTCTTGAGTCAATCTAACGATGTCCGTGTGTCCGGCTGGCTGATTTACTGTCCATATAACCTTGTACATACGTTTCAATTCATAATTATGTAGATAATTACTTTCACGACAGCTATGTAATATGTCATAATAAAATAATGTGCTGGTAAGTCCAAAATTAACCATAGGTGCCATATAACACCCCTCTTCAAAATCGCTTTAAGACGAACAATATGTACTCATATAGAGGGTGATATTTAAATATAATTTTGTTTTGCCGAGGCCATGATAGGTCATGGTTCCATATAGGGGACCATCTCTAAAATATGTCTTTATATACTGTAGTGTAGGTTATCAAATGGTCACACTTGACCGACTATACATTTTTACTTGTACCTATAGTTATTTATTTTTTCTGTTTTGGGTTTTCGGCAAACCATTATATTTATTTAAATGTCAGTGTGCGCTTTACAAAGTTGGTCGTTAACAAAATAAACCACAAAGCTTCCCAAAAAGCACGATCAAAATAAAAATGTTGTTAGTAATGAAATTCTTAGTATTCTATGAATTTCGACGAATTTGTATCTGAATCATTAACACTAAAATTTAAAGATTTTTAAAAATATTATGTTTTCCTATGATTGTTTTTTTTAAGACAGACAGACAGACAGACAGATTTTTGTTTTAGGGGAAAGTGTTTTTTGTTTTTTCTTTGTTTATGATAGTAAATATTTTGGAAAAACATTGGGCAAATTGCCCAAAAAATCTATTGAATGAATGTATTAATCATCAGTTGTATAGTGACTTAATGGGATTTTTGTGTTTTTTTTTTTTTATTAATGATTTTTTGAAATCCATTCATGAAAAGTTATAACGTATAAAATACTTTAGTATTGTGTTTATAAACATTTACTTGGCAACATTAATGAATATGTTTACTGTAAAGAACAGGGCTGCCAGTGTTTGTGCTTTGACCCCAAAATTAGGGGTTTTATTGTCGCTGAAAGGGACAAAAAATTTCAATTAGGGTTTGGGGATTGCACTGGAGATATTCAAACAATAAACTAATAATTTTTCTATAAAAGACGATTAAGTTCCATGCACACATATACATAAGGGTGGTTATGTTTGCAAAATCACTTAATATCAACGAGCACCGGCCAAAAAAATGTTTTTTGTCTAAAAACATATCTGGAAAGTTTGAGCTGTCAATAATTGATGGACCTCCAAATTCGAGACAAGTTCATGTACATTAGAGGTGTTTAAAAAAAAGGCAAAGGTGAACTCTTTAGTCAATAAATTGGCTAATTTGTAGTTTTTGTCAAATTTTTAAAAAAAATTAATCCAAATGTAGATAAATTGTGTTTTCAAAAATGCATAAAACCCCAAAATCGGTTAAGAACTAGCCCAGTAATAAATAATGTCCCAGCCCACTAATGATCCAATTATTACTTGACCGAGAAACGCGAGCAACACCTTAAACCTTTTTGATGATAAAATTCTAGCATTTAACCCACTACTTTAGTAGAACCAAAAAGCTAAAGAAAAATATCAAATTTTCCGTATTTCCTTTTTTGGGTACTATATTTTTCCCCCATTAAAGTATCAAAAATTTTAGTACGAATTTGTCAATTAATGGAGGAAAATGTTTTGTAAAAAAAAGTACCAAACATAGTTAAGATTTTCACCCCTTAAATGTTCAAATTTCGAAAAACGTATTTTTTTGATAAGTTTCGAATGTGGTATTAACTTTATTTCTATATTGATTGGTTCAAAAGATGGCAAAAAGTACTCAAATTCAGATTTTACCCGTTAACTCCCTAATGGGGCCGAATTTCAAAAAAGTACCAGACACCTGTCCACTTTTTTTCTAAAGAACAACGATAAGTATTACCTTTATTTTGCATCTCTTTTAGTTTAGGAGATATAAGGTTACCGAATTTTCCCGTTTTTACCCCCTAAACATTAGAATTTCGTAAAATTCCGTCTTAGTGGATCGATTTCTGTAGTGACCAATCGCTAGTTCTAATTTGTGAGCGCCTACTGTAATATTTAAAGGTAGTGGCGTATATTCACATAAGAAGTTTTGTTTTCTTAAATAAACATTCTCCTTTTTAAAACCCACAACAAAAAATGCCGTTTATATATTTACTTTAAATTAATTAAAGCTGCATTTAATGCCAACTTTGGAATGCGTTACATGAAGCTACAAAACTTGTCTGAACGTTATTTAACTTGTTTTAAGAATTCATAAAAATTTGGACACACCTAAATTAAATTTTTAAAATTCTGATTCCTTATCAATAATGCATCAGTAATTTTATTATTTGTTAACTTACAACATTTTTGAAGACATCATTATGATGCAGCAATGGTTTTCCACAACATTCTTTGTTAACAACTATGTTGAATGAATAATAAAAAGGAAAACCTAAAGTACAAAGTATACTAATACCGTCCAAAATGTAAAGCCTATTAAAAGTATGGATAATGAATTTTTTTAAAACGTACTCTGCGCAAAAGAAAACAAATAAAATACAAATTTGAAGAGTAAAGAAAGACAACAAGTGTACTTTAACAAAGAATAAAAAACTTTTATTTTTTAATAGTCAATTTCAAAAAGAAAAAAATACAACAAACAGAAAACTCGACAGAGTTTTACTCTTCTAGGCCACTTCAAAAAAATAATAATAAAAAAACATATCGCAAACAAACAAGTACAATTTAAAGTACTTTTAAACATAAAATGCTTTATCACAAAATATTGAGGCACTTGCAAAAGTATCGCACAGATACAATTATCCGAGTATCTACAATGAGTAACTGTCTTTATCTTTGTTTTATTGAAGAGGAACGAACACACCCACAATTTAAACGTAAAGTATGTTTTATAAACATACTTTGTATGAGTACAATAAACAAAATATCAAACAAAACTTTTTATTATTTTCTCTTTACTTGTATGTGCATTTTCCTTTTAGTTTTCTGCTCGAAATTATTATATTTTATACACTATAATTCTTGCTTTAAAAAATTAACGCAAGATTTGAATTAAACAGAATGAGCAGATTGTGACTTCGAGCATCGGTAAGAGCCACTGCTTGACCAGCCAACTTATTTTCAAAACAAGCCAGAACATTTGATACCTTACTTTACATTATTTTAAAGCAACTATTACAAAGTGTAATCTATTTTGGACTAATTGGCAGTCATGGACTCGCCAGAACAAAATCATGGGCCTGTTCGAAAATGCATCACTGTACTTGATATGATGCACAGCGCGTTCGTAAAAGCATTAAAAGGCGAATCCACACCAGCTGACCTTAGCTTGCTACGTAAGCAACAGTTGATAACAACTAACCATGAGTCAAAATTTTCACTTGGAATCATGAAATTTAAAACTTTTTTAAATTATTACATTTCAAAACACGCAATTTAAAATTAAAACCAAAATGAAATGTTTGTTTGAATTGTATACTATATTGCATTATTTTGAGACAACGGTTAAGTTTTTTACAGTGTTGTATCCGTTTTCAAAATAATAACAATAGCAGACGCGCAAACCAATCGAAAACATGCATCGCAAAATGGCTGATGCTGATTGTGATCGAAAATATAACGAAACTGAGCAGCAAACAGGCATCGGCATCAGCTGATTTGCATGAACATCGCAAATTATAGCAGATATGCATCAGAAGCAAATCAGTGATGCATTTCCTAACAGTCCCTATGTTATGAGGTTAAGATTCACGTAAAAGTTCTTTGTGCTGAATATTATTATTAAGATATCTTTATTAGCATGAGATTTGTTTACCTTGAAGTGATTTAAGGAAGGGTGTTTGTATGGGACCTATGGGTTATTTTGGACCTACCAGCGCCACTTTCTGTCATAACATACATAAAAGGTAATGTCGCCAATTTGGCACTGAAAGCTATTTCAATAAAATATGTTTAGCCCAAATTTAATTCAAATATCAACATAATAAGATGGTTTATGGGCATAATGACCATTTCGGAAAGAAGCATGTATGGGGCCTATCCGACCGATTCTGACAATTTTCAATATAATTGGTCCTTGTGACAATAATTAGAGCTTACTTACCAAATTTTCATTCATAATATCTACAAAATTTCGACTTGTACTTTGCGCACAAGGTTTCAATGGGGAGCCTGCCAACCGGACGGACATGGTTAGATATACTAAACGGTTATTCTACGACCAATATTTTAAGGTGTGACAAACATCAGCACAAACGCAAAATACCATCTCCAATAGTGTGGTGTACACCAACATGAAGTCTCTTGACCAAAATCCGCACTAAACAGTGATGGCTGTGGCGATTGATAATAAAATCAAGGTGAAAATGTGCTTTAAATAAACATTAACTTTTTGATGATCAATAATTCGTCTAACGAACTCTTCACTGTGCATCGTCATTAGGAACCTAACCTTAAACTGTCAGTTGTTAAATTATTGTTCTTAAGGATTGCCAACACTTTATAGCACGAATGGCAGTAAAATCAAATCTTGCGGCAATTTTGACACACCCTTTTTGTCTATAAAAAGTGCATTAACAGTTTAATATGAACTTAATATATGGAAGAACTCATGTTGTTTGGTTTGAATGACGTTGATTTACATACATTTGAACAAAGTTTTTCTTGTGTAAACAAAAGATATTGTTACACTAGATGTACAATTACATACATACATCGATATGCAGGGCACACTAGCGATATTATAAAAAACAATTGCTTCAAATTCAATGAATTACATTTTTTTAATAAAACGTATTTTATTTTTGTTACGACATAAAGAAAATTTTAAGAATTTGTGAAAATACAATTTGCTAATAAGTTTTCTTAAAATTATTTAACAAAATTTAAAAATTTTGTAATGACTTTTTAAAGTAACTGAACTAACGATAACTTCAATTACTAAAATTGTATATTCAGTGAATGCGCTCTAAGAAAATGCATAATTATTTTAATTAATTACGAAATATTTAAAACATCTTTTTTAATTTTATGTTAATTAATTTTAAAGAATACTTTATAAAAATTAATAAGTATAATCAAATTACGTAAATTTTTTATAAAATGTTTATGCCCAGTGTAAACATTTTCAAAAATCTATCTAAGAATGTTAATGAACTTTTATGAATGAGTACAATAGAATAATAAACAAATTTATATGAAAGATGAGCAAAATGTGTATGCAAATTAGATAAGAGAATAAATAAAATTAGGTTGATCTCAATCTAAAAAATTATGCAACAAATTTACAACATGCATACATAAGTAATATGTGGATAAAATTTAATATACATAATTTTTTTATAATTTAAGGTGATCCCATTTCCTGCATAAATGACGGCTCCATACCCATGCATGTTATCAATACATTTTGCTGGATTACCTACACATTTACTATACCGGGACAACAACACAGGCAAATTGGTACCGATGTAGCAAGTCATGGTTTGGGCAATGAGTTTGGTCAAGAGAAAAGATACCACAGCTATTATCAGTGGGTGCCATTTGTGTTATTCTTTCAGGTAAGTGAGAAACCTTAAAAAATTACTTGTGCATTTTGATAAAATTGTCCTTCTAGGGTCTTATGTTTTATATACCCCATTGGATTTGGAAAAATCTCGAAGATGGCAAAATGCGCATGATTACTGAAGGCCTCCGGGGCATGGTCACCATACCTGAGGACTATCGCAAAGATCGTCAACATCGCATTATTAAATATTTGATTGACAGCCTAAATTCTCATTCCGGTTATTCTTTTGCTTACTTTGTTTGCGAGGCTTTGAATTTTGTCAATGTCATTGTGAATATTTTCATGGTGGATAAATTTTTGGGTGGTGCTTTCATGACCTATGGTACTGATGTCATTAAATTCTCTAATATGGATCAGGAAAAACGTTTCGATCCAATGATTGAAATATTTCCAAGATTAACAAAATGTACATTCCACAAATTTGGTCCTGGTGGTTCACCACAGAGACACGACACTTTGTGTGTATTAGCTTTGAATATTTTGAACGAGAAAATTTATATATTCTTGTGGTGAGTAGTAAATATTTTTTATTAACTTTATTTACTTGCGAACCGGGGCAATTCGCTGGTTTGCTTTTTTAATGAAATTTGTAATTTCTTGAACATTTCTTTTCTGAAAAATATGTTGCATATATGTTACATGTTCTACATTTTTGTGTTCGTTTGTAAAAAAAAAAAAAAAATACAACTGTGGGAAAAATGTTCAATTTCTTTTGTGATTTATGTTGCATGAAAGAAATGTAAAAATGTTGCATAATTTACCCTCACTTTTATTTAAGGTGTTCATACTGCCCTTTTTTAAAACTGAGGTACTTACCATTTTGTTTGTACAACTATAATACCGTGTTCAGAGATACGCATAAAAAATACAAAATTGCAATTTAGTTATTGCTCAATTAATACGAAATTTTTATAAATATTAAGTAAAATTAAAATGCGACCCTGTCACAAGTGTGTCTATTGAGCAAAACACAACTTACTAAGCAAAGTGTTTTGACATTTGACAACTGAAATTACAACAAAACAAAGGCCCATCCATTAGGTTTATTCATTAAAGTTGTTTACATTTTGTCTGTGTTCATACGGCTCATGTCTTATTGACAAGATTGCTACTTTATAGTCGAGAGGGACGAGGGGAAAAGAAACGGGTACACAGATGCATGTACTGTCTTTACGTTTTGCTTTCTTATTCGTTATTTAATTTTGTTTTTGTTTTCAATATCAAATAAAACAAAATAAAAAATATGTCGTCAACATGACATGATTCATTTGAACGCCAATTCATGTTCAAAGAAGAAAAAGGAAGAATCTTGTCAATAAGAGATGAGCCGTTTGAACTCAGACTTTGCATATACATGTACATTTTTGTTTACGTTGAATGTTGTATGTATTGTAATATAAATTGAGTTAGCTTAATTGTGTATACAGAACAGAAAGATAATTATGTCAATAAACCGAATATTGACTCAATAAAAAAAGTATATCTGAACAAATAGTTTTAAAAAATCGCAAATGAAGTACATTAATGATAAAATTGTTAACAAAATCAGCTCATTTTGTTTTATTGGAGTTTTGCAACATGTAACACTTCGAGTGATTGATAACAGGTAACATTAAAAAGTGTAACATGTATATAATTCAATATATTTTTCTCAGAAAAGAAATCGCCATTAAAGTTCATTAATTTCGTACATTTTTACGATTTACTATTAATTTACATATGTACATTAGGGTGGCAGCTAAATTTCAACTTTGGATTTTCAACATCTCCCGGGCGGAATATTGTGCCACATGGTCTAAAACTGATGTGGAAAAAATTGCAGCCAAATCGGATAACTTTAACCCGTGCCCCTTTGAGGTCAAAGTTCAAATGATAAAAAAAAAATTTCCATACAAGCAAAAAAAAAAAAAAATTTCGTTTTTTTTTTTTAATATTAGTTTGCTTTATTAGCTTATTAATGACAAAAAATCTCATTTCGATTGGACACGATTTTCAGTTTCTAAAGTAACTCCGAAAAAAAAATTTGAGGCTTGTTAGGGGCTTACTCTAAAAAATTTAAAAAAAAAAATTTTTTTTTAGTTTTGATAAGCACACATTAAAGATTTTTTGTTGCTCTTAATACCAGGTTTCTTAAATCTTCTTTTTTTTTGTGACATCGAAGTTTTGTTCTAAATTGGGGCCAAAAGCTGCAAAAATTTAGTTTTTGGCCCTATTAAAAAACAAAATTACGACGTCACAAAAAATGTTTAAAAAAACCTATTATTAAAAGCGACAAAATATCTTTAATGTATGCTTGTCAAAACTAAAAAAAAAAAATTTTGAAAATTTTTTAGAGTAAGCCCCTAACAAGCCTGAAAATTTTTTTTCAGAGTCACTTTTGAAACTGAAAATCTTGTCCGATCGAAATGAAATTTTTTGTTGTTAATAAGCTAATAAAGCTTACTAATATTAAAAAATAAAAAAAATATAAAAAATCGAAAAAAAATTTTTTTGCTTGTATGGAAAAATTTTTTTTTTATCATTTGAACTTTGACCTCAAAGGGGCACGGGTTAAAGTTATCCGATTTGGCTGAAATTTTTTCGACATCAATTTTAGACCATGTGGCGCAATATTCCGCCCGGGAGACATCAATATTAATACAAAAAAATTGCTCCATACATTTCGCTGCCACCCTAATGTACATATATGATTTTATTGTTATGACCTTTATTTGAAATATTCTTTATACATAGGTATGTATAAATGAACATATGTATACTTTAAAAAGTTTTAGAATTGACAATGCTTACTTTTCTTACAATTAACAAAAACAATTATGTTCTTATTTAAGAACATAGTTTAATATTTACCCCCTTAAAAAAAAAAAAATAAACAGGTCTATAAAAGGATTTTTAAACAAATGTTCATAGAAAATCCGTTTCATAAATCTTTTATAAACCTGTTTAGAACTAAGGCCGTTAATTGCAATTATTTTCAGTAATATTCACAAACATATACAAAGATACTTGCTTAAAAACGCTCATATTGAGCTTTTATTAAAATTAAATCAGTTTTCTTTAATTTCTTCGATATTGAGTTTAAGATAATGTTAATATTAAGCATGTCTTCCTAAATGGCGTGCAGAGCGAACTGACTCAGAGTTTTATAAATATTTCGATAGAAAAAAGTAAAAAAAAATTTTCGGCTTAATCAGCCTTATTATGAGAGTCGTTGTCGTGGTCGAAGTCATTGTCATTTAAAATTTTTGTCGATATCATTTAACTTTTACAACAAAGACAATGTAAATCACATAAAGCCAATTTACAAAATGTTCTAAAAAAGTGCTTAGTACTAAAGTACTATTTTCTGCTAAATAGCACTGTTGTCAATAGCCTGTGGTATTATCATATGATAAACCTAAAAATTAAATGGCAAAAATATTAGCGGTTTTCACCCTTGATAGTAAAGTCCATTGTAGACGTTCTTAATCTTAATCTTATTAGTTTAGTTAAAGTACTAAGATTTACAACACTGCAACAACAAAATGTGTTAGACTAAAATTTACTACGCTGTAGTTGAAAAATCCAACAAAAAGCTATAGTAAACACGTTTGTTAAATAACCCAGAATAAAACAGTTGAAGGAACAATATCTGTCTTTCTCCCTCCTAAGCAACTTCATTAATTTACAATACTAACGAAAAAGGCACTCACGCTTTGTAGTATAAAATCGTTTTAAGTACAGCAGAGTTGTACACTTAATACAAAGAGTGAAAACCGCTAAATAAATAATCAAAGGGGGAAAAAATGATTTAAAATTGTTAACAAAAAGCAGTTGAAAAAAATATTGCACTGAAAATACACAGGTAACAAAGTTTTATTGTCATATAATAAGGGAAATCACGATGGATAGTGCCAAGTGTGCAAACGATGCAAATGCGTGCAAAAATACACTCATTTGCACAACACAAAAATATACGTATTTGAAATTCGCTCTATTTTACTTCGTTTGCACTAAAAAAAACCATGAGCAAAATTAGTAGTGCATATTTGCTCAGTTGCAGAGAAATGTTAACAATAAGGGTATTCACGTCACAAGTTGCGCTCTTGCAAAAAAGCAAAAGTGCAAAAATATAACAACAATCACACAGACAATTAGTTGTGCGTAAATAATTGTCTATGTGGTTGTTGTTATGTTTTTGCACTTTTGCAAGGGTGCAACTTGTGACGTGAATACCCTTAATAACATTTGACTATTAGCCACCATATTGTTTTTAAGGAAACTTATAAATTGAACATTTTCGTGGGTTTTAATATAAAATAGAGAATCAAATTTAAATTAACTAAAAAGAAAAAAAATTATTTCAACTTGCTTGTGTATAATTGTAAACAAATGCAGATTTTTTACAGTGCTGTAGTTTTTAGTATTGCCAGAATAAGTTTTAGAAAAATAGCATATTTGCACAAAAAAAAATTAAAAGTGGTATGCTCAGGATCAATCATAATATGCACTGCAAATTGCAAATTTGTACAATGACCATCGTGATTACCCTTAATTTTAATGTGAAAAATAAACAAAATTTTTTTGGACAGTCAGAACATTTTGTGAATTGCGTAATAGAAAGTTTGTCGTATTTAATATATGTAAATGCTGTTTATGTATGTCGTTTGCGACAATCATAATACCAATTTCTAAAAACAGCTGTTTTTGGACTACGACAACGACACTCATGATAAGTTTGAAGAAAATTAAGATAAGATTTAAAAAAGCAATTAATAAAATGGCGTAAACGACTTGAAACATTGGTTTATGGAAAAGTTTTAGCAAATAGGAACTAAGAAGGGAAACTTTTTATATAACCCGAAAAAAACCAAACAATTTAATATTTGATTTGTTTTTTATTGAAGCTAATAGGGCCTAAGGTTAATTAATGTAAATAAAAAGCAATTTTTTATTACAGTTTTCCCGACGATTCGTCGATTTTTTGTCGACTTTTTCTAGGGAGCGTAATATGAGTTTTTCACATTAAATTAAATTTCTCCTTTTACATGTAACATTAAACATATAAACATAAAACATAAATTTAAAGTTATGGCGATTTCTTTTCTGAGAAAAATATGTTATAGTATATACATGTTACATTTTCTAATGTTACCTATAATCACTGGAAGTGTTACATGTTGTGCAATTTCAATAGAACACAATTAGCTGCTTTTATTAACAACTATTACACTTTCATCATTAATGTACTTTATGAGCGATTATTAAAGCTATTTGAGCGGTTTCTGCACGCTATAATGGCTTGAGAACAAATATTGACATCACTAATGCTTTAGAAAAATTAAAACGATTATAATATAAATAGACTTTTTTTGATTTTAATGTGTAAATATATTTATATTTTGTTTTAAAACAAATTATTTACAAAATTATGAGCGGTACGAATTATGATAAACGAAATAAAGCATTTGTTGTACAAAGAAAGCAGTAAGTACCAGTGTTGTAGAACAGGGCAGTATGAACACCTTAAGTAAAAGTAAGGGTAAAATATGCAACATGTTTTGCAAGTTTTTCATCAACATATTCACAAAAGAACTTGAAAATTTTTCCCACAGTTGTATTTTTTGTACAAACGAACACAAAAATGTAGAACATGCAACATTAATGCAACATTTTTCTCAGAAAAGAAATCGCCATTAAACACATATCAAAACAAGTATCACTGAAATTTAATATTTATTTTTCCTGCTTACAGGTTTTGGTTTATTATTTTATCTATAATTTCTGGGTTAGCCTTGATTTACTCCCTTATGGTAGTTACAATGCCCACAACACGTGAAACCATTATTAAACGTTCTTATCGTTCCGGAAGAAACAAGGAAATTGCCAGTTTGGTCAGGCGTTTGGATGTAAGATTTTAATAAACATAAATACTAAAATACGATTTTCATATGTTTCCCAATTTATTTTTCAATTACAGGTTGGTGACTTTTTACTTTTGCACTTTTTGGGTCAAAATGTCAATACGAAATCCTACAATGAAATGGTACAAGAATTATGTAATCTCTTGGGAAGTTCAAGAACACCTTCGGCTCCCTCAACATTGGAAATGAATCCCATGAATCCTATTTATCCCCAAGTAGTAGATACATTTGGTAAAGAAGCCTTTGGCAAAGAAACCGAAACATAAATGTTTTGGATAATTTCTAAAAAAAAATATTCTAAAGAAAGCAATGAATGCAATCTTTGAAAAAAAAATCGATCGAACGAGTTAGTAAGAGCGAGAGGGAAAAAGTAACAGAACGATAGAAGCAACAAATGATTTCTCAATTATTTTAAAAATATTTTTAAAAAACGAAAATAATTCCAATAAGCACAAATTTTTTGTGAATTCCAATGTGAATCCAAGCTTGAATTACATTTGAAATCCATCCTCTTTCCAGTCTGTTTGAAGGTTATTAAAAAACAACAACAAATTTGTTTGAAGCACATGTTATATATGGTACAGAGTTGTTGCAAAATTATTGGCGGCGGTGATGATGATTTTATAATTAAATTTATGCTTACGAGTCGAGCACAAAAATCTTACGAGCGAGTTGACTCGAATTGTGCTCGCGAGTCGAATTTTTTCCTACCCTGGCAATAACACTATTTAAATACTGTTGTAACATTGCTTGAATTCAAGTGTAAAAACAGGTTCGGTTCATCTTGAATCACACTGTTATTCAAGGCTGGAATTACACTGTAAAGGTACTGTTTTGTTCGACTGTAATTCAATGGTTAATTTTCGCTATTGAATTCAACTGTGTTTCAACTGTAATTCAACACTGGAAATTGGAAATTGTGACTGGATTTCAAATGTAATTCCACTTGAATTCCAGCTAAAATGCTTATTGGGATACTTTATTATTATTTATAACTGTGTGTGTAATATTTCGATAATGTTTTGTCAAATGTGTGTTTTGTAGCAAAAGTGCAAATAATTAACTTAAAATATTTTGTGTCAAAATTTGTCTTAAAAGAAATTATATAATATAAAATATAAGACTGTATTTCAATGTTAAAATTAAAAATTCTTTTGAGTATATTCCGTGCAATTATGTGTTTGTATAAAACCTTTCAATGAGTGACAAAACAATATTTTAATAATAACTGAACTATTAATATAACTTGACCACCATCAACCATGTTAAAAAAGTGTTTTTTATATTATGTATTACAAAACCGCCATCACTATGATTAAGTTTCTTTTATTATTTTTTTCAAACTAAATAAATAAAGTAATTTTTTCAATAATTTCAAATAATCATATAATTTTTTTTTTATCAAATTTCCATTAACTATAATTATTTAAGCCAGAAGTATATTTTTATATACTTTATTTTTATATAAAAAAAAATATTAAATTATAAATTAATAGAAATAAAATTATTAAAAAAAGATACATTTTCATGTTTTTAAAATTAGTTAAGTAATTATTTTCTTTTTTTTTTTTAATAAAATTTTAGAAATTTGTTTATAAACAAAAAGTATTGTGATTATGAAGAGAACAAGCGACATTTTTATGCTCTTTAAATAAATATTTACTATAATAAAAAAAAAAGGAGAAATCTTTTACTTACCTATTTCCCCAATCGATTTTCGAAACGACTGTCATTTGTAGTTCCAAGGTTTGATCTTGAGTTAAAGTGGCTCCTAGCAGTTCACGCCTACTTTCCAAAATCGATAGCATTACTTTACGTAGTGTATGAAATTTATAAGTTTCACGATCCTTAAAAAATTTAAAAATATTGTTAAAAACTTATAGACCACAGTCTGGAAATAAAAGAGAAATTAATACAAACCACAAACAGTTTCTTCCATATTTCTGACCATTCCCTTAAGACCTGTGTACATTCGGCTACAACTGGATCTATTTTTGATAAGTCTTTTATGTGTATGTAAGTTTTTGGAAATATTCCCACAGCTCGTGACTTTCGCGGACAGGTGCCTCGGAACCATTTTGGACATTCTTCTAAGATTTCTACTGAATCGCCAACATCTAAAGAAAGACCAAAACGCACGTCACCATGCCAATTGTGTATAGCTAAAAACAAAAGAAAAAAAAAAGAAAAATATTTTAAAAAAGTGTTTAAAATTTAGAACACAACAACTTAAATATTTTTAAAACTAATAGAATGTGAGAATTACTTCTTTTTCATAAATTATTTTAATTATATTAACCATTTTTTCGAATGTGCTTTTATGAGTTGAATTTAAATTTATAAAGCTTTTTACAATAGTCTAAATATTTCACAAATTGAATTCATAGAAGCACATTCGAAAATATGGTTAATTTGTATTATTAAATTACTAGATGACCCGTGCGAATATTTCGCACCGTAATTTTTATCAATGAAAATATTAGTTTTTCAATTTCTAATTATTTTTCGTCATTAGTGTTAGAAATAAGCTTTAAAATGAGATATCATTCATTAAATTTGATGCGGTGGTATGGGAGATATTTGCAACCGACAAAAAAAAGTGCTTTAGAAATAATATATATGATGATGATTCTTTAAAACTTTTAAATGTTCTATTCTCCCTAGAACTAAAATATAAATAGCAACAATTGAAGCACAGCCGCGAATACAGATTTAAGTTACAAAATAATTATTTTTCAGGAGAGCAAAAAAAAAACGTTTTTAACAGGCAAGATTATTAATTTTTTATTTTTTTTTTAATTATTAAAAATAATGATAATACAAATTTTTATGCAAAATATCAACAAATTTTTAATTGTACTTTATACTCTATGAGAAAAATAAAGTACGCGAAAATACTTTATTTCGCATGATTAGATTTATCTAGAATTCAAAATAGATTCAGGTTATATTAGTCAGGGTTTTATTAGTCATAAAATTATAATACTTATTGTACAAGTTTTTTTTTAGAAAAACTAAAGAACAACAAATTGATATTAGTCAGGGCCACTTTTTGATGTTTTTTTATATTGGCAGGACGATTTTTCGAAAAAAAAAATAACCAGACAGCACTATTCACTTGTTTGTTTTGTTTGAGTACAATAACTGCCTGTTTTTAAAACACAAGTGCAAAACTCTTTCAAATTACTGCCTGCTTTTAGATCACGAGCACAAAAGTGACTCGTTTAACTAACATTTAAAACAAAATTTCATGGTACATATTTATTGCCGGTAATTTATGTTGCAATAATTGTTAGTACATTTTCGTTGACAATTATTGCTACCGTTAAACGTCAAATTAGGTTGTCAATTGAAAACAGCAGCCAAAAAGATAAAAAAATAGAAGCAAATTGTGGGAGAAAGAAATTACATTTTTGGAATGGAAGCAAATTATTATTAGTAAAAGAATTAAATTAAAGAATTAATTAAACACTAAAATAAAATATCAAAAATTATTTTTATTAAAATATTTTTTTCTTATTCGATCTTTATTATTTAAATTTATATTATTTTTGTTTAAGTTTGAGTTCTTTTTTATAAAGAACGTTTTTCAACTTGTTTAGCCATTAATTTTTTTTGCCGTTTTTCTTTTAAAAGAATAATTTTTATTTTATTATTAAAATTTATAAAAGTAAAATTAACATTTTGAACAATTAAAACGCCTTGAGTTTAAATCACAACTTTTACAAATGTTGAAAATCGCTGTAAACCATGACGCTGAAACATCTTTCAAAATAAAGGAACAGTATTCCACTATTAAATTTATAAAATGGATCAACACAAACATCGCTGTTTCTTTCTGGTTGCAAGTATTTCAATAAAGGGATGCAGGCGGTAACAAATTTTTTTTAGAAATTTCAGAATTGACTATAAAGTTCATGGTCTAATGCTGAAGTAGAGAGGGTGTTTAGCCAAGTAAACATCATTAAAAGTAATTTGAGAAATAGGTTACATTAAGCAACCGCTAATTCGATTTTATCAATTAGGTAAATATTTTTACCATAACAATACAATATTTATACCACCACCACAATAGTGGAGAGGGTACTTTGCGTTTGTGCTGATGTCTGTAACACCTTAAAATATTGGTCCTAAGCCCACCTTTACGTATACTGATTAACTCAGAATCACTTTCTGAGTCGAACTAACGATGTTTGTCCGGCTGGCTAGCTGTCTATGTAAACCTTGTGCGCAAAGAACAGGTCGCAATTTAGAGATTATTTGATAAAATTTGGTACAAAGGTTCTAATGTGATGTAGGGTATCATAAAGTCGGGTTTAACCGACTATACTTTCTTGTTTTTTATTGTAGATCTGTACCCATGTTCTGTAACTATAGTGAGAACTTCTCGCGTCGAAAAGATGTGACACAAAATATTCCATCGTTTCTCGAAAAGTGAGAAAAAAGTGTGTCTGTAACTCATGTCGAAAACTATCAAAAGAGATTACGTCGTTACGTTATAAATGTCATAACATTGCACTCGAAGCCGATGTGACATTGCAGACATTGAAAACGCCAGTAACAAATAACGTTGACGGCGACCAAAATTTACTAAAATTGAAAATTTTTCAACGACGGCGGCGAAATTTGAACCGTCGGCTTTACCAAATAATGTAAAGTGCGACTTTAATGTTTGTTGTTTGCAAACGATTTAAAAACATTCGTATATTTTATATAAATGTTAAAAGCAAAATAATTAAACAATAAAAAAATGTGCCAAGAACAAAATATTATTATTATTATTCTTTGTATTTTGCATTTTTAAGTGTTTTTTGGTGTTACAAGTTTTTCTCGCCCCGTTTTTATACGTGAGTTTATTTGACAGTTCAAAGCGGAAACTTTTCGCACAAAAATGTTACAGACACACTTTTTCTGAAATTTGGCGAGTAATTTCCTTACGTGACAGCTAGTACTCGCCAAAAAAAGTTGCAGATACAGTTTAGTGAGAAAAACAGCTGTTTGTTTCAATTTATGGCATTTCTGTTTCATTTCACACATTTCAATCGAAAAGTTTACTGACGCGAGAGTTACAGAACATGGGCACTGGACTCAAAAGGTTGGGTAAATGTTGTCGTGATTATGATTTACCTTCAAACTATTTAAAACTTATGAAATTTTGAAACTAATGAGTGATTCCTATGAGATGAACAATAAGGCGGCATGAAATAGCCCCCCACGAAATAAGTCCCCAAAACGGAAATGAAATAACTCCCCAAAAAAATATATGAGAGGCAACAACAACGTTTTTTGGGGACTTATTTCATTTTTATATTGGGGAGTTATTTCTTATGAAATAAGTCCCCAAAAATCTGAAATGAAATAAGTCCCTAAAAATATTTTGGGGACTTTTTTCATTTTCAAATTTATTCCAAAATCGTCAAAAATGCAGATTATGTCGCGTTATAATACGTAAACAAAACTTGTTTTAATGAATGGTCAAGACCACTCATTCATTAAAAATAATACTTACTAGGTAGTTAGTTTGAGAAATAATTTTGCGGCAAGGAATAAAATAAATTATTTTTTTTTTTGCTGGATGCAATGAATCCAGGTCTCCCATTCAAAAGAGAGATAAAGCCTTTTGTTTTTTTTTTCATTCGAATGGGAGACAAAGCCATCATGGCCTTAGGACACATAAGTAATATTAGGAAATGGCTTTATCTCTCATTTCAGTTTTGAAGAACTTTTCCATTTTACATTAATTAATAATTTTCTTATTTTTATAATTAAGAGGTAATGATATTCCCTTTTACTAAAGTTAAGTATTGAAATCTGGCTTCGCATACTAAAGTTTTCTTGCTTGGCGGCCTGCGGCCGCGCTTAGGGGTTTTTTCCTATAGTAGGACGCGGCAGGTGGCTTCGCTGAATGAGTTTTTCTGCGTGCGTCACAAGAATAAAAAAATGTTTTTTAATGATAACTAAGGATTTTTCCTTTTACAGAATGTTTACACCATGCGTAACAATATTCTGGAAAAATATGGCTTTGCCTCTCATTTGGGAAAAAAATATTGCTATATCTCTCGCTTCGCAAAATTGAGCAATAAAGCCATCATGGCCTTACCTCCCATGGTAAAAAAGCACCCTCCCCCCCCTATTTTGAATTGATTGGATGTTTTGAATACTTTTTGGGGATTTATTTCATTTCAGGAAATGGGGACTTATTTCCAATGAAATAACTCCCCAATTTTTGGGAATTTATTTCATTTTGATTTCATTTCGTTTTAAAATTGGGGGTTTATTTCATATGAAATAAGACCCCAAAAATTGGGGAATTATTTCATAATTTTGTTGGGGACTTATTTCGTGGGGGACTATTTCATGCCGCCGAACAATAACGACATCGAATTTTTCGATGATTTAAATTTTTAATATTAATTTACGTTTATTCTTATTTAAAAAATTTATCTTAACTCACAATTTCATCGTAAACAACTTTAAAAGAATTATTTCTGTTTTGTTATTGAATTTTAATGTGTTTTTATTTAAAAAAGCTTTTAGCCATTTTTTAGCCCATTTTTAGCCATTTTTTGCCGTAAATTTAGCCATTTTTGGTCACCAAGTTTTGGCAACACTGCATAACAGCCAAGGAGTCGCCTTAAAAATTTCTCGAGACATACTTGTCCCTTATCACCACTTCTTAAGGCGGCTCCCATGCAAATATTGCGTTTTTTTGAAATTTTGAAATTAATTAAAATTTTTCGATTTTTGTGAATAAAATGAAAAGTTGTTAACAGATTTTAATCATTTATAGATTGTTTTGTTTGTTTTTTATATGACTGGAAAAATTAGAAGCATAGCTGTAATTTTTTATAGATTTTAAGCAAACAAAAATTTCGAAATGTTGCTAAAAATTACTTTTGTGTTATGTTTCCGAAACGACTGCGCATGTTAGAATAAAATTTAACGTTTAAAGGAAATTTTATTGCGGAATTTCGTTTTTTTTTTAGTAAGTTCAATAAACTGAACCGTTTTTGAACCGGTATTGGATTCAGCGTACCCGAATTAGATTAAAGCGCCAGTTGCCCGGCTTGTCTCAAAAAAAAGTGTCAAATTCTAGCACAGTGTAATTGTTTGATAAAACTTGCGAAAAGCAATAAAAAAAACTTTTTTAAATATAACAATAAAAAGAAATTAATTGTAATTTATATTTATACTGTGTACTTTTTTTCTTAACCTTTAATTATCAATGTACTTTAATTGCAACAAAAAAAGTTGGGAACCCTAGTTATACACCAAAATGCTTGGTTTTTAGAGTAGATTAAGAAAATCGATGTTCATGAAGGAATTTAGAAAAAATTTAGAAAAAAAATTAAAAGTGACGGTCTAGTAGACATCAATGTGTAGTAGAATATTCAAACGATTAACCGTTGTACGATTTATCAATTAATTTTGGACGATTAACTGTTCGAATAATTTAAAATTGCTTAGTTTCGACTAACGAATAATTCGAATAATTTATGTCGATTAATCGCAAATTGGTTTTTTTCACAGTATTAGTTTGTTTCTTTAATTTAAAAAAAAAAACAAGTATCTACGTTTCAAACATTATTATTTTTTAACTCAGAAACGTTTTCTTCGAGTAACAATTTTTTAAAATATAGTGTAGTAAATGGGACCTACCACTTTTATGAGGGCTTGTTGGAGTGGGTCAATTGACACTTAAGGCTAGATTACACTATTATACTTTGTATTAATACATGTCAAAAACTCAAGTAATATGACAAAGTGTGAAAGTGTGAATGCAATGTGTCACGAAAATGACAAGTATTATGAAAAAAGTTTGACATCCCATACGACTTCATCGTTTTTTGAAAAATTTCTAAACAATAATACTTTTCATTGGATCAGGGTTGCATTTTATTTCATGTGTTAGTGTTTATACTTTGTGTGATGGTGTGAACACAAACTGTTATTTTACATAAGATTTTTTGACAGTCGCATCAAAACTCATTAGATTTCTATCTCACAAAGTATTATGGAATACGTAAGACTTGTAAGATAGTGTAATCTAGGCTTTAACAGCCAATGTTTGACAAGTCACACATCTATTCTCAATGGCCGTGTTTAGTGTTAGTTACTACAATTTAGTAGTATTAAAAAACAATAAAACGAACTAAGAACAAAATTTTAGAAAGTCCCAAAAAACCTTTTGTTGTTCATATACCAGTTAAATGAATGGTTCTCCTTTCACTGGTCATGAGTTATTTCTTTCTTAAGTTATTTTATTTTCATAAATCCCAGGACCAGTCTGTTGGGACAATTATCACAAATTTCCCGCAGGGATACTATTGGAACATAAAAGACCTCTAATTAAGTATTTTACTATCAAATTGCAAAAGCTCATTTAAATAAACATATGGAAATATAGTTCATATTGCATTTTTTCTAACAAATCAATTAATTATGTCCAAACGAACATTCCGTAATCGTATTAAATAAATAAAATGCGGATATTCTTTTGAAAAGTATGTAATAAAAATATAAAACACTCAATGTCAAGATCAAAAATTAGTAAATGCGGATCACTTTTACAAATTCCTCCTACACAATCTTTTTTTCATTGATTTTAATTAGGTAAGTAACGAATACCGATATGTCAGCGATATTTAAGGTTTGCCGATTAAATACCGGCGATATTTTACTGTCGATACGACAATAATATTCCACGCCCACCTTTTTAAAGAGGTGTGTATTGATAACCCAGCTACCAAATTTGGAGAATTTTTCTCTTACCGTTCTTAAGATATACATATATGTATATCTCTATTTTGTGCCACTCCCACTTCTGCATTTCCATCCACATTTTGTCGGATGTTGTCTATTGATTTAAGAAAAATTGATGTGTCTAAAAGCGGACTAAGTTTTCAAATGATTTCTGAGAGACTTTTTTCCACTGCTTCAAAAGTTCAGAATACTTCGTTTTTTAAACAAAAATCTTACATATTACATAATATAAATTTTAAATACATATTAATTATCTCTTACACTGTTATTTTGCATAATAAAATAATTACTTACTTAAATTTTGTTAATTTTAACTTGAATTAAAAATTCAATAAGCGTATCGGTATCGGAATCTTATTTTGAGTATCGGTAACGTATTTGAATATATCGTCGTCTAGTCTGCAAGTAGTGCTTTGTGTTTTTTAACAGGTTTTCAGGAGAGCGAAATAACTGATTTATGTTATCCTTTTGTTGAAATCATATGCCAAAATAATTCAAGGTCTCATTTTCTAAAATACTGCCTTAAAAAAAAATTGGGATATAAAATCCATAGCACCTTTTGAAGGAGCCTTTTTTTTATAATATGTTCATACCAGTTTGAACACTGTTACAGAGCGGTGCGTGATTTTTAAGAAAAACACACATGGCACCTTTTGAAGGAACCTTTTTTCAAAATATGTTCATACCAGTTTAAACATGGTTACAGAGCGGCTCGTGATTTTTAAGGACAACACACATTACACCTTTTAAAGGAGCCTTTTTTCAAAATATGTTCATACCAGTTTGAACATGGTTATAGAGCGGTGCGTGACTTTTAAGAACAGCACACATAACACCTTTTGAAGGAGCATTTTTTCAAAATATGTTCATACCAGTTTGAACATGGTTACAGAGCGGCTCGTGATTTTTAAGGAAAACACACATGGCACCTTTTGAAGGAACCTTTTTTCAAAATATGTTCATACCAGTTTGAACAGAACACTTTTTGCTCATAAAATAAAGCTTAGTTTTAAGTTTTTTTTAATTGCAAATACGATAAAACCAAGCAAAATTGATAGTACAATATGTAAATTAATTTACCTTTTTTTTTAAATATAACAGAAATAAAGAAAATGAACAATGAAAAAAAAATATTAGATTTTTAGTGGCAAAGAATGTCATAAAAGGAGTGAGTGGTAGTTTTTGTGCATATACTGCTTTAATGTTTGGGAGCTTTTATATATCAACTCATCGATTTAAAGTCGAGATTGATACAAGTTTCTAGGCTCAATTATTTTACGAGCCTTAGTTAACTTTTTTGAACTCATCTAAGATGTTGCTGACTTTTGCATCCTCAGGCCGAATTGAAATAAAATTTCCAGGAATGTGTTCGTAATCCTTAAAGAGTTGACTTTATATGGGTGTGTTGGTCTAGCCTGCCTCATGCACACAGAAAAAAAATACCCATGTAAAATTAACATGGAAAAATGTTGATTGAGAATCATGTTAAATTTCAGCAAAAGTATGCCCTTTACTTAAATTTATCATTATTTCATATTAATTTTAAATTAAAAATATTAAAATAACCTTAAATTACGTTTATTTAATATTATTCACTGTTAAAAAAATAAAAATAAAAAAATATTAAAATATAAATAAATCTGGATTCAATATTGAACCCATAAAAACCTGTTTTATATTAAAATCAAAAGTGTATCTTGTTAAATTAACATGCATACATACTTAAGTATGTACATTTTTTATTTTCATTTTTAAAATATGTTATAAAAAGAAGACAATTCCCGTATTCTTTTAATTAAAATTGTTTAGTTAAATAGTACATCAAGTTTTCAAAGTAGAATGATGACCATATCGGGCGATTCTGCTGATGCTTCTGTTAACAAAGGAGAATACAAAATAAGTGAAACATGTGTTACAGGGTAAGTGTTTTGAATTATTCTTACATAAATGCAAATGTTGTCTCTGAAGCTTCTTCACACTGTTAAAATACACTCAAACCCATTTGATTCTACATGAAATTCACGTTGTTTCAACTTGAAATAACTTTCATTCAACGTGATTCCGATTGTTATTTCAATATAAATTACATTTTGCTCTAACTTTACTGCAATGTTAAATTAACATGAATTATAGTTATTTCAAAAGAAAAAATGTTGTTCGCAGTTATTGTAAAATCAGGTTGAATTAACATGAAAAACGTATGAAGCAAAATCACCACCGAAAAATGTTATCTCAACCTTGTTTTCGACGTTTTTAACTTGATTTTTTTTCTGTGTGTGCGACTTACATAATCAAGTGGAGAGTACATTGGAGCTGTAGAGTACCAGTTTGAGCACATAACACTTTTCGTTTATAGAAGAAAGCATAGTATTAGGTTTTTAATAAATAAACAAAAAATTACTTTCAACACATAGCACTTGTTGCAGAAATATTTTGTGTATAACTCCTAAGCCCATTAAGGTATTGCCAAACCGCTTAGTAGATGTATGTTTGACCAATAGAGATTCGCAATGGGGCAATAAAAAAAAAATTATCAAAATATCACATAGCATTTCTTGCAGGTTAGACGACGATATTCTTGTTTTGGTTAAACAATAAATATTTAATTTTTAATAGCACTTATACTTCTTTAACTTGATTAAATTAATACGGGTTTCTTATTGAAGGAGGAAGAAAAATGCTTTAAAGTACACAACATTTGAAGTATGGTAATAAACTGTGAGTTAAAGTGAAGGGTTTTGAGATTATCAATAAGAGAGCCAGTATTAACACACTGTTCAATAGTTGCTGCTTTTGTTTATTTGTTCTTTTTGAGAGCAAAAAACAAAAGGAATCAGCACATGGTTTTGGCACAAGGTATATAAAACAATAGACTATTATGTGGAGAAGAAAAGAAGATAAAATATTCGAAGTTGCAAGCAAATTTTATATGTACATACACCAATCGATTGTGGTGTGTAAGCATATTTAGAGGCAAAATAATAAATTCATATCACATAATGCAACAGTTGATTCGAGGATAGTTGATCAAGTTATTTAGGATTAATTAATTGAAAAGTCTTACAGGTATGTGATGGAAATCGATCTTAAAAACGAAACGATTTGAAACCGAAAATATCATTTTCAGTATCTTTTAAAATGAATTTTAAATACCTACATATTCCTTTTGTTTTCAGTCTTTACTCTTTGAAATGTTACGTTAACTGAAGTGTATTCTGAACGAAAATTGAAGACTATAATTCAGAAATGGATTTTACAATCCCTCGAAATTCATCACACCTTTTAAAAACGTTCGTTTTGAAATCGTTCGATTTTCTTCACATACCTGTTAGTTTTTGAAAAATGTTATTGAATGAATTGTAGGTAAATGCGAGTTCATTTAGTTGCCATTAGGCTCACAGTGATATTCATAAACATTTAAAAAAGATTTTAAATTAATTAAAAAATTGATGCGATCTTTTAGTGAAACGTTTTTGAGACATGCATACCTAGACTTCTCTGAATACGTACTTATTAGCCATGGCCATCACAGCGACAATATCATAGCAATTCCTCTTCTTCTATTTTGTCTACGAAACGTCCATTCAGACTTTTGTCTTATCTACTGAGAGCAAACAGCAAAGTTATTAGAAACTTCATTAGGTTTTTGCACTGTCCAAAAAAAATCGTTTTTTCTAGAAGTTGTAATCAAAGACAACCCATTCAATCCATCACAAGGACCACACAGCGACTCAAATTTAAAAAATTATATTAAAATGCCTTGATCAAACCTATAGTGTCTGCACAAATCTTGATGGTTATTTTATTTCTTTTTAGGACCATTACTCAGGGGTTGACCGCTACTAATGCATTACATTTGTTGGAACTACGAAAAAAGATTACAGGAAGGAGGTTTAAAGTGAGAGGGAAGACTTCAGCAGGAACGTTATTTCAGTCCGGCCAAAAAATCGATTTTTTCCTATAATGCGTTGCACGATTCACCGGCCACGCCCATTGTTAAATTTGGCAATGCAATACAAATTTAATTCGCCGCAATTTTAGCTTTTAATGTCATCGCTAAAATTTTTAAATTTTGTATTTTCTAAGGCATTTAAGCGATCGAAATTAAGCTTTAGCTAAGCGAATTACAGAATACGGCTGCAGAACACATCCCATTGTAGTAACGATAAAATAGGCAAAAACAACCCACATTACAGTGGTGCTCAAAGGAGTCAAAAGAACAAGATACCCTACTGTCACCAATGAAAACCTTTGCCCTCTCCTGCATACGCTCGAGAAGCTTAAAAATAGACTTTGAAGCAGCGGTCCACACATGAGAGTTGTATTCTATACGCGGTCGGATATAGTTGGTATAAATAGTAAGGATGGAGTGAAGGCACTTTAATGCTTCTTTCGACACTTTGAATATATCGCCCCTTTATTGCAACATAGTCATATCTCAAAAAAAATCAAACTTGGCAAAATGCGATTTAAGTTAAAATGTACCTTTATATACAGATTAAATAAAATATATTTTAATTAGTATTGTGGTTATTTTGTTGAACTATTTATGGTCTTTAATCCAAATTTTTAATATTTTTAATTAGGCTTAAGTTCATGAAATTTAATTTTCATTAAATTATTTTTATGAAGAAAGGAATTTTACAACATGAAAATCAATTAAAATTGTAATTGATAATCTTTCATTCCTGACGTGGCTCGGGCTCGAACTCTGGCCGGCAGGTTACCATGACATGTTTCGATCGCAACCACTCGATCTCCTCAGATGGATTTGCCGTCTTACACTCGCAGCCATCGACGACTGCTGCCGTCAATAGTCAAACATCAATCCTTAAACCAAATTGTATTTAAACATTTGGTAGATCGAAATTTGCTTTTCTGAATGATTATCCATTTTAATCGATTTTACATGTTTTTTCCTTACTTCTGTTTTTTCGTACTTTTGTCAAGAATTTTTCCTGAAGTCCAAGTACATTTTTTTGTTTTTTCATTTTGTCTTTCTCTTTTCTGTTGACCTTTTTCAGCACAACTTGAAGGACAAATGTATACATAGAGCTCGTGCCTTAGCTTTAACAATAATTAGTATTGTGGTTATTTTGTTGAACTATTTATGGTCTTTAATCCAAATTTTTAATATTTTTAATTAGGCTTAAGTTCATGAAATTTAATTTTCATTAAATTATTTTTATGAAGAAAGGAATTTTACAACATGAAAATCAATTAAAATTGTAATTGATAATCTTTCATTCCTGACGTGGCTCGGGCTCGAACCCTGGCCGGCAGGTTACCATGACATGTTTCGATCGCAACCACTCGATCTCCTCAGATGGATTTGCCGTCTTACACTCGCAGCCATCGACGACTGCTGACGTCAATAGTCAAACATCAATCCTTAAACCAAATTGTATTTAAACATTTGGTAGATCGAAATTTGCTTTTCTGAATGATTATCCATTTTAATCGATTTTACATGTTTTTTCCTTACTTCTGTTTTTTCGTACTTTTGTCAAGAATTTTTCCTGAAGTCCAAGTACATTTTTTTGTTTTTTCATTTTGTCTTTCTCTTTTCTGTTGACCTTTTTCAGCACAACTTGAAGGACAAATGTATACATAGAGCTCGTGCCTTAGCTTTAACAATAATTAGTATTGTGGTTATTTTGTTGAACTATTTATGGTCTTTAATCCAAATTTTTAATATTTTTAATTAGGCTTAAGTTCATGAAATTTAATTTTCATTAAATTATTTTTATGAAGAAAGGAATTTTACAACATGAAAATCAATTAAAATTGTAATTGATAATCTTTCATTCCTGACGTGGCTCGGGCTCGAACCCTGGCCGGCAGGTTACCATGACATGTTTCGATCGCAACCACTCGATCTCCTCAGATGGATTTGCCGTCTTACACTCGCAGCCATCGACGACTGCTGACGTCAATAGTCAAACATCAATCCTTAAACCAAATTGTATTTAAACATTTGGTAGATCGAAATTTGCTTTTCTGAATGATTATCCATTTTAATCGATTTTACATGTTTTTTCCTTACTTCTGTTTTTTCGTACTTTTGTCAAGAATTTTTCCTGAAGTCCAAGTACATTTTTTTGTTTTTTCATTTTGTCTTTCTCTTTTCTGTTGACCTTTTTCAGCACAACTTGAAGGACAAATGTATACATAGAGCTCGTGCCTTAGCTTTAACAATAATTAGTATTGTGGTTATTTTGTTGAACTATTTATGGTCTTTGATCCAAATTTTTAATATTTTTAATTAGGCTTAAGTTCATGAAATTTAATTTTCATTAAATTATTTTTATGAAGAAAGGAATTTTACAACATGAAAATCAATTAAAATTGTAATTGATAATCTTTCATTCCTGACGTGGCTCGGGCTCGAACCCTGGCCGGCAGGTTACCATGACATGTTTCGATCGCAACCACTCGATCTCCTCAGATGGATTTGCCGTCTTACACTCGCAGCCATCGACGACTGCTGACGTCAATAGTCAAACATCAATCCTTAAACCAAATTGTATTTAAACATTTGGTAGATCGAAATTTGCTTTTCTGAATGATTATCCATTTTAATCGATTTTACATGTTTTTTCCTTACTTCTGTTTTTTCGTACTTTTGTCAAGAATTTTTCCTGAAGTCCAAGTACATTTTTTTGTTTTTTCATTTTGTCTTTCTCTTTTCTGTTGACCTTTTTCAGCACAACTTGAAGGACAAATGTATACATAGAGCTCGATCTACCAAATGTTTAAATACAATTTGGTTTAAGGATTGATGTTTGACTATTGACGTCAGCAGTCGTCGATGGCTGCGAGTGTAAGACGGCAAATCCATCTGAGGAGATCGAGTGGTTGCGATCGAAACATGTCATGGTAACCTGCCGGCCAGGGTTCGAGCCCGAGCCACGTCAGGAATGAAAGATTATCAATTACAATTTTAATTGATTTTCATGTTGTAAAATTCCTTTCTTCATAAAAATAATTTAATGAAAATTAAATTTCATGAACTTAAGCCTAATTAAAAATATTAAAAATTTGGATTAAAGACCATAAATAGTTCAACAAAATAACCACAATACTAATTATTGTTAAAGCTAAGGCACGAGCTCTATGTATACATTTGTCCTTCAAGTTGTGCTGAAAAAGGTCAACAGAAAAGAGAAAGACAAAATGAAAAAACAAAAAAATGTACTTGGACTTCAGGAAAAATTCTTGACAAAAGTACGAAAAAACAGAAGTAAGGAAAAAACATGTAAAATCGATTAAAATGGATAATCATTCAGAAAAGCAAATTTCGATCTACCAAATGTTTAAATACAATTTGGTTTAAGGATTGATGTTTCACTATTGACGTCAGCAGTCGTCGATGGCTGCGAGTGTAAGACGGCAAATCCATCTGAGGAGATCGAGTGGTTGCGATCGAAACATGTCATGGTAACCTGCCGGCCAGGGTTCGAGCCCGAGCCACGTCAGGAATGAAAGATTATCAATTACAATTTTAATTGATTTTCATGTTGTAAAATTCCTTTCTTCATAAAAATAATTTAATGAAAATTAAATTTCATGAACTTAAGCCTAATTAAAAATATTAAAAATTTGGATTAAAGACCATAAATAGTTCAACAAAATAACCACAATACTAATTATTGTTAAAGCTAAGGCACGAGCTCTATGTATACATTTGTCCTTCAAGTTGTGCTGAAAAAGGTCAACAGAAAAGAGAAAGACAAAATGAAAAAACAAAAAAATGTACTTGGACTTCAGGAAAAATTCTTGACAAAAGTACGAAAAAACAGAAGTAAGGAAAAAACATGTAAAATCGATTAAAATGGATAATCATTCAGAAAAGCAAATTTCGATCTACCAAATGTTTAAATACAATTTGGTTTAAGGATTGATGTTTGACTATTGACGTCAGCAGTCGTCGATGGCTGCGAGTGTAAGACGGCAAATCCATCTGAGGAGATCGAGTGGTTGCGATCGAAACATGTCATGGTAACCTGCCGGCCAGGGTTCGAGCCCGAGCCACGTCAGGAATGAAAGATTATCAATTACAATTTTAATTGATTTTCATGTTGTAAAATTCCTTTCTTCATAAAAATAATTTAATGAAAATTAAATTTCATGAACTTAAGCCTAATTAAAAATATTAAAAATTTGGATTAAAGACCATAAATAGTTCAACAAAATAACCACAATACTAATTATTGTTAAAGCTAAGGCACGAGCTCTATGTATACATTTGTCCTTCAAGTTGTGCTGAAAAAGGTCAACAGAAAAGAGAAAGACAAAATGAAAAAACAAAAAAATGTACTTGGACTTCAGGAAAAATTCTTGACAAAAGTACGAAAAAACAGAAGTAAGGAAAAAACATGTAAAATCGATTAAAATGGATAATCATTCAGAAAAGCAAATTTCGATCTACCAAATGTTTAAATACAATTTGGTTTAAGGATTGATGTTTGACTATTGACGTCAGCAGTCGTCGATGGCTGCGAGTGTAAGACGGCAAATCCATCTGAGGAGATCGAGTGGTTGCGATCGAAACATGTCATGGTAACCTGCCGGCCAGGGTTCGAGCCCGAGCCACGTCAGGAATGAAAGATTATCAATTACAATTTTAATTGATTTTCATGTTGTAAAATTCCTTTCTTCATAAAAATAATTTAATGAAAATTAAATTTCATGAACTTAAGCCTAATTAAAAATATTAAAAATTTGGATTAAAGACCATAAATAGTTCAACAAAATAACCACAATACTAATTATTGTTAAAGCTAAGGCACGAGCTCTATGTATACATTTGTCCTTCAAGTTGTGCTGAAAAAGGTCAACAGAAAAGAGAAAGACAAAATGAAAAAACAAAAAAATGTACTTGGACTTCAGGAAAAATTCTTGACAAAAGTACGAAAAAACAGAAGTAAGGAAAAAACATGTAAAATCGATTAAAATGGATAATCATTCAGAAAAGCAAATTTCGATCTACCAAATGTTTAAATACAATTTGGTTTAAGGATTGATGTTTGACTATTGACGTCAGCAGTCGTCGATGGCTGCGAGTGTAAGACGGCAAATCCATCTGAGGAGATCGAGTGGTTGCGATCGAAACATGTCATGGTAACCTGCCGGCCAGGGTTCGAGCCCGAGCCACGTCAGGAATGAAAGATTATCAATTACAATTTTAATTGATTTTCATGTTGTAAAATTCCTTTCTTCATAAAAATAATTTAATGAAAATTAAATTTCATGAACTTAAGCCTAATTAAAAATATTAAAAATTTGGATTAAAAATATATTTTGCTATAACTTCAGTTCAGCTATAATGCTTTTTTTGTTTTTTACATTAAGAAGATATAAAGGAACACGTTTGCTTAAGTAACTTGAAATTTTAAATGATGTCTCCATCGGACATCATATTGTTTCTTCATGCACAGAGCATCAAGAGATTCTGATTTTTTAATAATTATACAGATAAGGCACCTTGATCCGTAGCGCGTAGGACGTAGGACGACCCCATTCCGAGACTATGTCAAGGTCTCGGCCAAGCGTATCATTCATATTATGCCTCATAGCACCGAAAGTGGATCCGCTTGGTCTGCAATCAAATGAGAACGAATGGCAAAAGTTGCTGTCATTTGCAAAAACGTAGATAACGTTGGAAGTTTGATATAGGAGGTCATTTAGAAAAATAAGAAATATAGCAGGATGAATCCTTGCGGCACCCCCGAATGAATCTTATATGAGTGTAAATTTGGAAACAGATACTTCATGGCGTATGTATTCGCCTGAAAGACTGTTCCGATGCAGGCTGCACGGCGTACAATGGATATCTTGAAAGAATATGTCTTAATCTGTGCTCGCAACAGTTTCGAGCTATCTGCAAATATCGAAATCTCATTTGCATCGGCTCTAGACTCTTTTTCATAAGAGAAACGTTTGATCGCCGTTGTACCAAGACTTTGATGTTTTAACATTTTAAGATGGTGCTTAAGGCTACTTTACACAATCCCATAAGCCTTACGTATGTTAAGGATAATACAACCCTGTCGTGATAACTTTTTATTGTTTTTAAAAATTCTTTCAAGCGATAATTAGATCAGTTAAGCATTTAAAGGAATTCTTGATTTGCTAAGTTCTTTCGAATCACTAAAGACGGTGATTCACTAACTTTCCTATTCAGATTTGTCACAAAAATCGAGTGTGCTCATAAAGTATGATAAAGTATGACCTAAAAATTTAATAAGTGACAGATTTGTTTGCAAATGCTTATGAAAAGTTTCATAAAATTATAGACTCTTTGCGATCAGAGTTGCATTTGCTCGTAAAGTAGCTTAGTCATATGGTTTTCGATCTTTATTATAGAGTTGTGTCGTGCCGGAACGACCTAGTTCCATTGAACGATTCCCTAAAAGGAACGGTGCGAACTTTTCTAAAAGTTCATTTTTTGTCGTTCCTCGTTCCGTAATTGCAATCCGTTGGATGATCACACGTATTTTTGTAGGTTTATTTTTTGTGTATTGATCAATGTGACCGACTTTTGTGTATTTTTGTCCTGACACATAAATAAATAATTTCTAATTAAATCAATTACTAATGTGATCCAAAGCAATATATTTTAGCAATATACCACTCATTATTATTTGTTATTTTTTTTTTTACAAACATTTTAAAAACAAGTAAGAAAGTATAGTCGGTCCAGCCCGACCATATGATACCCTACACCACAGTATTTAAAAACATATCATGCTTATATGTCCATATAAATATGGATTTATCTATCTATATTAACTTCATTAAAATCGGTTTGAAAGTTTGTGAGAGGCAGAAATTGCCCCCTACCTCCCCTTGTGGTCCCATTTTTAAAAAAAACTGTGTAGCGTATGTGTCCATATAGATATGGATCTATTTATGGTTTAAATTTCATTAAAATCGGTTTAAGAGGCAAAAATTGCCCCTATCTCCTCCTCGTGGTCCTATTTTTTAAAAAATGCATCCCTTTTGTGACCATAAAGATATGGTTCTATCTATGTTTTAAATTTCATTAAAATCGGTCAAACAATAACAAATAGTTGATTGTTGAGGTTTTAACAAACGACAGGGAAGTTTGTTCGTTCCTTGTTTATTCATTGTTCTAAGTAAAAACCGGAACGATGAACGAAAGGAACGGCCTAGTTCCTTTGATCTTTCGGATCGGTCGGAACGATTCCATAAAAGGAACGGTTTTGCCCAACTCTACTTTATTATATGATAGTGTGGCATTGACAACAGATTTTACAGATAGGATAGTGAATTCCGGCCTTTAGTCATAGTGTGGTTTTTGAAGTAGTACATTTTTTAAGAGTTTCTGGCAAATTAGAATATGGGCTTGTCGAGCCAATTACTTAGCATGAAAGATGTACCTAAATATATCTTCTTTTTTATTATCAATCACCAGAAAATTGCCTCACAATAGAGCTCCGATAACGGAGCATTTAAACGTGAGTCGCGAAAATTTTGCCAGATATGTCAATAAAGTTCCTAGAACAGGAAAGATTTTTTTCGCAAGGCCCTAAAATATAGTACTTTTTGTTTTTTATGTATAGTGCCGCCATTTAAAGTTCGATCTCAACATACCGTTTATCATTGTAAAGCCAATGTCAAGTTATAAAGAATGATATGCGATATATATAAAAAACTATTAGCGCTGTATTTTGGGGCATGGCAAAAAATTTCATTCTAGTGCATGATTGGTCCATTTTTATGTTTTGTATTGGGATCGACCTGGTTTAATGTAATATGCATGTGAAAAATAAAAAAGGGCTCATTTTTGAGGAGTGTCATAAAAATCAGTATATTAAAAGCTAGACAGACTAAGATTAAGAAGGTCTTTCTTTGCACGTGAACAAAATTGGACAACAGGACGCAAGGATCTGAAGAGGCACAAGAGGCGCCCAATATTTTATGTCGGATTTAAAAGTCAACAAAGGCAAAAATTAAGCCATAGTCAACCTATCAACAACGATGTGCGATATGATGAATTCGGAATGGCGAAGCTGTATATAAAAAACAAAAAGTGCTGCATTTAAGGTCGTGGCAAAAATTTAATTTACCTGTTTTAGAAACTTCATTGACATATATTTTATTCATTTTTGTATGGAGGCCGACCCGCTCTAATGTACATATATACTTATGTATGTATATTAGTGTGACCGCAAGTTATATGGGCAATTTTTTTTCGTATTTTCACTTGGCAAACCCCTTAGAATGATTCCAAATTAGAAAAAAAAAATATATGTAAAAAATTTTAGATTATTTGCATAGTTATTAGCCGTGCCTCGAGCCCACAAAATTTGCTAAAATGCTATTTTTCTCACTATGGGTCGCTTTAATTGTTGATAACTTCCGTAATATTAATTTTAGATAAAAACCTTATTTACAAATATTCTAGGGCTATATCTTATGATCAATGTTACTCTGTATTAGTTCTCTTTAACATGAATATTTAATCCAGAAAAAACCAAATTAAAAAATAACACCGAAATTTTCACATATCTTCGCATTCTTTGCCTGGTGATTACACTACGTGACAAGTTTTCAATAAAGTCGTGACCAAATGATTCTGACAGCTAATCTTTATGTAAAAGATTGGTACATTTTTGTACCAATCTTTGTCCGTTCAAAATTGTTGAAGATATTTGCATTTTAGTCACATCATCTTTTTTAAAAACACAAATAACGGTTATTTTGGAATATCTCAAAAACTGTTATACTTTTGACAATTCTGACTTCATATTCGGATTCAGGGGAAAGTTTTACATAAAGATTAGCTGTCAGAACCATTTGGTCACGACTTTATTGTAAATTTGTCACGTAGTGTAATCACCAGGCAAAAAATGCGAAGATATGTGAAAATTTCATTGTTATTTTTTTTAATTTGGGTTTTTCTGGATTAAATATTCATGTTAAAGAAAACTAATACAGCGCAACATTGTTCATAAGATATAGCCCTAGATAATTTGTTAATAATATTTTTTTCTCTAAAATAAATATTACGGAAGTTATCAACAATTAAAGCGACCCATAGTAAGAAAAATAGCATTTTAGCAAACTTTGTGGGCTCAAGGCACGGCTAATAACTATGCAAACGATCTAAAATTTTATATATATATATTTTTTTCTAATTTGGAATCATTCTAAGGGGTTTGCCAAGTGAAAATACGAAAAAAATAACGGCCACCCTAATGTATATACATACATACATAAAGCAAGCAGTGCACACTTATACGGTTTGAAAACACTACACCCAGTGGTACAGTGTGCTAGTCCTGTACGTGTATATTCGCTAGCCCTTTAAGAACTACCGCTAGTCCCACCACAATCTACCTCACATGCTTTCGAGTGGCGAATTTAACATGGTGATGTCATTGGAGGTGACAATTGACCCATCTCTGCATAACCTCTACCTACCATAAGGGTTAGCTACTTATATCTACAAAACGTGATAGCAAAAGCAAGCGATTTTGTTGTTGTTCCAGTAACGGAATCTATTTCAGATACACATTTTTTGAGTATTGGATTAATGCATTAATCCAATACTATTTCTAGCGATAAACTCTACCTTTAAAAGAACTTTTTTTTTGTTTCTTTGTGTAACAATACTTTGAAAACCATGCCTCCAGCCCGCATAAACAAAAAGTTGTTCTTCACTTTTGCAACAGTCTACGTACAAGCATGTTCATTGGAATTTAAAAGCACACTGCAGTAGCAGTGGAAGTAGCAGCTGTAGTGTTACGGCATGCAATTTAATTCAAGTGTAGTGAAGCATATAAACGATTGCAAAGCAGTAAAATACTGCTTTAACAATGCCACAGAATAAAGCAAGATACTACTGACTGATTATGAATCTTCATAGATGAGAAGGAAAACACATCATCTAAGAAGATATAACAATGAAAAAGGAGAAAGAAAAGATCTGGAAGAAGAGGAATACAGTGTCACAATGAATAATAATACATGTGCAAAATGCACTTGTGCTTATGTAAAGTGATAAAAAATATCATACAATAATAAAAATGCAAAAAACAAAATAGTAAAATGAATATATAAAGTAAAGAGTAAAATAAGAATAAGTTTCCTGTTTTAAAAACTCAACTTGCAGTTAAGTAATAAAATGTTTGTAAATGGAAAGAAAAACAAAAAAGAAAATAAAACTAACAAGAATCAGAATGCCGTGCCATGCCAAGATAATTCTACAAATACAAACAGTATTGACAGAATAAAACATAGAAAAAAAAATCCAAAAAGTTTTCCAGACAGTCGGTGCCGTAGTGTCGTTTGGATTTAAAAATATATGGGCCTGACGTAATGTGTTACTCTTCCACATTACGTAGATGTTCGTCTACATATAAGAACATTGTGTTGTGCATCATACAAACAGAGCACGTTCAAACGACATTGACTTATGTGTCAGCAACTAATACCTAAGGGATGGATGCTACTACATTCCTTTTTTTGGAACACAGATTTACTCACAAGCCAAGCACCACGTTTCTTTAAAAAACATGACGGAATTGCTTTTATTACTTCTCTTTTTCTTAAACGTTTTGTTTCAATTTATACAAATTTAAATGTGAATTACGATTTTATGAAAAGGATGCATTTTTGGATTATGACAGTCTTAATCCTACTTTACTTTTAAACAATTAAAATGCGTTTTTTTTAGAAAGAAATAGGAGGAGGTAGGAGCGAAAGATAAACAGGATAAGTAAGAAACGGAACAATAAATGCAGCAAACAAATTTATGCATAATATTTCTGGTTTTAATATTAAACTCAATGAATTTAATTTATTTTTATAAGCAAAATGTATGCTCTATTTATTTTAATAGTTAAAAAAAATAATTCTTAATTTTTAATGTGTGTGAAGATAAATTCCAATTTAACTGGCAAAGGCGCAAACCATACCATGAGCAATGTTAAAAAATATGGTTTGCGCCTTTGCTAGTTAAATTCGAATTTATCTTCACACACATTAATTTTTAAGAAGTCAATAGAACACTGACCAAGTATTTGGGAAAAATTATGAACATATTTAATATGGTTGCCAGCAAAATCGCCCAAAGTAATCTATGAAAAATCGCACAAAAACTTTCCATACAAATTTGGGTGATTTTTCATAGGAATTATGAACCATTTTGTTGGTCTATTTTTCGTAATTATTCGGTAATAATTAACTTTAAACACAGGAACGAAACATTTTATGATATTTTTCGTTTTCCTATTTTGACAAATTTTTCAAAGAGATAGTAAAAAAACCGGCTTAAAGATCTAGTAAAACAACTTTTGTTTTTATTAATTGATATATATGTATGTATGTATTATTTATTAAAATCCCGAGTCCAAAAACCCGAATTTCCATTCCCAGCTTTTTTGCATAGCCTCTATGGTATTATCAGTTTCGATAACTAAAGCTTTGCCGGCCATTGGCCGGACTCAAGGGCTTTTTCCTATATGGTATAACTAAGACCGGCTTCGCTAACTAAAGCTTTTCTGCATAGCCTGCCTTCAACAAACACCGGATTCGCTTACTAAAGCTTCTTAACTCGATCTTGCTCCCGGTCGAAAATCGGCTATGCAGAAAAACTTTGCCTGATTTCTCTGCTGGAAACTTAACAGTCGTCATCCGTAATCGACCCATTAGCTAGCGAGGATAAAAACTTTGGGCAGGTTCGAAGGCCGGCTATGCGGAAAAGCTTTAGTTGGGGAGTCCGGATTAGGAATTTCGGGATTTTGGATCAGGGATTTTAAGTTTCTGACATATGACCCCTACCCAAATAAGTTTGAAGATTTAAAACTACTTTGTAAGAATTATAAAAAAAAATATTCGTTTGGACGATTTTTCACATATTTCTTTATGCGATTTTGCTTTGGGTGGAATTGCTGGCAGGCAATAAATTAGAGTTTGCTTAAAACTGTAAAAATGTGAAACCACGGTTTCGGTTTTAAAAAGATTAAAACCGTAAAAACTACATAAATATATTTTTTTGTATGTAATACAATTTTTTTATTTGTTTCAATTCAGGTACTTTTATTTAAAAATAAACATTTGTTCTTCTTAGTACTTATTTTAAATTTAAAAAATTTTGAAATACGTTGCCATTGTTCCAGTCTTTTATGTTTAAAGTTTTTTATATGAAGTACGAGTATTATATATAATTTGCAATTTCCTTTAGTATAAATATATCATCGCAGGAATTAAAGAACGCTGTAACTGACAAAACATAAAATGTTCACCAGAGGCAAAAAACCTGTATGAAAGAAAGTAGAAAAAAAGTTCATATCACAAAAACTATACAACTTAGGGACATGATTTTAAAAATTAATTTTTATTTTTCTCGCTTGATATATTGGCTCTAAACATTTCCTCTCAAGTCTATTATTCCTGCTTACAGCAAACGATTTTTTTTTGCGTTAGTGAATTTTTTTCATCATACAAATATGAGACCGGGACCAATCGACGCAGTATTTTTTTCTGATAAAAAGTATGCAAAAAACGTATTTTCGATTTTTTGTCAGTTACAGCGTTCTTTAATTCCAGCGACGATATATTTGAAGTAAAAGTTTTTTAGGTCGGTTTTCGGTTTTTAGGCATTAAAACCGCGGTTTCGATTTCGGTTTAAACAGAACAGCAATCTCTACAATAATATATATTTACTTCGGTAAAAAGAGATGAAAATTAAAGGACTTTTTAACAAATAGAGTTTATCCAAAAAATAGTCTCCCAAACCACGGAAGTTGTGCGTATTGAGCCTAGAGCTAGGGAGATAATCACTGCAGTCTTTATTATTAGTGAGGAGATTTTGAAAAACATGCGACGAAAAAGGCATTAAAGATGATAGGTAAGGGGCTCACTTTTTGCTCTTACCTAAAAGAGAGTTTGTTTGATCTGCTTTTTTTATATTTTATTACTTTATTGTATTCTCTAAATAAAATTGATTTAAAAGAAACAAAAGTTCTTTATTCGGCTATGCCCCATCTTATATATCCTTAAACATTGTGCGATAAGAATATAAAGTTATATTAATACCGTTCTTAAGATATAAATATATCTAGTATTCTGTGACACGCCTACTTCTGTTGGATGTTGTCTATTGATAACCAACATGCTTGTGCCTAATTTGGAAACTTTGGTATACATAAATCTAAAATGTCTTTGTATAGAAAGTCTCACGCCCGGAGGGTGTGTATTGATAACCAAGCTGCTTTACCTAATTGGCCCTTGCCGTTCTCCAGATATAAATGGAACACCAACAAGGGATATATGGGACAAATTAGAATCAGTCGGGTTTTTTGCGCATACCTCAGCCATTTGTGGACCGATCAGGCTGAATTGCAATAGCAAAATTTCACGGAGCATGTGCGATATAAATATATGGAGTGCCCCGGTAGACTAGCTGGTAGAGAGCTTGTCTATCAGCGCCGGGGTTGCGGGTTCGATTGCCGCCAGAGACTCTGGTTTCTTTCCTGCAGACAAGCGTAGAGCTTCGCGGGATTAGCGTAGGGAATTAAAAAAATATACTTACCAAGTCCCCTGCATATCTAAGGTCTTCGGAAACTCCAATTGCAGACAGACGGACATCATTAAATCAACTTCGCTCCTCATAAGGACCCAGAATATTTATACTCTATAGGGTCTAAAGGTCCAAATACACTTGTCAAATGCTTGTCCAGCCGGCGAATTCATCGTGTACGTGTGCTTGACGTAATATTCGCCGTCATATCTAAATTATTTGATTTTCCATCCAGCATCGTCGGTGTGACACATACAAACATATTTTCACTAATACTACCACAATGCTTGATGAGTATTTTGATCAATGTATTTGGGCCTTAATATTAATATTGTAGAAATTACAAACGGAATAACGAACTTGTATACAAATACCATTTTACCTTCATGAAGGGTATAAAAAAGTTAAAGAAAACAATTTAATGAATGAATTAAAAGAAAAAATGTTATTAATATATTTTCAAAATTTCTTAAATTCGTAAATTTTTTTAAGAATTTCTTCAACTCTTTGGTAAATTCTTTAAAGTTTAAAAAAATGTTTTTTTGACAAAAAGTACGTAAGAAAGAACATGTAAATCAACTTAAATAGATAATTATTCAAAACACAAATTTCGATCTACCAAGGTTAAAATACTATTTGGTTTAAATATTGATGTTTGACTATTGACTGTCAACCGTCTTCAGTGGCGGTAAGTGTTAAACGGCAACCCCTCTGAAGAGATTGTGTGGTTATAATTGAAACATGTTAGGGCAACCTGTCCGTGAAAAACTGGGTTCGATTCCCAGTTCAGTCAAGAAAGAAAAATTATCAATAAATTTTAATTCATTTTATGTTGTAAAATTTCCTTCTTCATAAAAATATTTTAATGAAAATAAAATTTGACAAACTTAAGCCTGAATAAAAAATATTAAAATTTGGTTTAAAACCCATAAACAGTTCAATTAAATAACCACAATACTAATTATTATTGAAAAATGTATTTTAAATACATTTTAACTTTCTGCTAATTATTAATTATTCCTTTATTATTCTTACTTTAATCCCTGAAGGTTTTTTTCTATGTAAAAACCCCTCCTAGTTTCTAAAATAAGGAAATTTTTTTAAGGGTGAGGGATAACTCATTATAGTGTTTAATATGCAAACAGCATGAAAAACTAGAAAATAATATATAAAATTTAATTTAACTAATTGTAGAAGCGTTAGTTGCAGTCTCACTTACATGGTTAACATCTCTTAGGTACAAACGATAATCTAAAAACAACAAACTAGTATGGCCGAGCAAAAAAATATATTGTCTTAATTCAGAAAGGAACTTAAGGCATATTGTGTATATTTTACTTGTATATGAACACATACATTTACTTACAATGTACTTACTAAAAAAAATGAATTAAAATTTAAAAAACAAAAAAAAAAATATAAAGCATTTAATTTAACTTAATGGATAAAAGCTTTTTACATTTATATTTGCACGAGGTTGGTTTGAGAAAAACCATTTCACAAATATACAGAAAGCAAAAATAAGTCACCGCTTGGCAAAAAATTATCTCTTATTGCATGTTGACACTCGACTATAGTTAAGGCCAGCTTTGTCATTTTAGGATTTTCACTGCTAGATTAAGCATTGGCTTTAAGCATTCAAATTTTTAAAAAAAATATGCTAAATGCTGTTTTGGCATAAACTTTTTTGCGTAATTTGTTCAAGTTTGCTTCCCTTTTTAAAAACAATGAGCTTGGTAAAAAAAAAAAAAAAAAACATTGAACGTGAGAAGGAAATAAGAAATATATGCGCTGCATTTTTAAAAGAGCTTTTAAACTAGTTGAGAAATCGTAAAACATCTTAGCATTTAAATTTTGTCAATTTAGCATTCTGCCAGAAAAGTTTCACTAGTTTATACTATACTAACTATCTATATAGCCGGTTCACACCACTGTTGGGATCTGACAATTCTTAAATTGTACCGTCTTAATGGCAACGTTGTACCAAATTGACATAAACTGTATCAAAATTTCACTTTAAATTAAAAAAGCGTACATAATAATTCATAACACTTTTTTATTCAATAAAAATAACTAAACAAGTAAAAAAGTAGAGTCGGTGGTCAATCCCGACCATTTGATACCCTACACCACAGTATATAACGAAAAATTTTCGAGGGTGTACCTTAATTCGGACCCATAGACAAACATGGACCAGCCAGAACAAAATTGTGTTAGGAGGTTTAGAATTATGTGAAAGTTCTTTGTGCCAAGTATTATTTAGATATCTTCATTTGTATGAGATTTGTTTGCCCTTAAGTGATTTTAGGAAGGGCGCTTGTATGGGATGCATGGATAATCTTGGACCTACCACAGCAACGTTTTTCATAAAAGTAGCTATTGTTTATTGAAGTCAAATTTTATGTCAATACCAGGGGGGTTACCGCGTATTTCGATTCGAAAGAAATCATTAACGGTTTCTAACAATTTGTACTGTGTATTACGATTTTCGTAATATTTGTTTCGAATAAACGGATGTTTTTTATACTTTATTGAAAACAAAAAATCACTTTCTTAGAAGCCACTCTCTATTACAAACAAAAATTGTTCATCAAATTTCCCATTTTTTAAAAAATACAACCTCTGTCATCGTTTCGAACGATTACGAAAATCGTAATACACAGTACAAATTATTCGAATCCGTAAATGATTTCTTTCGAATCGAAATACGCGGTAACCCCCCAGTGGCATTTAAAGCTATTTCCGGAAGAAGTAATTGTTTGGGAGCTATGGCAAAATATAGACCGATTCCAATAAAATTTGGTAAGATGGTTTAGATTGCAAAAACATATGTTTGGCACAAATTTTACTTGATTTCCAACATAATAAGATGGTAAATAGGCACAAATACTATTTAATAAAGAAGTTTTTATGGGGGCTATGTGAAATTATGAACCGATTCTTACCATTTTGGTAGGCTTCCTCCACATGAATCGAAACAAGTGTACAAAATTATATCAAATTACCTTCAAAACTGCGACCTGTACTTTGCGCACAAGGTTATATGTACGGACAACCAGGCAGACTGTCAGCTCTTTGTTTTGTGAAAGGCAGAGAAAAGTGTAGGCAGTGTCACCGAAACAAACGACAAAGAAATCATAAAACTTCATGGGTATTTTTTTAAATTGAACCAAAAAAAGATGAAATGTACCAGCGTACCAATTTTGTTTCGATTTTACCAAATTTGGTACAATTGTACCACAAATCCCATCAGTGGTTCACACAGGTCAAGTTTAAATCGTTAAGGAGAAAAGAAATGGCGTTCTCTTTTCCCTTCTCTCCTTAAAGCTCAAGACCGGCACTTAAGTCTGTCGGCCACGTCAATTAAATGTCTGAGAGCGATAACTGACGAAAGGCCTAACTTTAGTGCCTACATGAATTTTTTCGAGCAAAAAAGCAGCAAAAGTAAATAATGCCATCAGTTAAATTATGCCACATGTGGAATGATCTTACTCTCTCAAACTCGCACGATCATACTTTTTCGAGTAACAGCATCCATCCCACTATACGGCGCACCTATGTATATGGGTAAGGTATGAAATTTCTTTGTCTATTTCGATAATTATGTTTGAGAGTAAGCAGCAACTAGAAAACTGTATCCCTAAAAGCAAAATATATAATTTGTGGCATGATTCCCCCGGGGTTACCGTTAGAACTTAAAAAAAAAGATATAAATCTGGTAACTAAGGGGCGGTTAATCAAAAATAATGTTGCACTGAAGAGTCATTTAAGAAAAAAAGGTTTGCCAGCCTTTTTTATTGATTTTTATTTTGATGTTGACATTTTCCGACCCAAGTAAAAGGTAGTTGCTTAAATTTTTGATACCTTTAAATCACTTTTTGCCAAAAATAATATATTTGTAGGTAAATATATATTTTGTTAGAAATTCTCTAAAAATTTATCTAATATTTTATTAATGTCAATGTAACAAAAAATATATAAAACAAAGCTAAGATTAATTTGTTGATTGCTTTTATTAGAACGCTATTTGTCATGTTCAATATTTTTTGTAAAAAAAGGGGAAAATGTCATCATCACAAAATTGAAGGAATCTTAAAAGTGTCACAAAAAGTTGCAGACCGCCAAAAAGCGGTCAAATTGCGACTTTAGTCGATATGCATTAACCCTGATTCCCCCGATCTGGCAGCGGATGAGTTTCACAGACTGATACAATATTAAGCACAGGGAAGAGTCAAATGATGAAATTTTTAATAAAGCAGGACGTTAGATGTTTGGCAAAGAAGAATGGTATTCCATTGTAATAATTTATATAATTACAATGGCTTAACTTATTATGTATACTTTTTAAAAAAAGGAGGTAAAGCGGTGTGTTCCCTTATTACAATCAATCAATCCTACTTAATAACATTAAAATCTCCTGTACTATAAACTTAACCTATATCAAACATTTTGTCTTACTCGTACATACATATTAAATAACCCTCGTATGTTGAAAGACTTAAATAACTACTACTGTCCATTGTTAAGGCAACGAACAAGCGTCTCTTGCAAAGTGTAATGCAGTACAAAGAACATTCATAAACAAACATAAAAATATTTACACAGATAAAAATACTACTATACAAACTTACATACTTACTTACTACGATGTATATTTACAAAGCAACTCGTTATTTAAATTACAATTTTACGAGTTATTAACTTGCTAATAATATAACATTATTTCAATTGAGGGAATGTGTGAATATGTGTCTCTCCTTTTAAGTTCAGGGTATTTGTGAGTCAGTGTTTTGTGTATGATTAAAATTTTATGATGACAACTTATACAACAACGTTCATAATAATTACAAAATTTCTGCTTTTTTTTTTTGTCATTGCTGACGATGACGATGAGGATAATTATTATCATGAACTTTTAATCAGAACTTTTGTAGGTTGAGCTCGAACACAATTTGTTTATTATGAATACAATGTTTTTGGGAAATATAGAAAACCGGGTTTCCTCTAAAGTGAAAGTACCTTTAAAAGAAAAGTTAATTTTTGTCGTAATGCATAATATTACTTTATATTTACGCATTATGTTCATTAGGGTGAAGCATCGGCGTATGGAAAAAAGTCATCCAATAACTTTAGAATACCTAAATTACATACAAAAAAGTTTTTAAATTTTTCTGAAATATCTTTATTTATTTTAAGCCCCCGTAAAAAACTATTTTGTGCTTTTCCTCAACAATAAATTTCAGTGTATTTATCAAATATGAAAAACTGGGAATTTAGCACGTCATACGAAGATCGTATTAATAATAAACTTTGTATTCCCGAAAATAACTTTGATAATATAATTGAATGTGCCCGTGCATAAAACTGAATTGGCAAATTGGTTTAGTTCGTTGTTTTCTTACGAAGACAATAGAATGAAGCGGTTTGTTTTTTAATTTTGTTTTTTCTTTTAACCCACTTACAACTACAATTCGAGTCGGAAAGAACCCAACCAATTGTAGGGGGATGTAAGAAAAGGTAAACTCACTGTTTATTGTTGGTGTTTTGTTTAAGCTTTGATATTGTTACAGGTAAGACTTAGAGTGTTTATAACTCTCATTCGCTTAAGGTTTTATTTGTTTAATATTTTTGGCTTTTCTAAAATCTTTGGAAAAGGTTTCCTGATGAGCTGGTGTAAGCAACCGGCGAAATGCGCAGAGGCTTGCTTTCCCTCAACAATAAATTTCAGTGTATTTATCAAATATGAAAAACTGGGAATTTAGCACGTCATACGAAGATCGTATTAATAATAAACTTTGTATTCCCGAAAATAACTTTGATAAAAGACACTTAAGTTCGAGGAGATTTGGCAAAAACTAAAAAAGGGAAAAAGGCCGATTTTATTTTCCACAAACGCAGAGGAAAAATATGGTTGGGGATGGTTACGGCAACTGTTCTATGCTTATTGGTACAATACATGTTGTCGAACACAGTAAATTGTTATTTTTATTGAACATAAGCAATCGGGCCTATTCTGAAAATCACGTGATTTCAAATCACGTGTTTTTGAAATCACGCGTGCGATTTTCTGGTGTTGTGAAAGTCATACCGTTTTTGTGTTTCTCGGTGTGCTTTCGGCAATTGAAGATCAAACCAAGGCACACAAAAACGGGACACTAAAATATCACACATATGATTTTAGTAGGCACATGTGATTTGAGTAAAAGTGATTTGCAGAACAGGGCTGAATATTATAGTTACTGTAAACACATCAATTTTTCTTATAACTAAATAATGATAGCTCTGAAAACATATTACATTACTCACAACCAATTCATGATAGTTAATAGTCATAACATGATAACTTTCTATAGGTGTACTCATAATATGTTTAAGATGCAATCAAAATATCTTTACTCTAATAATATAATTATTATTTTAGCGGTTTTTGTAAAATAATTTTAAATCAGTTGTGTCGTTTGTTATTGTTTGAATTATTTGTTATTGAGCGGTTAAACAATTTGAAGAAAAATACCCAAAAAAAAAATAATAATTTTAAAGAAATTTAAAAAATACGGATATAAGCGGAGTTCAGTATTAGTCTTGCAATAGTGCAAATGCAAAATATCATAGCTCTTCAATCCAAAAACATAGAAAATTTGTATTTGTAAAGTGCCACAAAAAAAATCGATGCAAAAAAAATTGTAATTTACTTTTTATTGTTATGAAAGTTATGAAAGGTGCTGTATCATAATATAATTACTTCTTAATTTATTATGATTAAAATTATGAACTTATTATGAAAAACAACACAATAATATGTTTACTTCTTAACTTATTATGATTAATATGATAATAATATGAAAACTTCTTAACTTATTATGATTAACAGGATACAAATATGATTAAGGGAAAAATAATATGATGTAATATTACGGATATATTTGGTCATAATATGATTCAATAATAATCGTTATGTGATGACTACAATCATGAATCTTATCTTAGAATATGTTTACAACAACCATGTTTTTTCTTTGGTTGTACAAATTTTTTTTAATCAAAAAAATGTTTTATACTTTCAACTGTATTTAAACAATTTTGTGTAAAACATTAATTTTGCTTTTTCACTAAATGGCTTATAACTTTATATTTGGGTAAGTTTACAAATTTTGTACATCATGTGATCGTCACAAAATTATCTTGAAAAGACCGCCCAAAAAAGTACTCAGTATATTTTTTCATCTTAACGGAGCAATTGAAAATTATAGTTTTGCACAATACGTCAAAAAATATAAACGCCATACATTTTTTCTAATGAATACAATTATTGTATTGGATGAAGGAAGAGAGAGATATCTATGTAACAGTGTTAAATTTATAGGTCGATTACGGATGGCAACGCAACTGAAGTTGAGTTGGCAGCAGCGAAATTAGGCAACGCTGCTCATGTCAAAAGATACAAAACAGTTTTTTCATTTTAACATGAGCGGCATTGCCTGATTTCGCTGATGGCAACTCAACTTCAGCTCAGTTGCCATTCGACCCATTATTTTCTTCATATGAGCCGTTCTCGAATCTTTCGCCAATTAACAAAAACACCAAAAAAATCGAATATCGCCAAAATGCGCATTAAGAAAAGTAAATGAATTTCATATTTGTATTCCGGGACCTCTTATTAGCTTAAATTTTTTTTTTTATATAAGTTAAGACAAAAACTTAGGAATTCGAAAATTGTCCTCATAACATTATCTCAAATCAGACTTTCAATGTAAAAAAATAGTTAATATTTTAAACGCAACGAATTACAACAACTATAACAAATGTTAAATGTTGCATCATATGATGTTTCACAAATTCATCGATTTGATCTTATTTTGAAAATATTGATTATATTTTAAATTATTTTCCTATGCATCTGAGAATGTAATGTAATGTTTTACCACTCAACCCTAATGTAAATACATACTTATATAATTGTAATTGTGTTTGTTAGTATAGAGAACTTTGGGCATTATTATTGTAAAAAGTCAGCAGTGTGGCATCATTGTTGCTTTTTGTTTTCTTTGCTGTCTTCGTTGTTGTATCACTGTCATCGACAGCAGGAAGTTGTGACTAAGTTATGTTTTGAATGTTTAATTTTTTTTAATTTTCAACCATGACAACAAAGTTTCATAGAGGAAATTTTGTTAAATGTTTAGAACATTTTAATATGACGCACAAGCATTAGCTAGCTTAAGCTACTGTCAAAAAATTAAGCAAAGACCGTCAAATGAATTTAAAAAAACAAAATTAAAAAACATCAGGGGCCTGATTCTGGCAGTCGTGATCGAGTACTTTCTCGGTTCGAATTTTTGAATTCACACGGAATGTGCGATTAGTTTCGAACTTTGCTTGAGCATAAAAACTTAACAAAAAGTTTCCTTAAGTTCAATATAGTTTGACATATATGATTTATATGTATTCGCGCAGTTGCTTCCCTGCAAATAATATTGGACCACCTGATCCATTTTAATAAAATGGACTACTCCATGGACTTGTCCGATGTAATGCAAGCATGGACCATGTCATTGTTAAAAAGTGTTTGTAGTGAGACGACATGTCTTCGTTTATTAACGACGTGCTTTCGTTTTTAAACGACTTCAAAAATAATCCTCCTGAGTATACCATGGAGTAGTTTTAAAACTACTCCTTAGTGGTCCAAAAATGGGTTATATGGTCCTGCCCTAGGACATCGTAATGTTTAATAGACCATGTTTTTTCCATACGTTTGGGTTACTTTTGGACTAGTCCTAGTCGCTTGTGGGCTACTCTTTACACGCGTGTTTGGACTGGTCCTATTATTTACAGGGTTAAGTCAGCTCTTACAAATTCTCGTTGGGCCTCAGGACTAATGGAAAATTAGCAGATTAATACAGGGCTGTGGAGTCGGAGTTGGGTTTTTGTACCGGAGTCGTAGTCAAGGTCCCACAAAAACTCATGACTCCGACTCCCACATTTTTCGGCATAATAAATATTAAACATATTAAACTGTCAAAAATTTATTACAAAAATGTTCTTTTAAGGAACAGAAAAAAAATAAAAATTGTGGATTTTCTTTAAAGACAAGTATGACGAAAAACCTTTATTGTACTGAAAAGTTGGTGGAACAACCGCTTATAAAGATTTTGCTCACAGACTTTACAAATTAAAAATTAAGTAAAATCATCATCAGAAAAATTAGCAACATTTTATTTATTAACACTATGCAAAATAGAAAATGCAAACTCTTTCTTTGTGGAATTTCTCAAACCACTATTCAGGATAGTTTAGCTGCCGTTTAAATTTTAAGGCTTCACGAAATTTTTGGCTTAAGCTTGATTTTCTCGAAGAACAGGCAATTCTTCCCGGAAACCAATTGAAATTTTGTTTTCGTTTCTTCGGCAAAATTTCGGCTAATGATAAGGAGAAAAAAGTATGTAACAAGTTTATACGAAAAAACTGCATCTAGTGCCTCAAAATTGCAATGCCGAAATATGTTAGTTTTTTAAATCTTTTTCACCAGTTTTGGACCACAGCTGTCAAACTATGGCCAATTTATTAAAGTAATATGTAATCAGAAACAATAATCCTTACAATATAATTCAATATTCATCACGGCATTATAATGCTTTTATTACATTTTCCATAACCCCAATGGAAATTTCTTTCCGGAATAGTTTTTGTGCCCATAAACTATCTTATTACATATGTTGGTTTTAAGATAAAATTTTGCGCAAATATATTTTACTGCAACATAAATCGCCTTACCAAATTTGTTTTAAATCGGTCCATATTTGGCCATAGCTTGTATGCAAATACAACTCTCGAAAATATCTTTTAGTTCCAGAACTTTCCTATAAATGTTGATATTGATATAAAATTTGGTTACGATAATTTTAATAACAGCTTCTATGTCATGGAAAATTCCAAAACATCCAAAATTGACCATAGGTCCCATTTAAAGACCCTCCCAAAAATCACTTAAAGACAATAAATTTAAATTTATCTAGATAATATTTAACAGAAAGAACTCGTATATGAATCTTAAGATTATAATTTAATTTTGTTCCCCCGGGGGTCATGATTGCCCATGTGTGCCAAATAGGGTGCACTCTCGAAAATTTGTCTATTAATTCCTAACTGGTTTTTATTTGTTGGCATCTAAAGTGAATATATTCAATCTGCTTCCGATACATACAAAGATTATAATTTAATTTTGTTACCGCGGGGGTCATGATTGCCCATGTGTGCCAAATAGGGTGCACTCTCGAAAATTTGTCTATTAATTCCTAACTGGTTTTTATTTGTTGGCATCTAAAGTGAATATATTCAATCTGCTTTCGATACATACAAATATACAGTGGAATAGCGAAAAAGTTAACCAAAAAGTCCCAAGGGTTATTAACTTTTTTAAATTATAAACTTTTCTAAGCGGTTTTAAATTTGAAAAATGTACAATAATAAACATGGATCTTTCGGAAATAACACACTTAACTTATTACAATGGCTTAGTTTTCATCATAACAAAAAAAAAAAAACATAGATTTTCATATGTATTCGCCACAGCCTCTAGAATTTCAAAAAAATATTTATGTACTTATTTTTGAGATCCATAATAGTTTTCCTTGAATATCTTTATTAATTTTGTTCAAACTTTCTACTTTCTGCTCATTTACGATGTTTTTTATTCAAACGATCAGAAAACGTAACTTATCCGCGAGAAATTAACTTTTTCGAGAGTTAACTTTATCGCGATTCTGCAATTCTAAAAATTTTGTAACAATAAATTAAATTGAAAATACAAATTCTATTCCAAAAAATTTGATTATTTTTTGAAAATTTTTTGTTGGTCAAATTTAAAATAATAATTTTATAAAAAAAAAATGAGTTTTTACAAGAACATTTTTTAGCAAACATATAATTATAAGGGGAATAACCCCGAAAATTAAAAAAAAACAAAGGCATTAAATAGTACCAATTACAAGATTTCGCACCGCAATACAGAGTAGCCCCCGCTTGAATCACAAAATTACAAATTATATAGTTTTAGCTACTACAACAAATACAAAAACGTCTTTTTTTATAGCATTTTCTAGTATAAGAATGTAAATTTCAAAAGTATGTACCTACAATTTAAAGAATTTTAGAAAACTGTCCAATTTTCCTACGCCTTCCATTTTACTGATCAAAAACATTGATTTTCACAAATTCGAAAAACTATGTTTTCAACGAATATTTGTATGTTTGACAAAAAACTTTTTTTCAACAATAATTCGTATTTTCACAGATTTTTTTTTACAAAAAAAACATTTTTCCACTGAAAGTAAAGATCTGTGGAGTCTTAAAAATTCTAATTTTTTCTTTTGTCAAAAGTCAATATGTTCACCTAAAGTTTTGACTTATAGAAAAGAATTTTAAGATCTAAAGTTCATTTGCGGGAGATCATGGGTTAGACGAAATCATGGGACTTATTTAAAACAAGTCCAAAGGACTTACATTCAGTTTTTCACAAACACGTAACACTCCAATCATTTGTTGTAGTGTAGGGTGTAATCAATTAAATCGGATTTTACTTTAAAATTCTTCAATGCTATTGTTATACTATTGCTCTTAATTTGCAAGCACCACATTCTATATCACTCTGTATATTTACTCCTAAGTAAACATAAAAGGAAAATAGTGACATTAAAGGCTCATTATGAATTATTTAAATACATATTACTACTACATACAATGAGAGCATAAAATTATAAAAAAAAATCTGCTTAGAAATGTAACAATCACGGGGTGGAGTAATTGTAAACTATTAAATACCATAAGCCTCTTTTATTTTATATTCTGCGAATGTTTTCATTCATTCATACATTTGTGTTAGTTATGCCTTAATTTTTTCTTTCTTCTTCTATTATGATGTTTTTTCCTTTTTGTTCTGTTTATTTTTATTTTAGTATTTTATAGTATAAAACGACACTGTGACTGACCTATATTTATTTTAGTTTTTATGCTGGTTATATTCATGTGTTCCAAGTGGCGCACAACTGCCACTTGCTCTTTTAAGTTGTCATAAATTGTAAAAGCAATTCTACTCGTACTAAAAACCCATTCAAACACACATCTACACAGTTTTTTATACACTATTTTTCGCTTTTTTCCCAACATTTTAGAAAGTAGCAAAAACTATTTAAGTGGTAGGGAAATCTAGAATTAAAAACCATTTTGTAATTGCCTCTTTAGAAAAATGGAAAACTGTGAAAAAAATTAATAAAAAAAAGTTATGCAATTAATACTCGAGGCACTCTCTCGGTGCTGCGGTGTTTGTGTGTGCGCGCTTAGAAATTAACCTTTTGGCGAAGTTTAAACACATGAAAAGGAGGAGCTTGAATTAGGCTAATTGTTTTTCGAGTAGATTATGGTTTGGGTTTTGGTTGAAATTTTAAATGTAAAAAAAATATATATTCTGCAATGTTTCTTGCACATTTGTGCCTTGCAATAATATTGAGCAAAGCCATAAGTTGTAATGGTTAAAGGTAATTATTGTACTAATGCTTTTTACTTTGTAATTGCATATTAAATATTTAAGATAATACTTGTTTATAATTTGTTTAAAACCATTTCGTTGAAGACGTTAACTTTTTTAACAAATGTCAAATATCTTTTATTAATAAAAATTAAAAATAAATTTTTGGTCTTAACCATGGTAGAATAAGTACAAGGTACACAGAAAAAAATATCTCAAGAAAATTTTTAACAACACAGTTTGTTAAAAATATAATTTTTGTTCAACAAACTTTGTGTTTGATTCAATGAAAAAATTTATCAAATCTACACTTTACAAAATAGCACTCAATAAAACATATTTAATAATGAAATATTTAAATATTTCTTGATATTCAATAAAACAAATATTTGAATCAACGTTAAAACAGTATTTTAACAACTCTTGTTCATTTTATAATAGGTCATAATTCTCATTCGCTTAAGTTTTATTTGGTTAAATATCTTTAGTTTTGCCAAAGTCTTTAGAAAAAGGTTTCCTGATGGTCTGGCTTAAGCAACCAGCGAAATGCACATAGGAACTAGCTTATCCCCCCGTAATAAATTTCTGTGTATTTATTTATAATGGAAAAAAATTGGCAATTAAGCACGTCACCATTAATAAATAAAGATTCGATAAACATTTTATTTGATTTATTCAACATTTCCAACAATTTATTTTAACAAATCAAGCAAACATTTTGTTGAAAAAAATTATTTTGGGCAACAACTTTTTTTATTGATTCAATAAACTTGGTTGTTGAATAAAAATTCAATAACTATACCTACAAAATTTTTTTTTATCAAATATGCGATTTTCGTATTCAAATATGAAAATTATTTTTTTCTGTGTATAATAGTCATAAGAAATTATGTTCTCAATATTAAAACCCAGTGATGCCAACTTAGTGCTTTTGGCACTATTTATGGTGCTTTTTGATACCTCAAAACGCCAAAATCTTATCCATAGTGCCAAACTAAAAAAAGCACTAACTTGGTGCTTTTTAAATTTTTCGTTAGTGCCCTTAGTGCTTTTTACAATTTTTATTTTTCTTCTACCATTTTTAAAAAATACGATTATATAGAGGATGATTTAGTTGAACTTTGCTATTTGCTGTACAATTTTCAGAAGGCTTGTAAAGATGTTAAGATAAAAAAGTGATAAATGAAAGTTACATTCGTTTTACCAAAAACTTTATTTACGAGGTTAGAGCAAGGCTTCCTAGCAATTTGGATATTTTACGAAACGTTGCACAATTTAGCGTTGACAACATATTTAGTAATCGTAATAAAAACGATGTATTTCGGTAAACATTTTGTTAAAGATGTAGACACTGTTTCAAAAATTGAATATGGATTGAAAAATATTAGGAATTGTTAAAAAAAATGCAGTCGGAAACCGTACAAAAAACGCAAAGACTTCAAAAACAAAAAAAGAGCCGTAGCTTGGTATATGCAAAGTGTTAAATAACATAAAAACAGCGCTTTGGTTTTTCACGTGTAGTGCACTTCTACCTCTAGTGGTATTAAAAAATGGTTTGACTAAGTATCAGATTGCAAACATACATGTTTTTTCTATTTTACACCTTATGTGTGTTCTTTATTCCGAAGCGTTACAATAATTGGATAATATCATAAGCCAATTGTTTTATTAAACTTTGCACGATTTTAATTAAGATGTATTTAAACGATAAAATATAAGTTTTTTTTATCAAATATGCCATTAAGTTTAATGCAACAGGCCATATTTTTTCGAGTTACCAAAATCGAGCTCGCACTGTATTACTTTAAAACTGCTTTATGGCCAATTTAAACTCTAAATAATTTGGATGATATTATTTTTATTGAAGATAATAATAATACATGTAAAAATGTTTATATATAAATGTAAATAAATATATATAAATATAAATCTTAAATGAAAATGAAAATGGTCCCCATCAACGCCTTAGCCTTTTTTAAAATTTTGGAGGTATATAATATTAGGCACAGCCGAATGGAACTTGTTTTGTGTTTAATTAAATTGTAAAAATAGCTAAGTGCTTTTTTACGCTTTTTTTGGTTCGAATTAGTGCTTTTTAGTGCTTTGTTTAAATTTTAAAGTGCTTTTTGCTCTCAAAAAGTTGGCATCACTGTTAAAACCCATAAAACGTCAAACAAAAGAAAATAAGGGAAACAATTAAAACAAGCGTCAAAAATCAAATAAATTAATTTGACATTACATGGGTCAATAGTAGGTGCGTTTGTTAACTTTTGTTTGTTAATCCAGTTGGTGATTAAATTTTGGGTAATATGAAAATTTTACTCTCAAAACTGGCCCTTGCACAAAACAGTAAACGAATGAAAGAATTGCAAAAACTTGCAGTTTAATTCAAACATATGTAGCAATATGCCAAAATCGACTTTTTGCGAAAAAGAACTTTTTTTATTGTTGAAAACTTTAGGGTATCAGAAGCAAATTTTGTTCCGCGACTTTTATATAATTCCGTTAGTTACAAAATTACCGTTATTTTTAGGTGCTTGAAGAAAATCAAAATTTTGACCGTTAAATTTCCAGAATTCGACCAAATGTTGTTTGGCAACTTTGTACAAAATCGTATGGCGAGTAGTTTTGTGGAACATATAATTTCAAAATATTTGCAAATACAGAGTGTTTTGATGCATTTTTCAAAAAAAAAAAAAAAAAAAATGAATTTTACGCCATCTAGCGGCAGTATTTTTTACTAACTATATTCTACATTTAGAAAGGTAATTTGAATACCTTTCCAACAAAAAATATCATTATATTAAAATATGTATGCATGCAACTTTTATTAAATCGATCATTAAAGTTTTCATTTATAGTTTTGCGAAAAAATTTTTAGTTATTTTACTAGAAATGAATTTAACAGAAATCTTTATTATTTATACTTTTAAAAATATCAAGTTTTTTTTATTTTTAAATTTTTAGAGATCTACATAATAGTGCAAATTCTTTAGCTTTTCTTTGAGTTGGGACTCTAAATCCAAATTTGTTGTTTGCCAAACTTTTTCACCGTGATATTTATAATTTAAACCTCTCAACATGTTTATTTGCTTTTTAAGAATTTTAATCCGATTACTCTGTACATCGACATCAGATAGTTTATTTCATAAATTAAATAATTCCATAGGCTCATGCACATAAAGCAAATTTAGAAATAGGACTTTAATCTCCGTACGTCGTTTTTTTACTTGTTGTTTGCTCCATCTCTTCCAATCTCTTTATTCGTTCCTTAGCATTCCATTTTTTTATTTTCCTGAAAAACCTTTGTCATTATTTTCACACCATTTTCTATATCTTGCTTCGTTGGATAGAACTGCAAAATATCGAAAAGGAAGTGAATGCATTTGTTTTGCCGGACCTTTATTTACTGACACATGGTGTATATTTCTTTATGAGGTTTTATATCCTCGTTCCTCTTCGCCATCGCAAACACTCTCTCCACATTGATATTACTGTGGAATGAGTATACATCATCCACAGGTCTATCGATATATCTTTTTAACATCTTTCGCATCCGCTAAAACGGTTTGGAAAATGTTAACATCTTTTTCAAATTTGCAATAAGCAAATTAAGCTTGTCTGTGTTAAAAGCAAATTGAAATTTGAGGGGAATTGAATTCAAGAACGATCTTTTATTTATTCCTTCGAACTCTAAATATTCAAATATTTGATACAGCACGTTCTTGAAAGTAAGATGATCACAAGCAACAATTGATTTACAAGTGCTAAGTGCCAATTCACACGTTGCAAGTCTTATTGATCAGCTTGCTACCTTATAGGCGAGAGAGAGTGATAGAGAAACGTTTCTTTTTCTCTCGTCACTCTCTTTATAAAGTAGCAAGCTGATCAATAAGACTTGCAACGTGTGAGTTGGCACTTATATGTTTTAGTGGTTCAATGCAAGCTGCTACAGAAAAATAAATTTGTCACAGCAAGCTGCATTATTTTAAAGTGTGTATTTAGTGTTATTAATTCTGTTGCAAATATTGATTTTGGTTGTATTCATTACAAAAAAAGACTATGACCGCATTTACATCTATGCAATTAACGCCGAGTTTTTTTTCTATTTTCTTTTAAAGTAGTTTCTACGAAACTCTTTCCACATTTACATTTAAATTTTTTCCAAGCATTTTTTCAACTTTTTCAACCCCGTTTTCTACACCTCTTGCTTACAAATAAAAAGTTGCATGCGAAAGTTGCGGCAAGTTCCGGCGTTAATTGCATAATGTAAATATGGTCTATTTCAACAAAAGTAACGCTTGTTGGTACAAAAAGCATATTCAAAACTATTGCAACAAGTTCTTGAAAAAGTTTTAAGCCGCAAAAAAGACTAAAATTTGTACCCACATCTTGACCAATTCGGTCTTGCCATTGCAAAAAAGGAATTTATAATAATATATTACCCCCCAAAATCCCCAGCGAAACAAGTACTTTTCCCCAAAAAAAACCACGAAATGTTTATCCCCAATTACCAAAAAAATCCCCAATTTTTGGGATAAATCCCGAAAACTGGGAACACTGGGTTTACATCTCTAAAATATTAATGCAATGTTATTTATATTAAATTTAATTTACTTTTCAAAAATACCTATAAGAAAAATAGTTTTTAGTTTATCCTGCACTTTTAATTCAGTTTTGGTTCTTTCAAATGTTTTTTTTTTTACAAATTGTAGACTTTTTGTTTGCAAATTGTATGTTGTTTGTTTTGTTTTGTTTTCTACTGGATTTTACAGGCAATAATTTTTCAGTGAAAATTTGCAGGCTCTTTGCTGACAACTGTCACTTTACTCTCTCAGTATATGCTCTCTTTTGCAAATTTATGTGTACGCGAACGCATTTCAGTAAAATCCAGTACAAATTTGAACAAATTTTTGCAAATTTTGGGGTAAACGAACGCAGCTAATGACAACTCTCCCTACTTATTATACTATGGTCTTAACAAAGTTCTATAAAAATAAATTAAATTTGTCATATATTTCCATTGATTAAAAAAATTACTGCTTTTGCAATTTAATTACAATAATTTATTTGTTTTAATATAACAATCGTAAAACATATTAGCGGAGTTCAGTGTTTGATGTAAATGGTATTGCGAAACGGCAAATGTAAAATATTGTAGATTTTGTTTGCAACCCAACAGCAAAATACACAGAATTGCAATTGTCACTTCATTGCTTTGCGCAATACCAAAACTGTATAGCTTTTTTTACTACTCGCATTGCGTTTGCATTTCTGTTACTCGAACAGATGATATTTGTAAGTCCTCGTCCAAATTATGAAACATTTGCTGTGAAAAATTAGAGTTTGATAGTGAAAAGAGACGTATGGAGAAGTGTACTTTGTTTCGTGTAAAAGCAGGTTTTGTTTGAAGTTTTTATTGAAAGGATAAAGAAGAAAGAGAGAAGGCATACAAAATACCAAAAAAAAAATAATAAGAATGCAGTTTCAAAGGAGAATTTATGAAAGTTTTTGCAGCAAATGTTTCATAATATGAATACGAACTAGACGATAATGTAGAATCGTTAAACAAATAAACTAATGCTTTGATATTATTTTCCTTTACACTGCTTCGTGGTATTTTAAAATAATTTAACAAAATAATCAAATTTTCACCACACATAGATCTGTATATCAGTTGCTACCTTATTTTCTTCTAGCATTGCGAAATTGCTTAAAATACTGCTCACTGTCAATGACAACATTTTTGCAATAACAAGCAGTTGCAACCTTAAACTTACTTACATCGCAGTAAAAACTTCGCCTACAAAATAATGTGTTTAGTAATCAGAAAAAACAGAAAGCACTTCTTACAATTCTACTGAAAGAACCGATGAATTTTACAAGGTATGTCCCAAAATGAACGCATTCAAATGTAAGTCACTATTTTTTTTCCTACATACATCCAGAAAAAAGAAGTTATAGAAGTGGCTATAGAAGTAGTTATAGAAGAAAGCTACTAAATAATTAGTGAAGGAAGCTATTAATTTTTGAAAAGTAAGCGAAGTTTTTACTAGGATTTTTAAAGGATTATAACAAGGAATACAGCAATATTTATGTATTAAAGAAAATAAGAATGTATTGAACTTAGCGGTTTCAAAAATGCTGGTCTGGCAAGACTGTCAGCTGTTAAATATCTTTCATCTGAAGTATTATTTATTTAGTGAAAGGTTTGCCATTTTCGAATGTGGATCGTTAAACAACCCAAGAACGCGTAAAAATAGTTAAAACTTACCCCAAATTGGTGGTTCAAACATTGCCACTTTTCAAGCATTACGGGAGATCATGGTCATCATAACTACTGTGCAAGAAATTAGCAAGATTATAAATAAATTTGAAGAGACTGGCAGAATTACAGATGTGGACATGCTTGTGCATCATCGCAATATGCACGCTGCCGAAAATATCGGTTTTTCTAGTGAAAGTATGTAAAGTGTGGCGTCAATTCGCATGTGATCAAGAACGCGACACCAAGATTACGCGATTTTACGCCATTAAACTTCTTTGTGGCGCTACGTCACGCGAATAGTCCCCTAACGTTAAAGTATTTGAAAACCAACATTCGTCAAGTTATCGCCGATATACCGAAATCTACCTCAAAAAATCGACTGCGGTCCTTTAAATGACAATGTATTTCATATATAATGGCAACGTCCAAGCATTAGAATAAAACAAAAGTTTCATCGAAATCAAAGCTTGATGTGCGTTTAATTTAACTTAACTTTTGAACCCGAAAAAGGGATAACCCGTTATAACACAAAAAAAATAATAATTATACAGGAATAAAATAAAAACAAATAAAGCTATAAATTGACTCACGAATAAATAATTTAAAAGATTTAATGCCAATTGTCATCGACCCCACAATGCGGCCTTTTTACTTAATTCCTTCTTATTGTGTATTTAATTAAATTTTAAAAATCGATTTAAACTGCTGAATCTTTTTATACCCACACAACGAAAGTGGAGAGTAGGTATTATGCGTTTTTGTTGATGTGTGTAACATTTTAGTATCAGAATCACTTTCTGAGGCGATCTATTGCGGCCCCTACACGTTGCGACTGGTCGTACAATTGAGTTGAATAAAACAGTGGAATGAAAATCCAATTCTTTTGATGTTTTGTTTTACCAAAGGCAAATTACACCTCTAACGTACCAAATGGTTGAACAACTTGATCAAATTGTACAACAAGTCGCAACGTGTAGGGTCCGCATAACGATTTTTTTTCGTCCGGCTGGCTGGATAATTGTCTGTCCATGCAATCTTGTGCGCAAAGTGCAATTTTAAAGATAATAGGATGAAATGTTGGTACATTCGTTTCAATTGTCATAAGTAGGGATGCGATTTCCATGCAAATGCATGTTTTTTGTCGATAGTCTAAAACCGATGACGACCAATTATCTTTCCGAATCATTAAATTTGCGTTAAAATGGCATCGATTTGTTTTTGCATATTGTTGCATATTTTGGTGAAAATGCATATTTTTGCATATTTGGGTTTTAAATGCATATTTTTGCATATTTTAAAATTTTTGAGTAATATATTTTTTAAATTTCCATATTATAAAAAAAAGTTCTTCAAAAAATTTACAAATTGTATAAAAAAAACCCTTCAAAAATTTTTCTTTAAATCAATTAATTTATTTTTTTGAGCTCTGCTTAAAATACAAGATTTCGACAAAAGACTCTTAAATTTTTAACCGATGCAGCACCTTTCATGGTTAAGGCTGCCAATTGTCCTAAAACAATTTATCGAAAACTGTTACATGCTACTTGATTGGCACATGGGTTACACCGCGTTGCAGAGGAAATCAGAAGCCAATTCGATAATATTGATTTATTGGTTTCATACAGGATTTAGTTCACTTAGAGCCACTTTTTGGGTTAGAGATTAGCGATTAAATTAACTTTAATCTCCGTATTTACTTTTTGAGTTGTATTTTTTTTTGCGAGTTTAAGCGGCCAACGGTGGTGGTTTAAACCTAAACTTAAACTGTCAACATACACATGTTTAACATAAAGAACTTGCAAAAATATAAGCAAAAAATACATTTTAAAACATTGCTTAGCACTTTTATATAATTTTTCAATTCTATATTTTTTCTGTAATATATTTTTTCTTTAAACGCAAAAAATTTCTACCTTGTAAACAATATTAAATTCGCGCATTTTCTTCTTCTTCTTTGAAAACATCCATATTGCTTGATAAAAAGTTGATATTTGCAAAAAAAATTTGTCATTTATTTGTGCACAGTACCCAAAAATAACAAATTCAATTGATACTAGATTAACTTAATTCTCAGATTAGCTAATTATAGAATAAAATTAACTTAAATCTCAAACCCAAAAAGTGGCTCTTAATAGTCAACTCAAATTAATTGATAGGCAGAAAGTAACATTAACATGTGAATGGAAAATAGCCCGACAAATTAAAAAAAAAAATCCAAAAACTTTTGCAAATAAAAATGGAGGATTTCAAAAAATAAAACAAATTTCAAATATTTTTGATCTAGATTCAAATGTGGGATCTAAATTAGAAAATTAATATTCTTCAAATGTATTGGCATCCTTGAAGTATGCTTCAACTTCGGTTGACGTTAGGAGATCATTTTCCATGTAAAAAAGCTTTTTAACAGACAAAGGCTTACTTTTGATAATATAAAAAAGTATTTATTTGACTATGCAATTTAAATGATGTAGTTATTTAAATTAACTGCCTGTTCATCTATTTCCGAACGAAGATTTCGTTCGTATAACTTACATTTAAAACAAAAAAAAATTATAAAACATTGTTTTTGTTTTCACATTAAAGTTAAGCGAACGAAGTCTTCGTTCGAAATCGATGAACAGGGGGTAAGTTCTAAAAAATATTATCCCTTTGAATAACAATAGAATAAAAACAACAATAGAATTTTTTATTTTGTTTTGTTTAAAATAAAATAAAAAAAAAACAAACCGTTTTTTTATGAAAATGGTCAAGTTTTTAGTGCATATTTTTTATTTTTTTAATGCATAGTTTTTAATTTTTAGTGCATGTTTTATGCGCATATTTTCGATTTTTTAGTGCATGAAAATCTCATGCCTAGTCATAAGGACGAAACCTATTGAAAATGGTGGGAAGCGGTTATAATTTCATAGTCCATAATCCTTGTGTCGATAAACTATCTTATATTGATTAAACTTAGTCCATAAATATCTTATTGGAACATCAATAATTTTTAAATCGGTCCATATTGGACCATAGCCTCCCATACAAATATCACTTCCGATAATAACTTTAAGTGCCATTACTTTCTTTTAAATTTTGGTAGTGATTTAAAATTTGGCAACGATAACTTTTTAATTTCTACTATGCCATGGTAATATTTTGTACTTGTAGCTCCAGAACTAACCATATGTCCCATATAAACCCCATCTCCAAAATCGCTTTTAGAAGAAAAAATCCCATATATCTAAATGTTGATATTTAAATAATATTCAACACAAAGAACTCTTATATGAATCTTAACCTCATAACATAAAACTGATTTGCCGCGTCTTTGATCGTCTACAGGTTCCAGATATGGTACACTCTCGAAAATGTTTCTTTAAATACTGTGTAGTAGGGTAACAATTGGTCGAGCTTGACCAACTATACTTTCCCACATGTTTTCATTTATTACAGTCAGCAGAAGTCGGTCATTTGATGGATGGCAATTAAACAATGTCAAATTTGCCATCATAGAATTTCACTACAAGTTTTTAAACGTTGATGTAATAAATAAAGTTGAAAAGAACAACAGCAATAAAGGAAAAGTATGCCGCACTGGTGTTATTGCGGTTTCTTTTAGTTTTTAATTAGGAACGCACACTAAGTTTGCACTCGACAAAATAACAGCTAAAAATTACCAAATACAAGCGAATTTATCCGAAGAAGGGTCTGACTGTCAAACGGGTAAAAAGACAAACTTACTGACTAACAAGCAATTACATGGACAGACAACAACATATTACTTAAGGGGCATGCCAATTTAAATTTTGTTAAAGTCATTGTACAAAGACTACAAACCGCATGAATTAGGTTAATTAAAAAAAATTACAAGCTTTAATGGCAAAAAGAAAATATGTAATATGATGTGATAGAATTTACTTACACTCGAGCAAATAATTTCATTAAATTGATGGAATAAATATGTGAAAAGTTGCCTAAAGCCAGGAGGGTTGGGCAAAATACATGCATTGAGGTATTTAAAGTATAAAATACCTTTAAAAAAATAAGTAGCAAAACATTTTTAAATGTAACATCAGCCAAGGCGAATTCACCTACAGGTGAAAAAAAACAGAGTTTTTTGCATTGCATTGTACGTGTTTACGGCTAGAAATGTCAACCATTCTTAACAAAACACTTAAAAATCAAAGCAAATTGGTTCGAACTGTCAAAATCAGTTGGCGTTTCGACACCACCTGTAGTTGAATTCGCCTGGATATCAGCCAAGCAGCCTTCTACAGGTCCTAATAAGCAAAAACTGGTGTTTAATTTTATAAAAACTTTTAGGTTCTATGCTAACAAATTATATATATGTATTTGCATACATATACATATGTGTTTGTGTATACCATCAAAATATACGTTCACATTTTTTTATATATTCTTGCTTATTTTTGCCCATGAAATTAGACCCTTTTGACCCCCATTTATTCAACGTAAATACATGTTTTGCTCTAGGATACTTTTTTAAGTGTAGTAGAATACATAATAACTAAATTTTGTGTTTAACTTTTTATGTTTTTACCAAAATATTAAAACGACATTAATTTGGGAATTTTGCCAAATAACGATGAAAAATGTAAATGAGCCTCAACTTAAATAAAAAAAGGAGTGTCGCTTTTATAACAGAGTGTATCAGAGGTTAGTGGAAGTGCTTACGTAAAGGGTTCATGTATTTAATATAAACATTATTAACTTATCTAATTTTTGTTCTACTGACCCAAATTTTGAAAATATTTATTTATCTTCTCATATTTCTTTTGTTTATGCGAGTGTTTTTTATTATTAAAATGCATGTATGTATGAACGTATGTATATATGTATTTAAATGTGCACGTATACAATTTCATTTAAAGTCTCATAAAATAAATTCGTTTGCAATCGTATCTGTGATATTTGATATTAGAATGCAATAATGCATAAGAGTGTTTTTACTAGCACGTGCCTAATAAAATATTTATTAATTTATATGTTTTATATTGTATGTAGGTATTTGCATTTTAATTTTTAAAAACAACAATAAATAATGATGAAAATATTTAGAGTTATTTGTTTGTAGTTGTCTGAATTGTCTAAGTTATAATTTAGCATAAAACAAGTGTTTACAATTTAGTTAATGAAACGTTTATTATTTACGAATGTGAAACAATAGATATTTATGCAAATACATATATTTTTTTTGTTTATAAACATGCTGGCAATATTAATACATTTTATTAGATATGTAACAAACACAAGTGTCTTTCAAATATCAAGACAAGATAAGTTGAACTTTATTAAGCATATTTCCATAACTGTAAAAAAGCACGGTGTATTCTTGGTTTTATCAAACGATGGGCTAAAGAATTTAAAGACCCATATGTCACAAAGCAACTTTATGTTGCCATCGTGAGACCTGTCCTTGAATATGCATCTATAGTTTGGGATCCTATATATTTGATTCACAGCAATTATATTGAATCTATACAAAAACAATTTTTGTTTTTCTGCCTTCGTGGTATACAATGAAACCCATTAGATTTTCCGTCATACACTAGCCGTCTTCCTCTTATCAAACTTCCAACTATTAAAAGCTGAAGGACTATGTTGAATGTGTCGTTTATATTCAATTTAATTAATGGTTATATTTGTTCTGATTTCCTGCTCGATAACATTTCTTTTAATGTTCCTAATCGTCCATCTCGACACTTCGAATTGCTATCAATTAAATACTTCAGGACAAATTACGCAAATGCTGATCCATTTAGAAGAATGTGCAGTCAATTTAAAAAATATTATAAAGTTGTAGATTTTTCTTTAAATGCAAATGTTATAAAACGTAAAATTATGGTCTTATTAAACAATCAATGGTGGAGCAAGTGATGATATAAGAACCCGCATCACAAAGGGTAAAACATCGTTTGGAATGTTGAATAAAGTCTGGCGATCAGCATTCATCTCTAAGCGCTCCAAACTCAGAATCTTTGACGCCTGTGTTAAATCCGTCGTTTTATACGGTTGCGAAACATGGCACGCTGCCGCTAGGGAAATAAATGATCTCCAAGTGTTTATAAACCGGTGCCTACGGCAAATCTTACGCGTATACTGGCCAAACACCATATCAAACGCCACATTGTGGGCAGCAACAGACCAATTACCAATAAAGATCGAAATTCGACGACGTAAATGGAATTGGATCGGACATACGTTGAGAAAGCCCCCAAACAACATAACTGGAACTGCGCTTGACTGGAATCCACAGGGTAGCGGAAGAAAGGGATGACCTGCTAATACATGGGGAAGACTGGTTGAATCTGAGGGACTAGCAGCAGGGCGTACATGGCGTGAAATGAAGGCTATGGCATTAGACAAACCGAATTTTAACTTGTTTGTTGAGGCCCTATGTTCCACCTAGGAACTACGGGAAATTAATAATAATAATAAACAATCAATAATTTTGTATTTTATTTGTATTAACTAGTATATGTTATTATCAGGGAAACCAGAAATATGCAATTGCATGTTTTTCCTTGTGCGACTAATGAAGGCAGACACTATATATTTATCCGTTTTAGAGCTTTTTATGAATTTTGGCATCGATTTGTTAGTGCATATTTTACTGTTTGCAGCATTTTTTTGGCATATTTTAGTTAAAATAGCCTTTTTGCAGCATTTTTTTAGGTTTATACCGCATATTTTGCCTTTTTAATGCACATTTCAATTTTTTTAGATGCCTGCAATAACTTTCGCAGCAAATACATTTTTTTTTTTTTTTCGAAAATCTGTTACTTCAATTTCGACATCTACATTTAATTTTTACTCTAAAATTGTAAGACAAAGCAGGTTGGCATTAAGGATAAATGTTATGCGATTTGTATCTAGACCAATCTTTTAGTATTCCGATCGACTCAGAATCACTTTTTAACCGTGATCTAACGATGTCCATCCATCCGCCTGGCTGGTTGTCTGTCCATGTTAGCCTTGTGCGCAGAGTACAAGTTCCAATTTTGTAAATAATTTGATCAAATATGGACGAAGTCTATGCAAATAATTTCACATCCAAATAAGACTCTTTGTGTCCGCAAGCTATCTAATTACGATGGTATTTAAATAAAATGTGTGCCAAAAATATTTTATATCAAATTAAATTATTTTCAAATCGGTTCACATTTGCTCAAACCTTCCGCCCTTAACTAGCTTTAAGTTCCTTTTAAATGTTAACGTTTGCTAACAATTTAGCGACCGTACCTAAAATCCCTTTTAGACAAAAATCCATATGGATGTTAATTTCTAAATAATACTCGGCGCAAACATCTCTTATATGAATTTTAACCTTTTTTAGGTTTTTTTTTAGATTTTGTTATTAAATTGTTGAATATTGTGTCTTCAAATGAGCAATTTTTAATTTTTAGGGCATATTTTAATATTTTTCAGGGCATATTTTCCAGTTTTTACTGCATATTTAATGCGCATAAAACGTGTTTTTTAGAGCATATTTCTGGTTTCCCTGGTTATTATATTGTTTAACTGTCTGTAAGGATATGATATTCTTTATACCTGTTAAAGCCCCCTTTTACACTTTTCTACAAGTCTTTAAATTTTTGCGCTAACAAAATCCAATGATTTTTTGGTCTGACTGTCAAAAAACCAAATAGAGCATTGTTTTCAATACATTTTGCGTATTCACTATCATACTTTTAATAAAAAGAGTACTCTTGGCTCTTTATTTTTTGGTGTGATTTTAACAGATATTAAAAAATGTATCAAAGTGAGAATCTTATAAGGGAAACCAGAAATATGCTCTAAAAGACATGTTTTATGCGCATTAAATATGCAGTAAAAACCTGAAAATATGCCCTCATATGTATGTTAAGTTATTTATGTAAAAAAAACTGATAACAACTGTTTAATTTTGACATTTGGTAATAATACAATTATTTTGTAAAACATTTACCTCACTTGAAAAATTTTGTATGTGAAGTGATTTATAATCTTTATATATCTTTAAATCTACTATGTCAATTTCTTTCTGGTCTTAATCGTTAACGACATATAATTCTTTGTCCCTGGATGATAGTGAAAAATATTGCCTTTTAAGTAAATATAGAATGTTTGCTACCGAAAAGTTCTGATATTATCATAACATTTCTATTACTAAGTGCCTATTTCACCAATTGTATTCAAATATCAATTATATGAGAATCTATTTTTAAATATGAATTGAATACAGTTTATTTAAATTGGCCCTTAAATGTTAACAAAAAAAAATAGTGTTTCCGATTCAACTGTAAGTTTGGAGATTGCCATTATGTTTTTTTTACTTATGCTAATCCCGCGAAGCTTGTCTGCAGCAGACCAAAGTCTCTAACGGGAATCGAACCCGCAACCCCCGCATGTTATTTTCTGCCTGGGTAGTTACCTTATTGCATTGAAAATGGAAAACAGCAGAAAAATATGTTTGTTATTATCGAAAAAATATATGCATAATTCAACAACTTCTTGGTGTCTACCCGGCTTGAATAATATTTAGTAGACCTAAATATCCCATTGATGAATCCATTCCCGATTTTACTTTTGGGCTTCAAGGGCACCAGTTATTCTGGGCACTTCTTCTGCTGCCGTTATTTCTTCATAATCGGATTTTTAAGTTTATGATCAACCCAAGGTTGAAGGTTGAGTGAAGCACTGCCATTTGAACTTGAGATTTTCTAAACATATAAGCCTGTAGAGTAGGGCTGCCAGATGTTTGAACCTATCAACCAGGACACATGGAAAAAATGGATAAAAAATTACACCAACAGAAAAGTTTTTTTTTAATACATGTGGGCATTTCCTGGGGTCACGAACGTACGTTCGTACGCTTTTGATGTACAAATAATATAGAAAACAAAACTTTTCCTAGCATTTTTTTTCGATTCGATAGCATTTGGGTAGCTCTATGTTTAGTGCAAAAGATGGATTTCATCGAGTTTAAGTTTTCATAATAAGAGTTATAAACGTACGCAAAATAGAAGTCAACTTTGGCTGACAGTAGTGAAATGTAAAAATCTGCGCAATGGAACGGAATATACAAAAGTGATTAATTTAATTTAAAAGTGTATTAATGTAGGTCTCCATCCAGTTTTTTACAAAATAAAATATCTCTCTTGGTTTTTGTTTAATTGGCTTATTTACCGGTCGCGAACGTACGGATCGCGAACGTACGATTTTTCCATATGTTTTTTTTATTATTATCACCATGCATTTTCCCATAAATGTCTTCAAATTTTCTTAACAAAAAAACTTAATACTCCTTTTACGATTGATCGTAATGGAGAGATTATGAAGAAAGAGTGTAAACATAACATATTTTTTGCATGTAAAATAAGTATATAAAAATGTCTTTAGAAGTAGAAAATACATAAAAATATAAAATTTTCCAGTTTCCAGCCCAATTCTTTTATAAGAACAAAGACTTTTTTTTATAATAAAAAGCAATAAAAGACGATGATAATCAACATTTTATTTTTTCATCCTGGTAGACCATTCTGGGGAAATGCCCATACACAGAAAAATTATTTTTCCAATTCAAACAAAAAATTTGTAGAATCAAACAATTTTTTGTGTGGAATCGGTCCTATAAACAAATTTGCATATTCAAACAGTTTATTTGCATTTTGTTTATTGAAAAAAACACTGATTTTTTCAAACAAATAATTTAACTGAATCAAACAAAAAGTTTACTGAAATTCATATACTAAATTTCAAAATAAAAAAAAAATTTTTGCACAAGCAATGACGCGCACACAATTAAGCACTGTATGAAAAGATAACGGCAGAGCAGAGCCGCCGACTGGCACTTTTTTAAAGCGTCCAAAAATAGACTGTGTGTGTTTTTTGTTGTTGTTCTTATATTTCACATAAAGAAGTGTTGCTTACGATCAAATAAAAAAATGCAAAAAGACGACAACATTAAAGAGCGTTAAATATTTCATACAAAATTATGAAAACTTGACACCAATAACGCGTTTATTATATTTTTATAATAAAAATCAAACAAAAATATTGTTTGAATCAGTAAAAAAATTTAGAGAAAATAAAAAAATTTTCAAACAAACGTTTGTTTGAAAATAATTCGGCAATAGTTTTTTCTGCGTATGTGTGTAGTATATCGCACCCTAAATACTAAAGGGCCACAACTCAAAATTTTTCAAAAATGAGTTTTTTCATAAATTAATTCTCAAAAGGCATAGCAAAACTTTCTTCAAATTGTACTTTTTTAATAAAGAAACTAATTTTTTTTTTATATATTATCACCATTTTTACATAAACTGTTTTTTGGCTCTCCTGAAAATTTAAGAATTTTGAGTTGTTACCTTTTAGTATTTAGGATGGGATATGTAAAAAACAAGTTTTTATTTTTAAATCCAACAATATATAGAAAAAAAAAAATTAACGTGTACTTCATGTAAATACATAAATACGATGAAAAATAATAAAAAGTTGAGCTTAAAATGTTCTAAACTAAAATAATTTTCAGAAGATTGCACTTTATCTAGAACTTCATTTCGGTCTTTGATTGTATATATTAGTTATAAAACAGGCAGCATGTGATATTAAAATCAAACTAACATTGAATAATACTCTCCAGTGTTTCAGTCTTTAACGAGTTTCAGACTAAGTACTCAACTTGAAAAAAATCAAACTCTTTTAATTATTCTTCAACCAACTCGACAACTGTCAAACTAATCAATTGAAAAAGCCATACACGCTTTGACTTGGACAACGACCGACTCAGTTGACAATTGAATTGAAACGTGTATGGGCTGCCTTAGAGAAAGCAATTTGTTCTCGGTTTTCGATTACTTCTTAAAGTTGTTTACACGGTATAACTTTTTACAGCAACTAGTTGAAACAAAATTTTAAAGAGGATTGACTATCATCTTATATTATTGAAAGCTTTTACGAGCTTTACACCAGATAACAGTTGAATTTAATTAAAGCTCTTTATACAATTACCTTATGTTAGCAGTGTTATAACAGAAATCGTAACCTTTGTTAACAACTTAAACCAGCAAAAAACAAATTTGTTTGTCTTGACCTGTACAAAAAACCAGGACAACTTAATAGTGGACCAGGACAAGTAGTCTAAAACCAGGACAATCCTGGAAAACCAGGACGTATGGCAGGCCTACTGTAGAGAGGTGAAGAATTTTTGTTATAATTGCATACAAACCAAAGACGTTTTAATCAACTAAACTTTAATTTTTGATAATATTATTATAACGATTATAATATTAAGAGAATAAGCTTTAAATTGTTTTTGAAAAATGTGCTTCTATTTTATTTCACGTTCGAATATAAAAGTATCAAAACTACTTTACGTGCAATATAAATCAATATCATTATTGTACATGTAAACTTGTACTTGCATTCATTTACGGTATTTTTAACAAAAGCACAAGTAGTCAATAGTGTAAGAAATTCACACAAAAAAATAAGTTATAAGTTCTACAAATAAAAACTTATTTCAAATACAGGCTATTCCTATAAAAATGTTATTTTACATATCGACTTTTAAAAATTTTAAATGGTTAAATAAGGCTCTTAATATTTTTAACAAAAAATATTCAATATATTTTCCCATTTTTTAGGAAAAATACAAACATTAAGAATTATCAATAAGTTTTTTTGCGACGTTAATGGCCTATTTTTGACTTAGTATTCAAATGTTATTTATCTTTAAGTTCTATTTTAAAACAAAATTAATTTTCTCAGTACTTTTTTTAAAATAATACTTTAATTTCTTTCGTTGCTTATTTAAAGTCTTTGCAGGTTTCACTGTTATTTACTTGGCAAGGTGGCCTCAATGGCTGTGTTATACAAAACATCGGATAAATAAAAAACAATCATCAGTTTCTTTGAGACCACATCTCTTTACTTTGGTTTAAAAGCTGTTTTATATATTTTTTTTTGTAAATTTAGTAGTGCTACCATGCTTTTATCTTAATAAATTTAAATTTTTAATTGTTAATTAATCGAGAAATAGTAACTAAGACCTTCAGTGAAACAGACCAGAGTCTCCGGCGGGAATCGATCCCGCAAACCTTCGCACTGATAGACAAGCACACTATCAACAGTTTACACAACAACAGTGGAGAAGGTATTACGCGTTTGTACTGATGTTTGTAGCACCTTAAAATATTGGTCCTAGACCCACCTTAAAGTACACCGATCGACTCAGAATCGATCTTACGGTGTCCGTCGGGCTGGCTGTCCATGTAAACATTGTGCTCCAAGTTAAGGTCGCAATTCTAGAGATAATTTTATAAAATTTGGTACACAGGTTCCAAATGCCACAAGGACTAAGCCTTAAGGCCCAACTATAATATGCTTAAGTTGGCTTAAGCAATTGTACGAATCAATGTAATTCATTAGTTTCGAACCATATTGAACTTAAGAAACCTTTTTTGTTAATTTTATGAAACTGGCATTTGCTGAAGCAAGGTGCGAAACAGTTCGCACTTTTCGTACGGAATAAAATATTTTTTGATTTTATTTTTGTTTTTTTAATTTTTTTTCTTAATTTTTGAAAGTAGCTTAAGCCAGCTTATGCATATTATAGTTTGGCCTTAATGGTGACTATCGGTCCATAATTTGCCATATCCCCCATACAAGCTTCTTTTCGCCCATGAACGATTTTATTATGTTGGGATTTAGACTAAATTGGGTCCAAATTTTTTTATTTTCTTATAAATGTCGGTATTGACATAAAAATTGGCGACAATTACTTTTATGTCATAATAAACTGTTGTGCTGGTGAGGCCAAAATTAACCATAGGTCCCACATAAACCCCCTTCCTAAAATTACTTAAAGGCAAATAAAAATCATATAGATGAAGATATCAAAACAATATTCGGCACTAAGAGCTTTCACATGAATCTTAACCTCAGCTTCATACATAATTTTGTTCTCGTGGGTCCCAAATAGGGTACACTCGCAAAAATTTGTTCTTATAAACTGTGGTGTAGGGTATCATATGTTAGGGCATGTCAAAAATTGGCATGTTAAGACAGGCCATATCGATCGGAATAAGTTTTGTAGGGTTGCAGTTCTCATAAATATAAATTAGTCATTGGCATCAAGGAACCCTGTTTTTGAACAGTTGAAAACAAGCAACTTAATAGACATTCATGAATTCTTTGTTTTATGCACTTCATCCGGTAGCTGCAATAATCACTGATTATGATTTTATTTCTTTGTTGGTTTGGTATATGTGATTATGAGGATTTTATACTTAAAAAAAAAACAAATAAAATATGTTTGCATAAATTACTATGCAGAGCTGTAAAGGATTGCAATCCATTTAATTGCAACTACATATATGATTTCTCGCTTATGATTGATAATTTTTTGATTGCATTCAAAATCGGCAACTTTTCATTTTTGTTAGAACCAGCACTCAGGAGATGACCTCCACTAATACATTGCATTGTGTTGGAACTGGGAAAATAGTTTATGGGAAGGAGGATAGAGGGAATAGTGTTTGTGAACATTCGACTTGAAGTTATTCATGTTGCAAGTGAGAGGGAAGACTTCAGCAGGAAGGTTATTCCACATACTAACAGTCCGGCCAAAAAACGATTTTTCCCTGTAATGCGTTGTACGATTCACCTGCCAATCGACCCCAAAAGGATGGGCTCTTGAGGAAAAACGTGTATTACGCCAGATCCCTAATTTCGTCAGAATACATCCCATTGTAGTAACGATTAAACAGGCAAATACAACCCACATTGCGACGGTGCTCAAGGGAGTCAATAGAATTGGATACTCTACTGCCACCAATGAGAAACTTTGCCCTCTCCTGCACGCGGTCGAGAAGCTCCAAAATAGACTTTGACCGGCTTACACATGAGAGTTGTATTCTACACGCGGACGGATATAGGTGGTATAAATAAATCAAATGGAGTGAAGTATATCTTACACCTTCTTAGAAAACCGAGGCACTTGAATGCTTCTTTTGACACCTTGAATATATGTTCTGTCCATCGGACATCACATTGTATCCTCATGCCAAGAACTTCAAGATATTCTGATTCCTCAATAATAATACCACCCATATATACAGATGAGGCACCTTGATTTGTCGCGCGTTTATGCGTCAGCACGCAGCATTGAGTTGTTCGGGCATTAAAATCGACCCTATTTTCACGACCCCATTCCGAGACTATGTCAAGGTCTCAGCCAAGCGTATCATTTCTATTCCGCCTCATAGCACCGACTAGGATACGCCTGGTCTGCATTCGAATGAGTACGAATGGCAAAAGTTGCTGTCATGTGCAAAAGAGTAGATAGGGTTGGAAGTTTGACAAAGGAGGTCGTTTAGAAAGATAAGAAATAGAGTAGGAGAAAGAACGGAGCCTTGCGGCACCCCTGAATGAATCTTGAACTCGTTTGACGAAACCCCAACTATAAAAACTTGTATAGTGCGATCTCTGAGAAAGCTCGATATAAGTCGAGAGAAATTATCACCGACACCAAATGCAACAAGTTTTGACAAAAGTGCACCATGCCAGACTCTGTCGAACGCCTTGGAAATATCTAAAGCAATTAACTTACTTTCGCCAAAATGGTGAATGGAACGGCACAATTTCTCCGATAACAGAGCATGTAAGTCTCCCGTAGAACGACCTCTACGAAAACCATACTGGCGGTCGCTAAGTGGGTAGTTTATCCCAAATATTTGACAAGATGGTAATTTGTCATACTCTCCATAACTTTGGAAAGTGCCGAACAAATTGCAATTGGGCGGTAATTTTCAATTTTAAATCATTAAATCAATACCATTAAAAATATTTGAATTCATTTTTCTTATATCAATTCATATATTAATTGCAATCACATCCAAAGCTGACTGATCATTTTCAATTGCCAACAACGTCAATTTTTGTTTACAACCACTAGATTCCAAGTGTATATTATTTCGTTGGATTTTCACTTATAGTTGTGATTTCAGAGAAATTGAATTTTATGATAATCAAATTGATTGCAATCGCATGTTTGCATTAATAATTTTTCAAAATAATGATTTAAAAATGATTGCATTCACAAAATATTGCAATTTTGACAAGATTTCATTTTCAACTCGGAAAATTATTTTGAAATCAAAGAAAAAATTCTGTTTGGTTTAAATCATTTTGATTTTAACTTTACTTATTGCAGTTTTTTACAGCTCTGGTACTATGTATAGGTAGAAATGTTTGAAGTCAAAAAAATAATTTTTTTCGAAAGACCTTCTCGGAAGAGTAGTGTGTAAGGCACACACGTCCGGCATTTCCACACACAACTTGTAGTACAAAAAACATAACACAAAACTCATGGACATTGAACAATTATTGAGTTCAATGTAAGTAACTAGCACTACCTACCTTCCTACACTACGCACTTATTAAATTCACAACCCAATCTGAAACTGAACGGTTCCATATGTATAAAAAAAAAACAATAAAAATATTTTAACAGGAACTCCTTACCATCTACTTAGTACGTATTGCATTATATACAATACTAAACATGTACTATGCAAGTGTTGCCAGAAATAATTTTTTTTAAATACATCACAATCAATAAAAAATAAAGTTCTTACAAATTTTATAAAAAAAAAATAAATATTTTTAGTGACATTACAAGATTATTTCAATCATTTCTATGCGAGCTTATTCCATACCCTGTTAAGTTTCCTGAATGTGAGTTTATCTCTTCTTTAAGCAACCTCGTGGTCTGCCTCTTATTCGCGAGCCAAATTTCGCAACTATATTGCAAACACAGAGAACGTTGCTTTTGCAGAGACGTATTTTTGTTTTGACGCTGATTTGATTCGATCTCCAAATCTTATATAGGCCAGCTAGAGCAATTTTAGCCTTCTTAATTCTGTGAGGTATATCAACTAGTGCTAGGAAACTATCGATAGTCTTAAAATATCGAAAATATCGATAGGAAAAATATAAATATCGATATTTTTATTATTTAAAATACAGCTATGAAGACATCTAACAGCAGCTATACACACACAGTTTTTTGCCGCAAATTTGTACTTGCTATTATGAATTCGCGCTGAATTACAGCAATGAATACAAACAACAAGAATGTCAAGTGGAATGGATTGCTTAGCAGTGCTTTTTACTGCTAATTAAAGGCATATAAGTCGAAATTTTTACATGTTTATATAGGGACTGAAATGTAAAATATTTTTGTAATGTCGTAAAAAAATGCAAATCCAAAATTGCAAGCATAGGACAAAACAATGAACGACCATTAGAGGATAAGTCCGCTAGATTGATTACCTTTTTGGGTTTAGAATTAAGAAAATTTTTTAAAGTTGCAATGGAATATCTTATAGTCCCTGTTACTTCGGTTCCTTCAGAAAGGTACTTATCATTTTTAAAAAAAACTGCCACCTAAAATAACGTGCGTATATTCATACGTCTCAAACATTCAATAAAGTGATAAAAACAACGAACTGTAGCCTTACAAAAAAAAAAAAAAATAATTAAAGTTTTCCTGCACAAGTACAAACATTCAGTCGACAGTAATATCGATAGTGAAATCTGAACTATCGATAAATATCGACAGTAGAAAATAACGATAGTTTCCCAGCACTAATATCAACATGCTTAAAGCCTTATGACACTAAATTTTTAATGCATTGTTCAAGTTTAAGTGAATAGGGCAAATATAGAAAAATTTACCAAGTGCAAAGAGTTCAGCTGTATTAAGATAAACAGCAAACTGTCAAAAAATTTAAAAAAGTTATCGATAAAAAATGAAGTTTTGTCAAAAAAACAAGTAAAATTGTGCAGCTTAAAATCGACACTTTAAGCTTGAAATATTAAAAGTGTTGCTGAATCAGCGGTTTATGTTTTTAAGTTTCCCATAATCAAAAAGTTGACAACAGTTAAAAAAAATAAACAAAATCATAACAAAAGAAAAACTGATAAAAAAAATTTGTTTACATTTTTTATAGTTTGCTCTTTCCAACATTTACTGTATCTTTCTATCAATTCTATATCAATTCAATGAATGAAAAATGTAGTGTCATATAGGTAGGTGAAATCTGTTATTTATTAGATTTTCTGGCAATACAGAGCAAGTGGTTGTGTTTGTACTACAATTATATTATGCGATTTTGTTTTGCCGGCACTGATTCTAAAGCCATATTTACTCGATATCGTATTGATGTCGTTTATTTTACTTTTTTAGTATAGAAATTCCAAATTTAAAAAATAACCTAAAATTTAAAAAAAAAACCTGTGCGATATTTCCTGCAATAGAAATTAAGTGGGGATAAAAACCTACAAGTAGGAACTTTTTCCCACTTCTTGCAACACTTCTCGCAAATACATTGTGCAATACAAACATGCTTTGTCCATTCAAAGAATTCTCGTGAAGTTCGTTTGTACCCCCATTGTATATGGTTGGAGTAAGTTTTAACAGTACATACATATACTTCATATTCAAACAAATTTATACATAAGTATGTAGGTACATATTAAAATAATAAAAAAAATTGTGTATTTATTAAATAATTCCGCCAAGAATATTAAATAATGAATTCTTTTTCTCTAATTTATGTACTCACATTAAGTTCTTTCTTTTATTCGTTTTAGTCAAAGTTTAATAAACAAATCAAAAAAACGAAGCTAAGAAAAACTCATTATCAGTTTTTTTTTATCTGACTTTAAGAATTCAAAATTTTCTAAAATTTTGTTTATTTACTTTAGTAGAGTCTCAACAGCGACAGACCCTTTAATGTTAAATGAGAATTAGTTGGAATTTTAATTCAAACACATGTTTGTTAAAAAAAAAAATACACACATTTTTTTAATTCCCGTATTGAAAGTAGAAAAGGCGGAAATAACAAACACTAGCAAATGCAAAAAATCGAATTTTGATTTTCTATTTTTTTGTATTTTATTTATGTGAATCTAAGAATTATTTACTTTGGATTGGGTATTAGTTCTAATTTCATTATTTAAAATATTAAATAAATAGATTTTATAGGAGTGGTTGATTTATTGATAATATTTAAAAATTGTATATGTACAGTGTGCGCTTGATAACTGCAACGCTAAAAATTTACATACTTTTGTCTAGGAATTAAAAACCTTTACATTTTTACTTAATTTAACGAGCAAGGAACTTGAGTCTAGCGGAGATCTTACCTTGCATTCCCTACACTAGGTCACTACCAACTTGTCTACTGGGTAAAATTTGTATTTAAACTTAAATTTAATGATGACCAGGGAAACCAGAAATATGCAATTGCATGTTTTTTCTTGTGCGACTAATGAAGGCAGAAACAATATATTTATCCGTTTTAGAGCTTTTTATGAATTTTGGCATTGATTTGTTAGTGCATATTTTTGCATATTTTACCATTTGCAGCATATTTTAGTTAAAAGAGCCCTTTTGCAGCATTTTTTAGGTTTATAGCGCATATTTTGCCTTTTTAATGCATATTTTGATACATATTCAATTTTTTTTAGATGCTTACAATAGGTTTCGCAGCAAATAAAAAAAATTTTTTTTCGCAAATCTGTTACTTTAATTTCGACATCTACATTTAATTTTTACTCTTAAATTGTAAGACAAAGCAGGTTGTCATTAATAATAAATGTTATGCGATTTGTATCTAGACCAATCTTTTAGTATTCCGATTGACTCAGAATCACTTTTTAAAGTGATCTAACGATGTCCATCCATCCGCCTGGCTGGTTCTCTGTTCATGTTAGGCTTGTGCGCAGAGCATAAGTTCCAATTTTGTAGATAATTTGATCAAATATGGACGAAGTCTATGCAAATGGTGAGAATCGGTCTATAATTTCACATCCAAATTAGACTCTGTGTCCGCAAACTATCTAATTACGATGGCATGTAAATGAAATTCGTGCCAAAAATATTTTACTCCAAATTAAATTATTTTCGAATCGGTTCACATTTGCTCAAAGCTCCCGTCCTTAACTAGCTTTAAATTCCTTTTAAATGTTAACATTTGTTAACAATTTAGCGACCGTACCTACAATCCCTTTAAGACAAAAACCCATATGGATGTTAATATCTAGATAATATTCGGCGCAATCATCTCTTATATGAATTTTAACCTTTTTTAGGTTTTTTTTTAGATTTTGTTATTAAATTAATGAATATTGTGTCTTCAAATGAACAATTTTAATTTTTAGGGCATATTTTAAACATTTTTCAAGGCATATTTGCCAGTTTTTACTGCATATTTAATGCGCATAAAATGTGTTTTTTAGAGCATATTTCTGGTTTCCCTGATGATGACTATTACGTCAAAGCAGTCTGGTATTGAAAATTAGCGAAATAAATATAAAACAAATTTAGAACCAATCTTCCTAAATGATTAAACACACTGTCAAAAAACTTTTATACGCATCTAAAACGTTACTAAAAGGACCAGTCCAAATTCGTCTTAGCTTCCAAACATTTAAAAATATATATAAAATAAAATTATAATACGTTATTGGTAGAAATTTTGCCAAAAGTAGGTATCCGATGAAGTAATTGATGCCGTCAAATTTTATAAGGTCTAGTCCAAAGTTGGTCAAAGCTCCCATATAAGAAACACTTCCGAAATATTCACATTTTTTTTCAAAGATTAACGACATTTAACTTTTTGACGGTGTATGACTCAAGTTTCAAATTTAATACCGGATTTAGAATCGAAATATTTTTAGCAAATGCCTGTTATTTGTGAAGAAAGTCCAATACATATATTTATTAGTATACATTTTGATGCTGAAATCTATTTCTGCAGTTTCCTTTTTGTTTTGGTTATTGCTCGGCTTAGTTTACAGTTGGAATTAATTTTTTTATAGACACTACTTGTATTTACAGTGACGAACCAAATTATTGACACCGAGTACCCCGGTAAGCTAGCTATTAGTGAGCTAGTCTGTCAGCGCCGGGGTTGCGGATTCGATTCCTGCCAGAGACTCTGGTTTCTTCCTAAAAAAAAGCACTTTCAACTTTACGATTGATAAAAGTGATTTTTAATAAACAAATATCTCTACTAGATAGAATGATAAATTTTTCACAAAATGCTAATTATTTCATTTCAATATTTTTATAACAATTTTCATTTAAAGCAAAAAACAAACAAAAAGAACTTTATTTCATTGAACAAAATTATTGGCACACTTCATAAAAAAATAAAGAATATTAGTTATTTGAGAATATTAATATTAAGTTTATAATAATTCTGTCTATTAACTGCCTTCAGTCTATTTGGCATAGAATTCACAAACGTTTTCGTGAAATCTGTCCCAATTTGTTTCAGTCTATGATAAGTGTCTGCTGCAGCTCATTCTTTTTCGTTAATGCCCTCTTTCTCACTCTCCTCCTATCCAACTCCTCCAATAAATGCTTGATAAGATTAAAGTTTGGATATTGTGGCGGATGTGGTAGGTCATGCAAAACATTATATGCAAGCGACATACATACGTACAGCATGATCTGAATCCTTCGGGTTACTATCGTGTTGAAAAGTGAAGGATTATAGTATATTCAAATTTTAGGCTCTTTTTCAGGTTTTCTTTCAAAATATTTTAATATTTTATTTTGCCTAAAATGGCGTCCGCTCAGTGCTCTCTGGAAAGTAATGGGATGATCGCCTTTTCAAGGTATTGCTTTATATCTGCAGTAGGGCTTCCAATCGGGAAATCCCGGGATTTTCGGGATTAGGCGAATCCCGATTTTTTTTATATTCTTTATTATTTTTACATTTTTTTTAATAACTTGTATAAAAATACGTGTATTTGCTGACAAAAAAAAGTTTAAAATACATTTGAATAGATTTGAAATACATATGGACAATTTTAAATTGTTTTTGAAAATTTTTTAATAGGTATATTCGGACAATTTTAAAATATATTTGACAAATTTAAAATATTTGGATAATTTCAAAATACATTTAGGTTTTTGAGATGTCAGTTAAACTAGTTTAAGTTAATCTGAAAACATATTTGTGCCACCCTAACAAAGTTTGTATACATAATTTTGACGGAACAGCTTAGTTTTGCTAAAAATGTTGGTCTTTAATACAACTCAACTCTAGTTCTGTTGAAATTTTGCAGTTTTTGTATTATGATTTACAACTCGGTTAGCAAAAACATTATTTCATAGATATTCCGCACAAGTTTTTTCACATGCGTTTCGACAGCATTTCACGTGAAATGTTAAACAGAGTACCAGGCTTTATGCAATAAGTCGCACAATGGTTTCATTCATTCAATAAAAAGGTGAACTAACCTATAGGAATAACATAAACAGCATTGTACAATGTTGCCAACACATTTCACTTTTATTGTTGTGCAATAAAAATCAAGAGTCTTTTGATTGTTTCCAATATATTCAGCCACTTTTGAATAGCACATACACATTGGCGATATAATTGTACAATACGTAAAATTTAACAATTTTATTAAAAGTGTATGAGCCGCTTTACATTGTCTTTATGAATTTTGATCAATTAATAATTTAATTTTTTTGTTATTATATTTTTTCAAATAAATAATATACGTTCATGAAATGTGTATTTTAACTCGAAAATTAAGTTGTTTTTTATACAGTTTAAAATTTTTTTTTTATATTGGGTATAAAAAAAAATTTAACAAACCCGAAATATTCCGAAATTTTTTTTTTAAAATCCCGTGAATCCCGGGATTCAAAATATCCCGAAAATCGCGGGATCCCGAAATCGAAATCCCGAAATATTTTCTTTAATCCCGAATCCCGGGATTCAGAAAAACCAGTTCCGATTGGAAGCCCTAATCTGCAGTGATCTGAGTTGAACATATTTTTGGACTTACTTTTGACTTATGGCAGCATTAACGTATGTTTAAAGATTTAGGGCGACCTAAATGTTTAGCAAATTCAAATGCTGTGGCCACAGAGGTGGCATGAAATCGAAGATGTTATGTTTTTCTGACTGTTCGAAAGCTGTTGTTTTTGCATTTTTTTTACAGCTTCTGTTTGCCGCAATACAGTTTTGGTCAAGAAAACCTAATACCGCAACTTTCGATCAAATACTAAAAAATTGGCATTAGTGCTAACATTTAATCTGGAAATGTCAATTTTAAGTTAAAAATTTGTATATTTTTTTTGACAGTCTTATGGCCATTTTCTCATTAGGCAATTATCTTTTTTCCCAACGAAAAACTGCACATTAAAGAAATTTGGTTTCTCAATGTCCCATTTGCTTCGATTTTATTGCAAAGCTAACCGGCACTCATCTGCCAATTATTTATTTTCCTTTTATTTGCAGTACAGATAAATTCAATCAGCTGACACCCAACTTTTACATGTATTTTGAGTGGCGTTGCCAGCTTAAAACAATGTTTTTTGTCGGTATATTGAGAAACCCAAAATCGTTAACGGACAGTTTATCGTTCCAATAAATTTATGTTGACATTAAGTAACAGGCAGTTTGTCGATACATTGAGAAAATTGCCATTAGATTATTTATCGATAGCTCACATATATTTGTTTGACATTTCAATAATTCTGATAGAATTATTATTTTTTTTTTTTTCGAAAAATCCGAGGAGATTCAGAATTTCATGGAGATAATAAAAGTAAGATTTCAAATATTTTAACTAATAACAGCTTTTCTAAACAATTAATAACAGATTTATTAATACTTGCAATAATTGTAGAATAAATAACCGAAATAATATAACAGAGAATTCATAAGTCGAAAACATACATACCAAAATTTTCAGAAAGATTGAAAAAAATATATAAAATAGCTCAAAAATTTTTTAACACAGTAGGTAAACTATTTACTAAAATTTAAGACAAAATAAAGAAGATGAAAATGTCAAATATTGTGTATAAAATACCTTGTAAGGGTAACGATAGTGGACAGTGTAATAGGGACAACAAAAAAATAAACTAAAAACTAGGATAACAGGATATAAGTCAGATCAAAAATATAGACATATGTATTTCATCACAAAAAAACAGCTTTATCATTCCATTGTGCTAATCTAAACCATTATCCAGATTTTGAAAATATAGTTTCAAATACAGAAAATAATTATGAACGTAGATTTTTGTTAGAAATGTTACAAATCATAAATGTACCAACAGTGTCGAGAATAAATTTCAAGTCGGAAACTGAGAATGCGGCACAAAATTATAGACATTTAATTTATAAAAATGGAAACAGAAGTGAAAAATTTATTTATATTGTAAGAAATCAAGTTTGATTTGAAAAATATTTTTGTATTCAATTGAAAAAATTTTAAATTTCTCATTTTAATATATTGTTTAATTTGTCATAAGAAAATTGATATATTGTGTTATGGTGTTTTTGTTTTTTAAAAAACAGACACCAAATTGCATTTTTTTTAATAAAATGTCACATTTTTTTGTAGAAATGAAAACATCATTAAATAAGAAAGAATAAAAAACCCTGAAGAGGGCACTCAAATAAGTGCCGAAATATTGGTTAAATTAAACTTTTAAAGTTTTATATAAAATTAAAAAAGACCTCAAACTTGATAATTAAGTTATGCTTTAAAGGAAATATGTATTGAATATCCAACTGATATTCTTGAATTGGAAACGGCTGCTAAGTTCTTTTCTTACTTTGTGAATGAAGAAATAATAAAATATCTAGTTTTTTGCAACAAATTGATTTTATATATATAATTTTTATGAAAAAAATATTATTAAACAATATATTTTTGTTTTGTTGTTTAATTTTAAAAATTTTTGGCCAATTTTTTGGCATTTTTTTTCTTAAGTCAAAACTTGTTGCAATTAAATTCAAGCACTTTAAACCCCAGCACGGTTATAATTCAGTTATTAAGAAGTTTCTGCAGATTTTTGTTGTCAAACTATTGCATTCAAATAATAGTCCTGTTCCAATGCTACTTCACCAGATAAGTTATTTTCCACTTATTGTCAATCTGTATTCATTGCACAATAAAATGTTATTACTTATAATTTTATTGCCTTAATTTTCACATAAATATAATTGAGTAATAATTTTAACCCTGACCTCAGAGTTTGAACCTCCTTCCACTTTATAAAAATAATAATAAAGTTATTAAAACAAAAACCAACCAGGAAATTATTGCAAGATTGACGACAAATTTCATAGAGGCGAATGCATGAACAATGTTTTTCTCTATATAAAGAGTGTTTTTTAAGACCGATTAAAATTAAAATTGGAAAAAATAACACAAAAAATTTTAGTTTAATGAATAAAAAACTTTGTTATTTAAAAGAGCAACAAATCGTCAGCTCATTATTGGTTTTGCGCATATCATGGTGAAATTACCAAACCAATTATGAGCTGACGAAATGGCATTAACAATTGAAAATAATTTCGGGCAAGTTGGATTTGGATGATTTGATAGCGAGGCTAAAGCGTGAATCCATTCATGAGGATTTGCTAGAGTATAATGAATAAAACCGCCAAAAATTGAGCGCAGTTCGCAGCCTACCCTTTCGTAAGTTATATCGGGCTTAAAAAATCCCCTTTAAATAAAAAAAAACATTTATATGTGTATATTATACACAGTAAGTAATATTTGTATGGAAGACATTAAACATAAATCAATTTTAATTGAAACAATAAAAAACTGAATGCATTTAATATCACGTACTTAACACCAACCCACTAAAACAAATCTTCCCATCCAACCCAATCAACCGAGCAACCATCCCCAAAAGGAAACAAAATTTACTAAAAAAAGAACTTTATACGATTATATACTCTTTTCTGTTCATCTAAGTAAATATGAACGAACAATGAGCATTTGTCATGTTTAACATAATCAGCTTAATAGTGGAAATTCCCAATTGGATGAAGATGAACAACGACGACAACAACACAATTTCAAACAGCATCATCAGCAACAGCGGCATGGACAATCAAGGGTGCAACTTAAAACAAACAAAAAATAAAAAAGATTTTTTTAAATAAAATTAAAAAAAAAAATGCAGTGGAAAACTCTTGAATAACTTTGTGCACATTGAATTTGATAGAGTTCTTCAAAAAATGAGAGTTAAAGAACAAAATAGACTTCCTCTTTGCATTGTGGAGCATATTATAAATGGTGAGTGTTTGGTGGTGGATGTGTTAAAGGCAACTAAGTTTAAGAACATAATATAATTGGACAATAGTTGAAATAAAATTACTTAAAATTATTACGAAGAATTAATAACTAACACAAAAATTGCCTTATAATAGAAATAATGAATATTAAAGTATGATATTCTAAAAAATATTAAACATATCATCATCTCATTATTGGTTTGACCTTCAGACCATTTTTAAAAAATTTAGTTAGTTATATTTCAAATACGCCCTGAAATTCAAATCTGAATCCAAAACCGGTTTCACCAAATTTTTTATTGTTTCTCAGATAATAAGCATTAATTTTGCACCATATCAATTGTATTTCTCATAAAAAACGTACAAAATATATTTACCTCTTGCTTTGCTTCATTGCCGTAAGAAGAAAGGAGGTTAATCGGAATCAAAACAAAATGACAACAAGAAAACTAATTTCACTGATGCTTTGCTTCATTGCCGTATGAAAAAAGTCGTTAAAGCAAAAGCAAAATAAAATGTCTAATCAACTAATCAATACACAGCAGTAAGTATACGTATGCAGCACAAAAAGCTAATCTTTAAAAATAAATTTAGAAAAGTGGCACATGCGACACAAAACAATAATTTTCACTTTCAATAAAATTCTATTTGTTTTCTATGCTCGTTAATAAACGTTAATGTTCTGAACATGTCCAAATTCCTTGAATAACCACTATATTTTTGATCCGCTATAGTCACCTAACTGCAAAAATCATCATTATTTCAAATTATATGATAAGGTTTTTTTTAAATTTTTTTCTTAAAATTGTGATTTTTGAAAAGGCTGCTCCTTACAGCTTATTGTAACTTTGGAACGCCGTACTCGATTTTGTTATGCAATCCGTCAAAACATTTTAAATTACGCCAGATTTAAGTTTCTCTAATATCATTTTTATACCCTTCATTACAATTAGTTGTGAAGAGGGTATATTAAGTTTGTCATTCCGTGTGAAACTTTTTTATTATTCATCTCAGACCCCATAAAGTATATATGTTCTGGGTCCTTGAGTAATTCTAAGCCGATTTAGCCATGTCCGTCTTTCTGTCCATCTGTCCGTCTGTCCTTCTGTTGAAAACACGCTCACTTTCGAACAACTCAAAAGAAATGAACAAACTTGGTGCCAAATTGCTTGTAGTTATCCTAAGCAGTTTGGGATTGAAATCCAGCAAAATCGGTTCAGTAGGACCAGAGCTATGAATCAAAATGTGGAACCACCACCAAAAAAAAATCGATAATTTTGTTACAAAAAATAACATAAATGCTGGAACAAGGCACGGAATGAGATACGATTTTGCAAAAATTCGTCTTATTCAACTGGAAATTATGCTGTTAAAATTCGTGAAGATCCGTCCATAATTTTCCCTAATCCCCATATAAACACTACTCCCGGAAAACAGTTTAGTACGCCTAAAACCGTAAAAAATAATGCAATCATAACAAATGTTGGCTCGTCACAGTTTTACAGGGCTATAAATGATACAGTGAAATTTCGTGAAGATAGGTACATAATTTACCATAGGCCCCATAGAAACCCTACTCCCGGAAAACAGCTTAGTACACCTATAACCATAATTAATAATGATATTATAACAGAAATTGGTACGTCACAGTTTTAAAGGACTAGAAATGACGCTGCGAAATTTTGTGATGATTGGCCCATAATTTACCCTAGGCCCCATATAAACCCTACTATTGGAAAACAGTTTAGTCGCCTAAAACCATAATTAATAACAAATCGTCAGAGTTTAAGATAATAATAACATCATACAGATGTTACTCCTTAAACATTCGAACTGTCGGTGGAGGGTATCAAAGATTCGGCATAGCCGAATATAGCACTCTAACTTGTTTAATTTAGCCATTATTTTTGGAGTTATTGAGGCCGAACTGGCAAAAAAATTATTTTTTTTTTGTTTTTTTTTTTTGTAAAATTTTTGAATTCAAAAAATTAATAAAAAAATTGAAAACAGCAAATACTAACCAGTTTTAGTACTTATGCTCAAAGCTGCATGTATTAGAAGTAAAATTAATTTTTTATCATGAAAATCCATGGACAAATTGCTGTTTTATTCCCAATAAACTGAAAGTATCTAGTTTTGACCTTTTTCAGAGGTAAAATCACAAAAAATTTTACCTTTTTATTGCACAACATTTTTTTTAACCCTTTAAGCCTGGTACTCTGTTCAACATTTCACGTGAAATGCTGTCAAAATGCATATGAAAAAAACTTGTGCGGAATATCTATGAAATAATGTTGATGGAGTTGTACTCTGTTTATTTTGTGAAAAAGTTCCGAATTGTTTCTGGCAACATTTTTTTTTACAACTGCGAAATAATGTAAGCTGCCTTTATTTCACGTGGAATTTTAAGCAAAAGCAAAAAAGTATGAACATAATATTAAAAAAGAAATAAAAAATTAAAATAACACAACCGGTAACAGTTTTGTATCCATATTTACTTTTCTTTTTATTAAATTTTTTATTAAAAAAAAAATAATTTTAGTAAAATACATGTGGCGTTTGTTAACATACACGAAACAATGTAGCATACTTTGAAGGAATAAAAACGTCGAATTGTACAAACTCGCAAGATTGGTAACATTGAGAAATGCCAAAATTTTCGTGTGGAATAATCAATGTTGCTCAACATTTTTCACAAATTTGAACAGAGTACTAGGCTTTACTCTAAATATTTTTTCATAAAGCTACATATAAAGAAAAAAAAATTTTTTGTTTCGGGAAAATCCATGAATAAATTCGTTTTTTACTCCCGATAAAGTGAAAGAACCTAGTCTTAACATTTTTTATCGCAAATGTTTATTGTATGTTTGCAACATGTTGCTCGAATTTTTGCCACTTTGGCCTTAACAACTCCAAAAATAATGGCTTAATTAAACAAGTTAGAGTGCTATATTCGGCTGTGCCGAATCTTTGATACCCTCCACCGACACTTCGAATGTTTTAGGAGTAATATCTGTATGATGTCTATTTATTATTATAATCTTTGTAAAAACAGACATCTGCATTAAAATATGTTGCGGTTTAGACCTACTTATATAAAATTATTGACCGACAATCAGAATCAATTTTAAAAAGCTTGAGTAGAATATCAGTTTAAGCTGAACTTAAATGATTTTCAGGAGAACAAATTATATAAAAGCCATGGTAAGCTATGAACCAATCATCCCAAATTCTGAGAACGATTTCTGGTATTAAAAAACATAAATTTCAAAACAGCGGTGCAATTAGTTTAAGCGTTTGCAGTAAATTTCAGAAGGCTGCTAAAATGGAATCTAAGGAAAATTATGGACCGTATATCACAAAATTGCATAACATTTTTTCTGGCCATATGAAGCTAAACTGGAAGAAAGTTTACCGCGTATTTAATTATTTTACCAGAGTGGGCTTTATATGAGGCCTATGGTAAGTTATGCACCGATCTTCACCAAATTTCACAGTGTCATTTCTAGTTCTATAAAACTGTGATGTATCAAATTTTGTTATGATAGCGTTATTTTTTACGTTTTTAGGCGTACTAAGCTGTTTTCCGGGAGTAAGGTTTATATGGGGCCTAGGGTAAATTATGAACTGATCTTCACGAAATTTCACAGTCTTATTTCTAGTCCTGTAAAACTTATATGTTCCAAATTTTGTTATGATAGAATTATTTTTTACGTATTTAGGTTGACTAAGCTGTTTTCCGGGAGTAAGGTTTATATGGAGCCTATGGTAAATGATGGACCGATCTTCACGAAATTTCACAGTCTTTTTCCTAGTTTTATAAAACTTTGATGTACCACATTTTGCTATGATAGCATTATTTTTTACTCTGATCCTACTAAACGGATTTTTGCTGAATTTCAACCCCTAACTGCTTAGGATAACTGGAAGTAATTTGACACCTAGTTTGTTTAGTTCTTTTAGGGCCATTATTACAACTTGAAGTTAGCTAAAGTTAAGATTAAATTGACAGATAATAATGTGTTATCTGTCAAAAAGCGTAGGTTAACTGTCGGATAACAGCTAACGCCAAGTTATAATAATGGCCCTTAAGGTTTTCGAAAGTCAGCGTGCTTTCAACAGACGGACAGACAAACGAACATGGCTAAATCGACTTAGAATTACTCAAGTACCCAGAATATATATACTTTATGGGGTCTGAGATGAATAATAAAAAAGTTTCACACGGAATGACAAACTTAATATACCCTCTTCACAACTAATTGTGGTGGAGGGTGTAAAAATTATATTAGAAAAACTTAAATCTGGCGTAATTTAAAATGTTTTGACGGATTGCATAACAAAATCGAGTACGTCGTTCCAAAGTTACAATAAGATGTAAGGAGCAGCGATTTCAAAAATCTCAATTTTTAGAAAAAAAATTTTAAAAAAACCTTGCCATATAATTTGAAATAATGATGATTTTTGCAGTTAGGTGACTATAGCGGATCAAAAAAAATTTTGTGGTTATTTAAGGAATTGGGACATTTCCTCATGCCAAAGCTACAAATCGGCCCGCCCTAGTATGTATGTTAGAGTGACTCGCCAAAAAAAGTGCTCGTTGTACCCTCCTAAAATTGAACCTTGGACTTTTTTATGATGACATTTTAAATATTTCGCCTCTAGCTTTGACCTCTCGTGAGCTGGACGATTTTGAAAAAGGGTATATTTTTTGCATGTTTTGTTAATTTGAGAATCTGTTTCCTTACCAACATAAACAAATTGGGTATCGTAAGAAAGGTTTTTCTAAGGCGCGTACAACTGCATATACAATTTGTCCAAGGACAATCATCCATGTTCTTTTTTTTAAGGATTTTATGTAAAATAACGAAAGAAAAAAAGAAATGATTCACAACTTTTTGGCGGGATATTTTTTTCGCAAATTAAAAAAAATTCAAGTCGTGGATCACTTCTTTTTTTCTTTCTTTTGTTCTTTTTTCATCCATACATAATCTAGAAACTAAATCCGCTATCATATTAGAGTTACTTCAAAATTGCATTTATATATATTTCAGAGCACCCTGTATTTAAAACAAAGGGTTACCACCCCCTTGCATTTTTGTCAAAACGTGAACTAGCACGAATTTCAAAAAAATCTGAGACACGTATTTAATTAAATCGACCAAAAATTCAAATATGTTAATTTGGCACTTTTATTACAAACAATCCCGAACAAAAAATTCAAAATCCTTAAAAAAAAGGACACGGATGATCGTCCTTGGAAAAATTGTATGTACAGTTTGACGCGCCTTAAAAAAACCTTTCTTGCGATACCCAATTTGTATATGTTGGTAAGGAAACAGATTCTCAAATTAACAAAACATGCAAAAATATACCCTTTTTCAAACTGGTCCAGCTCACGAGAGGTCAAAACTGGAGCCAAAATATTTAAAATGTCATCTTAAAATAGTCCAAGGTTCATTTTTATGAGGGTACATCGAGCACGAATTTTGCTTCCATACAACTTCAGTCGCTCTAATGTACATACTATATCTAAGAATGAAATATAAATAAAAATTCAATATCTGGAAGTGGGACTAAAGACTCATTGACATTTTTGTTTTTTTTATGAAAACCAGTAAAGCATTTTAAATTAAAATTATTTAACTTTGACGTCCATGAATAATATCTTTTATTGAATATTGTGAACAGCGGTGTATTAACCAAGTATTTACTGTACTTCATTTCACTTTGCATCAGACAATTCAAAAGTTTCAACAACCCTTAAACTGTGTTTAAAATAACAAAAAAAAAAAAGTTAAAATTGGTTTAAAAAAAATCCCTTTTTCCACAAAATCATTTAATTTTTCTAATTCCAAGCCATAGTAGAACAAATAAAAAAATGTTGAATAAAAAGCTAACGAAGCGAGTACAACTTGTGCCACAAATGTGACAACATAGATCAACATTTATCCAGTATATTTGAATAAAATGTGCAAATTGTGCAATGTCAAAACCCCGAGGCATAATGTGACACACCACAGTCACATAGAAAGCAAGTCACTCAGCATTCAACATGACAAGAAAGGCAATGTTTGGTAAGTATGAGAATAAATGTGTGTACGGATACATATGGAAAACGTGCAGTCGTATTATGAAATTGAAAGAACTAAAGTTGTTTTAACAGATGATGTTGATGTTGCTGCTGTTTTTAAGGCAGATGATGACGATGACTAAAAAATGTTTATTTGGGAGTTTGACAAGAATTACCCAACTAACCAAACATTGGTAAATTGGCAAGTATTCTAAAACCAATTTAATGTAACAACAAAAAAACTTTGTTATAGATACATTAATGTCATAAATGTGCAAAAAATGTTGAACGTATGGACGTACTAGAGGCAAACTAGGAATGAACATATTTTTTATTTCCTCTTTCGTTTAAAAAAAAAAATAAAATCATGAAATCATTTTTCCTAATTTGTTTAAGGTTAGCCTAATTCACAGTGATATATATTTTTAAAATTTTTGCAATGTTAGTAACCAAGATAACTTTTTGCTATGTTTGCAAGAACTACGGTAGTTTTAAACTTTGAAGAGCTTCCAAATTCAATTTTAATGATGATTCTCCATATTTATCAGATGTATTTATACTAAGGGACAGACATTTAAGATGAAGGAGTTTACACGAATGGAGGTTCCACATATGTAATGTAAATGTAAGTCCAAAAAAATGTGCTTTATTAATTCCACAGAAAACCAAATAAAACCAAACAAATTGTTACATTCACGCCTTTTTGATTTCGATACGCTAGAACTCCCAATTTTGTGAAGTTTGTAAAAAAAAGCATGAACCAAAAAATTAGGGGTGTGGGATGGGGGTAAATGGCTCCTCATCGGGGTCAAAGTTAGGGGAAAACGATACAAAAGCCAAAAAAGCTTCACAACTGTCCCTGAGTAGCTCCTAGAGGGGTAAAATGTTAGACTGACTTCCACTAATATTTCTCCCCCTACATTTTTTATTAACATACTAACCCCCTATCTGTGCTTCTTAAGGGGGCTCCCATACTAAATATTGTTTTTTATAAAATTACCCGCTACCGCCCTAACTAGCCCCAGAGTGGCCCTAGAGCATTTTTTCAGAACATACCTAGTCTCCATCTTTAACCATTAGGGTCGTCCCCATACAAAAATTTCGAAAATGGCGGAGTTGCACAACATATGTTCGCAAAACTCAAAAACGCTTTACCCGAGACTTCATAGACGACAAATTCTTTTTTTAAGATTTTTTTTGGCTTTTGTATTTTCTTGACATTTATTTTTTTAAAATTTGAAGATGGTTCTGGTGTATCGTGTACATTATAATTTTCTACTTCAAGAAGCTTTTTAGACATTTCATCAGCAATTTAAAAGACCGTTGATTTATTGGCGTAGGAACAATAGTTCGATTTGTAACTAGTTTTTAGTAATTTTAGTAAATTTCTGATTTTTAGTTGAACTGTTAATTCTTAATTTTGGACATTCCCTAATTAGGCTTGAGTTCATCAAATTTAATTTTCATTAAATTATTTTCACTGAGGGAAGGAATTTTACAACTTGGAATTTTTATTAAAATTTATTGATAATTTTTCTTGGCTGAGCTGGGATTTGAACCCGGGTTGATCTTTACATGTTTCAAGAAACACCACTTTCTATCGTCAGAAGATCTTTGTGTTCTACCCACTGCACCACTGCGGTGCCCGTTAGCCAACAGTCAAACATCAATCTTTAACCAGTAGTACTGGTGGTTCGAAATTTGCTGTTATTATCACTTAAATTTCAAATTACATGTTGCGTCCTTTTTACTCTGTTTTTTCGTATCCTTTCTGTCAAGACTTTGTCTTGAAAACCTGAATACATTTGTTTATTATGTTTTTTGTCCACTTTCGTCGACATTTTATTTGTACAAATTAAAGTACAAATGTAAACATTAGAGCTTGTGCCATAGCTATTTCTAAGAACAATTTCTGATTTTTAGTTGAACTGTTAATTCTTAATTTTTGACATTCCCTAATTAGGCTTGAGTTCATCAAATTAAATGTTCATTAAATTATTTTCACTGAGGGAAGGAATTTTACAACTTGGAATTTTTAGTCAAATTAATTGATAATTTTTCTTGGCTGAGCTGGGGTTTGAATACGGGTTGATCTTTACATGTTTCAACAAACACCACTTTCTATCGTCAGAAGAGTGAAAATAATTTAATGAAAATTAAATTTGATGAACTCAAGCCTAATTAGGGAATGTCAAAAATTTTAGTAAATAATATATTTTTATTGCTCGTTTTTTGATTTTAACGATACTGACGAATTAAAATTTCAAAAAATTTAATTTGAAATTCCCGAAAATTCCCGGAAAAAATTTCCCGGTATTAATTAAAAAAAAATGTCCCGGGATTCCCGGAAATTCTTTCCTGCGTAGAAACTCTAGTTTGGCTACATAAGTTGTTTAAAATGAGAGATAAGACCTTAAAGTCCGAGAAATTAGTATGGCTTGGTGGAGCTCTAGCAACAATAAATTCCGAACTATTTATCAATATAAAGCAGTGGTGGCCAGCACAAATATTGGTACGAGTAAAAACAAATTGATTTTGTAACTTCATTTAGTAATAGGGAGAGAAGGTACATGTATTGGCATAAGTATTTAGAATGTGTATGTCTATCACTGATTCAAAGCAATTAAACGTTTGTATGTACAAAAGTTCTTTTGTTAGCAAACACACTTTCGGATATGTTTGTACAAAAATGGAAAAAAATCTTTGTATGTAATTGCAATCAGTGAATACTAGAATAATGGGCTTAAAGGAAAAAAGGAATAAGGACAACTAAAATTGTCACATATACTTATATGTATATACTTATGTCTTCATCGTCATCATTTTGATATGCCTGTGGACACATTTATATTATTTGTTTCTTTTATTTGTTGCTATTATTCTTGTATCATTGTTGTTGGTTGTTGAAGTTAAAGTCACTTTTGTTATCCATATTGTTTTTGTAATTGTTGTAAAGTATTTTTTTCATTGTCATTTTGTCATACATTTGACTTACGTTTTTATTTGTTCTCGCTGTTGTATTTGTTGCTATTTGTTTTCATTTCATGGCATTTATTTTCCATCACAACTCGTACCATCATTATCATTCATCTATCATCATCTAATTCTTCATTTGTTTTCTTTTCTGTTTAAATTGGAGCGTAGCAACTGGCTGCTTTTCAAGAAGAGCGTCGTGTGTTTATTCAAGAGAATTGATGTTTTTAGTTGGTTGATTTGTAAAATTTTCTTTACCCTCCATCACAACTAGTTTTGAAGAGGGTATACTAAGTTTGTTATTCCTTGTGAAACTTGTTTAATATTTATCTAAGACTACGTATGTGTATACCTATATTTTGGGTCCTTGAGTAATTCTAAGTCGATAAAGCCATGTCCGCCAGTCTGTTAAAATCGCGCTCACTTTCGAACGACTTAAATAAAAAGAACAATATTTGTGTCAAATTGTTTCTAGTTTTCCTACACTGCTAGAAAAATGCATCATCATATTGATGATGCCCATACATCAGAATTGTGACATCAATGTTACTACAAATGGCATCAATGATGCAAAAAGTAACACCAATCCAATGACTAACGTCTTCGTACAATTTTGTCATTTTTTACGTGTCATCTATTTTATGACTATAGTGACATCAATTCGATGCCACATTTTGTATATTATTAACATTATTTTCATGATTACAATGTATTATAAGAAGCAAAAATTGCTATATTCTATTTTTTTAAATTATTTAGTTAAATACATAAAATTTTTAAAGTAGAATGATTACGAAAACCATATGGGGCATGGTGCTGGTGTCTTATTATTGAGAGTTCTGCTGTAAACAAAGGTCGTTATTCAACAAACGTGAAAAAAACATATGTAACGGGTAAGTAAATAATAATATTCGCTCACTTTAACTTAAGTCAATTCCAATGACTTTGAGCTAATGACAAACTGTCATTAAATTGATGCTAATGTGTCCTTTCTCCCATGTTACTGCGTCATCGCACTGAGGACATGTTCGTCATTTCTGTAATGCCGATGTTTTATCCCATTGATGACATAATTTCATTTTGACCCTGGTGACACTTTGGCCAAATGATGTTAAGGTTGACATCACCATGATGAAAAGTGTCATGGGGTCAAAAACGAAGACACTTGTCATAGTACTGATGGCAAAATACATCAGCGTTATGACGCCTTTTCTATCGGTGTAAGCAGTTTGGGTTTGAAATCCAGCAAAATCGGTACTGTAGCATTAGAGAAATGAATCCAAATGTAGAACCACCACCCCAAAAAACTGATAATTTTGTTACAAAAACTAACATATGAATGTAAATAGTGACGAATTGCATATATAGATATACGATTTTGCAAAAATTCGTTCTATTCAACTAGAACTCATACCGCATTATTTCGTGAAGATCGGTCCATAATTTACCAAAGACCTCATATAAAGCATCACTTTGTCAAATCTGTTCAACATTGGTCCCACATAAAGCACACTCCGGAAATATTGTAACTGTAGGTGGAGGGTATCAAAGATTCCGCATAACCGAATATACTTTAACTTGATTTCTTTTCTTTTCGTTTTGTGTTTTTTTTTTCATTTGTTTTGCTTATTCTTATGTTTATTCAAGTGATAAATTGGCAACAAAAAAAAATTTTTTTTTAAGAGATGCTGTGGATAGAAGCATGAAAAATAAAAGAAATTTAAAATACCGACTAAACAATAAAAAAGCAAGAATTTCACGTTTTCTTTATTTTTCTGTGATTGACACTTTCTTAGAACAAAGTTCAGTTATTGAACTGAACTTCCAATGTTTAAAATACACAGAGCCTACTTTACATTTATAGCATACTTTACAGTTTTTAAACAATCGGGAGAATACTCGGTATTTTATTTATTTATTTATTCAAGTATTGTAACACAAAGCCTTCAAGGCCGAAAATAAAATGTAAAAGGCATAGTAATAAAAAACCGGAGTCTTAAATATACATATGTATGTACCCTTCAAGAAATGAATGAGCGAGTAGTCACATTTTTCATTTTGGTGCTAAGAAAATGATAGAAAGAAATGACCGAAATAAAGTTTTCGGTCACATTCGGTCATTTCTTTCTATCATTTTCTCAACACCAAAATTAAAAATGTGACTACTCGTTCATTCATTTATTGTAGGGTATGTAGCTAACACACAGTTCTGTCAGTAGATTTTTTGAAAAATACCTACGCATACAAAAAAAAATCCGATTTTTTCCCTACATTAAAAAAAATCCCTACAATAATCCTATGGCTATCAGTGCATTCGAAAAGAATGCAGTACATACATACTTCCACTGTTTTGGTACGAACATTTGTTATTATTGAAGAATTCTTTTTTTCCAAAAACATGTTCCTGGCTTTAAAATCCCATTTCTTTCAATATTAACTCATTACTTGACCTTTTTTATTATAATTTTTTAAAAATTAATTAAGCTTGAGGTCTTTTTATAAAAAATAATATTATCTTAAATTATTTCTCAATATTTCGCTAACCTTTGGTTAGCATCTTCAGGAAATTAACAAAATTTTATATAAAAATTAACAAAAAAAAAAACAATAACAAAATTATGAAAAAAATTTTTTTTTATTTTTTTCCAATTTTTAAAGTTATAACGGAAGGGGAAGATTTGGTTCAAACACTAAAAAATAAGGAAGAACAGGAAATAGCTAGGACAAAACTAACAACAAATATAGATAGCTACATGAATAAAATGCGATTGACTAATAGGGATAAATTTGTTCTTGACAAAGTAAAGGAAACTGAAAAGTTTTTAAGATTTAATAGGAATATACTTATTTTTAATGCAGATAAAGGTAATACGACAGTTGCAATGGACAGAACGGATTATAATTTAAGGATTAATGATAAATTAAGGGATAACTCAGTTTATAAGAAACTGAGTAAAGATCCTACTAATAGATTACAAAGGATAAATAATGACTTTGTTCAGGAACTTTTTAGGAAGAATATAATAACAGTTATGGAGAAGAACAAACTTAAAACTAATACAGCAATTGCACCTCGATTATATGGAGTCCCAAAAATTCATAAAATTGATTTTCCATTAAGACCAATATGTTCATGTATAAATTCTCCATCATATGAACTTTGTAAATATGTTACAACAATTCTGAAAAATATAACTGAAAATTCAAAATATAACGTAAGGGACTCTCTTCAATTTAAAGATAAAACTAGGCAAATCAAGTTAAATGATGATGAGAAATTAATATCTCTAGACGTAGTTTCATTATTTCCAAGTATACCTATAGATCTTGCTATAGATATAATAGAGGAGCAATGGGATAAAATAGAAGAACACACTAATATAGAAAAGGACTTATTTTTACGTATTCTGAAATTTTGTATAATTGACAATAGATATTTTCAATTGGACAGTAATGTATATGTTCAACTAAGGGGACTTCCTATGGGATCACCAGCATCTCCAATTGTAGCAGATATTGGAGAGATTAATAGATAGATGTTTAGAACAGTTGACTATTAAACCTAAAATTATGACAAAATATGTGGATGATTTATTTTGCGTAATTAAGGAATCAGAGATAGTAAAAATTTTAGATACATTTAATTCCTTTCATGCGGATATAAAATTTACAATGGAAAAAGAGTTTGAAACTAAATTGTCTTATTTAGACACTTTGATAATACGAAAGGGGGAAAGTGTATTAATTGATTGGTATCAAAAACCAACATCATCTGGTAGGATAATTAATTATTTTTCAAAGCATCCTAAAAGGATTATAATTAACACAGCTAAAAATTTTATAGATGGGGTATTGAAAATAAGTGATTCTTGTTTCCATAAGAATAATAAGGAGAAAATTTCTAAAGCATTAAGAGAAAAAAGTTTTCCAAAGGAAATTATATCTAATTTATTAATAAAATTTAATAACCATAGAATAAATAACTCCAACGGTAGTACGGAACCAAAAATGTATAAATCGCTAACTTATGTACCAAAATTTTCGGAGAGGTTAGAAAAATCTAATATTTATGATACGGAAAAGTATAAAATTGCGCATAAATCTTATAATACAATAGGTAGATTATTCACTAAAATGAAAGACGAAATGAATAAGTTTGAAATGTCGAATGTAGTATATAAAATACCTTGTGGGGGAAATGTTAATGGACAATGCGGTAAAGTGTATGTTGGTACAACAAAAAATAAACTGAAAATTAGGTTAGCAGGACATAAGTGAGATCAAAAATATAGAAATATTTCATCACAAAAAACAGCTTTATCAACTCATTGTGCTAATCTAAACCATTATCCAGATTTTAAATACGGAAAATAATTATAAACGTAGATTTATGTTAGAAATGTTGCAAATTATAAATGTACCGACAATATCGAGAATTAATTTTAAGTCAGATACTGAAAGTTTAGCACGAAATTATAGACATTTAATTTATAAAAATAGGAACGGAAGTTAAAAATTTATTTAAACTGTAATAGATCAGGTTTGAATTGGAAAACCTTTTTTGTATTTGAATTGGGAAACCTTTTTTGTATTTAAATGAAAATTGTTATCAGAATTTTTGTTAAATTTGTTTAATTTGTTAAATTTGTTAAAATTTTTAATTTTTTGTCAAACATTAAAGAAAAAAACCCTGAAGAAGGCACACAACGGAGTGCCGAAATATTGGATAAAATAAATTTAATTTGTTTTATAAAAAAAAGAGACCTCAAGCTTATTTAAATAATAATACTAATAAAATAATTAAAGATAATATTATTTTTTATAAAGAGACCTTAAGCTTAATTAATATTTAATTAAATTTAAAATAAATTGTTAACCATTTATTTCATATACAGTGCAGTATGAGAAAAATACGTACATTTTGGCGAATATAAAAAATCAGTCCGTTTTTCCCTACACTGCTATTTTATTATCAAACAAACAACATGTACGAATTCGTCCCTACTTTTCAATATTTCTTAATATTTTTATGGTCTATACGACTATGCAATGAATTCGATATATGTATGTCTGAGTTCAAACGCCTCATGTCTTATTGACAAGATTCTTCCTTTTTCTTCTTTGAACATGAATTGGCGTTCAAATGATTCATGTCATGTTGACGACATGAGCTTTTTTTGATATTGAAAACAATAACAAAATTAAACAACGAATGAAAAAGCAAAACGTAAAGACAGTACATGCATCTGTGTACTCGTTTCTTTTCCCCTCGTCCCTCTCGCCTATAAAGTAGCAAACTTGTCAATAAGACATGAGCCGTATGAACTCAGACTAAGCAAAAAGTTATAAAGCATACTTTAGTTGTTACAAACATCTATTTTTAATATTCTCGAATACGAATATCTGCCGCAATATTCGTCACACGATATTTAAAATTTAATTGAAAAATTTCCCATTTGCGTCGATAACAATAAATTTGAAAAAAACTGGTGGTTAAATTTTAAGGGCCGATGTTTAATGTGAACCACACCTAAACGTCAAATTTTTTTTCTGCATTTCATATGACATTTCTCAATTTCAAACTAAGTAACTCAATTTGAACCATGGAAAGATACACAATCGAGCAACGCGTTAAAGTTATTCAGGCTTATTATGAAAATGGGCGTTCGAATCAAAATGCATATAATGCACTTCGTGATTTTTTTTTTTGTAAATTTAATCGTCCAAATGTGCGTACAGTCGGAAAAATCTTGCAAAAATTTGAGCAAACCTGGTCTATAGGAGATGTGAAAACACCAGTGCATGCTCGTACAGCTCGAACTGCAGAAAATATTGCTGCTGTTCGCGATAGTGTGACTGAAGAGCCGTCCATCTGAAATCGTCGTCGAGTGCAACTGACTCAAGAACTAAAGCCTCTTCACCATTCCAAACGTCGTCAATGGTCAGAATGGTGGCAAGAAGTGGCAACAGTTCTGAGGCACATTTTCACCTCAGTGGATTCGTCAATAAGCAGAATAGCCGAATTTGGGCGAATGATAACCCAAACAAACTTAATAAATAATTAAGTTTGTTTGACGTTATAGGTTTGTGAAAAAAGACGCGGTAAAATAGATTAACGAATTATATTCCTTGAAAATGGTTGACGAAGTCAACCGAAATATCGGAGAAAAAAAATTGTTAAAAATAAAATAAAAAAAAAAGTTATTTTTATTTTTATTTAATGATTCAAGACCTATAGCCGAATAAAATAAACAATCACACATAATAACACAGGTCAACAAAAAACAAACACCCTACATTTAGCAATATTATATATAAAGAAGCCGTTCGAAAAAGGATATGTCGCTAAACCATCTTTTCTAGTAATAAAAAAAAACTTCTTAATTAAAAAAGTTTTTTTTTTACTATTTGCAAATACTAGACCAAGGTAGGTCAAAAATAGCAAGTATTAATTTTTAAAGTCGGATATTTTTAAAGCTTTAAGGTTTAAATTATGAAGAACTTGGCAAGCGCATTTCACTAAAAAATAGTTTTTAACATCAAGCTAAAATTAAGAACTAAAAATCGTTTTAAGTTTTTGTAATACCTTAGGTGTCCTAATTTGGTAGCCTATGGCGCCTCTCCTGTTAAGTCTATAGACCTCAAATCCAAAACTTAAGCTCGACTGCAACTCTTTAGTTGTCAACTCAAATTGCATTCTAATCGGATCAACCGTTTACAAAATATAGAGCTATTTCCATTGTTTTCTAAATTTCCCACACTGTGCAGCGGTCATATAAATAGAAGCGAATCCATTACAATCTGGCCCACGTCCTATTCAACTAAGCAAATGGAAGTATTTGCAAAGCACTAGAGCCTGCTTTTTTCGTAAGAATATTATTATTTTTATGATAATTTAATTTTATTATCAATTTATGGAGATAATAACCTTATTTCAAATTTCATTAACATGATTACGCGTTTCTTAATATATATATATATATATATATATATATATATATATATATATATATATATACTAGATGACCCGTGCGAATATTTCGCACCGTTAGTTGTCATTTTTGTAACATAAAATGAAAATAATTAATAGAAATTTTAGTAACTTCAATACATTTTATTAAAAGTATAAAAATATTAGAAATCATAATATCCCTGTAGGAAGTCAAACACATTTATAACTGACTTCAAACTGGTTTTTTTATAATATATCTAGTTGATTTAGTGACTTTTTTCCTTGTCGACGACTCATTATTTTAACATAGGCATGTCATAGGCAGTAGTCAATTGGCCATCTCTGAATGACTTTTTAACTGATTACTAACTACTTATTTTTCAACCTATTTGTAACTAATTAAAAGTATTGTCAATTTATAATAAATTATTTATATTTTAAATAATTTTTGTCAAAAAAATATACATATGTTCATATGAACATGCATACATACATATGTATATCTTTATATATTTTGATATATAAATAATTGTTTATGAAAATTTTGCATTAAACTGCCCTAAATGATGATGTCTAATAGTCCTGAAGTAAATAAGCCACATAATTGCTAGTACATAAACAGATTTGTATCGATTTAATTTTTAATTATTTTTAAATGTTCGTATATATTTTTTTCATTTGACTTCATGGCATGCTTGTTTAACTTATTTTGCTTTTATTTGTGTTTTACGTGTGCCTTTTTTGTTGATATCTGCATGAGATTTAAACCAATTTGTAGTCATTTAAAAAAAAGTTAATTTATAGTTAGTGTTTTTTGCAACTGAAAATAGTTTACTACAGGGATATATCATACATATTTACATACATACATACATATGTTTAAATGCTTTTATAATACTTCTTTGAATACAATGTTAGAGGTAATGACATGATCATCGTTAACTTTTTGCCCGTACGAATCCTTTATCAATGAAAATATTAATTTTTAAATTTCTAATAATTTTTCGTCATTAGTGTTAGAAATAAGCTTTAAAATGAGATATCATTCATTAAATTTGATGCGGTGGTATGGGAGATATTTGCAACCGACAAAAAAAAGTTCTTTAGAAATAATATATATGATGATGATTACTCTACTATAATATAAATTTGTTACCTAAAAAAAAGTTTCAACTAAATTTCATTACAGCTCAATTTTGCACAAATACTACCTTAGATATTAATACATTACATCTGTCTAAAAATTGGTTCAATTGGAAAAGTAGGCATGGGACCTTCCATACAAAGACACTTTAAATTTCTGTATATCTGTAGAAAGGTAACTATTAAAGCATTTAAATTTAGTACTAGGGAATAGTTAATGGATTCCAAAACCGATTTTCGATCCACTTTTTTTATTTAGGTTCTTAAAATCGATTAATCGAACCTCAAAATCGATTTTAAAATCATAAATTTCATAATCGTTTAAGATTAATTTGCAAACTTATTCCTTATATCACAAAGGGGGATACAACAGCATTTTTTTGGCAAACTACTGGAGAAATTGAACTAAAATTTTTACAGTGGTTAGATATGACTACTGTTTATAATTTTCCTTCAAAAAGTGAAAATGTGTAAATTTTGAGATGGCCCTTAGGCAGTGTTGCCAAAACTTGGTGACCAAAAATGGCTAAATTTACGGCAAAAAATGGCTAAAAAATGGCTAAAAAATGGCTCAAAGCTTTTTTAAATAAAAACACATTAAAATTCAATAACAAATCAAAAATAATTAATTTAAAGTTGTTTGCGATGAAATTGTAAGTTAAGATCAATTTGTTAATAAGAATAACCAAAAATTAATATTAAAATAAATTAATATTAAAAAATTAAATCATCGAAAAATTCGATGTCGCTATTGTTCATTTCATAGGAATCACTCACTCATTAGTTTTAAATAATCATAAGTTTTAAATAATTTGAAGGTAAATCGTAATCACGACAACATTTACCCAACCTTTTAAGTCCAGATCTACAATAAAAACCAAGTAAGAAAGAATAGTCGGTTAAACCCGACTTTATGATACCCTACACCACATTAGAATCTTTGAACCAAGTTTTATCAAATAATCTCTAAATTGCGACCTGTTCTTTGCGCACAAGGTTTACATGGACAGCCAGCCAGCCGGACAAACATCGTTTATTCGACTCAGAAAGTGATTCGGAATCAATAGGTGTACGTAAAGGTGGGCTAAGGACCAATATTTGAAGGTGTTACAGACATCAGCACAAACGCATAGTACCCTCTCCACTATTGTGGTGGTGGCATAAATATTGTGTTGTTATGGTTAAAAATATTTACCTAATTGATAAAATCGAATTAACGGCTGCTTAATGTAACCAATTTCTCAAATTACTTTTAACGATGTTTACTTGGCTAAACACCCGCTCTACTTCAGCATTAGGCCATGGAAGTGAGAGCAACTTTTTAGTCAATTCTGAAATATCTAAAACAATTTTTTTACCGCATGCATCCCTTTATTGAAATACTTGCAACCAGAAAGAAACAGCGATGTATGTTCCCATATTTTGATGTTTCAGCGTCATAGTTTATAGCGATTTTCAACATTTGTAAAAGATTTGAATTAAAGGCGTTTTAATTGTTAAAAATGTTTATTTCACTTTTATAAATTTTTATAATAAAATAAAAATTATATTTTTTAAAAGAAAAACGGCAAAAAAATTTTATGGCTAAACAAGTTGAAAAATGGCTAAAAAAATGGCTAATGGCTAAACTCATTTTTTAATGGCTAAACAGGGTGAAAAATGGCTAAATCTAGCCACTAAATGGCTAAATTGGCAACACTGCCCTTAGGGAACAAGTGCGATATGTATGTACATTTCACATTAAAATTGTGTTCTTGTGTAGTCAATCGGACCTGTCACATAAATCAATTCCGATCGAAAGTGATTTCGTATCTTACTTCACATAAAACGAAATCACTTTTGATCGGATTTGAGCCTGCATGTATGGATAGTATTTCAAAGGATTATGACAATAGTTCCTGAACAGTGGCGACTGTTTCTTTGCTAAGTTACTTTTAAGTTAGATTTAGAAAATAAACTTTTGCATGTCATTGATGTCGGAAAGATGCAGATTTATTTCCTTGTAATTTCGTATTTGTTAGGATAAATTACATACTTTTTGTTTTTCACTCTGCTTATAACTAGATTTAAATATCACTCACACACTGGTCTGTTTGAATATTGGCGTATTTCCACAGGAATGCCATGGTTAAATTCACCTGTTGTGCTGACTTTCAGTGTTTGGATCGATATGATATGTTTGTACTGTTTTGTCAACTGTCCATAGATGACTTTAATTTCTGAAGCATAAGAGCCCCTATATTAAAGTTGAAAGAATACCAAGGGTTATAATAGGTAGTGCTCAATTTAGCGAACAAATAAGATTCATAATTTTAGTTTACAAAAGCATAATGTGAAGTAATTCCTAAGTAAAAACAAAGTGTGTTGCAAAAATTACCGCTATTTTAGGTTTTGTTTATGTAGCATTTTTGCTTAATTATACTGCAATGATCAGTTACGCATATTCTTTCGATCATAAAAAACATTTGATGCAACAAATAAAACAAATAGATGAAGTCAAAAGCTTCGAAATTTGTATTCAAAGGGCTCAACAAAATAAGGTCAACCTGATTGCTTTTAAGAGAACCTCAGGAAGATGCCACAAAACAAATTTTTTTTGTTCCAAAAAAACAAACATTATTCAAAAATTATTTCAAGGAAATTGAAAATGAATTTGAACATATTTTTCATTTAAATTATTTTAGGTTTTATGTTACCAGTGTAACGAATTGTACCTTTTTTAGTTTAGGCTAGCTGGTAGCGAGCTAGTCTATCAGCGCCGAGGTTGCGGGTTCGATTCCCGCCAGAGACTCTGGTTTCTTTCCTGCAGACAAGCATAGAGCTTCGCGGGATTAGCATAGGAAATTAAAAAAAAAAAAAAGATCTCAAAACATATTTCAAAATAAACGACAAATAATACAGTTCTAGTTATTTATTTATTCATAACATGGGTACTAGACATAAGTATGGTATATAACGAACTTTTCAGTGTAACGAACAGGCCTGACAAAGTACCGGTTCGTTAAACCGGAAAACTACTGTATTGCATAAAATTGCAATCAGTTTTACGCTTTATTAAATGACCCGGATCCCGGCCCTGAAATTTGGACCAAATATAATGTTTTGAAGGAAGCATTCCTATCGTGTAAAACCCCACTGACGTAATTGTAATTTTTTTACAGAACTTACTGAATATGCATTTTTGTTTTTTTTTTTTTTTGTTTGACATTCTGTAAAATTCGTTCTTTATATTTATTTTATGTAAAGTATGTTTGATAGTATGTGGCAATATATAATGCAATTTTATGCAATATTCAAAAACTGTTACATAATGTAAATATAGCAACAGATGTGATAAAAAAATATTTTCTTTTCACAAAAAAAGTTGATCTAATCAAATGTAATCAAAAATAATCAAGAAATCTAATAAATTATTTTTTGGATGAGTTTTGATTAGATTTGATTAGAAATGCTAATCGTTACTAATTGTGATTAGATTTTTGATTATTTCTAATCAAATCAATTAGTAATCTGAAATTTTTATCAAAATTCAATTCTAATGATTAGATTATTTTATTTCTCTAATCGTAATGATTTCTAATTCTAATGGAAATTCCCCAGCTATGCTTTAAACTTAGAAAACTGGATAAACATGCCACCTACACTACACACGTATGTATGTACGCACAAAAAAAAACACAAGTTTTATTTTGAATGCCCATAATTTATCTACTTTTTTAAGATTAAAATTAAAAATTGCCAAAATTTTGATAAAAACTAAAAAATCGGTTTTAAAAGCTCATAATCGATTTCAGTATTAAATCGCATACATAGATCGATTGCAAAAAATCGATTTTTTTAACCACAAAATTGATTTTTGATTGGAATCGACATCGATTTACCATTCCTTATTTAGTACAAATTGCTTCTTTATCAATACACCAGATCTGTTTTTAAAAAAATACCAATTTTACTTTAAGCTATTTATATTACAAAGACAATACAACTAAATAAAGACAATTTCCCAAGTTTGTTGCTTTCATCAAAGTTTTTCTAGGAAGTTTTAAGTGATGCCTTTAAAAAGTTTTGTAGTGGTTAATAAAACTATTGTTTAGATCATTTATCTCATAATATAACGATAATAAAAATCGCAGAACTTAGTGGGTAGATAATATTCTACTTTCAATATAAATATTTGTATTTATAATGTGCGACCAAGAAAATTGTATGAATCATAAAAAATAATGAATATGTAAGTATATAATTTTTTTTTATTATTTATAAGGGTAGTTGTTAAAACAGCCCATGTTAAAATTAAAAACAAACAATATGAACACAAATTATAGCAAAAACAGAAGCGTAAAAATATAAACAATTTTAAATACATATTGATAAAAATATCAAAATCCTTTCTGGAAAACGAAAAAACTAATTAAATATTAATAGATTCTCGAAATATATGTGTAGTTATATGAAATAAACAATAAATGGGCAAAAAGTCTGAAAGATTTACAATAACTAAAACAAAAAAAACATAAGCCTCACGCAGCACAGCGTTGCCATTAGCTGCGTTCGAGAACACAAAAGTTTTTACTATTTTTTACTGAACTTTATTACATTTTACGAAATTGCATTCGAGTACACAAAATACAGTAAATGAGAACACAAATTGAGAGCGTAAAATGACAGTTCTTGTCTGAGTTTTTACAAACTTTTACTGCAGAAATTTTTTGCAGTAAAATTTAGTAATTCAAAAAAACATATGTTTCAAAAGGTAAACAAACAAAATTAACAAATAAAATGAATACAAATTGTGAAAAACTTTTTAAATAAAAGAAAAGTTGAAATAAAAATTAAACCAAAACAAAAAGTGAATAAATATTAATTAATTAAACTTGTTTGTGAAGCATTTATTTGGCTAAATACAAACTTTTAAAAATTTTTTTTGTTATGTTAATTTCTTAGAGTTGTAAAAGTGTGAAGTATTTGGGTACTTCAGTAATCAATAGCAAAAATATTATTCATGTTCTTTTAAATAATTTAACCCGCTTCAAATTAATAAAAGCAAATAAAATAAAAAACAAACAAATACGAAAGATTACATAAAAAAGTTTGTTTGAATTTTCCAAACATGTTCGTTTTATAAAAAGTATTTAATCGAGTATCGATAAGAAAACGAGTTAAGTAGTCAAGAGTGTCAATATTTTTCAAAACTTCAATTATTTGCCATCAGCTGTTGCCTTTATTTTACGAATTTTTACAAATTTTGCGTTCGCGTACTTTTTGGGATAACAGCTTTTTGTGAGTGAAAATTTTTCAGTTTACTCATTTACTGCATTTTACTGTAAGAGTACTCAAACGCACCTATTGTTGGGCTTTTTTGGTCAGATGATTTTCGTTTGGTCGAACGGTAGGCTTAACCTTATTTTGGTCGGTGTGAGAATATGTACTACATATTAGGCTGCCAGTTATTTTTTAAAGTTGGAATTTGTTATACGCCAAGCCCCAAATTGGTTCGAATTGCTAAAAATTTGCAAAATACCTGATTTTTTAAAATAAATGTAACAATAGCAGGTATTGCATTAAAAAAAAATGTGTGGTTAATGGACAACTAATAAATAGGAAGTCGCAGACAAGACCGACTCGAAACCAGGAGAATGCAAAGATCATGGCCTGAAATAAAAAGCATTGCGATGAATAGATTCGAATGGCGGAAATTTTTTGCGACTCTATGCTCCTTATAGGATCGATGTGAATAAATATAAATGTTTTTCAGAAAAGTTTTCAATCAGTGATTTTCAAGAAATTGGTTCATAGTTGCTATTGAATATAGGCCGTCGATATGTATTTATTTTCAGAAATTCGGAACACTGGCCGCAAAGCATGCAAGTAAAAGTCTAATATCTATTTGACAAAATAAACGATTTTCTTTGATTGTTATGAAACAATGGATGTTTAAATGTTTCCTCTTTTAAATATTTTTTCATCAACAAACAATATTCCTTTAAAATATAAGATTAGTGCTCACGTTATGGCCAGTTAAGTAGGTGGGCTTTAAGCCTTACTTAGCAATGAAGTAGATTTATTTTGCAGTTTTGTTTTAACTCCTTATCAACTAAAATAAAAGAAATACAGTTTTTTTTCAAATTTTATTTTAAAAAACTTATCGGTTTTAAAGGATTTGGGTAGGTTTAACATACAAGTTTAGTCGGAATAAAAATTTTCAGTGGCAACGCTGACGCAGCATGACAGACGAACAGTCTTATTCACAAACACAAATGCAAAATCTCGTATTGAGAATAAAATCGTCAAAAAATAATAATATAAATTTGATGACGAATGTACCCAGCACAACGCTGTCTAAAAAGTTGTTTGCATTATTCTTTCTTATTTTTACACTTTAAAATATTTGATTCAAACGAACATTTTTTCAAATTGGTTTGAGTAAAGAATACAAATTTAAAAAAAATTAATTTGCTTTACAGACAGCTACTCACACTATAAATGGGACACATAGAAAAAATCTTTTGTTGTTATGTTTGAAACTCAAAATTAAAGCCTTAGTTTAGTTTTAGAACTAATCTAATATACATATGTACATACTTCATTTTATATGAATTACTTACTTAACCGGCGAACTTCGTACCGTCTCACAATCAATGCATGTCTTGCTACTTTTATCTAAACTTTATTTTGTATTTTTTTTTAAATCTATATTGTTTTGTTAAGGGTGCCTCGCCCACTCATCCAAGAGTCTTCTTTGGCAGATGTCGTGTATAGATACCAAAGCTATCTGTAGCCAATTTGGAAACTTTTTCTTATAGCGTCCTCTAAATATAAAAAAATTTCTTTGTTCTTCGTATTGGAGGTGCCCGCTTATCCAATTCCGCCCACTTTGCGTCAGATGTTGTGTATAAATACCCAAGCTTTTTGCACAAAATTTGAAAAATTTTTTTTACTCTTTTTCAGTTAAACAAAATGTATTTTGTCTTTGGGAGGTGACACGCCCACTTATGCAATCTTTTTTAAAGATGTTTCGTTTTGATATCCAAGCTATTTATACCAAATGAGGACAATTTTGTTCTTACCACTCTCCAGATATAATTAAATTTTTTTTGTGACACACCCAGTTCTCCAATCCCGCCCACTTTCTGTCAGATGTTGTGCGTTAATAAAAAAGCTTTTTGTACCTAATATAAGCAACTTTACACTTGCCGTTAATAAATCTGTTTTGTGCCACGCCCACTTCCTTTTTTCGGTTCAGCCGTTCTCGAGTTTGCAAGTTTTTGATTTTTTTTCGAAATTTTGCAAAATACCTAAATTTTAATAATATCTACTCTTCTATTAGAGGTGATGACAAACCCAACAAATCATAACTCATTAAAGTCGGTCCAGCCGTTCTCGAGTTATAAATGGTGTCACTCACCCGACTTTGTCTTATATATACATATAGATTAGAATTAAATTATTCCAATTTAATTCCGACTTTTTTGAGGTGTCCCACTTATAGTGTGAGCAGCTGTATGTGCTTGATTTCAATTAACAGGCCAAGCTTAATAAAAGCGGCAAGCGTTTATTAGATATCAAACATTATCTAATTTTAATAAAATAAGCAGGATATACATATCGCTAATTTACTTTAATAGTGACATAACTCAAAAAAATCCATTTCAAAATAAACGCGTTTAAAGTTTTGGATTTTCTTACAAATTTGCACTTACACAAGAATAATAGAAAAAAAACTGCTATAAAATACACGTCATTCATTATACTTTTCTAAAATAATTTATGATAAAGGGCGTAATCAACCTCACAAATGGCTTGGCAAACATGTCAAAATTTCACGTTTGTACAAACATTTTGTGGTGTTGATTGGGGGTGTTTGCTGTTTGGACCAACATTTGAAGAAATGTTTGTAGAAATATTAAACATTTTTAATATTTGGCAGACATGTTGGATATTTGTCAAACTTTTTGTGGCGTCTAATGCTAAATGTATTCAATTCAATTAATGTTTAATATTAACTTGAATTTTTTAGTAGTATTGCTTGCCACAAAACAGCTCGTTGTTTAAATCCCTTTTTACTTAAAATTTTTTGCCTTTCTTTTATAATTTTGTTCCGTTTTAAGCAAAAAGCAACAAAATTGCCGCAGCATTATTGGCATCTGCATTCATTGAAAACAAGACAAAAATGAAAATGAATGTTTGTATGGAGAATATTTGTGTTGTTTATTGGCAAACACCAAACCAAAATAATGTGTTTGTTTGCCAAGCATTTTGTGTGGTTTATTATGCCCTTAATAAGAGACATCGTAAGTCTTTTTGACAAACAATTTGTGGAAACACAGAATTAAAAAAAAACTTATGGTGTTTTCTTTTCTACACAAAAAAATATCATCTTCCTCCCTCAAGGCAGCATATTAGGGCCGTTACTGTATATAATATATACAGCTGATATGCCAACAAGCCCGAGCATACATACTTTTACGTTTGCAGACGACACAGCATTTATTAGTGATAATCAGGACCCAAAAGTTGCATCGCAGCATTTACAGTCCCACATCAATGAACTAGAAGCCTGGCTAGAATAATGGAAAATAAAGGTTAACCCGACTAAATGTGCTCACTTAAAACAAATAACATCACTGTTCCGGTAGAAAGCCATGTTAAATACTTCGGAATTCATATAGATAGACGCCTGACCTGGTCTCGTCGTATTAAAGCGAAAATAACGGCTATGAAACTTAAAGCAGCTCAACTACATTGGCTAATCGGTCGAAACTCAAACTTATCCTTAGACTACAAAGTTCTATTATACAAGTCTATCATAAAACCAATATGGACATATGGCATCCAATTATGGGGTACTGCATGCGCATCAAACATCCAGAAGCTACAAAGAAGACAGTCTGGGATATTACGGCAAATTGTCTGCGCCCCATGGTATATACGTAATGACAAGATCCACAGAGATCTTAACATCGCTACCATCTAGGAAGAAATTAAAAAGTATTCAGTCAAATACATAGATAAACTAATAGTCCATCCCAACTACCTCGCTCGGGATCTAATAAAGTTCGAAGGTCACCGGAGGCTGAAAAGATCCGACACTTTGAGCCTAGCAGGCTTTTTTTGTTGACACTTGAATGCAATTAATTAGCGGTTACATTGGTAACGGCTAACAAATACAAACAAGAATTAGGATTAAGCTTTTAATACATATTGTAATTTTCGACAAGAAAGATTCAATAAAAAAAAAAAAAAAAAAATTCTTCTGAAAAGGTGCGTGCAAAAAAAATCTTGCCAAACTTGTAATAAAGCTATTTCATATTTGACGAGAACAAACCACAAGTTATGAAAGGTGTTTTTAACACCTGACAAAAAAAAATTTCTTCTTTATTTGAACTTATTTTTAACGCTTTTTTTTTTTTTTTTGTTATTTTCCGACATTTTGTTTTTTAACGGATTAAGCGATTTCGATTTTGGGTTTGTTTAGACTTTGCTATCATGCCGCTGTTAGCAAATTTTTGCAAATTTCCGTTAATTTAGCAATTTTTGCTGAATTTTCGCCATTTCTTATAGTTTTACGGACTTTTAATCAATTTTATGGAGTATTTAAAATATTAAAAAATTTCGGGAATTTGCGCTACTTTTCCAAACTTTTCCGAATTATTGAAATTTTTCGCGTATATAAATATCATATAGGTATAACCTTTTTACAGGGCACTATCAACACTTTTGATTTATTCGGGGCGAAAAGTGCAACGCCTTATGCCATAAGTAAGGGTAAATGTTTTAAAATAAGACATGCTTTTCTTTTAGAGAGCAAAATATTTTAAAGAAACGAACAACAAGTTTAATTTTTTAAACATTTTTTTGTTAAAAAGAAAATTAAACCATGTGTACCTATTTTGCTTAGCACTCAAAATAAACTAATGAGCTGAATTTGATCAACTCAATTTAAGAATAAACTTTTGCACCCGTATTCAAAACGAAAATTTGTGCACTTCGACTATAGGTACTGCTCTCATTGAGTGAACAACTAATTAAGCTTAATTTAGTAAAGAGTTTATTCAAAACACTTTTAAAACGGCCGATTTAGAAAAATTTGTACATCTCTGTTTAAGTTAAATTCAATTGACAGAAATAGCAAATTGACAGTAGTTAATTAGGAGTTAAAAAGTCTAATCATTCGATAATCACAGTTTATCAAAAAGTGTTTTGAATAAGCAATCCCTAATCAGGCGATATGCAGTATCTAACTAATTTTTGTTTTGAATACGGGTATTGAGAAGTTTAGATGACTAAATCAAAAATCTTAAAATACCTATTGAATAATAATATTTTAAAAATAATAATTTTAAAATATCTATGTAGTTATACTTTTTTTCTATTTTTATGGTCAATTATCGCAAACTCTAACACGCTTGTTTCATGCACATTATTGACAAAATTGATGCTGATATGTAATAATAATTATAATGGTTTTTGTTGTTTTTCTGATAACAAAAATAAGAAATCAGTAAGAAAATATTGATAATGATACTTACCGACACCGTATTTGTTGTTCGATGGTATCCACATTTTGTTTATTTGTTGTTGTTTTTCTCTAATTAGAATTTACTTATGTGAAGAAATATTGCTGTTGTTTTTTTAACAATTAAATGCGCTTACAAAGCTTATAAATACATATGTAATTTTAAATTTATTTTTTTTTAATTTCTTGTAAATTTTATAGATTTAATATTAAAAGTGGTGCATAAATACAAAGGTATTAATTTAATTATTTTTTAAGCAAACTACATTTTTTGTTTGTAACCATGTTTTTTCCTTGCACTATTTTAGCACTTTTACTTTCCACTTTACTTATTATATACTACTACTACACGCCTTTTTCTATCATTTTTTTTTTTTTTTTTTGTATTTTTTGCAGACTTTTTTCTTGGGAAGTAGGTATTGACTTTGATTTTGTTTTAATTATATATTATTGCTTATTTGAGAATTTTGATTTTTTTTTTATTAAATGTAAAATTTGTTTGGTTAATTTCAGCATTTTTCAAATAATTTCATTTCTTTTGCTTGCTGAATTAAAAAAAAAAAAACTTTATTTTAACAAACAATATTTTCACAACCGCTTCAGTCGTTTAGCTGACTACAACTACTGCGTTGCGCGTTTGAAAATCGATAAATGAATATTTCTTCTCTTTTAATTTTCCTATAGGATTTACATATTATCGTTGTTTGGTTTTTTTTTATTATTTTTTGGATTTTTCTTTTATTTCACTTTATTTTTAATAGTAGTCAGCTTTCAGCTGTATTCTTCTTTATTTGTCGTTGTTGTTTTTGTCTGTGGCAATAAATAATCAGGGGTGTCATAGAATCCAAGTCGGTTTTGCTTTTTGTCGGTTTTGTAAACCAATATTGGTTTAATTTGGTGTCATGAAAACAAGTCGGTTTTGTTATTTTCGAATACAAATAAAAACGATATTCGAATTATCTGTTTTATGTTTTGTAGCATGTGTTTACCTATTTAAATGCAATTTTTGGTTGTTTTTAATAAAAAGAAAATAAGAATGGTAAAACAGTAAACATATGAAATAAATGCCGTTGTTATAATATTTGCATTTGTATAATTTTATTGTTTTGTAAAAATATAAAGCGAATTTATTAAAATACCAAAAAAAAATTAATTATATAGTTTGCGACGAAAAAGCAGCGAAGCTGCGCAAAAATTCGGAAAGTTTGCAAAAATCGCGGAAATTCGCGAAAATTTTTAATATTTCAAAAAAGCCATAAAATATATTAAAAGTGCCTAAAACTATAAGGAATGACGAAAATTCGGTAAAAATTGTTAAATTAGCGGAAATTTGCGAAAATTTGCAAACATGGGCATGATAACAACGTTTAATATTTATTAAAAATCGTTAAAGCTGTAAAGAACCATAAATATAAGAGGAAAAAACGCTTCTATCGCGAACATGGCTAAAATTCGCAAAAAATTGCCAAATTGGAAACAACCCCTAAAAATTATTTGAATTCGATAAATGGGTTTTAAAAAATAAAATGTCGGAAAATAGCATAAAAAAGTTTGCAAAAATCACAAAAATTCGCGAAATTTTTCAATATTTTAAACAAGCCATAAAATGTATATAATAATAAATTGCTGTTGTTGCATATTTGCTGAAAAAGTGAGGAGAAGACTTTTGCGAGTATGCAGCAACCCGCTGCCGGAGACATGCAAAAAATTCTATTTTAACAATTTTATTTACTTCCATCTATGCAAAAAATCTAACTGTTGAAAAAATAAAATAAAAAAATTAAGCTTTTCAAAACTATTTGTATTTCCAATAAAAAACAAGAGCTGTAAGCTGCTTGGTTTGTTTTCAATAAAAATCCGATAATATTGGTTTCTGTGACACCTAAAACCGACACTAATTTAAGTTCGAACAAAAATCCGACAACATTGGATTTCATGACACCAACGTATTTTTTTTGTCGGTTTCAAATCCAATTCCAATAAAATTGGTTTCTATGACACCCCTGAATATCTTTTGTTATGAGCTAAACGTCGCTGTGCAGTTTTCTGCTGCTGCTGTTACAGCACACTTCCTCTTTTTGCTTGTTGTTATTGTTATTATTTTTACTCGCATTTGTGTACGTTTGTGTCGTCTTCTTCCACTCCACCACTTTTTAACTTCCTTTTTTATTTAACACACACTGATTTCTTACTGTATGTATGTTTTTCAATTCTATTGCACTTGAACAAAATTTATTTTTTAATAACAGTGGTTAGCTATTGAGACGTCCATATACCACAAGCTGAGAATTGAAACTAATTGGGGAGCAGTTTTATTTTGTTCAGTCGTGGAAACAACAACACATAAGGGCAGCACAACTAATTCCAATTTGCCAAATGTCAAGTGGGGAAAAATGTAAACAAAAAAGAATTCTAATAAGAAAGGGAAACAATAAAAAAAAACATTTACAGAGTTGTGTTTTTAAGGCACAAAATTTTTTTATCGTATCCGTTTTGTAAATTTTAAAAATTAGCCTTTATATACTTTTTAATATACTTATTATTATTATAATAATTATTAATAATTAGATTTGTATATAAACCAATCTGCCAAATTTTGTTAAGATTATTTGCTTAGGTTTTTGAGAATTTCGGCTTCCTGTCCGAAGGTCTAGGTCGATCGAAAACTTTGGGAAGAGACTTCATTATGTGTGTGATATGCCACGATTTATCGAAAAAGGTGGCCATTTTAATCAGGTAAGTAATGAAAATCTATAGTTTTCAAAACAATGCTTTAAGCAGATTTGAAGAATTTCAATCGATTTTTAAATCCATTTCTGAATTAGGTATAGTCTTAATTTTTTGTTCAAATAAATTTTTTAGGAAACTGAAAACGACAATATCGATTCAAATCGTTGTTTTTAAAATAATAAAAGCTCGAAAAAATCTTCTTGGAATCCTCAGATTAATATTTCAAGAATTTATAAATTAAACTTTAAAATATCATTTGTTGTGAGAACTGCACGTTGCTGGAATTGCTTGCATTACGAACTTCGAATTTTTATCTACTCTTAAATTGATTTTTCGCTGGGAACGTAACGATTGTGTTTTATTTGAACAATTACTTTTTAATCATTATTTGTTGAATTTATTTTTCGCCTATTATATTTTTGCGCTAGAATTAATATTTACCCATTACGTCCCAATCCATATTATGAAACATTTGAGTTTGTTGATGAAAGGGGAAAGACGAATGGAGAAGTGTAATTTGTTTCATGTACAAGCAGTTTTTGTAAGTTTGTTGTTGAAAGAAAGAGAGAAGGTATAGAAAATGACTCAATGCTGTATAGCAAAATTTTTATTCTATGGACCCGAATGCAGTTTCAAAAGAGAATTGAAAAACTTTTGAAACACATGTTTCATAATATGGATGAAGACTTGAGGGCGAATTTATTCTCAGGGTAAATGCAAAAACTTATGTTTGCTAAATTAAACTAATTTTTTTATATATTTTTAAGGAATAAATAAAACTCAAAACAAAAAATAATCGGAAAGTCCTCGTCCATATTATGTAACATTTGCTGCGAAACATTTGAGTTTGTTAATGAAAGGTGAAAGACGAATGGAAAAGTATACTTTGTTTCGTGTACAAGCAGTTTTTGTGAGTTTGTTATTGAAAGAAAGACAGAATGTTATTGAAAGAAAAAGAGAGAAGTCATACAAAAGGCTTAATTGCTGCACAACAAAGGTTTTGTTTTATAAACACGAATGCAGTTTTAAAAGAGAATTGAAGAAAGTTACTGCAGCAAATGTTTCATAATAAGGACGAGGACTTAAGTTGGGGGTTTTTAATAAAACTTCCTGCCCGTTTTTTAAAAATTTATATTTGAGTTTTTTTTTATTGTTTTTTAAAAATAAATTCCAAAGCGAAAATTTTTATTTTAAAAAACATGCTGTTAAAAAAATAAAAATCAATGCATCAAAAGGTAATCCATGCTACAAGGAATATCTTGGTGTATTTCTTATGCCGTAACACTTAGACTGGGCTATTGAGATCTCAGTTAAACTAGGTTTAGTTAATTTGAACTAATAATAAAACCCCACTTTAAATATGGATTAACCATATTATTTACATGCTGTTCAGAAAAACAAATTAAAATTTTAGAATAACTATAAAATAAAGCTTTGCTCTCAATCTTAAAATGCAATCGAGGCTGCGGTTTAATAAAATATTTTTTTTCCAGAAAATGAAAACGTACTCATTAGATTTTCCAAGATTTTCAACTCTTGTTATAATTAGGTCTTTCGTTGTTCGTGTGATAAGAATGTGTAATCTCTTAATTCCATACGAGGACCGTAGGTTCAATAAGTCGTTATCAAGTTTTAAAAAATATTGTTATCTAATTTATAAAAAAAAAAAAAAAAAAAAAAACGTTGCTTATTTCTACTATTTCAGGTGTTTTAGATTCGTTAATTTTATAATTTTCAGTAATTGTGCAAAAAAAAGAGGGGGGAAAAGTTTTACATACATTATAATTAGAAAAATTGTTAATTTTTAGAATGTATACTAATTAGTAATATGTTAACATATACTTATATATTAAAAAAAGTTATGTATAATCTTTAGTTAAGCTAAGCCAATTGTATCTTCCGGATTAATTAGGCCCAATGGGCTTGTGATCCAAAATGAAAAAAATAAATGAAATGAAATGAAAATAGGAAATGCATATAACTACCTGATCAAACAAATAAGATATGTCATGGAGGTTCAATCTTATAAGAACAGGAATGCCTTAGATATTAGTTCACAACGAGCAGATACAAATGCAATGCGAAAATCATTATTTAACAAACAATTGAACCTTTACAGCACGATGCCGAATGATGTGAAGAATAAATCAAATATAAATCTTTTAAGGTAAGAACTGTAAATTTTACAAAAAATTTGAGTTTTTAATCAGAATAAAATTTAATTAAATTGTCCATTAAAAGTAATATAAATACTACTAAAAAACTTTAAGTATATTAATAATAAATAAATAAAACATAATTAGTTTTGTATATGAATCACTCCGCCAAATTTGTGAAGATCGGTCCATAATTCACCATAGGCCCCATATTAATCATTTTAATACGGCTAAACCCTTAACAAATATAAATATTGTGATACAATTTGGTATAATTTAGCCTTATATGGCTAGAAATTACACCATACCATTTTGTGATGCTCGGCCCAATTCGGAAGCATTTAATTCTAAAAAAAAAAAATTATTACTGTATTGGAATTTTCATTTATATGCAATGTATATCAAATGTAATTTTGGCACTACTTCGAGACAAACTCGTCCCGAAATCACAAACTTCAAATCCCATTACTGTTGCCACCACCGGATACATGAATTCGCCTTGGCATTTAACATAGTTGCTTACTTTTTATTACTAGAAATCACTGCGAATACCGCTAGCGTTGCATCACGGAACAGATGTTATGAAATATCATTGCCAGAAAGAAAGAAATATTCAAAACAAAAATAAAAATCCTCCGGGAAAATCGTTCTGTGTAGTATTTTGCAAATAGTTTATACTTTTTTCCAAATAAAAAGTTTTTATTAATTTAAAAAATGTCTGATTCTGATTGCGATTGGTTTGATAAGGACGATGATGAACTTATTAAAGACGTTCAGAAAACATTAAAAACCAAACAGCAAGCAAATACAGAATATATAAAGGCTAAAACAAATACCATAGGTAAAACTTAAGCAACTTTTTTTTATTTGGAGATATAAAATCAAGAAAAAATCAACACTTTCTTTTGCAGATGACTTCATCAAAGAACTAACTATTAAAGCAGCTGCACAACCTACGGGAGATGCTAAGAAAACGAATAAAGTTAAAATAACCGATTTGAGAAAATTATCTAACATGACCCCATTGGATATTTTCCTTTATGCTTTGACTGTAGAGTACGATTTCTTTGTCGATCAAATATATTTAAATGATAGTCAAGAGAAAGTTATACTTTACACAGCTGCATTGGCCTCAATATGTCGACTTGAACTGCCAGGATTTCACAAGCATATGCTACAAAGTTTTGCACACAATAGCAACTTGCTGGAACAATATCGTTTGTTGGTGGCCAAATTGATGTGTAAACGTTTTAAGGATATGTGGAAAAAGGAAGATGAAATGATAGACTTTCTAAACAATATGGAGTTATTGATATTGCAGTGTTTTAAGTTGCACAGGAAAGAAAAACAAAGTCATGTTCTATTAAAAGATATATTAAATATATTGGAACAATCAGATAATTCCGCAGTAAAGAAGAAAAAAGTAGTTTTCCAGTTACAAGAAAATTTAACACAAGCTTTAAAAGTTTGCGATAATACTGATGATAATTTTGATATATTTCCTACCTTGGAGGATTTAATGAAAGACCAAACCTTAAACAACTGCCTAGATTTTAATCAATCAAGCTCACAGCAGAGCGTCCAAGAATATTTGTCTAAACATTTACGTTTTCTTAAGAAAGATTTCATAATGCCTTTGAAAGACTGCGTTGCTTTATTGAAAAATAAACGAAATACGATTGAATTGCCAGATAATTTTTATGTCTATGATAACGTTTTGATAGTGTTAAATGAACAATTTTTGGACGCATATCGTCATGAGTTAGTATTTGTCGACGTCTTAGGCTCACGTAGAAACATGGACACTGAGGATGTACAAATGCCTTATCAACTGCAGGAGAAGTTGAGAAAGATTAAATCTGGCGCTCTTCTATGTTTTAGTACGAGTTATAGTTTTGATAATTTAATCTTAGCAACGGTTACGTACACAAGTCATGAGTGTATGAAGGAAGGGTTTGTAAGTATTGATTTTTTTTAATTAAGCCAAGAAATTGTTAAAATTGTTCTTAAAAAGCAGTCTAAGAAATATTCAAGCTAACTTTAAAATAAGTTCTTTTTTTAGTTTTGAAGCTACAGTATCGGACAAAACCTAAGCACTAGAGTTATAACTTTTTTTTGAGTGCAAAATACCACTCCAGCACCATGTGGGGAATTTTGTTCTGATAATAAAAAACTGTTTTTTAAGCTGATTCGGTGAAAAAAGTTTCCGCACCGTAAGCGATTCGTAAAACTCCATATTATGTGTGAATTTTATTTTTGAAAATAGAAACCCATTTAATTTTGCATTAGACTTATGAAAAATGGTTTAATGTTGAAGATTATATATGAATTTAAGCCACAACGGACTTATTTAAGACAAGAGTAACTGATTTAATGATGAAAATAAATAAATAACAACAAAACTTCAACGCTTTCGGTGCGGAAACTTTTTTCACGAAGGAGAAAAAGTGACACCATATATTTTTTTATGCCCCACACGGCTATGAGGTGGTATTTTTGATATTTGCAAAAAGTTATAGCCCTACTAAGCACCCCCTCAGTACCTTTTTTTTTAAAGATGATTTTTTTTTTAAGAAAACTAAAGTATTATAATTTTTAATATCTTTATTATTGAAAAACACAAAAATATTTTAAGTCGCAAATCTAAGCGGACTAAACTACAGCACCCCCAATTTAAGGTAAATAAAAAACTATTGAAATCATTATTTCGTTGCGAATCCTTTATTCTGGATGACACATGCACATCTTTTAGGCATAGAGGATATTAACAGCCAGGCCCACGATGTCACACGCAAACGTTCGCATAGAAAATAATATTTAAAACAAAAACAATTTCTAAAATTTTTTTTTGTTTTAAATGCAACTATCTATGCGAACTTTAACGTGTGACATCGTGGGCCTGGCTCTAAATTTATAATTATTTCAGGTGATATTGCTTCCCAGGCTACTTTTGCGGATTCAAATAAATTTTCTTTGGTTTTGAAATTGTCTCGGTTGATTTTTAAGTTAACGATCTCCCACAAGCTCTCGATTGGGTTAAGATTAAGTGAATTTATCAAGACAACAGATCAATTATTTCTAGGCTAATTTAAAAGTTTTTGCAGAATGGTCGCACACCTTTTACTCATTCTGGAGGAAGGCCACGTGAAACTTCGCGACATGAAGACTCCTTCATTAAAAGGATACGTTGGGGATAGTCTGTAGATGGTTTATGTTGAGTTTGCACGTAATCGACCGAGGAGCATTGGATATATGGCATTTATATTTACCTATGTATTCCCATACAAATATCAACCAAATGCCATACATTTTGAACTCCTCCGAAATGGCTTGACCGATTTTTTTGAAATTTATAAGGTCGTAAAGTATATTTCGTATCGCTAGAGGGCGTAAAAGCTCCCCCTCCTTATATCTTCTTAACTAATTAATAGTTTTTCTTGAAATTTGCAGGCAAATAATGTAACATTTGGAAAGAACTATAGACCATAATTTTTATTATTTAGGGCATGAAATAGGGCAGGAGGGCTCCCCAATATTATAAACTAATCAACCGGCTTTCTTAAAATATGGCATGCAGACACTGTAACATCTAAAAGAAATAAGTTATAAGGAAAAACAACGTTTACCGGGTCAGCTAGTTAATTTTTAAAAATTAATTTTTTTCAAAAAGATACATATGTACATACGCAGGTAACAAGAATGAGTAAAAAGGCCTAATAGAAGGTCTTATTTAGCAGACACAAGCCCTCCTCGCAGCATTCCATACTTATTTATGTTTTACCCAGGTTGTCATTGGCAGCCAGCCTTCCACACTCCCATTAATTACAACTTCGTTCCCTTCAAAAGAAGGGAGTAAGGAAGGCCACTAAAAAAACCAACAACTTCCTTTCTCCCTTTTTAAAGAAGAGAGTAGCGAATGTGTACTGAATATTTTGGAAGGTCTTACAAAAAGAAATTTAAACCTTCTAGAAGGGCATACTTCTGAAGGCAGGATATCATACGAGGCGAAACTTTTAGAAAGAAGTATAGAGACCTTTAAAAAGGCCTGCCAATTGCGTTCCTTGCAATATTTACACCAGAGTATTTAAAAACGTATTTGAAAACATGCAAGTTATAATATAACCATACATTATCTAATTTCAGATTGGGATCGAAATCGTGCGCCAATACAATATCGGCAATATTTACAATCGCAAATTATTGATGTTTGAGACACCGGTATTTTTTGAACCATATCATAATGTTTTTAACTACTTAAAAAACTGCACTATTACCAATTTTCCAATGATGAATTACATTGTGGATAATGAAAATCACGACAGTGAAATACCAAAATATTTAAATGAAAATACGGTGTATCAATGTTATGGACAAACATTTAAGCCACTCAACGAAGAACCACCGCAAAATATTATCGGTTTAAATGATTCACAACTGCAAGCGTTTGGAAAGGCTTTAAAACAAGAATTCACTCTCATACAGGGTCCACCGGGTACTGGTAAGACTTATCTATCCGTGCAAATGGTAAAAACACTAATAGAAAATGCTGAAACTCCTTTGGTATTAATAACTTATACCAATGAGTCACTGGATAAATTCTTAATCAAATTATCAGAATATACGGATAAAATAGTTCGATTTGGCAGCCAATCTAGGGATCCAGCCATATCAAAATATAACATCAAAGATGTGGTGGAACATTCACAAATTAATCCGAAATTGAAAAGGCTGTATTATTTAATTAATATTGAGTTTAAAAATAAATTCCAGAATCTACAGTTGAAACACAAAGAGTTCGACGGCACCGACGATACTTACCAGGAAATACTGAAGGCTCAACGTGATTTGGCTGAAGTAACTGAAAAAATACAAACAATTCGAATTATGTTTCAGTATTATGTGGCCAAGGAAAAGTCGATTATTGCCCTTACAACTACCTGTGCGGCCAAAACTAATTTTCTATTTCGTTTGTTAAAAAGTAAAATTGTCATTTTTGAAGAAGCTGCAGAAATTTTGGAATCTCATGTTGTGGCCTGTTTAACACCCTACACCCAACATGTTATAATGATAGGTGATCATCACCAGCTACAACCTTACAGTTCTAGCTATCAATTACAACAATATTCTCACATGAATGTCTCATTATTTGAAAGAATATTTACTAAACAAACAGCACCTATACAATTAAAAACTCAGTACCGCATGCATCCCAAAATAGCTGATTTGTTGTGTAATACCATCTACAAAGATTTAAATAGTGATGTGACAGTTACACAATATCCAACAATACGTAAAATGTCAACAAATTTATTTTTTATGACTCACAATATGAAAGAAGCAAAAACCCAATATGATTCATCCTTGTACAATCCTTTTGAAGTGGAGGAAATCATAAATTTATCTTTGCATCTCATTGAGAATGCTTTGTATGCCACAGAGGATATTCACATACTAAGCCCCTATGCTAAACAAGTTGATTTAATTAGAAAGCAGGTAAGTTTTTTTTTTTAAATTTTCATTTCAGCCGTGTTCACAATGGAAGCAACATTTTCATCGGCTGTTTACAATGCTAGCAGCAATTTTGTTTGCAAACGTGTTAATATGATTTAAAGAATATGTGCAAACTACACCCCGAACAATTTTATGTATAAATATTATTTTAAATACATATTGTTAAAATTTATATTCAAATCTTATAAACATTTTCACGAAAGCGATTAATAATTTTAGAAAATTGTTGCTGTAGTTAAAGAAGACTAAATTTTCTATTAAAACTTTAATAAGATGTTTGCGCTAAAAATTAAACTAATTTAAATAACACACCTTGAACAAGAATGAGACTGGTGAAAAACGAAAACCATTGTGAATGAGGCTTAAGGTACTGGCTCTAAAACTTATGTTTTTTTTTATTTAGTTACAGAAATATCCCTCTATTAACGCACTTAAAGCCTCGACTGTGGATAGTTTTCAGGGGCTGGAATGTAACATCATTTTACTTTCACTGGTGCGCAACAACACAATACCACAAATTGGTTTTCTGAAACAACCAAATCGTATTTGTGTAGCAATATCCCGAGCCAAACACGGCATGTATATCATTGGAAATTTACAGTTATTAAGCCAGTGCAGTTCTACGTGGTTACAAATTGAAGAGAAGTTATTGCAACAAAACGCCGTGGGACCAAAATTTCCAATAGAAGGATAATTTTAAATAACCAAAGAAATGGGCAATAATAGCTTTTTTAAAGTTTAAGTGAAAAATGTTCAATTTTTATATTGAAGACTCTAAAATTATTTTAAGTTTTAAAAACATGAACGAGAAAAAAACTACGTTTTATTTTTTATATTTTTTTTTTTTTTTATTTTTGTAAACGTATTTTGTTTGTAAACTACAATATTTTTTATTTTTATTTTTTGAAATCAATGTGTGAAAAAATTTTATATTTTGTGTTTATTTAAGTTCATCACCTTGTTTATTAAAGAATGAAAATTATTGGGAAAAATTTAACGGGTTTTTTTATTTAAAAGGTTTTTAATATTTTTTTTTTTATAATTTTTAAAATAGACAATATTTACAAAGCTTTTATGCACTTTTAAGTAAAGTGTGTGTTAAAAATTTAATAATATATCTATGCAAATAATAAAATTTTTACTTTTTACCCAACAAACACGGAGGTTTGATTTTAAATTGAAAATGATTTGAAATCAAACGTTTTCTTAAATGTCAAAAGTGTAATAATGATTTAAAAATCATAGCATTCTCAACAAAAAGCGAAAATTATTTTCAAATTGAAAATTCTCTATTTTCAACTAGCTTTCAAACGTAATTCTCAAATGTTTTTCAAATGTGGAACATAAACATAAATAAAAATATTTTATTTTTTAATTAACTGCCTGTTTAACGATTTCAAACGTTAACGTTCGCATAGAAAATTACAAAATTCGAAAATTTGTTTTTGTTTTAAATATAATTTTCTAAGCGAACGTTAACGTTCGAAATCGATGAACAGCTTGTAAATTCATTATTTATTTAAATAAACTGTGAGCTAAACATTCGACACTATTGGAAAGACGAAATACTGGGTTCCCTTTTATTTTAAGGATTGTAGCACTGCGATCATACAACAATCTTATAATTTCTTCACTTTCTCGTTTTATTTTTTTTTTTAATTCGTATTCTTAATTATTGTAACTATTAACTAACAAATAATTTTTATTTGTTACAAGAAATAAATCGTTCACTTGTAAAACACATTTAACCACGAAGTAAATATTTAACTTATCGCCATTTTTAATGTTAACATTTATTTTTCGCTTTAGTATTGCCAAGTTTAGAATTGATTTGAATTTAACATTTGATACCAATTTGACATCAAATTGATGTCAAATGTTTATTTTTGAAAATCATCAATGTGAATTTAAATGTTAAAACAATTGAAAAACATTTGAGAATTGTGTCAAATGATATATAAAGTCATATCATATCAAAGATTTGACTTCGTGTTTGTTGGGATAATTTGGTTGTTAGAGTTTCCCAAGAAAAAAAATTTTTTGGGGCTCAAACAGAATTTAAAAGCTTATAGGGTATATAGGTTGTAGGTAGAGGTTGCTTAGGTCGAATTTTTGCCAAAAATCGGGTTTGCCGATCAAATCGGGTTTGCCGATCTTTTTTAGAGTTTTCTTCATAACTTTGTCAAAAACCACGATTTTCTTCACATTTAAGAAAAATAATAATAAAAGAAAAATGTCCAAGCTATAGTTTTGTGTGCATTCACTATAAGTTTTTGCAATGAATTTGCTCATTTAGGTACCCTACATTACAATTTTTCGTAATTTTTCCATAAATTTTATAAGCACTGCTTTATAACTTTTAAAATTTTAATAAAAATAAAAAAAATTAACAACGCAGTTTGAAAGAAACAAATATTTACAAGATTCTAGTCCTATTTGCAGGGATATACAAACACATTTTCACCAATACTACCAAACCAGTCCAAACACGCGTGTAAAGAGTAGCCCACAAGGGACCAGGACTAGTCCAAAAATAATCCAAACGAATGGAACAAATTGTCTATTTAACATTAGGTTGTCCTAGGGGAGGACAATCTTTGGAGTACTTAGGAGTAGTTTTTAAACTACTCCATGGTATACTCAAGAGGATTAGTGAAGACATGTCGTCTCACTACAAACACTTTAACAATGACATGGGCCATGCTTGCATTACATCAGACCAGTCCATGGAGTAGTCCATTTTATCAACTTGGATCAGGTGGTCCAATTTTATTTGCAGGGTGCTTGACCGTGTACTAGGGAGATCGATTATTCGACTTTTTTCAAAAACAGGTTTTCGAATATTCCAAGTAGCCTACTATTAAAAAAACGGTTTTCGGTTAAGCATTTTAAAAATAATCGGTTAGCCGGTTTTTGCTCGAATACAAAAATCAAATTAGTTTTTATAATAAAAAGTTAATTTGAATAAAAACAACACAATTCACGAAGGTAAGAAACGTTTACCGACTCCTTTTGCTCTGCTAAAAGTAGATCCAAAGTACTATCATATTTTTGATTTTATTTTATTTAACTTTTTATTCACTTTAAATCACTTTTTTGTTGTTTTTGTTTGTAATTTGTTAAATTAATTTTAAATTGCCAAACTCTCAAAATAGCATTATCGATAAATTTTTGGTAACTTAACAACGTTGCCGTACCTAATAAAAAACAGGTAAGAGTGCTATATTCGGCTATGCCGAATCTTATATACCCTTCACTATGATGAGATAAGAACAAAAAGTTATATACATAAATAACGTTCTTTAGGTAAGTATAAATAAATATTAATTTAGCCACGCCAAATTTGTTAGTTGCAGATTCTTATTTAAAGAAATAACACACAGCTTATTAAAAAGAACGTTATAAATGTATTTAAAGTTTTCAAGGCAATGAAAAATAGTTTTCAATATTTTTCATTCAACAAACAGTTTTACAAAAGGCTATTATGATATATTTATACAAAGTTATTTTATATTAATAGGGCCCATACACAACACCACCATGACTGTGCAATCAAGTGATTGTGCCAGCTGATTGACAGTGTATGAGCTTGTGGTGTGATTGTACCAGCTGCTGGTGCTTTATCAGAAATAGTTTGATATATTTTTTGATTGCATCAGCATGATTGAATCGTGTGTTGTAAAGATAGCTCATAAAAGTTAAATCGTCAAGGCATAACATCAAAAAATAAAAAATTTTAAATATGAATGCCAAAAAAAATGTTTTGGGAAGAAATTTTCGAACTTTATAAAACAATGCCTTGCCTATGGAAAGTTAAAAGTACGGAATACTGCAAATGTGGATTAAAAACCAATGTTACAATAAAATGATAGAACATTTTGTCGTCATTCATTACCACCTTTTCCACACATTTTTTGGTAAAAAATGAATTTTGCACCAGCATGCGTATTGTGTGCTTCAACCTTAATTGCACAATCACTTGATTGCACAATTATGATGGTATTGTGAATGGGCCCTATAAAGTACAATATATTGTTATAAATTGTATATTAACAAAATTTTCATTACGTCATGCCGAAGAATATAAAGAAACAAAACATTAATATATGTACCTAAGCCCGTTTCCTCTTTTGCCAAAGTTGATGTTTGAAATTCGTTTTATAATCTTTTTTAGAACATAAAAAAATTAAAAAAAATTTATTTTGGGATTCGAACTGGCAATATCATCAGTCTCAGGAGAGAACTTAACAACTGGGCTACGAATGCTTTTACTAAAGAAGCGTTAAATTAAAATATATTGAGTCTATGAGTTTGTTTCTTTATTTGAGCGGCATATCATATACATGCATTAATGTGTATGTGTATGCGTAAAATTAAACACATTACCCAACAAACACGGAGGTTTGATTTCAAATTGAAAATGATTTGAAATCAAACGTTTTCTCAAAACACAAACGTGTGATATTGATTTGAAAATCATAGCTTTCTCAACAAAAAGGGGAAATTATTTTCAAATTGCAAAATGCCTTTATTTTCAACTTGCTTTCAGACGTAATTCTAAAATGTTTTTCAAATGTGGACTATAATACAATGTGGAGTATATATAAAAATATTTAATTTTTTTTAATTAAAATTTATTATTTATTTAAATAAACTGTGAGATAAACATTCGGTACCATAGCTAAAAGATGAAATAATGTTATTTCCGTCCTTTAATTCTTGGAAAGACAAACTACTTGGCTCCCTTTTATTTTGAGGATTGAAGCACCGCGATCGTTCAACAAACTTTCTCCACTTTCCCGTTTTATTTTCCTTTTTTCGTATTTTTAATCATTGTAATTACTCGAAAATAATTTTTTTTTCACAAAAATTTATTTTTAATAGTAAAACACATGTAACCACAAAGTAAAAAATGTAACTTTAATCGCCATTTTCAATGATCACATTTATTTTTCGCTTTAGTATTGCCAAGTTTATTTTTGATTTGAATTTAACATTTGACATCAAATTGATAAAACATTTGATATCAAATGTTTATTTTCAAATCATTATCAATTTGAATTTAAATGTTAAATTAAACAATTGAAAAACGTTTGAGAATTGTGTTTGATGTCAAATGAAAAAAATTAAAATACCCAACAAACACGGAGGTTTGATTTCAAATTGAGATTGATTTGAAATCTAACGTTTTCTCAAACGACAAACGTTTGATAATGATTTGAAAATCATTTGAAAATCATAGCGTTCTCAACAAAAAGGGGAAATTATTTTCAAATTGAAAAATGCCTTTATTTTCAACTTGCTTTCAAACGTAATTCTCAAATGTTTTTCAAATGTGGATTATAATACAATGTGGAACATAAATAAAAATATTGTATTTTTTTAATTTAAATTCATTATTTATTTAAATAAAATGTGAGATAAACATTCGGCACCATAGCTTAAATATGAAATAATGTTCTTTCCGTCCTCTAATTCTTGCAAAGACGAAATAATTGGCACCTTTTTATTTTGAGGATTGTAGCACCGTGATCATTCAATGAACTTATAATTTCTTCACTTTCCCGTTTTATTTTTTTTTAGTTCTTATTTTTAATCATTTTAATGACAAATAATTTTTATTTTTCACAAAAAATAAATCGCTCACTTGTAAAACACATTTAACCACGAAGTAAAAATTTTACTTTAATCGCCATTTTTAATGTTTACATTTATTTTTCGCTTAAGTATTGCCAAGTTTAGTTTTGATTTGAATTTAACATTTGATACCAATTTGGCATCAAATTGATAAAACATTTGAAGTCAAATGTTTATTTTCAAATCATTATCAATTTGAATTTAAATGTTAAATCAAACAATTGAAAAACGTTTGAGAATTGTGTTTGATGTCAAATGATAAAGTCATTTCATATCAAAGGTTTGACTTCGTGTTTGTTGGGTAGACAGCAGTTGAAGAAAAATATTATGAATAACAATAAAAGTTTATTAACAAAAATTATGTATATGTTTATTTGATGAGGTTTATGAAACGAGTAAAGTAATTTTTTATAAAAAAAGGTATTACAAAAATTTTCTAGTTTTGACATACGAGCAAAGGTATCTACATACAATTTAAAACAAGTTAATCATTTAATTGTATTATTCTTTACACTTTAACACCCCTGCCCAATTAAATAAATCCAATACATTTTCTAAATTTAAGAAATTTAATCTTTGGTAAAGATTTTGTGAACAAATCAGCTACTTGTTCGTTCGTTGACTTGTATAAAATTTGAATTTCTCTTTCTTGTACTAAATGTCGTACAAAATTATATTTAATATCAATATGTTTGATACGTTGATGCGCCTTAGGCTCTTCTGCGATTCTAATGCATGACATGTTGTCTTCATATATAACGATTGGTGATTTTAATTCTATGTCAAGCTCTTGAAGAACCCTTTTAAGATAAACAGCTTCACATCTTGCGACACAGAGTGCTACGTATTCAGCTTCGGTTGACGATAGAGCGACAGTTGGTTGCTTCTTAGTAGCCCAGGATACCGTACAGCCATATATTTGAAACAAATTTCCAGAAACAGACTTGCGATCTTTAATATCACTTCCCCAACCAGCATCTGGTTGCTTTCGTTTTTAAGACCTTGAGGTATTTTCATAAAAATATCTTCTCGTAAATTTCCGTTCAAGAAAGCTGTCTTAACATCCATCTGATGAATATGATAATTCTTCTTATTTGCTACAGCTAACAGCACTCTTAATGTTCCAATTTTCGCAACAGGAGAATACGTTTCTTCATAGTCAAACCCTTTTTGTTGGGAAAACCCTCTTGCAACCACACGAGCTTTATATTCACCAGGATTTCCATTTGTGTCCAATTTACGTTTAAATACCCACTTGCAATCTACAATAGATTTTCCGGTGGTAAATTGACAATAGTCCAGGTATTATTTTTCTTAAGGGAATTTAGTTCACACTCAACAGCCTTATACCAATTCATTAAATCAGGTCTACCTTCTATATCATCAAATGACTTGGGGACATCACATACAAAAGTTTCTGCATTTAGGGCTATAGCATAATAATTAAGTCTTTCAGGTTGTTTTCTTTGTCTGCTACTTCTTCTAAAGGGCGTATTACTTCTGTATCTTTCTTTTGTGTTACTTTTACCCTTTTGACTACCAATTCTAGGATTTTCTGAATCTTGTATTAAATTCTCATCACCATTTTGTTCTTGATCTTCACGATCTTCAATCTCATCAAAATCTTCATATTCACTGCTATCACTGTTGACATTTTCAATATTTTCACTTGTACTCAGTCTTTCATTACATGAATTGGAAGGTGCTTATTTTCCTGCACACGGTTGTATAGATGGTATCTTTTCTATTTCAATACCTGTAGAAATATGGAATTTTCGATTTAATTCATTTCTATTTATTGATGTTTTATTCATAAAAGAATCTTCATTAAACACCACATTTCTTGAAAACACAATATTTTGAGTTTTAGGGTTCCAAAGACGATAACCATTTCCACCATAACCTACCATAATTAATTTTTCTGACTTCATATCCAATTTCTTTCGATGTATTTTTGGTATTTGGGAATACGCAATGCAACCAAATACTTTTATGTTTGTCATATTGGGTTTTACATTGTACCACATTTCAGCTGGAGTCATATTTTTATCAGTGGCACTTGTTTGACTTCTATTTTTAAGATAATTTGCACACAATATAGCTTCTGACCATAACGATTTTAGCAACCCTGAAGATGCAATCATTGATCGAGCTTTTTCCATTAATGTCCAGTTCCATTCTGTTCTGGCGTATATGAAATTGTGTATTGAATATTTATTCCAGAAGTTTTGCAGAACATTTTGAATTCTGAAGAAGAATATTCTCCCCCATTGTCACATCTTAACCATTGATTTGTACTCTTTAAAATATTGAAACACTTCTGATTTTCTCGATAGCAAATACACTACAGTAAAATGCGAATAATCGTCAATAAACGTTAAAATATACCTTTTCCCATTCCAAGAAGTAGGCGTAATTGGACCGCAAACGTCACTATGTATAAGCTGCAAACAACGGCTTGATTTTGAATGAGACACTGACTTAAAAGGTTTTCTTGACTGCTTTCCTAAAACACAAGATTCGCAAAACAACTTATCTTCAGACTTTAATGAATCAATGCCACCCACTATCGATGACAACTTTAACACATCTGAAACGTTTAGATGACCTAGTCTGAGATGCCATAAATTAAGTTGATTTTTCGAAACCGTTAAACTTGAATTTGAATTATCATAGCAGTTTAAACTAAATTCATACAAACTACCAGTTCTCATACCTTGTAACCACATGACACCATCTTTACTGAACAACCTAAACAAAAGCGGCAAGCGTTTTTTTAAACATGAAAATTTTATTTAAATACAATTTCAATAAAACAAACCGACATAGCGATCTGTCAAATAAGATTTATCAGCCGGGTGGTTTCTAATTCGCATTCTAAAGGTTTGTTTCGTATAAATTGTATGTAGACGAGAAGTTTTGACATACAAAAAACGCTTCCGCTCTTATTTAGGTTGCTCAGTTAAATACATTAACAGTTTTATTTTCAAATACTATTTTGAAACCAGCTTCTTCCAAACGTTTGATTGAAAATAAATTACATTTGAGATCCTTACATAACAGCACATTCTTTATTTGACAGTTCATATATTTTCCATTGACATGAATACTTCCTTTGATGTTACCCATCATTGTTGATTTTATGCAGACGTTACTCTTTGCTACATTAATAAAAATAGGATTGTTCAATTTTTGTATATCTTTAAAGAAATGTTCATCTTTTGCCATATGATCACTAGCTCCTGAATCTAGAACCCATTTCATAACATTACTTACAGAAGAACTTAAACTTACTTTTTCCGCAACAAAACTAATGTTCTCTGTTTGAGCTGTATTACCATTGGGTTTAGTTTGATCACGCTTCCACTTAAAACAATTCTTTTTCTTATGCCCCTTTTTACCGCAATAATGACATTTCCATTTAAAAACTGCTTTCATAGCAATATTTTCAGCTGAAGATTCTTGAAGGCAATGATTTCTTCTTTTCCGATCTTTTTCCAAAAGTCTGTTCTTCACAAGCTCCATTTCTAATGTGTCAGGATTTAAAGTTTCTATAGCTGTTATAACGGTGCTAAATGAATCAGGCATTGTTAATAATAAATGACATATACTATCGAACTTTTCCAGTTGCGCTCCTGAAGCAACCAACTGTCTCACCAAACCATCAAATTTAAGAAAATGCAATTTCAAATCTTCGGTTTCACTACATTTCATTGTAAGAAGACTTTTCCGCAAAAACAATTGACTTGAGACACTTTTGCTTGCAAATACTTTACCAAGGGAATTCAAAACCGCAAATGCACTTTTACTATCCTTTACATATTCTAGATAGGCATCTTTAATGCGACGTAAAATAACTGACATCGCCTTTTTATCTTTTGCACGCAGCTCAGCAATCTTTGAAGCATTTGACTCGTTCCCTACAATATTTTCCACATCCTCTTCACTAAAACTTCGCAAACCATGTTCATCCAATATAATTTCCAAACGGAACTTCCAGTTGTCGAAGTTGGAACCATCAAATAATTGTACAGCAAAAATTTCTTCGGACATGTCTGGTCCCATAACCAATTAAAATAGACAGCAGTTGAAGAAAAATATTATAAATAACAATAAAAGTTTATTTACAAAAACTATGTATATGTTTATTTGATGAGGTTTATGAAACGAGTAAAGTAAATTTTTATAAAAAAAAAGTATTACAAAAATGTTCTAGTTTTGACATACGAGCAAAGGTATCTACATACAATTTAAAACAAGTTAATAATTTAATTGTATTATTCTTTATACAGTGCACTCGCGGTAACTTGAACACCGTCTAACGTGAACACCGCCTAACTTGAACAAGATTTTTTTTACATTGACTACTCTGTAACGTGAACAAACTCAGAAAGCTCTATAACGTGAACAATTGTTTATACCCTTCACCGAAGGTAAAATGGTATTAATAACTTTGTCATTCCGTTTGTAATTTCTACAATATTGATCCTACACCACCCTATAAAGTTTGCATTTCCGATGATCCTGTTAAAAAAATTGCTGCAAGTGAGGCAATTGAAATTTTTAACAATGCATTACAATGGGCAGGAGATACAATGGTGGATCAAAGTGACATGAGTGTAGTTAAACGCTTAAGGGAGAAAACAGTATTTCAACTACTTATTAGAAAAGAAAAAGCAGTAGAAAAAGATAATCTAGTTTTTTAATGCCTAAATGTTACGAGTAATTATATTTGCAATGTAATTTTAATTTTAATTCAATAGATATATTCTCGTGATCTCATTTTGGTTTGTAATGAATTCTAATTAATAATTTTATTTTTATATTTTAGTAATGGAAATAATAATAAAACACATAAATATATACATTTATATTTTAATAATGAAATAATCAGAAAAACATTTCACGTTCAAGCGTGTAAAACAGACATATTTTTTATGAAATTCGACAATCGCTAACGTGAACAATTTCGCTAACATGAACTCCCTAGGTTTTAATTAGTTCACGTTATCGCGAGCGCACTGTAATTTAATAATAAAGTCATTTCATATCAAAGGTTTGACTTCGTGTTTGTTGGGTACAAATAAAATCCACCACTTGTAGTGAAGGGTATAAAAAAACAAAAAAACCACATTACGAACACTGTATTACCTTAGCCACTGTATGACCGTAGAAACCAAAATTGAATTTGTTTGTATGGTAAGTTTATTTCGTTTTGGTACTACAGTGTTGGTACGGTAATGTCACGTCTAATTGGACCTTTAAAGAAAAAAAATTGAGGCAGTCGTGGTTTTTTACTCATATCTCAGCCATTTGTGGACCGATCTTGCTGAATTTCAATAGCACACAATTCCGGACCATATGTGACATAAATGTATAATAACCTGGCCCCCATCATATATGGGGTCTTCGGAAAACCCATTTCAACGGACATCGTTAAATCAACTTCGCTCCTCATAAGGACCCAGAATATATATACTTTACTAGCTTAACCCGGTGCGCTTCGCAACACTGCTTTAACCACTTTATCGATTGAGAGATATTTAATATATGCATCCTATGGAAGGTATTTCTCCCCTGCGCCTACCCGCTTTATTTTTATATTTAAAAGTGTAGTATACCATAAGAGTGACTTCTACAAAGTTTGAACATTATCACTTTAACAGTTTTTAGGATATCCGATATTAAATATTGGCGTCCTATGGAGTGTAACACTTCCCCCGCTGCTATTTAAATTTTGGGACTCAGAGGATCCTACTACCAAAAGTTCAACAAAATGCTTGCAGCGGCTCTTATTAATATTTCTATCTATGAGGGGAACTGCTCCTCCTCTGTCTACCCCGCCCATTACTATATTGAAATTTAAAGTTTGCCATAATAGTAGTTTTAACTACGTTTGAAGACTCGCCCTTTAATAGTTCTTCAGTTGAGCGATATTTAATATATACATCCTATGAGAGGTATTCCCCCCTGCGCCTACCCGCTTTATTTTTATTTTCAATAGTGTAGTATACCATATTAGTGACTTTTACAAAGTTTGAACATTCTCCCTATAACAGTTCTTAAGATATGCGATATTAAACATTGGCGTCCTATGGGGAAAACCACTTCCCCCACTGCTACTTTATTTCAATTTTGGGACTCAGAAGATCCTACTACCAAAATTTCAACAAAATGCGTGCAGTGGCTCGCTCTTATTAATATTTCTATCTATGAGGGGTACTGCTCCTCCCCTGTCTCTCCCGCCCATTTTTATATTGAAATTTATAGTTTACTATAATAGTAGCTTTAACCACGTTTGAAGACTCTCCCTTTAAAAGTTCTTCAGTTGATCGATATTTAATGTATGCATCCTATGGGAGGGATTTCCCCCCCTGCGCCTACCCGCTTTATTTTTATTTTCAAAAGTGTAGTATACCATAAGAGTGACTTCTAGAAAGTTTGAACATTCTCGCTATTACAGTTCTTAAGATATGCGATGTTAAACATTGGCGTCCTATGGGGGATTCCAATACCCCCGCTGCTATTTTATTTCAATTTCGGGGCTCAGAAGATCCTACTACAAAAAGTTCAGCAAAATGCGTCCAGCGGCTCTTAAGATATGCGATAATTAATATTGGCATTCTATGGGGGCTACCAATTCCCCTGCCCCTATCGAAAAAATAAGTAGCCTATTTTATTTTTAGGGCTGACGTGAAGTTACTGTAAAAATTTCAGGAAAATCGGTTCAGTAGTTTCGGAGTCTATAAGCCAACAAACAAACAAACAAACACACAAACAAACATACAAACATTTTTCATTTTTATATATATAGATAATGGCTTAACCGATTTTGGATTTCAAAATCAACTAACCTTCATCACTCCTCCCTGTACCTTCCCTAAAAATTTTATGGCAATCGGTCGAGCCGTTCTCGAGTTATGGAGTGACAATCAAAATGTACACTTCTTTTTATATATATATACTTTATAGGGTCTAACATCAATATTATAGGAATTACAAACTCATATATACCCTATTCACCACCTGTGGTATAATTAAATGTCAGTTGCGTTGCTTTTTGACAACGCAAATCAAGTTGTGTTGCCATCCGTAATCGACCCATAAATATACCTTTATTCACCACGGCTAGTCTGTGTTCATACGGCTCATGTCTTATTGACATGATTGCTACTTTATATGCGAGAGGGACGAGGGGAAAAGAAACGAGTACACAGATGCATGTACCGTCTTTACGTTTTGCTTTTTCATTCGTTGTTTAATTTTGTTATTGTTTTCAATATCAAAAAAGCCCACTTGCATATGCACGACTATACAAAATAAAAAACATGTCGTCAACATGACATGAATCATTTGAACGCCAATTCATGTTCAAAGAAGAAAAAGGAAGAATCTTATCAATAAGACATGAGCCGTATGAACTCAGACTAAATTTTGAATGTAAATTTGCAAATTAATATTTAATGTAATACGGTAAACTGAATTTCTACTTCATGCTGAACAATGCGAATTCACACCAGGTCACCTTAACATGCTACGTAAGCAACAGCTAAAAGCTAGCCATGTGTCAAAATGGTATACCGTTCCGGAGGTTCTGGAAATTCTATAATTTTCCTTTAGAATTATTAAATTTAAAACGTTTTTATATTATGTATTTCATTTCAAAACACATAATTAATATTAAAAACAAAATGAATATTTGTTTGAATTGTTCACTACAGTGTTGTATCATTCTGACACAATGTTAAAGTATTTTACAGTGTTGTATCCGTTTTCAAAATAAGACCACCTTGTATGAAGTCGTACTTCTAATATAAGGTGTGATCCCGTACTGAACATTGGCAGCCCGCGGGATCCCAATCTTACCGAAAACTGTTCCCGTACTCAAAGTTCGGTAAAGTGAGAGAGATTTTGAGAGAAAAATAATCTTCTTCTTCATGCACGAAGTAGCCCGTACTTTTTCTTTGGGTTGATTTGGAAAATTGTTAAGCAATCAGCTGTGTTAAAAAATTAACAATTACAAACTACAATCAAGTATTACCAAAAGAATTTAAATACATAATATTAATAAAATAAGCAATAGAAAATGTTGAAAAATGGAAGTACATGGTTGAATTTTACTTTTATACATGCTTATGTGTCATTTGTGTATTTATTTGAACATATTTCATATTAGTTGCGTTCGAGAACACAAAGGTTTTTACTATTTTTTTACTAAACTTTACTGCATTTTACGAAATTGCGTTCGAGTACACAAAATGCAGTAAATGAGAACATAAATTGAGAGCGAAAAGTGACAGTTCTTGTCTGAGTATTTACAAATTTTTACTGCAGAAATTTTTGCAGTAAAATTTAGTAAATCAAAAAAACATACTTATGTTTCAAAAGGTAAACAAACAAAAGTAACAAATAAAAAGCATACAAATTGTGAAAAACTTTTTAAATAAAAGAAAAGTTGAAATAAAAATTAAACCACAACAAAAAGTGAATTACTATTAATTAATTAAACTTGTTTGTGAAGCATTTATTTGGATAAATACAAACTTTTGAAATTTTTTGTTATGTTAATTTCTTAGAGTTGTAAAAGTGTGAAGTATTTGGGTACTTCAGTAATCAATAGCAAAAAAATTATTCATGTTCTTTTAAATAATTTAACCCGCTACAAATTAGTATAATCAAATAAAATAAAAAACAAACAAATATGAAAGATAACATAAAATAGTTTGTTTGTATTTTCCAAAAATGTTCGTGCTATAAAAAGTATTTAATCGAGTACCGATAAGAAAACGAGTTAAGTAGTCAAAAGTGTCAATATTTTTCAGCACTTCAATTATTTGCCGTCAGCTGTTGCCTTAATTTTACGAATTTTTAAAAATTTTGCGTTCGCGTACTTTGTTGGACAACAGCTTTTTGTGAGAGCAAATTTTTCAGTTTACTCATTTACTGCATTTTACTGTAAAAGTACTCAAACGCACCTATTAACGTTTTCTTTTGGGTTGGAAATTTGGTTTTTATTGTTCCCGTACTTTTGTACATTTTGTCTATTATTGAGAGAATTTTTTGTTTCCTCTCATTGTACCGAACTTTACCCAAAAAGGGATCGCACCTTTTGTGTTTTCAGGTCCTATTCGCTCTTCCAGCAATTATATTCCTCTAAGACTTCAATACTTTCTGTCAAATTTTGATCGTATCCGCAGAATGAGCACTGATTTTAACAATTTGTAAAATAACCTCTTAAATGCTTTAATATAACTGTAATCCGAATTTTTTTCCCATTTTTGTTATACACTAGATACTTAAGATTTAATAATTGTAATCCTACTAGCCAGTATAAAATATTAGTTTCAGTGGCGAATTAGGAACATAAATAAATAAACAAAAAATTTTAAGCGGGAGTCACGGGAATATGATTTTTATTTCCCGCTTTCCCGGGAATTAAAAAGTGCGGGGGAAAATCCGCTAGTGGCTATCAATTATTGTCCTAGCGGCAAATGTCAAAAATAAAAATATAAAAAATAAGGGATTGGCTTTTTTGCACAAACTAAAAATTGGCTACTGATACAAATCAAGACGAATTAACTAGTTGAATTTGCCTTGATACACATTTTTTTAAAAAAAGTCAATAGCAGTGTAAAAGCAAAAATTAAAAGGTGCTTTTAAAGACTTTTAAGAACATGGACAAGAAGGTCCAATTTGACCAATTTTTAATTTAAAAAAGAATTTATGAAAGAAAAATTAATCAAAATTAAAAATGTGTGCATAACAGTTTAAAATTAAAACAAATAACTGTTAATTATTGTATAAATTTTGATTCTACAATTCAATGCTGATTGTTGTAATAAATCAGTTTCTATAATTTTGAGATTAACGAATACTTGTGTGCAGACCAGTCAACTTGGACGGACAGTATTTTTAGTTTGTTAAAAACCAAAGCTTTGTAAAAATTGTCTAATACCTCAGATAAAATATTAGTTAAAAAGCCAATTTTATATTAATAATATTACACACATACATATATTGCAAATAGAAAAAAATGCTTCTTTTTTTTTAGTAAAATGCTAATTTTAATAAAACAAATAATACATTTTATTAAACAGAGTTGTTTTTTGAGTAAAGCTAGATTCACAATGAAACTAACACTTTCAGGAAAAAAAAAAAACATTTGCAAATTTCGTTTCGAAAAATTTTACGAATGAAATATTATTTTCAAAATATTTTGTAAAAATTTCTATTCAAAACTTTTAAAACCTTGTATTTACTAGACATAAATTTAATGGCATTAAAGGCCCAACCGCAATGTGCTTAGGTAGGCTTAAGCAAATGTGCGAATTCATGTGTAGATCATTTGAGTCAAGCCATATTGAACTTGAGGAAACTTTTTGCTAAGTTTTATGAAACTGTCATTTGCTTAAGCACAGTTCGACACGAATCGCACATTCCGTACGGAAACAAATGTTTTTTAATTTGTTTTTTTTTTTAAATACTTGACTTTTTGTTAATTTTTGACCGTAGGTTAAGCTAGATTATGTAATTACGGTTGGGCCTTTACACTTAAACCGTTTTAGTGTAAAGCGGGGAAAAAAATTAAACTGTAGAAAAACAAAATTGTTGCTTGCATTGTGAATGAAGCTTAAAGCTGTTATATGAGAAATTAATATTTCTCGAAAGGTGGAGTCTTAAACACTTTAATTTTTAGGTTTTTTAAACAAAACGACATCTAATCGCGAAAATAATGTAAGCGCCAAAAATGAAATTTTACAAGAGAGAGCTTTTTTATTTTATTTCATATAAATTTTGTATGAAATTTTTGCTATAAAATCGTAATGGTACCTTTTGTGACCATGACATTTTAAGAGATAATGCAAGTGTTGCCAATAAAGTCATTTATTAAAAAAAAAACGAAAATTGAAAATCATGTCGCTTACGTTATTTTCGCGGTTAGGGCTCGAAAAGATAAAGATGTCACCAAGGCGAATTCATTACAGGGGATCTTAAAAGCCCTGCTTATAACTTTTTTTTAGCTTTATAATTGTTGGAAGTCAAAATGTTTGTTGTTTATAATGTTTCTTTGGTCTGTTTGTTTGGTTTCCGTTTTTCAACAATTTTACAAAAACAACTTGCTTATACAGGCATGTTCTGAAATCACGGTGATTTCAAATCACGAACGATTTTGAAATCACCCGAGAAATATTTTGGTGTTCTGAAAATCACGAGATTTTTAATTTTTAGTCGTGATTTTCATTGTTCTAAACCACGAGAAAACAACTGTGCGCTTCTTTTTAAAATGTTGCCATTCATTTAGGATGTATGGCTGCCATTTTCATTTATTTTTTACCTTCGTATATTAAAATTTAACCAATCAAACTTCATAATTATCGTTTACTCTTAGTTTTTTTTTTAACAAATTAATTAAATTTTTATTTTTAATGTTTAATTTAATTGAATAAATTAGTCATATGCTTAACGACTTTAAGACTTCTTTGCTCTGGCAACCATTGACAAAAAGTAAATCACGACCAATGTAAACGAAACTAAAACAGCATTTGCAAAAAATACAGCGGCTTCTTAAATTTGTAAATTTAAAGGTTCTTCCGTGTAAAATAATTAATTTTAATGCAAAAACAAATCAAGAGCAGATCATTTAATGTGTATGTGATAGTTTTATTAAAGATTTCAAAACAAAAATGCTTAAAAAACTTCAAGTGATTTGAAATCGTCATGCTGTTAGCGAACCGGTTTTAAATCACGAGATTTCAAAAATGTTTGTGGGCAGAACACCTTTTTAGTGATTTCAAATCACTTTACGAAAAAGTGATTTTCAGAACATGCCTGATAGTTTCCGTACGAATTTTACTTGTTGTAGTACCAAGATTACCTGTAATGAATTCGCTTTTGATGTCATAGTTGGGAATTTTTTTTTTTTTTAAATAGGTAAATAAATTTTCTTAGTCGATAAACATTCATAATTATTCAATAAATGTTTACTTTTTCTCTCTGTTTCTTATACAAATTATAAAAAGGTACTTGTTCTCTGCTCTGCTGATGCTTTGTTTCTACTTCATTAAATCAAATGTTCTGCAGATTTACACACACAATTGTAAATATGGAAGAAGGATGTGTGCTGCACAACACCGATATAAATAAATAAAGATAATAAAAGAATAATACAGTAGAATCTCACAAATTCAAACCGTCCAGAAATTAGAGCCGGCCATTTCAATGTATTGGACGCTCCAAAATTAGAAGTTGTGGTTCTAATGTCTGGAAGGGAGGAAAACGGAGGAACAATTTTTTTTATGATTTTGAACTTAATAGGCGAAAAAAAAATTAAACGACTAAAATTAGAACAGGGTGTTCTAATTTCTCGAATTTTTAAATTTTTTTTTTGTATTTTCACTACAAATTATTTTTTTTCGCTCATTAAAGTAAAAATAAAACGGGGAATTACTGAGTTATTGGTGGTGTACAATTCGGTCATATGCGTATGAAATTTAATATGCTTCTACAAATTTGGGTCAGTTGATAACTGAAGGTCAATTAAAAAAAATAATTAAAAACTTTTTAAAAGTTTTTCTATAAATTTAATAAGGGTATTCATTTCAAAATTTTCTTGGTTGGAAAAATGGAAAAAAGGAAAATTAGACCTTATTGACATACGACTTTACTGAAAATGTTTCTCATCCATATTTGAAACTTGTTTGTGCGTCATCTGTTTTAGTAAACTCTTTGACAAGGCGAATTCATACAGGTGACCGCATCATGAGACAGTTATGCTAGCTATCCGTTTTTGTTAATTACTATGTACATATTTTGTTATTGTAAAAAGTTCGAGTTGATGTCAAAATTATTTGTTAAACATATAAAAAACAAAATTTTTTTGTTTATAATATACATAATATGTATATTATATTGCAAATTTATTATTTAATTTTTAATTCCTTGTGTTTATATTTTATGTTCACTTTTGTGTATTTAGATTTTCATTGAATATTAAATTTGAACTATTTTTTCACTAAATGTAAACAAAGCTTGACATTTAGCATACACACAAATAAATAAACAAAAAACCGATGACTCGAAAATGTAACCTGTATGAATTCGCCTTGGTCTTTGAGGACATTTAAATTTTAATTTTAAGCAACAAGATGCATTTACGAACATGCGCTATATATTTAATACATATGTATATTAGGGGTATAACTTTTTTTGGACAAAGTTTCTTCATCCCATCTCGCGATGGGCAATTTAGTGTTGATAGTAAAAATAATTTTTTTAAGTTATTGTTGCCAAAAAAGTTTCCGCACCAAATGCAATTTCTAAAACTCCTCAAATTTTTTTTTTTTTAAATTTCGATACACATTATTATATTGAATAAGTAACTGTATAAAATAAATTTTAAGTTTAAAGTGCAAGTTGAATTACATAATGAAAAAAATATCTTGTGCAACTTTTACCTGCAATAGTATTTTTTTTCTGAAAATTATCACTGTTTCATATAATATCCGCCAAACAACTCATCTATCACAAAATTAAGTAAAATTTATTTTATCAATAAAACCGCGAAAAAGAGTCATAATATCGCGATTTTTTTTGCGCCCTTCTTCCGTACAAATGGTAAGATTTCGTTATATTCATGAAATTATTAGAAGATACTTACAGCCGTATTCATAACAAAAAGTTAGTCACAGTTTGTACACTACGTACAACGAGCTGCTAACTAGAATGCCGATTAAGCTTAGCAGCTTGTTGGCACAGAGTTAATTCATAACGAACTTTTTTCCATCTGCCAACTTTAAATAAATCAACTCTGAATTTTTATGATGCCATATTGTATTACTCGAAAATGCAACACGTTTTGCATTAATCATCGCTGAATTTGTAATTTTTTCCTTTTTTTGTTTTTCCCTTCACATACAAAAATTTTAAAAAGTTTTTAAAATTAAAATAAATTGAGTAAAAGACAGTTAATTAAAAAAAACCAACAATATTGTTTGACATTAAACGGCTGTTTTTCACAAGTTGGCAGCTCGTCAGCAAGAGTTTAGCAAATCGTTAGCCAGAGTTTGGTTGGTGTATTATGAATAAACTTTTTGTTAACTTTATGCCAAATTTTCATTATGAATACGACTGTTAAAATTTTGGTTTTAAATGTTAATTTTGTATAGTAAGGAGAAAAATTGAAAATCAAAACTTCATCGCGTTTGGTGCGGAAACTTTTTTAACGATCATTCATAATTTCTTAATATTTTTTTATGTTCTATACGGCTTTACTATGAAGAATTTGATATTTGCAAAAATTGCAAAAAGTTATACCCTAATGTATATACATATAACTATATACATCTGTGGTTATAAATACTTATTGCTTCAGTTGACATAAAAGCTTTTTCATTTTATTACATACATATGGGCGATTCTATTCTGACGGGTGCAATATTTATACGCTTTAAACGTCTTTTACTAATAGAAAGAAACACATTTGCAATTAAGTTATTTCTAGAAGGGGTAACATTTTTATACCCTTCACCACAGGTGGAAAAGGGTATATATAAATTTGTCATTCCGTTTGTAATTTCTGGGTCCTTATGAGGAGAGAAGTTGATTTAACGATATCCGTCCGTCTGTCCGTCTTACGTTTGATATGTGTTTTCCGGAGACTCCAGACATGATAGCGGCTACGTTGTTTTACATTTATGTCACATATAGTCCACCATTTCTTGCTATTGAAATTCAGCCAGATCGGTCCAACAATGGCTGAGATATGACCAAAAAACCACGACTGCCTCTAATTTTTCCAAAAAATCCCTTGTGGTTGGTGTATTTTTATTACTTTTTTCTGTATATCTGGAGAACGGCAAGAGCCAAAGTTTTCAAATTAGGTACAAACATTAAGGTTATAAAAACACACCATCCCACAAAATGTGGGCGGGATCGGAAAAGTGGGCGTGGTACCTCCCATACAAAAAGTATTAAAAATTGTATACAAATCTGAATTTTTTGACTGTAATATGACCTATGGTTACGCCTTATATATCAAAAGATCGGAAATTTTTAATAGAAAATCTTCCCGCACAATGGTAAAGGGTATATAAGATTCAGCACAGCGGAATATAGCACTCTTACTTGTTTTATATACTATTTTTATATATTTACAAGAATTTATATGAAACGATCAAATAGCCACGAGAGAGCTTTAAAGTGAATTGGCCAACTTTCATAAGATCATACCACAAAAACATGTTAATTTTTAAAATTTTATTGTATTATTCTTTTTTATTGTGAAAAATGAGATATCAGACGATGATTATCAAATCAAACATCGTAGATAAATATAGTCCAATAATAAGAAATTTACTCTTTAAGCCATGACGGGTGCAACATGCAATGAATTTTCTGTTCGCGCCAAATTTATGGATCTTAATGATTCGAAGTGCACAACAAATTTATATTTAAGCTTACGTCTAAAAAAATTATATTATAAAATATAGATATTTTACTTTAAATTGGCATCAAAAAAGTATCAAATGTGATATGTGTGATTTGAAAATTAATGTTAAAAGTTGTCTAGAATAGAATCGCCCATATAATAATTATTCTCTTCATCAAGAGAGATCACTGAGCTAAATTTCAAGTAGGTATAAAATGTCATATTTTATATATTTCTATTTATATACATACAGTGTTAGTCAAAAAAATAGCACCAATAGCCTGTTCTATGTTCATTCTAGTGAAAACAAATATATTGTGCCAATTATTTTAAATAAAGTATGCAATACTATTGTAATATGTATATTCTCTCTGATCGTCTTTATTTTTTTCCAAAAAATGTTACCGGTTCCTTTCCAACGATCGAAATTATAAAAAAAAACTCTACATCAGTGCAGTCATTCAAATAGCACCGAATAACAAAAATTCATTAAAAAATATAAATAGTGATTAAATAGTTGAAATAAAAGGATCAAATGATAAAGGAAAAAAAAAAAATAAAATAGTTCATCGCATATTACATTATTGATTTTCATATAAACAGGACGTGGAAAGCATTGTACACCTGAAAAACGTGCTTTTATAAAAAAACTGGTTTCTGAGCATGAATCATATTCTGAAATAAGAAACTTGATTGGGTGTTCCAATAAAATGGTTGTGAATGCAATAAAATTAACTCAAAAGTCGGAAACACGTGGTCGCAAGAAAGTTTTGCCACCATTAATGGTTAAGAGTTTGGTCAGACAATGCAAGAATACCCCGTTTATGCCAGCTACAGAGCTAAAAAAGGAGCTAAGTGTGACCGCAAGTGTTGAAACTATTCGTCGGAGGTTGCAAGACAACAACTTGAATGCCTGTAGTCCCCGAAAAGTGTCCCTGCTCTCACGTAAGCATGTTGCAAAACGTTTGGAGGTTGCTAGAACTCATTTGGAAAGACCAACTGAAAAGTGGAGCAATGTTATTTGGACAGATGAATCCAAGGTTGTTTTATTTGGAGGCAAATGAATGCGTTCTTACGTCAGAAGATCCCTAACGAAGATCACAACAAAAACCGTTAAACATGGTGGTTCAAGCATTATGGTATGGGGCTGCTTTTCCTACTATGTAGTAGGACCCATATATTGAATCAGAACAATCATGGATAAGACACTATACGTTAATATCCTCCAGATCTAAATCTAATCGAGAACTTATGAACAGATATAAAGAAGGGAATATCCCAAACACAACCAACAAGTAACGAAGCCCTTTGGGTGGCAATTCCGCAAATCTGGAACAGAATTTCGAAGGAGAGGCGCCAAAATCTAGTTAAATCGATGCAAAAACGTTGTGCAAAGGTTATTGCCAATAATGGGCACGCAACAAAATATTTATTTTAATATGAGAAGACATCATAAAAAACAGAATTCAAAATTTTTAATTTATTTTTAGTTTAAGTATTTAATTTTAATAGCATAAGAGCTGTAGTTCTATTTTTTTGACTGAGTGTTTTTTAAGTTGTTTTAAAAAAGTTAAAAATTTTATATCAAATACAAAACTAAATCAATTGCTTTTTATTAAATACTGTTTGACAATCCTGTAAGTTTCTTATGACAAGTATTCAATGAAATCAGTTTGACCTATTTACAAATATCTAACGAAGAACTTTTTTCTATATCCTGGTGCTATTTTTTTGACCGCAGCGTATGTATATAATTGTTTATAAGTATATATTTAGCTGGTGAGGCCTAACTCCATTAGCATTAACATTTTAACTAACACAACAAAACACACAATTTATTTTAGACAAAACCCTTAATATCTCAAAACACGAAATTTCAATTTAAGCCATTATTATTTATTGCCACAGATATGTAATATGTATAATTTTTACATATCGTTGGTCTCATGTAGAAAGACCCAACTCATTTAATTGCAACTTTACAGGAGAAGGTCACATAGGCTGATTTCATAAACGCAGTATTGCAAAGCATCTCAAAAAATAAATGCGTTAAAAAGGCCAAGGTATATTTATAGCAGGTAGCCGCGAGATTACAACAATTGTACAATAAAACAAACAACAGGGCTTTTTATTGTTGTTTTATGATACGAACTGTCAAACAGCAAAGGGGTTGAAAAGAGACAAAAGATAAAACAAAAAACTTGTTTACTTGTTTACTATACAACTTTGACAGTTTGTATCGCAAAACAAGCAAATAAAAAATAACCAGCTGGCTTTCCGAGACTACCTGCTATAAATATACCTTGAAAAAGGCATTACAAATAAAAACTATGCACAAATTTCGCTACCGTTGTGCTGTGAATACAGTTACCATGCTATTATGAACTCAAAGCATTGTCTAAAGAAAAGTTGTGGAGTTTTTGAGCTATTCAATTTAGTGTTGCAATACTGCGTTTATGAAGTCAACCATAATAATAGAATAGATTTTTTTATACTATTACATTAAGGGTATTCATTTCAATTTTTTTTTTGGTTGGAAAAATGGAAAAAAGAAAAATTACACTCTTATTGACGTGAACGGGGGGTTTTTTTTTTACAAACTGTCAAAAAAAATCTGTCAAATAATTCGTGGAAGTAATTGATATTTTTTAATATGCCAAACAAAAGTGTTAAAAGTGAATTAATTGATTATTAAATTTAAAACGAAGTATTATTGTTATTTTCATCATAATATTCGACTACAAAAAGTTACTCAAAATGGCGATTGTCTGCCAAAAAGTCGAGTATTTTATTAACTTCAGCTTCTGTCAATTTTTTTGACCCCACTTCTTTTTTTCAATAACTTTTTTCATTGAACACATATTTAATATGAATTGTTATTTTTGAAAGATTAAATGAAAAATAAGTTATCTTTGAAATGTTGTAACTATAAAAAATAATTTTTAAAATCAGAGTTGTGCAATTCAAGAGTTTATAAAAAGAGATGCAATTTTTCGTACTTTGTATTAAAAATTAGCAATTTTTTATGAATGGCAACATCATTTCGTTTGACGTTTAAAGCGGAAAATTACATCTTTTTATCCTGACTTTTTTACACTTGGTTATAGTCTGATAAAAATGTAACTTTTGGTGGAATTTTTTTTCTTGTGGTTGTTGTAACAAAAATTACATTTTTCCACTTTTCCATTTTTCCAACAAATAAAAAAACTGAAATTAATACCCTTATTAACTTTATGTGGCAAGGTGTATTTGTGTGAAATTTGTTGGAATCTTTTTTTTTTAATCCAAATTTTTAATATTTTCATTAAATTATTTTTATGAAGAAAGGAATTTTACAACATGAAAATTAATTAAAATTGTTATTGATAATCTTTCATTCTTGACCGTTACCATGACACTCGATCTCCTCAGATGGATTTGCCGTCCTACACTCGCAGCCATCGACGACTGCTGACGTCAATAGTCAAACATCAATCCTTAAACCAAATTTTATTTTAATCTTTGGTAGATCGAAATTTGCTTTCCTGAATGATTATCCATTTTAATTGATTTTACATGTTTTTTCCTTACTTCTGTTTTCTCGTACTTTTGTCAAGAATTCTTCTTGAAGTGAATTTCGTTAAAAATCGAGTTAAGGCCTTTCTACATGACACTAACGATATACATATACATTTGCAATGCAATGATGTCAGGCCATTTGCACTGAGCCTTTTTAGAATATACTGATTTTTTTATAAATATCAACTTTAGGACATAATTGTGTTCAATTGCAACGAAATTATGAAGATTCATTTCTGAATATCTAACTTTAAATAATAACGATTTATTTTCTGAGAAAAATATGTTACAGTATATACATGTTACATTTTCTAATGTTACCTATAAACACTCGAAGTGTTACATGTTGAGCAATTTCAATAGAACACAATTAGCTGCTTTTATTTACAACTATTACACTTTCATCATTTAAGTACTTAATGAGCGATTTTTAAAGCGGTTTCTGCACGCTATTACGGGTTGGAACAAATATTAACATCACTAATGGCTTATAAAAACTAAAACGATTATAATATTAATATACTTTTTTGATTTTAATGTGTAAATATTTTTATATTTTGTTTTAAAACAAATTTTTTACAAAATTATGAGCGGTATGAATTATGACAAACAAAATAAAGCATTTGTTGTACAAAGAAAGTAGTTATAGAACAGGGCAGTATGAACGAACACCTTAACTAAAAGTAAGGGTAAAATATGCAACATGTTTTGCATGTTTTTTATTAACATATTCACAAAAGAACTTGAAAATTTTTCCCACAGTTTTATTTTTTGTACAAACGAACACAAACTTGTTGAACATGTAACATTAATGCAACATTTTTCTCGAAAAAGAAAATCTATTCATGTATAGATACAAAATTTCTTTTCGAACTTCGTGAAACTTGCAAAATCGTTTAAAATGCGAAAACTAACTTTTCTAAAATGTGTGTTATGTATCATTTGTTTTATTAAACAAACAGCATTTTATGCCAATTAATTAAGATTACGATTAACATTGCCAATAGATTTATATTTTTTTATACTCGTATTTCATTTGTTATTTTTGTTTTTAAAATAATTTGATAATTACTTTTGTTTTAATTTAATATTAATCGAATTTGTTTTATTTTATTAAACTTTGTTCATATTTAACGTTTTTTATTTTTATTATTTCTTTGTTATACTATATAAAAATACGCTAAAATTGTTATTATGTTTTTTTGTTTCATTTTATTTTTGTTTTTTTTTTTTTTTTTTAATATGCTAGAAGATGAAAACAACCAAAAGATATCCTTAAAAAGAAATCTTTGAAAACAGGTCATGTAAAATAAATGAATAAAACAAAATATTGAAATTTTTTAACGCTTGTTTTTTGTTTGAGTTTTTAATTTTTAATGTTGGAGAGTTTCTTATTTTTGTTGTGTTGATTGATTCTTTATAGATCTTATGATATATTTTCTATAAATTTATTTTTTTTTTAAGTGCATATTTTACAATGTATAAATTATTTATTACTTAAAAGCTAAAAAATATTTAGAAACGATCTTGTATGAAAAGGTGTAAGAAAGGATAAGGGAACAGAGAATAAAATGGGGGGGAGTGTTGTACAAAATAATGTCTTTGTGTATGTGTTTTTTTTTATTAAACTATTTTAAACAAATTATGTAAATTACACTTTTTAAATAAAAAAAATATTAATGGTGCTTTCTTTTCTGCAAAAAAATGTGACATTTTATTTAAGAAATTGCAATTTGGTGTCTGTTTCCCTTTTCGGAAGCAAAATTTTTAAGAAACAGACACCAAATTGCATTTTTTTTATATAAAATGTCAAATTTTTTTTGTAGAAAAGAAAACACCATAAGCTAATGGGTCGATTATGGATGACGACTGTACTGAAGTTGAGTTGCCAGCAGCGAAACCAGGCAAAGACGCCCATGTTAAATAATAGAATAAAAAAAAAAAATTGACATATCTTAACCTGAGCGGAGTTGCCCAATTTCGCTGCTGGCAACTCAACTTCAGTTGTGCTGCTATTCGTAATCGACCCATAAGTTTGCATGATTACTATTTAAAAACTTAATATTACAATATATTTTTTTTTTAATTTCCTTTAAACATAATTAAGTAGTTTAAAATTAAAGAAAATTTAGAATATTTGTAGATAAGCCAAGCACTTTGTTAAGGAGTATCTTAAAAACATTGTGGAAAATCAACTATTCCATTAAAAAGTTATAAAAAAAAAAATATTGAAATAAAATGTGTGCGTGTCAGGTTAAGTTGTTTCTATAATGTTAAGTTTCTGAATGGGAAGTTAACTTGATTTTCAATTTGTTTGGTTTTAATTTTAACGTTGCTTTTATGAACGCTTGTCGAAAAAAATATATATTGCTTAAAATTTATTTAATATGCAGGCAAAGTTAATAAAATACATATTTGTAAAATTATTGTAATAAGTGGTAGAAAGATGTGGTTAAGAAAAAAAAAATGTTGAAGAGATATTGCAATATTAAATGATGAGTTTGAGAGAAAGGTGAAAATTAAAAAAAAGCTAATTTGGTTAATTAACAAAATATATAATTTGCTACAGTATATATATATGTGTGTATTCACGTCACAAGTTGCACCCTTGCAAAAAAGCAAAAGTGCAAAAACATAACAACAACCACAAAGACAATTATTTACGCACAACTAATTGTCTGTGTGGTTGTTGTTATATTTTTGCACTTTTGCTTTTTTGCAAGGGTGCAACTTGTGACGTGAATACCCTTTATATGTATTTCGGTGGCTTGGTGCTAAAAAAACAATGTCAAAACATTCACTTTTGAGAAAATTGAAATAAATTTTTAATTTTTTAAAGAAGAGTTCTTAGTTAAATTGGCTAGCAAAACCCCTATGATGCTGTTTTGGGTTAAATTAGACATTGGCTATTGCAGAAAAATAAAAGAGAAAAGGAAGACACCTAATGCAACGATTAACTTAAAACAGCAAAATATTGACATTGGTTATTTTAGCACCAAGTCACAGATGCATACATATATATGTATATACATAATTATTTTTCTTCATAAAAAAAAAATATAAATTCAAAAATCAACTTCGAATTTTTTGCAAATTAAACTAAATTATCAAAATTTGTTTGGTTTCAAAATATTAAACTCAAACACATCTTTTTTATCTTATGAAAATTTTTTTGAAATAAAAGACATCCAGACGAAAGCGAAAAGTTATAGGATAATAAAATGAAAGTTATAAAGTGTGAGACTTTATAAAAAGGACATACTTTTTTTTGTTTAAATAAGTGAAAGAGGGTAGAGATTAAGAAAAAAGAAACATTAAAAAATAATTTCTACTTATTAGTTTTTGTTGTATTTGTGTTGAATTTGTTTTAAAACTTAAGAAATAAATTATTTATTCATGATCATGACATCAGTTTGTTGAAGATTGTTCTTGTGGTCCTTGTGTTGGTGGTTGTATTTGTTTTTGTTGTTGTTGCTGTTGGTAAGTTAAAGACAACGACGATGACAGAAACCACTAATGTGGCGGCGATGATGAAAAATATGACGACGGCGTGAACGGCAACGACAATGATTTTATTTTGTATATTGACAACGGCAGCATTATTACATTTATAAAAACCTCTTCTCCTTCTCCTACTTCTTCTTCTCCTCCTCCTTCTTCTTAACTCTAAACACAGTTGTAGTAGTAGTAGCAGCAGTAGTAGTAGTAATAGTCGAGACATTAAGAGGCTTCTTTGGGATGACGTTGTCTTAGTAGGGACGTTTTATTGCTACCGTCTACTGATGAGGCCATTTGGTGGAGCTTGTTGGCTAGCCGTATGCATTAGTTCCAATTCCACCAGTAATGGAAAATGATCGGAGGGTATATGCGGGTGAGGACAACCCACGACTTTATTTTCGCGCAACCATTCGTTGGAGATAGGTCCTAAAAGACCCAACGGTACCATGCCTGTTTTGGTATAGAATATATAATCAATGATGCCTTTAAAATCGAACGTATAATTAGTGTGTGGCATTATGTCTTCACTGTAGGCGGAGGCCAACTTAAAGGAATGCGTAAACTCACTGGTGTCATTACATAGCAAACGTTGTAGGCATGCCTTGTAGCCCATATCTTTAAAATCACAATGATCCATGTGTACGCGTCCTTTGCTCAAAAACTCAATAACACCAGAATCAGGCAACGAATTAAAATCACCACACAACAATAGTTGAACACTATTTGAGTCATTTTTATGGCCAGGCCTGAAACTGTGACTAGCCTCGTCTATAATTGATTTTATCTCATTGCTTAACATCATGGTCTGTATAAGTTTGACATCACAAAATTCCGGATCCCAATGTATATGAGCGGTGCACACCAAGAGAGCTTGAGAAATTTGTGTAACTTCTGTAACGGGATCCCAGGCAGTCTCTTTAACCTTAAGTAAAGCGGCTAAACCAATATTGTCCTTAGGCATAACACGATTCAACATGTTGTCCGAACCCTCAGCATTGGCCATGGCTAATTGATTGAATTCAATTAAGTGCTCCTTAATGAGAGAAAATCTGCAATTATTCAAATAAAATTTTTAAAATAACTTCCACTTTGAGTAAATAAAATGTAAAGCATACTTTGAGGCTCTAAAGAAAATAGCGCAACCATCCACATATTTACGTTCCATCTCAGACATTGTTTTGGCTCGTGACTTGGGTGAGAATATGCCTTCATAACCATCATTCTTTAGTTCAGGCAAAAAGAAATTATAAAATTGTTCCGTTTCAATTTCCTGTAGACTTATTATGTCAGCCGAATAATGACGTATTTCATCGAGTATGGCTTTTTTCCTATATTCCCAGCTAAGAGCCCATGATGGACAATAGCCATACATTTGACGGGTGGCATATTTATCGCACAAAACATTGTAACACATGACGGTAAAAATGCCTTAAACAATATTATTACATTTTTTTAATGAACTTTATTGTATATAAAATATTAGTATGAAGAGATTAAAATTGGAGGAAGTACTTACAGGCTGGTCTAGATTTGTTAGGTTTTGCCAGTGGTATCCATGGCCGTTGTGGTGGTGGAGTTACAGAAACTGAAATAAAAATAAAACGCACATACATATTAAATAAATATTTTATTATTTAAGGGGTTTTCATAGCATAATTAATAATACTAGTGTTCGCCTAATGGTCAAAATTCGACCATAAATTTGTATGTACATAATTATAAAGAAAACATAATTCTTCTAACTGCCTGTTTAACGATATCGAACGGCATCGTTCGCGTAGAAAATTACATTTAAAACAAAAACAAAAATCGAACATTGTTCGAAATTTGGTTTCCCGTATTTCTCCTTTTTTCTCCCCATAAAGGTTCGGTTGACAAACAAAGGAAGAAATCGTTCTTAACTGTTTTGCATGGTCTGATTTATACATAAGATTTATATAGTCGAAATATTCGAAAACAGGTTTTTCAAAAATGTCGAATAATCTATCACCCTAATTTTTTATTATTTGATAATTGGAAACAAATTTTTATTTATTTATTTTGCATTTGTGTTAGTAGCAATTTTGAACGCTTATAACCAGGGAAACCAGAAATAGACTCTAAAAAACACGTTTTATGCGCATTAAATATGCAGTAAAAACTGGAAAATATGCCCTGAAAACTGTAAGATATGCGCTTAAAATTAAAATTGCTCATTTGAAGACACAATATTCAACAATTTAATAACAAAATCTAAAAAAGGTTAAAATTCATATAAGAGATGTTTGCGCCGAGTATTATTTAGATATTAACATCCATATGGGTTTTTGTCTTAAAGGGATTTTAGGTACGGTCGCTAAATTGTTAACAAATGTTAACATTTAAAAGGAATTTAAAGTTGGTTAAGGACGGGAGCTTTGAGCAAATGTGAACCGATTCGAAAATAATTTAATTTGAAGTAAAATATTTTTGGCACGAATTTTATTTAAATACCATCGTAATTAGATAGCTTGCGGACACAAAGAGTCTTATTTGGATGTGAAATTATTTGCATAGACTTCGTCCATATTTGATCAAATTATCTACAAAATTGGAACTTGCACTCTGCGCACAAGGCTAACATGGACAGACAACCAGCCAGGCGGATGGATGGACATCGTTAGATCACTTTAAAAAGTGATTCTGATTCAATCGGAATACTAAAAGATTGGTCAATATACAAATCGTATAACATTTATTCTTAATGGCAACCTGCTTTGTCTTACAATTTAAGAGTAAAAATTAAATGTAGATGTCGAAATTAAAGTAACAGAATTTCGAAAAAAAAATTTTTTTTTTATTTGCTGCGAAAGTTATTGTAGGCATCTAAAAAAATTGAATATGTATCAAAAAAATGCATTAAAAAGGCAAACTATGCGTTATAAACCTAAAAAATGTAATCTTATTTTGAACAAAAATTAAGACTACATATTATTAAATAAATTTCAAAATTGTTCGAAATTAATCACGGTGTTCTCAAAATCGGTCGAGTTTCATCACATACCTGTGCCCTGATTCTGGCAGTCATGATCGAGTACTTTCTCGATTCGAAAGCAATTTAATATCTAATTATTTCAGTCAATACTGAACGAATCGGAATTATTTTTTAGTGTTGTAAAGCATTAATATGAGTTTCACAACACTGAAAAAATAATTTCGATTCTTTCAGTATCGACTGAAAGAATAAGAAATAAAATTGCTTTCGAATCTAGAAAGTGCTCGATCACCACTGCCAGAATTAGGCCCCTGATTCTTTCCCCAGTTTATGCGGAGTCTTCAAAAAACTTGTTTAACAACTCGACTGCAGTTTTTTAAACCCTGTTAATAGTGATTTACATAATTTGTCACACACGCCCAAATCTAAAAATGGACAAAAATATGTTTAAAAGTATGAGCAATGAAAATAAAATCAGAAGGTTACAACATGTAATTTAGTTTTAAGGTTAGAAATATAATAAAAATATTTTTAGATTAAAAAAATTCTTAAAAATTAATTTTAATCGATTGATTGACATAAATTGTTCAAGTTTATTTATTCGAAATTGACTATTTTAAATATTCGATCAAATAATGGCGGAAAAATAACTAGTGTCGACGTAAATATGATATACAATTGCTTTCGAATCGAATAAGTATTCGATTACGACTGCCAGAATTAGCTACCTGGTAAGTTTTAAAAGTGAAATAAAAGAAAATTAAATTACAAACTGTTTAAGGCGATTTATCATTTTAAATAGTTTTTGCTTCATCTGTAAAATTTGTATAGTTTAAAATTGTTTCTTTCAAGTTTGACATAACGAAAACTTGGGAACTTGATACACCCTCCAACGACGAGTACAGCCGGATAAGAGAAAGCCCCGTTCCCAAGGTGGATTATTTAATACTGATAAATCGTTACAGAGTCAACTGACAGCGGTCAGTTTTGCCCATTAACTTTAGAGGTGAAAAATTAAAAAAGTAACAGACTTATTGACCCGCCCTCCTGTTCCAATAACATTTGTTGATATTTTAAATTGCTTTGGTATTCATCATACGGCCATTTTCACCAAGTTCGGTTATAATTAACTATCGGTTATAGCTGTCAAAACATATTGGTAGCCGGAACTTTAATTGAAAGTTTGTTTAACCGAACTTGGTGAAAATGGCCGATAGTATAATAAGTACCAGATATTTTCATTAGGGAGAGTTGTCATTATTTACCCATGTAATGTCAAATTAATTTAGGCCCCTATTACTGTTTACAACTCAACTCAGTTGAGTTGTAATTAAGACAACTAGTTGTGATCAGTTGTAATTTTTGTTATGTTTTTGGTCACCGCAATATAGCAAAGTTGTAAACCATAATACAAAAATTAAGAAATTACAACTTAACTGACGCTTGTTTTAATTTTTTCTTTATTTTCTTTTGTTTGACGTTATGTGGTTTTAAAAATTGAGAACAAAAATTCTAATGACTATACCTTGTACTTATTTAACCATGATATTAATTAAGATTCTAAGCTTTCCCTTGGTAATCGCATAAATGTCCTCTATTCAGTTAATTTATATTGGCCTATACATATTCTGAGTAAATAAGCTCATCCTCAGCAGATAAAAAAAAACTTAAATTTCCAATTATTTTCCCGAGAAAAAACAAAATAAAAAAATTACTTTTCTGGCAAAAAATGTCAAAGGCATACTTATTTAAACGCTAATATCACTAAAATAAAGATTTTATTACAATATAAACGTCATGTTTTAAAAATATTTAATCAAAATACAAAGTTTTGTGCAAATAAAAAGTGCAATTTGTTGCAATTATGTTTGTTGTCAAATTCAAGGTGTATTTTTAGGTACTTTTAAAACAAACGGAGAAAGTAACCTACAAATTACTTCCGTGTCGCAAAATAAAAACAGAAAGGAAAACAATAACGACTACAACAACCACTTAAAAAATTTTGAAATAAAAAAAAAAAACAAATCAGTAAACGCATCATAGTAAATGAGGATTGTCACTTTAAAAAGTTTAAGCTTAAAAAAAAAGAAAAAAAATTGGACACGATTTTAAATGAAATTGAAAATAAAATATTAAAAACGAACACACGGTTGATGTTTCTTTTTGCATGCTTTGCCAGCCAACCAGGTGATGATAATTTCCATTACATACATACATACTACCTACCTAGTACATATTTATGTAAATCAACTACAGAGAAATATATTTTATGCATGTTTGTTTGTAAATAATAAGCATGCAAAGCAAGTGCACGACAAATTAAAAAGAGTTGGTACCCTTCAAACATTTTTGAAATTTTTTGGCGATTGCTTGTTTGGCGATGATTCCGCGATCCTTCTCAGGGAATACGAATCGCTAACCATCGCCTATGGCGATGAATATGCGAGCGCACACAAGTAGCGGCAATCATCAGTGTTTTTTTATAACTTTCGAAAGAATTTTTTTTCTCTTGTTGTTTTTTTAAGGTAACGGGAAAATAAATATTTGGTTTCAAGGGCAATTAGCAAAATTGTCATTCCAGTTGAGCAAGTGATTTGTGAAGGGTGTGTTATTTAATATATCTCTGAAAGCAATTTTCATCGCCGAATCATCGCCCGCGAATCGCCGGCAAATTGTCTAACATCGCAGCGATGCATCGCGTGGAAGCTAAGTGCGATCCTCTGGCGAATCGGCAAAACGTTCGCATGTGTCAACCACGTGAATCGCGGTACGCGATGTTTACGCGAATCGCGGTACGCGATGTTCAAGCGAATCGCGATACGCGATTCGCGCGGTTGACACATGCGAACGTTTTCGCGATTCGCATTAAGCTTCCACGCGATGCATCGCGGCGATGTTAGACAACTTGCCGGCGATTCGCGGGCGATGATTCGGCGATGGAAATTGTTTGCAGGGTAAGGTGCTATAAAAGAGCAACATGCAAATCATTGTGACACATACACTTACACATACACACAAATCAAACCAATATCAAACAAATTTAAAAAAAACCTGTTGGCGTTTTCTTTAGCATGTTTTAGTTGTAGTATTTTGACTTATTGATCAAAACAAAAACGCTACTACCAATAAAAACAACAAGAAATAACCTGTTTTTCTTCTAATATGAGTAAGCAACAACAAATAATAACATACAATAAACGAAAACGACAGTGTTAATCAATGATAGTTTTTATGCAAAAACAATGAAAAAAAAACAAACGTGAACATAAAAATGTAACTTTTAAGAGTACGAGCACTTGAAAAAAGAGACAGCAAGTCCCCTTTACGTTATGAATTCACAAATTGCTTAGTGCCATTATTGTTAAAATGCTAGTCACTGCTATTTCTTTGTTTTTAATTATTTGTTTTATCGTCTCAGGCGCTATGACGCGATATTCATACTACAAATAAAATTTTATGTTTTCATTTTGTTTGACAACAGATAAAAATAAAACAATAATAAAAGCCCAAAAAAATTTGTTGTATTTAGCTTTTTTACAATTACACAGTACAACAGCCAATCTGGGGGGTGAGAAATTCCAAGTCAGGGTGATGGTACTAGGTCAGTATAGTAAAACCCTCAAAGGGTTTGGCGTTCGTATGTGTCAGTTTTTTTTATGACATTTTAAATTTTTTCCTTATCTTGATGTTTTTTTGTTTAACATAACTCGAGAACCACTTGTCCGATTTTGCTAAAACAAACTCAAACAGTAGGGGATTTCCCCTTTTCTAGGGATTTTTTTTGGAAAATTTCAACCGTAGGGAAAAGAGGACACAATTTTTTATTTTAGGGCATATTTATTTATTTATTTATTTAATCAATGGATATTATCCTTACTGACTTATAACAATATTGACTTAAAATTAATGAATAACAATATGCATTTTAAAATATACTACAAATTTACAGAATATATGTAGTACATAAAAATTTACGAATAAAGAAAAACAATAAGAAAAATCAACAAATTGTGACATAGAATTAAATTGTCTACATAACCTCGAAAAAGGATCAGCAATAGCGTAATTTTCTCTAAAAAAATTTAACAAAAATAAGATTATAATGACGCGTATTGCGACAAGGTATATTAAGTTTAGCAGACTCTGCAGAAAATCACAACAAACATTACCATTAATAAGATTAACCATAAAAGAAACATTTAACATTGTACGACGACTTTTGAGCGATGGTAATTTTATTAATGCCAGTCTTCTAGCATAGGAAGGAAAGTTTGTCGAGTAACTCCAATGGAGATCACGTAAACAGAATAATAAAAATTGTTTTTGGACCGATTCAATACGAGAATTGTGAATGTTGTAAAATAGATCCCAAATGATTGACCCATATTCTAAGATTGGTCTAACGTGTGATACGTAAAGTTGCTTCGTTATGTATGGATCGGTGAATTTTTAACCCAGCGCTTAATAAAGCCAAGAACACCTCGAGCTTTATTAACAGTTAATGTAATATGAGAAACAAGGTTTAATTTAGGATCCAGTAAGACTCCAATATCAAGAAACGAATCAACCAGCTCCAGTTGATGACCACCAAAAGCATAATTAACAGCAATACAGTTATTTCTATAAAAACGCATGCTTTTGCATTTCACAAGATTCAGCTCCATCATATTATGATTACACCATAAAAAGAAGTTATTAAGATCCGATTGAAGTTAAAAATGATCCGAAAAAAAATCCCTAGAAAAGGGGAAATCCCCTACTGTTGGCATCACTGAATGTGGGTGTATTCTTTCAAATAACAAACAAAAGTCCGACGATTTTCACCGATCGCTTAAAAAAAGTCACAAAAATTGCAGTGCAGCTTTGTGCTAAAATCTGCTGCATACATCCAGGCTTGAACATTTTTTGCACTTATCAATTATAATTCTCCACAAATTTATTTTTACCGGCAAAACTGTTGATTATAAAGAAAAACGTTATATGAACGGATTAAAGAAATTGTAATTCAAAATTTTTTTGAGTTTGTTTTAGCAAAATCGGACAAGTGGTTCTCGAGTTATGTTAAACAAAAAAACATCAAGATAAGAAAAAAATTTAAAATGTCTTAAAATAAATCTGACACATACGAACGCCAAACCCTTTGAGGGTTTTACTATAATGACCTAGTACTATCACCCTGACTTGGAATTTCTCACCCCCCAGACAATAATCCCAAAAATGTTCCATAGTGTTATCAGCTGTTGTTACAGTCCGTTACAATGAGCACAAGTTCATAAAATTGTTTATTAAAGTTAGTAGGTACATACAAAATCCCATAATCGAAATAAGGGTTTAAACTTTAAAGCATTTCGGCACATCAACATCACCAAAAAATACAACTTTTACCCCTTGACTGAACTCTTTATTATATACATAAATATAGAAGTATGTAACTTTTTTTTAAATTTTTGCTACATTGTATTATATTGACTACCTATACTAATGTATATAAAATAAATCATATATTTATGTACATTAGACTGGTCGCATCTTGTATGGGATTTTTTTTTTTAAATTTAATTCTTTGCGCTGCTTAAAATATGAGGTTTGGTGTAAGAAATCATGATCAAGTTTTTCAGGTCAATCCGACGGTGCCTAGCCGTGCCGGGTGGGGCCCAAAGTTCCCCATATTATAAAAAAAACATTTTTTCTATCAGATGTTTATAGTTATATTAGTTGAAAAGCCGAAAATCAAAAATATGGCTTTGTTACGATCTTCCGCAGAGAAAGTACTTTAAGTGTGCCAAATTTCAGCTTCCTATGTCATCAGATGGCTTCAGAAAGTTGCGGAAAGAATAGGACATACATTCAAACATCCTGACATACTAAGAAATTATATATTGTATAGATAGATTTATTAAGGAGGTTGCACAACATATGTTGCGTAACTCAAAAACGTTTTAGTTTATTGAAAAACTAAAAAAACCGTACATACATACATATTTCTAATAAATATTAAAATTTTCATATAAAATTAGTATACTTGATGGCCCGATTATGAGGTTCCATATTGGGACCTAGTTCTATATGAACTTTAAACTTAAAAAATAAGGAGAAAAAAAAAAACCCCATCTTATGTTTTTTGTTAGATCCGCTTAATTTCGTGTTAAACAGATTTCTTTAAGTCGAACAATATTACTGTTAGGTAACTGTATCGATTACAATGGGAAAAGTTTAAAGAAATTCAAAAGGAAAATAGGCTGTAAGCATTTTTCCGAATTTTCTATTTTTTTAAATATTTTTTTTTTTCAATTAAGAAACCATCATGACCATCTAATTAAAATGTACAAAAAATTTTCTCTGATTAAACAGCAGTAATATACTTTTGCTAATCACTGTCTACAATATCTCAGCGTTGTTACTCCAACGCTTTAATGCGGTTTTCGGTTTGTCGTTTGGGGAGTTATTAAATCATGTGAATCATTTGAATATGCCTCCTCTACTTCATTCGAAAAGCATTACATTTGAATTTAGTTGTATGTTGGGCTAATACCAAGAAAAAACAAATCATTTCTGTTAAACCTTTTACTTTTGTTTTATAATTTCAGTTTACACAATTATTATCTCGGCATTAAAGTCTTCAAAATACAAATCGTAAGACCAAAAGCGATTATTTATATGGTGAAGAGGGGGAAAAAATATTATTGTATAATTTATTATTGTTTTACTGCGGTTATACACATCTTAATGGATTTCGTCTTAGATATTTGTATCTATTGGATTTGGTTTTTGTTTTACGACTTAAAGTGTTAGTTTTTTCACTGTATGAATATTTGTTTATATTTCGATTTCAATTCTTTTTCCAACATTATAAATAAAAAGTTGATTTTTTTTTTTAGAAATATGTTTGCTTTTGTTTTATTTGGATTTTTTTTATACGTATATGGCGGTTGCCATCCTATTTGTATGTAACTTTTTCAGCTGCTTGTTGCTCTTGGTGCTGGAAAAACTTTCACTTTTATTTCGAAATGTCTGTATTTATTTAACGATAATTTTAGCCTTTTTCTTTGCATTTGTTTTGGTTTATTTTCTGTATGTTTTAATTTTTCTTAAAGAAAAGCAAAAAGAAACAGACAGCTTGATTTTAATGCTATTGTTTTACTGTCGTTAGACATAATTATTTATTTATGTTTATTTTTAGCAAGATTGTTTACGATTAATGTTAATTTTTGTTTAAGAAAAACTACAATGTCTTTCAAGAAGATTGCACAAAATATATTTTAGTTTGATAAGAAATTGTTGTTTGTTTAAAGGTGCCATCTCTTGGGAAAGTCATAGACTGACTTTTCAATGCGACTTCTTTGCTTAGAGGCGATTTACATTTAGGTTGATGTCGCTGTGACAATGCTTACGTTGTCTTTTTGAGTTCCTTCTCAAATCCAAGCGCAGTTTTAGTTGCACAATTTCTAGCTGTCGAAACTTTAGATTAAGATTATGCTGAAAATATTCTAACTGCCAACACTGCTCGTATGTACTTACATAACATTACATACGAGAGATGGAAATATGTAAGAGACAAGTTTCAGAAATGTCACTTCAATTATCATTGCGTGCTCCTTTTTCTACAAGGAAATATTCTCTATACATGCCGACAACAACACGAGCTGTAGGCGACATCACCCTTTATCTAAACAGCCTCTTAACACCTCGTGCGGGACATGTCTGACAAAATTTCTATTAGAGTGTGCTCTATTTTCTTCTGGCAAACCATCTGACATCAGCTACTTTCGTTATGAAATCTATGCCGGGGAAAACAAACAAAATCTTTGTGGCGGCAAAAACTATGTGAAAAAATACAGATACTATTTCAGAAGCAATTAACATGTACGTTTGTGACCGAATATCAAAAACCTTCTGCAAAATTACACGTGAGTTGAAAAGTTGACAAATCAGATGTTACAAGCGAGTCGTGTATGAAGGGCCTTAGGGAAACTGACACAAGAATGTGTGCTCTTTAAACAAATAATTTATAAAAAAAAGCAGTACCAGAAACACCAATTTGACCTTTTTTACCTCTTAGAAAAGAACCCTTTATTTTAATATGGACCATATGCTGAAAAAGTCCCAATTGGTCCAAACTTATGTTATTGCAATCTAAATCATCTAACCAAATATTATTGCAATCGGTCCATATTTGACAATATCTCCCATTTAAAAACTACGCCCGAAAATAGCTTTTATTAAATGAATAAGGAAGTTATTAAAGTCGGTATTGACATAAAAATTGGCAACAATTACTTTTACGATAGATATTATACGTCATGACAAAATGTTGTACTGGTAGGGTCAAAATAAGCAGAGGCGATCGCAACTGTCGAGTATCTGACAAACATTTAGTAGAGGCAGATTTAGACAGATCGTCGTTATTGGCTCTTACTTTAATGAAGATCTGTCGATATTTTTCATATAATTTTTTTTAACAATATCTAAAATTTTTTCCTCAATAAATTTTGGCAACACTGCAAATAGGGTACACTCTCAAAAATTTGTTTTTAAAATATTATGGTGTAGGGTCGGGCTTGACCGTCTACACTTTCTAAACTGTTTGTTTTTTGTTTTTATATACATATAAATTTTTACAAAAAAATATATTTCATGCCTTGGAAATACTATAAGAGAAAAATCTTTCACGTAAGGTATTCCACAAACGATATTACATTTTGTGCACTATAAACCTAACCAACAACATTTTTTTTCCAACTACGGATTATAAAGGAAAAAAATGTGGTTTAATGTAAAAAATTAAAAAAGGAAAAAGAGATCCCACAATTCGGAGATTTTCGCATTTCATTCACGTTTTATGTCACGTACAATAATAGTCCAGTTACTTCTATTTTTGCAAAATCTCTATCTCTCTGAAGTCCTACAAATGTCACGTACGATGACATGGAAATGCCCATATACTATCCGTCTACCATATTTTATTCCAATCCATCGAGCGGTTTTTGCGTGATTGAACATCAAACTTCCACATATTTAATATTTGTAGGATGTAGTGCTGGGAAACTATCGATAGAGTATCGATATTATAGTAGTCTTAAAATATCGAAAATATCGATAGGAAAAATATAAATATCGATATTTTTATTATTTAAAATGCAGCTATGTAGACATCTAACAGCAGCTTTTTGCCGCAAACTTTTACTTGCTATTATTAATTCGCGCTGAATTACAGCAATGAATACAAACAACAAGAATGGCAAGTGGTATGGATTGCTTAGCATTGCTTTTTACTGCTAATTTAAGGCCTTTAAGTCGAAATTTTTACATGTTTATATAGGGACTGAAATGTCAAATATTTTGTAAAAAAAAAATGCAAATCCAAATGCAATTGCAAGTATAAGGCAAAACAATGAACGACCATTAGAGGATAAGTCTGCTAGATTGATTACCTTTTTGGGTTTAGAATTTAGAAAATTTTTTAAAGTTGCAATGGAATATCTTATAGTCCCTGTTACTTCGGTTCCTTCAGAAAGGTACTTAAATAACGTGCGTATATACATACGTCTCATACATTCGATAAAGTGATAAAAACAACGAACTGTAGCCTTATAAAAAAATAATTAAAGTTTTCCTGCACGTAGAGAAAAAATATGGTTGGGCATGGTTACGGCAACAACACTATGTTTATTGTAACAATATATTGTTGTCGTACACAAATAATTGTTATTTTTATTAAATATCAACAATATTATAGTTACTGTAAACATATCAATGTTTATCTCAATTATAAATTTGAGTATTGTTGACCGAAAAATAATTATTTTTCTAACAACTAAATTACGATTACTTTCAAAACATATTATATTACCCACAACCATATCATGATATTTAATAGCCATAACATGATAACTTTCTATGCATTTATCATATTATGTTTAAGATGCAATCAAACTATTTTTACTCTAATAATATTATGCTAGCGCCATTTGTAAAATTATTTTGAATCAGTTGTGTCGTTTGTTTTATATGTGAGCGGTTAAACAAGATAAATTAACATAAAAAATAATAAATTTAAAGAAATTAAAATAATTAATTATTAATAGTGCAAAATATCGTAGTAAAATCCAACAACAAATATTGAACTCCGCTTTTTTATTTACATCAAGAAAATTTGTAAAAAGTAACAAAATAAAAAATAGATAAATACATAAAAATTTTAATTTATTTTGTATTGTTATGACAGTTTTTAAAGGAACTGCATCATAATATGATTGCTTCTAAATTTATTATGATTGACATGATGATAATATGATTACTTCTTAGCTTATTATGATTAACATGACAATAATATGATTAATTTCTTAGCTTATTATGATTAACATGATAATAATATGATTCCTGCTTAGCTTATTATGATTAACAGAATAATAATATGATTAAGGAAACAATATTATGATGTAATAGTACGAGTATATTTAGTCATAATATGATTCAATAATAATCTTAATATGGTGACTACAATCATCAATCTTATCATAATATGTTGCTCTTAGAATATGTTTACCACAACCATGTTTTTTCTTTGCGTGTGCACAAGTACAAACATTCAGTCGTAGTAATATCGATATATCGATAGTGAAATCTGAACTATCGATAAATATCGATAGTATCCCAGCACTAGTAGGATGTAGGTAAAAAGTTTGGTAAGTTTTATTGAGATTTATGACCATTATTGTTACCCAGTTAGTTCGGTACACTTACCAGTAGTGCGAGGCTGTAGGAAATATAGCCAAAAAAAAAAAAAAAAAATGAAAAATCGCCCAAAAAAATTGCATATAAAATTGGGCCTGATTTCATATGAAAAATGGCCCAAACTTTTTAAGCTATTTTTCGTTATTGTTGGGTGATTTTTCGTTTTTTAAATTTGGGTGATTTTTCATAATGAAAAAATGTTGTATGAAAAATAGCCCATTTTCATTTTTAAAATTCTACCGTAATCTTACATAGCAGAGAAAACCATGTTTTATAACGGTTGCAAACAACAAAACTATTTTTCAAAACTAATTTAACCATAATATGGTTGTCGGCGACAATGATTTGGTTAAATTAAACATAATATGGGTAGAATTTTTTTAAAAATGGTTTTGTAGCTTTTTCTCTGGGTGTATATATTAAATATATATACATCGAAAATAAGGATTTCCTCTTCTATGGTATAACAAATACTGGCTTCGCTAACTAAAGCTTCTCTGTATAGCCGGCCTTCGGCCGGGCGCAAGGATTTTCTCCTCTATGGTATAACAAAGACCGGCTTCGCTAACTAAAGCTTCTCTGTATAGCCGTCCTTCGGCCGGGCGCAAGGATTTTCTCCTCTATGGTATAACAAACACCGAAACCGGTTTTTGTTAGACCATAAAGGAGAATCTTTAGTTAGCGAAGCCAGTATTTGTTATACCATAGAAGATGCAATCCTTATTTTGGATACATATATTTAATATATACACCCGGAGTAAAAGCTATAAAAATATTTTATCCATATTATGTTTAATTTCAACAAATCATTGTCACCGACAACCATATTATGGTTAAATTAGTATCTTTAAAAAAATCACTTGAAATTTTAACGGTATTTTTAAAAAAAATTTACACATTTTTGTTTATAAGTTAAGTTGCGGACGTTATGACAATTCTTCGATGGACATTATGACACTTTTAAAAGTGTCATAAAGTCCAAGGACACTACGACACTGGACGTTATGACATGTCACCTAAATTTATATGAATAATAAACACTTTTTTGCAAATTGAGTAATTTTTTTTTTTTTTTTTTGGGAAAAAATTCGTTTTTGCTTTTTGGGTCATTTTTCATTTTCTTTTTTGGCCCTTTTTCGTTTTTTTGGGCAAAATTTCATATTTAACTTTTTGGGTAATTTTTCATGTTCGCTTGGGCGATTTTTTTGGCCATTTTTCTTTGGGCGATATTTCCTACAGCCGTAGTGCGATTCACTAACTTTTATAATGATATTCGAATCGTTAAAATAAATATAACGTACATTTATCGAATATGCTATTCAGTAAAATTTTTAACGATATTCGCTGTCGTTTAAAGTCAGCTGTTATTTTAAGCAATTTTTTGTCGTTATTTTAGCGACAATAATTAAGGTTGTGTTTATTTAATCGATAAAATGTCTTTTATGTTTAAAATAGCTTACATACATACAAAGATATATTCATATGTATACGTATGAACAAAAACAAAATCTTAAATTTAAAATTTACAAAAAAGCATATTAAGAACAAAAACAAAATTCTAAATGTAAAATTCACAAAAAAAAAAATATAAAAACCACACATTAACCCTTCCTGTTACTCATGAGTCTGGCCAGACCTTCTTCAATGTATTTTGAATGAAAAAACATGTGTTACACGTGGGGTTAAGAACAATTTCATTTGTTTTTATTTTATTCTCTTTTGTGCTTTTCGTTTTTTTTTTTAATTTTTAAGACAGAGAGTTGACAAATATACAGCTGTTTACTATCGTTAAAAAAAAGTTACAGAATCACATTATCGTTACTGCAAGCGCATATATATGTCGACAAATATAACGATTGTCGGTTCGTTAAAAGTTAGTGAATCGCACCACAGACATTACGGTAGAATATCACGTGCAGTAAAAAAATATTGGCATCAAAAGTACCATTGAAAGTCCAAAGATTAAAATAGTACGTAAAAAAGCCAAACTGTAGCAACTTTGTTAACCCTGATCTTTTTTTTTTTTTTGAAAAAATTAAACTCCAATAAACTTCAGCTTCCCACATATTAAATTAAACATATGTTAAGATAAAAAGTTTCAGTTTGCCCAACTATGTGATTTTAAACGTTAATTAAGTGAATATCAAAATCTATTACTGCCCGTACCAGAAATAAATATTGCGACATATATTGCAGTAAATTATAAATTTATTATTATGTTATCTTTAATGTAGACAGCACTTTTTTGTACATATTAATTGCCGGCAATTTATGTTAGTAAATTTTCGTTGGCAAGTATTGTTAACATAAAACGTCAAATTTGGTTGTCAATTGAAAAAAAAAGAAGCAAAAAAAAAAAAAATAGAAGCAAATTGTGTGGGAAAGAAATTAAGTTTGTAAAATGGTAGAAAATTATAATTAAAGGATTTAATTTTTTTCCTCTTCGATTTTTATTATTTAAATTTATATTACTTTGCTTCAGCTTGAGTTCTTTTTTATCTCAAAATATTAATTTTATTTGAACAAAAAAAAAAAAAAAAAAAAAAAATTAATAAAATTATATTTTTTTATATATTTTTAAATAATAAAGTCGAATAAGAAAACAAATTATATTAATACAAATAACTTTTGCAAGATGGCGTCAGTTTTTACTCTGCACCTTCTTCCTTGATCCATATATACATACGTTTTCCCATGCCTTTAACATAATCTGAGCAATAAGAAATATTGCTTTGTTATTCTGCCGACGTTATTGCCAAGTTACTGAGATATTTATCTTTGGTATGGACCTGGATTTAACAAGTTTCGAATAAGCTTCTTATACCATGTTCACACGGACAGCAATATTCGTGTTTCGATCTCTTATTCCTGTTTCGCGCCCCAAACATGATAGAAACGACTTGTTTCCCCATACAAAATTTTAAGAGCGAAACAGGAAAAATGTACTTCCATCTCAAATTTCGATAACATTTATCGTTATTTTATCTGAACTTGTTCTCAAAAAAATTAAAACAAAGAAAAAAACAAAATAAAAATTGATGTTTAATAAAATAAAGTGATAAAATTAGTCTGGGTTCACACTATGAAAGATTTCTTTCAGAAAATCTGAGTTTATTGGTGAGAGGGGAAGAGAAGATGCTATGCTTTTCTTCCTTCTCACCAATAAACTCAGACTTTCTGAAAGAATACTTTCATAGTGTGAACCCAGACTTACCATTATAATATTAATAAAAGTATTAAATAATTTATTTTTAAGTTTTATTTACTTTTTTATCATTTTAACTAAAAATCACACTAACAATACAAAAAAAATGTCAAAATTTGGCAATCTAGTTTCAGAGAGCGAAACCAGTGGTTTATATCGTCGTATGAACATAGCATTATATTAAAACAAAACCAGTGTTGTAAATTTTAAAGTTATTTCCACTCAAAAGCCTGAACTTTAAAAGTTAACAAATCTGTGTTTTTTAATAATGGCTTATAACCCCGTTTACACTGCAACGAAATCTAGCGCTTTTGAGATTTCGAGCGAAATCTTGTACTTTCGAGATTTCTCTTACAAAACAAAATCTACTTAGTGAATAGATTTTGACGAAAGCTACTCAAAATCTAGCAGTACTTAGTGATGCAATGGTTTTTTAAATAGTACTAAAAAATACTTCCCTATACCAGAAAAAATTTAACTTTAAGAAAAAATAAACAATGAAAAACTGTGGAAAAATATTAAAAATGTAAATTTTTATATTAATTCGAATAAGTCAAATAACAATTAATAAAGCTTTCTTTTAATATAATAAATGTTACTCATTCCCAGCCCAGTAGAAACTTCGCCTACAAAATAATGTGTTGAGGAATCAGAATAACATGAAGGCACTACTTACAATTCTACTGAAAGAACCAATGAATTTTACAAGGCATGTCCCAAAATGAACGCATTTAAAAGTAAGTCATTATTTTTATACCCTCCACCACTCCACCCTCTATATTAAGTTTGTCATTCCGTGTGAAACTTTTTTATTATTCATCTCAGACCCCATAAAGTATATATATTCTGGGTCCTTGAGTAATTCTAAGCCGATTTAGCCATGTCCGTCTGTCTGTTCATCTGTCCGTCTATTCAAAACACACTCACTTTCGATTGAAATCCAGCAAAATCGGTTCAGTAGGACCAGAGCTATGAATCAAAATGTGGAACCACCACCTAAAAAAATTGATAATTTTGTTACAAAAAATAGCAAAAATGCTGGAACAAGGCACGGAATGATAAAAGATTTTGCAAAAATTTGTTTTATTTGACTGGAAATCACGCTGTTCAATTTCGTGAAGATCCGTCCATAATTTACCCTTAGCCCCATATAAACACTACTCCCGGAAAACAGTTTAGTACGCCTAAAACCGTAAAAAATAACGCTAGCGTAACAAAATTTGGTAACTCACAGTTTTTTAGGACTAGAAATAACACTGTGAAATTTCGTGACGATCGGTCCATAATTTACCTTAGGCCCCATATAAACCCTACTACCGGAAAACAGTTTAGTACGCCTAAAACCGTAAAAAATAATGCAATCATAACAAATTTTGGCTCGTCACAGTTTTATAGGACTATAAATGATACTGTGAAATTTCGTGAAGATCGGTACATAATTTACCCTAGGTCCCATAGAAACCCTACTACCGGAAAACAGTTTAGTACACCTAAAACCATAATTAATAATGCTATCATAACAGAAATTGGCACGTCACAGTTAAGGACTAGAAATGACGCTGTGAAATTTCGTGATGATCGGTCCATAATTTACCCTAGGCCCCATATAAACCCTACTACCGGAAAACAGTTTAGTCGCCTAAAACCATAATTAATAACAAATCGTCACAGTTTAAGATAATAATAACATCATACAGATATTACCCCTTAAACATTCGAACTGTCGGTGAAGAATATCAAAGATTCGGCACAGCCGAATAGAGCACTCTAATTTGTTTTACTTAAATACATCCAGAAAAAAGTAGTTATAGAAGTTGTTATACATGTAGGTATAGAAGAGAGCTACTTAATAATGAGTTAAAGAAGCTATTCGTTTTGAAAAAGTAAGCGAAGTTTTTACTGGGAGATTTAATTAAATTTAAAATTTTTAAGAAATACATATGGGGTATTCACAAGTTGTGCTATCATGTTATATTGTCATAATGTTCTAACATTTTACAATGATTTAAAAATATTGTTGTTGCTTTGTAAACAAAAAGTGTCTTAAATTAATAGAACTTTGCTTGCTATGTTTATTGTGCTGTCGTAATTAATCAGAAGATACCTGGGCTGAACAGCTGAGGCTATCCTCATTAGTTTTTGTAGCCGTCACCGTTGATGTTATAGTTTTATCCGGCTATTATCAGAATTTAACCAGCGGCTAGCAATTTTCGAAATAAAAAAACACTTGCGGCGTCAAATTGTATCGGTTTAGGACTCTGATGTTTGGTAAACAAGCAAAATAAATTTTTTTCGTGATTTGCGTCTAAAAAAATGGAAAATAGTCAGGTAAGATCTAATTTAATTTATTAATTCATGGATTAGAATTAAAAAATATTTTGATGTTAGGTAAATATTTATTTTTTATATTTGTTTTAAATCAGCTGATTTAAATTCAAAATAGCACACTAAATTATGAGGGGTTGTTCACAACAGTCGTATTTTTTCATGTTATTATTTTAAGACTTACGACTTTATGACACCTTGTGAATCCCCCAATAGAAAAAAAATTAGCAAATAAATAATATTGTTAAATAAAATGTAGTTAAGTATTAATAAGAGGTAATGCCTCGCTAATGTCAAAAAAGGACAATGTAAACGCACTAGATTTTAAGGAAGATTTCAAATCAAATCTTCTGAATTTCGTTGAAATGTAAACGGTCAATAATATAAGTTTTGCTGATTTTTAAAAAAAGATTTTAAATTGATTTTTTTTAAAGAAAAAGTCAATTAGAATTTTGTTTTTTGTTCGTTTGATATATTTAATAAAAAAAAAACAGAATATTTAAAATTTGTTGTTTATTCGAGCTGCTCATTTTAGATTTTATTTCTTTTTATTTATTACCTTCATTTTGATTTATATGTTCCAGTGTTAATTAGGTTACCTTGCAAAAACTACTAATTTGTTTTAATTAAAAAAATGCTACAAATCTTGCACCACATTCCAAATCTAAAATATGAAATCTACAATTCCTACAACAATTTATAGATGAAAAACAGAAAAACTAAAAAAAAAAAAAAAAAAAAAAAAAAAAACAAATGAAAGAAACAAAAGAGAGAAAGTACTTTAAATTGGATCAAACAAATTTATTACTGCAAACAAACAGAAATTTTAAACGAAAAAATATGCCACCAAGTAAGAGTTCTCCTACGTAAACTGGCAAAAAAAAAATAAAAAATATTTCATATTGAATTTTCATAAACGTTACAACTAAAAATATAATAAACTTTAAAAAAATAAAAACTCAACCTTTCAACCTACGCCAAAATAAATTTTGCTCATAAAAAAGTATACAAATATAAAAACATTGAAATGACAGTTAAATGAAAGAAAGTCGACTAAAATCTCTATAAATTTATTTCAAGAGAAGGGATCTCTGATGGACGGACTTACACAGTACATACAATGCAACAATCAAAAATGCTGCAAAAAATGCTTATAAAAACACCCGCGCTTTCTAAAACTTTGTTAAAAAAATAACAAAAAATAATAAAGATTGAATGCACATAAACAAAGTCAAAAAAATCAGACGGATATGAAACAGTTGCTGAAGAGAAGAAATGTTGCATTGTGTTGCAACACTCTTAAACACAGATGCGAACGATGACGACAATTGAACAAATATCTGATCTGTCGTTTTAGATTCATTTTAAAAATGTACTCTTTGTAAGTTTACATTGAAATGCAGTTTTTATTTTTGTATTTTAAGTTGATTTTTTCCATTTTTTTCCATTTTAGTCAATTTAATATTAAATTTAATGAAATTGATTCCTTTTGTTTTAAACTTGATTTATACACGCGATCGAATTACATTTTATGGAATTAAAGCGAAAGGTTTAGGAAAAAACATTTAAGATTCCATTATTTTTTATTTTCTTTTTTAAAACATTTTACAATTTCCATAAAATTAAAAAGAATGAAGAAAAAACAAACGCAAAAAGGTAAACGAACTGAAAATCATTCATTTAAACCAAAGTTAACTACCGGTATTAGTTCAATTAACTGTTTAATAGCAAAGACATAAACTGTAGGAATTGGAAAAGTCAGTAATAAAACGATTGCAAATAATTCATTATATAACAAGTAAGAGTGCTACATTCGGCTATGCCGAATCTTATACACCTTTATATAATTTACGTTCTTTAGATATAAATAAATCTATTTTCTGCCAAGCCCACTTTTTCAATCAATGTTTAATATTATAATGATTTTTTGTTTGGTGCTATATTTCAATAATAAAGTCAATAACTATTTTGTTTTTAGAAAAACATACATAAGTAAATAACTTAAAAAATACAGTTGAACCTTATTCGGCTCGGCTGGGACTGGGCAAAGCCCGGGTAATCGTAATATAGAGTAAATAGATACTTATTTTTTTATAAAAACATGAAACTTTAGCCTACATTTTACAAAGATACATATCTAGTGTATATAGGTAGGTAGGTAGGTAGGTAGGTAGAAAAGCTGGTGTGAAATCTCCTTCACTTTCACCCAGAGACCTGTATGGTCCATTGTGACGCCTTATTTAGAGATAGCTATATAAAGATAGAAAGTAGGTGAAATAAACAGCGAAAGCACAAGTCAGATTTAAAATATAGATAGAAAAGTAGGTTTCGGACCAAACCCGAGAGAAATCCTACACAACCAAATTCGCCCTACGAGCGGTCAGGCCATCCCCATTACGAATCCTATCAGATTCTCGAGCCCGCAACCCGAGACATCCCGTAATTCGCCCAGGAATCTGCTGCCCAGCCACCTCAGCCTGCTGCCCTGCAACCTGGGACAGTGGCACAAAATGTGCCCAACTGTCTCCAACTCCTCAGGGTCCTCACACAACCTGTACATATCCGACAAGCCGGATCCCATCCTCACCGCCATCCTGCCTATCATACAGTAGCCCGTGATCATTCCTATCATGGTCCTAACGCAGACCCTACTCCTGCCCAGCAGCGCCCCCGAATCGGAATTTCTATGTACCGGCCAGTGTCCGTGATACCCGGCAGTCCGTTCGGTTCCCCCAGGCCCGATTGGTCGCGCCCAGAATCCACTCCCTAATTCTTCCAAAATCTAAGCTTATTGAAAGCCTAACCGCCTCCATCCCAGGTAATAGCCACCAGCCTCAATCTCAGTCAGGATCCGTGAGTGACCCTGCGTGACATTTCCCGTCAATCCTAACTCCCTCAGTCTAAGAATGCTCCTGGCCGCCATTCCCATCACAAACTGCTCAATAGGCAGAAGATGTAGAATGACATGCTTGAGGAGTACTTCTCATGGCACCTTGTTGGTCAACCTTGAAAACGCGCATAAGTCGTCCCTACCTCTTGTTTTGTGTAGTTGATTTTTATTGTTCCCTTTACCTTACTGGTCCCTTTCTCTATGAGCTGTCACATATGTAATTCATTTATCAATGTATGCATATGGTTTGTGGATACAGAAACTTTACCACGATTATATGAAAGGAATAGCAAATCTTAGGCCTGGAACATAATAAAGTAATTGTAGAAGTATTTGAAGCTGAGGAATGCTCTGTGGCGCAACAAAGGTAAAAATTTCGAATTTTGCGCTTTAACTGCAACGACTACTACAACTACGTATTATGTTGACACTACTTTTAAACTGCCGTTTTTAACTTTTGACAGCTTGCAGCGCTATTCTTAACGTTGCACTACAGCGACTATTCTGTTCCCCAATTTATTGTTAACAATTTGGCTACATCGTTCATTATAAAAATCCATTTTTTTTACAGAAAAATAAAATAAAATGATTATAAAATGCATACAAAGTGTTTATATTCCCATTTGTACGTATGTTTATTTAACGTTAGTGGGCTTTTCTCTTTTTATTAATTATTTAAATCGAATTCCTTTTAAAAATAAAATCAGGCTTTTTAAAATGAATTTGATTTGAAAAATGAGGAATATGATTTGTAAAATACTCAATTAGATTACGAAAATTCTGAATTTGTTTTTTAAAAACTTGAATTTGATTTTGAAAAGGCCGAAATTAAAGTTAAAATCCTATACATAAAAAGTGGCTCAGAGTTTAAATGTCGATACACACAGAAAAAAATACCCATGTAAAATTAACATGGAAAAATGTTGATTGAGAATCATTTCAGATTTCAGAAAAATTATGCCCTTTACTTAAATTTATCATTATTTCATATTAATTTTTAATAAAAAATATCAAAATAACCTTAAATTACGTTTATTTAATATTATTCACTGTTAAAAAAATAAAAAAAAAAATATTAAAATATAAATAAATCTGGATTCAATATTGAACCCATAAAAACCAGTTTTGTATTAAAATCAAAAGTTTATCTTGTTAAATTAACATGCATACCTACTTAATTATGTACATTTTTTATTTTCACTTTTAAAATATGTTATAAAAAGAAGACAATTCCCGTATTCTTTTAATTAAAATTGTTTATTTAAATAGTACATCAAGTTTTCAAAATAGAATGATGACCATATCGGGCGATTCAGCTGATGCTTCTGTTAACAAAGGAGAATACAAAATAAGTGAAACATGTGTTACAGGGTTTTGAATTATTCTTACATAAATGCAAATGTTGTCTGAAGCTTCTTCACACTGTTAAAATACACTCAAACCCATTTGATTCTACATGAAATTCACGTTGTTTCAACTGGAAATAACTTTCATTCAACGTGACTCCGATTGTTATTTCAATATAAATTACATTTTGCTCTAACTTTACTGCAATGTTAAATTAACATGAATTATAGTTATATCAAAAGAAAAAAATGTTCTTCGCAGTTATTGTAAAATCAGGTTGAATTAACATGAAACCCGTATGAAGCAAAATCACCACCGAAAAAATTTAAATCAACCTTGTTTTCGACGTTTTTAACTTGATTTTTTTCTGTGTGTACATTTTAACAAGAGCTAATGCTTTTTCCAATCCAAGACGATTTCTATGGTTATTCTATATTAAACAATAAGGGGAAAAAATGTTTTCTATAGATACTGAACTAGCAGGACAATTTATTACTGAAGCGAAAAAATCGTAAAGGTTTGCTGGCAAAAATTGAAAATTTTTGCTGTTCAGTTCTGATTTTTTTGATTGCAAAAAAAAAGGAAAATGGAAAATTGCATTCATGTTTAATGTCTTTATTATAATTTAAAAGTGTGATTTTGTACATATTTGTCGTGTCAAATAAAGTAAAACAGCCTGTCATCTTATTATTACGTCTTTAATGGAAATATATTATAAATATAAAAATAATGTTAAATGGAAAAAAACTGCAATGTTGCAACTTTTAAACCTGATTGTTTACACTTGGTTTAAGGCTGTTTTAATTGCAGCTTTTAGTGAAAATACTTTTCCTTGTGTGCTTTTTCCATTTTTTAAATCAAAAAAAATCTATACTGAATACCGTTATTGTGAAAAATATTCTGCAACTTAAATTTTAAATGCCAAACAGGGTGCAAGAAATGAGAGAATGCTTTTGAGTTATCAATTCTTCTGCTATCTACGTTTTCTTGACTAATTAGTTTGAATACATACATACTTATACTATACATATTTGGGATGCATCACATTCGCCAAATAATGAGTTGGAGTAAGTACACGTTTCAACAAAATTCCGTTTTGACAGTAGTATATCATTGTTCAGCAAATTACATCAGTGGCAGTTGCAATTGTAGCGGAGTCACTTTGTACAGCATTTAGATCTTTTTGAACTTTGAGTAACATTTGTTGGATATTCAAAGCTTCTTTATACAACTGAACGTTATTTAAAATTCTATGAATGTCGCTGTCAAATTCATTTATATGTTCCGATCTTATTTGGGCATAAAAGTTCAAAAAGTAATCACTTGGCAGTTGAGGCATATATGTAAGGACTTTTTTAAGCCTAGCTTTTCTTTAAACCATCCTTGCATTTGATGATGATGCCATAAAAAAAATATTGAAGATTTTCTTGCTAAATCTATACCGAAAAGAGCTGAGTTGGCAACATTGCTTGACCAATTATTATTACTAGGATCGTCCGGTGGCCAGAATTCAACCACTTGACATTTACTTTCGAGAAAACCTGTGCGTTATAGGACAAAAACGTACACATTTAAAAAAAAAACGGCAAAATGCTATATTCACCTATCTTTGTACGTATGTATGTCTGTTAGATAAATTAAAACGCTTTTCAAACACTTTAATGCCAAAAATTTAGAAAAAAATATATTGCGCATATCAACAAACAAATACCTTTAAAACGATATATGTTTCATTAAAATCGGTGGACGATAAAATACTTAAAAATCAACCACAAAAAAATTTTTCCCGTATTTATATATAAGATACCATTACACAAAAACAACAAAACCCAATAAAACCCATGAAAAACCCACTGGGTTGGGTTAAAAAAAAACCAGGGTTTTTGCCAGCCCTGATAACATGTGACTACAGGTTGTTTGAACGTCATTGTTTTTTATCAATTTATTAATAAAAACGTTGTTACTTTAGCTGCACTTTTATGCAGGTTACCACAATTGCGTACCTGCACGTTTAGGCAGCTAAATACATTTAAAATAGCTGCATTTTTGATTTACATATCTGCACAAAAAATCGTGCAAAGGAAATTGTGCAGCTAAGTCAAAATTACTGCAATACAGTAAAGTCAAACGGAATTGAAATGATTTATTTTTTGCGATTTTGGAACAATAAATCTGTCTATGTAGTAAATTTTTTAATTTGGTAATAGTTCCAGCAAAATACGTTCAATATATCGATATATGCGTTATGTATCGTGCCTCACAAAGGGTTCACGGATTTTGTCAAAAAATCACAACATTTTTTGGCTGCGAATAAGTGCGTTTATAATTCTCTTATAGTCATCTTTTTTTACGCATTAGATTTTGTATACCTTGTCATGCCAAATTCGCTAAAAATTGGGAAAACGCACTTCAACCTTTGAAGTTACTTCCACTTTTTGTAGCGTGCGTCACAAAACTTTGTGATCAATTATTTCGCAACAAATACTTGCTAAGAAATTATGATATATGCCATTCGTAAGTACATATTAATGTCACTAAATACTATATATAAGTTGAAGCTGTCTTTTTTGAGCAAAAAATGTTTATATTTCAATCAGAAAACACGTGGAATGTAGCGTTCGTCACGCAGGATTTGCCCATATATGATCGCCATGTTATGTTATTTAAAAAAAAATTACAGAAACAACACAAAATTTACTTTCGGCGCATTTTTTGTATTTTTCTCAGTTTTTGGCGATTTTTGACTGAAGTATTATACTAACGTTTTATGTATGCAAAATTTAATTAAAAAAGAAATATTTACAAAAACTGAACAAAATTGACTTTAGGCGATTTTTGGCGAATTCTGACATCCGGTTTGGCGATGGAGCTCAAAAAAATCGAGAACCTTGCTTTATGATGTAAGTATGTATATAGTAGGAATGGGCAAAAAATATCGATATATCAAAATATCGATATTTTTAAAAAGAATAATCGATATATATCGCCGATATTTAAAATACCGGTATATCGATGTGTCGATATTGAAATACGACTATCGAATTCGATATATTTTAAAATCAGTCTTCATTAAAAACTTAAAATTTTAGACGTTATCAAACAATATGCTTTTTTAGGAATTGGCATCACTGCATGCATCATATGTGTTTTATAACTTGTATGAAGATCTCACTCGTAAAACTGCCCTGAGTGCACTGAAAGAATTTTCTTCACAATACCAATGAATTTTGACATTAATCCCATGAAAAATTGCATTGAAAAGGAACCTATGCAGCGCTTCGTTGGATCGATGAAACCTGTTTCATTAAAAGTATTTAATAAAACATTACATTAGATCTATGAATAGTATTCATTGGATGAATACTTTCAATTAAGTAAAATAATTTTTTTTTTTTTTATTTTTTTAATTATTTTTATTTTTTTTTTATTTTTTCTTATTTTATTTTACTTTTTTTTTTTTTTAATTTTTTTTCTGTCTCTGGCGGGATTCGATCGCGCAACCTCGGTGCTGATAGACTAGCTCGCTACCAACTAGTCTACCGGGGCAGTGTAGTTTTTGTATTAAAAAACTATGTTTTTTACTCAATTAAGAGCGTAAATATGAGATTAAATTGTCCATAATAACAATAACAACGTTGATTGAAAGTGGATTGAAAGTTTTTGTTTCATTACTATAATGACATTTTTATTGTCATAATGAAAATTTAAATTTATGAAGGCAATAATTGAAATATGTTGCTTTTATAAAAAAATTTTTTGATTTCATAAATTTAATGGCATACATGTAACATTCGATGTATGAAATTATTAAATCTTACATTTTTTAATTAACAATTAAACATTTTTTTAAGGAAACTATAATTTTATATTAATTTATGAATATAGTTATGTTTGTATATGGTTTTTTATGTTCCCAATTAAAATTTTTTGTTTAACTTGGACAAACTTAAGTTTTCATATATCCAATGAAAATTTTTAACGTAATTACGAAATCCAATGAAGCGATTTTTACGAAAATACTTCATTATAACTATGAAATTCCATTTAGACAATGAACATTTTCATTTACCCAAGGAAAGTTTTTTTATGAAAATGATTCATTAAATATATGAAGCATTTTTCTTTCAGTTTGGAGAAGCAGCTCGCGCTTTTTGTAATTATTTCTAAAGGACAAACAGGTCGTTTTTGTTTGTCTGCTTTTGTTGCGTTGTCAAATATATGAAGCATTTTTCTTTCAGTTTGGAGAAGCAGCTCGCGCTTTTTGTAATTATTTCTAAAGGACAAACAGGTCGTTTTTTTTGTCTGCTTTTGTTGCGTTTTGCGTTGTCACATTGGTTAGTGTGGCGGCGTCGTATAACTGTACCGAGTTACAGTTTTTGCGGTTTCTACATTAACTATATGCCATCGTTTTTAACCTAAATGTTTTAATGTGTGTTGTCTGGTGGAGAACCAAAGAATAAAACTCAATGTGACTGGTGGAGAACCATATATATCTCAAACGTTTTACTGGTGGAGTACCAAGGAAATAACTCAGACGTTTACTGGTGGAGACCAAAATACTTTGGAGCGGATTCTGGAATCTCTCGCCTTCCTATACGAAGGTTAAGGTCGAACGAGGTTTTGCGGTTAAAGCTCCAAAAATTGTGTGATACCCTGGCATTATAACTTAAATCGTTCGCCAAAAACTTTTAGTTTTAAGCAAAACAAAAAACAAAAAAAAGTATGAAGATCTATAACTCCCAGTCTACAACTGGCATGATATGCTGTTATAACAAAATCACCCCTATCGTGAATAAAAATTCCTTGGGAATTTTTTCCCTTATTCCATTTTTCCTATATTAATTCAATTGTAAAAATGGGAAAAGGGAAAAAACTCCCAAGGAATTTTTATTCACGATAGGGGTGAATAGCGTTGTTAAAACATTTGCTTTAACAACCGTGTTATAACATGAGAAAACCTCTAACATCATGAGTCTATACTTAACACTAACGTCATATTAGTGTTAATGTTAAGCTTTTCATGTTAGTTGTAGACTGCATGTAAAGAAAAAAGTGGGGTTTTCACATTGCAGATTTCTAATTAAAACAGTAAAGTCAAACGAACTTGAAAAGATTTATTTTATGCGGTTTTGGAACAATATATGTGCCTATATACATATATTTGGAATAATAATAAGATTTGTGCATATATGAATATATATTACATTTTTTAATTTGGTAATAGTTTCAGCAAAATACGTTCGATATATCGATACATCGATATTTTTGAAATAATATATATCGATACTCTTAAAAAATATCGATTCGATACATATCGATATATTTTTTCAATTTGCCCATCCCTAGTATATAGTCCAAGTTTATGTTTTGTTTATGCGCTGCCAGACTAATATTTATTGACTACATTATAAGGTTACCATACAAAATTTTATTTTGATAAACTCTTTTATTTATGTGTAGTTTATAGAACACGAGCGCCTTACTCCCCGTTAAAATTACATTTAAAACAACAACAAAATTTAGAAGAGAGTATACGAAATTTGTTTTTGTTTTTATTTGAACGGACGAGTAAGGCGCTCGTGTTGTATAAACCACACATTAATTTGGTATTTAAATTAATTAGACGAAATTGAAATTTAAAAAAAGCTAGAAAAAAACAACATGCCTTGTTGAAAAAACCTAAAAGCTAAATGAAATATTTCAACTGAAACATAAAAACTAAATTTAGCTCGAAAAAAGCTAATAATGCCAAACTGATAATTGTTGATAAGTTTTACTTTGGTTGATAATTCATTAATATTGAGTTTTTTTTTTGTTGTTCATTATCTGAAAATATTTTTTTTAACAATAATTTTTGACTGCTATCTTTCAGTTATCTTAATGAGTTCAAAGAAAACACTTCATTTTTTGATATTTTTTTACGTATAAATTTAAATAAAAATGTTAAAAAAATTTATAAAAACAAATGTTTGCAAACATAAATTTAACGCTTGCATACAATCTGCAAATTCTATTGTAAGTAAAAATCTGCGAATTAAATTATAATTTACTAATATTTTGTTTACAAAGCATCATAAAACACCCAATACAGAATGGCAAGCCGCCAAATCTTTTGACAGTTTACCCGGACCTTCTAAATTTCAGTTATTGAGAGCATTTATGCCGGGAGGTAAGATAATACTACATTTCTTATTTTCAAATTTTGAATATTTAAAGTATTAATTTCCTCTCAGGAGAATTTTATAAAAAATCTTTTATTGACTTCAACTGCAAACTACGATCTCAATATGGAGATATATTTATTGTGCCGGGACTTTTTGGCAAAAGAAATCTTTTATACACGTACAATCCAAAAGATTTTCAGCAAGTTTTTCGCACTGAAGGCGTATATCCCATACGTAGAGGGTTAGATATTATACAATATTACCGTGAAGAGCTCAGAAAAGATATTTTTAAGAATGCAGTCGGAGTGGTAGCAGCGTATGAATAGTTATCTTGTTACTAGCTAAAACCCATAACCAATTTCTCTTTTCACACATTTACAGACAAGGCGCAAACTGGTCGAAATTTCGTTCTGCAGTCAATCCAGTATTGATGAATCCGAAAAATATTAAAATCTATATACCAAAAATGGATCAAGTAGCAATGAAATTTGTGGAGTGTATAAAACGTATAAGAGATCAAAATACATTGGAAGTTCCTGAAAATTTTGTAGAATATATACAGTATTGGACTATGGATTCTGTAGGCCTAGTCGCTTTAGATACTGACTTAAATATGATTGATAATAGTGAAGGAAATCGTAAAGCTAAAGCTATAATAGACAATTTAGAAGAATTCTTCCAACTACTATTGGAATTAGACATACAGCCATCGATGTGGAAGGTTGTACCAACACCAAAATATAAAAAGATTATTAAAATATTAGATTTGCTAAGTGAACTAACATCGGAGTATGTAAACCAAGCTTTGGAAAGATTGCAACGTAATGACAAAAACAAACCAGAAGAGGAGAAAAGTATATTGGAGAGACTGGCAAGTACAGATCCTTTAATTGCAGCAACCATGGCTATGGATATACTTGTAGCGGGTGTAGATACGGTAAGTACTAGGGTATTCATTCATTAATTACTACCCGATTAACTGATCGGTTAATTTCAAATTTGTTTTTTTTTGATTAACGATTAAACCGGTTAATTTCAGTCGATTAACCGATTAACCGAAGTAACAAAATTTTCAATATTGTGAAGTATTATAACATATTTTTTTTGTGTTTTTATTTATTTGTTTCGTCTCATTTACAAAATGTATTTGTTTAGTAAATATTTTTTCATACAAACAAAGAAGGTGTTCAGTTATCTTAATTTTAACCCATTTTCCACCGACCGATGACTAAAATAACAATGTTTTTTTATCTTCATCATCGATTAACAGGAATGTGGCGAAAAATGGGTTAAATATTTGATTGCCAACACATTTTTTTGTTTCACGTACTTTTTATATGTATGTGTTTAGTTATTTGTTTCTTCTCATATCAGTCTTTTAACAGAATTAACCGAAAAAATTAGAGGTGTTAAAAATTTAAGACAACTTTAATGGCATAATGGAGTATTTTATATGTTAAGAGAAATCCTGGAAAAGGACTGAAAAATTAGACATTCATCTTCGATAAGTGAAATAATATTTTCCAAGTCAAATTTTGTTAAACTAAAGAATAGAGTCGCTTTAATCCTAAACATTTAAAATAAATAACTTTTCTTAAAGATCATTTTATAAGATCTCCATTAACGATTGAAATAACTAATAAAATAATCTCAGTTTATTTTTCTATAAATATGTAAATATTTGGGGGATTCACAAGGTAGTCATAAGTCTTATGTCTTAAAATAATTACAGGAAATATATATCGTTGGTTTAATATGCCAATCGGCTAAATCCACTTTTTATGTAAATTGAGATTTTGATGCCGTGTGGTAGAGAAAAATACGCCTCGTCGACCAGCATGTAGCTTTTCTTCCATTTAAGTCTTGAAGTGTGTAAAACTGACTGTAATTTTAATTTTCTTCTTTTTTTCAAGCTTCAAATAGGAAAAATAAAAAGTTTATTTTCTTTCCTGTAAAATGTGCTGAAAGTGAGTTAGCAGGTTAAGCCAACGATATGACTGTTGTAAGCTACAGCTTATAATTTAGATTTCTACTATACAGTTATGACGAATCAATGAACACAGCATTACGATTTTTATTTTGTTTGAAACACAACAATATTTACTTTAAACAATTTAAAATTTTATTTAGGATATTATGACGATATGACTTGCTACAACACCTTGTGCATTAATTAGAAAATGCATATTACATATTTATGAATTGTTTTTTTTTTTGCTTGTTAGTTTTAGTTCAAGAATTGTTATGTTTGGTATGTTATTGTTTTTTTTTGCTTATAAACTCCAAATAATAAGCAATTAATGCATTTTTATATATTAAAATTACTTAATTTATAAAAAAAACTTTATTAATCGGTTAACTGATCAAAAACTAAATTAACCGATTATTAACCGGTTAAACCACAACCACGGTTAATTAATCGAGCGATTAACCGATTAAAGCAAAAGGTCGATTAAATGAATACCATAGTAAGTACACAAAAAAAAATGCTCCAATATTTTCCACCAATTAAATCATTAATCAAAAATAAAATTAGTTTTAATTAAAAATTTAATCAAGTGAATTAAACTTTTAATTTATATTATTAATTAGTTTTCTGGCCAAAATTTAATTGATTTTTTAATTAATATCACAAACTTTTTTAATTGATATCAATTTTTATTTTTTTCTGTGTAAGATTACAACCATAACATAAATACAAATATGAAAACTTCTCTTGTTTTAGACCACCTCTGCATTGGCCGCCTGTCTACTTAGTTTGGCTCAAAATCCAAACAAACAATCAAAACTAAGAGAAGAACTTTTATCTTGTTTACCTGATAAAAATATGAAGTTAACTCAAAAAAATACGCAAAATCTTCCATACTTAAGAGCTAGTATTAAAGAATCATTTCGTTTGTATCCCGTAGCCTCGGGTAATTTCCGTACAACTGGACAGGATGTCGTATTAAGTGGTTATCGCGTACCTGTCGACACTGATATCGTAATGACTTCTCAGTTACTTTATCGGGATCCAAAATATTTTGATCAACCCAACACATTTTTGCCAGAGCGTTGGCTACGTTCTAACCTTTTAGCTGAAGAAGAAAATGTTTGCCCAGCGACCAAGGGAGATCCATTTGTTTATTTGCCTTTCGGTTTTGGCCCTCGCACTTGTATCGGAAAACGAATTGTGGATTTAGAGTTGGAAACTGTACTGGCAAGATTATTAAGAAATTTTGAGATAAAGTTCGAGTATCCAGCAAATGATATGTTTAAAAGTTCTCTTATTAATGTGCCATCTAAACCGCTTAAATTTAAATTTATTGATATAAATTATTAAATATTGGGAAGATATACATATATGTACTGGATTACAAAAACTTTGTATAAGTCCATTAAATCCTTAAAGTTTTAACTGTTTTAATGAATAGCCACGTTATGTAAATCGAGTTCGATTGAAATTGAAATCTTTAGATCGGGTTTATACTCTTAGCCGACGATATTTGAGCCGTTTATTTTGAAAGTGGCATAAGTCATTTTGTTTTTAAGTCAAGATCAGAGAACCTCAAAATTCACTATTTTTGTTGATTTATTCATACGCTAAAATTTACAATAACTCTATACATGCAAAACAAAGTTCAACGTTGGTAATTTTTACATCCTTTCGTTCACATTTTATTTTTGCATTTATTCGTTTTTTATTGAAAGTGCTTTATTTGCATTTTTGTTGCTTACGCAATATAACACAACTGAGTAAATTCAAAAGAACACATTCTTATACTTTTGTTTACATTAACAACAACAATAAACCACTCGATGAGACGCTTTTTCCAAATTAACAACAATAACAAGAATACATTGTACATACTAAAGCCCTGCACGAATGCATTCGTTTCTTTTTCACATTTCTCCACACCAACTCATTGTTGTGTCAAATACTGAGTTCTTTTTTTAAAATCAATTCGAATGATACACAATGAAAAACCGAATCAACTTTTAACAGTAGCTCGTTTCAAACAACTCGTTGTTAAGCAGTAGTTTGATTTTAAAAAACAAATCAACTCAATGTATGATTCGATGTGAAACAAAACATAACACACAACAATTGTGAGTCTATAGACTCTATAACAGGGAATTCCATTTCTTTGCCCAGTTGTGCGTACCACTACTAACACATATTTTTATGATCATCAATTCAGTCGTCGATGTGACTTCGACAAGTTACATGTCTAGCGGATGCTATGTTATTTTGCTTCATCTTGACAGAAAAAAACTTTATGATGACAAAAAAAAAATTCTTTGATACCTGTAAAAGGGTTCCTTTTTCCTACGATAAAAAGACGTACCTAAATACAGAAATTATTAAGAAAAAAATAGCCACAAGAATTTGTTGGTATTTTGTGCTTGTAAAAATATTTTGGTTTCTGTACCAATCGCGTCGGTTCGGCTATTTTTTCTTAGAAAACACTTTTCTTAAGTAAGTAAAAAAAAACAAGTTAAAAAAAGGATTGTTTTGCTACAATTTAAGTGTAAATAACCTATATACATAATAGCAAATGTGACAGTAGGTAACATGTTTGGGTAGAAAGATGTGTTTCATTGATGTATTAATGAAACTTTATTGTTTCGCACTATTTTTACTGCATACTTTTTATGCTACAATTATATGACCGAGCCCAAAGAGTTAACCTTACCTATTTATGGTAACTATTTAACGAAACTTTGACCTGTTATAATGACTTTATACATTTTTGCAGGCAAACTCAGGTGCGCATTTGGTATTTTGTAAAATGTTATGATATAATTAAAATGTATGCATAGATGTTTGAAGTATAAGTAACCCAACACCGTGAATACCATTACTATTTTACTTATCACTATGAATATCCTAACTGTTTACTAAAATAACTTTTTCACGTTATAATTCTCATTTAGATTATTTTTTTTTTGAATAAATAGACCAGGGAAATGCATTTCTATGCACAAAAGTGGAAAAAGAAATTAGGAAAAGGTAATTTAATATACATCCATACCTCCATACGTAATACTTTTTTAGTGTTAAAAATATTTGGCTTATTTAAATTTAATTTTTTTAAATTTTTTGTCTACATTTATCTACCTAGTTTTATTAATTCGTTTATTTTTCTTTATATTTATGTACATACATACATATGTATACAAACATATTTAAAATAGATGTCAGCAAACGATTCATTTAATTCAAATCCTTCCCCAAGTATCTCAAATACTTCATTAAGTACGCCTGTTATTAGAAATTCAATTGTAAGAGGCGAGTTAAAAATAAGCTCAAAAAGAGGAAGAAGTAAGGTGTGGGAAGTATTCGGAAAAGTTGAAAATATGTCAGAGGAAGAAATAAAGGACGTTGTTGCTTGCAGAAAATGTTTAAATGTTTATAAATATAATGGAGCAACTACATCTAATTTAGTTCGACATAAATGTTATTTGACATCTAATAATAAGAACATCAAAAAAGTAGAAGTAAATGCAGGGACAAAACAAAATGGAACTCTGATATTTACAGAATGGATTGTGGAGAACTGCAGACCATTCCAACTAGTAGAAGATACTGGCTTTCACAAAGTTGCAAAGTTTCTTCTATCGGTTGGCGCAAATTTCGGCGAACATGTAGATGTTCGAAGTCTTTTGCCACATTCAACAACAATTTCCCGAAATATAATGAATGTTTACAATAAACATTTTGAAAAAATAAAGACTGACATTAATTCTGTGAAGAGTGTTGGTTTTGGTCTTACATCAGACCTTTGGACCGATAACTTTATTAGAAGAACATATATAGCTGTGACCATTCACTACATAAAAGATGGACATATGTTTAGTAGACTTCTTGGCATTAATTCTATGGATGGTGAACAATGTACAAGTAATATTTATTTATTTGATAATATATATTTATAAATAGGTTTATTATAAACTTTGATATATATATATGTTTAGATGATAATATCAGTCGAAAGGTAATAAAAATACTTAATGAGTTCGATTTAGATCTGGATGACAAAGCCATTATTGTCACAGATCGAGGAGCAAACATGGTCGCTGCCTTTCGGAACAATAACCACATATTTTGCATTGACCATTTACTGCACAATACTATTCAAAAAGCTATGAAAGAAGTAGCTGCTGTTTCAGAATTATGTAGTTTATGTACTAAACTCGTAAAATATTTTAAAATTTCTGGTCTTAATGTAAATTTACAAACAACCCTTAAAAGCTTTTCACCCACCCGCTGGAATTCAATTTACTATTTATTTGTTTCTGTTGAAAAAAATTGGTCCGAAATAGTTAAACTTTTGCAACAAAAAAACGAGCTCAATAGAATGAATAATATTCATTTGAACCATATAACAGCTTTGATTAAAGTTTTGGAACCTTTCGAAGAAACTTTAAAAAAGTTAGAAGGGGAAAAGTATCCGACAATACACCTTGTTTATATTTATATCCATCGCTTAAAGAAAAAATGCAATGCTGATATCAACGACTTAGAAATTACTAAAGAGTTTAAAGAAAAATTAGCAATTTTGATAGATTCCATAGTAATTCGGAATCTAACTATTTACCATAAAATTGCTGTTTTTCTTTTCCCTCCATTAAACAAATTAGTTCAATTTAGTGAAGAAGAAAAATTCACGATTAAAGACAAATGCATGCACATTATGAGAAAACACTTTCAAGAGCAACATGAATCAGAAAATCGATTTGAAAGTGAAACAGCAATATCTAGCCATCTCATAGAATTATATTCTGATTTTTTACCACCGACTGAAAATACTACACAACTTGATGCAGTATCCAATGAATTGCTAATGTATGAAAGCTTAAATGTTAGTATTAATGAAGATTTCAACATTTTGCAATGGTGGAACTTACATCAAAATGAATTTCCACTTCTCTACAAAGTGAGCTGTAAAATATTAGCAACACCTGCTAGTAGTGCAGCTTCAGAGAGAGTTTTTTCAGTAGCTCGGAATTTGATTTCTGAAAAAAGATGCAGCATTGCTTCAAACGGTGATTCTATAAATGCCATAATGTTTCTTCATTCAAATATAGAAGCAACTGAAATACAAAATGAACTTTTAAACTGTACAAATTAATATATATTTTAAACCATTTTGCTCATTATATTATTTTTATCTTAATTTTGCAATTAATTGAATTTAGCTTTTCATTTCTTTTTTACTTTTAATAAAATATTTCAAAATATATTTTTGTAACTTTTGAATAAAATAATTTAAAATAAAAACTTAAACATTGTATAAAAATATCTTGCATCTTCATTTGTTTTTTTTTGCTCAATACAAATTTACTAGTCATACCTAATAATAAAAAAAAGATAATTCTTATCATCTATTTTGTAACTGTTGTTTGGTTTGAATCGTTTGATTCGTTTGATTCGTGCGATTCGTTTGAGTTGGTGTAGTTTGTGTTATTCGTTTGATTCGTTGTTTCATGGAGTAAATTTCGTGCTCTTTACACTTCGTATTTGGTCGTTTATAACACACAAATTTAAATTCATTTGCATTTGTGTGTTTATATTCTTTTCGTGCTTTATGTGTTTTTCACAATACAGAGTTTGATTCGTTAGCAAAATGCAATCGACAATCACGAGTTGAAAAACAAACGAATGATTCGAAACGGCTTTCAAATGCATTCGTGCAGGGCTTTAGTACATACCTACTACTACTACTACTACTACTGTACTTTTGAAAATGAAAAAAAGTCTGTTTCTATGGAAATTGTGTGTACCTACATATGTATGTGTGTTTAGTTTGATTTCAATTTTTTTTCTTGTACTACATATCCTACGTTTATACGTAGCCTATTCGCGAATAAAAATTATTTGCGATTAACTAACTTACTGTTTATATGTCTATTTCTTAATGAAAATTCTTATTTCTAAGCGATACCAGATGGAAAATTTATTCATTTAGTAGCACTGAATGTAGGTATATAAACTTTTTATTTTTTAAATGAAAAAGATCAACAATTATTGTGTATTTTTAACTTTATTTGCTCATTTTTTATTTAATTTTACTTTTGTTGTCATATGAATGTGCCACATCGAAATAAAAACGTAAAACGGTTAAAAGTGTGGCAATGCTTAAAATCTTATTTGCAAATAGTGTCGTTAATCAGGAATTGTTTTCATGAGTTAGCTATTCGCAAATAAAAATTTAATTCACTGTTTATGCGGCAATATTCTCTACTTGCAATATTTTTATTTGCGAATAAGTGGTGCGTATAAACGTAGTATATTACTAGTTAATGCTGAATAAATCCATGAGTAAGATTGCTTGATTTCTGGCTTTTTTGTTTGTATTTTTTTTTTCTGTACCAAAACAATCATTTTCGAACCGAACACAAAAACATCATATATATTAATAGGCAAGTGGATTTCTTTTGCTCCCTTTTACGACTATACTATTCATTGGATTTTAACAAATTATACATCATTCGAAAGATATTTTTTGGTAGAATGTGCCAATTTACATTTTATTAAAATCGGTTTAGTATTTAAGGAGTTATAGGCGTTAGAAAGTGTTACTAATACATAGAAAATACTCACATACGTGTGAGCAAAAAAAGTGTAAACAAACACAACAGAAACACAGTTACATATATTCTTTTTTTTGTGTAAACATAGTAAAAAGAACAACAACATTCAATTTCTCTCCTATGCTTTTAATTGGAGAACAGTAGAAAATAAGAAAAAAAGAGAACGACAATTTTAACTGTTTTGTTTTCTTTTTGGAAGAGTTGTTGTTTTTAAATGTTGCCGTTGATTTTTGCATAGGAATAATTTTAAATGTTACCGTTGATTTCTAAAATGTTGTGCATATGAATAATTTCAATGTTACATTATTAGTATGGTAACAATGTAAAAATGGGTGTATTAAATTGTTTTAAAACAATTTTGTGGCGCTTTGAGATTTTTTTTATAATACGTTTTGGTGCTACTTTAAATTAATAAGTGCTTGCTGTTAATTAGTTAAGACTTAATTGAAGTAAAGTATTAATTGACTAAATTTATAATTGCATGAAAAAATATAATTTTAAATTAAAAGTGACAAAGTTGTATGCTGATTTACAAAAATCTAAAATTTCTAAAAAATGCCTCGCGGTGGTAACTAGACGAATGGGATTGATAGGCTTTGAAGAAACCCTTTTTTTTTTATTCAGCACAAACGCATAACACCCTGTCCAACATTGGTAGTGTGGGTACAAAAACAACAACTCTGCCAAAATGAAGTTCACATGGTAGCTGTTTCAAAAGTTATCGTTGCCAAATTTTTTATTAATACCAACATTTCTAAGGAGCTTTGGTCAAATAAATATCAATTCCAATAAGATTTGATAAAATTATTAAGGTTACAATAAAATATTTTTTGGTAGAATTTAATTCAAATACCAATATAATATGATTGTTAATTGGCACAAACTTATATTCAAGAACGATTTTTGTATGAGGGGTATGTGTAATTTTGGACCAATTCATACAATTTATAATAAACAACAATTTTGTTCAGCACAAACGAATAATAAACATTCTACCTTTGGTGGTGTGGGTAGAAAACCCAATTTTCCAAAAAGAAAATTAAAAATTATTTCAATCATTCTGTTTTAATACCCACACATTCATAGATAGAGAGGATATTATGCGATTATAATAAAGTATGTAACAGATAAAAATATTAGCTCTGGACCCCCCTTCAGTGTCCGTTTGGATGGCTGGTATATACTAAGCAAAGTCTGTATTTCTAGATTGCAGTCGATTGTGTCGACTGCTGGCCCATACTAGTCTTTATTAAAAAACGAAGCTAACGATTGTATAAATAACAAAGCACGATGTGCGTTATTTGAATGACTGCAAACCAGCAGCGAATATTTGCGGTTGAGGAAATTTCATTGTATGACCGCAAGCGAGTGTATTTGTTGCTGTTGATTAAATGCGATTTTTTTTTCAATTGCATAAAGCTGTTCTCTGGTCAAGATATTTAAGGGTTTGCGTTTTAACACGTTTAAAAATATGGATGCTAACTTTCGAGAAGATTCACTTGTATTTGATATATCATGATAATGATATTTTTCTCAGTATTTATTATTATTATTATTTATTATTTATTATTAACTAAATTTTTTTGAAAAAGTGACTTATGCCACTTTCAAAATAAACGGCTCATTTATAAAGGGTGATTTTAATAGAGTGATACATAGTAATATATTTTTGATATCAATGAAACGGTCTTTATTGAATAGAAAATTTTATGATATTAATGTTTAAATATGATTTCGGCAATGTGGCCGCCACGGCTGGCGCGTAGAAAGCGCAATCTGGAACACACATTTTGAACAAATTTTCGCATTCTGACCATCATCGTTTTTGAAGATATATGGGCCAATGACTCCGCCAGCCCATAAAGCGCACCAAACAGTAATTTTCTGTGGATATAATGGTGTTTTGACTAAAGCTTGTAGATTTTCCTCACTCCAGATGCGACAATTCTGCTTATTTACATACCCATTCAACCAAAATGGGCTTCATCGGAAAATAAAATTTTGAATGGAAATTCAAAATCAATACCATTCGCACGCGTTGCTCTGTGTAAGTCGATCCATTATGAAATGTCAAAGCAAACTAAACAAAAAACCACTATCAGCTGTTAAATTGGTGATCAAATTAAGCTGTGATGCCAACTCAAAGTTGTATCACTCCAAACTTATATTCATTCGATTTAATAAGTAAAATCGCAAAATGACCTATGACCTTTACAGTAAAAAGTTATATAAGACTTATTTTACTTTAAAGTCGAAAAGCTGTTACCAAGCCGAATTCACTTTTCAGGTGGCGTTGAAAACACAGTTGAACTACTTTTTTCCTACTTCGAGAAAAAACGTCAAAAGTAGGGGTGAGTTCCAAAACATCAGTTGCAAAGCAACTCGCTTTTTTAAGTGCTTTCTACCAAGCAACCGTGAAAAATTTTACAATGTTATCTGTACAAAAGTTCACTAAAAACAATATCGATGCGTACACAATAATCAAACTAGATATTGTTAAACTCTATGATACTTTTTTGACTTTGACTGCAAAGTATTATGATGTTTAGGAACTCAGCCTAGCTTGTGTTTTTGACGTATCGACCAACGAAAGCAACACCAATCAAAATTTTGTTATTGGTGTTGTTACTTTTCTAACAATAGATCAAAACTAATAACTAAAAACTAGACTTTATTTACATTTTAAAGCGCTTAAACATACAAAAAGTCGTTTATTTTTACTCCCAAAAATGTTGTAGGCGGTGTTGGCTGTTTTTTTTTTGTTTAATTACATGTCAAGCGAGGACAAATGTCTGGCTATTAAGAAAACGTTTTTTTTTTAATTTCATTTCAAGATTTTAAACGTTAAGTGAGAGATTGTTTTTTGGAACTTTTACTGTGAACATTTAAGCATAAATAACATTTAAATTAAAATTTAAGCCAATTAAAGTAATGTGGGGATTAAAAAAAATAGATTGAAAAAAAACGTAAAAAATATTTCTATTTATTTGCTTATTATGGAGAATTTAAAATAAAAATGCAGTTCAACTGGTTTAAAGTGCCGAGTGCATGTGCAACGAAGTCGATACTTATAAGTAAATTGCTAATAACAATCTGTTTATTTTTCAACTAAAACAACAAAAGCTTTGATGGAAAGAGTTAACAAAAAAAAAGTTCAAACCAAACAAAGTATTTTTACAAAATAAGGAAAAAAAAACTATTAAACATTTTTTTTACAATTATTTTTAAATGTTAAAAGTGCATTAGTTTCACGAGCGACTGGTAACTTTTTCAAATTTCATACGTATATTTAAAATGAAATGTTAAAAATTATTTAAAAAACATAGAGTAGAAAAATATTATTTATTTTCTAAACGGTTTTAAAATAATCCAAATTTACAAGAAACGGATTTTTTTTTAAATCAGTAAACTCATAAACCAAAGTTCAAAATTAAACTGTTTGTTATTCTTTATTAAATTGAAAAACTTTTAGCATTTAGGTTATTCCGGATAAAAGAGTATTTCTACTGTTATGTACTTTTAATAAAGAAAAAAAGCCTAAGCATGTGAAAAAAATAAGTTTTTTTAAGATTTGAGTTTTCTCATTTTAATTTTGGCGAGTTCAAAAACGTCAGTTGCAAAGCAACTATACTATAAAGACTCGCATTTCAAAATGCTACCGTGTAGAATTTTCCGACGTATCTTGCACCAAAAAACTTATCGATGCGATTAACGTTAGGAGGCAAATAATTTTTTTTTTCTAAAGATTAAACACAACAAAAGAACAAAAGAAAAGCCAGGTCGGTCCAACTTTGCTCCACATTCGAAAATACCCGGTCTAATTTCCTCAATAGTGCTTCGAATGTTACATTTTTAATGATCAATCGTTGTTGATTTATCAGCACAGACCAGAGATTTGTCATACCCCCACAAAAAGTAGTTTAAAGGCTAAAAACATTGCCCAATGCATGCCTGGAGGCGTGGCTGACAGTCCCCCTCGAGGTTTGGATGATTAGCCCAGTCAGTAATTCATCTTAAACTACAATGATTGCCAAAACCATAACAAATCAAGATAAATGACCCCATGCTCCGTATAGGAACCCTGCCCCGTGGCTGGGCAGGTAGGCTAGTTCTGCTTGAGAAGTGGGAACTTTAGCTACTTGTTGGCCTATTTACGGGACACTGTTTATAAGGGTAATTTTAATATCAAGGTATGCCGATTTTGTGAGGTTGTTGATGAAACGTCAGAGCATCTGCTCTGCTGCTGTACTGCCTTAGGGACTACCAGGCGGAAACGTTTCGGGAGCGACTGATGAGTCCAACTGAGATTTATGATCTTCGCTAGGCAGGGTAAGTGGCTTCTTTCGTAGCCTGAACCTGACATGGTGAGATATACACTGGTTCGCTGTGCTTATGGCATATTTAATGGATAGTGTGCTATTCATATTACTAACGTTAATATTTCCTAACAAACAAAATCATTTAAACTTTTTCTTCTTTGTCACGGGCACAAAAAATTCAAACGAAAGATGGTTAAAAAAAAGTCATATGGACATAAGAAGGCGAAGACAAAGCGCGTGTTCGCACTTTTCTTGAAAATTGCTATGCTTGAAGAAAGAAACTTACCAGTCTCTAGCTTTTTAGTGTTTTCTAGCCTAAGTGCGTATTGGTTTTTTTTTATTAAATTTCATTTATGTTAGATAAATAATGGTCAAAAGTAAAGGAAAGCAAACAAAATAAAACACAGAAAACTCAAAACCCAGTTGGCAAACATTAAGCAGAGTTAGTGCAATTGGCGCAAGGTGCCTTTGGTATTAAGCAAACGAGTTATCTAATGGTAGTTAGTAATAATAATCAAGCACCTGAAAACATGTTATTAACGATCCATTTGAATGTTTTTTTATTTATTTACTAATATTTATTTTCCCCATTTATATTTTAAAAGGCCCCAAACTGCATGTGCGTAAATGTATGTTGGTTAGTTTCGATTTTAAACGTGACTGGCGGTTTGTCAACTTTGCCTAGTATCTGAGTAGCTGGCTAGATGACTGACTGAATGACGGACGGGTAATGCTGCAAACAAATCAAAATTCAAATTGAACAAAATTGAAAATGCTATATACATACATATGTATGTATGTAAGTATGTGCATATGGATTGATACCACCACACATTTGTTTTTTTTTTTATACATTTTAGTTTTTTCGATATTTGAATTTCACTTTCTTTTTCGTTACGCTTGCTTAACTTGGAAACCATAAAGATTGTTGTCTACATATATTTGCTCGTAAACGCTTAAAAAGACTTTAAAATGCTGAAAATCAAATCAAGGTGCGCTAAAAAAAATTAAAACAGTGGTTCACTGTAAGTGCTATTAAATAACTTTTACATTTTTGTATATAAAAAAAAAAGAAAATAAAACGATTTTTATTTGGATTAAATACGAAGATAAATTAATGTGAGTCAGCTGTTTTAATATTTGTATACCCTTAACCATAGATGAAAAGGGTAGGAGTAGGAAAGATTTACTTAACCACTGGGTGACAAGCAATGCGTTTACCAAACGACCCTGTCTGTGAGAGCAAGTAACACATACAGCTTGTAATTTGAGTGTACGATCCGGCAGAATAATACACTCGCCGTTTGTTTAGCTACATTAGAATAGTCGGCAGAATCGGTTGAATAGCAACTGCACCTAAGGAGATCCGTTCACAGGCCGAACTTTCCCACAAGTGCTGAAAAATCAGCCCTTAAAGTAGTTTTTAAAGATCTTTCTTCTCGCAACTTTGGGTCCAAACCACAACTACTACGTGATCCCCGAAGGTTTTTAAGCTAATAGTCAGTCTGCTACTCACTCCTGTCGTAGAAGATAGGATATCTGGTCAGCCGCGTTCTCAAGAAATCTGTTAATTTTGCATTCTGCATAACAACAGGTATTGGCTGCACCTGATTTTCCCAGAGGATGAAAAACCAGAAGGTGGAATATAAGTGTTTCCCTCCATTCACCTGGGGGGGGTGCTGAAATGGGTATTAATAAGTTTGTCATTGCGTTTGTAACTTGTATAATATTGAATAATATCACATATCTGTATTCTGAAAAAGTTTGCTATTGCAATTTTTAGCCAGATTGGTCCACAAACTGTCTCAAATTGTTTAACATTTTTCTATTTTGTACGCATAAACCTTTACTTTTTGAAGAAACCTTATAATCTATGAATATTCCTGTCATACTTTTACCTCAACAAAACTTGGGAGAATACCAGAAGTGAAAATTAACAAAATCGTTTTATAAATCACCGATTTATAGGCTTATTTTTCCTAAAAAATAATAGTTTTGGCACAATATTGTACATACAACATCAGTTAGGTGGACCAAATTAAGCTCAGCTATTTCTTAAATATAAAGACTTTTAAGAGCCATAAACTCGCCTGGCCCCCATACAAGTGTCCTTCCAAATTATTAGTTTTGGTAAGATAGGGTCCGTACAAAATAACCTATCTTGATAAAATTAAGCTCAAAAATACTCTATCTGTATTTGAGATTTGTTTGGTTTTAAAAATTACCTAAATATACCCCTTTTTCACCAAGCGATCATACAAATACGTTTCCGGGATAAGGATTTTGACGCGATAACGCCCATACCATATGAGCTAGGGAAAAATTGGCTTTTTTAATACTACTCGTATTAAAGGGTAGAAGTAAGAAATTTAAAAAAATTTTTTTTAAGAAACGCTTTTATCCTGGCTACGCCCATGTATTCGTGTACTGTCATCGGGAATATGTATGCCTGCAAAGTTTCATCCATTTGCATTGAGTAAAAGGCGGTCAAAAAAGCATTTTACCAAAAAAAAAATTTTTTTTGCCCCCCCCCCTACATTTTATCCTGGCTACGCCCATGTATTCGTGTTTTGTCATCGGGTATATGTATGCCTGCAAAGTTTCATCCATTTGCATTGAGTATAAGGCGGTTAAATTAACGTTACAAGATTTGATTTTCCGAAGTGAAGCTAAAGAAAAGGTTTTAAAAAATCTTGCCCGCCCACCCTAGATTTTATCCTGGCTACGCCCATGTATTCGTGTACTGTCATCGGGAATATGTATGCCTGAAAAGTTTCATCCATTTCCATTGAGTAAAAGGCGGTCAAAAAAGATTTTAAAAAAAAAAATTTTTGCCCCCCCCCCCTAGATTTTATCCTGGCTACGCCCATGTATTCGTGTATTGTCATCGGGAATATGTATGCCTGCAAAGTTTCATCCATTTGCATTAAGTATAAGGCGGTTAAATTAACGTAACGAGATTTGATTTTCCGAAGTGAAGCTAAAGAAAAGGTTTTAATAATTCGGCACTTCCGAATGCAGCCCTTCTACTTGTTTTTATTATTGGTCTTGTTCTGACATTAACTTTAGCTATTATGACTTGAAATCGCATGCAAAATAAGTGTTTTGTAAATCCCAATATCGAGAAGTGTGGCGGTGTTAAATTTGGTGAAATTAAAAATATTATATTAAGTGTATTTAAATTTATTCTTACGTTTTCGATTTCCAGAACACCCCTTTATGGCAGTTTGCAAGCTAACCCTGCGGCCACACGATCAAGTTATTATTGATAGTCTTTTACATATACTGCTTGTCAAAATTTACATAAATTGAAAGCTGTGACGTAGGCTGCATTTAATTTTTGAGCAATTTACTTTCAAGATGTCATCAAGAAAACCATTCATAAAGACAAACGAAAAATTTGCTGACTAACCTTGAGATCAGTTGTTTTCTTGAACGTAAATTGAAACACTCACTGGAACGAAAATTTTAAAGGCAAGTTCGTATCAATTTTTAAAAGTATGAGTGTATTGGTAAAAAAGTGTGAGTGCATTAAAACTTGATAGGCAAAACTTGTTCGTGTAACCCTCAAGTAAACGCACGGGTTTCAAAACACAGTAAAAAAATCTGGCGTTTTGCGATTTAAAATCGTGCGAATTTCAGAACATGCCCATATGTGACCCGGTCTATGAAAAGATAGCTTATGACTCAAAAACAAAATTTCGAAAAATCAGCTCGATTTTCAATAAAATTCTGTTTTTCTTTCATTTGTGTTCTTCTTTCTCTACTTTTTTAGAACACTTCTAATCAAGTTAGGGCTTTCTGCTTTTCACCATGTTAAAGAGCGTCTCAAAAACTATCCGAACCAAAAAAAAAGTGAATAATAATTTTTTTAACTCATAAAGCCCTTATGACACTACATTTTTTATTCATTAATTGATATACAGGCATGTTCTGATATCACGGTGTTTTCAAATCACGAACGATTTTGAAATCACCCGAAAAATATTTTGGTGTTCTGAAAATCACGAGATTTTTAATTTTTATTCGTGATTTTAATTGTTCTAAACCACGAGAAAACAACTGTGCGCTTCTTTTTAAAATGTTGCCATTCATTTAGTACGTTTGGTTGCCATTTTCATTTACTTTTTACCTTCATATATTAAAATTTAACCAATCAAACTTCATAATTAGTTTTTTTAGTTTTTTGTAACAAATTAACTTAATTTTAATTTTTAATGTTTAATTTAATTGAAGAAAATTGTCATATGCTACACGACTTTAAGACTTTTTTGCTCTGGCAACCACAGACTACTTAAAAGTAAATCACGAAAAATGTAAACAAAACTGCAAAAAATACAGCGGCTTCCTAAATTTGTAAATTTTAAGGTTCTCTGGTGCAAAATAATTAATTTTAATGCAAAAACAAATAAAGGACAAATCATTTAAAGTGTATGTGATAATTTTATTACAGATTTAAAAAAAAAAATGCTTAAAAAAACTTCAAGTGATTTGAAATCGTCATGCTGTCAGCTAACCGGTTTTAAATCACGAGATTTCAAAAATTTTTGTGGGCAGAACACCTTTTTAGTGATTTCAAATCACTTTACGAAAAAGTGATTTTCAGAACATGCCTGATAGAATTGATAGAAAGAAACAGTAAATGCTAGAAAGAGCAAACTATAAAAAATGTAAACAAAGTTCTTTAGTTTTTTTTTCTCTTGTTATGTTTTTGTTTCAGGGGTGGCGTTGAGAATTTTTAATATTGTACCAACAACCTTTAAAAATTGTACCTAATTGTACTAAAAGATTTTTTTAGTTGAAATTAATTTTATTTATGTTCTTAAAAAACACCACAAAAAGGTATTATAAATCTTATTTTAAAAAGTATCAACAAAAAAGTACAATTGAAGCAACTTAGCCATCCCTGTTCTGTTAATTTTATTAAATGCAGCCAACTTTTTGTTTATGAGAAACCTAAAAACAAAAAGCGTTAAATCGCTGAATTTGCCCATAAACCGCTGATTCAGCAACACTTTTGATATTTCAAGCTTGAAATTACAATTTTAAGTTGATCAATTTTACATTTTTTTGACATAACTTCATTTTTTATCGATAAATTTAGTAAAACGTTTGACAGCTTGCCATTTATCTTAATACAGCTGAACCCTTCGCAATTGGTAAATTTTTCTATGACTTTATATTTGCACTGTTCACTAAAACTTGAACAATGCATTAAAAATGTAGTGTCATAAGGGCTTAAGCCACCTTTTCATAGACCGAATCACATATAATGGAATCAATGGGAAATATATTTAATTTATAAAATCTTAGCTCCCCGTCTACAACTGACACGAGTTGCTGTTATAAAGAACATTGCTGCGGTAGCAACTTAAAATTCAATTTCTTACAACAGTAACCGATTTTAAAACAATAATAAAACGCAACTTTATTGTATTTTAGAATGAAGTCCGATACGATGAAGTTTGGTTTTATTTTCTAAAAATATTACATTATATGTATACAAATTCGGTATATATTCTCGGCGTTCATTCCAGAATTAATTGTTAAATTCAAATTTTAAAGCGATTACCATTATGTACCGAGTATTAAGTTAAATGAAATTACCGAGTATATAATTAAACAAAATAAAAGGAGTTGCCATATAATCATCCAAAACCTGGCCTTTTCCCAAAGTTCCATAAATAATATTCAAATTAACTTTTTTTACCAAATAAAGTACATTTAATTTACAACAAACATGATGTTATAAAAGCTTTGTTAAAACATTTGCATTAACAACCGTGTTAAAACATAAGAAAACCTCTAACATGATGAGTCTATACATAAAACTAACATCAATTAGTGTTTTAATGTTAAGCATTTCATGTCAGTTGTAGACTGCATCTAAGGAAAGGAGAAATTATTTATTTTTTAATTCAAATCTTCCATTAAAAACACTGTTAATTTTCCTTTATTCTTAGAAGTTATTTTCGTATAACTTAAGTGGACTAACACCCAATTTTCATGATGATTTTTTCCCCTATTTTTGAAACATGTCTTTTTTAGTTTGAAAGCGAGCGGGGGATAGAAGTAAGCAGGGTAGAAAAAAAGACATGAATCGTATTTTCTGTGTTTTTTTTTGACATTCCTCTTTGCATTTAATTTTGTTTTTTAATTTATGTTGTATTTTTATTTTAAAATTACAATTGCTTATTAAAATATAAAAAAAATAAACAAATTTAATTAAAAACAATTCAATGCATTCATACATATATAAGGAAAATAAAAAAAAATCAAACAAAATAAGAAACATAGTGAAAATTTAACATGTTTTTGGAAGTTTCTTTAAAAAAGAACTACAAAAAAGACATGTCTTTTAAATCATCGTGAAAATTAGGTGTAAGTTTAATAGCACGATAAAAAAAGTTTTCAAAAACTTTTACACACATGTACAAATTGTTATATGCTTTAACTATGTAGATCCCTTGAATAATCAAACATCGTTTTAATCAGAAATTTTGCATAGATTTGTAATATGACTATTTTTAGTTAAATTAAGAATTTTTATCTGTATGGCAAATAAACGTCAAAAAAAAATTTGCAGATTAATGCCGGTTAGCAAATAAGACATTGAGAAAACCATATTTCTTTAATGTGCAGTTTTTTGTTGGGAAAAAAGATAATCGCCTAATGAGAAAACGGCCATAAGTTTTTTGGCAATAAAACTTTTATAGTGTGAATTAGAGCTGCAAAACTATCGATAGTCGGCCCAATCGATAGTTTCGATAGTTAGCTTTAAAACTATCGATAGTATTGAAAAGTTTTTATGTGCAATTTCTGTTAACACGGTCATCAATGAAGGTGGTAAGCAATGAAAAAGTTTTAACACTTCATTTACAGAAAATGTTTTTCAGGTATAAAAGACCAGCATATTCACTTTAAATTTCAGTGTTTTCTGATTATAATATATATATATATGGTTATATAGGTACATATATATAGAGACGGTTTATTGGCAGCAGGTTTGTCAGTTTTTTTTTTACCTTTGACGTCAAAATATGTACTTAAATCTAGAGTTTTAAAAGTTTATTTTGTATCCCTTGCGTTAAAAATTTGTTCATGGTTGGTACCATTAGCATTATTTTGATATGTTAATTAGTACACAACTCTGTAGCAATAAAGTGTTAACTCTATATTTTCAAGTTTTAAAGGTAATTTTGTGAAAATTAACTCTTATTCTAATATTATCATCCCTTATCTGCGGTTATATTTTCTTAAAGTTTTTGTTCCTTAGTCTGGGATTGTTGGTGAGAGGGGAAGAGAACATGCTGTTCCTTTTTCCCCTCTCACCCATAAACTCAGACTTTCTGAAAGAAAACTTTCATAGTGTGAACCCAGACTTAACATTGCTTTTGTCACATTGCACATTATTATTATTATTGCTATAACTTCCTAACAAGTCTTACAAAAAAAGAAACTTTACCCGTGTGTACTTTTGAACGTGAAGATCTTTAAGATATCATTGTTTCTTTATTGTTGCATATGTACTTTTGAATATGAAGATCTCAAAGATGCCATAGCCTAAAATTTAGGTTAAGTCAACTTAAGTACTTTTTGCCACAGAATTAAAAAAGTTTTTGCACTGCTAAAAACTTGCGTCGAATGAATTGTTTAAAATGTTTCGTTGGCTACATCTAATCAACTTTGTAATTACTTTTGAAATTTTCCGATAGAATCGATAGTGCTTAAAGCTATCGATAGTCCGCCAAAAATAAAACTATCGATACTATCGATAGTACTATCGATTGTTTTGCAGCTCTAGTGTGAATCCAGTCTATATATCGATTTTTTTTGAAAATGTGTTGCAGGGTATATTCTTTTATTATAAAATGTTACTATTTTTTTCGTTTTTTTATGTTGTTTTAATTTCTTTAACAAATGGAAGTCCATAATAAAGGGGAGGATGTTGATTTTTTTTGTTAAACATACGCTTCGCTAATTTAGTTAATTTACATAAAATTTAATTTGAAAGCTTGAAAATAAAAGACTTTATTTCTGTTAAATTAAAAGCCATTCATAGATTTGCAAAAATAAAAAAAAAAGACAATAATGATGGTAAAATGGTAAACAACATTAACAATATGATTTACAATAGTCAAAAATAATTTTTAAAAAATTTATAAACTGTCTCAATACCTCAATTAAGGGATTGCAACAATTGTTTGAATTTTGGGTCCTTAAAAACTTTAAGTCCGTTTTTCAATAAAACAACAATTTTTAGATAAGATATATTTTTTTATAATTTTGTTAATAAAAAAGTTCTATACACTTTGTCCAACGTTTCTCCAATTTTATTAACCCTTAAAAAACAAGACATGCCAAGTAATCAAAACAAGTATTTGTTTGTGAAATGGTTTCATCGTTTGGAGTCAAATCTTTTAGCGGTAAACCATTGCTTCAGCTTTGGAATCTAGAGTCACTCGGGACTAAATCTAGAGTATAGGGCGAATTAAAAAGGAATTCTTAGAAATGCTTTATGAACACACAAACTTTACTTTTTTAATTACGAGGTAGTCTGCTATTAACGGCAGCTTATTAAAATTTTGACAGGAATCAACCGATAGATGTCTGTTGACAGAAGCAGTGTTACCCTTTCAGTTAAGAGGCGGGGAATTAAAGTCACGGACTTATTGACCTGCTCTCGTTGTTCTGAATAAATCTAAAAAAATTTAGTTGATTTTGAAAAATTCATAGCAATTAAAATCATTAACGGTCGTCCAGGAAAATGCATTGCGGGTTAGCTTAAAGAAAAATATTATCAAAAAACTAATACAACGCGATTAAATGCAAACAAAGGAAAAACTCTTTACGTAAAGGTCAAGCACTTGAAGAAATATAATATATTTAACACCATGGTAGATAAAGCCATGATGGCATTATCAATAGGGAGATAACGCCTTTTTTGTTTTTTTTTTCATTTGAATGGGAGATAAAGCCATCATGGCCTTAGCTCACATTAGCAATATTAGAAAATGACTTTATCTCTCATTTCAGTTTCGGAGACTCTAAAGTTAAATATTGAAATCTGGGTTCGCATACTAAAGTTTTTCTGCTTGACGGCCTGCGACCGTGCTTAGGGTTTTTTTCCTCCAGTAGAACGCGGCAGGTGGCTTCGCTGAAAAAAGTTTTCCTGCGTGCGTCACAAAAATAAAAAAATGTTTTTAAAGGTAACTAAGGATTTTCCCTTTTACAGAATGTTTACACCATGCATAGCAATTTTCTGAAAAATATGGCTTTATCTCTCATTTGCGAAAAAAATTATGGCTATATCTCTCATTTCGCAAAATTTTAAATATGATCTTACCTCTCAATGATTGGGCAATAAGGCCATTACGGCATTATCTCCCATTCAGTTGAGCAATAATGCCATCATGGCCTTATCTACCATGGTTTTAAAGCACCCCCCAAATCCACATAGTTGTATGCAAGTGAGACCTGGAACAGATCATCAGGCGAACTGCAAACCATACAAGTTTTTCTAAACAAACGCACACAGAAAAAAAAATATCAACGTTAAATTAACATTGCGCAATGTTGATTAAAAATCATGGTAAATTTCTGCAAAAGTATGGACTTTATTTTAAATAATTATTCTTTCATGTTAATGTTAAACGAACAATTGTTCAATATTATAACATTGTTCAATATTAAATCCATAGAAGAAATTTCCGTATATTTATCAAATATTAAAAATTGGGAGTTTAGCACGTCATACAGAAATCTTATTAATAATAAATTTTGTATTTCCATAAATAACTTTGATCAATTTTTATACCCTCCACCACAATTAGTTGTGAAGAGGGTATATTAAGTTTGTCATTCCGTGTGAAACTTTTTTACTATTCATCTCAGACCCTATAAAGTATATATATTCTGGGTCCTTGAGTAATTTTAAGTCAATTTAGCCATGCCCGTCTGTCTGTCCGTCTGTTGAAAACACGCTCACTTTCGAAAAACTCAAAAGAAATCAAAAAACTTGGTGTCAAATTGCTTGTAGTTATCCTAAGCAGTTTGGGATTGAAATTCAGCAAAATCGGTTCAATAGGATCTGAGCTATGAATCAAAATGTGGAAGCACCACCTAAAAAAAATTGATAATTTTGTTACAAAAACTAACATAAATGGTGGAAAAATGAACAGAATGATATAAGATTTCGCAGCAATTCGTTTTATTTAACTGAAAATCACGCTGTGAAATTTCGTGAAGATCCGTCAATAATTTACCCTAGGCCCCATATAAGCCCTACTCCCGGAAAACAGTATATTAAGCCTCAAACCCTAACTAACAATGCTATCATTACAAATTTTGGCAAGTCACAGTTACATAGGACTAGAAATTAAACTGTTAAGTTTCGTGAAGATCGGTCCATAATTTACCATAGGCCCCATATAAAACCTACTTCCGGAAAACAACTTAGTACGCCTAAAAACGTAAAAAATAATGCTATCATAACAAAATTTGGTACATCAAAGTTTTATTGGACAAGCAATAAAATTGTGTTATTTCGTGAAGATCGGTCCATAACTTACCCTGGGCCCCATATAAACCTTACTCCCGGAAAACAGTTTAGTACGCCTAAATCCGTAAAAAATAATGCTATCATAACAAAATTTGGTACATCAAAGTTTTATAGGACAAGAAATAACACTGTGAAATTTCGTGACAATCGGTCCATAATTTACCTTGGGCTCCATATAAACCCTACTACCGGAAAACAGTTTAGTACGCCTAAAACCGTAAAAAATAATGCAATCATAACAAATTTTGGCTCGTCACAGTTTTATAGGACTATATATGATACTGTGAAATTTCGTGAAGATCGGTACATAATTTACTCTAGGCCCCATAGAAACCCTACTCCCGGAAAGCAGTTCAGTACACCTAAAACCATAATTAATAATGCTATCATAACAGAAATTGGTACGTCACAGTTTTAAAGGACTAGAAATGACGCTGTGAAATTTCGTGATGATAGGCCCATAATTTACCCTAGGCCCCATATAAACCCTTCTACCGGAAAACAGTTTGGTTGCCTTAAACCATAATTAATAACAAATCGTCACAGTTTAAGATTATAATAACATCATACAAATATTACTCCTTAAACATTCGAACTGTCGGTGGAGGGTATCAAAGATTCGGCACAGCCGAATATATCACTCTAACTTGTTTTATTTTAATTTTTAAAACTATTTATAAAAAGAAAAATAATTCCCGTATTCTTTTTGTAAAAAATATTTAGTTAAAAAGTACATCAAATTTTCAAAGTAGAATTAATTGTGAGTGCTTCTGTAAACAAAAGGGAAAACAAGAAAGTGAAACATGTGTTACAGGAAAATAAATAATTACATACTCTATTTATCTCTCTCTCTCTTTGATTCCGCTGGTAAATGTTTAGAATGTTGTATATTAAGTTTGTCATTCCGTGTGAAACTTTTTTATTATTCATCTCAGACCCCATAAAGTATATATATTCTGGGTCCTTGAGTAATTCTAAGTCGATTTAGCCATGTCCGTCTGTCTGTCCGTCTGTTGAAAACACGCTCACTTTCGAACAACTTAAAAGAAATGAACAAACTTGGTGCCAAATTGCTTGTAGTTATCCTAAGCAGTTTGGGATTGAAATCCAGCAAAATCGGTTCGGTAGGACCAGAATCAAAATGTGGATCCACCACCTAAAAAAATTGATAATTTTGTTACAAAAATAACATTAATGCTGGAACAAGGAACGGAATGAGATAAGATCTTGCAAAAATTTGTTTTATTTGACTGGAAATCATGCTATTAAATTTCGTGAAGATCCGTCCATAATTTACCCTAAGCCCCATATAAACACAACTCCCGGAAAACAGTTTAGTATGCCTAAAACCGTAAAAAATAACGCTATCATAACAAAATTTGGTACGTCATAGTTTTTTAGGACAAGAAATAACACTGTGAAATTTCGTGATGATCGGTCTATAATTTACCTTAAGCCCCATATAAACCCTACTACCGTAAAAAATAATGCAATCATAACAAATTTTGGCTCGTCACAGTTTTATAGGATTATAAATGATACTGTGAAATTTCGTGAAGGTCGGTACATAATTTACTCTAGCCCCCATAGAAACCGTACTCCCGGAAAACAGTTTAGTACACCTAAAACCATAATTAATAATGCTATCATAACAGAAATTGGTACGTCACAGTTTTAAAGGACTAGAAATGACGCTGTGAAATTTTGTGATGATCGGTCCATAATTTACCCTAGGCCCCATATAAACCATACTACCGGAAAACAGTTTAGTCGCCTAAAACCATAATTAATAACAAATCGTCACAGTTTAAGATAATAATAATAAATAGTCATCATACAGATATTACTCCTTAAGCATTCGAACTGTCGGTGGAGGGTATCAAAGATTCGGCACAGCCGAACATAGCACTCTAACTTGTTTTAATTCCCTTCCCTATGCTAATCCCCGCGAAGCTTGACGCTTGTCTGCAGGAAAGAAACCAGAGTCTCTGACGGGAATCGAACCCGCAACCCCGGGGTTGATAGACTAGCTCACTACTAGTTAGCCTACCGGGGCATGTCATTTTGCGCTAACTTTAAGGGAATTTTAAATAAACATGAATAAAAGTTATTTGAAAAGAAAATAATGTTGTTCGCAAGTTATTGTAAAATCATGTTAAATTAACATGCAGTAACTATGAAGCAAAATCAAAATCAACCTTGTTTTCCAGGATTTTACATTGATTTTTGTTCTGTGTGTGTTTAAGAAAGATCCTTCGCATATACTGGCTAAGAAAAATTCAAATCTGCAGCTTTGGTGTAAAACCAATCAAACGTCATTTACCGCTGATGTCCGAAAACGTAAGTGGAGTTTGATGGTCCTTACTTTTCATTAACAACCAAACGATATTGCACAGCAATCCATAGCTTGGAACCCACAAGGCAGTGGACAACCATCACAAGCATGGAAAAGACAAACCGAAACTGAACTATCCCGCCCACATCTACACTGGAATAAAGTAAAACAGCTCGCATCCGTACGAGTTAAGTGGAAAAATCTTGTTAAGGCTTTATGCTGCTCACAGGAGTAAGAGAAACCAAAATATAAAAAAAAAATTTGTTTAAAAAATTGTTTTTTGCTTTTTAACTTGTACAATAAGAAATCTTTGTAAATATTTTTTCAATTTCAAATTATGCAAAATTATTTCAATTATGTTAATTAAGTTTAAATAAAACCTTGAAACAAAAAAGTGGTTTTGTATTTTTGCTTGAAGGCAATTAAGTTTTAATAAAATTTCTAGGCCTTAAAAACATACATATAAACAAACAAACAAACTATAACCCCAAATACTCGTCCGAGTAGTATCAAAATATGTACATATGAATGTGTAGTCTTAACAAACGTTTGAGCTATTTAGGCTGGTATTTATGTTTGTACTTGTTTGTTCATGTTGTTACTGTTGTTTGATTTTGTTACTCTTTTTAATCGGTGAAATCATAAATTAAAAATTTTCTTTAGCATTTTAACAACTTTTTAAGTGCTTGTTACTTTTTGTTATTAGACGTCGTAGTCAATGGTTTTCGTTGTTGTTATTTGTCATGCAACAGGTGATTGTTTACAGTAGAGGGGGCGCTACTTTTATTTAAACAAACATTTGATAACGTTTTTTTTTTTAATATTTTTTATAAACATATTTACATATGAGCTCTCGCGTGTCATTTAATTTAAGTTGCCATGAGTAATAAAAAACATAAAAAGTATGTAGCGTAATTTTTTTATAATGAATTTACTTTCCATTTTTTTTTTAAATTTCATAATTTTCTACATTTGACATGGTTTTAAATTAAACAACCTAAATTAAAACTGATTTAATTTCGAAAGATGCAGTTGAAAAGCAAAAAAAAAATCAAATACAAGTTTGGTTAGATTTTAAATATTTTTTTTTTTTTTTTGCCCCACTTTAAAAAAATATTTATTTTAAAAAGTAAATGGAAAAGTTAAAATTAAAAGCAAGTAATTTGTTTAAAATGTTTTCAAATGCAAGCTTAGATTAATTAATGTACAGAGATTAAGTAAGGAATATAAATTTTTAAATCTAGTAGATTTGTAAATTGTTTTTAACTCCCCCTTTATTTAAGAGTAACAGGGCAAGTTTGTATATACATACATAAACAAGTTTAAGATATGCAAACAAAAAGCTTAAAAAACAAAGTAATTGGTTAAAAAATTTCATAAAAATATTTTTTTTTTTTTTTTTTGTTGTTAAGAGTTACAAATCTAATAACAAAATATTTTTATCGAACTTAATTGACCGAGCAATAGTAACAACCAACCAACTAGACTACCGGGGCAGCCTCATAAAAAAGATATTTTTGTTTTTTATTAGTCTATTCCGGGGGTAGTAGGGATCGTCTTTTTGCAGTGATTAACATCTACCATCAATTTGCCACCATTTGCGAAGATGTTAACATCTTTCCATAAGAAATACATAGGGCAAACAACCAACATCTTTAAAAGATGTTCCTATCTCATTTTATTTCATTCTAAATCTTTCGATTATTTTAGTGTCATCACTAGAAAAGTGGCAATAAGTTCTAATATTATTGTGGCATCACTGATAAAAAGAAATTACTTTCAAAACTAATTTCTTTTTGTCAGCGTTACCATTTGTCAAGTTTAATCTTTTATTGCAATGTTTTTTTATTAAGTATTTTTAAAATTTTTAAACAAATTGAACTTTTTGAGTTTTTTTTTTTAAATTTTGGCACTTTTGTGAGAAAAAACATTTTTAATTAAAAAAATTTTTTTTTTTTTCAAAAATGGTGACATTTTTGTTTGATGTTAGATGTTAGATGTGAGCAATGTAAACGAGTGTTTCACATTTTCTACATCTTTGATGGTAGATGTTGATCAGTGTAAAAAGCCTATTTAGGATATTACACCTTTTGGTGATTAATCCATCCGAACAAATCAGGTGTATCATTTGATTCATCAGTTTCAAAATGTTTGACCACAAAAATCAGTTGTTTGCATACCTGGGATGCGACAAACATCCAAAATTACAGGGCTCTTGCGTTTTCACGACAATCGGTTCTACGCACCGAAACGTCGAACAACGACCAAGGATTACACTAGCAAACAAGGTTTTGGACTGGAGCAACCAAATATCTTTCCTAGGGTAATTTGGTGGACTAAATTCGAATCTGTAATTGGTTTTTCTCTATCACGTCAGACTTTCGAGACACAAAAAAAAATGTTTTTATTCGTTTCTAACATAAACAAAATCACTAGTTTATTTAAAAATCAATGATTTTTCAAAAGTGAATGGCTTTATTTGAAAGTGTTTTGTATTTTGTTGGTTCGTTTTCACGTATTAGAGTCCAGCACTAGTTTCCCAGCATGCTTTTGTCTCAAAATCCTTCATAAATTCTTTCAATTTTCAATAATCTTAAATCTTTAATGCGAATGAAAAATATGCAAAACATTGTCGGTGTCCACGGTTTGTCCAAGTCTCTGACTGCAAAACCAAAATAATATAAATATGCATGTTTTTTTTTCACAAAGCGAAAAAGGCTTGAATCAGTAACACACGATCTCCCTGACATGCTTAAACGCTACTATTATGAAGATTTAGAATGAATGTGGGCTTCTGTCAAATTAACAATTGTGAAATTTTAGTATCAGTATTGACTGTTTAACAGTATTGCCAGCATGCGATAAGACGTGTGGCCCAATTTTGATGCCAGTACCCATGTTCTGTAACTTTGGTCAGAACTTCTCGCATCGAAAAGATGGAAAACAAAATATTCCATCGTTTCTCAAAAAGTGAGAAAAAACTGTCTGTAACTCGTGTCGAAAACTATCAAAAGAGATTACGTCGTTACGTTATAAATGTCATAACATTGCACTCGAAGCCGATGTGAAATTGCAGACGTTGAGAACGCCAGTAACACATATCGTTGACGGCGACCAAAATTTACTACAACTGAACGTTTTCAACGAAGACGGCGAAAACACAACCGTCGGCTATACCAAAAAATATAAAGTGCGCCTTTAATGTTTGTTGTTTGCAAACGAGATTTGAAAACATTCGTATATTTTATAAAAATGTTAAAAGCAAAATAATTAAACAATGCAAAAATGTGCCAAGAACAATATATTATTATTATTTTTCCTAGCATTTTGCATTTTTAATTGTTTTTTAGTGTTAAAATTTTTTTCTCGCCCCATTTTTATTCGTGAGTTTTTTTGACAGTTCAAAGCGGAAACTTTTCTCACAAAAATGTTACAGACACAGTTTTTCCGTAAATTAGCGAGTAATTTCCATATGTGACAGCTAGTACTCACCAAACATGTTACACACACAGTTAAGTGAGAAAACAGCTGTTTGTTTCAATATTTGGCATTTTTTATTCATTTCACACATTTCAATCGAAAAGTTTGTCGTCGCGATAGTTACAGAACATGGGCACAGATTCTAATTCAGCATATTAGTTAAAAAACATGCTTTATTTCTGCAGTAAATTTTTTCCAAATTTGTAGACCAGTGTTATCAACTCAACAACACCTGACTCAAAATTTCAGGTATCACTGCTACAACAACAACAGGGCTCTTGAAGTCTTTTGATTTCGCCAGTCCGGGGTACTCCCCAAGGTAACTTGTTATCTGGTGCTACAGGATTCAGTAGCCCTTGGCGAGTGTAAGGCACCGGTCTGATTATTGATTGAGGCCCCGTTGGTATGTTTCTTTGCGAGAAATGTTTCCTGTCTTTCAGGATAATTGCCTTTGCGGAAGCCTTGCTTTTCTGACAGAAAGCGGCTTTTCTGGCAACAGAAGGGTACTTTCTTGACCAAGGGATACTTTCGTGGATCACGTAGTAGCTGATTATACCCGGGGAGAAAACTTCCACTTCGAAGGTTGATTTTTCACCTTTGTGGGAAAGTTCGGCCTGTGGAGGCTCCCTAGGTGCTGGTGCTACTCGACAGATGCTGCTAGATTTAAATATAGCATGCCGCGTGTAAAAATTTTTTGTCGAAGTATCCGTGCACAACGGGGGCATTTGATAAATGCACCATGAGATTATGCCATAATAAATGTTTGATAGGCAAAACGATGTCGTTCGATATTTTGAATTAAAAGTATTTATGAACATTTTAGAAAGATAAACTCTGTTCACATAACAGAACTTTTTAAGAAAAATATTTGTTTATTATTTTAAGATAGTAATTAATAAGATTTATTATAATTTATAATAATAATAATTTAGTTTTAATCACGTCTAATTTTAATTAAAACTGTGCAGTATATTCTCTCGTAATTAAGTAATATTTATGGAAAAAAGTTTTTTTTTTTCATTTTAGAATAAAAAGTGTACGAGTTTTTGGTTGCAAATGTTTTCTCCGCGACTGTATATAAGTAAAAATATCTTAATTCTGAAATACGTAAAACGCAAAAACTAATTTTTGAAACAAAACTTTACCTGGTGGTGATCATTTGTTAGTTTTGTGTTATTGTAAATGATATGCAATTTTGATTGAATTTTTTATTTAAAATTATTTTTTAAGGAATCTTTACAGTTTCACTAAAAATCACGTAAAAAAATTACTTTAACAATTTTATAAAATGTATAACATTTTCAAATATGTGCATAAATATTTCGTGTTTTTGTTTAAAGACAAAGTTGACGAAGATTTCGAAATAGAAAAATAAAACTGTTAAAAAAAAAAAAAAAGCATGGACGGATCTCAGTACCATATAGGAATTGTATAAGCAGTTGGCTTTCCTTAATATAATTAAACAGAACTTAAAAGAATTAATTAGTATTATCCAGCATTAAAGAATTTTTTGATTGCTTTCCCTTCCTGCTTTTCTTTTAGCCTGCCGCCTGTAGTTTAAGCAAAATTTTATTGAAGCATTAAGGCAATTCACAAAGTGTTCTATTGTGTCGTATTGCTTTGTATATGCTAGTGCTGAAGTTCTATCGATATTTATCGATAGCTCAGATTTCACTATCGATATAACTATCGACTGAATGTTTCTACTTGTGCAGAAAAACTAACTTGTTTTTTATCAGGCTATAGTACGTTGTTTTTATCACTTTATTAAACGAATGAGACATAAGTATGTACGCACGTTATTTTAGATGACAGTTTATGAAAAATTGTGCAGCTGATAAGCACCTGAAGGAACCGAAGAAGGGACTGTAATTTAATTTAATTGCAACTTTAGATAATGTTCTAAATAGGTTTTAACTCTTAACTCAAAAGGTAATAAATTTACCGGACTTTTCTTCTAATGGTCGTTCATTCTATTGTTCTATGCCCGCGATTGTAATTGCATTTGTATTTGCATATTTTTTTACAACATTACAAAAATATTTGACATTTCAGTCCCTATGTAAACATATACAAGTATCGGTATAAAGGCTTTTAATAAGCAGTAAAAAAGCACAGCTAATCAATCCATACCACCTGCCATTCTTGTTGTTTGAATTCAGAGTGAATTAATAATAGCAAGTAAAAACTTGCGGCAAAAAACTGTGGGTGTATAGCTGCTGTTTCATGTCTACATAGATGTATTTGAAATAATAATAATATTGATATTTGTCCTATCCATATTTTCGACATTTTTAGACTATCGATAATATCGATATTACTACCGATAGTTTCCCAGCACTAGTATATGCTTTATTTTATGACTGTTTTAAAAATTTTGTTATTTCATGTATTTTCAGTGAGCTATTTTCTCAGCTGATTTTTGTTCACAATTTTTCTTTATTATTTTTTTTAATTATTTATTTATTTATTCTTATTACACAAAAAGTTGAATTTTAAAATTCTTGTCATTTACTTTGGACGTTTGCACATATTTATCATATTATAATAAAACAGGCTATTAACAATGGAGCTATTTAGCCTTAAATAGTACTTTAGTACTTATCACTTTATAACTCTTTGTGAAATAGTACTTTAGTACTTAGCACTTTAGAACTCTTTGTGAAATATTATTTAATTCAACCATATTTAAAGTTTCAAAAAGGTAACGATTTAATTGTTAAATATATAAATAACTAAAGTTCATCAAAAATAATTTTCATTAAATTACTTTTATGAAGAAAGGAATTTTACAACATGAAAATTAATTAAAATTGTTATTGATAATCTTTCATTCTTGACCGTGGCCGGGGCCACTTCAGCCTTATTAAAAATATTAAAAATTTTGATTAAAAACCATAAATAGTTCAACAAAATAACCACAATACTAATTATATATAAATAACATTTTATTACAGGCCGATAGCCTATGCTGCTAGTGCCTTTGGTTTTTAAGATTTATTGTAATTTTAATTATAATAAATTTATAAATAAATAAATAAATAAAAAAACATTTTATTAGTCGTTAGAATAGTAATTCCCTTTACAGTTTTCTTTTTATACCCACACCACAATAGTGGAGAGGGTATTATGCATTTGTGCTGATGTGTGTAACGCCTTAAAATAGTGGTCCTAGACCCACCTTAAAGTATACCGATCTGCTCAGAATCACTTTCTGAGTCGAACTACCGATGTCCGTCCGGCTGGCTGGCAGACTGGCTGGCTGGGTGTCCATGTAACCTTGTGCGCAAAGTAAAGGTCGCAATTATGGAGATAATTTGATAAAATTTGGGTCATAGGTTCTTATTGACACAAGGACCAAGCCTATTGAAAATGGGCCGAATCGTAGGACCACGAGGGAAGATAGGGGGAAATTTCTTGCTCTCAGAAACTATCAAACCTATTTTAATGAAATTTAAAACATAGATAGAACCATATGTATAGGGACACATTAGCTATACAGTTTTTAAAAAATGGGACCACAAGGGGAGGCAGGGGGCAATTTCTGCCTCTCACAAACTTTCAAACGGATTTTCATGAATGGACATGGACACATAAGAATGATGAGTTTTTAAATACTGTGGTGTAGGGTATCATATGGTCGGACTTCACCGACTATACTTTCTTACTTGTTTTTTTTTTTGTATAATATCCTTATCTTTTCGAAAATCTTTGGAAAAAGGTTTCCTGATGACCTGGCCTAAGCAACAATATAAATAAGTAAAGCCACAATAAATTTGCAATACACGTTAAAGACAAATTATAAACAGCTTTTAAAGCTTCATTTTGAGTCCTTTGCAGCGATTTTAGTTCATTACTCTTCCTTCTTGCATATATCATAGGCAATAAACAACACTTTTTATTTATTTTTGTACACAAAAGTTAATATATTAAAAATTACGAAAAATCCCGAGATTAATAAAAATAAATCCCGGGATTAGGGTTTTATCAATCCCGAAAAATCCCGGGATTTCGGGATTTCCCGTTTGGCACCCCTAGTTCGAATATTTCAGGAGTGTGCTATACATTGGATCTATGAATTATAAACCAACCTATTGAAAATTATGAATCGTTCATCACAAAATTTGGAAGAATGATTTATATCGGGTGATTTTTAAGCTATTATATTTTTGGCAACACTGGTTTAAACAGATGACGCACGTTTCGTGTTTTGTTTCACTGTCAAACATCTTCAGTTTGGTCTATAATTTAACCATGAATCGTCTTACAAAGAACAACGCTTGCAAATTATTGAATTTTATTATAAAAATGGGTGCTCTGTTAAGAAAGTTCATCGCGCGCTTCTTCCATTTTATGGTCAGTTTAATCGACTCACTGAAGCGGTTATTCGGTACGTTAATAGGCAGAATTTTCAATTTTGGAGTGAAGATCAGCCAGAAGCATTGCAAGAGCTACCAATGCATCCAGAAAAAGTCACAGTTGAGTGCGGTTTATGGGCTGGTGGCATCATTGGACCGTACTTCTTCGAAGATGATGCGAATCGTAACGTAACTGTGAATGGTGAGCGCTACCGTGAGATGATATCCAACTATTTTTGCCCAAAATGCAAGAGCTTGCCTTACATGACATGTGGTTTCAACAAGACGGTGCCACATGCCACACAGCACGCTTAAAAATAGACTTATTGAGAGGCGAGTTCGGTGAACATTTTATTTCACGTGCGATTTAACGCCTTTAGACTATTTTTTGTCGGGCTATGTTAAAGCTCATGTCTATACACACATGCCCGCTTCAATTGACGCATTGGAAGACAACATTGAAGCATTTATTCATGAGATACCGGCCGAAATGTTGGAAAAAGTATGCCAAAATTGGACTAAGCGGATGGACCATTTGAGGCGCAGTCACGGTCAACATTTGCATGAAATAATCTTCAAACATTAAATTATATGGACCGTACTATCGATTCAAATAAAGATTTCATGCATTTTTCTGAATTTTATGGGGTTTTTTTAACTTTCCTATAGCTCTTAAAAAATCACCCATTAGTATTAAAAACCCCTAAAAAGAATTGAAAAAGGTGTGATTGCTGACCCATGTGTCTCAGTAAATGAATAAAGTTAAAATTGTTGGAAAAGTGGGACCAAATTTCAATGCAATAATAAAATTTTTTTAACACGCAAGGCCACTTTGTATGGTGCCTTATCATATAAAAATAATTTTTGAATTATTTTATATTAGTCCGTGTTTTTCGTCAACACTTATGTTGATTTTTGTAACAAAACTATAATTTCTTTAGGAGAGTGGTTTCACATTTGGATTCATAACTCCTATCCTACTAAACTGATTTTTCTGGATTCCAATCCCAAACTGCTTAGTGTAACTAGAGCAATTTGACACCAATATGGTTCTTTTCTCTTGATCTTAGACGAATATTTAAAAAGTTTCACACGGAATAAGAAACTTAGTACAAAAAATAGGTTTTTAAATTTGTTAACGACACACTTTTGAAACTGTTTATAAAAGAATGAACCATTTTAAAGTTCTTCACACTAAAACGAATGAGTATCAAAATAAAAATGCAGTTAAAATACTTACAACAAATAAACAAGAAGAGGAAAAAATTTACCAGACCAGACAACAGTACTTTAAAAAAGGTTTTGTTAAATGTCAGACAGTTAAGAATCTAATGGCTTTAACACAAAAACAAGAAACAAAAACTCAAAGAACGAATACTAAGAAGGTATTGTTATGTCAAAAGTTGAACAAAAAGCTTTATTTTGGTAAATACAATAATAAAAAATAAAAATAAACTACCTACCAAAAATAATAAAAACAGTGCAACAATACAAAGCAAATGTATCTTACTGTGTTAAATGTTAAAAGCAATAAAAAAGTGTAGATATAAACAAATACAAATCGTATGAGTACAAGAAATCATGTCAAAACTAGAAGGAACCTAAAAAATAGTAAAGAAGATTAAAGTTGAACCAAATAAAAAAATAAAAAAATAAAAAATTAAATTAAAAATATATGTACACTGTCAATCACTTTAATAAGGAATTTTATTTTTTCAATATTAAACGATCCATCCATCAAAAAATATTATTGTGTATGTTTTTCGTCATATTATTTCTATTTTTTCTCTATACCTAGTATGCAACAAGTAGCACAATGGTTTCAATTAAAATATGGCGCAACTTTTACTAAAAAAAAACATTGTACAATGTTGGCAACACATTTCACAGATTATTATAATTCTTTACGTTGTGCAATAAAAAATCAAAAGTCTTTTGATTGTTGCCAATATATTTTGCCACCATCGAATATCACATACACATTGGCGATATAATTGTACAATTAGAAACACTGAGCAATTATATTGCAAGTGTGTGGGCCGCTTAAGAAATCCGAAGAATATTACGGTCAATATAAAAGTTTTTCATCTTGCTCACAAATCCACTTTTTTGTAGCCTGTTTCAAATACCTTTTCCATAGTGCCATAGTAGGATATGGCGCCCCATACCATGGTCCCTCTCTCCCTTATGTCTGCATTTCAAAAATGTTTCGCCCTTTCTTAGATCGTCGATAGTTTTCGTTGGAACATAAAATTTTTGCAATTTGGATGCTTTGCGATTGTCATTGAGTGGTGGTTTCTTAAAAAGTTTTCGACAAACTTTAAATGTACAGGACTTTAATGATGATGTAAACAAATTTTCTTTAAAACGTAGAAAAACCCTTTCTGTTTTTCAGTAATTCCCCAATATCTGGTTTAGAATAAAAGTATATATGTATTCGTCCAAGGTTATTAAAGTTAAATTCCTTATTTAATTAATTTGCAGTGTAAAAGGTTTTAATAAAAACAATCTTACACAAAAAAACTTATGTTGTGGTTATTAACAAAATTATGTTGAGATAGTTTTTTACTTTTGTTTAAAATATTCAATTTGGGTTTATTACATATAACACGCTGACCAATTTTATACCTGTTTGACCACAAACAGACATAAACATCTGAAATGTTTGCAAAAGAAGAAGATCTTTAAAATATATCTGATTAAATTCATGTTGACATAAACATAAGCTCGTAAAACTACAAGCAATGTTACCTTATTGTTTAATTGTCTTATTCCATCAAGAAAATAATCCGTAAGATGAACTGTATTTTTTACGCAATATTTTATCATCGTCATTATCTGTCATCTTTATCGAATTTTTATTATAATAATTTTTTTGTTTTGTTTTTATAAATTAAAAAACCGTTTTTATTTTTATGTGCACAACATTTTGTTTACAATAACAACGACAGATAAAGTATCTTTACGTACATATCTGAGTGTGTTAATTATATTAAGAAGATATATTTGTAAACAATTATTTTGTTTATTTCCAGTTTTAATGTAACAATAATTTACCGGTAGAGTTTTTTTTATCGGTATTTCCGTCCCAGACGTTCCAGGAAAATTAAAGTTTTTTTTTTTTTTTTTTTTAATAAATGAATTAAAGTAAAATTTAAGAAAAATATGAGGAAATAACTTTATTTCACTTACGTTCATACTTATATATTAACAAAATTTCATACATTTGTGGCGAAAGAAGTGCGTTCCAGAAATCAGCGACGAAAATTAGGAACGTAACGGCGCCGATCAGCAAAGCAAATCCAGCATAAAGGGGACGTAGCGAAAACAGCATCGGAAACAACGAAATATCTATGTAATTTAATTGTGTTTTGAGTTGTTCTGTAGTTAAAACATTTAACTCGAATGTCGTACGGCATTTATAAAATAATTTTTATTTTCCAAATTTCAAGAAAATTTATTTTATACAGTTTGTAAATTAATGCCAAGAAGGATTTTTTTGTTTGAAGAAGGAAGAATAATTTATTTTGTCAAAAATAATGGAATTTTGTTCAATGTTCGACATCCAAAATAACATGACAGTAAAGGAAACAATTGCTTGTGGTTATTTTTTAATTGGTTCTCTATTCCATCTACATAGAAATTTACATAAAAAAACAGAAAAATTTACTTTGGACTTTAAAAAGAATCCTTAAGAAAATGTATTAAAAAAACAGAAGTAAGGAAGAACATGTAATCAATTAAAATAGATAATCATTTACAACAAATTTCGATTCACCAAGTGGACTAACATTTGGTTTAAAGATTGATGTTTGACCATTGTGTGCCAGGCGTCGTCAATGACGGTTAGTGTGGTTACTATCTCAACATGTTAGGGCAACCTGTCCGTAAAAACCTGGGTTCGATTCCCAGGTCAGGCAAGAAAGAAAAATAATCATTAATTTTCTATTAATTTCATGTTGTAAAATTCATTTCTTCATAAAAAGAATTAAATGAAAATTAAGTTTGATGAAATTCAGCCTGAATAAAAATATGGAAATTTGAATTAAAAAATATGAAGATTTCAATAAAATAACCACATTCTAATAATTAATCTTAAAATTATATCAAAAACAATTTAAAAGTACATTGTAAATAGGAAGTGCAGTTAACTCGAAATATTTAACTATTAAAAAGTTGTGGTTGAAGTTATCCAATGTACACCTCTCCAGACCATAAATTTGAAATATTAGCGATTTTGTGTCAACATTTAATACAGATTTTCAAATTCTTCTGGTTAGGCTTATTAACAAATTTGGCTCCAGTTGGTAGAGATCTATGTATGTACCATCAGTCAATTTAATAACGCAGATAAGCTTCAGTTATTGCTACGCTTACAAAAACTATAATTTGTAAAAAATGATGCAAAAGCAAGAAAAAAGGGTTCCATATTAACTTATCAAAATCAACGGAAAGTTATTTTTTCTTCGTATAGAGGCTGGTTTTGAATAGTCGATCCACCTTTAAATACCTAAAAGAGAAACGAAATCATGAAACTTGACTTTCGATTAAGTCAAAACATAAAATGTGCAAACACCTCTATTACATTTATGATAAATGATCTTCATCTGCTAATTTTACGACCCAGGATAAGTTCAATAGATTATCTTCTGTTTCTCTTATTGAAACAAATGTTTACCAAAGTTTTGAACCTGAAAAATGCGGTATTAATCTCTTGCATCTTTCTCGATAATAACTACATAATTTTCCACAAAAGCCATTATCATCGACAAAGAATTGTATGGAAACTTGATTATTAAGCACAGCTTAAACAAAACTAGACAAAAAAACATTATACAGATGAACTTCGCTATAATGAATCTCTATGGGACCAGAAAATTAAATTATATTTTAAATTTTGTTCTCTACACAGAGTTGTTAGTATGTGTAAAAGTAACGCGACCAACCATATGTCATCTTTTAACACGCTGCCATGTTTAATATTTGTGTGCTCTTTCTGTCATCTTTGCCATAATCAGTCATCTTTTGACATCTTAATACTAAATAAAAAAAATTAAGGTGGTCTAACGGCGAATTTAATTCGCCTAGAAAAAAAATGTTAACAATATTTTTAGTAAGACTTTTATGCACTTAAAAAAAAAAGCAAAACATAATGAGCTGGTAAGTCAGTGAATGTAAACTCTTTTTTTTTACAAGTTTCCCAACAGACCAAAACAGACAAAAATGTAAGTGAGTTGTAGAACAAGCTTATCATAAGAGATTTCCTACAACAAATATGATTGCAAATGACTTATTCTCGCTATGGTTTTGTAAGTGTGTTTGAGAATGCTGTCCCGTTATTTGACGCGTGCCTTAATTTTGTATTATTAGTTAAAGTTTTCAGTTCTTGTGTTTGGTTCGAAGAGTGAAGTGTTTTAAACAGTGCACAATTGTAAAAAAAGTAATTAAATATTATATAAGTAAACAACTTTTTGTATATATGACATACAAATTTAAAAAGAATACTCGAAAAGAATACAGTTTAGAAAAGTATTTTTCTGTAAGCTTTTTCTAATATTAGACTTCTAAGCTTACAATGATATACAAATAATATTATCGTAAGGGACCAGTTTTCATTATTAAATAATTGTTTATAAGCCTTTTATAATGGTAATCACAACATTTTTCTAAGCTTAAGGCTTATGCAAGCTTAGTACAAGTTCTTTCTAAATCGATTTGGTTCGTATGTATGTGATTGTAAATTTTTCTGTAAAAATATAAAATAATTAATAAGATTTTGTTTTCGTGCGTAATTCGCAATTTTCATTCTTGATAAATACATTGAAATTTATTGCAGAATGTAAGAAAAGATAATCTCACCGTTTATTGTTGGTATTTTGTTTTAGCTTTGATATCGTTGTAAACAAAAATTTCGAGCAGTTCTAATTCTCATTCGCTCTACAGTTTTGTATGCATATCTAATTTTTTTAGCTTTTCTAAAGTTTTTAGGTAATGGTTTCCTGATGATCTGGTTTCAGCAATCAGTTAAATGCGCATACGAGCTATCTTATCCTCAAGCAATAAATTTCAGTGTATTTATCACGACGAAAGCACTAAAAACAAAATCTAATAAATTAAAAATTATGTATTAACAACAATTACTTTGATAATATGTAAAAAAATTATAAATTATTTCACTATTATTCTTAATGTCATCTTCTGTCTTTTTTTTCTGGAGACTTTCTTTCTGCGTTTAAGTCATATTTTTTTTTTGCAAAATTGTTTTCATTGTAAAATTGGAAGAACAAAAGCTGTGTTTTTTAAATCAACTCATAATAGGGAGAGCATCACGATAAAGAAGTTCACTATAGAGAAGTTCGACTGTAATTTTATATTTAAGAAGAAAATTGAGCTTTAATGCATTCTTAATCTTCTACGTAATAAATGCATTTTAAAAAACCAAATCAAAATTAAAAAAAAAAACATTTGATTCCGTACGGAAAGTGCGATCTGTTTTACACTTTGCTTAAGCAAATGACAGATTCATTAAACTTAACAAAAAGTTTCCTTAAGTTCAATATGGTGTGCCACATATAATTTACATGAATTCGCATAGTTGCTTAAGCCAACTTAAGCATATTATAGTTGGGCCTTTATTCTGGTTGTAATATTTGTTTTTTTTTTTTTTAATTTATATAGTATTATTTCCTTTTAATAATATGAAAATATTAGTCATAATAAAGATCTATAAGAGCATCACCACTATCTAAACAGCGCCAATACAAGTGTTATTGTTCACTCAACAATTGCAATATAACATACTACATGCTACATTCACACAGATATAAATTAGTGTTGAAAATTTCAAAATATAAACAAATTATTGAAATGAGTTTCTTTGCCTCTCAAAATACAATACAGCTAGATAGACAGACAGATAGTAAACATTCATAAATACGCGATAATATACAAGTCAAAGCCAGCTATTCATGAAACTTCATTATTGTGAATCATTCAATCATTCATATGCAATCTGTATGATTGTTTGTGTGGATGTATGTAAGTGGGGTTTGTACCCCCATTAGCTCAAATTTAGTTAAAAAAAAAACTTTGGTTAACTTAAATTTAATGTGTAGTGTTTGGCTGATGGTTTTTTTTAATGACTTGTTTTTTTTAAGTATATTTCATACGAGTATTCAACCATTTGTTCATTTCATTTCTTTAAAATTTATGTTAACGGTTATAGTGTTACGAAATGTTGCTTTTTTCATGTTATTACCATTTTTTTAGGTTTTGGGTTTTATTTTTCATTTCTTGTTGTATATTATATTTGGCTTAATTTTTTTTTAATTAAATTTAAAGTGCTACTTTGCGTCCCACTTTTGTTCGGCCTATTAGAGGTTAGGGGTTCTTAAACTGTTTTTAGTAATGCATTAATTAGTATAACAGCCGTACTTTAACAAACGCGAAAGGCGGAACGTTTTCTTCCTGTTAGCCTTTACCATTATTTATTCACAATAACAGCCAACTAAATTATTTAACGCGCTGCTAAAATCACAATTCGTTTAAGTCGCGCTATTAAGGGATGCTTCATACAAATTGTATGGGCAAGACAATTTTTAGCAATAAGAAAACGTGTGCCGCTTTTGTTCAGGTACAGCTGTAAGCATAGGATTCATGTATAGGAACCCATAGGATTTAAATTTCCAAACAATTAGGCTCAATGTAGAACATTTTAAAACGAGAAGTATCTAAAAGGAGAACACGGTTCCTAAAAAATACAACTGAAAAATCCGTATTTAAGATTTGTTTTGATATCAAATAAGCCAAATCCTTCCAAAATTTATATCAGGAGACATTAATCATTATTTTATATGAATACAAGAAGTGGCAATAAACCTTTCCGTTAAAAAGACCCCTTTCAAACTCGGCAAGTTAGTTATTAGCCGAGTACAACAAAGTCTTTACAATTTTGTTTTCTTTACCCCGACCTTACCGCTGACGTCTACAAACCAAGAGTTGGGCAAGAGACTTGCGCAAGTAACTTGTGCAGTGTGAAAGGGATCTAACCAGGTAAACGGGTGGCTTTAAAAATTTTAAGTTCTAAAATCACGAAGATATGGACATGCAATTCCAGATCTTCGTTATTAAGGGCCTTATAAATACCCAATAAAAAACTTTTCTTGTTTTGTGAAGCAATAAAAGTAAATTTAAAAAAGTAAGTGCACATATTTGCGCTACGTAATAAGACATACAGAGATGCAGTACGGTAAGTGAACGAAATCTTAAAAAAAAATTTCAAAAAAAAAAACAGCATTTGAAGAGCCATGACATCCCCTTACAACGAAGCAGGCTTGTATTAAAGAATAACGGTAACAACAAAAAATTCAGTGTGTAAAGCTGATCGTTATGTTAAACAATTTTTTATGCGCTGAATAAAGCGCTTTCTGAGTCAAAAATGTATTGCTTCAAAATGGGGATTCGCCATATAAAATTAATGTCTTGCGTAAGCGATATGGTAAGCGAAACTTTTACGTTTCTCCCTTATTATTGGTTAATTTAAGCTTGACCAACTCAAATGTGTTATTAGCGCCAGTTTATGGCCCCTATTACGGTTTATAATTTTGCCAAATTGCGGTGAACAAAAACATAACAAAAATTACAACTGATCGCAACCAGTTGTATTTATAAACCGTAATAGGGGCCTATAATTGCCGAAATATTAGTTTAAACATATTATTTTGATTGTCAATTCATACATTTTTTATTTGTTGGCAAATTATCAACACTGTCGCACGCTCGCACCACTATTTAAGAACCTCTGATTTTGTAATTGCTGTAGACTACGATTACGCTTGCGACTACGTTAAATCACTATTAAAAGCCTTTAATTTTTTTGTGAATTGTACATTTTTTTTATATATAGTTTTCACTTGAATAGTTAATGTGTATTTAAATAATATGGTCTATCGAGTCTTTGGCCATATACGGAAGCAGTAAAAAAAAAGAGTTTAAAAACATTAAGGTTATTTATTAAAAAACAAACTCTTTTTTTATGTGCGAGCTTGGTGCGTCGAATGGAGCACAGTGCTCTAATATTATTTGCTGTTATTACCATTATTATTAATAAAGGCACGTTTTATTTTCAAACAAATTAAATTAAATTAAAATAAAAACACAACTTTGATATAAAAAACATTTTATATTGGTCATTTGAAAGAAAGAAGAATAAGAAAAAAAAAACAATTGTTTTAAGCCAAGTTTAAAGTTGGTCAGGTTTAAGAAAAAATTCACATGAAACAAAAGTGAAAGAGTTTTGATTTCATTTGATAAATATGTACTATATATAGATTTAATTTTATTAACTGTTAAAAAAGCCGGAAAGGGAAGTAATTTAGAAGAAATATTTTATTCAGAACTTTGCCTCCAAATGATTTTTTGGGCATGGCAACACAAATGGTAATAAAAAATTTAATACATTTTGAATTATTAAGTTGTAAAACAGCAACAATTTATAATTAAAAAATTATAAGCATTCGTATGATACAAAAAGATTTGTTTAAAAAATAAGTTTTTAATAAATAAAATTAATACACAAGTAAATCATAAATAGTAGAATATTTATGCAGTTAGAAAGATAAAAAAAAACACAAAAATATAAAGTATTTCAACGAAATTTTTAGATCGTTAATAAAAAAATATAGCTAAAGATACAGATATCGCTCATTTGCTCCAAGACCGGCATAACTCAAAAAAATCCATTTCGAAATATCAAAGTTATTTACGGGAATACAAAATTTACTATTAAGATTTTTGTATGACGTGCTAAATTCCCAATTTTCCATATTTGATAAATACACCGAAATTTATTGTTGAGGGAAAGCTAGCCTCTATGCGCATTTCACTGGTTGCTTAGGCCAGATCATCAGGAAACCTTTTCTAAAGATTTTAGAAAAGCTAAAAATATTATACAAATAAAACCCTAAAGCGAATAAGAATTTTAAACACTCAAAGTCTTACTTGTAACAATATCAAAGCTTAAACAAAACACCAACAATAAACAGTGAGTTAATCTTTTCTTACATCAAATAAACGCATTTAAAGTTTTTGATTTGCTCTAACTACTTAAAAAAAAAGGAAGAAACATTCTCTTCAAACTGGGAAAGTATAAAAGATATAAAGATGAATTTTATACACAAAATAAAGAAAAACAAAGCAAACAATTCTGCATCTCTAACTCCAAAATTTCATTTTTTGAGTTATGCCGGTCTTGCAGCATAGGAGCGATATGTAAAAAACCAGAGTAGGTGTCGATATCTTCTATTACAACCACATGATCCGTTAAAATCTTTTGTTAAATTCGCCCTATTACTAGATTACACTTTGTTTGTCCGCTTTCTGGCTAACTATAAAAGTAAAAGCTACATTTTATTGTAAGTCATTTGAATTCATGGTTGAAAATGAGTGATGATGATGAGTTGTTATTTGATGTGATACTCTTGCTGGATGGAGAACGGTAAATGGTGGATAAGGGGTGAAGACTTGTAGTTGGTGAATGAATGAAGGGTAGAGGGACTGTGTATGAAAGGTGTAACGAAGAGTCGAGGAACAGAGGATAAGAATGAGTGAAGTATGTTGGTTGATGGGTGAAGACTTGGATTTGGTGTAGTAATGAAGAGGCAAGAGCCGAAAATGTGTAAGAAAGTCACTTTCACAAAGGGTGCTTTTCTCATGCGGAAATGCTTTTGGGGCACGTAATGGTTGTGGTTTGAACCTAAAATCGCGGGAGTTCCTCTACTGCAAGAGAGATTTCAACTTGTGGAATGTTTGAATTGGGTGGGCAGATCATCCCTAGTTGCTGCTGGATACTCCCAAAGAACCCAAAATCTAGGGAGTTCCTGAACTGCAAGATAAATTTCAACTTGTGGAAGGTTTGCATTGGGAGGATAGATCAGCCATAGGTGCTGCTTTAGATGCTGCTGTCTATTCATTAAGCAGAGGAGATTAGATAGCATCAAGGGGCGAGCTATAATTCTGCTGACGTATATACTCAAATTGCTACCTGTGTGTGCTGGTTGCTACACACAGGGGCGATTGGTAGAAAGCCTACGCGGCAGGTGTGAATATCTTATTCACATCCAGACTTATATTGTCCTATTTTATGTCCTACCTTTAGTCGACCGTGAACTTTGTGTGACTTGTTATTTTAAGGCACAGACAATTTTACTGGTTTTGATTGTACCCATATTTAAAGTCAAAGACCCAGCTCACACTTGGAGGATGACAAAGATACAATACATTTACCCATTAGAGCGAAACAAGCAAATAACATTTCAAATTCAGAATCTTATTATAATTTTATATATTTTACGCAACATCATATTATGTGAAAGAATAATTTGTTTTGTAATCTTTACTTTGTGTTTTAATTTATAAAATTTAAAAGGATGCACACTCAGAATTAGAATATTTTTGAGATTTATATTCAAATTTAAATATATCTAAAAAAAAATAGTGTTTTCTTTTTTACATAAAAATGCGACATTTTATTTAAAAAAATATGAAATTGTGGCTTGTTTTATTCTAAAAAAGTCACCCGTACTAATGGCATTAGGCTTTGCACTTTACGACCCGTATGATTTCAGTGTTGATAATTCCCTGTAAAAAGGTGACTTCTATTTATATATAGGGCTACCAGACGATTTGGGGAAAAATCGCCTCTAATCAGGACATTAAAAATTTGTATTAATCTATTATTTTATAGTAAAAAACATAAGAAAGAAATACATTGTTAATGGTAGATTGTCAGTGATATAAAATTTAAGTGGATTCCTTGTTATAAAATTGTTATTAAAAAAAAGTCGTCAAATAAAAAAAATCTTAAAAACTTGGTGCCAATAAATAGGCAGTGTGGCAAAGGTACCCTTCAAATAAATTGGACTAGCTGATCCATTTTGATCAAATGGACTACTCCCTGGACTGGTCCAATGTAATGCAAGCATTGACCATGCCATTTTAAAAAGAGTTTGCAGTGAAACGACAAGTCTTCGTAATGTTAAATAGACCCTGATTTTTCCATACATTGGGGTTACTTTTGGACTAGTCCTAGTCCCCTAGTTTTTGTTTACATCTATATATATACAAATAAGTTGCATTGTGTTAGTAATTGATGTTCTCTGAAACCGATTTTGTATCTGTAAAGTAAACGTGGAAGGTGACGTCAATACCAAGGTTTTTATGGATCAACGGTCTTCTAATGTATTGGTTCATGAGTTATAGCCATTTTATTTTAACACTGCATTCATTCCGAAACATTTGTTTATATTCCCATACAAATATCAACAAAATGCCCTCCATTTTGAACTCCTCCGAAACGGCTTGACCGATTTTTATGAAATTTTGTATGTGTATTTGTTAGGTATGAGAACAGGTCGTAGAGTATATTTTATATCGTTAGAGGGCGCAAAATATTGCAATACGGGTAAAAGCTCCCACTCCCCAATCTTCTGAGGCCCCTATTACGGTTTACAACTCAACTCAGTTGAGCTGTAATTTCTTAATTTTTGTATTATGGTTTACAACTTTGCCAAATTGCGGTGAGCAAAAACATAACAAAAATTACAACTGATCACAACCAGAAGTCTTTATTGAGCATTTCCATTTTATTTCACCGGTAAATTTCTCGATCGTGTCCGATTTCAATAAAATTTGGTGAGTGTGTAAAGTAGTATATGTGTGTAAGAAAAATGATTTTTTTTTTTTTTTTTTTGAAAACTGTGGCAACACTATACCTTTGAATAACTGAAAATTTTGGGTTAGCGACCTCACTCTAAAGTTCATAACTTTTGTTGTGTAAAAGATATTAAAAAAATTCTTTTTGCATAAGAATGGTATAAAAATAGGGTTTTAGAAATTAAAAAAAAAAATAAAAAAAAAAACTTTTTTATAAAAAAAAAAAATAAAAAAAAATTTAAAATTAGATTTTTGAAATGATTACCCCCAACCAGTTGTATTTATTACAACTCAACTGAGTTGAGTTGTAAACCGTAATAGGGGCCTATAATTGCCGAAATATTAGTTTAAACATATTATTTTGATTGTCAATTCATACATTTTTTATTTGTTGGCAAATTATCAACACTGTCGCACGCTCGCACCACTATTTAAGAACCTCTGATTTTGTAATTGCTGTAGACTACGATTACGCTTGCGACTACGTTAAATCACTATTAAAAGCCTTTAATTTTTTTGTGAATTGTACATTTTTTTTTTATATAGTTTTCACTTGAATAGTTAATGTGTATTTAAATAATATGGTCTGTCGAGTCTTTGGCCATATACGGAAGCAGTAAAAAAAAGAGTTTAAAAACATTAAGGTTATTTATTAAAAAACAAACTCTTTTTTTATGTGCGAGCTTGGTGCGTCGAATGGAGCACAGTGCTCTAATATTATTTGCTGTTATTACCATTATTATTAATAAAGGCACGTTTTATTTTCAAACAAATTAAATTAAATTAAAATAAAAACACAACTTTGATATAAAAAACATTTTATATTGGTCATTTGAAAGAAAGAAGAATAAGAAAAAAAAACAATTGTTTTAAGCCAAGTTTAAAGTTGGTCAGGTTTAAGAAAAAATTCACATGAAACAAAAGTGAAAGAGTTTTGATTTCATTTGATAAATATGTACTATATATAGATTTAATTTTATTAACTGTTAAAAAAGCCGGAAAGGGAAGTAATTTAGAAGAAATATTTTATTCAGAACTTTGACTCCAAATGATTTTTTGGGCATGGCAACACAAATGGTAATAAAAAATTTAATACATTTTGAATTATTAAGTTGTAAAACAGCAACAATTTATAATTAAAAAATTATAAGCATTCGTATGATACAAAAAGATTTGTTTAAAAAATAAGTTTTTAATAAATAAAATTAATACACAAGTAAATCATAAATAGTAGAATATTTATGCAGTTAGAAAGATAAAAAAAACACAAAAATATAAAGTATTTCAACGAAATTTTTAGATCGTTAATAAAAAAATATAGCTAAAGATACAGATATCGCTCATTTGCTCCAAGACCGGCATAACTCAAAAAAATCCATTTCGAAATATCAAAGTTATTTACGGGAATACAAAATTTACTATTAAGATTTTTGTATGACGTGCTAAATTCCCAATTTTCCATATTTGATAAATACACCGAAATTTATTGTTGAGGGAAAGCTAGCCTCTATGCGCATTTCACTGGTTGCTTAGGCCAGATCATCAGGAAACCTTTTCCAAAGATTTTAGAAAAGCTAAAAATATTATACAAATAAAACCCTAAAGCGAATAAGAATTTTAAACACTCAAAGTCTTACTTGTAACAATATCAAAGCTTAAACAAAACACCAACAATAAACAGTGAGTTAATCTTTTCTTACATCAAATAAACGCATTTAAAGTTTTTGATTTGCTCTAACTACTTAAAAAAAAAAAGAAGAAACATTCTCTTCAAACTGGGAAAGTATAAAAGATATAAAGATGAATTTTATACACAAAATAAAGAAAAACAAAGCAAACAATTCTGCATCTCTAACTCCAAAATTTCATTTTTTGAGTTATGCCGGTCTTGCAGCATAGGAGCGATATGTAAAAAACCAGAGTAGGTGTCGATATCTTCTATTACAACCACATGATCCGTTAAAATCTTTTGTTAAATTCGCCCTATTACTAGATTACACTTTGTTTGTCCGCTTTCTGGCTAACTATAAAAGTAAAAGCTACATTTTATTGTAAGTCATTTGAATTCATGGTTGAAAATGAGTGATGATGATGAGTTGTTATTTGATGTGATACTCTTGCTGGATGGAGAACGGTAAATGGTGGATAAGGGGTGAAGACTTGTAGTTGGTGAATGAATGAAGGGTAGAGGGACTGTGTATGAAAGGTGTAACGAAGAGTCGAGGAACAGAGGATAAGAATGAGTGAAGTATGTTGGTTGATGGGTGAAGACTTGGATTTGGTGTAGTAATGAAGAGGCAAGAGCCGAAAATGTGTAAGAAAGTCACTTTCACAAAGGGTGCTTTTCTCATGCGGAAATGCTTTTGGGGCACGTAATGGTTGTGGTTTGAACCTAAAATCGCGGGAGTTCCTCTACTGCAAGAGAGATTTCAACTTGTGGAATGTTTGAATTGGGTGGGCAGATCATCCCTAGTTGCTGCTGGATACTCCTAAAGAACCCAAAATCTAGGGAGTTCCTGAACTGCAAGATAAATTTCAACTTGTGGAAGGTTTGCATTGGGAGGATAGATCAGCCATAGGTGCTGCTTTAGATGCTGCTGTCTATTCATTAAGCAGAGGAGATTAGATAGCATCAAGGGGCGAGCTATAATTCTGCTGACGTATATACTCAAATTGCTACCTGTGTGTGCTGGTTGCTACACACAGGGGCGATTGGTAGAAAGCCTACGCGGCAGGTGTGAATATCTTATTCACATCCAGACTTATATTGTCCTATTTTATGTCCTACCTTTAGTCGACCGTGAACTTTGTGTGACTTGTTATTTTAAGGCACAGACAATTTTACTGGTTTTGATTGTACCCATATTTAAAGTCAAAGACCCAGCTCACACTTGGAGGATGACAAAGATACAATACATTTACCCATTAGAGCGAAACAAGCAAATAACATTTCAAATTCAGAATCTTATTATAATTTTATATATTTTACGCAACATCATATTATGTGAAAGAATAATTTGTTTTGTAATCTTTACTTTGTGTTTTAATTTATAAAATTTAAAAGGATGCACACTCAGAATTAGAATATTTTTGAGATTTATATTCAAATTTAAATATATCTAAAAAAAAATAGTGTTTTCTTTTTTACATAAAAATGCGACATTTTATTTAAAAAAATATGAAATTGTGGCTTGTTTTATTCTAAAAAAGTCACCCGTACTAATGGCATTAGGCTTTGCACTTTACGACCCGTATGATTTCAGTGTTGATAATTCCCTGTAAAAAGGTGACTTCTATTTATATATAGGGCTACCAGACGATTTGGGGAAAAATCGCCTCTAATCAGGACATTAAAAATTTGTATTAATCTATTATTTTATAGTAAAAAACATAAGAAAGAAATACATTGTTAATGGTAGATTGTCAGTGATATAAAATTTAAGTGGATTCCTTGTTATAAAATTGTTATTAAAAAAAAGTCGTCAAATAAAAAAAATCTTAAAAACTTGGTGCCAATAAATAGGCAGTGTGGCAAAGGTACCCTTCAAATAAATTGGACTAGCTGATCCATTTTGATCAAATGGACTACTCCCTGGACTGGTCCAATGTAATGCAAGCATTGACCATGCCATTTTAAAAAGAGTTTGCAGTGAAACGACAAGTCTTCGTAATGTTAAATAGACCCTGATTTTTCCATACATTGGGGTTACTTTTGGACTAGTCCTAGTCCCCTAGTTTTTGTTTACATCTATATATATACAAATAAGTTGCATTGTGTTAGTAATTGATGTTCTCTGAAACCGATTTTGTATCTGTAAAGTAAACGTGGAAGGTGACGTCAATACCAAGGTTTTTATGGATCAACGGTCTTCTAATGTATTGGTTCATGAGTTATAGCCATTTTATTTTAACACTGCATTCATTCCGAAACATTTGTTTATATTCCCATACAAATATCAACAAAATGCCCTCCATTTTGAACTCCTCCGAAACGGCTTGACCGATTTTTATGAAATTTTGTATGTGTATTTGTTAGGTATGAGAACAGGTCGTAGAGTATATTTTATATCGTTAGAGGGCGCAAAATATTGCAATACGGGTAAAAGCTCCCACTCCCCAATCTTCTGAGGCCCCTATTACGGTTTACAACTCAACTCAGTTGAGCTGTAATTTCTTAATTTTTGTATTATGGTTTACAACTTTGCCAAATTGCGGTGAGCAAAAACATAACAAAAATTACAACTGATCACAACCAGAAGTCTTTATTGAGCATTTCCATTTTATTTCACCGGTAAATTTCTCGATCGTGTCCGATTTCAATAAAATTTGGTGAGTGTGTAAAGTAGTATATGTGTGTAAGAAAAATGATTTTTTTTTTTTTTTTTTTGAAAACTGTGGCAACACTATACCTTTGAATAACTGAAAATTTTGGGTTAGCGACCTCACTCTAAAGTTCATAACTTTTGTTGTGTAAAAGATATTAAAAAAATTCTTTTTGCATAAGAATGGTATAAAAATAGGGTTTTAGAAATTAAAAAAAAAAATAAAAAAAAAACTTTTTTATAAAAAAAAAAAATAAAAAAAATTTAAAATTAGATTTTTGAAATGATTACCCCCTTTAATTTTTTTTATTTTTTTTATGCAAATAGCCACATATGTTCTCTAACCACCCTGAAAATTTCAGAGTGGTAGCACTTAAACTTTTCAAGATATCAAAAAAAAAGTAGAGATATGTAATCAAGAAAATGTTATTTTACTGGTTGCTACAGGCTATTGCTTGATTTTGTTAACACTGCATGTATTTATTGTAAATTGTACTCGTTGATGCATAAGCCGTTACCGTTATAGCAAAAACAAAATAAATAAAAATAGTTTTTTTCTTCTCTTATGACTTTTTATTAATGAGTAGCTTTTAATTGTGTATGGATTTTTGACAAGTCAACATCGTAGTTCTTCAAATTTTTATTCTCTGCTCATAATTTAATAAGACATTTGATTTAACAAACAAGTTTTTAATTTCGAAAACTTAAAATGCCTTTTGGAAAAGTTTGCTGTAATCCCTTTCAAAAAGACCAGCATAAAAAGCAAAAGGCAGGTGTTCGTAAAGTTTCGCAAAGTCTTAGGAAGCGTTTTCCAAAATTTTGAAAGGTCTATACATTTGTAGTTTATGTAGGAGAACTTTAATAGAACAAGCAAAGTCAGTAACCGTGCAAAAGAAAAATGCGATAAATTGCGATGATTCTGCAATGAACAAAGTTGCTAGTGATGATGATAATTTCTCTGAAAATGATAGTGAAGGTTTCTCTAAAGAAATAATGGAAGATGCAAACAGGGACATAGCTTTTTTTTATTTAAATAAGTGCTTAGAAGCGCTAAATCAATCTCCAATCGAGTTTAAAACCAAATTTTCTAAATATAAAAAGGAAGAAATTTTAAATAATTTAAATGCCATCTTTAGGGAAAATCTTTTTAATTTAGAAAATACATCCAATGATGGAGCAGAAATTTTAAATCATTTAAAAGAAATTTACAATACTTTTGAAGGTGAAAAAAATAGACAAATTCAAGTACTAACAATCTTGCCACATTCTTGGAGTGCTTGGAAAATAGAAAAAACCTTTTCTACTACAAACTTTATGGCTCGTAAAGCCAAAAAACTAATTGAAAACAACAATTATATTTTTTCCCCACCTACAAAAAAAAAATTTACAACTTTAAGGCCCGTTTTCACAACTTACCGATAGCTAAAGGTAGGATTTTATCAGCCGTATAAAAACTGTTCCATTATTACAACTTTACTTTAACCTACCAGGTAGGATGAAATTTATCTACTGTATCGCTCACTTAAGGTTAAAGTATAATTTTAATATTGGAACACTTTTTTTTAGGTCGGTTGAAGTCTACTTTTAGCTATCGCAAGTTGTGAAAACGGGCCTAAACCCTTTTTTTAAATTATAACTTGTTCATTGTTTTTTTTTGTTTTTATTTATTTTTTTTTTTTGTTTATTCGTTATTTTTATTCCTTAAATTATTTATTTTGGTTTTATTTTTTTTTTTTGTTTTGTATAAAATTTTGTATTTTTTTTAAATTAATAATTAATCTTTTCTTTATTTTTTCTCTCTTTAAAGAAATTGTTTTTGTTTTTTTTACATCTATTGAATTTTTTATTTTTTGTTTTGTTGTGCAGGAATTGAATAAAAAAAATAGTTCAATTGTTAGTATGTATATTGTAGTAACTACATAGCTCTACATATCTCGAAAAGTTTAAGTGCTACCACTCTGAAATTTTCAGGGTGGTTAGAGAACATATGTGGCTATTTGCGTAAAAAAAATAAAAAAAATTAAAGGGGGTAATCATTTCAAAAATCTAATTTTAAATTTTTTTTTATTTTTTTTTTATAAAAAAGTTTTTTTTTTAATTTTTTTTTTTAATTTCTAAAACCCTATTTTTATACCATTCTTATGCAAAAAGAATTTTTTTAATATCTTTTACACAACAAAAGTTATGAACTTTAGAGTGAGGTCGCTAACCCAAAATTTTCAGTTATTCAAAGGTATAGTGTTGCCACAGTTTTCAAAAAAAAAAAAAAAAAAAAATCATTTTTCTTACACACATATACTACTTTACACACTCACCAAATTTTATTGAAATCGGACACGATCGAGAAATTTACCGGTGAAATAAAATGGAAATGCTCTATTACAACTCAACTGAGGTGAGTTGTAAACCGTAATAGGGGCCTAAACTAATCAACCGGTTTTCTTAAAATTTGGCATGCAGACAATGTAACATCTGAAAGAGAATAGTGAATAGGGTGTGAAATAGGGTAAGAGGGCTAAGAGCTCCCCCTCCCTCTATCTTCTTAACTAATCAACCGGTTTTCTTAAAATTTGGCATGAATACACTGTAACATCGGAAAGAGGACAAGGCATTGAATAGTGCAAGAGGGGTAAAAGCTCCGCCTCCCTATATCCTCTTAACTAATCAATTAATTTTCTTGACATTGGGCAAACAAATAGTGTAACATCTGGAAAGAACTATAGCCTATAATTTTTTCTTAAAATTTGGCTAGCAGACACTGTTACATCTGAAAGAAATAAGTTATGTGGCAAAACAACGTTTGCCGGGCCAGCTAGTATTTTATGAAAAACAAACAAAAGAAATTTTAATTTCATCATTCATTTTGTTCTTTGATTTATTTATTTATATATCAATTAATAAACAAATTTTGGTTTATGTACATTTTTTTTATATTTAGAAGAACAAAATTTTTGTCAGCTGTTTAAGACGATGTTAAGCTGGGCGATCAAATTTTTTTCTCGTCAAATAAGGAATTGCATTATGTATTAGAAAGTTGGCAAGACATTTTATAAATGCACCTTTTAACAAGGTGATATTTTTAAGTAAGTTGGTAATGGTAAACGTTGTAAAATTTGTCTAAAGTTTAACTCTTTTTATTTCAATTGTGAATATTTATATCTAAAAGAACACCCTTTTAACCTCACGAATTTCTAATTTACCCTTTTTGACATCCACAAAGAAAGTTAGTAAATCTTACAAAAATTTATCCAATGGTTTATCATTTTCACCTGAACTTTTTTATTACAACTAAATAAAAACTACAATTTTATTCTAATTTTAAAAATTTAAACTTTACGTGTTAGTTAAACAGAAAACCCCATTAATTTAGTGAGAAAAATAACCTTTGTCTAAAACATTTAAAAGATGACCACGTTTCATAGAACAGGGATGGAAAATGACGTTTTCATTTCGTGCCAACTTAAAAAAAAAATCTTTTTAGGCGATGATTTTGTAACATATTTTCTAAAAACAAAGATTCAAACATATTGTACAATACATAAAATTTTTGATATTTGTGATCTATATAGCAAAAAGTACAGCTGTACCATGCTTTCCATACCTGCCATAGAGACAAACGGAAAGAGTGACTCGCAAACGCTAACTAATTATCACTCATTTTAATAAAACAAATAGAAAGAATATAAGACAGAATATGTGGTGCCCTGAAGTCATGAGTGTGCTTTAATGCAAATACATAGACTAGACTAACGGTAAGTAAAGTAAAAGACATAAATTTATATTTCTGAGATACAAGAAAATACCAAAAAATATGTAGGTAAAATGAAAGATTAGTTTCAATTTGTTTAAAACAAGTATAACAGAAACTAATATAAATAACAAAATCGAAATTTCTTTTAAAATTGTGCAAGGATAACGGGTGTTTAGTTACAAAGTCGCATGATTTAGGGTTTTTGAAGAAAAAATTTAAAAAAACATTAAGTCTAAGGGAAGACAGAATCCCCTTTTTTTAGGTATGTGCTTTAAAACGCATCTAGTGAAAGTTATGGATAAGGCAGAACGACCTGCTTAGGAGAATTTTGACAAATTATCTCTTTAGTCCAAACATTATCACACAGACCTGACATTTTAAAGATTGTTCTCTCTGCTATTTATGTTTAACCCACAGCCCACCTCCACCGGCACTTTCAAATAACATTTACTAATAGCCAGCTCAGAAGCCTAAGGCGATGGGGACTACAGATTACCGTACGATCAGATTGGACTTACGTTAGTCACGATTTAATTGTGATCTGCCAATTTTAAGAGTAACTTAAGCTTTATATTTAAGTTTAAACCACCCCCTCCCCCACGTGATCCTTAAATAATCTTCACTAATAACCAGCTCATAACCCTTTTGCGTTGAGGACTAGAGATTACCGAGCAATTAGAATGGACTTACGTAAGCCACGATTTAATTGTGAGCTGACATTTTTAGCTTTGCTCTTCACACCAGAAGTGTAGCACTGAAAACCGATTTCAGAGGATTAACAAATTTCGATTGAAATTTGACTCTTTACATCGGGCTTAGATCTTAGTTTGGATGGTTGGTTAACGTGGTAACACGCACAGAGCTAGGTCTGCTGCAAGTAGAGTCGACAGTGACTCCGTTTTGACACCACACAACTCGTCAAGAATTGTAATCCCCGATCAAACTTGACCCAGGGCAAATACTTAGGTGGCTAGAACCAGCCCGTTGCGGTGAGATATTTCAGCAAGTTGCTGAGTTTCACCCGCGATGTCTCCGAGAGTCCTTGTAGAAGGTGTAGAAGGTAATTTCCAAATAATCTATGTCGTGTTGAATTAAAAGCTGGGCAATCACATAGAAGATGAAATACTGTCTCCTCAGTTCCAGGTTCCCTGCAGCTGCGGCAGCATTCATTAAAAGTGAGACCGAGTCTCACAGCGTGCTTACCGATCGTCCAGTGACCAGTAAGCACGTACAGTGCCAGTCAAAAAAATAGCACCAATAGCCTGTTCTATGTTCATTCTAGTGAAAACAAATATATTGTGCCAATTATTTTAAATAAAGTATGCAATACTATTGTAATATGTATATTCTCTCTGATCGTCTTTATTTTTTCCAAAAAATGTTAAAGGTTCCTTTCCAACGATCGAAATTATAAAAAAAACTCTTCATCAGTGCAGTCATTAAAATAGCACCGAACAAAAAGTTCTTTAAAAATTTAAATAGTGATTTAATAGTTGAAATAAAAGGATCAAATGCTAAAGGTAAAAAATAAATAAAATAATTCATCGCATATTACATTATTGATTTTCATAGAAATGGGACGTGGAAAGAATTGTACACCTAAAAAACGTGCTTATATAAAAAAAAATGGTTTCTGAGCATGAATCATATTCTGAAATAAGAAACTTGATCGCAAGAAAGTTTTGCCACCATTAATGGTTAAGAGTTTGGTCAGACAATGCAAGAATACCCCGTTTATGCCAGCAACAGAGCTGAAAAAGGAGCCAAGTGTGACCGCAAGTGTTGAAACTATTCGTCGGAGGTTGCGAGACAACAACTTGAATGCACGTAGTCCCCGAAAAGTGCCCCTGCTCTCACGTAAGCATGTTGCAAAACGTTTGGAGTTTGCTAGAACTCATTTGGAATGACCAACTGAAAAGTGGAGCAATGTTATTTGGACAGATGAAGGTTGTTTTATTTGGAGGCAAATGAATGCGTTCTTACGTCAGAAGATCCCCTAACGCTGAAATCAATCCAAAATTCACAACCAAAACCGTTAAACATGGTGGTTCAAGCATTATGGTATGGGGGTGCTTTTCCTACTATGTAGTAGGACCCATATATTGAATCAGAACAATCATGGATAAGACACTATACGTTAATATCCTCCAGGAAGTTTCTATGTTTCTAAGGAAATGCCACTTGGTTGGGTGTTTCAGTAAGACAATGACCCGAATCATACCAGCAAACTTGCCAAAAAGTGGTTTCAGGACAATAAAACAAACGTTATGGAATGGCCAGCTTAGTCCCCAGATCTAAATCTAATCGAGAACTTATGGACAGATATAAAGGAGGGAATATCCCAAACACAACCAACAAGTAACGAAGTCCTTTGGGTGGCAGTTCAGCAAATCTGGAACAGAATTTCAAAGGAGAGGTGCCAAAATCTAGTTAAATCGATGCAAAAACGTTATGCAAAGGTTATTGCCAATGATGGGCACGCAACAAAATAATTATTTCAATATGAGAAGACATCATAAAAAACAGAATTCAAAATTTTTAATTTATTTTTAGTTTAAGTAATTAATTTTAATAGAATAAGAGCTGTAGTGCTATTTTTTTTTTGACTGAGTGTTTTTTAAGTTGTTTTAAAAAATCGTATTAATAATAACAATTTTATATCAAATACAAAACCAAATCAATTGCTTGTTATTAAATATGGTTTGACAGTCCTGTAAGTTTCTTATGACAAGTATTCAATGAAATCAGTTTGACCTATTTACAAATATCTAACGAAGAACTTTTTTCTATATCTTGGTGCTATTTTTTTTTGACCGCAGCTGTATATAAGTCTTGACAAGTCTCTCCGATTCAAGTTGTGAAGTCGCTCAGAGCGACCTATGTCATATGTGGGCCACGTTACCTTGGTAGCCCTGAGATCTTAGTTTACTGGTAAAACATTTTTTTTATTAGTGGGCAATTTTCATTGCTGTCGATTATTGAAATTTTTTTATTTAAATAAAGCTTATTTATTTAATAAAAAAAACAATAATAACGTTTACACCTCATTTTTACCACATCCTTTTGCGATCATTTGTAACAGCAAAATCAAATTTGTTACAATTTTAAACAATTTATGATTTAGCAGTAACAAAAAAAAAAAATAAAAATAAAAAAAATTACCTAAAAAAAAGACAGGCAAAAGTGAAAGAAATGTCTAGACTAATAAGAGAGTTTGTTATAAGAGACTGGCACACAAAATATCTAAGAGGCAACAATAATTGACTTCAAAACTATAAAAGAGGATTGTAGTACCTTTACAACATACAAACATCCATCATACATACATAACACAATCTATAAGATGTTAATTAAATTAATGCATCATGACTTAAAGGTGTTAAACAACACACAACGACTCTCGCACACAAATCAAAAAAATGAAAGCGCTACAGCAAACTATTTAAATAACACTTTATTTTAATTAAATGTTTCTTTTCGTTTTTTTGCATTTTGATATTCATCAACTGATCATTAGATAGGCTTGGTTTTTTAGGTGTATTTAAAAAAAAAGAGAAATAAAAAAACTACACCAAAAATGTGTAAAGTAATTAATAATGTTAATAGTTTTTACATACTTGTTTGTTTGTTTGCTTGTTGCAGTTTATCAAAAATCAACTTAAAGAAATAAAACTTGTATAAAAATAAAAATTTACTTTCAATTTCTAACAGGAAATCAGATAAAGTGTTTTAAGAAGAAAAACAGACAAACTGATAGCCTTAAAGAGAAGTTGAATAAAATAAAAAAAACATAAGAAAACGAAAAAAAGCATAACATAGAGACAGCAGTAACGAATCACCAAGATTTCAATGAATAAGAAAATTGCATGCCATGTTAAAGGTAATGCGAGTGTTTTATTATACATATGCGACGGTGGTTAAAAAAGTCTATGGAATTCCACACGACTGATAGATTAAAATTCTAAATTTTCTTCCTTATGTTGTGGCATCGGTCTAAATCTCTCCCATGTTAGTGCTATGAAGCAAAACATGAATAATACGCTTGGGTAAGACATTGATATTATCTCTCAGTTTTAATGCCCGGAAGACCCAATGTTGCATGCTAAAACATAAACGCGGGACGGATCAAGATGCCTCTGTTTAAAATATGGGTGGTATGAAAATACAATGTGATAACCGATTAACAAAACATACATTAAAGGTGCCTCGGTTTTTTAAAACGTTGTAAGAGAAACTTCACTCAATTTGTTCGTATCCGACTGAAAATGGAGTACATACAAACTGTATTGTGTGGGCCGGTGCTTAGAAGTCTTTTTTGGGACTTCTCGACCTCGTACAGGAAATGGCGAAGATTCTCAATAGTGACAGCAAAATATCCAATTCTATTGACTCCCTAGAACACCGTCGCAACATGGGTTGTACTTCTCTGTTTAATCGTGACTACACTGAAAAATTTTTCTTCACAGTTCCAATGAAATTTACATTAAAATTCAACCTATGTAACCCTTCATTGGATTAATAAAATGGTTCATAAAATTTTGCATTAGTTTAATGACAAACGTTTATTTTATCCATTTTTTCAATGAGGATTCATAAAATCAATGAAAATTTTGTCACTGATTTTATTAATCCTTCATTAATCCAATGAAGGGTTACATAGGTTGAATTTTAATGTAAATTTCATTGGATCTGTGAAGAAAATTTTTTCAGTGTACAATGAGATGTGTTCTAATGAAATAAGCGATCTGGTGCCCGAAACTCATACGTTTGTTCGTAATTCGCGTTTTTCCTCAAGAGCCCATCCTTTTGTAGTCTATTGACCGGTGCAAGAAACAACGCATTACAGGAAAAAATCCTTCTTTGTTCGTATTTGGAATAACCTTCCTGCGGAAGTTTTCCCTCTGGCTTCCAGCAAGAATAAGTTGAAATAGAATGTTCACAAGCTCTACTCCCTCTATCCTTCTTCCTATAAACTATTTTCCTAGTTCCAACACAACGCAATGCATTGGTAGAGGTCATCCCTTTAGTGATGGTCCTAACATTAAAAAAAAAAATACAATTTAATAAAGTTGGGGAATCTCACTTTGACTGACTGATTTGAAATGCTTATTATTTTATTTTTAGAACATTACCATCGTACTCAATGTAAAAGAACGTGTAATAATTTTTAAATTTGATTATGCAAAAAAAAAAAAAAACATCATTATTTTAGTCCCTGTGTAAACATGAAAGGAAGCTTGAAAGAAGCTTAATTACTCGTTTTGGGAACCAGGCTTCAGTTGGTCATGAACCCCTCTTGTGGATCGACCTGTTCGCATTTGAAAAGCTGTGGTGGATGCTGTACGAGAAAATGTCCACACCGATCCATCTGAGTCTACTCGTTGACGTGCTACTCATGTGGGAATTTCCAGAACATTGCCCTGGCGGATTCCAAATATTAATCTGGGGATGTTTCCATATAAAATTTAATAAGTTGAATTATAGTAAGTTTAGTGACAGATTTCATTGGCATTGATAATAAGTATATATTCTTCTCAAAATACGATCAGGTAATTTACTATCAGAGTCTTAATCGTCAATATGTTTTTTTTTTAAATCGAATTAAAATTTTAATTTCCGTATTCTATATCTATTCAAGTGTGAAATCTGACTATCGGAGATATTGAAGTGTGTCGTGAGAACCGAACTGAAGGCCACCGGAGGGGTAACAGGTTGCGGATAGCAAATAAGTGCTGTAGCTCAAATAAGCAGTCCAGGACAATCAACAGTTGATTGAATACACTTTATGCTACACCGACAAGTCACTCTGCGTCTTTCTCGTAACGAGCGGCTTATATAAGAAATCCTGTGCCTTTTCAGCTACTGATGGTCTTGAGTTAACAACCAAAATCAAAACTGTCACTGAAACCAATGCGAAGCTTTTAAAAAACTGGACACGAACTGGACAGTATAGATTCGATTGATTTATCAACGGGGATTATCAAATGGGCCTTCAAGGATTCTGAAAATCGTTGGCCCTTTATTTTTGTCAGTTTCTATATTTTGCCCAATACTATGAAACGAAATAGTTATCAAAGGTTTTATTGAAATCAAGTCATTACAGGCTATCGATTAAAAATATATGGCTTAAACTTTCAAATCCACCCTCGTTTTTTTATTTATCTTTAGCAAAAAGCATTATTTTAAATGATCTGGTAATAAAGCTGCAAAAAACAGTATTGGTAAAAAACTTTTAATAAAAAAGAAAAACAGACAAAAAAGCACGTTTTTTTATTATAAAAAAATTAAATGTAAACAATTTTCTTTTCATGGAAAAGTTTTTTTTTTTTGTTTGTTCATTGCAAACAAAAATAAAAAAAAAACTACAGACTAAAATCAAGCAACATAAAACAGAGCATTTCCTAACAAAAACTCTGCCAACAAACAAAAAAAAAAAAACTAATAACTACAACTACAACAATAGCAACACCATAAAACACAAAGAAAGAACTTTCAACACTCCGTTACCAAACAAACAAACAGCACCCAACCAACAACGATTGTTGCAGATCTTACAAGCTATCTGCTAATAATGTTGCTTGCTGCTATGACGGTGATGGTGATGATGATGAAAGACAGCCAAGAACCAGCAACAGCAACCAAACTAAAACAACTAAGAAGATACTAACTAAAACTACAATAACTTAACACAACTACTTAAGTTTCTTCTATCTACCGCGTTAAGTTTGACTGGGTCTTCTTGATTGGATGGGTAGATGGATGTTAATAGAAGTAGATGCATGGTTGGTTGGTTGCTTGAATGGATTGATGGCGCAAACATATAACAATAAAATATACAATAACAACAATATTAACAATAACAACAAGAAGTAAACGACCCAATTATCTACTGACCCACTGCCGGTAAAATAAGTTGTAAGAAGCAAAAGTTGTTAAAGAATAGAAAACTAAGAGAATGAAAATGAATGAAGTTAATTCTACTTTTTGTTTTTGTAACTACATACATATAACCAACAACAGCAATAACAGATGATGGTTTCATAAACCTTCTAATTCTTTGAAAGAAGTCTGACTTTTAAGGCAATTTAAGTTAAATGGTTGAAACGAAGGCAGACATAGACGACAGACAACTTCAATAATGGCAAACACCACTTAAGAAATTATCTTTGTAAATTTTTTGTAAATAAAACAAAATAGATTTTTTAAGAAATATGTATATGTAGGTATGTACGTATATGTAAAAGTAAACAACCAAATTTTAAATACCCTACATTCTGTATTACGCTTTATTAATTGCATTTCTATTGAGGTTCTCAGATCTAAATGATAAATAAAAAATATTATGGTCTCATAGACTTATCTAGGACTTAAAATGATCAGATCGCGTCCTACCAGTATCTCATTGTTGCACTATGGTATTATTGGTGTGTCACTGAACGTTTAAACGCTGGTTTAGTTAAACTAAACTTGAATTTATATGTAGTTTTAACTCAACAGCTGTAAATCAGTGCCCCATATATTATATGCTGTTTAAAAAATTAAATGTGGCAGCACTAACTGAGTAAAAATTTCGCCTACAAAATAATGTGTTGAGTAATCAGAAAAACATAAGAGAACTACTTACAATTCTACTGAAAGAACCAATGAATTTTACAAGGGATGTCCTAAAATGAACGCATTAAAAAGTAAGTTTTTATTTTTTTTACCTGCATACATCCAGAAAAAAGTAGTTATAGAAGTTGTTATAGATGTAGTTATAGAAGAAAGCTACAAAATAATGAGTTAAAGAAGCTTTTCATTCATTTTGAAAAAGTAGGCGAAGTTTTTACTGGGAAGATAAATGTTGTCAAATTCGTATGGCTTGTATTGGTAGTTTAAACGCTCAATTTTAAGCGTTTAGAGATGGTTTATATGTTTACTGATTTATCGATTTTCTCGTTTAAGACCATTTTAAACCCAAAAAGACAGTTTGACTTTTTATTTATTTATCTAATTAAGTCTATGGATTTAAATTCTTACAGACCATAATTAAATAACAAACAATATTATTATTTTATGTATTTAAAAACAAGATAATACTACGTTTAATGACACTGACACTTAAAGAGTAAAATGGAAGTACTTCAGAAGGATTCCAAGTTGAGTTTCCTAAGCAGAACAATGAAAATTGTTTTTTGACAGATTCTATTTTTGCATTGATTTATTAGCCCTTGGAGAACTACAGGGGTATAAATTAGATGCATCCAGTACTCTTTAGGGATATAAGTAGGTGCAGCCAATACCAAAAAAGTTTTTCTTAGGATTGAAATCACTAAGACTTAAAATCACTAAAACAAAAAGAGTGACTTGTGACCCTTATGAATCCGTATTGTTTATTCCGACGGCTATTTGGATAACCAAGATACAAGATGATCAATGCGCTAGATTACGGTGACGGGTGTTCAAATCCCAGCTCAGCCAAGAAAAATTATCAATAAATTTTAATAAAAAATTCCAAGTTGCAAAATTCCTTCCCTCAGTAAAAACAATTTAATGAAAATTAAATTTGATGAACTCAAGCCTAATTAAAGAATATCAAAAAAAAAACAAGTGACGGGATAATTTTATTAAACCTGTGTTAGGTTGTGCGAGTACATAGTGGATTTAAACACAGTTGGGCACTAGACTGGTCACAATTTTTTTTTTTTTAATTTAATTGTTTGCGCTGCTTAAAATATGAGGTTTGGTGTAAGAAATCATGATCTAATTTTTCAGGTCAATCCGACGGTGCCCAACGGCGGGTGGGGCCCCAAATTCCCCATATTATAAAAAAAAAAATCTTTTCTATTAGATCTTTATAGTTATACTAGTTGAAAAGCCGAAAATCAAAAATATGGCTTCGTTACAATCTTCCGCAGAGAAAGAACTTCAAGTGTGCCAAATTTCAGCTTCCTATGTCATCAGAAGGCTTCAGAAAGTTGCGGAAAGAATAGGACACACATGCAAACATCCTGACATACTAAGAAATTATATATTGTATAGATAGATTAAAGTATTTGCTGTTTAATATTTTAGTATGATACGAACGAAAGATTTTTAACCTAATTCCTGAATCCAGTGGTGCTAGCCGTTTTTTTAGGTTAGCTTTGGTTTTCGAGATATGTTGCACAACATATGTTTGCGCAACTCAAAAACGCTTTAGCTTATTGAAAAACTAAAAAAAACCGAAATTCCGCAATAAAATTTACTTTAAGAAAGTTAAAAATTTTTTCTTTATGTTGGCTTTGGTTTTCGAGATATACTGTTATTTCGAAAATTAAGGAGGTTGCACAACATATATTCGCGTAACTCAAAAACGCTTAAGCTTAGTGAAAAACTAAAAAAGCCGCAATTCCGTAATAAAATTTACTTTAAGAAAGGTAAAACGTTTTTCTTATAAAATCTGAAAACAACTTTTGATTTTATGTGTTCACAAAAGACGAAAAACTTTAATTAATTTAAGAATTTTATTAAACCGCCATATTTGTATGAGAGCCCCACTAAAAAGTAAAGGTAAAGGGCAAGTATGTCTCGAGAAAATGTTAAGGACAAAAAACTAATTGAGGTCGGTCATACATTTTATTCCCCTAGGGCTGACTCCTTGGCAGTTATGGAGCGTTTTCTTCAATATATTTCTAGTCTGTAGTTAAAATTTTGAATGGAAGCCCCTTAATGAATGGAGATAGCAGGTAGGTATTTTAGAAATAAATGATGGAGAATTTCGTTTTTTTTAGTTATTTCAATAAACAACCCCGTTTTTGAGTTACGCGAATATATGCTGTGCAACCTCTTACATTTTTGAAATAACGGCATATCTTGAAAACAAGAGCTAACTTAAAAAATGGTTAGCACCACTGGATTCAGCGTGCCCCAATTAGGGTAAAATGCCGGTCCGTTTTTAAAATTTAATATTTTGCGGATATTTTTCAAAATATGGTAGCCGCCAGCATTCTCTTTAAAATGACATTAAAATCGTCTTCGTATGTCAAGTAGTTTCATTAAAATCGGAAGGGGTCGTGTCCCACTCTTGGTTTTGACATGGAATTAATGAGCCAACTATTACTTTAACTTGCAGTTTACAATATGTTTTTGACAGTTATAACTGATAGTTAATTATTTCTGAACTTGGTGAAATAGGCCGTAAGTTACAAAAACTTTAAACAATGTATTTATGTATATTTGAAATGTTTTATAAAATATCGACTTTATGTCGCATTCAATGTTTGTTTTGACAGTTTGATTTACTAAATATAATTAAAATTTTAAAATTAAGATTTTAAGATAATTAAAAAAAACATAAATTTGATTTTTATTGTCCAATACTGATTTTTATTTTCCAAACATTAATAGATTTTTTTTCCTTTAAAGCAAAGAACATCCATATTTGCAATTGTATGAATTACACAACACTCAACTCAGGGTTGTCAGCTTTTTTTGAGCTCCATCGCCAAACTGGATGTCAGAAATCGCCAAACGTCAATTTTGTTCTGTTTTTTTTTTTTTTTTTTTTTTTAATTAAATTTTGCATACAAAAAAAAGCTATCGCCAAATACAAAAAAGTAGCCGAAAGTAAATTTTGTTTAGTTTCTGTTATTTTTTCTTAAATTGAGTAGTAACTCGATTCTTGCACATACTTGATACTTGCGCACCTCGATTCTTGCAACATGAAATATTTTTCATTACGCATTCAGTACTTGCGGCATCCGAAAATTTTGAACTGGATACTTGCAACATTACTCTTGTACGTACTTTTCGCTTATAGTCACATCCTTTAGTTGCAACCATAACGTGGACTATATCGCTAATGTGACTATAAAGCTAATTCACATATGAGCCGTTTATTTTGAAAGTGGCATAAGTCATTTCGGTTTTTAAGTCGAGATATTTAAGGGTTTGCGTTTTAACACGTTTAAAAATATGGATGCTAACTTTCGAGAAGATTCACTTGTATTTGATACATCATGATAATGATATTTTTCTCAGTATTTATTATTATTATTATTTATTATTATTATTTATTATTATATTTATTATTAACTCGATTTTTTTTGAAAAAGTGACTAATGCCACTTTCAAAATAAACGGCTCATATTTGCCACTATGACGCATATAACCGAATTCGAATATAATCAAGTTATGTGAATAAAGGAAATTAAAAATGCAAATAAATTACACCGACATCAGTCTTATGGCTTTACAACAGAGTTGCATACTCTATAAAAAATAGTTAAAATAATAACAAGATATTTCATAACTGATACCAACGGCAAAACTAATTTTTTACGAGTAGAGAGTTGATGACAAAAATTAAATGATTTAATTCATTCTTTCTTTGGATGGATATTTGTTTCGAAAACTAAAAAGAACTTAGTAAATTTTGCTAATGTGACTATAACGCCATTAATTTGCTTTACTTTTTCCTTTGACTACTGTTGATAAATGGCATATATGGTAAATGTGCTTATATCGCTAAATGGACAATAACATTAATACTTTATATTAAATTAACTTATAGCGGCAAAACAAACAGATAAAATGGACTATATCACTAATGTGACTATAAGCGTAGTGACTATAAACGAAAAGTACTGTATTACTCTTGCGTTCTGCTTTGTTAACGTTTTCTTAGACTGAATACATTTCGTGAAATCCGCGTCATTTTATGCTGCTGATGAAATATGTATCCACTGTTATACGAATGCGTTGAACTTAAGTGTTTTGAATTGAAATATTAAATTTAGATTTTTATTAGATGCCTTTTATTTTGTATTGGAAATTAATACGCGGTACTTGCGACAACCTCCACCGAGCCCGGTTTTTATTACGTGCAAGAACCGAGTTTCTAATGTAACATAAATGATAGCAAAACAAAAATAAAAAAGTTGCCAGATTTTTTTTAACTTAGTAATGATAACAAAAAATTCAAACTGTTAAAAAAAATCGCTGAAATAATATAAATGGTAAAAATAGCCTAGTAAATCGCCAATTATATCAGAAATCTCCAAAATAAAAAAAAGTCGCGAGTCGCCAAGTGGAAAATCCCACCGCCAAACACGTTTAAAAATCGCTACGTTTGGCGAGAAATCACCATATCTGACAGCCCTGACTCAACTAACTTTCAAAAAATCACCAAATATTAGTCATTTAAGTTCTTCTAAGATGTTTTGAAAACAAGCCACTTAACATAAGCGACCAGCAATGGCAGGTTTTTCCGGTCTATTTTGGTAGGTTTGAAATAATTTACTTTATTTATTTTAAGATTTTCAAAACACTGATCAGAAAACAGGCAAGTGAAAATCTTATTTTTTTACAAAATTATTTTTTGGTTCTTGATGAAACTACGCATGTGGCAATAAAGATATTTATTGTTTTACTTGCACGTTACTTTGACGGTGTAAGTTCTATTATTAAGGATAGTTTTGTCAACTTAATAGTGTTTACTAAATTATTATTAAAACACTTTTTATGAACAAACAATATTCCAAAAAAAAAAAAACGGATCATAAAAACTATTGGGTTGGCAACAGACGCTGCTGCGCTAGCGTCATGGTGGTCTTTAAACCCTAATTAGCCATGAAGTTCATTTATTTTGCATTCAGTGCAAGTGTCACTTTTTCGTGATATTTATGGGGTTATTTTGTAAATCCCTTTACCTTTTTTCATGTAAGGTGAAGTGCGTTACAAAATAACCACCTAACAGGTTTTTTTTGGCATAGTCGTAAAGAAGAAACTAGGGGTCTGTTATCCAGTTTGGGATGCCAATAAGCGATTGCTTTGTTCTGAGCTCACTACTGCCGGTTAACACCAAGTATCCCCTGGTAATGTGGTTCATTCACCCTTCTGAATGCAGCTTAAGCGAGAAAGTGGGCAGTTGAGTAGCCTAAAACCAATGCGTGTCAACACTAAGGTGTCAGGCAACGTGAACAATCGCTGAAACTCCGCTGTTCTTTTGCCGTTTCACGGTTATCCTGCCTACTAGAAAGTCTTCGAACATTAATATGATTATTTTTATTACACAGAGCAACACTTAAAATAAAAATTTCTACTCGTACGGAATTTCTCGAAGTACTTATCAAAACTAACAAAACCCCATACGGGTTTTGCTAGTTTAGGTTTTTTCGGATTTAATGGCCTCAATGGCAAAACACGTATTGTTAAGTTTTAGGATGCACAGTTTGCTTGTTATGTACGCATCGATAACTATTTTTGGATGCACTTTGGGACAGATAACATTAGCTCAATTCACAATCTTGTGCAAATGGTCTTGCATCGTAGCATTTGCAAAATGGTATAGTAAATACTGTAGCATACTTTTGGGAGCATTTGCAAAATGGTATAGTATATTTTTACTCTACACCAACAAAATATACAGCAATGCACTTGCTACTCTTTTGCAAATATGCAATGCCTAAAAGCAATAGCTTATATTTACTCGACTTTTGCAACACTTGATTGTAAATCGACAGCTAACACTCTGTGAACCAAGCCAATCAAAAGTATACTACAGTATTTACTATACCATTTTGCAAATTCTACGATGCAAGACCATTTGCACAAGATTGTGAATTGGGCTATTGTCAAATTCTACACGGTTGCATTTTAGAATGTGAGAATTTAGTACAGTTGCTAACGTTTTGAAACTCACCCTATATCAAAATAGAAATATACACAAGTTGTGACCACAGATATAATTCTTAAAGTTCATCGTTACAAGTCAAACTTTTTGTTTGAAGAACAAACAAAAAAAATAAATAATTTCATTTTAACAAGCATTTAAGTGGTCGTTTTAGATTTGTATCACAATTAAAATGAATAGTAGTCAGTATCTCACCGCTTCTTTAGGGAAATGAGAAAAAAACTACAAATTGCTAGAGTAGACTAAAGTTGAAAATACAATCTTTAGATAACTCAAACAACAACCATTAAATTTCACAAATCAAGTAGAAGAAACAAACATTTAATATTTATCTTTTTATCACCATAAAGTAAAATGTCTAGTTTTTAACTACGAGTACTAAACGGCGAAGCGATATTAAGGCAATTAAACAAAAAGATAAATAGTATCGGTCTAAGACTGAGTGAGATCTTAACATTTGTGAACCCTTTTTATTTCAGATCAAAAAAATAAAATCAGTAAAAAACGAAAACAAAAATAAAAAATTAATTCATTAATTTGTTTAATGATCTACTAATTTAAACCATTTTAAATAATTTATAAGCTGAACAAAATGAGCCATAGAAATCAGTTTAGGTATTCATTGTAGAGTTTATTTAATGGTAATTAAACAAAAGATTTATTTGAAGGTTTTTCTTTAGTAAAGTAACTTAATTTATAACAACAAAATTTAAAGCAAAAACTTTAAAGTGTAAACAAAAACTATTGAAAACTAGAAATTTGTTGAAAATCTGTCCTTGATTTTTGTAGGCTTTTAGGCCAGGCCTATTTATATTGAATTTAATTTTAAGAATTTAATAATTTTGTTGAAAAGATATAAGAAACAATTTTTTTAATACAAAATAGCACTTGTTTACTATAGAAAAATTTTTCAATATCCAAATATATTAGAGGGGCTTAAAGCACAAGGGGTTCAAGTGACCTATGTTAAATAATGAGACAAAAGCGGTTATTTCGCTTATGCTCCAAGCGAAGCAGGTATTTTAATGTCAAGTGCTTGAATTGTTCACCATATCTAGCGTCCGGATGAGAATCCTACATTCACCTTTTATGCTCTGAACAACTTCACCGAACTTCACCTATAATGCCATAAAAAACCGCTTGTGCTTTAGGGGATTTGTAATATAATTATTTTTGGTTTCGGCCCCACAGTTAGTTCTAAGAATCTAGGATTTTGACTTTCCACACGAGGCCGGCACTACGTACTTTTAAACATGTATTTACTCATTCCTTTAGGCATCGTGTAATACAAAGAATACAAAATTCTTCTCATTTGATACGAAAACAAGTAAACACCATTACCCCGGTATGCGTCGCTTCGGTCTACGCCGTTTCGAAGTTGCGGGTTTTTTAAATTTCTGCGATTCGAAGTTTTTTTATTTTTGTTCAAGTTTGCGTCGCATTACTTTGTTCGATAAATAATAAAAATATTTGTACAAAACTAAAACTGAAAAGGGCCTTTCCGGTTTAAGTCTTATGCTCTGTTCACACTAGGGTTTTAAACATATTAATGGTGAAATTGTGAAAATAATGGATTATTTAAGGATGAAATAAAAACATTAAGAAGAAATCGTGGTCGGTTGTAAACGTGAGGGGTACTTTCTTGTGGCCGAATCTACATTATACTCAGTTTGAGGTATGTTCAGAGGATTCATTGTGATCAATGAAGTGATTTAGTTGTAATCATTTCAATTTGAAGCGATTTACAATTCCCTTCAATGTATGGTTTCAACTCGTTTGAGTTGCTTAAACGCGTTTAAGTACCCAAGTGTGAACATATATGTTCGCTATAGCGTTATGCAAATATGTATGTATGTGATGTAATTGGTATTAGGGATGGGCAAATTGAAAAAATATATCGATATATATCGAATCGATATTCTTTAAGAGTATCGATATTTATTATTTCAAAAATATCGATATATCGAACTTTTTTTGCTTAAACTATTACCAAATTAAAAAAATTAATAAATAAATATATATGTATGCACAAATCTTATTATTATTCCAAATATTTATAGGCAGATTTATTGTTCCAAAGCCGCATAAAATAAATCTTTTCAAGTTCGTTTAACTTTACTGTTTTAATTAGAAATCTGCAATGTGAAAATCCCGCTTTTTTCTTAATTATTCTTCTTATAAATGCCAATCATTTTAGATCTTCATATTAGTTTAAAAAAAAAGATATGATGCATGCAGTGATACCAATTCTTAAAAAAACACTTTTTAATTTAACTTACTCTCAGAGTGGCACTACCAACGAAAAGTTCAATCTTTTTTTTTTTTACTTGGTTTAAGAATTTTTTACTTATTTTGATTTTCGAAAGTTATCGCATTAGTTATTCGATTGTTATTCGTACTTGAATTTTTGAGAACGACTCGTACTTAAAGTAAGTATAAAAAACTTAATTTATCCCCGAGTGTTTTTCTTTCTGTGTAGGTGCTACAGAGCGAATACGGAGAGAAAGGACATTAACTGATGCAATAATTGCCAACATTTGCTGCAGAGCTGCGGCATCACTGCATAAAAAAACTTTGGACTCATGGGAGTAATGCAAGTTTTTTACAAGTGATGCTTTACTGATGCGCAACAACTGCATTTTCGAACGTACATAATATATAGCGATATCTTCTCACAATTTTAATAAATAGAAAACCCATCACCTACTGTTCCGGCCTTTAGACTTGGAAGGCATGTTATATAGTGCAACTAGTTCCACAATTAATTCAGTCAAAAGAAAAATCAATCCATCCGTACACAAATCAATCCGAAGCGGTAATAATAGTGCGGTGAGTACGAATTTTCTTGAATCAAGTACAGAAAGATTGATTCAAGTACGGATTTGTAATCGCAAAATACTTAAATTATCCATATTCAATCCCGATTTCGTACTTGAAATAATCCAAAAATGAGATTGATTTAAGCCAAACTAAGATTGAATCAATCTGAAAATGCGCTTAATTCAAGTATTATAAAGTTGATTTTATACCGAATTAGAAAGAAAAAATTATTATGATTGATTTACTTACCCGTATTACACCTGACAGAATGATAAAACACCAACATCATGCCCAATATGGTTTTACTTTAGAAATCTTTTGTACATATATGAACACGCAGAGAAAAAACATGTTTATATATGGTCACCTCCAACAAAACTATTTTTAACGAAAATTTTAAACATATTATGTTAAATTTAACCATATGTTTGTCACCGACAACCCTATTATGGTAAAATTAATGCTCCCTCAAGAGGCCACAACCATATTATGGTTGCCTTCAAACATGTTATGGTTAATAATAACAAAAATATGTTTAACATTTACAATAGCATTGTTGGTTTTCAACCATAGCATGCTGCTTTTGGAAAAGAGCAAAATACTATTGTTAATTTAAAAACAAATTATTGTCATATTTAGCCATAACATGTTTTGATGTAACCATAATATGGTTGTGGACTCTTGATGGAGCACTAATTTTACCATAATATGGTTGTTGGTGACAATAAAATGGTTAAATTAAATAAAAAAATATGTTTAAAATTTTCTTTAAAAATAGTTTTGTTGGAGGTGACAATATTTAAACATGTTTTTTCTCTGGGTGTACATATATGTTAAATATATTTAACCAAAAATATAAACTTAATGAGATGCAAGCGTGCAAATTTACTTTTAAACCCTTCGATGCACACATGAGTCTGGCCAGACCTTTTTTCAATGTGTATAGAAAATCAAAACATGCGTAAGCCGGAGGGTTAAACAAAACGAAAAGTTTAATCTTTTTATACCCTTCACCACAGGTGGTAAATAGGGTATATATATAAGTTTGTCATTTCGTTTGTAATTTCTATAATATTGATGTTAGACCCTATAAAGTATATATAATCTGGGTCCTTATGAGGAGCGAAGTTGATTTAACGATGTCCGTCTGTCCGTTGAAATGGGTTTTCCGAAGACCCCATATATGATGGGGGCCAGGTTATTATACATTTATGTCACATATGGTCCGGAATGGTTTGCTATTGAAATTCAGCAAGATCGGTCCACAAATGGCTGAGATATGAGTAAAAAACCACGACTGCCTCCAATTTTTTCCTTTAAACGTCCAATTAGACGTGACATTACTAAACGAAATAAACATACCATACAAACCAATTCAATTTTAGTTTCTACGGTCATACAGTGGCTATGGTAATACAGTGTTGGTAATGTGTTTTTTTTGTTGTTGTTTTTTTATACCCTTCACTACAAGTGGTGGATTTTATTTGTAATGTGTTTAATTTAACGCAAACACATACACATTAATGCATGTATATGATATGCCGCTTAAATAAAGAAACAAACTCATAGACTCAATATATTTTAATTAAACGCTTATTCAGTAAAAGCATTCGTATCCGAGTTGTTAAGTTCTCTCCTGAGACTGATGATATTGCCAGTTCGAATCCCAAAAATAATCTTTTTTTTTCATTTTTTTATTAAATTTTTTTATGTTCTAAAAAACGATTTTAAGATTATAAAACAAATTTCAAACATCAACTTTGGCAAAAGAGGAAACGGGCTTAGGTACATATATAAATTTTTTGTTTCTTTATATTCTTCAGCATGACGAAATTAAAAGTTGGCGTGGCTCAATCAATATTTATTTATACCTATCTAAAGAACGATATTTATGTATATAACTTTTTGTTCTTATCTCATCATGGTGAAGGGTATATAAGATTCGGCATAGCCGAACATAGCACTCTTACTTGTTTTTTTTACTGGATTTAAGAATTTTATACTTATTTCTAGAAATCCCGGGATTGATTTTCGAAAGTAATCCCATTTTGGATTGTTTTGAGAACGTTTAAGTGTTAATCGTACTTGAATTTCTGAGTACGACTCGTACTTTAAGTAATCATAAAAAACTTGATTTATCCCGAGTGTTTTCCTTTTTGTGTAGGAACACGATTGCACCTTTTGAACTCAGAAGTGTATAACGTTGATACGTTACCAAATTAAAACGTGAAATAATTGATATAAAGGCACACAATGACTGGCGCAAACGTAAAAGCGTATCTACGTCGACATTCTATTTCATACGCCAGTTGCGACCGTTTTGTCATAGAAAAAGTAAAATTATTAAAATGAATTGAAATTATTTTCGTGTTTTCAAATTGAATATTGAAAAACAAAATAGAAGAAGAACAAAAAATTACAAACTGTTTGAATTTGCTATAAATTTATGACTCATAAAAGTTTTGCTTTTTTTCATAGTAAAATATATGACAATACAAATTTGAAATCTTTGTATCTTCCAGTGTTCTGTTTTTTCAGCTGGTTTTTATATATAATAATATTTTAATATTTTACATAATATTTTGAGTCATTATTTTTCTTTGATTATTTATTAAATCAGGTAATATAAAAAACAATTTTATTTTGTATATGTATGCTATTCAAATTTGACGGTTACACCAATAATATTTACAATAGTCTGTTGACAACAGTAGCGGTTTTCACCCTTTGTATTAGGTGTACAACTCTGCTTTACTTAATACGATTTTATACTACAAAGCGTGAGAGCCCTTTTCGTTCGTATTGTAAATTAATAAAGTTGCTGAGTGAGGGAAAGAGACAGATATAGTTTCTTCAGCGGTTTTATTCTGGGTAATTTAACAAACGTGTTTACTACAGCTTTTTGTTGGATTTTTCAACCACAGCGTAGTAAATTTAAGTCTAATACATTTTGTTGTTGCAGTGTTGTAAATCTTAGTACTTTAACTAAATTAATAAGGTTCACAAGGTCTACAAGGGACATTTCTATCAAGGGTGAAAACCGCTAGCGTTATTTACACTAAAATAGTAGGTGCCTACACTTTTTATGTAAAATAGGATAAAAAAATGTTGGTATTATTTTTATTTTTTCAAATTATCTTTTGAAATGAATTTGGAACCATTTTAAAATCTGAACTTTTCATCCCTGCTCAGTACTTAAAATTAACAAAATCTTTACAAAAAAAATACTAAAATAACAACACAAACATGATTTAATGATTACAAATCCATAGTTATAAATTATTAATATTTTGGGCCATTGTAAAATTTATACTTGCGTGCAATAAATACTTACAAGCAGGGAAACCGGAAATATGCGATAAAAAAATGTTTTGTGTGCATTAAACACGCAGTGAAAACTTGAAAATATGCTCTACAACTTTTTGAAAATATGCAATTATTAAACCAAAAATGCCTTATTTTAAGGCAAAAAATTCAAGAATTAAATAATATTTGCATGCGATGGACAACTTGAAAAAGTACATTCAGTCAAGACCGACCACTAAATACCCTTCACTATAGTATATACTGACTTATTTTAAGGTGTTCCCATTTGGGAACCATGGAAGTTATGACATTAAAAGCTATTTGCGGGGTTAGTATTTGCATAAAATTGATTAGTAAATCAATTGTAATAAAATTCTTCTTCTAATTTCACTTTTGGTTTATTTCAAGTACGAATTCGGGATTGAATCAACTTTAGATTGATTCAGTCTCAGTTTTACTAAAATCAATCTCAGTTTCGGAATGTTTCAAGTACGATTTCTGGATTGAATATTTCCGAGATTTGAAATCCGTACTTGAATCAATCTTTCTGTACTTGATTCAAGAAAATCCGTACGCATCGTTCTTTTACTACCGCTTCGGATTGATTTGAGTATGGATGGATTGATTTTTATCTTGAGTGCATGAATAGAAAACCAGAAAGCCGGATGGACAGATCAGTTCAGAAAGTGATTTCGAGTCGATTGTTAAACTAAAAGGTTGGTCTAAAACCAATATTTCTATGTGTCACATAAATTAATAGAAAAGCAACTTTTTTTAGTTGCCTTCTTCAGGTTTTCTTCTTTCTTATTAGATTTTGTGAAAATTTTTATTCTTGCAGTTCTTTCTTGAACGATCAATAAAATAGATCAGAATGATGATGACGGTTAAATGGTCAGAGTAGTATCTATACATTTGTATCCACTAATACTTAAAAAGTACTTAAAATGATAGTTGTGTCAATCTCTGTTCAGCAACTGCATTCGAAAATGCTTCAAATAGTTTTTAAACCAAGTTATAGATAAACTTTTAGTCAAGTGTTTATTCATTTACTTTAAAATTTCTTTACCTCAAACTTAACCGATTCAAAACACTCATTTAATATCTACATAAAGAAATGTTGCTTGATACTGTGTTTTTTTTAAATATTTAAATATCACAATAAAAATAGTTGTTGAATATAAAATTAGTTGTATGGAATTAAAATAAATTCCGGTCACGTAATTACACTCCAAAAAATGTTACGATAATTTAAAGAGAAGAGTGATACTTTTTTTCGTTGTAAATCAAGTAATTCCCACGCACTATAAATATAAAAATTAAATCGAAATAAAACTAATGTTGAATCAATAATCATTCCAAACAAGCTAAACATAAACAATTTAAAACATTTACAAGATTAACAACAAATAAAATTCATACTAGACAAGAAAACAAAAGATTACAAGGAAAATTTGTGTGCAACAAACGACAAACAACTATGAGTTTGAGGAATACTACACACATAACCGAATAAGGAAATGATATGAAATTAGGTCGAATTTTTTATAAGCCCTATTCACAAGATACGTAATTGTTATCAGCCTAAAAAAGAAGAAAACTTACAACACTTCGCATGGAATTCGAATGATCGTATTAAATCCGAAGCACATCTTGAATGATGCCAGACTTGAAATATTTTTCGTGAACGAAAAAAAAACGAACGCCCAGGTCAATAACAACCCTCCCAATCAGGAACAAATAACACAAGTCTTCAAAACTTGGAAAAATTCTAGATTTTTGGATTGGAAAGCTTAACTTTGGATGCTGAAAAGCTTAACTTTAGATGCTGTAGTTATCTAAAGCTTGAAATCAGCGCGAGAAAAACCGATTAAGCTGTAGTATATTGACAAGGGACATACTGAATTTGAGAACTCTTATTCGGCTTCAAAGTACAAAGTACCATTTAAGCTTTAAGTAAATGGGAAGGACGACAAAGTCAATGGGGATGCTTAGAAGGAGGATAACTCAAACTAATTTCACTATTTTTAGGTAACTTCGGCTGCACTTCTCCCAAAAAGCTATACATACTTAGATAGGGAGAAGCTCTAAAAACCTGTATCTGCTTGAAAAGCTAATTTGCGGAACAACGAATAACAAGCAACTGAATAACATGCAACGGATAAGATAACACAGGCCAACAAATTTTTAACCCATGGACCGGAGTATACGTTTCTAAAGGTTCTAAAAATAAAAAATAAAGAAAAAATATAAAATTCTTAAAAAATGCAAAAATTAAGTTAAAATTATTAAAAGAAAATACCACGAAAATAGCGAAAAATTGATTTTATAAAACTTCAGGTTAAAATATCTCAGAGAAGGAACAAGATATTGTAATGGTTAAACATTTATTAAAAAAAAAATTGGTGCGACTTTCAGACGACAAAATAAATACTAATTCGCGCAATTATAACGTCTCAATTATGGCGAAAAACAGGGTTTCTCAAAATTTAAGCGAAGATATCGGGAAAACCTGATATAATGAAGAAATTCTGAGAGTACAGATTCGGATTCAGTGCATATAATATTGATATATAATATTTAAATTGTCATATTATTCGAAAACCGGTTTCTGAAAAATGTCGAATGTTCTACGTATGTGTTAGTAGCAAATTTAAACGCTTATAACCAGGGAAACCAGAAATATGCTCTAAATAACGCGTTTTATGCGCAGTAAAAACTTAAAAATATGCCTTAAAAATTGCTAAAAAAAAAAAATAAGCCCTAAAATATTTAAAATTCATCAATTTCATAACAGTTCCATTTAATAACAAGTAAGAAAGTATAGTCGGTCAAGCCCGACCATATGATACCCTACACCACAGTATTTAAAAACACATCATGCTTATGTGTCCATATAAATATAGATTTATCTATGTTTATAAACTTCATGAAAATCGGTTTGAAAGTTTGTTAGAGGCAGAAATTGCCCCCTACCTCCCGTTGTGGTCCTATTTTTGAAAAACTGTATAGCTAATGTGTCCATATAGATATGCATCTATCTGTTTTAAATTTCATTGAAATCGGTTTGATAGTTTCTAAGATGAAGAAATTTCCCCCTATCTTCCCTCGTGGTCCTACGATTCGGCCCATTTTCAATAGGCTTGGTCCTTGTGCCTATAAAAACCTATGACCCAAATTTCATCAAATTATCTCCAAAATTGCGACCTGTACTTTGCACACAATGTTACATGGACAGCCAACCAGCCAGCCAGCCGGACGGACATCGTTAGTTCGACTTAGAAAGTGATTCTAAGATGATCGGTATACTTTAAGGTGGGTCAGGACCAATATTTTAAGGCGTTACACACATCAGCACAAATGCATAATACCCTCTCCACTATTGTGGTGTGGGTATAAAAACACAATTCTAAAGTTATAAGCGGTAAAGCATATACACCATAGTATTGACAGACGTATTTTCGAGATTTTACCCTATTTGGAAACGGTGGGCAGTCATGTGCTTACAAAAACAAAGTAATGTTAAGAGGCTGAAACTCATGTAAAAGTTATTTGTGTCAAATATTATCTAGATATTAACATCCATATGAGATTTTTTGTCTTAAAGGGATTTTAGGGATGGTCGTTAAGTTGTTTATTAATGTAAACAATTAAAATGAAGTTAAAGCTATTTATGGATGGGAGCTTTGGGCAAATGTAAACTGATTCGAAAAGAATTTAATTTGCAGTAAAATATTTATGGGGCGAATCTCATCTAAATGCCAACATAATTAGATGGCTTATGGACACAAAAAGTATAATTTGGAAAGACGTTTTTATGGGGAATTTGTAAAATTATAGACCGATTCTCACCACTTACTTAGAATTCGTCCTTAGTAGAATTAAAATGTACATATTTACCAAATTTGATCAAATTAACCACACGATTGCAATTTGTACTTCGCGCACAAAATTAGCATGGACAGGCAACCAGCCAGACGGACGGATGGTTATCGTTAGATCACTTTAAAAAGTGATTCAAAATTTATCGGTATACTTATTGATTGGTCCAGATTTCTATGTATTACACACATCGCCAAAAACGTATATAATTGATTCTTCCTTTATATTTCCTTATATGGGCACTTCCACAGAAAAGCTCTCTTTTTGTCACGTCACGTCACCTTGCAATTATTCTTGTATTTTAGAACCACGTTGTTCAAATTTTTCCAATCTTTCACTAAATGAAAACCTAGTTGCGCTCTACATCCAAATGCAAAAAAGTAAATAATATTTTCATTATTCTTTGAGAAACGACTAAAAATGGTTGGTGACGTTACGTGACAAAAAGTAGACATTTCTGTGGAAATACCAATATATAAAATTTCCAAAAAAACGTCAACCACATAAAATGGAAAAAAAAATTTTTCTTTTCAACATTTATTTAGAGAATATATGCGTTTAAATTAATTGATTCGAAAAAAAAAGATAAATGGTAAACGAAGTACTACAACTTTTAGCACATACTTGTGTATATTAGAAAATATGCATTTGGAACAACAATACTCTAATCTAAGGCATATTTTTGATCTGAAAAACATTTTTTATTAAGTTTCTTATATAAAGGATTATAAATAGCAACATAAAAAAATTTTAAATCATGGTGGAAAAATTGTCCCGTTTACAATGTCCCGTTTACAATTTCTTCAACAATTTATTTAAAAAAATGTAATTCATATTTTATTTTGAAATCGAAACCATTTTTAGGGCACATTAGAACGCAACATTTTAAAATTAATCCCAATAAAATATTGTGTCAGGTTTCGCAGAAATCACTGTTTAAACGGTTACCCCTTAAAACCCACTTCCGTTTTTTGTCCCGTTTACAATCACTGGTTTTTTGCAATTATCTCGGAAACCACGACAGTAAGCGAAAAATTTCATTTGCGGAAATTAAAGAGCTAATTGAGAGTTAAAAGAATCATTAATTTAAAAATTGAAAATCAGGTTGTTTTTTACAGTTTTGTCAATATAAGCGTGTGCGAATGTCCCGTTTACAATCTTGGAAGTGCCCATTTATCTTTAATGCCAACCTGCTTTGTCTTACAATTTTCCGGTAAAAATTTAATGTAGAAAAGCAAAAAGTTCGCAAAAAAAAATTTTTTTTTTATTTTCTGCGAAAGCTCTTGAAGGCATCTAAACAAATTTAAATGTATCAAAATATGCATCAAAAAGGCAAAATATGCGCTAAAAACTTAAAAAGAAATGCTGAAAAAGCGCTTTTCACTAAATAAAGATAAATTGCACTTTATAGTAGTCAAAACTATTTTATATTAAAAAAAAGAGGTATTTGCTTTTTTTTTAAGACAAAAAATAAAAAATTAATTTCAAGTTTAATACATTATATACATTAGGGCTATAACTTTTTGACAATTTTTGCGAAAATCAAGAACATTAAAATTAATTAATAAAAAATATGATAATTTTTTCGGATTGTTAAAAAAGTTTACGCAGGGATCGGGTTGAAGTTTGAAAACAACCATTTAATCTCACGGAAATTTTAAAAAATATACACCTGATATTTGTATATATTCCTATACGTATCACTTAAATGCTATTTTAGAATTTATCCACTGCTTTAGATTTAAAAATTTTCCTACGGTTTACAATTCATCGCGGTTCAAAATTTCTTAGAAGGTTTTAGAAAGAACTAAGGCCCCTATTACGGTTTGACTGAGTTGAGTTGTCATTTCTTAATTTTTGTATTATGGTTTACAACTTTGCAAAATTGTGCTGAACAAAAACATAACAAAAATTACAACTGATCACAATCAGTTGTCTTTATTACAACTCAACTGAGTTGAGTTGTGAACCGTAATAGGGGCCTAAAACATTCTTGGCCACTCCGTCGTACTATGCCAATAATTTGGTTATAGCCCTAGTATACATATAAGTACTCAAACCTCTACAATGTATTTTTTGAATTCGTTGGGGTGTATTTTCTCTAAGTGCGGTTTAATATTGGAGGTAGTTTGTTTGCTTGGCAATGAACTCCCCATTGACATTTGTTTGTCGCAAGATTTGCATTAGCGCTTTTTTCAAAAAAACTCCAAAATGACATTTGTATCTGGAAATATATATACTATAAAGTTTGGTTTGTGGTTCACTAAAAACTCTTGATTATCCTACCATTCGCAGAATATAAATAGAGAGTATTTTTTTGCCAAATAAAATTTAACCGTTTTTTTTGTTGTATTTTTTACCGTTTTCTAAAAATTACACATATTAAGACATTTTTATACACTTATGGCCATTTTCTCATTAGGCGATTATCTTTTTTCCCAACGAAAAACTGCACATTAAAGAAATTTGGTTTTCTCAATGTCTCATTTGCTTCAATTTTATCGCAAAGCTAACCGGCACTCATCTGCCAATTATTTATTTTCCCTTTATTTGCCGTTCAGATAAATTCAATCAGCTGACTCCCAACTTTTACATGTATTTTGAGTGGCGTTGCCAGCTGAAAACAATGTTTTTTGTCGGTGTATTGAGAAAACCAAAATCGTTAACGGACAGTTTATCGGTCCAATAAATTTATGTTGACATTAAAGCTCGATTCACCCATGCGTTCCGAACAATATTTTTGACCGGACAATAATTTTTTTAGAGAGAGTGTTCCGCAGAACGATTCACCCATCTCGGAAAATTTGTCCGGACAAACAAAGCTACCATATGGTTTACAGATGTAAACGATTATACAAAGTGGCAGCATAGTTAGCAAACTATTAGTTTTTTTTTTATAAAAGTATGTGAAAATGGAAAAAAGAAGAAAATTAATTTTATTATTTTTAATTGAATTGCGTAAAACCCATTTACTAGCAAAACAAATTTATCAAAAAAGGTTGAAAGTAAAAAGAATAGCAGTTAGAAAAATATTACAGAAAAGAAGAACAAACGGTGTTTTCCACACACTTGTTCCTGAGATTCGCTTTCATGACGTGGAATCGTTAATAAATAATAAACATTTACTTCCTACAATAATTGGTAAACATTATGTTAACAAATATTAAAATTTACCATTTAAAATTTACTTACGACCAATTCCAATAGATTTTTCTATTTCCGTCCATATATTTTGTTTTAAGTTAGTATTTTTATATGAACGATTTCCCATATGATAAATACATTCTCTTCCTGGATTTTTTATTTCCTCAATAAGTTTCAGGGCAATATTTTCTTTAACATCAATTTTTGTTTAACTTTTTTTTTAATTATTCAGCACAAAACGAAAAATTTAATATGTGGCAGCTCAATTCAACTTTTATGTACAAATTGAAAGAAAGTGGCATCTCAGTTGATTTTGTTCGGCACAAGAATTAAAATTAAACCAATTCAAGAAAAAACGTTCCGAACAAATTCATTGCTCTCTCTCTCAAAAGTAAAACGTCAAACTCAATATAAAAAAAATTTTGTCCGGACAAAAATTTTGTTCGGAACGCATGGGTGAATCGAGCTTTAGCAACAGAAAGTTTGTCGATACATTGAGAAAATGGCCATTAGTATTTTATTTAGTCTTCGCTGTTTTTTTTTTCGAACTAATAATTATAGAGAAAAATAGTTATATTGTTTTCGTATTATTTTCAAAAACAATGATGCCAAATTATAATTTGAAATTATAATAAATATGCTATTTCATAAAAAAGTTCGGTGTTCGGTAAAGTTCGGTAAAAATTTCGCGAACACCAAACTTTGACCGAACGTCATTATTGGCGAACTCCTTAACCGAACCCGAACGTTCGGTCGGACACTAAAAATTGGTGTCAAATTGCTTGTAGTTATCCTAAGCAGTTTCGGATTGAAATTCAGCAAAATCGGTGCAGTAAGATCAGAGCTATGAATCAAAATTAAAAAATTGATAATTTTGTTACAAAAATTAACATAAATTGTGGAACAATGTACGGAATAATATAACATTTTACGAAAGTTCGTTTTGGACTAGACTGGAAATCACACTGTAAAATTTCGAGAAGATCGGTCCATAATTTACCCTCGGCCCCATATAAGCCCTACTCCCGGAAAACAGTTTAGTACGCCTGAAAACCGTAAATAATAATGCTATCAGAATAAAATTGAATACTTCACAGTTTTATATGGCTAGAAATAGCACTTATAAATTTTCTGAGGATCGGTCCATAATTTACTATAGGCCCCATATAAAGCCCACTCTAGTAAATTAATTAAAAACCCCTTAAAACCTTTAGCCGATATATTTATTGTGGTAAAATTTCTTCCAATTTAGTTTCATATTGCCAGAAAAAATGTTATACAATATTGTGATATACAGTCCATAATTTACCTTAGATCCCATATTTAGCAGCCTTCTGAAATTCACTGTAAATGCTAAAAATAATTTTATCGCTGTTTTGAAATTTATGTTTTTTAATACCAGAAATCACTCTGCAGAATTTTGGGATGATTGGTTCATAACCTACCATGGATGATTGGTTCATAACCTACCATGGCTCCAATATAAATTCCCCTCCTGAAGTTCGGCTTAAACTGTTAGGAATCATGAAAAAAAGCATAACACTTTCTGATTGTCGGTCAATAATTTAATATAGGTCTAGACCGCAACACATTTTAATGCTGATGTCTGTTTTTATAAAGATAAATTCATAATAAAAAGATATCATGTAGATATCACTCCTGAAATAATTGAACTGTCGGTGGAGGGTATCAAAGATTCCGTACAGCCGAATATAGCACTCTGACTTGTTTGTTCTAGAAGTTGGACAAACAGAGGAGGAAATTGTATTCTTAACTGTTTTGCCTTTGCCGATTTTAATATATGTAGATAAATAAATTTCTAAAAAATTATCCAAATTACCTTTTCTTAAACACTAAAACGACCACCAATTATCGCATGTAGAAAAAAAATTACTTAATTGTTATTTTTGGTATTCATATTTTATACTCTCCCCTGAAGGCCATTTTTAGCCCAAAATAGCTAAACTGTAAATGCAGTGTACAAAATCGAATTGTTGTTAAATAACAACTCGTTTAAATAAATTCAAAAAAACAACAATTCATTTTTTTTTTTAACAATACAAGTTATTGATTGTATTTAAAATTTTTTGTTTATTTAAAATTTTAGGTATTTTTTCGTTTTTCAAATAAATTATCATAATAAAAGTTTATAAGTAGAAAAAAAAGAAATTATCAATGAAAATCATTTAGAATAAAAATATATTATAAATTTGTACAAAAAATAGAATTTTCAAATAAAACTAATTTAAAAACTCGCTTTAATTTCCATGTAATCATGAAAAATAGAGAAATTTATTTGTATATTTTGTATTTTGCTTAAAAATTAAATGAATATACAATAAATTTTACTTAAAAATTAAGAAAAAATAAATAATGATAAAATGATAAATACTCGCAAGAGTTGTATGTTTGTATATAGAAAATGAAAGGCTTGTTAATTGTGCATAAAATTGAATGGAATGGATGGGATGATGGGTATGGAAAGAAAATTAAAACAAACGAATACCCAAAAAAAAAAAGAAAACAACTTATTTGCAGTTTTCCTTTTTTTCACTCCATGTTGCCTTTTTAAGCCATAAATAATTGTAAGCCAAGATATTTCTTAACAAATAAGTAAAATTAAAATAAAAAAGATAAACTTGTAAGTTATAAATAAGTATATGTATGTATGTTTGTATGTATGTATGTTTGTATGTATGTATGTTTGTATGTATGTATGTATATCTAACTAACTGAATGTCTGTAGAAGTATTATACTCGTTTCAGATTTATACAATAAAATGTGATCGTGTGAAAATTCAAGTTGCATGCCACCATGTACATAAGTAGTTGCAAAAATATTTTAAAAACAAAAAAAAAAAAAAAAATAAATTTCAACTAAAACAAAAAGAGAATTTCCGTGCACCATTGTTGTTTGTGATATGGTTAAATATTTTATTTCTTGTTAGATTTCTTTACAAAAACTCACAACCCACGAATGCGAATTATGTTGAAAAATCTGTGACATTTTCAACTTTGATTTTTCAATTTTTTTTATTTTTTATTTGATATTGTATTGTTTTGTTTTCGCAAGAAATCTTTAATTAAATTAAAATAAAAATATAAAACGAAAATGATGAAAATTATTAACAATAGGGCGAAATCTCTTTAACTTTGTAGATTTGCAAATGTATGTATGTATAACAAGGTTGGTAACTCAAGTTTTCACACAAAAAAAAAATGTAATGTATATGTAAAAAGTATATGTATGTATATGTAATTCATTAAAATTTAAACAAATAATAAACTATTACGGCCAATTTCACAAAGTTCAGTTGCTATTACTTTAACTTCCAGTTAACAATATTGTTTTGGCAGTTATAACTGACAGTTAATTCTAACTGAACTTGGTGAAATTGGTCGTTAATGTTATAAAATATATTTAACTCAAGTTTTCTTTTTTCTATTTAAAAAAAATCAATAATTCTTAAACTTCATTTTCATTACTTTTAAAATTATTTTCTTTTTTGCTTTCAATTTTCTTTTAACTTTTTATATGCCCTTCGCCACAGGTGGCTGTCATTTTGTTTGAATTTCTACAGTATTAATATTAGAACCCATAAAGTAAAATTTTAAAAAGTGTGTGTTTTTTAAGAAGTATAAAACTTCCGTAGGGTTAGCTGTGAAACTAATGAAGTGTATTAAGACTTTTTATTCCAGTATATAATTTGGCAAATCACCATGCAAACAGACTTATAACAGAACAACGTTTACAAATCGTGAAAATTTATTTGCAAAATTCGCTAATACGCCATACTATGGATCGATTCATGACCACATTTACTCTTTTGGATAATATTCATCTAAATCAAGCCTGTACCGTACATACAGCAGAAGCCACTGTAAACGTGAGTGTGACAGAGAACCTGCATTTATCGATCCGACGCCCTTCTCAGCAACTCGGTCTTTGCCCGTCCATTACTTGGAAAATTTTAAATAATAATCTTGGTCCAACAACCATACAAGATCCAACCAGCGTTTAAAAACCTACATTTGAAGTACAAACACTGCCATTTTTCCCCTTCTTTATATGGCATTGGCCAATAAAGAACGGTTGTTTTTACTTCTAATGGCCATTTTCTCAATGTATCGACAAACTGTCGGTTACTTAATGTCAACATAAATTTATTGGACCGATAAACTGTCAGTTAACGATTTTATTTTTTTTATTTTTTTAAGTTGGCAACACCACTCAAAATACATGTAAAAGTTGGGAGTCAGCTGATTAAATTTATCTGTACGGCAAACAAAAGGAAAATAAATAATTGGCAGATGAGTGCCGGTTAGCTTTGCGATAAAATCGAAGCAAATGAGACATTGAGAAAACCACATTTCTTTAATGTGCAGTTTTTCGTTTGGAAAAAAGATAGTCGCCTATTATAAAGAGAAAATGACCATAAGTCGTTAAATGTAAACCGTCGCTGTCAGACCAACTCAAAAAAGCGAAAAGTTGTACACAAATTTTCGTTTTTTATTCGACAGTTTTTGGTTTCGAATGGACTTGATCCAACTAGTGCAAGATTTAAAGCCAGCAGACCATCAATTGCTTCGTGTATTCGGGGAATGGGCTGAGAATCAACTGAAGGTTAAAACTGATCGTCAAATCATCTTCATTTTTGGATTAACGGGTATGAAAACAAGCAGATTTGTCGTTTTTGGAATAAAACTCTTAAGACTCCGTTACATTCCGAAAATATAACTGTTTGGTGCGATTTACATTATGAAACATTTGAATTTGAAGATAAAGGGGAAGCCGTTTTTGTGAGTTTGTTATTGCGAGGATAAAGAAGAACGAGAGAAGGCATACAAAATACTTAAATGCTGTAAATTAAAAATATCATTGTATGGACACGAATGCAGTAGAAAAGTGTACTTTATCATGTACAAGCAGTTTTTGTTTGTTTGTTATTAAGAGGAAGAAGAAAAAAATTAAGAAGGCATAAATAATACTTAAATGCTGCAAAATAAAAATGTCATTGTAGAGACACGAATGCAGTTTCAAAAGAGAATTGAAGAAAGTTTCTGCAGCAAATGTTTCATATTATAGACATGGACAAAGACGCAGTCACGAAGGCCTGTTGAACGAAATCTAACTTATATTTAAAATATTTTTAAAACTGAGTGTTTTTCATAAAATTTTCTTTGCAAACCTTAGCGTTCGAAATCGTTGAACGCGCAGTTAATGCCATGAAATTTAATAAAGACTAAATTTATAAAGAAAAAATTTGTATTCCTCTAAAAAAGGTCTTATTAAGGGTCCTTATCAGCAGCGAAGTTGATTTAACTATGCCTGTCCGTGTGTCTGTTAAAATAGGTTTTCTGAAGGCCCCAGATATTATGGGGACTAAGTTGTTATACCTTTATGTCACACATACTTCGTTTAAGTTTGCTATTAACAGTCTGCCACATCGATCCATAAATGACTGATATATGAGCGACTGCCTCTTATTTTTACCCATAAATCACAAACGTTTACCTTTTTAAAGTTTTCTAATTATCTATGAACCCCATTTGTTCATTATCACCTTGAATAAACTAAGAAGAAAACTAGCAGAGGAAATAAGCAAATTCGGTTTAAAAAAGAAACGAGTTATAGATAAATAACTACCTTTTTCTTCAAAAAGAAAAGAATTTGGCCCAAAAGCACCATGCGATTTATTAATAACAAATTTAGCTCAGATATTTCTTAAATACAAAGAGCATTTAGCATTGAAAATCGGTGCAATATTTCACCTGGCCCTTATCAAAGAGTACTCCTGAATTTAAGGTGTTGGTATAAATTTTAACACTATGGTGAAGGGTTTAAAAGATTCGACACAGCCGAAAAAAGCACTTTTACTTGTTGTTTAATAACCTTCTTTAACATTTCTCTTTTGCAGTTTCACCCTAACCTTAAATTTAATTTTTTTGTTGTTAATTAAAAACCTTTTTAATCTTAAATTAAAACAATAATTATAATAAAAAAAAATATAAAAGAAACTAACAAAAAAAACCTTTCTCTTAAACTTTAGCTAGAAAATATTATATGATAAAGGTGATCATCAAAAGCTAGGAGAAAAAAATATAAAATAATAAAAAAAAAAACAATAATAACATTTAATTTTACTTTAATCTACACTAATTACTTGTGCTTTTTTATATGCTGCATAATGATAAATACGATAAAGCTGATCATCGTCACTATTATCGTCATAATGAAGTACAAACAAAAGATGCTAATTATCATTAAAAATATATAATAACTAAGTAAGTGTATTCACTCAGTTGTATTAAATTTTATGCACAAAAAACAAGCTGATTTTTTCTTAAACTTAATTTTATATACTTTTAGTATTAAAAATAAAATAGTTAAATTATTATAAAAGAAGAAAAAAAAATTATTAAGATACTAAATAAATAATATATTTATGGTTGTTCAAATATCACGTATTGGTAGAGGAGAAAAAGTAATTTCTTTTAGATGGATTTTAAAATCTAATCGAAAAGCTTATTAAAAAAGGATATTATTAAAATTCAGAAATATCACTCAACATTTGTATATAATTTTATATAAAAAAAACTAAAGTCTTAACTATAAATTCAAGTATGTATACGAAATATTTTGGCCGCAATTTAAAATAAGTTATACGGGCATGTTCTGGCAATCGCAAAACCCTAAGCTTTGGGGTTCTGACTTGAAATCGCGTAATAGGTGTTCAGTAAATCACAATCGCAAGAAGTTTGGCGACTTCAAATAGCAAAATTACATTCAAGGAAACAAAATATAATCAGCTGTATTCATAATGAAAATTTGGCATGAAGTTAGCAAAAAGTTTATTCATAATACACTAACCAAACTCTGGCTAACGAGTTACTAAACTCTTGTTAACGAGCTGCCAAACGTTTGCCAACTTGTGAAAAACAGCCATTTATTGTCAAACATTTTTGTTGGTTTTTTTAAAATAACTGTTTTTTTTAACTAACTGCCTTTAACTTAATTTATTTTAATTTTAAAAACTTTTTAAAATTTTTATATGTGAAGCGAAAAACAAAAAAAGAAAAAACTTAGAAATTCAGCGATGATTAATGCAAAACGTGTTGCATTTTTGAGTAATACAATGTGGCATCATAAAAATTCAGAGTTGATTTTTTAATACTTGGGGCAGATGGAGAAAATTTCGTTATGAATTATCTTTGTGCCAACAAGCCGCTAAGCTTAATCGGCATTTTAGTAAACAGCTCGTTGTACGTAGTGTACAAACTGTGGCTAACTTTTTGTTATGAATACGGCTGTATATTTTTAAGAAACTATGGCAGATCGCAAGCAAAACGCATGAGTTTCCGAACACCATAAAACAAATCTGGCGTTTTGCGATTTCAAATCGTGCGATTGTCAGAAATGTTAAACTACACAAGATATCTTTTTAGACTTAAACAAATGAAATCAAAAATTGTATACCGATTGCGTACACACACATCTGACGGAACTGACTACAAAAAGTAAATCTAATCTTAGCTTAGCTTAAGATGTTTGACTTAGATCAAGCATTAAGAAATACCCAAAATTCTTGAGATCTTTGCTGTTTTCGAACCAGCAACTTGATATACCACGTAGCATGATGCAGAAAGTCGACTATGTGCGACTATGTCGACTTTATGCATCTTAAGGCGACCGTACACGACATGTTTTTGTCATCTGGCATGTCAAATTTCCCACTGCAAAATACATACATGTCGTGTGTTACCTTTTAAACTTTGCTTCTGTAGAAGTCAGATGCAAAGTCATCTGACAAAATTTCAATTAGAGCGTGCTCTATTTTCTTCTGACAAACCATCTGACATCAGAAATCTATGCCGCGAAGAAACCGGCAGCGGCGTCCACTATTGAAGGAATCATTAGCCGACTGAAGTTGAATAGTTTACAATACTGAAATATATATAATCATCGCACCATTGAATAGAATTTATGTAATTATATATATAAAAACCGTTTTATTATAATATCCTAAATTGGTATCTTTGAATTAAAAGAAAAAATGTTAAGATGGCTAAATTATTTAACGGCGTAAATACAAACTTTCGTGGAGGCATTTTTATTTTGGTTTTTGTAACAACTATGGGGAAAAAACAGAGACAATGTCAGAAGCAAATTACATGTACGTTTGTGACCGAATATAATAAACCTTCTGTAACACAACCATTTTGACAGACATGCACAATTACATGTGACTTGAAAAGTTGACAAGTCAGATGTAAAAAACATGTCGTCTACATGCACCTTTAATTATCCATTTTCTAAAATCATATATGCAAACAATAAATATTTAAAGAGAAAAACTTAAATTTTGTCGATACCTTGATTGTCCGTTATTTAAAAATGTATCTTTGTGCGTGAGTGGTTTTTGACTCACGATCACGCACGCTCACAAGGAAAGAATATGTTATCACGCCCAAGGAGTTTTTAAATTATCACGATCACTCACGCAAACACGAAACATAAATAAAATTTTTTTATATTTTTAAATCGAATTTTAAATTTTTTTTTTAATTTTTATGTATTCTCGTAAGTGCATGAGAAATCGTGCGTGATTTAAAAATAAAATAATAATCACACACTATGACGCAGGCAAAAGACTACGAAAATGGCTATGACTTTATCATTTTATCTTCTACTTTAAAAAATAAAAAAGTTGGGAAGCAGGGCTACCAGATTTGACGATTTATTGTCATTTTGACGATGTTTTGTTTCGAAATTAGCAAAGTGTTGATTTGTTGATTTTTTTCTAAAAAGTGACGATTTTTTCAGTCTACAAAGTCTGAATAAAACATTAAATTTTCTGACAATTTCGTTTTTTAATCTGGGAATGTTTAACAGCCGTACCTTAACAGCCGTACCTTAACAAGAACTTTGGCAAAAGAGGAAACGGGCTTAGGTACATATATAAATTTTTTGTTTTTTTATATCTTCGGCATGACGAAATGAAAAGTTGGCGTGGCTCAATTAATATTTATTGATAGCTATCTAAAGAACGTTATTTATGTATACAACTTTTTGTTCTTATCTCTTCGTGGTGAAGGGTATATAAGATTCGGCATAGCCGAATATAGCACGTTTTTTTTATAAAAATTGTCTAAAAAAACTAAATTTCAAGTTGTCCGATTTTTTTGATGAAAGACGATTTTTTTACTTTTTCTCAGGAATTTGACGATTTCCTCACAAATTTATCTGGCAGCCCTGTGGGGAAGTATGAAAATTATTTTTAAAGAGTAAATGGATGAAAATATGAATAAAAAATATTCCGGTCTGATGGAAAACGATTTTGAAAACAAAACGATTTTAAATCGATAATGTCATTTTCAGTATCCTTGTGTTATATATGAGTAGGTGAGTTGCAAAACTCGTTCGTTACAAAATTAAAAATACGAAATGAAAATTTACTCTAACTGTTCTTGTGGCGATTTTTGAAAAGAAGTATACTTATTGTGTCAATCCATGTCCTCATCCATGTTTTTCCAAGGACATGCATTAATACAATCCGCATATTTCTTCTCAGAAAGCACCAAAAGAACTGTGAGAATCATTTTTCATTTCAAACTTTTTATTTTGTAACGAACGAGTTTTGAAACTCACCTACTCATATGTTACTTGAACTGTATTTTCAACAAAAAATTAAGACTTAAATTCAAAAATTAGCGGAATTCACACCGAGCTTGTTAGTTTGTTAGTCGTTAATCGTTACTTTTTTACACGCATTTTGTTTTTGTATATTTAACGCGCTACCGTATTAACATTTAACAAATTAACGACACGGCACCCCTGATAAAATAGTTGTTAGTTGGTAACTCACTACTTACCGCCAGCAAACGTTATTTGTGTCAAAGCATGAGTAATTAAATGGTTGACAATTGTTTTTTTACACTTTCTCGTGGCATGTTTTATTTTTTCCAGAATAATAAATTGTGTCAGAGCAATATTTCAGTTGTTTCACTACGAAAGTTACCAGACTAACAAAGTTTTAAAAAGGGGGTCGTTCACAGTTGGTAACTTTAACAAATTAACAAACTACCGAGTAACAAATTAACAAGTTCGGTGTGAATACCACTATTGATTTTATAATCGGTCAGAATCCATCACACCTGCTTAAAGGGATCGTTCTAAATCGTAAACAAAAATGTTTTTTGAATGAAATATCGGATGGCTAACAAAATTTTTTCCAACTTTTTAAATTTGACTTATTATGGCCCATACACAACACCATCATGACTGTGCAATCAAGTGATTGTGCCAGCTGATTGACCGTGTATGAGCTTGTGGTGTGATTGTACCAGCTGCTGGTGCTTTATCAGAACTAGTTTGATATTTTTTTGATTGCCCCAGCATGATTGAATCGTGTGTTGTAAAGTTAGCTCATAAAAGTTAAATCGTCAAGGCATAAACATCAAAAAATAAAAAATTTTAAGTATGAATGCCAGAAAAAAATGGTTTGGGGAGAAATTCTCGAACTTTATAAAACAATCACCCTTATCGTGTTTGGCGTATTTAAAATACGCCTACGACTGTTTGGTAATAGATTAAAGGAAATAAGTTAACGTTCTCTTTAATCTATTACCAAACAGTCGTAGGCGTATTTTAAATACGCCAAACACGATTAGGGTGAATGCCTTGCCTATGGAAAGTTAAAAGTACGGAATACTGCAAATGTGGATTAAAAACCAATGCTACAATAAAATTATAGAACATTTTGCCGTCATTCATTACCACCTTTTCCACACATTTTTTGGTAAAAAATGAATTTTGCACCAGCATGCTGGTGTATTGTGTGCTTCAACCTTAATTGTTCAATCACTTGATTGCACAATTATGGTGGTATTGTGTATGGGCCCTAAAAGATGTTTTGTTAAAACGCCACAAATATATGATTGCACAATCTAAATAAGATTAAATATTTGGGTTGCTGTAAGGAATGTAGAATTGTTTCATTTAATTTAGGATCTCTTCTTTTGGGCCACGTACGCCAAAATTTTATGTAGGTTGTATAAGCTAAGTAATTGGAATGCCTAATTGCTACTATTTGCCATGTATTTTTATAAATTTTTAAGCAATTCGGGTTGGTTTGATTTTAAATTACAGTGGTATCCCGGTTTAACGTATACTCAGTTTAACGAATTCGCGATTTAACGTACGGTCATATTTTTTCCATTGAGTACCTTATATTACGAACAATCAGCAAATTTTTGTACTCTATTTAACGAATTTTTACAAAAAAATTTGTAAAAGCAAAATAGATTGAATGCAAACATATTTGCATCCATTCTCTTTTGTTTTTGTATACATTTTTACCATATTTTTAAAGCGATTTAACTGAAAACAACGAGTTAAGAGAAGTATTTTATTTTCTTACACAGAAAGCAAAGAAAATACTTGCTCTCCAAAATAAAAATTTGTACGTTACAAAGTAATTTTTTACTTTTGCTTACAAAACAAATGTTTGTTTTCTGTATCAAATTTTACTTCAATTTTGTGAAGTTTTTGTAAAGTTGACATCAAAATGCCCAAAAGAAAACGTTAATTTCTATAAGAAAAATTAAAAATTTTTAACGACTATGAAAAGGGCCTGCGACTAAGTCCTTTATCTAATAAATATCAGCTGCTTAAGTCATCATTATGCAAAATTATAAAATCAAAACGGAAACTTTTGAGCGAAATGGAAAAGACTAAATTCGGAATATTCCTATTATTAAAAGCAAAAGCCCTCTAGATCTATACAAAAAAATTTATGTTGAAAAATGTTAGCCAGCCATGGCTGGTTCTGTAGATTCAAAAAACGCTATGGAATTCGTTTAATGAAGCAAAGTGGGGAGAAACTCTCTTCTAACAAAGAGTTAGTGCAGCCGTTTATATCTACATATGTACTCATTTAATTGAAAATGATATAAAGTATTTATTTTTTGTTTGTGTTATGTATGGAAATAAACGACTTTACTTTGTTTTATTAAAATATTGTTGTTTTATTAATAAAAATGTATTAAAAAAAACTTCGGGATTTAACGAATTTTCCGATATAACGAAAGGGCCTGACAATATATAATTCGTTAAACCGAGATACCACTGTATCTCTAAAAGAAATATTCATATATGGCCATTTCCTCTGAAAAGTCTACTCTTTTTGTCACGTTACGCCACTAAGCATTTAAAATTGTCTCTCAAAGAATAATTTATATGTTATTTACTTTTTTTTATTTTGGTGTAAAGCGCAACTAGTTTGTCATTTACTGCCTGTTTTTAGAACGCGAGTGCAAAAGTGACTCGTTTAACTAAATAAATATTGAAATTTTGTTTCTGTTTTAAATGTTAATTAAACGGGTCACTTTTGCACTCACGTTCTAAAACATGCAGTTAGTAAAAGAGAAGAACAATTTTAAAAACATGAGTCAGTGTTGTCAGATTTGAGCTCCAGTGCCAAATCAAATGTCAAATATCGCCAAAAGTCAATATTGTCCAGTTTAAGTTAATTTTTTTGTTATATTAATATATTAAATTTTGTTTAAACAAAAAAAGCTTCTTTAAAATTTAAGTCAAAAATCGCCAAAAGCTGAGAAATGTACAAAAAAATCGCCAACATTATTAAAATGTTTAAAATATCGTTAACAACAATGAATTTTGTTTGTGATAATAAATTGCCAGATAATCACCCCCATCGTGAATAACAAGTGGAATTTTTGTTTCCACGAAATTTTCATTCCTCTCGAAGGGAAAAAAGCAATCGTGAATCTCATGTGAAAAATTGTTCACGCTATCAGTTCCAGTGAATGTAAAAAAAGAAGAAAGATTAAAAAAATTAAAAATCAGTTAAATTTTTGTTCAAAAATATACAAGTATATATTTTAAAGAAAAGTTAAAATAATAAAGCAAAATATTTAGTATTGCAGGGATAGTTTGATTACAACGTTAGTTTTTTGCACTTTTTAAATTTTATGTAATAAAATAGTTTTTAAAAGCTTCACAAATCCGCAGAAAAACGACCTGTTGTTTTCCAATTTGTTAAGCAATATATCGGTTTGTGCCTTATTAACGGATCTAGCCCTTAATAGTAGATTAATAGGAGGAACGACTTACATACATGTTCTGTTCCCTAGCAAAAATAAAGTGACCAAATCTAAGGGAAACGTGAACAAATTACGAGAGAAAAAACTTTTCACGATAAGGGGAATTTTTCACCGTGAACATTTGTTCACGTTATTATTCTACTTTGAATTACCTTTTTTACGTGGGAGTTTTTCATGATCACAAATATGTGAAAAGGGCAAAAATTACGAGAAAAGAATTATTCGCGATTGGGGTGTTTATAATGGAAAAAATTCGTAAACTTTAAACACCTCTGTATATTCATGTTAAAGGGAATCCTCAAATTTTCTACATACAAATACCAGAATAAACATAATTTATTTGTTCGTATTAATTTATTGTTTTGTTATAACGATTCTCAAAGCAAATTCCTGGCTCATCAAAAATAACTAACAAAATCTCCAACTATTTAATAATTCCCCATATCGCCGCCAAACACGTTTCATAATAGGCACTTTTAACAGAAATCGCCATATCTGACAGCCCTGATATGGGTATAAAATAGAAGTTTAATTGTTTGGTGGCGTAACTTGACAAAAATGAGAGCTTTTCTGTGAAAATGCCCATATCTTAAACGAGTTCCTTAATAAAGAAATGAATACCTTATTGTTCCGAACCAAATCATTTCGTATACACATTTTATATGTATTAGTTAATATAAAAGTTTCAATTACCCAGCGGTAACTAGAATGAGTAAAGAGGCCTAATAGAAGGCCTTATTTAGCAGTCACAAGCAGTCAGAAGCCCTTCTCGCCGCATTCCATACTTATTTATTTTTTACACAGGTTGTCATTGGGCGCAAGGCCTTCCACAATTCCTTTAACAACATCGATCCCTTCCCAAAGAAGGGAGTAAGGAAGGTCACTAAAAATAAAAAGTAAATAAAACTGAACACCTTCCTTTCTCCCTTCTCAAAGAAGGGAGTAGCGAATGTGTACTGAATATTTCAGAAGGTCTTTTAAAAAGAAGTTTATGCCTTCTAGAAGGCATACTTCTGAAGGCAGGATATCATGCGAAGCGAATCTTTTAGAAAGGAGTATAGAGGCCTTCAAAAAGGCCTGCCACTTGCGGTCCTTTCAATATTTACCGCTGGGTAGTTCAATAAAGTTTAAAGGATTTAGCAATTTTAACTAAAATTAAAATCTAGCAGTTAGGGATAATCTGTGTTTTTGTTTCCCAAAGAAATTACTATTTCCCTTAACCAATACATCTTAAGTTGTTTGTGTACTTAATCTAAAACATGCTGTGGAAAAATAAATTTAAAAGCTATTTCTTAATAATAATAATATATAAAATCAAAAAACACATTTTGAAAAAAAGTGAAAGAAAAACACTTTTCGTAAGCAAAAAGTGTGATATTCAAACCTAAACATAAAGAATAAGTACCACAGAGTACATGCAGTATTCAGAAAAAGAAATGAAATACAATAAAGTAAATTAAAAATAAAAAACAAAAATAATTTGCATACACATGGTACGTAGATGATGATTATGATGATGTTACTGTTGGTCATACTGAAGAGAAGGAGAATTCAAGCATACATTATAGATGGAAACGTGCATGCATGGTTTGCTTGGATGTCGGCTGAGTTCGACGCTTTTTCAAGCTGGCTGGTCGGTTGGTTGGTAAGTTGATTGCTTTGTGACTTTGGTCAGATAAAAAAAAAAAACAACAACAGATATTTGTAAAATGGTTAACTAAGTCGAGGCAGTTGTTGGCTGGCTGGATGACGGGCTCTCCATTAGTCCGTCCGAACGTTTTTCCATCTGTCTTTTTTAGTTTTTAAAAAAATTTAGCCTTTTGTAACTAAACGGCTGGCTGGTTGCTTGGCTGCTTGTACTTTGTGGAGAGTGAAAGTGAAAGTTTTTTTTTGCCATTTGTTTCTTGCGTTTAATATTCCAGCTGGGTTTTTTATTTTTTTGTTTTGTTATTTTTATTAAAATTTTTGTTTTTAATCCATTTTTTTTTTTTTTTTGATTTAAGTTTGTATGTAACATTTTTTTTATAAGCCAAAGCTTTGTTTATACTTTAATTTATTTTGTTTTTTTTATAAAAATAAACTTGTGTTATTAACTTTTTTTGTTGTCTTAGGTTTGGTTGATTGTTAGTGCTTTCTTTTGTTTTTTTTTTGTATTTAACCGTTGCAAGTCATTTAAAAATCAATTAAACGGAAACAGGAAATCATAACAACTTTTTGTTTTTGTTTGTGAAATACCAAAAGCAGCAACAGCAGTAGCAAACAAAATTATGTCGACGTTGCTGTAGATAATTATGATGTTGTCGTCTTTATGTAAAATTTAATATAAAAAGTTTTGTTTTTTTTTTTTTATTTCTTAATCGCTTTAATTTTTTTTTTAGATTATGCAATATTTTTTCTCTCGTTATTTATGGCTTTAATAATGGGGTTTTTTGTTTTCATTAACACTTGTATTGAGGTCAAAATTTCGTAATCATTTCTTTTTTATGTAAAGTTTTGAATAAAATCAAAAGGGTTAAGCGGATTTGATTTGGTTTTTTGTTTGTGTAAAGATGACGATGATCGCTGTTGCTTGACTTATGCACGAATACTACAGGAAACACTTTCTTTATGTCTTCTAAGGCAATTTTTATCTATCGTGATGATGTTGAAGTTTCAGATATTTTTTTGGATTGTAGGTCATGCCTCTTATAGAGGTTTTTAATACAAAACAGCTGTGTCCATTATTTAATACTAATTTTGATCGATTTTTTTGTTGTGGATTTCATTATTTGAAAAATATTTTTTATAAAAAAATTTCAATTATTGCTTGAGGTTTTTAGGTTTATTAGGGAATTTTAATGATAAAATATGTCATACTTCTTTGAGCAAGTATTAATAAAGAATAAAAAATAGCAGTTCTTTTTGATTTAAAATCAATTTTTTTTTTCAAATGGTTTTTATCCAAACTGAGCATTTTGGGTTTCATGTTATTAAGAGTCATAAAAGCAGTTTTAATAAAATTTCCCAGAGTTAAAAGCAAACAATTTTAGTTTTCCTTCTGCAAAAATAATTTCCTTGGCACTTCTGCATCATCCAAAACAAACCCAGTAGTTGTAACAGCGATAAAACCAGTATTTTTAATTTTATTTTATCTTTCACAGTTGAATGTAAAACAGTGCGTTTTCGCTCATAATGCCAAATCGCTTTTCTTTAATAGTAAAATAAAATTATGAGAAAATGGTTTTTATGTCTCTTTTCAAATTTAATATTTTGTCAGGATTTTCGATCTACATATCTTTATTTTTGCACGGCAAACCAGTCTCATTGGAGAATTCTTCTCATTTGTTTAAGGGATCAATGTTGACAGTATATAAAGTGTTGTGACGTTTGTTTCAACTTCTACTTGCATTTCAAAGAAGACAGATCCACCATAAGAATTTTGATAGTACAAGTTATGAACCATATCTTTTCCGATTGCTTATCCTTATAAAGCACAAATACCCAGTATCGTTTCACAAATCCAAAGTTTGTTAATATGAAGGAATATATTTTATAAATAGTATAAATACATTTTAACCATTTAAATAATTTCAGTAAATTTATACGAAAGTTTAACGTAGCATATTGAACTTCTTAAAGGCACCACTGTTTTCGAAATTAATTTCGAAACGTTTTAGAATATAAAAAGCACGCAAAATGTTTTCAATTATTGTTTACTTTTTTTTTTTCTTCTTGTACTTTTTTAAATCCATAAATTATTTTTTGAACAGCTTTTTAATTTTAGCTTCAATACTATAAACTCTTTCAATTGAAATTAAAATCAGTTCTTTTTTTGTTTTTGTAAAGATAAGTTTTGTTTTAACTCTGTGTTGCAGTTTGATTTTATGATATTGTTGAAAATACTGCTTTCAAAGATCCCACTGAATCTAAAAACGATGACATTGCAACATTATTTGAAGTAAAAGCAGATGAAGTTAATTGATCAAAGTGATTGCTGTTGTTGTTAGTGGTGGTGGTGGTGGTGTTGGAAGTAGTGTTAGTGTTGGCGAGGATAGTGTTGTTTTTTCCCAATTGTCTTTCATGTTGTTGCCACATCAAATCGAAACAATTATTGAAAAATTGTTGATCATGTTGTTGGTGTGTCGGTGTTGGCATCGATGTTGATGTTGGCTGTGGAGGTTGTTGATTTTGTACCAGATCATTGAACTGTTGTTGTCTATGTAGCTGTTGCTCAGTAACAATCATGACTTTTGCTGCTGCAACATGTAAATGATTATTATTCAAATCAACCAGAAAATCCAAGGTGGGTGCTGTCTTTTTTGCTGTCGTCGTTTTTGTTGTTGTGCCCAAACCAACATTGCTGGGTGTTAAAGGAGTTGTTCGTTGCATTGTTGAGTTTGTAAACGATGCTGAATCTGTTGCAGCTGTGGCTGGAGTTGATGTTTGTGTTGTTAGAAAATTTGATGCAAATTTAACCGTAGGCGACGAAGACATTGATATATTGCCACAGGAGGAAGTTGACGATGATGATGACGACGTTGAGGATGCCGATGATAAAGATGATGGTGACAACGACAACTTTGTTGTCGTTATATGCAAATTATCAAAATTAAAAACTAAATCATCTCCTGCATTTATGTGTGCACTTTCAATACCACTATCGTTAGAGAAATCAGCACAAGTTGAATTGGCCGATGAGGAATTTGAAGAGGTGGTTGAAAACGATGACAAAGAATTGCAGAAAGACAAAGGTAAATCGCATGATTCATTAGAGCAAGTCTCTATAAGTTTCTTGGAGATTTCATTGATAGATTTTGTCAGTAAAGTTTCAGCCGTTTCGGGTAATAGAATCATGTTATCTGGCGCGTTTAAAGAATTATCTAAATTAGAAAATGCATTTGAGCTTGAGTGTTTAAATAATTCACTGGCTAAATTAATGCCACTCAATATATTGTGGTTAAACATTTTGTTGTTGTCTTGTGTAAAATTAACAACATTTGTTTGATTGTTAGTGTTGTTTGAGCCATTTTGCTGGTCCCTGTTACGTTTAGAGCCTATAACACCCACTTTTTCCGCTCGTGTTTCAGGCCAACCGATTTCTGCTGTTGTGGCAGAATCATTTGATGTTGTTGTAGTATTTTCACTTAAAGAGCTCGTTCCACTAGCATTCGATGTCGAGGAATCTGATACAGATCTCCTTAAAGGATAATCCCAAATAGATCTTAAAGGATCACATTCATTACAGAAACATATACCATGATGTACATCACCGCCACCCGTGCATCTAAATATATTATTCGTAGGTTCTTTTTTATTGTCGCTTAAAGTCTCGAAAACTAGTCCAGTCTTATTTGAGTGGTTGTTAGTCCGTTGAGGATGATGGTGATTTGTTATTTGGGCGAATTTTTGAAAACATTTTAATAAATCCTCCGAAGATTTATAGGACTTTATTGAGCTTGCTTGATTATTAGAAGTTTTATCGTGCATAGTTTTGTTGTCCATTTTTAAATAGACCGCATTTACCAAATTATTAGGTGGTTTACGATCCTTCTTTCTTCTCTTCCGGGGCTTTATTATGCGCGGCAAACAAGTCTCATTGCTGTTTGAGGAATCGCCATTATTGGATGAAGAATTTTCGTTGTCGTTCATGTGCTTTAATTGTTGATCCAAATTCTCCTTGGACTTTGAAGAAATCAAAGTTGCCGGAGCAGAATTTTGATAGCGCAAAGGTGTACGTGTCCTATCCTGTTGCTTATTGTTGTTATACTGGAATGCTTTAGCTAGATACGGCTGGTTGCTAGTCGAATTATAAGTATTGGGTGACCAATACTCTAGTTTTTGTTGTTGCTGTTGCTTGTTTAACATTAGAGGGGCTCCCTGGGCGTGAGCTGTTGCTGCATATTGGGCTGCAGCTGCATAACTTTGTGCTGTATTGCCGGGCAACATATTTGACCAATTCTTACAAGGCGGAGAATGTGATTGCTTACGCGATATCCTCTGTCTTTGCCCAGGCGTTAAATGGGCAGTGGCTGTGGATATTAAAGGTATGCCGGCACACTCATTAATTCTTTGCTGATTTACGACAGACGGAGGAGGTAACTTTGCATAATTGGGAGCCGTCAAAGGCATACGCTCGGATGCCTGAGATCCTGCTGGTACCGTATGAGGAAATCCATTGGTTGGTGGAAAGTGTGGAGCATGTGTATGATGTTGAAATAAGCGATTAGTGGTGGGGTAGGGTCGACAATTATGTAGATTTATAGGATTTGGTTGTGGATTTGTTGCTGAATTAACGCTATTTGGGGTATTCGCGGAAGGTTGGGAGGAATAGCAAGCTGCATTAAGATGAGGATTCCACATATGGGTTGGTGGTGGTTGCTGCTGTTGTAGGACATGCTGTTGTAATTGAAGTTGGTGATAATTTTGCTGTTGCTGCAAATGTGTGGCCGCTTGCTGCTGATGGTTTTGATGGCTTTTAACAAAATGTTGTTTTTGGTTCAAACAATTATCTACTGCACAGTATTGTTGCTGATGATGCGACTGCTGCTGGCCTGTATGGGGTCTCATAATCCTTGAAGTATTGGTTGTAGGTTCTACAGTTGGTGTTAGACGGCTTTGGTAATAGAACAGGCTGGTTTATTTCAACAAACATTAGATTTTTTTGTTTATCCGTTAATACTCAAACCAAACACAAAATTTATTTTATTAATTATGTATATTATTCGACTATTTTTTTTTTATAATTTTTTTTATGTTTTATTAAAACTTTAATTTTCTTTACTTAAAATTTTTGATACTAATTGAATTAGTTTTTAACACAAATTTTAATACTTTTTTATATAATTTTGTATATTTTGTTTGTTTTCTTTCAGATTTAAATAACAATTTTTTTTTTGTTTTTTTTTTTTTTTTTTTGCTAAAAATTTTCAATTATAGCAAAAGTTTTATATTTTGTTTTTATTTTAATTCAAATTTTTATAAAAAAATTTTTTTAATAATTTTTTAAACTTTTGTTACATTTCTTTATTATCTTAATTTGTATTTCATGTTTAACCTCAACTGCGATATTTAATTGTTATTCCTTGAAAGCGGATGTTTTCTTGTTTCAACACGGATTTAACTTCTTTCTTTAGCAAACACAAAAGACGACCGTAATTAAAACGCGAAAGTTGTTTATGAAATACATTTTCTTTTTTTTCTTTTGCACATAAAATCTTTCTTACAAAAGACCTTTTCTTTTAGACCGCACAACCGTTTCCAAGCCAGACTTGTGGCAGACTAAAAATTTTATTTCAATTAAGTAAGGCAACAGCCTACCAACAAAGTTTAAAACATACACACAAATAATAATAATAAAGCAAAGAAACATAAAAAAGCTTTGGTATAGCCATGGTCTATTAACACAACAAACAAGACCAGAGTTACAAAAAGAAAAAGCCCGTTTTAGTAGCAAACCAGCAAGAAATAAACTAAAATAAAACAATAGCTGTAGTTTGTTGCATAAAAAGCACGCGCACACACTTATAAGAAAAAAATTGCTCTCGCAAATCTCGTTGCCAGAAACCTTTAAGATGATGTCCCCAATTTCAATTTTTTAATCCCCATCTCAAAATTCAAATCCCAAATTTTAAACATCGTATAAACCAATGTTGTCAAAATTTTTGTTTTATTAATTTTTTTTTTTTTTTTTTACTTGTCTTACTAGGAGTGCGTTATATCATTTGTCTTACTCTACGTCACTGTTGGGATCTAACAATTATTTTATTGTATCGTATCAATCTCAAAATTGTACCAAATTGACATAATTGTACCAAAATTCCGCTTTAAAATGAAAAAGCATACAAATTAAGAATTCATAGCACTTTTTTATTCAATAAAAACAAAACTAGTAAAAAAGTATAGTCGGTCAAGCCCGCCCATTTAATATCCTTCACCCCACACATTTTCTATAGTGTACCATATTCGGGACCCATGGGCAATCTTGGCCCCCCCCCCCCTCTCCGCCAGAACAAAATAAATTTATAAGTTAAAATGTATGTAAAAGTTCTTTGTGCAGAATATTATTTAGATATCCGCTTTGTTTGCCCTTAAGTGATATGGGATCAATGGTTAATTTCGGACCTACCAGCACAATATTCTTTCATGACATAGTTTAATGTCAATACCAACATTTATAAGGAATTTATGGCATTGTTTATTATTATTTTCGGGAGTAGTATTTGTATGAGGTCAAATATTGACCGATTCCAATAAAATTTGGTAATATAAATAAGATTGCAACAAAATAAGTCTGGTCCAAAATGAATATAAATATCAACATAATAAGATAGTTTGTAGGCTAAAACACTATTACGGAAAAAAGTTTGTATGGGGGCCATGTGAAATTATCGACCAATTCTAACCGTTTTCAGTTGTCCTTATGAATTCAAACCTATGTTTAACATTTCATCAAATTACCTTTAAAATTACGACCTGTACTTTCCGCACAAGCTTACATTGATAGACAACCAGCCAGCCGGACAGACGGACGGCGTTCAATCAGGCAGGAATTGATTCTGGTTCGATCGATAAGCTAAAAGGTGGGTCTAGGACCAATATATTTTAGTGCTAAGCACATCAGTGCAAGCGCATAATACCCTCTCCTCTATTGTATATGGGTATAATAAATAAAGAAGAAGCAAAACATTTTCCTGTTTTTCTTTTTTCTCAAAGGCAGACAAAAGTGTAGATGCTTTGTTGACAGTGACACCAAAACAATCGACAAAAGAGGCGATTTGTTGTACCCAAAAAAAAAGGATGAATTGTGCCAGTGTACCAATAAAGTTTAAATTGTACCAAGATTTGTACAATTATAACACAAATCCCATCAGTGCTCTGTGTAGGTATGTTGTATCAATTCCATGTTTTTTCTGCAACCAATGTTTTGTCGCAGTATTAGTAAAAAAAAATGTTGCGAATTTTGTTGGTAGGATTTAATTAAATTTATTGACTTTTAAAATATTAAAATTCATGTTTTCGGAAATCCTATCACTGCTTGTTGAGTTTTTGAAAACAAAATCGATACTTGTTGAATGAGAAGTGATCAAAATCTGTCTATCTGTTTTTGTCTTTTTGTTTTCAAAAATCTGGGGGCCAATTTCATTTTCAATGACACGTTAACTTGGTCAGATCACATTTCAATAACCTGTAGAAAAACGTTCTTAATGCTCCGTAGCTTGTGGCCAACACAATTTTGTACTCCATTTAGGATCCGACTGCTTCTGGCGAAAGCATACTTGATTCCTAAGTTACCATATGCCTGTGATATATTTTTAAATTGTGATGCAAAAAGCAGATCGAGGTTAAACGTGACATTTAACAATATAAAAAGATACGTCTTTGGCCTCAAATCCTATTGGAATCGGCAGCACATCAGTTTCTACTCTAGGCAAATCTGCGGGGTTCCTCTCGATGACCTTATGAAAATAAAAACGTTGCAACTACTCCACAAAATAATCAACAGACATCAACCCGAAGAAATGTACAATCGTCTAAATATCACCCACTATACGTCTCTGCAATACTATCCCATCAAACATTACGGCAGCAAGCAACGCATTGGATTTTAAGAGGAACATTTTTCAGTTTTATTCTCGAACGTAACTTTTATTTTTTCGGAATAGTTCCATTATAAAAACAAATCGAGACTCCACACCCAATTAAACATATTATTTTTATTATTTAAATTAGTATTATTATTATTTTTAAATAATTGTATACTTCTGCTATTTTTAAAACTAAAGTTTTGTTGTAGAAGCTCACACAGATAAATAAATAAAATAAATTCTTTCACTCGTGATCAAATAACGAATAACGAAAATAATCGAAGCGATTTTTATTCTTATTTTTCAGTCGATACTGAACGTATCGAAATTATATTTTCAATGTAAAAAATTTTATTATTTTGACATCTTGTAAACTAGAATCAATCATTAAAATAAAATTTATATTCTCCGCCTAAAGTAACAAAAAAATATCGGTACAAAAACGTATTATTGTAATAATTATACAGAATCCTATTATAATATAAATATTTTCTATAATTTTATACTTCATAAAATACCAACAAGATTAAATTTTAGAAAATTATATGTTTACATAGGTACATACATATGTTTACACATACATTAAAAAAATGCAATATCCGCCAATATCTTCCCACAAATAGCTTTTGAAATCCCCAATTTGGCGAATCCCCTCGTCTGGCAACAATGATAAGAGAAAATATAAACAAACATTTCTCTCAATCCACAACACTCTTACTCTTTTTGTTTAACCACTTAGCAAAGCTTTGAGCCCAGCTTTATTTTCCGTTGCTTTCAAGAGAACGTAAAACACTTTTATTTCATTATTATTATTTTTTATTATTATTATTGTTTATGTTTTTATTTACACACCAGCATGCGTTAGTTAAGATTTTAATGTACTGCTGTTGTTGTTTTTATTTTCAGAAGCTTTTTTAACTACAATAATACTACTGTAATGGTTTTTGTTGTTGCTATTTATGTCGAGGCCGGTTAGTTCTTGTTAAACACGTCTGTTCATAACTCAGTTTCATCCAAAAGGTTTAAAGACTTTATGTTCGAGTTTTGTTGTTGCTTAACAGCGCAATAAAAAACAGCAACTGATTTTACAACCGCTTCTCATATTCTGTTTTCGATAATACCACACCACTGTTCATCCGTTTAAGACAGAAAAATATCGTTATTTTAATTGCTTCACTTGGTTCTAATGGTGTTGTTATTGTATTGTTCTATGTTTGACAAATACAAACATAAGTAAATAAATGTATGTATGTATGTTTTTATGTTTTTTTTTTTTTTTTTTTTTGAAAATTCTATCATAATTTTTAACTTGCTTCTTCTACTTTGGCCTATTGTGGGCATTAAATTTATTTAGTACATGTAGGTACATAATACACGTGATTCGAATAGGAAAATGTGTTAAAAAGGAAATTTAACAGTAAATGCCCTGAGTTGGGTCATCATACTGTAAATAAAGAACAACATTTGTATTTGTGGTCAAACATATATTTCATAAAGATGCCTTTTTCTAATACTGCCACATAATAATTAAAATTCTTAACTTCTGAATGTGAATGTGAAAATGAAATAAACCCATAATCCCTTAGAATATTTTAATTTTTTGTGAGTGATACCTACATGTTAATGAAATTTTGGATACACCAATAAATTCTATAAAAAAATATACAACACAAAATACAGTTTTGACGGATGTGTTCGATATTAAAATGGGGTTCTAGCAACAAAGGCACCTTTGTGATTTTACACCAGCAGAAAACAACCAATCCACATTCCGGAGCTATCTAACCTGTGAAAGCAGCATTGGTTTCATAACAACTTTGGCATATTTCAGGGGCAGATATCAGCCCCTTAGCCGTCATCTCTAAGAAATTCCTTAATTTGAAAGATTTCCCTAGTAACCAGCTCAGAAAAATTACCTTAGGCGAACAGGTTGCCGTGGTACCAGATAGGCCTTTGTTCAGCAATGTACTAAAGGTAAGCCAAGCTTAAGGGCCCGTTGCACCCACGATGTATGAGTTCCTTAAAATGCATACACACAATTTCTGAGGATATCTGTAAATTATGAAAATTTTTAGATTCAAAGAGTTATATTGTTATTTTCTGCATCTAGGTACGCTATAGCTAGTGATATGCGGGTGTCATGACGTTTAACAGATGGCATGATGTACAGATTAAATTTCTTGATAAAAATCAGCGTCTGACGAAAATACAAAAAAGGTAATTTTCTTTTTATTTAAAGCATTTGTATTTATAGAAAATCAGAGAAATTTGGAGCCACAGTTACTTTAATTTGAAGCGCAGTTTTAAAAGAAGGTTGGTCTATCCAACAAACACGGAGGTTTGACATCAAATTAAAAATGATTTGAAATCAAAGGTTTTCTCAAACGACAAACGTTTGATAATTATTTGAAAATCATACCATTCTCAACAAAAAGGGGAAATTATTTTCAAATTGAAAAATGGCTTTATTTTCAACTTGCTTTCAAACGTAATTCTCAAATGTGGATTATAATACAATGTGAAACATAAATAAATATTTTTTAATTTATATTCATTATTTTTTTTAAATAAACTGTGAAATAAAAATTCGGCACCATAGCTAAAAGATGAAATAATGTTCTTTCCGTCCTCTAATTCTTGGAAGGACGAAAGACTTGGCTCCCTTTTGTTTTGAGGATTGTAGCACAGCGATCATATAACAAACTTATAATTTCTTCACTTTCCTTTTTTTTTTTTTAATTCGTATTCTTAATCATTGTTATAACTCACAAATAATTTTTATTTTGCATAACAAATAACTCGTTCACTTGTAAAACACATTTAACCACTAAGTAAAAAATTTAAATTTAATCGCCATTTTTATTGTTTACATGTATTTTTCGCTTTAGTATTGCCAAGTTTAGTTTTGATTTGAATTTAACATTTGATACCAATTTGACATCAAATTGATAAAATATTAAATGTCAAATGTTTTTTTCAAATCATTATCAATTTGAATTTTAATGTTAAAATCAAATAATTGAAAAACGTTTGAGAAATGTGTTTGTTGTCAAATAATAAAGTCATTTCTTATATCAAAGGTTTGACTTCGTGTTTGTTGGGTACGTGAAAAATCTACATTAATGAAAAAAATATCTATCACGCTATGGAAATGTTCGGCATTTGTAGAAATCAGAAATTTTCTCATAATCATTTAAAGAGAGCTCTACAGGCAACTTTGCTAATGCTATGTTCACGTCAATTAAATATTTGACGTTCTACACGGAACCCCTAGTTTTCTTTAACACTTATTTGCTTTTGCAAAACGTTTGGCTAAATTAAACATCATTTCACAGTTTCTAAATCAAGTTTTACAATTTTCTTCTTACAAATAAACTTTAGTTAATCAATAGAAATTGTTAAAAATAAAGCTAAAGTTTAATCAATTAACTGGTCACGCTTTTTTGGATTTTTTCGTAGACCTTTGCCCCGTCTAATCACAATTGGTTTCAATCGATGTCAAGCAACCTGGCCGAAATACGCCTTAAGTTATTCGTAATTAAGAAAAAAAAATTTTATCGAACTATTAATGATTTCAAAAGTTAGGCACTTATTTTAAACTATTAATAATTAATAGATTTTCCTGAAAGCCCAGCTGGCTATGTATCTCTATTCTATTTGTGTGTAGTGTATTTCGCAGTATTGAATGAAGTACTTTAAAAAGCCATGAGTTGTGAAGTTTAATTGAAGGTTTAATTTTTTTTTCTGACTCTGTCGTTCTTCAATACTCGTTTTTAGTGTCGTTTATTAGTTAAGTTTTATTTTGACTTCATTTCATTCAAATAATAATATCAAATTTAGTTTTTTAAGAAATTGCGGTGTCAAGTCCGAAGGTGGTATTCATATAAATTAACAATAATTATAAATATGAGTTTTTTTTATTTTAAATGAATTATTAAAAAAACAATTTTATATAACCCCCAACTTCTTTATGGGTAGAGCTTTTTCATAAAAATATTGAAACTAAGTTCATGCTTAGATCTTCAACAGGCAGTAAGGGGTTACTATAACAACGAATAAAAATGAGAATAAAGAATCAATAACAAAAGGGTTTTTTTTACAAATAGAACATATTCATGCAAAATTGTAAACTCCAACGATCAATAAATAAGTCACCAAACTATACGTAAAATTGAAAAAAAATCCAAGAAAAATTTATTAAAATTGATGTTACAACGTTTTTTGCTTCTTGTTAGGGTTTCTAATTTCCCGGACTTTTTCTATTCCCGGGAAACGAAACAAAAAAAATCTTATTCCCGGGAATCCCGGGATTCTTTGAATAAAACAATGATTTCATTAAATGAATTCAAGACAAAAGTTTTTACTTTTTTAAATGAATATGGGCAATTCCAGCGAAAAGTCTACTTTTTGTAACGTAACGCCAGAAAAAATTTAAATTATTTCTCAAAAAATTGTATATGTATAGTTAACTTTTTTTATATTGTGGTGTAAAGCGCAACTAGCTCTACATTTAGTAACAAAAGGGATAACGGTTGAACAACATGGTCCTAAAATACAACCTTATTTGCATTCTTGCGTTACATTAAAAAAAAGTAGACTTTTCGCTCAAAATGCCCATATATGCTTTTAAACGAGCAAATATTTTTAATTCTAATAGCTTGAAAAATAAATCTATATAAGTCCAAAGCTTACTCAAAAAGATTTTATACAAAACATCTTGCTCAATTCGCAGTCTTATTAAGTTTTGTAATGCAAGTCAAAATCCACTTCCGTTTTTTTAACGTCCCGGCAGCGCATATTTTTGCATATATCTGCAAATCCTTACCGTCGATTGCTGTAACTTTTTTTTCTGAATATAGTGCACTTCATAACTTTATATATATAAAAACACTTTTTACAAATTTGACTTCTTCATTTAATTTTTTTACATTTTGTGGTACGAATATCACGACACGTCAAAATGGAAATGCCCATATACACATACATATACAACAGTCCAAAAAAAATGTGCTTTATTAATTCCACAGAAAACCAAAACAAAACCAAATAAATTGTTACATTCATATGAACATAAGGTATGGATTAGTGCAAGCCTTTTTGATTTCGATACGCTAGAACCCCCAATTTTGTGAAGTTTGTAAAAAAAACGCATGAGCCAAAAAATTAGGGGGGTGGGATGGGGTAAATGGCTCCTCAACGGGGTCAAAGTTAGGGGAAAACGATACAAAAGCCAAAAAAGCTTCACAACTGTCCCTGAGTTGCTCCTAAAGGGGTAAAATGTAAGACTGACTCCCACTAATATTTCCCCCCCCCCCCCTACATCTCTGCTCATTAAGAGGACTCCCATACTAAATATTGCTTTTTATAAAATTACCCGCCACCGACCTAACTAGCCCCAGAGTGGCCCTAGAGGAATCAAATATATGACGGACCGCATATATTTTTGCAATCCGATCATTTTTTCAGAACATACCTAGTCTCCATCTTTAATCATTAGGGTGGTCCCCATACAAAAATTTCGAAAATGGCGGAGTTGCACAACATATGTTCGCAAAACTCAAAAACGCTTAAGCTTATTGAATAAACTAAAAAACCCCAAATTCCGTTAATCGTGACTTCATAGACGACAAATTCTTTTTTTAGGATTTTTTCTGGCTTTTTTATTTTCTTAACATTTATTTTTTTTAAATTTGTAGATGGTTCTGTGCCTCGTGTACATTATAATTTTCTACTTCAAGAAGCTTTTTAGACATTTCATCAGCAATTTAAAAGAACGTTGATTTATTGGCGTAGGAACAATAGTTCGATTTGTAACTAGTTTTTAGTAACTTGAGTAAATAATATATTTTTATTGCTCGTTTTTTTAATGATGCTAACAAATTCAAATTTCAAAAAATTAAATTTGAAATTCACGGAAAAAATTTCCCGAGATTTATTTAAAAAAATGTACCGGGATTCCCGGAAATTCTTTCCCGCGTAGTAGAGTTTCTACTTGTAAAAAATAATGAAGTTTTTTTTGGTAAAAATTACTTCTGCATTCCTGCTAACTTCGCCAATCTATGATTTGCCAAAGACGCAAAAAAAATGTCCATGAATTTACTTACATATCGATGGCTTAACCCATTCCCAGCCATTGTACTCGCTTGGGTCAGAAAAAGGCAATATTAAAAGAAATTGGACAACGTTTGTTGTGCTTTTGCATTCAACACATTGTGCTTTAAAGACACACATAAAAAAATTTTAAGAAATATATACCGTTATAGTGTATTTTCTTTTGTTTTTGTAACACTTTATCATTTTTGTGATTTTTAGCTAGGCCAGTAACAATTGAGCTGCATAGAAAAAATACTGTTTTGTTGAAACAAAAATTTCTTTTAGATTCCTGTAGAAGAGTGTTTGTTGCACATTTTAAAAAAAGTTACAAGAAATTTTTTTTTTCGGCAACGTTATGTGAGTAGCAAAATCGCTGTACCCAATCGAGTACAATGGCTTGATATGTATAATTTTTTTAAAAATTTTTCTGGACCAAAATGGAATTTCAAGCCATCAAACCTTCAAGTTTTTGTGTTAAAGCTTTTACAAATTTAAGCAGATAATGAAGATGATCACAAAAATTTCAACATAGCTATAATTCTACCAGATCCGGACCATAACGCAGATGAAGAGGAGGGGAATGATGAGGATATTCTTTTTGATCGCATGCCAAATGATGTACCAGGTGAAGTCGAAGTATTTTTCGGCATTGAAAGCGAAGATTATCCCACTTGAGCAAATGCGTCAAAAAATAAAGTTTTCAAAATCAAGCAAAATAGCTCCTAAGTGGACAAGAAGACCTTGTGATATTCAAATGCATCATACCAATTTCTTTTTGATAGCCACTCTTCAAAATAATTCATAAGAGTAAAACCAGTGAGATTTGGTTTTCAAAATAGGATGCTAACGAGCAGCTCCGGTTATTTATACCAATTCGATACCTACTGTGGGGCCAAAGGTATAAGTGTAGAAGGATCAAAGCTCCCTCTTGGATCCCGAGGCGTGCTTGATTCTTTGGACAACGTTTCTAACCCTTTAGATCATGTTGCAAACAGATCTTAAATGGACTTGCTTGAGTTTCAACGCAATATTGCCCGATTTTATTTGCGAATCTATACCCAGAAAGTGAATATTTCCAAACGGTCGCTAGCTGCTAGCGGTGAAAACCTCTTTCCTAAATGGATAAAAAATCAGTAACGATGTCGTGAGTGTCATAACAGAATAAGATGGGTATTTTAGCAATGCGATGTTGCTCTATGTGTTGAAAAAGTATGCTTTAAAAATGTTCATACTTAAAAAAATTGCATACTCATGACGCCACTGTACCCGTCCGAGTACAGCCCTAAAAACACACTTCCAGAAATTTTTTTTTAATTTTTTGCTTTTTCTATATTTATCAACTGTATTTGAGTCATTCCATGTCAGACCGAACACCTTTTTTACACCACCTCTTCCGATTTTCTTTAAATTTGCCAGACGTATTAAACATAAAAAAATATTTTACACGTGTTTCGGGGAAAAAATTAAAAATTTTTTTTTAAAAAGTTATTTGCATTTGAAAATCGTCAAAATCGTGAAAAATCTTCCGACATGACAACATTTAAACTAATGTTTTTATGAAACTAGTGAATGGATTTTGAAGTTCAATAACTTATTTTAAAGGTATTTGAACCTTCTTTTTAAAATAAATGCCAATAATTGATAGCGATATTACCAGGTAACGTGTTCCGTAATACCAACCTATTACCGAGTTTTTGCTGGGATTTACTTAAGTATCAAATTTTGTGTGTTTTTGAATACATACACACATACATACATGCGTTGACATTTTCGTTAACATGCTTGAAAATAAACTGTTTATATACAAAATGTAATTTTTTTGTGGTGCTGCAATGGAAAAAAAATCGTAAAAAAATAGAATCCATTAGACCTCCACGCTGAAATTTTGAGGGAATGTTAAGAATATATTAACCTTTAAGAAAATATTTTTTTCAGATTTTTCGACTTGTTCGAAGATTGTGGAAAACAGAAATTAAGTAAAAAAACCAAATTTTAATAATAAAAAAAAATTAATTTATAAAAAATAATATTTTTTTAAAAAGAAGGTTCAAATACAAGATTAATGTGGCATTAGCTACCAGAATAAATAAAAAAAGCTTTTTAAAAAAAAAAATCTAGTTACACCTCTTTTATATTAAGCCATCGATATATGGAAACTCTGAAAGTCGTTGAGCGCCGCTTAGAATCAAAATATGCAGCTTTGCTTATCTTATGGGAGAGCATTTCTTATTATTAGAGATGAAATTTTCTTGCACTAAAATATCGAAAATATGCGCTAAAAATATGCACTAAAAAATCCAAAATATGAATTACAAAAATATAAAATATGCACTAAAAACTTAAAAAATTTTCATAAAAAATGGTTTTTTAATTTTACCAAAAACAGAAATTTAGAAAATTCATTCAAATATTTAAAAAAAAAATTTAAATAACTAATTAAAATTTTTGTTTGTTAAAATAAATAAGAGCTGTTTTATTAAAAGTAAAACTTTGACTTTTACTTGAAGAATGCCAATGCATTTTGAAAAAAATATATTTTCAGATCCCACTTTAATTTCAGATCAAATCAAAAATATTTGAAATTTATTTTATTTTTTGAAACCCTTAATTTTTTTTGCAAAACGTTTTGGTTTTTTTTCAATTTGTCGGGCTATTCTTCCTTCCACATTTTTAATTTTAATCATCGGTTCAACATCATTATCATTTTAAAAAAAAAAAATGTCACATTTTTTTTTAGAAAAGAAAACACCATAAAATTACTCAAAGTTTTTTGCATAGAATTTTGAAGCATCTAGCCAGGCTCCCATCTTGTTACAACTGGCTGCAGAGGAAGGAGAATCAAGGGAAACATTTCATTAAAATTGCAATATTATTAACTTGGCTTCTCATTTCCTCTGCAACGCGGTATAACCCATGTGCCAAGCAAGTAACTTGTAACAGTTTTGGATAACATATTTTAAAAGTATTGGTAGCCTTAAACATGCAAGGTGCTGCATCGTTTAAAAAAAAGGATCTTTTGTCGAAATCTTGAAAATCTTGTATTTAAAGCAAAGCTCCAAAATTATTTATTTATTTATTTTAATTTTTTGGTTTTTTATGTATTTAAAATATTTTTTTGTGTATTTAAAAATTTTTTGTCAAAATATGCAAACATAGGCATCTTCACCAAAATATGCAACAATATGCAAAAACAAATCGATGCCATTTTAAGGCAAATTTAAGAATTTGTAAAGATAATTGGTAAACCTCGTTCTTAGAATATCGACAAAAAACATGCATTTGCATAGAAATCGCTCCTTTTATTGTTAAACATAAAAAATATTTTGTGTAATTTACACAAAGGGTATTCACGTCACAAGTTGCACCCTTGCAAAAAAGAAAAAATGCAAAAACATAACAACAACCACAAAGACAATTATTTCCGTACACCTAATTGTCTGTGTGGTTGTTGTTATATTTTTGCACTTTTACTTTTTTGCAAGGCTGCAACTTGTGACGTGAATACCCTTACAATTTTCTGTGTAATTTTTTTTTTTGTAAAGCGCAACTAGCTTTACATTTAGAACAGTGATAACCAAGCCCCGAACGCACGCACACAAAGATATTAAGTGCTTATGTGCGGTCGCAGAGACTGATGATCCCTGCAAATGAAATTGGACCACCTGATCCATTTTGATAAAATGGACTACTCCATGGACTGGTCCGATGTATTGCAAGCATGGACCATGTCATTGTTAAAAAGTGTTTGTAGTGAGAAGACATGTCTTCGTTTTTAAACGACTTCAAAACTAATCCTCTTGAGTATACCATGGAGTAATTTTAAAACTACTCCTTAGTGGTCCAAAGGTGGGTTATATGGTCCTCTCCTAGGACATCGTAATGTTAAATAGACCAGGTTTTTTCCATACGTTTGGGTTACTTTTGGACTAGTCCTGGTCCCTTGTGGACTACTCTTTACACGCGTGTTTGGACTGGTCCTATTATTTGCAGGGATAGTCTGATGTTTTGAAACGAACAAAGTTATTGTATACATGTGAATTGCCGACCGCGTCTGTGTGAAAAATACGATTATTGACTGCCTCGCAAGGCTATGGAGTGGCTATCACTGATTTAGAAACAAAAGGGAAAACATTTGAAAAACATGGACTCAAAGTACAAGCTTATTTGCTTGCTGGCGTTGTTACGTTACAAAAATTAGACTTTTCGCTGGAAACGCCCATATCACAAAAAACTTTGATTTTCTTCGCCATTAAAAATAAAAGACAAAAAAGCGCCAAACATATTTTCACCTTATTTAAATCAATTTTCTTCATAAGCAATGTTTATATAAATAAGAAATAAAAAAAGTAATTCCCTTTATAGAATTTACTATCGCCAAACTTTTATCCAATTTAAAAAGCTATACAACACAGTTAGTGAGTGTTGCAAAGTCATCAGCAGATAGATCATCATTGGCTGATTTGTAAGTGACAGTAAAACTGATTATTTCAGGTCAATCATCTATGAACTATGAAAGAAAGGCATTTTAACAAAGAGTAGCAAATCGTCAGTAACGTTTTCCATTATAAAATTAAAAGAAAAAACAGAAAACAACTTACGAGAAACTGAACGAAACAAAAATCTCCCTTTTTTGACTTGCACTCAACTGCAGAGATAAACAAATATAATAATATAACAATAATAGAAACAGAAATAACGAAAAATGTGGCATGAAGTGGCAATAACAATAAAAACGAAACTGAGTGAAAAAGGTAAGTATTTTTAAAGAAAGAAAGAAAGTTTCAAAACGAGATGATGAAAGAAAGAAAATATTTTTTATTGGAGATAATGTAACGAATTTTGTCAGCTCAATGTACATTTCAATTGTTTTGATGCGTTTTTTAGACTGGATCTTCATTAAAACTTTATTTTTTGAATGGTAAACCGAAATGTCTTAACTCTGCTCTTTCTAAAGCTTCGTACAGACGATGGTCAGATCTTACAATATTGGTAAGCAGCGTTGCTTAAATTGCATTAAAATTGGCTAAAATGTCTTACAACTGTGTGAACATTGTAAGCTCATTTGTATTTGCAGATGTGCAAAATTAATGCATCTGACAATGGACCATTGTCAGAAAAATTTTGCTGTTGGCAACGCCTGCTTACAATATTGTAAGATCTGACCATCGTCTGTACGAAGCTTAATTCACCAAAACAAAATTTTTTCAATATAAAGGCTATAGTCGGGCAATTTATCATGTAAGTAATAGAGAACATGATTTGTGTGAATTGTGGATAAAATCGGTTTTTAATTTAGCTATAATAAAGTATAATCTTTTATATATACTAGCTGACTCACGGAGGCTTAATATCAAATTGAAAATGATTTAAAATAAACGTTTGATAATGATTTAAAAATTATTTGAAATCATAACATTCTCAACAAAAAGGGGAAATTATTTTCAAATTGAGAAATGCTTTTTTTCAACTTGCTTTCAAACGTTATTCTCAAATGCTTTCCAAATGTGGACTTCATTACAATGTGGAACATAAATAAAAAATATTTTTTTTTAAATTTAAGTTCATTATTTATTTAAATGAACTGTCAGCTAAACATTCGGCGCCATAGCTAAACGATAATATCAAATTCTTTCCGTCCTCAAATTCTTGGAAAGACGTTCTATTTTTATTCGCATTCTTCTTACACTTTGTAATTAATTTTTTATTCACACATTTTCAACAGCGAATTCACTTCACGTAACATGTAGTTTTTCTTTAATTGTAAAACGCATTTAACTTCACTCGCCATTTTTTAATGTTAACATTTATTTTTCGCTTTAATGCTGCCATGTTTTTTTTTTATTTGAGAATAACATTTGATAACAATTTGATATCAAATTGAAAAAACTTTATATGTCAGATGTTTATATTATTATCAATTTGAACTCAAATGGTAAAATCAAACAATTGAAAAAGGTTTAAGATTTGTGTTTGATGCCAAATGATAAAGCCGTTTTATATCAAAGGTTTGACCTCGTGTTTGTTGGATAGCCTGGTTCTTGGCAATAGAGTTGCTATGGAGCAATTTTCGGTAGAGGAACGCGCGCTATGCGTGCAAGACTTTTACAAGAATTTTGATTCAGTGACTGTAGCGCTTAGAAGGTTCTGCAGTATTATTCGAGGTTTTCGTCACTTAAATAATGCGCGCTTAGTATCCCTCTCATTCGAAATGAATTAAAAGAATTTTGATATACGGGTTCAACACTAGACAAACCTAAATCACGAGCGGCAGAAAACGTGGATAGTGTAAACAAGTTCATCTACTGAGCCGCCATTGGAAATTTACCGTTCGACTAAAAACACCCACTTCTCTGATCCCACCCATTTTTTTGGAGAAGCTGTGTAATTATAACCAAGATGCTTGTACCTCATTTGAAAACTCTTGCCGTTCTCCAGATATACAGAAAAAAGGAGACAAAAAACAACAATAAGGGATTTATGGGTAAAATTAGTCGTAGTTTTTGCTCTTCCTCAAAATTTTAATGAGCATATCTGACATAAATATGTATCAACCAAGGCCCCATCATATATGGGATCGTCGGAAACCCCATTTTAACAGACGGACGGACAGACGGTCAACCAGATTTGAACTTGACCTCCGCAAACCCTATAGATTAGGTTAGATCATATTATTCACCAATGTATTTTTTCATGCTTCCTGAATATCTATATATGGGCATTACCCCAGAATGGTCTACCAGGACGAAAAATAAAATGTTGATTATCATCGTCTTTTATTGTTTCTTATTAGAAAAAAGGCTATGTTCTTATAAAAGAATGGTTTCCTAGCATATCTGAGCTGTTTTACTTGAGGAAATTGGTCTGGAAACTGGAAAATTTTATAATTTCCTGTATTTTAAATTTCTAAAGACATTTTTATATACTTATTTTACATGCAAAAAAATATGTTATGTTTACACTCTTTCTTCATAATCTCTCCATTACAGTCAATTGTAAAAGGAGTATTAAGTTTTTTTGTTAAGGAAATTTGAAGACATTTATGGTAAAATGCATGGTGATAATAATAAAAAAAACACATGGAAAAATCGTACGTTCGCGATCCGTACGTTCGCGACCGGTACATAAGCCAATTAAACAAAAACCAAGAGAGATATTTTATTTTGTAAATAAACACATTAATACACTTTTAAAATAAATTAATCACTTTTGAAAATTCCGTTTCATTACGCAGATTTTTACATTTCACTAGTGTCAGCCGAAGTTGACTTCTATTTTGAGTACGTTCGTGACCACAAGTTTATAACTCTTATTATGAAAACTTAAACACGATGAAATCCAACTTTTGTACTAAACATAGAGCTACCCAAATGCTATCGAATCGCAAAAAAATGCTAGGAGAAGTTTTGTTTTTCTATATTATTTGTACATCAAAAGCGTACGAACGTACGTTCGTGACCCCAGGAAATGCCCATATACATATATAAAAACGTTCGTGCTTTGTATATGCTCCTAAAACTCAAGAACCACGGAACCGATTGTCACCAAATTTGGACAATAAATTTTTTAAGTCGGGAGCAAGGTTTCTTATAAGTTTAATTCCGACAGGTTTCGCTGTTGATGGATATTTAAATGGTATGATAAGGTACGATTTGCTTGAAAATCACAAAATATATAAAGTAAACCAAAATAAGTTTCCGAATAAAATGTTGACCCGGTAGATAGCGCTGGGGTCAAGATTTATCTCCAAACTTTTTGATATTTAAAAAGTTTTATTTGCAATTTACCGAAAAATTTTTTAATATATCAAAAATTAAGCTTTTCCTAGCCATTTTTTTATTCTGTTTTAGCGATATTCTTTGGACAAAAATTGGCAAAAGTGTTGAAATTATACGACAACCTCTTCCAAGGGTTCAAACATTTACAAAATGGCTTAAGATTATTAGACGTACTACGGTTGTTGTTGTCGTAAAGACTGTGTCGTTTTTTTTGTAATAGATTAAAATAACAGACAGCCTGTATTCTTTAATCTACTACAACACATGACTTATAGGCTTTTTACACTGATTCACATAGAACATCGCATATTCATAAATTATAACCAAGTGTTAACTTTTTAAAGTACCTAAAATTATTACAGTAACTGATTGTTGGTTATTAAATTCGTTTTCCGTACTGTTAAAATTTAATAAAAAAAATAGTTATTTTACGAATATTTTAATTTTTTAACATTTATGTTTGTTGTTCAAAAAACAAACTACCAAAAAATAATGTTTTTCCGTATTTATTTTGTTATGTAGTTTGATTTCTGTCGGTTAAAATATAATTTTCAAAAGTAAAAACTATTAAATTTTAAGGAATATGTTGTTCAATAAATAAAAAATTTAAAAATGAATGTAAAAATCATTTGTTTTAAATGAAATGTAAATGATCCATTTTCTAAATGAATTTTAATTTGTTTAAAATGAATTTTCGTTCGAATTTACCTACATGAGTGTATTTAAGTTATTCACACACTGAAAGAATTTTCTTCGCAATACTAACGAATTTTGACATTAATCCCATGAAAAATTGCATTATAAAGGAACCTATGCAGCGCTTCGTTGGATCAATGAAACCTGTTTCATTAAAAGGACTTAATGAAACATTACATTAGATCCATGAATATTGTTCATTGGATGAATACTTTCAATAAAGTAAAAATTTTTTTTTTTTTTTATTATATTTTTTTTAATTATTTTTTATTTTTTCTTATTTTATTTTACTTTATTTTATTTTTTATTTTTTTTTTCTGTCTCTGGCGGGATTCGAACATGCAACCTCGGTGCTGATAGACTAGCTCACTACCAGCTAGTCTACCGGGGCAGTGTAGTTTTTGTATAAAAAAACTATGTTTTTTTCTCAATTAAGGGCGTAAATATGAGATTAAATTGTCCATAATAACAATAACAACGTTGATTGAAAGTGGATTGAAAGTTTTTGTTTCATTACTATAATGACATTTTTATTGTCATAATGAAAATTTAAATTTATGAAGGCAATTATTGAAATATGTTGCTTTTATAAAAAAATTTTTTGATTTCATAAATTAAATGGCATACATGTAACATTAGATGTATGAAATTATTAAATCTTACATTTTTTAAATAACAATTAAACATTTTTTTAATGAAACTATAATTTTGTATTAAGTTATGAATATAGTTATGTTTGTTTATTGTTTTTTTTTTGTGTTCCCAATTAAAATTTTTTGTTTTACTTGGACAAACTTAAGTTTTCATATATCCAATGAAAATTTTTAACGTAATTACGAAATCTAATGAAGCAATTTTAACGAAAATACTTTATCAAACCTATGAAATTCCATTTAGACAATGAAAATTTTCATTTACCCAAGGAAAACTTTTTTATGAAAATGATTCATTAAATATATGAAGCATTTTTCTTTCAGTGCAGATGATTACTTTCAGCTTAATTATAGGTAAAGCAGTTACTAAATGCCAACTAACTAATACATTCAAAGAACAGCTGATTGATATCATTTTACAATTTATTTCAAAAGTACATACAACATTTTTGAAGTGGTTATAAAAAAAATAAATGGAAAAAATTATAAGAGATATTCAAATAATATCAGATAAAAACATGGCAAAAAATAGTTAAGACGTATAAAACACGCTGCAATCCATTTGAAATGCATTTCCACTGCATCCAAAAAACATTCATAAAAAAAATAAACTTGAGATGTTTTCTTAGTCTATAAAATTCTATTGAATATTTTTATTTTTACAAGTCCTAATTTTAATTGAATTATATACTACTAGCTGGTCGCCCCGGCTTCGCTCGGTTGCTGATTTCTAATGATCGATGGAGCCGTTTTCTGATTTTAGGTAAATCAAAAAAAGTGGGCGTAAAAGTGGGCGGGGCAATATGATGAAAACTTAAAATGGATTAATACAAACATTCGAAAAAAAATTAGTCAAATCGATGCAGCAGTTTTCGGATTTTAGGTAAATCGAAAAAAAGTGGGCGGGGAAATATTTTCTTTACGTAAAAACCTAAGTTGGACCATGGCGATCATTTTAAAGAAAAAATCGTCCAAATCGGTCAAGCCGTTCTCAAGTTGATCCCATCAGCAACAGACAACATTTCATTTTTATTATATAGAAGTTATAACCAAAAAAATAACCTTTTTAGAATTTGTGTTAATTCTTTAAAGAACATAAAATGGGTTTTCAATAGTTTGATAAGCTTTTAAATTACATATTAATTACAGAACAGTGATGGAAAATTCAGTACTATGGTACTATTATCAGTACTTTTTCCTTTCAAAAATACCACGTCCGTTTTAGTACTTTTTTTGTTATGCTTCTTCTTAAGAAATTTAGCGTTGATTTTTTTTTAACATTGAGTCGTCAACAAAAAGTACTAACTCCGACTGCAACCGCTGAAATTCCAACTCCGACTCCTAATCTAACCTTAATGCTAAATGTATACGAGACTGGTCCTTATTTGACCTTAAACTCTTTTTTTAATGCAGTACCTGTTTAATGGTTAAATATAGCAAAAAAAAAGGATTCAGTAAAAGTTTCGAATCAATATTTTTAATATTGCATAGCAAATTTCGAAGTATTTTTTTTTTTTTTTCTATTATTAGAATATTTTTTTAAATTTTTTATGCCGAAAAATCCGGTACAAAAACCTTAACTCCGACTCTACAGCTTCGACTCCACAGCCCTGTTTACAACATTGCCTACACAAAATGTATTATTATCAAAAGGTTATGGCACCACTGCTTGTTGGTTATTGTTGCTGTTGAAATTTAGTTGAAATTTATCTCGGTCCATAAATGGCTGAGATATGCGCAAAAAAAAAAGTTACAAAAAAGTACAAAAATGCTGAAAAAATAATCTTTTGCTTGGTGGTCAGTACCATCTAAATATTTAAATTTTCCATCACTGTTACAGAATATATCGTTCAAAATATTATCGACATTTAATTTTCTCTACATACCAATATGCATGGTTGCATTTCTTCTATCAGCTGAGAGCTGTTACTACGTTAGTTATGAATTGTGAATAAGATCTAATGGTTGATTTTTTAAGAGCTATAGGAAAGTTAAAAAAAAACACATAAAATTCAGAAAAATTCATGAAGTCTTTATTTGAATCGATAGTACGGTCCATATAATTTAATGTTTGAAGATTATTTCATGCAAATGTTGACCGTGACTGCGCCTCAAGTGGTTCATCCGCTTAGTCCAATTTTGGCATACTCTTTCCAACATTTCGGCCGGTATCTCATGAATAAATGCTTCAATGTTGTCTTCCAGAGCGTCAATTGAAGCGGGCATGTGTGTCTAGATATGAGCTTTTACATAGCCCCACAAAAAATAGTCTAAAGGCGTTAAATCGCACGATCTAGGCGGCCAATTGACCGGTCCTGAACGTGAAATAAAATGTTCACTGAACTCGCCTCTCAATAAGTCCATTGTTAAGCGTGCTGTGTGGCATGTGGAACCGTCTTGTTGAAACCACATGTCATGCAAGTCAAGCTCTTGCATTTTGGGCAAAAAAAAGTTGGATATCATATCACGGTAGCGCTCAAACTTCACAGTTATGTTACGATTCGCATCATCTTTGAAGAAGTACGGTCCAGTGATGCCACCAGCCCGTAAACCACACCAAACTGTGACTTTTGCTGGATGCATTGGTAGCTCTTGCAATGCTTCTGGCTGATCTTCACTCCAAAATCGACAATTCTGCTTATTAACGTACCCATTGAGCCAAAAATGAGCTTCGTCGCTGAACACAATTTGTCGCGATGAACTTTCTTAACAGAGCACGCATTTTGATAATAAAATTCAATAATTTGCAAGCGTTGTTCGTTTGTAAGACGATTCATGGTTAAATTATAGACCAAACTGAAGATGTTTGACAGTGAAACAAAACACTTAACGTGTTTAAACCAGTGTTGCCAAAAAGATAATAGCTAAAAAATCACCCGATATAACTATATGTTTTGTTAGTTACAACTTTAGTTATGATTTCTGAATATGCGCCATAATCTTTACAAGATGTTCTTTTCTCACTTAATTCCATTCTACATCTTTCTATTATTTGAGTGTCATCACCAGAAAAGTAACAATAAGTTCTATTATTATTGTGGCATCACTGACAAAAAGACGTTTGTTTTGAAAGCTGCGTAACCTTTTGTCAAATTTTCACTTTTTTTGCAAAGTTTTTTTTTGTTTAATACTTTTTAATATAGTTTTAAACAAATTAAAATTCAAATACATTTTTGTGTTAAATTTTGGCACATTTGAACAAAAACATTATTTTATTTTTCAAAATGCTGAAATTTTTTGTTTGATGGTAGGTAGATGTTAGATGTGGACAATGTAAACGAGTGTTTAACATTATCTACATCTTTGATGGTAGACGACAACCGTATTAACGCTGTATATTTTGATTTAAAAACCTACTTATTAGGAAAAATTATATTTCACGTAATGTACTTGCTTTTGGATATCACAGCATCGGCTATATCCGCAGTAATCAGGACACCCTTTTAACAACATCACGAATTTAGAAATTTGAAATTGTGTTAAACACTAAGAGCCACAATGTTGGCCTGCCTCAGGAACTCTTTGAGCATATTTACTTGTTTAGAACTCGTACATTCGGTTTCAAAAGTAATGCTCCCTGTTTGTTCCGTACAAAATTTAGTATCTACATATTTATCTTTCTGATTCAATTCCAAAGATCAAATTCCCGAATTAAATACTAAAGACTTTATTTATTAGCTAGTTGCTAAGCGCGTCGCCGCCAGGCAGGAAAAAATACTTTAATGTAAGCCCCAACGTCAGTACAATATGCTTGGCATTTTTTAGCATGAATGTTTGAATGCATATAAATAATGTTTTAGATTTATAAAAGGTTTAAATAACGAATTTTCTTTGACTGACAGTCAGGCTTCTAATAAGAAAATATCTTTTTATGTCAAGATTAAATAAAATTTCGGCCTTTATTTACCCCTTTTTGGATTTGATTTAACTTCTAAGTGTTATTTATGAATAAACAAAATTAAAAAGTCTCCTCTTTATCTCATTGTGATGGGTTAAACAAAAGATGATGTTGCAATAAAAAAAAAAAAAAACAAAGTATAAGACTTGGTTCTCCCAAAAGTTAAGGTAATAAAAACCGGGAGTATGATTTTTGTATAAAGAAAAATAACAATAAAACCAATGCAGGTTTATACATTTTACTTCAACTTCATCACTTTGAGCAGTGAAAAAGAGGCATGTTCCTGATTTCTTTGGTTGCATGCATGTTTTCAGACTAAAAACATGCACCAGCAATAAACAGCACTAGCGTAGCGCACGATAAAAGAAAACTCAACTTTATTTTTCAATTCAATCCTATTGCAGCAGAGTAGAGTAACACAATACTCTCAACACTTTTTTTCATTTTCTTATGGCTTGTTTTCCTACGTAGACATTACTACGTCCATAAGCTTTGGCTGGCTTTTGATTACGAACAGACAGATAGGGAGGTACGTAAGATGAAACAAACAAATGTACATGTGGTAAAGTATATTAAAATCTTTTATATTGGCAACCAAGATGTTAAAGATGACGATGGATGTTTGTAAGTTGTCGATGTAAATGTTGTTGATGCTGTTCGCTGATGTTGCTTTTACTTGAAGTGGTTGCCGGAGTAAAAGATGCAACACAATAAACATGGTGCAAAAAAAAATAAACTTTCTCTTTTAGTTAAAATTTGTTGGTAACTTGTTGTTTAGTGTTTGCGTTTATTAAAAACAAGTAAGTTTATAACAACTACAAAAATTCACTTTGGTCAGTTGCAACACTTACAACAACGACAACAAGAAAACTCCTTGTCTAATTTATTAAAGTAGCTGGCCGGCCTTTTTAACTGCACACCACTCCACCACAATCACAATGTACATACATACATACATACATTGTATGCATGTCTGCTCAACTGTCTGGTCAATACTTTATGTAGAGCTCCTTCCTTTTTCTTTTACATTTCTACAAAAATAAATACAGTGTTTTTGTTTGTTAAAAAATCTTCCACAAAATTTCAAATTATGCAGGATTTATATTGGCAAACGGAAAATTGACTACAGTTGCAGAATTTTATTTCAGAGTGACCTTAAGACAACAAGATTCTAACTTGCATGTAGTGTTGGTACAATAAAACCTTTTTGTTCTAATAAACGCATCGTAAGGAATCTTCTGGGGTCTTATCACCGCATTCGATTCTTTCGTATCGAATAAACTATCGAATGTTTTTGCATACGACAGGCACTGACGTATCGAATGAAAACTCGATAAATGTAATGTCGAGTTACTCTATACCGAATGCTATTATTTCAAATTCCATAATTTTTATTCGATATCGAGTTTCATGATACCAAATTAAAAAATTTCGATCAATTTTGCTCGATATCGTATGCGGTGATTAGACCCCTGGTTTTTTGTGCGAATGTGTTATTTTAAAATTTTTCTGCCAACCGAAAAAATTTCTGGCAGCACTGTCAAAAATCTGCTGCAGATTAACTGCCTGTTTTTAGAAAATGCAAACAAAATTTCGTGTGAAATTCTCGTATTTTATTGTTGTTTTAAATATAGTTTTTCAAACGAAATTTTGTTTTCATTTTCTAAGAGCAGGCAGTAAACCAAATTTGTATCTTTTTAAATAATTTAAATTTAATATTCTATTTTATATTTAAGTCCGCGAAAAATTCAATTTATACGTTTCCATAAACATTAAACCATCAAGATAATTAAATCGAACATCTTGATCAGTATGTCTGTTTCTGTCTCGTCTTAATTCATAACTAGGGTTTTTAAATTCTCGGCGGACTTTTTCAATTCCTGGGAGAGCATTAAATATTTATTTTTTTTTTTTTTTTTGAAAATTTTTTAAGAATAATAATAGTTTTCACGATGGGTACTGCAAAGTGTGCAAACGATGCAAATGTGTGCAAAAATACAACTATTTGTACAACAGAACAGAAAATGCACTTATTTGCAATTTGTTTCAATTTACTTCGTTTGCACTTAAAAAAACTTGAGCAAAAAGAGTAGTGCATATTTATTTAGTTGCAAATAGATGTAAACAGAAACATTTGACACATGAAGCGCCATATTGTCTGTTAAGAAATAAAAATACTGTCATCAAGTTTTAAACTAGAAAAAAAAATATTGTAAAAATTATTTCACTAAAACAAATTACGCGATAACCGCTTAATAGATTTGGATGAAATATGGTAGACGAAGAGTAAATGGCCCAGATTCAGGTAAAGGATACTTTTTAAGAAATTAAAACGGAGAGAAAATTGGTACTTTGGTTGTCTTTCACTTTCTGATAAATTCGATGTACAAATTGCATATGGTCCAAATTAAAATAAAGGGTTCTTTTTTAAGGTGGAAAAAACGGAATAAAATTTATAATGTTCTCTTTTTGATTAATATGATATACATAAAGATTAAAACCTTCATTAAAATACTGTGTACTTTCTGGCAGCCTAAAATGAGAAAAAGCTGATACTCCTGGTACTATTTTACCTTTGGTACTTTTTCTCTTTTCGAAAAATTCGGTAAAGAGATAGCATATGGCCAACAATTAAATATAGGGTACTTTTTATGATGTAAAAACGGAAAACATTGGTACTTTTGATGCTTTTTTCTCTTTTTGATAAATTTGGTATACAGATTGCCGGAATATTCAAATATGGACATTTAAATTTCGTTTGCTCAAGAGTATCGATTTCTCAAGCTTATACATGTATGTATGTGTTGCCGAAAAATAATAATAAGTCTAATCCCTGCTAGCATTTGGAAGATCGGTTTTTAAAAAATCATCGCTATGAGTCTTTTTTGAGTACTTTTCGTGACTAAAAACTGATTAATCATTTGCAAGCTTTAAAATCGACACATAAATGACTCGCGCTTATGATTTAAAGGTGTTTGAATTAAAATAAATTCAATAACAAAAACTATTAAAAAAAAGAGTCGAAAATGTCTCAAAACTAATATAAAAAAAACGATTCATATATGACTCTTCAAGAAGAGTCTCGGGTAGGGTACCATTTTCTCCCGACAAAAGTATCATTTATGATCAGAAAATGAGCGGATATTCTGGTATTTTAATCGCGTTGAAGAGTCAAAAAAGACGTTAATATTATTAAATATTTCAAAAAATGATAGCTGGGATAACATTGATTATAGAAATATTTAAATATATAAAAAAAAGTAAAATGTAGAAAACTACATACAATTTCTGTAATTTTTTTTAGGATTAACCCTTTTCTTTAAGTCCTGCTTTAATTTTTACGTGAACAAAGTCACGGGTAAAAGCTAGTCTAAATATATATAAATGAATCTCTCGGGTTTGGTCCGAAACTTTCTTTCCTATCTCTCATTTAAATCTGTCTATTGCTTTTGCTGTTTCTTTTCACCTACTTTCTATCTTTTTGTGGCTATCTCTAAATAGGGCTTCAAATACTTCTCGCATCACGTGAGAAGTATTTGAAGTATTCGATATCGGTCGATATAAAATGTTATGTTAACAGTGATTTCAAATCCACTTTTCATAAATGATAAAATGTATCTATCTTATACCAAAAAACAAAAAAAACCTGGGCCCAAATCGTTGCACACATGTTCGAATGAACTTTCGTGTCCAATAAAACTTCGTGACGTATCAAAAACGGGATGCGGCATTCGAAAGCTTTCGAATCGAAGTTTGTTTAAAAAATGTAATAGGTTTTTATGCTTGTATACCATTGGCAAAGGCATTGCGCTTTTCGCCCCCTATAAATCAACAGTGTTGAAAAAGAGCAACAAAGCAACGCAAAATTCGGAAAACTATAGAAATTCGCAAAAATTTTACAAATATTTGCAAAAATTGGGAAAATTCGCGAAAGTTTTTAATATATCAAACAAGCCTTTAAATTGTTTCAAAGTTCCTAAAACTACAAGGAATGGCAAAAATTCGATAAAAAGTTTTAAATTAGCGCGGTATGAAAGCAAAGTCCAGTTGTTATTAAAAATTTTTAAGGCTGTTAAAAATCAGAAAACTTACATAAAAAATCGCTGCTATCGCGAACATGGTTAATAATGGAATAATCGCAAACTTGGAAACTAACCCTAAAATTTATTTGAAATCACTAAATCGGTTAAAAAAATCAAAATGAGAACAATTAACAAAAAAAAAAATTTGGAAAAATAGCGAAAAATTTTTATAATTCCAACAAGCCATACAATTGATTAAAAGTCCATAAAAATATGAGGAATTTAAAAAATTCTGTAAAATTGCTAAATTAGGGAAAATTGCTAACAGCGGCATAATAGCAAAGTCTACTTTTTATTAAAAAGCGTTAACGGTGTAAAGCCTATAGTACACGGAATGTAAAAAGCATCATGCGCATGTGGTTCTGACGTAATTTTGACGTCACTACAAAGCCACAACAGCCAATTCGTGTTGTCAGATGACGACAAAATTACATCAGAAGCACATGCGCATGTGGCTTTTTACATTTCGTGTACTAAAGGCTTAAAGAATCAAAAAACTTACAATACAAAAATCACTGCTATCGCAAGCATGACCAAAATTTGCGAAAAATTGGGAAACTGAATGTTATTATTTTTTCTTATTGCTGAAAAAGTTTAATACTTACATTTTTAGCTATTTGTTGAAGAAATATAATAATTATTCCCAAAAAGTGTGTAAATTGTTTTTAAAAAAGCAATAACATGTTTTTAAGAAAGTTCTTAACCTATCGAATGACATTTCGAGTGAAGACATTCGATCAACTACTCGTTATCTAATGCCATAATCTTAAATTTCGATACAGAAGTTTTTTGATAACGAATGGGACGATTTCAAAAAGTAAAATTTCGATTAAAGTCGCTCGATAACGACTGCGACGATCTGCAGCCGTATTCTGTAATTCGCTTAGATAAATCTTAATCTCTATCGCTAAAATGCCTTAGAGAATACAAAATTTTAAAATTTTGTCGATGACTTTAAAAGCTAAAATTGCGGCGAATTAAATTTCTATGGCATTGCCAAATTAAGCAATGAACTTTACAGAATTGCATTCGTAGCCAAAAATCGCAAAATCTACTTTATACATTTTTAGCGATAGAGATTTAGCTTTAGCGAATTCCAGAATGCGGCTGCTGGGCCCTTATTAAAAATCTGATTTTTTTAATATAATAAAATAACGATTAAATACTCAAGAGAAAAATCCAGCTTTAAATTACAAACTGTTGATTCGAATTAATCGATAATATAACAATCCTAACCACTGTTTTGTATTACTAATAATGACGATATTGCAGTTTTTTTTTTCGTTGGTAGCATCATAATTGTTCGCGTCCTATGGTTATTGTTGGATTTGGAAGGCGTTTAATTTAAAACTGTAATTTAAATACTACTTTAGCCAATTGCAAAAATTTTATCATTATTTTTATAAGCACTCGTTTGTGCTGATGTTGTTTAAGCTTTTTTCATATTTTATTTTGCATGTATATTTTTCTTTAAACCGCATAAGCTAAACTGACTGAAAAACAATTTCATTTTCATTTCACTTTATACGGGAAAATTGCAGTTAATTGAAGCGGCTATTTAATCGATTTTTATGTTTCTTTTTTCTCGCTTCATTTTAGGAAAATCACCTATAACTACTAAATAGAAATTTTACAAGACATTTTATTATAGTTGACTATGAAAGATGATTTACAAGTCTATTTGAGTTGTGGCAAAGCCATCAATTATTTGCACCTTTTGAAATGTTTTGGTCAATGTAAAATTTTTCTTTGTTTTTTTAAATAACAGAGTAGTTGAAATAAAAAAAAAAATTAAAAGACAAAAGAAATCTCTTTGAAATGGTTGTTTTTTTTGTTTTAAAGCAGAAAGGGAAATAAAAAAAATTACCGTACAATTAAATTTATAATTTGTGTAGAAATCAGGAGGGATCACAAATGGCGATTTTATCTCAAATTTTAACTAAAAAAGTCATAATTAAAGAGAAATGATTTGCCAATAGGAAGAACGCCATATAATACTTTTTGCATGATTTATACATATCTAAAGATGTATTAATTTTTTTTTTCTGAACTGTATATTTTGGTCAGAAAATAAAAGTTATTTTTAGAGTTTAATTTTCCAATTAAAGTTTTAATTTTAAGCCAAGAGAAATGGTTATAGAAACATAAAATGGAAATCCTATACATACAAATCAGAGAACTGCAAAATAACTATTTTTCTTGATTTATTCATACGCTCAAATTTACATTCACTTTTTGCCTGCAAAACAAAGTTCAACGTTGGTAATTTTTTCATCGTTTCGTACACATTAGATTTTTGCATGTGTTCGTTTTTTATTGAAAGTGCTTTGTTTGCATTTTTGTTGCGCATGCAATATAACACAATTGTGTAAATTCAAAAGGCACACATTCTTATACTTTTGCATTCTCTCGATGAGACGCTTTTGTTAACATTAACAACAATAACAACAATAAACCACTCGATGAGACGCTTTGTTAAAATTAACAACAATAACAAGAATACATTGTACATACAGAACTACTGTTTTTTTTTTCTTTGCCAAAACAATCATTGTCGGACCAAACACACAAACATCTTAATTGACAATCGAAGCTAAACGATGGAATAAATAACAAAGCACGATGTGCATTATTTGAATGACTGCAAATCAGCAGCGAATGTTTGCGGTTGCGCAAGTTTGATTGTATGACCGCAAGCGAGTGTGTTTGTTGGTGCTCATTTACTGCGATTTTTTTGCAATCGCACAAATCCATTCTCTTTTGTATGTGTTTTTTTTTAAACTTTCCTATATCTCTTAAAAAATCACCCGATATAAACAATAAATGTACCATATATTATGTGTATGGAAATTTAAAAGCAAAAAAAAATTTTTGAGGAGCTTTAGAAATTGCATTCGGTGCGGAAACTTTTTTGTCCAAAATGGCCAAATAAAATTATTTTCATTATCAATACTAAATTGACCATCATTAATCATCACGTATGTATGTATATAAAAACTTTATTAAGGGGCTACCTCGTATTTCAATACAAAAGAAATAATTTACGAGTTCGTACAATTTGTGTGCTGTGTATTAAGATTTTCGTACTATTTTTTTCGAATGAACTGAAGTATTTATACCTTATCGAAAAAAAAAACCTCTCGAAAGGGTAACTCTCTATTACGATAAAGTTACTTACTATACGTACTCTTTTTTAGAGAATATATATGGATGTCATTTGTGTCCTTTTTTCATAATCTGTCATTGTCGAAGATTGCTATCGCCCGCATTATAAGCGGCCTGATCGACTTCGGCTTTAAGTGACAGTTCCCGTCGTGTAAGAACGCCCAGTTCAAAGCGCCGAGACAAAAAAAGAAAAATCAAGGTTACTTGTCCTCGACAAATAAATACAACAACATCTCCAACGGAGTAAAAAAAAAATTCAATAAATATGTACATCAATAACAAACCATTAAATAAAACAAACACAGCTTGAACAAACAAGAACAATTAAAACAAACGCATAAATCTTAACAAACAAGAACAATCAAACAAATCGAAACAAACAAAATTAAACTAGTGGTAAAATAAATAAATTTGTAATTTAATCCAAATTTTTAATATTTTTAATTAGGCTTAAGTTCATGAAATTTAATTTTTCATTAAATTATTTTTATGAAGAAAGAAATTTTACAACATGAAAATTAATTAAAATTGTTATTGATAATCTTTCATTCTTGACGTGGCTGGGGCTCGAACCCCGGCCGGCTGGTTACCATGACATGTTTCGATCGCAACCACTCGCTCTCCTCAGATGGATTTGCCGTCTTACACTCGCAGCCATCGACGACTGCTGACGTCAATAGTCAAACATCAATCCTTAAACCAAATTGTATTCTAACATTTGGTAGATCGAAATTTGCTTTCCTGAATGATTATCCATTTTAATTGATTTTACATGTTTTTTCCTTACTTCTGTTTTTTCGTACTTTTGTCAAGAATTTTTCTTGAAGTCCAAGTACATTTTTTGTTTTTTCATTTTGCCTTTCTCTTTTCTGTTGACCTTTTTCAGCACAACTTGAAGGACAAATGTACACATAGAGCTCGTGCCTTAGCTTTAACAATAATTAGTATTGTGGTTATTTTTTTGAACTATTTATGGTTTTTAATCCAAATTTTTTATATTTTTAATTAGGCTTAAGTTCATGAAATTTAATTTTTCATTAAATTATTTTTATGAAGAAAGAAATTTTACAACATGAAAATTAATTAAAATTGTTATTGATAATCTTTCATTCTTGACGTGGCTGGGGCTCGAACCCCACGTTCTCTTTGCTGTCATCAGACAACCACCAAGTAAGTAAGCAAGTATATTCAATCCCGTTGAATACAATATTAGCTGATAAACAACACCGCTCTTGTACCCTACACACATTTATTACATTTCGTGAAATAAATAAATTTAATTATCTACTTCGGTCACGCCAAGTAGATACAACAACTTTCCAATTTCCGATTGGAAATTTGTTTAGTCATCTTTATTTTTAAAAGCATGATCAAAATAAATTTTATTTCACGGCGATTGCCGGTTTTTCTGTCAAACCGTGCGGAAAATGTCGTGCCGTGCTTGTTCTATTCATACTCCTACAGAACTCTCGATTTTGAAAATAAATGTCAATACTTATTTTATTTTTGCAGTATGAAATTTTGAATAAGTTTAAAAGTTTTAAAGTTTCGTTATTTTTGAACTAATTTTACTTATTTTTAAGTAAATATAAATTTTTATATTTATAAGTATGTATGTTTTTTATACCCACACCACAATAGTAGAGAGCGTATTATGCATTTGTGCTGATGTGTGTAACGCCTTAAAATATTGGTCCTAGTATACCGATCGTCTTAGAATCACTTTCTGGTTCCGTCCGGCTGGCTGGCTGGCTGGCTGTCCATGTAACCTTGTGCGCAAAGTACAGGTCGCAATTTTGGAGATAATTTGATGAAATTTGGGTCATAGGTTCTTATTGACACAAGGACCAAGCCTATTGAAAATGGGCCGAATCGTAGGACCACGAGGGAAGATAGGGGGAAATTTCTTCCTCTCCGAAACTATCAAACCGATTTCAATGAAATTTAAAACATAGATAGAACCATAACTATATGGACACATAATGTATAAATTTTTAAAAAAAATCGGACCACGAGGGGAGATAGGGGCAATTTCTGCCTCTCAAACCGATCTTAATGAAATTTAAAACATAGATAGATCCATATCTATAGGGACACATTAGCTATACAGTTTTTAAAAAATAGGACCACAAGGGGAGGCAGGGGGCAATTTCTGCCTCTTACAAACTTTCAAACCGATTTTCATGAAGTTTATAAACATATATAAATCCATATTTACATGGACACATCAGCATGATGTGTTTTTAAATACTGTGGTGTAGGGTATCATATGGTCGGGCTTGACCGACTATACTTTCTTACTTACTTTTTATTTAATTTACTTTACATTTATAAATATGTGAATGTAAATTTAACTGTAAAATATGTAAAAAATCTTGAAGTCAAATAAATTTTTACTTTTTTTCTTTATGTCCTCTATTTTTATTTTCAAAATCTGACCGCCTTAATTAAGAACAATAAAAATCCCTTTCGAAACTCCAAAAAGTTATATAAAAAGCGTGAGGAAATTTTACGAAAGCTTATTTGTTAGTGACAAAGTGAAAGATATACAAAAATGTAGATATTTAAATCTTTCAAGTTAAATAAAAGTGTAAAACAAAGAAATAAACTCTAATAATGTTAGATTTGATATAAATGTTTACTTATGCTATTATTGAAAATGTTTTAATATTTGAATCGCTTAGTGCAGAAACATTTATTTTGAGATAATCAATTAAAACTGCGTAGGTAGTTATGGATAATAATTAATGCAAGCGTTTTGTTTTAAGCTCATGCCGGGGATAACAGACTTTGATTTTAAATGGTCTAAGAGGACATTTTTTACACTGGTTTCTTAGCTTTACTCAAATAAGCTACATAAAGAAACCAGATTTGTGCACTTAATAGCAAAAAATCCAATGGGCACGTTATATAAATACTAAATTCGCTTATTACACTAACAAAATGCCATTTAAAAAAATTAGCTTTCACACAGCCAACTACAATTCAAAATTTGTGTAAATAGTATTTTGATTGGGATTTCCCGTCCCGGGACTTCTGGTGCTAGGGCTTCTACCTTAGCCTACCAGAAAGGCCCGAAAACATCCGAACACATTTATATAGCGAGCTGCTTAATGCAAGTACAGACGCTCGCTTACAGACGGATCAAATCGCCGACACCCGGCAGTAGCTATAGGTTTTGAATGGCGCCAATGACTCGCCATGTTTTTTCGAGCATTTTCGATACTCAGAATTAAGGTGCAGATCGTTGCAACCCGATATATCCAGAGACTCTTCTCTCGAGACCGCGACAGCATAATGCAGCTACGCCGCATATCTGCGGGTTGTACCACTATCCACAGCCTGTGACACGTCCGGTAGCATTCAGCTATGCTCTCCACAGGCAGATAGTTTACATATGAAATTCAATAAATTTTCTCTTAAGTGCAGAGGTCTACTGTTAAAGATTATCCCTATTTGTACTTAATAGAAATGTATTAATAAATAAACAAATAATTTTCACAGTAGGGAATTTTCCCTTTTTGTAGGGATTCTTTCGGAAAATTTCAAGCGTAGGGAAAAAAGGCAAATGTAGGGAATTTTCAAAATATCTCATTTTCAATATGTTGCCTAGTATTTTTTAAAAAAAACCCTATACTATGAGTCCTAACAGCCTGGCAATCTTCAACAATTGCAAAAAACCGTGTAAACGAATATTCGTGACACACTTATATATAATTAGGGGGCTACGAATATTTGTGTTTGCGTTCGCAGTTGGGAACTATTCTCTAATTTTTGTTTTTTGCATTCGAACTCACATTCGCTAAAATGTAGGCGATTATTTAAAGCGAAAATCTAATTAAATTTCTACATAGAAATCACAATCACACCTTCTTAACTAAGAGAAATAGAACAATTCAATTTCGAATTTTTAAAAAATTTGTAATGAAAACTTTTAAGGATAAGAAAGGATATTTTTTTAAAAGGAATTTTTTGTATATTTTAGTTTAGGGTAACTGAAGATAATATTTTTTTAAAATTTTACAGAGACTTCCCATTTATTTAGAGCTAAGTTTGCTAAAAATAATTTGATACTTTATTAAAAAAAAATTTTTTTTAAATTAGTATTCGGAATAATATTAAGCTCTTTTAAAAGGACAAAAAATGAGGAAATGAAAAATCAAATACGAAGTTTGACTATGTTTTGTCTCTAGCTTATAGGATATAAAATTGTCACACAGTGATAATTTTGATTATTGAATTTTTATATGTATGTGCGTGAATGGCACTTGCATACTTATTTTGGTTTTTTTCTTGCTGTTAATAAATGCTTTTATTATAATATTTACAAAATGTTAAAAAATATGCATTGGTTTTGGTTTGCCTGTTGCTAAAAACAATAAATTTTTAACGTAGCGAAAAGTGTAGGGAATTTTTTTTGGTTGTAGGGAAAAAGGGATTTCTTTGTTAAAAACGTAGGGATTTTTGGAAATTTTTCCTGGCATCACTGCTTTTCATAGTGCACCCATTAAATAGAGCGTACTCGAATCTATATGAATACATACTTAATTAATTTTGGCCAAAAATGTCAGTAGTTTCCCTGCTACACTTTGCGATTCATTTGTGGTCTTAAAATTTTCTTTTTCTTTGAACTTTTCAAACCACATGTAAACACAATCCGTTAACTTTCGAATTGGAAATTGCTTTCGAAAAATTTTACTTTTCGAATCGATATACGCGGTAACCCCCCTGACTTAATGAGCTTGTAGAATAATACAAGATTGCGAAATTTCACAAAGCTACCAAAATAACAACCTAAAAACCACCTCATATTCACAAGCGTTATAAATATCGATGTAGACCTCCAGCTTAAGACTAGAAGTCCAAGCCTAGCAATGCAAGACTTGTTTATATGTCCCACACTTACAGTGTGAGTAGCTGTTTGCAAGTTTAAAATATTAATAAAAAGTATGTATTTTAAACTATTAAAAATCTTAATTATGTACTTACTTGACAAATTATCCAACATATATGTTAAAAGTTTTTGTGTGCCATTAGGTTCATTGTAAATGGATAGAAATTCCTTTTGTAGAGGATTACCCATTAAACCCAAAATATGCAAATGAAATAATTTGCCAATTTCATAGGGTAAAACACGCAGAAAATTATTGTTTAACAAAAGTTCTCTGAAAAAAAAACAACAGAAATGAATATTATAGAAATTATTGAAACAAAAAGATAGTTAAATTTTCTAAAAATTTGTTAGATATGTACATTATACTGAATCAATTTATATGGCAAAAAAGAAAGTTAAAGTTGTACCCCCGTAATATTAAACTTTCATATTTTTTATGATAGATTCAAAAAAAATATTTTTGGTCTAGCGATTATCTCCCTTGAGCTAAGCCGCGTCAAAAAAGGGTCCAAAAAATGTGTTTTTAATTAATATATATTTAGGAATTCTTTGATTCTGCATTAAAACATTTTAAAAATCTAACCACAGACTCGAGATTGCAAAATGTTTATGTTAGTTTTTTGGTACTTTTTAATTCGAATAATACGTCGTTAGAAAGGTGTTGACCACCGCTTGGGATTTTAGTCAAAAATTAACCCTTAATTGCACTGTAAGACTTATTATAACATTCACTTAAATATTATTAAAAACGCATTTTATAACTACTTAAAGCACATATTTATACAGGAAACACGTTGTATGTATGACCAACATTTTTTAGAGGACATTTAAAAAAATTGTGGAAAAAATGTTAGTCCAGTTGTACACTTAAAAAATAATATAATTGCTATCAAGGCACATTTAACAATTCAAATGAATTCGCTGTTTTTCAGAGTGTCCTTGTCATTCACATAATACCGGGCGATAAAATAAAAATGTTGGTCATGAACGGGTTGATTTAAATATATTTATAAATCGTGTTTCCTGCACAAATATATGCTCTTTGTGGTTACAAAATGTTTTTTAGTGATTGCTAAGTGAAAGTTATAAAAAGACAGGGCAATTAAGGGTTAATTTTTGACTTAAATCTCAAAGGGTGGCCAACACCTTCCTAACGACGTATTGGAATTGAAAATTGGAAAAAATGGTACAGTTATTTAAATCGAATTGAAAAGCATCAAAAAAACTGACTTAAATATCTCGTTATTTACCAAATTTACCAAACTTTTTATTCATGAAACATACCATTTGTGGACCTTTCTTTGACACGGTTAAGCTCACAGGAGATTATCGCTAGAGCTTAAATATGTTGGGAATTCATAAAACATGTCGATGTTAGTTTTCAGGGGGTACAACAACAACTTTTTTTTTTTGAGTCCGTCTAATGTTCTTAAATATATTTAATTACCAATAAGATTTCTGTATAACGTGCCAAATTCCCAATTTTTAAATACATATTTGATAAATACACTGAAACTTATTGTTGTGGGAAAGCTAGCTTCTATGCGCATCCCAAAAATAACTTTGATAATATACTAGTATGTGACCGTGAAAATAACTGAACTGGCAAATTGGTTTTTTGTTGTTTTCTTTCGAAAACAATAAAGTGAAGCAATTTGTTTTTTAACTTTGTGTTTTCTTTTTACCCACTTAAAACCATAATTCGAGTCGGAAAAAAGCCAACCAATTTTAGGGGAATGTAAGAAAAGATAACCTCACTGTTTATTGTTGGTGTTTGATTTAGCTTTGATATTGTTACAAGTAAGACTTTGAGTGTTTATAATTCTTATTCGCTTTAAGGTTTATTTGTATAATATTTTTAGCTTTTCTAAAATCTTTGAAAAAGGTTTCCTGATGATCTGGCCTAAGCAACCAGTGAAATGAGCATACATATAAGCTAGCTTTCCCTCAGCAATAAACTTCAGTATATTTATTTATCAAATATAAAAAAATTGGAAACTAAGCACGTCATGCAGAAATCTTATTGATAATAAATTTTGTATTCCCAAAAATAACTTTGATATTAAATTACATTTTATAAGTTATGTGGCTGTATTTATACTAATAGGATTCACATAGTTATTTATTATACCCTTCACCACGGGTGGAAAAGGGTATATATAAGTTTGTCATTCCGTTTGTAATTTTTACAATATTGATCTTAGACCCTATAAAGTATATATATTCTGGGTCCTTATGAGGAGAGAAGTTGATTTAACGATATCCGTCCGTCCGTCCATCCATCCGTCTGTCCGTCTTACGTTTGATATGTGTTTTCCGGAGACTCCAGACATGATAGCGGCTACGTTGTTTTACATTTATGTCACATATAGTCCACCATTTCTTGCTATTGAAATTCAGCCAGATCGGTCCAACAATGGCTGAGATATGACCAAAAAACCACGACTGCCTCTAATTTTTCCAAAAAATCCCTTGTGGTTGTTGTATTTTTATTACTTTTTTCTGTATATCTGGAGAACGGCAAGAGCCTGAATTTTTTTACCGTAATATGACCAATGGTTACGCCTTATATATCAGAAGATCGGAAATTTTTAATAGAAAATATTTTCTGAAAAACTCGGGAAAACCGGTTCAGATACGAAAAAGTTATGACCAAAATATTAATTTTTTTTTGAAAAATACCCATTTTCAGGAACAATAGATCTTCCCGAGTCCACGTTTTATAGCCAAAATAACTGGCAAGTTTCTTCTTTGTCAAATCGGTTAATAAAAAGCAGAGTTATGACCAAAATACTGAAATCCCAAAAATTACTCTTTTTTATAATTAATATTGTTTTTTATACCCTTCACCGAAGGTCCTACACCCTATAAAGTATGTATATATATTCTGGGTCCTTATGCAAAGAGAAGTTCAAATCCGGTTGTCGTCTCTTCTTCCTATCTCCACACCCTCCCTTCGTATTTGTTTACATATACTAGCATAATGCCCAATATGATTTTCGTTATCACCCTTCTTTATTATTTCATATATTTAACGAAATAATTTTAACAAATAGAAACTAAAAACGATTTAAAAAAATATTTACCAGTTATCGCTTTTTAAATTTCATTTATAATGAAGTTGTAAGTATTGTAAATATGTATGTATATGTATATGTAAAAATTATTAAGTTGCTCTCTATTCTACTTGCACAATGGTGAAGGGTATATAAGATTCGGCACAGCGGAATATAGCACTCTTACTTGTTTTTTCTTAATTTTCTTTTAAAACACTCCAGCACATACGTTGTTTTCGTTCTTCAAAAGATTATAATTTTGCAGTTTTAGCCGGAAATTCTATTCTATTTAAAGTGTTTAATATATGGTGACTATTGTGGATATTCTGCTGAACTGTTTATGGGTTTTAAACCAAATTCTGATATTTTAATAAGGCTTAAGTTAATCAAATTTAATTTTCATTAAATTACACTACGTGACAATTTTTTGACCAATTTTTTTTTGAGATATTCCAAAATAACCGTTATTTGTGTTTTTAAAAAAGATGCTGTGACTGAAATGCAAATATCCAAAAAATAAAATTTTAGCCTATTTCAATACGAACATTTTGTGCCCAATAGGATCCGGATCGGTGCAAAAATGACAAAGTTACAGAAGATTAACTGAACTAACCCACAACAAATTAATATACAAAGCTAAATTTTAAGTAACAATAATTATTAAAAATTGCTTAAAAGTATTGAATTTCTATGTGGGTTAATTTACTAAATCTTCTGTAGCTTTGTCATTTTTGTACCAATGTTCATATTAAAATAATCTAATGTCGCATGCAATAAAACATTAGGATTTTTAAATCATTGGTTTAAAAAAAATAACTTGAATAGAGTAAAATTGAACAAAATCATAAAATTTTCAATGAAGCTTGAACTTTTGTCCCCTGTAACTCTGTAATTTCTTGACCAATCTTCACAAGCAATCCATGGTTATTTTAGAAAGTTTATAACCTTTCACTAGAAAAAAAGAATTACATACCCCGTTTAAAATTTTTGAAGATATTTGCATTTCAGTCACATCATCTTTTTTAAAAACACAAATAACGGTTATTTTGGAATATCTCAAAAACTGTTCTACTTTTGACAATTCTGACTTCATATTCGGATTCAGCGGAACATTTTACATAAAGATTATGTGTCAAATTCATTTGGTCACGACTTTGTTGAAATTTTGTCACGAAGTGTTATTTTTATAAGTTGGACCATGGCGATCGTTTTAAAGAAAACCAAATCGGTGAAATAAATAGAAAAAGTGGGCGTAAAAGTAGGCGTGGTAAATTTTTCTTTCGATGAAAACTTAAAACAGATTAATACGAACATTTGAAAAAAAATTAGTGAAATCGATGGAGCGGTTTTCTGATTTTAGGTTAATCGAAAAAAGTGGGCGTAAAAGTGGGCGTGGCAAAATTTTCTTTCCGTAAGAACCTAAGTTGGACTATGGTGATTATTTTAAACAAAATCGTCCAAATCGGTCAAGCCGTTCTCAAGTTATGCGATCAGCAACAGACAACATTTCATTTTTATTATATAGATTTTTCATTCTTGACTGCCGCTGGGCTTTCACGGGCCCTTACATGTTGCAATTGCAACCACTCAATCAATCTATTCAGAGGGTTTTGCCGTTTATTCATCGACGACTGCTGGCAGTCAATAGTAGTCGTCGTCTAGGATCCCAGAAAGTACATATATATATTACTAGCATACACCCGTTATGTACTTCGTTAGCGTCTCCTTTTTCTTCGTGGACATATTTTTAGGCCAAAGGTTATTTTTCTAGGTTTAAACTTGTTTTAAGTCTAGCATTTAACCCGCTTCTTTAGTAGAACCAAAAAGCTTAAGAAAAATGTCAAATTTCCAGTATTTCCTTTTTTGGGTACTATATTTTTCCCCCATTAAAGTATCCAAAATTTTAGTATTGTAGTGGTAGCCTATAATTTAGTACGAATATATCAATGGATGAAGGATTTTCACCCCTTAAATATTCGAATTTCGAAAAAGTACCAAATTATTATACGTATTTTTTGATAAGTTTCGAATGTGTACTAAAATTCAGATTTCGCCCGTTTACTCCCTAATAGGGCCGAATTTCAAAAAAGTACCAGACACCTGTCCTGTTTTTCTAAAGAACAACGATAAGTATTACCTTTATTTTGCATCTCTTTTAGTTTTGGAGATGTTACCGAATTTCCCGTTTTTACCCCCTAAACATTCGAAATTCGATGGGCGATGATGAATGAGTCAGTCACTCACGCAACTTTTTTATATATAAAGATGGGTCCTTGAGTAATTCTAAGTCTTTAAAAATTGGCAAAAACCAAAATAACCAACATACAGTAGTGGTCAAAATATTTGCTTAATAAAAGTCGTTATTTCAATGAAAATTTTTAATAAAAACAAAAATTTTGTTACTTAAATGTTCTGCAATATCTAATTTTTAAGGATTTTAAAGCAAAAATTTCTTATCGACAACGATTCGTTAGTAGTTCATAAAATAACGTAACATCGCATGGGTTACTGTGTTCAAAACTTATACTACTTGACTTCAACATAAAGAAATTTTTATGTTAGTAGTTAATAGTGTAACCTTTTCGTTTAATGGCTTCTGCACATCGACTTGGCATGGACTGAATTAAATGATCAATTCTGTGGCATTTCGACAAAACATCTTAAGTCGAGATAAGAAAGCAAAAAAGTTAAAGAAAACCTCGGTGAAAAAATCAGTTTTATCAAATAATAAATAATAAAATTCAAAATTTTAAAAACGAAACCAAAAATGTTTTTTTAAATGAAAATTCGTATGTTTAACAACATTTTTTCCACTTTTTTTAATATGACTTAAAATGTTTTGCCAAAATGCTACAGAATTATATTTATGGGGATGTTATTCAAAGTCTTTTTAAGGTCAAAATATAGATCCTCAGGTTTTTTTTATTTAATTTTTAAAACCGTAGCAAGTGGGATTTTCCAAGATGTGTATAGCAATATTACACAAGATGTTGTTTTAATGCTAGCCAGTAGGCCAAATGGTAGTGATGTTGTCTAACAGTGCCGGGTTTGCCAGTTCGATTACCGCCAGAGACTCTGGTCTCCTGCAGACAAGCGTAGAGCTTCGCGGGATTAGTTTAGGTAAAACAAAAAATAGTTAAATAAATTCATTTTCTCTGATACTTCTTTTCCAAAGAAGGAAAGAAATGGTTTTGGGTATTAGAAAATCATTTAAGCAGGGTTATACAATTGTCTATTTATTTTCGGAAAGAAAGCGACAAATTATTGAAATATATTAATTTTGCCTTATATAATTTAGAAAGCAGGCTTATTAATAATTATATGTTAATTGAATCATGAATTATAATTTATCTAATATAGCTTCATAAGAATTGAAATTGAGTCTATAAAAATCCAGTTTCGGAAAACACTTTTGTACGCCTTAAGCCGTAAAAAAATTAATATTGTTTTAAAATTTAGTCCAGTACCGTTTTATCAAGACTAGAAATAAAATTTCTCGAACTCATTCCCCAAAAATTAATAAGTCTTAAACCGCAGCAAATATTAATATTGTGTTAAATTTAGTTGGTTAAAACGAATAAAGACATCATTCCTACATCGATTTACTAAACTTTAAAAAATAGTTCTTGTTTAAAATTTTCCAGGAACGGGATTAAAAATACATAATTAATTATCCCCAAAATTCCAGGTACCGGAAATCGCAAGAAATAACTCTAGTTACTACACTGTAGTCTTTGATCATCTATTTTTTTTTTTTTTTTTTTTTTTGCTGAAGTACTATTTTTTATGGGTTTTTCAACGAAATAAAAGATCCAATTAAAAGGAGATTTGAAAAGCCGTTTTTTTTTTTTTTTAATTTTAGTAGGCCTAATTTGATGAAACAACCGGAAATATATACGAATATATAAATATTTCTTTTAACTGTCAACGTTAAGTGGTCGAAAGACAACTGCGGGAACATAGTTGATAAAAAAAAAAACAAAATTTTGACAAAAACTGCAAAAAAAAATTGATAGCCAATACATTTTGAATACGTATTGTAATTTACAAAAGCTATTTATTACGAAAACTCTTCGAATATGGAATTCAAGATAATGAATTGGTTTGAGTCATACTTGACAAATCGCAGGCAATTTACAAAGGTGAACGGCACACTGTCAAATAATACGATAAGCGATTTTGGAGTACCACAAGGCTCAATTTTAGGACCGCTTTTATTTATAATATATATAAATGATATGGAAAAAGTTTTAGACAAATGTGAAATTGTTTTATACGCAGACGATGCACTGATTTTTACTGAAGCAGTAACGGAGGAGATATGTCACGCTAATATGTCAAACGATATGAATAACATTAATAAATGGCTAAAAATGAATAAATTAAAGTCAAACGAAAGCAAAACTAAAATAATGGAATTAAATATGAACACTAATTTAATATTTAAAATTAACAATATAATAATAGAAAAGGTTAATAGTATAAAATATCTGAGTTTTCTAATAGATAAGAACTTAAAATTAAAAGAACATATAGAATATATGTATATGTAAACAAATTGGTAAAAAAATCGGGTTTTTTAATCGTATTAGAAACAAAATATCAACTATAACTGCAATTAACATTTACAATATGTACTACGATTAACCCACATTTTGAATTTGGATCTACTGTGTTATATACATGCTGTTCAGAACAGCAAATATCAAGAATGCAAAAACTACAGAATAAAGCTATGCGCACAATACTCAAATGCAATCGATTTACCTCAGTAAGATATATGTTGGATACACTTAGGACGGGTTTTTGAGATGGGGATTAAGTTTAAACTTAGTTTAACGTTCTCTGCAACTCGGATTTTTTCGGTGAAATGTGATTTTTTTTTATTATTTCATTAAAGACACACGTTTTAAGCAAGACTGCGCTGTTCCGGCAACATTTTGTATACAAACTTGGTATTGGCGGCACAAATCAGTTTTTAGATTAACTAAACCTAGTTTAACTGAGATCTCAAAAACCCAGCCTTAAATGGCTTAATATACAACAAAGATTAGAGCTGAATACAATTAATTTTATTCAAAAAATGAAAATGGGAGAGGCACCTGAATATTTAGTAGAGCAACTCAGATACGTTGGGGATGTTCAACCATTCAACCTAAGAAACGCTGCCGATTTTAGACTACAACGACCTGGAAACAACACAATGCAAAGATCGCTGTTCTACAAAGGACTAAATCTTTACAATATGATGCCAAATAATATTAAAATGAAACCAATCCAAATGTATTTAGAAAGAAAATTGTAACTTTTATAAGAAATATTTAATTTGAGTTTATTGATATAATTTGTAAAATAACATGTAATGTAATGTAAAAGTATTAAAAATACTACTAATAAATAAATAATAATAATAATAATAATTATTAAAATCTTTATTTAAGATTAATTAATTAATCTATACATACTAAACTACCTCCATAACATAAAGATTTTTCAGAATCTTTGTATTTTTTAATCTGTGTTTCAATTATAAAACAATATTTCATACAAAAAAAAAACACCATTATATACATACAGTTATAAATCTTTAACTAAAAATAAGGTTCATATTCTTATTTCAGTTTTTGTTTAATGATATATGGTAGGAATGGGTAAAAAAAATCGATATATCAAAATATCGATATTTTTAAAAACAATAATCGATATATAACGCCGATATTTTAAATACCGATATATCGATGTATCGATATTGAAAAACGACTATCGAATTCGATATTTTTTTCAGTCAGTCTTTATTAAAAACTCAAAATTTTAGACGTTTTTCAAACAATATCTTTTTTTAAGAACTGACATCACTGCATGCATCATATGTTTTTTTTTAACTAATATGAATATCTATATCTCCCCGTCTACAACTGACATGATTTGTTGTTATAACGTGATGTTATAAAAGCGTTGTTAAAATATTTGCATTAACAACCGTGTTATAACATGAGAACTCCTCTAACATGATGAGTCTATACCTAAAACTAACATTATATTAGTGTTAATGTTAAGCATTTCATGTCAGCTGTAGACTCCATATAAAGATTGGCATTTATAAGAAGAAGAATTAAAGAAAAGCGGGGTTTTCACATTGCAAATTTCTAATTAAAACAGAAAAGTCAAACAAACTTGAAAATATTTATTATATGCGGTTTTAGAACTATATGTGCCTATATATATTTTGAATAATAATAATAATAATAACATTTGTGCATATATGGGCAAATCCCAGAAACAGTCCACCAACCAAAAATTTTTCAAATTAATTTTTTTTAATGGAATATAAGACTAGATGTATAATTTCATTTTTATATTAAAAAATATGTATTTCAATGATCATAAATGCAATAATTTTTACCAAATCCTACCCCACTGCTGATTTCTTAATGTTATACGTGAATTTTGCATTATTTTAGGTGATTTTTGTGCTTAAAATAGCACTTACAGCAGACTTATCAAAATATAAATTTCGTTAAAAAAAAAAGTTGATATTCATTAGTTAAGAAATTAATTTAAGAAATGCAATTCATAAAAATATAATTTGTTTTGTTAAAATAAATAAAATATAGTAATAAAATACTACTGGAAAAACTGTAGCGTACGTTACGTAGCGTGCGTCACAAAGGGTCCAGGGCTTTTATCAAAAAATCACAACATTTTTTGGCTGCGAATAAGTGCGTTTAGAATTCTCCTATAGTCATCTTTCTTTTAGGAATAAGATTTTGTATACCTTATCATGCCAAATTCGCTTAAAATTAGGAGAACGCACTTCAACCTTTGAAGTTACTTCCACTTTTTGTAGCGTGCGTCACAAAAATTTGTGATCAATTATTTCGCAACAAATACCTACTTGTTAAGAAATTATGATATATGCCATTCGTGAGTAGATATTATGTGACTAAATACTATATATAAGTTGAAGCTATCTTTTTGGAAAGACCAAAATATGTTTATATTTCAATCAGAAAACGCGTACGAATGTAGCATTCGTCACGCAGGATTGGCCCATATATACTTATATTAAATTTTTTAATTTAGTAATAGTTTCAGCGAAATACGTTCGATATATCGATACATCGATATTTTTTAAATAATAAATATCGATACTCTTAAAAAATATCGATTCGATATATATCGATATATTTTTTCAATTTGTCCATCCCTAATATATGGGCATTTCCGTAATTTAAAATTAATTTAAAAGTTATTAAAAGCTGATTATTTTAAGTTATTGTTATCGAGCCTTTGGTGCAAGATCGTAGTAACTCAAAATTTGAATTTTTTTGAGCTGGGTATGCAGAAATGATCTCTGGGAAAATATCTATCTAAAGAAAAAAAGATTATAGTTCTATCTCTAACTGTTCAGATTTTACAGCTAAAAATGTTTTTATTGCCTCTAGCTATTTTCAACCATATTTATATTAATATAAAAAAAATATTTAATATTATTAATAATTTTTCACCTTTTTTTAATTACAAAACATTCCTCTTTATTAAAAAACTTGTAAAAAAATAACTTAAGTAAACGGAACTACTATTAAAAAGATGGCTGAAAACTTCAAATGCATTTTTCTCAGTTCACGATTTTTTGAATTACTACGGTATTGCACCAAAGGCTCGTTATAGAGAAATATTTGTTCAAACGTAATTTCTTATTTGTGAGAATGTTTTATTGTATGTTTTCTTAAATATTATCTTCCTTAAAAGAAATTATATTTGATATGTTATTCGGATTAACGTAAAATTTTTATTTTGTTTTAATCATTATTCATTTAAATTATTATGGAAAAAATTTCACGATCGAAATGTCACGTATCGACCCAGATTTTGGCTTAAAAAAAAGAAAATACAGAAGATTTTGGAATCAAACCAAGACATTTTAATGTTACATTGCTACGTAAAATTCTGGAAGTAGTTTGACTAAAAAATTGTGCCAGGTTTCGCTGAATTACGACTTTTTATACATGGGCACAAAAACTACTTCTGTTTTTTCACGTTCGAACTGCTACTTCTTTTGCCATTATCTTTGACCTAAAATCGCGCCCTCCATAAACTTTAGTATAGATAACAGTGCTTTCTTAGTGCTATAATTTAAGGGTTAAGAGAACGTAAAAATATTTTTTGTTTAAAATGTTATTGCATTTTTGATGCGTATGACTGTCATGTTCAACACTTTGAAATTACCCATATGTACCAATAAAATATCAGAAATTGCAACAAAAAAAATAAATAAATACACTATGATTAAGAGTTAATCAAGAAAATATCTTGAATACATTTACAATTATCCCATAAAACTCACCTTAATTGTATTAATTCACCCAATTCAGCAGGTAGACTACGTAATTTATTGCTGGATACATCTAATGTACGAAGATTCACCAATAGTCCAATATCGGCTGGTAAACGTAACAAATGATTATCATTTAAATATAAAGCTGTTAAATGTTCAAATTCCCACAATGAAGGGCTTATATTGCGAACGCAGCCTAGATTATTAAAAATAAAATAAGAAAAATATAAAAAATAACGGAAAATTATTTTATAAATATGTTTACCTGTTATCTCAATACCAGTCCAGTTAGATTTTTTACCGGCTGCAACATCTTCGGGTGACATAAAAACCTGTTGTCTACGATTGCCACTTTCATATTTGTCCTTATTACGAGACATTTTATACAGGTTGCCTAAAGTTTGGAAACCATTTGTAACATTCGATTGGGGAGAAAAATTGGAAATTAAAAAAAAAAATTATATTAAAATTAAAAATGTTTTGCATGTTTTTTTTTCATTATTGAAAAATTTTAAATACAGAGAACAATTTAACAGAAATTTAAAACGAAACAAAGTTAAAAAAAATTATAGTTAAAAATAAAACCAAAGTTTTGCTTTAAAAATTTAGTTAATAATTGTAAAATAATTATTGTAAGTATGAAACAAATATAACCTTTCATAATAACCGCCTGATGATAAGCGTCTCTGCAAAAAAATATTAATAGTTTTTTGTTTGTTGATTATTAATTTATTAATTGTTGTAAGTTGTTTTGTCTTAGTTGTTTTTAAGGGTTTTAATTATTTTTTATTTTAGTTTTTTTTTTTTGGTAAATGTTGGGTTGTTATATCTAAATGAATGCTTTTTGATTATTTTATTGCATTTTTTGAATGTTGATTGTGTGTTTAACTACCTTTTTATTTTTTGAGATACGATTGAATTACTAAACATTTTAGAAAACTTAAAACCTAGAAAAAATGTAAACTACATAAGGAAATCTGTTTATTTTACAAGTTACACGTACACGTTAACATACAGGTTAAAACAAACTGATAAACAAATACATACATTTAACGTTAATATGATGCACTATTGTCAACTATCGGGTTATAGAAAATCTTTCAAATTTGCGAACATTGAGTTTACAATTCTGTTATGATATTCTATATTTTGAGCTGTAGTAGACAGGTTCCAAAATTATAGAACTCTGTCAAATAATCATCTGAATAGATCCAAAGATAGCTCCACTATTTTATGCGGAAAGTTTAGAAAATATCAAAAATATTTAGTGCGTATTGAATTGGCTTAAAAGGAACACTGGATAATTTCAAGAAATGATGAGTATATTTCAAGGTTGGCAATCGTAACGAATTTTGGAATCGGAATTAAAGTATTTCGTAAGACTCATGTAGAAATGCCCTAGCCCAGAAAATTGTCACTTTACAGGAGAAGGTAAAAACATAATACAAACAGTAATTACCAGGGAAACCACAAATATTGCATATTTTTCCTTGTGCGACCAATGAAGGCAGAAATAATATATCTATCCGTTTTAGAGCTTTTTATGAATTTTGGCATCAATTTGTTAGTGCATATTTTTGGCATATTTTACCGTTTGGAGCATATTTTTGCATAACTTAGTTAAAAGAAACTTTTTGCAGCATTTTGTAAGTGTTAAGCGCATATTTTGCCTTTTTAAGGCATATTTTGATACATATTCGATTTCTTTTAGATGCCTCTTGTAAGCTTTCGCAGCAAATAAAATTTTTTTTTACAAATTCTGGTTAACAGAAATATCTATCTGTATACCCATCGTGTTGCTTTAATTTCGTCATCCACATTTGATTTTTACTCTAAAATGTAGACACAGCAGGTTGCCATTAAAGATAATGTTATTTTAAACTTTAAAATTTTACATAAACTCAAAAATTAAGGAAAAAGCAATTATGAACATACGCTTTGGCGATGTGTACACCGATCGACTGAGAATCACTTTTTAAACTGATTTAACGATGCCCATCCGTCTGTCTGGCAGGTTGTATGTCCATGTTTACCTTGTGCGCCAATAACAAGTTGCAATTTTGTACATAATTTGATCAAATTTTGGTAAACACATTTTAATTGTACCAAGGACGTAGTAATGATGAGAATCGGTTCTTAATTTAATATATGTTATTCCCCATAAAAACTTCTTTCCAACTTAGACTCTTTGTGTACGTAAGCCATTTTATGTTGTCATTTAGATTATATTCGCCCAAAAAATATGTTACAGCAGATTAAATTCTTTTAGAATTGGCCTGTAAACACTATGGTGTTTAGGCTTTACCGATTATAATTTTAGTGTTGTTTTATTTTTTGTAATGCAAACGTTGAATATTTTGTTTTTAAATGAGCAATTTTTAATTTTTTTGTGACATATTTTTGACAATTGTGAGGGCATATTTTCGAATTTTTGCTGCATATTTAATGCGCATAAAAAGCATTTTATAGAGCATATTTCTGGTTTCCCTGGTAATTACTAATGTGTAAAATCTTTATTTATTTTTCTTAAAGGTGGGATTATTCCGGATGAATAGGTAAATACCGGGTTAATAACAGGTATATTAATTTTTTGGGAAATTATTTGGGTGTTTATTGAAATCATTACAAATGATGTTTGTGAAGTTAAATTTCGAAATTTATTGCATAACAGAGTTCTGTTAAAGCGCTAACATAACTTTTTTAACCATACAAAATTGTGATATACATACATATCGTCGGTTGATAATTTAAATGTCTTATGTGGATTTTATGCGGTTTTGAGTTAAGATCGATTGCTTTGGGTTTTCGACCTGATCATTCATTTGACGTAATCAGTTTTTCGATACCTCATACGGTTTTCAAGATATGGAGTGTTGAGTTTGTAACATGTGGTATTTGCTGAAGCAATTTTTAAATTAAATGCCGTATGTAACTGCCAAACGCCACATACGACAAATTTCCATATAAAACGACCAAAAAATTGATTTATTATTTAAATGTCGTATGTGGATTTTTCATTTCACATACGATTTTTAAATAATTTTGTTTTAAAAAAGGTGTTTAAATGTCGTATGTAAACATTTCGGAAGCAAAATGTCGTATGTAGCTATTTAAATGACAAAAATGTTCTATTTTGCCACATACGACAATTTAATTCTAAACAAAAATCAAAATATTTTCTACCCCAAATGAGTTATAAGCATCAAACTAACTAGGCAGATATTAGTAGTTTCCCCTCCTAAAATTTAAAGAAAATCGCTTTGCTGAAAAAATAATAACTTCAAACTCAATTTACTCGAAACTATCGGAATCCACATACGACAATTAAATTATCAACCGACGATATGTATTCAAATTGGAATTATTCCTACATTTTTGGATCAAATGGACTGGAAAAAATAAAGGGCTTAACATAATAATAATTCCAATTTGAATACATATACAATTTTATATGGTTAACAGAACTCTATTATGCAATAAATTTTCAAATTTAACTTAACACAAATTTAAAAATGTTGCATTTAAAATGCAGCTGTAGAAACCAATAATTGTGAATCAGTTGGTGTGTAATTTCAAATGGGTTTAGTGATTTTTATATATCGTCTACAAACTACATATATTAAACGGAATATATTGAACTAAACAGTGAAAATGATTTTTTTATTAGCGATTCTAAAATTGATGAAATGGAACCATCATAACTTTAATCGTTTTTAAATCAAACCATGGAGAGGCCTAAAAATTAGGAAATATGAAAGCGTTTTTCTAGATATTGTGACAAATCATTAAAGTCCTGATTATGTAAAACGCAACGCAACGCCTAAGAATTACATTGAAAGCAAAAACAAAGTCATAAATATTTTGTAATTTTGTTGTTGCTTTTTACAGAAATTCTTATTGCGTTATAAAATTTTAAACGCCTCATAGTTTGTGGCGTTGAAAGTTTTAAAACGGTACATGAATTTCTGTAGAAAGCAACAAAAAAACTACAAAATATTGCCTTAAGTGTCCAATTTTGGTAAATGGAGAAATTGCCAAAAAAAAAAAAAATTTACAAAAGTTTCAAATGAAATTTCTACTTAATCTAGTGATATTTCACAGAATTTTGTCTAACCATCAAATTCTGATATACATATTTGCCCAACATAATTTTGAAAACCTGGACAAGGCGATTTATTTTCTACAACAAAGTTTATACTTAACTATTGGGTTTGAAATACAGAAACGGGCTACTGGTATAAAATTTATTTCAGTTTTTTTTTACCAATTGGGACCATTTTTTTTTTTATGCATTTAATTTTTGTGACGATCTGAATTTGTGTGAAATTTATTGGTCACTTAAAATCTCAATTGAAAAAAATATCACAATCGAGGTTTTTTATATAAGACCAGATTTTTTCATTACGGTATCGGTATTTTAATTATATCGATATCGTTCCAGAAACTTTAATAACGGTATTTATTTGTTGATCGATTTTACAATTTAGTAAATCAAACCAAACAAAAATGTGAAATTAAAATAGAAAGTGTTTTAACGACTTTGATGACACATTTTTCACATGGTTGCATTTATGAAAGTGATTTTACTCTAAAATATTGTAAAAATTTTAATATATTACCAAAGATTTAAGGTTTTAAAAAAAAAACTAAATTGTGATAATGAAAAATATGATTTTTGGCAAATAATATTCGGTATCGGTATCAATATGTGTTATAAATGAATATCAATTTCGGAATCAATAAAGGTATTAAGCTACTCGTTATTTGGGTTTTTATATCAATACTTATATTCAATTGTCAAAGGCATTCAAACGGAATATGTATTATTAACGGCAACGGTTGCCAGCCTTGGTTTATTTTATCAGAAACAATTTGGACTAAAGAAATTACCGATGTCGTTTTATACTTATAAAGTGGATAAAATACAATTTTTCAAGTGGAATTAATAAACATTGAATGTATTCGTTTCTGACCTGATACCTACATAATCACCCTTATCATGAATAAAATTTCACATATAAATTTCCGAATGTGTGAAGAGTTGGTATCATGAATAAAATGTGTTGTGAAAATTTCCGAATGTTTACATTTTCAAACTCCGAAAAAATTTCTTTCGAATTTGCTTGTTTTCAAAAAAATTCACACGATTGTGAATAGCTCACATGTAAAATATTTTACCAATTTATGAAGAAAATAATTCACAAAGATTTGTCTGTCGGAAAAGGAAGAAAATGTAAGTTTATATTTAAAATTTAAAAAACAAAACAAGTTAGAGTGCTATATTCGGCTGGGCCGAATCTTTAATACCCTCCAGCGATGCTAAACTCCTTTCCGAAAGTAGGGTTTATATGAGGTATATGGTAAATTATGGGCCGGATCTTCACGAAATTTTACAGAATAATTTCTTGTTCTACAAAACTGTCACGTACCGAATTTTATTATGATAGCGTTTTTTAAAACGTTTTTAAGGCGTACGGATGACAAACTTAGTATACCCTCATTCACCACTGATGGTGGTGGAGGGTATAACAACGTTTCAAATGCAGAAATTTCATTTATTTCATTTACATACATATGTAGGAATAAAACGGTGAATAAGGAGCAAAAAAATTATTTTTAATTATTTCCTTATAACCGATTTCGCGATTTCAAATTAGTTTTAGAATTTTTCGCAAATTTTTGCCATGTTTGCGATAAGAGCTATTTTTACTGTAAGTTTTTCTGATTCTTTATAGCTTTACGGTTTATTAATAAATATAGGTACTTGCTATCATGCCGCGCTTAGCAAATTTTTGCGAATTTCCGTTAATTAAGCAATTTTTACCAAAATTTTGCCATTCCTTATAGTTTTAGGGACTTTGAATAAATTTTATGGCTTGTTTGAAATATTAAAAATTTTCGCGAATTTTCGCTATTTTAGAATTTTTTTTTTTTGTTATTTTCCGACATTTTGTTTCTTTTGCCGATTTAGCGATTTCAAATAAATTTTAGAGTTTGTTTCCAAGTTTGCAATTTTTCGCGAATTTTAGCCATGTTGGCGATAGAAGCGATTTTTTCCTATAAGTTTTGTGATTCTTTACAGCTTTAACGATTTTTAATAAATATAAGACTTTGCTATCATGCCAATGTTAGCAAATTTTTGCGAATTTCCGCTAATTTTGCAATCTTTACCGAATTTCTGCAATTCCTTATAGTTTCAGGGCCTTTTAATTCATTTTATGGCTTGTTTGAAATATTAAACATTTTTGCGAATTTTCGCTATTTTTGCAAACTTTTCCGAATTTCAGCAATTTTCTTGTAGTTTTGTTGCTCTTTGAGGTAATCGTCTTAAATTACAAATCAATAGTAATCGATTATTGTCAATAACGATTCAAAAAATACAACAGCATGTTGTTCGCGAAAATCTTCTTCCTGCCACAAAGCTTTACATTTCAAATTTTCCCGAAAAAATTTAGTTCCATAAATTTCCAAAAACAGTTTTCTTAAATACATTAATTCCCAGCTAGCATAGGCTGTTTGTTTGACGATTATGTTTAATATACAACTCCCAAAAGAATCTTCTGATGATTATCTGACGAGTAACAAAAACAAAAATATCTAAATATTTTTTTATTTATTACTTTTTTAAAAATTTTTTGACACGCTCGTCCTTTAATCTTGGAATGAACCTTTTGCGACCCTCTGTAAGAGTCATATAACAATTACTTAATAAGAGCGTTTTTGAAATATGAAAATTCTATTGTCAATACAATTTCAATAAAACAAACCGACCTAAGAATCTGTAAAAAAGGATTTTCCGACAGGATAGTGTTGATTTCGCAACCTTAAGGTTTGTTTTATATAAATTGTATGAAAATTAGAAGTTTTAACATGAAAAATAAGCTTGCTGCCCCTTTTTAGGTATCTCAGTTATGCGGCTGAGCATTTTATGAGTTGTAAAATAATCCCTTCATGAGTCTCATACGACTCTTGGCATGCTTTTTAAAAGACTCGTTAGATAATCTCTACATACATCACAAACGATTCCCTTAACGATTAATATAAGCGCCTTTTGCTGTGTTATGGAAGAATCTCACAGACGAATCAGCACGTGTAACAGTTTCTCCCGTGCTAGGAATCGTCTACGATTAAAAAATGAGCTAGCCGACGATTAAAAACACTCTTCATGAGATTCCCAGTAGACTCCTAGACGATTGAAAATGCTAGCTGGGATTGTTTCTTGTTTACAAATCCGAATATAATGACACAGGCTTTTAAAATCAGGTATGTTATTTTATTCACATGGAATTTATGATGCGAAATTAAAATCCATGTGAATAAAAAATTTTATTCGGAAATTTTCACATGTGGAATTCATAATAAGGGTGAATATTAGCACTGATTTTAAGCGTTGGTTCGCTATACTGTCTAAAAAAGATTCGAAATCTTAACTAATATTCCCCAATACTTTAAAAAAAATATTAAAAATATTAATTTTTTACACAGGCTAGTCACAATAAGGTTATTTATTTATTGACAAAATAAAACATTTTAATATTTTATGGTAGCGACCTATTGACGTTTTTAAAAAAAAAGTTTTGCCTTAACAAAGATAATTTTAAAGTATTAAAAACATCTATACGTGTCAAATGACTTCCAAATGTCAACGACAATTTCCAAAAAACTTAAGAATAGGTATAAAATAGCGTTTTGACAACATAAAAAACACAATGACATCGACAGATTGTTAATTTAAAACATGGATTAATTGAATATAAAAAATAAGAAGTAATACAAAGGTATCTGAAATAAAAAAAAACTAATATAAACAAAAGGATTGATATAAGGGAATGAGGGCACAGAGTAGTTTAAATCCCATAAATGCTGATATAGACACAATAAAAACACAAAGACAAATTTGAAGAATTAAAAATACGTAAAACAACTATGTAAACGCTATGAAAGAATACATACATAGGTATATAAAAAAAATTGGTAAAATTAAAGTCAAAAAAGAAAAAAATAAGTAAGAGTGCTATATTCGGCTTTGCCGAAACTAATAAACCCTTCACCATAATAATAAAGCAATATTAAAGCTTAACATTTTTAAAATTTGTTTGTGTTCCAAGAGTTGTTTTTAATGGATATTTTTCATAATATGTAGGTACTATTTCTTCTTAATTTGTTTTTTTATTATTTAAATACTACTTTTAGCATTTTCTTTATACCTAGACTGTTTTTCTTTTATAGCTTTTATAGAGAAAAATTTTACCGTACGCAAAATGTGTCTGTAAATTATAACTATGAAAATTTCTATGAAGACAAATTCTTGCAAAAAAAATTTTTAAAAAGATGTTTACCAACAAATGTTAGGTAGGTTTATAGACTACTTGAGCGAAATTTTAAGCTTACAGCCTATTTCCATAGTACGAAAGAATTCTTACTTTTGAACAATTACATTTTAGCCTAACAAAGTTAATTTTAAACAAAAACAAATTCTAAAAACTTTGGTTCTCCTAGCTCATATGGTATTGGAACTTTGTGCCAAAATTTAAGTTTTTTCTATACATGGCCATTTATAGATTGGTTCAGCTTATTTTTGACTACTTTTTAAGGTAAAAGTTAACAATAATGGGGACTATAAAGAGTGGAGTTGGGCATCACCCACTGTAGAACTGATGTGGCTAAAGCTTAAAAGCTAACTTTTCCAGACTATGGCCCATTTTCACAACTTATCGATAGCTAAAAGTAGACTTTAATCGGCCTTATAAAAAGTTTTCCATTATTATAACTTTACTTTAACCTAAAGGGAGCGATAAAATAAATTAAGGTTCATCCTATCTGGTAGGTAAAATTAAAGTTGTAACAATGGAACACTTTTTATATGGCCGATAAAATCCTACCTTTAGCTATCGGTAAGCTGTGAAAACGGGCCTATGTGTGATATAAATATATTGCAGCTTAGTACCTTTTACATCTGAAGTTTTAATACAGCCCATTTTTACCAATATACTGAGAGACATCGTTAAGTCAACTTCGCTTCTCAAAAGTATTAAGAATAGGTATGTATAAATATTGTAGAAATTACAAACAAAATCACGAACTTTAATATAGCCCTTACACCAAAGGTGAAGGGTATAATAAATAAATAAATAATAATACACATAAAAAGCATACAAAAGGTGAAATAAAACTATGCAAATGCTAATAAAAAGAAACTTTTACACAAAAATATAAAATAATATGAAGAAATTTAGGGAAAATGTATTTTAAAATGTTTAAATTACATACTAATTTACAAAAGTACCCAAACCTGACAGCATTCAATTCAATTTTTGATCTGCAACACACTAATTAATTTTAACACAAACAAAATAATACACGACACACTTATTTTTCTTTTTTTTACAATAATTTATTACAAAGAAATTAAAATTAAAAAGATATTTTTTAATATTTTCACAGCTTTTAACAAAAAATTTCGCAGCAATATGTTCGCGAGTAAAATGACAAAATAAAAATGGAGCAACCGCAATTAAAAAGAAAATTATTGACTAAAAACTGCTTTAGAAAAGTTTTGTTTTAAATTTTATTGTAGAATTTAATGGAAATTTATTGAATATTTACTTTGAGTAATTCATTAAGTTGTTGTTTATATTTTATTTATTGAAAAATTTTATATTTTTCTTTTTAACTTAACCACACTTTTCTGTTTTCTTATTTTTTTCATTATTTTTTTCTCTCTTTCTTTGACTTTCTTTTGTTTCGTTTATTCTCTGCTCCAAAAAAACAATAACAACAGCAGCGAAATTATTTGCAGTGTTGCATTTTTAGGGCTATTAAAACACACACAAAAACCAACAAACAAAATGAAACAACAAAACTAATCAGAAAAATTTTACAACACAAACTATTTAATAAGACAAAGCAAACAATAGATAAATACAACGGCCAGCAATTAATTTTTTGTTTAGCCTTTTAAACAATTGCAGCAAAATTCACATGCATTTTTTCAATACATTTGTTAAACTAAATTTAACAAAAAACAAAATAAATTCACCTCCACTACAATAATTTATATATGTGTATAGTTTTAATTTTATAAACTTTGATTTAATTTTTCTTCTCTTCTTTGCTTCTCGTTTTTTCTATCAAAAAGTAAAGTACGTCTTTTCCCAATTACTAAATTTTAGTTTTACGATTTTCAAACATAAATTTCACTTATTTTGAAATTATTAAAATTTATAAACAAAAAATTACTAATTTGTTTTGTTATTTTTCACTTTTTCCACTTAATTTTAAGATTTTTTCTAAGTTTTTAATAAAAAAATGTATATTTTTCTTTTCTGATCGCCGCCACTTTTTCACACTGGCCGTCATTAGTTTTGTGAGAAACTTAATGCGATTTGGCAAATAAAAGAAAATATGTAAAAACTAAGTTGCCAGATAATGAAAAAAAAATTTTAAATTAAAGGTTGCAAATAAACGTAGTATTGTTAAATTTATAGAAAATTAAATTTTGTAAGATTGTTATATTTAAAAGATATACAATTTTTGAGCTAACAAAGTTTAATAAAAAAAATAATTGTAGCAAAAATAATGTTTATAGGCCGGGAAGTCAATGAAAATTGGCTGCTGCTTAAATTTTGTCGTTTTTTTTTAGAAACTTTTGTATTATAGCGTTTTAAACCGAAACTTGTTTATATACATACTAGCTGACCCGACAGACGTTGTTCTGTCCAAATTAGGAAAAATGTTTGCGTTCGATTTTTAAAATCCGTTAAAAAGATACGAACATTTGAAAGAAAAATTAGTCAAATCGATGGAGCCGTTTTCTGATTTTAGGTAAATCGAAAAAAGTGGGCGTTAAAGAAGGCGGGGCAAAATTTTCTTTCCGTAAAAACCTAAGTTGGACCATGGCGATGATTTTAAAGAAAAAATCGGTCAAGCCGTTCTCAAGTTATGCGCTTAAAAGGAAAAGTAGGCGTGGTACATTTTTCTTTTGATGAAAACGTAAAATGGAGCCGTTTTTTGATTTTAGACAAAATTTTACGTTTAAAATATAATTACATCTTACCTTTGATCCACTATAACTCAGGAATTTTTTTATCCGATCTAACTGAGTTATCTGAATAAGAGCGGCAAGCGTCTGTTTCGGTCGTTTTATTTTTATTGAAAATGTATTGGCAATAGAATTTCCATGTTTAAAAAACGCTTGCCGCTCTTGTTTAGGTAGCTCAGCAAGCCAATTTGACGCGTAATTTAGTAGCCTTTCAATTATGATATTATTTATTTATATACATATTTATTTTATTACTTTAAAAAGAAGTATACATCAAAAAACACAAATGTCCCGTTATCTGCGGCATGCTATGAATCATATCAATATTGTTTCCGTAACTTTTACGAGAACAACCTTCTGATGATACTGACGAGTTTTTAAAAGATATAGGACACCAGTTGTGCAAAAGTTCTATTTAGTAAAAGAGACGATTTTTTTCTATATTATATTTTAGAAAATCACTATTTATTTATTTATTAACAGTAATAATAAAAGCCTTATTTGGCCAAAAACATTATTACAGAGCTTTCATTTCAAGATATGTACATAAAAGGAAAATAAGTATATACATATATGATTACATATACATACACCTATGTATGCTTTGTTCATATCAACATACATACATATACATTTATAAATACATAATATATAGTTTATAAAAATGACTTAAAACTATGTATAATAGATATGTAGATTTTAGTAATCAAGAAAAAAAAAGTTATGAATTTAGGCCGCCCAGCCAATTTAAATAAGTTTTAAATGCTTTAAAGTAGTCCATATAAGTGACAAAATATGTTCTTAAAGCAAAATATTCAAAAGGCACAGAAGTATGTGACTTATGTATATCTACATAATGTATTATGATTTCTCACAAACATAAGAATAAAGCCTCTTTTTAAATATATTTACTGAATTGTTAAACATTCTAAGATTTGGTGGAAAATCATTCCATTCCACCCTTACCATAATTGATTCTCTCATTTCAAGATTCTTTTGGAACGAACTCATAATATTTTGAAATATTCGTCAACAAGGTGGTTGCCACGTCAAGAATTTATCTACAGAATTTGATTTTGAAGGAGATTTTACAAGCGCTAAATTAAATTTTATTATATCCGAACTTTCTACTCCAGCTTTTAAATGTCTTTCCTCTTTCTGCTGTAGATATTGAAAATAGTAAACACAGTAAATTTGGAAATGCTTAACATTTTTATTTTCGTTTAAAATTTGAGATTATATTTTGAGAGATATTCGTCCATTTTCACAACAATTTCGTCAATTTTCCACAAAAAAAATCGAACAATTTTAAAAAGTTAAAGTTAAATTGATTTCTCGACCCTCAAAATCGCATCATACAGGTTTTACTTTATAGAGCAAATACAATTTTTTTGCTTCTATTCTTGAATATTTTGTAGGTCTCCATCCTGTATTTACAAAATAAAATATCTCTCTTGGTTTTTATTTAATTGGCTTATGTACCGGTCGCGAACGTACGGATCGCGAACGTACGATTTTTCCATATGTTTTTTTATTATTATCACCATCCCATAAATATCTTCAAATTTCCTTAACAAAAAACATAATACTCCTTTTACAATTGATTGTAATCGAGAGCTTATGAAGAAAGACTGTAACAATACATATTTTTTGCATGTAAAATAAGTATATAAAAATGTCTTTAGAAGTAGCTTAAAAAGAAAATATGAAATTTTCCAGTTTCCAGCGCAATTTTCTCAAATAAAACAGGTGAGATTTGCTACGAAACCATTCTTTTATAAAAACATAGACATTTTTTTTTATAATAATAAACAATAAAAGACGATGATTATCAACATTTTATTTTTTCATCCTGGTAGACCATTCTGGGGAAATGCCCATATGTGTAATTAATGAACATGTATTTATTAGTGCTGGTTCACACATGTCAAGTTTGACTCTTCAAGTCTTGAGCTTTTTGGAGAGAGGGATAAAGAGAATGGAAACGGGTACATACTTGACCGTACCCAAGGTATATTTACACAAGGTAAACTCGTTGCTACAACAAGTACAACAAGACAAAAACAACACGCCAAATTGTTTTTGTATTTGGAACCATGGTGTCAAAAAAAACGCAACAATGTGCCTTTAAAATATAAACACAAATTGAAAAAAAAAACAACACGTGCAGTTCAGAATAATAAGCTGAAACAATTTTTAATATATTGTGCATTCTCAAGCATAAAAATAAAGTATTATTGCAAAAAATAATGCATTTAAATGTACATATTTTGTTTGCTTAGTAATCACAAGAATTAAAATATCACAAAAATAAAATGTTTTTCACAATTTTACACTTTTTTAATTCAAAATGGCGCGCACTAACCATAAGTATGTAAACAAACACAAGGAACCAACGGAACCAACATAAATAACTTTTGACACTAGGGTTCCAAATAAGGTAAACAGCTGACAAACATATGGGCCAACGAGTTTACCTTGTGTAAATATACCTTGACCGTACCAGTCAGTTTTGTATATTTCTTTTCTTTTTTCATCCGTAATATAATAAAAAGCTACAAAGTTGAAGGAAAAGAAAACAAAAATTAATTTTGTGCATGAACGTGAACGCAAGTTCAAAAGAAAATTGAAATAAAACTGTTCAAGTAAACTTGACCTGTGTGAACCAGCACTTATTATTTTGTTGCTATCTATACTTTACATGTACTTATGAGTTTAAAGTACCTTTTTTATGTTGTATTAAATTTGTGTATAGATAAAAAAAAAAAAAATATATAAAAAATGACAGTGCTTTGGGGTTAAAAAAAGTACGATTTTAAAAGTTCGTTGGTACGATATTGGTTTTCCCTTTTACCATCCCTGATATGTATACATACATATGTATGTATATAATTTTGTTCCTTTTTCCGTTTCTTAAGCTTATAAAAATTATTTATATATAAATAACACAGGCCAACACTCAATTTGCTTCTTTGAATTTATCAACTGATTCTAGTTAATTTTGGTGCGCTGAATTCAAATCTGTAATCAGTTTGTCTCTATCAGCTCTAGTTTTCATGATATAGCTTATTTGTGTTTTAAAAAAAGATGATGTGACTGAAATGCAAATATCTTCAAGAATTTTAAAGGGATTATGTAATTCTTTTTTTCTAGTGAAAGGTTATAAAATTTTTAAGATAACCATGGGTCGCTTGTAAACATTGGTCAAGAAATGACAGAGTTACAGTTTTTTTAATTTTGTCGGGCTGTGTAATCAATGCGAAATACATAATATTTAAAATATTACTTTTACTATAGTTAAATTAAAAATAAATTCCTTTTTATTTTTCCAGTACTGAATAAAACATGATTCGTATACGTATGTATGTATGTATTTTCATTTAAAAATTAAACAAAAACAACAAGTCTCTTCCGTTTCCTACTTTTTTACTAACATACTTTTGAAGTGTTTCTTATTGGAGTAAGAAGTTTAAATACCAAATTATGCAAGTATGTGAAAGCGCATATTTCCCACTATTTCTAGTAGCGCGGTTAGTGTCGTTATTTTTCCTACAAGCTACAAGTGTATTTAATATTGAAAAGAGAATTAGAAACATTATTAATTAAAAGTTAAATTTTTGACATTAAAATATTTTATTTTTTTAACGTATTTGAGATTTCACAGCACTGAAAAAATAATTGCGATTCGTTAAGTAGCGACTGCAAGAATAAGAAATACATAAAACGGCTTTTGAATCGAAAAAGTATTCGGTCACGACTGCCAGGATTAGCCCCAGCCTTTTTTTGCAAAAGAAATATGATAAATACTTAAAAATAATTTTTGCCTTAAATGCTGTTGAAAGAAGTAGCAATTGGCTTCAATACTGCCATGAATTCCTTTAAATATTCCAGTTCTATAGCTGTGAAAGTGTTTTTTTTACTAAACTTGTCAAATTATTCATTTATGTATGTTTCAAAAGCTGTAGAAAATTACCATAAAGGGAGTTTGATCTTTTGGGACATGGTCATTTTAACTTGTGTCTAAGACAGCCTATTATAACTTCGGCTGATTTGAATCTTTTGAAAAAATTCCATAAAAAAGTACACCTAACATAGTTGAAATGGTGACTCTTTCTATAAAACTATTCATGTCCGTAGTGGCCAAAGAACTTAATCTGTGAGACAATTCGTTTTTTATATATTTAAAGTAAATGTATTTTGCGAAAATGACCAAAGTATTTGAAATACAAAATACTTAAGCAACAGGTGTTTAAAATTCAAATATCGTTTTAATACTGCCCATCCCAGGGTATGTTTGTAGGTGGACATACCAAAAGTTTTTGCTTACTAAAAATTTTGAAGATTAATTTTTGATAAATAAGTTTTTTATATTTCTTGATTTTACAATGTTGTAATTGGTAGCAAAAAGCAGGCTGGAACTAATTTGATATTATTCGTTTATCCATTTGTTTGAAAGTGTGTTAAGCAGGTAAGTGCTCATTATATTTACAAATTAAATTTCATTTATTGTTTATTATAACCAGATAAACCAGAAATATGCAATTGCATGTTTTTCTTTGTGCGACTAATGAAGGCAGAAACAATGGGGGTATTCACGTCACAAGTTGCACCCTTGCAAAAAAGGAAAAGTGCAAAAACATAACAACAACGACTAAGACTATTATTTAAGCACAACTAATTGTCTGTGTGGTTGTTGTTTTATTTTTTAACATTTGCTTTTTTGCAAGGGTGCAGCTTGTGACGTGAATACCCTTAATATATTTATCCGTTTTAGAGCTTTTTATGAATTTTGGCATCGATTTGTTAGTGCATATTTTACCATTTGCAGCATATTTTAGTTAAAAGAGCCTTTTTGCATCATTTTTTTGGGTTTATAGCGCATATTTTTTTCCCCTTTTTAATGCATATTTTGATACATATTAAATTTTTTTAGATGCCTACAATAGCTTTCGCAGCAAATAAAAATTTTTTTTTTCGAAAATCTGTTACTTTAATTTTGACATCTACATTTAATTTTTCCTCCTAAATTGTAAGACAGAGCAGGTCGTCATTAAGAATAAATGTTATGCGATTTGTATCTAGACCAATCTTTTCGTGTTCCGATTGACTCAGAATCACTTTTTAAAGTGATCTAACGATGTCCATCCATCCGCCTGTCTGGTTGTCTGTCCATGTAAGCCTTGTGCGCAGAGTACAAGTTCCAATTTTTTAGATAATTTGATCAAATATGGACGAAGTCTATGCAAATGGTGAGAATCGGTCTATAGTTTCATATCCAAATTAGAATGGTATTTAATTAAATTCGTGCCAAAAATATTTTACTTCAAATTAAATTATTTTCGAATCGGTCCACAATTGCTCAAAGCTCCCTTCCTTAACTAGATTTAAATTCCTTTTAAATGTAAACATTTGTTAACAATTTAACGACTGTACCTAAAATCCCTTTAAGACAAAAACCCATATGGATGTTAATATCTAAATAATACTCTGCGCAAACATCTCTTATATGAATTTTAACCTTTTTTAGGTTTTGTTATTAAATTGTTGAATATTGAATTGAATATTTTCTAGTTTTTACTGCATATTTAATGCGCATAAAAAGTGTTTTTTTAGCGCATATTTCGGGTTCCCCTGATTATAACTAATAACAATAATATAAAGCTTGGACAAATATTTGGTAGAAGTTTCAAGCATTTCCTTTTCTTTTCACACTTTTGTAAAAATTCTTATTTCTGTAGTAGCTTCCCTGTAAACTTTTTGTAAACCCTTTACCACAGGAGGAAAGGGTATATTGTCATTCCATATGTAACAACTATGCAACAACTAAAATTGTCCGCTGAATCCGAATATGAAGTAAGAATTGTCAAAAGTAGAAAATTTTTTGAGATATTCTAACCAATAACCGTTTTTTCTGTTGATGGATTTCTTTTTTTTAGTGAAAGATAATAAAATTACTAAAATAACCATGGGTCGTTTGTTAAGATTAGTCAAGAAACAGTGGACAAAAGTTCTAAATTCATAAAAAATTTGATGATTTTGTTCAATTTAGCTATTTTCAAGTTATTTTTTTTAAACCAATGATTTAAAAATCTTAGGCCCTAAATTTGTAAAACGCAACGCAATGTTTAAAATAACATTGAAAGCAAAAACAATTTCAAAAATTTGTCAAAATTTTGTTGTTGCTTTCTATAGAAATACATATTGCGTTTTAAAATTATCAACGCCACAAGATATGCAGCGTTTAAAATTTTAAAATTTAATATACATTTCTATAGAAAACAACAACAAAATTATGAAATATTTTCGATTTTGTTTTTGCTTTCAATATAATTTTTGGCGTTGCGTTTGCGTTTTACAAATTAAGGGCCTTAATGTTTTATTGCATGCGACATTAGATTACACAGGTCAACAGCAAAAAAGGGCTTGAATAACCACTAAAAAACAATTTTGAATATTCGATAAATACACTGAAATTTATTGTTGAGGGAAAGCTAGCATCTATGCGCATTTCACTGGTTGCTTAGGCCAGACCATCAGGAAACCTTTTTCAAAGATTTTAGAAAAGCTACAAATATTATTCAAATAAAACTTTAAAGCGAATAAGAATTTTAAACACTCAAAGTCTTACTTGTAACAATATCAAAGCTTAAACAAAGCACCAACAATAAACAGTGAGTTTATCTTTTCTTATATTCCCCTACAATAGGTTGCGTTCTTTCCGCCTCGAATTGTAGTTTGTTCCGGTAAAGTCACCTAACTGCAAAAATCATCAATATTTCAAATTCTATGGTAAGGTATTTTTAAAAAATTTTTTTTCTGAAAATTGAGATTTTTGAAAAGGCTGTTTTACATCCTTTCGTAACTTTGGAACGACATACCCGATCAAGTTATGCACTCCGTCAAAACATTTTAAATTACGCCAGATTTAAGTTTCTCAAATATCATATTTTAATTTAGCCATTATTTTTGGAGTTATTGAGGTCGAAGTGGCAAAAAAAAAAAATTTATTTTTTGTTTTTTTTTATAAAATTTTGAATTAAAAAAATTCATAAAAAATTGAAATCAGCAAATACTTGCCAGTTTTAGTACCTAAGCTGCATGTATTAGAAGTTAAATAAATTTTATTTCATGGAAATCCATGGACAAATTCCTGTTTTATTCCCGATAAACTGAAAGTACCTAGTAGAGGTCTGCTTTGAATAATTCACTTGTTTGCCTTTATTCAAAGTGCACAACATTTACTCAAATATTAAACATTCAAAAATGTAAGAAAAGAGTAAACCATATACAAAAATAAGAGAGAATGAATTGAATAAAATACTTGTTTACTGTAAATTAATTTGAGAGTCATTCATAAATAACAAAACATTGGAATGACCCGTTAGAGAGAGCAAGTTTACAAAAAATATTCGAATAATTTTTGAATTATTGAATGTCCATACATTTATTTGAATACATTGACATGATATGTGTATAAGCTTGTGGCTTCTTTTATTTGTAAGAGTTAAGCTTACACATACATACGTAATGTGTAGGTACAGAAATTTTACATTCAAATTATATATGAATATTTCACTCATTTGACTTGAGTTGACTGAATTGAATGAGTTTTTATTCGTTTTGCCTTTGGTTATTCTTTCATTTGTTTCTTTATTATTGGGTGCTCGACACATTGCAGTTAAAAAACAAATGAGTGTGTTGAAATTGGTTTTTATTTATTCTTGCAGACCTCTAGTACCTAGTTTTGACCTTTTTATACCCACACCACAATAGTGGAGAGGCTATTATGCATATGTGCTGATGTGTGTAACGCCTTAAAATATTCAGCTGGCTGGCTATCCATGGTCGCACTTTTGGAGATAATTTGATAAAATTTGGGACATAGGTACTTTTTGCCACAAGGACCAAGCCTATTGAAATGGGCCAAATCGTAGGATCACGAGGGAAGATAGGGGGAAATTTCTTCCTCTCAGAAACTATCAAACCGATTTACCATTTCTTTATGGACACAAAAGGGATGCATTTTATAAAAAATAAAATCACGAGGCGAGATAGGGGCCATTCTGCCTCTCAAACCGATTTTAATGAAATTTAAAACATAGATAATTCCATATCTGTATGGACATATTAGCTATACAGTTTTTCAAAAATAGGACCACACTGGGAAGTAGGGGGCAATTTCTGCCTCTATCAACCTTCAAACCGATTTTAATGAAGTTTATAAACATAGATAAATCCATATTTTTATGGACACATAAGCATGATGTGTTTTCAAATACTGTGGTGTAGGGTATAATATGGTCGGGTTTGACCATATGTTTTTTTCGCAAATTTGTGTAGAGCTAAAAATCATAAAGTTTTTCGTTTTCATTACACAATATTTTTTTAAATCCTTTTACTTTAATTATTTTTTCATAAAGCTGCATTTAATAGAAATAGAATAAATTTTGTTTCATGAAAATCCATAGATAAATTCATTTTTTATTCCCGATAAAGTGAAAGTACTTAGTTTTAACATTTTTTATCGCAAATTTGTGTAGAGCAACATGTTTATTTTATGTTTGCAACATGATGCACAATTTTGCGCACAAATCCCTTGTTGATTTTTTCTGTATATGGGTAATTCCAAAGTGTTGAACGTGACAATTGTACGCATTAAAAATGCAATAACATTTTAAACAAAAAATATTTTTACGTTCTCTTTTCCCTTAAATTATAGCATTCAAAAAGCACTGTTATCTATGCTAAAATTTATGGAGGGCCGATTATAGGTCAAAGATAATGGCTTTATGGCGATTATAGGTCAAAGATAATGGCAAAAGAAGTAGCAGTTCGAACGTGTATAAAAAGGTGTAATTCAGCGAAACCTGGGGGGTTACCGCGTATTTAGATTCGAAAGAAATCATTTACGGATTCGAACAATTTGTACTGTGTATTACGATTTTCGTAATCGTTCGAAACGATGACAGAGGTTGTATTTTTTAAAAAATGGGAAATTTTATGAACAATTTTTGTTCGTAATAGAGAGTGGCTTTTAAGAAAGTGATTTTTTGTTTTCAATAAAGTATGAAAAACGTCCGTTTATTCGAAACAAATATTATACACAGTACAAATTGTTCGAATCCGTAAATGATTTCTTTCGAATCGAAATACGCGGTAACCCCCCTGGCACATTTTTTTAGTCAAACTACTTTCAGAATTTTACGTAGCAATGTAACATTTAAATGTCTTTCGTTTGATTCCAAAATCTTCTGTATTTTCTTTTTTTAAGCCAAAATCTGGGTCGATACCTGACATTTCGAACGTGAAATTTTTTCCGTAATAATTTAACTGAATAATGATTAAAATAAAATAAAAATTTACCGTTAATCCGAATAACATATTTCTCATTGAACTCTTCCTTAGATTATAGACCATGTAAGAAAATTTTTTTAGAAATAATTTTTTATCAAATATCACCTCTTTTAAGAAAGATAAATCTTAAAGAAAAAATACAATAAAACAGTCTCACATATAAGAAATTACGTTTGCACAACTTTGCAGTCTGATTGTTCATCTAAGTGAACAAATTTATGGGTAAAGTTATAAAATTAGTAAAATCTTAATATTTCTCTATAACAGTATCGTAAAACAATCAGCTTTTAATAACTTTTAAATTATCGGTCACGGTGGACCTTTTGACGGAAATGCCCAGGCAGGGCCAAAGTTTCCAAATAAGGTACTAGCATCTTCAATCGTCAATGTCGGTGGAAGCGAAGAAGTTGTCGTGGCGCAAACAGATTTATTTATATCCAAATATCGTTACCTAAAACGCAAAAGGCCCTAACTAACAAACAATTAAAAAACTATTTTTGTATTAAATCTGATTCTGGCAGTCTTTATTTTCAGAGGGGGAGTTTTTGAAGCTTTTCCATTTCGTGTTGCATTGCAATACTGCGTTTATGAAGTCAACCAAAATCACTTTTTTCAGCTCCATACAAGTTGAGTCGGTCTAATATATATTAAAATAAGTTTAAATTTTTACTTCAACCTTAAGTGCGCGATAGAGTACATTCTAAAAAGTACATTATATAAAAAGTGTTTCATTATTACAAATTTACTTTAACCTGCCAGGTAAGATGAACCTTAATGTACTCTATCGCGCACTTAAGGTTGAAGTAAAAATTTAATAATGGAACACTTTTTATAAGGCCGTTTAAAGTCTACTTTTAGCTATCGGTAAGTTGTGAAAACGGGCCTAAAGCAATTTATAAATTTATCACATTCAAAAGTTTTTTTCTTCTCCTGTAAAATTTTCAAAATGCTAGATCGGGCCATTTGCGTTTTAGGTGACGATATATACGAGAAAAATGTTCACAATTTGGTACACATAGCTGGGTTAGCAATCTTCAACCTCTCTAAAAATATTGGCGATATTGGAGAAGTGTGCGTGGCCCAAAATAGATTTATTTACATCTAAAGAACGGTTTTTGTATAACTTTTTGTTCTTGTCGCACCATGGTAAAGGGTTTATAAGATTCGGCATAGCCGAATATAGAACTCTTATATTTTTAAAGAAAACTTTGTGAACAACATTTTTTTACTGCTTTCGATATCCGCCAATATTTTGATAATAATTTTTTTTTAAATGGAATTTTATACATAAATCTTTCGGGAATTACTAAATTACCTGGGGGTAATACACTTCAGAAAGCATTTTTTATCTACACCAACATAGAAATGACGTTAAATCGGAATTATTCTTAAAAAACGTCAAACGTTAGACAAAGGTTTGGTAATCATTTGATATTAATAAAGGCAACTTTTGATAATCCTAGAAAGGTTTAACATAACATTTGTTAAAAAAATGTTATTTTTTTTCAAAAACTTCATTTCATTTTTCTTTGCTATGTTTAATTCTTTTTGATATTTTAAATCTTGAATTTAATCAATGATTTTTATTTGATTTTTTCGAAGTTATCAATAATAATGTTCCAACTAAAAAATATTAATTCAGTATTAAAATTCCAAAAACTTTTTTTTTTATATTTTTATATATATGTATTTGTTTTTATATATTCCATGAAATATGATATATATGTATATATAATTTTCTGTTATTTTTCGAGTGCATTTAAATATATTGAAATATTTCTGTTTTAAAATTTATCTTATTGGTAACTTAAAATAAATTAAAAACATTCATTTTTTTACTGTAAATTATCATATTTGTCTCAACAGAATTTAAAATTCTTAAAAAAAGTATACTTTATTTTAAAATTTTTTTTATACAAAAAAAAAGTAAAGGAAAAAAAACAGGAAAATGTTAATGTTAAATTTAAAACCTTTAAAAAATTACAAAATTATATAAAAAAAACGGCAAATATTATCTAAAGTCTACTACATCATATATTAACTTATATGTATATATGTAAATGTATATATTACCTATATACATTACGTGACACATTAATTATTTACATTTAAAAAGGATGACAGATCATATTTTTGTTTAAATTTTGCAAATATTACATATATAATTTTTTTTTAGTTTTAATTTTTAAGGAAATAGTCCTGGGTATCACATTTCTCCAAGATATCATACGACATTCTTAAAGTAATAATCAAAAATAAACAAAAATTGTTTAAAACAATGGGCCCATTTTGGTTCAATTGTTCAATCTGTTTAATATTACTGATATTTTATGCATTTTTTGATTACAAAGACTTTTGTAATTTTCGCATCTCAATATTTTTACATTTTGTTTATTAAAAAAATACACTTAAAGACTTTTTACATATTTCAATCAACTGAAAAACTATTATTTAATTAAAAAAATACGCTTTAAGAGATGTTTTTTATTTAAAAATAAGCTAAAGATTGTTATGGGGAAATAATTCTTGTGAGTTTTTTTTTGTTTAAATTCTATTTGAATTATAGGTAGTATTTAATTTTTATTTTTAAAAGTGTTTTTTTTTAAATTTTTGTCTAGTTTTTCCTTTTTATAAGTATGTAAAATTTTATTGTTAGTTCTTGAACAAATTACAAAATACTTTATATTATATTAAATACTTATTTAAAAAACTAAAAAAGTTTAAACTTTTTCCAACCATTATAAAAATCTTTCCTATTCTATATACAATATTTACTGCGGTAGAAGTAAAATAAAAAAATTACCAAGTTTGGATAATTGATATACATGTTTAGATAATTACAAAAATATCCGAAGCGTTATCTTTCTGTTTGTTGTATAACGAAACATATCTTTTTTTCTTAAGTTTTAAATAAATTTTTTTTTCTTCCCTTTAACCTTGTAGCCACACGTTCAAGTAGTTCCTGATAGTCTTTTACATATACATACTGCTTGTAAAAATTTACATAAATTGAAAGCTGTGACATAGGCTGCACTCAATTTGTAAGCAATTTACTTACAAGATGTCAACAAGAACATAATTTATAAAGACAAACTTGTACTCAGTTGTTAAATTGAAAGTAAAATTGCCAAACAAATGGAAAGGTGAAATTGAAAGCATTCTCGTGGTCAATTTAAAAAGTGTGAGTGTGATTGGACATTATGTCCAATTTTTGGGATTGATATTAAAACACATTTATGTTTAAAATCATTTTAAATACAAAATTCTCTTCTTCACTAAACACTTAAATGTAACTTAATTCACCGATGTGGTACATTTAAGTACGTTTTAAGTTTCCATTGGAAAAACTTAGCAAGGTAGTCCTTATATTAAACCAATGCAACAACAACAGGCAAAGCAATAGCAAGCAACTGTTTTTGGAGGCCACCTTGTAAAGAAAAACACCTTTTTATGATATTTTTTTTGTATTTAGTAGTGCTACCATTTTATCTTAATTAAATAAGACGTTTTAAACAAAACTCAAAAAATCAATCTGTATTTAAATACGATTTAAGTTTATATCAAAATTACGGCCATGTTCTGACAATCGCACGATTTGAAATTGCAAAACGCCAAATTTATTTTATGGTGTTCTGCTTATCGTGCGTTTAGCTTGCGATCTGGCATAGTTTCTTACAAATATTCTAGTTCCCTTGAGCATAATTTTGCAATTTGAAGTCGCCAAACTTCTTGCTATTGCGATTTAAAGATCACCTATTAAGCGATTTTAAATTAGAATCGCCAATGTTAGGCGTTTTGCAAATTGAAAGGAATTAAAAGGCAAAACTTGATCATGTGGCCACCAAGTAAAACGAAATGAAATCTTAAAAAATTTTGTGACCCTAAATGAAGTCTTTATGATTTATAAACCTTAAAACAAAAGCTTTGCACAAGCCTGTCTTGATTAAGTTATTCCAACTTTTTGTTTAAGAAAAAATGTTGCTTCAACAAAGCAATAATTTCGCTTCCTACTCAATTATCCAAACTAAAGTTATTTTGCTAAAAAACTTGAATTTTTTTTTTAACTTCTTACCAATTTTGATATTCCGTGTTTAAAGTAATCTCAGCAGCCCAATCGTTTATATCTCATTGTTGTTAATTTTAATAACATTTCAAAAATCATCAAACATGTATTGTTCTATTAGCATATCAATGTCCTGCTAGTTAGAATTCTCGGTAAATTCATTAATCGAAATGGTCATCTTTTCTTCATCATCACCACTATCCTCTTCTTCATCCATTTCGTCGTCGTCTTCATCTTCACAGTCCTCGTCGTGACCATAACTGTTGTTATGATCAACATCTTGCATTATGCCTTCACCACTGGTAGAATTATTTAAACCAGTTAAGCCGCCACTACCATCCGTTGTTAGAGAGTTATTATTAGAAACAATAGTTGAACCAGCAACTGTTGTACCTAGTTGTTGGCTACCATCTTGGCGGGTTGGTAAATTTATATTCACAATATTTCCTGGCATGCCTTGCATGGTATTTAAATCTCCACTACCGTCGATTTTCTCTTGTTTAATGGCAATATTTTGCAGTTCCATAATTTCCATGGGAGATCTAGCTTTGTAATGAGTTCTAATGTGTTTTGATAAATGATCGCTGCGCATGAATTTCTTATTACACTCAGGACACTGGAAACGTTTTTCACCTGTATGAGTTCGGCGGTGTCTTTGCAATTCATCGGATCTTGTGAACCGTTTGCCACAAAATAGCCAGGAGCAAACAAATGGACGTTCACCAGTGTGCCATCGTAGATGAGCTCTTAAGTGAGATGTTTTACCGTAGACTTTATTACAGCCTGGTATATGGCAGATGTGTTGTTTTTTGCGATCGGATTTATTTTCTCCCTCAACACAGTTGGGACAGGTGCAAGCTACGCGCTTTAAACGTGGCTTAATGCCCAAATTCCCGGGATCATTTAAATTAATATTCACATTGACGGAGGTTTGCGAGGGGGGTGGGAGGGTAGGTGGTTGCTGTTGTTGCTGATTAGAAGCTGTACTTTGCTGCTGTTGTTGCTGCGCTTGACCAGTATTATTATTGTTACTACTATTGGCAGTTGTTGTAGCAATTGTAATTTGTGTTGCTCCTGCAGCATTTGTTACTGTGGTCGCTGTATTTCCCGATGCTGTTAAAATTTGTGGTGATGCATTAGGTTTTATTAAAGCATTACGTGTTGGCTGATGTTGCAAAACAAATTGATTTTGTTGCTGTTGTTGTGGTTGTTGTTGTTGCTGTTGACCTTGAGGAATGGCTGTGATTTGTAAGGATGCAGGTATGGTCACTGGTATTGCCATGCTGTCGACGGTTGAAACAACTTGTTGCTGTTGTTGCTGCTGCTGCTGGGCTTGTTGGATTTGCTGTTGTATTTGTTGCAATTGAGCTTGTTGCTGCTGTACCTGTAAGGATGAGTAGACTGTTAGGTAACCTTGTTAGGGAAAACAAATTAAAAATGTCTCGTTTTGTATGGAAATTCATTTAACTAAATTTACCACCACCAATCAAGCTTAAATTTATTAAAAGTTTTAATTTAATTAGTTGTTTTTTATTACTTAAATAATTGCAAGAAATTGTTTAATTAAATATTTGTAAAAAATTTATAAAAATAGTTGGTTTAAAATTTTCTAAAAAATTTGCTTTTCAATAGGCTTAATATGGTTTATCACTTCTAATTTTAAAATTTGTATCAAAATTAATCAAAAACTACATTTACGGTATTCACAATGAGTATCTTAAAATTTTAATGTGACATCATTTTAACATCTTAAAATTTTTATTGTGAGTATGCTATGCCATAAAACAGAGTATATTGACGTATTAAAGTAGCAAAATTTTTTTAAATCAGAATTTGCCATTTGTGAACCAACTACAGCTGCGCTAACAGTTTTAAGTTGTTTTATTCTACCATCACCATATTGCCATAATTTAAAGGCATGCTTTTCAGTCTTTTAGATTTAGCACTTGGTATTGAATTTTATTTAAACACAAATAAAAAAAAAAATTAACTTGTCAACCCATATAAAGGAATAAAAATTTAAGCAACATTTTATTAGGAGTCCTAATTTAGGATATATTTTAAAACTATATTTTGAACTCTCTCTAAAAAATTTAATATTATTTATTAATAAGGTCTTTAGTCTTCAAATAATAATCGAATAAAAATTGAATAAGAAATAAAAAGCAGCGTTAAAAAAACTGCAGTCAAAATAGAAACACTACCATTTCTTCCACTCCTTCATTTGTCATTGGCCAAATAAAACCTGTTGCTTTTACTTCTGATTCATTAAATTTAAAAATTCACTGTCAAACCAACACAGTTTTTTAAACCCTGATAAGAAGAGCTTAAGTCTAATATTTAAACCGCGATGTTTACTTATTTAGCAGTACATTTTAGTTTTATATAAGTACATAAAACATTTTATATAAACTTCGACTTTGTTTTTATATAAAATCTTTATATAAAACATTATCGCTTTCTCTTAAATCAGAAATAAGGAGAATTTCTATTTTTAAGATTCCAGACAACTTTTTACTTGCAATTATTTACTTTTTAATCGGTTAAAAAGAAAATTATAAATTTTGTCTCACCTGTGTTACAGTTGTAGCCTGTGGCATTAACCATTTGATTTGTGTTGTGCCTGGTGCTACGCCATTCTGAGCATTATTTATCGTTGTAACTGGCGAACTATCTGGTGGTTCTTGCTTAATGTTCGTTATTAAAGTCTGGCCTATTTGAGTGGGGGATTGAGGCTCCTGTTTAGGTTGCTGTAAACTGGTGCTGCTACTGGGCGATTGTGGTGTATTGGAAGGAGTATTTTGTGAAACCGTGGAAGAATTCGTATTACTATTAGTATTAGGGGCTTGCAATTGTATAGTGTTGGCAGTATTGGGAGTTGTAGTGGAACTGGCTTGAGCAGATTGTGTGGGTGGATTCATTGCTTGTTGCTGCTGGGGTTGGGTGGTAGACTGAGGTTGCTGTTGGGGTTGTTGAGGCTGTGGTTGTTGTGGGGGCGGTGCTGTTGCTGAATGATGTGCCTGGTTTGTGCTTGCAGTGGCAGCTAAAAGCTGTTGTATACTTTGTGGTTGCAAATTTGGAGGCAGCTGTTGAGCCTGTATTATTTGCACTTGACCTATACCAGGAATATTTTGTATAGGCAGTGCCTGCAGACCGGGTAATTGTTGCAGCTGTATAAGATTTGCTGAGGGTTGAGGGGGCTGTGGCTGTGGCGCTGCAGCTGGATTTGTTGGCCTTTGTAATTGCTGCAAATGCTGAGCTGGTATAACAGTCACCTGTTGACCCTGGGCATTTGTAATGGTTATCGGTTGGTTTGTAGGTATCTGAGCACCCGATTCGTTGGCCGCATTTATGGCGTTTATAATTTGCTGCTGTTGCTGCAGTTGCTGCAACTGTTGTTGCTGCTGCTGTTGCTGTTGGGCCTGCTGTTGAGCCACAGCTGCTGCCTGCTGTTGGGCAGCAGCTACTTGCTGTTGTTGCTGCTGTTGAACTTGTTGCTGCTGCTGCTGTTGTTGCACTGCGGCCTGAACATGTTGCTGTTGAGCAGCGTTTTGTATGTGTATAATATTGGCATTTGTAGGCAATTGCTGGTACGAGGTCAGTGCATTAAGTGGAGCCAATTGGACTTGTTGTATTTGACCATTTGGTGTAACAATCTGGGCTATTTGAGTAAATTGTGGTATAATTTGCGGCATTTGCATTGGTTGGCTAGCGGATAAAAGATTCGCTGTTGGTATTCCACCAGCTGAAGAGGCTAATTGTTGAATGGGCACATGAACGGTTTGATATATTGTTTGGCCACCTACTCCTGTCTGTATGGGGACTTGAACCGCCACTGTGGTTTGTTGCAGTGTGGGTTGCGGTTGTGCAGCCGCAGTTTGCTGCTGCAAAGTATGAGGAAATTGCACTATTTGCTGCAGCTGAGGTGTAGATGCACCAGCTGGATTGGCCTGCCGTATTTGTATATTTTGCAATGTCTGACCATTTTCTAGTTTAATCGAGGCATTTGTGTTACCCGCCAAAAGTTGTTGGATATTTCCGAGAAGTCCGTTCGCGGCAGCCACAGAGGTGGGTATTTGAATGTTGGTACCAGGTATGGTTATTGTATTGGGGAGAGTTGTTGTGGTGGTAGTGGTTTGGGAGGAGTTTGGTGAGTTATTAGCGGCGACTGATGGATTCGTTGTTGGTTGACTCTGATTGGAATTAGAATTATTCACATTTGTAGGTGGTTGTTGTTGTTGTTGTTGTTGTTGGGCTTGTTGTTGGGCCTGCTGTTGGGCTTGTTGTTGAGCCTGGACCTGGGCTTGTGCTTGTGCATGAGCTTGATTTTGTTGTTGTTGTTGCTGCTGCTGTTGTTGTTGCTGTTGTAAAAGCTGATGCAATTGTTGTTGTTGAAACTGCTGCGTAGTCTGGGGATTGTGTATGGTTGTCACAGGTATTTGTATATTTGTTCCGGGTATTGTAAACAGTGTTTGTTCCTGCAGTCCTCCACCACCTAAACCAGCGGGGATTTGTATGGTCTGACCCAAACCTTGTATAAATTGTGTCCCCGGTTGCAGCTGCACTGCTGTTGGTTGTGAATTGGCTTGTGGTGCCCTCACAATCTGCCCATTAGGTGTTAGAAACACCTGCTGCCCATTTAGATTCATTGATTGGCCGGCCGCAATCTGTGAATTTAAATTCGGTATAAAGATTGCCTCCTGACCATCAATATTTACCGTTTGCATAGGCTGTACAATTTGAAACATATTTTGTGGTAAAGCCTGGGCCTGCTGTGGTGCACCTTGCTGGGGTGCCGTTTGTATAAACTGATGGGGTAGCTGCTGCAAATTAATAATCTGCGATAATGGTATTTGATTTGAAGGCAAAGCCGTACCCGTCATTTGTGGCTGTCCTTGGGCATTCACAAAGGTGGCTTTAACCTGAGCAGGTTGTGCTACCTGAGTTTGGACTTGCTGTCCAGTTGCATTTTGTGTTGTTTGTTGCTGTACTTGCTGTGTCTGCGTAGGCGTGGTTGATGTCGCTGCCGCATTTGTTTGTGATGTATTTTTATATTGCAACATTTTTGTTTACTTTTGTATTTAAAAGTGATTTAACAACAATTAAACGTTTATTTTTTCAAAAACTAATTTTCTATAAACTTTCTAACATTCACATTTTTTCGATTTTTTATTTTCGTTTTTGTTTATAGCCACTAATTTGTTGCCTTTTTTTTCTACTTAACACTGATTTCTATATGCCACTTTTCTTCTTTCCTTTTTCATACAATTATACCACACACTCACTTATTGTTCGTTCTCATTTTTCCCTGAAAACTCAGACATCAATTTAAAATATGAAATATTTCATATTTATCAAATACTAATTGGCTAAATTTTATAATTTTTACTAAATTTAATTACTATTGATTAGTTTTGTAAAAAAATTTAACATTTTTATCACTTTTGTTTATATTTAATTAATGAATGAAAATTTCACTTATTTTACTACAAATTGCGGCCATCTTTTTTTAGTGAAAATAATTTAGAACGAGAGAATAGAAGAACTGTCAAAATAGTTTATGTCTAAGTGGTGCCAAGTTTTTTTTTGCAAAATACAAAAACGGGGCTGTCAAAATGTTAAAAAGGAATTTTAAGGTTCTTATCTGGGCTAAGAGGTTCTTGGATTATTTAGGGAGAAGTATTAAATTTAAACATAAGGGGGCGCTGCTGAGGAGCGAAATAAACGACATATTTTCAATTTTCCATTTATTAAAATTTTATTTTAAATATTGTTTTACTTGTTGCTTAGTTGGAGTTTTTTTTTTAAAGTAATTTTCTTAATTTTTGAATATCTTATATTACAATAACTCTATTTTTTTATTGTTTATTTTTACAACATTTATCCATGGGTCCATTTTTGCAAACACATTGACATTCTTTGCTGCAGACACAGTTGTCTCCGCATTTGGTGTTGGAGCATTGGAAGTCTGTAATAAGAAATAAAATATTAAAAATAATAATTATTGCAACCCTTGCAAACCATTGTAATTTGTTATTCTTAATTTAGAATTTGTATCAAGAATTTATAATTGTATGTAATTGTTATGATTTTTTTTTAGCAGTATCGTTATTTTATACCCATGTTTAGTAACGGGTGAAATTGCACTTATTTGATAGATAAGAATAGAAAATAGTAAAAGAGTTTTTTTAAATTTATAAAGTTATCAATTATAGGAACAATTTGTCAAGCAATTTGTTTTAGGTCATTACAACGTGCTCAAAGAAAAGTTCTCTTAAAACTTATTTATGTATATTCATATAAGTAAGAAAGTGTAGTCGGCAAGGCGCAACCATATGATACTCTACCGTATTTTAATTTAAGAACATTATTAAACCGCCATATTTGTAAGGTTGAAATTCTTAAATTTAGCCGGTACAGAGCGTAGGATGCCCCTAGATGGGTCAAATGTATGACCAACCCCACTTTATTTTGCATCTCAATAATTTATTTCTAACATACCTACCCGCTATCTCCATTCCTTAAGGGGGCTTCCATACAAAATGTTCAATGTAGACTAGAAATATATTGAAGAAAAAGTCCCATAAATGCCCAGGTGTCGCCCCTAGTGGGATATAATGTATGACCGACCTCAATTAGTTTTTTGTCCTTAACATTTTCTCGAGACATACTTGCCCCTTATCACCACTTCTTAGGGAGGCTCCCATACAAATGTTGCGTTTTATGAAATTCATAAATTGATTAAAATTTGTCGACTTTTTCATGAATTTTTAAAAAACAAAAATTTCAAAATTTTGATAAAAAATTATATTTTTTCCAAAAAAAAAAAAAAAAAAAAAATTGTTTCTAAAACGACTGCTCATATTAAAAACTTTTCTTAAAGGAATTTTTATTGCGGAATTTCGATTTTTTTTTAATTTCAATACACTAAATCGTTTTTGAGTTACTCGAATATATGTATGTATGTTGTGCAACCTCCTCTATTTACGAAATAACGGTATATCTCGAAAACAAGAGCTAACCAAAAAAAAACGGTGGGTACCATTGTACTTGAATTATGCTAAAACGCCATGTGCCGGCTTGTCTAAAAAAAGTGTCAATTTCGAGCACAGTGTTATTAGTTTTGAATTTTCAAAGAAAAAACGCAGCCACAAGAAAATATCGGAGAGAAAAACATAAACAATGTTTTGTTGAATGTTCGTTTTTGACTAAATTCTTGTTTTTTTTTTTCAGAAATAATTGTTATTTAAATATGCGATGCAAATCGATCGAATTTAAAATGATATTTTTTAAAAGGTGTGATAAATTGCAAGCGATATTAAAATCAAATTGTAGTATAGATTTTTGATTCCAAAATTCAGTACAAGTTGACTGAGGAGATCCATAACAAAACGCAACAACAGTGTTACCACCAGCAAAATTCAAAATTACACTTGAGATGAAGCAAAATTACCCGATTTAAATGAAATTACACCTGCTATAAAATTGAACTTTTATTTAATAAAAAGACATTTACAAAGAAGCAAAAACACAACAAACTCATTAAAACAAGATCAATATTAGTCAAGCTGTAAATTTTATTTAAATTAACAAAAATAACATTAAAGACTTAACAAAAATTAATAAAACATAAAATAAAACTGCTAAAATAATAAGTTTAACTTCCACATTTGGTTGAAATATCTTGGGAAGGTTTAAAATGCTCATTGTCATTGCTTTATAACATAGCGTTTACATTTGCCAGTACTGGCAAGACAGTAGCAATTCATTCAAACTTTTTCACTAATACATAAACACTTTTACAGCTATTTTGTTTTTGCATTGTTTTGCCAACTAATATGTATATGCTTACTGTCTTGCCAGTACTGGCAAATGTAAACGCTGTGTAATGAATGCTTTTTAGCCCCATAGAGCTTACGAAAGGTTAGCTGTAAAACGAACTGCCATACTGTTTTCACTTTTTGATCAGGCGCATCATCATGAATAGATTCATGCTTGAACAACGCCACCAAATTATCCAAATATACTTTGAAAATCAGCCATCGATTTTCGCAACTTAATGGTGACTTCATGATTTAAATAACGCAACTTTTTTCACAAATGAAGGCGATGTGTTGATTTAGAGAAAATAAACTGTCAATTAGACTTCAAGGCCGTGCGATGTGACACTTATTGATTGTTTTCCGTAGGGCTGTGAAGTCAGTGGTTAATGCTGATAAACCAGCAACAATCGGTATCTTGGAGGTCAACATTGTTCATTTTATTCGAAAAAGAGAAACAAAATTGGACGCCTGCAATGCGTTTCGTCAAGGACAGGCGCGGTGTCTTTTTGTTTTAAATCAGTTTCAAATGTATTAATCTGCGATTAAAATTAACCATTTTAAGTTTCATGGTGATAAAAAATACCCTTTATACCTTATTTAGTAAACAAAATGCCTGCAGAGTTTTATATAACTGTCCCTTTCGTAATTCAGTTTTAAAACTGTAAAGGGCGTTAAATATTCTTTAAGCTGAAGCATTAAAAAGTAGCAAGATAGAAATAAAATTAATTATATGTTGCAATATTGGAAACATTTCTTAACCCAGGCAAGTTTTTAGTTGGAATAACTTTTTTCAATAAACTTCAGGGTGCAAATTATGGCAGTCGTGATCGATTACTCTTTCGATTCGAAAGCATTTTTAGCTCTAATTCTTTCTGTTCATACTGAACGGATCGAAATTATTTCTTAAGTGTTGTAAAACATTTATTTGAGTGTTCATAACACAAAAAAAAATAATTACGATACGTTCAGTATCGACTAAAATAAAATTGCTTTCGAATCGAAAAAGTATTCGATCACGACTGCCATAATTTGCCCCCAGGTTCTAAATCACAATGATAGGCATCTTTATCCAAATCTAACGGTCCATCTTGCGACATTCATTACCAAACATTTGAAAATATATGTATGTTTAATGATTGAAGTCGTTTCATAAAAAGAAACCGAGACTTTGGTTCAAAAGGCTGTGCATTTCTTAGCAACAATATTTAAAAAGAAATAAATGTCATCACTGAAATCGAATCTTGATATTATTAGGGTATCTTGAGCTTTCCCTCAACAATAAATTTCAGTGTATTTATCAAATATGAAAAATTGGGAATTTAGCACGTCATACAAAAATCTTAATAATAAATTTTGTATTCCCGTTAATAACTTTGATAATATACTTGCATGTGCCCGTGCAGAAAACTGAATTTCCAAATTGGTTTTTTTTGTTGTTTTCTTGCGAAGACAATAGAATGAAACAATTTGTTTTTACCCACTTACAACTACAATTCGAGTCGGAAAGAACCCAACCAATTGTAGGGGGATGTAAGAAAAGATAAACTCACTGTTTATTGTTGGCGTTTTGTTTAAGCTTTGATATTGTTACAAGTAAGACTTTGAGTGTTTAAAATTCTTATTCGCCTTAGGGTTTTATTTGTATAATATTTTTAGCTTTTCTAAAACCTTTGGAAAAGGTTTCCTGATGATCTGGCCTAAGCAACCAGTGAAATGCGCATAGAGGCTAGCTTTCCCTCAACAATAAATTTCAGTGTATTTATCAAAAATGAAAAATTGGGAATTTAGCACGTCATACAAAAATCTTAATTGTAAAAATTTCACATTACACCTGAATTACACCTAAGAGAAATTACCCACGCTCTACCGACGACCGTAAAAATTATACCAAAGTGGCAACACTGTGCAACAAGTCCACTTGTTAAGTTTTTTTTTACTAAATACTATTCTAAATATTAAAATCTTAACCAACTTTAATTAAAATTTTCCCAACTTGGATACTTTTTATACCCACACCACAATAGTGGAGAGGGTATTATGCATTTGTCCTGATGTGTGTAACGCCTTAAAATAGTGGTCCTAGACCCACCTTAAAGTATACCGATCTACTCATAATCACTTTCTGAGTCGAACTAACGATGTCCGTCCGGCTGGCTGGCGGGCTGGCTGTCCATGTAACCTTGTGCGCAAAGTACAGGTCGCAATTTTGGAGATAGTTTGATAAAATTTGGGTCATAGGACCAAATTTCTCATAGGGAAATTTCTTCCTCTCAGAAACTATCAAACCGATTTTAATGAAATTTAAAACATAGATAGATCCATATCTATATGGACACAAAATGTATAAATTTTTAAAAAAATCGGACCACGGGGGGAGATAGAGGCAATTTCTGCCTCTCAAACCGATTTTAATGAAATTTAAAACATAGATAGATCCATATCTATATGGACACATTAGCTATACAGTTTTTCAAAAATAGAACCACAAGTGGAGGTAGGGGGCAATTTCTGCCTCTCACAAACTTTCAAACCGATTTTAATAAAGTTTATAAACATAGATAAATCCGTATTTATATGGACACATAAGCAAGATGTGTTTTTAAATACTGTTGTGTAGGGTATCATATGGTCGGGTTTGACCATATGTTTTTTTCGCAAATTTGTGTAGAGCTAAAAATCATAAAGTTTTTCGTTTTCATTACACAATATTTTTTTAAATCCTTTTACTTTAATTATTTTTTCATAAAGCTGCATTTAATAGAAATAGAATAAATTTTGTTTCATGAAAATCCATAGATAAATTCATTTTTTATTCCCGATAAAGTGAAAGTACTTAGTTTTAACATTTTTTATCGCAAATTTGTGTAGAGCAACATGTTTATTTTATGTTTGCAACATGATGCACAATTTTGCGCACAAATCCCTTGTTGATTTTTTCTGTATATGGGTAATTCCAAAGTGTTGAACGTGACAATTGTACGCATTAAAAATGCAATAACATTTTAAACAAAAAATATTTTTACGTTCTCTTTTCCCTTAAATTATAGCATTCAAAAAGCACTGTTATCTATGCTAAAATTTATGGAGGGCCGATTATAGGTCAAAGATAATGGCTTTATGGCGATTATAGGTCAAAGATAATGGCAAAAGAAGTAGCAGTTCGAACGTGTATAAAAAGGTGTAATTCAGCGAAACCTGGGGGGTTACCGCGTATTTAGATTCGAAAGAAATCATTTACGGATTCGAACAATTTGTACTGTGTATTACGATTTTCGTAATCGTTCGAAACGATGACAGAGGTTGTATTTTTTAAAAAATGGGAAATTTTATGAACAATTTTTGTTCGTAATAGAGAGTGGCTTTTAAGAAAGTGATTTTTTGTTTTCAATAAAGTATGAAAAACGTCCGTTTATTCGAAACAAATATTATACACAGTACAAATTGTTCGAATCCGTAAATGATTTCTTTCGAATCGAAATACGCGGTAACCCCCCTGGCACATTTTTTTAGTCAAACTACTTTCAGAATTTTACGTAGCAATGTAACATTTAAATGTCTTTCGTTTGATTCCAAAATCTTCTGTATTTTCTTTTTTTAAGCCAAAATCTGGGTCGATACCTGACATTTCGAACGTGAAATTTTTTCCGTAATAATTTAACTGAATAATGATTAAAATAAAATAAAAATTTACCGTTAATCCGAATAACATATTTCTCATTGAACTCTTCCTTAGATTATAGACCATGTAAGAAAATTTTTTTAGAAATAATTTTTTATCAAATATCACCTCTTTTAAGAAAGATAAATCTTAAAGAAAAAATACAATAAAACAGTCTCACATATAAGAAATTACGTTTGCACAACTTTGCAGTCTGATTGTTCATCTAAGTGAACAAATTTATGGGTAAAGTTATAAAATTAGTAAAATCTTAATATTTCTCTATAACAGTATCGTAAAACAATCAGCTTTTAATAACTTTTAAATTATCGGTCACGGTGGACCTTTTGACGGAAATGCCCAGGCAGGGCCAAAGTTTCCAAATAAGGTACTAGCATCTTCAATCGTCAATGTCGGTGGAAGCGAAGAAGTTGTCGTGGCGCAAACAGATTTATTTATATCCAAATATCGTTACCTAAAACGCAAAAGGCCCTAACTAACAAACAATTAAAAAACTATTTTTGTATTAAATCTGATTCTGGCAGTCTTTATTTTCAGAGGGGGAGTTTTTGAAGCTTTTCCATTTCGTGTTGCATTGCAATACTGCGTTTATGAAGTCAACCAAAATCACTTTTTTCAGCTCCATACAAGTTGAGTCGGTCTAATATATATTAAAATAAGTTTAAATTTTTACTTCAACCTTAAGTGCGCGATAGAGTACATTCTAAAAAGTACATTATATAAAAAGTGTTTCATTATTACAAATTTACTTTAACCTGCCAGGTAAGATGAACCTTAATGTACTCTATCGCGCACTTAAGGTTGAAGTAAAAATTTAATAATGGAACACTTTTTATAAGGCCGTTTAAAGTCTACTTTTAGCTATCGGTAAGTTGTGAAAACGGGCCTAAAGCAATTTATAAATTTATCACATTCAAAAGTTTTTTTCTTCTCCTGTAAAATTTTCAAAATGCTAGATCGGGCCATTTGCGTTTTAGGTGACGATATATACGAGAAAAATGTTCACAATTTGGTACACATAGCTGGGTTAGCAATCTTCAACCTCTCTAAAAATATTGGCGATATTGGAGAAGTGTGCGTGGCCCAAAATAGATTTATTTACATCTAAAGAACGGTTTTTGTATAACTTTTTGTTCTTGTCGCACCATGGTAAAGGGTTTATAAGATTCGGCATAGCCGAATATAGAACTCTTATATTTTTAAAGAAAACTTTGTGAACAACATTTTTTTACTGCTTTCGATATCCGCCAATATTTTGATAATAATTTTTTTTTAAATGGAATTTTATACATAAATCTTTCGGGAATTACTAAATTACCTGGGGGTAATACACTTCAGAAAGCATTTTTTATCTACACCAACATAGAAATGACGTTAAATCGGAATTATTCTTAAAAAACGTCAAACGTTAGACAAAGGTTTGGTAATCATTTGATATTAATAAAGGCAACTTTTGATAATCCTAGAAAGGTTTAACATAACATTTGTTAAAAAAATGTTATTTTTTTTCAAAAACTTCATTTCATTTTTCTTTGCTATGTTTAATTCTTTTTGATATTTTAAATCTTGAATTTAATCAATGATTTTTATTTGATTTTTTCGAAGTTATCAATAATAATGTTCCAACTAAAAAATATTAATTCAGTATTAAAATTCCAAAAACTTTTTTTTTTATATTTTTATATATATGTATTTGTTTTTATATATTCCATGAAATATGATATATATGTATATATAATTTTCTGTTATTTTTCGAGTGCATTTAAATATATTGAAATATTTCTGTTTTAAAATTTATCTTATTGGTAACTTAAAATAAATTAAAAACATTCATTTTTTTACTGTAAATTATCATATTTGTCTCAACAGAATTTAAAATTCTTAAAAAAAGTATACTTTATTTTAAAATTTTTTTTATACAAAAAAAAAGTAAAGGAAAAAAAACAGGAAAATGTTAATGTTAAATTTAAAACCTTTAAAAAATTACAAAATTATATAAAAAAAACGGCAAATATTATCTAAAGTCTACTACATCATATATTAACTTATATGTATATATGTAAATGTATATATTACCTATATACATTACGTGACACATTAATTATTTACATTTAAAAAGGATGACAGATCATATTTTTGTTTAAATTTTGCAAATATTACATATATAATTTTTTTTTAGTTTTAATTTTTAAGGAAATAGTCCTGGGTATCACATTTCTCCAAGATATCATACGACATTCTTAAAGTAATAATCAAAAATAAACAAAAATTGTTTAAAACAATGGGCCCATTTTGGTTCAATTGTTCAATCTGTTTAATATTACTGATATTTTATGCATTTTTTGATTACAAAGACTTTTGTAATTTTCGCATCTCAATATTTTTACATTTTGTTTATTAAAAAAATACACTTAAAGACTTTTTACATATTTCAATCAACTGAAAAACTATTATTTAATTAAAAAAATACGCTTTAAGAGATGTTTTTTATTTAAAAATAAGCTAAAGATTGTTATGGGGAAATAATTCTTGTGAGTTTTTTTTTGTTTAAATTCTATTTGAATTATAGGTAGTATTTAATTTTTATTTTTAAAAGTGTTTTTTTTTAAATTTTTGTCTAGTTTTTCCTTTTTATAAGTATGTAAAATTTTATTGTTAGTTCTTGAACAAATTACAAAATACTTTATATTATATTAAATACTTATTTAAAAAACTAAAAAAGTTTAAACTTTTTCCAACCATTATAAAAATCTTTCCTATTCTATATACAATATTTACTGCGGTAGAAGTAAAATAAAAAAATTACCAAGTTTGGATAATTGATATACATGTTTAGATAATTACAAAAATATCCGAAGCGTTATCTTTCTGTTTGTTGTATAACGAAACATATCTTTTTTTCTTAAGTTTTAAATAAATTTTTTTTTCTTCCCTTTAACCTTGTAGCCACACGTTCAAGTAGTTCCTGATAGTCTTTTACATATACATACTGCTTGTAAAAATTTACATAAATTGAAAGCTGTGACATAGGCTGCACTCAATTTGTAAGCAATTTACTTACAAGATGTCAACAAGAACATAATTTATAAAGACAAACTTGTACTCAGTTGTTAAATTGAAAGTAAAATTGCCAAACAAATGGAAAGGTGAAATTGAAAGCATTCTCGTGGTCAATTTAAAAAGTGTGAGTGTGATTGGACATTATGTCCAATTTTTGGGATTGATATTAAAACACATTTATGTTTAAAATCATTTTAAATACAAAATTCTCTTCTTCACTAAACACTTAAATGTAACTTAATTCACCGATGTGGTACATTTAAGTACGTTTTAAGTTTCCATTGGAAAAACTTAGCAAGGTAGTCCTTATATTAAACCAATGCAACAACAACAGGCAAAGCAATAGCAAGCAACTGTTTTTGGAGGCCACCTTGTAAAGAAAAACACCTTTTTATGATATTTTTTTTGTATTTAGTAGTGCTACCATTTTATCTTAATTAAATAAGACGTTTTAAACAAAACTCAAAAAATCAATCTGTATTTAAATACGATTTAAGTTTATATCAAAATTACGGCCATGTTCTGACAATCGCACGATTTGAAATTGCAAAACGCCAAATTTATTTTATGGTGTTCTGCTTATCGTGCGTTTAGCTTGCGATCTGGCATAGTTTCTTACAAATATTCTAGTTAATATCGAACAACAAACAACCTTAATATCGATGCAGCAACAACAACAAGAATGTATTACACAAAAACCGGTTATTAACAATCATTTTTTTTAGCTACTAGTAAAAGAGAAATGTGATGTATGGCCTTTGGTTGTTTACTATTTTTATGCATGCAAAAAAGAAAGAGTACAAAGTATGTTTTTGTTGTTTCTTGTTAAATGTATGTTTCGATATTTAATATTATATTCTAATATTTAAAAGAAAACGTTCATCATTCTACCGAACTTTGTACAATACATTTTAATAAATTCATAATTATTCTATAATTTTTTTTATACATCCAACAATTTTTTTTCATATAATTTAGAAAATCATTTTAAGAATTTTAAGTTTTATTTTATGGTTTTAAAAATGTAATTGAATTTTGTTCAATTACAAGTAATTATTTGTTGATTAATTACAATTACAATTACTTGTAATTAGTAATTGAACATTTTCAATTACAATTACATGTAATGTGTATTTGATTTTTTTCAATTAACAATTACAAGTAATTGTAATTGACATTTTTCAATTACAATTACATTTTATTGTAATTGAGTTAAGTCCTTACTTTCAATTACAATTACTTGTAATTGTAATTAAGACTACCTCAATTACAAATTACATGTAATTGTAATTGTAATTGAAATGTAATTGAGATCCCCCAGGTCTGGGCTTGACCGACTATACTTTCTTACTTGTTTTCTTTTATGTCTTTTATTTTTTTTTGTTTAAGTTTTAAAATGTTATACAAATTTTAGAATTTCATTAAACCATATATTTGATTGGAGGAACCCTAAGAGTTAAAGATAAGTATGTTTGAGAAAATGTTTTGGACAAAAATCTAATGGAGGTCGGTCAAACATTTTACCTTCCTAGGGAGATTTCTCTTCAATAATTTTTTATTCTGTATTGAAAATTGTGTATTAAGGAATATAGATATCGTGTAGGTATGTTAACCCCACCTGGATAACAATCTTGTCGTGATGTGGTGGCTTAAGCGTAGGCTATGGTTACTGGTTTGTGCCCTGATACAGTGGGTGACTGGTCAACACTGCATCTGGTCATAAACTAGAAAACCCAAAGGCCTTCGCAACTAATGGTTATCCATCCTCTCTCCTATCCTCTTTCCCTTCATATCCCCTCTGATCCCCATCCCTTCTCCCCCACTTGTAAGGTTAAGGTGGTTGGTAGCAGTGCCGAGAACCTGAATGACTAGTTAGTGGTTAAAGAGGACTAGTCGCTAACAGCTCCCCTCCGGTGCTAGGACACGGGCCGGTTGTAAGTTGTAGTCTAGTCCATGTACGCCGTCACTGCATGGATGGTCCATCCCCTTACGTGCCTACTCGTGGGAACAAAATGAAGAAAACCTTATTTACCAAAGAAAAATTTTTAAAAAAACAAGATGAGACAAATCTCTCATCTGAGGACGATCTTCTGGCCTCTAGTCAAGAGACCTTGATCGGACTCTCCGGCAGTGTGGGTGACAGCCAGAGCACGCCACTGCCCACGAAAAGCGAATCAAAGCTCACCCAACCGACCGTCAAGTGTGATGGACAACCGGGTGAGAAAACAAAAACAAATATAAAAAAGAGGAGAAGTCCTGGTGATATCCTCAGGCAAAAATATAACAAGGCGCAATTCATTCTTGGCATGATTGCTAAGAACGCTGCGAATGGTACCCCACACGAACGCGATGAGGAAGATCGTGTTAAATATCAGGCTGTGGTAGAAGAGTACCTTAAGTTTAAGGACAACATGCCCAGCTCATCTAATGCTGCTCAAGAAGGGTCCAAGCGGAATCGCTCTCAGGCAGAGAGTGAAAAGCCGCCAAAACGGAGGAAGATCCGTGATAACACGATCACTCCGGGACCATCGAGCTCTGCAACCACCAGGAGACCCTTTAATGAGGTTGTAAAGGATCACCTATTGATGGCCTTGGCGAACGACAAGAGTGGTCATCTTACCCCTGTGGTAACAGAATGGGGTGCAATCGAATCCAAATTGGCTGAGCTCGTCATGGAGCACGTCCTCACCAATGTGGATAGTCCTGCACCTCGTTTTGACTCCGGTGAGATTCACCGGGGCTACAGGGTAATCAAATGTCTGGACGTCTTCTCAAAGGACTTCTTAGGCAAGTGTATCGCTAAGATAAGCGATGCATGGGATGGCTTGAGTCTTAAGCTGATCCCCGCCGAGGAAATTCCAATGAGACCACGGGCAAAGATTTGGTTACCGAAGGTAGGTTCTGACGGTCAGAAAATACTGGGATGTCTGAGGAGACAGAACCCCAGTATCCCGATGAAAGAGTGGACTATTATCCGGGCCGAAGATCACGGGGATAACAGTACGTGCCTTACGCTTGCCATCACGGAGGAAGGCTCAACGGAGCTCGAGAAGGCAGGCCTGAAGCTCTTCTTTGGTGTGCGGGACGCTAGGGTAAAGGTGTTCCGCCCAACAAGCTCGGCGAGTGGTGAAAAGGATGAGGTCGAGGTCGCCCACAACTTGCTCACCGATATGCAGCTCTCCGAGTCGGAGGAGAAGCCACCCGATGGCATTGAGAGTCGTGCAGATTAATCTGCAGCACTCGAGATGTGCTTCCGACAACCTCGGGGTCCTCCTAGCCGAGAAGGACCTCGACATAGCGCTGGTTCAGGAACCCTGGACGGTAAACGGAATGGTGAAAGGGTTCCCGGCCAAAACATATAATATACTGTACGCAAAGGACAAGGGTAGGCCAAGAGCATGTCTTGTTGCGAAAAAACACATTAATATCTTCTTCTGTTCACAGCTTAGCTCAGCGGACCTTTCAGTTGCAAGGGTCGAGATGGCGGACAAAAGAAGTTTTTTGATTGCCTCATGCTATATGGCACATGACAAAGACGCCCCTCCAGACGAGGTACGGGCGCTCCTATCCTCTTCAGGCGCCAAGGAGGACTTCATTCTTGGATGTGATGCCAACGCCAGGCACACCATCTGGGGCAGCAGTGAAATCAACAATAGAGGTGAGTGTCTATTAGATTTCATAAATAATAACAAAATTACCATTTGTAACTCTGGCTCTAGGCCAACATTTAGATTTCCTAGTTCAGGTAATTTCAATTGTTGGGAAGAGGTTCTAGATTTAACGCTTATGAACGACAGGTCTAATTTATCAGTTGATAGGTGGGGGGTATCGAGTAGCAGGTCCTTCTCGGACCACAACTGGATACTCTTCGACATTGGACACATAGGTAATACCGAGAAACTGAGCTTTAGAAATCCGAGACGAACGGACTGGGCTAAGTTTAACGGAATTCTTGAACGTAGACTCAGGAGAATGCCGGTGATTAGGGATTCAATCTCTGCACTCGAGGGGGTGGAGGAGACCTTCAGTGGCGCCCTTACTAGGGCGTTTGAAATCTCCTGCCCCATCACAAGGACCGGAAGGAGCTTCCCTCCCTGGTGGAACTCGGAACTCTCGGCTCTAAGAAAAGAGGCCCGTAGGGCTTTCAATACGTGCTATGCTAGTAATTCGTGGCAGGAATACCGCGAAAAACAGAGGGCATATAAAAAGGCAATATCGGTCGCAAAAAGAAGATCATGGAGGAACTTCTGCGAATCAATAGATAATACCAAAGAATCTGCCAGACTTAGCAGAGTTTTGGCCAAGGGCCACTCGAACCCAACTTATGTCAAGAGAACGGATGATACCTGGTCGGAATCGTCGGAGGAAACACTTGACATTCTACTTAATACTCATTTCCCTGGTTGCGCGGACGCTACTGATGGGGAACCAGTATACGATGATTCGTTCTCCGAAATTGACGAAAATATAATTTCGGAGGAAAGAATCCAATGGGCGATCGGTAGTTTTGCCCCATATAAATCCCCAGGACCTGATGGCATTTTTCCTAGGATGCTGCAGAGCGCACGGAGATATGTCACTCCCTGGCTGAGGCTAATGTATAGACTCTGCCTATCCCTCAATTATGTTCCGGCTAATTGGAGGAGAGTAAAGGTGGTTTTTATACCCAAAATTGGAAAGAGTAATCATGAGACTGCGGGGGACTTTCGTCCAATCAGTCTATCATCTTTTCTGCTCAAAACTCTGGAAAGACTTCTGGACTCACATATAAGGCATGGACTGGAGGGTACATCACGACTCTCATGTAGCCAACATGCCTACCTTAAGGGTCGGTCTACGGAGACGGCGCTTCACGAGGTAGTAGGGGCCATAAAACGATCACTGGAATATAAGCAATTTACCATGGCCGCCTTCCTGGATATTGAGGGCGCTTTTAACAACGTCACGATCATTGCGATCGAACGGGCTCTAACTGATCTGGATGTCCAGGAGTACATCATCAGATGGTTAGTGAACATGTTGAGGTCAAGGATCGTCACATCATGTCTTGGCAACAGCGTGCGGTCAAAGAAGGTTAGTAGGGGTACACCCCAAGGTGGGGTGATCTCTCCTCTGCTCTGGCTCATCGTTGTTAACTCGATTCTTACTGGTCTGGATAACAGGGGCATCAAGACGGTGGCCTATGCGGATGACGTGGTGTTACTAGTATCTGGTGCGTTTCTGGATGTGATGAGTGACATTATGTCCGGTGCGTTGGGGGCGCTCAGCAACTGGGCCGCTGAGTGCGGACTGGGAGTGAACCCAAGCAAAACGGAACTAGTACTGTTCACCAGAAGGACGAAGATTCCGGCTTTCAGACTGCCACGGCTGGGGGGTTGCGAACTTCCCCTGTCGAATCACGCGAAATATCTGGGAATTATCCTGGACTCAAAACTATCATGGAAATTGAATACTCAGCACAGGGTCAGGAAGGCTACGGTGGCTTATTACGCCTGCCGTAGAATGTTTGGCACCAGGTGGGGCCTTAATCCTAGACTGGTCAAATGGCTATACACGGCAATAGTACGGCCCATTCTTACATATGGATCTCTGGTATGGTGGACCGCGACGGGCAAGAAGTACATCGTAGTTCAGCTGGGCAGAGTACAAAGATCAGCCTGCATTGGAGTAACAGGCGCTCTACGCACTAGTCCTTCAGAGGCTCTGAACACTATGCTGCACCTTGTTCCAATTGAAATACACCTTATGGCCATATCCGTAAATAGCGCGGTCAGGCTCTCTGCATCGGGATGTTGGAAGGCGAGGACGTACGGTCATGCAGGGATCTTACATAGGCAACCAACATCTCTGAAACGACCGACGGACTATATGATACCCCGCATGGACTTTGATAGGAAATTCAGGGTCATATTTCCGTCAAGACGGGAATGGAGTGGGGGAATCCTGGCTGATGAATACCGCACAAGGGTCTACACAGATGGGTCAAAGATGACTTGTGGTGTCGGCTCCGGGGTCTTCTCGGAGGAACTACATGTGAACCTCTCTTTTCGTCTGCCAGATTGGGCCAGCGTATTTCAGGCTGAAATACTGGCGATCAGAGAGGCATGCAGAAAACTATACAGCAGGAACATCAGCGGCAAAATTGGCATCTTCGTTGATAGCCAGGCGGCTCTGATGTCACTGAGCTCGCATAAGACAACATCCATCCTTGTCAACCAGTGCAAGGAAGAACTGTCCAGATTGGGCAGCCTATCTGACATTACCTTAATCTGGATCCCTGCGCATAGGGACCACTACGGCAATGAACAGGCGGATGGGCTGGCCAAAACTGGAGCAGCTCTTGATATTTCACAGGTGGTGTCAGTCGCAACACCCCTGGGAACTATCAGGAGCGAAATCTTCAGGCACTATTTGGATATGGCTGACAATAAATGGAGGAAACTAGATGGCTGCAGGGCTACCAGGGAAACGTGGCCCACATATGACATAGGTCGCTCTGAGCGACTTCTCAACTTCAGTCGGAAGGACGTGTCGAGACTTACATACGTGCTTACTGGTCACTGGACGATTGGTAAGCACGCTATGAGACTCGGCCTCCCTTTCAATGAATGCTGCCGCAGCTGCAGGGAACCTGGAACTGAGGAGACAGTATTTCATCTCCTATGTGATTGCCCGGCGTTTAACTCAACGCGACATAGATTATTTGGGGATTACCTTCTACGGGGACTCTCGGAGATATCGCGGGTGGGACTCAACAGCCTGCTGAAATATCTCAACGCAACGGGCTGGCTCTAGCCACCTCGGCATTGCCCCCCTGGTTCAAGTCTGATCGGGGGGTTCCAATTTCTTGACGAGTTGTGTGGTGTCAAAACGGGGCCACTGTCGGCTCTACTTGCTGCACGCCTGGACCTTTGCGTGCTACCACGATAACCAACCAACCAACCAACCAGGTATGTTAAAAACAAAAATTCGAGATGAAAAATAAAGTTTGACCCGTCTAGGGGCATTTTCGTCATCAGAATTCTTTGCGTTCTACCACTGCGGTGCCTGTCAGCCAACAGTCAAACATCAATCTTTAACCAATTGTATTGGTGGTTCGAAATTTGCTGTAATTAATGATCATTTTTAATTTTATTTACATGTATCTTCCCTTTTTGAATATTGTTAAAGCCTTGCAAAATATTTAATATATGTACATATTGTAGAGCAGCAACAAATTTTAATTTTCAATACTTGTGTTACTGGAAAATATGTTTTTTTTTTTGGCAAACCGAAACGAATATCGGCATCGGTTTCGGTACCGGTATTAAAGTATTTGATATATCCGTGTCAATATTAAATCTTAAACAATATTTAAGCGGTATCGATATAAATAACGGTCCCGGTTGCCAACCTTGGTTTAAAGTGAATATGGGTAATTCCAAAGTGTTGAACGTGACAGTCGAACGCATCAAAAATACAATACATAACATTTTAAGCAGAAAATATTTTTACGTTTTCTTAACCCTTAAATTATAACTCTAAGAAAGCAAAGATAATGGCAAAAGAAGTAGCTGTTCGAACGGGAAAAAACAGAAGTATTTTTTTTGGCCATGTATAAAAAGGCGTAATTCAGCGAAACTTGGTACAATTTTTTAGTCAAACTACTTTCAGAATTTTACGTAGCAATGTTACATTAAAATGTCTTTTGTTTGATTCCAAAATCTTCTGTATTTTCTTTTTTTAAGCCAAAATCTGGGTCGATACGTGACATTTCGAACGTGAAATTTTTTCCGTAATAATTTAACTGAATAATGATCAAAATAAAATAAAAATTTACCGTTAATCCGAAAAACATATTTCTCTTTAAACTCTTCCTTAGATTTCAGACCATGTAAGAGAATTTGTTTGGAATAATTTTTATCAAATATCACCTCTTTTAAGAAAGATAAATCTTAAAGAAAAAATACAATAAAACATTCTCACAAATAAGAAATTACGTTTGCACAACTTTGCAGTCTGATTGTTCATCTAAGTGAACAAATTTATGGGCAAAGTTATAAAATTAGTAAAATCTTAATATTTCTCTATAACAATATCGTAAAACAATATGAATTTAATAACTTTTAAATTTTCTGTCACGGTGGACCTTTTGACGGAAATGCCCATATATGGACATTAAAATGAATAACAGAACATGAACAATTTTAGGCATAACAAGAAGTTTTTATAAAAAAAGCCTGCGAAATAAATAGATTTGAATATAAATATCGGCAGTTATTGTTTCCCTAAGTCCAATACTAATTTCATCATAAAATCGAAAGATTTGTTATCTGGTGCGCACGTCTTAATTACTACAAGTTGTATAACACATTTTGCACATAATAATTTTCTTTCATTCATTAACTGAAAATGCTTTTTCTACTACTTTTCTTATCTATAAGATGCGCAATTTCACTCATTACCAAAGTGTTTTGATTAAAAAAAAAAAACTTTTTATAAAAGCAGCAAAAAATTTAAAATCCATATCAATTCAACAATTCAAGCTCTTCAGAAACAAGATCATAAAAATTTAATATTATTTTAACAATGGCTTGCAAGGGATGCAATAACGGTAAGTCTTTTATAAATAAAAATTAAAATAAAATAAACATTTTATTTAAAATATAGATTGCCAATGTTCCAACACCAAATGCGGTGACAAATGTGCTTGCAACAAGGACTGTAAATGTGTTTGCAAAAATGGACCGAAGGATCAATGTTGCGAAAATAAAAATTAAATATTACGGATTATAATACATACTCGTATTTTAACAAAATAAAACAAGAAACTAAAAAATAATACATATTGAATTCTATTTGTTTTCATTCTGTGCTGCAAAGAGGGATTTTTTTTTAAAAAATGGGATATAAATCTAAAACCGAATTTCAATTTTCTTCCATAAAAAGGGGGGTTTCCAAAAAAATGGGTAAAAAAAGGGTATTTTAATTAAAAAAGGGTCAAGTTTTCTATAAGCAGTATTTGCCATTTTAAAGAAAATAATAAGACCAAGTTTTTTATAAGCCAACAAAAAATATTTATTTCAGGTTGGAAGTCAATCGTAAAACTGCTCTGAGTGGAGAGGCAGCTCGCGCTCGTTGTCATTTTTGTTTGAAGGACACTCAGGTCGTTCTTGTTTCTCTGCTTTTCGTGCGTTTTGCAGTGTCACCCCGCAATGGTTAATAGCTTGGCGTCGCATAACTGTACCGAGTAACGGTATTTGCGGCTGCCACCATTGATTTTGTGCAATCGTTTCTAACCTCAATTTAAGGTTTTTGTCTGGTGGAGAACCATTAATAACTCAACGTGGCTGGTGGAGAACCAAATAATGGGTGATTTTTTAGGAGCTAAAGGAAAGTTTAAAAAAAACCCATAAAATTCAGAAAAATGCATGAAATCTTTATTTGAATCGATAGTACGGTCCATATAATTTAATGTTTGAAGATTATTTCACGCAAATGTTGACCGTGACTGCGCCTCAAATGGTCCATCCGCTTAGTCCAATTTTGGCATACTCTTTCCAACATTTCGGCCGGTATCTCATGAATAAATGCTTCAATGTTGTCTTCCAATGCGTCAATTGAAGCGGGCATGTGTGTATAGACATGAGCTTTAACATAGCCCGACAAAAAATAGTCTAAAGGCTTTAAATCGCACGATCTAGGCGGCCAATTGACCGGTCCCGAACGTGAAATAAAATGTTCACCGAACTCGCTTCTCAATAAGTCCATTGTTAAGCGTGCTGTGTGGCATGTGGCACCGTCTTGTTGAAACCACATGTCATGCAAGTCAAGCTCTTGCATTTTGAGCAAACAAAAATTGGATATCATCTTACGTTGTTGAGTAACAGAGGCCCAATTGCTGCGAACGGCGACAATTCGATAATTGATGGTCATCATTAACACTGGCCGATACAGCTGCGATATTTTCTTCACTTCGCACTCTTCGTAAGCGTGTTGGTGGCTTAATGTCCAACAATGTAAATTTTGTGCGAAATTTAGTCACAATAGTCCGAATAGCCGCTTCAGTGGGCCGATTAAACTGACCATAAAATGGAAGAAGCGCGCGATGAACTTTCTTAACAGAGCACGCATTTTGATAATAAAATTCAATAATTTGCAAGCGCTGTTCGTTTGTAAGACGATTCATGGTTAAATTATAGACCAAACTGAAGATGTTTGACAGTGAAACAAAACACGAAACGTGCGTCGTGTTGCCAAAAAGATAATAGCTAAAAAATCACCCGATATGACTCAGACGTTTTTTAAAAAATAATCCGAAGCGGATTCTGGAAGCTCTGGCCTTCCTATACGAAGGTTTAGGTCGAACGAGGTCTTGTGGTTGAGGCTCTGGAACTGTATGATACCCTGGCATTATAACCTAAATTGGTTAGCCAAAAATTTTATTCGTGTGATACCCTGGCATTACAACTTTCATAGTTAGTCAAAAAACTTTTAAGTTTTAAGTAAAGCCAATGAATTTCCGCTAATTTGGCAATTTCTACTGAGATTTTGCCATTACTTTTAGTTTTAGGGACTTTTAATCAATATAAATGTCTTGTTAGAAATATAAAAAAGGCACTATCTATCAACACTGTCGATTTACACGTGGCGAAAAGTTCAATGCCAAATGCCATTACTAAGGCTGAATTTTTTAGAAGAAAAGCGATCGCAGCATAATAGTTCGTTTGACAGCTTACTCCCTATAAGAAATGAACGAGCGAGTAGTCACATTTTTCACGTTGGTGTTAAGAAAATGATAAAAAGAAATGACCGAAAATTTGATTTCGGTGATTAACAAATCACTTCAATAAAAGCTGCGTTCGAGAACACAAGAGGTTTTACTTTTATTTACTGAACTTTACTGCATTTTACGAAATTGCCTTCGAGTACACAAAATACATTAAATGAGAACACAAATTGAGAGCGTAAAGTGACAGTTCTTGGCTGAGTATTTACAAATTTTTACGGGAGAAATTTTTGCAGTAAAATTTAGTAAATCAAAAAAAAAAAAAAAAAAACACATGTTTCAAAAGGTAAACAAACAAAAGTAACAAATAAAAAGCATACAAATTGTGAAAAAATTATTAAATTAAAGAAAAGTTGAAATAAAAATTAAACCAAAACAGAAAGTGAATAAATATTAATAAATTAAACTTGTTTGTGAAGCATTAATTTGGCTAAATACAAACTTTTAAAATTTAAATTTAAATTTTTTGTTATGTTAATTTTTTAGAGATGTAAAAGTGTGAAATATTTTGGTACTTATGTAATCTATAGCAAAAAAATTATTCATGTTCTTTTAAATAATTTAACCCGCTACAAATTATTAAAATCAAATAAAATAGAAAACAAACAAATATGATAGTTTACATAAGATTGGTTGTTTGTATTTTCCAAAAATGTTCGTGTTATAAAAATTATTTAATCGAGTACCGATAAGAAAACGAGTAAAGTAGTGAAAAGTGTAAACATTTTTCAACACTTCAACTATTTGCCATCAGCTGTTGCCTTCATTTTACGAAATTTTACGCATTTTGCGTTCGCGTACTTTTTTGGACAACAGCTTTTTGTGAGAGCAAATTTTTTCAGTTTACTCATTTACTGCATTTTACTGTAAAAGTACTCAAACGCACCTATTGGTGGTTAATCATATCGATTTTTACGTGATTAGAGCTTAATTAATTAGAGCTTATAATATAAATTCATTTATTAAAGCTTCCTCTTTAAAACTTATGTCTTGAACTCGGCATCAATTTCAAGATAATATCTTGCTTGGAGTGTATAAATACGGGCTCTAGAAATTTTAAAAACATTCACTCTCATATCTTTTTTGAAATTTCAAAAATGGTTAAAAAGTAGCATAAATTGATTTAAAATGGCCCAAAACGGTACTTAAAAAAGTGCAAACCAGCACAATAGCAACGCTGTGCATATTGGAACTACAGTATTTATCGGATATAAGAACATCTCATATAAGAACAAAACGCTTATAAGAAACATTTTCAAAAACACCATGTCTTTTTTGTGATTTTTCTAACAAAAAAGGTTTCATATAAGAAAAACGCTTATAAGAAAAAAACTGATAAAAGAACATTTTTCTTAAACACCAAAATTACAAAATGTATAGAAAAACAATTTATATAAGAAACTTCCAACAGCCAAAATCCAATCTTTTAAAAAGTTAGTCACAAAGTTCAATATAAAAGTCCAATTGTTACAATTTCTTCAATATCAAAAAATCTGCAATTTGATAGCAAAAATCTGCAAATCTCACTTCGTAATTTTTGCAACGAAAAATCTTCAAAATGCAGAGAAATCTGCACTTCTGGCAACAGTGAACAAGAACAAAGTTTTTTTTGACTTTTAGTTTTAGATGAGCGAGCTGGTGCTCATGAGAAGGTTTGCGTTTTTTGCCAATAAAAACAAAAGTTAAAATTTTCAAAGAAATACAAAACGGTATAAAAAGAAGCGAAATTGCAAAAATATTATATTGGACTGTCAACGTTATCTAAAATAGTGAAAAACTCAAAAGACATAGAAAATAATTATTTAAAAGTTAGAAACGTTAACATGGGGTCTTCACCTGACAATTTTTTGTCATACCAAACGTCAAAGTTTGACGTTTATTATAACAAAAAATAGTCAGGTGAAGGCCTTATGTAACAAAAAAAAGAGACAGAAAACCAAAATATGAAAGTCTTATGGCCATAGCTACTTATATAAGAAATAAGTTTCTTATATAAAATAGTTGTATATAAGAAAGAAACGCTTATAAGAAACTTTTTTCCTGGATTTTTTAAGTTTCTTATATCCGATAAATACTGTACTGGGAAATGAACGTGTTTACAAAAGGGTGGTCCAACCAAAAGGCACGCGGTTAATTGTAAATTAAACAAAAATTTTTCAGAGAATTATCTTATTATTATTTTTATTATGATACAAGGATCTATGTGAAACAAAATATCGGCCAAATGCTCTCCACGGCTTCGTTGGCATACCGCTATCCGATGGTCCATATTTTCAATGTCTCTGAGACATAACAGAGGTTCATTATCGTTTATGTGCCGAATTATCTCATCCTTGAATCACATGATCGTGATGGCCAATTAACATAGCCATGACGTGAGATAACACGCCCTTAAATTTCCCGCGCAAAACAGTCCTTGTTTCGTTGGCTGTTTGGCAAGTGGCACCATCCTGTTGGAACCACATATCGTCCAGGCCCATATCCTCAATTTCTAGCCACAAGTAGTCCGCTATCATCTCGCGGTAGCCGACACCATTCACGGTAACTGCTTGGCCTGCCTTATTTTTGAAGAAGTACTGCCAGATGGCGCCGCCAGCCCATTAACCGCACCGTTTTATCGTTACTATAATGGCATGTGTTCTGACAAAATTAGCGATTTGGTTCGCGAAACCCGTACGTTTGTTCATAATACACGTTTTTTCCTAAGAGCCCATCCTTTTGTGGTCCATTGGCAGGTGAATCGTACAACTTATTACAGGGAAAATTCGTTTTTTGCCGGATGTTCGTATGTGGAATAAACTTCCTGCCGAAGTCTTCGTTCTCACTTACAACATGAATAAGTTCAAGTCGAATGTTCACAAACACTACTCCCTCCATCCTCCTTCCCATAACCTATTTTCCTAGTTCCAACACAATGCATAAGTAGAGGTCATCCACTGAGTCCAGACAAAACCAAAACAAAAAAAAAAAAAAAAACAAAAAAACAGTCACTCACAGGCGTTTTCACATATCCTACTTACCCGGTTTGCTGAAATTTGCGTACGATTCTGCCGATTGTGGACACATTTCGTCGATTAGTCTGAGTTCATACGGCTCATGTCTTATTGACAAGATTCTTCCTTTTTCTTCTTTGAACATGAATTGGCGTTCAAATGATTCATGTCATGTTGACGACATGTGCATTTTTGATATTGAAAACAACAATAACAAAATTAAACAACGAATGAAAAAGCAAAACGTAAAGACAGTACATGCATCTGTGTACTCGTTTCTTTTCCTCTCGTCCCTCTCGCCTATAAAGAAGCAATCATGTCAATAAGACAAGAGCCGTATGAACACAGACTTATGCTGACCAAAAAAATCACGAAGTGCACAAAATGCATTCGGATTTGAGCACCCATTTTCGTAAAAGGCTTCAACAATCTAAACGCGCTGCTCAATCGTGTGGCTCTCCTTGGTTGAATTTGTCAAAAACTGAAACAAAGAAATGTCCAATTAAGTTGGGCAAACAACTTGACGTTAAGGTGAGATTCACAATTAACATCGTGCATTATGCATGGTTGGACCACCCTAAAGAGGGTCAAAAATTGGCACGAAATAGTTAAAAATAATACAAAAAGTTAATATACAAAATTAAAGGTAATAAAGGGTCAAATTGATACTTAAGTATAACAGCGGTAACGCTGCTTTTGAGTTTAATAAAATAACTCCCTTTACACTGAAAGAATTTTCTTCACAGATCCAATGAAATTTACATTAAAATTCAACCTATGTAACCCTTCATTGGATTAATGAAATGTTTCATAAAATCAATGAAAATGTTGCATTAGTTTAATGACAAACGTTTATTTTATCCATTTTTTCAATGAGGATTCATAAAATCAATGAAAATTTTGTCATTGATTTTATTAATCCTTCATTAATCCAATGAAGGGTTACATAGGTTGAATTTTAATGTAAATTTCATTGGATCTGTGAAGAAAATTTTTTCAGTGTACTTTCCAATATCAAATAGTACTTACTTACTGCCAACTTAACCAACTCTGGCCCATCATTAAACGGGAAACGAAAAATAATAAATTGCCCGGAAATTCGGGAAGTAGCGCCATAATCAATTATTCTGCGCCCATGTTCTGTAACTCTCGCGTCGAGAAACTTTTCGATTGAAATGTGTGAAATGAAACAAAAATGCCATAAATTGAAACAAACAGCTGTGTTTCTCACTTAACTGTGTCTGTAACTTTTTTTTTGGCGAGTACTAGCTGTCACGTAAGGAAATTACTCGCCAATTTACAGAAAAAGTGTGTCTGTAACATTTTTGTGAGAAAAGTTCCCGCTTTGAACTGTCAAATAAACTCACGAATAAAAATGGGGCGAGAAAAAATGTTAACACTAAAAAACAATTAAAAATGCAAAATGCAAAGAATAATAATAATATTTTGTTCTTGGCCATTTTTTCATTGTTTAATTATTTTGCTTTTAACATTTTTATGAAATATACGAATTTTTTCAAATCTCGTTTGCAAACAACAAACTATAAAGGGGCGCACTCTACATTATTTGGTATAGCCGACGGTTGTATTTTCGCCGTCGTCGTTGAAAAATGTTAAATTCTAGTAAATTTTGGTCGCCGTCAACGATATGTGTTACAGGCGTTCTCAACGTCTGCAATATCACATCGGCTTCGAGTGCAATGTTATGACATTTTTAACGTAACGACGCAATCTCTTTTGATAGTTTGTAGAAACGATGGAATATTTTGTTTCACATCTTTTCGATGCGAAAAGTTCTCACTATAGTTACAGAACATGGGTACTGATCTTAAATTTTAATTTTTATCTGTCAATAATGTCTAGTTTTCGGAATAGTTAGAATTAGAGATTTTTCGTAATTTTAGGCCGATATCTTAATCCAAAATTGCATTATAATTCTAACAACACATTCAACAAGTTTTTATAAGAATTAAAAAGAATGCCATTTCAAATCAGTTAAAAAAACTCTTTATTGTATCCACATTTTTCCTTTAATCATAGTTTTTATTTCAGCATTTAATATCTGATTCCAGGTTCATTAGTTTTTATTTTCACAACATTTATCCTTGGGGCCATTTTTGCAAACACATTGGCAGTCCTTGTTACAGGCACAGTTATCGCCGCATCTGGTAGAAAAGCATTGGCAGTCTGTAAATAAAAAAAAAGTATTTCCTTTATACATTTTTCTTTAAGTAATTTTTAATTAAAACTTACTGTTATTGCATCCCTTGCAGCCCATTTCAAAAAATATTTTTTTTGTTTGTTTTTTAACTTTAATTTAGTACAAAGAACTTCTCTTGTTCAATTAATAGTTTCCAGCAGTGTTACCACCAGCAATATTGAAAATTACACTTGAGATGAAGCAAAATTACCCGATTTAAACGAAATTACACCTGATATGGAGGGCTCAGAGCCAGAGTTGCCAATTTAGCGCCTTTGGCGCTAGATTTAGCGCCTTTTAACTGTTGAAAAGGCGCATATTTTTTCCTTAGCGCTTTTTTTAAAAAGAGCGCTAAATAAGCGCATTTATTGATACCTAAGATTTTTGTACTCTTATTTGCATACATTAAAATCAAGACACATTAAACCAAAATTTGTTTCCGTTTTGTAAATACTTTACATTTTATACAAGGAAAGAAGTTTATTTTCTAAAGAAATCCATTGCGTTTCTTAAAACAAAAAAATCAAAAAATAAATAACTGATTTTAACTTGTTTTGTTCGTATTAAATAAAGAAACAGTTTTTCATGATTAAAAAATTCACGTTTTTGGTCTATGATCAAACATTTCAAGAAGCATTTATTTAATATAAGTCTGATTTTAAAATAGAATCAAGAAACAAATGCTAGCGATTTCTTTAAATTTTTCAGAAAATGCTCAAGAAAACTTGGTTTGATTCAATTAGTTTTTATTTGGATCGACATGTTAACAAATCAATCAAAAGGTTCTTATTTTTTTATATTAAGTTTTTTTTTTTTAAACTAACTTGTGCTATACGTTTTTATGGAACAAATTTAGGCAACGAAAACTTGATTTAAGTTACTATAGAATTAAAATAAATTTAGTTCGCTTTGAATCATAACTTTTTGCTTAAACCAGGCAAACACATGTTTATATACAATAAGAAATTTTTGGCTTGGACGAGAATAGTGCAAAATTTTCGTGGTTCAAGACATATTTTCTGGTGATTTAGTAAATAATTCGTTCCGTGTATATTTGAAATTATATAACTTTAATTTTCCTGAAATATCAGAAAAGGCTTTTAAAAAATATTAATGTTTTATTAACACTGCTCGGCAAAAAAAAAAAGTCGATCTAGAGAACTTGATTATGTGATTTTAATTCACTTTAGCGTGCTGAATCCAAATAGTTTATTCAATCACGTCTAGTTAACATTTTGTTTACTGATCTCTTGTCTTATTTTATTCATAATATACCTGGATTTCTGATAAATGATAAAAATACTAATTTGCATGGAAAAATGGCCGCCACAAATTAAGAAATAATTTTGAAAATAATTATTTGTAAAACGGATTTGAATTTAGCGCAGTAGTATTTTTGTTTTTCATATATTTTTATTTAAAACGATTTTTTTTTGACGGCCAGTGTAATTAATAAAACTTGGTTCTTAAACATTTCATTAAGTTTTTTTATTTAGCGCTTTTTAGCGCTTTCTGATTGGGGGCACGGCGCTTTTTGATTAGAAATAGTTCACAACCCTGCTCAGAGCTGAAGCGAACCAAGTCAAAAATGAAAATAAGTAAATTTTCATTAATTTCTGGAGCCATTGAGGTTTATTACCGTTACCTTTGGAACGAAAAACTTTTTGATCGGTTGAGTATTTAGTTGTCGAATGTGGATACAAATTACATAAGACATACGACAATTAAATAATCAACCGACGATATATGCATCTTATTTCATGACTTGGTTTGGTTCAGCTTTGAACCCTCCATATAAAATTTAAATTTTATTTAATAAAAAGAAGCAAAACATAACAAACTCATTGAAAGAACATTAATATTAGTCAAACTGTTAAGATTCTTATTGTAATTTCATATAAAATAACAAAAATAACATTAACGACATAAAATCACTTAATAAAACATAAGATTAAAATCCTAAAATAATGAGTCTAACTTCCACATTTAATTGCATATAACTAGGGAGGGTTCAAAATGCTCATTGCCATTTATTATAATGGATGTTTTTAAGCCCGATAGAGCTTACGAAAGGTTAGCTGTCAAACGAACTGTCATACAGCTCTCACTTTTTGCTCAGGCACATCGTCATGAATAGATTCATTCTTGAAAAACGCCACCAAACTATCCAAATTTACTTTGAAAATCAGCCATCGATTTTCGCAACTTATAGGCGACTTCAGGATTAAAATGACGCAACTTGTTTTTTCACAAATGAAGGTGATGTGTTGATTTAGAGAAAATAAACTTTCAATTAGACTTCAAGGATGTGCGATGTGACACCTCTTGATTGTTTTCCGTAAAGCTGTGAAGTCACCGGTTTATGCTGATAAACCCGCAACAAGTGACGTCTTGGTGGTCAACATATTTTATTCTAATTGTGACATGCAGCCAGCAATGCTCGAAAAAAAGAACAAAATTGAAAACAGGCGGGGTGCCGTTTTGTTTGAAATCAGTTTCAAATGGTTGCGATTAAAATAAATTTTTTTTTTTTTTTTTTTGTGTTGGCTACCATTTCAAGTTTCATGGTCTAAAAAAATACCTTTTATACCTTATTTAGTAAACAAAATGCATGCAGGGTTTTATATAACTATCCCTTTCGTAATTCAGTTTTACAACTGTTAAGGGCTTTAAATATTCTTCACACTTAAACATTTAAAAGTTGCAAGATAAAAATAAAATTAATTAAATGTTGGAATATTGGAAAATCAATAAACTTCAAGTTCTAAATCACTATGATAGTCATCTTTATCCACATCTAAGAGTCCATCTTGCGAAATTCATTACCGAAATTTTGAAAATATACATTTAATGATTGAAGTCTTTTCTTAAAAAGAAACCGAGTAATCTAGGGGGTGGCAGAATTTTTTTTTTTTTTGGAAAATGCTTTTCTTAACATTCACTTCGGAGCATCAAATCTTGCATCCATTTGCGTTGAGTAAAAGGCGGCTGAAAAAAGCATTTTACATTTTTTTTTTTTTTTAAATTAAATCTTATTATCAACAATATTTAAAAAGAAATAAATGTCACTGAAATCGAATCTTGGTTTTATTTGGGTATCTGAAGGAAGAATTTCAAATTACACCTGAATTACACCTAAGAGAAATTACCCACGCTCTACCCACGACTGTAAAAATTATACCAAATTCGGGTAATTACCCACAAAGTGGCAACACTGGTTTCCAGTCAAATGTATTGCTTTTTTATATTGTTTTTTTTTTGCAATTTATTTGTGCTTTAAAAGCTTTATTAGTGCTGAGTGGAATTGCACATGAAAAAGCTTTTAAATTTTTCTGAATTAAACAAAATTCACAAGTTTGCAAAATAAACTCACAAAATCGTGCGCAATAGATAATTTTTATGTACAATAATTCGCAAGTTGTTATCAATTTAGCTCGGGCACAGTTACTTCCAACGTATGACGAAACAGTTAAGCTTTTCATCGATTATGGGCAGACCAGATCTTGGTTCTTATCTAAAATAGTATTTTAGCTGATAAAAAATTTCTTTCGAAGCAATTTCCACAAATTATTTTCTTTGGCGATTTGTTATAGACCGGCGCATATGTAACATAATAAATAAAATTAATAAAAAAAAACTTTTTTCTTTCTGATTATACTTGGGAATGGTATTTAATAATATTATGATTATCGGGTGTGTTCTAGAAACCGAATCTATTCGAAAGTGGATTCCTTCAGCATTTTTGGTGTTCTGCAATTCACATCTACATGTTTTTATTCGTTTTTAATAAGAGTATTAAGGGTTTGGTGACAGCGTTGCCGTTGCGACACTAAAGTACCACTTTTTACCCTTTTTCATGCCAATGGCACTTTTTGTGACCCTTTTTTAATTTACCCCTTTGTATCATTTTAACAAAATTTATTAAACTTTTTGAACCTTTTTGAAAATAACTACAAGTTTCTATATTCCTTACGAAAGTTCTCATTAGTTTTGTAAACATAGATACAAAAGTTGGTAGCATGTCATAAGGTCCAGTGTCATAGTGTACACGGACACTATTTACAAACAAACTTAAAATAGAAACTTGTGAGTCCATGCTTTTCTCTCTCAATTTGCTCGAACCGGAGCTGGAAGAATGGACTAAAAGTGAAGAATTAATTACAAAATATAGAATAAGTATTTCTTAAAAGTAAACAAGTAAGAGTGCTATATTCGGCTGTGCCGAATCTTATATACCCTTCACCATTGTGCAAGCAGAATACAGAGCAACTAAATAATTTTTACATATACATACATACATACATATTTACAATACTTAAAACTTCATTATAAATTAAATTAAAAAAGCGGAAACTGGTAAATATTTTTTTAAAATCGTTTTTAGAACACAAAAATATAAAAAAAAAATTTATTTTTAAAAAACCAAGATTCGAACCAGGATACTCACAATTTCTAACTTAACACACCCCCTAGACAACTGAACCATGAACGAACGCTGTTTAAATATCATTAAAATGAAATATGGACTGTTTTCTGTTCACTACTCAACACAGTTGAGTTGTAATTATTTTTGAAGTTTTTAACCTAAATGTTTGTACCTAATTTGGAAACTTTGCTCTTGCCGTTCTCCAGATATACAGAAAAAAGTAATAAAAATACAACAAAAAGAAGTTTTTGGAAAAATTAGAGGCAGTCGTGGTTTTTTGGTCATATCTCAGCCATTTGTGGACCGATCTTGCTGAACTTCAATAGCAAGAAATGGTGGACTATATGTAACATAAATGTAAAACAACCTAGCCGATATCATGTCTGGATATCAAACGTAAGACAAACTGACGGAGGGACATCGTTAAATCAACTTCTCTCCTCATAAGGACACAGAGTATATATACTTTATATGGTCTAAGATCACTATTATAGAAATTACAAACGGAATGACAAACTTATATATACCCTTTTCCACCTGTGGAGAAGGGTATAAAAACATATTCAAAGGTTTTTGTAAAATTAACTTTTTTTTATACCCTTCACCGAAGCTAAGAGGGTATATATAACTTTGTCATTCCGTTTGTATGTTCCACAATATTGATCCTACCCTATAAAGCATATATATTCTGGGTCCTTATGAAAAGCGAAGTTCAAATCCGGTTGTCCGTCTGTCCATCTGTCCGTGTGTATGTTGAAATGGGTTTTCCGAAAACCCCAGAAATGATGTGGACTAGGTTGATGTATATTTATGTCACATATACTCCGTTTAAGTTTGCTATTGAAATTCAGCCAGATCGGTCCAAAAATGACGGAGAGGTGGGCAAAAAACCACGACTACCTCTAAATTTTTCAAAAAATCCCTTGTTGTTGTATTTTTTTTATTTCCGTATATCTTGAGAACGACAAGAGCCAAAGTTTCCAAATTAGGAACACACATTTAGGTTGCGAATACACACCATCCTACAAAATGTGGGCGGGATTGGAGAAGTGGGCGTGGTACCTCCCGTACAAAAAAAAAAAAAAAATTGTATAAAAACCTAAATTTTAGGGCTGCCATATGTCCTATGGATATGACTTATATATCAAAATATCGGAAATTTAGTAGAACATATTTTATAAAAAACTCGGAAAAATCGGTTTAGATACAAAAAAGTTATGACCAAAATTAAATTATTTTTTTTAAATACCCACTTTCGGGAACCATAGATCTCCCCGAGTCCAAGCTTTATAGCTAAAATAAATGGCAAATTTCTTCCTAAACACGTCGGTATATAAATCTGTCAAATCGGTTAAAAATGGCAGAGTTACAAACGAAATACTGAATCCCCAAAAATTACTCTTTTTTATAATTAACATTGTTAAAATATATGTATACAAGTATATATAAATGTTTATATTTAAATATAACTAAAGTAAATGGTAAAATTCTTCCTTAACTCGTCGGTATATAAAACTATCAAATCGGTTAGACAATGGGTAATTTATGAGCAAAATACTCCAAAAATGGGCTAAAAAACATAAAATTTTTTATAAAAACCTAAATTTTAGGGCTGCCATATGTCCTATGTATATGACTTATATACCAAAATGTTGGAAATTTGTATGAGTTATAACCGAAATACTGGGGTCTAATCACCGCATACGATATCGAGCAAAATTCATCGAAATTATTTATTTTGGTATCTTGAAACTCGATATCGAATGAAATGTATTGAATTTGAAATAATAGCATTCGACATCGAGTAACTCGACATTAAATTTATCGAGTTTTCATTCGATACGCCAGTATCTATCGTATGCAAAAAAATTCAATAGTTTATTCGATACGATAGTATCGAATGCGGTGATTAGACCCTTGAATTCCCGAAAATTACTCTTTTTATACCCTTCACCGAAGGTAACTGTAATTTCTACAATATTGATCCTACACCCTATAAAGTATGTATATTCTGGGCCCTTATGAAAAGCGAAGTTCAAAACTGGTTGTCTCTTATTTAAAAAAAAATTATTTACCAGTTTTAATTAGTTTTTGTCTAGTTGCTCTGTATTCTGCTCGCACAGTGGTGAAGGGTATAAAAGATGTGAATTGTTTCTTAGTTTTAACGTTGATTTATAATTCAAGTATGTATAATTACTTTTGTTTTAGTCAAATGGATTTAATTAATACATTCTAATAAACTTTACCATATTTTACTTTTGACCCTTTTTTTCTCAAATACCCTTTCAATAACACTTTTCGAAATTTTCAACGGCAACCCTGGTTGGTGAAAGTAAAACTAATGGACTAATTGATAATTCTAATATGTGATAACATTTTTAACAAAAAAAAAAACTTAGTTTTTAGCTTTAAATGTTCTCTATCCAATTAAATAAAAAATATGTCGTTATCTAAAATGCAAAAGGCCCTAACTAACCCTTTTCTTTTAACGCTATTTATGTTATTTTCGACAATTTGTTTTTTTTGAATCGATTTAGCGATCTCAAATCAGTTTTTGGGTTTGTTTAAAATATTGCATTTTTTCGCGAATTTTAGCCATGTTCGCGATAAAAGCGATTTGTTCCTGTAATTTTCTCATTCTTTACAGCTTTGACAATTTACAATAAATAGTAGACTTTGCCTATCATGCCGCTGTTAACAAATTTTTGCGAATCTCCGCTAATTTAGCAATTTTAACCGAATTTTTGCCATTCCTTATTGTTTGAGAAGAGACTTTAAATCAATTTTATTGCTTGTTTGAAATATAAAAAATTTTCGCTATTTTTGCAAATTTTTTATTGTTATTTTCCAACATTTTGTTTGTTCTTTTTTTCAAAAAAATTTTAGGGTTTGTTTAAAAGTTTTAAATTTTTCGCGAATTTTAACCATGGATCTTAACCACTGCTTCAGTCCGGCACGCTTATACACTCGGCCCTTGTTTAAGAGCTGAAGTTTTCTTAACTCTGCTGCTTTTGTAAAATCCTAGCAGCATCTGTTGAGTAGCCACATCATCTATGAATAGTCCTCCTTCAGGTCAAACTCTCCCAAAAGTGGCGAAATATTAGCCCGTTCGTGGGATTTTTAGGGTATCCCTTCCCGGGAATTCGGGTAGAAACAGCCACCACATGATACCCGAAATACACACAGAAAAAATTCTCGCCAATTTTTTTTTCAATTAAACCATTAATCAAAAATAAAATCAGTTTAATCAAGTGAACTAAACGTTTACTTACTATATCAACACCATTACTTCAGAAAATGTTGGTAATATCAAAATATTTAATTGATACTATTAATTTGTTTACTACTGCATATATAATTAATTTTTTATTTAATATCACAGATTTTTTAATTGAAATAGTTTTTTAATATTTTTCTGTGCAATCTTCCCATATCCATACCATACCCATAACGGAGGCCTCAACGAATAGTAAGTCCGGTGTTGTGCCACAGCGGGCTACAGATTCTTTTATTTATTTTTATTTATTTATTTTATTTATTTATTTAATTTTGGTACCAGAAAGGAAATCTGGTCAGGCGTAATCGCAAGAAATTTGTCAATTTTGAATTTTTGGCTAACCCCAGGTATTGGCTTCATCTGTAGCTCGTTTCTGTATTTCTCGCATCGTAAAATTTCTTACATGAAGTGTGAAACAAAAAATTCCATCGTTTCCAGGGCTGCCAGGTACTTTTTTTCCTTGTCCCCAATAAATTAAAAAAAATCCCAAAATTAAAAAACAAAACCTTAAAAAGTAAAAATTTTTTTTCCTGACCAAATTTTAAAATTTTCTGAGCAAATTTTAAATTTTTTTAAAAAAAGTAAGACAAATTTTAATAAGAAATCCCCAAAATTCCCCAAATTAAAATTTTTAGTATAAAAATTATATTATTTTGTTTGTAGCGACTTGTTTGGGCATGTTTTTTAAAATCCCTTTTATGCGATTTCACTGAGCAATTACAAGAAGAACAATATGCTGTTTTTGAAGACGAATGAGCCAATTAATATGAATTTAGAGCTTGTTCAATCGGTTTTAGCCATCCTTGAAATCAACAATAAAAATAAGTACATACCTATGTATATCCGTTATTTCTTTAAAACTTCAATGCATCATAAGTACTTACCAATAGCCCAGCAATCTTTTTCCCAAGCTTTATTATATTGTCTTTCATATTTACTTATTTGCTTGAAAATTGTCTTTAAAAAATCAAAAATTGTATGTGTTGTCAGCGGTTTTAGATTCTTCCTTTTTCTTCTTTGAACATGAATTGGCGTTCAAATGATTCATGTCATGTTGACGAAATGGTTTTTATTTTGTATAGTCGTGCGTATGCATGTGTGCATTTTTGATATTAAAAACAAAAGAAAATTGAAGCAACGAATAAGAAAGCAAAGCGTACTGACAGTACAAGCATCTGTGTACTCGTTTTTTCTCCCCTCGCGCCATTAAAGTAGCAATCATGTCATTTAAACTTGAGCCATTTGAACACAGACTAAGTTTATTAAGTATCTTTTACACACTTAACAATAATGGTTATCTTAATTAGGACCCTTCACATTGTATCAGTTGTTGATAAGAGTAAGATAAAAGTTTTGGTACTTATTTAAATTATAAAAGAAGGAAAAATATATTAAAAATGTGTAAAACCCCCAAAAAATCCCCGAATTTTATTTTTAAATCCCCAATCCCCAAATGACTTTCTTTGTCCTTTTTGCTCGCATGAAATCCCCAACTTTATTTATGAGATAACAGTGTTTCTGTATTTGAATGCGAAAACAGACACAACAAATTCTGTTTATACTGGAATATGTCCAGTAATTAAGTGTCAAATAAAAGCGAAACGTCAACAAAAGAAATAAATATAATAAAAACAGGGCTGCCAGATTTGACGAGTTATCGTCATCTTGGCGATTTTTTGTTCCGATATTAACAAAGTGACGTTTTGATGATTTTTTCTAAAAAAGTGACGAAAGCAAAAACAAAATCAAAAATATTTTATAATTTTGTTGTTACTTTCTATAGAAATTCATCTTGAATTTTTAAATTTCAAACAACTCTATTTTGTGGCGTTGAAAATTGAAAAAAAAAAAAATAATATGAATGTCTGTAGAAAGCAACAACAAATCAATAAAATATTTTTGATTTTGTTTTTGCTTTTAATGAAATTGTTGGCGTTGCGTTTTACACTATAAGCCCCTTAGTCTTCGAAATAAAATAATTGTAAATATATTATATGTTTGATTATTAGAAAAAAAGATATCTTTAGAAACAAGGGGTAAATTTTAATATTTATCCCTATTGTGAAAATTGTCCTCGAAATTGTTTGTCTCTTTCCTAAAAAATGTATCGGCAAAAGCAAAAAAAAAAAATATGATTGATATTCTTATCTTATATGTACACTTTTGTGACAAAACCATTATTCCGGCAAGAAAGAAATTTGTTTGTCTCCCAGTAAAAACTTTTTCAAAATGGATAGCTTCTTCCACTTAGTAGCTTTCTTCCATAAGAACTTCGATAACTTCTGGATGTATTTAAGTAAAAAAAATAATGACTTACTTTTGAATTTTTTCATTTTAGCACAACCCTTGTAAAATTCATTAGTTTTTCAGTGTAGTGCTTTTATGTGTTTCTGATTACTTAACATGTTATTTTGTAGGCAAAGATTTTATTTATATTATTTATATTTATTTTATTTTATTTATAATACTGTTATCAAAGCTGATTTAATTTAAAAATTTTCCATTTTGATCTCGGTTTTTGTAAAAGGATGTATGTTTATTTTATTAAGCTTGGTTTCTTTTTGCTTTTGAAAAAATATTAATTTATTTTTTGCTTATAATGATATTTTCTCATGCCTTTGTGTGACTTCTCCAGAGAAAAATAACAATTTTAAATTGTTATCGGATTAAAGAAAATAAATAATTTTTTAAAAAATAATCCTCCAGCTTAACAAAATAAATATAAATTTAATGAAATTATTAAATACCCATGAATTTTAACTATGTTTTTGTTTGATTATTTTTTAATAAAAGTCGAAACAAATTTGTTTAAAATTGATTTTAAATTGCACGATTTTTAAAACAAAAAAGACGATCTTTTTTATTTTTTTCTCAGGAAATTTTCGATTTTGACACAAATTTGTCTGGCAGCACTGATTAAAACCAAAACAAGAAAAGGCTAAAAAAAATTTAAAATAACAAAATATAACAATTGTTTTTTGTTTATTTTCATCATATAAATTATGCATTCATCATTTATGTATATTCCTTCGATTTTTTTATTTATTTAAAAAAAATAGTATATAAACATATTTTAAATTCAAAATATTTACATTTTGTTTTTCTCGCCACCAATTTCAAATGTGACTTATTTTGACAGTTCTTGAAAGAGACTTTTCGCAAAATATTGTTATAGAAACACTTTTTCTCGCATCCTTCCAATAATTGCTGGAAAATTATTTAAATGACAGATAATTCTCGCAAAAAAAAGATACAGAAACACTTGTGTGAGAAAAACCATTTTTTGTTTCATTTCACACTATTTTTGTTGCAATTCACACGTTTCATGCGAAAAGTTTTACGCTGTGAAAAATACAGAAACGGGCTACTGATTATGCCCCGGATAAGGGAGAGGGAGGCTTTGAAGACCCAATTTTTAAAGTTTTCTTTATCACTGGCTGTGATATAACGTACTCTTCTAATTCCCTAAAATTTTTTAGAATTTCAAATCCCAGCGCCCTCACTTCTCAGATATTGTCCTTATCCGTTGGGATAACTACACGCAGAGAAAAAGTATGGTTGGGCATGGTTACGGCAACAACACTATGTTTAATGTAACAATATATTGTTGTCGTACACAAATAACTGTTATTTTTATTTAATATCAACAATATTATAGTTACTGTAAACATATCAATGTTTATCGCAATTATGAATTTGAGTATTGTTGACCGTAAAATAATTATTTTTCTAACAACTTAATTATGATAGCTTTCTAAACATATTATATTTCTCACAACCATATCATGATATTTAATAGTCATAACATGATAACATTCTATACATTTATCATATTATGTTAAATATGCAATTAAACTATTTTTCCTCTAATCATATTATGTTAGCGCTATTTGTAAAATGATTTTGAAGCAGTTGTGTCGTTTTTTTTATTTGTGAGCGGTTAAACAATTAAATTTTGCCTGCCTAGAGGTAGTTGGCAGCCCCAACACTAGGATCGGAGTGCAGTGGTCCAATCAGCTCTCACTCTTAAACTACTACGATTACAGAAACGTCAATAAATTTAAATTTTGACGCCCTATGTTCACACTGAACTTTATTTAAGTATTTATGGTGCTCAGAAATGTAATTCTATTTATATTTAGATAAATAACGGACATATATATATATAAACAATTAAAATATAAAATTTTATAAAAAATAAGTTTAAAGGAATTAAAATATTAGCGGAGTTCATTCAAGTATTAGTGATGTAATAGTGCAAATGCAAAATATCATAGTCTTTTTGTAAAATCCAACAACAAAACACACAGAGATTTCGTTATATTTTATAAAAGTGCTACGATATTTCATCAACATTTTAAAATCGAAAAAATGGACACACGCGGTTGCCCATGAAAACCACAGATTTTTCATTTACTCTTTTGCAAGCCTTTTATTGAACTCCGCTATTTGATTAACAGTAAGAAAAATTGTAAAAAGCCACAAAATAAAAAATCGATGCAAAAATATTTTAATTTATTTTGTATGTTTAGGACAGCTATGAAAGGTGCTGTATCATAATATGATTGCTTCTAAATTTATTATGATTAACATGTTGCTAATATGATTACTTCTTAGCTTATTATGATTAACATGACAATAATTTGATTACTTCTTGACTTAGTATGATTAACAGAATAATAATATGATTAAGGGAAAAATATTATGATGTAATAGTACGAGTATATTTAGTCATAATATGATTCAATAATAATCTTAATATGGTGTCTACAATCACAATTCTTATCATAATATGTTGCTCTTAGAATATGTTTACGACAACCATGTTTTTTCTTTGCGTGAAGTTCCTTTAGCATGGAGAAGATTGCAAACAGCTTCTTGTTATCGAAAACGTTGTACCATTCGATAATTGTTGGAACACAAGATGTATTTCAAACATAAAAGAAGTTTTAGTATAATCTTTGTATCTAAATAATCCAATTTTGGGGGCTAATTCTGGCAGTCGAGATCGAATACTGTTTCTATTTGAAAGCAATTTTATTCCTCATTTTTTCAGTCGATACTGAACGAATCGAAATTATCTTTTCATTGTTGTTAAGTATTTATTTAAGCAACACAAAAAAAAATAGTTTCAATTCGTTTAGTATCGACTAAAAGAATTAGAAAGAAAATTGCGTTCGAATCGAAAAAGTATTCGATCCCAACTGCCAGATTTAGCCACCCCCTGGCTTTGAAAGAAAATTAAACAATTCTGGGTATTTGTTCTGTGTTGAGTTTCTCGTAAATTTCCCAAGTTTTCCAAAGTTAATTCTAAAAAGCAAGAAAAAAAAACGTTAACAAAATAGTTAATTTACTAATTAAAAGATAACATTTCTTTTGCGCTACCCTGGTGTTATAGGACTCTGCAAAATCTTACTCCATAAACAATTGTACTTCATTTGGACAAGTTTTCGATGTAGGAGTTGCAAGTAAAACCTACAATTTATCTAAATTCTCGACAAAAATATTTAAAATCTTAAAAATAAAATCTCATGTAGCCTAGAAAATTTGCAACAAAACAGAAAAAAGGGTAATCTCCTATTTGCTTAACAATAGTTTTAATTAAAGAACAAAACAACAGCAGCAACTATGAATGAAAAATAGTAATAATAAAGATAAACAACAATATGAGTTTTTTTGCATTAAAAACAACAATACCAAATGAACTCGAATTGTTTGTATGCAAACTAAACACCAAAAGCCAGTTAGCCATATCATAGCCAAAATCATCTGTTACAAGTAGAATATGTTTCTATGGCTTTTGTTCTGTTAGCCAACACCAACATTAGCAGCATTATTATCACAAGGAACAAGAGCGTCATCATCATCATCATGAGTATTGGAATCATTCATAGGAACAGAATAGAACAAAGCAAAGAGCATAGTTTAGTTTTTTAACGCCTCAGGATATTTTAAATGGTTTTGATATCAAAACGTCGCTATTTTAGTAAAAACCCAAGCAGAGCAACAACTCTGCTAAAACAATAGTAAATCATCAGAGCTACCAAAAATTTTACCGGAAAAGGCTACTGCTCTCTACCGTAGAAATAAGGTTAATCCAAGTCCTACACCTCCCCCATTACGCCTTTCCGAAATCCAATTTGATTATTTATATATTTATTGCCAAACAAAATTAGCACGATTCATTAAATTTGTTGTAAGAAAATGTTTCCAGAATTGAAAGAAGGTGCCTGTCGAATATTTATTGGGGCACGCACAACTTTGAAACTCTAAAAAATAAAGCATTGGGGATCACATGATATCTGTGGTTGAAATTAAATTTAAATCAATACCGATTTATTTTTCTTCTTTTTGCCTCCAAAGCAAAAAATGCAATAAATATGTTTTAGCGCTGGTTCGCATACGTCAAGTTTTATAGGAGAGAGAGGGGAAAATAGAATGCCGTTTCTTTTCCCCTCTCTCCCTAAAAACTCAAGACTTGACGAGTCAAACTTGACGTGTGTGAAACAGCACTTAAGAAAATGCTCTCCCAAACAGGGTTGTCAGATGTGGCGATTTCTCGCCAAACGTGGCGATTTTCAAACATGTTTGGCGACTTAATTTTTGATTTGGCGCCATGGCGATTTATAAAATAGTTGAAATCGCCATCTGACTATTTTTGATGACCTTTGAATTTGTTTTGAAATTCGTTAAATTCGATACTTAGAAATCATATTATTTTAATTCTCGTATTTTTATGAATGAAATCAGGCAATCATATGTATGATAGGTATTTGAAGGTGTGTTCAAATGGCTGATGAAGTTAATGAAAATCTTCTAGAAAAGTGTTTTTTATATTTAAAATTGCTCTTGAAAAAATCAATAAATAGAATTCCTTAAAACATTAATATGTTTTAAGTCTACAAACATTTTCCCATAATGTATGTGGCAATTTATTATCACAGATAAAATACGTTGTTGTTAGTGATATTTTAAAGATTTTTATGAACCCTATCATACCTTTGGACGTTTATGAAACATAATGAAAAGAATTAGCGTTGGTTAATTGGAAAGATAACTATATAAGTTTAGGCCAAAATTTTGAAGCTACAAGGATACGGCAGGTACGTACAATTTCAAGGACTTTACTTTGGCTGTCCTTTATATGCGGTAATTACAATTAGTAATGCCTGTGTTGAAACTATGAACTCCACTAAAACTCGCCTTCGAGTTAGAATGCAATATGAACTTCTAGACGCGTTATTAGGAGTCATAAGTTATATGAATGGGAATAGTACATGTTGCACTTCTTTTGTACCTTCGTTGAATAAATGTAACACCCTCACAATGTATTCCAAATAAGAAGACAAATAGCGAGTCTTGCAGGTGAAGCGTTTTAGATATACATATAATGAAACTGCAACTATTGTATATAGTGCATTTCTATTATTTGTTTAGTACTAACCGCAAAAATTCTTTTTTTGTTGCTTTAAGTAGACTACTATAAATTATTTTATAGTAAACATCGTACCTTTTTTGTGTGCACTTACTATTTTTATTTCACTCTAAATAAAAATTAAACAAAATATATATTTTGGCGACTCTTTTTGAATTTTTGGCGTATTTAAGCGATACGAAACTAATTAATTTTTTAGGATTTATAAAAAATATTTTTAATAATTTAAAAAATAGGTCAGCAAGAAAAAGAAAGAAAAAAAAAAAAAATGAAAAAACAAAACAAAATATGTACTTTGAACTTCAAGAAGAATTCTTGACAAAAGTACGAAAAAACAGAAGTAAAGGAAGAACATGTAAAATAAATTAAAATAGATAATCATTCAAAGCAAATTTCGATCTACCAAAGGTTAAATACAATTTGGTTTAAGGATTGATGTTTGACTAATGACGTCAGCAGTCGTCGATGGCTGCGAGTGTTAAACGGCAAGCCCTCTGAGGAGATTGAGTGTTTGCAATCGAAACATGTCAGGGTAACCTGTCCGTAAAAACGCCTGGGTTCGAGCCCAGATTGAGTCAAGAATGAAAAATTATCAGTAAATTTTAATTAATTTTCATGTTGTAAAATTCCTTTCTTCATAAAAATAATTTAATGAAAATTAAATTTGATGAACTTAAGCCTAATTAAAAATATTAAAAATTTGGATTAAAAACCATAAATAGTTCAACAAAATAACCACAATACTAATTATTTAAAAAAATATGTAATTTATTGTCAAAAACTTGTAAACAAAGGCTTTGGCGATTTCGGCGATGACATTGAATTTGGCGAAAAAGGTCAAAATTAATCTGACAACCCTGCTCCAAAAACGTTGTATATTTTTGGTTACCCTGAGAATCGAATGTACTTATATTTGTATGTATGTATTTATGTATGTGAGAGCGTTTTCATCAAAACATATGTTCAGTGTGACCATATTAGCTTTTTTCGAGCTAAATTAAGCCTTAATTTTCCTTTTTAGCTTGAAATATTTCATTTAGCTTTAAACTTTTTTTCAGCTTTTTTCAACGATGCATTTAGCGTTTCCTAGCCTTTTTTAAATTTCAATTTCGTGTTTATTTATATTTTAAAATAAATCAAAGAGTTTATCCGAATAAACTTATGTGCGATTTAGTTAAAAGGGTAATAGTCTGGCAGAGCAGAAGAAATTGCTGTTGTAGATTTGATTTACATACATACCAATGCTGCGAGGGGAAGTGCTGCGAGGGGAAGAATACAAAAGTTACGCTATTTTCAAAAAAAAAAAAAAAAAAAAAAATAAGAATTTTTGTCAAAAGCTACACTTCGAAAAATTTCTTGAATAAACAGTAAATTTATGTGATTTATAAGAACAAAAAACATACATATTTCTTTTCCATATTCCAGTGATAATAGCAAGACCACCAATCAATTATTGAACAAAAGCAAAGCTTAGAGTTAGTTTTATGCCTACGCCTATTGCATGAGAATTTAAAAATAAAAATTAAGCATACAGTACTTTTCGTTTATAGTCACTACAGTTTTTAGCCACTAGCGATATAATACAATTTATCTGTTTTTCTGCCGTTATATAAGTAAATTTAATATAAAGGATTTACGTGATAGTCCATTTAGCGATGAAAGCATATTTGCCACATACTTATTTCATCTATAAGCAGGCATCAAGAGCGAAAGAAAATCGAATTATGGGAGTTATAGTTACATTAGCAAAGCGTTCTACGTTCTTTTTAATTTTCGAAGACTCGAAATTTTATTTTTTTTGCTTAGGTATCAGGGAAAAATATCTTGTTTGGCCTTCTTATGAGTGTTGTTGTCGTGGTCGAAATATAGTCGTTCGTATTTTGATTGACGCTAACGACATTTGTTCGGCGAACTTTTTACTAATGTGTTTTACATTGTCATTGTCGTTGTCGTGATTTCGAATTTCAAACGGCTACTTCAACTTCCGTCAACTATTTTTTGAAAATTTCTGCTAGTAAAAATTTTACAAGTTCAGTTATGTTCATACCTTTTAAATATTTGGCGTCCCTTGTTTTAATAAAAAAATTATTTACTTTTGCAAAACGTTTAGCTAGATAACACATCATTAAACAGTTTCTTAATTACATTATGCAATTGTCTTCTTACAAATAAAGTTAAGCAAATCCATAGAAATTGTTAAAAATAAAGCTAAAGTTTGATGAATTTACTGGTCAACCTTTTTGACTTTTTTTTCGTTTATTTATATAATTATTCGCAGCTATAATTACATAAGCATTACTTAATCTATGAAAATTACCGAAATAATTAAAAGTTACTACAAGAAGCTATAAAAAAATTTAGCTTTATTTTTTGGCGTTACATTTCCTTCTTTAGCTTTTTTTTTAGCTCTATTTCAAACACGATTTAGCTTTATATTTTTAAAAAATCTGGTCACACTGCATATGTTAGATATAGAAAATGTAAAAAAACTTGTTGCAGTATTTGTGTTTATTGCTAAATTAGTTGTAAAAATAAACTATGCCAACTTGCTTCAGAGTATTGCATGCTGATCTAGTGTTGCATAAAAATTTCGGTTTTGTTTTAAAACCCTTCACCGCAGTTGAAAAGGGTATATAAGTTGGTCATTTTGTTTACGAAAAAACAGAAGTAAAGGAAAAAACATGTAAAATCAATTAAAATTGATAATCATTCAGGAAAGCAAATTTCGATCTACCAAATGTTAAAATAAAATTTGGTTTAAGGATTGATGTTTGACTAGTGACGTCAGCAGTCGTCGATGGCTGCGAGTGTAAGACGGCAAATCCATCTGAGGAGATCGAGTGGTTGCGATCGAAACATGTCATGGTAACCTGCCGGCCAGGGTTCGAGCCCGAGCCACGTCAAGAATGAAAGATTATCAATAACAATTTAAATTGATTTTCATGTTGTAAAATTCCTTTCTTCATAAAAATAATTTAATAAAAATTAAATTTCATGAACTTAAGCCTAATTAAAAATATTAAAAATTTGGATTAAAAACCATAATTAGTTCAACAAAATAACCACAATACTAATTAATTTCTACAATATTTATCTTAGATCCTATGACGTATATTCTAGGTTCTTATTAGAAGCGAAGTTGTCTATCCGTCTGTCTGTTGAAATGGTGTTTCCGAAAACCCGAGAAATGATGGGGACTAGGATGTGATATATTTATATCACATATGCTCCGTTAAATTCTGCTAATGAAATTCAGTCAGATCAGTCCATAAATGACTAAGATATAAGCAGATGACCACGTTTGTCTCTAATTTTTGTTACAAAACCTCCTGTTGTTGTTTTTTTGTTCTACACCCTTTAAAACTAGCGGAGAATGAGCGTATATTAAGTTTGTCAGTCCGTGTCAAACTTTTTTATTATTTTTATCATACCCGATAAAGTTTATAAATACAGTACATGCTCGGAAATTCGAACCACTTTGTTTTTAGGGCGATTCGAATTTCCGAATTATTCGAATTTCTGGACAGTTTTTTATACAAAAATTTAGGTAAATTTTACCATAAAGATATTAAAAACTATGCTTTTTTTAATTTTAGTTTGTTTATCCTTAAAACTTAAAAAAAACTAAACGAAATAAAACAAAAAATAACAATTCAGTTCATTTGACTTGATTTAGTATGTGTAATACAATACACCAAAAACTGACTTTTTAACTCTAACAACATCGACAAAAGCTGTAAATCATCTTTTAAAATGGGATTCCCCATTTTACTTTGTATTTGGATTAACTAAATTGTCAAAATTTTAGTGTTTACAATAAAAAGAAAAAAACCACTCTGAAATTCGAATTTTGGATTCTAATTTTAGAGCGCCAAATGTAATGAAATTACTGATTCGAATTTCTGCAAATTCAAATTTCTGAAAGTTCGAATGTCTGAGCGTCTACTGTATTCTGGGTCGTTTATTAATTCTAAGTCAATTTAGCTAGGTCCATCTGTCTGTCGGTATGCTAAAAACACGCTCACTTTGAAATCCGGCATTGAAATCCAGCAAAATCGGTTCAGAAGGATGAGAGTTATGAAACCAAATGTGTTACAAAATCTAACATAAATGGTGGTGGAATGCACGGATTGATATACGATTTTGCGAAAATTCAAATAATACTACTAAATTTTGTGAAGATCGGCCCATAATTTACCATATGCCCGATTTAAAGCCCAAATTTCGCGAAGATAGGTCCATAACTTACCATAGGCCCCATAAAAACTTAACCTAAACCATAGCAAATATATATATATATATATATATATATATATATATATATATATATATATATATATATATATATATTGAAATATAAATATTGAAATAACACCATGCGATTTTGTAATAATCGTATAAATTACCATAAATTACCATGGGTCCCACATAAAGCAGCCTTCTGAAACCCACTTTAAAAAGTATTAAACGTTAAAACAAATTTTACTACTGTATTGCATTTTGAAATCATTTAGTTTTTTTTAACACAGAATTTTGTGATTATTACGCAATCAATTGAGCCATAATTTACGATGGGGCCAGAATAAATTACCTTGCGGAAAATTATTTTCGTACGGCTAAACCTTTTATGAATCATAATACTTTGTTCCAATTAAGACTAGAAATAAAAGCCTAAAACTTTCTGATGAACGGCCAATAATTTGAAAGCAGTTTTTATAATATAAATAGAAATAAATAGAGACTACTCTTGTAATATTTTAACTTTCCTTGAAGGGTATCAAAGATTCGGCAAAGCCTTATTAGCACTGTAACTAGTTTTTTTTTGTTTATAAAAATAAGAAAAGTAAGTTTTTGCAATTAACACACAATATTTAGTTTATAAAAAAAAAAATTAAAAACCTATAATATAAACAACAATGCAAAAAGCACATTAGTTTATTTACACATGGGATGAAGGAATCCTTTAAAAAACAAGCAAGAGTGCTTTATTCGGCAGTTGTTATGTACCCCTTATGGCAAGAGAAGAACAGATAGTTATATAAATAAATAGATAAACATAAGGCATTGCAATTTTCGCCCCGTATAAAGTGCTGCCATGTAAAAAAGGAGACTTCGGAATCTTTTACTGCTCCAGATATACAGAAAACTTTTTCTTATTTTTATGGGAAGTAGGTACCACTCTCAATTCTCTAATCCCAAACATTTTTAAGAGAGGGTGTATTAATAATCCAACTATGTGTAGTTAGTTAGTTAGTTAATTGTTCTTTATTTAAAATTCATATCTTTTTTAAAATTCTTTAGATGTTAATACTATAAATAGAACATACGACTATGACCAATGTCGTCAGTCGGGTTCCAACTATGTGTACCTTATTTGGAAAAATTTTCTCTTACCGTTTTTTAGATATGGGTAATTCCAAAGTGTTGAACATTACAGTAGTACGCATTTAAAATGCAATAACATTTTAAGCAAAAAATATTTTTACGTTCTCTTAACCCTTAAATTATAAAGCTAAGAAAGCACTGTTATCTATGCTAAAGTTTATGGAGGTCACGATTTTAGGCCAAAGGTAATGACAAAAGAAGTAGCGGTTCGAACGTGAAAAAAACAGAAGTAGTTTTTGTGGCCATGTATAAAAAGGCGTAATTACGCGAAACCTGGCACAATTTTTTAGTCAAACTACTTTCAGAATTTTACGTAGCAATGTAACATTAAAATGTCTTGGTTTGATTCCAAAATCTAAAATAAATATAATTTTTTATAAAAAAAGACCTCAAGCTTAAATAATTAAAAGTAATTATAAAATAAAGGTCAAATAAATATCAATTTTTTAGTGAATATTATTTATTTTCTTAGTGCATATTTTGGATTTTTTAGTGCATATTTTAAGAGCATATTTTAGATTTGTAGTGCTTATTATGGCAATTTAAACATTTTTACTACATTTCATCAAGTTGTCTCTAAAATTGTAAACTGTAGTACTTTGCCTACAAAGTTTTAACAGCCAGCCGGATGGACGGACATCATTTGACCGATTCAGGAGCTAATTCTGAGTCGATCTCATCACAAACCCATAATGCCCTCTCTTATTTTAAAAGATTGTAAAATAATTTTCAACCAATAGTACAAAAATAAAACAAGTTAGAGTGCTATATTCGGCTGTGCCGAATCTTTGATACCCTCCACCGACAGTTCGAATGTTTAAGGAGTAATATCTGTATGATGTTATTATTATCTTAAACTGTGACGATTTGTTATTAATCATGGTTTTAGGTGTACTAAACTGTTTTCCGGAACTCGGGTTTATATGGGGCCTAAGGTAAATTATGGACCGATCGTCACGAAATTTTACAGTGTCATTTCTAGACCTAAAAACTGTGACGTAACAAATTTTGTTACGTTAGCGTTATTTCTTACGGTTTTAGGCGTACTAAACTGTTGACAAACTTAATATACCCTCTTCACAACTAAGTGTGGTGGAGGGTTTAACAAAATATGGAAAAAGTAAAGGTTCTATCCCCGTAATTATTAGGCTAGAGATCAGTTCAATAAATTGATATTAAGTAGAAAAAATATCTTAAAGCGAATTAGATTGTCGTAGGTTGATTTGTACACTCTGTGAAAATAACCATCATAAAAGAAAATATTTTTCGTCATTTTCTGAAATACAAATCGAAAATTTTTTTGTTTATAAGACAACAAAAGCTTTCGAAAGTGAAAACCCGTTTAATAGAAAACGACGATCCGGTATAATTTTTTAATGACTTTTGCTCCACAGCAAAGTAGAGATGCATCTCATATGTGTGAAAAACCACACACGAGGGTAACTAACGTTAGTTTGTCTGAGGGTGATTTGAGGGTTAAAAAGAAATGTCTATAAAAAGATATATGAACCAAGAACCTATACTGTTTTATCATACAAATTTAATGGATGCTATAGGAAATACTGCCAAAGGGGGTTCAAGAGGCTATCCTTAGGGTGCCTCAAAATATGAAAAAAGTCTGTCGATGTGGCTAGATATTCTATATATATAAAAATAAGTTGCATTGTGTTAGTAATTGATGTTCTCTGAAATGCGTGAACCGATTTTGTTTCTGTAAAGTTCACCAAGGTTTTAATGTATCAACGGTGATTGGTTCATGAGTTATAGCCATTTTAGTTAACACTGCATTCATTCCGAAACATGTTTTTATATTCTCATACAAATATCAACAAAATGCCCTCCATTTTGAACCCCTCCGAAACGGCTTGACCGATTTTTATGAAATTTTGTATGTGTATTTGTTAGGTATGAGAATAGGTCGTAGAGTAGGGCTGCCAGATGTTTGAACCTATCAACCAGGACACATGGAAAAAATGGATAAAAAATTACACCAACAGGAAAGTTTTTTTTTAAATACATATGGGCATTTCCTGGGGTCACGAACGTACGTTCGTACGCTTTTGATGTACAAATAGTATAGAAAACAAAACTTTTCCTAGCATTTTTTTTTCGATTCGATAGCATTTGGGTAGCTCTATGTTTAGTGCAAAAGATGGATTTCATCGAGTTTATAGGCCTGTTCGTCGATAGCGAATGAAGACTTCGTTCGCTTAAATTACATTTAAAACAAAAACTAATTTTAAAATATTGTTTTTGTTTTACATGTAAGTTAAGCGAACGAAGTCTTCATTCGCTATCGACGAACAGGCCATAAGTTTTCATAATAAGAGTTATAAACGTGTGGTCACGAACGTACGCAAAATAGAAGTCAACTTTCGCTGACAGTAGTGAAATGTAAAAATCTGCGCAATGGAACGGAATCTACAAAAGTGATTAATTTATTTTAAAAGTGTATTAATGTAGGTCTCCATCCAGTATTTACAAAATAAAATATCTCTCTTGGTTTTTGTTTAATTGGCTTATTTACCGGTCGCGAACGTATGGATCGCGAACGTACGATTTTTCCATATGCTTTTTTATTATTATCACCACGCATTTTCCCATAAATGTCTTCAAATTTCCTTAACAAAAAAACTTAATACTCCTCTTACAATTGATTGTAATGGAGAGATTATGAAGAAAGAGTGTAAACATTACATATTTCTTGCATGTAAAAAAGTATATAAAAATGTCTTTAGAAGTAGAAAATACAGAAAAATATAAAATTTTCCAGTTTCCAGCCCATTTTCCTTAAGTAAAACAGCTGAGATATGCTATGAAACCATTCTTTTATAAGAACAAAGACTTTTTTTTTTATAAGAAAAAGCAATAAAAGTCGATGATAATCAACATTTAATTTTTTCATCCTGGTAGACCATTCTGGGGAAATGCCCATATGTGTGTAGTATATCGGCACCCTAAATAAATAAATTCTCTAAAGGCATAGCAAAGCTTTCTTCAAATTGGACTTTTTTAATAAGGCAACTAATTTTTTTTTTAAATTTTATCACCATTTTTACATAAACTGTTTTTTGGCTCCTGAAAATTTAAGAATTTTGAGTTGTTACAGTTTAGTATTTAGGGTGCGATATGTAAAAACCATCCAGTTTTTATTTTTAAATCCAACAATATATAGAAAAAAAAAAATTAACGTCCCAGTAAAAACTTCGCTTAATTTTTCAAAATGAATAGCTTCTTTAACTCATTATTTTGTAGCGTTCTTCTATAACTACATCTATAACAACTTCTATAACTACTTTTTTCTGGATCTATTTAAATTAAAAAAAATGACTTACTTTTGAATGCGTTCATTTTGGGACATGCCTTGTAAAATTCATTGGTTCTTTTAGTCGAATTGTAAGTAGTGCTCTTATGTTTTTCTGATTACTTAACACATTATTTTGTAGGCGAAGTTTTTACTGGGATGTACATAAAAACGGTGAAAAATAATAAAAAGTCGAGCTTAAAATGTTCTTAACTAAAATAATTTTCAGCTGATTGCACTTTTTCTAGAAGTTCATTTCGGACTTTAATATAGTTATAAAACAGGCAGCATGTCATATTAAACTCAAACTTACATTGAATAATACTTTCTAGTGTTTCAGTCTTTAACGAGTTTCTTTCTTTAGTCCATTGAGCACTCTAAGTACTCAACTTGAAAAAATCAAACTCTTTTGATTATTCTTCAACCAACTCAACAACTGTCAAACTAATCAATTGACTAAGCCAAACACGCTTTGATATGGACAACGACCGACTCAGTTGACAATTGAATTGAAACGTGTATGGGCTGCCTTAGAGAAAGCAATTTGTTATCGGTTTTCGATAACTTATAAAAGTTGTTTACACGGTATAACTTTTAACAGCCACTAGTTGAAACAAAGTTTGAAAGAGGATTGACTATCATCTAATATTATTGAAAGCTTTTACCAGCTTTACACCAGATAACAGTTGAATTTAATTAAATTTCTTTATACAATTACCTTATGTTAGCAGTGTTATAACAGAAATCTTAACATTTGTAAACAACTAAAGCAAAAAACAAATTTGTTTGTCTTGACCTGTACAAAAAACCAGGACAATTTAATAGTGGACCAGGACACCAGGACAAGTAGTCTAAAACCAGGACAATCCTGGAAAACCAGGACGTATGGCAGGCCTATCGTAGAATATATTTTATATCGCTAGAGGCCGCAAAATATTGCAATAGGGGTAAAAGCTACCACTACCCAATCTTCTAAACTAATCAACCGGTATTCTTAAAATTTTTCATGCAGACAATGTAACATCTGTAAGAGAATAGGGAAAAGGGTGTGAAACAGGGCATTAAATAAGGAAAGAGCGGTAAAAGCTCCGCCTCCCTATATCTTCTTAACTAATCAATTAATTTTCTTGAAATTGGGTAGGCAAATAGTGTAACATCTGGAAGGAACTACAGCCTTTAATTTGTTCTTAAAATTTGGCTAGCAGTCACTGTTACATCTGAAAGAAATAAGTTATGTGGCAAAACAACGTTTGCCGGGCCAGCTAGTCTGTTTTTAAAATACGTTTAAGTTGTATATTAGATTTGATTTTCTAATACCTGATACAAACTTTTTATTACTGCTAATGTGTCATACCATATTTTTTCCACATACGTTACCTGTGATAACCGAAGATACAATGGTCGGAAAATACGGTGCACCCCAATATGTAGCCGATAATGGAATTACATATTCCTTAAATTTCTATCTTACTTGCATGTCTAAATTCCTGGCATCGTTATTTCTAAACGGATGTGTTCTTCTCCAAGAATTTAACATCCCTTTGAAGTAATGAAAGTATTATTAACCTACTATTTTTCTTGGGCCACAATTCAATAAATTTAATTATTTACTTGCTTTCTTTTTCAATAAAATTTTTCTTTTAGTAAGGCACCAACGAATATTTAAATTCTTATTATTCCTTTTAAAAACTCTAGTATTTTATTAACAAACTTTATGCTTATAGGCAAAATAACGCCTCCACATAATGAGCGAAAATGGCTATAATGGCTCCACAAAGTAAACCACTATATAGACTCATGCAAACACACACCAAAGAGGCGTAGAGCAATTTTCAACTCCCAAAAGTGAGAAAAATACAAAATAGAAAAGTAAAATAAAAGAAAACTTGCAAAACAATGGGTAAATCAGGAGGGGGTTTGCTCCTTTTTTTAAGCACTAAAACGCATTTTCCATTTATTTTATTTTTTTAGCTTATCAAAGCGTAGATGTGTTGATTTTAATGTTATTTTAGTTATTTGTTGCTTCTTATTGTTATTTTTATATTTTGTTCGTAAAAAAAAAGAAGTCAAATAGGAAAGAAATCTGTTTTGTTTTCTTGTTAACGACTCTATGGAGAGCCATTTTTGACAGTCAACAAAAGAAAAAAAAAACACACAAAAAAGTTTAAAATGGGGAAAGTTTGTTTTTGTTCACTAAAAATTACTTGTTCAAATTGAAATTGTCGCTTTTTTTTTGTTTCCTGGTATAAAAAAAAAAGATATAAAAAAGAAATTTGCATATTTAAACATTGATTTTATGCACAGTTGAGCATTAACATTATGAAGAATAGACCCCAAAATTGTTATGGAGCTCTCGGGGATGTCAGCCTGGTTTGGTTGGCAATAACAGCATGTAATTGATTTTCAATCTAACGAGCAAAATTTTATCTAAAGTGCATGGGAATAACAAACAGGTCTCCTTTGAAATTTTACGTATGTTTTCAAGTTGTAAATAATTTATATTTATTTATATTTTAATGCTTTTCCGAGTTGCTGATTATTTTAATATATAACTTTTTTTTGAAACTCATCTTTGGGATTTTAATTTTCTTTAAAAGATTTAAGAATTTTATTGACAGGATTTACCATGTGCGTGTCCCTCTTTACAATCGGTATGATGATGTTCTTCTTTGGCATGAGTATGGCCATCATGACCATGGCCATGATGACTGTGTGTTACTTTGTTATGACACTTGCATTGATTACCACAGTCGCATTTATCTCCACATTTTTGAAAAGTACATTGGCAATCTGAAAGAAAAAGGGAAAAATATTAAGAAATATCTTCATGGCCTGTAATCAAGAGAAAACATTTACTGCATAGTTCACTAAATCCGAATAACTCTTTTTTTCGCTCAACTATATTTAAAACTTAAACAAATTTTTAAAATATATTTATTTGTGTGAAAGAAAGCGTTCTTTTAACATCGTGAAATTGACAGTGAGTTGATACAAAATTTTACTTAAATAAAAAGGAGTACCTAAGGGGTACTCCTTTAAAGATTTTTAAGCTTTATGATCACAAACGAAAATTTGTGCAGCTTAAAAACGATTTTAGATTTATTAAATACATTGTATACCCTGCTAACCTTTATTACATCTATTGCAAGGCATGCTCTTAAATTTTTTTGTCTGTATTATACTAAAGCTCAATTATTTTTGATATAGTTTTCATTCTAGCGAATTCTTTTATATGTTGTGCTGTTAAACAAGAAGAAAAAAAAAAAGAAATCATTTGGATCTTCTGTGTTGTGTGTGGGTAAGGTAAGTGCAAAAATTATCTTCTTTTTTATCATTGTAAATATTAAATTTTTTATAAACATCATTTAAATGTCGCCTTTCTTGAACAAAGAAACAAAAATAATAAAGATAAAAAAATTTGGATTAATTTAGTCTTATTCATCATATATCTTAATTTAAATTAAATTTTATGTGATTTTTTACTGCTACCGCTACCTTTAAATTTGGGAAGCAGTAAAAGTAGTTTTATTTTCAAAAATGTTACTACTATCTACTTAAGTAGTTATAGAAGGGGCAGTATATAAAGCAGCGTTTAAAAAGCTGCAGTTGAGATAGTAAAAGTCATAAGATTGTGCTGTAACTTCGACATCTTCATTTGTCATTGGACAAAAATAAACCGTTGACTTTACTTCTGATTCATTAAATGAAAACAGTCGCAGTGAAGGCAAAAGCAAAAAACAAAAAGTTGTTCGCAACAACGAACATCAGCAGTCGACATGTTCGGAAGTGTTTGGTTTGACCGACTTAAGCTTTCAATAAATCCCGAAGTTATCGAAGATGGGATGTTGTGTTTGTTTATTTTTTTTTTTATTTTTTTTATTTTGCAAATAACTCAGTTTTGTGGTTTTCTTTAGTTTAATAAATACTTGAAAACGAAACGAAGCACAATGCCGCGGAATAAGTCAAATGAAGTTTTTAACTTTTTGACAATAATGAGGATAAGGGTTTCGCTATATGTAAAACATGTAAAATTGGACTTAAAAATAGTAGAGTATCAAACTTAAAAAAACATTTACTTTATATTATATAAACATTGACAGTAATATCGAAACGTCTAAAAGTTTATCGGTAAGTTTTCCAAAAGTGATACGCAAAAAAAAATAAAAATTTAAGTTAATAAGAAGCAGTTCCTACGCACTTCAAACTGCAAAATCCAAACAAACAAAAAAAAAAAAAAAAAACACAACATCCCATCTTCGTTAAATTCGGGATTTATTAAAAGTTTAAGTTGGTCAAACTAAACACTTCCGAACATGTCGACTGCCGATGTTCGTTGTTGCGAACAACTTTTCGTTTTTTGCTTTTGCCTTCACTGCGACTGTTTTCATTTAATGAATCAGAAGTAAAGTCAACGGTTTATTTTTGTCCAATGAAAAATCAAAAAGTGGAACAAAAAGCCATTTTTTGATTTTGACTGCAGCTTTTTAAACCCTGATATAAAGTATCAATATGGAAACATTTGAATAGGTAGTAGTTCAATAACATTGAGGGGGTTTTAGTAAACATTGAAGTATCATAATAAGTGTACTTTACAACATCACACAAGTCTTAAGTATTTTGACGAAAATGCTTCCCTGATCTAATTGTTGTTTGAAATCAAAATCAAGAGCAACTTATCATGACAGCTTTGAATTTTCCCCAGAAAACATAAAACTTGTGTGATAGTTTAAAGGAGCCTTTAATAACATTCACTCCCAAGGAATTTTTATTCACGATAGGGGTGATTGTTTTCATTATATGTATGCATACAAATTTGTAACAAACTCAATATATAAAAAAACAAATTCAAAAACGTTCAGTCTTTTTACATTAAAATTGAGGCCGTTAGCGCAAAAGTGGTGTAAGCCTCAATTTTTCATACCCTGACTTATCTACGCTAAATTGATAAAAACTTGGAAAATAAAATAAGAAACTAGCTTATCTCTTGTTTTACCATCTTAACCACTAACAAAAAGCGTTGCAAAATTTTGTGTTTCATTTATTATAATAAAAAAGTAGCCATTAGCCCCACAAATATGAGGCTTAAAACAACTTATTGTTAGGGCTGCGAATTCCATACAAATGCATGTTTTTTGTCGATAGTCTAATGGCCATTTTCTCATTAGGCAATTATCTTTTTTCCCAACGAAAAACTTCACATTAAAGAAATTTGGTTTTCTCAATGTCTCATTTGCTTCGATTTTATCGCAAAGCTAACCGACACTCATCTGCCAATTATTTATTTTCCCTTTATTTGCCGTACAGATAAACTCAATCAGCTGGCTCCCAACTTTTATACCATGTTCACACGGAAAGCAATATTCGTGTTTCGCTCTCTTATTCCTGTTTCGCGCCCCAAACATGATTGAAACGACTTTTTCCCCCATACAAAATTTTGTGAGCGAAACAGGTCGTTTCATTTTGAAACAGGCTGCCAAATAGGAAAAATGTACTATCATCTCCAATTTTGATAACATTTATCGTTAGTTTATCTGAACTAGCTCTCAAAAAAAATCAAAATAAAGAAAAAAACAAAATAAAAATTGATGTTTAATAAAATAAAGTGATTATTATAACATAATAATATCAATAAAAGTGTTAAATAATATATGTTTAAGTTTTATTTACTTTTTTTATCTATTTAAAAAAAAATCACACTAACAACACAAAAAAAATGTCAAAATGAAACAGGAATGAATCGTATGAACAGCATGTTTGACAAACTAGTTTCAAAGAGCGAAACGAGTGGTTTATAACGTCGTATGAACATAGCATTACATGTATTTTGAGTGGCGTTGCCAGCTGAAAACAATGTTTTTTGTCGACATATTGAGAAACCCAAAATCTTTAACGGACAGTTTATCGTTCCAATCAATTTATGTTGACAGTTTGTCGATACATTTAGAAAATGGCCATAAGAATTATATTTTTCGGGGGGGGGGGGGGGGGCTTTAAAACCATGTGAGATAAGGCCATTATGGCCTCATTGAAAGGTAAGGTCATATTACCAATCCTGCTCGGAAATAAAGCAAAATCGATTTTTTTGTCTTATTTCTCATTTAACGTCTACAACTTACATGATTTGCTGTTATTAACATGATGTTATAAAAGCGTTGTTAAAACATTTGCATTAACAACCGTGTTATAACATGAGAAAACCTCTAACATGATGAGTCTATACTTAACACTGACATAATTTTAGTGTTAATGTCAAGCATTTCATGTCAGTTGTAGACTGTATGTAAAAGAGAAATAAAGCAAATTTTGCCTTATTGCCGTTTGTATTAATGGACCCCCTCATAATATAATTGCTAAAATTTATAGTGCTTTGTTTACACAAAGGTGTGCAAATTTTGCTTTATTATTATTACTTCTTAATTATGAAAATAAGAAAACTATTGATTTTCCCTTTTACGGAATGTTTACACCTAATATAAACATTTTGTAAAAGGGAAAATCATTACCTCTTAATTATAAAAATAAGAAAACTAATCAATGTAAAATGCAAAAGTTCTTCAAAACTGAAATGAGAGATAAAGCCATTTTATAATATTGCTAATGTGAGCTAAGGCCATCATGGCTTTATCTCCCATTCAAATTAAAAAAAGGCTTTATCTCCCTATTGGATAAGAGATAAAGCCATCATGGCCTTATCTCACATGTTATTAAAGCAGCCCCTCTATTTTTCGGAATCAATAAACTTGTGTTGAAATGGCGTCTATTAGTTTTTGCATATTATGTTTTTTTTTTGTGAAAATGCAAATACACACAAAAAAATTTTGACAAAAAAAATTTTTAAATCAAAGAATAAATTCTTTTGGAGCTCTGCTTAAAAGACAAGATTTTCAAGACTTCGATAAAAGATCCTTTTATTTTTAACCGATGCAGAACTTTACATGGTAAAGGCACCCAATAATCTTTAAATATTTTATTCAAAACTGTTACAACTACTTGCTTGGCACACAGCGCACAGAGGGATTTGTTCATACAATGTTTGGCAAAAAATATAAGGAGTGCTCGTAGAATGATGAAATTTGGCACAGAGCCTTTGGTTAGCTGAATTAAGAAAAATATAAAGTTTCATCAAAATTGGGCACGCCCTTTACCCACCGCCCATAGAACCCAAAATTTATTCTTGGCCTAAAGTTTTTGAATTTTGGCACAAAACTTTTGGTTAGCTCAATTAAGAAAAATATAAAGTTTCTTCAAAATTGGCCACGCCCTCTACCCACCGCCCATAGAACCCAAAATTTATTCTTGGCCTAAAGTTTTTGAAATTTGGCACAAAATCTTTGGTTAGCTCAAATAAGAAAAAAATAAAGTTTCATCAAAATTGGCCACGCCCTATACCCACCGCCCATAGAACCCAAAATTTATTTTTGAAATTTGCTCTGAGCTTTTATTACCTCAATTAACGCCCACCACTACTGCCCATATAACCCATATCATATTTTTTTCCCACAAGTTTTTGTTTATTTACCAAAACTAATTATTTTATAAATAAATTTCAATACATGCATTTAAATATAGATTTTTATTCATCATTTATCATTTCAGTAACTATATCAAGTTTCGCTGGCCTATCGGATACCTTTCGTACCTATAGTACAAATTTAAGAATTATTTTATTTGAGTATAAACAAAACGAGTAAACTTTTAAACTCATTTGAAACTTTTTATGCATCAATTATCAATTATATTCAAAGTACACATTAATTATTTTGTTTTGAAACGTACTGTTTAGCCAAGCATAATTTTTCTTAAAGAAATAAATATTCTGAAAACAAATATTGGCATCTACTATAACTTCGGTTGACGTTAATAGATCATTTTCTATGTATAAATGTTTTTTGCGTCCGAAAAGACAAAGTTTTATTTTTGATAACGGAAAACTGATTTGTATAAAGAAACAAGAATCTTAATTATTTTTTAAGTTTTTAAAAGATATTTGAATAACAATAGACTGAATTTTTTATTTTTTTAATTAAATAAAATTTAAAAACGATTTTTATTGAATTTTTTCAAGTTGCATTATTTTTTATTTTTTGAGTGCATATTTTAGCCGCATTTTTCAATTTTTTAGTGCATAAGAATCTCAAATCTAGTTGTTATAAAAGGTAACACATTACACAGTGGGAGATTTTGCACAAAAAATTAAAATAATTCAGTATTTTGTAAAATGTTAGTTCTAGTGGCAATTTGGGACTTGTATTCGAGTTAAGAGTGTGGACTTGGCCTCTATAGACATTTTAGAAGGGCCCGCATATGTTCTCAAAGTAGGTCTCCTCGGGTTTTGCAATATTTAAATAAGAACCAGAATTCTTAATTTAAGCCAGACATCAGTGGTATTTAATACCAGTGTTACCACCAGCAAAATTCAAAATCACACTTGAGATGAAGTAAAATTACCCGATTTCAATGAAATTACACCTGATATAAAATTGAAGTTTTATTAAATAAAAAGACATTTACAAAGAAGCAAAAACACAACAAACTTATTGGAAGAAAAAGTCAAACTGTTAATATTCTTATTGTAATTTATAAATTAACAAAAATAATATTAAAGACTTAAAAACAATTAATTAAGTTTAAAATAAAACTCCTAAAATAATGAGTTTAACTTCCACATTTGGTTGCATATATTTATCTAGGAAAAGTTCAAAATGCTGATTGCAATTCCTTAATAATGGCTGTTTTTAAGCCCAATAGAGCTTACGAAAGGTTAGATGTCAAACAAACTGTCATACTGCTCTCACTTTTTGCTCAGGCACATCAACATGAATAGATTCATGCTTAAACAACGCCACCAAATTATCCAAAATCAGCCATCGATTTTCGCAACTTATAGGCGACTTCATGATTTAAATGACGCAACTTATTTTTTCAAAAATAAAGTGATATGTAGATTTAGAGAAAATAAACTGTCAATTAAACTTCAAGGCCGGGCGATTTAATACCTCTTGATTGTTTTCCGTAGGCCTGTGAAGTCACTGGCTTATGCTGGTAAACCACCAACATTAACGTCTTAGACATAATTGTTCATTTTAACAAAATTGGACGTCTGCAATGCGTTTCTTCAAGGACAGGCGAGTTGCCTACTTGTTTTAAATCAGCTTCAAATGGTAATGCCGTGTATTTATCTGCGATAAAAATTAATTTTTTTTTTTGTGTTGTCTACCATTTCAAGTTTCATGGTTATTTATCCCTTATTTAGTGAACAAAATTCCTGCAGGATATTGTATAACTGTCCCTTTTGTAATTCAGTTCTACAACTGTTAAGGGCGTTAACTATTCTTCAAACTAAAGCATTTGAAAGTTGCCAGATAAAAAGAAAATTAATTATATGTTGGAATATTGAAAGCATTTCTTCCTCCAGGCTAGTTTTTAGTTTGAATAACTTTTTTCAATCAACTTGAGGTTCTAAATCACTATGGTAGCCATCTTTATCTAAATATAAGGGTTCATCTTGCGACATTCATTACCAAACTTTTGAAAATTTATATATAATGATTAAAGTATTTTCTTAAAAAGAAACCGAGACTTTGGTTCAGAAGACTGTGAATTTTTTAGTAACAATAAATGTCATTGATTTTATTTGGGTATCTGAGGTAAGATTTCAAATAACACCTGAATTACACCTATGAGAAATTACCCACGCTCTACCCACGACAGTAACAATTATACCAAATTCGGGTAATTACCCGCAAAGTGGCAACACTGTTTAATACTCAAGTTCTACAAAAAAGTTAGCGACATGCATAATTTATCTCTTATAGTTTAGGAAGTATCCGACTCTGAAAATAAAAATTAGCTATTTTTTACCTAATTTGGTCTATGATTTTGCAAACATAAGACTCAAATTTTTAATATTAATTTTTTTGCGAATTACCAGCAAATCAAAAAATAATGTAAAAGGGAATTGTGAAAAAATCTTTTGTAATGTAAATTCTTAAATAATGTTTTTTTTTGCAAAACAAGTATTTTTTTCTTCTTATTAATAAAAAACAATTGTAATATGGCTATTTCCAAAAAAACGTCAACCACAAAAAATAGAAAAAAATTTTTCTTTTCAAGATTTATTTAGAAAATTGCTTATATTTTTTTAATATATGGGCAAATCCTGCGTGACGAACGCTACATTCGAACCCGTTTTCTGATTGAAATATAAGCATTTTTTGGTCTTTCAAAAAAGATAGCTTCAACTAATAAATAGTATTTAGTGACATTAATATGAACTTACGAATGGCATATATCATAATTTCTTAGCAAGTATTTCTTGCGAAATAATTGTTCACAAAGTTTTGTGACGCACGCTACAAAAAGTGGAAGTAACTTCAAAGGTTGAAGTTCGTTTTTCTAATTCTTAGAGAATTTGGCATGATAAGATCCAATTCCTAAAAGAAAGATGAATATAAGAGACTTCTAAACGCACTAATTCGTAGCCAAAAAATGTTGTGATTTTTTGACAAAAGCAGTGAATCCTTTGTGACGCACGCTACATAACGCACGCTACAGTTTTTCCAGTAGTATTTTGTTATTATATTTTATTTATTTTAACAAAACAAATTATATTTTTATGAATTGCATTTCTTAAACTAATTTCTTAACTAATGAATATCAACTTTATTTTTAACGAAATTTATATTTTGATAAGTCTGCTGTTAGTTCTATTTTAAGCACAAAAATCACCTAAAATAATGCTAAATTCACGTTTAACATTAAGAAATCAGCAGTGGGGTAGGATTTTGTAAAAATTATTGCATTAATGATCATTGAAATACATATTTTTTAATATAAAAATGAAATTATACATCTAGTCTTATATTCCATTAAAAAAAAAATTAATTTGAAAAATTTTTGGCTGGTGGACTGTTTCTGGGATTTGCCCATATGCGTATAAATTAATTGATTCGAAAAAAAAGATAAATGGTAAACGAAGTACTAAAACTTTTAGCACATACTTGTGTATATTAGAAAATATGCATTTGGAACAACAATACTCTAATCTTAAGCTGGGATCACACGATTGGCGCAATGCACAAATTTTCACACTTTTTAATACCCCAATCGTGTGACTGCACTACCAAATGCCTCACATACCAATCGAGGACAATATTGTGCTTAGTCCCAATTTACACTTGGGACATTTCTTGCCGGACAGACGATGTTTGATGGCGAGGGGTTGAAAAGGTAGAGTGTGTAGTACATGACTATCTGTACTGGACATTTTTTCATTTCTCTTTCTTACTTTTCGTAGTTTACATACAAGTATTAATTTCTGTCTGACTTCTAATGTTTCATATGTAAACGCTTCGGGTAAGATTAACAGAAAATTCAAAAAATGTCCGGCAAGAAATGTCCCTAGTGTAAATTGGGACTTACTTTTACCAATCAAATACAACCCTGGTGCGGCAATCGTGTGACTGTTTTCTATGCAACCGCGCGTCAATAAAAATAACCAAAAATGCACCAATATTTATTGTGTTCTTGTGCGGCAATCAAACAACACAATATGCGCCAATATTTGCTTTTTTAAATAAATTTACTTTTTTGTATTCGTTTTTCATGTCAAATAAAAATAAAATTATATGAAAAACTATATGTATGGGTACGTTCGTAAATGCATCACTGCGCTGCATCAGTGATTTCAAATAGATATATTATAAATCAGTGAAGTAGATATGGGCCAACAAATTGTTAAATACTCCACAAAAATAATAGTCACACAATAAAAAAAATATTATAATTATTTTTTTATCGGCAGTAAAAAAGTTTGCTTTTTTGATGCAGCGCAGTGATGCATTTACGAACGTGCCCTATGTATGTACATTAGAGTGGGTCAATTTTTTTGCCCACCAAGCGTATAGCAAGATCGTAATCTACGCAAAATGCTAAGAACTTTTTCTAAAGAAACCATGGTTCTAAAATCAAAATCGAGCTTCCGGTTTTTGACTTGAAAATTTGGTGCTCAGGAAATCTGAAAAAAGTATACTTTTTTGGAAATATTTATTGCAATTGGTGAATAGTTGGCTTGTATCGCTGAAAGAGGGCTTGTTTAAAAGAAAATTCTCCTAGCTTTCTATATCTGTGCTCATTTTTAGAAAAATCTGTACATCAATAATTGGTTAAGAGGTTTATGTCAAAATAATCATAGTAAAGCTGATAAGAAACCTAAAACTGCTACAATTTTGATACATAAATGCTAAAAAAATAATTTAATTTAAAACGCAATTTTTTGGAAAATTCACAACTTAAAAAAAGGAACCGATTAAAATAAAAATAAAAAATTTATAAAAAATATTCTGGCCAAGCCGTGGTATTCTGTTGTGGCTTTTAATAGTATCTGCCAAAATATCATCTCGATTACATTCTATGGCACGTGGGAAACAATGGTAAGCAATTTTACGAATCGCTCAGTTCCCTGAATATGTGCCGGTAACCAGATCAGTAAACGGTAACTAGATCAGTAAACGGTAGATGCTTGTAGTAAATGGCGGCTCAGACAAATTGCTATCGTCCATTTCCAATTTAAAAAGTTGTATTAGCTATAAAAACAGAAATTTACAATTGGAAATTTTTTAAGTTATATTGGAAATTTTTTAAATACAATTGGAAATGGTGTAGTAAGAAACATAGGCCCTAATTATATAATTCGCAAAGTTACGCCAAACAATTACATTGAAAGCAAAAACAAATAAATATTAAACAAAAAATAAAAATAGGTAATGAGAAACTGAAAGTTTGTAATTCTATCGTTCACACAATTTAAAGTTAAAATTCTCACGTTTATTCCATTTTAGAAATGTATGGTAAACAAAAATAATTTTTTTTAATAAAAATTTTCACTTTTTTGTCGCGTTTTCAAGAATAGCAAGCAATATTTAAAAAATGTACAAAAACTCGTATTAAGCTCATAAGTTAATAAGTGCTGTTATGGTTTAAAGGTTATGTTGGGCCTTGTGACCCAGGATGTAATGGTTTAATTTCTGGTTTTGCCAGTATTTTTTCTTTGAAATACAATTTTATTGAAGTCGTAACCCAATTAAAAAATGGAGCTTCGAACGAAGCAGGTTTGTAAGGAAGACTTGAATTTTATATGGCGAGTTCCCACTTTGAAGCAATACATTTATGACACATAAAGCATATAAAAATTGTTAGATGTAACGATCAGCTTTACATACTGATACAGTTATTTTTTAGTACTCTCCCTTACAAACCTGCTTCGTAGTAAGGGAATGCCGTAGCACTTGAAATATTATTTTTTTAAAGTTGTTGAGAGCTCTTTCATTTACATACTTTACTGCATTTTCTGTATGTCTTATTGCGTAGCGCATAACATTGCGCTTATTTTTTTAAATGTACCTACCATTAGTGCTTCGCAAAGTGAGAAAAATTTTTATTGGGTAATTTTATTTTATTTTTTTAAAATAGAAAATAGAAAATTGGGTAAAAAAAATAATATACATTTTTTTTATTTTACCAGCTTGACTATGAACATTTTGACAAAACTCTCCTAACCAATTATTTATGTACAGAATTTTCTAAAAATGAGCACAGATATACAAAGCTGAGAAAAATTTCCTTTTAAACAAGCCCTCTTTCAGCGATACAGGCCAACTATTCACCAATTGCAATAAATAGTTCCAAAAAAGTATTATTTTTTTCAGACTTTCTGAGCACCAAACTTTCAAGTCAAAAACCGGAAGCTCGATTTTGATTTTCGAACCATGGTTTCTTTAGGAAAAGTTCTTAGAATTTTCCGTAGATTACGATTTTGCTATACGCTTTGTCACTTTTTTTGGGCCCGAACAAATTGACCCACTCTAATGTACATACTTATGTATTTAAATATGAATTTATATTAAAATAGAATTGGTGAAATTGGCCATAAAAATTTGAATAGATATATCCTCTATTTCTTGATACATATATTTTACTTTGTTTAGTTTTTAGAATTTCATACATATATTTTTCTTAAAAAACTTCAAACTAAACTATTCAACAAAAATTTGTTTAAATATAGGTACCTATGATACAATTTTCTTTTTTTTTTTTAATGAACAAACCAACTATAACATCCAAACAAATAAAAAATCTACGACAACAGCTGTTTTCGCAGTTGGCACAAGTACGAACAATCGTGTGACTGTGCTGCGGCAATTATTTTACCCATTTCGCTTTGTACCAACTAGCGGCAATTAAATTTGTAAAAAACTGGGCAATCGTGTGATTTCAGAATATTTTGTGCGTCAATAAAGCACAATCAAAATTGTGTCATATTGGTGCATTTGCGGCAATCGTGTGATCCCAGCTTAAGGCATATTTATGATCTGAAAAACATTTTTTATTAAGTTTCTTATATAAAGGATTATAAATAGCAACATAAAAAAATTGTAAATCATGGTGGAAAAATTGTCCCGTTTACAATGTCCCGTTTACAATTTCTTTAACAATTTTTTTAAAAAAATGTAATTCATATTTTATTTTGAAATCGAAACCATTTTCAGGGCACATTAGTACGCAACATTTTAAAATTAATCCCAATAAAATATTGTGTCAGGTTTCGCAGAAATCACTGTTTAAACGGTTACCCCTTAAAACCCACTTCCGTTTTTTGTCCCGTTTACAATAACTGGTTTTTTGCAATTATCTCGGAAACCACGACAGTAAGCGAAAAATTTCATTTGCGGAAATTAAAGAGCTAATTGAGATTTAAAAGAATCATTAATTTAAAAAATGAAAATCAGGTTGTTTTTTACAGTTTTGTCAATATAAACGTGTGCGAATGTCCCGTTTACAATCTTGGAAGTGCCCATATGTTACTTTACAATTTTTTTTTATAATCTCAATTTACTTAAAATGTGGATTTAGCTGGTTTGCATATTAAGCCGACGATATAATCCGCTTAAGTTTGCTTTTGAAATTCAGCCAGATCAATCAAAAAATGACTGAGATAAGAGCGAACAACAACGACGGCCTCTAATTTTACCTACAAATAATTTGTTGTTTTTGTTTTTCCTTTTTTTGTATATCTGGAGAATGCCATGAGCCAAAGTTTTTAAAATAGGAACAAACATCTTGGTTATCTATACACAATCTTTCTTAGAAACAAGTTAGAGTGCTATATTCGGCTGTGCCGAATCTTTGATACCCTCCACCGACAGTTCCAATGTTTTAGGAGTATTATCTGTATGATCTCCATTTAATTATTATAATCTTTATAAAAACTGACATCTGCATTACAATTGGTTGCGGTTTAAACCTATATTAAATTAGGCGGCATGAAATAACCCCCCAAAATATAACCCCCCAAAAAAATAATGAAATAACCCTGCAAAGCGTGGGGCCTCATTTCATATGCAATAAAGCCCCAATTTTGAAAATGAAATTTTCCCCCAAAGAAATGAAATAACGCCCCAAACATTAATGAAATAATTCCCTAATTTTTGGGGGCTTATTTTATATGAAATAAAACCCCAATTTCTGAAATGAAATAAGAGCCCAATATATGTAATACAATTAATTATACAGTTTTGCTTAAAATAAACACGCGATAGATATCATGATATGATATACCAAACACAAACTTCGCCAACTAAGGCTTTTCTGCATAGCCGGCCTTCGGCCGGGCGCAATAACTTTTTCGTCTACGGTATATCAAACACCTACTACTATAGAGGAGAAAATCCTGGCGCTATGCAGAGATGCTTTAGTTAGCGAAGCCGGTGTTTGGTATACCGTAGAGGAAAAAGTCATTGCGCCCGGCCGAAGGCCGTTTATGCAGGGTAACTTTATTTATTGAAGCCGGTGTTCTGTATAGCAAAGAATCCTTGCGCCCAAAAACGTTTTCATTATAAATTTGAAAATAAAATAATCCCCCAAAAATCGTTTTTGTTATTCTCTGTACAAACTTTTGGGTGGTTATTTCATTATTTTTTTGGGGAGTTATATTTTGTGGGGTTATATCATGCCGCCATTAAATTATTGGCCGACAATCAGAAAGTTTTATGCTATTTTTTTTTAGCAATTTTAAATAGCTTATATAAAATATCATGATTCGTAACAGTTTAAGCCGAACTTAAACGATTTTCAGGAGGGCAATTGATATTGGAGCCATAGTAAGCTATGAACCAATCATCCCAAAATTCTGCAGAGTGATTTCTGGTATTAAAAAACATAAATTCAAATACAGCGGTGCAATTAGTTTTAGCGTTTGCAGTGAATTTCAGAAGGCTGCTAAAATGGGCTCTAAGGTAAATTATGGACCGTATATCACAAAATTGCATAACATTTTTTCTGGCCATATGAAGCTAAGCTGGAAGCAAGTTTACCGCAATATCTATATCTGCTACGGTTTTAGGCGTATTTCATTATTTTACCGAAGTGGGCTTTATATGGGGCCTAGCTTTTCAGTGTCATTCCCTATTAAATTGAAAGGATAGTATTATTAATAAGGGTTTTAGGCGTACTATACTGTTTTCCGGGAGTAGGGCTTATATGGGGCCGAGGGTAAATTATGAGCGGATCTTCACGAAATTTTACAGCGTGATTTCCAGCAGAATAAAACGAATTTTTGCAAAATCTCATATTATTTCGTGCATTGTTCCACGATTTATGTTAGTTTTTGTAACAAAATTATCAATTTTTTAGGGTGGTGGTTCCATATTTTGTTTCATAGCTCTGAACCGGTTTTGCTGGATTTCAATCCCAAACTTCTTAGGAAAACTACAAGCAATTTGACTTCAAGTTTGTTTATTTCTTTTGAGTTTTTCGAAAGTGAGCGTGTTTTCAACAGACGGACATGGCTAAATCGACTTAGAATTACTCAAGGAATCATACCTTATGGGGTCTGAGACGAATAATAAAAAGTTTCACACGAAATGACAAACTAAGTATACCCTCTTCACAACTTATTGTGGTGGAGGGTATACAAACTTGCAGGTTTGCTAAGTTGATGTGTGCAAAGACTTTATAGATTTTTGTATATGGGCAGTTCCAGCGAAAAGTCTACTTTTCGTAACGTGACGCCAGAAATAATTTCAATTGTTTCTCAAAAAATTTTATATGTACAGTTTACTTTTTTATATGTTGGTGTAAAGCACAACTTGCTCTGCATTTAGTAATAAAAGGGACAACGGTTTAACAACATGGTCCTAAAATGCAACCTTATTTTCATTAAAAAAAGGAGACTTTTCGCTAAAAGTGCCCTTATGTACTTTAAAACGAGCACAGATTTTTAAATAAGATAGCTTGAAAAATAAATCTATATAAGTCCAGAGTTTACTAAAAAAGTTTTTATATATAACGTCTTGCTCGATTCGCAGCCTTATTCAGTTTTGTAATGCAAGTCAAAATCCACTTCCGTTTTTTTAACGTCGCGCCAGCGCATATTTTTGCTTATATCTGCAAACACTTAGCGTCGATTACTGTAATTTTTTTCTGAATACAGTGCTACTTCATTTCTTTGTATAAATAAAAACCCTTTTTACAAATTTGACTTCTTCATTTGAATTTTTTACATTTTGTGGTACGAATATCACGACACGTCAAAATGGAAATGCCCATATTTGGAGAACGGAAAGAGACAAATTTTTCAAATAAGGTACAACAAGCATCTTGGTTATCAATACACAACATCCCACCAAATGTTGGAGGGATTTTAGAAGTGGGCGTGGCCTTAGATTAATTTATATCTAAAGAACAATTTTATGTAACTTTTTCTTCTTAAGAAAAAGACAGGAAAACAGGGTAACCTCCGTAAATTTGTCACAAAACAGAGAATAAAAATACATATAACAGAATTATTTTGCCTGATCGACGATTTTTGCAATTCAGTTGACAAAAATTTTGCAGAACAACTTCTACCAAGTGGCAAAAAAACAACCAGCTGCCGTATTCTGTAATTTGCTTAGCTAAAGCAAAATCTCGATCGCTAAAATTCCTTAGAGAAAACAAAATTGAAAGTTTTTAGCGATAACATTAAAAGCTAAAATTGCGGCAAATTAAATTTGTATTGCATTGTCAAATTTAGCAATGCACGTTACTGAATTACCAAAAATTACTTAATCAACTTAATAGGTTTTTAGCGATAGAGATTTAGCTTAAGCGAATTACGGAATACGGCTGCTGGACACCAGAGATTACACATTCATCTATGATGAAGGGTATAAAAAACTCGGCATACCGAATTTAGCCCTCTTCTTTGATTTTATTAAGATATTTTGAAACGCATTACTTTTTTTAAAAAAACTAAGCTAATTTTTACTTAAAAAGTACTTTGTTTGATTAACTCTCTCAGGCAATTAAACGGAACTATTAAAAAAAATTTCTTCTGGTCCCCACTGTGCAGCAACAAAAAATTAAAATATAAACATTTGTTTGCATTGTTTGCTTTTGAATATCACTTATCTGTTAAATTAAATAAATACACAAACAACAACACACAACCAATCGGTCACAAAATAAACACAGCACCACAACAAATTAACAATTGAGTGTGTACGATAAACAAGCAAAATATAGAACGCAGTAGAAAAATCGGTGTGCAAAAATGTATAACGAATATCGTGTAAAAAAAAAATATCTCTAAAAGCAATTTAGTATTAACTTAACCGCTAAATAATGCACACAGCTGAGTAGGAAATTGCCAGAAAATATAAAAATTGTTTTTAAAGAAGAAAGTGCAAGAAACTGCACACGACCCTCCCTGTACTGATAAAATATCGTAAAACGCGAGTATATAAAACTAGAGGCAATGAAAAAGTGGATAACAATCAATTCAACTCTGAACAAGTTCGAAATAACTCGAAAGTAAATTGAAATTTTCTAACGTGATTTTAAAATTAAAAAAAATTAAAATGGGCTGCAAGAATTGTTGTGCAAGTAAGTGTTACAAAAATTATATATTTTTTTTTTTACAAAACTTATTTACAATTTTATCCATCTTAGATTGCAAATGCGCTGCTGACAAATGTGGTGATAAATGTGGCTGTGATCAACATTGCAAATGTCCTTGCAAATGTGGCTCTAAGGATGATTGTTGTAAAAAGTGAAAATTAAACTTAATTTAATTTACTTTTATATAAAAACCTTTTGCCTTAATTATGTATTTAATATCAAGAATTATTCAAATAAAATATTTTTTAAATATAAAATTAATACTTAATAACATTGGCTTAAAGTCTGTCTTATAAATGTCTTTCAAGCTAACAGTAATTTTGTTTTTTTTTAGCTCTTATTCCTTTTTCTCTTGCAAGTTTCATTTATACATCCACTTTTCAATTATTTAAGACCATAATATCCTGTAATATCCTGTTTCCAACTTTATACAGTTCTGTTCAAAATTTATTTTTAAGCTTGTATCCCTTCTTTTGATGTACATAAACGAAAAGAGTAAAAGAAAAGAAAAAAAAATTCAAATCGCCATCATGAGCTACACAAATGCATGGATTTTTTTTAAATACAACAATACATGCATGTATTTATCTAGGAGAGTCCTATTCTAGGACCTACTGCAGTTGATTTTGTAAACATTAACATCAAAACCTTTTATAAGCCTAAAACTTTTCCATTTTAAGAACTGAAAGAAATGAAATAAAAAAAAATTTTTTAACGACAGAGACGTATCAATCAGAAAGTTTAAGTTAAAAATTATATTAAATTATTTTTATGAAGAAAGGAATTTTACAACATGAAAATTAATTAAAATTGTTATTGATAATCATTCGTTCTTGACTGACCTAAGATTCGAACCCAGGCGGCTGGTTACCCTGACATGTTTCGATCGCTACCACTCGATCTCCTCAGAGGGATTTGCCGTCTTACACTCGCAGACATCGACGACTGCTGACGTCAATAGTCAAACATCAATCCTTAAACCAAATTGTATTTTATCCTTTGGTAGATCGAAATTTGCTTTTTTGAATGATTATCCATTTTTAATTGATTTTACTTTTTGTCAAGATTAATTTTCATGTTGTAAAATTCCTTTCTTCATAAAAATAATTTAATGAAAATCAAATTTTATGAACTTAAGCCTGATTAAAAACATTGAAAATTTGGATTAAAAACCATGAATGGTTCAACAAAGTTACCGCAATACTCATTATTAAAAATTATATTTTAACTAAATTTTCAGAGTAAAAGTAACTCAGACATTCAGCTCGTTGTAGTGAAACAGACACGAATCTCTTGCGGACATTAAACCCGCAATCCTCGCTTTACCAACTAGCCAAATGGGATAAATTAAGTTTTTAAAGCACAAATTACACTAAAACGTACTTAAAACAATCATAAATGGGATTACTTTTGAAAATCAATCCCGAAATTTCTTAAAATAGGCATAAAATTCTTAGACCTGTACCCATGTTCGGTAACTGTAGTGAGAACTTCTCGCATCGAAATGATGTGAAACAAAATATTCAATTGTTTTTCGAAAAGAGAGAAAAAAGTGTGTCTGTAGCTCATGTTGAAAACTATCAAAAGAGAATACGTCGAATATTTTACTCGAAGCCGATGTAGCATTGCAGACGTTGAGAACGTCAGTAACACATATCGTTGGCGGCGACTAAAATTTAAAAATTTTCAACGACGGGGGCGAAAATACGACCGTCGGCTATACCAAACAATATAAGTGCTACTTTAAAGTTTGTTGTTTACAAACGAGCATTGAAAACATTCGTATATTTCGTAAAGATGTTAAAAACAAAAGAATTAAACAATGAAAAATTCTTGGCACATTTTTCATTGCTTAAAAATATTATTATATAGTATTATTTTTTGTATTTTGCATTTTTATTTGATTTTTAGTGTTAAAATTTTTTTCTCGCCCCATTTTTATTCGTGAGTTTATTTGACAGTTGAAAGCTGTTTGGTTCGGCATTTTTGTTTCATTTCACACATTTCAATCGAAAAGTTTCTCGACTCGAGAGTTACAGAACATGGGCACTGGTAGGTTAAAGTAAAGTTGATTTAATGGAATCAATCTTTCTGTTCTTGATTCAAGAAAATCAGTACTCTTCGTGGTATTGTTACCGCTTTGGAATGATTTAAGTATGGATGGATTGATTTTTACTTTTCAGTGCACAAACAGATAAGGATTTTATTTTAGATTTCCAATATTTAATTGCTTGAATTCTTTTTAAACGATATTTTATACGATTATTTAAATTAAATAAAAATAACTAATCTGATCAATAAATAATATGTATGATATGCGGAAACAGATTTACATGAGCACTTGTCATATGAACTTATCTTAACCACTGCGTGACAAGTAATGCGTTTTCCAACCTCTCAGGTAATAATTTGAGTGTATTATCTGGCAAAATTATACACACGCTCCTTGTTAAAGAGCCGGAGCTATCTAACCTTCGCTGCTAAAGGAATAGCTAGCAGAATCTGTCAAACAGCAAGGACACCTAGGGATGATTTATTCTCGCAGCTTGTGCCCTTCACAAGTGGGTAGCCCTCCTTACGATTTATGACTCCCCTTCCCGTGGTTTTGGGTATAAACTACAGCCACCACGTGATAGCTGAAAGTATCTCTTCATCAAAAAGCTGGCTTTCGTTGAACCTTTCTGTAAGTTTATGTCTTAAAAAAGGTACTCCCCAATCGGACGGAGAACAACTTGATGAAAAGCAAACTTCTATCTGAAAGACAGAAAAGATTTCCCGCAAGAACCATATAAACGGAGGCCTAAAACAATAGTCAGTCCGGTATCGTGCCACGGAGTGCTACAAGCTTCCGTGGTACCAGATTGAGAAAATACTCTAATAAAACCCTGAACTCCAGATATAAACGGACTTAAAGAGTTCTGTCATTTAGATCGGGGCATCCCAGGTATGCTTGCACATGATAAGGCTGGGAGGATGTAACACTAATGCCCGTTATTTCTACAAAAATAAATCTAGCTGTGTATAGAAATCTATGGTGCTGAAGTTGTCTTATTTCGAAAGAAAACTGCAGGTAAAAACACGTAAGCCAAATAAACATTGAAATAGGTAAAGATAACTGTTAGGTACGAACATGACCAGCTTTCTTTTTCTAGAAATTACGGGTGTTAAACGTAAAAAATCCTTGAGACGAAGCTCACACTCCCCGGGGGAAGCGTGGTAAAATGTTAAAGGTGTAGAACGAGAGTACCCGCCATTACTTACGCGTGCACTTACGCTGCCGTGTGTGGACACCTACACAATGTGGCAATTCAAGCACTGCCCTAAAGTACTGTTGGCGTTCCACAGGCTGAATTGTAACCTTAGTTACGACCAAAAATTCTTTTAAAAGATATCCTCCTTTCTAAAGCCAAAAAACCTATAGAATCCTGGGGCTACTGGTTGCCCTAGTTTCCGCTAGGTCTTTGAACAGCCACGATATATAGGATATTGGCAAATTTTAAGCTCTAGACAAGTTTAAGGTATAAGCTGCATCTTTGTATGTGCAAAAAAGTGCAGTGACTAGAGTTAAATGGCTCTCCAGACGCAGGCCCAACTCCTCAGGGGAAGAAAACTATGTGATAGTGGAAATTTATTTATTTATTAAAAATTTAGTTAATACATTAATGTAAAGACTAACGCCCGTATTTATAAAAATTTCTAACATTTAATAAAGGTTTACAAAATAAATTTCGTATGAAAATTTGCCTTAATAAACGTTTGTTAAATTTAGTTATAGTTTATAAATACGGGGGTAAATATGTATAAGCTATAGCAACTAGGCCTTAAGTGGAAATATATATTCAAAATCATATAGTGATTATAGTTGGCCCTCTTGACCAGACCATTGTTTAATATTCAGGTTTTGAAGTCATCGTTAAAAAAACTGTTTTGTGCAAACAAATAATCGTTGTTTGAATATTTTCGAGAAAACAATAAAAATGTATCATGAAAAGTTGTATTATCCTCAAAATACGTACGTCTTGTGTAATCGTGTAAACTACTCTCCAGAAGTGCTTAAGTTCCATATACCACATAGTTACGTGAAATCGGACTTGGAAAGATATTAAAATCAGCCACGAATGATTTAAATTGACATGAACTTAAAATTACACTACTCCATTTGAACAAGCGTTAGTTATAATTAGGGATGAGATTTTCATGCACTAAAAAATCGAAAATATGCGCATAAGACATGCACTAAAAACCCCAAAATATGCATTAAAAAAATAAAAATTCTGCACTAAAAACTTGAATATTTCCAATAATTATACCCACACCACAATAGTGGAGAGGGTATTGTGCATTTGTGCTGATGACCTGAAAGTATACCGATCGACTCAGAATCACTTTCTGAGTCGAACTAACGATGTCCGTCCGACTGGCTGGCTGGCTGGCTGTCCATGTAACCTTGTGCGCAAAGTACAGGTCGCAATTTTGGAGATAATTTGATAAAATTTGGGACATAGGTTCTTATTGGCACAAGGACCAAGTCTATTGAAAATGGGTGCAATCGTAGGACCACGAGGGAATTTAGGGGGAAATTTCTTCCTCTCAGAAACTATCAAATATTTATATGGACACATAAGCTATGTAGTTTTTCAAAAATAGGACCATAAGGGGAGGTAGGGGGCAATTTCTGCCTCTCACAAACTTTCAAACCGATTTTAATAAAGTTTATAAACATAGATAAATCCGTATTTATATGGACACATAAGCAAGATGTGTTTTTAAATACTGTTGTGTAGGGTATCATATGGTCAGGCTTGACGGAGTATACTTCCTTACTTGTTAAATATTTTTTTGTTTTTACAGAGTTCTAATAGTTTTTTAATTATACCCACACCACAATAGTGAAGAGGGCTGGCTGTCCATGTAACCTTGTGCGTAAAGCACAGGTCGCAATTTTGGAGATAATTTGATAAAATTTGGGTCATAGGTTCTTATTGGTACAAGGACCAAGCCTATTGAAAATGGGCCGAATCATAGGACCACGAGGGGGAAATTTCTTCCTCTCAGAAACTATCAAACCGGTTTTACTGAAATTTAAAACATAGATATTTCTATACCTATATGGACACATAAACTATACAGTTTTTCAAAAATAGGATCACAAGGGGACCCCTACCTCCCCTTGTGGTCCTATTTCTTGTGGCAATTTCTGCCTCTCGCAAACTTTCAAACCGATTTAAATGCAGTTTATAAACATAGATAAATCCATATTTATATGGACACATAAGCATGATCTGTTTTTAAATACTGTGGTGTACGGTATCATATGGTCGGGCTTGACCGACTATACTTTCTTACTTGCTTTTTTTTAAATTTTATTCAAAACAAAATAAATAAAAAATTCAGTCTATAGTTATTCAAAGGTACATTATTTTTTAAAACTTAATTTAAATAACTATTTAAAATGTTTGTTTGCATAAACAACTAGTGTTTGGGAATTCCCGGACTTTTACATTTCCCGGGAAACGGGAAAAAAAATTTTTATTTCCCGGGAATACCGGGAATCCCGGGAAATTTTTATTATCAAAAAAAATCATAAAAAAGTCATTAAAATGTAACAAAATTTATATTTAAAACAGTTTTATTAAAAATGAACAAAATGTGTATCACAAATTTGCTTGTGTAAAACTAATTAAATATACAAAACACAAAAAACACAATTAAAAAAACTTTAGATCTTCATTACCAAATTTAAAAAAATAACATACACATATATATATATATATATATATATATATATATATATATATAATTATCTTAGTTTTTAGTTTTTTAAAAATGTGGTTTTTAAAACTACTAATGCGTTGAGAGAGTCACTGGACATTCTATTTCTCTACTTCGTTCCAAAGTGAACAACAAGAGAAAAAACCCTTTCACTTTCCACCGAAGTTGGTTTTATAGTTAAAAGAGCATTAAACAGGTTTTCAATACATATTCCTTGTTCAATTATTGCTTACTTCATACATATTAAACTCTTTTTTAAAGCAGTTTAGATTATTAATTTTCCGATATTTTGGAGTTGCTTTCGCATTAGTGATAGCATTTTCCAATTTTTTTTTTTTAAAGTAGCATCAACTCGAATTTCTGTGATATCACCATCACTACTAGATTCTTCAGCATCTGAAGAACAGCTCATAAAAAGTCGTCTATATATATTTACTGCATATATTTTTATACAACTTTTCGATATAGCCGAATCCAAAATGTAATTATTTGTTTTCAGATAATTTAATTTCGCCTTGGAATTACATTTAAAAATATTTGATGTTTGTAAACTGCTGTTTTTTTTTTGTCTTTTTACAGTAATGTCAACAATTTAAATTTAAAACGCGTGTCAAAGCAAAAATCTATTTCAGCGAGTAAAAAAAATAAAACAAATCACTTTGAGCAACTGAAGTTTTGTTTAAAATATTTTTTATAAATAAAAAAAAAAAACAAAATTAAATTAAATTAAAATTAACGTTTTTTATGTAAAATTGCTTTTTTATGAAATTCCCGGATTTCCCGGGAAAAATAAAAAAATTTCCCGGGAATTGCCGTCAGAAATTTTCCGGGAATTCCCGGGAAATTAGACCCGGGAAATCCCGGACCCCAAACACTATAAACAACCCAATAAAATATTTTATCATTTTGCGAAGCACTAATGGTACATATAAAAAAATAAGAGCACAAGCATGCGCTACGCAATAAGGCATACAGAAATGCAGTTAAGTAAGTGAAAGAACTCACAACAACTTTTATAAAACAATAACATTTCAAGTGCTACGGCATTCCCTTACTACGAAGCAGGTCGGGAAGAGAGAATACTAAATAATAACTGTATCAAAACATTCAGTTTGTACGGCTGATCGTAACATCCAACAATTTTTATATGCGCTGAATAATGCGCTTTTTGTGCCAAAAATTTATTGCTTCAAAGTGGGAACTCGCCATATATGTATGTTTCTCCCTTACAAAGCTGCTTCGTTGGAAGCTCCATTTTTTATCGGGAAATAAATACTGTTTTATATCAAAAATTAACATTTGTCTGTTCGGACGCAAACAAATTTTGTGCATGGAATATGATCTCTCAACGTCAACCGAAGTTATAGTAGCATACTTGAAGGATGTAAATTCATTTGTAGAATATTCATATTCTAATTTAGATCTCACATTTGATTCAAGATCAAAAATAGTTGATATTTGTTTTATTTTTTGAAATCCTATATTTTTTTTGCAAAACGCAATGGCAATTCTTCCTTCCACATTGGTTTTATAACTTTCTGCAATATCAATTAATTTGAGCTGACTATTAGGTGAACTTTATCCCTCCAATTTAATTATTGTTTTACCAATATATCCATAGTTGGAAAATACAAATGCTAAATGACTTTCGATGTTAATTTAATTAAATATTTCTTTTATTTTTTTAATTGCATAAGCTTTAAATATTTTTTTAATAGTATTCTACAGCATCAAGCCAGGTTCCCCATCTTTGCAGCTATTAAACCAATAAAAATATTATCGAAATGGCTTCTAATTTCTTCTGCAACTCGGTGTAACCCATGTGACAAGCAAGTAACTAACATGTAACAGTTTTGGAAAAAACATCTTAAGTTCATTGGCAGCCTTAACCATGTAAGGTGCTGGATTGGTTAAAAAAAGAAGGATCTTTTGTCTTGAAAAGAACTTGTATTTCAAGCAGAGCTCCAAAAAATTTACTTATTGATTTTAAATTTTTTTTGGAAGATTTTTTTTGGTGTTGACGTTTTTTTTTGTAAAGAACTTTTTTATATAATATGAAAATTTAAAAATATATCACTCAAATATGTTAAAATATACAAAAATATGCATTTAAAAACAAAATATGCATTTCGACCAAAATATGCAAAAATAAATCGATGCCGTCGTTCTTAGACCATCGACAAAAAACATGCATTTGCATGGAAATCGCATCCCTAGTTTTAATGTTGCTTTCACAGAAAACATTATCGATCATTTTCTTCAATTTTATCCATTAATCAAAAATAAAATCAGCTTTAATTAAAAATTTAATCAAGTGAAATAAACGTTTACTTATATCACCAACATAACTGCACTGATGCTATTAATTTGTTTCCTGGAGCAAATTTAATTAATTTTTTAATTTATATCACTGATTGTTTCATTGAAATCAATTTCTTTTCTTTTGAAAGTCTTGGGATTAATTACTTGGTTATCTTTCTGTAACCCTACGGCCACACGTTCAAGTTGTTCTTGATAGTCTTTTACATATACTGTTTGTCAAAATTTACATATATTGAAAGCTGTGACGTAGGCTGCACTCAATTTTTAAGCAATTTACTTCCAAGATGTCAACAACAACACCATTTATAAAGATGAACTTGTACTCAACTGTTAAATTTAAAGTAAAATTGCCAAACAAATGGAAAGGTGAAATTGAAAGCCATCTCGTGGTAAATTTAAAAAGTGTGATGGTATTAGTATAGGCCTGCCATACGTCCTGGTTTTCCAGGATTGTCCTGGTTTTAGACTACTTGTCCTGGTGTCCTGGTCCACTATTAAATTGTCCTGGTTTTTTGTACAGGTCAAGACAAACAAATTTGTTTTTTGCTTTAGTTGTTTACAAAGGTTAAGATTTCTGTTATAACACATAAGGTAATTGTATAAAGAACTTTAATTAAATTCAACTGTTATCAGGTGTAAAGCTGGTAAAAGCTTTCAATAATATCAGATGATAGTGAATCCTCGTTCAAATTTTGTTTCAACTAGTGGCTGTAAAAAGTTATACCGTGTAAACAACTTTTATAAGTAATCGAAAACCTATAACAAATTGCTTTCTCTAAGGCAGCCCATACACGTTTCAATTCAATTGTCAACTGAGTCGGTCGTTGTCCATATCAAAGCATGTATGGCTTAGTCAATTGATTAGTTTGACAGTTCGTCGGTTGATTATTTAATTGTCGTATGTGGATACAAAGAGTACTTAGTCTGCTCAATGGACTAAAGAAAGAAACTCGTTAAAAACTGAAACACTGGAGAGTATTATTCAATGTAATTTTGACTTTAATATGACATGCTGCCTGTTTTATAACTACATATATCAAAGACCGAAATGAAGTTCTAGAAAAAGTGCAATCTTCTAAAAATTATTTTAGTTTAGAATATTTTAAGCTCAACTTTTTATTATTTTTCACCGTTTTTATGTACATGAAGTACATCCCAGTAAAAACTTCGCCTACAAAATAATGTGTTAAGTAATCAGAAAAACATAAGAGCACTACTTACAATTCTACTGAAAGAACCAATGAATTTTACAAGGCATGTCCATATCGGCCCCTAAATACTAAACTGTAACAACTCAAAATTCTTACATTTTCAGAAGAGCCAAAAAACAGTTTATGTAAAAATGGTGATAATATTAAAAAAAAATTAGTTCCCTTATTAAAAAAGTCCAATTTGAAGAAAGTTTTGCTATGCCTTTTGTGAATTTATTTATGTAGGGTGCGACATACTACACACATATGGGCATTTCCCCAGAATGGTCTACCAGGATGAAAAAATAAAATGTTGATTATCATCGTCTTTTATTGCTTTTTATTATAAAAAAAAAGTCTTTGTTCTTATAAAAGAATGGTTTCATATCATATCTCAGCTGTTTTACTTGAGGAAATTGGGCTGGAAACTGGAAAATTTTATATTTTTCTGTATTTTCTACTTCTAAAGACATTTGTATATACTTATTTTACATGCAAAAAATATGTTATGTTTACACTCTTTCTTCATAATCTCTACATTACAATCAATTGTAAGAGGATTATTATGTTTTTTTGTTAAGGGTATTTGAAGACATTTATGGGAAAATGCGTGGTGATAATAATAAAAAAAACATATGGAAAAATCGTACGTTCGCGATCCGTACGTTCGCGACCGGTAAATAACCCAATTAAACAAAAACCAAGAGAGATATTTTTTTTTGTAAATACTGGATGGAGACCTACATTAATACACTTTTAAAATAAATTAATCACTTTTGTATTTTTACATTTCACTACTGTCAGCCCAAGTTGACTTCTATTTTGCGTACGTTCGAGACCACACGTTTACAACTCTTATTATAAAAACTTAAACTGGATGAAATCCATCTTTTGCACTAAACATAGAGCTACCCAAATGCTATCGAATCGAAAAAAAAATGCTAGGAAAAGTTTTGTTTTCTATATTATTTGTACATCAAAAGCGTACGAACGTACGTTTGTGACCCCAGGAAATGTCCATATGTATTAAAAATAAATTTTCTGTTGGTATAATTTTTTATCAATTTTTCCATGTGTCCTGGTTGATAGGCTCAAACATCTGGTAGCCCTATATTAGTAAAAAAGTAATACCGTGTTCAGATATACCTTTTTTATTGAGTCAATATTCAGTTAATTGACATAATTATCTTTCTGTTCACATATACACAATTTAGCTAACTCAATTTATATTACTACTACATACAACATTCAACGTAAACAAAAATGTACATGTATAAGAAAATGTAAACAACTTTTGACATCTTTAAGGAATAAACATCTGGCTTTTGCGCAGACCAAATGGATGGGCCTTTTTTTGTTGTAATTTTAATTGCCAAATGTCAAAACACTGTTTAGTTAGTTGTGTTTTGCTTAATAAACACACTTGTTACAGTGTCGCATTTTTATTTTACTCAATATTTATAACAATTTCGTATTAATTGAGCAATCACTAAATTGCAATTTTGTATGGATAATTGAGCTCAATAATGGCATTTATTGCGTAAAACTCAATTAAGGTGCATAACGGCAAATCCCGAATCCCGGAATTTATTTTTATTAATCCCGGGATTTTTAATATATCAACTTTTGTGTACAAAAATTTTCGTTTTTATTGAATTTTTATACTCTGGGTGTGTGTGAAACGGTAGCAAAGTACTCATGGAAGTAAAATTTTGACACTATTGACGTGAATAAAATTTCACTAGCCCTAGGGGCTAGTATAAATTTTGACATTAGTGTAGAAATTTTTGACAACCACATAATTATTTTTTTCATCAAATTTGTTTAAACAAAATAAAAAATAATATGGAAACAGGACCAGCGGCAAAAAAAAATTAAAAAGAATTATACAAGATGTAAGTATTTAAAAAATATGTATAAGCCTTTTTGCCAACACTTTTTGTAAAAATTGTTAATATATGAGAACGAATTCATCAAATAGTTGGGACGATCTCATTTGCAATAGAATTGAAATGATTATTGGTAAACGTTTGTTTAATTTATTCATATCACAAAACTATGAGTAATTTTTTTTTCTTTATGCCAAAATTTTACGTTGTCAAAAATGTTACAATTTCACACAGCACAAATATAAAAATTTTCTACCACAAACAAATTTCGTTTCACCATAGAACTTTGCTACCATTTCATAAACACCCTCTATACAAAAAAAAAAATATTATTAAAAATTATATTTCAGTTGTATTTTTTATTTTTATAATTCTTATTTTTCTTTTTTAAAAATATATGAAAATTCATAAATAAATTAAAAAGTGTTGTTTATCTAAAAAAAATCACGAATCCCGGGATTTTCTAAAATCAATCCCAATTGGCATCCCTACTCGTCACAAAGATTTTTTAGTTCGCTGTTTTTAAAATCTCTTTTCGCTTAGTTTTGATTTAAATTTTTTTGCAACTTTTTCTGCTACGCTACTGTTTTCATTATGCAAAATAAAAATAGTTTCCTATTGATTTATTTACGAGCATAACTTGAAAAGTGTCCTTAACATGAGGAAAAGGAACTCAAGAGCAACGATATAAAACATACACTCGACAAATTTTGTTTTGAATGAATTTGAAGAAGAAATTAATTAAAATTTCGAATCTAAATATTTTTCTCCATTAAACGGTTTCCTCGCTCTGCCCTTATCCTGTCAAGTTTCAAGCGTTTATGGGGGTGCTTCCACCTTTGGCCCTATTTTGTAAATGTTTATTAAAGTGATTAATTTATGAATATGAAATTTTTAAGCTCTAGTCGTAATAAATGAAAATTATTTCTGAGGTTAGGGTCCAACTGCATATATCGAATCAGCTCAAAATTATAATTATTAAGATTTAGTTTTTCTTGATAAAAACACTGAAATACAATTTTTGGAGGGTAAGCTAGTTTCAATGCGCATTTCACTGGTTGCTTAGACCAGATCATCAGGAAACATTCTCCTAAAACATTTTAGAAAAGCCAAATTTATTAGTAAATAAAACTGCAGAGTGAATGAGAATTACAAACACTCAAAAAGTCTTATTTTCAGCGATATCAAAGCTAACACAAAATAATAACAATAAACAATGAGTTTATCTTTTCTTAAATTTCCCACAAACAAAATTTCATTAATTAAACATTTTCGCCTGTATTTATAAAAAAATTTTAAATTTAATAAAGGTTTACAAAACAAATTTTGTATGAAAATTCTTCTTAATAAACGTTTGTTAAATTTAATAATCGTTTATAAATACGGGGGTTTGTATTCCCAAAATGACTTTGATCTTAATTATGATATCTGCAAGGTTTGACGGTTTACGGGAGTTCTCTAGCTGCGTATTTTACTTTGGATAGGGAGGACTGACATTTCTGCTACTCATCCGTCATCATTTTTCTTAATATGAAGGAAGGGGTGGGGTGTGTTTTTTTTCGTGGACCTCCTATTTGTATAACAGTGCTGTAGATCAGAGGTTTCCATCGTTTTTTTTTCTTTCGCGGATTTTCGAACGTAATTTGGTTTGTATTCAAAATTACATAGATTGAGGGATACAAAAGGGATTCGCGGACCCCCATTTAAAATCCGTTTTTCTAGAAAAACAAAAATAAGTATGTATATTCATTATTGTCGGGGACCCCATATAAAATCTAGAAAAACATAATAACTGAAGATGCAAAACTGATAATATTACTAACTGGATAACCTAAGAGAGGACCCGGGACAACAAGAAAATGATACTGATAGTGACCAAGGTCCAACTAGGACTGTCGAGGCTATGAAGAAGAAGAAGTTTATGTGCAAAACTACCACAAACTTTTTTTTTGTCAGTTTTTCTAAATTTTTTCGATACGAATTTTTGAGTGTTTCTTTTCCAATGTATGTTCATTATAGAAAAAATAAGCACTACTTCACTGCATCCTTTTAAAGTTTTCAAAAATAAAACAGAAAATTTATATCCCGAGAACTTGTTGGCATTAAATTTTTTTTTTTATTTGCAAGTTTCTTTATAAAGTGGCAGTTGGTTTGTTGTTTTTCCGTATTGCATCCTTTTAAACTGATTGACTTTTGTATGGGCACAACTTGAGCTTTCCTCCTGTTTTTCGTATTTGCTTTAGTCATTTATGCGTCGTTTATCCTCATCATTTGTACTTTCTTTTTTTTTGTTTTGGGGGTTCGTGTTTGGTGTGTGTTTACTTTTCTAAAGCCTCTTTTCAGTTTGATCCTTTCAATGCAGTTGCTGTTGGTATAATAGAGTTTGCTATTATTTTAAGTTTTTTTTTTTTTTTTGTATTACAGTTTGCAAAAACCATTTAGTTTTCTTTTTAGTTAAGGCAATCTTAGGGATATGGAAGACATAAATTTAAACAAGTAGAAAATTTCGAAGGGACAATGAATAGAAGAAACAATTTACTTTTAAGAAATGCTAAACAACACACTTAGACATTTTTTAAGTTTAACAAAATTGTTAAAGAAAAAAAAGTTTCTGAAAGGCAACTTAAAAACATTGCTCAATCTATAAAAAACGCCAAGCGTTCATAAGAGAGAATGAGCCCTGTTTGTCACTCAACACATATTTCAAGACATACAAAGATCGCAGTTTTTAGCTCCTGTATAAAATCAACTTTGTTGTATGGATGCGAAACTTGAAGCGTAGAATCTTACAACGTTATTGCTCTAAAAGTGTTCACCAACAGACCCTTGAGAAACACAGTCGAAGAGCTTTTGACCAGGATTGAATGGAATCTACGGAAAGGCCCGCCCATACGTGGGGATAAAAACTCAACAGCGAAATATCCGTATCAAATATTGTTTGTTACACTGTATAAAACTATGAACAAACGATAACATCGTGGCAGCCTTGTTATAGAATGGTTCTAATGGCCAGAGTCTCCTCATAAGATGTTAAATCGAAAGTTTGCTGTTGTTTTCGTATAATTTCGTATGTACTTATGAACATGCATATATAGCAGTAAGTGCTTTAGTTAAGCCATATGTGCCTGTTTTTGGCATTCAATATCCTTGCTTCGAAAAAAAATTGTTCACGTCATTTTTGGTCATTTCATCTTTAGCCATCTTTTGAGTTTAGAGCCTGGACGACATTCAATGTTTGCAGTCATTCTCTTTTAGCAGTTCACTTATTGTTAATATGATTTCTGTTCAAAATTTAATGCCAGTTTTTTTTTTTCAATTTTCTTTATTTGAATGTCTATGACTTGAAAAGCATTTTTTGGGAGGATTTATTTCTGCATATTTTTTTTTCACAGAGACTCAATAAAATGATTCAAAGTTTTTAAATAGAATTTTTAAGAAAAATCTTTTTTAAGAATGTCCTTTTTCATTTTAAGCGTTTTTTGTTTTTAATTTTGTTATAAAAAATCGATTTTTACAAGAAATTGAGTGGTGACAGTTCAACATCCTTTTCTTGATTAAAGCGCAATTTTAGAAACTGTAAGCATTTTTTAGATTTTCGGTGGGAAAAGGTAAATGATGGTGTTATTCATTAGCTCATTATTGGTTTGGCGCATATGCCAAAAATTCGGAGTTGGGAAAAACGACAAAGAAGTTTTACATGAAGATTTCTCAAAATATAAGCGATAGAATTTTTTTATATTTTTTACGCTGCTTCCGGCATATGCTTTGAAGAAAAATATACATTTTTGTCAACGTTCATGAAGGAAGTTAGAAGTTTTGTACTTCAAGTTGTACAAATAATATGTCGACGAAAGTGGACAAAAAACATAATAAACAAATGTATTCAGGTTTTCAAGACAAAGTCTTGACGGAAAGAATACGAAAAAACAGAAGAAAAGGAGGCAACATGTAAATAAATTGAAAAACTGGTCAAAGATTGATGTTTGACTGTTGGCTGGCACGTGCCGCAGTGGTGCAGCGGTTAGAACTCAAAGTATTCTGATGAATAAATGTGGTGATTCTTGAAACATGTAAATAAAACCCATCTGGCTGCTAGTGTTCCCACGCAGCCATCCGTTCAGAGTGACAAGTTTTGTCCCATCAACATCAGAGAGACAAGTTTTGTTCCCAAGGGGTCTTCGACCAAGCATTTTGAGTCTTAGATCTCCGAATGCCGGGCAATTACAGAAAAGATGTTCCGTTGACTCTTCCTCCTCCTCCTCGCCGCAACTTCTACATAAGTCATTGTAAGGGAGCCCCAGCCTCTGGGCGTGCCTCCCAATGGGCCAGTGGCCAGTTATAACTGCAATCAGGTTCCTAAGATGATGTCTGGACAGCTGTAATGCCCGCCGTGTCCTTTTTTCATCTATGATGGGCCGGATTTTCCTGGTTTCCCCACAGGTAGTTTCAACGTGCCACCTCTGACTGGCGATAATATGAAACCCGTGCGCCATGAGTTGCTTACTCCTTGGGAGTGAAACACCTACATTATATGTTGAACCGTCTCGATTCAAGGTGGTGCCTGCATACGCCAACGAATCCGCCATGCAGTTCCCCGGTATGTCCCTGTGTCCGCGGACCCAATTAAGGGTGACCAGTGAATGTCTCGCTATCTCCTCCAGAGACATCCGGCATTCTCGGACAATTCTCGATGTGATGAACACATTCTCTAGGGATCTTATGGCCGCCTTGCTATCGGTAATAATGTGAATATCCCTTCCAGATATATCACAATACCGGATGCGTCTCGCGGCTGTGTGGATGGCCATTATCTCGGCCTGGATGACACTGCAGTGGTCCGGCAGCCTTATAGGAATGCTCCAGTTTAGCTGCTTGGAGTATATGACGGAACCGACACCATACAGTGTTTTAGACCCGTCCGTGAACCACGTTATCCAAAATGCTTACCGTGAAGCCAGGATCAAAGATTGGCTCGGGCGTGACATAACCAACATCCATGTGCCAATTAATTTCGTTCAGAATATTAGCATGTCCGATATTGTAATCCCTCCATGCTCCGGTGGCCCTTAGTCTTACCGCCGCGTTCGCAGCTAGCCTTTTCGCCAAAATGTCTGGTGGTAACCAGTTTAAAATCGTAAACAGTGCCTTAGAGGGGGTTGTTCTAATGGCACCTGTTACCGCTATCGCCACCATTCTCATTGTACGTTTAAACCTAGTTTGATGACTCTTCACCTCGAGCGCCGGCCACCAAACAGCTGCCCCGTAGAATAGAATGGGTTTAATGGCACATTCGTATAGCTAATATACATTTCTTGGGTTAATTCCCCAGTTTAGGCCAATGGCCCTTTTGCAGCAATACAATGCAGTTGCCGCCTTATTAGTCCTGGAAATGGTGTTCATCCTCCAGTTCAGTTTGCTGTCCAATATTAGCCCAAGATACTTGGCGCTGTCAGACAGTTCCAGCGAGATCCCCTTTATCCTCGGGGTATCAAATTCGGGAATTTTGTATCTCCTTGTGAAAAGTACCAGTTCCGTTTTGGCAGTATTTACATCCAGTCCACATCCTTGGCACCATTTTGTTAGGACGTCCAATGCGGACTTCATTAATTCAGACAATAGTCTGGGATCTTTACCCAGAGCCACAACTGCAACGTCATCCGCATATGCAACCGTTCTGCAGCACGTCCTTTCCATGGCCCTGAGTAGGGTATTCATATTCAGATTCCAAAGTAATGGTGAGAGTACACCGCCTTGCGGGGTGCCCCTAGTCGCAACCTTGGAGATGTGCGCCCAAGTTGGATTCAATACGCCTGAAGTGCAGGATACTGCTGACAAATTGAATAATCGCCGGGTCGATTTCCAAATGTCTCATTGCGTTAATATCCGATTCAGGTCTAACGTTGTTGAAAGCGCCCTCAATATCCAGGAATGCAACTAAAGCAAATTCCTTGTGGTGCAGGGATCTCTCTATGTGGCCCACCAATGAGTGAAGCGCAGTTTCCGTGGACCTTCCCTTCGTGTAGGCGTGTTGAGCCAGTGACAAGGAATTGTGTCCTAACGATGATCTAATATGAATATCCAAAATCCTCTCCAGTGTTTTCAGTAGAAAGGAGGATAGACTAATTGGTCTAAAGTCTTTAGCCATAGTGTGAGATGTCTTCCCACTCTTGGGGATGAAGACGATCTTATATGTTATCCAAGTTGATGGGACATGTGAGAGACTCAGGCAGGCTCTAAATTTTGCCAAGAGCCACGGCATCAATATTCCCAGGTTCTTTTGTAGGTCCGCTGGGATAATGCCATCCGGGCCTGCTGATTTAAAGGGATGATAGCTTTTGACGGCCCATTCCATTTTTATATTTTTAATAAATTTCAGAAATTTTTACTATTTATTAACACGTGTGTATCATTTTATAAAACATTTTTTCTTGTTGTCAATTTATTTTGCTTTTGGTCATGGTCCAATTATTAGGACTATGCATAAATACGACAATTAAAAGCAAAAACAATTGCATGAAAAAAAATCAGCAGTCGTTTACCGTAAACCTACTGATGCTTTCGCTTAAACTACTTTTTTTCTTACGGCAATGAAGCAAAGCAAATGTGAAATTAAGTTTGTACTTTTTTATATGAGGAATTTGGTATACTTATTTGGTAATATGTACTTAAAAAGCTTTGATATGAAGCAAAATTAGTGATAAGTATCTCAGAAACCGAAACAGGTTTGGATTTAGAAAGGGGTTATTAAAAAATATATTACTCATACCTAGCTCACTTTTTTAAAAATGGTCGGTAGGTCAAACCAATAATGAGCTGACGTATTATTATTTGTACAGAAAACCAGCTTCATTTTTTGATAATATGGTGATATCTGTCGTTAGCAAGAAAGGTGGTTCCAATACTAAACAAAATATGTTAACGCCGATATGGCCACATAATGGCAGGCCATTGCCTAAGTAAAATTATCTTAGAAAGATCATATGGGCAAATCCCAGAAACAGTCCACCAACCAAAAATTTTTCAAATGAATTTTTTTTAATGGAATATAAGACTAGATGTATAATTTAATTTTAATATTAAAAGATATGTATTTTAATTATCATTAATGCATTAATGTTTACCAAATCCTACCCCACTGCTGATTTCTTAATGTTATCAATAAAACGTTTAGTTCACTTAATTACGCGTTTAATTCACTTGATTAAAACTTTAATTCACTTGATTAAATTTTTAATTAAAACTGATTTAATTTTGACTAAATTTTTAAAATTTTGAAGATTTTTTTCTGTGATGATATGCATGTTTATTGATGTTTTTTTTCAAGTGCATTCAAACTTCTTAAATCCATTTTTGTTTTAAAATAAAACGTCGATGGACATTATTGTAAACATTTCTCTGTATTTATGATTTAATAAATTTGGGTTTTTTATTTTTAATAATGAAATTTTCATTTCATTAAATTTGTCATTTGATTTCAAATCTGCCAACAACTGAACTTAAATGCTTTGTCATCAAAAACCCATTAAATACACCCATCATGTTTATACAGACAACGGTAAATGTGCCACCAAATTACTGAAATTTGGAAGTTGGAGTTTATACAAACATTCATATATTTTTTCTATCAAACTATAATTTATGAAGATTGTAATTTAAAGTACATTTGTCGCCACAAGTGAAAATAACAATTTTGTCACTTAACAGCAATGCAATAATGGCAACAGCAACAACAATCGACATCGATAGTAGTCATTCGTAGGTTTGCAATAACAGAGCTTTTACAATTGAAACAGCAACAGCAGCAAAAAGGCAACCTACATTCATGCATATGAATTCACTCGCATCTATAGACATTAAAATCCTCTATTGAGAGATACCAAACACTTGTAACCGCAATTTGATTGTGGCCCAGCAGTTACTGGCACAGCAACAGCAACAACAACACTAGACACTACAGCAGACGGCCAAAACCAAATAAAAACACTAAGAGATTTCACCTTGCCAATGAAGGCAACACATCGACATTCATACATGCTTGCATAGATATCATAACTACCTCAATACAAAAATGTTTTAACAGAAAATTTTAAAATAATATCCGCGTATAGTTAGGAACTAAATAAATTTCTATGGCTTAAAAACCTGATGATGAGTGTTGAGAATGTGATAAAAAGTATGCTTGTCTATGCTGATACAGACACATTTTAACACACTCTTATTTATACGCATTCGAATGCATGTGTATGTCGATTTCCAGTATTGTTTTCATACAATCGAGTGAGTAACAAAATGAAACCAAACCACCCGCTGTCAAACGGATGTCCGCCTTCAGTGTGGCTTCCGTTTTAATGATGAAAACACAAACGCAATCATAATAGCGACGCAAATTCAGGACTTTACAAAAACAAACTCCCTAAGTGTAATGGAAGGATGTGTGTAATGTGGAGGCGTTATGTAAAACATACGCAACCTAGTTTGCTTTGTTGGAGTGCCAAATTATAGAACGAATTCTGAAGCTAGAATGAAACATTATATTTTTAGGGTATTTTAGGTGACAATATTTGACTTTGTGTAGCTTAAATATTGTAAGAAGGCTTTAAAATGTCTTCAATTATCTTTATAATATTAGAAAGTATTGTAAATTTGTTTATTATCTAATTGAAAATCGTTCTCGTAAAATGAGTCCGTTTTGCTATTTTTCGAAGAGAACTTTTGAAGTGAATAAAGTTTTATAGAAATTAATGTGGAGAAATTGCTTAACGCTATTTATCGCTGATGATGGGAAATGCAGGCACAATTGACACAACGTAATGAAAATCTATAAGAGGTAACACGTACATAGTCGTGATTCATATATCGCAATCCAAAGCAAGCTTTTTTCTATAAAGCCTAGTACTCTGTTCAAATTTGTGAAAAATGTTGAGCAACATTTATTATTTCACTCGAAAATGTATCGATGTTACCTATCATGCGAGTTTGTACAATTTGCCGATTTTATTTCTGCAAAGTATGCGACATTGTTTTGCGTATGTAAACAAACCCCACATGTATTTTACTAAAAAATAATTTTTTTTAATAAAAAATTTAATAAAAAAGAAAGTAAATATGGATAAAAAACTGTTACCGGTTGTGATGTATTAATTTTTTATTTCTTATTAAATAATCAGTTCATCCTTTTTTGCTTTTGCTTAAAATTCCACGTGAAATAAGTGCAGCTTACTTTATTTCGCAGTAGTAAAAAAATGTTGCCTGAAACATTTCGGAACTTTTTCACAAAATGAACAGAGTACAACTCTATCAACATTATTTCATAGATATTCCGCACAAGTTTTTTTCATATGCGTTTTGACAACATTTCACGTGAAATGTTGAACAGAGTACCAGGCTTAACACTAATCTTACGCAAGTGCATTTGGGACTCCTTTCAGAACAAAATTAATGATATTGAAGTAGAGATTCAAGAATGATGCGACTTAAATATTCTATTAAAAGTACAGGTTAACATCAGCTTGACGGCCGCTAATTGACAATTCCTACCTGATTCTCGGTATTTATTACATTGTCGGGAGTCTGAGGTCTATTTCACTTTACAAAACGAATATGTGGATTCGTTGATCCTTTAACACTTTAACCCGACATTGTAGCTAATAAGGAGAATAATTCGCTAAAGAGCAAATCTGCCAACACTGATAATCTTACAATTTGGGAATCAACCCGAGGAATTTATACTGGCTATACGAATGTGTCATTAGACCCATTCTATTCTACGGTGCGGCTGTTTGGTGGCCGGCGCTTTGTGGGAGGAGTAACCAAACTAGGTTTGAACGTGTGATGAGAATGGTGGCAAAAACGGTAACAGGTGCCTTTAGAACAAAATCCTCTAAGGCATTGTTTACGATCTTGGACTGGTTACCACCAGACATTTTGGCAAGACAGTTGGCGTCGAATGCGGCGGTACGACTAAGGGTCACAAGAGCATGGAGGGATTACAAAATCGGACATGATAGAATGCTGTATGCAATAAATTAGCACATTGACGTTGATTATGTCACCCCTGAGCCAATCTTTGATATTGGCTTCACCACAAGCGTTTCGTATAACGTGGTTTACCATGATTACCTACCAATTCCCGTTGATGCGATTCAGGTATATAAGGCTACTGGACCTGCGGTTTATTGCGGCTGCCAATGGAACCTAACCTAACCGGAGATATCACCAACTTGCTTCACGCTTAAAATTGGAGGATAATTCAAAGTTCGCGGTTCACTAGAGCTAAGGCTTTCACTGATTATTGTTTTGTAAACCGCTTGAGAAATCTTTATTTCAACACGAAACCACAAAAGGATGTTTAATCAAAGTCATTACTTGTTGAACATTCCAAGCGCAAGAAGAAGTTTAAAGAAAACATGCATATTCTTTTAAAAGTTAGAAATCTGGGTGTTATGTGAATTGAAGCCGGGAGATATCAAAGGCTGATTTGCTTATCGCGAATGCTGATTATTCCTTACAAATAGAACTGGGACTCACCCAGCTCACAAAAATTGTACCTCAGATTTTCCCCTTCTGAGTTTTATTTGTTTTAACTAATGCAAGACTACCTGTCCAGAATATGCTCCACATCTGACTGGGGTATTTAATTTGGGTACTTTCTTTAATAGATCCCCCGGAATGTTGCTTCAGAAATCCCTCATTTGGAAACCATTGGACAATATTTAAATCTGATACCACAAAAAACTTTGCGTTCTACACTATCTTTAAGTGAAGTATCTGCGGGGATTTCAGAGTGACAGTAGTTTGATCTCAAAATGCAGGAAGTGACTTCTGAACGATACAACATAAGAGACCTTGAATGGTTCTCTCGAATAACTTTTAATTAAATTTTTACAAACGCTTTATTGTGAGATCTTCAAGAATATTTATGCAATACGTTCAGCAATAAGAACTGTTTATGGTTTTTGATCCAAAATTTTGATATTTTAATAAGGCTAAAGATCATTGAATTAAATTTTCATTAAATCATTTTTATGAAAAAAGGAATTTAACAACATAAATTTAATTAAAAATTATTGATAATTTTTCATTCTTGACTGAACTGGGAATCGAACCTAGTTTTAATTAAAAAACTATGCATCGTGACAGCTCAGCATATCAGACAGTATCAGATTAAATTTTACCTTATCAAAATGCGAATTGTATTACTTTTCTTAAGGGTTCATAACTTAAAACTTTTGGTACAACTGAGAAAAATATTTTGCAAACGAATAACTTAAGGAAAACTACTATAGAAGGAGACGAAATCTTAGAAATAACAGTCTGTGTTTCGGTCATATATTTATACCCTTCACCACAGGTGGTGAATATGGATAAGTTTGTCATTCCGTTTGTAATTTCTATAATATTGATGTTTGAGGAGCGAAGTTGATTTAACGATGTCCGTCTGTCCGTTGAAATGGGTTTTCCGAAGACCCCATATATGATGGGGGCCAGGTTATTATACATTTATGTCACATATGGTCCAGAACTGTTTGCTATTGAAATTCAGCAAGATTGGTCCACAAATGGCTGAGATATGAATAAAAAACCACGACTGCCTCAAATTTTTTCTTTAAAGGTCCAATTAGACGTGACATTACCATACCAACACTGTATTAACAAAACGAAATAAACATACCATACAAACCAATTTAATTTTGGTTTCTACGGTCATACAGTGGCTATGGTAATACAGTGTTGGTAATGTGTTTTTGTTGTTGTTTTTTATACCCTTCACTACAAGCGGTGGATTTTATTTGTAATGTGTTTAATTTTACGCATACACATACACATTAATGAATGTATATGATATGCCGCTCAAATAAAGAAACAAACTCATAGACTTAATATATTTTAATTTAACACTTCTTCAGTAAAAGCATTCGTAGCCGAGTTGTTAAGTTCTCTCCTGAGACTGATGATATTGCCAGTTCGAATCCCTAAAAGAATATTTTTTTCATTTTTTTTATTTGTTTTTTTTATGTTCTAAAAAACGATTTTAAGATTATAAAACGAATTTCAAACATCAACTTTGGCAAACGAGGAAACGGGCTTAGGTACATACATATATAAATTTTTGGTTTTTTTTATATTCTTCGGCATGACGAAATGAAAAGTTGGCGTGGCTCAATTAATATTTATTTATACCTATCGAAAGAACGTTATTTATGTATATAACTTTTTGCTCTTATCTCATCATGGTGAAAGGTATATAAGATTCGGCATAGCCGAATATAGCACTCTTACTTGTTCAGTCTAAAATAGTTTTTTTGAAGATGAATAGACTGTTTTACAGTATTGCCAGCATGCGGAAAAAAATAAACAAGACGTGATAGCCCAATTTGAATACCAAATTCGATTAAGCGCACCCAGATTAGTTAAAAAACATGCTTCGTCTCTGCAGTCAATTTTTTTTTCCAAATTTGTAGACCAGTGTTATTAAAGTACTTAACTGTAAAATATTTTTGTCCACACCATATGTTTAATTGTAAGGCGCAAAAAACATTAAAGTGAACATATGTATATGGTCATTGCCACAGAAAAAACTACTTTTTTTACGCTACAACACCAAGGATTTTAAATTGTTTCCCAAAGAATAACTTATATATTATTTACTTTTTTGTAACTTGTTATTTAGCACAACTAGCTTTACATTAAGTGAAAGAGAGGAAAATTCTGAACAACATGGGTCTAAAATACAAGCTTAATTTCTAAGTAGCGTAAAGTGACAAAATGAGAGATTTACTTTGGAAGTGCCCATATAGCGAAATGTTTGGCTTTGCTTGTGTTATTTTACTTCGAATGTGTAATTTGGGACAAAGTCATATGTAATTTCCGAATTCTACATTGGCAACACTGCTCTACTCTATAGTCGTAGTTGTATTTCTGGAAAAAAGATTTAAAAAGGGGAGTTTGTTTCAAACGTTCTTGTCTACGATGTGGCATAGCAGCAATAACACCGGTAATTACTGCCACGTGACAATGAAAATTACTTGTTGTTCTGCTTGATGCTTGTGTGTTGCTAACACTGCAACAACAAAGAGTATTCCTACTGTTACAGCAACGTTTGATTATTGTGTTTCGTTGTTGCTTCTGGTCCTGAATTTCTGTTGCTGACATGTTTAAATAAATATTTTTTGTTTATTTTTAAGTTTGTTCGAAAAACACCAAACGATACAAAGAACGACTTTACTGTTGGTTAAAACAGTCGTTTAAATACCATTTAATTTTGTATTTTTTTTGTATTTACAGCAAATTGAACCGCATACTTTACAATTTGCTAGTATACATACAAACATGTAAATATATTTCTTTATGTGTACATTAAACTTACTCTTAAAATTTAAATCGGATTTTGTTTTATTTCCAATGGTTCCCAAATGAGTGTTTCTTGGACGATTTCATTAACATCTTCTTGTCAAAATCATTTAGCCTAGATTCAATGTAATTTTTTTTTCGTTTCAATCTCAATTAAAGCTGATCAGTCGAAAAGTTGTAAAAGTTTTAACGTGTCAAAATTATTATTCTAATTAATATTCAAATATTTGAAAGATAAATTAAATTATTAGTTGATCCAAATTTTTACTATTTTTAATTAGGCTTAAGTTCCTCAAATTTAATTTTCATTAAATTATTTTTTGTGAAGAACCCTGGCCAGCAGGTTACCATGACATGTTTCGATCGCAACCACTCGGTCTCTTCAAATGGATTTGCCGTCTTATACTCGCAGCCATCGACGACTGCTGACGTCAATAGTCAAACATCAATCCTTAAACCAAATTGTATTTTTCCTTTTGGTAGATCAAAATTTGCTTTTCTGAATGATTATCTATTTTAATTGATTTTACATGTTCTTTTCTTACTTCTGTTTTCAAGAATGAAAAGATTATCAATAACAATTTTAATTAATTTTCATGTTGTAAAATTCATTTCTTCATAAAAAATAATTTAATGAAAATTAAATTTGATGAAATAAAGCTTAATTAAAAATAGTAAAAATTTGGATTAAAAACCATAAATAGTTCAACAAAACAACCACAATACTAATTATTATTAGTTAATTTTTAAAGAATGTGAAGCAAAATTTTAGCTGGCTCACTTTCTGTGCCTAATATGTCCAGTGATGTCAATGTTACACTATTGAAAACGGCTAAATTTTTAGTTGAAAATGGCTAAACAATTTATTATTTACTACACTGAAATTGCAAAAAAGAGATTATTTTTTTGTGTTAATTGATAAAATTGATTTTAATTTTATTGTAAAAAGCATTTGCTAAGAAAATTCAACGTTACAGCACAATTAATGCTTGAAGGAAATTAGGCTTAAAAGAAATTACTTTAAAAAAATTGTTGATGGCTAAATAGATTTTTGTTATGGCTAAACGAGATGAAAATTGGCTAAATCTAGTCCCTTAGTGATTAAATGGGCAACACTGATTTTTTTTCAATTTATAAAATATTGTTGTTGTTTCTTTCGAAATCGATGAACAGGTCTTAAATATAAATAATTCTATTTGTCACGCCCACTTTTTCAATTGCGCCCATATTTTGTCGGATTTTGTGTATTAATAGCAAAGATGCTTTTAACTACTTTGGAAATTTTGGCTCCATCAGTTCTCCAGATACATATAAGCAGAGAAAAAACCTTTTTCAATATAGTCACCTCTAAGGAAACTTTTTTAAGTGAAAATTTTTAAACATTTTGGTTCTCTAGGTTATTTTCGGGAATACATAATTTTTCATTAATAAGAGTTTTTTGTTGTGCTAAATTCCCATTCTTGGTAAATACACTGAAATTTATTGTTGGAGGATAAGCTAGCTCCTATGCGCTTTTCGCTGATTGCTTACACTGATGGAAAAGGCGTCATAACGCTGATGTATTTTGACATCAGTACTATGACAAGTGTCTTCTTTTTTGACCCCATGACACTTTTCATCATGGTGATGTCAACCTTAACATCACTTGGCGAAAGTATCATCAGGGTCAAAATGAAATTATGTCATCAATAACAGAAATGCCGAACATATCCTCAGTGCGATGACGCAGTAACATCGAAGAAAGGACACATTAGCATCAAGTTAAAGACAGTTTGCCATTAAGTCAAAGTCATTGGCATTGACTTAAGTCAAAGTGAGAGAATATTATTATTCACTTACCCGTTACATATGTTTGTTGAATAACAACCTTTGTTTACAGCAGAACTCTCAATAATAAGACACCAGCATCATGTCCCTTATGGGTTTTGTAATCATTCTACTTTAAAAATTTGATGTATTTAACTAAATAATTTAAAAAAATAGAATATAGGAATTTTTGCTTCTTATAATACATGTAATCATGAAAATAATGTTAATAATATACAAAACTAGCTGGCCCGGCAAACGTTGTTTTGCCACATAACTTATTTCTGTCAGATGTAACAGTGTCTGCTGGCCAAATTTTAAGAAAAAATTATAGGCTACAGTTCTTTCCAGATGTTACACTATTTGCCTGCCCAATTTCAAGAAAATTTATTGATTAGTTAAGAAGATATAGGGAGGCGAAGCTTTAACCCCTCTTGCCCTATTTAATGCCCTGTCCTCTTTCCGATGTTACAGTGTATGCATGCCAAATTTTAAGAAAACCGGTTGATTAGTTAAGAAGATAGAGGGAGGGGGAGATTTCACCCCTCTTGCTCTATTTCACGCCCTAAATAATAAAAACTAAAGGCTATAGTTCTTTCCAACTGTAACACTATTTGCCTGCGAAATTTCAAAAAAATCGGTTGATTAGCTACGAAGACATAGGCAGGGGGAGCTTTTAGCCCTCTTACCCTATTTCATACCCTATTCCTTATTCTCTTTCAGATGTTACATTGTCTGCATGCCAAATGTTAAGAAAACCGGTTGATTAGTTTAGAATATTGGGGAGTGGGAGCTTTTACCCCTATTGCAATATTTTGAGGCCTCTAGCGATATAAAATATACTCTACGACCTATTCTCATACCTAACAAATACACATACAAAATTTCATAAAAATCGGTCAAGCCGTTTCGGAGGAGTTCAAAATGGAGGAAATTTTGTTGATATTTGTATGGGAATATAAATACAGATTTTGGAACCAATACACATTTGAAGACCTTTGATACATAAAAACCTTTGTATTGACGTCACCTTCCACGTGAACTTAACAGAAACAAAATCGGTAAACGCATTTCAGAGAACATCAATTGCTAACACAACTTATTTTTATATATATAGATGTGGCATCGAATTGATGTCACTTTAGTCATAAAATAGATGACACATAAAAAATGACAAAATTGTACGAAGACGTTAGTCATTGGATTGATGTTACTTTTTGCATCATTGATGCCATCTGTAGTAACATTGATGTCACAATTCTGATGTTAGAGCATCAACAATATGAAGATGCATTTTTCTATCAGTGTAGGCCAGATCATCAAAAATCTTTTTCCAAAGACTCAAGATATTATGCAAAGTGAATGAGAATTACAAACACTCAAGTCCAATTTGCAACGATATCAACCATAAAGAACATATCAACAATAAACAATGAGTTTAACTTTTCTTACATTCCCCACACAGACATTTTTTTCACCAATGAAAGCATTAATTAAAAATAAAAAAAAGTTTTAATAAAAAACTTTCATCAAGTGAATTAAACGCTTTATCAAGTGAATTAAACGTTAAATAAGGTTAATTAAACGTTTAATTGATACTATTAATTTATCAATTAAACGTTTAACTCACTTTATTAAATGCTTAATTCACTTGATTTAACGTTTGATCCACTTGATTAAATTTTTAATTAAAACTGTTTTATTTTTGATTAATCCTTTAATTGGTGAAACTTTTTTTCTGTGCACTACAAGTTCTTCCAACATTAATTGTAGTTGTAAGTCGGTTAAGAAAAGACAAAACTAAACGAGTTCGGAGGCAACTATTAAATGGTTGTTGCTTCTTGTTACCGGTGACAATAATATGGTTAAATTAAACAAAATATGTTTAAATTTTCCTTTAAAAAGAGTTTTGTTGGAGGTGACCATACCTTAGCATATTTTTTCTCTACGTGTAGTTTTTTTTTTCTCCCTAAGCTATTCCCGCGAAGCTCTACGCTTGCCTGCAGGTGACCAGAGTCTCTGGCGGGAATTGTACCAGCAACACCCGCACTGATAGACTGGCTCACTACAAGCCAGCCTACCCGAGCACTACCTGGTTGGAGGTGACCATATTCAACCCAATTATGAATACAAATTCCCCGGGAGTTTTCTCCCTTCTCGCATTTTTCCTATGTAAATTCAATTTTAAAAATGGGAAAAGGGAACAAACTCCCAGGGAATTTGTATTCATAATTTGGATGATTGAAAAATGTTTTTCTCTGCGAAAAAACCGAAAAACAACAACAAGGTTTTTATAAGAATAATAAGATACAGTTGTGGTTTCTTTCCATATCTCCGCCATTTGTGTATCGAACAGTCTTAATTTCAAGAGCAAACTTTAACGGGATATATCGCTAGCTAAAACGAAACGTCCCAATCTCACATTTTGAAAATTTTACAGTAGAAGCAAAAAACTATTTAAAATGATGAATCAATAAATTTCCATAACCCAATTAGCACTCAAAAATAAAATTTCAAGTGCTTAAAATTTAACTGGAAATAAACTTGAGTTCAAACATATTTTTAAATGCTATTCAAGTTTCAAAATATTTTACTAATATTCACTTGATTTCAAATTCCCATTTTACTGGAGAATGCTATTGAAATAAAATGTAACAAAAGTATATCTCAATCTTTGAAACTCGAACTTGAATACCAATCGTTTTGCACTTGATTTCCAGCAAAATTGCTTTTGGGAATTATAATTTTTTTTTCTTTTATATATAAATTCTTGCAAAGTAAAACGTACCAGATATTTTGACAGTTGACAATGTTGCACATTATGCAAACGGTTAGTTAGGATTTTTAGCGGTTATCATATAATCGTTTTTGTTTATATTTTTAAATAAAATCGCTAATTTTGTTTGAAAGATTCCAAAAAGATTTTTGTGCACATTTGTGTTGATGCAATACATCAGAACCAATACAAAAGTCGATATTTTTAATTTTTGTTTAGTTAGAGCAGTTGGAGTTTTAGGCAAAGATATTTGACATAAATAAATAACAAGTTAGTCCCTATTATATCTGGGGTCTTCGGAAAGCCCATTTCAAAATACACACGAACATCGATAAATCAACTTCTACTCGTTAGGACCCAGAATATATGTATATTTTATAGGGTCTACGATAGATCAATATTTAAGAAATAACAACAGAAATGACAAGCATATATATATGGGGGATTTCATGTCATTTCAGTTTTTACATCGATGACTTCCGAAAATTAAAAAAAAAAAAACAACTGTATGGCCAACATGTCAAACTTTGACCACCTCTTACTCAGAAACATGGACCGATCTAATAGGACTAACCTTGGTGCAAATTTCATCCAAATCAGAAGACATCGATTTAAAAATTGGGTCACTTAACATGAAATCCCCCATATGTATGTATATATAAAACCATTACCTTCAGTGAATGGTATTAGAAGTAATCGCACTAAAGAAATTTTGTTGCTAAGAATCTGGAGATTCTGAGGTCATATGTGATATGTTTGCCGAGTTTTTTGCCACAACTTATTCTGATGCTGCCTACGATGACAGTAATGATTATCCCTATCATCAAACCAGGCAATCTCTTTCCCTACATTAAATAGCAATGATATTTTTGGTTAACTTAAAAAGGCTAAAGATGTCTTTTAGTCATGGTCCTGATCTTGTCCCAACATGTATTTTAAATCAATGTGCAGAATCATTAGTTACGCAATTAACGTTTATGTTCAATGTTTCTATTATATGTGGTTATTTTCCCGTATTATGGAAAGATTCGTATGGAAAACCTTTATTGAAATCTGGTAATAAATCGGATATAACAAACTATAGAGGAATTGCCAAATGAAGTTCTATTCCAAAACTTTTTCAAAAACTAGTTGCTGATTTCCTCTGCCATCACACCTCGTCGTTACTGGCAGCTTGCCAGCATGGTTTAAGAAAAGGCTGTTCAACTACAACCAATGTACTTCATTAAACAACTTTAATTAATTTAGCATTTATACAAAAGCAACAAACTGATGCTGTTTATACTGACTTCAGTAAAGCGTTTGATAAAGTTATTTTCCAATTTTCTTCTTACTAAATTGGATTTATTAGGTTTATCCCGTAGAAGTTTAAGGTGGTTAAGTTCTAATTAAATTGGCAAAAAGCAAAAAGTACAATTTAAGAATTGTATTTCCAAGTACATTTATTTTTCTTCCTGGGTTCCCCAAGGCTGTCATCTTGGCCCACTTTTATTTTCGCTGTTTATTAATGATCTGCCCAACGTTATCAACTTCGCCAACATATTGATGTACTTATGCTGACGATATAAAAATTTTCCATTCTTTTAATTGCTTTGCTGATAATTTTTATCTTCAATCGAATCTGAATAACTTCTTTTTATGGTGTAATCATAATATCGACCCCTTTGCGCGAAATTATCGTATATGCCAATTTTTTGGAAATTGAGTTTTTGATGCAATCTTGTTCTGTATTCAAAGAGACGTCGCCTGACAAAATATTGTAGGCGAATTCCACTCCGTTGCTCCAAAAATTTAATGTATATTTTCATTTTGATATTGCAAGTGATAGCAGAGAAAAGAAAAAAATGACTCTCCTGTAAAATTTGGTTTTTGTAACATACGATAATTTCGCGCAAAGGGGTCGATATAATGGAGCTGAATCTAATGAAATGCAAATACATGCGTTTTTATAGAAATAACTGCTGTTAATTATATTTTGGGTGGTCATAAACTGGAGTTGGCTGATTCGTTTCTTGATCTTGGAGTCTTACTGGATCCTAAATTAAACTTTGTTTCGCTGGGCTAAAGAATTCACCGATGCATACATAACGAAGCAACTCGTTAGATCTATCTTAGAGTATGGGTCAATCATTTGGGATCCATATTACAACATTCATAATTCTCGTATTAAATCTGGCCAAAAACAATTTTTATTATTCTGTTTACGTGATCTTCATTGGAGTTACTCGACAAACTTTCCTTCCTATGCTAGAAGACTGGCATTAATTAAACTACCATCGCTCAAAAGTCGTCGTACAATGTTAAATGCATCTTTTATGGTTAATCTTATTAATGGTAATGTTTGTTGTGATTTTCTGTTAAATTCTGTTAAATTAAATATACCTTGTCGCAATACTCGTCATTATAATCTGCTTTTTGTTAAATTTTATAGAGTTAATTACGCTATTGCTGAACCTTTTTCCAGGTTACGCATACAATTTAATTCTTTGTCACATTTTATTGATTTTCCTTTTTGTTTAAATTCCATTAAGAATAAAATTATTGCTTTTCTTAACTCGTAATTTTTTATGCACATATATTCTGTAAAGCTGGTAACTATATTTTAAAATGCAATGTTATTTATTTGTTTTAAGTTAATATTGTTATTAGTTAGTAAGGATAATGTCTATTGATTAAATAAATAAGTAAAGAAATAAATAAATAATTAAATAACCAGAAGCTGTTTAATAAAGTATTTTATTTTCGTTTGGCCTACTTTTAATTTAATAGCCCTCCCACTTTATTACAATGTCCTTTTCCATTCAATTAAGAAGCAATCACTTACACTTAAAACATGATTTTTTTTTAAATGTCATTTAACAAAATGCCTTTTAAAAAACGTCTATGATCCAAACGTACAAAGCTAATCTTTTTCCAATTTAAAAACTAAATTTTAATTTTCTGATAACAACATCAAGAGAAAGAAAAAAGATGAGAAAACGAAAAACAAAAGCCATTTTATTTTGCATTTTCAACAACCACCTCCTAATGCCACTCCTACTTTCTGAAAAGATATTGTCATAATATGAGATGAGATGAGATTAAAACAGGCTTTATGTTGCCTGCTGCTTTTTTTTGTTAGCAACACAAGAAAAATTTTAAGAAAAGAATATAAAATAAAACTGAAAATAAAGCACGAGCTATGAATGAAGGAAAAAATAATGTAAAATAGATATAAAAAAAAGGAACATAAAAAATTAAAACATTAAAGTGTCCTTTTTGAACCTCTCAAAAAAAAACTAAGGAGCACTGGAGAACACAAAATCCTAAATCCAGCTACAAACTAACTTGATAGTGTGTATCATAACTCCTTTTATTTTATTTTAGAATTACTAAGCAGGACAACAAAATAGCGACTGAAACGTTAATTTTTACATTTAACGTTAAGCCTTTTCTGCTTAATTTTGACGAGTGAAGACTAGAGTTTAAACATGATATTTGTGTGGGTTTGCATTTACTTTAATGCGCTACATTTAGTTAATATTAAAATTGTTTAGTTAATATAAGATTTCTCGGGCTTAGAGACCTCCTCATAATTTTGTTATTAACTCTCATTCTATTCTAACTTTTGTTAGAAGACATTCGAAGTTCACTATGATGATATTTCAAAAGATCAGATGCCAATTACCCCCTTAAAATAAAGGTAGATGATTAGTCTGCGGTAGCAGGTCCTACAACGCCATACATCTATTTGGTGTAGTGGTGTGGAACCTTTCTTACCTTTGATTCATACCTTTTTTCCAGGGTATTCCTCTAACTCCCACTGGAGCCTAGGGCGCTAATAACAGCCGTTCTATATCTTTTGTTGTGAACGATATACCTAAGTTCATTCCAAAATATACCCAGAGTTCATTTTCGATTCCGTTGAACGTCTCTATGTTGTGCGTGGACTGCCGCTTTCGTCATTTGATATCGTTCTAGGACAAAGATGACAAAGATCTTCTTAAGCAGTGGTTATTAAAAGCTTGGAGTCGTCTTGTTATATCGTTTATATTCTTCCAGGTTGAACACACATATAGGAGCACCGACTAAACATTTGCTTCGTTAATTCTCAGCTATGTGCATTATCTGATTTTATTACTTTGTTAGATTGAAGCTAGTATCCCAAAAGATGACCTGGCCTTGTTTATTCTAGCGACTAAATCGAGTTCGGTTCCTCCATTTGCAGTAATCTCGCATCCTAGACGGCAGAATTGGTCACTTGTCTCAAATGTTTGGTTGTTGGTGGTCATTAGTACCGATACTTAGTGTTTTTGTTTTCGCTGCATTTACTTGCAGTTCTGTGCATTGCAGCTGTTCTTGAAGCTTTATAGTTATTTGCTTAAGATCAATTAGTTTGTGTGAGAGTAAACAAATATCGTCTGCGTAAGCTGGGTGGTTAAGTAAACGATTGTTGATTTATCATTGTATTCCCTGTCTTTTATTGTCAATATCGTTGAGAACATTTTCCATTCACGCAGAGAAAAAACATGTTTAAATATGGTCACCTGCAACAAAACAATTTTTAAAGAAAATTTTAAACATTTTCAGCCGTTTTCATAATGAAAATTTGGCGTAAAGTTAGCAAAAAGTTTATTCATAATATACTTACCAAACTCTGGCCAACGTTTTGCTAAACTCTTGTTAACGAGCTGCCAAACGTTAACCAACTTGTGAAAAACAGCCGTTTAATGTCAAACAATTTTGTTCGTTTTTTAATTAATTGTTTTTTTTTTTTAATTTACTGTCTTTTACTTAATTTATTTAATTTTAAAAACTTTTTAAAATTTTTATATGTGAAGGAAAAACAAAAAAAGGAAAAAATGACAAATTCAGCGATGATTAATGCAAAACGTGTTGCATTTTTGAGTAATACAATGTGGCATCATAAAAATTCAGAGTTGATTTATTAAAAGTTGGCAGATGGAGAAAAGTTCGTTATGAATTAACTCTGTGCCAACAAGCTGCTTAGCTTAATCGGCATTCTAGTTAGCAGCTCGTTGTACGTAGTGTACAACAACAATATAATGGTTAGATTATTCCTCCATCAAGAAGCCACATCCATGTTATGGTCACAATGTACAATCCTAACGGATCAGAAAGATTCCCCTTATGAAGGGCAAAGCACATGTCATGGTTAAAGCTCTCTGTAACCAATCAAATTATTTCTCAGCTATATTTCTTTTCGCAGGGCTAACCGAATACATTCTCGATTAATTGAATCGAACGCTTTTCAAAATCTATAAAAATCTATAAATATAGTTTGGAATTGAACTCAACGCAATGAGTTAATAAGGTAAGTGCAAGAGGAACCATTGCGGAAACCAGCTTTACATGAGCTAATAGTTTGCTCAAGGTGTTAGGGGGGTTGTACCCACCTAATTTGTTCAAACTCGAAAACCATGATAACAATTTTTTTTCCTCCAATAACCAATTTTAATGTCTCCTTCGGAGAATCGCTAGTTTTAAAGCTGAGCTTTTCAATCTTCCTTTAATATTCAGATTTTTGCAAAGGGAGACACTTCGTTAAATATCTTGATTTGGGTTAAGACAACAGCCACTACGACTTCCACAAAAAGTGCAACTTTTTTCGTCATTTAGTGTCATTCTATTCTGCCCTTTTAAGGACAACCTTTTTATGGATTGTTTCTAAAAGACATACTCCTAGTACATTTCACTTGCACCTAAGCTAAGCATTATAATTTTCTTTACAAACGATTATCGATTAGATAGTACAAGTGACAACAAGAGACCAATCGGCAGAACTCCTTTCCTGCGATCTGTTTCAAGAACCGTTTTACATCAAGCCACAAAAGCATGCCCCAGGAAATTCACAAATTTCTAGGAAAAGAAAATTTCCCTCACCAAACAGGAGATCATATTAGAGTAGCATACATTCATTTTTAGTGTTTATCAGCTTAAGCTTTCCCAAAGCAAGGACACAACATATCGTAGCACTGGTATTTGCACGAGTAGAATACTTCTTGCAGCATCAGTTATCGCTGTAATACAGGCAAAAAGCGTTTTTCTACTTCATATTTTTTGCCCTTTCATACACGAGAACAAACAAGTTTTAGTTTGGGTCTTTTCAATGTTGGTTTTAGTTGTTGAAATTGTTGTTGCTTCAGAATTTCTCTTGTGTTTATGAGTGGGTCTACCGTTTGTGTATGTGTTGTTCTTGTTGCTGGGATGCTACAATGTGTGGCAGTCACAAGGAAAAGAAGAAGATTTATGGCGGATGTTGGAATTTAATGAAATTGCAAAATGAAAATGAAACTTACAAACATACAAAATAACACACATATTCAACAACAGAAAAAAGAAAAACTGAAATGAAAACTCAAACACACAATTATACACGTTTATACTGATATATTTGCCAGCCAGCCAGCCAGCCAACCAACCATTTCAACCAGTCTTCCACACATTTTACTTTAACATCACCGAAAACGCATAGTCTTCTTCAGAGAGGAGGGTGTGTAGGAGAAGGAAGTTTTTATTTTCTGTTGTTGTTTGATTGTGGAAATGAGGACTTTTAACTAACACACATTTACTGTTACATAATATAAACTTACAAAATGGCGTAAAAAGGACAAGCTGTTGTTTGTTTTTGTTGCTGCTACTGCCAGTTATTTTTGTTGTGTTGTTTCATTTAAACTCTCCCAACTTTTAAGTTTTCATCATCATTATAATGGCTGTTCGTTCTACCGTTCAAATGTTTACGTAGTTGGATTTGTGTGTGTAAATGCATGTATGTTCATATGTATGTATTTGTTTCGAATTCCGTAATCATATATAGAAGTGTATTTTATAATATTAATAGAATATTGCTTTGGTTATTTCTACAAAAAATTCGATTGTGGAAATTTAATATATCGCTAATTAAAACCAAAATTTTACATTTTATAAAGGCAAATTAATGAAACAAAATTTGATTTGAAGATAATTTCATACATCAAATATTGATTGGCAGTTCGGTTAATAAGTTAATACCCACCTTTAAGAATACTGATTGGCTGAGAATCACTCTCTGAGTCGAATTAACGATGTATGTCCGGCTGTCTGGCAGGCTATCTGGCTGGCGGCTGTTCATGTAAACCTTCTGCGCAAAGTACAGCTCGCAATTTTCGAGATAATTTAATGAAGTTTGTTACACAGGTTCTTATTGGCACAAGGGCCAAGCCTATTGAAAATGGGGTGAATTATTCCATGATTTCACATATCCCCCATACAAGCTTTTTTCCGGAATAGGGTCTTTCTGGTATTTAGAATAAATTTTAACCAAGCTTATTTGATTCCACAATAACCAGGGAAACCATTAATATGCAATTGCATGTTTTTCCTTGTGCGACTAATGAAGGCAGAGACAATATATTTATTCGTTTTATAGCTTTTTATGAATTTCGGCATCGATTTGTTAGTGCATATTTTACCATTTGCAGCATTTTTTTTTGCATAATTTTCATAGCGTTTACATTTGCCAGTACTGGCAAGACAGTAGCAATTCATTCAAACTTTTTCACTAATACATAAACACTTTTACAGCTATTTTGCTTTTGCATTGTTTTGCCAACTAATATGTATATGCTTACTGTCTTGCCAGTACTGGCAAATGTAAACGCTGTGTTAGTGAAAAGAGCCTTTTTGCAGCATTTTTTTCTGGGGCCTACAAAGGCTTTCGCAGCAAATTTTTTTTTGTGCGAAATTTTAGCCTTTCTTTTATGAATATGAATTTATGAATTTTGTTTTGAGAAGGTTTAGCCCTTTATTTGCCACGTAATGTAAAGAGGAACATTGCTATGGCATTATGTCTGCCTATATTAGTATATGGACTAGAAATCTATTCGGGGGTCTCGCAAACTAGTATTAATAGACTTAAACAGTGTTTTAATAGAGTTGCACGATATATATTTGGAATAACTTATAGATCACACACTCATATGACTGCTTATACTAGAAAATTATTGAAATATGATTTTGAAAGTTTCATTAATATGAGAATACTATTACAATTTTATAAAATTTTTAAATTCGGGAACCCTTCTTTCGGGCATTCGTTTAGAACTAGTTTAATGATCATACCTAGACACTCCACTTAAATTATGAGTAGATCATTTACTGTCAGGATCTCAAGGCTGTGGAATTCCGTCATACCTTGTAGTGAGCGCACATTCTTTAATTCTTTATCAATGTTTAAGAAAATGTTATTAGAAAATCTGTAAGTAAGCAAGTAAAAACTTGACTGTATAAGTTGCCACAAGTTCTGTGTCCTTATATCGTATTAAAAATAGTTATGAGTTAAAACACGTCAAACCATCAAGAAAAAATTACATTTTCGGCATCATCACCTCCGATTTGAATGAAATTCAACACAAATGTTGTATGTAATTGGACGTTAACAAAACATAAATTTCAGACCCCACATTCTTTCGGCATCCGAAATATGACGTCATAAAAGATGTGAAAAATGTTAAAAAAACACAAAAGTCTCCTTACAAAAGGGGATAGAACTCTTGAACTACGCAAGATAATTTAGTTTTTTGGGTATCGTTTTAAAGGTGAAAGTACGGCGTAACCATAGGTCTTATGACAGTCCAAAGATTCAGGTTTTTATACAATTTTTGATACTTTTTGTACGGGAGGTACCACGCCCACTTCTCCAATCCTGCCCACATTTTGTGTACCTAATTTGGAAACTTTGGCTCTTGCTGTTCTCCAGATATACTGAAAAAAATAATTAAAATACAACAACAAGGGATTTTTGAACACAAAACATACTTAGAATCACGTTCTGGTATATAACTCTGACACCAATCGAGTCTCCACCTTCAAATTTTCTGCAAATGTTGAAGAGGGTATAATACTTAACATATATTTTTTTAAGAATTTTAAAAAATATACTTTTCCAGATATGGACCTCAAGACCCCAAAAATTTACCTTTGACCTCTTCTTAAAAAACGCAATATGCCTATCATTTTAAAGGGTGCACTTTCACCTTTAAAACGATACCCAAAAAACTAAATTATCTTGCGTAGTTCAAGAGTTCTATCCCCTTTTGTAAGGAGACTTTTGTGTTTTTTTCACATTTTTCACATCTTTTATGACGTCATATTTCGGAAGCCGAAAGAATCTGGGACTGAAAATTTATGTTTTGTTAAAGTCCAATAACATATAACATTTGTGTTGAATTTCATTCAAATCGGAGGTGATGATGCCGAACGACTTAATGGTTTGACATGGATTCACTCTTATACATTATTTTAAGATATAAGAAAAAAATGTAATATTTGCCATACAATTAAGCTGGATTAATTTGGACGGCAGGGCTTACAATCCATACTAAATAAATACAAAAATAAATATATATGAATAAGTAAGAGTTAAGGAAAAATATATTATATAAGTTTTTGGTGATACATAGAAATCTAGACCAATTTTTTGAATTACCGATCGATTTATATGATTTATAGTGCCTTTTTTAGTGATTTAACGTTAACCATCTGTCCGTCTGGCTGGTTGCCTGTCCATGTTAATTTTTTGTGTCCGTCAACCATCATATTATGTTGGTATTAAGATTAAATTCGCCCAAGAACTTATATTAATAAATAATTTAGCGACTGTCCCTAAAATGCCTTTAAGGCAAAACATCTCATATGGATGTTTATATCTAGATAATATTTGAATTTCAACCTCTTAACATAACTTTGTTTTCGTGTACCAATGACTGCTAATCGTTTCCAAATAGGGTTAACTCTCGAAAATTCTTCTGTAAATACTTTGTTGTTTGGGCTTTATCGATTAAAATTTTATGATTGTTTTTATTAAATGGAACTGTTATTAAGTTGTTGAATATTTTTTTTCCAATTAACAATTTTTGAATTTTTGGGGCATATTTTTAACAATTTTCAGCGCATATTTTAAAGTTTTTACTGCATATTTAATGCGCATAAAACGTGTTTTTAGAGCATATATATGGTTTCTCTGATAATTACATAATAACTTTTATGTGGGCTACCATGTCATGACAACATTTTGTCCTGGTAGGTCCAAATTAACCATAGCTCCCATATAAACCCCCATCCTAAAATCTCATATAGATAAAGATATTTAAATGATATTTATTCAACACAAAGAACTTTTACATGAATCCTTATCTCATAACAAAATTTTGCTTAAGCGGGTCAATGATTGCCAACAGGTCTCAAATAGTGTACACTAGAAAAAATTGTTTTTATATACAGTGCTGTAGGGTATCATATGGTCGGGCTTAACCGACTATACTTTTCTACTTGTTTTTGATGTCGTAATGGTTTTTATCAAATCTCAGTCAAATCTCATAATCTTGGTGCCGTTTAATAACATATTTTTCCCATATTAGCACTTAACTACTTAAGGCTACTTAACACTATTATACTTTGTATGAATAAATGTCAAAAACTCAAGAAATAAGTAAAAGTTTGATAGTGATTTGACATCCTACACGACTTTATCGTTTTTTTTCAAATATTCTAAGCAATAACACTTTTCATTGGATCAGGGTTGCATTTTACTTAAAGCATGTTCTCATGTGTGATAGTGTGAATACAAACTGTAATGTTAAATTCGATTAGATTTCTATCTTTCAAAGTATTATAGAGTACGTAAGACTTGTGTGAAGGTTTTTTTTTGGAATTTGTGAAAGACTGAACGCACTTTTTCAGACCGAACCCGAACTTCGGTAGATTTTTAAGACCGAACCCGAAACAGTACTTTCTTATTGAAAAGAATCAGTTTCTGCTTTTGTGAGTTACTAATAAAAAAAACTATTCTAACAAATTTGTTTGTATGCACCTTTATTGGAGTTTTACCAAAAATAAAACGAAAATTTGAGTTTTCTTTGAGTTTATGTTATGCAAATTGCTTCTTCGGTCGAAAAAAGTTGTCTAGCAGCGCTAAACATTTAGCTGATCAATAGAAATACACGTCGATGGTACTTTTTTGCAACTGCCTTAAAATTAATAAATGGACTATGTAGAATTCTAGTATTTTACAACTTACAGACACAGTCCAATAAATTCTTATTGCTTAATCAACCACATTTGCAAGCCCTTCTGGATTTTCAAAATATGCTCATGTTCTGTTAATTTATAAGATAAATGGTACGGACGGATATCCATTATAAAGTAACACTGCTTTCAGGCTCACTTTCGTTGAGGCAATGAAGAGTCTCCAAGCCAGTTTTTTCATTGATAAAGCATCGTTTGTTGTTGTCGTTGACACCCACCTGTGTGTTTTTTTTAAAGGTCTTGGTGAAAAAAAAAATTGCTTGTGGCATCAAAACTAGACGCGCTAGATAAATTCCGGTTTCATACTTGAACCTAGCGTAGGCCTGCCATACGTCCTGATTTTCCAGGATTGTCCTGGTTTTAGACTACTTGTCCTGGTGTCCTGGTCCACTATTAAATTGTCCTGGTTTTTTGTACAGGTCAAGAAAACAAATTTGTTTTTTGCTTTAGTTGTTAACAAAAGTTAAGATTTCTGTTATAACACTGCTAACATAAGGTAATTGTATAAGAACTTTAATTAAATTCAACTGTTTTATAATGTAAAGCTGGTAAAAACTTTCAATAATATTAGATGATAGTCAATCCTCTTTCAAATTTTGTTTCAACTAGTGGCTGTTAAAAGTTATACCGTGTAAACAACTTTCATAAGTAATCGAAAACCGATAACAAATTGCTTTCTCTAAGGCAGCCCATACACGTTTCAATTCAATTGTCAACTGAGTCGGTCGTTGTCCAAATCAAAGCGTGTATGGCTTTTTCAAATGATTAGTTTGACAGTTGTCCAGTTGGTTGAAGAAAAATCAAAAGAGTTTGATTTTTTCAAGTTGAGTACTTAGTCTGCTCAATGGACTAAAGAAAGAAACTCGTTAAAGACTGAAACACTGGAGAGTAATATTCAATGTAAGTTTGATTTTAATATGACATGCTGCCTGTTTTATAACTATATCAAAGACCGAAATGAAGTTCTAGAAAAAGTGCAATCTTCTGAAAATTATTTTAGTTTAGAACATTTTAAGCTCAAGTTTTTATTATTTTTCATCGTTTTAATGTACATGAAGTACACGTTAATTTTTTTTCTATATATTGTTGGATTTAAAAATAAAAACTGGATGGTTTTTACATATCGCACCCTAAATACTAAAAGGTAACAACTCAAAATTCTTAAATTTTCAGGAGAGCCAAAAAACAGTTTATGTAGGTTAGGTTAGGTTAGGTTAGGTTAGGTTAGGTTAAGAAGGGTTGTGCGCCCACAGGCACACCTCCACTCGGAGACCGAATACGATCCATTGTGATTCCCTTCAATGAAAATATGAAGTACATGAAGTACACGTTAATTTTTTTTCTATATATTGTTGGATTTAAAAATAAAAACTGGATGGTTTTTACATATCGCACCCTAAATACTAAAAGGTAACAACTCAAAATTCTTAAATTTTCAGGAGAGCCAAAAAACAGTTTATGTAGGTTAGGTTAGGTTAGGTTAGGTTAAGAAGGGTTGTGCGCCCACAGGCACACCTCCACTCGGAGACCGAATACGATCCATTGTGATTCCCTTCAATGAAAATATGAAGTTAGAGAGAGAGAGATAAGACGAAGTGAAGAAATAGAGAAAAGGAAGTAAGATAAAGACAGAAAATTAGAAAGTAGGACCAATACCCCCCTTACAGTCCCCTCAACAGAAACAGCCGCGTTATTTCCCTGACAAACCCCAGTAGATTGGCCGGATTACATCCAGCTATGCACCCCAGTTCGTCGTGAAACCTATCACCTAGCCACTTCAGTCTGAGACCCTGCATCCTAGGAAAATGGCACAGTACATGCTCGATCGTCTCTAGCTCCTCCGAATCCTCGCATAGCCTGCAGAAGTCCGGTATGGCGTTGTCCCATCTGCTCGCAAAAGCCCTGACAGGACAATGACCCGTCAAGAACCCTATAAGTGTTCCGAGACTACCCCTATCCAATCCCAGTAGAACCCTGGTTGCCCCCGCGTCCAATTTGGGCCATAGTGCCCTAGACACCCTGCAATCCATTCTGCCCCTCCAGGATCGGTCAACGTCATCACGGAATTTCTCCCGTATCACCCCATAGTAATAGCATAGGGGGGGTTTCACCCCCTGTCCCTTACCACTAAGTCGAGACCGAACCCTCTCTCGCGAGTTCGTCCGCCACCTCGTTTCCCTCAACCATGCAGTGTCCTGGTACCCAACACAGCCTCACGTTGAATGCACCCATGAGTTCCCTAAGAGCGCTCCTACACCGCGCAACCAGGCATGATCGCACCGTATGGTTCTTCAATGCCCGAAGCGCCGCCTGACTATCGACGTAAATTGTCACCTCAGATCCACCCACGATGCGATCCAGTATCACCTCCGTCTCCCTCCAGATCGCTAGGATCTCAGCCTGGAAGACACTGCACTCATCAGGGAGTCTGAATGACCTTTTTACCTCGGTGTCCGCGATATAAACACCGGCAGCAGTGCCGGTTTCCATCTTGGATCCATCCGTAAATACTGCCCACCCCTCAAACAGTCCATTGGATCCACTCCAAATTTCCCTATCAGGGAACTCCACTGGTGGTGTTGCACCGAAGTCCAGGGTCATAGTCCTATGATCCGAAATTCCCTCGAGAATAATACCCTGATCAAGCAGACCCATCTCGTACAAAATTCTTGTGTGATCATCCCGCCTAGGCCTAACTAAAGAAGACTCGTAAAGTCTAAATAGGTTCCTAGCTGCCACACTCCTCACATAATGCTCGATAGGGGATAGATATAGTAGGATGTCCAGCGCTGCCTGCGGAGTGCTTCTCCTTGCGCCTGTGATGCCAAGAGATGCACTCCTTTGAACCTTGCTGAGCATCTTCCTATAGCTATCCACTCCCAACGCACCCCACCAAACAGTGCATCCATAGGTAAGTATAGGCCTAACGACCGATGTGTAAATCCAGTTTACCATATCAGGTCTAAGACCCCAGTTCTTACCAATGGAGTTCCTGCATGTGTAGTATGCATTGAGTCCCCTTCTCATCCTCTCCTGAGTATTTCTCTTCCAAGACAGTTTGCGGTCCAGAAAGTTACCCAAGTACTTTGCTCCGTCCGATAGAGGCAACTCGACGCCATCTAGCACTGGCCCCCTAAAACCCTCTATCCTATACCTTCTGGTGAATAGCACCAGCTCAGTCTTCGCAGGGTTTACACCCAGTCCCCTATCCTTTGCCCATGCCGAGAGTTCACCCAGCATCACCTGCATAATTTCCCCGATCGTGGATAGAAATTTTCCCCTGACCAGCAGAACTATGTCGTCCGCATAGGCAACAACTTTCCTGCCCATGGAATCAAATGACCTAAGGATCCCGTTAACCGCAAGTAACCACAGTAGAGGCGATAATACCCCCCCTTGTGGTGTCCCCCTGGTAACCTTCCTCCTTATCACATGTTCCCCCAGGCTCGAGTTTATAATCCTACTGCCAAGCATGCAGGTTATCCACTCCACCAGAAAGTCCTCAACTCCCAACTCCAACAAAGAATCCCTAATCGCCTCTATCCTAATGTTATTAAAGGCTCCCTCTATATCCAGAAACGCGGCGAGAGTATACTCCTTATGCCTCAGACCGTGCTCAATACAACCCACCACCTCGTGTAACGCGCTCTCAACAGATTTACCCTTCAGGTAAGCATGTTGAGCGTTGCTAATAAGGCTGGTCTCAATATTACTCCTGAGATAGAAATCTATCAGCCTCTCAAGAGTCTTCAACAAAAATGAAGACAGACTAATAGGTCTAAAATCCCCCGGTTTCGAGTGGCCCGCTTTACCGGCCTTGGGTATAAAAATCACCCTGACCTCTCTCCACCCCCTAGGCAGATACCTCCTACTGAGGCATTTCCTAAATATATCCACCAGTAGAAATGATGCATCGTCCGGGATGTTGCAAAGCATAGCCGGAAAAATACCGTCCGGACCCGGTGATTTATATGGGTCGAAAGTATTGACCGCCCACGCCAGCTTCTCCCTTGTGACCATTTCATCGACGCGAGCGGAAGTATGATCAGATGTCACGGACATGACGTCCCACTGACCGTCCCCCATACCACCGGTTTCCCTGCACCCGGGAAAGTGCGTCTCCATGAGTAAGGTTAGGGTCTCAGAGCTAGACTCAGTCCATGAGCCGTCATTCCTTTGGATGTAACCCAGGGCCTTAGGGTCCTTAGATAAAATCCGTCGGAATCTTGACAGCTCGTTGACATTATCGATGGACGCACAAAATTGTCTCCACGATAGTCGTTTTGCTCTCTTCAGATCCGCCTTATACCTGTTGAACTGCACCCTGTGATTGTTCCAATCATCTGGTGCTCTTGTAAGCTTGGCCCTATTAAACAGTCTCCTCACCGTAGACCTTTGAACATGAAGTTCCCTGGTCCACCATTTAGGCTGTTTTCGCCTACCCGGAAACGTGACCGGGCAGGACTGCTCATAGCTTTCCCTTAGAAGATGAGTGAACCTATTCACCACCCCCTCCAGATCCGTCGGCAGCAAGTCGCCCAAGGCCTGATGCGCCAACCCAGTTCGGACCCCTTCCTTGAAGGAGTCCCATTTTGTCCCCCTCGGGTTCCTAAAAGGAGGAGCCCTAGGTAGGTAAAAATTCAGCGTGAAGGTAATACGACTATGGTCTGAAAAAGTACAGTCCGTTGCCACCCTCCAATCAACAACAATTTGCTCGTCACGGTTTACTAATGTCAGATCTATCACTGCCTGCCTATCTTTATTTCTGAACGTCGGCGTGTTACCCATATTACAGATAATAAGATTGTTAGTAGTTATAAAATCAAACATTAACTCACAGTTTATGTAAAAATGGTGCTAATATTTTAAACAAAATATTAGTTCCCTAATGAAAAAAGTAAAATTTGAAGAAAGCTTTGCTATGCCTTTTTCAATTTTGTAAGTAGATGTGAAATGAGAATTAATTTATGAAAAAAAGTCATTTTTGAAAAATTTTGAGTTGTGACCCTTTAGTATTTATGGTGCGATATACTACATACATATTGTTACGTTTTTCCTTTAATAAACGCGTTCGGTTTACTCCCTTTATAATAAACCGTTGAGTTCTTTTAATTGCAAATAAAAATAAATACACACACTTATTCAACTTAACAAACTTTATTGAAATTAATTATTTTGTTCACAATTGTTAGTTACGAACAGAACCGTTTTCCAAAACAGACTCAACTAATTTTATATGAGTCACCCCTTTTTATATTTCATAATTATTTCTAGATTTTTCCTGAACCTTCCCGTAAAAACTATTTATTATGTTCTATAACCATTTCTAGAAATTACTGGGAAATTTATATAGGAATTATTTTTAAAATAACAGTTGTGTTGAAAATTATACATGACAATTTTAAGTAACATAAAACTATAACTTACAAGATAACTTATAACTATAACTATAAATAATTCTTAGATAATTTAACTTTCGTAACACTGCCCTCCACTTAAGCCTGTTCGTCCCGAATAGGCTCAGATTCTCCTTTTCCAGAATGGGCTAGTCGTTCTAGATGTACCACTTTCATTTTTGATCTTGGGCTCTTATATTTCTGGATCCGATACACCACGTCATTCAATTTCTTTATTACTTTATATGGGCCATCCCAATGAGTCTACAGCTTTGGAGATAGTCCTTTCTTTCGTTGCGGATTAAAAAGTAAAACCAACTGGCCTTCTTTGAAGCCTTCCGAATTTGCCGCTCGATCATATCTGGCTTTCATCTGGTCATTTGATGAACTAACACGCCTTCGTCTTAACTCGTTTTTCTGCTCTTGGGTAGAGTCATTATTATTCGCTGGTACGGATAGTTCACCAAAGTTGTACTGCTGGGCCGGATTTCTACTTTCTCCAATCAGACCATTGTCTGCAACGCACTGTGGGCATGTAATTGCGCAATCAATCACGGCTTGCTTGCAACCGACCCAATAGTAGCTTGCTTTTAACTTCTTTATGGTTCTCGTAACGCTAAGATGCCCACCACCAGTACCTTCGTGGAATTTCTTCACAACTTCACATACTTTAGAAGTCGGTACTACAATAAGGGTTTTAACAGTTTTGCCATCAGTACTTTCCCATGTACGGTATAGGCAACCATTTATCATCCGCAGACTACTCCACTGCGCCCAATACGCTTTCATTAGTGGACCGTTCAATTTAATTTCTTCACGAGTCGGCCTTTCACCTTCTTTCTTAGCCATCATAATTTGCGCTAATAAGGGGTCACTTTTCTGCGCCGTTGACCAGTCTTCGCTGGGTTCCACATTTTGCTTGCTTTTATGTTCCTTGGGCCGTCTTGAATATGTGGTCGCTTTCCCACGTTTTTCATCGTTTCTTTGGGAGGACAATTTCTTATGATCACTAGTGACTAGTTGTCTTACAAGGGCTTCACTTCCATTCCCAACGTTAAGGGGTACTTCTAGACCATGCCAATTCATAATTTGTCGTCCCATGTCTAGACTAATGCCTTGAAGAATCATAAAATCTGCTCCAATTATGACCTCGTCCATAATTTCAGCCACAATAAACTCATCAAAAACGATCATATCAGCCATTCTTATTTCCACTCTTGCTTTACCATAGACAATAACAGGCTCTCCCGTAGCTGTTCGCAAGTTTACACCACTTAGCGGCTCGACAACTCCCTTTATCAAATCAGCTCTTATAATGGAATGTCCTGCACCAGTGTCGATAGTCAAAATGCGGATTTCACCATTTATGTAACCACAGGTCGTAATATTTCTGTTACTCGTTTTCACTACTAAATTTATCGTCAGCTCTTCTCAACTTTAGCGGTGGCTCCCGTGATGATTGTTGACTTGCTCTTCGTTTGTTCCTTTGCGGCGAAGCAGATCTCGATCGTTGTTTGGGTGCTTTGCAGTTTCGCTGAATGTGGCCAATCTTACCACAGTTATAGCATTTTGCCTTGTTTTTACCTTGTTTCTCGCTCAAAGCTCGCAAAACTGCCTCCTTCATGCTTCTCATTTCCTTTAAAATATCTCTTCCTTCTTCAGCAGCAAAATCAAGTTTCCGCACCATATACGTTTGTGGCCTTGAAATTATCCTTGCGGTTTCTTGTGCTAGGGCAAATGATACCGTTTCTGCAAATGATGGCTTCTGTGATGCACATACCGCTAGTTTTACATCAGCATCCCGTATACCGTTTACAAATGAATCGATCTTAAAATGATCCAGCAATGGATGACTTTCACCTGGATAAGCAAGCTGCACCAAGCGCTCAATCTCTAATGCAAAATCCTGTAGTGTTTCGTTTGCCTTTTGTACTCTTCCCCGTAATTGCATTCTGAATATTTCCTTTCTGTGTTCACCACCATACTTGCGCTGCAATGCTACCATAATGTCATCATAATTGTTTCTGCAACTTACTGGTACACTTTCTAGAATTTCAGCCGCAGTTCCTTTTAAAGCCAGAATCAGCTCTATGGCTTTTTCTTCATTGTTCCAAGCATTTTTATTGGCAACTGTGTCAAACTGGAACTTAAACACATTCAATGGTGAGCTGCCGTCAAAACTTGGAGTTCTTATTCTATTCGAGACTTCTGGAAAAACTCGCACCACTCCCTCTTGGCACTGAAGACTATTTACTCTTTCTTCCAGATGATGAAGTTTTCCATCAAAAACCGTGACTTGTGTTTTTACATCAGTGACTTGTGTTTTTACATCAGACAATTATATTTCCATATCGTCTACTCTTTCGTTTATAACAGTAGAAATCTCTTGAAGCTTCTCAAGTTTGTCATTAGTAGCCTGAAGTTTCTCGTTTGTCACTTTAGAATTTTCTTGAATTTCGGCTAAGATGGTGCGTGAATTTTCTTTTACCATCCTCTCAATGTTTTTAGAATTTTCTGCTAGGATAGCGTTTGAATTTTTTTTTACCAACTTCTCCATGTTTTTAGAATTTTCTTCCATTTTTTTAGAAGTTACAGCCGAATTTTCTTTTACCATTTCCTCCATTTTTCTAGAATTTTCTTCCATTTTTCTAGAAGTTACAGCTGAATTTTCTTTTACCATTTCCTCCATTTTTCTAGAATTTTCTTCCATTTTTCTAGAAGTTTCTGCCGACATTTTTTCCATCTTCTCCATCATAGCAACAAACATTGTACCAAGATCCATGTTGCTTGTTACTGCACGGGTAGCAACTTCTATTTCTTCAAATTCATAAGTTGCGATGTCAATATTGCGTCGCTTAAATTCATCGATTAATCTTTTCTGCAACTCAGCTTTATTTCCTGCAGTAGGCAGATCTAACTTGCCCAACTCTTTCTTGAGCTGTTCAACTTTTAGCTCCTCGAATTTCATTGTTGTTTGTATAGTTTTTTTTTTATCCTTTTTTTTATTTGTTTATTTATTTTTATTTTTTTTTTTTATTGCAATTTCACTTCTGACACCAATTGTTACGTTTTTCCTTTAATAAACGCGTTCGGTTTACTCCCTTTATAATAAACCGTTGAGTTCTTTTAATTGCAAATAAAAATAAATACACACACTTATTCAACTTAACAAACTTTATTGAAATTAATTATTTTGTTCACAATTGTTAGTTACGAACAGAACCGTTTTCCAAAACAGACTCAACTAATTTTACATGAGTCACCCCTTTTTATATTTCATAATTATTTCTAGATTTTTCCTGAACCTTCCCGTAAAAACTATTTATTATGTTCTATAACCATTTCTAGAAATTACTGGGAAATTTATATAGGAATTATTTTTAAAATAACAGTTGTGTTGAAAATTATACATGACAATTTTAAGTAACATAAAACTATAACTTACAAGATAACTTATAACTATAACTATAAATAATTCTTAGATAATTTAACTTTCGTAACAATATGTATTAAAAAAAACTTTTCTGTTGGTATAATTTTTTATCCATTTTTTTCCATGTGTCCTGGTTGATAGGTTCAAACATCTGGCAGCCCTAACCTAGCGGCCCAATATGTATAAATTCCACATGTAGATTGCTTTATTGCTTTGCTCATACTACGATGCTGACCGGTGTTAATACACTCAAAAGAATAATCAGTCCATCCGTCCTCAAATCAATCCAAAGCGGTATTAATAAGACGGTGATTACGGATTTTCTTGAATCAAGATTGATTCATGTGCGGATTTTCCATCGCAAAATACTTAACTTATCTTAACTTGAAAAAGTCCGAATATAAGATTGATTGAAGTAAAACTAAGATTGAATCAATCTGAAAATGCGCTTGATTCAAGTATTATATATTTGATTCAATCACGAATTCGTACTTTAAATAAACCAAAGGTTAAATTAGAAGGAGAATTTTATTGTATGTTTGATTTACTTACCCGTTTTACACCTTACAGAATTTCCATTATAAAACACCAGCATCGTTTCCGATATGGTTTTTTCTTTGACAACTTAATGTACATGTATAACTGAAAATATAAACTAAATGAGAAGCAAGAGTTCTAAATTTAACTTTTAAACATGAAAAAATGTGTTTTTGTCTTATTCGGTTGTTTTTGTAATTTCTACACACACCAAGCAAATCGTTTTTTAACTACTTGTGTGGTGTTGTTGTAGTAGTCAACATTAAGCTTTGATAAGTTAAATGAGATTAAAACACTCACTTTGTAATTTTACTCTCAGAGTGTCACTACCAACGAAAAGTTTTATCTTTTTTTACCTTGTTTTAAGAATTTTTACTTTTTTTAAGAAATTCCGGGATGGATTTTCGAAAGTAGTTCCATTTAGGATTGTTTTAAGTACGTCTTAGTGTTATTTGTAATTGAATTTTTGAGTACGACTCGTACTTAAAGTAAGAACAAAAAAACTTAATTTTTCCCGAGTGTTTTTCTTTCTGTGTAATGTTTTCTTATGTGTATTAATAAGTATTTCTTGTATTTTTTTATCCTTGAATTTAGAGATTCGTATTCCGGTATCTTTTTTTCGCTTTTGTAGTAAAGTGAATCGGTATGCCCGTTGATTAAAAGTGTCTATATATTGAATATCAAAACCCGTTAATTACAAACCACCCAACAATTCTCGCGATATTACCAAGTTCCATTTGAAATTGTCAAAGCTATAGTTTTGTATATCAAGCCTATAAGACGATACAGTTCGGCCAATATTTAAGGCAAATATTTAAAATGTTTTAAACAGGTGGTCCCTTTTGAGGTTCTTAATAATATTTTTTATTTATTAATTTCTAGCAGTATTGTGTTGTCAGAATTTTCCTATCTTGACTAATAATGGAGATACAGCAAGTGTCCCACAGGAAACCCTTCCCCAAAAATGGTACCCGCGAAATAATACATAGATCCGAATGGCAGTTATTTCTAACGGCTTTATGCTCCACATTGGAACAACAGAAATAAATATATAATATTTATATTAAAAATTTAACCATAACACAGTAAAGGCTCAGTTAGCCGGGAGTAACAGTAACCTTACCGTAAAAAAGTAAGACCAATCTATTTCGAAACTGGGAATTATTTCCTTCCGAAGGTTACTTTATATTATATTCAACATTTTTTATTTTTTCGAATTTATTCTATGAGCTAAATTTCAGTTATGTATTTTATAAAGCTTTTTTGTATAAGTTCTATTCCTTCAATTTTCCAGAAATGACTTGGTAGTGTATAAAGTCATTTCTGGAAAATTGAAGGAATATAACTATTACAAAAAAGCTTTATAAAATACATAACTGAAATTTAGCTCATAGAATAAATTCGAAAAAATAAAAAATGTTGAATACCAATCTATTTCTTACAGATTTAGACGTAACATCTTACTGCCAACTGTAATCGTTCTAATTGCTATACATACAACAAAATGAAGCAGCTGATTTGTAACGTTACTGTTACTCCCGGCTAACTGAGCCTTAAGCCTGGGATACTTTCTTTAATTAAAAGAAATATATTCAAAGAAAGTCTCTTTAAAGCTTTTAAAATTTTTAAACACAAAACTCTCTACTTCTCAATTAAACATTAAAGAAATAACACCCATATGAGTGCTTTTTTTTTTGCAACAAAATCTTACTACCACTTTTAAAACTCCAAAAACCCCCCGAAAATGTTACGGTCAAGTTACAATTTACTTACTGGACCAGTAAGCAAGTCAACAAGAAAACCAGAAAAAAGTATATTTCACACACACAAAATACTTTAAATACACTATTAAAACATTAAGCACATACATTTACACATTAACCTTTATTATTCACACACATGTGTGTATTCAAATGTCGGTCTGCATAAGGATATGAAAGCTAAAATAAGTAGAAAAAAAAGTTCAAGTCTATACGACATTTTGGGGAGTAATTAAACAGTTTCAATTCATTTATCAAACGAAAACTAACATTATTGTGTGACGCATACCTTTAGCAGTTACTTTTTACAAAGGCATATACTAATTTATGTATGTGAAATCTAAGAAAATGTAGACAGAACAAGGATTTGAATGGTCAAGTTAGAAAATTCTTAAAAAATAAGCAGATATTCTAAGGTAAGGGGAAATCTTATTTCGGTAACTAAAGGTTCGAAGAAAACGATTTGTTAAAGAATTTTTAATAAGTATGGAAACTTTTTAGTGTAAAGTTTTTTTTTGCAAATATATATATTATCGGTATATCCTGTGGCTCCCAATAGCAACAAGAGCTTCAAACTTTAAAATCTAGATATTAATATAAGCTGAGTAGTTCTTTTTCAATGGGATTTAAGATCATTTAACCTTAGAAGACTTGTCTTTAGTAAGAAAATTTACAGTAAATACTGTAGGCAGTATACTTTCGACTTAAGTGAATCCAATTAGTAAAAATGCTAAAGGTGCGTTTAATAATGCTATTCTGTTTAACATCATTATGGATACCTTCCATTCATGTCCTTTATCCTTTTACTCAGATTACAATTATAATTTCTGGGTTATTTGCTAACCTCTTACTGAAAAACCGAACATTCGACGTTCGGAATTGAAAGTACTTTCGATCGTAGTTGCGTTCTGTGACATGGCTGATACTTAGCTCGGCAAGACAACATCAGATATTTTTTACAAAAAAATAAAAATAATGGGTGATTTTTTAGCTATTATCTTTTTGGCAACACTGGCTTAAACAGCTGACGCACGTTTCGTGTTTTGTTTCACTGTCAAACATCTTTAGTTTGGTCTATAATTTAACCATGAATCGTCTTACAAACGAACAACGCTTGCAAATTATTTAATTTTATTATTAAAATGCGTGCTCTGTTAATAAAGTTCACCGCGCGCTTCTTCCATTTTATGTTCAGTTTAATCGGGCTCAATGGGTACGTTAATAAGCAGAATTGTCGATTTTGGAGTGAAGATCAGCCAGAAGCGTTGCAAGAGCTACCAATGCATCCAGAAAAAGTCACAAATTGGTGCGGTTTATAGGCTGGTGGCATCATTGGACCATACTTCTTCAAAGATGATGCGAATCGAAACGTAACTGTGAATGGTGAGCGCTACCGTGAGATGATATCCAACTTTTTTTTTGCCCAAAATGCAAGAGCTTGACTTACAGGACATGTAGTTTCAACAAGACGGTGCCACATGCCACACAGCACGCTTAGCAATGGACTTATTGAGAGGCGAGTTCGGTGAACATTTTATTTCACGTTCGGGACCGGTCAATTGGCCGCCTAGATCGTGCGATTTAAAGCCTTTAGAAAATTTTTTGTGGGGCTATGTTAAAGTTCATGTCTATACACATATACCCGCTTCAATTGACGCATTGGAAGACAACATTGCAGCATTTATTCATGAGATACCGGCCGAAATGTTGGAAAGAGTATGCCAAAATTGGACTAAGCGGATGGACAATTTGAGGCGCAGTCACGGTCAACATTTGCATGAAATAATCTTCAAACATTTAATTATATGGACCGTACTATAGATTCAAATAAAGATGTCATGCATTTTTCTGAATTTTATGTGTTTTTTTTAAACTTTCCTATAGCTCTTAAAAAATCACCCGATAGAAGACAATTTTAAAATAATTACTTAAATAATGAATAGCCTGTTCTTTTTTACTTTCTTTAAGATAAATTCTATGGTGTTTTTGTATTAGATTATGAAAACGGCCATCTTAATACACACAGAAAAAAATCAATGTAAATCCTCGAAAACAAGGTTGATTTAACATTTTTCGGTAGTGATTTTGCTTTATAGTTACTTCATGTTTATTTAACATGATTTTAAAATAACTTGCGAACAACATTATTTTCTTTTAAAATATCTTTAATTCATGTTAATTAAACATTCCCGTAAAGTTAGAGCAAAATGACACCCATATTGAAATAACACTCCGAATCACGTAAATGAAAGTTATTTCAAGTTGAAACAACGGTAATTTCATGTAGAATCGAATTGGTTTGATTTTAAATAGCAGTGAGAAGAAGCTTCGGAAACAACATATAATACGTTAATTTACGAAACATTGTAAATACCCAGGGGCGAATTTGTCGATTACAGAAGCGATGATGTGATAGACACGAGTAAGATAGTAATGCACACCATCTGAATTACAACCTAGTACACTTTTTCGAATGCATTGCCGCATTTGTGGAGTGAACGCCTACCACTTGCACACAAAGTAAGCGGGATAGTGAAGTGTTCATTCAATAAATATAAACTCAGTACTGCTTCACACACATTGTAAGCAGGCAGTAGACGGTCTATACACAATCTCGCTTACTTCGTGGGCAAGTGGAAGGCATCTTGCACATTGTAAGCAGGTAGACTTTTTGGATTTTCGAGTTATTTCAGAATGTTATCTTTTCAGGACATTCAGACCAGACTTTCTTATAAATTGAAAAAATATATGTTTAACTCGCGATAAATTTTTAGATTGTTCCTTATTAAAAATAAACTACTTAACAAAGTAGCAAATGAAAAAAAACGGGACCCATACAGAATTTATCAGAACATTATAAAAGATGAACGAAATTCATTTTTGTAAATTCCATACACTTCCGTCATACACTTTGTAAGCTAGAATTCATTGAACACGATGTGATACACACTTCATTGAAGAGATGTGATGTGGTATGCAAAGTTCGCCACTGGGTACTTACTCGCGATTCCTCTCTCTCTCTGAGAGAAAATATAATTATTTATTTTGCTGTAACACACAGGGCTGCCAGAAATTTTCGGCAAAAAATCTTAATTTCACCAAAAAAAAAATCTTATTTTTGAAGAAAAAATCTTATTTTTAGAATATTTTATTTAATACATAAAATAAACAAAAAAAAAAAAACAACAAAAAATTCAATTTCTTATACTAAATTGTACATTTGTTTCTGCCGTAGAATGTTGCAAACAAAATCAAACTGAGCACGTCCTAAAACGTTTTTACCGAGACAAGTCGTTTTTTACTGTCAAAAGAAATTTTCGGGGTTATTTTTAAATCTGGTATCGATTGTTTTAAAAACAAGGACAAGTGGTCCATACAGGCAAACGCTAAATTATGTTCAGCTATAAAAGCCAGGGTTGTGAACTATTTCTAATCAAAAAGGGCCGGGTCCCAAATCAAAAAGCGCTAAAAAGCGCTAAATAAAATTAAAATAAAAAACTTAATGAAATGTTTAAGAACCAAGTTTTATTAATTACACTGGCCGTCAAAAAAATCGTTTTAAATAAAAATATATGAAAAACAAAGGTACCAATACTGCACTAAATTCAAATCCGTTTTCAGTTTTTTCTATCATGTCTTGTTTTTTAATGGGCTAGACTTATATTTTGAACGAAATAAGGCATTTATGCTACATGCATTTTATAATAAATCGAGAACGATATTGATCTTTTACAAATAATTATTTTCCAAATTTTTTCTTAATTAGTGGCGGCCATTTTTCCATGCAAATTAGTATTTTTATCATTTATCAGAAATCCAGGTGTATTGTGAATAAAATAAGACAAGAAATCAGTAAAAAAAATGCTAACTAGACGTGATTAAATGAACTATTTGGACTCAGCACGCCAAAGTGAATTAAAATCACATACAAGTTCTCTAGATCGACTTTTTTTTGTTGTTTAAATCAGTTATTTAATTTTGGATTTTCTTGTTTTAAGAAACGAAATGGATTTCTTTAGAAAATAAACTTCTTTCCTTGTAAAGAATGCTTTTCAAAGTAAAATATTAACAAAACGGAAATAAATTTTGGTTTAATGTGTCTTGATTTTAATGTATGCAAATAAAAGTACAAACATTTTGGGTAGCAATAAAAGCGCTAATTTAGCGCTCTTTGTTAAAAAAGCGCTAAGGAAAATATATGCGCCTTTTCGACAGTTAAAAACCGCTAAATCTAGCGCCAAAGGCCCTAAATTGGCAACTCTGATAAAAGCACTTAATTTAATTTTTAAATTTGCACGCAAATTTATTCACCTGTTTTTTTTCGAAATTCCTTGTCTATTGTTGTTTAGTTGCCACTAATGCAACTGGCCTATTCCTTATGCCTTTTTGTATTTTAGTGTTGTATAAGGTCAGACTTACCACCACTTCCTTTAAAGCTAACGTTGCATATTTTACAAAATAGTTCATCCTCGCCAGATGAGCTTTTAATTCTTGTCAACCAACTGCTAAATTGTTGTAACAACAATGAATTTATTTTTGTTGCCTTTTTAACCAAGAACAAAGGATATTTGACAAATAAAGAAAAATAAATCTAGGAGTTCTAAATAAGAAACAAAATATATATGTAGGTTGACAGAAAATCGAAAAATAAGACGAAAAAATAATTTAAGAATTTGTTTGGCTTTTTTCCCATGTTCTATAATCCTGTACACGTTTTATATTTGGAGTCCCCAAAAATTAGTATCTTACCACAATATCTTCAACACTGCTATTATTTAATTTTTGCAAACCTTAGTCTAACTTGCATTATTTTCTGTTCTGCAAAGAAAAAGCGCGCAAAGCTTACACCTGATTAATCCCCTCTGAACGCCCAACAGAGGTTGCTTTTTAAGTATTTTTTTTCCAGTAAACCGCAATGATGCATAATTAAGTTTAAACATTTTCAAATGGGAACAAAGAAGGTTTTTTTTTAATTGAACCTTACCTTCGTCTTGACACAGCAAAAAGTCTTGTTTTTGGGGGAAAAATCTTAAAATCTTTTTTCGGTTAAAAAATCTTTAAAAATAAGGTAAAATCTTACTTCTGGCAGAGCTGGTAACACATGTTTTACTTTTTTGTTTTCCCACTCACAATTAAAAGACACCAGCAGAATGGCCCGATATGGTTTCCGTCATCAGTCTGCTTTGAAAATTTAATACACTATTTAACTTAATAATTTTAACAAAAAGAATTCGAGCATTTTTTCTTTTTATAAATAATTTTAAACATGAAAATAAAAAAATGTATGTTTTTCTTTTTAAAGTGTTGTTATTGTTTCTATAAAAAACAAATAAAACAGGATTTTATGGATTCAATATCGAACAATGTTATTTTAACATTCTTAAATGCAGTCGTTAGCGCCACTATCGTTTAGTTACTTATTCAATTTTCATTCGGTTACTTATTTATCGAGACAGTGCGATCTCAATCCGTCAAAAACTAAAAAACATGTAAAAATCCCAAGCCTGGAAAAAGCGCACATTTTTTATTTTGCAATTGTATAAAAAAGCTATTTAAAGTCGTAAAGAAAACACATTTTCAAATAGTTAAGCAAAGTGATTGGTAGTCGTGAAATTAGAATTTAACTCAAATTGTTAAAACCTTTTTGTTTAAAAACATAATTTATAACACAGTTACAAACCTACTTGTCGCGCTTTGTTTTCATACTAAAAAGTATGTATTTTCATTCACCACATAATTTTTATTTATTTATAAAACTATAATTTACTTAGGAATTTCAACATACAAATGCAATAAAAACTGAATTTACCAAAACATGTATTTGTTGTTTACAATCTCGTGAAAACTGGGCGCTCGGGCAAATTCCCGTAACAGCAGGTATGCTGCGGCATTTGAATAAATTAAAAAAATTATAATCCTTTTGCTTCGACCCTATTTATTAAATATTATACTTTAATAAATTATTTAAGCTTAAGGTAAATTTAAAAAAAATTTTAACGGAAATCGAAATATCGAAAAAAAAAATATTTTAATTAATTTTTTAAAAAGTGACCTTAAGCTTGAATAATTTATTAAAGTATAATATTTAAATTAAAAAAAAAAATTTAATTAAAATTAAATCGATTAAGTTTTTTTTTCATTTTTTTCAGTACAAATTTGATGGTGACACTGAGGCACTTTTTTCGATTTTCCAATACATCTACCAATCTCATTTTTTTTACCTTTCGGCGCGTACACAATCGGTATTTTTGAACGACTCTTGGTCAAACTCTTTATCTCTAATTAAAGGAGTGCCACAGGGCTCTATTTTGGGGCCACTTCTTTTTTCGATATATGTAAATGACAGGCGCGGATCCAGCTCGAGCTTTACGGGGGGGAAATTTTGTATAATACAAAAAAGTAAAAAATTTGTTTTTAAAAGTTTATTAAAAACAATATGTGTATATTATGGGCCATGTCACAGAGTACAATTCCGTTCGGAATGATTCCTTTCGGAATTGGAGAAAACATAGTTGTTTGTTGATGGAAAGTGTATTTTGATAGTTTTATGGCCTTTCAGATACAGACAACTCCTATACCGGTTATGAAAACAAAAATGGTTTCATTCCGAAACATTTTTTCGTCATTTTCTGAAGCACCAAAATACGGAATGAATTCCGTTTCCGAACGGAATTGTACTCTGTGACATGACTGTATATAATAAAAACAAAACAATAGGGGTAAATAAAATATAAGATCCGTTCAATATAAATTAAAATAAATAAGTCTTTTTAAATAAGTAAATTGTGATTTCCTTGTGAGGCAAATTGAGATAGTACAATCTATCATCTGTCATTGTTAATCTTAGCCATGTTCTTATTCGACGAAGGGTAGGAAATGACCTCTCGCTCGTAGCATTACTGACGAGCATTGACACGAAAAGTTGAAATATTTTTCTTAGATTTGGGTAGATATCTTCATCACAGTTAATTAAAGCAACTACAACGTTATCTGATGGATTTTCAGATATTTTCCATGTTTGTTGCCAATGCAACAGTTCAGGCTCAAGTTAAAATGTGTTAATCACGTTGATCAAACATAATCAGCTCATCCGCTAGTTGTGGTTTTAAAATAAATGGTATATGGGCTAATCTCAAAACCAGTCCACAAACCAAAAAATTTCCAAATTAATTTTTTTTAATGGAATATAAGCCTAGATGTATAATTTAATTTTTATATTAAAAAATATGTATTTCGACGATCATTAATACAATAACTTTTACCAAATACCACCCCACCCCTGATCTCTTAATGTTATACACGAATTAATTATTATTTTAGGTGCTTTTTGAGCTTAAAATAGCACTTCATTCGTACATTCATTAATGATCTCAAAATTAGTTTATATATGTAATTTGTTTTGTTAAAATAAATAAAATTGGGTTTATTATATAGTACTGAAAAACTGTAGCATGCGTTGTAAGGTGTGCGTCACAAAGGGTTCACGACTTTTATCAAAAAATTACAAAATTTTTAAGCTGCGAATAAGTGATTTTAGAGTTCACTTATATTCATCTTTCTTTTAGGAATTAGACTTTTTTAATAACTTCATTGCTGACAGCATTGGACACCCATTTGTTCCAACTCCTACACAATTTTTTAGGTTAAGACCAAAATTTGTCAAAGCTTTAAGAACTATTGATGATAGTGCCTTCACATCACTTGACACATCAACGTCATCCATATCCTTTGAAGCCTCTTCAAATTTTTGTTGTATGTTGAAATATTTTAAAGATAAGGAAATCTGGCTTTTCCCCGACAAATCCGTGCTTTCGTCAAAAATTATCGAATAGAATTTTGATTCATATAAACATAAATATTGCAAATACTAAGGCTTTTTAATAATTCAACCTTTGGTTATACATAGATGCCATCTGCTGGGATTGAATGTAGAATAATAAGTATTTGAATACAGTAAACTAGATGTTTCATTGAAAATATCTAATAAATAGAAATTGGGAATTATTTCCTTGTGAAGGTTACTTTATATTATTATAAACATTTTTTTTTCATTTTTCGAATTTATTCTATGAGTTAAATTTCAGTTATGTATTTTGTAAAGCTTTTTTGTAATAGTTCTATTCCTTTAATTTTTCAGAAATGACTTTATACACTACCAGACTATTATATTGTATTTTCTTTTTACATTTTACCTTAGCCTTCCTTTGGAAAGCAATGAGGTATATTGAATGTTCAGAAAAATTTACAATTATTAGACACCAGCAGAATGTAATGCATTTTCTGGCCCGCTACGGCCCGCTACGGCCTTCGTCAGCATTCTTTGTGTCTCACTGGATAGTGTTACTTTATAAATTGAATGTATTTAACTCAACTATTTTAACAATTAGAAATTGGGAATTATTTCCTTGTGAAGGTTACTTTATATTATAATAATATTATAATAATATAAAGTAACCTTCACAAGGAAATAATTCCCAATTTCTAATTGTTTAACTCATAGAATAAATTCGAAAAATGAAAAAAAATGTTTATCTAATAAATAACTATTAGGATTAAGATTTCGATACTTATTGAAAATTTGGTTAGAGATTCAATAAAAAAACCTTGCTGGTATTTCAAAAAATTTTGTACATTAAAAAAAATAATATTATTGGGAATTCTTGTATTATCGAAATAAACAAAACATATTTTTATAATTTACGGGGGGGAAATTTCCTTATTTCCCTCCCCCCCTGAATCCGCGCCTGGTAAATGACCTACCTGAACAATTATCCAATTGCAAAGTCCACTTGTATGCGGATGATGTGCAACTTTATTTAAGTAGCCCTGTGAATAGTATTGCATTAGGTATATCATCTGTAAATACTGAAATGAACAAAATATACCTGTGGGCTTCTGCAAACGGGCTCTGTTTGAATCCTCGGAAATCTAAGTGCATTGTTATATGTAGAAAAAGTATTGCTCATACCATTGTTCCCACAATTGCTGATAACATCCCAGCAAAAACTTGGTAATGACTTGCCATTACTGAACAACTTACTTTTCAATGACTACTTCATACCATCTGCATTACATAGAAGTAGTTTAGTAATGGCTGACATATAATCTGAAACCTAAGTACTTGTGTATGAGTTGATTAACTAAATTTATAATTCATTCATAATAAAATGCATCTACGGTTTAATTTTTTTCAAATCTAATACAAATTGGTTTTAAATATTTATTCTTACAATTTGTTTTTTATTATTACACTGAAAGAAAAATGCTTCATATATTTAATAAATCATTTTGATAAAAAAATATTCCTTGGGTAAATGAAAATGTTCATTGTCTAAATGGAATTTCATAGTTATAATGAATTATTTTCGTTAAAATCGCTTCATTGGATTTCGTAATTACGTTAAAAATTTTATTGGATATATGAAAACTTAAGTTTGTCCAAGTTAAACAAAAAATTTTAATTGGGAACATAAAAAAACAATATACAAACATAACTTTATTCATAAATTAATATAAAATTATAGTTTCCTTAAAAAAAATGTTTAATTGTTAATTCAAAAATGTAAGATTTAATAATTTCATACATCTAATGTTACATGTATGCCATTAATTCTATGAATTAAACAAATTTTTTTTATAAAAGCATCATATTTCAATAATTGCCTTCATAAATTTAAATTTTCATTATGACAATAAAAATGTCATTATAGTAATGAAACAAAAACTTTCAATCCACTTTCAATCAACGTTTTTATTGTTATTATGGACAATTTAATTTCATATTTACGCCCTTAATCGAGTAAAAAACATAGTTTTTTTTTATGCAAAAACTACACTGCCCCAGAAGACAAGCTGGTAGTGAGCTAGTCTATCAGCACCGACGTTGCGCGATCGAATCCCGCCAGAGACAGAAAAAAAATAAAAAATAAAACAAAGTAAAATAAAATAAGAAAAAACAGAAAAAAAGTAAAATAAAGTAAAATAAAATAAGAAAAAATAGAAGAAAAAAAAAATAATAAAAAAACAATTTTTTTTAAAGTTATTACATGTTATGTAGTTGTAATTTTGGTGACATCGGAGTAATAAGTTATTTAAGTCCCTATTTGTAAGCGAATGTGGTAATGACTTATTTAACTCCCTATTTGTTAGCGGGGTGGTAAGTACCTGCCTCCAATGACATCACCGTGTTAAAATAATGAGTTAAAATGCCAATGTATAAGTAGTGAAGAGTCGTTATATTAGCTTTTTAACTCATTACTTTGCAATGTAAGTTTTTGTTGGGATTGTCATAAACGGTGAGAAGATTGACATTGTGAAGGCAGCGAAAAATTTGGGAATAATTTTTAACAATAGTCTCACTTGGAACGATCATGTGAACTCTTAACTTGGTCAGTCCTATATTAAATTACGGGCCCTATGGTTGACACAATACTTTACCCCATTGAGGATAAGAATTTTACTTGCCAAGACATATCTGATTCCTAGTTTAATTTATGGATGTGAACTGTTTGCAAACTGTGATTCAATTAGCAAAAGAAAATTAAATACTTTATTCAACAATAATTTGAGATATGTGTACGGTCTAAGATGTTTCGATCGTGTTTCATCCGTTTCAAACAGTCTGTATGGAGTTTCTTTCGAAAATCTTTTGAAAATCCGAACACTTAATTTTTTACACAGAGTGATAAACACTAAAACCCCCAAATATTTATTTGAGAGGATACGTTTTTTTCAATCTCGGAGGAACCATAATATTATAATTCCACGGCATCAAACCTTAGTCTCCGAATGGCAGTTTTTTATTCATGCCGCTCGTCTTTGGAACCTTCTTCCACTAAATCAACAACTAAATCGTAGTGCTAACAGTTTCAAAATGTTTTTATATAACTTTTTTTCATAATTGTTTTTTGATTGAAAATGTTTTATATGACTTATATTCTTTTTAATAATTGTATTTTTTGTTTGTTTTAATACTATGAACTAAGAACCATTTTGTAATAATTATATGTAATTAAATATTCTTGTAACATTTTGCGTTCCTGTACTGTAGTTATAAGACACTGTCTTGTTAAACAGGAAATGAAATGAAAATTAATAAATAAATAAGTAAATAAATAAATGAATTTGGTTCAAATGATGTAAATAAATTTCCGGTACCTCCACTCTAAAAGAATCGTTGCAGCCTGATTATACGAAAAGAGTTTTTCTCTTTTCAAACTTTTACATATGTTTGTATTTATATATTTCTAAATATATCCTTATGTACGAATACAGGACATTAATATTAGAATACTATTTGACTGACTAGTGTCTATACTAAATTCTTCTTCTTTCTGGAAGTACCACTTATTCCTTTTTTTATTTCACAAATATATTTTTATGTACTTAAATATTCTTCTTCTTTTTCCTCTCTTGTCCATGTGTTGGTTTTAGTAATTGATGTTGTTTATTTAACACTTAATTACCATTTAGTGTCTAAAGTTTTTTCCAAACTGCCAGTCTTTCTCTTGCTACAAAGTACTTTTATGTTTCCATTTTTTCTTCAAAAGGAGAAGAAGAAAGCAAAAAGCTTTCGCTTATATGTCTTTAAAGAAACTTGATGACCATTTTGTTTTTTTTTAAATTTTCTCATCTAAACTCATACACACAACAAAGGTTTCCTAGAAAAAAATTCATGAGTGATGTCCCTGCAAACGTTTGCTATCGCGGAAGTTCGAAAAAGCGGGTCGACTTTCTATTAAAATGATATAATCTTCTGTTGGGAAGACTTGATCTCCGTTAAAACGTCATATTAAGGTTGTGAAAGTCTTCTAAACGATACACAGAGGGGTATTTTACTGACCGGACATTACTTTTTTAGTTTATATTGCTTCTTTAAAGTCATTGAGTACCCCTTGATCAAACTTGGCAAAAATATGTGTTATGGTCATAGACTGTTAAGGCTTGAAAATAAGAAAAATCGGACCAAAGGGGAAAAAGCTTCCCTTAGAAGAACTAATCCTGCCTCTAAAAAATGCTTTTTTTTTAAATTTTCCCATACTTTTGTTTAGCAAGTGCAAAGAAAAGAAAATCATAAATTTGGATTTGAAAGATCGTTGAATGCCATTTTTCGTCCCCGCCTTTTTTGTGGGCGGTTAATTAAATAATATTTGCAAAAATAATGTAAATAATTTTATAAATGAAAACATTTTATTTTTGGCTTTTATGGGGGAGTATCCTTACAATCCCACCCCCGGAACAACCGTGTCAAAAAAATTTCAATTTATTTAAAACCACTTCTCTTTTACTTAAATTTTTACAGTTCTTAAATTAAATTTTTGGCGATACTACACAGAAAAAATTATTGCCGAATTATTTTCAAACAAACGCTTGTTTGAAAATTTTTTTAATTTCTATAAATTTTTTTACTGATTCAATCAATATGTTTGTTTGATTTTTATTTAACCAACAAAAGTGTGGACAACTCTTCAAAAATATAATAAACGCGTTATTGGTGTCAAATTTTCATAATTTTGTATGAAATATTTAACGCTCTTTAATGTTGTCGTCTTTACGCATTTTTTTATTTGATCGTACGCAACACTTCTTTATGTGAAATATAAGACGCTTTAAAAGAGTGCAACTATAAAAAAACAATAGCAGGTAAAAAACGTTTCACTCTTTTTAAACAACAGAAACAACATTATAAGAAACAAAATCCCGTATTAATTTTTTTAAAACTGTTAAGTTAAATACATACATACATCAAAAACAAAAATAGAATGATGACGAAAAACATATCGAGTCGGTCTGCTGCCGTTTTCGATTACATTTCTTCTTTAGCATAGGAAAGGATACAGCAACAGTGAGTGATGAGAAGAAAAACATTGTGTTGTGTGTATAAATAAGACTTCGTTCAAAAATAATTCCAACAAAAAAAAATGTGTCTCAAAGCCAGCGGCTCTGCTCTGCCTTCATCTTCTCATACAGTGCTTACTTGTGTGCGCGTCATTGCTTGTGCAAAACATTTTTTTTTTGATTTTGAAATTTCAGTAAACTTTTTGTTTGATTCAGTTAAATTATTTGTTTGAAAAAATCAGTGTTGTTTTCAGTAAACAAAATGCAAATAAATTGTTTGAATATGCAAATTTGTTTATAGGACCGATTTCAGACAAAAAATTGTTTGATTCTACAAATTTTTTGTTTGAATTGGAAAAATAATTTTTTCTGTGTAAGAAGGCATTTTGCTTCTTTATAATTCAGCTCAGATTTGAATAGAATGTCTATGAGAATTATACTACTTATCTACATTAGAGTGGACCATTAATGAAGAGAAAATTTAAAAAGTTATCTGTTTCAAAAAAGTATACCAGTTTTGTGTTAGGTTAGGGTAAAAATATGAGCTCGATCGGTTGAAAATTGCCGTGCCGCACGCGCATTGAAATCTGTGAGAATGAAATTCGGGCTAAATGGAGAGAAAAACACCCGTTACTACTGAGGAGTAACCCCTAGAGATGTAAAATGTATGAGCAACCCCCATTATGTTTACATCCCCAATATTTCTCTAGAACAAACTAATCTTCCATCTCCAACCCTTCATATGGCCCCCATAAGAAAAATTTAATTTTCTCGAAAACCGACTCTAAAACAGACGCACGGACAGAAGGACATGAAGTCCAAGATTAAAAAACGGAATTGGATTGAATTACATCGTAATTAGTTTGGATTACATCCTAATTGGTTGGATTGAATTACATTCTAATTGGTTCCGTTTTTTAATCTTGGACTTCATGTCCGTCTGGCTATCCGTCCGTCTGTTCTAAAGTCGGTTTTCGAGAAAATTTAATTATTTGTATGGGGACCATATGAAGGGTTGGAGATGGAGGATAAGTTCGTTCTAGAGATATATTGGGGATTGAAAAATAATGGGGGTTGCTCATACATTTTACATCTGTAGGGGTGACACCTCAGTAGTTTGGCCGTTTTTCTCTCCATTTAGCCCGAATTTCATTCTCACATATTTTAAAGCGCGCGCGGCACGGCAATTTTCAACCGATCGAGCTCATATTTTTACAAAATTTTTTTTTCCCTTAACCTAACACAAAACTGGTCTACTTTTTTGGAAAATCGAAAAAAAAATTTTGGACAACCCTAACCTACATATTATATATTATATTGTAACGTGATTGACTGAATGATTCATCATTGCACGACCTAAACATATGAAGCTAAAAAGTTGAAATTGGGACTAGAGGTTCGTCTCTCGACAATCGATAGTCTCTAGCCAAATCTAATACGACGGAATTTTTGGAAATTCAATCGTTGGGTGTTTAAAAAGGGTAAAAACGTATCATATCTCCTTAACTAAAAGAGATACAAGAAAACATAATACCTACCTTTGTTCAATAATAAAAATAAGCGGAAAGGCATCTGGTACTTTTTTTAAATTGGGCTCTTTTGGGGAGTAATCGGGTAGAACCTGAATTTTGGAACTTTTTTGTTAGCCCATCTATACTTAGAACCAATAAATATAGAAATTAAAATTATATCACATTAGTTAATTATGTATCTAAATAATACAGATATTAATTTGGTACTTTTTCGAAATTCGAATCTTTAAGGAATCTTACCTTTTTTTGGTACTTTTTTTTTACCAAAAAATATTCTCCATTCATTGAAATATACGTTTTAAATTATGTTTAAATATATTATTGTTACTTTAACTATATTATTGTCACCGGCAACTTTATTATGGTTTATTTAGTCCTCTATAAAGTAGCCAATACCATGTTGGATGCCTTCAACCATATTATGGTAAAAATAACAATAATATGTTTACCACAAGAGCATTATATATCGCTCTTGAAAAAGACAAACATTTTATTGTTAATTGAAAACTACTTAACAATAATTAGTATGTGGTAATATTATTGAACTGTTCACGGTTTTAGATCCAAATTTTAAAATTTTTTAATCAGTCTAAATTTAATCAAAAAAGAAAGGAATTTTGCAACATTCTTGATTGACCTGGAAATCGAACCCATGTTTTCATGGACAGGTTTCCCTGACACGTTTCGGTAGTTACCACACTATCTATTCAGAGGGGTTTGACGTTGAACACTCACCGCCAATAGTCAAACATCAATCTTTAAACCAAATGTGATTCCACTTGGTGAATCGAAATTTGTTGTGAATGATTATCTATTTTAATTGATTTATGTACATATTCTTCCTTACTTCGTTTTAGTACTTGTTGTCAAGAATTCTTATCGAAGTCCAAAGTACATTTGTCTATTTTTTCTTTTTCTATTTTCCGTTGACCTTTTCAGCTCAACTTGAAGCACAAATGTAAACATAGAACTCGTTTTTATTGTACTGTTTATGGTTAATAATCCAAATATTAATATTTTTTATCATCAAATTTAATTTTCATTAAATTATTTTTATTAAGAAGCTGAATTTTTTAGTTATTTTACACTTTCTTAACATTTTTGGACATCTTCTTACCACTGATGGGATTTGTGGTACATTTGTACCAAATTTGGTACAATCAAACTTGTTTAGTACACGTTTTTTGGTACAATTAAAAAAAAAATACGAAGTTTGAGGTGGATAAACTTGCTTTTTTTCCAGTAATAAAATTTTTAATAACAGTTGTGACCAGAACTACCGGAAATTGTATTATTGTTAATTAATGTTCGGATATAATATGTTATCATATAAACTACATACATAAAGAAGTATATGTACTGATATCCCTCTAGAAGCCTAGGATTAAATGTCACCAAATTGCCACTTTTGTCGATTGTTTTGGTGACACTGTCAACTAAGTGTCTAAATTTTTGTCTGCCTTCAAGAAAAAGAGAAATTTAGCTTCTTCTTAATTTGTATACTCACACCATAATAGTGGAGAGGGTATTATGCGATTGTGCTCATGTGTGTAACACAATAACATAATACTTTCTGAGTCGATTAAACGATTTCCACCCGTCCGGTTGGCTTTCTGGTTGTCTATCCATGTAACCTTCTGCGTAAAGTTCAGGTAGCAATTTTTAAGGTAATTCGATGAAATTTTGAACATAAAAACAAAGGCTACTAAAAATCAGGGACCGTAGCAGTTATGCCTTTTTTCATAAAAGTCAGCTAAAACAGTTATTTTTTGATTATTATTTTTTTGAGCAAAAATAACAGTTATTTTTTGATTTTTATTTTTTTGAACAAAAATAACTGTTATTTTTTGATTTTTATTTTTTCGATCAAAAAATAACAGTTATTTTTTGATTTTTATTTTTTTGAACAAATATAACAGTTATATATTGATTTTTATTTTTTCGAGCAAAAATAAAAGTTATTCTCGAAATAAATTTACGTGTTTTAATAATTTAGATGACTTTAATAATTATTTTAATGAGCATAAGGAATTCCAATGATAATTACACACTAAAATAAAACTTTAAAGTCAACGAAATTATGAAATCACGTACATTTATTTAGATAATAACTTTTATTTTTGCTCGAAAAAATAAAAATCAAAAAATAGCTGTTATTTTTGTTCAAAAAAAAATAAAAATCAAAAAATAACTGTTAAGTTTGATCGAAAATATAAAAATCAAAATTATAAAAATCAATATATTTTATCATTGACAAGTGCATGAGGAACAATATGTACTTAAATCAGTTTTTCGACATTGAATTCTATATGCTTTTTTTGATTTAAAATTCCAATATAACTGTTATTTTCGGTCCCTGCTAAAAATGGTGAGAATCGGTCTATAATTTCACGTGTCCTCATTAGGGCAATAACCAAATTTATGCCATAGTACCACGAAGTGGTCAATAATGTTTCAGTAGTGAAAACAGCTGTCTCCGCGATAAATTTTAAACCGTGGGAAAATTATTAAATCTAAAGCAGTGGATAAATTTCAAAATAGCATTTAAGTGATACGCATAGGAATATGTGTATACAAATATCAGGTGCATATTTTTTAAAAATTCCGTGAGATAAAAATGGTTGTTTTCAAACTTCAACCCGATCCCTGCGTGTACTTTTTTAACAATTCGAAAAAAATTATGATATTTTTAATTAATAACTTTTAATGTTCTACACCACTATACTATGCCGTTTTTGATATTCGCAAAAAGTGTGAAAAAGTTATAAGTCTAGTCCCCATACTTCTTTCCGGAGAAGTGTTTGTGCCTATAAATCTTCCTATTACGTTGGTTTTTAGGTTAAATTTGGATTAGACTTATTTTATTGCAATCGAAATCATCTTACCATTATTTATTGGAATCGCTGGTAGGTCCAAAACTAACCATAGATATCTTAACAATAATCGGCACAAAAACTATTACATAAATCTTAATCTCATAACATAATTTTGTTCTGGCGGGTCGATGATTGCCCATGGGTATCACTCTCGAAAAATGCTCTGGCTTGACGGACTATAAGTTCTTACTTGTTTTATTTTTGTTAAAAAAAAGTGTTATGAATTCGTACTATGTATGATTTTTTATTTTATAGCGAAATTTTGGTACAATTTATGTAAATTTGGTACAATTTTGCCATTAAGACGGTACAATTAAAGAATTGTCAGATCCCAACAGTGCTGCTTACTCCATAAACATACTTAATACAATTCAGTGTTTGCTTTGCTAATACTGTAGATGTTTAATTAACGCTCAGAAGATGTAATGGCGATAGATTTTGTTTTTTTGTTTTTATAAAAATTTGCAATCTTATATGTTTATAAAGAATAAAGTTAAATAAGTTAATTTGTCAAAAATGAATATTATAATTATTATTAATCATGACTACTTTTAACTTTGAATTTTAACAATGTTGCCAGATTTTAATAAAAACTCAATCCCTGAAGAAGTTAAAAAGAATTCGTCGGATTTAATTGAAAAGGAAATAAATAATCTTTTATTTACAATAAATTAACGACCCTGAAAGCCTGCATATAAAAAAACTATATAAACTATTTAGCGTTGTCTTCTTGTTGTGCAAAATCTTCTTTCAATCGTCCAGATGGAAGTGAAGTCTTTTCCATCTTACAAAAATGCTTGCAGGGGTGTTAGTTTGTTTTTGTTACAAATTTTTTCTCTTCATCATGTTGTATGTAGTAAACTTAATTACAAATGGAAGGACTAACTAACTCATACTTAAACTTAAATTTATTTTTATTTATTTATTTTTGGTGATTTTTAATTGTCTTGTAGTGTGTTGCTGTTGTTGGCCTTTTTAATGACTTTTATTACAGAAAAAGGTCTTTGGGTGTAAATACGTGTTTACAGTGTGTATGTGTATAGATTGATGTACACAAGTATATGTAACCATAATTACAAATATATGCGTAATTGTAACCACACTCAATGGCAATATTTGGTTCGTTTGTTGATTGCTTTACGACACCTAATGGGCTCATTTTGTCTTTATTTTTACAACTTATAACACAAAGAACATACCTATTCTCATTAAATCTTTATGTATGTACTCGAATGTGTATTTGTGTGTGTGTTTGAAGTAATTAGTGTAATAGTTAATTTGTTGTATATAAAATATTTGTTTAAAACGCCCCTTGTTGAATTTTAAATATGTTCTTTTTTTGTTTTATTAAAATTGTATTTTTTGGTTTTGGATCGTTTTTGTAAAAAAAAACATTGAAAAAACTTCTATTTAAATTCTGTACTTTAATTTGTCAACACAATTTAACGCATGGATCCGGAACAGAAAAGCTAGAAAAAAACATACAAACAGGCTCTGCATTTCAAAGCAATTTTAAGTCGATGCGGATATACATTGTTGTTAAGAGCATATATATGAGGGAAGCGAACTGACACCAAAGTAGTCTCGTGATAGGTCTTTGGTGGTAGAGACCGGTTCTAATTCTCACACTTTCTATGAATAAGACCTATCACTTTTACATGGGGTTGTCATTGGAGGGGGTCGATTGACACCATTCGACCAGTCACACATCTATTCTAAATGGAAGTGTTTAGTGACAGTTACTATAATGTAGCATTATTTCAATTCAATGAAGTATTTTTTCAGTAAAACAAGTCCTAGAACTAAATTTAAGAACCAAATTTTAGAAAGTCCCAAAAAATGAGTCATTCCTCCGGTGAAGACTGTACTGTAATTCATTACTTTTTCTAGCTTTTTGTTCTTCATAAACCAGTTACATGATTGGTTCTCCTTTCACTGGTCACGTACCTGTACCTGTTCTATTTTCAAAACTCCCAGGACCATTCTGTTAGACCAATTGACACAAATATCTCGCAGGGTATGTTCTTAAAATCGAATGATATGTCGTTTACGTTTTTTAAGATTTTGCTCGCAGTTTGTTTTAGCTAAAAATTTGATATGACAATATAAGTTTTTAATATTATCAAAGTAATTTTTGGGAATACAAAATTTTAAATTAAGAAGATTTTGCTTGTCGTGCTTAATTCCCAATTTTTATCAAAAGGATAGACTGCTGCAAGCAATCTAAAGTCGGTCATATAAATGACATTGTATTTCGACGTAAATAAAACTTTCATCGAAATCATAGCTTAATGGGGTTTTCATTTAGCTTTACTTTTGAAACCGAAAAATGATAACCTGTTATTCAGTCTAATAAAAAAACTAGCTTGATCACTTAGTTATATACGTGGTTCACATACAAATATCCTCTCCTAAATAATCGTTTAGGACGTATTAGAAAAAGGAGAAAAAAAACTCTGATGTTTCAACTTTGCTCATATTTTCAAAATGGTTTCAAGTTAAGGAGTTTTCAGACATATTAGCGGAGTTCAGTATTAGTCTCGCAAAAGTGCAAATGCACAATATTGTAGCTCTTTTGTTAAATCCAACAACAAAATACATAGAGTTTCCGTTAGATTAAAAGTACTACGATATTTTGCATTTGCTCTTTTGCAAGACTAATATTGAGCTCTGCTATTGAGAAGAAGGTCCTTAATGTATCAGCATTCTGTAATAATAAAACTCATACAAATTGAGATTCAAAACAAATTTCAAGCTTTAGGGACATAAAGACAAACGTTAGTTCTTTGTTTTTCCACAAGGGCAGGGATACTTTTGGCGTATACCGTGCTTCGCCAAGAGTTAAATATTGCAGAAAAGACAGTTATAAAAGTTTAAATCACGGTTTAAAAAACTGTAGTCGAAACCAAAAACTGTCGAACAAAAAACGAAAATGTGTGAAAAACTTTTAGCGTTTTGAGATGGTTTGACAGCGACTGTTTGCATTTAATGAATCAGAAGTAAAAGCAACTTTTTTTTTCTGCCAAATAACAAATGAAGAAGTGGCAGAAATGGCAGTTTTTTTTCTTTGATTGCAGTTTTCTAAACGCTTGTTTTAATACAAATCATTTTATTAAAACTCATTTTACTCCTAAAACAGTAGTGCGTGTTATTAATATTAAATATATTTATTCCTCATACTTGAGCAAAACGTCTAATATTTTTTTAAATTTTTTTTTATTGTATTTCTTTTTAAGCTGAGAAAAAAATTATCGCTTAACTACTTTCTTGCTTATTTTTTGCACTGACATATTTATTGCACAATATCGTTAAATATTTATTTAGCCTTTTAATTATTGTACACATCGAGATACAATTCTCGTATGTTAGTTGAGTCATTGGAGAGTGACTCCTACTATTAGATGTGTCCATATAAATGACCATTTCATTGCTCAACAATACAGAAAAGATGGGTGTATAAATTTACAATTTAATTTTGTTGTCTTATTTTACAATGAACTCATCAATAAGGGTGTGTATGCAAGTGTCATCTTTTTGACATTTCAATTAGAGTTTAATCAGAGTTTATTGTTGTATCAATAGGGGGTGGTACCTAATTGAAGACACATATAATAATGATGAAATTTTGCAATGAACAACAAGAACAATACACAATACAGCAACCAACAAAAGTGACAGAGGACAGCAAGACAATCACATTCATTTGAGTTTGGTATACAAATTCTATATTTGGGTTGGAGCGCACAGTCTATTGTATTATTTATGACAAACAAATTAAAATATCAAAATATTGGTACTATTATTATGATATTTATGTATGTGTAAAGTTTTTTATGGAAAGTGTCTTTTAACTTTTTAATATTAAAAAAAAGAACTTTAAAGAAAAGATTAAAGTTGTTTAAAAAAAATGGGATACTGAATGCCAATTTTAAGATAAATTTCTGCAATTGGATACCCTCAAAAGATAAATCAATCCATCCGTACTTAAATCAATCCGAAGCGCTAAAAAAGCTCAAAATGCGCCTGATTCAAAAATTATAGAACTGATTTAATCCGGTATTCGTACTTGAAATAAACCAAAAGTGAAATTAGAAGGAGAATTTTATTATGATTGATTTACTTACCCGTTCTACACCCTACAGAATATCAATTATAAAACACCAGCATCATTCTCGATATGGAGTTTTCTTTAAAAACTTAATGTACATGTATAACTGAAAATTTAAACTAAATGAGAAGCAAGAGTTCTCAATTTTACTTTTTGAATATGAAAATAATGTGTTTTCGTCTTGTTCTGTTTTTTTTTGTTATTTCTACACACCAAGCAAATCGTTTTTTAACTACTTGTGTGGTGTTGTTATAGAAGTCTGCAACAAGTTTTGATAAGTTAAATGAGATTAAAACGTTCACTTTGTAATTTTACTCTCAGAGTGGCACTGTCAACGAAAAGTTTAATCTTTTTTTTTTACTTACTTTAAGAATTTTTTACTTATTTTAAGAAATGCTGGGACGGATTTTCGAAAGAAGTCCCACTTAGGTTTGTTTTAAGTATGTTTTGGTGTTATGCGTACTTGTATTTTTGATTACGTCTTGTACTCAAAGTAAGTATAAGAAACTTAATTTATCCCGAGTGTTTTTCTTTCAGTGTACATATTATAATTCACATATTGTTCACTTAGTTACTTATTTAAAAAAATTGTAAATACATTTTTGAAGACTTCAAATGAAAGTTTATTTTAAACACTTTCTAACGATTGGATTTCTAGTGTCAACTTGTTACTGAACTCTAAACTCTAAAAAACTAATTCTTTATATTCACTTAAAAAGTAAAATAGTATGAAAAAAGTTTCAAACAAATTAAACAGTTAGAAAATTTCCCTAGTCTATCATAACTGCATCACATGTTTCTCGACTGCATGGAGTGGGTCGAATAAATGGGAGAGAGAGAAAAAAACAATACAATTTTCATTTAACTTGAAAAAAAAAAGAAAAAAATAAACCCGTAACAAAGTAAGAGCTCAGCTGTGTTAGAAAGCCTTGTACTTATTAAACTAAAATCCTTGGATGGTTGCATCCTTTTTGTTTTGGTTCTTTTTATTTTGTTTTGCGCCTTTAAACAATAACGCAGAAATATTAACAATACAATCGTACGTACAATGTATTGGTACGAGTGTTTATAAACGGGAACAAGTAGCTCTATTACCCCGAGGGCTTCAAACAAAAACAACCATAGCATTTTATACACATACCATTTTGTGTAATTTAATAGGGTTACGCATATTGTGGTAAATGTTCTAGGTTAACTTTAGTACTTTATAGTTCTCCTAACATTGAGATGATACAATGCGTCTACTTACGTCCCTGAGTGGAGATACCAAAACACAGGTGTCAACTAGAGTATCCACTCGCGTAATCGTTGCCCGATTAATCGAGGAATATTTCCGGCATTTTTTTGTCGAATAATTAAAACAGCCAATTTCGAATAACGAATAGCTCAAATAATGAACACTGTCCACAGACAAAACATTATTATCTTATTAGATTTAGTTGCACGTTTACCAGCTAGACGAAGTCTTTTCTTGGTTACCCATTAACCTGGCATTTAGAAGATCTGCTTTCCGCGATGTGGGTTTTAACCACATCTAGAATGTGATCCCCCGAAGGTTTTCGCATACAAAAAGTCAATGACCTATATTTATTTCCAGGAATTATTGGCTCTGGTGGTACTCCATATTCCTCTGGCCCGACGCGATCTTCAAAATATCTAATTATTTTAGCTTCTGCCAAGCTTTAGGTATTGGTTGCTCCTCCCAACTCAAAAATGCAACGCTAACACCCCAACCTCAATCAGCTCCTAAAGCGTTTTTTTTTTGTTATGCTCATAGAAAATGATGAAGTTTACCCAAATAGCGCGGTTTTGACAGCGCAATAATTAGTGGCGGTTGGCTGCTACACAGAAAAAAATTTTTGCGCCAGTAAAAGATTTATTCAAAAATAAAATCAGTTTTAATTAAATATTTAATCAGCTGAATTTAACTTTTAATCAAGTGTATAAAATGTTTAATTGACAATATTTTAATTAAACGTTTAATTCACTTGGTGAAATGTTTAATTAACCTGATTAAATATTTAATTAAAACTGATTTTATTTATTGTATTCTTAAAATGTAGGGGCAATTTAGTTTTTTTTTGGTCAATTTAGGGGTTTTATTTCCATTTTTTATACCCTCCACCGCAATTAGTTGTGAGGAGGGTATCTTAAGTTTTTCATTCCGTGTGAAACTTATTATTCATCTCAGACCCCATAAAGTATATATATTCTGGGTCCTTGAGTAATTCTAAGTCGATTTAGCCATATCAGTCTGTCTGTTTATCTGTCTGTCCGTCGGTTGAAAACCCGCTCACTTTCGAACAACTTAAAAGAAATGAACAAACTTGGTGCCAAATTGCTTGTAGTTATCCTTAGCAGTTTGGGATTGAAATCCAGCAAAATCGGTTCAGTAGGACCAGAGCTATGAATCAAAATGTAGAACCACCACCTAAAAAAATTGATAATTTTGTTACGAAAAATAACATAATTGCTGGAACAAGGCGCGGAATGAGATACGATTTTGCAAAAATTCGTCTTATTCAACTGGAAATTATGCTGTTAAGATCCGTCCATAATTTTCCCTAAGCCCTATATAAACACTTCTCCCGGAAAACAGTTAAGTACGCCTAAAACCGTAAAAAATAAAGCAATCATAACAAATTTTGGCTCGTCACCGTTTTACAGGGCTATAAATGATACAGTGAAATTTCGTGAAGATCGGTACATAATTTACCATAGGCCTCATAGAAACCCTACTCCCGGAAAACAGTTTAGTACACCTACAACCATAATTAATAATGATATTATAACAGAAATTGGTACGTCACAGTTTTAAAGGAGTAGAAATGACGCTGTGAAATTTTGTGATGATCGGTCCATAATTTACCCTAGGCCCCATATAAACCCTACTACCGGAAAACAGTTTAGTACACCTAAAACCATAATTAATAACAAATCGTCACAGTTTAAGATAATAATAATAAATAGACATCATACAGATATTACTCCTTAAACATTCGAACTGTCGGTGGAGGTTATCAAAGATTCGGCGCAGCCGAATATAGCACTCTTACTTGTTTTTCATGGGTTTTATTAAACAAGATACGTTCACGTTACTGTTCATGACACAGAGTTGAGGCTCTTATCTAAGTGTGTAATTACATAATTAAAGCAAGGCACTACAAATTGTTACACCTAACACGCTGATTTAAGTTGGTCTGAAGGAGGTAGGTCCTCCTCCGAACGCCTATGCACAACTCTGAAGAAATTGTCATAAGCAATAATATATTTATCGAGTTTTTTCACATGTCAATCTACTTACATAAAGTCAGTGCATGTGTTCTTGTCGTAGATTTAAATAAGTCACTGCCAAAAATATTTTGCAGAGTTATTTTCCCTCACACTCCATATAACATTACAGTATTGTAGCTTGTTTAGAGAAAATAAAGAAGTTTTCTAGAACGGCTACAAAATATGCTATATATAGCCACGTTGGGCATTACCAGTGCTTTTCGCAGTGAACCGACTGATATTCTAGTTATCTTTCTGGATTCCTATATCATGGACAATACAGTGGACATAAGTGCGGTCACTGTGAAGGAGAAACTAGACCACGAATTTGTTAGTGGGGTGTTACTAACGACATTTTTTTCCGGTTTTCTTAAAATTTAGCATGCAGACATTGTAACATCTGAAAGAAAACAAGGCATAAAATAGGGCAAGAGGAGTAAAAGCTCCCCCTCCCTATATCTTCTTAACTAATCAACTGATTTTCTTGAAATTTGGCGACCAAAAAGTGTAACATCTGGAAAGAACAATAGCCTATGATTTTTATTATCTTCTAAACTAATCAACCTGTTTTCCCAAAATTTGTCATGCAGACCTTGTAACATCTAAAAGAAATAAGTTATATGGCAAAACAACGTTTGCCGGGTCAGCTAGTATTGTATAAAAACTACCAAAATAATGAATAACGTACTTTTTGGTAATCATTAACATCTCAATTTTTCAAATTTCCATCACTGATGTTAAACCAACTAGCATCATCACAACTTAAATGGAACCAAGCTGTACAAAATGCCAACGACCGAGCTCGAAGGAAATCTCCCAATCTGAAGAATAACGGACCATTATACTGTGCATGAAATTTACACTTTTTTTTGAGACAAGCCGGGCAAATTCTTAAATTAATTAAAATTTTTTGACTTTTGTGAATTAAATCAAAAGTTGATAACAGATTTAATTATTTATGGCTTCGTTTTTTATATGTCTGCAAAAAATAAGAAGCCTAGCTGATTTTTTTCATTTTTTATGGATTTTTAAAAAACAAAAATTTCGAAATTTTGGCAAAAAAAATTTATTTTCTTAAATGAAATTTAAGAGTTACGCGAATATATGTTGTGCACCCCATCCATTTTCGAAATATCAGTATATCTCGAAAACCAGAGCCAATCTAAAAAAGCCGCGAGCACCACTGGATTCAGCGTACCCGAATTACGAAAAATCGCCATGTGCCCGGCTTGTCTGTTTTTTCAACATGCATAGTGTTATCAATATGTAGTTGCAACCAGTGTTGCTGGAGAATAGCGGATTATTATTAATATGTTGTTTCAACCAGTGCTGCCAGAACTTACAAAAAACTCAAAACTAAATAAAATTCGACTTTTCCCTACATAGATCCCTACAAGTTTCATACAAAAAATTTTATTCGTTTTTTCAAGTATTAATCAATAAAATTTATAATTTTCCCAAGATTTTTTTGTTTATGTAACATCATAAGAAAGTTTTAGACTGACAAAACATTGTCAGTTTTAATTCTTAAAAAAGGACAATTACATCTGCTAGAATTTTTTGGGTTTAAAACAGGATATTTGAGAAAAGTACCCATAATTTCAAGAATTTAAAAAATCTGTCCAAGTTTTCCTACGCTAGTTTTTAAGAGAAGAAAAACAAACCTTCATAAAGGGATCTTTTCCTACTTCTTGTAGCATTGATTACAACCGAAAATAGTACCACATCGAAAAATACCCTGTTTAACAAAAAACATTCATTAAATTTTCTTTGTTTTCTCTCCCAGTGCTACTTACAATCCTGATGATGATGAAGCCAGGACGGTTTTGAAAATGTTTGAATATGTTTGTACAATTTTTTTTAAATATAAATTTCAATTTACTGTTTTATTTTTATAAATATTCTTTTTCCTCCTTTTAAACGAGCGAGTCTACTCGTACAGCAAACCACAATGTTGACAATATTTTTGTTTTTGTTGGGTTTCAATGTTTTAGCTGGTATATTTGGTTCTACAAGTTCTAACCATCAGTGTTTCTTTGAATTCCGTGCTTGTCGTTTTTTTTGTTTTTATTTTTTTTTTTGGTACGTTTGTAATGCCACAGCGTAATTGAATGTCTCAGGTGTTCGTCAGACTCATGTTAAGCCTTTCACGGGATTTTCCTAAGAGTTTTAGAGGAAAAATGTCTTTTATATTCATTTCATTCATTCTTTGTTTTGTACTTAAAAAAAAAACAGAGCATGTTAAAAGAAGAAACCAAATTTGTTTTATTAAATGCTGAAGGTACATAGAGAAAGGATTTTAGCAAAAAAAAAAAAAAAAAAAAAAAATATTTTATTAAACCATAAATTGGTAGAAGGTAAACAAAAATAAATAAGAAAGTATAGTCGATCATACGATACCCTACACTACAGTATTTAAAAACAAAATGTCAAGAGTGTATCACATTTGGTACCCAGAATAAAATTGTGCTATGAGGTCAAGATTCATGTAAAAGTTCTTTGTAATGAACAGGGAAACCATAAATATGCTCTAAAAAAAACGTTTTATGCGTAGTAAAAACTTAAAAATATGCGCTGAAAATTGTTAAAAATATTCCCCAAAAAATTAAAAAATTGCTAATTTGAAAACAAAATATTCAACAACTTATTAACAATTCCATTTAATGAAAACAATTATAAAATTATAATTGGTAAAGCCCAAACAACACAGTATTTACAGACGAATTTTCGAGATTTAAATCTATTTGGAAAGTTATGTTAAGAGGTTGAAATTCAAATAAGAGTTATTTGCTTTTTTGAAGGCCCCAAAAAAAAGTTAATATGTATTAAAATATGCCACCAAAAAGGCAAAATATGCGCTAAAACTTACAAAAATGCTGCAAAAAGGCTCTTTTAACTAAATTATGCAACAAAATGCTGCAAACGGTAAAATATGGACAAATATGCACTAACAAATTGATAAAAAGCTCTAAAACGAAAAAATATATTGTCTCTGCCTTCATAAGTCGCACAAGGAAAAACATGTAATTGCATGTTTATGGTTTCCCTGGTAATGAATATTATGTAGATATCTTCATCTAGATGAGATTTGTTTGCCTTTAACTGATTTGAGGAGGGGGGTTTTTATGGGAGCCATCGTTAATTTTGGACTTACCAGCACAATATTTTGTCACAATATAGATGCTATCGTGGAAGTTATTATTATCGCCAGCTATGGTTAAATATAAACCGATTCCAATAAAATTTGTTAAAATGATTTCGAGTACCACCAAATAAGTTTGGACCAGATTTAATATAGAAACCAAGAGGGCTCATTGGCTAAAGTCTCTTTGGCCATTCCGAAAAGAAGCATGTATGGGGGCTATGTGAAATTATTGACTAATTTTCACCACTTTCTTTGAGCAATTAGCAGCTGCGAAGCTATTTTTGTTAAATTATCTTCAGCATTGCGACTTGTACTTTTGCGTACAAGGTTTACAAGGACAGCCAGATAGTTGGATGGACGAACGGACATAGAAAGAACGAATCAGAAACACTCTAAGTTAATCGGTATGCCTTAAGTTAAATCTAGGACCAATATTTAAAGTTGTTACAAACATCAGCACAAGCCCATAATACCCTCTTCACTATTGTGCTCTCGGTATAATCAGGGTTGTCAGATTTTTTTGAGCTCCATCGCCAAACTGAATGTCAGAAATCGCCAAAAATCGCCAAACGTCAATTTTGTTCAGTTTTCGTAATTTTAAATTAAATTGTGCATACAAAAAAAGCTAGTATAATATTTCAGTCAAAAATCGCCAAAAACTGAGAAAAATACAAAAAAGCGACCAAAAATAAATTTTGCTTAGTTTCTGTTTTTTATTTTTTTTTGAATAACATAAAATGGAGATCATATATTTATTTAGTTAAAAGTACACAATGCTATAAGATCGTTCACTTCAGCCTCATCAATTTCATTACTGGGGCCTAATGCTGGCAGTCGTGATCGAGTACTTTCTCGATTCAAAAGCAATTTTCTTACTAATTCTTTCAGTCGACACCGAACGAATCGAAATTATTTTTTTTATACCCTCCGCCACAATTAGTTGTGAAGAGGGTATATTAAGTTTGTCATTCCGTGTGAAACTTTTTTATTATTCATCTCAGACCCCATAAAGTATATATATTCTGGGTCCTTGAGTAATTCTAAGTCGATTTAGCCATGTCCGTCTGTCTGTCCGTCTGTTGAAAACACGCTCACTTTTGAAAAACTCAAAAGAACTAAACAAACTGGGTGTCAAATTACTTGTAGTTATCCTAAGCAGTGTGGGATTGAAATTCAGCAAAATCCGTTTAGTAGGATCCGAGCTATGAATCAAAATGTGGAACCACCACCTAAAAAAAATTGATAATTTTGTTACAAAAACTAACATAAATGGTGGAATAATGCACAGAATGACATAAGATTTTGCAAGAATTCGTCTTATTCAACTGGAAAGCACGCTGTAAAATAAAGTGAAGAGCGGCCCATAATTTACCCTAGGCCCCATATAAACCCTACTTCCGGAAAACAGTTAAATACGCCTAACATAGCGTTTACATTTGCCAGTACTGGAATTCAGCAATTCATTCAAACTTTTTTACTAATACATAAACACTTTTATAGCTATTTTGTTTTTGCATTGTTTTGCCAACTAATATGTATATGCTTACTGTCTTGCCAGTACTGGCAAATGTAAACGCTGTGTAAAACCGTAAAAAATAACGCTATCATAACAAAATTTGGTACATCACAGTTTTATAGAACTAGAAATGACACTGTGAAATTAGGTGAAGATCGGTGCATAACTTACCATAGGCCTCATTTAAAGCCCACTCTGGTAAAATAATTAAATACGCGGTAAACTTTCTTCCAGTTTGGCTTCATATGGCCAGAAAAAATGTTATGCAATTTTGTGATATACGGTCCATAATTTACCTTAGATTCCATTTTAGCAGCCTTCTGAAATTCACTGCAAACGCTAAACTAATTGCACCGCTGTATTGAAATTTATGTTTTTTAATACCAGAAATCGTTCTGCAGAATTTGGGATGATTGGTTCATAGCTTACCATGGCTTTTATATAATTTGTTCTCCTGAAAATCATTTAAGTTCAGCTTAAACTGATATTTTACTAAAGCTTTTTTAAATTGATTCTGATTGTAGACATCATAAAGATATGACTCCTAAAACATTCGAAGTGTCGGTGGAGGGTATCAAAAATTCGGCACAGCCGAATATAGCACTCTAACTTGTTTGTATTGTGAAACTCAAGTTAATGCTTTGCAATACTGAAAAAATAATTCCGATTCGTTCAGTATTGACTGAAATAATTAGCTATTAAATTGCTTTCGAATCGAGAAAGTACTCGATGACGACTGCCAGAATCAGGCCCCTGGTGTTTTGACCTACATACATACTATTAGAATTAAATAGTGACTAAATATAAAATTCAATTAAAATGATAACAAAAATCATGTGAAAAAAAGTAGCCAGATTTTTTTTAAACTTATTAATGATAACAGAAAATGACAAACTGTTAAAAAATTGCTGAAATAATATATGTAAATGGTAAAAATAGCCAAGTAAATCGCCAGTTATGTCATAAATCGCCACTTTTGGCGAGAAATCGCCATATCTGACAGCCCTGGGTATAATTATAAACAGTATTGCATTGAAAAAAATTTTATTTAGTATAGCGACCTAAAATTTTCCATTCGAAAACTAAAGAGAAAATCAAGTGCCATGTCCCAGAAAAATAGCTGCTAAATAACGGTTATGATTACTAATCAATAAGATTAGTTGAAAAGAATAGTACTAATAATATAATCCTGTGGAATAGAGTTTCTAATTTTTAACAGATAATAATTACAAAAAATTCAAAAATAATCATGATTAGGCACTTAAGATTATAGAAAATAATTCAAATATTGTCAAACTTTTTTTATGACTGCTTATAATTAGAATGAAAAACATGTGCATTATTTAATTTATTTAATGATAGTTAAATAAAAGTAATGTAATTATTTTGTAATTGTTATCAAAAAATAGTCGGGCAACACTGAAAATGATCATATTTAATCTATTGCTCTTCATAAAAAGTAAACATAATCTAATCGCTTTTCAATTAGTTAACATTATTTAACGACTTTGTCTAAAACCAATTGTTAAATAAAGTACTTTTTTGTTGATATTAATACAATTTATAATTATTGAACCCATATTAAACTTTAAGTATTTTTTGGCGATTTTTTTAATGTTGCTTATTATTCTACCCATCATCTTCCTCACAACGCGCTTATAAAAACTTTGCTCAATTTATTTATTATTGACTTCTTTTAACTATGAAAAACAATAAAACTTTATAAGATCACGTACAAAATGTCAATTTTTATCAAATAAAATCGCATAAAAATTCTATAAAAGTATAAACAATTTTGTTAAAAAACAAAACAACAGAAAAATGTCGAAATAAAAAGAAAATCGTGTCTATTTTCCTAAACATTGGATTAATTGCTAAAACCCAAAAATGTATGTTAAACTTAAAAAAGAAAAAAAAAAAAAAAAAAAGAAAAAAAGAATAGAAAAAGCATTAAAGTAATTAAATTTAGTGGCTATAAAAGAGCATCCCTAACATATGCTACATTTTATACGGATTTTTTCTGCCTTTCTGCACACCACAGTTTTTTTTCTTTCGTTTCTTTGGTAGCTTTTGTTTACTAATATTTGGTTAATAAATTAACCACATGCATAAGTTATGTTTTTGGTGTGAGCTTGAAATGTTGTTCTTATTTTCATACCCAGTTGTTTAGACAAAAAATTAAACGAATAAATAAATAAATAAAATACGAAAAACATATGCACAAGTTTGTCTCAAATTTTCTTAACAAGATTTATGGTCTTTGTAGAAATGAGAGGAAAAAAACTTGAAGCCGAAAAATATGCAACAATATTATGAGGAAAACTTATGGGTTAAGAAGTGGTAGAAATGTTTGTGAGCGGTTTGAATAGGGTAACAATTACAAAAATTAAACAAAAAAAAAAAAAAAAAATAAATCTTTTCAGCTGGCAAATCTCAAAGGCAATTTTCAGTTTGAAAACGTTTCATCTTTAAGGTTAGATATTCTGCAACATTTTGAAATAAAGAGATGAATAGTTTTACTTTTACCAATGAAAATTTCAAGAAAAGGTCTTCCGTCTTTCTTTCTCGTTAAGGGCGTTTAGCAACTTTGTTCAAGACTCGATTACGGCAATTGTTGTGTTACTGATTTAATGAAATTTTTCAACTAGTAGCCGTACCTTAACAAGAGCGGCACGCGTTTTCAAGTTATCAAAAATTGTCATGCTCATATACAATTTGTATAAAGCATCCCTAAAAAGAGCGGCGTCAACGCTTTGCAATTGAAAAGTCCGATTTTGACAGCGCGTTTAACATGAAGTTGGCCTCTTTTGTTAATAAATTATGTCAATTTAGCAGTTTTTGGTCAATCTTTCGGTTTTCTCTACATTTTTAATTTCGATTATGTATGTTTTCATAAATAAGATAGTAAACACTTATGTGCGCGACAGAACTTGTTGTCTTGAAGCCCTTGCTTAGGAATGGCACATCAGGGTAAAAGCCTAGCGGAAGAAAACATTCCGCTTTCCGTTCTTGTAAAGGAGCGGCTGTAAACCGCATCGATTAATTAGACAACCTTGTTGAGAAAAGCGGTTGGAAGCGGTTTGGCAACTTCATGAACAGTCAGATTGACATCGAAGTAAGGAAAATAGGGGCAAACGTATGCAAAGACATAAGCCTGGAAGAATTATTAAAAAAGATTTCTGCGAAATGCAATAAGACCCTTCCATTACATATGAAAAGACTAAACTAACGGATCAACTACAATTACCTTGATGTTGAATTGTCCCCTTAAACAATCTTTTAAAAGCTTGAAAAAATAAGCAAACATGTGACTAGTACTTTTTTATAGTTCGGCCTTTTTGGGAAATTAACGGGTAAAGCCTGTATTTAGGAGCTGTTTTGCCACCCCATATATCTTTTTACCAAATAATTTAGAAACAACAAAATATGCGTTACTTATACAAAAAATACAAATTAAAATTATTTTTTAAAAAGTATTTTTTTCAAAATTCGAACGTTAGAGGGCGGAAAATCGTACCTTTTTTTGGTAATTTTTTTCAAAACATTTTCTATATTCATAAACATATACGTATTAAATTATGGGCTCCCACTACAATATTGAAATTTTTGATACTTCAATGGGGAGAAAGAAACAAAGTATCAAAAAGGGGAAATACGGGAAATTAAAGTTCTTTCTTTTACTTTTCCCTTTCTAGATGTGACCAGTTTTGAACTTTCTTTAATTAGAAACATAAAAGAATTGGTGCAGGGTCCTGAGGGAATGAGACTCTATAAGATGAAAAGTGTTGGTACATTTTTTCTTCAACCAAGACACATAAACTTTGGCATATATGTATGTATGTCCACAAACAAATGGAAACGCTAACGAAGTAGCGGATTAAATGCGAGCTTAAAATTAATGTTAAATTTAAAAGCGGCAAAAATAAATTTTTATGGTGTTTAAATTAAAGGATTTTCCAGTGTGGAGAAACTGGGACGGATTTGTTCTGCTACAGTTAATCAAATCTGTCTAGCCAGACATTTTAACAAAAAAATTATAAAATTATAAATCATAGGCTTTAAACTGATAGATCCTCAAAATACGTAAGTCTTGTGTGATCGTGTAGGGTTGCTTAAGCAAAAGAGATCTGACCCTGCAAGCAACTCAATTAACTTTAAGCTTACTTTAAGTGAACTTCTTTTAAGCTGTTATGATACTTGCTATTTTTTGTATTTTTTCTATATTGGAGAACAGTGCAAATATATTTGAATAGGAAAACTGACTAAGTGTAAAGAGTATGATTATATCATAAAACATCTTGAAATGTCAAACAAATATACATGTGTTATCGATAAACAATCTAAGACTGTCAAAAAAAATATAAAATTTTTTAACTTAAAATTGACATTTCCAGATTAATTGTTCACTGTTGCCAATTTTTTTAGTTTTTGATCAGTTTGACGGTTTTTAACTTTTTTTTTGCGATTTTTAGCTTTTATGACGGTTTTTTGTGGGGAAAAAACGTGGGCAGTATTGTTTGTTTTGTTTACATTTGATCAAATTGTATTTCTTGTTCTTTCTCGCATTTGTTGTTTCATTCAGTCAATCCTAAAAAAATCCAATACAAAAAATAGCAAGTATCATAACACCTTTAAGCTAGTTGTGGTTGATGCCTGGATTACTTTTAATGGAGCCAACTGACTATTTTAACATTGGCATGTCATAGGAAGTAGTCAATTGTCCGACTCTGCATGACTTTGCAACTAACTTAAAGTTAGCTACTAAGTAGTAAGCTTTAAGTGAGTTAGGTAGTTGTTAGTTAAAAGTTAGTAAGGTAGTAGTTAGCTTTTAGGTAACTTTATGTTAATACACCATTAGCTTAAAAAGGAAAAGATTTTATTTTATATGTATTTAATTATTAAAAATTATTTTATTTTAATAAAAAGAAATTATTTTGAATTTAGGTATGTTAATATTTTAAGTACCTACTTCTGTTTTTTATGCATTCTGCATGGATTTTTTGTTTTATTATAAACTTAAAGTCATTTTAAATGTCCGTATCTTCCTCATTTGAGACAATTGATCGGCAGGCGTAACTGCGACGCTAAAATTCAAATCCAAATTCGAAACAACAAAAGAAAACAAAGACAAGAAACAAACGAAAATATAAAAAATTGCCGCATTGATTTCGGGGAATTTCTGCATTTATTTATAGTTAGCTTGTAGTTAGTTGTTAAAAGTTAATTATAAATACGTTATTTTTGTAGTCGACTACCAAATTGCTTGCAGGGGATGAATAAGGAGGTCGCAACAATCTTGTTTGCTTTTTCTTTTCTGTACTTCTCTACGAAGGCGCTGCGAAATATTGCCCCAGGAAATATGGCCCCAAAAAAATAAATGAAAATTGACCCCAAATTTGGGGCTTTTTTTCATAATGCAATATGGCCCCATTTTTTTAATGAAAATTTACCATAAAAAAAAATGAAAAATAACCCTAAAAATAAAATGAAATATGACCCTAAATTTGGGGTTATTCTTCATTATGAAAAATCACCCCAAAATTTATAATGAATTTTAACCCCAAAATAGAACACAAAGAAAGTTACATTAAACATTTTCGGTGCAGTTCTTATGCCCGAAACTAAAAATCGCAAATTTAGAAACCCCATTTCAAAATCCGGATAATTATACAGTTTTGGTTTTAAAAATCGTACGATTGATAGCATTGTTGGGCTTTCGGCCATGCGCAAGGCCTTCGGCCGGGTGAAAGGATTTTCTTCTCTTTGGTATAACGAACGCTGGCTTCGCTCACTAAAGCTTCACTACATAGCCGGCCTTCGGCCGGGCGCAAGGATTTTCTTTTCTATGGTATAAAGAACTCTGGCTTCGCTCAGTAAAGCTTCTCTTAATAGCCGGCCTTGGGCCGGGCTCAATGATTTTTTCCTCTATTGTATAACAAACACCGGCTTCGCTAACTAAAGCATATCTGCATAACCGGCAAGGATTTTCTCTACTTTGATATAAGAATTCGGGTTTTTTATACTATCCCTAGAAACTTTTACATAGAATTTTATAAAATTTGTGTAAAAATGTTTGGGGTGATTTTTCATTTCTTAAAATTTGCATTTTTTATTAGTAGACGAAAAATAGCCCCAAAGTAAAAATTGTGATTTTATTTGGGTCCATTTTTCATTCCTTGGTATTGGGGTCATTTTTCATTCCACTTAAAATGCAAAAACACCCAAACGAAAAAATGAAAAATAACCCAAAAAAAAAAAAAACCAAAAAATTGCGCCAAAATTGCGTGTTGTTGTGTCTCATGTAAAATTTTGGGGCCGTTTTTCATTTTACTTTTGGGGCCATATTTCCTGGGGTCATTTTGCGCACCGCCCTCTACGAAGGGCTGTGGGAATCCCTGGTTTTTTGTTAAGATAAAAATATTGTCCATATTCATTCCCGAATGTTAAATCTTAAAATATAAAAAAAGTTAAAAAAAAAATTCGGACGATGGAAATGTGGTTATTTTCGAAACGTTTAAATTCGACCTGAGTACGAGCCGATGTTCAGTCAAGAATAAAAATTTTCAAAAAAAATTTTTTTTAATAAATTTCTTGCTGTAAAATTCCGTCCTTCATAAAAATAATTAGAATAAAATATAGAACATATATCACTGCGAAATATCAGCCTTATTGCAACCCTTTCATTACTTATTCACCTGATCCACAGTATTTTGCAAACCTCATCTATTCACACAATTTCAGAAAAGATTTATTAACAAACAACTTAAACTGAAACGCAGAAAAACTCTGCTTCTCCTCAACTTACCTGTGTGCAGATCCACTACAATGAGATGTGTGTTTTTGAAAAGGTATTTTGTTTTTATGTCTGCATATGGTGGGTGAAATTATTTTGCTTTCTTCAGTTCTTTTCAACTTTAATTAGTAAATTTTTCTTTTTGGTTCTGTTTTTTTTTTTGTCATGTTTGTAATTAGTAAGATTCATATACACATCCATACGCTTTAAGCGTGTTACTTGTGTTAGTAGGAAAATAATTTCATAATTAAAAAAAAAGAATGTACAAACATTTTTAAGTGAGGTTGTGATAAATTACACACCTTGTATGCTGTTGCTGGTTGGCTGAAGATGATGAAATAGCTGGTCTCAAATTTAAGTTCTAGTATTGCAATTCTTCAAAAGTTTTAAGGGATAAGATAGTCAAAGGGGTTTTTTTGTAAAAATAAATTTGGTTTATGTGTCTTTTTGACAGCAACGTAAAATCAGTGTTGGTGTATGGCTCCACAACATGGGGCATTGCAGAGGTGAATATGAAATAGCTACAAGTGTTCGTAAATCGGTACATAAAAAGTATACTGCGCATATATTGTGCTAATACGATATCCTCAAATGAGATACTTGCCCTCACAAACAATAGACCAGAAATTAAGAAACGTAAATGGACGGCGATATTTGCAAAGCTGCACTCTATACAATCCCCAATGTCACTGAAGACTAGGAAGACCTCGGAATTTTACAAACGATCAAAGAATATGGATGGATAGAAGATGCAACACGAACTTTTGTTATGTTAGCTATAAGGGTGGTCCGACGTTAATTTTGAATAAAACACAAATTATTTAGGAAATTATTGTCATTTCTTTTAACTATGATAATATTGGTATGGTTCAATTATATATGGAAAAAAATATCGGCCAAATGGCCGCCGCGACTTCGGCGGCACACCTCCATCCGATGGTCCAAATTTTCGATGACGCTGAGGCATAATTGAGGTTCTATGCCGTTAATGTGCCGAATTATCTCATTCTTTAGCTCTTGAATTGCTGCTGGCTTATCCACGTACACCTTTTCTTCCAAATAACCCAAAAGAAAGAAGTCCAACGGTGTCAAATCACATGATATCGCCACCACGTGAGTTAACACGGCCATTGAATTTGTCGCGCAAAAGAGCCATTGTTTCGTTAGCTGTGTGGCGAATGGCACCGTTATGTTGAAACCACATATCGTCTACATCCATATCTTTCCATGCGGGCCATTAAAAGTTCGTTATCGTCTCACGATTGCGAATACCATTCACAGTAACTGCTTGACCTAAGGTAGAGGGCTTTTCAGTCACACTTTCGCGAACAGGAGCAATATTTTCTGCAGTACGAGCATTCACTGCTGTTTTCACATCTCCTACAGACCCGGTTTGCCCAAATTTTTGCACGATTTTCCAGATTGTACTCACATTTGAAAGATTAAATTTACCGAAAAAATCATGAACTGCACGATATGCAATTTGATTTGAACGCCCATTTTCATAATAAGCCTGAATAGCTTTAACGCGTTGCTCGATTGTGCATTTGTCCGTGGTTCAAATTGAGTTAGTCTGAAATTGTGAAATGTCAAATGAAATGCAGAAAAAAACTTGACGTTTAGGTGTGGTTCACATTCAACATCGGCCCTTAACCACCCTTTATAAGTAAGGTAAAGTAATTTTCCGCGATTTTTTTATCTTGAAAAACGAAAATTGATAACGGACTACCCGGGCAGAATCATTCTCAAATAAACTAAAGGAACTTAATGAGACTTCCCAATTAGACTATTCATAATGGCGTGTAACTAGAAATCTTTTAGGACCATTTTTCTTTGAACCCCCATTTTGAAACTTGAAAAGAAGTTGGTCAACGATATATCAGTCAAATGAAATGAAAAAGATTTGAGATCAATTTGGAAAGGTTTTTTTTTTATTTTATTTCCAAGAAAGCCCCTAATATAGATAAAATCAGTAACAAAATGCTTTTTGAGCTAACTCGCATCACAAAGAAAATGATTCTTTTAGGCCCGTATTCACAACTTACCGATAGCTAAAGGTAAGACCTTATTGGCCGTATAAAAAGTGTTCCATTATTACAACTTTACTTTAACCCACCAGGTAGGATGAACCTTAAATTTCTTTATCGCTCACTTTAGGTTAAAGTAAAGTTTTAATAATGGAACACTTTTTGTAAGGCGGTTTAAAGTCCACTTTAAGCTATCGGTAAGTTGTGAAAACGGGCCTTAATATTTTAGTGTAATTTTACGTTTTGAATACTGCCGTCAAGAATGGAAGGTTTCCTTAGTTACCATATTAAAAAAGCCGGAAAAATTAACACAAAATTCATATAGACCTATTAGCTTATTATCTAATATATTAAAGTAAAGTGGTGTGTTGTTTACTTTGTAAAAAGAAATGTCAACAAAACATCTAGAAAATTATTGGTGCACATGGTGCTTAATACATTTTGGGATGCTTGAAATTGTCGATATTAAATGGCTGCGTTAAGGAATGCATGGCTTTGAATTGAATGAATTCGGCCATATTGAAAAAATTAACACCGATTTTAAATAAAATAAATAAATAAATAGATGTATTCCAAACCATCAAATCGGTTTTAGAAGAAAAAAAAAGGAGAACAATTAACTGAACTTATAGAACAGTAAACACCATAGGAAAAGCCTTTAGTAAACACTGCTCTGCACTCTTCATCGTTGTTTCGCAAGCTCTTGATAAAGTCTGGCATGAAAGCTAAACTTACCAGTAAACACTAGTGCTGGGATAGTATCGATATTTTCTACTATCGATATTTATCGATAGTTCAGATTTCACTATCGATATATCGATATTACTATCAACTGAATGTGTGTACTTAAGTAGGAAAACTTAAACTAGTTTTTTATCAGGCTACAGTTCGTTGTTTTTATCACTTTATTGAACGTAAGAGACGTATGTATGTACGCACGTTATTTTAGATGGCAGTTTTTAAAAATTGTGATGCTGATAAGGACCTTTCTGAAGGAACCAAAGTAACAGGGACTATAAGATATTTTATTGCAACTTTGATAATGTTCTTGGATTTGATTCTCAACCCAAAAGGTAATCAATCTAGCGGACTTTTCCTCTAATGGTCGTTCATTGTTTTATCCTATGCTCGCAATGGCAATTGCATTTTTATTTGATTTTTTTTTACATCATAAAACTATCTGACATTTCAGTCCCTATGTAAACATATTAATATTTCGGCATAAAGGCCTTAAGTTAGTAGTAAAAACGCACAGCTAAGCAGTCCATACCACTTCCATTCTTGTTGTTTGTATTCATTGCTGTAATTCAGCGCGAATTAATAATAGCAAGTAAAAACTTGCGACAAAAAACTGTGTGTGTAATATTGATATTTTTCCTATCGATATCTTCGATAGTTAACGACTATAAATAGTATCGATAGTACTATCGATAGTTTCCCAGCACTAGTAAACACACACAAGTTGTAAGACAACTTTTGGGGCACTGCTACACGTTCAATAAATATAGTGAATCACGAGCATATGCTACATGTTCAATATTTATCGCGTCAGTATTTATGTGCTGTGCGGGTCGTTTATCAATGTCGCGAGAAAACCAAAAGAAAGCCTGTTTAGCTATTTTGCTTGCTTTTTTAAAAACCTTTAATAATTTTTGCAGTGAAGTCGCTCTTTTTATTTTGTCGAAATAAGCTTTAGCCGACGAGTTCACAATTCCGGCAATGCCTCCAAATTAAAAATGAAATCTTTTAAAAATAATTTTTTTCACTGGTTAATTCCGATTCCACCGGCAGAACCCACTCGATTTCACTGTCTTCTGCCATTACCCTTTATTTCAATAAACTTAACACAAATTTTGTCAATTGTTTTACTTTTTATTTGTTTAATTTTTTCTCTGCGTATTTTATTTCTTTTATTTTGACACTTTTTACTGACGTATCATGACTATTTAATATCATGAAAATGCTACACGTCAATATTTATCACGCGATCTACGATCCGCGATCTGGATTTCTGGATTTCATATTTTAGGCCATTCTGCGATATGGATCGGGATCCATCAATATTGCATGCTACACGTTCAATAAAAATCGTGATACTAGAAATATCACGATATTTATTGAACGTGTAGCAGTGCCCTTATACTTAATATATTTTTCGGTCATGAGGTATTCTGTCTTATTATGCAAGACATGGTCGTTAACGCCTGAGTTTTTTGTACTATATTAAAGTAACACACATCCTGTGTATATCTATTATAAAAAACGACTTCGTTTACGACCACGTCTTACACAATAAGGCAAAATACCTCAACACTCGCACTTAAAATAACCGGTACACATCAAGATCGGCGTTTATCGTGGAAATGCCATATAGAGGCAAAATATACTTAAATGAAACTAAAAGCAATTCGAATTAATTGGCTTATTAGAAGAAATCCTGTCCTTAGTCTCGATTGAAAGCTTCTACTTTACAATTCTATCTTAAAGCCCATCTGGTGCTACGGTATTCAGCTATGGGACACTGCCTCGGTCTCTAATATCAAAAAAATTCAAAGGCGCCACAATAAACTTCTTCAAATAATCACAGCGGCCCCCTCGTATTTTAAAACTCATTAATGTTCCATTTATAAAAACTATGATAACGAAATATGCAGTTAAAGACTTAAAAAGTTTTGAGTTGCACCCGAATCCACCAGCTCGAAATGCTTTAAATAATGATGGCTAAAGGAGAAGAGATGATGCAGGTCTCATCCGATTAGAAGATCCCTAAGCCCAATGTGAATAGAAACTGTGATGGGGATAATTGTCGTCCGGCATTGGCAGAACATACATAAAGTATTAGAATAAAATTTGATTAATTATTGTTGTTCATTTTAAATATATCGAGTCTTTCACGCAAAAAAACTTAAGGGACAAAAACAAAATTTTTCAGAAGAAAATTTTGTTTTATTTTATTTCATAAATGTAAAAATTGATTATTAATACGATTTCCGTATGACGTGCTTAATTCCCAGTTTTTATTCTTGATAAAAACACTTGTAATTTATTGTTGATGGGATAAGCTATCCCTATGCGAATTTTACTGGTTGCTAAGGCCAGCTTATCAGGAAACCTTTTCCAAAGATTTTAGCCAAAAATATTAAACAAATAAAACCCTAAAGCGAATAAGTATTATAAACACTCTAAGTCTTACTTGTAACAATATCAAAGCTTTAACAAAACACCAACAATAATTTATTTTTGCTATAAAATCGTAACGGTACCTTATTTGACCATTATATTTTAGGAGATGATGCAAGTGTTGCCAATAAATTCACTTATTAGGAAAAATGAAAATTTAAAATGATGTCGCTTAAGCTATTTTTGCGGTAAGGGCTCATGAGAAAGATCCAATAAATAAATAATGAGAAAAATATATAACCTTACTTTTTAAATAAATGAGGCATATTTTACAAAAGTTTTAGAAAGTCAAAATAAGACTTGCAACAAAAACTTACTGCCTGTTAAACAATTTCGAACGTTAACGTTCGCACAGATAATTTCTATAAAAAACACTCAGTTTTTAAAATATTTTCCGTTTCAGCCATGTCACAGAGTACAATTCCGTTCGGAAACGGAATTCATTCCGTATTCTGGTGCTTCAGAAAATGACGAAAAAATGTTTCGGAATGAAACCATTTTTATTTTCATGAACTCTATGGGAGTTGTCTGTATCTGAAAGGCCATAAAACTATCAAAATACACTTTCCATCAACAAACAAATATGTTTTCTTCAATTCCGAACGGAATCATTCCGAACGGAATTGTACTCTGTGACATGGCCCAAAATTCTATACGAACTTTTACTTTCGAAATTGTTGAATAGGCAGTTATTTTGTTAGAACAATTTTCAACATTTTATTTTTCGAATATTTTAAATTAATTTCTTTTGCCCCTTCCCTCTTAAAAAATACATATTTTAACTGTAATTTGTCTTTGTTCATAAATATCTTGTTTTACAAGTTTTAATATCTTTTCTAAACTTTAAACCTTAAATGTGTATTAAATTTGCTTTAAATTATTTTATTGCCCACATATCATACGCACAACAATTCCCCAAAATCCCATTATATTTAGGCGTAAAGCGTGTTGGAAAGAATGTTCAAGAAAAACTTTGTGGTCTTTGCAATAATTCTTTTGTTACAGAAGTTGTTGTTGTGTGAGAATGTGACAAAGAAAAAAAAAAAAAAAAACGAAACTTAACGGGTTTCACTTTTAGTTTGAACAAAATACCGGATGTTATTAAAAACATATAACAAAACTTACAATTCCATAAATACTCGGAACAACAACAATAATAAAATCAACTTAAAAGGCCAGAACAGGACGAAGAAGAAAAGGATGCTGGCTGTTTGTTGATGTTTGTTGTCAGAACAATTTTATGGTTTCCGCTTAAACGATAATTTAGGGATCATAACCGTTGTAGCTGTTGTTTGTTAAAGAATTTATATTAAACAAATAAAATAATTTAAAATATGTGTTTGGTTTTTCTCGTCGTAGTCACCTTTTTTTTTGGTGTCCTTTTTTTATATTATTTTGGCTTTTTTTGTTTTTTGGTTTTAATTTAATAAAATTTACGAAAGTGTGAAAGAAAAGAAAAGTATATCCTCTTTATCAACTAATTAAAACATTTGTCTTAATTTCTTACACCTTCGGTGCTTTGGGTGGTTTCTGTTACACTTAAAAGCTGCGTTTTAATTAATACACAAACAAAATACACGTTTCGTTATTTTGTTGATAGTAAATTAATATAAATGTCTTTGTTTTTTGGTTTTTTTTTTGTTATTGTTCTACACTTGTCCTGGGAGTATTTTTGGAAACTTAAAGGTTTTGTAACGTACACGGGAAGAGTAGCCAAAAATCATAATTGAATCAGAATTTGGGCCTGTTCGGAAATGCATACACGGAAAACCATAATATGGCATCACTGCAAATGTCAGCTGTTCGAGCAGTTCATGCTCATAAAATCTTACAGACCGTCTTAATAAGCCATCGCTATGTTAAAACAATAAACAATTTCTTGTGTATACATGAATTTGGAAAGTGAAGACTGCTGTTGTCGATGTTTCGTTTTTGTTTAAACAGCGTTACTTAAACAATTGTTTGGACAGCGATGTCTAACATCACTACAGTATTGCCATATAAATAAACGCCATCTTCATTGTTATTGTTGCCTTTTATATGGTTTGTCGTGCCTGTCTTAAGGCTCAAAATCATGGAGCTCTAGAGCACGAAACACTGACTGAACAAAACGAGTCTACTAACGTCCTCGTGTGTAGATATTTCGACACAGGTCGCAATTTTAGTAAATGAGTCGGGACCATGCACTTTGCTCTTACTAAGGAGCTTTCCAATCTCCACTGCAAGCCGGCTTTTGTTGCATAGCAACAGCGCATAAAGGAAATCCTTCAAAACTTGCACATGTACACCCGCAGAAATCAACCTCTCATTCTTTTTAAGGTTTACCATCCTGCGATTTGGTTTTAAACCACAACCACCAGGTGAATTAAGAAGTTTTTTTCACAACAGCCAGTCGAGGACTTATAAAGTCCTGAGTGCTTTTGGTTTTCGCTTTAGTAGTAGGACTTTAGTTAGCCGCGATTTTGCTAGATTTGCCAATTTTAAGCCCCAGACAAACTTTTAGTATTGGTTAAATCTATATAAGCCGACAGAATTTAGGTGATCCTCAAGATATTGAGTACACATTTAGTAAATATGATTTTATTCCTCGCTGGTAAAGACATATTTGTAACTTTATTGCAATCTTTTGCTATTCATCTTTTATTTTATCGAACACTTGCGTAATCTTTGTCCATTCCAAATAGCGACCTTCAACTTCGCCTTCTACCAATTCATTCTCTCTTGATCTCTATTATTTCAATATATTTATACCACTAAGCAATAAAAGGTTTTCTCCAAGTCTTAATACTATACGTTTTTCTGCTGTTTTCATATTATGGGTTAATTTAATATATGTGCCAAATATTCTGTGACCATTCTACTCAACTTATCTTGTCTTATGTTGCAAGACTAACAAGAATTAATGGTTTTCACTATGGCACAATTACCGACTGACTTCTGGCTAAAGTCTTGTCTTAGTTTATGTCATTTAATACACCTTTATTTCGGCGTACATACATACTTACCTTATTCATTCACAATATTTACACCATTACGTTTTGTTAAAGGTCACATCTTTAATAAGTAAGACACCAAGAAAATTAATACCCCAAAAAGAAAATTAAATGACAAGGCCTAGAAAATTACCTTAACTGCAGAAAATAAAACCAAAGTAGACGAGTACATTCCGACTCGCATAACCAATAGAGGGGAGAAGTTTCTCATTACTTGCCATCAAAGAATTGGCTCAAAGAAAACGCTCACCCTTATTTGCTGGCCGAAAAGCAAGAAAATAAAAATTTAATTGGTTACCATACGAAAGCAAAGCAACGACGTAATTTTGCGACATTAAGTCGTGAAATTAATTTATGCCTGCAATTACGACGCGTCGTCAATAAAACACATTCATCTTGAGCACAAAAAGTTAATTGACTTTTTTTTTGTTGCTTCAAAATTACTTGTTCGTTACTGAGCTTAGTAAAATGTCTGGGGGAGTGTGATACCTTCTTACGTATGGACCGTTAGTTGAAAATGTGTTTGGTATGTTAATAACAGTGGGAGTACATAGGCAAATGTCTTAAGCGTAGGTACAGGGTGTTGTAGAAATATTGGTAATTTGAGAAAAGTTCAAAAGTTCAAAAGTTTTTACAAAAGTCTTCAGTCTAACAAACCAACTTTAAGGCCCAACCATAAGATGCATGAGCTGGCTTAACCCTCTAACGGATGGAAGAGAATTTCTTTTTGTAGTTATTGTAAACAAAAATTTGTTTAATAGCAATACTTTTAAAAAAAATAATGTTCACTTTAAAATGTAAAACTTCGATTACTTTTTTAAAATGAATAGCTACTTTCACTCATTATTTAGTAGATTTCTTCTATAGATACTTTTATTACAACTTCTATAACTCCTTTTTTCTGGATGTAAGTGGTTAAAAAAAGTAAAGATTTACCTTTGAATGCGCTCATTTCGGGACATCCCTTGTAAAATTCATTAGTTCTTTCCGTAGAATTGTAAGTAGTGCTTTTATATTTTTCTGATTACTCAACACATTATTTTGTAGGCAAAGTTTTTACTGGGTAGTTAAGTTGAAACTACCATTGACCTCATGTATCTCCTTAAAGTATTTATCTACCAGATCCGTGTTCTTACCCGCCCAATGTCAGAAAACTACACCTCGCAAGAAACTATTAAACTTTTGCTAAGGAAGTAATCCGATAATTCCAGCAGAAACAATTTTAAATTTAATTATACAAAAATATATGCCGTTATTTCGAAAATGGAGAAGGTTGCACAACATATATTCGCGTAACGCAAAAACGGTTCTGTGTATTGAATAAACTTAGAAAACCGAAATTACGCACTAAAATTAACTTTAAGGGAAGCTATTCTTTTTTCTAATACGCGCAGTCGTTTTAGAAACAATAAATTAAAAAATTTTTAGCAAAATTTCGAAATTTTTGTTGTATAAAATTATTTATCATTTAGAATTGAAAAATTCAGCCATGCTTTTTACAAGCCATATATGATAAAAATCAGTTTGCAACTATTGATTTTATTCACAAAAGAATAAGAGTTTCATAAAACCCTATATTTGTATGGGAGCCCCCTAAGGCGCGGAGATAAAGGGTCCATGGCTCTTTTGATCCAATGTATAATGCCCACACCTAGATTTTAAAAACCCCCATACCACGATTTAAATTCGTTGTTATTTGCTCTTTGGAAAAAAGATCTAAAACCCTTTCCCCCAAGAATACATTTTTTGATTCATCTGCCAATAGCAAGTTTCCATTTTACTTTAAACTGAATTCATTCTTCTTTAAAAAAAATATTTGTTACTATTGCTATTATTTTGACAGGCACTGTATATAAAGATTCTAAACGTTAAAATTATCCAACACCCTGTATTCATTAGCTGACTTGTGGTCTTCAATATTGAAAATAAAACAACAAAAAAAAAAAAAAAAATTCAAAAATTTCCATAATTTTTCGATTTTTATGCAGAATGAGCAATAGATTCGATTTTGTTTTTTGTTCTAATTAGTTTTAACATGCTCCTTCATACCTCATGCAATCATCACAAGGAAATTAAACCAAGACTACTCTCATACATACATATTGTAATGCTAACGAAGAAACAAAACCTCTTAATTGGGTGCAAATTTTTATATTGCAAACATTTTTATATTTTCAACACATATAGACGAGCCAGTGGTGTTAATGTTTTAATATAAGTGCATAAAAATGGAAATAAAACACGTTTCGTCTGAATGAAATGAATTTTTGTTGTTGTAACCATTAAAATAATAAAAATTATGGTTAAACTACGTAAACCAATTAAAATTGAATGAAATCCTGCACAGCTATTGACATCGCCACCACCATCTGGACATCATCTACAGCCCCAGCTAACCAACACTATCACATTGTCTACCTGTACCTTTATGAGACTGGTCTTACTTTCTGTGGGGGAGTTTTGTTTTGGTCACTGTGTTCATATGAAATTCCTGTTTAAATCATTTCCAAAATATATACAATTTGTTCCTTCATATTCCGTAGTTTGTGTGTATGGGTAAATATGTTTTGTTTTTCTACACATATTTTGGGGCGTATTTTCTGGTCATAATATTCTTGTCTAGTTTTTATTGTATTTTATTATCATTTTATTTTTATCATTATTACCCACATAAATGTACAATGTACATACATTTACGTCACATGAAGGTATCATCTGTATGCCCCATTTCTTGATGGACAAAAGGAACATCTTTAAACATTTAGTTACGCCAGGATTTACTTTTATTTAGTTTTAGTTGACCATTTTTGTCCGATTGAAAGCAGGAAATGGTCTTTTTTATAACATTATAATTTGTAATGTTTGCTAGCCGTTACTAATTTGTAATATCATTTGACCATTTGGCAGGAATACGATAATGATATTGAGTATTATTTTATAGAAATGTTTATTTCAATGGAAATTGTAGTAGTTATTTTGCAAAATTTGCTTTTATGATAATACGGCTGTAGGAAATATCGCCCAAAGAAAAATCGCCCAAAAAAAAAAAATGAAAAATCGCCCAAAAAAATTGCATGTAAAATTGGGCCTGATTTCATATGAAAAATGGCCCAAAATTTTTGGGCTATTTATCGTTATTGTTGGGTGATTTTTCGTTTTTTAAATTTGGGTGATTTTTCATTATGAAAAATCACCCAAAAATGTTGTATGAAAAATGGCCCAAAAAAAATGGGCTATTTTTAAAATTCTACCATAATCTTACATAGCAGAGAAAACCATGTTTTATTATGGTTGCAAACAACAAAACTATTTTTCAAGAAACTAATTTAACCATTATATGGTTGTCGGCGACAATGATTTGGTTAAATTAAACATAATATCGGTAGAATTTTTTTAAAAATGGTTTTGTAGCTTTTTTCTCTGGGTGTATATATTAAATATATACATATATATCGAAAATAAGGATTTTCTCTTCTATGGTATAGCAAATACTGGCTTCGCTAACTAAAGCTTCTCTGTATCGCCGGCCTTCGGCCGGGCGCAAGGATTTTCTCCTCTATGGTATAACAAAGACCGGCTTCGCTAACTAAAGCTTCTCTGTATAGCCGGCCTTCGGCCGGGCGCAAGGATTTTCTCCTCTATGGTATAACAAACACCGGCTTCGCTAACTAAAGCTTCTCTGCGTAGTCGGCCTTGTTCGGAAACAAGGCAGTTTTTCGAAGCTTTACTTAGCGAAACCGGTTTTTGTTAGACCATAAAGGAGAAAATCCTTGCGCCCGGCCGAAGGCCGGCTATAAAGAGAAGCTTTAGTTAGCGAAGCCGGTCTTTGTTGTACCATAGAGGAGAAAATCCTTGCGCCCGGCCGAAGGCCGGCTATACAGAGAAGCTTTAGTTAGCGAAGCCAGTATTTGTTATACCATAGAAGATGAAATCCTTATTTTGGATATATATATTTAATATATACACCCGGAGTAAAAGCTATAAAAATATTTTATCCATATTATGTTTAATTTAACCAAATCATTGTCACCGACAACCATATTATGGTTAAATAAGTATCTTTAAAAAAATCACTTGAAATTTTAACGGTATTTTAAAAAAAATTTACACATTTTTGATTATAAGCAACGTCCGCTGCAAAGTGTCATAACGTCCTCGCCCTCGTCTTCGATGGACATTATGACACTTTAAAAGTGTCCAAGGACACTACGACACTGGACGTTATGACATGTCACCTAAATTTATATGAATAATAAACACTTTTTGCAAATTTAGTAATTTTTTTTTTTTTTTTTTGGGAAAAAATTCGTTTATGCTTTTTGGGTCATTTTTCATTTTCTTTTTGGGCCCTTTTTCGTTTTTTTTGGGCAAAATTTCATATTTACCTTTTTGGGTCATTTTTCATGTTCGCTTGGGCGATTCTTCATTTGGGCGATTTTTCATTTTTTTTTTTGGGCCATTTTTCTTTGGGCGATATTTCCTACAGCCGATAATACAGATTACACGTTTAGTGCGTTGGTTTTGAAAATAATATTTATGATGTAGTTTGCGTTTGCTAAATGTAATAATATGCAGATTTTAATTGGCAATTTCTCTTCAACCGAATTAAGTTTTACTAATAAATGTTCACAAAAGAAATGCTTAAATTTTTGAAGAAGCGTTTAATAGTTATCAAAAAATCTGTTAAAGTTATTTTTTTTATGCAGAAAAAAAAATAAATAAAATTGATTTCAATTAAACCATTTGTGATTTTAGTAAACTAATTAATAGTATCAATTAAATATTTTTTGATATTAAAAATATTTTCTGCATTTATGTTGTTGATATAAGTAAACGTTTAATTCACTTGATTAAATTTATAATTAATACTGATTTTATTTTTGATTAAAAATTTAATTGGAAAAAAATTGGAGGGAATTTTCTCTGTATTCTGTGTGTATATAATCCAAGATTTCAAATATATATAGGGCCATATACTGACAATCGCCCGATTTGAAATCGTAAAATGTCATATAAGGGGCTGTTTAACTTTAAGGGCCGATGATGAATGTGAAACACACCTAAACGTCAAGTTTTTTTCTGCATTTCATTTGACATTTCTCAATTTTAGACTAACTCAATTTGAACCATGAGCAACGCGTTACAGTTATTCAGGCTTATTTTGAAAATGGGCGTTGAAATAAAAATGCATATCGTGCATATTCGAAGAAATTCATCTTCAGTGATGAGGCACATTTTCACCTCAGCGGCTTCGTCAGTAAGCAGAGTTGCCGCATTTGGGCGAATGAAAATCCAAGAGTGATTGCCGAAAAACCAAAGCACCCACAAAGAGTGACTTCTTGGTGCGGTTTATGGTCTGGCTGCATCATCGAGACGTATTTTTTTCCAAAATAAGGCCGGTCAGGTAGTTACTGTAAATGGTGTTCGCTATCGTGAAATAATAACGAATTTTTTATGGCCCGAATTGGAAGATATGAAACAATGGATCTTTTGCGCGACAAATTCAATGGATGTGTTATTTCACGTGGTGGCGATGTCAATTGGCCGCCAAGATCATGTGATTTGACACCGTTGGACTTCTTTTTTTGGGGTCATTTGAAAGAAAAGGTGTACGTCGATAAGCCAGCAACAATTCCAGAGCTAAAGGATGAGATAATTCGGCACATTAACGGCATATAACCTCAATTATGCCTCAGCTTCATCGAAAATTTGGACCATCGGATGGAGGTGAGCCGCCGAGGTCACGGCGGCCATTTGGCCGATATTTTGTTCCATACATATTGAACCTTACCAGTATTATCACAATAAAAAGAAATGACAATAATTTCCTCAATAATTTGTGTTTTATTTAAAATCAACATTTTAAGGTGTTCTGAAACTCATGTACTATGCTTGCGATCTGCCAAAGGCTCTTAAAAATATTTAAGATAACTAGAGAACAATTATGAGTCGTCCAATTCTTTCGATTGCGATTAACAGAACTCCTATATTATGTGACTTCAAGTCAGAATCGCAAATGCTAAGCGTTTTGTGATTGTCAGAATATGCCCGATATTTAAATTAATTAATTTAGATTATTAAACAATTATTTCGTAATAATTCGAGAATTTAAGAAAATAAATACGCTTCCTCCGTATGAGGATTTGCCTATGAAGGATCGGTAAGAAAGTAAGCAAAATTATCGTAAGATCGTATTTTAAAATCTGTAACAAGAAGTAAAATATCATCAATACTTAATGAACATCCATGTGAAAGTGCAAACATTTACAGTGATCATTTTTTGGTTAAGACAAGAGTACGCGAAAGAATTTCGTTATCAGCAATTAAAAAAGGACAAAAAAAAAAAGATACTGGGATACTGATAACTTAAATAAAGAGGTCATAAAACAGGAATATTAAGATAAAGTGGTTAGAAATTAAACGTCAAAACAACCTACTGATGATACAAATGATGAGTGGAGGAATATTGAACAATCCATTGTAAAAGCTGCGGGGGAGATCATAAAACCCAATAGGAAAAAGAAAATCAGGAAGCTTTGACGATGAGTGTATCCAATAGAGTTGTCAACCGATTAAGAATAACTCGATTAATCGATCAAGCAAAACCAAACTCTTGTTCTAATAATTATAAAACGACGATTTTCGAATAACGAATAAATCGATTAATTAATGTCGATTAATCGAACAAAATTTTTTTAATTAAAAAATAAATTAAAAACGTTTTTAGTGATTTTATACAAAATGTAGGAAAGTTAAAAAATATTGTTGCCATAGCCCTGGTTGTAATTACCTCAATGTTTAGTAAGCAAAAACCGAGTTGAGTACTCATTGTATTTCAAAAATTTATTTTATGTTCTTATTAAACAAATCTAAATAAACAATTGAGTAGGTGAGTTGCAAAACTCGTTCGTTACAAAATTAAAAATTCCAGATGACAATTGGCGCTTTATGAGAAGAAATATACTAATTGTATCAATAATGCATGTCCCCTTTCGTGATTTTAACACGGACATGCATTGATTTTGCAACTCAGCATCTCAATTGTATCAGCTGTTTTATTTTTAAATCAAACGTTAAAAAAATTTGAAGAAAGGGATTTTTCAATTTTGGTTGAACATTTTAGAAATAAACAAAAAGCTTTTAAATAAAGAATTGAAGAATTGAAAGTAGAAAATGTTGTTACTGTATTATATTTTTTTGAAAATTTTGTATGTATGTATATACCTTTACCATTTACGTTAGTGTCACAATATTACCATTAAAAACGATGTAGTGAAAGATAATCCAACGACATCGAGAAATGCCGCTTTGGTCCAATGGAAAAATACATTAAGAGAGATAGCGGCTGCTCTATAGAAGAAATTGTAGACAGAAGTTTGGCTGAAAATGGTAGGTCTGCCAACGCCTTTAGAAAATCCAGAATAATAGCAGATTATTAAGGAATTAAGGGTTTTACCATGCCTTTAAGTAATACAACAATATGGAGTTAAGGTGAAAAATGTTATGCATCAAAAATAGAAGAAGTCATAGCCGATGGAATGGAAGATTTTCCATAGTAATTTTTTTGTAAAAATATTTTTTTATTCGTTATTCTCATCGATTAATCGAATAATTTTTTGGATTTAATCGTTTGATCGAACGAACAAAAACAATTATTTGAATTATTCGAACAAAATTGAAAGGCGAATAATTGACAACTCTAGTATCCAAGCAGTGAATAATAAAAACAAGATGAGAGAAGAAATAATTAGTATTGTGGTAAATTTATTCCACTGTTTATGGTTTTTAATCCAAATTTTGATATTTTAATCAGGCTAAAGTTCTAATTTTAATTTAAATATTTAGAGCTTAGGTTTGAAGGCTCTAGCTAGATTAGTTCTTCAGTTACGCGATAATTAATTTATTTATCCTTTGCTCCACCTGCGCCACCTGCGCCTACCCCCTTAATTTTGATTTTTAAAGATGTCGTTTACAATAGAAATGACTCCTACCAGGTCTGAACAAGCTGAATATGACAGTTTTTAAGATATGCGATAGTTAATATTGGCATCTAAGGAAGGGTACCACTTCCCCTGCTCCTACCAAAAAATTTAGTAGCCTATTTTATTTTAGGGGCTTACGTGATAATACTGTTAAAATTTCAGAAAAATCGGTTAAGTAGCTTAGAAGTCTATAAGCCAACAAACAAACATTTTTCATTTCTGTATATCGTCGCATAAAACGCAAAAGTCTCTAGCTAACAAAAATTTTAAAATCGCCCTTTTTATTAAATCTGATGTATTCACAAAAAATTTTGGATTAGATTTTATTGACAAAAACAAAGGGCCATATCTATAAAATATTATATGATACTCGTTAAAATACCAAACATACAGTGATGGACTTAAATATAGGCACAAGAGTCATGTATCATTAAAAGATTGTATTAAAAGCAGAATTAATATTTTTTATATTAAAATATATATTAATCTATTACAGGCTTCTGTATATTTTAAGACTATAGCAGTTTTTTTCGTGTTTCAAAATGGGCACTGTGATTTCTGGGATCAGGTACTGTTCACAGACGAAAGCAAATTTATTAGTTTCAACTGTTTGGCATAGTCCACTGTCGTCCTTTGATTAATAGTAGATATCCATGGTTTGTGTCCAGCCACACGTGAGTAAAACCCAGCTTCATGTAACGTTCTCCGAACAGTTTTTGGGTTTGCATCTTTGTCAAAATCTTGTTTTATCTCTGCGGCAACCTGAGAAGATGTTATTTTTGGCTCACATCTTACTTTTCGTACGATTTTTTCACGTTCTCTCTCAGTTAATTTGTGATGACGACCACAGCGATATGCATTTTCAAAGTTTGTTTCGCCTTTGAACCGATTTACAATGGTCCGTATGGTAGAATGGCTACGATCCATTAATTCTCTGATCTCAGCAAACGATCTGCCTTAGTTATGCAAATGTAAAATTATTTACCGTTGAAATTCAGTAATTCCAGAAAATATGTATTTTGGGCAGTTAAGTCAAAGAGCAGCTAACTTTGATTTTTTGTATGAAAATAATTTTAAAATGCCAAAAATTTTGTGCATTTGTCTTAAATGTGCAGGTATAGAAAGTGCACTTAATAAAGGAATTTGTATGGAATTATTAAGAATAATTCCAAAAATTATAAATTTTGTGCAGTTAAGTCAAATGTGCACGTAAACAAAAGGCAGTTAAGTCAAAACTACTGTAGTTTATTTCTTCTCCTGTAAAATTTTTAAAATGTTAGATAGGGCCTCTTGCTTTGTAAGTGACGATATATATAGATTAAATATTCAATCAATATCTAGCCTTAAAGTATGCAATACTTGGTTAAGCAAACATGTTATGACAAGTTTCGTGACTTTTTACCAGAAATTTAAAGACTTCATCCTGTTCCGAAAATTTCCTTTCCTTCTTTAATAGAAAGAAAACCCTCCCGCTTTCATTTTATTGAAAGAACAGCTTGGGGAAAAGTGGGGCTATGTTATTTTTGTATCATAGATTTGGGCATATCTTTTTAACGGTTTATTTATGTAGAAATGTTATATTTTTCATATATGTCAAAGTTCAATGGTATTATTAGGAAAATTTTACATATATCGAGCTTTTAACGCAAAAAGGCTTAAGCGGCAATAGCACCGTTTTGCAGAAGCTTTTTTCTTAATTTTATTTCATACAAATTTACAAGTGCTGCCAATAAATTCCTTTATTACAAAAAAAACAAAACTAGAAAAATACGTCGCTTAAGCTATTTTTGCGGTAATGTCGCGATATGGACCACTGAAGAACCTTTTTTGACTGGAATTTATTTAAATTTTTTAAAAAGAAAAAACCCATTTTTCTTAAAAATTCCAGGACTATTAAAGTATAAAAGCTTTAAAAAAACTTGTAATTTGACTTCGAAATTTGAATAACACGAAAACTTATGTATTTATTTAAATATATCCAATATTTCCATATTCTTTGAATATAATCATCAGGTATAGTTAAATTTGTAATAAAAAACACACACAAAAAATTCTTATTAGCTATGTAGTGTTTACTTTCATATAACCTCGAGATTGAGTATTTATTTCTTTGCGATTAATTGAAAATAGATAGTCAATTACAGCAAGTTTGATCCCGCCATATCATTGGTTAAAGATTGATGTTTGATTATAGACAGGGAGCCACCGCAGTGGCGCAAACGGTTGAACTGCAAAGAATTCTGATGATGGGAATGTGGTTATTCTCGAAAACATCTAAATTCGACCCGTATTTTATCCCGTGTTCGGTCAAGAATAAATTTTTCAAAAAAAATTTTGCATTCATTTTATGTTGTAAAATTCCTTCCTTCACTAACTGCTTGCTTGTTCATCTATTTGCGAACGAGGACTTCGATCGCTTAGCTTACATATATCGTGTGATTTTTTTAACTATTATCTTTTTGGCAACACTGGTTTAAACAGCTGACTCACGTTTCGTGTTTTATTTCACTGTCAAACATCTTCAGTTTGGTTTATAATTTAACCATGAATCGTCTTACAAACGAACAACGCTTGCAAATTATTGAATTTTATTATCAAAATGCGTGCTCTGTTAAGAAAGTTCATCGCGCGCTGCTTCCATTTTATGGTCAGTTTAATCGACCCACTGAAGCGGCTATTCGGGCTTTTGTGACTAAATTTTGCACAAAATTTACAATGTTGGACATCGCAGCTGTATCGGCCAGTGTTAATGATGACCATCAATTATCGATTCGTCGCCGTTCGCAGCAATTGGGACTCTGTTACTCAATAACGTGAGATGATAGGTATCCAATTTTTGTTTGCCCAAAATGCAAGAGCTAGACTTGCATGACATGTGGTTTCAACAAGACGGTGCCACATGCCACACAGTACGCTTAACAATGGACTTATTAAGAGACGAGCTCGGTGAACATTTTATTTCACGTTCGGGACCGGTCAATTGGCCGCCTAGATCGTGCGATTTAACGCCTTTAGACTATTTTTTGTGGGGCTATGTTAAAGCTCATGTCTATAAACACATGCCCGCTTCAATTGACGCATTGGAAGACAACATTGAAGTATTTATTCATGAGATACCGGCCGAAATGTTGGAAAGAGTATGCCAAAATTGGACTAAGTGGATGGACCATTTGAGGCGCAGTCACGGTCAACATTTGCATGAAATAATCTTCAAACATTAAATTATATGGACCGTACTATCGATTCAAATAAAGATTTCATGCATTTTTCTGAATTTTATGTGTTTTTTTTAAAACTTTCCTATAGCTCTTTAAAAATCACCCATTAAAACAAAAACAAATAAGTAAATATTTTTTTTGTTTTACATGTAAGTTAAGCGATCGAAGCCTTCGCTCGCAAATAGATGAACAGGCAGTAAAAAAATTTAATGAAAATTAAATTTGATGATGGTATAATTTTAAAGTTTCAATTAAACACCAACAGTTCCATAACCACCAAAATGGTTATTAAAAGTAGTGGAATATGTTTTGATTACATTAGGCATAACCAAATGTACTCATCGGACTAAATGGGATCGGAGAGTGTTGTAGTTAAAAAATACAAATAAAAAACTTTATCATCCAATTTGTTTTTTTAAACCTTAATAAAGTTTGAAACAATAACTTGTAGTTAATTTTATAATTTTCTCTTGCCATTACAAAATTTTAATTACCTGTTTAAAGAAATTTAAAAAAATACAGAAAAAACCAATTTCATTATAACTAAACAAATTAAGAACAAGCATATAATTTTCTAGCAAACATTTTTGATTGACAAGTTAATTGAATTTCTTGGAAAAATTACTAATTAACAATGCAGTCTTTTGTGAGGCCCATTTACTCGCCCCTCGTCTTACAATATGATAGTAAAACTTCTTAAAACCAAAAAAAGAACTTGAAAATATTTTCTAGAGAAACAAAGAAAATTATCGTAATAAAGGCAAAACAAAACTTGCAGAAACAGTGTTTTCCAAAAAAAAAAAAAAAATCACAGAGTACAAAAAATTTCCAAATTATTATTTTGATTGACGTCTTACAACCAGCAAGAAAAGCAGAAGAATTTTCAGAAGACATGATACAAGAATACAAGCTATAAGAAATTATCATAAAAAAGAGAAAATATAATAAGATGTAGAAGAATGTTAATAATAGCTAAATGTTTTTGATAAGAGTTTTTTTTATTATATCAAGATTTAATATAAACGTTAATTTTCTTATTGCTCCTTTGCATACATATGTAGGTATGTAGTATGTGATGTTGTTGATGATGTTTATGTTGTTTTTTTTCGTTAATTTTTAATTTTTTTTCTTGAGATAATTTCTCTGGAAAATGTAGTAAATGTCTGTAGAAATATGTGGTGTTTCCATCAACTTTTAATTACCCTACGAATAAAAGTTTATCTATTTCATTTACAGTTTTTTTTTTATATTTTTTATTTAAGCCTTAAATTTGTATTGTGGCAATTAATCCCTCTTGTTTTAAAATTTTGATACAATAAATTTGAAAAAGTTTTGTGATGAGTTGGAAAAAAAATTCTCTTGTTTGGGGTGAAAAAGAAATTTCGTAACAAATTTTGGATGTTTAATAAAAAGAAATCCAAAAAAATATTTATTGGACTTGGATAATCTTGGCGGATGTGGACACCGTTTTTAACGAAATTTGCTAAAGGATGATGAAGTTTAAAGTCCATCGCTAACCGCTATATTTTCCAGTTTCTCTGCCAAGATACAATGCCCATGTTTTACATACATACCTGTGCTATGACGTTATTGCATGGTGGGTCTTAGCCACTGAGTTTTTTACATTTTACACTAAATGTCGATGTGCAGAGTTTGACAAAGTCTCGCATATCTTGCAATATGTAAGCAGTTGGTAGTACTGAACACATTCAAACTCCTAGCTAGGAAGTTCGAGCTATCTAATCTCTTGCGCATTTCCGAACCTGTCTGCAGCTCCTGTTAAATAGTTAAAGGACACAGATGTCTCCTCCTCGCAACCGAAGTACTCCACTAGTTCCAATTGCAATTTGGAAAACATCTACCCGCGTTAGTTTGGGTAGCACCATCAGCCACCTCGTGTAATCAGTTTACCGACATCAATTGTAAGAAAAGCATTTTGAACCAAAAAGTCTAGTCTTTGTTCAGTAGCACTAATCTTTTATAAAGGAATCCTGCTACAACCAAGATCTTATTTTTGGACTAATTTTTGGAAAGGAGTGTAACGGGTACCGACGGAAGCTCTTATCTTTAAAACCTCTCCCTCGGGCTTGCGCTGTGTAAGAGCACACAGAAACAACCGTAACAGAGTGGTGTAATTGCCCCATCTAGATATCTACGCTACAAACCTTTCCTCCCAGACATAAAATGTCTTGTCCAATTGGCCTTCATAACACTCGTGCAGTGCAACATTCAATGCATAAGGTCATTCCACACTATCGTTTCATCAGAACATAAGGAATAGCGACCGAGCTAAACCGAGCTAAACCGATATAACCAATTTACTAAGATGGGCTTTATCTGTCCAAATACATAAATGCCCACTACACCACACAACCGTGTAGTGCACATCCAAAGTGTGAAGACTTCCAGACTTTCTTTTCCGATGTCTCGATTCAGCACAACCGAATATTTCCCCATCTTACTTGGAAAGCTTACTTATCAACACACAATAGACGTACACTACACCACTTCTGACACCTCTTGCTACCATCCTTCTTCCTGGTACCATCAAACATCATTCTCATCCTTCTACGAACCACCATATAACCACGAACGTCCACAAAGCTAACGAACTTTTCCTTTACTAATAGTGTAACTGGCAAAAATTTTGGCTTTCTGATTCAAATCCCTTGACATTACAAGTGTCTCCACTACAAGTCGCAAGGTAAACTGATACCTCAACCAATGATCAGCACAGGTGCTGGCAGTCACCTGAGGGCACTGATCCCCTAGGAGAACCATATGACCTTAAGTACTATGGTCAATACTTCACGCCATTGAATAAATTCAAGGGCGCTAGACTTTTGGAATTCGCTCTACCATTTCCTAGCCAGCCTCGGCAAGAGCGTTGTGCTTTAGCCATCTCAAAGAGATGTTTACAGGGACCACCACGAGGAGGTAATACATAGGATTTTGTTGCATGTTGAAGGTATACCACTAGGGCCGTCCTTCTGAACATGCAACTTGCAAAAGAAGGGACCCTTCTGCCAAGATACAGACATTAAGTAAGAAACGTTTTAATTCATATGATTTTTTTTTTTTTTTTTTGCGAAACCTAGACTATGAAACTTTTGTTAGAAAGCTAGATCTAGATTTTATTTGTGCCATTTGGAAATAAGGAATTTGTTCAGTCAAAATAATGAAATAGCCCCCCAAAAGTTTGTACAGAGAACAACAAAAATGATTTTTGGGGGGTTATTTGATTTTGTTTGGGGTGTTATTTCATTTTTTTAATTGGGGTATTATTTCATATGAAATTATCCCCCAAAAAATCATTATGAAATAAAGCCCCAATATATTTTTTAGGGGGATTATTTCATTTTCAAATTTATAATGAAAACGTTTTTGGGCGCAAGGGGTTATCCAATTTGGTATAGAGAACACCGGCTTCGATAAAAAAAGCTTCGCTAACTAAAGCTTCTCTGCGTAGCCGGACCGAGTCGGTATTTTAATACTTTAGAGGAGAAAATCCTGGCGCTATGCAGAGAAGCTTTAGCTAGCGAAGCCGGTGTTTGTTATACCATAGAGGAAAAAGTCATTCCGCACGGCCGAAGGCCGGGTATGCAGAAAAGCCTTAGTTGGCGAAACTTGTTTTTGGTATATCATACCATGATATATATCGCGTGATTCTTTTAATCAAAACTGTATAAGTAATTGTTTTACATATATTGGGCCTTTATTTCATTTCAGAAATTGGGGTTTTATTTCATATGAAATAAGCCCCCAAAAATTAGGGAATTATTGCATTTATGTTTAGGGCGTTATTTCATTTCGTTGGGGGCTAATTTCATTTTCAAAAATGGGGCTTTATTGCATATGAAATAAGGCCCCACGCATTTGGGGGTTATTTCATTATTTTTTTGGGGGGTTACATTTTGGGAGGTTATTTCATGCCGCCTATTTATTTGTTAGGAAAGACAACATTAAAATCAATGAAATATTGTCAAATGATTGTAGAGTCTTGTGTAAATGACGCATGTAGGAGAGGGGCACTCCAATTGCACCATTAAAGTGCAGTGGCCCTACTCCTACATGAGTCATCGTCAATAGACTATACAATCATTTGATAATTGGGCATTTTGATTTTAATGATTCTACATGCACTGTCTAATATCTTAACAGAAATCGTTTATAAAAATCATCTTTCTTTTATGAAGATACTGGAATATATAATTTTTCTCTTTATTATGGAAATTTCTAAACTAAAATCGGAAGGAAATCATTTCGTTGAAAAAATTGCCATTATCTAGTTTTCTATAACCACTGACTAAGATTCGAGATTTCATCAAATTTAAGACAGTCGAAATTCTTTATAGTGAACTTCTATAAAATAAAGCGCTCTCTCTCTCAGTGATGCTAATTCCTGGGACACTAAATGCTTTAATTTTCTGCATCAAATTTCACTAGGGCTTTGCTAAGAACCAGGCGCGGATCTAGCTCGAGCCTATGGGGGGGGGGGGGAATTTTTTATGACACAAAAAAGTAAAAAATTAGTTTTTAAAAGTTTATTAAAAACAGTATGACCATATTTACATTATGAAATTAACGCCGCAACTTTCGCATGCAACTTTTTCTGTGTTACCAAGAGGTGTAGGGAAGAAAACGGAGTTGAAAAAATGCTTGAAAAAAATGTTAATGTAAATGTGAAAAGAGTTTCGTAGTAACTACTTTAAAAGAAAATAGAAAAAAACTCGGCGTTAATTGCAAAGTCTAAATGCGGTATACGTGTATTAGGGTAAGTACTTTTTGCAATTTTTGCGAATATCAAATTCTTCATCACATAGCCGTTTAGACCGTGAAAAAAAATTAAGAAATGATGTATTACTTTTTCGCGATCGTGAAGAAACTTTCCGCACCAAACGCGATTAAGTTTTGAATTTCAATTTTTCTCCTTACTATACAAAATTAACATTTAATTACAAAATTTTAGGTATTTTCTAATAATTTCATAAATATAACAAGATCTTACCATTTGTACGGAAGAGCGCAAAAAAAAATCGCGACTTTTTTTTTCGCGGTTTTTTTAATAAACTAAATTTTAATGGCAAATGATATTTGTTGTGATAGATGAGTTGTTTAGCGGATATATGAAACAGTGATAATTTTCAGCAGCGTAGAAATATATGCGCGGAACGAAATATTAAAGTTGCACAAGATATTTTTCCATTATGCAAATCAACTCGCACTTTAAACTTAAAATTTATTTCATTAAACCCAAAAAAATAGCTTTACATTTTTGTTTTACAGCTGCTTATTTTATGTATTTATGCCTGTATTCATAAAAATATTTTAAATTTAATAAAGGCTTGAAAACCAAATTTTCTATGAAAATTTTCCTTAATAAACGTTTATTAAATTTTATAATCATTTATGAATATGGGGGTAAAATATATAGCATATATAAACAATAAATGTACCATATTTAATTGGGGGTTTCACAAGGTGTGCTATCAAGTCATATCGTCATACATTCCTAAATAATATTTTACAATTGCTAAAAAAAATATTGTTGTGTTTAAAACAAAATAAAAATTTTTATGCTGTGTTCATTGATTCGTCATAGCTGTGCAGTAGAATTCTAAATTGTAAGCGGTTGCCCACAGCAGTCATATATATTTTTGTAATTATTTTAAGTCATATGGCATTACAACTTTATGACTACCTTGTGAATCCCCCAAATGTGTATGGAAATTAAAAATTTGAAGAGCTTTAGAAATAGCATTTGGTGCGGAAAATGGCATAAAAAAATTATTTTCATTATCATGCCCGTGGTGGGATGAAGAAATTTTGTCCAAAAAAAGTCATTACCTAATTAAAAAAACTCAACAAAAAGGTTAAATAAAATATAAGATCAGTTCAATATACATTAATGTTTTTAAATAAGCAATTTATGATTTCCTTGTGAGGCAAATTTAGACAGTATAGTCTATCTTCTGTCATTGTTGATCTGAGCCATGTTTTTATTCGACGATAGGTAGGGAATGACCTGCCGCTCGTAGCTTTACTGACGAGCATTGAAACGAAAATGTTTAATATTTTTCTTAGATTTGGGTAGATATCTTCATCACAGTTTATTAAAGCATCTACAACGTTATCTAATAGATCAGGCTCAAGTTAAGATGTTGGTAGGTGTTTATCTCTTTTATCAAATATAATCCGCTCATCAGCTAGTTCTGGTTTTAACAGTTTTGTATCTGTATATGACTTGATTACACTTTGAGGTAGAAGGTTAGGTATGTTCAATACATTTGGGATATCTATTGGGAAAGGTGTTTTGAGATCTTCTAAAATAAATTCAATAAGAGGAATGTAACTTCAACTCGGTAGTAATATTCAACATTTTGGATGTGATTATTTCGTTCAAATCTTGTCTTTTCGATAGGAACCTCGATTTGAACGCAAATAACTTAATCTTTTTCAAAAATCGCTTTAAATTGTTCTTCGGCTTTATTTCTTTTATCTTCAGGGCACATGATTAAAATTTTGATAAGGCTTGATCCTTTTTGAAGATCTATATCTTGCTTTTGTAAAATGATACTAAGTCTCTGTGTTACAATAGGTATCACACTTAATACGTATATTCCGCAAATAAATTTAAAAGTACTAAATAAGTGAGTTCCTTAGTATAAAGGTAGAGATACTACCTTTCCACTCAGATATTTTTTCCAAAGCTTCCACTATATGATGTACACTTGGAGCAAAGACGAAGAGAGTTTGGCTCCCAAATACTTTGTTAAAACTGTTTTTCGCTTGGGATGATTATAAAAATTTTGTCGTTTCTTTAACAAATGATACAACTTTCTGTATTAATGGCACTTTTTGTATTAATGGCAATGGAATAGCAAGGCGTTTGTTTCGCATTTGTCGCTTTTCAAGAAATTTTGAACAGCTCCATTTTCTGCTGACATCAGAGGACACTATTCTGTTCCATCTCCTACACAATTTTTTAGGTCAAGACCAAAATATGTCAAAGCTTTAAGAACTATTGATGATAGTGCCTTCGCATCAATTGGCACATCAACGCCATCAATATCTTTTGAAGCCTATTCAAATGCGTTTACAACAAAGCCAATAAATTCTTCCCTTAAAACTTTTTGTTGTGTGTTGAAATATCTTAAAGAGAAGGAAATCTGGCTTTTCCCCGACAAATCCGTGCTTTCATCAAAAATTATCGAATAGAATTTTGATTCATATAACACATAAATATATACATAAATATTGCAAATACTACGGCTTTTTAATAATTCAACCGCACGCATTATCAAATTAAACTTTTAGTCTTTGGATATCGATGTCACCTGCCGGAATTGAATGTAGAATAACAAGTAATTCAATTCGGTAAACTAGATGTTTCTTTGGAAATTGAAAATCGTTAGAGATTCAATAAAATAAAAAATACTTTTTGAAAATTTCGTTAAAGATTCCATAAAAAAAACCTTGCTGGGATTTCCAAAAATTTTGTACATTAAAAAAGATATTATTATTGGAAATTCTTGTATTATCGAAATTAACAAAACATATTTTTATAATTTACGGGGGGGAAATTTCCTTATTCCCCCCCCCCTTGAATCCGCGCCTGCTAAGAACAAAGGTTCATGTGATGTAATTAAAACGGATTTTCAAAATTTCGGGCATTGAAATTTTTTAATTTCTTAAAAAGGCGTTTGGTAATAGTCAAAAAAATATAAAATAAAAGGCTATTTCAGAAGTCTACAGTAGAATTGTATGGCGATTCTTTTCTTAGAATTTATTAACCTATTTTAAGGGGTCAGTAGTATATTTAGGATGGTCCTACGGCACTTTTTCCATACAAATTTGGGAGCATGGTATAACCCAGCAAACAATCACTTGTTCCATACACATTTGGGAGCATGGTATAACCCAGCAAACAATTTCATGTAAAAACTATCCTCTATATATCCCTATGTATCCCCTTCCTATCTTGGAGGCGATATCGTAGTGAGCATTCGCTATCAAGATTTTATTTTCACCCTACAGTCGGTTGGTTAACTTAATAAGTTCATCGATTTGCAAGCTCCACCACTTTTATTGTCTGTGTATGTTTGTGTGTGCGTAAATGTGACCGTCTGGCAACCCTATGCGGGCTCTTTGTTAGGTGTTCGTAAAGAGTAGGGTGTGTCTGTGTATGTTTGTGTGTGCGTAAATGTGACCGTCTGGCAACCCTATGCGGGCTCTTTGTTAGGTGTTCGTAAAGAGTAGTGTGTGCATGTGTGTAAATGTAACCATCTGGCAACCCTATGCGGGGTCTTTGTCAGATGTTCGTAAAGAGTAGGGTGTGTGTATGTGTGTGTGTAAATGTGACCATCTGGCAACCCTATGCGGGGTCTTTGTTGGATGTTCGTAAAGAGTAGGGTGTGTGTAGATACAACCATGTCGAATGGTCTTTTTTATGTAATATGAAACTTTTTTATTTTTCAAATGAGTTGTACATACGTGACAAATTTAAGTTTCATAAAGTCTCAAAATTCTTGGAAATACAAAGAAATTTGAGTATTAGTTGAGCAGATGTGTAGGTGTTTAGAATTCTTAAAAAAAACAAAACAAAAATAACTAAATAAATATTTTATAGAATCAGCTAATTGCTCCTTTTCATAATTATCTTTTTTATGTAATATAAAACCTTTTTATTTTTTTCAAATGAATTCTACATTTATTCGTAATAAATTTATTTTATGTTTGTAATATGATTTCATAAAAAAAGAAACTATGTTTATGAATTAGAAAATAAAACAAATAGTTTGATATATGTATGTATGTATATGTTTACATTTTATTAAAAATACAATTTTTACATTTAGTTAAATTATATACATTATTATTATAATATTCCATGATTTCTTTAGCTTCTTCTATGACAGTTTCTTTTGTTTTCTTAAAGCGGGAGCAGGAACAAGTATCTGGACCACACGTATTATTTTCATATGACCAAGCACAATTATTGTAATGTTCCCCATATCGATTAGTTATTGTATGAAATTTGTTTCTATCCTCCAGATATGATTTAATGTTCATAATTTTATTTTTATGTTTATCAGAAATAACGTTAGAAAATTTTTTTAAAAAAGTATAAATCTCTTTGATAATCATTGTTGAATATGTTACTGTATACCTATATGTAATGTTTGTGAATAATCATTAATATTGATTGCTCTTCTATTTATATAATTTTAACTACGTTCGAAGTGGACTTGTTTCAAAGTCACTATTTCTATCATTAAAGTATATGAAGAGTAATTTCACAATATTATGAAATTTATAAAAATACTTACTTACTTATAATATTAATAAACAAACAAAATAAATAAAAACAAAAGATTTTTAATAGAAAAAATTATATATATTTATTTATTTATTTTATTTCTATTTTACATTAGTTTTTTTATTTCATTTGTAAGTGGTATGTATTCGAACATTTTATCATGTATAATTAAACAATATGCGGCCGTATTAGCTGGAATGTTTGTTAAAGTTTTCATCTCAATGCGAATATCGATTGGTCCAGTTTTGACTGATTCATTTTGATGAGTCACATCTAACACAATTAAAGGAGCATCGGATTTAAATTGTTCTCGTGTTAGTAATGGTTGTGGATGACGTAAATAATAGCTTTGTTGGAACTTCAAATACATTTCGTATAGTAGAGCAAAACGATTTCTATCAAATTTGAGATTTAGATCATCATATGGATAAGTATCAGAATTTAGATAAACTTTTATATCTGACAAATCGCAATGTATAAACTTGTTGTTAGTAGTGTTTCGAAATCCTAAAAGAAGAAAACGAGGTCTTTCATTTTCGTTGGCTAGCTTAACATTCCACAAAACAGTTGTACTTTCTGGTAGCGAAGGATAATAAAAGATATCCCAACTTCGAAATGATATATTTAATGGATGACGATTGTTGATGGTTTTAAATATATACAATTTATATGTATCAGAAAGTTGAACATGCGGTACTTTCCATGTAATATTAAGTATAGTTAACTTTATTCTTTCTGTGGCAACGCTAGATTTGAAAACTTGTTTATCATCTTTGGAACGTAAAAGAATCAATTCATGTTTTGAATTGACTATTATTTTGTTAAAATCTTCAGCAAATCCAAGTAACATCTTTAATGGCACACAAAAGTTAAAATATCCGTTTACAAGTGTCAAATCATTATTATTAGAGGGTGCCCATCCTGCATTTAAGAGGTTATCACTTTCAGATTTATTAAGTGAGGCGTAGTTTTTTATTTCTGTTGCAATACCCAAATGTCGTGTACGATCAATCTCTACACCGTTTAATTCATATCGAATTTCATCAAACAAATGTGCTATACAATTATTTAAGAGCCGTATATTTGAAGAGATTGTTGAATCTTCCTTTGATGCTAACCCTTCAACATATAAGAGACTTTCATGTGGTAATACGTATAAATCCTGATTTTGAATGGCTATACGAATTTCATCATTATTCTTAAACGATTGTAAATATGATGAGTAGCTATGATACTCCTTTTTGATGATTGAATTGTCGAATTTAGGTTTTTGTAAAACATCAATAAAATGATTCATTTTTTTAAATGTTTTAATCGAAATCCCAAGTTTTTTAAAAATTCTTGATTATTCTCGCTTAGACTAAGTCTTAAAGTTTTTTCAGCTTCTTGCTCCTTTGAACGTAAATGTGTGAATGATGACTCCTTATACAAATCACTTGTATTTTTATTACTATTGTTATTATTGAATATAATCATTCTTTTATACTGGTTTTAAATGTAATCGTATAGATATTTTCTCCTCACGAAAATTTATTAAATTTCCGTCTTGATCGATTACTTTTAAAACTAAAGTGTTTATACTTTTAGTGTTAACGGGTAAATATATAACATTAGCCGGTGTCTCTGTTATTTTATAGCCGGGACTGACAACAAGCGAAAACTGATGAAGGGTATGCGCAGATGTGCTATTTATATAGGATCCGTTAACAATATTACATTCAACTATAATATTGTTTATTTTTGTAATCTCTATAGTTTTATCTGAAAAATGTTCTTGATTCTTTTCCAAAATTTTCTTACTAAAGCCCAATAGGGAACCGATTGATCGCTCCTTGTTAAAATAAATTGTATCGGTTGTACATTTTATAGACGTTTGTAAAGTATTATAATTAGCTTCAATAATAAGATTTCCTCTTGGATTAAGGGTGTTATATTTATCTATAATCAAATCAGCTATATCCGAGAATTCATATGATCCAACAGGTATAACTATTTCATAATCACCAATATGAAATCTATTGTTTTCAACATCAACATTTGGTATAGAATGATATGTATCAAGACTAATTAATCCGCAAACGTAATTTCCATCAAGTTGAATGGGGGGAAAATAGTTGGCAACTAGAAGTGAAGTATCACCATTTAATGTTAGCGTTATTGACATCTTAAAGTTCGGTGTATTAATAAATTAAAAATTTTTTAATGCTCTTTATATAGGAGACGAATCGTTTACATTTATCCAAGAGTTATGATCTGATGTAAATCCCAACCATTTAACATATAACATATTTCCTCTTCTTCTTAAAATCTTTTCAACCAAATACGTTTCTGGATATTTAGTTTTCATTAGTTCAAAATCATAAAAACCACCTTTAATATCATGTCCTTTATAATCTTTTAGTATATAAGTGGTAGGACTTGTGGATCTTACAGTTTTAACTTTAAAGATTTCTGTAGTCCAATTCGGTGTATAACCTTTTTCAAACACATGTTTATATTTACTTATTCGAACATTATCACCAACTTTAAACTTCGGTCTTTTAAACACTTTTAAATTGTTGTAGACTGTATCCAATAGTGATTTTTCATTTGATAAATTTACTTGATTTGGTGTCATTTTTATTGTTCTATGATAAGTATTATTATATTTATTAACAAGTTCTTGATAAATGTGTATCCATTTATATGTTCCTTGATAACTAAATTCTTTCCACATTAGTCCCTTTAATGTTCTATTAAATCGTTCAATGATGGAAGCTTTTAAAACGCTATATGTTGAATAGTGATTAATATGATTTAATTGCATCAATCGATGAAATTGATTATTGAAGAATTCTTTACCATCATCTGTTTGTAGGTTTTTCGGTTTTCTATGATTAATATTAAATATATTTTTAAAAGCGTTCAGTACACTTTCACCACTTTTATTTTTTACTGCAACAGCCCAAGCTTTTTTCGAAAATGTATCTATTACGGTTAAAAGATAACGATATCCATTGTTAAATGTTGCATAACTTCCCATTTCTACTAAATCCGCTTGCCATAAATCATCAATTCCTTTTACAACAACTCGCCTTCTTTTAAAATTTTTTCTCGCTTGTCTATGTAGTTCATTAACTATTGTTCTTTTATCTGCATTTAGATTCATATCTTTTATTTTTGTATTATGTCTGAATTAATATATATTTATGGATATTTAGTTATCTTTATCGGAGGACGTTTATCAATATTTTTAAAAAGGTAATCTTCAATATTGTTAAATCTTTCATCTATGCCATCCAATTTTAAAATATATTCTTCTACTTTATTAACTCTTTCATCCACTTTTTTCATATATTCTTTATTTACTTTTAATATTTGTTTCTCAACTGATTGTTCAATAACATTTTCCTCCTTCTTTATATGATTTGGAATGGCAATACTAATAGCTTCTACATCTTTATAGAACTTTTCAATGTTATTAACGATAGCTTGATTAATTTCATTTTTTAAGTCTGATATTTTCTTTTCGAAATCTTTGTTAGCAGTGGTAATGACTTCAACATCTTTATACAGCTTTTCTATGTTATTAACGATAGCATGGTTAATTTTATTTGTTAGCAGTTGTATTTTAGTTTCAACATCTTTAACAGTTTTATCTATTTTATTTGTTAGTAATTCATTTGTTCGTTTTAAATAGGCTTTTGTAACAGCATCCTTAGGTTCGATCGGTGTGGCTAGATTAGTAATTCTTTTTTTATGTATATCAAAAACATGATTGTTTACTTCAACATCAAGCATTTTTAATAGATTTGATCTTAGTTTTGAATCGTTAAATTTATACTTAGGTGTTGAGCTTTCTCCAAATTTATTTATAAAACTCATGTTTTTAATATATTATATTAGCCTCTCTTAGTTCCTCAATAATTGAAATTATCTCGTTTTTATGATTATTATGACCAGCACCTTCCGATGAAAGGAGTAAACGTAATCTGTCGACTAATTCATTAGGATCATCCCAATATATATAGTTTGGTTTACGTTTTTCTACTAATTTTAAGGATAATCCACTACCTTTAGTAAGAATATTACCCTTTGTGTTGAATAATTTTTTTATAATGCGTTCATATTTAAATGCTTTAGTTCCTTTAATTTGTTTATTTGACTGATAGTTACGTCTGTGTACATTTGTATTAATAAGAATATCTTTATATTTTTTTAAATCTATTTTATTATAATGTAAAGGTTTTATGTGGAATAATAGTTCAAATAATCCTGGTGTCAATTTCAATTTTTTATCGCCTATATATAAAGTGTTATCGTTATTAAATTTTAGTTTGTTTGTTCCATATCGCCAATTTCCAGCATGATCTATATTAAATCCATAGATTCTATCAATCATTTCATTATTTATTAACAACATAATATTCTTATAAAGAGGTGATTCATTTAATTTAGAATTACTTAATTTAATTCGTTTCTTATCGGTATTTAATTGTGTTTTACTTTTACGTTTGGAAAATAAATGTGTGATTTTGTTGCGTTTTCTATCACCATCTTCATCGAAATTTGAAAGCAATGAATAATTCTTTCTTTTTAGATTTTTTTGATTTTTATCATTCTTCAATTGTGTTGTGGATGTTGTTGTTTTTGTTTTTAGTGAAATGTGCTTTTTAGTACTGATAGGTTTTGATGATTTCGTTGTTTCTGTTGATTGTAAAATTTTCATATTATTTTTCTTTCTCTTTATATTAGGTAGAGTAGATGTGTTATTGCTAAATGTTCTTATTCTTTTTAAGTTGTTTAGGTATTGGACTTTGTTATCATTATTATCTTCATTGTAATGGTCATCATCATCAATATCCATGTCGTAATTGGATTTATTTTCTTCATTTAACCTCATCAAACTAGATACATTATCAATATCATTATCATAATCCATATTGGAGTTAGATCTATTTTCTTCATTAAAAACAGCAAAACCAGCTTCGTTATTATCAATTTCATCATCATCATAATCCATATAAGAAAGAACATTACTAGAAGCATTATCCTGATTTAAATTAGGTCTATATAGTGATAGAGAAGATGGTGTATATAGTGATTGATATGATGGCGCTCGTACTGTTCCAGAAGATTTATTTGTCTTATCAAGTTTTTTTATTATATGTTTTAAAGGTTTTGTTATAGGTTTAAAGGTATCTTCTAACATATTAACTTTATCTATTTCATTAAGTTTAATATTTTGTAATTTTTCCTTTAATACCGCTCTGGTTTCAACAATATGTTTTAACAATTCATTATTCTTATTCATGATTGCTGAATGCATGTGTTTGTATTTTAAATTATAAACGATCTGCTTTATATCTGCTTTTGATCTGCTTTTGATCTGCTTTATATCTGCTTTTGATCTGCTTTATATCTGCTTTATATCTGCTTTTGATCTGCTTTATATCTGCTTTATATCTGCTTTTGATCTGCTTTATATCTGCTTTTGATCTGCTTTATATCTGCTTTATATCTGCTTTTGATCTGCTTTTGATCTGCTTTTGATCTGCTTTATATCTGCTTTTGATCTGCTTTATATCTGCTTTTGATCTTCTTTATATCTGCTTTTGATCTGCTTTATATCTGCTTTTGATCTGCTTTCGATCTGCTTTACATCTGCTTTTGATCTGCTTTCGATCAGCTTTTGATCTGCTTTTGATCTGTTTTATATAAAATCTTACTTATAATTGAATAAAATTATTAAATCCCTTCCTATAACGACCGCCATTAATTGGATCGTCCTTACTGACAACAACAAAACCATAATTATCTTTCCAACATTCCTTACAAATTGTTATAAACTGTTTAAATGACATATCACCGATAACATGATCATTATATATATGCTTTAAATTCATTTCATCTTGTTTAAATATTATAATCATATTTGCATTATCACGTATCAAATGTTTAGGAATTTTTGTATATGTTTGACATAAATAGAAACAATCTATATGTTTATGTCTACCCATACAAAAGTAATCTCTTACAGTGTCTTGTTTACCACAAATAACATCATCGAATATTATTATAGAGTGTGGATTGGCTTTAGCTGGACTTAAAACTTTTTCATTTTCCGAGAATGTAAATAGATTTATATCTTTTATGGGTTTAATAAGTTTTCTTAAATAACAATATTTCGGTTGATATAAGGATTTAGAATATATGTATATGTTTTTGAAACAAAGACCATTAGGACTTTCTATAAGACTAATCATTACATTAGTCTTACCACAGTTTGATGGTCCAACAATTAACGCTCTTATTGTGTTTGGTAATAGTGTGCTATGTACAATTTTAGATTTTTTTTCTTTTTCAACATCAGCATTTCTAATAACAATTTGTTTCGTTTGTTTAACTATTCGCATATTGCTGTGCTCTGCTTTATATCTGCTTCTGATCTGTTTTATATCTGTTTTCGATCTGCTTTATATCTGCTTCTGATCTGTTTTATATCTGTTTTCGATCTGTTTAACTATTCACATATTGACGAGTAATAAAATAATTAACTATAAAAGTAATGTTTTACAAAAAAGATAATTATTACAATTTTAAGCGCTGAACATATAAAATGGTTATAAGATATAACAATATACACAACACTAATCAGTTTAAAATTGGACGTGGAGTAGTCAACAACTTAATTAACAAATTACCAATTGAATTACATTTACCTGGATATCAGTTTTGCGGACCGGGTACAAAACTTAAAGAACGATTAGCAAGAGGAGATAAAGGAATAAATTTATTAGATGCTGCTTGCAGAGAGCACGATATTGCATATTCAGAAACTGACGATATAACTAAAAGACATAAAGCTGATCAGATATTAGCTGAAAAGGCTTGGCAACGAGTTAAATCTAAAGAAAGTAATTTAAAAGAAAAAGCTAACGCTTGGTTTGTTACGAACGCTATGAAGGCAAAAGTAAAATTTGGATTAGGTATGAAGAATAATACAGATCGAATATCAAAAAAAGGAAAAGGTGGAAAGAAAAGAGTGTGTAGTAAGAAATTATTCTCTAGCACTGTTAAAAATACTCTAAAACTATTGAGAAAGGAGAAACCTACCAATATAAATGATGCTGTTTTAATTGCACAAAAAGCAGTTCGCTCTGATTTTAAAAGAAAAAAGAAAGCTGATATAAGTATACCAAGAGTTATTCCAGTGCCTAAAGTTGGTGGATTTCTGCCATTGATTCCTGTTTTAACAGCCTTGTCAGCTCTTGGAAGTTTAGCTACAGGTGGATCAGCAATAGCTAAAGCTGTTAATGATATAAAGAATGGAAAAGAACAATTGGCAGAAGCAACACGTCACAATAAATATATGGAATCAATTGCTATGGGAAAAGGTTTATATCTTAAACCATATAAATCTGGTTATGGACTTTATTGTACATCAGCTTCAAAAAACTTTTAAGTAATCTACCCAGTCGAGCGTTAACAGATGTAGATTTAAATAAATATGGAAGAAAACTAAAACATTTTAGAGGTGTTTTTATGCGTAATTCTTTACCTAAAAAAGCCTTAAAGAATGAATGTGGAATTGTTAATCTGGATGATATAAAAGGTCCTGGGACACACTGGGTAGCATATTATAAAAATCACAATTATAAAGAATACTTTGACAGCTTTGGAAACTTGCAACCACCACTTGAAATCATCAACTATTTAAAATTGCCCATCGAATATAATTACGAACAAAAACAAAAATTCAATACATTTAATTGTGGCCATTTATGTTTAAAATTTTTATTCAATAAATATGGTTTGAAATAAAAACAACATTTTAACGTTTTCTTTTTTCATAATTTTTTTATATTACAATTTTTCTAATCATATAAAAACTTAAAATTAATTAAAAATCTATATTTACATTGAGACGAATGTCATCATCCTCTTCCATAAGTTCATAATAGTTATTTATTCTATAATGACCCCATGCAAAAGTATCAACGCCATTATCTCTAATAAATCTCTTATCATCTAAATAACTTAATGTTAGTTTTCTTATATTTTGAGTATAAATTTGATGTATCTTAGATCTAAATATATACATTGAATTATAATATAATTTTTTATCTAAAAGACATTTTCTAAAGTCATTTATACTTAATTTACTAGTTACACATTGCTTAACGCCCTTAATTCTTTTAATTTCCTTATCTTCTCTATCAATTTTCACTGAGTACATTTTAGCTCTTAACCCAATGAATTCCTTAATAATTTTACCATTACACTCATCCTTCATCATCCCTAAAACTTTTTTATTAAGAAGTGGGATATTGTAGACATTATCTATCGGATATGCAGATGTATCAAAATGAGTATTTATGTCATTTTTAATATCTCTGTATAGATCATCTGTTTTAATGTCGTAAATAAAGGAATCAGTATCCATATAATTGAGTTTAATGTTTTCACGATATTTAGGCTTTATGTAATCATAATGAAAACTGTACATTTTAAATTTGGATATTTCTAATACTGCAAATCCAACATAAATAGGTTTGTTGTATTCAGTTTTAATTCTACTCATTTGGATAGCATGCATATCTTCATGAATTTGAAGTGAACTATGGAAATTGGGTTTAGCTATAAGAGCACGGGCTCCTAAACGTTTACCTCTATTCTCCCATTGACATACTATTTTAATGTCTTTCCTCTTATCAACATTTTCCATAGTTTTCCCGTATACTGCATTATTCAACAATTTAAAAAAATTTTGTTCAAATGAATTTTTTGCTAGTGTTCTGTGATGGTTATTTAAATCAATATATTTTTGTAACCAATTTGATTGGTCAAATTGAAGAATTCTATGTATTTTCTTTAAAACTAAACCATGTTGAATACATTGCTGAAGATTTCGATAATGTATTATGTAATTAGTTTTACTATTTAAATCAGTTATTAGTTTCTTTTGTTTCATGGTTTCAATTTTTTTATTCTCAGCACAAAATGGTAAATCATTATGATAGTCGTGTAATGTAGATGGATATTCTAGATCTACCTCTAATATATATCCTAATGGAGAATCTTTAGCTATATTATTAACGTTGAAATGGTTATAATTTTCAACCCATTTAAAATTTTTATAGGGGAGGTATTGTGACATTGCATAGCCATACAAGTTATTAACATCTAAATATATTACGTAGTTTGATTCTTTGTTAGAATCATAATTACTAATATATTTATTATTAGCAATTGAATGTCGATTAGAACATTGAACAATACCTCCCCTAATGCCCCGAAGGACAAAATTATATATATTAATATCAGTCAACAACTCCAATTCTATTGCAGTTGTTTTCAACATTGCATCCCAGGATAAACCTGGGGTAGTATAATATTGACATGGATCTAAATTATAAATGTTTGCACAAACTTTACGGAAATTTTCAAATATATCGCAAAGTAAAAGAATATCTACTTTTAAATATAAAAGTAGATAATCTTTTAATGTTCTACATTTAAATGTTTTCCATACTTTTTGTGCATGTTCATAATCCTCCACACTACACGACTCATTATTTAATTTATTGAAAAATATTGACCGAGGTGGTAATTGAATTTCTTCAAGACGATTCATCGAATCTAAATAATCATACGGAAAGACACCCTTACGTTTCATTAAATTAAATTCTTCATCATTTGGATAGCTTGATTTTACTACCGTTAAATCACTGTCGGACAAATAACTTGCTAATTTTGCTATACTCGATGGCATAAACCTAAATGAATCGAGAAAACGTAACTCAATTGTATCTTTTTCATTTACAGAAATTCTTTTTGATATAGACACATAAAGCTCCTTATTTAAAGGTATAATATTTATATCGCCTTCAATTGTTGAAAGCTCTCTAACAAACAGGTGGCAATCATATGCCGAAAGATTATGAAAGAATATAGGGATGAAATTTGCAATTTGATATTCTAAATTACATTGATTATGAGCAGCACCCCTATATTGACCAGTTAGATGACAATGGTCAGCTACTTTATCTTCATTAGATAAAGATTTCGTACAAATATAACAAGTCTTGCTTTCATAATGTTGTATCTGTTGCAGGGGTGTTAAGGAATTCATTGGTTTAATAACACTTAGATGACTAGTGTAAATAGCTAAAATGTCGTCAACTAAAGTTTTAAAAAAATGTTGTGGCGCATCAGTTCCAGTATAAATTTTAAAAATATCTAAGTCTGAGTTATACGAACATTTAATAAAATAACTATAAGCAAATGGAATATGCTTTTGTGTTGATTTTACGTTCTTAGAATTTTGAATGTTTACTGTTTCCAGAATACATTCAAAATCAGCGTATACAACAAAAGGCACATCCATTTGCTTTTTAAAATTTTTAAAACTAAGCTTACTTTTATCTATACTAGGCATCCTTGTAACCATTTTATTACATTCCTCTTTATGTTTAATTAACGACGTCTCTGTACGAAAATGGATTAAGCATGTATTGCAGATGTATACTTGATTCTGCCGTTTCGTCAGTTGACTACGTATCAATCTGTAATTAATAGGAAAAAAGAAAATGATTTAAATTAATATAATATATTCATATATAAATAGAATATAAATATTGTGAACCTACTTTGAAATATTTTTGATCCATACGTAATGGAATCTTTCTCCATCCTCTATCTGCATTAAGTTGATGTGTTTGGACTTTTCTTCTTTGGTGAAGTAGTATGGTCCCACTACAACATCATCTTCTAGTCCAAACACATTCACGCTTATTTCAGGATTCATAATCTCGAAATCTTTTATTTGATTAATCGGAAGAGGGAAATTTAAGTTGGTGAAATTTAATTTGATTCCATTATTCAGCAAAATGATGTCATCTTCAATATTATTTATTTTATACGATGAACATCTCTTTGTATAATCAGGATCGACTGGGTATAGTGCTGATATTATAGCCCACTTGAAGCAGTACTCGTCTCTATTTTGTACGTTGACACATGCTTTTTTCTGCATTATTTTTGCTGGCAAAGGAAGGTATTGTGATCCTTTGATACACTTATATTGATTTATGTTCATCTCCAAACGTGTTATTTCAATTAATGCCCAGCCACTATCACGCTCCTGAAATTCGCTCATCTTTTTTATTATAATATTACATTGTTCGTTGAAAACATTTAGGATATCATCTCTTGTTGAAAGCATAGTAAGAATGTTCATTTTAGTCTGATGGGATTTTATATCCACCATACAAGAATCTTCACCTTACTTAATCAGCACATATTCACCATACAGTTCCATATTAAATTTTATGTTTCCGTGTTTTTGCATGGTGTCTGTTAATAATTTTATTAATTTCTCTCTTATTTCCGTTAAAAATTTTTCAGGTATTAAATTATTTTTATTGTTGTTTTCAATTAAAAATGTGACAATTCTATTGTTAAAAGATGATTTTATGCATTTAATATCACTATTATTATCTGCTTTTTCAACACAGTTAAATTTATGTGCACTTGACCTTATATGATAATGCCAATTTGTTTTTTTTATATCTTTTTCACAACCTTTACAGTAAATATTTGTTTCTTCATCATTACCGTCACCTTTTGTATTAGAATGTGAGTGTCGGTGCCATTCCTTACGATCCGAAAAATGTAAATTACATGTTTGGCATTTAAACGATGATGATGGTCCATCATGATGCAATCGAACATGTCTTCTTAAATTTCTATTCAAAGTGAATACTTTATCACAAAACTCACAAATAAAACCGCCAGCCATTTCACTTTTTTATTAAAGAACACAATGATTTAACTATCAGAACAAGAATGGTTCTGTGTTCCAGAAGTAGACATATTTATATCATAAATTGTTAATTAGGGGAGTAATTAGTAAGGGGCAAGTTTCACATAAGTTCATATAATCAAAAACCGCAACATCAGCGGTTTCTTTGTTTTTCCAAGAATTATAAACATCTGCACATGCATGACTCCTATTTCATTGTCTTTTCCAAGAATTTTGAGACGACAGTCCTAATCAAAAACCGCATCAAGAGCGGTTTCTTTGTTTTTCTAAGAATTCTAAACAGCTGCACTTGCATGACTCATATTTAATTGTTTTTTCCAAGAATTTTGAGATGAGGACTCATTCAAAAAAAAAACTTTATGAAATTTAAATTTGTCACGTACATATTTAGAATTCATTCGAAAAATTAAAAGGTTTCATATTATATGAAAAGCAACAATCAGCAGAATCTCTAAAATATTTATTTTGTTATTTTTATTTTTTTTTTATTTTAAAGTTTTGCATTACAGTAGAATCTCGATAATTCTTAATCGCAAGGGACCGGTCATTTCTTACGAATTATCGGGAATTATGATTTTTCGGGGGGTAATTTATCGGGATTTGACTGTATTTTATTTAATATAATCAAAAACTGCAGCATCAGCGGTTTCTTTGTTTTTTTCCAAGAATTTTAAACAGCTGCACATTCATGTCTCATATTTCATTATTTTTCCAAGAATTCGAAAAACCTGCACATGCATGTCTCATATTTCATTATTTTTCCAAGAATTCGAAAAACCTGCACATGCATGTCTCATATGTCTTTGTTTTTCGAAGAATTCTAAACAGCTGCACATTCTTGTCTCATATTTAATTATTTTTCCAAGAATTCTAAACAGCTGCACATTCATGTTTCATATTTCATTATTTTTCCAAGAATTCTAAACAGCTGCACATTCATGTCTCATATTTCATTGTTTTTCCAAGAATTCGAAAAAACCTGCACATGCATGTCGCATATTTCTTTGTTTTTCCAAGAATTCTATGTTTATATAAACAAGAACCACAACTATTTAATGAAAAAAAGAATTATACCATTACATCTATTATTTTCTAAAATCCCTTCACCTATAAAATTATAGTATAAATATCTGATACAAAAACACAGTTTCATCAGTAGTATTTGAAAAATTGTTAATTAAATAAGTAAACTTTTTCCTCTAACCAACTAAAAAAAGTTTAGAAAATGAATAAAACATTGAATTATCTAAACAATATCATCAAAAAGTATTTAAAGGAAATAATGCCGTTAAAGCAACTCCCCATAAACAAGAAAATTAAAATTTTAAAATGTTTAAAAAAATCTACAAAGTTTGGTCCGAAAACAATGTTAGAGTTGGAAACTCATATAATATTCCTACCGGAGAAATACACAAACCTACCAGCGGAAGTTATGGACGATTTATCATCTGGAAATTTTTATTTAAAAAAAGTTGTGGATGGAGCTTATTATAAATTCATATTTGAAAATAAATAAATAAAAACTATAAATAGAATATGTTTTATTTATCTTTAAATTAGTTTTATAAGGGGTGACAATGGAACAACAATATAAATTTATAGTTGTTGATGTGCAAGGATTTTTCATCAATAATGAATTTCATGCTAAAGAAGTCTGTGTTTCAATCAGTGATATCGAAAAACAAACTTTTCACATTGAATCAATAATAAAATATTCTGAATTAAGTAATAAGGATAGATTTACAAATAAATGGTTATATAATCACTTGCATGGACTACACTGGGATACTGGAGAGTCTACACTGAAAGAGTTAATAGAATATTTAATATTAACTATAAAAAAAAGAAAAAAAGAAGAAGAACACCCTGTTTTATATGTTAAAGGATTTGAAAAAGTTAGATGGTTAAAGGAGCTACTTGGAGGAGAAATCGACATATATATAATTAATTTAGATTATTTGAATTGTCCAAATATCAAGACTTTATATAAAAATAATCCTAATATTAATATTTGTAAGAAACATACTAATTTTAATCAAATATGTGCTGAAAAGAATGTAATTTTATTAAGAAATTATGTGAATTTATATTTAAAATAAAGAAAAACCTAATTAATTAATAAAACATTTGAAGTTGATCATTTTATTTTTAGTTGATTTTAAGTCTTTAAACGGAGTACATCTCTAGTACGATTTAACTCAAAAATGATATCATCAGCTGAATTGGAAGAATTATTGACAAAACATAGTTACCAGATTGATAAGGAACATATGGATTTATTTATGAAACTTATAGATGAATTAAGAATTTATAATTATGTAAATAGTCCATTTATATGTATAAATAATATCATACATAGATATTATTGTGAAAATGTTTATTCACAAACCTTTAACATTTGTCGATGTCAAACACTTTATAAACAACATTTGTTAACACTTAAGCTTTTTAATCTTTATAAACGTATTTTTAATTTTGAATCTGTAAAATCTGAAAAAAATTCCTAATAAAATTTAAAATAAAATAACACAACATAACATAATATTGTTTTTATTTATAGGTTTCATATTACATAAACAAGACAATTATGAAAAGGAACAATCATCAGACTTTATAAAATATTTATTAAGTTATTTTTCTGAGTTTTTTAAGAATTCTAAACACCTACTTGTATTTTTAATAAAATGTAAACAAATACATATACATACATACATATATCAAACTATTTGTTTTATTATCTAATTCATAAACATAGTTTCTTTTTTTATGAAATCATATTACAAACATAAAATAAATTTATTACGAATAAATGTAGAATTCATTTGAAAAAATAAAAAGGTTTTATATTACATAAAAAAGATAATTATGAAAAGGAGCAATTAGCTGATTCTATAAAATATTTATTTAGTTATTTTTGTTTTGTTTTTTTTAAGAATTCTAAACACCTACACATCTGCTCAACTAATACTCAAATTTCTTTGTATTTCCAAGAAATTTGAGACTTTATGAAACTTAAATTTGTCACGTATGTACAACTCATTTGAAAAATAAAAAAGTTTCATATTACATAAAAAAGACCATTCGACATGGTTGTATCTACACACACCCTACTCTTTACGAACATCCAACAAAGACCCCGCATAGGGTTGCCAGATGGTCACATTTACACACACACATACACACACCCTACTCTTTACGAACATCTGACAAAGACCCCGCATAGGGTTGCCAGATGGTTACATTTACACACATGCACACCCTACTATTTACGAACACCTTACAAAGAGCCCGCATAGGGTTGCCAGACGGTCACATTTACGCACACACAAACATACACAGACAATAAAAGTGGTGGAGCTTGCAAATCGATGAACTTATTAAGTTAACCAACCGACTGTAGGGTGAAAATAAAATCTTGATAGCGAATGCTCACTACGATATCGCCTCCAAGATAGGAAGGGGATATATAGAGGATAGTTTTTACATGAAATTGTTTGCTGGGTTATACCATGCTCCCAAATGTGTATGGAACAAGTGATTGTTTGCTGGGTTATACCATGCTCCCAAATTTGTATGGAAAAAGTGCCGTAGGACCATCCTAAATATACTACTGGGGTCATTTTGTAACTTCCACACAAAAAAATACTAAAACGGCACTTTAGAGTGTTTAAATGTTCTACGAATATTTTCTACATCAAATTTCACTAGGGGTCTTCGAAGACCAAAAAATCGTGCAGTGTTTGTTAAACGGATTTTCGAAATTCCGGGCCTTAAAATTTTTGAAAACATACAAGCATACTTTTTTTTTTTCATTTTGAGTTAAAAAATTATTGCACGAAACGAAAAACCTTTTGCTCCACCCAAATTTTTGGCAATCTTTCTAATAGGAATGGTGGAGAAAAAGAAACTAAAATTTTCAGAACTTTTATAATTTTCGAGTAAATTTTAATTCTTGTTTTGTTTTTGCATCATTATTTTTATAAAACTTTTATGTTGTTATTAAATTTCGGTGTTCTGATTTTCACAGAAACTATTTTGGAAAACTCTAATAACCACTAGAGTTGAGTAAAATCAATTTTGACAGTTACCTGCAGCGTTACAACAAAAATAGTTACATTTTATAAAGTCAAAATAAAAAAATTAAATTAAAAAAAAAACAACTAAAAGTTTTCGTATTTTAAGCCTTAAACAGAGTGTGATGTTTAATTTTCATATTTTCACTGGTTTCCGCAGGGAACTTGAGAGAAGGAAATGCAGAATACAAAACAAAAAAGGGGGGTTATTAGTTTGCACTATATTGTATGCACCCTACATTTTGAAGCAGCAAAATGACTTATCAGATTTATAAAAAATCCTCTGAAAAATAGAGTCTGATTTATTTTAGAAATCAACCCCGTAACTAATCTCTTTCTAGTGACTGATCTACAGAAAACAATGTTTATGCCCAAGGTTCATCGTCTCGCTATTTACTTTTAATACCTCTTCAAAGTGGATGTTATCGTTGCCAAAAAAGATTCCTATGCCACTAAGTATCCTGAGATTGAGAGCATCCCCAACTTTCATCCAATCAAATTATTGAATTACTGCACAGTTACTTGCATTTGCCTCCTATGATTATTCCCGCCATCCTCCAGCGTCCCTACAGACCCGGTACTGTACCCATTCTGGTGATTTTTGTAAGGCTAGTGGAACAATTTCAGTTTACTGACGTGCCCCTAGTGGTGCTGAAAAGAAGGGAGATGTAGGCGCTGATGCCGGTGATATTAAAATCCGTGGCGGTTTTAGTCGTGGCCTTCCCCAATAAAAAAGTTAATTGGAAATGGGTGTTATTTAAACTTTGCAAGTAGTTTTTAAATCTTTTTGTTCGCAATTGAAATATTGTTTTCTATTTTAAAACGAAAAAATAAAACAAATTAAAATATTGTGAATACTCCTAGCTAGGAAATTTTTGGTCCTTTCAACTCCTCCCTACTTTAAAATTGTCTTCAAGGGTTTTGCTATATATTTTTTTAAATTAAATATCTTAATTTTTAAAATGTAAGTAATTTTTTAGTCGTTTACACTAGAATGTAAAATGCTTTATTCTATTATTTTTTTTTTTTTTTTTTGGCGAGGATGTTATGATAGCACCAGTTGTTAGCTTTTCATAGTTTTCGTTTTTTTTTTAACTTTTTTAAACTTTTTGTTTCCTCATTGTAAATGAAACTTTATTTAACAAAAACTATATGCCAACAACAATGAGCTTAAAATTGCTTTACAAAAGTTTGAAAAAAAAAAAATAGAAAAATGCAAACTGAATTCATACAACCGCCTGGCCAAACATCACTGCGTCAAATATTGCAGGTGCAAAGTTGAATAGAACAACGAAAAGTTGCAAAATTTTAATATATTGAAAAGGGAAATTAAACAAATTCTCAAAAATAATAAAGCAGAGCCATGTAATTATTAAAAATAAGCAACAAAAAAGTTTATTTACAAATATATGTATACAATATATGGCATACTCTTAGGCTTTCTCAAATATACCAAAGTGTTGCCTACCGTTTTACAGTGGGTAATAAAACAAATTGAAATAATTTTGATATTCCCAAATGGATGGTCTTAAAGTTATCGACAACAAACTGCATAATTTTGTAGCAGGTACATAAGAATGGTAACGGAATCAAAAATAATTATTATTTTGCTTTTGCATGTGCAAAAAAACAATACAAAAAATGTCACTCCTTCTCTACTCCTTTCTCATAGAAGCGAGTGTGGAATATGTATCTTATCTTTTATCTTTTATACCAAAGAGCCGAGGCTTTCTATAAGGCATTCTTTAGCTGTTAGATAAGAATAGCAATTGAACCAAAAAATATTGAAGCAGGCCTTTAAAAAGGCCTGAAGTGAGAAGGTCTTCTGAGTTTTCCCGCTGGGTAGTTATCAAAGTTTAAACAAAAACATCAACAATAAACAGTGAGTTTATCTCTTCTTACATTCCCCACTAATTCTTAGCAATGTTGAAATGTAAAATTTTAACTTCAGCCGGCTAATGATATCGTCAATAGTGAACCTACGCTTAGATTTTTACCGGCATGGATTTCTGACACAGCTGTTGTCAGAAGAAAATAGAGCTCGCTCTAATTGAAATTTCCCATTTTGGAAGTTTCATATTATAAATGAAAATTTCATTACTTCAATTAAAGAAGAAGGTCCAATGAAATGGTTGCATTCCAGCAACGAAGCGTTGTTCTTTCAGTGTAAAGTCAAATATCTCCCAAATTAAAACAGATATTTTATGTGTTTTTATAGATTTTTAGTAGCAGACTTCGTATATAGAACGACTTTTTATTTGGGTTAAAAACAACGAAATGGGTAAGTTTTGAATTTCGCGTACACCACAGTTACACATTAATTTACAATTTCCTCCACTGTGCGTTAATTCCTATTACATATTTAATATTCAACATATTATATTTCTTCTTCTATATATATATGAAAATATTTGTGCCATGTGTGTGCTCCTAAAACTCAAGAACCGCTGGATCGACTGACACTAAAATTCACAAAATATTCATATTTATTAAACAAAAATAAGTTTCTTTTGATGCGATAGTTAGCGCTGGGGTCAACTTATTAACAAAATTCTCCAGTATTTCATTTCTATATCCTTCACCGAACGTAAACGGGTATATATAACTTTGTCATATCGTTTGGTATTTCTACAATATTGATCTAAGACCCTATAAAGTATTAATATTCTGGATCCTAATGAGAAGGGAAGTTCAAATCCGGTTGTCCGTCTGTCCATCCGTCTGTTTATATGGGTTTTATGAAGCCCCCTGATATGATGTGCGATTGGTTGGTATATATTTATATCAGGTATTGTCACTGTAATTTTGCTATTGAAATTCAGCCAGATAGGTCCAAAAATGGCTAAGATATGAGCAAAAAATCACGACTACCTTTAATTTAAAAAAAATCGCTTGTTGTTGTTTTTTATTTCTTTTTTCAGTATATCTCGAGAACGGCAAAAGCCAAAGTTTCCAAATTAAGTACATTAAGGTTATCAATACACAACACCCCACAAAATATGGGCGTGGTACCTCCCTTACAGAAAACATCAAAAATTTTATAAAAAATTTAATTTTTGGGTTTCATTGGCCTATATCAAAAGATCGAAAATCTTTACTATAACATATTTTCTGAAAAATTCGGAAAAATCGGTTCAGATACGAAAAAGTGATGACACATTATCGTGAACCATAGATCTTCCCGAGTCCAACTTGTATAGCCCAAGTAAATGGAAAATTCCTATTTTAACACGTCAGTATATAAAACTATCAAATCGGTTAAAAAATGGACAAGTTATGAGCAAAATACTCCTAAAATTGGGCTCAAAACATCAAAATTTTTATAAAAACCTAAATTTTAGGGCTGTAGTGTGAGGCTAAGTTATAGCCAAAATACTGAAATCCCAAAAATTACTCCGGAACTGCCAGTCCAATTTTAAAAATGTCTTCAATAAAATGAAGAATAGGATAGGGTCCAGGGGCGCTAAACTTTCTATTCTAACTTCACTCATATTTCCAAAATTAAAAGAGACAGAAAAAATGGTAAACTTATCGTTCTTTGGCAAAATAAGTGGGCAGGTATATGGTACTTTTTTGAAATTCTGCCCTTTTTTGGAGTAAAAGGGTAACACCTGCATTTTAGTACTTTTTTGTCTTCCGTCTATATTTCATGCCAATAAACGTAAAAATAAAAATTATGTCACCTTCGAAACTTATCAAAAAAATTCAAATACAAATTTGCTACTTTTCGGAAATTCGAACGTTTAAGTGTTAAAATTCGTAACTATTGTTGGTACTTTTTTTTAAAAAAAGAATTTTACTCCATTCTTTCGCATATACATACGTATTAAATGGGCTTTCACCGCAATATTGAATTTTTTAATACTTTAATGGGGAAAAACATTTTTTATTTAGCTTTTTGGTTCAAAAACTGGTACTTTTTTTAATTACCGTTAATATTGAACCTAGAAACATAAAATTTAGCATGCAATATCCTGAGTGATAATACTCTTTGGGTATTGGACTTAAAACATAAAATTAAACATGCAAGGCCCTGAGTGAATGAGAATCTTTAAGGGGATATATTTGGTACTTTTTCGTTTTTTAGCTGGTAGTTGTTCTGGTAGTTGTACATATGAACATATAATTAAACAAACAAGGTTCTGAGTGGATGAGAATCTATAACAGCGACTTTTGGTACTTTTTTGGTCTTTAACTGGTACTTTTTGTATTTTCGTTAGTGTTGGACTTCATAAACATAAAATTAAACAGGTAAGGTCTGAGTGAATGGGAATCAGTAAGAGCGATGTTTTGGTACTTTGTATTTCTCGAACTGATACTAAATTAGGATAGGGTTCAGGGCCGATAAATCATATATATTCAGAAAATATTAATTATCGTTTTAAAAGAGATTTATTAAAGCTATAGTTGCCGTACTCCAAAGAAAGAGAAAGACATTTTAACATGAGTACGCTGTTCACCCTTAATTCCGCCTCCAGTCTTTCTCTCCGCTCAACCGTCCCCTAACCGAATGCAAAAACGACCATTAGGGACTTATGCAGAATTGCTGCCACTTCGAAAATATCTAACCAATTTGGATGAAATTTGAATATAGATCAGCGTAATAAAAAAATAAAGGGCTTATATGTTTTTTAAAGCCAGGAATATGAAGGGACGTATGGGGAATTTCGATATTGATGAAATTTAAAACTCATGTAGATCGATCTACACACCATTAAATACACGGGCTTAATATTTCTTTATAATTAGTCAAAAATTCATTCTGGCCGGGCAACGCCACGGGAACGGCTAGTTTTATATGTACCTAATGGGTGGTTTTTTAAGAGCTATAGGAATAAAACACATAAAATTCAGAAAAAATCATGAAATCTTTATTTGAATCGATAGTAGTATAGTATGTTTGAAGATTATTTCATGCAAATGTTGACCGTGACTGCGCCTCAAATAGTCCATCCGCTTAGTCCAATTTTGGCATACTCTTTCCGACATTTCGGCCGGTATCTCATGAATAAATGCTTCAATGTTGTCTTCCAATGCGTCAATTGAAGCGGGCATGTGTGTATAGACATGAGCTTTAACATAGCCCCACAAAAAATAGTCTAATGGCGTTAAATCGCACGATCTAGGCGGCCAATTGACCGGCCCCGAACGTGAAATAAAATGTTCACCGAACTCGCCTCTCAATAAGTCCATTGTTAAGCGTTCTGTGTGGCATGTGGTACCGCCTCGTTGAAACAACATGTCATGCAAGTCAAGCTCTTGCATTTTGGGCAAAAAGAAGTTGGATATCATCTCACGGTAGCGCTTACCATTCACAGTTACGTTACGATTCGCATCATCTTTGAAGAAGCACGGTCCAATGATGCCACTAGCCCATAAACCGCACCAAACTGTGACTTTTTTTGGATGCATTGGTAGCTCTTGCAATGCTTCTGCCTGATCTTCACTCCAAAATCCACAATTCTGCTTCTTAATGTACCGTATAGCCGCTTCAGTGGGTCGATTAAACTGACCATAAAATGGAAGAATCGCGCGATGAACTTTCTTAACAGAGCACGCATTTTGATAATAAAATTCAATAATTTGTAAGCGTTGTTCGTTTGTAAGATGATTCATGGTTAAATTCTAGACCAAACTGAAGATGTTTGACAGTGAAACAAAACACGAAACGTGCGTCAGCTATTTAAACCAGTGTTGCCAAAAAGATAATAGCTAAAAAATCATCAAATTTTAGAGGCTAGTTTTATATGTACCTATAATTATAAAGTATTATCGATCGATGAAGAAAACTTGTCTAGTAAGTTTTCCATGGAAACCAACAAATTATAAAAATCGATCACAAAGTGAATTTTTGAAATAAAAAACATTTAATATAAATAATATTTAAATTCTAATAAATCTCTATTAAGTCTTTTTGTTTTAATCTTAAACTATTTGGTAGTGTTCTCTTTATTCTCCTGACGTCAGTCACTTTCGTACGCTTTAAATCTTAAACAAAATTTATAACTTTATCAAAGTTTTTTTTTTCAAAGAAAGCGTTCTTTGCTTTTTTAATGTATTCCAACAACTTTTTCAATTTATTCTTTTGTGTACTTCTCACTTAACTTTAAACTCCAGCAACAATTCTATGAATACAGTTTTTTTCATCCTGCTCATAAACTTTCTATGTTTATTTCCATATTTTAAAAACTGAAAAGCATTTTCAAAAAAAAAAAAAAAAAAAAAAACAGAAAAAATAATAAACTCTGAAAAAACAAAAACAATTTTTAAAACTCTACTCATATGGGAGGTTCATGTTAATAAATAAGGGAATGTTAAAAAAAAATATAATAAAAATATTCTTTATAAAAACAAAAACTTCTTTTTGAAGTATTAAAAGCAAAGTTTTGTTTGATTTTTCTTAAACAAAGTAAGTTTCTCCGACTGGAGTTTATTCAGGAGATTAGTTGACTGGATACCAAAGAATTGTGATACCTTTTTAAATTAAATAAAGGTTATTCATAATATTGGCTGACTTTAATTAAGGATTATAAATCACAAATAATAAATATTGTGAGTTTTAAATAGTGGCATAAGAAATCCTCTTTTATCAAATTTTTCCTAAAATAACAGCAGAAATTTTATTTAAGTTCTCATATAAAAATATGAATTCAGCATAATTTGAAATTGCTGGAAATTATGGATTTAGAAACGTCTTGAATCTTTTCTTAAGTCACCATTAATGCAGCTATTATATCAGTATTCAATCGATTACGGCGGTCAGTCTTAATAAGTTTCAGTTGGCTAAATATACTCTCCACACACGCATTGGAAAATGGAAAACATTGGCAAACTTTTTTCCAATACTCATAAGCATATAAATCGCGACTCAGCCCCACTGTTTTGTAGTTGAGAAGTGCGTGCTCACGCCATTCTTTGTGTAAGGCGCACTATTCGTCTTCAAAATTAGTTAAATTAGAAAATATTTTCAAATCAGTTAAGTCTTTTTGATTGACATATTGTGCTTCGCTAAAATCAAATCTAAGCAGAATTTGTTTTAAGACTTCAATGTAAAACAAAACCATTTAAAAGCTCTAAAATAATCATTTAAAAGCTCTAGAGCATATGACATGAATTCCAAATATATTTTTGTTATATCGCTTTTGTTTTGATAAATGAAGTACTTTTTTTTTTAAATATAACTTCGTTCCAACGGCCAAATATAACAAAATTGTACATGGTTACATCGAACTTTCGAAAGTTACGAAAAATATAACAAATGTAACCAAAGTCGCAACATTTTTCAAGGAAAATAGTTTTTCTTTTGCGAATATAGGCCCATATTCATAGTCAAAAATAAAGTCGACTTTAAGTTAAAATCGGCTTTAAATAATGTCAATAACATTGTCTTAAAGTCGACTTTAGGAAAAGTCGACTTTATGTTTGACTATGAATATGGGCCATGGTGTGTATGCCACTCCAATAAAACAGCAAAAGGAATTAGCTGAAAAACTCACATTAAGATTATTAAACGTTTTTTGAGATTTGTGAATACTTACTTATCGTGCAAGTAGCGAGTTTTAGAATACACCCCCTCAATTCAACTCTAACAAAACTTTTTTTTAACGAAAATTCCTTCAGTAAAAATAATTCAATAAAATTAAATTTGTTGAACTCAATCCTAACTAAAATTTAAAAATTGAAATTTGAAAATTTTTACAGATCATGGTTTAATTACTCCTCCATCAAGGTGTCACAATCATATTATGGCTGCCAACGAACATGTTATGGTTAATAATAACAAGAATATGTTAAACATTTAAAATAGCATCGTTGGTTTTCCACCATAGCATGTTGCTTTTGGAAAAAAGGAAAATTCTATTGTTAATTTAATCCAAAACATGTTTAGAAGCAATATGTTTGTAGGTTGCGGCTTCTCTGTGGTGTTGCGTGGTTCGCAGCTGTATAGAAGTATGGACTTAACATTACTATTAAAGATTCTAATTGAAGTGCCTGTAGAGAGTTGGAAGGAGCTCTATAACGCGTTCAGTATGCCATACGCAAGTTTTGCCTTTGCAAGTCTGTTCCTTATGTCTTGGGCGGAGCCTCCCGACTTTGAAATGTCAGAGCCTAAATGAACAAAAGACCCTACATTTTCAAAGGAGCCATCAGACAGTACAAAAGGTTGGACTTTTTTTATATTGATCTGCATTGTTTTCCTCTTAAAGGAGTTTATTTTTTAAACCACGGCCATGAGGTTAACCGTTCGTAACTTTTCCTGCATCTCGGTGAAATTAGGCGTACACTCAAAAGAAAAATCAATCAATCCGTACTCAAATCATTCCGAAGCGGTATTAATAGTACGGTTTAGTATTGGGCAAAATCTTTCATTTATGTGAATCTTTCATTCTCTTTCAGAAAGGTTAAGTGAATTAATTCATTCTTTTCTTTCACCTTTCTTAATCACAAACAGCTTTCCGAATGAAGTGTCAAGTTCGTTTGAGGAATGATTTTATTGATATTTTTAAAACAAAAACGTATTTTTATAGTTAACTAGCTTTACCCGCTGAGCTTCGCTACACTGCTTTAACCACTTCTTCAGTTGAGAGATATTTAATATATGCATCCTATGGGGATATTTCCACCCTGCGCCTACCCGCTTTATTTTTATTTTCAAAAGTGTAGTATACCATAAGATTGACTTTTACAAAGTTTGAACATTCTTACTATAACAGTTCTTAAGATTTGCGATATTAAACATTGGCGTCCTATGGGGGCTAACATTTCCCCGCTGCTATTTTATTTCAATTTTGGGGCTCAAAAGATCCTACTACCAAAAGTACAGCAAAATGCGCGCAGCGGCTCTTATTAATATTTCTATCTATGAGGGGTACTGCTCCTCCTCTGTCTACCCCGCCCATTTTTAATTGAAATTTAAAGTTTGCCGTAATAGTAGCTTTAACCACGTTTGAAGACTGTCCCTTTAATAGTTCTTCATATGGGCTATATTTAATATATGCATCCTATATGAGGTATTTACCCCCTGCGCCTACCCGCTTTATTTTTGTTTTCAATAGTGTAGTATACCATAAGAGTGACTTCTATAAAGTTTGAACATTCTTACTATAACAGTTTCTAAGATTTGCGATATTAAACATTGGCGTCCTATGGGGGCTAACATTTCCCTGCTGCTATTTTATTTCCATTTTGGGGCTCAGAAGATCCTACTACCAAAAGTTCAACAAAATGCGTGCAGTGGCTCTTATTAATATTTCTATATATGAGGGGTACTGCTCCTCCCCCGTCTACCCCGCCCATTTGTATATTGAAATTTATAGTTTACTATAATAATAGCTTTAACCACTTTTGAAGACTCTCCCTTTAATAATTCTTCAGTTGAGCGATATTTAATATATGCATCCTATGGGAGGTATTTTCCTCCTGCGCCTACCCGCTTTATTTTTATTTTCAAAAGTGTAGTATACCATAAGATTGACTTTTACAAAGTTTGAACATTCTTACTATAACAGTTCTTAAGATTTGCGATATTAAACATTGGCGTCCTATGGGGGCTAACATTTCCCCGCTGCTATTTTATTTCAATTTTGGGGTTCAAAAGATCCTACTACCAAAAGTACAGCAAAATGCGTGCAGCGGCTCTTATTAATATTTCTATCTATGAGGGGTACTGCTCCTCCTCTGTCTACCCCGCCCATTTTTAATTGAAATTTAAAGTTTGCCGTAATAGTAGCTTTAACCACGTTTGAAGACTCTCCCTTTAATAGTTCTTCATATGGGCTATATTTAATATATGCATCCTATGGGAGGTATTTACCCCCTGCGCCTACCCGCTTTATTTTTATTTTCAATAGTGTATTATACCATAAGATTGACTTTTACAAAGTTTGAACATTCTTACTATAACAGTTCTTAAGATTTGCGATATTAAACATTGGCGTCCTATGGGGGCTAACATTTCCCTGCTGCTATTTTATTTCCATTTTGGGGCTAAGAAGATCCTACTACCAAAAGTTCAACAAAATGCGTGCAGTGGCTCTTATTAATATTTCTATATATGAGGGGTACTGCTCCTCCCCCGTCTACCCCGCCCATTTGTATATTGAAATTTATAGTTTACTATAATAATAGCTTTAACCACTTTTGAAGACTCTCCCTTTAATAATTCTTCAGTTGAGCGATATTTAATATATGCATCCTATGGGAGGTATTTCCCCCCCTGCGCCTACCCGCTTTATTGTTATTTTTAAAAGTGTTGTAGACCATAAGAGTGACTTCTAGAAAGTTTGAACATTCTCACTATTACAGTGCTTTAGATATGCGATGTTAAACATTGGCGTCCTATGGGGGATTCCACTTCCCCCGCTGCTATTTTATTTTAATTTTGGGGCTCAGAAGATCTTACTACCAAAAGTTCTGCATAATGCGTGCAGCGGATCTTAATATATGCGATAATTAATATTGGCATCCTATGGGGGATACCAATTCCCCTGCCCCGATCGAAAAAATAAGTAGCCTATTTTATTTTTAGGGCTCACGTGATGTATCTGTAAAAATTTCAGGAAAATCGGTTCAGTAGTTTAGCAGTCTATAAGCCAACAAACAAACACACAAACATACAAACATTTTTCATTTTTATATATATAGATAGCTTAACCCGGTGCGCTTCGCTACACTGCTTTCACCACCTTTGAAGACTCTCCCTTTAATAGTTCTTCAGTAGAGAGATATTTAATATCCTTAGAGAGGTATTTTCCCGCCTGCGCCTACCCGCTTTATTTTTATTTGCAAAAGTGTAGTATACCATAAGAGTGACTTCCACAAAGTTTGAACATTCTCACTATAACAGTTCTTAAGATATGCGTTATTAAACATTGGCGTCCTATGGTGGGTACCACTACCCCCGCCGCTATTTTGTTTTAATTTTGGGGCTCAGAAGATCCTACTACCAAAAGTTCAACAAAATGCGTGCAGTGGCTCTTATTAATATTTCTATATATGAGGGGTACTGCTCCTCCCCCGTCTACCCCGCCCATTTGTAAATTGAAATTTATAGTTTACTATAATAGTAGCTTTAACCACTTTTGAAGACTCTCCCTTTAATAGTTCTTCAGTTGAGCGATATTTAATATATGCATCCTATGGGAGGTATTCCCCCCCCTGCGCCTACCCGCTTTATTGTTATTTTCAAAAGTGTTGTATACCATAAGAGTGACTTCTAGAAAGTTTGAACATTCTCACTATTACAGTTCTTTAGATATGCGATGTTAAACATTGGGGTCCTATGGGGGATTCCACTTCCCCCGCTGCTATTTTATTTTAATTTTGGGGCTCAGAAGATCTTACTACCAAAAGTTCTGCATAATGCGTGCAGCGGATCTTAATATATGCGATAATTAATATTGGCATCCTATGGGGGATACCAATTCCCCTGCCCCTATCGAAAAAATAAGTAGCCTATTTTATTTTTAGGGCTCACGTGATGTTACTGTAAAAATTTCAGGAAAATCGGTTCAGTAGTTTCGGAGTCTATAAGCCAACAAACAAACAAACAAACACACAAACATACAAACATTTTTCATTTTTATATACATAGAAGATGGAAATTAGATTTAAAGTTAAAGTTAAAGAGTTGTTTTAGAAAAATGTAAGTATAAAATAAGCACACATTTAGTATGTTTATGGATGTACATATGTAAAAGTTCAGACTGCTCTCATTGTCATTCGCTAAAAAAAAAGTTAAAAAAAACTTTATTTCCATAAAAGTTCAATAGAAGGGAAGAAGCATAACAAACAAGATAGACATAAAACAGAATATGAAAGAATACATGATGAAACCGAAAGATACCGAAAGAAATGTAAAGAAAATACGGAAATATTTCATTCTTTCACTTAAGTGAATCATTCAGTTGAAGGAATTAATTCAAGAACGACACAAGCCTATTACGGATTTTCTTGAATCCAGTACAGAAAGATTGATTCAACAACGGATTTTTAATCGCAAATTACTTAAATTATTCATTTTCAATTCCGATTTCGTATTTGAAATAATCCTAAAATGAGATTGATTTAAGTAAAACTAAGATTGAATCAATCTCAAAATGCGCTTGTTTCAAGTATTATAAAGTTGATTTTATCCCGAATTAGAAAGAACAAATTATTAGGATTGATTTACTTACATCTTACACAATGATGAAATACCAACATCATGCCCGATATGGTTTTTACTTTAGAAATCTTATGTGCATATTTAACCAAAAATATAAACTAAATGAGAAGCAAGAGTTCAAATTTACTTTTTAACCATTCGTGGTACACATGAGTCTTTGAGACCTTTTTTCAATGTGTATAGAAAATAAAAACATGCGTAAGCAGGAGGGTTAAACACAACGAAAAGTTTAATCATTTTTTGTACTTGATTTAAGAATTTTATACATTTTTTAGGAAATTCCGGGATTGATTTTCGTACTTCACTTAAAGTAATCATACTTAAAATAATCATATAAAACTTGATTTATCCCAAGTGTTTTTCTTTCTGTGTAAGTAAACGAATGTCATCTGCGTAGTTCAGATCTTCTAAGCTGCTCTGGAGTCTCCAACGAATGCCTCTGTTTGACGATATTAAATTAAAGTGGCGATAGCACGATACTCTGCCTGGCTCCCTTCCTGACAGCCCCTATATCCATAATATGGCTCTAGGCTCAAATTTTAATTATTCAATTTCTGTAAAGCCTGTCAATATTCTTTTAATATTTAATGAAATTTGAACTTTAATTTATAGTTTAATATTTATTTAAAGCCTAAACAATCCTTTCTTAATTAATATTGAAAATATGGTATTTATCTTTTTACGAACAAACAACAACAACAATAAAAAAAAATCTGATAATGACATCTAATTTGTTTAATTAGAAGACCACAACACATTTTACTCATGTGTTCGTATTATTGTGCGTATGACATGATAAAATGTACTGACTTAAGTAATTGCTAACCATGGAGTACTTGTATGCCAGTATGCATTCTCCTCATGTAGGTTGAGAGTACGACTACACTTTATGCAACATGAAATTTGCAACTACAAGCAAACTTTGGCTAGATATCTTAGTTATTTGTACAACATTTTAAAATAAATGACACTCTGAACATCATAACATCAATCTTAAATTGACAACATACTAGAAATATTTTGTATGTTACTTGTTTGCCTGCTTGCTGGCTGGCTGGCTGGCTTGTTGCAATAATACAAGAATATCAGCCACAACGAAAAATTAATGGTCGAAATTGTATTCTTAGGGGAAAATGTATGTTCTACTTGTTCAAGTCATATGAGTGTGTTTACGACTTAGGTTGAGGTTACACTAGAAGATAATGAGCAGAGTTATTGTAACCAAAATGTAATATAATAAGCAAAATTAGATCTTAGACCTTGTGTATACCTTGTAGATATAAACATGATACATACGCACATTCAAATGTATCTATATAAACAATTAAAAAACCTTTTCCGTAAATGCATTTATATGACTACACACAATTATAAGCCACAAAATTGTATTAACTACTAAAACCTACTCTTAACAAAAACACACTTTATCGCTCATAAAATTTGCAGCACCACACAGTGGGCCAGTTGAAAGAAATATGCGCAAGTTAGGGGAGGCACTTTAAAAACTACTCATGCAGATTTTGTTTTAATCAATGTGCCCCACTGTATCTAGATACATGTGTGTTTGTAAGCAGAGAGAGTTACAAATTACAGGTAATATTATTTGGTTGCAACATACCTCTTTTGTAAATGTTTGTATGCAAGTGTATTTGTTGCAACATTTACATACATGTCATGTAATGTAAACAACATTTTGATTACTCGTGCCAACACACATTCATAAACACATATTTAGTATGCTCCACAAACACACACAAACAGATACATTCAATTGTGTTTGTATGTACATTACATGCGTTTTTGTTTTAGTTGGTTAGCCTCATTTTGTGGCCATTGTTTAGTTGACCAAAAATCTAAAAAGCTTTACTTGTTTTTGTTTTTTTTTCAGCCTATTCGTTAGCTGTGTATGTGCGTAAGTGTTCGTCGAGTAAAATAGTTGCATAGCTGTAGTACAGTGGCCATAAGCGTTTGTGCATTTGGTTGTATAATTATGTTAATGCTTAGGTGGTGACAATTTAGTGACACCAATGATCTGTTTAAATAAATCTTTAAATATGCCTCATTTAACCAACAGAAAAACAACATAAGGACGTACATACCCTAAAACATGGTTTAAGGCAGATGTATAATTGCAGCAGATATTAGTGAATAGAAAAAATTAATTCTTAATAAGAAGTCTTGTCAGTACTAAGCTAACTTTTGAAACAGAAATCTTGTGCAGTAATTAGAAGGGTTGGCTTTTGTTATCCTTAAGCTTAAATAAGCTAATGACTTTGTTTGAGGATATGAAGGGATGGGAGCCGAAAATAGGTAATGAACTTTGGCATAGGAGCCCTAGGAATATTTAAGCAATTCATAAAGTATTGTATTGTGTCATATTGGTTGTATTTGCCATATTTTTATCAATGTCACATTAATAAAATCAAATCATATACAACACTTTGTGAATCCCCAAACAAGTGCATTTTTTGCTTCAGAATGTGGTACAAAAACTATGGAACAGAATGGAACTCTGTGATGAATTGAAAGAGGGCTTGATCATAAACATCCCGAAGAAAGGTGACCTCACGGAGTGCAAAAACTGGAGGGGAATTACACTCCGAAGCATGATCAACAGGATAATCGTTAATATTATCCACAGAAGACTTGCTGTCTCCCTTGACAAAGAGTTTTGCAATGAACAGGCTGGATTTCCAGCTCAGAAATCCTGCATAGACCATTTCAATAGCCACCGTATTATAATTGAGCAATCTGCGGAAGATTTTGTAAAAGTTTTCGACACTCTTGCCCACACTGACATTTGGAAGGAACTTATCTGTAAAGGCGTACCCAGCAAAACAATCCAGGAGTTATACAAAAACACAAATTGCCGTATACTCCAACAAAATTCGTTAAGCGACACGGTTTCTGTTAAAGCTGTTGAACGATAGGGCTGCATCCTATCGCCGTTACTCTTTAACGTAGTGCAGGACATAGTCATGGGAAATGCAACGAGTAACCACGAGGCATAACGTTGGACCTAGGTGGATGCCTTGTACATTTTGTTTGTGTGGATGACATATGTCTTCTAACGCACTCAGACATGATGGAAGGCCTAAATATGGTAGAGACTGAAGCTGCAAAGGCAGGTCTTAGAAAAAATCCCTAAGACAAAAGTGATGCGAATAACCGCCACATGCAATAAACCATTTTCCAACTCCAGGACGTACAACATTTATGCTACCAGGGTAGCATTATAACACAAAATGGCGAAACTTCGGATAATGTCGCAAACCGCACAATGAAAGCCCGACGAGCATTTGGTCTACTTAGAACAATATGGAAATCCACATCGATCTCAGCCCGAACAAAAATTAACATATTAAATTCGTGTATTCAGTGCTCCTTTATGGGTATGAAACGTGGAATATGGCTTTCAAAGATTTGAACACCTTGCAAGTTTTCACCAACAGGATTTCAAATACACTACTCTGGGAACGTACACATCAAACCCAAATACAAACAGAAATTTTGAAAAGAAAATGGATGTGGATCGGCCATGCATTGCGAAGGCCACCTGGGGATGTCACCTTGCCTTCCCACACTTGTCAAAGACAACTACATATAGAGGGTTTCAGATCAGGCAAAATCTGGAACGAAATAAGGAACTTAGCAAAAACAGAAGACTAGGGAAAATTTGTTGGGGCTCTATGCTCCTTATAGGAACTAAAGAATCCATTTGACTACAACATACACAGGAGCTATTTAGTCTCCTTCGAATAGGGTTGTCAATTGTGATCATCAGGGTAATAACAGTATTGGAAAGGGAAGTGAGGGACTCTAAAGATTTATGTACAATACTAATCAATATAAAATTATAAGTGAAATCCTAGAAGTAAAATTTATTTTGCAAAAGTTCGCAAATTGCCTATGGTTCCATCGGATATTGGGGGAAAATATTTAAATATCTGTCTACAACATAGCTGCTTTGAATTTTCTCTTGGGTTTTTACACGACATCTATGCTTCACTTAAATATTAAAATATACAAACTACGAACTACTTTTTACGAAGAATAGAGTCATACATCCGAGTATTTGGATTGAATCTTTCGGACACAATTGAGTTAGATTGATGAAACTGGCTGCTAAAACCCCCAGACAGTTCCTGGAGGTTGTACGTTGTCGTTTCAGTTTTGAGATATGTAAAGAAAATGATTCAGCTCATAAGTTGCTTGAATATCGCAATCAATCACTGCTAAAGGTAGTCAATTCTGGTGCAACAGTCAACAGCAGTTTCCAAGCTTTTAAAGTTCTGGGCTCCTTAATGATCAGGCTCCTTCAAGAATTATATTGTAGCTGACGGATATACTTGGGCATTTTTACTTTTAAATAAAACGTACTGACTGTTTTTAAAACTAAAATAAAAAGTTTCGTTTAGAAATTTATAATAAAAACAAAATTTTTATTTTATTTTGAAAAAAGGCAGTTAATGGAGCTGGCATTCGTTTTTTCCTGTATGTGCCAGAGAACTGCAAGTTCACTATTTTTAATTAAAACCTTTTCTTTAGCTTCACTTCGGAAAATCAAATCATGTAACGTTATTTAAACCGCCTTATACTCAATGCAAATGAATGAAACTTTGCAGGCATACATATTCCCGATGACAATACACGAATACATGGGCGTAGCCGGGGAGGGCAAAACATTTTTTTTTTTGGGAAAATGCTTTTTGACCGCCTTTTACTCAATGCAAATGGATGAAACTTTGCAGGCATGCATATTCCCGATGACAATACATTCACTCTTTGCCTGCAAAACAAAGTTCAACGTTAATAATTTGTACATCGTTTCGTACACATTTGATTTTTGCATGTTTATTGAAAGTGCTTTTGCATTTTTGTTGCGCACGCAATATAAGTTATTTGTGTAAAGTCAAAAGGCACACATTCTTATACTTTTGCATTCAAGTAGTCATTGTCCACTCGACGAGACGCTTTGTTAACATTAACAACAATTACAACAATAAACCACTCGATGAGACACTTTGTTAAAGTTAACAACAATAAAAACAACAATAACAAGAACACATTGTACATACATAACAACTGTACTTTTTAAGATGATAAAAAAAGTCTTCTGTTTCTATGGAAATTGTTTGGAGCTACATCAGTATGTGCGTTTAGTTTCATTTAAATTTTTTTTTCTTGTACTGCATAGTTACTGCTGAATGTCTTCATCAGTAATAATTGCTTGATTTCTGGCTTTTTTGTTTGTATTTTTTTTCTTTGCCAAAACAATCATTGTCGGGCCAAACACACAAACATCTTAATTGACAAACGAAGCTAAACGATAGAATAAATAACAAAGCACGATGTACATTATTTGAATGACTGCAAACCAGCAGCGAATGTTTGCGGTTGCGCAAGTTTGATTGTACGACCGCAAGCGAATGTACGACCAGCAGCGAATGTTTGCGGTTGCGCAAGTTTGATTGTACGACCGCAAGCGAATGTATTTGTTGGTGTTCATTCCCTGCGATTTTTTTGCAATCGCAGAAAGCCGTTAGGGACCGTTGTCACCTAAAATTATTTATATCCACCCGTATAAGCTTGTAAATATGTTAATTTGTATCACATTTTTTGGAATCCGTGTTATGGATAATCACAGGACTTCTAAAGAGCTTATCAAGGAATTTTTTATATAAAGAAATCCGAAATTTTTCTTCATCAACCCCAATTTAAAACTGCACTATATAAATTTTATTTACATTGAATGTTTATCAACATTACGAAATTTATACAGGTGGTTGTTCTTGTAGTTTTACAACCAACCAAAAATAATAAAGTCTTATTGCATTCACCATTAAATGAACTTTGGTAAAGTATATATTAATTCTTTTTGTTGGCCAAAAATTTTAAATTTATTGTACAAGTATTTCTTCATTTGCAGCTCATTTATTTCAAAGATTGTGGCTTATTATTTGACCATAAGTATGTAATTTGTAAGGACTTGGCATTAAGTATAAGTCCTTAATGTAAGACCGACCTTAAGTATAAAGTTTGTATGAAACTTAATTTTAAAAGAGATATTAGCCTCAAATAATCGTAAATAAAGGTTGTTGTTTTGAAGAGGAGAAGCAGATGTTCATATTTAAATTAAAAACATGTTTTTGTGTTAGAAATTTCTAAGGTTTAGGGGTTAAAAGAATACATATATGTTAATAATGTTGTTTGTAATGCAAATGAAATAACCCCCCAAAATATAACCCCCAAAAAAAATAATGAAATAACCACCCAAAGCGTGGGGTGTTATTTCATATGCAATAAAGCCCCAATTTTGAAAATGAAATTAACCCCCAACGAAATGAAATAACGCCCCAAACATAAATGAAATAATTCCCTAATTTTTGGGGGCTTATTTCATATGAAATAAAACCCCAATTTCCGAAATGAAATAAGAGCCCAGTATATTTAATACAATCAATTATACACTTTTGCTTTAAAGAATCACGCAATGGATATCATGGTATGATATACCAAACACAAGCTTCGCCAACTAAGGCTTTTCCGCATAGCCGGCCTTCGGCCGGGCGCAATGACTTTTTCCTCTATGGTATACACACCAGCTTCGCTAACTAAAGCTTCTCTGCATAGCGCCACGATTTTCTCCTCTATAGTACAAAAATACCGAATCGACCCGGCCACGCAGAGAAGCTTTAGTAAGCGAAGCCGGTGTTTGGCTTACCATATAGAAGAAAACCATTGCGCTATGCAGAGCAGCTTTATTTATCGAAGCCGGTGTTCAATATACCAAAGTGGATAAATTCTTGCGCCCAATAACGTTTTCATTATAAATTTGAAAATGAAATAATCCCCCAAAAAATATATTGGGGCTTTATTTCATAATGATTTTTTGGGGGATAATTTCATATGAAATAATATCCCAATTAAAAAAATGAAATAACACCCCAAACAAAATGAAATACTCCCCCAAAAATCGTTTTTGTTGTTCTCTGTACAAACTTTTGGGGGGTTATTTCATTATATTTTTCGGGGGTTATATTTTGGGGGGTTATTTCATGCCGCCGAAAATTTTGGCGTTAAATAAAAGTATGTGAAGCTAGAAAAAAATTTGGTCGTTTACACCAAATTCTTCGTTGACCACGGGTTAGTTATGATTTTTCTTTAATTGATATTTATTTCATTGTAGTACTTAATGCAAGAGTAATAGTTGAATAGTCTGTGGAGTGGAAATCTCCCTTATATTTCTTATTTACAGACTTCGAAAAAGCATTTAAAAAACTTGCACATGACACCATCTGAAAGGCACTTGAGCTCAATGGTGCCCCACCAAAACTTATCTCGCGTATGGAAAGTCTATTTCACGGCTCTACTTGTGCGGTACTTCCTGAGCACAACCTTGGCAACAAAATAAATATAAATACCGAAGTATGGCAGCGATTTTAACTACTTTTTAACATCGTTCTCGATGTATGGTGAAGGCGGCCGTAGAAAATTCTACTGGAATTCAATAGGCCCTCTGCAGGCGGCTAGTTGATTTAGACTACGAAAATCACATATGCCTTTTGGCGCACACGCTTAGCGACATTTCTCAAACTCGTAAAGGCGGTGACGGCGAAATCAGGATTAAAAGTTGACTTGGGTGAGACCAAAACTATGCATATGAACACCGACAACAGACAGCACTGTGAGATGAAGGCTACCGTGCTTCAATCAGCTTCTGCTATCTAGGCAGCATCATCAACAATAATGTAGGATCTAATGCGAATATTATCAATCGTATCAGTTGTGCCCGACGGTCCTTTCGTCTGTAGCGTCCTGCCTGAAAGGCTTTTCATATTTCTAGAAAAACAAAAATCAGGTTATTCAACTCCAACGTTAAGTCAACTCTATTGTACGGATGCGAGACATGGAATGCAGCTCCGCACGACATAAACGCACTTCAAGTTTTTCTCAACAGATGTCTGAGGAGGATCTTAAAAATATTTTGGCTAGTGAAGCTTGATTACTAATTATGACCTGTGGAATGACATAAATCAAGTTCCTTTGCGCACCAAAATATTAAAACGTAAGTCAAATTGGCAACCCCACGGTCTATGTGTCTAGGTGACATAACGTGGGCAGCATTCAATTGGAATCTCCAGGGTAGAGAGGGGGAAGACCCGCCTATACATGGAGAATATAGCTGGATCCTAAAGAAGTGGTAATGGTGATTCCTTGGACGAAATGAAACTAATAGCTTGTAATATATCATGATGGAATACATTTGTAATGCCATTATAATCCAATTTGAAACGACAGGAATAAATATACATACAAAGTATGCTTGTATATTTATATACCCGCTACTTCGGTAGCGTCTCCTTTTTCTTCGTGGACATAATTTTAGGCCAAAGTTTTTTTTCTAGGTTTAAACTTGTTTAAATCCCGCTACTTTAGTAAAACCAAAAAGCTAAAGAAAAATATCAAATTTCCCATATAAAGAACAACGATAAGTATTACATTTATTTTGCATCTCTTTTTTTACTCTTTTTTTACCCCCTAAACATTCGAATTTCGTAAAATCCCGTGTTAGTGGATCGATTGGGAAGTGACCAATCAAAGCTTAAAAAAACAGCAACAATAAACAGATAATTAAAAATTTTGTATTGCAAACAATTACTTTCATAATAAACTGGCAAGTGCACTGCCTAAAAAAACTGAACTTGCTTTATTTTTTGGATTTTCTTGCGAAAAAAATAAAGCTATTTTTTGTTTGTTTATATTTTGCATTTTCTTAACCTACTTACAACTATAAAGTTGGGAGAAATCCAACCAATTGTAGTGGGGAATGTAAGAAAAGATAAACCCACTGTTTGTTGTTGTTGTTTTTGTATTCCAAAAATTACTTTGATAATTTTAAAATTGTATTAAAATTCCTCCAGTGTCAATTATTCTTAAAGTCAAACCTATTGTTAACAAAATTTATTATTTTCATAATCCTTAAAATAATCCTTATCTATTTTAAAAATTTTAATGACTTTGATTTTTTCTACAACTATTTGCACCACCACCTTGGGAAAGAATCAAGTTTATTGTTTTACCAATAAAGCGCTTTAAAAATAATTTGGTATTAAAATTCTATGCTACTTTCTAATTAAAACAACAATAACAACAACAAGCAGACAATATCTTATTAAAGCTCCAGCGAAATGCCCAACAAAATATTTGGAAAAAGATAAGCGTCCTTAAACTCGTAACGGTTGGTTATTAAATCAAGTTAATAACTTTCCAAAGGCAATAAAACTGTCAAAGTGATAACACATTCTTTGTAACAAAAGTTTAAAGAAATATCAATGAACCTTTCCCAGCATGGCAAAGAAGTTGGAGGATGGGTGATACTAACACCATGGAAGAGTGTAGGATGGCGTTTTATTTTCATACTTCCTTATCCTTATCTAAGGTATATCAAATGGTATTTAAAATATTTTCAAATAAAATTAAAGGAAATTGTAATTAAAATTTATAAAAAAAGAAAGTTATATCCTAAAATACTTTCAATAAGAAAAGTAGATATAAAAGTTTTTGAAGACGAAAAGTTATGGGGTTGGGAAGTTTGGTGGGAGAGGAAAATTTAATTTGATTTTGTTATTTCATTTTAATCAAGTAGTGTGAAGTCTATTTCTACTATGCAACGTTTTTAGTTAACACAATTGCGAAGTATAATCGAAAAAGTGAATCGATAAATCATTTTTTTTTTTTTGTAATGAACTTTAAAGCTTCGTTCGCAATCAAAAAAACATTTTCACTTGGTGTTCCTAATAGAACAACAATTTCTTTTGCAACCACACACATTTTGCATTAAGAAACCGTTTGCAAATTATAGCCACAACAATATTATGCATGTATTATTTTTTTTAAACATAATGTTAAAATTTTCATTCAAAACTTAATAAAACAAGTAAGAAAGTATAGTCGGTCAAGCCTGACCATATGATACTACACCACAGTATTTAAAAACACATCATGCTTATGTGTCCATGTAAATATGGATTTATCTTTGTTTATAAACTTCATTAAAATCGGTTTGAAAGTTTGTGAGAGGCAGAAATTGCCCCCTACCTTCCCTTGTGGTTCTATTTTTGAAAAACTGTATAGCTTGTGTCCATATAGATATGGATCTATCTATGGTTTAAATTGCATTAAAATCGGTTTGAGAGGCAGACCCTTATTGACTCTATCTCCCCTCGTGGTCCTATTTTTTAAAAAATGCATACATTTTATGCCCATATAGATATGGTTCTATCTATGTAATAAATATCATTAAAATCTGTTTGGTAGTTTCTGAGAGGAAGAAATTTCCCCCTATCTTCCCTCGTGGTCCTATAATTCGGCCCATTTTCAATAGGTTTGGTCCTTGTGCCAATAAGAACCTATGTTCCATCAAATTATCAAATTATCTCCAAAATAGCGACCTGTACTTTGCGCACAAGATAACTTGGACAGCCAGCCAGCCATCCTGCCAGCCGGACGGACATCGTTAGTTCGACTCAAAAGTGATTCTGAGTCGATCGGCATACTTCAAGGTGAGTCTAGGACCAATATTTTAAGGTGTTACACACATCAGCACAAATGCATAATAACCTCTCCACTATTGTGGTGTGGGTATAATTATTTTTAACGTCAGAAACAATTTCATACAAATTGTTGCTAAAGTTCTAGTTAACTCAATTTAAAAAAAAACTTTAGTTACATTTTTGTTTATAAAATGAAAGGAAAATATATGAAATACTTTGAGAAGAAATAAGATAGAGGAAAAAACGAAATTGTTGCTCTGATTGTGAACAAAGCTTTAATGTGTGGCCGCATCGAACTGGTTAATCAAATTAACGTATGTTTAAGTAATAGTATTTAGTTTTGCTTATCACAGCCACTCATTTAATTCAGAATACTTTTTCTAATTCTTTCAGTCGATATTGAACGAATTGAAATTATTTTTTAAATGTTTCGTTGGATTAAAATGTGGCTTAAATATATAAAAACCGAATAAACCCAACCATGACCCATATACTTACAATGCAGGTAAAAACTTAATTCCTTCGGTAGCATATAACAAAATCTGAGGGCTCACACAAAGATGCTGTAAACCGGCCAACCAAACTCAGTGCGGAGATCTAGATACAAGGGTTTCTAATTTCTATTCCCGGGAAACGAAACAAAAAAATCTTACTCCCGGGAATCCCGGGATCCTTTGAATAAAACAATGATTTCATTAAATGAGTTCAAAACAAAAGTTTTTGCTTTTTTAAAAGATAATACACATATACATACTACAACAGTCTATAAAAATTAGCTTTATTAATTTCACAGAAAACCAAAACAAAACCAAATAAATTGTTACATTTATATGTATGTGCATTAGGGTGGTTACAAGAAATCAATGTTAGATTTTCCATCAGAGCAACCCGCTTATATGTGCCAATAGGATAGAGAATGCGATTGACAAAGTTTAAGTCCAATCAGATAACGCCAACACATGCCTCATTGAGCATAAATTAAGGAAAAACAGCGATTTTTCACTAAAACTTGTATTTCTTTGTCTTTATAACCGAAACAATTCATTCTAGGAACCTGAGTCGAGTCTCGTTTTATAGGAAATTTTACTCTTATAAATTTTGATCTTGATAGTTTTGTTCCTTATACCAATGGATAAAGAGATATTTAGCATTAATTATGGACAAAGAAATACGAAGTTTAGTGAAAAATCGCTGTTTTTCCCTAATTTATGCTCAATGAGGCATGTGTTGGCGTTATCCCCTTAGGATTAAACTTTGTCAATCGGATTTGTTAGGCTATTTGCACATTTTTGAGGAGTGCCCCAAAAGATAGCTCCTAAAACAATTTACTATATACCTTGTAACCACCCTTATTTTTTTTTGGAGATCACGAATTATTAAAACTTATCAATATTTAGTAGTTATTATTAATAGCAACTTGTTAAAATTAGTTTTCTTTTAAGAAAAAATGTTCTAGTTTTATTAAAGCATTTAAAAGCTCATCAGATATTATATTTCTAATCCTTGTTGCTATGTATGTGTATTGCTTGCTACCGAAAACGTGCTCTCGCTTTCTACAGAAGTTGGTTTTATAGTAAGAAGCGCATCATACAAAGATTTTAAATTTTTTGGCCTGTTACCCGTGACTTCATAGACGTCAAATTCTTTTTTTAAGATATTCTCAGGCTGTTGTATTTTCTTTACATTTATTTTTTTAGAATTTGTCGATGATTCATTTTCATTTTCTACTTTAAGAAGCTTTTTAGACATTTCATCAGCAGTTAAAAAGACCGTTGATTATTGGCCTAGGAAAAATAGTTCGATTTGTTGGAAGTTTTTAGTAATTTTAGTAAAGAATATATTTTTATTGCTCGGTTTTTGATTTTAACGATGCTAAAAAATTAAAAGTTCAAGAAATTGTATTTAAAATTCCCGAAAAAATATTTCCGGGATTAATTTAAAAAAAATTGTCCCGGAATTCTTTCCCGCGTAGAAACTCTACTAGATACGTATCTTTGCGTACAAAATGTAACATATATTGGGAAGTTGTGTGAAGTCAATTCTGTCGTACGGATGCAAAGCATGAAACGCTGCCACCCAAGATGTACATGCCTTGCAAGTATTTGAAACCGCTGTCTACGCAGGATTATAAAACAATTGCTTACCAACAGCTGTGGGCAATAACGCCTCAAACTCCCATACATATCTAAATCAAGCTTCTGAAATGAAGGTGGATTGGTTAGTTTCAAAAAAATCACCAGATTTGACACTCCAGCTTCACAGTTCTTAAAAATTCATAAATTTTCTATCTGGGAATAAGATTTTTTTTAAGACCAAAATTAATAAATTTCTTATTGAACTGCTTAAAATCCGATTGTTAACGCTTCACCACAGGTGGCTAGTGTGTATATATTTTTGTCATTTTGCTTGTGATTTTAACAAAATTGATGTTAGACCCTATAAAGTCATATGTTTTGGGTCCTTATGAGTAGCGAAGTTTATTTAACGATTGTTCGTCTCTCCGTGTGTCTGTTGAAATGGGGATTCCGCAGACCCCAGAACTAATGGGAACTAGGTTGTTATATATTTATGTCACATATGGGCGATTCTATTCTGACGGGTGAAACATTTAGACGCTTCAAACGTCTTTTACTAATAGAAAAAAACACATTTGCAATTAAGTTATTTCTAGAAGGGGTAACATTTTAAAGTGCATGACGGGTGCAACCAAATTGGCCAACTTTCATAAGATCATACCACAAAAACACAAAACTCTGCTAATTTTTAAACTTTTATTGTATTATTCTTTTTTATTGGGAAAGATGAGATATCAGACGATGATTAACAAATCAAACATCGTTGAGATATACAATCCAATAATAAGAAATTTGCTCTTTAAGCCATGACGGGTGCAACATGCAATGAATTTTCTGTTCGCGCCAAATATACGAATCTTAATGCTTCGAAGTGCACAACAAATTTATATTAAAGCTTACGTCTAATAAAATGATATTATTATAAAATATAATTTTACTTTAAATTGGCATCAAAAAAGTATCAAATAGTGTGATTTCAAAATTGATGTTAAAAGTTGTCTAGAATAGAATCGCCCATATGCTTCGTTAAATCTTGCTATTAATATTCAGCCTGCAGCCGTATTCCGTAATTCGCTAAAGCTAAATCTCTATCGCTAAAAATCTATAAAGTTGATTCAGCAATGTTTGGCTACAAATGTAATTCACTAACGTGCATTGCTAAATTTGGCAATGCAATACAAATTTAATTTGTCGCAATTTTAGCTTTTTGTGTCATCGCTAAAAATTTTAAATTTCGTTTTCTCTAAGGAATTTAAGCGATCGAGATTTAGCTTTAGCTAAGCTAATTACAGAATATCAGTCCAAAAATGGTTATGAGCAAAAAAACAACTTTTTTTTTCTTGTTTACATTGAGAACGGAAAGAGCCAAAGCTTACAAACTAGGAACAAACATCATGGTTATCAATAGACAACATCCAACAAAATGTGGGCGGAATTTGAGAAGTGGACGTAGCACAAAATAGATTTAATTATATTTAAAGAACGGTACGAGTTAAATAGTCCATATTGGCTTGGTTGTCAATAAACAACTTCTCTAAAAATATGAGGATTGTAGAATAAGGCATGGCACCTCCCGGACAAAGAAATTATAGATTTCTGTATATCTGGAGAATGCAAGAGCCAAAGTTTCCAAAGTAGCTACAAGCATCTGGTTTATCAATTAATAACATCGTAATGTGAGCAGGATTGGAGAATTGGTCATCGAACAAAATAGTTTTTATTATATCTTGAGAACGGGTTTTATGTAACTTTTTGTTCCTCTCGCACCATTGTGAAGTGAAGGGTATATAAGACTCGGCATAGCTGAATGTAGCACTCTAACTAGCGTTATAAAATAAATCCTGTCTTGACCAACAATATTCTACCCCCAATTGCGCCTTGATATACATATAATTATCTTTTATTGACATCCTTAAAGTAGTAATGAAACCCATTTAATGTCAATACTTTTTTTAAAGTCGAAAAATTTGCGAAGAAAATACTGAAATTTCTGTCTTCACATTTTTGAACTCCCTGGCATTTCTAAGAAGTTTTTCCAGAATAGGAACCTTAATTGGTAAATAATGAAAAGGTGGCCCTTCTGGTAAAATAATAATCCATTGCCCTGACTTTAATAACTACACTTTCTTGGAAGCACTTGTTACACGAAAAAGTGAATTCTTCATTTATATTTTTTAAACACAATATTCCCGAGCCTATAAAAATCTATATTTAACTAATTTTAAAGAGAATTTCTCTTTGAATCAAATAATGGGTGATTTTTTAGCTATTATCTTTTTTGGCAACACTGGTTTCAACAGCTGACGCACGTTTCGTGTTTTGTTTCACTGTCAAACATCTTCAGTTTGGTCTATAATTAAACCATGAATCGTCTTACAAACGAACAACGCTTGCAAGTTATTGAATTTTTTTTATCAAAATGCGTGCTCTGTTAAGAAAGTTCATCGCGCGCTTCTTGTGTTCAGCGACGTAGCTCATTTTTGGCTCAATGGGTATGTTAATAAGCAGAATTGTCGATTTTGGAGTGAAGATCAGCCAGAAGCATTGCAAGAGCTACCATTGCATCCAGAAAAGTGACAGTTGGGTGCGGTATATGGGCTGGTGGCATCATTGGACCGTACTTCTTCAAAGATGATGCGAATCGTAACGTAACTGTGAATGGCGAGCGCTACCGTGAGATGATATCCAACTTTTTTTTTTGCCCAAAATGCAAGAGCTTGACTTGCATGACATGTGGTTTCAACAAGACGGTGCCAAATGCCACACAGCACGCTTAACAATGGACTTATTGAGAGGCGAGTTCGGTGAACATTTTATTTCACGTTCGGGACCGGTCAATTGACCGCCTAGATCTTGCGATTTAACGCCTTTAGACTATTTTTTGTGGGGCTATGTTAAAGCTCATGTCTATACACACATGCCCGCTTCAATTGACGCATTGGAAGACAACAGTGAAGCATTAATTCATGAGATACCGGCCGAAATGTTGGAAAGAGTATGATAAAATTGCACTAAGCGGATGGACCATTTGAGGCGCAGTCACGGTCAACATTTGCATGAAATAATCTTCAAACATTAAATTATATGGACCGTACTATCGATTCAAATAAAGATTTCATGCATTTTTCTGAATTTTATGTGTTTTTTTTAAACTTTCCTATAGCTCTTAAAAAATCACCCATTAGTTCTTCTTTTTAATTTTCTTTTATAATTGTCCAAAAAATAGCTTTAAGCACCGCACTAAAACCAATACCTAGAGATTAACAAAATACGAGTAACTCCAAAAGTGGTTGATTTTAAAATTGCAAACTTTACTTCGTAACAATGATACATATCCAAAACAATGTTCTTTACATGAGTTCCTCATTCTTGTCGTGCTTGTCAAAGAAATGTGTAGTTCCTTGACACTAGTACTTGTTTCCGTAAAAATATCCTTTTTCTGTCTGTTTGCTTGTTGGTTTATTCTACATTTTATTTCCGTTTCTGTTGTAAGAGCATTGTAAACTGCTGGTTGTATCATTCATTGAGTTTTTTTGGAACCCCGAAACCATTTCTGATTTTTATACGAGCCATTAATCACAAGATTTTCATGAATACATCAGATGCGAGTTAAAAAAAAAACAAGCAAATGAACAAACGAAATCTTGTTTATATTTAACCCTTTTAATTTTGAATGGAATAATGTAAACGAAGAACTAAAAAATAAAGTCACCCGTTTTCTTTTTTAAAGAGTGAAAATTGTTATTAAGATAACAAATAAAAACAACATTTTTGTAAATGTTTTAAAGCAAAATTGGAGATCTGTCATTATGCTGGTTGATTGGCTTCAGGTTAATGTTAAAGTCATATTTTCATATTAATACAGGTGTCGCAACAGTATGATAATTTTATGGGAAATGTGGATTGGTTTCGTTTTATGGAAATACATTTTTTTTAAAACCTTAAAAAGGGGAATAACAGAGGTGATGGTACCAATTTTTTTCCTACATTATTTATAAATACATATTTCAATAACTTTCTTGCAACTGCACTTTTACTTGAAAAACAGATTATGTTTATATACAACAAAACATAAAGCATAGGCGGGACGAACTTCGCTCTAGATTACGATAAAAACCGCTTTATATAAGAAAGATTTTTTTTCTCGCGACTCAAACTCAAACCAGTCTACACGTGATCCCCGAGGTTCTCTAACCATATCCAAGTTTATGCCTATCTTGCTTTGGTACTGGCATACTGTTTGCTGCTTAACATGATTGTATTCTAGCTAACTAAATTGTTAAGTGTTCAGACTAAATTGAGGTAACGAAAGCGCTTGTATTACCAAAGCTACTCACGACCTTCGGCGGAATTCAATGACCTGCATAAGACCTATAACAAGACTGTTGAGAAGTTTACCGTCGGCTTTTTTATCCTTTGCAACAATGCTGACATGTGAATTTTATCTTTACTATTTTATTACATTAAAGGGTGGCCCCGCCAGAATACTCTATCACCCGATTGTCCCTGGCGGGATGGGCTATTGCACGCCGCATCCTTTTCCGCTGCAAATAACGCAGTTAGTAGGCTATACGCAAAATTGGTGGCCTATTGAGATAACTTTCGTAGAACCGACCCTTAAGTCTATACTAACGTTTAGAAAAAAAGAAGTAGTGTTTGCAGGCGAGCGGCTAACTGGCTAAGGTATTATCACATATCGATGAATAAATGTATATTTACTGATAGCAAGGCTGTCATTGCATCCCTAGCGAGGGTCTATTCGACATCGAAGTCAACTGCGAAGTGTCGGATGTCTTTTAATGGGATAGCGAAAGACTCGAAAGTAACGCTTATGTGTATAGCAGGGTATGCAAACTACCGGGGAAACCAAAAAAGCAAATGAACTTGCCAGATCAAACAGATCAATCCACCCGTACTTAAATCAAGCCAGAGCGGTGTCAATAGTACGGCAAGTACGGATTTCCTTAAATGAATAACAGAACGCTTTATGGATTATTCAAGTGCGAACTACTTAGCTTATCCATACTTAATCCCAAATTCGTTTAAAAAAAAATCCGAAAACAGGATTGACTTAATTAAAAGTGTGATTAAATGAATCTCGAACTGTGCTTGATTGTGCTAAGGAGCGTTAATCTCGATTTGTACATGAAATAATCTGAAAGTGAGATTAGATTGATTCTAACCTGAACACACCCTACAGCACCAAAGAGAATATAATTATTTTACTTATTCGTTACACATGCTTATTTCACTTTTGTTTTATTCTCAATTATAAGCCGCACGCCCAATATTGTTTTCGTAATCATTCTAGTTTAAAAATTGTATGTATTTGACTAAATAATTAAAAAAAAGAATATGGGAATTATAACTTCTTATTTAACTGTTTAAACATGAAAATAATCTATACTTTTCTTCTTGTAGTGTTGTTGTTGTGTCTACAACAAACTTTTATTAACACACGCGTATGCACGCATATTGGTTTTCAAAAATTATCCCATTTTGGATTGTTTTACACACGGAAAAAAATACCAATGTAAAATTAACATGGCGAAATGTTGATTGAGAATTATTAAAATTTATCATTATTTCATATTAATTTTAAATGAAAAATATTAAAATAACCTTAAATCACGTTTATTTAATATAATTCACTGTTAAAACAACATTGTTCAATACATAAAAACATAAAAACCTGTTTTATATTAAAATCAAAAGTTTATCTTGTTAAATTAACATGCATACATACTTAAGTATGTAATTTTTTTTATTTTCATGTTTAAAGTATGTTATAAAAAGAAGACAATTCCCGTATTCTTTTAGTTAAAATGATTTAGTTAAATAGTACATCAAGTTTTCAAAGTAAAATGATGACGAAAACCATATCGGGTCATTCTGCCGATGCTTCTGTTAACAAAGGAAAATACAAAATAAGTGGAACATGTGTTACAGGAATAAGTGTTTTGAATTATTCTTAAATAAATGCATATGTTGTCTCTGAAGCTTCTTCACACTATTATATCACACTTCAGCCAATTTGATTCTGCGTGAAATTCACGTTGTTTCAACTTGAAATAACTTTCATTTAACGTGATTCGGATTGTTATTTCAATATAAATGACATTTTGCTCTAACTTTACTGCAATGTTAAATTAACACGAATTATAGTTATTTTAAAAGAACAAAATGTTGTTCGCAAGTTATTGTAAAATCAGGTTGAATTAACATGAAAAAGGTATGAAGCAAAATCACCACCGACAAATTTTAAATCAACTTTGTTTTCGACGTTTTTAATTTGATTTTGTTCTGTGTGTAAGTACTTTTAAGTGTTATCCGTACTTAAATATTTGAATACGACTCGCACTTAAGTAAAAAGAAAAAACTCAAATTTAGAACGAGTTTTTTTCTTTCTGTGTACTGTAAGTAATTCATTAAGCGCGAGTCGTATAGACTTGTTCACGCTGGGGTGGACTCGTAAATCCACCTGCTCTCTAATAAGGTGCAATAGGAAACAGATTAGAACAGTGATTTCAGTGATTACTGGTTATAAATCAATAGAGACTAATGGAAAGAGAATTGGTCTGGAATTTAATGATTACTTCAGAAGTTGTCAGGCCGAGGAGGAAGAGGAAACTTGGTATAATTTTCCATGTTAGTGTCCTGGAATTCTGGGCATTAGGCGAACTTACCTTGGCAATCTAGTGTTTTTCTGTTTGACTGATCTATCTAACATAGAACTAAGGTTGCTTCTTCTCTTCATTTAGAAGAAGAATTGGTTCTGCTGTGACGTCTGCTATGTATTATGGGCATTAGCGCTGGATATCACAAAGCTACCACTGTAAGACCCAAGTCAGCCGTCTACTGGATTGGGCAACCATCCAGAATGTAATAGTATGTTCACATTTGGCTTCTTAAACGCGTTTAAGCAGTTCCAACGTGATTAAGCTCTAATCACTTCAAAATCGAGATGATTACCGATACATTGAAGTGATTTGTTAATCACTTCAAATTGACATGATTACAACAAAATCACTTCATAAATCACATAGAATCCACTGAACATACCTCAAATGTAGAATCGCCAACATGATCGTGTATAACCGGCCAAGATTTCTGCTTAATGTTTTTATTTTTTTCCTTAAATAATTCATAAATTTTCACAATTTCATCATTAAAATGATTAAAATATTCTTCTGATAACTTTATAAACGTGTTTTTATCCATTTTTAATACTTTAAAGAAATATAAATTTGTTTGTTGTGTGTTTTTTTTTTCTTAATCATCTGTCATCTTAATCATCTCAAATGTAATGTGAACGGCTTTGATTAGCTAAATCAACATTTTGCTTAAACGCGTTTAAAAACCTAAGTGTGAACTTAGCATAACCTAACCTGCAATGCAGGGTGAGGCAAAAGTTAACATAATGTGTATCTTGAAAGTGGTGCCCATTATTTCCTGTTCTTTCCACAACATTTTCTCTAACTTTCCTAAAAGTTAAAGTCCCATTGTGCTCATTCTTTTTGGATATTGGCTTTAATGCTTTATTCTTTAGAAATCTCCGAAGACAAAAATCGCGAGCCGTTAAATTGAAAACGTTTTAAGCAGATAAATTCAGTAAAATTCAGTACCGTCAAAAAAATTTGCTCAGGAGATCCAAAGTAAGGCGGGATGTGCCTTTATTCAATGAAATCAATTTCAAGTGGGAGAAAGTGTAACTTATGCAACATGTTTGTGTAAAGATCACCTAGACCTTACTTAAGAACGCTGCCTTTTGATAGTTTCAGGGTTTTCTTCATTACGAGCAATGTTCACGTAATTCGAACTGTGCGAGGCCCATGTTTTCGAAAACGCTGAACAGATCGTAAGATTCTTGGAGCAATAGAAACAATTGAAAAGAAGAAATTTCGATGTTCTTTGTGTCTGAATAATCGAATGCCGACTTTTAAAACTAAATTGAGAGACTTTGGTTCTTAAACATGTGCAATCAGAACAAAAAGAACAAATAAATTATTTTCACTAATTAAATTATAACGTTATGTACATTATGTACCACCCTATGTAGGTATCTAAAACCAGTGTTAAAAAACTTCAGTCAGAGTAGAAAAATTGCCATTTCTTCCACTTCTTCATTTGTCATTGGCCAAAAAAATAATGTTGCTTTTACTTCTAATTAATTTATTAAAAACAGTCGCTGTCAAACCAACTCAATAAGCGAAAAGTTGTACACAAATTATGGTTTTTTGTTCGACAGTTTTTGGTTTCGACTGCAGTTTTTTAAAGCCTGTCTTAAACCAGAGCCAGGCACACAATGTCGACAAGAACAAAAACAAATTTTAATTTTTTATTTTTGTTTTCAATATTAAAATACGAAAGAAATGTTTTTGTCGAAATTGTGGGCCGAAAACGCTGAACTGATCGGAAAATTGTTGCAGCACTATTTAAATTTCATAGGAAGAAGAATAATCGGATGTCTACTTTGAAAACTAAATTGAGCAACTTTGGTTCTTATTTATGTGCTTAGTGTTTGCAATCATAAAAAATGAAAAAAAAAAACACAATTGTTTTCCCTAATTAAATCATAACGTTATGTCCATTATGCACCACCCTGTATAGGTATTTTAAACCTTAAGTATACTTCCGATTTTGTTATACCCTCAACCACAATTAGTTGTAAAGAGGGTATATTCAGTTTGTCATTCCGTGTGAAACTTTTTTACTATTCATCTCAGACCCTATAAAGTATATATATTCTGGGTCCTTGAGTAATTTTAAGTCGATTTAGCCATGTCCGTCTGTCTGTCCGTCTGTCCGTCTGTTGAAAACACGCTCACTTTCGAAAAACTCAAAAGAAATCAACAAACTTGGTGTCAAATTGCTTGTAGTTATCCTAAGCAGTTTGGGATTGAAATTCAGCAAAATCGGTTCAATAGGATCTGAGCTATGAAGCAAAATGTGGAACCACCACCTAAAAAAAATTGATAATTTTGTTACAAAAACTAACATAAATGGTGGAAAAATGCACAGAATGATATAAGATTTTGCAACAATTCGTTTTATTCAACTGAAAATCACGCTGTGAAATTTCGTGAAGATCCGTCAATAATTTACCCTAGGCCCCATATAAGCCCTACTCCCGGAAAACAGTATATTAAGCCTAAAACCCTAACTAACAATGCTATCATTACAAATTTTGGCAAGTCACAGTTACATAGGACTAGAAATTAAACTGTGAAATTTCGTGATGATCGGTCCATAATTTACCCTAGGCCCCATATAAACCCTTCTACCGGAAAACAGTTTGGTTGCCTTAAATCATAATTAATAACAAATCGTCACAGTTTAAGATTATAATAACATCATACAGATATTACTCCTTAAACATTCGAACTGTCGGTGGAGGGTATCAAAGATTTGGCATAGCCGAATATAGCACTCTAACTTGTTTTATTTAATATTTCTTATAATGCCTTGTATTCTCAAAATCCAGTTTTTTCATCTAAGATATTGAAACTTTATACCTGTTCAAATAAAATTCCATAACTTTATAAACATTTTTGGTTTTTTGTTAATTAAGTAATTTTTCATACAGAATTTGATTTCTAAGAGTGTTATCTAATATTCCCAAAAGGGTAATATGAATTGATAAAACAAAAATTATAACAATAATAATAAAGAAGAGTTAAAATCCTTAACCACCTTCCATGCCAAGTAGATTTCTTAACAAAGATTATTGTTGCTTAGTCTTAGGCGTATAATAGTCAGTGCGTGCTTCTATTATCATTTTCCAGCGGTTAGCTTAAAGGGGTAACCAAGAATTCAAAGGCATTGAATTACCATCAATGTTATTTTTTTTTAAATGGAATGATGCTTGTATCTATTTCACAGAAACTTAAAGCATCGGCCAGTATTTACGCTTTTATTAATCTGTGTACGACATGACTCAAAAAATTATAAATCCATACGGTGAAATAATATCTGCCGAAAAGTAAAAAAAAAAAAAAAAAAAAAAAAAAAAAAAATAACTTAATTTTTTTTCCTTAATGGTTTATCATACAAAACAGACCATACGAAAGGAACAAATGTAATGTAAGTAATTTAAATATTTCACATCACAAGTCATTTCGCGGCCTATTAAAATCAGCCATTAAACGAGTCAGCATTATTTTCACGCAGCTTAAATTGCGTCACACCCATAGTTTTAACGCTTATTCATCGTATCCTTCTTTTTAAACAACCAATACACCCACAATCCACCACCATTGTTTGGTAGTGCGACTGCTTCTTCTACTTCTTCTTTTTCATCTTTAACTACCACTGCCAAACGATACGAACGATTATCATCACCATTGTATGATGATACATTAAAACATCTACATCGGTGAGCCATTAACGGCTGCAAAAGGAAGGCTCTTAAAAACCATTGCTGTAGCCATAACGGCACCAATTTCTCATAATCTTCATTGAAATTGAATCGGTTTGGTTTTCGTAATGTTTATGTATTTCTTTCCTTATGGGCCATCATTAAACCAATGGGCTACACTGGAAGAAATGGAAGTAACATTTTAAAAGATACGAACATGAAAAGAAGTGGCAAAATACTAAATGGACCTCAGTTAGTGCAGTTTCACACTCTCTAAATTTTAGCCGTTAAGTCTTTAGTATTAAGGAGAGAGTGAGAGTGAGAGGAAAGTAAATGACATTCTCTTTTTCCTCCTTTCCTAAAAGCTCAAGAATTAACGGCTAAAACTTAAAGTGTGTGAAGCAGCACTTTATTTATATCTTGTAAAGGGAGGTTAAATTTTAAGGGCCGATGTTGATTTTGAATAAAACACAAATTATTTAGGAAATTATTGTCATTTCTTTTTATGATGATAATATTGGTATGGTTCAATTATGTATGGAACAAAATATCGGCCAAATCCGATAGTACAAATTTTCGATGACGCTGAGGCATAATTGAGGTTCTATGCCGTTAATGCGCCGAATTATCTCTTCCTTTAGCTCTTGAATTGTTGCTAGCTTATCGACATACACCTTTTATTTCAAAAAACCCCAAAGAAAGAAGTCCAACGGTGTCAAAGCACATGATGTTGGCGGTCAATTGACATCTCCACCACGTGAGAGAACACAACCATTGAATTTGTCGCGCAAAAGAGCCATTGTTTCGTTAGCTGAGTGGCAAGTGGCACCGTCCTGTTGAAACCACATACCGTCCACATCCATATCTTCCGATTCGGGCCATAAAAAGTTCTTTATCATCTCACGATTGCGAACACCATTTACAGTTACTGCCTGACCGGCCTCATTTTTGAAAAAAATACGGCCCGATGATGCCGGCAACCCATAAACCGCACCAAACAGTCACTCTTTTTGGGTGCATTGTTTTTCAATAATCACTCTGGGATTATCATTCGCCCAAATGCGGTAATTCTGCTTATTGGTGAATCCACTGAGGTGAAAATTGTCCTCATCACTGAAGATGATTTTCTTCGAAAATTATCATCCACTGTTGCCATTTCTTGCCACCATTCTGACCATAGACGACGTTTGGAGTGGCCAAGAGGCTTTAGTTCTTGAGTCAATTGCGTCTTGTAAGCGTGAAAATAGAAGTCTTTATGCATAATGTTCATCAACGATGAGCGCAAAAGGTGCAATTGTTGGGCACCACGACCAGTTGAGGTGGACGGCATTTCAGCCAGACTGTCGCGAACAGCAGCAATATTTTCTGCAGTACGAGCATGCACTGGTGTTTTAAAATCGTCTGCAGACCCCGTTTGCTCAAATTTTTTAACGATTATTCCGATTGTACGCACATTTGGACAATTAAATTCCCAGAAAAAAATCACGAAATGGACGATTTGATTTGAACGCCCATTTTCATAATAAGCCTGAATAACTTTAATGCGTTGCTCGATTGCGTATCTTTCCATGGTTCAAATTGAGTTAGTCTGAAATTGAGAAATGTCAAATGAAATGCAGAAAAAAACTTGACGTTTAGGTGTGCTTCACATTCAACATCGGCCCTTTATTATGGTATAAAATCTGTTCATAATTAAATATTAACAGGGGTTATTGAAAAAATATTTTAAGATGGTTCCACTTGGTCGAGAAAGTTGTATTGAATTTCAAATCTATAAAAAAACATACCCAATAGAGTTGCCTTCACAAGTCACTTGAAGTGCTAAGGAGAAGTTTAGGGTTCTATTCGGCAAAAAATATTCCGAAAACTAAAAAGAAAAAAGTTTTGAAAACAGAAAATTTCACAAATTTCTTTGTAAAGTTTTTGTTTAAATTAAAAGTTTTGTTAATTTGAATTACATGAGATCAATTGCTTATTCAAAAAAAAATGTTTGGACCCTTGTTAATGATATCTTATCAAGGGGAAATTAAACATACAATAAGAAAAGCTGCTGAACTTAGCAAAATATAAAAAAAAAATGGAAGTGGACATAATAAATGACCTCGTGTCTAAAATAATTGCCAGAATTGCCAAGACTATAAGGACTAAGGACTCTCAGAAGTTTTTAAATAATATTTCGAATATCTTTCATAATCAAATTTGAATCTCAATTGTTTAAACCCTTCACAAATAGTTATAAAGTGGGCTTACTAATTTTGTCATTCCGTAGCAAATTTATTAATTATATATTTATTCTGAGGCCTAGAGAAATTCTAAGTCGATTTAGCCATGTCCATCTGTCTGCCCGTCTGTTTAAATTCAAAGCCCACTTGCTAAATATTCTATACTAGATGACCCGACAGACATTGTCCTGTCCAAAGAAATGGGCGTAAAAGTGGGCGGGGCAAAATTTTCTTTCCGTTAAAACCTAAGTTGGACCATGGCGACCATTTTAAAGAAAAACTCGTCCACATCGGTCAAGTCGTTCTCAAGTTATGCGCCTAATAGAAAAAGTGGGCGTAAAAGTAATCGTGGTAAATTTTTCTTTCAATGAAAACTTAAAATGGATTAATACCAACATTTGAAAGAAAAATTTGTCAAATCGATGGAGCCGTTTTCTGATTTAAGGTAATTCGAAAAAAGTGGGCGGGGCAAAATTTTCTTTTCGTATAAATCTAAGTTGGACCACGGCGATCATTTCAAAGAAAAATTCGTCCAAATTATATAGATGTGCCACTTTTACGCCCACTTTTTTCGATTTACCTTAAATCAAAATCGATGGACGATTGGACTAATTTTTGTTTTCTTCTAAAATCAGACTTCACAGTGTCACCCGCCTGAATATTCTGATGTTCCCTGGAAATTTCATCAAAATCGGCCCAGCCGTTTTGGAGTCCATACGTTACATACATACATACATACACACATCCTCTTTTATATATGTATATAGATAAAAATAATAACATTTCTTCTTTGTCCATCTTAATTTTTATCTCAGTGTATACCACTAAAAAACCTCTACTGCCTTTAATAGTATGTAGTATACTTTTAGGCGCGTTAATTGGCATCAATGCTTTTCCTACCATTTTTATTTTTCATTTCCCTTTTTCGACCATTAGCTCAAATATTTTTAAGCCGATTTCTTAACTTTTGTTGTATGTATTTTATTTAAGCTATTTTATGTATCTCTGACTGTGCCATTTGTGTTGTATGGGTATGATTGTATTTTGTGTGTATTTAAATATTTGTATTGGCTACTTGAGGCGTGTTGGTTCACGCCTTAGAGAAATTAACTGTATTGCTTTAACGTGTTGGTATTTACTGCTTAAACTTTTCGACTTAAATATTTGAAATTCAACACAAAAGTATTTTCTTCCCCAAATACTTTGTTTTATTTTATTTTTAAGAAGGAGCTCTGCTAGCTCGTGCTTCTATCAAATGGAATTTTTCCAGCGAAATATGATGGCGTCAGTTTTATATTGTTTATAAGTATATCTAGTATAGCATAATATTAGGCTTTATTTAAATTCCAAATGCTTAGTCAATGCTTTTTTTGTTCTTTTTTTCTTTTACTTGTAAGAAATCATTTTAAGTTGACATATTTTCTTTTCGTTAGAAAGAACTACAAATATTTTGTTAATATATTAAGACTGGGATGTTGGAATAATTCTTTTTTGTTTTTGTTAGAAATAAGGACTTTATATGCGATTTTGGTTTCTACAACTTCGGATGGTTTTTTAGTCATTTTACTGCGACCAGTTTTGAAATGAAATATGTAAAAAATATTTAAAATTAAATAAAGGCTTACAAAACTAATTTTTAATTAACATTTTCCTTAATTAACGTTGGTTAAATCTTTAAAATCTTTTTTGTTATCTTTTTCAGTTCTCTGTTGTAGCGCCTTGAACAATTGTCTTCATTTAATAACTTTCATTTCCAGGCATTAGAGACTTCAATTGGTATTTGCTTTTTTGAAAAGATTTTTATCATAACATTCTGTAAGTTATTTTTCTCTTGGTATGTTATTAGTTTAATTGAAATTTTTTCTTATTTTCTTATTTATTCCAAATTCTGCAAATATTTTTTATATTTTTTTTTTTCTATTTTGTTAACACGATGTATAAATATTTTGTTTTGTTATTGCATACTTTTGTGCTGGTATTTCTTCAATTCGTTTTTCCTCTTTCTCTTTTCTTAATAAATCAAGAAAATATTGGAGAATTATAATGAGGAATGTGCTTCAGATTTAATTTCATTGTAAGAAGGTGGTGGTACTCAAATTCCTTAAGAAGCTTTGAAAGTATTTGTTAGTTTGGGAAATTTATTTTGGTAAATATTTATTTATATGTACAGTTACCCAATTTCTCGATATTGTTAATAAGTTGTATATAAAAACAAGTTAGAGTGATATATTCGACAGTGCCGAATCTTTGATACCCTCCACCGACAGTTGGAATATTTCAGGAGTGGGTTTATATGGGACCTTTGGTAAATAACGAACCGATCTTCTAGTCATGTAAAACTGTGACAGACCAAAATTTATTACAATGGCGTTATCCTTTAAGGCTTTCCGCGTACTTAAGTATTTTTCAAAAGTGGACTTTTTATGGGGCCTATGGTTAATTACACTAGAGCCAACAAGTTTTTGGACTGGAGCAACCAAATATCTTTCGTAGGAAAATTTGGTAGGCTGAATTTGAATCTGTAATTGGGTTTTCTCTATCACGTCAATGTTTTCGGGATACAAACAAGATGTTTTTATTCGTTTCTTACATAAAAAATCACTAGTTTATTCAAAAATCAATGAACTTTCAAAAGTTAATGGCGTTATCTGAACGTCGTTTGCATTTTGTTGGTTCGCTTTCACGTATTAGAGTACAGCAATAGTCTTCCAGCATGCTTTTGTCCCAAAATCCTTGATAATTTCTTTAGTTTTTCATTAAATTTTGGTGAGCGCGCTCTCCTTGTTCGATGCTCACTTTGGAAAAAAAATCTAAATGCGAATGAAGAAAATGCAAAACATTATCGGTGTCCACGGTTTGTCCAATTTTCTCACTGCAAAACTAAAGTAAAGTAAATATGCATATTTTAATGATTCTGATATTGCATATCCTTTTTTTCCAACCAAACATTCACCACGTACAAAGCAAAAATAGCTTGAATCAGTAACACACGATCTGCCTGACATGCTTAAACGCTACTATTATGAAGATTTAGAATAAATGTGGGCTTTTGTCAAATTAATAACTGTGAAATTTAAGTGTCATTATTGACTGTATTACAGTATTGCCAGTTTGTGATAAAAAATGAATAAGACGTGATGGCACAATTTTTATGCCCGATTCGAGTTCAGCGCACCCAGATTAGTTTAAAACAGCGGTCATCACAAAGAGACACAGTTAAAAATGTGTATGTAGTGGTGAGTGCAAAGAGAGGAAAATAAATTTACTCGTTTGAGACATTAACTATGTGTTTTGTTCTTGTTTTTTAAAATTATGGCTTTTTACAATTGTTTCGTTAACCTTCGTGCTGTGTGTGTGTGTGAAATTGACGAAAAGTGCTCGGCCCCCGGGGGCATAGCGTGATGATCGCTGGTTTAAAAACATGCTTCGCTTCTACAGTAAATTTTTTTTTTGCTACAAATATCTTGACTATTAATACAAAATATATGACTTAATCTGGGCGGGATTATAAAGGGTGGTTAAATTTCAAGGGCCGATGTTGATTTTGAATAAAACACAAACTAATTAGGAAATTATTGTAATTTTATTTTATTATGATATATTGGTATTACTCAATTATGTATGGAACAAAATATCGGCCAAATGGGCGCCGCGACCACGGCGGCACACCTCCATCCGATGGTCCAAATTTTCGATGACCCTGAGGCATAATGGAGGTTCTATGCCGTTAATGTGCCGAATTATCTCTTGAATTGTTGCTGGCTTATCGACGTACACCTTTTCTTTCAAATAACCCCAAAGAAAAAAGTCCAACGGTGTCAAATCACATGATCTTGGCGGCCAATTGACATCGCCATTACGTGAGATAACACGGCCATTGAATTTGTTGCGCAAAAGAGCCATTGTTTCGTTAGCTGTGTGGCAAGTGGCACCGTCCTGCTGAAACCACATATCGTCCACATCCATATCTTCCAATTCGGGCCATAAAGAGTTCGTTATCATCTCACGATAGCGAACACCATTCACAGTAACTGCCTGACCGGCCTCATTTTGGAAAAACTACGGCCCGATGATGCCGCCAACCCATAAACCGCACCAAACAGTCACTCTTTGTGGGTGCATTGGTTTTTCGATAATCACTCTTGGATTCTCATTCGCCCAAATGCGGCAATTCTGTTTATTGACGAATCCACTGAGGTGAAAATGTGCCTCATTACTGAAGATGATTTTCTTCGAAAATTGATCATCCACTGTTGCCATTTCTTGCCACCATTCTGCCCATTCACGACGTTTGGAATGGTCAAGAGGCTTTAGTTCTTGAGCCAATTGCACCTTGTAAGCGTGTAAATGCAAGTCTTTATGCATAATGTTCATCAACGACGAGAGTGAGAGGTGCAATTGTTGGGCACGACGACGAGTTGAGGTGGACGGCTCTTCAGCCACACTATCGCGAACAGCAGCAATATTTTCTGCAGTACGAGCTGTACGAGCATGCACTGGTGTTCTCACATCTTCTACAGACCCGGTTTGCTGGAATTTTTCCACGATTTTTGCGATTGTACGCACATTTGGACGATCAAATTGACCAAAAAAATCACGAAGTGCACGATATGCATTTTGATTTGAACGCCCATTTTCATAATAAGTCTGGATAACTTTAACACGTTGTTGGATTGTGTATCTCTCCATGGTTCAAATTGAGTAAGTCTGAAATAGAGAAATGTCAAATAAAATTCGGAAAAAAACTTGGCGTTTAGGTGTGGTTCACATTAACCACCCTTTAGAAGTGGCAGTGGCAAAAAATTGATTTATTTATTTCTGGAGAGCAGTGGGTGAAAAATGTTCTAGCACATAGCTGGTTGTCAATATACAATCTCTCTAAAATACATCTCTCTTCCATACAAAGATATTATCGGTTTCTGTATATCAGGAAAACGGGAAGAACCACAGTTTCAAAATAAGTTACAAGCATCTTGGTAATCTCTATACAACATACGTCAAAAAGTGGGCGAAATTAAAGAGGTGGGCGTGACATCCCCATACGAATAAAAAAAATAGATTTTTGTATATCTGGAGAATCGTAGCAGTAAAAGTTTTAAAATCTGGTAAAAATAGCTTCGATGCATGACATCTGGCAAACTGTGGGCGGGGTTGGAGAAGTGGGCGTGGCAACACGCTTATTCAAATGCATTCTTTAATGCTACCGTGAAGAATTTTACAATTTCTGTATATCGTTAAACTTGATGATACATTTTTAACTTTGACTGCAAAATGTTATGATACTTTGGAACTCAGCCATGCTCTGCCTGCTGATTGGAAGATTAGAAATTATTTTTATTTAATCTTCGTTTTTATTTTGATATTCTGGCATTCCAGAACTTAAGCACTTGTTTTTATTATAAAGATTTTCGTATGACGTGCTAAATTCCTAATTTTTCATATTTGATAAATGCACTGAAATTTATTGTTGAGGGAAAGCTAGCTTCTATGCGCATTTCACTGGTTGCTTAGTCAAGATCATCAGGAAACCTTTTCCAAACATTTCAGAAAAGCTAAAAATATTATACAAATAAAGCTTGAAAGCGAATAAGAATTTTAAACACTCAAAGTCTTATGTAACAATATCAAAGCTTAAAGAAAACACCAACAATAAACAGTGAGTTTATTTTTTCTAACATTCCCCTACAATTGGTTGGGTTCTTTCCGACTCAAATTGTAGTTATTTGTGGATAAAAAGAAAAAGCAAAATTAAAAAACAAATTGTTTCATTCTATTGTCTTCGTAATTTTTTATATTCTTCCTAATTTTGTGTAAATTAATTCGTAACTTGAAAGATTTTTGCACAATATTATAATGATCCGTGCAAGTTTTTATATGCACAAAAAATTCAACAATATGCACCTAATAAAAGCTCAAAATACAATATTCCTTTTTTGAATGTGCAAAAAACACAAATATGCATACTCAAAATTTTTATGAAAAACTTATTTATCAAAGTTTTACTTGGGATTCAAAAGTCATATATCAAGGTTTCGTAATAATGTGCTAAATTCCCATTTCATACTATTGACAAACTGAAGTTTATTGTTGATGGGATAAGCTATTCCTATGCGCATTTCACTGGTTGCTTAGGCCAGATCGTCAGGAAACTTCAGCCAAAGATTTTAGAAAAACTAAAGATATTATACAAATAAAACTGTTAAGCGAATAAGAATCATAAGCCCCAGTGTTACTTGTAACAATATTTAAGCTTAAACCAAAACAACAACAATAAACAGTGAGTTTATCTTTTCTTACAGTCCCAACCACAATTGGTTGATTTTTTGTCAACTCTTAATGTAGTTGTAAGTGGGTAAAGAAAAGACAAAAATAAAACAAATTTCTTTATTTTATTTTGCCTGTTCAGTTTAATTTACACTTCCACGTGCATATTAGTTATCAAAGATTTTCTTGGGACTCAAAAATCAATTATCAAGGATTCGTAATAATGTGCTAAATTCCCATTTCATGCTATTGACTTATTTGTTGAGAAAACTATTCGCACTGATCAAATTTATTTACAAATTATTTCATTTGCAATTGTTGGTCTCAGCGCCTTAAAGGCATTGTTGAGACAAGTTGGCATTATAATATTTTCCATAAAAATTATATGTTAAATACAGAAAAAAAGAAAAACAAAAAAAAAAAAAAATATGTATTTCAAAAAGTTAATTAAATTAATTTGAGATCATTTAAATCGATAACATTATATAAAAAGTTCATTTTATATTGCCGAATGTGTTGTTTAAGAAGTGTTTTAAAGACGGAAAATCTATTTTCATTTTTTAAAATTATGGGTAATTTATTAAATTCACGACTACCCATAAATTCCACGCGCTGTTTAGTAGTTTCTAACCTACACCAGGCGATTCTTAAGTCTTCATTATTTCTTGTATTTATCACATGAATGTTCCTTATGAAATGTATAGTGTGATGTCCAATATTGTGCAGACACTTGAATACGTATGTGAGAAGTTGCATCCTGTAAATACCATAAATGGGCAAAACTGTTTGACATATGTATATCAATATATAACGATGTAGTTGGGTATGTGATTGGCAGATTGTAGACAGTCTTTAGAGCTTTATTTTGCATACGTTGAAGGGCTTTAAATTCATTACTCTTTTTATAACCAAAACAAATGGTTAAGTAATTCAAATGGCTTTGAATTAGGGTATTATAGACTGAAAGTTTAGTATCTTTATCAAACTTATTTTTGAATTTATACAAAATATCAACCGCTTCAGCTGTTTTTTTTTCTTTAAAATTGCAGGTGTTCATTCCAAGCAGAGATCAGCAATGAGTAGTGAAAAAGTGAGTAGAGCTAAATCATGACTCATAAATTCTTGTACTTATACGCACTCATACTTATTCCAATGTTATTCAAACTCATATTCACTCAAAAGTTTCATTTTATTCATCGTACTCATACTTAACAACATTTGTTGTGTTTGATTTAGAATCTTCTCAAGTCAATGTGTATAGGCGAAGCAGAATGCGAGGCTGCCAGATTTGTCCCCGAAATAACAAAGTGACGATTTGGCAATTACAGTTTACTAAAGTTACATGTATGAAGTGGACGATTTTTCGGCAAATTTATCTGGCAGCGCTGATTATTAAGTTGTGTGTTTTCTCTGTTGTGGTAAAACGGTAAATGGATGAGCTAAATGATTTGAATCATTGTGAGTATTGTAAGTATTTTCATAAAATTATAAATCAAGCTGAGGTCATTTATGAGTATGCGTATAATGTCGACGCCGCACTCATAAATATTTCTCTTGTGAGTATGAGTGAATCAGAGTAGTTACCCTGCAAACAATTTCCATCGCCGAATCATCGCCCGCGAATCGCCGGCAAGTTGTCTAACATCGCCGCGATGCATCGCGTGGAAGCTTAATGCGAATCGCGAAAACGTTCGCATGTGTCAACCGCGCGAATCGCGTATCGCGATTCGCTTGAACATCGCGTACCGCGATTCGCGTGAACATCGTGTACCGCGATTCACGTGGTTGACACATGCGAACGTTTTGCCGATTCGCCAGAGGATCGCATTTAGCTTCCACGCGATGCATCGCTGCGATGTTAGACAATTTGCCGGCGATTCGCGGGCGATGATTCGGCGATGAAAATTGCTTTCAGAGATATATTAAATAACACACCCTTCACAAATCACTTGCTCAACTGGAATGACAATTTTGCTAATTGCCCTTGAAACCAAATATTTATTTTCCCGTTACCTTAAAAAAACAACAAGAGAAAAAAAATTCTTTCGAAAGTTATAAAAAAACACTGATGATTGCCGCTACTTGTGTGCGCTCGCATATTCATCGCCATAGGCGATGGTTAGCGATTCGTATTCCCTGAGAAGGATCGCGGAATCATCGCCAAACAAGCAATCGCCAAAAAATTTCAAAAATGTTTGAAGGGTAAGTTGAAATGATTTCTACGCACTTATACTTACAATTGCATGAGTCAGTATGAGTAGCGAAAAAACGATTCATTGCTGATCTCTGATTCCAAGCGAGATTGCTTTGTAAAATTATACCCAAGTATTTTATGCTACTGGTTTCAAAAATTTCCCTACCATCAACAAACACTGAAAAGGTGTTAGTTTGAGGGGTGGGCCTAAATCTTAGCAACTGAGTTTTATCTGCGTTTAAAACAAGTTTGTTTATCCGTGCAAACTCAGATATTAAAGCTGCATCACGTTCTATGTAAGCTCTTACTACCGTTTCGTGCTTATATGGATAAAATAAGCAAATATCATCCGCATACATAAATATGTTACCAGTAAGGTCAATGTTATGTAAGTCATTGAGAAAAATTGTAAATAACAAGGGCCCGAGTACACTACCCTGAGGTACTCCATATGAAACTTCACGTAATGAGCTTTTAACTGCACCAATTTGTACAAACTGCTGCCGTTTAGTTAAATTACTCTGCAATAAGAGCAAGTCCTTCCCGCAAATACCGTAAAATTTTAGTTTTCGAAGCAAAATACTATGATCAATGAGGTCAAAAGCCTTGCTTAAATCATAAAAAATGCCAGCTACGACGCTTTGTCCATCATCCAAACTTTTACAAATGAAATTAACAACATTAACGACTGCTTCTTCTGTTCCACATCCTTTTCTGAAACCATATTGAAAGTTGTTAAGTAAATTATTGCTATACATATACGATGAAATTTGGTTACATAAAATTCTTTCAAAAACATTGTTTATTATGGAGAGTACTGCTATAGGTCTGTGCATACTGGCTGCTATTGGATTTTTTCCCTTAGGTACAGGAGCAACTTTATGAATTTTTAGGACACTCGGGTAGGTGCTTGTGCTTATAATACTATTAAAAACATTCACAAGGTAAGGTGTTACTTCATTTACACATTTTAACAATATTTTTGCTGAAATATTGTCGTTACCACAACTTTTATTCGGTGTCAATTGTAAATATCACACTTTCCATCTCAACTAGTGTTGTAAAATTAAATGCAAACCTTGTTGTGCATCGAGTAAGTGTTCTAAGAGAATTTATGGAATCAGTTGGCAAAACCTGAATTTGTGACCTTAAACTCAAAAAGACCTCAGATTTTTCCAAATCATCAGAAATATCATCACCATTATCATGTTTAATGGGTAAAGACCGTTGTGAACTTCTACCAAGCGTTTCATTTATAAACTTCCAACTTTATTTTGGATCTTGTTCAACATTTTCTAAACCATTTTTATAAAAGTTATTCATAGATTCTCTACATGCCTTTTTTATTATGACGCTAATTCTCTTAAGTACCCTTAACAAATTATTTTTATATACGATTAATTTTTGCAGATTGCCGTTAATTCAAGGTGTAATGTAACTTTTGTAATTTTTTTTACAGTCTTCACCTGTGTAGAGTTCCTCGTAGCACTTTCGAGACATGATATTAATAAGGCTATATTTGTAGAGGGATCATCGGATTGTTGTATCCGTGCCAATTCGGTTTTAATATAATTTTTAGCACGATCGTAATCACAATATAATCGTTTTTGTTCACTAATGTATGGCTATATGTTTCTATTCCAAGTATAAACGTGATCAATAGACATTCTACTTTCAGGACGTGTTATCATTTTGTGGCAATTGGTAAAATCATATGATGCAAGCAAATTTAAGAGATCTTCTGATATTTGTTGATTCAAAACATCAATGTTGGAATCACCAACAAAAATGCATGGATTACGGCCATATTTGCAAAGAAAATTTTCTAAAAATAACAAGAAGCTGTTGGAATCACATTTTGGTGATCTATAAAATGTTAAAAATTTTAAAGCTTTACCGTTTAGCTTAACTTCGTCTAATGACAAGATGACTGCATCAATAAAATTTGTACTCTTACAAAGTTCGACTTTATATTTAAATGTATTATTAACAAAAACTGAAGTACCACCAGGTTTCTTGGACAGCGATAATATTGGGTAGTCGCGGTAATTTTACAATTAATTTCCTAAATTTATTAAATTTTTCAATTGAAGAAATACTACGGACGTTTATAGAAACTACGTTAAAAAATTAACTTGAAATGTTATTAAAGTGGTTTTCAAAAGTTTTTAAATCATTAAAATAATGAGTATTAATCATAAAAATTAATATTAAATAACAAACATGTTTACAATATACAAGTATAACAATTAAAATGTACTTTTTATAGGCGATTCATATACATCATCATCAACATCAACAACAGCAGCTTGGGATCTACGACCTCTAGAATTGTTAGTTGTGGCTTCAAGCAGCAAGTTATCTACTTCTTTTTCACTTCTAATGATTTAAGGCTTTGAAAGTTCACTTCTCTTGCAATAAATTCTTCCACCAGCAGCATAACCAGCACGATATCCAACGTTTTTAAGGGTCCTGTAGTGGGATTCTGTAACTTTTAACAATAACAACAGTTGTTATAATTGTCAACATGTTTTGTTGTTTGCACTAACGATTATGTGATTCTGTAAATTGTTGTTAAAAACATAGATAAAAATTAACGTCAAGTGGCATCACTGTCAAAAAAAGGGGCAAAATAACGAAAAACACAAAGAGGTATAAAAAAAAACAAACAAAATTATTAAAACTAAACAGAATTTTTTTTAGTTTTTTGTTTTTTTAAAAAGACAAGCCAAACATTTTACTATTAAATTAAATGCAAATTATTTAATTGCCACTTTCGATTTATATTTTTCTTTTAACTAAATATTTTTTTATTTTTTCATCATTTAGCAATAAATAAACAACACTAAAAAAGTTGTCGTTTACTTAACACAAGCAGCTGACTTAACGATAACAAGTGCTGTTTAAAATGTTACAGAATAGCAAAACTGGTATAATTTAGTAAACTCAGGGTTTCCCTGCTTAAGAAGTCATTGATATATATTGAAGAACCTTTCTCCTTTAGCTTAGGTTTAACAGACATTAACTTTTCTTTGGATTGTTTCAAACTGAATTTTACAACAACCGTTTTTTTTTTCATCTTTGTTAATTAATAACTGAATTATTGCTTACACAAGCAGCTGACTTAACGATAACAAGTGCTGTTTAAAATGTTACAGAATAGCAAAACTGGTATAATTTAGTAAACTCAGGGTTTCCCTGCTTAAGAAGTCATTGATATATATTGAAGAACCTTTCTCCTTTAGCTTAGGTTTAACAGACATTAACTTTTCTTTGGATTGTTTCAAACTGAATTTTACAACAACCGTTTTTTTTTTCATCTTTGTTAATTAATAACTGAATTATTGCTTTTATTGATAAAATATGCATCTTCTATGGCACTTGGTTCCAAAACAACACCAGCTTCAGTTTGATTATTTGGTACAACTACTCCACTTATAATACAATCATTTTTTACCCTCTGATTATTTAAATAAGCAACAGATTGTTTCAACGACTCAACCTCAGTTTCTAACATTCTGTTTTCTTTTTCAACAGACTCTACTTTTTTTTTGTTCACAGCAACACTTTTTAATAACATATCAAATAGAGGTCTGCAACGAGTAACTTTTTTCTTCACATGCAGGGTTGTTAGATGTGACGATTTTTCGTCATTTTGACGATTTTTTTGTGAAAATACAGTAAAATGACGATTGACGATTTTTAAACTAAAAGTAATAGTGTTATGACGATTTTCTGGCATCAATAAAACACTTACAAGAAATACAGTCAAATCCCGATAATTCGTACCCCGATAAATCGTAATTCCCGATAATTCGTAATAAACTGTCGGTCCCTTGAAAAAATCTCGTTAATTCGTAAAATTTCCATACATTTTGGTCCCCTCGATAATTCGTAATTTTTTTTTTTCAAATAAAATCTTCTTTACCTCTTATAAATCGTAATTGTTTGCTAACTACCACTTATGTATAATTCGTAATAAAAACAACAAAAACATGGAAAGAATGCTTTTATGCTTACCATTTTTTTATTTTTGCGTGGGTTTTTGCTTGTGTGTGTATTTATTTTCTTAAGATCAGTTTGTTACATGCATAATTTTTATGTATAATTTTTATATATTTTATTTTTAACAATTGTTTTTTATGTTTTTTATCGTTTTAGTAAATAAATTGAAAAACCCCGTTTATTCGTATTTATTTTATTTTAACCCAGTTAAATCGAAACACCGCTAAATCGAAAACCCCTATAATTCGTAAGAAATGGCCGGTCCCTTGCGATTACGAATTATAGGGATTCTACTGTATTAACAATTATATTAAGGGAACAGTACAAAACTTAAAAATCATTTTTCGAAATACAAAAATTATTAGAAATTAAACAAAAAAAGTTCTTCCTCCATCACAATCACAGAAAAAAAAAAATGTTTCATATTTGAATACTTAAATCGCATATTTGATAAAAAAAAAAATTTTAAATTTTCTGCGATGACAATTTTTCGGTATTGATGAAAAAAATTGTAGGTATAGTTACTGAATTTTTAGTCAACAACCAAATTTATTGAGTCAATAAAAAAAGTTGTTGCCCAAAATAATTTTTTTCAACAAAATGTTTACGTGATTTGTTAAAATAAATTGTTGAAAATTTTTAATAAATCAAACAAAATGTTTATCGAATGTTTATTTATTAATGATGATGTGCTTAATTCCCAATTTTTTTCTTTTTAAATAAATACGCTAAAGTTTATTATGGGGGGATAAGCTAGTTCCTATGTGCATTTCTCTGGTTGCTTAGGCCAGATCATCAGGAAACCTTTTTCCAAAGACATTGGCTAAACTAATTATATTTTACAAATAAAACTAAAGCGAATGAGACTTTACAAATGGAAAAGAGTTGTAAAAATACTGTATTTACTTTGATTCAAATATTTTTTTTATTGAATATGTAGAAATATTTAATTATTTCATTATTAAATATGTTTTATTGAATGCTATTTTGCAAAGTGTAAATTTGATCAATTTTTTCATTGAATCAAACCAAAAGTTTATTGACCTAAAATTTAATTTTCAACAAACTGTGTTGTTAAAAATTTTCTTGAGATATTTTTTTTCTGTGAACAAGGTGGTTTTCATTAGAAGCACTATTAATTCGAATTCTACAATTAAATGAATGCCATCGATACGGCAAAAAAATATACACTAGAGCCCCGATTTGCGTCGGTCCTATCTGGTCCGCTTTTTAAAAATTGGTTAAATCTGCTTTGCGTTTTAATGATTTCGATTTGCGTCGCTACATACGATTTCATTTTTTCGCTGAAGTCATAATCATATGTGAAGGATTTTTCTATTTGCGTGTAAAAAGCCGAATTCCCATTTATTTCTGTTAGGTAAGTTATTCTAAGTACAGTTGAGTGTTAGGAAGTAAGAAATGAGTTCTTAATAATAATTTGTGTAGAAAAATTAGTGCAAAGTGAAGAAAATAAACTAGTTTGGAACTAAAATTGGACGTCATAAATCGTTTCAAGTCGAGTAAAAAGACTGTTGATTTAGACAGAACCCTTGGCGTATCACCTTCAACAGTAAAAACGATTTGCATTAGTGATAGCGCTAAAACTTAATAATTTAAAGATAGCTCGAGTTAATAGCAAATGCTATTTTATTTTTTAGTTAATGTTTTTGTGAATATAGATAAATGAAATAAATAAATGTTTGTTATGTTTTTATGAAAATATATTTTTTCTTATGTATTTCTTTTCAAATGATAAATATATTTGAGCCCACTTGCTGAAATAAATAGAATTAAACTTTACAATATCACTTTCTTTTTCATAAATATAATTTATATTTTTGAACCACTCAAAGCAATAAATTGTCTCAAATTTGTAAAATTTAAATATTTGACGATTTGTTGACGATTTTGTTAACTGTTCATGACGATTTTGACGAATTTTGTTAAAACTTTTGACGATTTTTAAAGAAAAAAGCCTAACAACCCTGTTCACATGTGAAACTCGCTTTCGAATATAGTATTTATTTGTTCTCTTGCTTTACGCGCAAAAAGTGAAGAGAAGTGATTGTTGTTTTTATAAATACTAACATGCAGCAGCCGAAGTTGAAATATGTTCCGAAAAAAAGGAACATATAAAAATGGGTACAACGAAAAAGAAGTACCTACCTATAAAATTATGGTCACTTCATTTCTTTAGACTAGATAATTAGAAATTTTTTTTGTTTAATTTTGCCTAAATATTTTTTCATATACAAGTAAATATTATTGCAAATAAATTTCACTTTTAAATATTTATAAATAAATAAAAATCTAAATGATCTAAATAAATAAATTTATGTAGGTATAAACATACCTCATTTATTTCCATTTTTTTTTTATTAAACTTAACAGTTAAAAAAACAATATTATTTGTTTTTAATGTTTGCAAAACTTCACGTGGTACTGATGGTACCTAGTGAAGTTTGGCTGTCGCATGATACTCAACCGTTCGTTTTATGAATGGTCAAGTGAGAGAGAAAAACGAACAAGTGGTTAGCAAGCACAAACAAAGTCGAGTAACAACCAATAGTTACTCGCTAATTTTGTTGTTCTCAAAAACATGTACCTACCATGTTTTTTATTATAGTTCGAGTAAGTGTTCATGCTTTGCTTGATCATATGTACTTTTTAAGTACAAATCCATTTGTGCAGGCGTCTAATATCAAATTGTTTTGACATAAAGCTTACAGATTCTGTTAAACCAGAAAGCTGATCAAGCTTTTTTAAATCTGTTTTTATTTCGTTAAGTTCTTTTGCAATGTTGTTGTTATTATTATTACCATTGCATAGATGACAAATATACTCTTCTCTCTCATGCTTAAGCAAGTATTCATATTTTGGTTTATCTAATTGCATGCAAACTACATGGAAGATTTTTTTGCATTTATCGCATTGAATAAATTCTTCTTCTTCCTCCACTTCAATATTACATTGGCCACAAATATATTTGTTTATTTAAAGACTTCTACGACCTTTTCCTGCCATACTTTATAAATTTGAAATGCAATGTATGGTAATGTAACCGATACACAAAAAATTTAGTTATTTTATTTAATAATAACAAATTTAATCCAAATTAAAAATAAAAAGTTTTAAGAAGCACAAAAAATAATCAATGTTCACTTAAGGGTTGCCAACTTCAATTCCAAAATATGCTAAGTCGAAAAAGGGAGTTTTGCAGAAGAAGCTCTTAAAGTTTACGGGCGATATAACATTCATTCAGTTGTATGCTATGTTACTTTTTGGTGCTTGCCTTTGGACTGGATAAGCCGTTCATCAACAACATTTTACAGAATTTAAGTGGAACTATACTCAATTGAAAAACGCAATTAAGCGGTATATATGTATGTATATTGATGCTAGTTAGTATGTAAAACTAAGCAATAATATGTTGACTAACAGAGATTTTACCTAAAATCTCAACATTGTTGTTGATACAAGTAATCATATGCTCTTATGTACATATGTAGGTATATGCTATTTCCAAAAAAACGTCAACCACAAAAAATGGAAAAAAAAATTTTCTTTTCAAGATTTATTTAGAGAATTGCTTATATTTTTTTAATATATGCGTAGGTATAAATTAATTGATTCGAAAGAAAAAGATAAATGGTAAACGAAGTACTACAACTTTTAGCACATACTTGTGTATATTAGAAAATATGCATTTGGAACAACAATACTCTAATCTAATGCATATTTATGATCTGAAAAAATTTTTTATTAAGTTTCTTATATAAAGGATTATAAATAGCAACATAAAAAAATTTTAAATCATGGTGGAAAAATTGTCCCGTTTACAATTTCTTTAACAATTTATTTAAAAAAATGTAATTCATATTTTATTTTGAAATCGAAACCATTTTTAGGGCATATTAGTACGCAACATTTTAAAATTAACCCCAATAAAATATTGTGTCAGGTTTCGCAGAAATCACTGTTTACACGGTTACCCCTTAAAACCCACTTCCGTTTTTTGTCCCGTTTACAATCACTGGTTTTTTTGCAATTATCTCGGAAACCACGACAGTAAGCGAAAAATTAAAGAACTAATTGAGAGTTAAAAGAATCATTCATTTAAAAAATGAAAATCAGGTTGTTTTTTACAGTTTTGTCAATATAAACGTGTGCGAATGTCCCGTTTACAATCTTGGAAGTGCCCATATGCAAAATCCGAAAATCCTGCGAAATATGCCAAAAGCTTAAAAAAAACTTGGCCTGATAATGACATCTTAATCACTTTCCTCCTGTTTTGTATCTTATCCTGAATTGTCACCCATATGCAAAATCCGAAAATCCTGCGAAATATGCCAAAAGCTTAAAAAAAACTTGGCCTGATAATGACATCTTAATCACTTTCCTCCTGTTTTGTATCTTATCCTGAATTGTCACCCCATTGTAACATAATAAAAATAAATACCATTTAAATCTATTCATATTTGATTTTGAATATAAAAAAAACGCTCGTAAAAAATTTATTTCAATTAATCTGTGACTCTATTAAAGGGAAATATACACAAATAACTATAAGCACTTCATCAAGAAGTTATAAAAATAAAATTCTTTACAACAATATTATTATAAAAAATAATCATAAAAAACCCACAAGATTACAAACGGAAAATAAAAGTCATAAAATAAAATCCAACAATATTACATCAACACTTCAAACAGAAAACATTACACAGTGTCACACTGTCACAGGGAATGTGAACTCATCAAACAGTGTCATCATCATCAAAATCATCAACATAATCGTAAAAATAATGGGGAAAATGTGAATGCAAGTAAACAGATTCTTAAAGTCGTAAATATAACACCATCATGTTATCCTGCCGCCTATTTCCGAGCTTTACGTGCTCTCCAACAGTTGGCCAGGCCAACAAGTGTTAGTTAGTGAAGGGAACGGGGGAAGCACAGGAAAACGCAGATGAAAAGCTTTATTTGTTTTTAGTATCAATTTTACACATTTTTTTTACAACTTCCGAAAACAAACAAACAACACAACAAAGACTTTTCATTCACATGAAAAAAAAAACAACAAACAAACGAACAAACAACAATTGGGTCATAAACTCTAATCTTCCTGATTTTATTAGAGAAATGAGAACAAACCGCCGACATCGTCAGTAAAAGCACATTAGAAAAATGTAAAAAATTCTTATTGGAACTACTACTTTTGGCTACCACAAAGAGTTTGTTTAAAGTTATTATTATTACTATTACTACTTTTATACTATTGTTGACGCCAATTAACAACGGATGTATCAATTTTTACAACTGTCAAATTGACGTTTGTGTTGATAGTTAAACATTTGGAAACTGCCCTACCGTTAGGTGGGTTTTTTGTGTCAATATTAGAAAAAGTTTAAAATGCATTTTAGAATTTTTCTTCTTCTTCAAATTCAATGTGGCGAGTTGTACGAGGGAGACTGAAGGTATTATGAGGCAAGAGAATTTAATATGTTGGAGTTTTCCAGAAATTTTTAACCGAAGACAATTTAGAAGCACATGGACTAAAACAATTATTGGCGTATATGCTGCAAGTGACTAAAACTATAAATGGATTGAAAAAAAAATTAATAAATCAATATCAAGTTTTTTTCCTTTTGCTACATTTTTCATACATTTCCCGCACTTTCGATGTAAAATACAGATGATAAATGTGAAAAAAGCATTTTACAGTATTATTAAGAAATTAGATGAATCTACGAATTATTTTTAGTTTTAGTTATAAGTTATCTTGTGAATTATAGTTTAATGCAGTGTTTAAAAAGCTGCAGCTGTGATAGTAATAATCATAAGATTTTGCTGTAACTTCCTTCGACTTCTTCATTTGTCATTAGACAAAAATAAACTTTTGCCTATTTCAGAAATAGTGTGACCACAACTTAAAAAAAATTGGATGCTAAATGGGGCTTAAAACAATGCTTAAAATGCTAAAAAATTCTTAATTTTCTTAAATAGTTGTATCATTATAATGAATGAATTATATATTAATTTACCTGAAAATATTATATTTCTTTTAAATAAAACGAAGTTGATATAGAAAAAAATGTATATACATTAGGGTGGGTCGAAAAAAAAGTTGTGACAGTCACCTCCTAGAATGAAAGATATGTGAATGAAGTTTCTAAAACAGTAAATTTTTTTTTGCCACGCCCCAAAATACAGCACTTTTGGTTTTTTTTATGTAGCGCTGCCATTTAAAGTCCGATCTTATCATATCGTTGTTCATGGCTTGACAGTGGCTTCATTTTTGCCTTTGGTAACTTTGCAATCCGACACAAAATTCTGGGCGCCACTTATGCTATCTCGGATCCTTCCCACAAATGTAAAATTTTTTAAACGTGCCAAGAAAGTCCTTGTAAAACTAAGTATGTGTAGCTTTTATTATACTTACTTTTATGCCACATCTCAAAATTGAGCCCCTTTTTCTGTTTTTTAGTTTTTTACACATACTAGCTTAGCCCGGTGCGCTTCGCTACACTGCTTTAACCACTTCTTCAGTTGAGAGACATTTAATATATGCATCCTATGGGAGTTATTTCCCCCCTGCGCCTACCCGCTTTAATTTTATTTTCAAAAGTGTAGTATACGATAAGAGTGACTTCTACAAAGTTTGAACATTCTTATTATAACAGTTCTTAAGATATGCAATATTAAACATTGGCGTCCTTTGGGGGGTAATACTTCCCCCGCTGCAATTTTGTTTTAATTTTCGGGCTTAGAAGATCCTACTACCAAAAGTTCAACAAAATGCTTGCAGCGGCTCTTTATTATATTTCTATCTATGAGGGGTACTGCTCCTCTTCTGTCAACTCCGCCTATTTTTATATTGAAATTTATAGTTTACCATAATAGAAGCTTTAACCACGTTTGAAGACTCTTCCTCTAATAGTTCTTCAGTTGAGCGATTTTTAATATATGCAACCTTTGGGAGGTATTTCCTTCCTGCGCCTACCCGCTTTAATTTTATCTTCAAAAGTATAGTACACGATAAGAGTGACTTCTACAAAGTTTGAACATTCTTACTATAATAGTTCTTAAGATATGCAATATTAAACATTGGCGTCCTTTAGGGGGAACCAATTCCCCCGCTGCTATTTTATTTCAATTTTTGGGCTCAGAAGATTCTGCTCCCAAAAGTTCAACAAAATGCGTGCAGCGGCTCTTAAGATATGCGATATTTAATATTGGCATCCAATGGGGGTTCCAATTCCCCTGCCCCTATCAAAAAAATAAGTAGCCTATTTTATTTTTAGGGCTCACATGATGTAAAAATTTCAGGAAAATCGGTTCGGTAGTTTAGGAGTCTATAAGCCAACAAACTAACAAACTAACAAACTAACTAACTAACTAACTAACTAACTAACTAACTAACAAACTAACTAACAAACTAACAAACTAACAAACTAACAAACTAACAAACAAACAAACAAACATACAAACATTTTTCATTTTTATATATATAGATATACCATCGCCAATTGAAGTCGAATCTCGTCGTAGCGTATATCATTGTTAATGGCTAGAATATGGCTTCATTTTTGTATTTAGTGCTTTTTTAGTCTAACTTCAAATTCTTGAAGTTTTAGTTAGCGAAGCCGGTCTTTGTTATATCATAGAGGAGAAAATCCTTGCGCCCGGCCGAAGGCCTGCTATGCTTTGGAGTTTGTAAACATGTCGAGGCGGGCCCGCCGCGTGCGCTCCCCTCCTCCCCCTTCCACATACTGTACCATATTTTTTCAACACTGGACAATGGCAACTCATTCTTTTGGCAATTTGTAACCATAACAATTACACTGTTATGGCGTTAGTTCCACTTTGGTTACTAAGCGATTATGGTGTATTTGCACTTGCACTTTATTACACGGGTCCCTGTTCAACATTTCACGTGAAATGCTGTCAAAACTCATATGAAATATTTACCTAAAATAATGATATTTTTTAATTCTTATCCATGAATTAATAAATTAATTTTTATTTTGTTTGTTTATCAAACAGTACAGTCCGATCTTCATGTCGCCCTGTTTTATGTCAAAAATCGCGGTATGAACTAAGTCCCCAATGAACTTTTCTCCTCTATGGTATAAAAAACCGGCTTCGCTAACTAAAGCTTCTCTGCATAGCCGGCTTTCGGCCGGACGAGAGGATTTTCTCGTCTATGGTATAACAAAGACCGGCTTCGCTAACTAAAGCTTCTCTGCATAGACGGCCTTCGGCCGGGCGCATGGATTTTCTCGTCTATGGTGTAACAAACACCGGCTCGCTAACTAAAGCTTCCTTGTTATACCATAAAGGAAAAATTCTTGCGCCCGCCCAAAGGCCGGCTATACAGAGACGCTTTAGTTAGCAAAGCCGGTCTTTCTTATACCATATAAGCATTTGTAACGCAAAACATCAAATGGGAGATAAAACCATAATGGCTTTATGTCCCATTCTAGTGAAATTGATATGAGACTTAAGGCCATATCAAAATTACGGCTTTATGTCCGTTTGAATTGCCATAATGGCTTTATGTCCTATGGCCTTGTGATACCCCACCGTTCAGCGCAGGTCTCGTCGGATTAATTACGACAGCACAATAAACATAGCAAGCAAAGTTCTATTTATTTAAGCAAGCAACAACAATATTTTTAAACCATTGTAAAATTTTAGAACATTATGACAATATAACATGATAGCACACCTTGTGAATTACAAATGGTTTTTAAACGCTCGTCTAAATTAATCACACCTTTTAAAAGCGATCATTTGAAATCGGTAAGTTTTCATCACATACCTGGTTATCTCTCTATATTCCAAAACGACAGTAACTTCTGCAAATCTTCGGGCAGTGCATATAAGTTTAACAAGCATTGACATGTTGTTTCATAAAAGAAACAGTAAAACCAAAGTTGCACCACAAAACATTATAGTTAAATATCGATCTTTAATTGCTATCGTATTAACTGATTGTATGAAGTTTTGGAGTTTTAATTGAAACTGCAGTATTTGTTCTGTAATTCCACCTACGAATAGAAGATGCGGCCACGACATGGATTCTGAACTGTCCAGTTCTATTTTGCCTCCAACGTATAGATGACAAACAAATCTACCGCAAGACACCCACGCTCACCCCCCAAACGAAAACTGCAATAGGAAAATCGAAATAGAAAATGGTTTTTATTAACTTATTTAATTAATCTAAATTTGTTTGCCTTTCGGCACAATCCTCGTACACACTCACTAAAGGAGACATTGATGAGAGATCGTAAAAACTTAACTATAAACAAAGACACAGCAACTGTACGGATGTTAGTTCCTTAAAGTGGGTGTTTGTTGTATGTGTATGTGTGTGTGTGTTAAACACTTTAATCAAATGTTTGTCACCGGATAAACAATTAAATTAAGGTTTCGAATGAAACATAAAAAACTCGTAAAAATGCTATAAACTTTCACCAAACCAACAAGGGGTATTTGTTTTATACGCTCCAACACAAAAGATGTTGTAGTAGTCGAATACACGCCATGTTCTTCAGAAAGCTGTTTGCCAGCTTGTCTGTAGGGTCGTAAAATGGTTCTTCTTAAGCTTTTCATCACAAATCGTATGACAATGAAGAGCAAAAGGATAATAAATATACTTATGTATGTATGTATGTATATCGAAATAATTTGGGTTGATGGTAAGTCATCAAAGACACATATTCTTTCTATCATTTGAGCTATTAAAATAAGAGAGTGACATTTAAGTCCACTTAGCATATGTCTCTTCTTTACATACACACATACAAACAAACACATGCATGCATGTACATATTTAGTATGTGTTTGAGTGTGAAAATGCGAGTCTCAAGAGGAAGTCGTTAAAAAAAAGGAGTCGAATAATAGTTAACACTGTGATAAGTCGCCATGTTAATGATAATAAAATTATAATTTCATTTCGCATAAAGTCATTCATTCATTGTTGTAAAATAATAAGAGAATTAAACGAAAGTACTTAAAAATATTTTTACGAGCTCCCAAGTATTATGTTTATTATAAAGCTGTCATTGTTGTGGATAATTGACATTTAGGGATCGTTGGGTCTCATAAGGGGAGCAAAAGGCCGGCTAATAAAAAATTAAAAAAAAAAAACACTTAACAACAATTAAAAAGATGTTAAGCGTTTTATGACACTGGTTAAAACATAAATTGTTAAATATTTAAATTTTTCTAGAATTAAATGTTAGAATAGAATTAAATTTTGACAAACTTTTCAAATTTCTTGTTTAAAATTCAATTACTTTCGTTGTATTTTTTCTCCTTAGTGACCATATCCACAAAAAATTTGAAAATTTAAATTTTTTTTTCCTTTTGCGTTATCAGTCTTTGTCTGTAGAATTTGTTGTTTCTTTATTTCGGAAAATGGCAAGAAATGTGACTTTATTGTTCTATTTACACTTTAAATAAACGAGACAAAATACAATTTGAAACAATTTCTTTGCAATGAAAATGTTTTGTGGTTTTTGCCCTTTTTGGGAAAATTGTTTTTAGTTTGAAGTAGAAAACGTGGCCAGACAGTTTTTATGACAGCCACAAAATCTTTTTGTGCAAATGCTAAAATTTAATTTAATTTCTTGGTAAAACAAAAGAAATTTGTTTGAGATGAGAATTTTTCTTCTTCATGTGAAGTACAAACTTTGAAATGGTCAGTTACAGGAAAGTTGTTTTTAAACAAATTTTAGCAGAATTTAATTTGAATTTTAATGGAAATTGTTGTTGTATCTGCTTTTAACCTGAAATAATTTAAAATGAGAAAAAACACTTTCCTTATAAAAATAGTTCCTTCCAGTTCTATAGATATAACTTTTTTCAAGACTTTAAAAAAAAGAAAAGCATACTTTAACTAATTGCGCCAGTTGGGCATTTTCTGTTTTCGCCTTGTGCTTTATTTGGGGATATAAAAAACCTTATAATGGGTGATGGTTTAAGAGCTATAGGAAAGTTTAAAAAAAAAAAACATAAAATTCAGAAATCTTTATTTGAATCGATAGTACGGTCCATATAATTTAATGTTTGAAGATTATTTCATGCAAATGTTGACCGTGACTGCGCCTCAAAGGGTCCATCCGCTTAGCCCAATTGTGGCATACTCTTTGCAACATTTCGGCCGGTATCTCATAAATAAATGCTTTAATGTTGTCTTCCAATGCGTCAATTGAAGCGGGCATGTGTGTATAGACATGAGCTTTAACATAGCCCCACAAAAAATAGTCTAAAGGCGTTAAATCTCACGATCTAGGCGGCCAATCGACCGGTCCCGAACCTGAAATAAAATGTTCACCGAGCTCGCCTCTCAATAAGTCCATTGTTAAGCGATCTGTGTGGCATATGGTACCGCCTTGTTGAAACCACATGTCATGCAAGTCAAGCTCTTGCATTTTGGGCAAAAAGAAATTGGATATCATCTCACGGTAGCGCTCACCATTCACAGTTACGTTACGATTTGCATCATCTTTGAAGAAGTACGGTCCAATGATGCCACCAGCCCATAAACCGCACCAAACTGAGACTTTTTCTGGATGCATTGGTAGCTCTTCTTCTTCAATGCTTCTGGCTGAGCCAAAAATTAGCTTCGTCACTGAACAAAAGAAGCGCGCGATGAACCTTCTTAACAGAGCATTTTGATAATAAAATTCAATAATTTGCAAGCGTTGTTCGTTTGTAAGACGATTCATGGTTAAACTATAGACCAAACTGAAGATGTTTGACAGTGAAACCAAACACGAAACGTGCGTCAGCTGTTTAAACCAGTGTTGCCAATATGATAATAGCTAAAAAATCACCCGATACAAGGACCAACAAAATGTACCGTTTGAATTTTTTTCAGATAAATCAATGTCTACTTTTAAATAAAAATGTAAGTCAATCATCTTTTATCTGGCCTTTGCTAGAATTTTTTGCTGTCTTAAGTTTTTGGGGTATTTAAATACCCATCAGGCTAGAATGGGTTAAGCGTGGGACATAGTACTTTAAGGGTTCTCTGAAGTTTTTCTAGAGGTTAGCATTATTTGGTTTAACATTCGAACATTAAAAGGGGAACGAATGCAAAAACTAAACACCAATAGTAAGAAACTTCTTATTTACTTCTACTGGCTTAACAATATTTTCAGCCATATTCCCCTTCCAACACATTAAAAATTTTCGACAATTATTTTTTCCATTAAACCTTTAATCCAACCAAGTGAATTATATCCACAACATTACTGCCGAAAGTGATGTTTACCTTAAAAAATATTTAATTAAACTTTTTATTTGTTTAATGGTGCAAATGTAATTAAATTTTTAATTGAAATCAATTTTTATTTTTTCTGTGAACGTCACTTATTTAAGTTTTATTTTGATAATACATATTTGCATGCTATTCGTTTTTGGTTATAAACATTTCTCCACGAGTTTAAAATTCGGCCATAACATTTAACAAAATTGTTATGTGATAAAACAAAATTAAAATTTGTTAAACATTTCACTGCTTTCACTTCATTTTGGAGCTCTATTTCCACTATTAGGTTATTGGTTCCTGATATTTCGAAGTAAAGCTTTTTTTTTTATTTAATTTAGAAAAGAACAAAAAATCAGCTAACATTTTAATTCCTTATAACTTTTTTAATTGTAATAATTTTTTCAGCATTTTGTGCAGAAGACTTGGGAAATTAAGTATGATTAACTTGCAATCGAACAAAAATAATTGCATACGATCGAAATTTTGCGAAATGTTTGGGAAAATATGTTAAAAAGAGCACATTTGTGCAAAGCAGGGATACAAAATAATATAAATAAAAAGTTTAATTGAACTTAAACTCCTAAGGTAATTTTGGGTCACCCTTTACATATAGGGTGTTTTTAAGTGAATAAAAACTTTCGATATCAATAGCTATGGTATGACGGCTAAGAATGTCAAATCGTGTTGATATTTCTATTTAGTAAGGCTTAGCAAGTCATCATGAATCGTTGAACGCTAGAAAAACGCTTCCAATTAGTGGAAATTTCATAGAGCACTTCGTCCATTTTACGAAGCTCATTTCTGGGTAAATGGCTACGCCAATAGTCAAAGTTTCCGTATTTGGACCGAAGGCAACACTTAAGCCGTCAACGAATCACCATTAAATCTATTATAATTGACTGTTGAAATGAGCAAGGAGATGGCATTACGATAAATGGCGACCGTTATCGAGCCATGCTGACAAAATTTTTGTTTGCAAAAATTAATCAGCTGAACATCAACGACATTCCAATAAGATGGGGCATCTTGCCATACAGAGCGCTAAACAATCGATTTATTGCAAAATCATTTAATTTCCAGGAGTGGTCCAATTCACTGGACCGCACGTTCCACTATGGGATTTCTGCTGCAAAAAAGGCATTTTTTGACTATTACTTTTAAAAAATCTAATGATGCTATTTTATAGAGAAGAGTCTGGCAAACCAAAAACTGCATTTCTTTTAAGATATATGTATATATATTTTTAGAAAAGATCGGCTGAAATCAGGTTAATGTTGTGAAAGGGAAATATATGGTAATTTTGTTCAAATTCAGAGATTTATATATCGAAGATGTTTCGAGCGGAAAAATCTGAGTGTCGACTTTATTTAAGTCCAACGCCTTGTTTTTAATTTAAAGGAAAAGAAAAATTTATTACATACATAGTTTGGGAGATATGAGTGCATCAAAATTCTCCTTAAAAATTCAGCATTGGCTGTTTTCGTTGGAGAAAAAGTCAGTTAGCTCGGTTTACCTCCGTGCTCTCAGTATAACGAAATGAAAGGTAAAACGCTCTTCTTTCTAAGTAGTCAAAAAAATTCACCAACTTTTGTCAATCTTTTAAAAAAATCCAAATTTCGTAAAAAAAAGTCACGAATATTGCACCCTAGTATTTGTAATAAAAAAGTTTTGCATACCTTTAGGCTTAACGGTTTAAAGAAATTTGATATCTTAATTATAACAACAATTTCTTAATAAATTGTTGACAGCTGTTTTTAAAAGTGAATAAGATTTTAAAAAAAAATAAACAAAATCATGTTTTATTAAAAGAAAATGTATAGAAGAAAACCGCTTAAATTGAAAACAATATTTGCAACCAGTAAATAGTTAACGTTAATAAATGATAATAAATATTGTAATAAAATTTAAAATATAATTCTAAAAATGATTTTATTTTCTGTGTCATATAGTGAATTGTGCCCGGAACTTATGGATTGTGGTAGCAATGTCAATTTGTTAACAAATTTTATAAAACAGGAAAATTCGGTGCTTACTATTGATGAAATTGAAATAGTGAAAAAGGCAGTTCAAAAGAGGCTTTCATTTTTTAAATCGTTGGGGAGAAGCGCGACTTGGTTAGAAACTAAATACATCTTTAAAAAATAAATTAATTAAAAATAATTCATTTTGAATATTATGAAATTTTTTTTCCATCGTTTTTCATCGTTTGCTTGAGTCGTCCGATCCATATATTAGTAGCTTCATATATAAGAATATTTTAGAATTGGATGATGTAGTTAAAGATATGATAGTTGATGAATAAAATGCATTCTTTAATTAAATATAACTAGTATTTTCAATGAGAATTATATTTATACGAAATTTGTTCATTCAGGTTACATGAAAGACGACGCATTTTGGTTGAAAATTGTTTTCTTTTATCAATTAATACGCGTGTGCCAAATTTAATCAAATTCTATTTACAATTGCGCCCTATACATTGAAAAAAAATTACGTGGAATAGTAGGGGTCCATGGGAGGTACCCTAGGAGTCGACGGATTTCAACCAAAATTTGTAGTGCTCTTTTTTAGATCAACTTATGGACATCTGCTAAATTTGATCAAATTCCGTTGCGAATTGCGGCCCGTACGTTAAGAAGAAAAAAAAGCAAAAAAAATGGGGGTCCAAGGGAGGTACCACTAGGAGTCGACGGATTTCAACCAAAATTTGAAGTGCTCTTTTCTAGATCAACTTATGGACATCTGCTAAATTTTATAAAATTCCTTTGCGAATTGCGGCCCATACGTTGAGAAGAAAAATAAGCAACAAAATGGGGGTCCAAGGGAGGTACCCCTAGGAGTCGACGGATTTCAACCAAAATTTGTAATGCTTTTTCTTGGATCAACTTATAGACGTGTGCCAAATTTCGTAAAATTTTGTGAAGAATTGCGACCTATACATTGAGTACAAAAATTCGTGAAAAAATTGCGTTCCAAGGGAGGTACCCCAAGGAGTACACGGATTTTACAAATTTTTTGAATTTTTCTTTTCTACTTAAACTTAAACATGCGTGCAAAATTTCATCGTTGTAGGATCACTTCTTCTATTTTTTGCAGTTAGATGTATGAAGAAATACCACTGTGCGTTCGTGCGGTTCTATGCCTCTAGATTACTTTTTATGGGGATATGCTAACTCATTGGCTTACATCGACAAACCAGCAACTGTTGCAGTATTGGAAGCAAATATTCCAGCCACCATTGACGCCATGTGGCCAGATTTATTGGATAAATTAGTCAAAAATTTAATTGATCGAAGCGACCATGTAACTCGTAGCCCAAGCGGACATATGCCAGAAATCATACATATTTAAAAAATAAATGCCATGAAATTTTCTGTATAATTGTCTATTCTTGAAAATTTTCCAAAATAAATTTTAAATCAATTAACTATTTTCTTATAAAAAAATCTTAAAATTTAACAAATCACGAAATTGCGTTAAAAATTATACAGACTCTTAAAAGGGTATTATTTGTTCAAGTTTTTGTGGCAAACAATCTCTTTCAGAAAAAATAGTTCCACTAAATTGGCAAATCAAAAATGACGCCAACATTGTCATGTTCTATTTTATATTCTTCGTTATGGGGCAAACTTTAGTTATTTCATATCAAAAATAATCATCAAAACAATATTCAATCTCCCCTCAGAAAAATCTGCTTGAGAAGAAAAAAATGGTACCAAGAGCACAACCAAAGATGAACAACTAACTACTCACATAGTACTTAGAAATACAGTGTATGAACATAATGTAACCATGGCTGGCTGGAATTGTTTGTTGTGTACTCGCTTCAGTCTCTAGTCCTCTTGCTGTATACTGAGTGTGTGTGTGTGTATGTGATGTCATAAAATTATGCTTAATGTTTGTTAAAATTGCTGTTTTTAAGAGATAAGTCCATAAAGTAAATTACATTGTAATTGAAAGTGCGGGTTCAAATGTTTATGTATTCTGTGTGTAAAAGCTTTTATACATACATTTATAGTTGCTGTGCTAGTATGTGTCCTTCTTCGTCTGTTGAAGTATTAGTGTTATTTGTTACTGGTTTTGTTGTTGTTGTAGTTGTGGTAGTAAAGGAATCAAATGTAGTGTATGAAAATGCTAAAGATCGAGTAGTAGGAGTTGTAATGCGTCAATGTAGCATAATAATATCGACCGCATTTCTATATATTTTCATTTCAAAGTTGTTGTAAGTACAAGTGTTTGAATGCTGGCGAGAAAACTAGTTTGTAGTAGATGTTAATGCTGATGTTGCTGCTGCTGCTCATGCTTCTGTTTATATTTGGCCATTAATTTTTATAGTTTGTTTATCTTGAAAACAACCAAAAAGAAACAAATATGTTTTATAATGTTCCAAATATTTAAGTTTGAGCTTTTTCTTTGTTGTTATACCAAATAATTTTAATGGATTTAAAGCTTTATTTAATACTAAAGAATATGTGACGCGCAAAATAGAAAGGGACCTAAGGGTTTTGTTTAGGAGAGCTATTTTAAAGATTTAAATACGTGTATCTTTGTTGTACTATCACTGAGCGTGTTGGTATTGGTCTCATTTGAAAGCGACACATCTCATGACGTCAGGAACGTTTTGTTTAACTTGAAAACGCGCGTAGGTCGTCCCTACCTCTTGTTTTGTGTAGTTGGTTTTACCTTACAGGTCCCTTTCTCTATGCGCTGTCACATATACACTTAAAAGAAAAATCAATTTGTCCGCACTTAAATCAATCCGAAGCGGTACGATGAGTACGGATTTTCATAAATCAAGTACAGAATGATTGATCCAATTACTTTTTATCGCAAAATACTAAACTAATTCATATTCAATCCCGAATTCGTACTTGAAGTAATCCTAAAATAAGATTGATTAAAGTAAAACGAAGATTGAATGAATCTCAAAACGCGCTTGATTCAAGTATTATAAAGTTGATTCAATGCCGTACTTCGTACTTAAAATAAACCAAAATTTATTTTAGAAGGAGAATTCAATTGTACGATAGATTTACTTACCCATTTAACACCGTACAGAATTTCCATTAGAAAACACCAGCACTTAAAACGCTTAATGTTCATATACAACTGAAAATATAAACTAAATGAGAAGCAAAAGTTCTTAATTTAACTTTTTAAATATGAAAATAATGTGTTTTCGTCTTGTTCTGGTTTTAATTACTTGTGTGGTGTTGTTGTAGCAGTCTGCAACAAATTTTGATAAGTTAAATGAGATTAAAAAAACGCTCATTTTGTAATTTTACTCTCAGAGTGGTACTACCAACGAAAAGTTTAATCTTTTTTTTAACTTAGTTTAAGAATTCTGTACTTTTCTGAAGAAATTCCGAGATGGATTTTCGAAAATAGTCCCATTAAGGATTGTTTAAAGTACGTTTTAGTGCTATTCGTATTTTTAAGTGCTTTTGAGTATGTCTCGTACTTAAAGTAAATATAAAAAACTTAATTTATCTTGAGTGTTTTTTTTTCTGTGTATAAAATAAATCCTATCAAAAATTTATTTCAAACTAAATTAAACATAATTTGAAGTTGTTTTTAAAATGAACTGGAACAAAGAAATCTTAAAGGAGTGTTTCCCTCTCTATCACGTCAGATTTTCAAGACACAAAAAATGTTTTAATTCGTTTTTTACATAAAAAAATCACTAGTTTATTTCAATCAATGAATTTTCAAAAGTGAATGGCGTTATTTGAACGTCGTTTGTATTTTGTTGGTTTGGTTTCGCGTATTAGAGTCCAGCAATAGTCTCCCAGAATGCTTTTGTCCCAAAATCCTTGATAATTTCTTTAAATTTTCATTAAATCTCGGTGAGCACGCTCGCTCCCTTTGTTCGCGTTCACTGCACCTAGTTTTTTTTTTTTTGGACAAAAATCTAAATGCGAATGAAGAAAATGCAAAACATTGTCGGTGTTCTCGGTTTGTCCAAGTTTCTGGCTCCAATGTAAAAATTCATATTTTAATGATTCTGATGTTGCATATCCTTTTTTTCCAACACTATATTCAACACACAGAAAGCAAAAATAATTTGAGTCAGTAACTCACGATCTCCCACACATGCTTAAACGCTACTAGACTTAGAATGAATGTGGGCTTCTGTCAAATAAATAATCGTGAAATTGTAGTGTCAGTATTCACTGTATTTCAGTATTGCCAGCATGCGATAAAAGAAATGAACAAGTCGTGATGGCCCAATTTTATGCCAGCTTCGAATTCAGCGCATCCAGATTAGTTAAAAAACATGTTTCGTTTCTGCCGTCAATTTTTTTTCCAAATTTGTAGACCAGTGTTAACTACGTATTTTTTTTTACTTTGAGCCAACACTAAGAGGATGCCTCCTACTAATGCAATGCTTGTGTTGGAATTAGGACAATAGGTTATAGGGAGAAGGAAAGAGGGAGTAGTGTTTTTGTACATTTAATTTGAATTTTTCCAAATTGTACCCGAAAGGGAAGACTTCAGCCGGGAGTCCATTCCACATATGGCTGGTTCGACCAAGAAACAAATTTTCTCGCGTCTCAGGGATGAGTTCGTCCATCTCAGCTGAACACCTTCCGTGGCAATATCGATAGAACAATGCCGCACCACCCATATTCCGCCGATGCTCCAAAGAGTCAATAGAGCTGGATACCCTACTGTCATTGATAAGCTTTAACGCACTCCTTTGCTCCCGATCAAGAAACTTTAAGATAGACCTTAAAGCACCGGTCCAGATATGATAGTTGTATTCCATTTTCGGTCGGATATAGGCGTTATAAATAGTGAAGAGATCATACGGAGTGAAGTAGTTCTTGCACCGTTTGAAGAAACCAAGACACTTGAATGCTTCTTTCGACACTTGAAATACATGTTGGTTCCAACGAACGTCACATTTAATTTTCATGCCCAGAACATCAAGAGTGTCTGATTCCTCAATAGCTATTACTCCCATGGATACAGATGACGCTGACTGCACAATACGTCTGTGGGTCAACATGCAACATTGGGTCGTACGAGCATTAAGACCGATGAAAACCCATCTTTAACAACACGTATAGAGCGGTCATTGAGAAAGCTCTAAATAAATCGAAAGAAATCACTACCAACACCAAACGCAATAAGCTTTGAAACGAGTGCACCGTGCCACACACTATCAAACGCTTTGGAAATATCCAACCGCTTTGCTTTCTGCAAATAAGTTAATAGAACTACTCCAACGTTCCGAAGGAAACGCTTACAGGTCTCCCGTAGAACGCCATACTGTCTATCACACAAAAGTGAATTGGACTCCAGATAATTTACCAAGAGGTGATTGATCATGCTCTCCATGGCCTTCGAGAGCGTAGATAAAGTTGCTATTGGACGGTAGTTTTCGGGATTTGTAGCCTCACGCCAAATGATTAATTTTTTTTATAAAGTTTGTGATGCTTTTGTTTGAGGGCTGCATAATCGCACAATTCTAAATTCATATTAAAAAACTAATTAATTAAAAATTTTATATGAGTTTCACAGTTAAACGCTTATATAAGAAATTTATAAAAATTTTATTTGTTTGCAAATAATTTCTTATAATGACGAGCAACAAGGTTAAAGTTCTCTTTATTTTCATCGCTATGCAGCATAGACGGTTAAATATATTTAGCCCTTCACTCATACATTCACCTCTAAACATATTTTGCATGTCCATGTATGTATGAGTATTTCCTATGTTTTTTTTTAGTTTTTGATTCACTTTATTTAAACCTTTTACATTAACAGGATTTCCATAAAAATTTGCCCATTTTCACGTAATATTTTTGAATTTGACCCATTTTTCAAACAAAAGCCATAAATAAACCATTGACTGTTGAATCCATACGTGCTAGCGAAAAAATCCTTCTCACGAATACCAAAATTTAAAAAAAAAAAAACTCAGCGCAATACAGCAACTTTTATATTGATAGATCTTCACACATTTGTCCGAGCTTTAACCAATCAATCCATATGGTAGTTTTTTTCCCGGTCATACCGTTGGCCGTCCCGCATATCGCAGTTACACAATATGATAAACTCTAAGCCAATTTTATTCTATGGGCTTAACCTTAAACAACAGCAGAAGCAGAAAGCTGGTGCAAAAAAAAACAAGTTGGAATAAACTTCTATTTATTTAAAATCAGAAGCTAAAAAGAGTTGGAAGATGAATTTTAGTAGAGTTTTAATATATTCGTAACATTTAAAATATATTTTCATATGAAAGATTTCTGAGTGCTAGATGGAGGAATTTACAAATTAGTCCCCTAACACATACATATTTTCACAAATAATTGTTAGCTAAAGAAAGGATTTTTTAGCCGTATAAAATGTGTTCCATTATTAAAACTTTATTGTTACCTAGCAGGTAGTATGAACCTTTCTTTTATTTATCGCTCACTTTAGGTTAAAATACAGTTATACTTATGGAACACTTTTTATAAAGCCGATCAAATCCTACCTTAGGCTATCGTTAAGTTACAAAAACGGGCATTAGTTTGAGCTAAGGACATTTATCGATTGCTGTATTGTAAGAAATTTAGGTCAACATAAGAAACTTATGCCCTTTTTCTTCTCAAAGTCAATGCGATTGAATGAATTTATTTCGAAAACTGCGCTTAGCTTTGAATTTTTTTTAAAGGTCTTAACAGTGACTCTCCTATTTAAAGCTTTTTCATTTTTGGAATCCTCATATATATTGGGTTATTTCACTAGGCTTCCTTATTTAGGAAGCGTATTAAATGATTCTATAATTTTTTCCCGCATACAAATAATGCGAAAAAAGCTTAACCAAGATCTTTAAGATTCCTTAAAAGCTTTAAAACTACCATTGATCAATTAATGGTACGATTTGGCTGAAATTCAAAAAATATATTTATTAAAGAAAAATAAGTTTTCTGATATTAACAAAATTCTCCAGTATTTAATTGTTTATATAGAATATCCCGAGCAGCGCCGTGACCAAACAGCTAGTATTTCTATAAAGTTATGTCAATCTTCAACTATATTATAGTTATGGTTAATATCATTAATAATCCTAGGGGAAAGGAAACTAGCACTTAATTTGTCGCGTGATAGTCCTAAAGTGATGGGGACCGGTTTTAAATCCAGCACTTTATATGAAGGGGACTTGTCAATTAAACATGGCGACGATCTACGAGGGGGTTAATTGGCAACTTTTTAACACTTTGTAACAGATTACTGAAGTAACCCAAATAGACACATTCAATTTCTGTTATAATAATGCCTGTCGCAGATATTATCCCGAGTAAACGATATTATTATGAAAGATCCCCTTCGTATTAAGTTATTTGAACAAATAGAATCAGCCCGCACAAAATCCAGATAAACGACTAGTTTTGTCTGAATTACCTTTCCTCTGGAGGAAATGCACTTAATCTCTAGTACAGCGATATGTCTTGCTTTCACCTATCACAATTCGGTCCTTCTTTTAAATAACATTCTGTTCACTGGTTACAGGATAAGTGCTTTACTGCCTGTTTTTAGAAAATATAAACAAGTGAGTGTGTGAGAAATTATATTGAAAACGACAATAAAAATCGATCATTGGTTTATGTTTTTAATATAATTTCTCACTTTTTTCCCTGCGAGAAAAAGGTGTCCCGGAGAAAATAATAAATTTAATTCGCGAACTGTATGCTAATGCAGAGTGCACTGTGTGATTCAAAGGGAAAAGTAGTGAAAAATTCTCCATACAAAGAGGTGTAAGACAAGGATACGTTTTCTCACCACTTCTATTTACTGTCGTGCTCGATAGCATCCTCACTAAAACAAATGCCGAAATCCCCGATGGCATACAATGGCGTCCTCACCAAAGACTCAACGATCTGGACTTTGCCTACGACATATGTTTTCTATCACATTCACTTACTGGAAGGAGAACTAAATTAGAAAAGTTAATTGAAAATGCCGGTAAGGTTGGTTTACGTGTTAACGTTAAAAAACAACGCTTATACGTAGGGAGACCACGAATCAAACAGCTATCAGTGTAGCAATAAATGGCACACGAACCATAATAGAAGACTTAGACAAATTTTGTTATCTTGGCAGCATAGTAACAAAAGATGGTGAAGCAGATGATGACATAACGGCACGAATTAACAAAGCTCGACGTGCATACTTAAGTAAGTTTGGTCAACCCGCAACATATTCCGACGAACAAAACTTAGAATTTTCAACACCAGTGTCAATCACAACATAGCAAGTGACGGATGTTATATGCAGAAAACTTCAAGTATTCATCAATTAATGTCTGCGGCAATAAATAATATACAAGATGTAAATATTTAAATATGTATAAGATTTTTTGCCCACACTTTTTGTAAAAATTGTTAATATATCAGAACGAATTCATCAAATAGATGGGACGATCTCATTTCCAACATAATTGAAATGATTATTGGTAAACGTTTGTTAAATTTATTCATTTCCACAAAACTATTAGTAATTGTTTTTTTCTTTATGTCAAAATTTTACGTTGTCAAAAATTTTACAATTTCACACAGCAAAAATATGAAAATTTTCTACCACAAATAAATTTCATTTCACCATAGAACTTTGCTAACGTTTCACACACACCCATATAATGTAAATATTAAATATTTATTTAAGGAATAAAAAAAAATAATTTCTCACTCACTCACTTGTTCTCGTTTTCTAAAAACAGGCCGATAACCTTTAAATCATAGCGATATTTTTTAATACGTTAATGCCAACACCACGTTTATTTTACGCAATGAAGAATCTTTTCGTAAAATGCCTAAATTAAAGTTTAGGCATAATAAGTAGTCAAAATAATTTTTTTTAAATTCTGTTTGATAATGTGTTTTAGTATGTAAGTGGTCTAAGACGCTGCGTTAAGTAAGGTAAAGGGTAATTAAGATTCGACGCAGCCGAAGTTTGTGTCCCAACTTTGAAACACCTTCACGTTAAGTAGTCCTACTACACTTTTATTGAAATTTGAATTCATTCCTTTAAATCTTATTGTTTCATGTCTGTGCCTGTGCATAGTCGGGGCAAAGAGGCAGCCATCATTTTATGTTCTGAGTAATACACTAAACACATTCAAGACAGCAGGCTACCGACTACAAGCTGTCAATGCATAATGTAATGCATGTACGTGTGTGCATATGAAAATGATGATTTAACGACAACAAGGCTACATGACTACGCGACCACCGTTGTAGCTGCGGCCAATTTGGGCATTTTTATAATTGACATTTTTTCCCCAGCATTTGTAAAACAAAATTTTAAGCCACTTTTTGTTTTTTAAATAATCGGCCTTAATAACCACACAAATACGACAAACTTTCTATGTGTTTTACATTGTCATTGTCGTAAATTTTAATTTATATCGACTAAAACTCCAAATGATTTCGACCACATTAGCGACTCCCATAACAAGGCCGAATAATTGTAAATATATGACATTCTAGAGCTGTAAAAAATGTAATCAATTGGGAAAATGATTTCAACCAAGCTAGGATCTAGTGGCTGTTAACAAAAATTGACATTGTTGGCAATTCAATATTTCAAAAGAGTTTTGGATAAAAAAGTATTTAATTTTCATTTTGGTGCGACAAATGAAGTCCGGGAAACGGTCATATTAAATTTTGTTTATTGGCACTGCGCTATCACCGACAAAATTAAATGGGAAATTTGTCGCAGTTCCCGGTAAATCAGCACAGACACTCCAAACTTCAAAGTTAGATTTAATAACTGTTTTGGAAATATCCATCGAGCAAGTACGCCCATCTCTCTCACTGCAAAAAGCCTCAACATCTACGTACGTGAAGAAGTACTTAGCACCACAAGCTACCATTAATACTAAGATAAACTTTTTTTTTTGTAATTATAATAAAAATTGCCTCTTTTTCTTGGACAAACTATACGAATGTGTTTGCCAATGGCTGCTAAGCAATTTGGCATTGCAGCTTCACATAAAACGTGTTCCTTATGATTAAAAGCTCGTTCATGTTTGAAGGCGACAAAGGTCCCAAATGGCTTTGCATGTTTCGTAAACGATTATTCTAACGGTTGATATTCCGAGCTTATAAGTCCATTCAAGAACTTACTTACTGCATCCTTGAGCCAACTTTTACTTCCAGTTAAGTTTATTTACTTTTGGAATACTGATAATTGAAAGCTTTACTTACGCTATTGTCACAAGCGTCTCGGCATCTTTTTTTTAGTTGAACCAGTCAGGGGATGATCCCTACTAAAGCATTGCATTGTGTTGTAACTAGGGAAATAGGTTATGAGAAGGATGAAAGAGGGGGTAGTGCTTGTGAACATTCGACTTGAACTTATTCATGTTGAAAGTGAGAAAAAGTCTTCAGCAGGAACGTTATTCCACATACGAACAGTTCTGCCAAAAACGAAATTTCCCTGCCATTCATTGCATGACGAACCGGCCAATCGACCACAAAAGGATGGACTCTTGAGGAAAAACATGTCTTACGAACAAACGTACGGGTTTCGGGAACCAGATCCCTGATTTCATCAGAACACATCCCATTGTAGTAACGATAAAACAGGGAAATACAACCCACATTGCTACTGCGCTCAAGGGAGTCAATTGAATTGGATAACCTACTGTCACCAATTAGAACATTCGCCCTCCCCTGCACGCAGTAGAGGAGCTCCAAAATATGCTTTGAAGCACCGGCCCACACATGAGAGTTGTATTCCATTATCCGTCAGATGGAGTGAAGTATATCTTACACCGTTTTCTAAAACCGAAGCACTTAAATGCTTCCTTTGACACCTTGAATATATGTTTTGTCCAACGGACATCAAATTGTATCTTCATGCCCAGATCATCAAGAGATTTTGATCCCTCAATAGTTATACCACCCAAATATACAGATGGGACACCCGCGACACGTCGAGCGTTTATGCATCAGCATGCAACATTGGGTCTTTCGTGCATCAAAATCGACCCTATTCGCACGACCGCTTTTTGAGATAATGGCTTTTCTGTGGGAAAATCAATCCAATTTGGGTTTCAGAAGAATGACCAATAAATTAAAGTTGGCTACGGTCCTCATTCTCATCTTTTCTTTCAGCTGTAGCCGTATACAAGTTTGTTAAAAGTCTTCTTTATCGCGAGTTCAATTAACCGGCCACATCTACCAATTTCAGTTATTTGTTTTTGAAAGTTCTTTTTCACTTCATACCAGTAAACTGAATACCGCTCCTTAGTGTTCGGTTCGGTAGATTTGTGAAAAACACAAACTCTAATAGTGTTTGTGTAGTAAATCGTTAAAAAACATATCGTTTCTCTGTCTTTCGAACACCAAAATAATAATATTATTCTTCTTCAACTCAACAAAAAAATTAGAATATTTAACTCCGTTCGCTTTTTTTTTTAAAAACACAAACTTCATTGAATTCGGTTCAACTCATTAATCTTCGTTCGTTTCTGTTATGCGTTGCGCCCTATTGGATGGTAAAAAAAACCAAACATTTTTTACAAAAACAAAATACACATACGAAAAAAAAGCCAGCAAAATAATTGTTCACAAACAAAACATATGCATAATAATACACACACAAGCTGTTCGTGCTGCGGTCGTTGCTAACAGTTTTGGTTTGTTCATTTCTTTATCAATGTAAAAAAAGAAACATAATTGAACATTCAAATATATTATTTGTCTACAGTATCACTACAGTATCACTACAATTATTCTGTTTTTTTTTAACGAAGAACAGAACACTATATAATGTTCGGAACATTCCTGAAAATAGTTATGAACGGTATTAAGAGTTGTGTTCGTCTACACAAACACTAAAAAAATATATACGGTTCCTGGGTGTGTGAACCGAACGCTAAATAATGTTCTGTTTATTTTCGAACACTGCTTCATACACTACAGCCATTTTTCGCACTATTTTAGCAATAGTTGTTATGAAACTTATAAAATATCCTTCAGAAATTATTCTTTATTATATTTCGAAACGTCATCAAAATTATAGATCGGATGCTTTTGATGCTGCAGCCGCAAGGAAAATAATTAAGTTGCCGCCTACCCGGCGACAATTGTGACTAACGGAATTTGTAGTCAGTAGCCTGTTGTCTTGAATGTGTTTAATGCATTACACATCATAAACTTTAAATATGCAATATGACAAAGCCCGCAACCGTAACCCTCACAGCTTTTGGTTTGATGGTTGATACAGGAAATAGTTTGTAGCCGGCCTTGCTTTTTTTCTCAAAAAAAAAGTGTTGTTGTGCATAGTTTTACATTTTTATTTCTGTGTTGCTGTATCATGTCATGTTGCAGATCTATTTGTTTTGCTTTCTTTGTAGCGTTGTTATTTTGGAAACTGATATTTGTGGGTGAATAAACTTTCTGACAGTTAAATTGATGTGCACACACACACACACACGCACAACTTCTTTCAAACTTACTCATACATGTCTGCCGTTTTTGGCTAGTGTAGCTTTGTGTGTGTTTGCTTTATGCGGTACATTTTGCCGTTTTTGGGCTGACTGTCTGTGTATTATAGATGTGACTGATTGTTTTACTTTTTTGCTCCATGCTTTGGAGATTTTTTTATGCCAATGGGCTTTAATGGCTGCTGATAAGCTTAACGGATATTTTACCAGCCTATTTTAAGGGCTATCAAATTTTGTATCAGAATGTGTGTTTGGTGTGGGAGTGTGTTGGAATTTTGTTGTTGTTTATAAAAAGCTTACGGCCAACCATTACTTAAGAGTTTCGTTGTCGTTGATGATGACAGTGATATGCAGAAAAATACCCGAAAATACAAATTTGGGTTAATAGGATTTCTTTATGCTAAATGCACATGAAAAACATCTTAAATTAAAAAAAAAAAACAGTACGTTTAATGGCAAAAGGGTTTTAAATCTAAATACTTGCGGAATAATTTTCTTAGCAAGAGCATGAGGCTCGAGACATTAGTATTAACAATTTTAATAAGCGGGGACTTAGAAATATTCGTTTTATATATTTTTTGCATGTTGTTCAGTACATTAAATTCATCGAATTTTAATAATTCGTATCATTTTTATTTACTTATCTGGGACTGAAGCATTTCTGTTCTTTAAAACAGGCTTTTTTACGGAATTACGTCTGTTATATCTACAATTGACAGGTGGGGAACAATAACAAAGTAAATTTAAGGTTTCACCCGGTATCAGAGGTTTTTAAGATTTACTTAATTACACTGTGTCACAAATTTTCAACAAAGTCGTTACCAAATGAAGAGAATTAACTTAAAAAAAGAGAAAAATTGCAAAAAGTCATCAACATTTCCATAAAGTTTGAAATTTGGTCCAATTAACCTCAGTCATTTCTTGGCCAATTTCTCCAAGCGACACGTGGTTGTTTTAGTTGTTTCGTTATCTTTCAATAAAACAAGAAATATATAATCTGTGTAACATTTTAGAATATATTTGCATTCAAGTGAGAACATCTTTTTCAAACAAAAATAACGGTTATTTTGGAATATCTTGAAAACTGTTCTACTTTTGAACATTTAAACTTCTTAGTCGTTGCCAAAGTCTAGCCTCTTATTGTACTCTTAACACTTAGTGGGCTCAATGCATCTACGAATACTAATTTTAGTTAATGATTGTTGAGCAATGATGCACTTACCATGCAATGTATAGAACATGTAGCTTTCTTACTTTTAGTACATACACAGCTACTCTCAAATATCAATAAAACTCAGGAACATCCATCAGCAGACTGAACTCCACCGAAGTTAAAAACTAAAAATCTGCACTTATCCCGTCCTTAAACCACCATTTTTAAAATGTTCCATTATGAGATTTTGTTTTAAACCACATTCAAAGCGTAATTTCCTAATGAGCATATTTACGAACTCAGGCCCGATGACTTTTGGTTTGGTAGTACCGGGTAGGACAGTTGTGATTTCGATTTACGTGAAAACCTTCCATATGACCTTTTCTCTTGGTGGATCTCAACCATATGGTGAACTTATATATCCACTTAATGCCTAAAAATGCCTTTGTATGTGTTAAGGATTACCGCACACACAGGTCACAATTCGAGTGTATAAACCGTCGAAATCATATACTCACTCCTTGTTTAGGAGACGGAGCTATGTTACTCCACCTTGGGATCCCTCCACAGGCCGAACTTTCCCACAAGGGTGAAAAAATTACCTTCCATGTAGATGTGTCCCTTTCTGTGGTTTTGGGTTTAACCCAAAGCCACCACGTGCTCCCCGAAGCATACCAATAGACCAATAGTCAGATTGGTGTGCACGTCCATCGTGGTCTACTGACTGCCGTGGAACCAGAAAAGAAAATGTAATAGTGTAACGTCGAACTCATTTTAAATCCATCGGACCCCAAAAAACCCTGTCATTTGGATGTTTGGCGCAACCCAGGTTGAATTCACTTGTTATTTACCCGAGTGGGTATAACAGCAAGAGGTCGGAGTCTTTGACTACGCTTCCTGAGAGACGCAGCACATCCCCCGGGGAAACTAAATTTGACTATGGACTTCACGAAAAGTCAGTCAATTGTAAGACCGCAGACAAGACAAGGTATTAGCTGTATTTATATCCCATAAGAGTCGAAAAGCCAGGTGCTTCTTAAGACTCGTATGTTCACAGAAATCAATAATCGTAGCATAGCTTAGACGGCCCGTAGATTAGTTAGCAGCCAATAAAAAATTTCATCATTTTACAAAGCACTTATGGTACATTTTAAAATACAAGCGCATAATTATGCCCTGCGCAATAGGACATACAGAGATGCAGTAAATTAAGTGAACGACATTCACTTACTACGAAGCAGGTTTGTATGGGAGAAAAATAAAAAATAGCTGTAAAAAACCATTGAGTGTGTAAAGCTGATAGCTACACTCACCAGTTTTCATATGCGTTGAATAAGAGCATTTTGTATCAAAAGTGGGAACTCACCATATAAATGCATGCCTTCCGTAAGTGATGAAACTTGCTTCGATGGAAGCTCCATTTTTTTTGGCTGCCTCGAAGGACCCATTAAAACTATTCATTAATAGGTCTTGTCTCTCAGAACCAACAAGAGCTTATTGCCTTATAAAAATTGGAGTTTTAGGTGCCAAGAATAAAAGGTTAGTTTATAATAATGTGAGCGTTTGTTTCTGATTTTGTTTTAAAAACATGTTTCATGTGCTCGACTCGTGCCATTTCTCATATTTAAAATAATTCCCAAAGCGATCGATTTGTGTTTAATATGGATAAAACAAGACAAAAATATTGTTGGAATAAAATTAGTTTTATTATAATCTGGTAGATCATTTTATGGCACTTGATGCATAAATAGGATTTGCGACATATGTCCGCCGCGGTTACGAGTTATAGAATAGGCATTTGATCAGTCAAATTACTGACAAATTTTTCAAATAAATCTGGCCGTATGGCGTCATCGGTGGCTGAAATATTTGCGTCCAATGCTGCAAAAGTTGATGGTTTGTCGGTATAAAGCAATGACATGGCCCCATAAAAAGTAATATAGGGGCTTTAGATCGCACGAACGAGGGGACCGGTGAACAGGACCACTTCTGCGGATAAAGTTGACACCCAATTGGTTTTGTAATAAATCGATGGTTAAGCATTCTGTATAACAAGTTGCTACGTCTTATTGAAACCAAATGTCGTTGATGTTTAGTTAATTAATTTTTGGAAACAAAAATTCAGTCAGCATGGCTCGATACCGCTCGCCATTGAACGAAACGGCAGCTCCTTGCCTTTTTCGAAAGAGCGCGTAAGCCGATTCATGATGACTTGGCAAATGTTACTGAACAAAAATGTCAACACAGATTGACATTACCAGCTGTCAAGCCATAGTAATCAATATAAAAAAAAAACACCGGATACAATTCTATACGAACGCTAATTTTTATTTAGCCTGGTTGAAAAATTAATCTGATAAATAAACAAAAACGTTTGTTCATTTCCATCATATTAATTCCGGAAGTTCCATGATTATTTTTCTATTCCTGAATTTACATGTGTATGTATGTACTTTAGTATTCTTTTGCTTAGCAAAATCAGCAAGAAAGGCATGCTTTTTTAGTCCCATTCACCTAAAAACTGCAAGGATATGCTTGATTTCCAGGAAAAAAGTCATAATTAACATCCAGTGTTATTCAAAATCAAGAAATTTGATAAAAAATCAGTGGTATTTTGACAAAACATCTTAAGTCGAGATAAAATAGCAAAAATGTTTTTTTAAAAACTCGGTGAAAAAAAATAATTTTTATCAAATAATAAAATAAAAATTTCGTTTATAATACAAATTTTTGAAAACGTAAGCAAAGAGGTGTTTTTAATGAAAATGAGTACATTTTTTCCACTTTTTAAATTTGACTTACGATATTTTGTCAAAATGCCACAGAAGTAATTTAAACAATATGAATAATTTGAATAGAAAATTTTGCTACTTTTTAATTAATTTTTTTTTATAAAATGTAACAGTATTTCTAAGCTTAAATAATTTAAAAAATTAAATTGATAGTTAAAAAAACTTGCCATAATTTAAATTAAAAGTTTTTCTAATGTGTCCAAAAAGCAAATGTTTTTTTTATCTTACTTATACTTAAATACATGTCTATGTGTTTGTGTTGTGTATACTTTTCTATTTTGTATTTCCCCACACATACACATCGACAAATGTCCGTTGTGAAATCTTCCGCCATTTTCTATGATGAATTGCCATCCAAAAGCAACAACAATAACGATTACCTTTTTTAAGCTCAATAAAAGAAAAACTTGCAGAGATAGAGAACTAAGAAAAACTCCCTCCCACAAGGAAAATCAAATGGGCAATATTCAACACAACAACAACAACAACGACAACAAATACATATAAACCAACAAATTTCACGAAAGCAATAAAGAAGAAGCAGGTGAAGTAGAGTTGTTTTCCTTCCTTATTTCCTGCTGAAATAGCAGCAGTAGCAAGCAACAAGAACAACAAATCATGACATATCACCAGACAAAACATGAATATCCTTGATGTATGAGCCATACACATACACACATTCAAGAATTCATACAGAAGATGTAAATGTATGTATACGACGAATTGGTGGTGAAATGCTAAAATATATCTCTTGCTTTATAACCTCCACTTACACATACAAATAAACCTTGAATGATTGTTCAAAAGCATCCCATAAACTTTAGATTCAAATGGTTTAAATAAAAAGGAACACATGAGTCTGAGTTAATGCTGTTGTTGTTGCCACTGCCACTGCTGGCTGGTCTGTTGGCTAAAGAGGAGTAAACAGGGCTGATAACGTATGGGTGTTTTACAATGAATTGTTACAGGGTGGTTATTTGTGGAATTTACTAAAATGTTCTTCGTGTTTTATTCTTTTAAGGGCTTTTGAGGGAAGTTCTCAAAAATCTCATCTAGTTTTGTTACCTACTCGTGCAATGAATGCAACCATTAGCTATAAAAAGTGATGATGAGGATGTATTTGCAGAAGCATTATAATTGTCGATGCTGTTGCCATTGTAAAGGCACAGTGGAGACAACAGGTTCTAAAGTCTTAATGTCCAGTAAAGATTTTACAAACAAAAGATAAATTAAACTAATAAACTTTAAATAAGATGAGTACTGATGATAGTTTTTCTTTAAGTTTCCTATTAAACAGAACATCTTATTCCCACTGTGCAGCTTTTCAACATGAAAGTCTTTTTTAGCCTTCAGCTGATTTTTTATTTCTGTACTCTATTTTTACTTTTTTTCTTAGCTGTTTTATTACTCTCATTGTACATCTTGCATCTCTTTTCTTCGCCTAGGTTTTCTTAGCAAATGTTGTGTTAAGTAGTTAGAGCTGTTAAGTTTTACGACTGACTCTACTGATGATGGCAATGATGATGATGATGAAATATCTCAATGTTTTTTTTTTTCTGTTTTGTATCTACTTTTAGTTCTTAATCTCCAACTCCTTTTTCTCTATCCACAATAACGCAAATAAAACAAAAAATTAACAAAAGCGAAAGAATTTCATTTTGGTTTTCTCTGTGTAAAAGTATGTGAGTTTTGAATTGATGAATGCTACATAAATTGCATTAAAACTAAGGACTCATACAGTTTTTTTTTTGGGTTTTTGTCTCATTTCTTCCATTTGCTTTGGTATTTTTTTTTAAATTTTTTATTTTTCTCTCCCCTTTTAATTTCTTAAGGCTTTTAGCCAAAAGCATTGGGTTGTTATGTTGTTGGCATGTATGCCAGAGTACTGAACAGAGCAGCACCGAACCGAACAGACTCTAAAGTAAAACAGGGCTGAGCAGACACAAAGAAATGTTTCAACCATCAATGGCATTAAATATAACTGCCAGTGACAGTTTTGTGTCGCAGACATTCTCATACTCTTTTTCAAAATATCATACACACACAAAGAGTTCTTTGTTGTTGTTGTTGTTGTTTAAAAAGTTTTATTTTTAAGAGTTTGAAATATTTTGCTAAGAAATTGACGGAAATAAAATTGTTTGCTGCAAATTTTATATTATATTATTTTATATTAAATATTTTTTCCTTTTTTGGATGAAAAAATATCATCACAAATATAAATCATTTAGTTTAAAAATAGCCTTGAACATTTTATATTAAAGGTGAAACTTTAATCAGGAAAAGAACTCTTTGATTAAAAGTTATCATTAGTTTGTTGTATGGTATGTAAACTTATGGAAATCCATTTGTAGTAAACAATTGGGATTTCAATGCTCCACCTATACAATTGTTTCGACCAAAGTTCCTTACAAGAGTTGTGCTTATGTGTCTCGGGTGATTTGTTCGTGATCGACTTCTTGTTACTTGTCAATGGGGCTGTGCGCGCACAAATCACATGAAATTGGAAATTTTAATTTCTTACTGATTTATTCGATGTGTGAGTGAGCTTGTGCGTGAACATTTTACATTTTCTTCATATTAGTTTAATACGAAACGTCATATTGTTTCTGTTCATAATTCAAGTTTTTTTTTTGACCATAATGTTCTTGTGACTTATTCGTCGTGTGTGTAGTAATGGTACGCAAACAAATCACACGCACAAATAATTCCTGTGTGGGTAGCTGTAAAAAAAGCTGTAGCAAATAGCATAAGCTTATCTGGACTTGAAATTTGCAAATCTTCAATAAATCGCAGTTGACCAGAGTTTAATATGGCTGTTCGAAAAAGGAGGTCCGGGAATAGTTATGAGTGGGAACCCTCCGTGGGCCACGTAGTGCTGGTATTTTCAACTTAAATGGCTGGGTCAGATATCTTTAATTTGATGGTTTAGAAGCAGATTTTTGCATCTTAGTCTAAGGTAGAGTCTAACAGGTTTCTTTGGGTACTGTTGCTATTCAACAGAAATGCATTTTCGGGGAAACATAAAAATGAGATAAGACCACCACAGTAATGTTATACACGTTTGGTCTAACGCCCTTTCTAAGCCACACTTCGCATTATATTGACGCTTAACTTTTAAAGGTAATTTTACAATCTTTACTTTAAAAGGGTTTATCAAGCGTCAGGGACAGGAATTTAATGATGCTTGCGCCATAAGATTATTATATTTTTTATTAGTGAGACCTATTCTGGGAACCCAGTATGATTTACATTTATAATATCTGGCAGCGGAACAAAAGCAATTTCTTTTATTTTGTCTTCAACCCCAACATTTGAATCTAAATATTAACTAACATACCTTCGTATGAGATGAGTCTAAAACTTTTTAATCTTGTTACCCTAAAAATCGAAGGATGTCTACAAACATCTCCTTCAGGCTTGGTTTGTTAAACGGTAAAATTGTTTCAGTATTCCTATTACAGAACAACATCAAATTGTTACTTGATTATTAAAATCTGTTTTTGTTTGATAAAAAAACCGCTAGAAAAAGTTCACATCGCACAATGGGATATTTTGAAAAAAAAAAAACAAGTTAGAGTGCTATATTCGGCTGTGCCGAATCTTTGATACCCTCCACCGACACTTCAAATGTTTAAGGAGTAACATCTGTATGATGTTATTATTATCTTAAGCTGTGACGATTTGTTATTAATTATGGTTTAAGGCGACTAAATTGTTTTCCAATAGTAGGGTTTATATTGGGCCTAGGGTAAATTATGAACCGAACATCACGAAATTTCACAGCGTCATTTCTAGTCCTTTAAAACTGTGACGTACCAATTTCTGTTATGATAGCATTATTAATTATGGTTTTAGGTGTACTAAACTGTTTTCCGGGAGTAGGGTTTCTATGGGGCCTAGGGTAAATAATGTACCGATCTTCACGAAATTTCACATTAAAATTTATAGTCCTATAAAACTGTGATGAGCCAAAATTTGTTATGATTGCATTATTTTTTACGGTTTTAGGCGTACTAAACTGTTTTCCGGTAGTAGGGTTTATATGCGGCCTAAGGTAAATTATAGACCGATCGTCACGAAATTTCACAGTGTTATTTCTAGTCCTAAAAAACTGTGAAGTGCCAAATTTTGTTACGCTAGCGCTATTTTTTACGGTTTGAGGCGTACTAAACTGTTTTCCGGGAGTAGTGTTTATATGGGGCTTAGGGTAAATTATGATCGGATCTTCACGAAATTTTACAGCGTGATTTCCAGTCAAATAAAACAAATTTTTCCAAAATCTTAACTCATTCCGTGCCTTGTTCCAGCATTTATGTTATTTTTTGTAACAAAATTATCAATTTTTTTAGGTGGGGGTTCCATATTTTGATTAATAGCTCTGGTCCTACTAAACCGATTTTGCTGGATTTCAATCCCAAACTGCTTAGGATAACTACAAGCAATTTGGCACCAAGGTTGTTCATTTCTTTTGAGTTGTTCGAAAGTGAGCGTGTTTTCAACAGACGGACAGACAGACGGACATGGCTAAATCGACTTAGAATTACTCAAGAACCCAGAATATCTGTACTTTATGGGGTCTGAGATGAATAATAAAAAAGTTTCACACGGAATGAAAAACCCCTTCACAACTAATTGTGGTGGAGGGTATAATAATAATTAAAAAATTCTGGATCTTATAAACGGTTAGCCCGATTGGAGCAACATTTCAGTTGACACTTAAGTTTGAGTTTTGAATTTCGGATCTATAGATATATCAGGATGGCCACCTGTATTTCAAAAATTTAAAACGATCTAGATCTCTTATTTTAGCGACATGCATAGTTTATCTCTTATAGTTTAGGAACTTTGACATGTGTTGGGAATTGTATCTAGATTTTAAAAAAACTAAAATAATTTTTAACAATTCATTAAAAACATTTTGTAAAAAAGTGCGAAAAAGGGTTTTTGTCCCGATACGTCAAATTCAAAACTGTAACGCGAATACAATTCATTAATTGCCACCTGAAATTTTATTGCACAAATCTTTCATTGTGCATCGGTGATTATGAGAATTTTTTTTTACCGAAAGGTAGTAATGCCTTTTTATTAGAATACCACATTCAGTATAAATCATATCAAGTTTTTATAACCTACAGGCAGAGCTCCACAGTGCTGTCTCCCTTGTCAATTAGGCCTGCATTTCTAAATAGTTGTTTATAAAACTAAAATAAATAAATGCAAAAATGCGCCAGATTAATGGCATCAAAAGACCACTTTAAAGGATGGTATTCTTTCTGTATTAAATATACCGGCAAGAATATACTCGCTATATCGAAGATAACGCAGCTTAAATAAAGCTCAAACAAATGTGTAAACGACTTTGAAGGCTCGGTTTAGTTTGGCGCTACATGGGAGACAAAGCATTTCAAATGAAGCTGAAACAAATTCTTAAATGACGGTGAAGGCTCGGTATTGTCTAAGCAGGAGGTTATTGGAGGCCTTGCAATTAAAAAAAGGTAAACAAATTTTTTCTTGATGGCTCCGTATTGTTTTACATAGAAGATCATTAAACCATTTTCTTTTGGGGCCATATTAGGGACAACGCAACTCAAATTAAGCTGAAACAAATATTCAAATGACGGTTAAGGCTCCGTATTGTCTAACGAGGAGGAAATTAGAGCCTTTGCAATAAAATAAGGTTAGACCAATGTTTTCTTCATTGGTAATGGCTCCTTACTGTTTAACGTAAAAGATCATTAGCTTATTTTGGTTTGGCGTTATATTGGAGACTATGGAACTCAAATTAAGCTGAAACAATATTTTAAAGGACGGTGGAGGCTCGGTACTGTCTAACGTGGAGGGTATTGGTTAAAATACATTTTTCTTGATTGGTAATGGTTCCGTATTGTTTTACGTAGGCACTTTAACCATTTTGGTTATATTGGGTGATTTTTTAGCTATTATCTTTTTGGCAACACTGGTTTAAACAGCTGAAGCACGTTTCGTGTTTTGTTTCACTGTCAAACATCTTCAGTTTGGTCTTTAATTTAACCATGAATCGTCTTACAAACGAACAACGCTTGCAAATTATTGAATTTTATTATCAAAATGCGTGCTCTGTTAGGAAAGTTCATCGCGCGTTTCTTATGTTCAGCTCATTTTTGGCTCAATGGGTACGTTAATAAGCAGAATTGTCGATTTTGGAGTGAAGATCAGCCAGAAGCATTGCAAGAGCTACCAATGCATCCAGAAAAAGTCACAGTTTGGTGCTTTTTATGGACTGGTGGAATCATTGGACCGTACTTCTTCAAAGATGATGCGAATCGTAACGTAACTGTGAATGGTGCGCGCTACCGTGAGATGATATCCAACTTTTTTTTGCCCAAAATGCAAGAGCTTGACTTGAATTACATGTGGTTTCAACAAGACGGTACCACATGCCACACAGCACGCTTAACAATGGACTTATTGAGATGCAAGTTCGGTGAACATTTTATTTCACGTTCAGGACCGGTCAATTGGCCGCCTAGATCGTGAGATTTTACGCCTTTAGACTATTTTTTGTGGGGCTATGTTAAAGCTCATGTCTATACACACATGCCCGCTTCAATTGACGCATTGGAAGACAACATTGAAGCATTTATTCATGAGATACCGGCTGAAATGTTGGAAAGAGTATGCCAAAATTGGGCTAAGCGGATGGACCATTTGAGGCGCAGTCACGGTCAACATTTGCATGAAATAATCTTCAAACATAAAATTATATGGACCATACTATCGATTTAAATAAAGATTTCATGCATTTTTCTGAATTTAATGTGTTTTTTTTAAACTTTCCTATGGCTCTTAAAAAATCACCCATTACATATAAATATTCGACTTACATTTACGAATACCGAGTAGTAAATTTAAGGTATTTAAAATTCGACCAGCATACCGTTACTAACAGAAAACGAAAATAAAAATCGATTATGAGCGAATAGAGGTTTGTATGTCTTACTGGCTGAAAGATGAGGGTGTGTTTTATAACTGTTTTTGACACATTAATAGAGAGAACATATATTTTTATTTCTTGCTAATCCATCATTTTCTGTATATTTTCTCTCTCTTTTTTTATACACTCTTTTATCCTAAGCAAACCTAAAGCCAGAAAGAGACGTCCATATAAATAATAATAATAATGTATATCAGCCAGTAACAAATAAACTTTAACTTTAATATCACTTAAATGAAAATTAACTTAAATAAATATTTTATTAAAATTTGTTTCTTTAAAAGCAGAAAATGTATGATTTAATTTCAATTTAGAAACCGAGGTTAGTTTTATGTTCAAACGTTTCCTGCACGGAAAAAAAACTTGAAAACTCGTGCTGAATACACATCACGTTGAGCAGTTTGTAATTTGTCACGCATTTAACACGTGTCTAAAAGTCGTAAAAATCGTTAACATTTATTTTTGCTCGTTGCCTCTTGTCTTGACGAGAGCAGAAGTGAAGAGAAGTTAAGGATACAAAAATAATAAAAACAAGCCTGAATGAAATGTCGTAAAAGTTTATGATTATTTTTGTCATGTTTTGTATTGTAATGCTTACAAACAGTTTTGCTTTGCTGCTGCTGTCTGGCTGATTGGGCCGAGTGAGCCCAACTCTGGCGGCAATTGTGGTAGTGTCAGTTAACTGTCAAATTGAATTTGTTTGGGCTAAATGTCTAGTCGTTTCCGTTCTTCTATTCATGTATGTATAGAATATGTGCGAGCTAAAGCTCTTTTTTATATCTTTTTGCCAACCAAAAAAGTTGAATAAAGAATCCAACAGGTTTTTTTATTCTTCAAAAATATAAACTAACACACGAACATACATATATATTTTTGTGCGTTAAGTGCAGTTCTAAAAATTTTTGAGTTTTTCTTCTTTTGTTGTTGGTTTTGCGTTACCGGAAGTTGTAGTGTCATGCTGATATTTGTAATTTTTAACACCATTTTATTTATGTTTATGTCGTGTTGTTGGGTTTTTCCTTTTAAATATTTATTTTTTTTTATTTAACATGTCGGTTGTGCTGTTTTCCATGTTGCTTTAGGTCAAGAATTTATACGTTTTATGTTGATTATTTATTTTATTTGACGTCTCAAAGTCGAGGTCAAATTTGATGTTCTTTTGCAGACAAACGAAAATATTTTTATGTGTATATTTTTGTTTTGCAAAAATCGATTGTTGCTGTCAAAATGATTAAAGAATCTTAGACAGTTTTACGTATTTTGTTTAAAGCCAAAGACTTGGGACTAAAATTTAGTTAAACAAATTGCTTCGTCATTAAAACTTAACAATTATTTTTAGGAAAGTCTTCACTTGAAAGGCGAATAAATAAAGGAAAACATACATTTTATATACAAATGTATGTCTTCTTATTTTTAATATTATGTACTTCAAAATACTCCAAGATTGTATGGACAAAAAATAAAATTCTAAGGCAAAACTGCGATATCGATTTACGTGAATACTTACCTTGCGACCTAACTTCACGGTGGATCTCAAAACCACGTAGTTTTAATATTAAGCACTTACCATTTGCACCTGTGTGAGTGAAAGATCATTCGGGCACACTGGATAAAAATATACCTTAAAGCCATACGAAAACAAAACAGTGCAAAAGTGAAGATTAACACTTTAACTTTGCATATTCAAATTGATAGATTTTTCAAAGTTTAAAAATGTTTGGGTCATTTTGACCCCAAGTGCATTAAAGAGTTAACCGCATTTTTGCACTGTTTTGACTTTCTATGACTTTAGGATATATTCCTCTCCAATTTTATAAAAATCTGCATAAAAATATACAATACTCCGCTATCTTTTACTTTTGACCTTCATGATTTTAGGGTTAAGGTTTTCCAATTTTAGTTAAACATTCTGAATTTATTTAAAATTATGTGGGTAAAAATATTTTGAATTAGTTTTACTTTAAATTCATAACAGAAAGGAAATTGGCAGCATTCGCCACAATATGGCCTACAAATTAAATTTTCCCAAAAATATAAACGGTAAAGAAAAACTACAGGAAGTACTGATATAAATTTTTCATATTTTTATTTCGTATTATAACCTCACTAAAATGCAATGTGATGATCAAAAAATTCTTAAATTTGTTTAATAAAATTTTAAAACGGCCGTAAAAAAAACTTATACACATATTGGTGGCGGAATGCACCGATCGCTATTAAATTTTAACAGATTCGATTTATATGTCACCGAGCTTCGTGAGGATCTCAGCTAAATAAGCTTTAACCGCAACGAATATTGATGTTTTGGTGAAATTTGGTTGGATAAAACTAAAGAGACGATCAAACATAGATTTACTCGAAATCACACTATAAAATTTCGCGAATATCGAGTCATAATTTATCATAAGCCACTATTGGAAACACTTTACTACGCCTTAAACCGCAAAACTTAATAATATTGTAAAGTTCAGCCCATTAAAATTTCCAAAGACTAGAAATAAAATTTCGTGAAGATAGACCCATAACACTGTACAACAAAATCAATTTTTTTCCAAAATTTCAAGGTCCCGCCTATAAATTTTAATAGACGAGACAAAAAAAAAAAAGACATATGAATTTTATTTGAGGGGTGGTTAAAGTTTCCCAGCCTTGTCACATTCTTCTTGTTAATCGGCATAAGAAACCATGTTACCCCCACATTTAAGGTATAAAATGTGATGAGCAAATTTATGTAGAATGTAACGAAGAATATTTGAACCCTCTAACTCCTCAAGATATGGGTCTTTTTTGTCCTTCTTTTAAAAAAGAGCAAAAAACACCATTAAAAAAAGGGATTTAAGGGGTTATCCGCAATTTTAGCTGCAGACTTAGCCCACTCTTGAAAATCAGCGAAATAATCATTAAGCCGCAACAAATAAATATTGATACTGTGCTGATATTTTGTTGGATTATACAACTAAGGACGCGAATCCCACATAGATTTACTGAAAGTTTTTGTTAAAAATATCCCGGAAATCCCGCAGTTAAACCCGGGAAGGCGGGAATTTATAATAATTGAATATCCCAGGATTTTTCGTAAGAAACTCTAGTTAGAAGATACTGCCAGCAACTATTACCTTCGACTTCACTGATTACACTAGTCTACAAATTTGGAATAAAAAATGTACTGCAAAAACAAAGTTTGTTTTAAACTAATCAGGGCTGAATTCGAATCTGGCATCAAAATTAATTTTAACAGAAGCCCACATTCATTCTAAATCTTTACATAAGTACGTGAAACGAAACCAACAAAATACAAACGACGTGCAAATAACGCCATTAACTTTTGAATATTCTTTGATTTTTAAATAAACTAGTGATTTTTTTTATATAAGAAACGAATAAAAACATGTTTTTGTATCTCGAAACCCTGACGATAGAAACACCCCAATTACAGATTCGAATCCAGCCCACCAAATTACTCTAGGAATTTGGATATTTGGTTGGTCCAGTCTAAAACCTTGTTGGGTAGTGTAATAATCTCTATATTTATTCTAGAATCTAGATACATTTTTACATAAAAATGTATACAAAGGATGTTGTATTATGAGACAAAAAGAACAACACTTAGTAAAGAAGAGTTTATATTTTTAAAATTTTTGGTTTTTTTGTAAGACCAATTTTTAGACATAATGTTTTATCGTTCATAGTTTTCCATTTTTTTTTAATTATCCGCATTTTTTGAATTAATTTGGAGAGTGAACTGGATTTGATATTGAGTAAAATTACATTTTTTTAAATACCAAATTGCAAATGTTTGTGCAATTTAGAGTGTTTCACGAGTTATTTACTTATTTCTTAAAACAAAATGGTTATTGACTATTAACAATCTGTGCTTGTGGCCTTTTTGAACACGTTATCAATGGCCTTTTCGAAATATAACAACGAAATAAAATCAAAACACAAAGCATAAATTTAATTAAATTTTTTAAATTTTAAACTTTAAATCTGTTTTTATTTATTCAATACAATTTTAAGTCTTCTTGAGTATTCGAAATCGTCCGAATTTGAGAATTTTATTAAAGCACGATCAATCATGTAAATTGAATAATGCAATCATTCTCTAACGTGTAATTGTAATTCACAACCACGAATTTACGTCACGTGCACACATCTCGTAAAAAGCTTTAGGCTCTTTTAAGTAAAATGTTAATATTAACACAATCATGTTTCTGTAAATATCATAAGCCCTAAAAGTATGTCACACTACTTGAAAAATCTCTAGAAAAATTGTACATATTACATTGCAGCCACACGATCAAGATTTTCTTGATAGTCTTTTACATATACTGTTTGTCAAAATATGCAAAAATTGCCAGCTTTTACGTTGGCTGCACGCAAGTTTAAAGCAATTTACTTTCGAGATGCCATTAAAAAAAATTTTAATTTATAAAGACAAACATGTAATCAGCTTTTAAATTGAAAGTAAAATTGCCAAGCAAATGGAAAGGTGAAATTGAAAGCCATCTCGTGGTCAATTTAAAAAGTGTAAGTGTGTTAGTAAAAAAGTGAGAGTGTGGGTACGTTCGTAAACGCATCATAGCGCTGCATCAGAAAAGCAAACTTTTTTTAATTGCGATAAAAGAAACATTATAATTTTTTTTATTGTGTGACTATTATTTTTGTGGAGTATTTCAAAATTTTTTGGTCCACATTTACTTCACTGAAAAATATATAACCATTTGAAATCACTAATGCAACGCTGTGATGCATTTACGAACGCACCCTGTATTGCAAATTGAAAGGAATTGAAAGACAAAACTTGATCGTGTGGCTGCTATGTTACTGCAATACGATTTATCGTTAATAATCTACAACAGTTGGCCAGTTAAGCAAAGTAACTGCCTGTGTTTAGATGACGACCGCAAAATTAGTTCAATTACCTTACATTTAAAACAAACACAAGTTTTCACATTTTGTTTTTGTTTTATATCGACAGCTCAATTCCAAAAGTCGACTTAGCATGGTTTTAATTTTTTTCCGTTTTTTGATTAATGTTGTTGGTCAGCTTATCCAATTCAAAATTAGGCACAAAGAAATAACTTAACATAGAACGGAATGTTGTGCCGCCCCTAAATCTTAAGAACTTATCCTGCAAAACTCACTTCTTCGACTTGCATGTTTGGGAATTGAGCTGCCACTATGTAAGTTTAACAAACGAATTTTGTGCTCCTCATCTTTAAGTGGGCAGAAAACTACCAAAAATGTTCTTAAGTTTCTATTTGGTTGGAAAACAAAGTAAATTTTAAATTTTGTTAAATAATCTGGGAGTTTCATACACTGACCTTTGAAAATTTAATTTTACTGGGAGGAAAACTTTGAAAATATTTTGCTTCCCATCCGGAAAATTTTAACTATATTCTTAATGAACTTTTACTTATTCCATTTTGCCTTCTTTGAAAACTTCTTGAAGAATGTCTTATAAAAAATAATTTAAAATTCACATTTCGATTCTAAGAACAGGCATTATTAATCAAATCGTTGTACTTTTTAGTAGTTAAGCCTAGTACTCTGTTCAAATTTGTGAAAAATGTTTGGACCGATCTGTACAACATTTTAAAGTCTTATTTCTCGTTCAATAAAACTGTGATGTACCAAATTTTGTTATGATAGCGTTATTTTTTACGTTTTTAGGCGTACTAAGCTGCTTTCCGGGAGTAAGGTTTATATGGGGCCTATTGTAAATTATGGACCGATCTTCACGAAATTTCACAGTCTTATTTCTAGTCCTGTAAAACTTTTATGTTCCAAATTTTGCTATGATTGCATTATTTTTTACGGATTAAGGTTTATCAAGCTGTTTTCCGGGAGTAAGGTTTATATGGGGCCTATGGTTAATGATGGACCGTTCTTCACAAAATTTTAAAGTCTTATTTCTCGTTCAATAAAACTATGATGTACCAAATTTTGTTATGATAGCATTATTTTTTACGGATTTAGGCGTACTAAACTGTTTTCCGGAAGTAGGTTTTATATGGGGCCTATGGTAAATTATGGACCGATCTTCACGAAACTTAATAGTTTCATTTCTAGTCCTATTTAACTGTGACGTGCCAAAATTTGTTAGGATTGCATTGTTACTTAGGGTTTTAGGCTTACTATACTGTTTTCCGGGAGTAGGGCTTATATGGGGCCTAGGGTAAATCATGGACGGATCTTCAAGAAATTTTACAGCGTGATTTTACCAGTTACATTAAACGAACTGTTGCGAAATCTTATATCATTCTGTGCATTTTTCCACCATTTATGTTAGTTTTTGTAACAAAGTTATCCATTTTTTTTAAGTGGTGGGTTTCAATCCCAAACTGCTTATGATAACTACAAGCAATTTGACACCAAGTTTGTTTATTTCTTTTGAGTTTTTCGAAAGTGAGCGTGTTTTCAACAGATGGACAGACGGACAGACAGACGGACATGGCTTAATCGACTTAAAATTACTCAAGGACCCAGAGTATATATACTTTATAGGGTCTGAGATGAATAATAAAAAAGTTTCACACGGAATGACAAACTTAATATACCCTCTTCACAACTAATTGTGGTGGAGGTTATAAAAAAAGTAAATATGGATAAAAACTGTTACCGGTTGTGTTATTTTAATTTTTTATTTCTTTTTATACCCTTCACCGAAGGTAAGAGGGTATATATAACTTTGTCATTCCGTTTGTATGTTCCACAATATTAATCCTACACCCTATAAAGCAAATATATTATGGGTCCTTATGAAAAGCGAAGTTCAAATCAAATGACTTATATATCAAAATATCGGAAATATTTAGTAGAACATATTTTATAAAAAACTCGGGAAAATCGGTTTAGATACAAAAAAGTTATGACCAAAATTAATTTTTTTTTTTAAATACCCACTTTCGGGAACCATAGATCTCCCCGAGTCCAAGCTTTATAACTAAAGTAAATGGTAAATTTTTTCTTCAACACGTCGGTATATAAATCTTCAAAATCGGTTAAAAAATTGCTGAGCTATAACCGAAATACTGAATCCCCAAAAATTACTCTATTTATAATTAACTTTGTTAAAACATATATTTACAAGTTTATATATAAATATAACTTAAGTAAATGGTAAAATTCATCCTTAACACGTCGGTATATAAAACTATCAAATCGGTTAGACAATGGGTAATTTATGAGCAAAAAATGGGCTAAAAAACATCAAAATTTTTATAAAAACCTAAATTTTAGGGCTGCCATATGTCCTATGGAAATGACTTATATACCAAAATAACGGACATTTTTATGAGTTATAACCGAAATGCTGGGGTCTAATCAACGCATACGATATCGAGCCAAATTTATCGAAATTATTTATTTTGGTATCTTGAAACTCGATATCGAATGAAATAAATGTATTGAATTTGAAATAATAGCATTCGACATCGAGTAACTCGACAGTACATTTATCGAGTTTTCATTTGATACGCCAGTGTCTTTCGTATGCAAAAAATTCAATAGTTTATTCGATACGATAGTGTCGAATGCGGTGATTAGACCCCTGAATTCCCGAAAATTACGGTTTTTATGCCCTTCACCGAAGGTAACTGTAATTTCTACAATATTGATCCTACACCCTATAAAGTATATATATTCTGGGCCCTTATAAAAAGCGAAGTTCAAAACCGGTTGTCTCTTATTAAAAAAAAAATATTTACCAGTTTTATTTAGTTTTTGTCCATTTGCTCTGTATTCAGCTCGCGCAATGGTGAAGGGTATATAAGATTCGGCACAGCCGAATATAGCACTCTTAATTGTTTTTTTTTTTGTCATACCAAGACGCTGGCGATTCCGTACCTCTTCAAGAGCTTGCTGAAATAATTTTAAACATGCTTTCTGTTCCAACATGTACCGCTTGTTTAATATGTATTAAGTTCATACTTTTTTGCTTTTGCTTAACATTCTACGTGAAATAAAGGCAGCTTACATTATTTCGCAGTTGTAAAAAAAAATGTTGCCAGAAACATTTCGGAACTTTTTCACAAAATAAACAGAGTACAACTTCATCAACATTATTTCATAGATATTCCGCACAAGTTTTTTTTATATGCATTTTGACAGCATTTCACGTGAAATGTTGAACAAAGTACCAGGCTTTACGTGGGTATGTGATTATTATTTTTTAAATTTAACAAACATTAGTTGCGTTCGAGAACACAAAAGTTTTTACTATTTTTTACTAAACTTTACTGCATTTTACGAAACTGCGTTCGAGTACACAAAATACAGGAAATGAGAACATAAATTGAGAGCGAAAAGTGACAGTTCTTGTCTGAGTTTTTACAAATTTTTACTGCAGAAATTTTTGCAGTAAAATTTAGTAAATAAAAAAAAAACACATGTTTCAAAAGGTAAACAAACAAAAGTAACAAATAAAAAGCATACAAATTGTGAACAAATTGTTAAATAAAAGAAAAGTTGAACTACAAATTAAACTAAAACAAAAAGTGAATTACTATTAATTAATTAAACTTGTTTGTGAAGCATTTATTTGGCTAAATATGTACAAACTTTAAAATTTTTTTGGTTATGTTAATTTTTTAGAGTTGTAAGAGTGTAAAGTATTTGGGTACTTAAGTTATCAATAGCAAAAAAATTATTCATGTTCTTTTAAATAATTTAATCCGCTACAAATTAGTAAACTCAAATAAAATAAAAAACAAACAGATATGAAAGGTTACATAAAATAGTTTGTTTGTATTTTCCAAAAATATTCGTGTTATAAAAAGTATTTAATCGAGTACCGATAAGAAAACGAGTTAAGTAGTCAAAAGTTTCAATATTTTTCAACACTTCAATTATTTGCCATCAGCTGTTGCCTTTATTTTACGAATTTTTACAAATTTTGCGTTCGCGTACTTTTTTGGACAACAGCTTTTTGTGAGGGAACATTTTTTAGTTTACTCATTTTCTTCATTTTACTGTAAAAAAATATTCAAACGCACCTATTAACAGTTACATATTTATTTACTCACTATGCATCATTAGCAACAACAATTGTGCTAAAAAAAAATTTATTTGTGTTTATATTCAGAAGGCCTTCTAGAAGCTTTTAGAGTAGATGTGGGAAGGCAAGGAATTGACCTCCAATTACATGCCGTGTTAATTAGAAATAAAGTTGGAATGCGGCTCGGAGGCTTAATGTCTGCAAAAAATCCTTTTGACAGACCCATTACCTCATATTTTTCCCGCTAGGTGTTTGCTTCAAGGGAACACTCAAAGTGATAAAATTGATGCCGGTCACAGAGATACAAAAGTGACTTAAAAAAAATGTCCAAATCATTTTTCGATGAAAGAGAAAGAAACCGTATTTGTAGTAGTGAAGCGGCATAGTGTAAAAACAAGACGCTACATTGAACAAATATTTCGTAAACAGCTGTTGCAAATAAAAGTGTGTGGCTTTCCCGTCCCAGAATTTGCCGGTAAACTGAATAATTTTCCTTTCCAGCCTCTCCTAAAATGTATCCCTCAAATTCTTCCAATTTTTTTTTGTAATATGTAACTAAGAAAAGACGGGAAAATTGCACTATTTCATTTAAATTTGTAGACAGAAAGTACTCAGTGATTTTTTTTTTCATATTTAAAATTTAGTGTAAACATTTAAAAGCCTTATTCACATTTCAGGCTTATAAAACGAATTTTCTATGAAAAGTGTAAAAAACACTAAAATTATATCGTTATTTTGTCTTAGCGATGGATTCCCTGGAGTTAAAAATTCTGGGAAAAAATTTAATATACGATTTTTTAATGTTAAAAAGGAAGCAAGCCAATAAAAAATGGAACATTTAAAAAAATAAGCGCACAACCATGCGCTACGCAATAATACATACATGCAGAAATGCATTAAAGTAAGTGAAAGAACTCTCAACAACTTTTATAAAAAAAAATAGTATGTTAAGTGCTACGGCATTCCCTCACTACAAAGCAGGTTTGTAATAGGGCCCATACACAATACCATCATGATTGTACAATCAAGTGATTGTGCCAGCTGATGGACCGTGTATGAGCTTGTGGTGTGATTGTACCAGCTGATGGTGCTTTATCAAAAATAGTTTGATATTTTTTTGATTGTACCAGCATGATTGTATCGTGTGCTGTAAAGTTAGCTCATAAATGTTAAATCGTTAAGGCATAAAAATCAAAAAATTCAAAATTTAAAACAAAATTTAAATTAAAACACGTTTTTTTTTAATCCTTATTCGTTTTTGTTTTAGGATAATAGCAATAATAACAGCAGCACAAATTTGATTGTTATTCATTACAACCTTTTCCATACACATTTTGGTAAAAAATTAATTTTGTACCAGCATGCTGGTGTGTTGTGTGCTTCAAGCTTAATTGCACAATCACTTGATTGTACAATCATGATGGTATTGTGTATGGGCCCTATAAGGGAAAATACTAAAAAATAACTGTATCAAAACATTCGGTGTGTAAAGCTGATCGTTACATCCAACAATTTTTATAAATTTATTGCTTCAAAGTTGGAACTCGCCATATAAAATTCATGTCTTCCGTAAGCGCAATGGTAAGCGAACCGTTTATTTTTCTCCCTTACAACCTGCTTCGTTCGAAGCTCCATTTTTTTTATTGGGAATAATCACTCATATTTTAAAGATTCCTTTAATACGACATTTTTTATATGTTGCCAACAATTGACGGCGTTAGTACTTATCCGAGAGTTATAATCGTCTAGCTATTTTCTGCAATCCCATTTTGATCGTTACAGCTAGACACATAAAGCGCGATATACTCCTTAGAGTCAAAGGAATCTACTAATTCAGCATATTGGTTTTGCAATAATTTTTTTCTTTGAAACTTTTCTTTTCATATACATATGTAGTTTGCAAAAAAAAAAAAAATGCCAACAAAAACACTAAAAACTCATCTTAAATTCTTTTATGCTCTCACTCGCTATCCAAACAATATCCATGCCATATCATAACAAAACCTCTCGAACTAACATCATTGAAAATACTCCAAATCCTATTGACACCCCCTCAAATGTGATGCGAGCTGAAGGAATAAAAATGTCTTTCATATGTGATATAAAGGAAACATGTTCATCATCCACTTCAAATTCAAGAAGACGTTTTCCTCATCGTCTTTATATTGTCATTGTCATCTGTTTTGGCACTAAAACGTATGTTAAGTGTATAATTTTTCTTTTACAAAAACTACCAGATACTGTTCATTGATAGCAATAATATTATGTACCATTTGGTTTATTTAAGTTTTTATACTTTTAACGACAGCGCAGGAATTTCTGCTGTCTGATTTATACAAAAAAGACGAGAGAGCGAGAAGGATAAAAAAGTCAAGTACTTTAACAGATATTTGCACTTGTCTCAAATGTTTTGTAAAATAGTTTTGGTTTAATGTGAATGAAAGAAAATAGCAAGATTTTTGATTTCTTTTTAGTAGAAATTTGGGACTAGTTTTGGCGAATGGAGCCTTATAGTTTGAAAAGCTTTGGATGTTATATTTTATGACATCCTTAAAGTATGCAATCTTCTTTAAAAATCGGCTTAGTTGTTGCATTTATGATGAAAATGGACGGATCAACTCATACATGTTGTAAATAATTGCTAAAAAAAATTTTTTTAAAAAAGGCCAGGGGCCTGTTCTGGCGGTCGTGATCGAGTTTTTTCTCGTTTCGCAAGCAATTTAATATCTAATTATTTCAGTCAATACTGAACGAATAGGAATTATTTTTTTAATTAATTTGAGTTTCACAATACTGAAAAAATAATTTCGATTCATTTAGTATCGACTAGAGTATCCAATTATTCCACTTATAGTTTTGTTTGAGTAAGGAATTAATTGATTTTTGAATTTTAAAATTGCTCGATTAATCGAATAAAGGTTTTATATTCAAAACATCTCTATTTGAATTCATACTTTTGTTTTATTAATAAACAGAAAAAGAGAGACGAAAGGTGTCAGCCAGTTAAGGCAGAATTAGTCTTTACTTTCTGTTCTGTTACGAATCAGCTGACTTGTTTTTGTTATTAAAAAACCTGTGAAATTGATTAGTTTTTCTGTTCTGTTGCGGTGCAGTTTGTTAAAATCAAAAACTTGTAAAGTAATTGTAAGTGACAGCAAACTAATTAATAAAATATACATATTTATATTGAAATAAACTGATTTTTGATTTTAAGAATTCATAAAATTTAATTTCTTCAAATTTATGTGCATATAAGTTTTTGAAATAAAACAATGGACGGTGCAAAACTAATACATTTTTCAAAAATTGCTGGTAAGTTGCTACAGAAAAAGTAACTATGTATTACAATTCCTTATCAGAACGGCACGGAACAGAACAGAAACAGAAAATAAAGACTAACTGAGCCTTTATGAAAAACATTTTAAACAAATTTGTTGTTCCTGAAAATCGAGTGAAATTAAAATTGATAGAGATTCTTCGTTAAATTTTTTTAAAATTCACCGCTCTGATTTTAAGAGAAGCTTTAGTAAAGATAAGAATTCAAAATATGTATATTCTTCTTCTATCTTCTATATATATAAAAATGAAAAATGTTTGTATGTTTGTTTGTTTGTTTGTTTGTTTGTTGGCTTATAGACTCCTAAACTACTGAACCGATTTTCCTGAAATTTTTACAGTAACATCACGTGAGCCCTAGAAATTAAATAGGCTACTTCTTTTAAGAAAAGGGCAGGGGAATTGGTACCCCCATTGGATGCCGCTGCACGCATTTTGTTCAACTTTTGGTAGTAGGATCTTCTGAGCCCCAAAATTGAAATAAAATAGCAGCGGGGAAAGTGGTTCTTCCCATAGGACGCCAATGTTTAATATCTCATATCTTAAGAACTGTTAAAGTGAGAAAGTTCAAACTTTGTAGAAGTCACTCTTATGGTATACTACACTATTGAAAATTAAAATAAAGTAGGTAGGCGCAGGGGGGGGGGAAATACCTCCCATAGGATGCATATATTAAATATCGCTCAACTGAAGAACTATTACAGTGATAGTCTTCAAACGTGGTTAAAGCTACTATTCTGGTAAACTATAAATTTCAATAAAGAAATGGGCGGGGCAAACAGAGGAGGAGCAGTACCCCTCATAGATAGAAATATAAATAAGAGCCGCTGCACGTGATTTTGTTGAACTTTTTGTTGTAGGATTTTCTGAGCCCCAAAATTTAAATAAAATAACAGCGGGGAAAGTGTTACCCTCCATAGGACGCCAATGTTTAATATCTCATATCTTAAGAACTGTTATAGTAAGAATGTTCAAACTTTGTAGAAGTCACTCTTATGGTATACTGCACATTTGAAAATAAAAATAAAGCGGGTAGGCGAAGGACGAAATACCTCCCATAGGATGCATATGTTAAATATCACTCAACTGAAGAAGTGGTTAAAGCAGTGTAGCAAAGCGCACCGGGTTAAGCTAGTACTATATAAAATTATTTTTTTATTAACTTTAAAAACAGGATAGTTTTTAACTCGTTTCATTCCAATGACACTCATATGTATTCGGTTTCCATATTTCTTTGTAATCCTCTTTTAATTTCCTTTATTTTAAAACTATACTCGATAGGTTTGGTTAATTGGTTTTTTAACGTTTTACTATTTCGCGGCAAAAATTCGTTATTAAACAAGGACACCTAGATTTTTTAAGGCGGATCTAACGATATCTCAAATGTCAACATTAAGCCTATTAGAAGATACGAGGTAATAAAAAGGTTGACAGCCTGGTAATAAAAGGCAGTTGCCTGTTATCATTCATTTAAAAATCAAATTTTCAATAATTAAACCCATCATTTTCTTAACGCTAAAGTGAAAAATATGATGATTCGCTTATTCATTACTTGTAGGGTTTGTACGAATTTGACGTTTATAGTGATTTACATAATTTGTCACACACGCTCAAATCTAAAAATGGACCAAAATATGCATACAAGCATGTGTATTGTTAATAGAAATCTTAACAAAATATTTGTACAATAAATAAGTTAAATCCTCTAAGAAATTCATTTTAATCGATTAATTGATATAAATTGTTCGAGTTTTTCTTTATTCGAAATTAGCTTTTTTAATTATTCGATCAAATAAAGGCGGAAAAATTCCTCGATTAATCGTTGTTCGATACGTTGTGGATACTTTAATATCGACGGAAAGAACTAGAAATAAAATTGCTTTCGAATCGAGAAAGTACTCGATCACGACTGCCAGAATTAGGCCCCTGATATCACAGGCCGAGGAGGTTTATTAATTATTTTAGCTATGCTTAAGACGTTTCAGACGTAACTACTATCTTTTTTTATTAAATATTTGTTTGATTTTGCATAAAGTTTACCACATTAAACTTAATTTAATACAGTTTTTTTTTTTAGAAATTCAGTTAGGTAATACACTAAAAATTGCTCAAAAGAATATAATAAGTTCATAAGAGTGATTCCTAACTCTTTTTACGCCAAATGTTGGTTTTGTAGTAGAAGTAGGCCCGATAATAATCTTTTCGTTTCGACAATAATCTTTTCATTTTCGTTAAATGCATTTGAAGTGATTTATTACTTATCAGTTGTACTTCTTTCACGAAAAGCACTGTTCTAAAGTCAATTGTATCATTTTATTTTGTATAAGATATTGTACAACTATCAGCCAAAGTGTTAAATGGTCACTTTAAAATTTGCTAGTAAAATCAAATCAAAGTTTTTTTTTGGGAAATAAAAAAACAAATTTTTAACGAAGACAAAAATTATATTTTAACTCCCAGTTAACAATAAGTCTTGACAGTTAAAACTGAACTTGGTGAAATTGGCCGTAAATCTTATTTCTGTAGTGCTACCAATATCCCCGCCGAAATATTTAAATATTCCGAAATACTACAGACCTATAGCTGGCCTCTTATTAAAGAAGTCTGCATTTCTGACGATATTTCACCTGACTAAGTAGAGGATCTTATTGTCACCACTCCAAAGAAGGGTGGCCTTAGCGACTGCCGGAAGATATTACGCCTGACTGAGTGGTGGGTCTTAATGTCATCATTCCAAAGAAGGGTGGCCTTAGCGACTGTCGGAGGGGCATACAAAGAATTTTGGCGTTTATCATCTTAGGAAGTTTTAGGAAAGAGCAAGCTGGATGCAGAACAAAATCGGACCTGTGAATTAGACCACATAAAGTCGCTTCGAATAACGTTTAAAGTTGCAAAATAATAATTTTTCAGGAGAGCGAATAGACGTTTTTAACAGGCAGGATTATGTTTTAATTTTTTTTATATTATTAAAAATAATGATAATAAAAACTTTTATGCAAAAGGCTTTAAAACATTATTTCACACTGCAAAACCATTTCGTTTTCATAATTTTGTTAGTAACTTACAAAATTCTTCCAATGGATGTATGTCGTTTTGAAGGCGTTAAGGTGCCTTATTTTGGGTGATTTGGTGTTTAAAATGTGTAAGAGATTAAGGTTAATGGTTATCTGCAAAAAACCAGTTATTGCAAAAAGTGGATTTTACAATGTTTTTCACGGCTATGCTTCAATTGCGCAACATTAAATAAAATAGAATAGCCTCCTTTAAATAATTTTCTTAGACTTAGAGAGAGCGTTCGATATGATCGATAGAAGTGAGATTTTGGAAATTTTCTTGAGCACGGGAATACCGAGAAAATTCGTGGAAATTTTATTTATTCTTTACCAAAATGCTTCATGCAAAGTTTAATTTAAAGAAAAGTAAAGCGAACGTTTTTGCATAAAACGAGGAGTTAAGCAGGAATATGTACTTTCTTCCTAACTATTTATAATAGTTCTCGATACACTGATGACGTCAACAAAAGCTGAAGCGAGGGATGGTATTCTGTGGCACTTTGAATAAGTTCATATGATTTTGATTACGCCGACGACATCAGCCTTATGTCCCATAAATTTAACGGCATCTAACAGAAAATCAGTAAACACCACGAAAATTAACATCAATAAGACAAATTTGTGACAATATGCACCTCCAATAACTCTCATGGACTACCAAGTGGCACTGCTATAACCAGGGTTCGTGAATTTAGCTTCCTAGGTAGCATTAGAGACAAAAAAAAAAAATTACGGAGCAGACGCTGATGTAACCAGCAGGATCAATAAAGGCCGTCACGCAAATGCCAACTAGCAAGAGAAATGGTAATCCCAGTCCAATTTTGAAAATTTCTCCAAAAAATGAAGAATGGAATGTTCTAGCGGACATAGGCTATACATATAAGGTTTCACTTAAGTGCTTACGATAGGGTCCAGGGGCGCTAACCCTTCTATTCTAACCTCATTCATATCTTCAAAACTGAAAGAGACAGAAAAAATGCAATACTTATCGTTATTCTTACGAAAAATAAGCGGATAGGTGCCTGGTACTTTTTTTAAATTCTGCCCTTTTAGAGAGTAAATGGGTAAAGCCTGAATTTTAGTACGTTTTTGTTACCTCATATATCTTTTAAACTAATAAACGTAAAAATAAACATTATGTCACGTTAAAAACATATCTTTAAAAATACAAATGCAAATTCGGTACTTTTTAGAAATTCGAACGCTTGAAGGTGTGAAATTCGTATTTCTCCATTCTTTAGCTTTTACGTGTTAAATAGGCTCCACTACAATATTGAAGTTTTTGCTACTTCAATGGGGACAAAAAGTACCAAAAAGGGGAAATACGGAAAATAAATATTCTTTTTTTAGCTTTTTGGTTCAACAGCTCGTACTTTTTTTAGTTACCGTTAATATTCTACTTAGAAACATAGAACTTAACATAAAATATCCTAAGTGAAAAGTCTCTGTGGGGGATCTTTTTGGTACTTTTTTGGTCTTTAACTGTAACTTTTGAAATTTCCGTTATTATTGCACTCAAATCATACAAATTAAACACGCCTGAGTGAATGAGAATCTTTAAAGGGATCCATTGTATTTTTTACTTTTACACCAAAGCGAAATAAGATCTACTGTATTGATGTGAGACTTGGAAAGTCACTACATCAACTACGCATCATAAACTTCAAGTATTTATAAGTAAGTGCGTGAGAAGAATACTGATAACATTTTGGCCATTATAAAAGAGAAGAAATCGGACTTTGATGACTACTTGCAATATGTTACCAGTTGATATCGAAATCAGGCATAGAAAATGGTTATTGATCAAGGTAACACCGACATTCTCCAATGAGATCCACAAGGACGCCAAAACACAGGGCGTCTACGGACAGTTTGGTGCAGATCGTTGAAAGCAGATTTCCAGGCAACGAGCAAAACATGGTCCGAAATAAAATACATGGCTCAAAACCGAATTGCATTTTGAAATTTCGTAGAAGCTTGGTAAACTGAACGCACATCTTATGATTTGAACACTTCTTACAAAAAGTATACAATTTTCTGCTTGTATGAGCTAAATGCTATACTTAGGAGCGTCGTTTTTATTTTTTTATGTAATAAAAGGATAAACAAATTCTTAAAGACGCTCTTACCAAAACCAGTTCGTCATAAATATTTTCCCTTTAGAGAGAAAATAATCTTTAACACACAATTTCAATTTTAATTTTTCACAAAATGTTCTTTAATTTAATTTTTAAATTAAATTCACATTCCTTTCCACAAAAGATATCATTTTAATGAATTCAAAAACCCCAAAGTAGCAAAAAAAAACTAAAAAAAAATTCACACTGATGAATTAAATGAAATGCAACCAAGAGAAGAGGAAAAGAAAAAAAAATTACATTTAAAAAAAATCAACACCAGCCAAAGAAAAAGAAATTGTGTAAAAAAAGTAAGTCAACTATAGTGCGTCCCCATACAACAAACACAAATAAACCGACATACAAACATACAAAAGCAAAAGAAACGCCGTCATGCATACATTTCAGTGACAGGACATGATTAATGGTTGTCATTGCCAAACAAAACATAAAAAATTGTTTTTCTTTAATATAAACACACACACACACAAACTCTTGTATAGAAATGTATCCTTCTTATAATTATGTGTGTTTTTGTGTATAAAAAACACACACATATACATTTGTTCCTGTACATACACAAAGCATTTTTATCGGATAAACTGCAATGTTATTTTGTTGTTTTTGTTTCTTGTTACCATCACATCATCAATGTAACACACTACCACTACCACTTACACTTGATGATGTTAATGATGTTTTTTTCCTTTTAAAAGTATGTGCACGGAAAAAATTCGAAATCTAAAAATTACGAGTTACTTTTCTAAAATTCTAGAGTGTTTCTGTGAATCTTCTTGAGCCGGGATTTTCTGCAAAGTTCAATTGTTTGCACTTTCAACTGTTTCTGGAGATTAATGCAAGATTAGCGAAAACTTTTAAAAATTAAGAAAGTGGAAGAAAAATTTTACCGACTTTTAGTCAGACAAAAGTTATTTAGTCGGATGTGATCGTACTTGGTCGCAGAGTGTAGGAGTGCTCTAAGAGAGCTCATGGAAGTATTCATGGTAAGGCTGTGCTGGGTACCTGGACACTGCAGGATGCATGGTAATGAGTTGGCGGACGAACTGGCGAGATAGTGTTCGAATCTTGACTTAGAGGTTTGGGACGGGGCTACTTAGAAGTAATACGGAGGAGGTTTTGCGATGCCGTTAACTGGCCCAGGGGGAAAAGAAGGGATTTCAGGGTATCCAGGGCCTTATAGCCCGGATTGGATGCAGGTGCAACAAGGGGGGCTCTATTGGGATTGGATAGGAATGGTCTTAGGACACTTAAAGCGTTCTTAACGGGTAATTTTTCTGTTAAGGCTTTTACGAGATAATAAGACAATACCAAACCGGACTTGTGCAGTATATGCGAGGATTCTGAGGAGCTAGAGACGATTGAGCATGTACTGTGCCACTGTCTTAGGATGCAGGGTCTTAGGCAGAAAGGGCTAGGAGATAGATTTCACGACGAACTAGGGTGTAGCGCTAGAAGCAATCCAGTCGATATACTGTGGCTTGTAAGGGAAATAGCACGCTTGTTTCTGATGGGGGACTGGAGTTTTTGTTCTACCTTGGTGTCTTCTAACTAACTTAAATCTATTTATCATCTTCTTCTTCTTCTTCACATCTCTCTATATTGAAGAGATTCACAATGGACCGCATTGGTCTATGAGCGGAGGTGTGCACTTGGGCGCTAACCCTTCTTAACCTAACCAAACCTGTTTGGTCGGCTTCTTTTACAAGAGAAGACAAAAGCACAGCTTGGTATTTTTTCTCAGCACTCGATTCAGGTAGACTAAAGTCACAACATTATATCAACTTGTAAGATCAAGGTAATTTGACTCCTCTTTTGATATGACCTCCATAAGCAAATATAACATTTACATACTTTTTTTCTGCTGCGGATTCCACAGAAGCGTTTGTCGAGCAATGTTGTCATTTGGCTATCAAAGTGTTGGCTCATCCATTGCAAATTCTGCTGACATATTTCCACAGAAGAGGAGACATGGATCGCCATGTTTAGCGGATCCATGTTTCGTATTCGATTCTGGCAACATATGTTTAGAATTCACTGCAAGCAGTGATAAACTTATCGTTAAAAATTCATATGCGTAGTCTAGTAGTTGTTGATATTTGCCGAGATCTCCAAATAGATCGAAGTATGCTGAATACAGGGGTCTAATAACTGCATCCGATATCGAGCAAAATTGATCGAAATTTTTTATTTTGGTATTATAACTCTCGATATCGAATGAAATGTATCGTAATTTGAGATGATAGCATTTGATATCGAGTAACCAAAGACATTACATCTCTCTAGTTTTCATTCGATACGTCAGTGTCTATCGTATGCAGAAAAACTCGATAATTTATTCGATACGATAGGTTACTCGATAACGAGTGCGATAATTAGGCCCCAGCTTTTGTCTTATTAATACGTTCTTAATGGTCTTAATAAGCACCACCCATTGGAGTCATCCTCTAGCAGAGATAATTGAATGTGCCTACACATTTAACTATTTTGCTATCAACACTTATGCGTCGACTTGAGTCCAATGGGGCCAATATTTTCCTGTAGACGCTCTGGAAATTTTCTCAGAAGACATACTTCATCGGCATATTCTAAGTCCTTTAGATGATTGAAGGGCGTCCACTGGATACCGCATCTGCCGTTTAAAGACGAGCGCATTATGTCGTCGATTACGAGGATAAAAAGTGTAGGCGACAAGATACATCCTTGCCTCATACTAGTGGTAACTTCAAATGCAGCCGGGACAGGCTCGGTCTTTAAGAATTTTCGATGACATTCCTGACGCCTCTAAAATAAACTCCAAAGACAACGCCTGTTTACACAGTCGACGTCCTTCATAAAGTCAATAAATGCGGAACTGATTACATTGCTATAAAACTATTCTAACTGTATTGAAAAGATCAACACAGGGAGCGATTTTTCCTGAACCCAAATTGATTCTCTCGAAGGATCGCAATAACTGCTTGGGATATTCGGGTCAATATTATTCGATTTTGTATCTTGCTCGGTATTATTCCACAATAGTTCTTGCAACTCCTTAGAGTAATTTTTAATCTTTAGATTTATCTTTAGTACATAACTTGATGTATAATCTCCGTTTTTTTTGCAGACATTTAAATATATTAAAGAATGGTTCTACGCAAACACTTAAACATATTTGAAGTTCTCCAAAAAATTCAGAAAATCCACAGTCACGAATATATGATGCTGATGTCTTTTTGTATTATAATCGCAGTAGATATAACCGTAACAGCAGATCACTTAATGACTAAAACCAGCACCTTAGATTTTTCTACCTGCTCTTTTGAGGATCACCTGGTGGTTGTTGTTCACATCAAAATGGCGATAAATTTAGAAATGTTGGTTGAGTACTTGCCTTTTGTCTCTTAGCCTTTATAACCAATCGATACTAGCCGACATTTCTCGTATATTGTATGAACCCCCCCCCCCCCCCCCGGGTAAGTCATCTTGAGGAAATTCGAACTCTTGGTGCTACATCCACTGGGGGAAATATCAGTTGTATGCAACCTGGGTTGTGACAAACATCCAACTCATGTAGCCTCCGGTGTACTGCCACCGGACTGACTGTTGGCTGAGGCCTCCGTTAGTATGCTTCTTGCGAAAAATGATTCCTGTCTTTCAGAATAATTGTCTGTGTGGAGGCGTTCCTTTTCTTACTGAAGATTTCAGTTAGTTGTTCGCCGACCGATGGGGGAGTGCCCTTTTCAAGGTACGAATAGATCACGTAGTGGCTGTAGTTAATACCCAAAACCGCAAGCAAAATACAGAATTACTTTCATTTTCTATCGAAATTGATTTCTGTGACAGGCCTAATAATAAACCTCCCGCATCATTTTCGTGCACTCTCTTTCATACTTAGAAACATTGTATGCGGTGGTGATGAACTTTAAAACAGACGAAGAACTTACGTACGTTCGTAATGAAATTACTATGAATATTTTAACAATAATAAAAAATGTTGCAAAGAATAGAGTAATAGAAATAGTAAAGAAATGAAACATTAGTGTGCAAAACAACCATTTGATGGGATAACACCACCCTCTATTGACAAAGAGCTTGATGATTTAGTTGTTTTTCCCCAGAGTTTGTTTGAGTATGGCCATGCATTTGCTGTTTTTTTTGCGGATATTGATATCGCGTTTTTCAGTGTTTTTTTATTGTTGCTATCGATTCTTGTTTTGTTATTGTAGTTTATGTTTGTTGTTTTGCTGGTGACAAGGAATTCCCTAGCAATTTTGCAATTGCGTAACCTTTCGTTTCCCATTTTGGTTCGACGGTACAAAGCTACACAACAGGATACTTGTAGTAGATGAAAACCAGAGTAGGCGGACTGAGAATTGCACTAAATGATTATTGGGATGAGACGTGGTCTTTTTGAACTACCCAAGAGGGTATTCGATTTTATTTTACAAAGTCCTTCAAAAACATTTTGGAACTGTTGAAATTATTTTCTTAAATTATCAATACTCCCACCTGCTTCATTTGTTTAGCTGTTCCCGCCAAAAAGGTCGTTTAAATTGATGATTATTCTTACACACTTAGAAGCACTGTTGCTAAAACTGCTGCTGCTGTTAGTGCTCGTACTGCCGATTATTTGGTGTTAATAGTATTTCGCGTGCTACAACAACATTTTTACAATCTTGCCGCGTTAAAGTAAAATTTAATTTATTATTTTTTTTTTCACAAAGCATTGCTAATCGAATTGGGTTTTAATCAATTGAATTGAAAATTAGAAATAATGATGAAAATGGGATTTAAAATTTACTCAAACTCACACACACACACACGAGTACAAGATATTCATGAGTATATGGGTGATGAATGTGCAAACATTTATGTAGTCATACTTCATTATAGACATACAGATTCCGGAAATTGTATATCTTAGAAGAGAGGGGTGTAAGGGAAAAGTATTGTATTGAATGAATTTAAAACAAGCACTATTATTCTTGATGTTATTAAATTGAAAAAGACAAACAAAGCACTTTCGCAAGAGGAAACCAAGTTAAGATATGATCAACAATTTTTTTTTTAATTTTTTCTTGTGCACAATCAATTCTTATCTATTTTTCAAATAAAATAATGTAAACCATTTATTTTGTTTGGACGCCGTTACTTTTATACTGTTTAGTATCTTTAACTTGTCGTCCTCTTTTCCCTGTCATAATGTCGTGGGTATGTTGTGTATTTGAGTTCAAAATACTGTCAGTGTGGTTTATTCTGGCATGTTTGTAACACTCATTCATTTGTTTAATAATTTTCCTTTAAATAGATCTTCTTAAATTCTTGATTCTATTACCATGGACCAGAGAGTCCCACCGATTTTTGCTTTATGCAATCTTTGAGAGACTTTTATTTTTCCGAGGACTACCAGACGTAATTTTGCTAAAAAAGGGCAGAACTAGATTGGCAGTCGAAATCACTATAGTGAAAGTTTACTTTCTTGTTTTGTTATGACTGAAAAGATGTAATGATTATTTTTTGTAAGCATATTTAAATTAAAAATATTATAATATAAAAAAAAAAAAATTTGTATTCTCCTTTGTGGATCTAGTGGATTCAGCAAATGATCCAGATACTCATGTGATCAAAATTTAAAGGACACTTGGAAAGGTTAGCAAGTTATTCTTGAAACATTTATTTATTCTTCATTCGGTTTGTAATTATAGGATAATTAAATGAAGCTACTATTGTCCATAAGATAAAGCCTATTGAAAATGGTGAGAATCGGTACTAGGCTGCATCTGAATGTCATTCTAGAATAAATTCATTTGTGCCCATTAATCTTCCAGTTATGGTTATATGTATTCCTATAGACTTCTAAGCTACTGAATTGATTTTCCTGAAATTTCAACAGTATTTTCATGATAACCCGGCGCCTTACATTGGCTATAAATAATTGTAAATTTTCGAACAGGCCTGTCTCCTCTCTACGCTTATCTGCAGGAAACTAGAGTCTCTGGCGGGAATTAAACCCGCACTGCTAGACTAGCTCACTACCAGCTAGCCTACCGGGGCACCCCACAGTAATGCCACTACACTACTCATATGTAGATGGCAACACCGTCCAGGGGTTTTTATTGATAATCTTAAGGATATGTTACCTTCTGGTGTTACATCCTCTGGGGAAGTCAGGTGCAATCATGCCGTGGAATTCGGCTAAGTCCAACATTTACAGATATCTTTACGATTTCTAGCGGTCGCGACTGACTAGAGATCCTATCTAATAAGACTTTTGGCTAAGTGCACCGTTAGTATGCTTCTTGCCGGAAATGCTTTTTGACTTTCAGGAAGATTTCCTATGTGGGAGTTTCGCCTTTCGGTTGAGAAAATACCATTGGGGATGACGTGGTGGTTGTGGTTAACTTCACAAAATTGCAGGAAGAAAGATGTTGCAAATTTCACTAAAGGGCTGACTTTTCACCACTTGTGAAAGACTTCAGCCTGAGGGAGGATCATTCCTATGCCCTGTTGTTACTCAACAGTTGCTGCTTGCATAATTTCAAAAGCAGTGGAAGTTAGATAGCTCCAGCTCCTAAGCAAGGGGCGATTGTATAAGCTTGCTTGCTTGAGGTTGTTAATCACATTTCCATATTGCGGGTGCTCATGTAAATCTTCTTGACAACTGTAGATTGCAGCACTAAAAAGAGTACGCAAAAGATTATACGCCAACATAGCAATGTCAATACCACGGTAAAACAACCCAGTGCACGACCAGCTATTTACAGAACGGTTGCAGTTAAAGGTTAAAACATTTGGAATAAATAGTTTGGTTTTCAATATAAAGAAGCGAGCTGCCAGTTCTCCAGTGAGAAGTCAGCGTCCCATACTAGGACAAAATAAGTGCATTTATTTCTGGAGAACGATAACAGAAAAGGAATCTAAATTGGGTACAAGTTGATTAGTTATCAATACTTTTACTAACTTTATTTTTATGGGGAAGCGAAGCTCACTGGATTAAGAGAGTAAGTAATAAACTTTAATTGAGCCCAAAAATGTCCTTTTGCAACAAAAATCACATTATCAATGAGCCCCATGCTATGTGACGATTATAGGAATCGGTTCGTATTTGGCCATAGCTCCCATATAAGTACGACTCCCCTAAATCGTTATCGCAGCCATTAATTCCTTTTTATATACCTTAGTGAGCTAGCTAAATAAAAGCCATACTTAAACAAGAACGAAAAGCTTCCACAATGCCCTGGATATGGAGCAGGTGGATTTTAAACTCCATCTTGACTGTGCAAGTCTAAAAGACTCGCACTTAATAAGTGACTTACAGTAAGTAAATGGAAATCCAGCGAATTAATCAATGAAAGCATCATTGAGACGATCACCTCGTGTGGCAAGCTCGTCTGCTATCTTTTTGCCCGGGCAGTTCGCATACCCTGGGATCCACATTAGCATTACCCTCGAATGCTTCGCAACCTCATTTAAAGACATCCGCCATTTTGCAGTTAACTTAGATTTCGTATAGACATCCTTTAGTGAAGCAATGGCAGCTTTGCTATCAGTAAATAAACATACATACATTGACATGAGGTAATATCTAAGCCAGCTAACCTCCCGCCTTTTAGCAGAGATTTCCGCCTGCCAGACACTACAGTCATAATATCCAGTTCCTCTAGGAAAAAAAAACACCCGCCAACTTTACTCCCTTTCCGCGATCCGTCAGTATAGACTCATAGGGACGGTTTAAGGAAAGTCATTTCACCAGACATCCCATTACCGCGAGTCTAACGTGCTACGTCTTTGGCACCAAAGAAAGGCTCCGAAGTGCAGAAGTCCACCCAATCAATTGCAATCAAGTGATTGATTATCCTGCGTCAGAGGTGTAGGGTATTATATGGTTGCGCGTATTCGACTTTAATTTCTAACCTTTTTTGTAATACATAGAGTATTGATGAGCTCAACTCCATCGAGTAGGGTGTATGTAGAAAATCTGTCTTTATGTTTTTACATCTAGAGAAAAAAAAAAACTCAACATCCTTAACGAGCTTTTTAGTCAGACTCTTCTATTACCAATTCATTTACAAATATGTACTACATATTACTCTTGTTATACCTGAAAAAAAGGACAATAAAAATAAAGTTTTGTTCAGTTTTTTTCTTCTTAACTTTGGGTACAACAACGAAACTGACATTTGAAGTAGTTTTTCTTCTGTTGCCCCTGCTTATAGTTCTGTATTCCATCGGTCATTTGTATGGTTTTGATGGCACTACTGCTTTCTTGTTGTTGTTGTTTTCTTATTTCCTTCCCTAGAGCTACAATCTCTTTTTTATAATGCAAAAACTATAAGAAACATTTTTTGTTCGATAAGATAACCTGAATTGAATTCGCTCGCTCATTTCTTCATTCATTCGTTTATTTATTTATATTCTTGCACCTTAAATGTATATATTTCCGCTTTGTTTTGCAACAAAAAAAGGAAATGTTACAGAAAAATTGCTAACAAAATGTTTTTTTTTTTGCAGCAAAGGAAAAAAGTTTTTCTTTGTGAAAGTATTCTATGCACCCAAAGAAAAAACATGTTTAAATATGGTCAACTCCAACAAAACTATTTTTAAAGAAAATTTAAAACATATTATGATTCATTTTACGATATTGTTGTCATCGACAACCATATTATGGTTGAATTAGTCCTCCATCAAGAAGCCACAACCATATTATGGTTGCCTCCGAACATAATATGGTTTAAAATAACTAAAACATGTTTAACACTTATAATAGCATGGTTGATTTTCAACCATAGCATGATGCTCTTGGAAAAGAGGAAAATACTATTGTTAATTTTAAAACAAATTATTGTTATTTTTAGCCATAACATGTTTAGAGGCAACCATGAAATGATTGTGGCTTCTTGATAGAGGAATAATTCAACCATAATATGGTTGTAGGTGACAATAATATGGTTATATTAAACATAATATATTAAAAATTTTCTTTAATAATAGTTTTGTTGCAGGTGACCATATTTAAACATGTTTTTTCTCTGCGTGTGCTCATGTGCAATTTATATGACAATTTATTATTTATAAGATTTAATAATAAGAAACAAATAGATTTGAAAATACTTGTTTTCATTTGAAATCAAATTTTCTGGGTTGAAAAGAAGTAGCAATGGGAAGATTGAACGAATATTTGCAAATAATTCATAAAGGTCTCTTAGTAATCAAGCAATTTGCATGCGACTTGTTCAAGAAAATCTATTTAAGTTCTCTTTAAAGGTTAAATTTTAATTGATCTTGCAGACGTGTTTTCGAAGTCATGCAGAATACCTGATCATTAGTATCTTTGTCTGATACATTGTTGTCAGATGATTAGGGATCTTATTTGCGATTTGGGAATAATGAAAATTCATATTGCGACTTCTTTTCACCTTTATTGTCTGGAATAATGTTAATTTTAGTACATTTTGTCAATCAAATTAGTTAAGTCAAGTACTAAAATTTACTACACTGTAGTTGAAAAATCCCACAAAAAGATGTGGCAAACACGTGTGTTCAATTTATCAGAATAAATCAGTTAACAAAACTCTTTCTCTCTCTCTTTCTCTCCCTCAACAGATTCAATAATTTACAAATACATACGAAAAAGACGCTCACGCTTTGAAGTATAAAATCATATTAAATAGACCAGAGTTGCACAATTAACACAAAGGGTGAAAACAGCTAGTATTGCTTTCCAGTTGTTTTTAATGTTTCATTAAATTGCATTAGAATATAAAAGCAAAGACCATTCTTAGCTTTGCATGGTCGCGCTCTTTCTTACACGTTTTTAAGTACTTTTTCAATATTTCACGAACTGTAGCTCGAATTTCATCTCGAGGAGTATTACTTTTTAGTTTGGGCTGTTTTACATACACACGTTCCTTTGTATACAACCAAAAACGAAGTTAAATGCAGTTCACTATTTGCCTTGTTGCATGCGCTGTGGCTCTATCTGATTTACAGAACATTTGTAATTGATTCTACACATCTACCCTCAAGCGATTTTTGAACATACTGCGGTATTGGGCAATGTCACTTATCATCAGGTTTGTACTAAATCATGACTTTCTTTAATTCAGTTTTTTGGGTTGTTGTTCAATGACAAAACTTTCCGTTCATAACCTCTTAGGTCTTCTATGGAAAAATCTGAAAAAAGGAAACTTATATTAAAATAATGAAGTTGACTACCATTTAAGAAGGATTTAATTCGTTTCGTTCGATTTTAAATCTTTATCTTGTGATTTTAATAAGAAATTTAATACTTCAGTTAATAAAAGTGTAAAGAGCATTTTAGGAATACATAATATAATCCGCTGTTTAAAGAATTGCAAGAAATAAAATTGAAATTGTGAATACAACTCTAAAAACAGTTTGAAATGCAGGTCTGATTGAGTAACAACAAACATTTAGTTGTCAATATTATTAATTAAAAAACAAGTTAGATGTTGAAACCCTCCACCAACAGTTAGAATATTTCAAGAATGTTCTTTATATGAGATCTATGGTAAATTGCGAACCGATCTTCACAAAATTTGACAATGTGATTTCTTGTCTTATAAAACTATGACTGACCAAAATTTATTATAATCAGAGTATTCGTTATGGTTTTTATTTTTTCCCTGAGTGGGCTTTCTATTGGGCATATAGTTAATTATGGACCGATCTTCACGAAAGTTGACAGTGTCATTCCTAGTCTTATAAAACTATGACCGACCAAATTTTATTGCAAAAGCATTATGCGTTTCGTTTTAACGCGTATACTCAAAAGAAAAATCAATCCATCCGTACTCAAATCAATCCGAAGCTGTATTAATAATACGGTTAGTACGGATTTTCTTGAATCAAGTGCAGAATAAAATGAGATTGATTTGAGTTGAACTAAGATTGAATCAATCCTTAAATGCGCTTGATTTGAGAATTATAAAGTTGATTTAATCCAGAATTTGTACTTGAAATAAACCAAAAATGAAATTAGAAAGAGAATTTTATTGTGATTGATTTACTTACCCGATTTGCACCTTACAGAATTTATAATACTAGCATCATTCCCGATATGATTTTTACTCTAAAAACTTAAGCACATATATAACTCAAAATATAAACTAAATGAGAGGCAAGAGTTCTAAATTTTACTTTTTAAACATGAAAATAATGTCTTTTCGTCTTGTTCTGTTGTTTTTATGTTTCTACACACAACAAGTAAATCATTTTTAACTCCTTGGGTGGTGTTGTTGTAGTGCCTACAACAAAGTTTGATAAGTTAAATGAGATTTAAACGTTCACTTTCTAATTTCACTTTCAGAGTGGCACTACTAACGAAAAGTTTAACCTTTTTTTTTACTTGGTTTACTTGGTGTGACAGACCGAATTTTATCACAACAGCATTTTTTGATACGGTTTTGCGCGAATTAAACGGGCTTTCGAGCGAAGACTCTATATGGGGCCTATGGTAAATTATGGACCGATTTTTACCAAATTCGAAAGTGTGATTTATAGTCATAAAAAACCATAACGGACTGAATGTTATTACAATGGCATTATTCGGTACGGTTTAAGGCGTACAAAAGTGTTTTCCTACAGTGGGCTCTATATAGAAGCTATGGTAAATAACACTGGTTTACAGCCAAAAAAAAACCAAGAACACCACATGCCTAGATAAGTTAATTGGGACCTCCTGAACACGAAAGTCGCTGTAATTTTTTTTCCTAAGTACCGTTTTTTAGATAACTGCACTTTTGCGTTTTTCGGTGTATGGTCCAACTCAAACCCTTGTGGAGCCCAACCAAAAAGTCTGGTCGAAATAAATGGCATATCGTTAGAAAGGTAAAGGTCGAATGCTTTTTCCATCGATATGCTACAAATTTCTATCTGATAAGAAATGGCTGAGTAATGGTACCTCAAAGTACAAAAAATTTCTATTTTTTACGTTTTTTTCAAAATTTTTCATTTTTATTTCGTTTTTTTACTACGTTATATTAAATATCTGGAATGTTTTATTTCTTAAACAAATAGTATATTTAATTACCAACATTTTAAGCGTAATTTGATCAGTTTTAACATATTTTAAAAACAAGGAATTTTATATGAGATGAAAATATTGTCGTTCCACAAAATCCTTAATAAAAACTTTATTTTTCATCCGATTTTTTTCAGCTTACGCTTTTTGGTTGGCTCCACAAGGGTTTGAGTGGGACCATACACCGAAAAACGCAAAAGTACACTTATCTAAAAAACGGTACTTAGGAAAAAAAATTACAGCGATTTTCGTGTTCAGGAGGTCCCAATTAACTTATCTAGGCATGTGGTGTTCTTGGTATTTTTCCAAATTAAAAATTTGTAAAGCAGTGTAATGAACCGATCCTTATGAAATTTGGTTTGATGATGAAAGTGGTATGATTTCTACTCATATAGGACGAATTTTTGCAAAATCTATGCAAAAATATGTGCATTCTGCCATTATTTATGTTGGTTTTATGTAACAAAATTAGCAACTTTTCTTAGTGGTTGTTCCACATTTTGAATCATAACTCTTACCGTAGAAACACAATTGCACCTTATGAACTTAGTAGCGTACGACGTAGATACGTTGTCAAATTAAAACGAATAATATTTAATACAAAGGCACACAATAGCTGGCGTAGACTTAAAAGCGTATCTACGTCGTATGTCGATATCAGTCGCGGATCCCGCTTGTGCTTTAGGGGGGGGGGGGGTGGGGGGCAATTTTGTTTGATACAAAAAAGTAAAAAATTTGTTTTTAAAAGTTTATTAAAAACAATATGACCGCATTTACATCTATGCAATTAACGCCGAGTTTTTTTTCTATTTTCTTTTAAAGTAGTTTCTAAGAAACTCTTTTCACATTTACATAAATTTTTTCAAGAAATTTTTCAACTTTTTCAACCCCGTATTCTTCCCTACACCTCTTGCTAACAAACAAAAAGTTGCATGCGAAAGTTGCGGCAAGTTGCGGCGTTAATTGCATAATGTAAATACGGTCTATGTGTATATTATATATAAAAAAAAAACTCAACAAAAAGGTTAAATAAAATCTGTGGCATTTTGACAAAACATCTTAAATCGAGATAAGATAGCAAAAAAGTTTTAAAAAACACCCCGTTGAAAAAATCATCTTTATCAAATAATAAAATAAACAAAAATTAAAGAAACATTTCGTTTATTACACTGCTTTACAAATTTTTAATTTGGAAAATTACCAAGAACGCCACGTGCCTAGATAAGTTAATTTTGACCTCCTGAACACGAAAAACGCTGTGATTTTTTTTTCAATAGTTTAGTTTTTTAGATAACGGTACTTTTGTGTTTTTCGGTGTATGGTCCCACTAAAACCCTTGTGGAGCCCAACCGAAAAGTCCGATCGAGATAAATGTTTTATTTTTTAACCAAATAGTTTATTTTGTTACCAACATTTTAAGCGTAATTTGAAAAAAATCGGATGAAAAATAAAGTTTTTATTAAGGATTTTGTGGAACGACAATATTTTTCATCTCATATAAAATTCCGTTTTTTTTTTAAATACGTTAAAACTGATGGTTAAAAAAAGGCGGAATTTTATATGGGATGAAAATATTGTCGTTCCACAAAATCCTTAATAAAAACTTTATTTTTCATCCGATTTTTTTCAAATTACGCTTAAAATGTTGGTAACAAAATAAGCTATTTGGTTAAAAAATAAAACATTCCAGATATTTACTATAACGTAGAAAAAAAACGAAATAAAAATGAAAAATTTTGAAAAAAACGTAAAAAATAGGCAAATTTCGAACTTTGAGGTGCCATAACTCAGCCAATTCTTATCAGATAAAAATTCTTAGCATATCGACGGAAAAGGCATTCAATTACCTTTCCAATGATATGCCATTTATCTCGATCGGACTTTTCGGTTGGGCTCCACAAGGGTTTGAGTGGGACCATACACCGAAAAACACAAAAGTACTGTTATCTAAAAAACTAAACTATTGAAAAAAAAATTACAGCGTTTTTCGTGTTCAGGAGGTCAAAATTAACTTATCTAGGCACGTGGCGTTCTTGGTAATTTTTGGCTGTAAACCAGTGTTATACAAAATTTTGAAAACGTCAACCAAAATTGTTTTTGAATGAAAATTCGTAATTTGACTTAAGTTGTTTTATCAAAATGCCACAGAAATATAAGATCAGTTCAATATACATAAATCTTTTTAAATAAGCAATTTATGATTGCCTTGTGAGGCAAATTCTGTCATTGTCGATCTGAGCCATGCTTTAATTCTACGAAGAGTAGAAATGACCCCCGCTCGTAGCGTTACTGACGAGCATTGAAACGAAAATTTGAAATAATTTTCTTAGATTCGGGTAGATGTCTTCATCACAGTTTATTAAAGCATCTACAACGTTATCTGATAGATCAGGCTCAACTTTAGATCTTAGTAGGTGTTTATCTCTTTTATCAAATACAATCAGCTCATCAGCTAGTTGTGGTTTTAAAAGTTTTGTGTCTGTATATGACTTGATTACTCTTTGAGGTAGAAGTTAGGGTATGTTCAATAAATTTAGGATATCTATTGGGAAGGTGTTTTGAGATCTTCTAAAATAAATTCAATAAGAGGAATTTAACCTACAACTCGGTAGTACAACATTTTGGAAGTGATTATTTCGTTCAAATCTTGTCTTTTCGATTGGAACCTCGATTTGAACGCAAATAACTTAAACTTTTTAAAAATCGCTTTAAATTATTCTTAGGCTTTATTTCTTTTCTCTTCAAGGCACATGATTAAAGTTTTGATAAGGCTTGATCCTTTTTGAAGATCTAAATCGTGCTTTTGTAAAATGATACTAAGCGGCTGTGTAACAATGGGTATCACACTTAATATGTATGCTTTATAATAATTAAATCGCACGTATTTTCAAGTCAAACGTTTAGTCTTTGGATTAAGATGGCACCTGCTGGGATTGAATGCAGAATAATAAGTATTTGAATACGGTAAACTAGATGTTTCATTGGAAATTTATAATAAATAACTATTAGGATTAAGATTTGGATACTTATTGAAAATTTCGTTAGATATTCATTAAAAAAAAACAAAAAAAAAAACCTTGCAGGGATTTCCAAACATTTTGTACTTTAAAAAATATTATTATTGGGAATTCTTGTTTTATCGAAATAAACAAAACATATTTTTATAATTGAATCCGCGCCTGGTCGACATAGATCTAATTCCATATCGTACGCCGGTTACGACCGTATTGTCATAGAAAAAGAAAAATTTTAAATATAAAATGAATTTATTTTTGTGTTTTCAAATTTAATATTTGACAACAAAAAAGGGATAGAAAAATAAACAATAATTTGCATGGCCCAATTAGTAGGTCTGCTCGAAACGCCTGCTGATTTTTTGCAGAGTTGTGTTTTTAATAATAATACATAGGCATATAGGGCAAAATGTCAAACGTTGTTTACATTTTTTAACGTGATTGTGTTTATTTGAAAATTGTTTACTTTTTTAATGATTTTTGATTTAAAAAAATTGTTTTTCTTATTGTGAATATAGAAATAAAATTTAATAATAGTGACAAAAATTGTGAACTAAAATAAAAAAATATAAGTAATATATAAAAAACTAAAAGGCGGACACAATGGAAAGCATTTATCGTCTCCTTCCCAGTGACGAAGAAAATGAAGAAAACAACATCAGTGTCAACATTTTTATTTCAATAACAGAAGAGAAATTTCCACAGACGAACATGTTGACCAAGGGGATACTTCTCCTTTATCTGGTAAAGCATCTCCGTTGTTTTCTTCACGCCCATATGCAGGCGGAGGAGGAAAGTAAGCAGTCTTTAGTGTGCTGTTCAAATGATTATCTCCAGATTAGTTTTTGTTTATTAATCATGCTTTGAACATGGCACTTTCGGCATTAAATGATAAATATATTGGATCTGCTGTATCATCACTGAGGAGGAGACGATAAATGTTCTCCATTCTGTCCGCATTTTAGTTTTTTATTTGTTTTTTATATTTTTTTTTATAAAATTTGAGACACAAACAGCAAATGCTGGTAGTATTTTGCAAAATTCAAAATTGTATTTTATTTATATTGCTTTTATACATAAAATATAGAAAAAATCTTCTCCTTTCTTTTCATTTCCTTTATCTCCCAATTAATTCTAAGCACTTTTTTTAGAACAAACTTATTTTACCAAAATTTCGATTGAAAATTTTTCATTTATATAAATAAATACAAAACACATATTTCTTGACAGCTGACAACTTTTTGACATTTTTTCCATTTTTATACACAAACAAAACGCGTGCTGCTTTTTCTATTGTTGCATTGTTGTAGTTGTGCGCAGACCTACTAATTGGGCCATGATAATTTGAATACATAAACTTCAAAGGAAAACATAATGCGTTTACGACGGCATTGTGAGAAAGTGAAGCGTATTTCGAAAAAAAAATTGGACAGCAAGTTTTTGGTATGTTTATTTATTGCAAAGCGTTAAATTGTGCATTTAATACCAAGTGGACACAATGCGTCTACTAACGCTTCCGTGCTTTCTTGTTTGAAAGCGATAGTATATTGCTTAATGCGCTAGCAGGCTGAACATTGCCCTAAGTAACAGACACGAGTTCTTATCGAGGCATTTTTAAACACTACGTGTTACACGAAGGGAACTCAGCAGCTATTTGTATTAACTCACCAGGGTCTATCTCAACTTTTAAAGCTATTGTTTCATGTGCAATAAGTGAACTCTACAATATATAATTCCTGATAGTGCAACGCCGAGAGGTAGACGAACCGTTCCCCGCACCACAGAAATCATTTTCGGAAAGGGCAAAACTAAAAAAAATTTATGTTCGAATTTATACTGTTTTTGCAACTACATTGGACATTTTTTACAATATTATAAATATCAAACAAATCTTTATTGATTAATGTTGTTTGTACTTCTAAATATGTATTTAAATTACAAATAATTGAGATAACAGCCAGCTACAGATCACTATCCTTAAGGAGGCGTTATCAAAAGTTGTACAAAATAAAAGAAAGCTAAACAGGATAACGCCCCATTTGGAAACTTGATCTAATGCTTACAAATTGACATTATATGTTAAAGAACATGTACCGGTAACACCTACTACGACTGCCACCACACCAAAAACAACGTTTGCCACAACTACTCATTTACTAATGACACTGACAAAATTTGCCAAAGTACATGCTCAATTGACACGTGACATGAAAAGTCATTTAGTTTTGAGAGTTTTCTAATGGACGGACGCAAACCGTATACAATTTTTTATGAACGTTAAACAAACCATGTTTTCTCATTACTTTTGAAACAGTAAAACTTATGCAAAATATGTTGAGTATCTAAGTTAAGATTTGCTTGTGAAATGTCAAATTTTACCTAAAATACCAAGACTCAATTGTTGGTACGCTTTTACACCCACCCACTATTACCAACGTGACACATTCTCCAAGTACCCAAAAGGCTTAAGCAAATTATTTGCTACAGAGTCACACACATCCACCTTCCTTACCGAGTACCACTAAACTAATAATATTGCTACTAAGATGACAACTAAACCAAATACATTACACAGCTTCACACCATAACCCCGCAGCAATGGAATCTGCAACACCCTTCCCACTTTCAGCAAACGTATACTCAAACTAATTTTATGTCAAATTGTGAAATTTTCAGCAAATACAAGAACATGTCGATACGCTCGTTTATAATGTGATGCCATTTACTACTGGGTGGTGGTAACAACATTTCGAAACTGGCCAGTTGACCTCTCTCCACCCAAAACTGAGTGCTGGCCATTTTAGTGTGTGTATGTTTGTCAGTGTATTTGTACGTGCCTTGGCCACCTACAAAATTTGCTTTTACACCAGCAAAACATGTACGAAACATTTTAGACCAAAGCAATATTCCTTATATTGGAAACATGTGGCAAAATAACCAAAAATGTCATAAAATACTTAGACATCAAATGACAAAAACAAGTAGTAGGTGGGTTTAAAAGGAATTCATGAACATACAAACAAATATTGCATTACGAAACAATCGCACATAACTTAAGACATCAGCATACATACATACGTACACAATTTTGCGAGTACATTTGAACAGCAAAAGGTCCATTTGCAAGAGAGATGTTATTAAACAAACGTCAGTCACTCCTCATGCCCCCAAGTGAATGTCTAGAAAATGTACTGCAGTTGAACATGTATGTATGCGTGAACATTAGTTTGAGTGTAAATTATTTCTAAGAAAGTAATTTTTGAGAGATAAAAAGCGAATTTTGATAGCCGTTTCGGAGGACTTATTACTGACATGATATCTGTGGCAAGACAAAACGTGAAAAACATTTTTTTTAGGCGTTCCAAACAGGACGAGCATCAGACAAATACATTTTACCTCGAATGGGATAATTAGAGTTTTTTCTTAAAGAGAAACGAAATTATATTCTGGTACCATTAGTGCTTCGCTAAATGATAATATTTTTTATTGGGTAGTCATAGCACTTCTGTCAAAATACATTTTAAGACTTTTCTGTTATTACTGGTTCTTCTTATTTTTTTTTTATCTTACTAAAGAAAGGTTTACAACCAAAGTCAAAAACATGAGTACGAAAAATCAATCCACCCGTAATCAATCCGAAGCAGTATTACCAGTACGGTGAGTTCGGATTTTCTTGAATCAAGTACAGAAAGATTGATTCAAGTACGGATTTTGAATCGCGAAATACTTAACTTATCGTACTTGAAATAATCTGAAAATGAGATTGATTTAAGCAAAACTTAGATTAAATCAATCTAAAAATGCCGAATTCGTACTTAAAATAAACCAAAAGTGAAATAAGAAAGAGCATTTTATAATGATTGATTTACTGACCCGATTTACACCTAACAGAATTTCAATTATAAAACGCCAGCATCATTCTCTTTAAAAACTTAATGTACATATATAACTGAGAATATAAGCTAAATGAGAAGCAAGAGTTCTCAGTTTAACTTTCTAAACATAAAAATAATGTGGTTTCGTCTTGTTCTGTTGTTTTTAATGTTTCTACACACAAGTAAATAATTTTTGGCTACTTGTGTGGTGTTGTTGCAGTGCCTACATGAGTTAAATACCTTTGATTAGCTAAATGAGATTAAAACGCTCACTTTGTAGTTTTACTCTCAGAGTGTCACTACCATCGAAAAGTTTAATCTTAAAGAATTTTGTACTTATTTTAACAAATAGAAACTGGGAATTATTTCCTTCCGAAGGTTACTTTATATTATATTCAGCATTTTTTATTTTTCGAATTTATTCTATGAGCTAAATTTCAGTTATGTATTTTATAAAGCTTTTTTGTAATAGTCCTATTCCTTCTATTCCAAAAAAAAAAAAAAAAAATGTTGAATGTACTTATTTTGGGAAATTCCGGGATTGATTTTCGAAGGGAATCCCATTTAGGTTTGTTTTAAGTACATTTTTGTGTTATTCGTGCTTGAATTTTTGAGTATGATTCGTACTTAAAGTATGTATAAAAAACTTAATTTATCCCAAGCGTTTTTCTTTCTGTGTAATTTCAAGCAATTATCCTTTTTAACGCTGCTAATCATATGCATTACTATTTACAACTTTGCAAAAGCATCGACAATTAAACTAAAGCGCTTTTTGCGTTTGTTTGCATATCAGCTGCAGAACAGCACAGAAAAATTAAATTAAATTTAATTAAAAATTTGTGATATAAATTAAAAATTTAATTAAATTTTCGACATAAACAACCATTTCTGCAGTATTGTTGTTGATATAAGTAACCGTTTAATACACTTGATAAAATATTTAATTAAAACTGATCTTATTATTGATTAATGTTTTAATTGAAAAAAAAAAATTTTTTTTCGAGAATTTTTTCTGTAAGAAGACTTTATGTGTGCACCACTTTGTCAAAGTTTGTATGGTTCCATTTGGGAATAATTTTCATTGTTGTACTGCAAAGCAACATGCGTTTAGGGCAGTCAATATCTGCAAAAGTAGGACAAAACTAAGGTTACCTGAACCAGCTTTCTTCAGTTAACCAGATTCATTTACAGCGAATCAGTGGTAGCCTTTAACCTTAAAAATATATGCTGCTTGGCGTCACCGTTTTACGTAGAACTCCATTATTAACTGAGAGAACGAACTAATTGAAAGTTATTTGATAACATCGATAAAGGTAGCAGTTCATTTGAAAGGTGGAACTTTCTTATTTGCATTCTTGGTCAATTAGCTGGAACTTGCACTACAGGATATTACTTTTTTCCTTAACCAACATGCAAGTATATTGTATCCCTTTCTATTTACTGATGATAAACTGTAACGCCTTCTAGCTGTATTTGATACAACTCCATTTGTTGGTGTAACTGATGTTTATAATAACCTGGCCATATATGTATGTATGTATGTGTGCGTTCAGTAGTTTACAGGGGTGTGCTGGAAATCGCAAACGCAAAACGCAAGAATTTTAAAAGTCGTTTTTTAGTAAGATTTCTGTAATAAAAGAATTTTATGACAAATATTATACAAACATTTCTCTATTAAACAGAATTTTATAACAAAAACTATAAAAATTTGATTAAAAGTGTATTTTAAACAGCCTCCAAATTCTTGCGTTTTGCGTTTGCGATTTCCAGCACACCCCCCTTAGTTGTACTTGGCGTTTTTGCTGTTGTTTTCATTTTTCGATTAAACTTAGAAAATTTTCAAAGCAATTCAAAATACAAGTAGTATTACACATCGACATACATACAGTTCCCAACAATAACAGAAAACATATCATATCACAGTTGGTGGGTAGGACGCTAATATGTCTGCATGTGCCAAAAATTTGACTTTGATTTGCAATTTATTGGCAACACTCACATTAAAACATGTTACATACACATTCAAACGATTCAAAATGTGACCCTCCTTCCATCCTTGGCCGCATGGCTTTCCGAAAGAGTCCCCTCACTTCTCATACCATTTGCATTTTGTCAAAATGTCTCCATAATCATCTCATCTCGTCCACATGTGATCAACTCTAATGCTGAGGGTATTGTGAAAAAAAGGAATTGTTCAAAATTGCGGGTGGGCTGTTTTAACAACATGTTTTAGACCATGTTTATCTCAAACAAAACAACGTCTTTTTTTTTTTTTTTTTTTTTTTTGGAAACACAAAAAATATACAGCTACAAATGAAGTCGTCGTTGTTTCAAATATTAGTAAAATGTTATTTTATACTCTGACATTGTCCATGTCAGTTTGCTGTTGTTGTTTTAGCAATTTTTGTTTCATTGCAATTATCGCTGAGATTTATTGGTTTTTTGCCAATACGTCAAAAATTTTTATGCGTTTTTCGTAATGTGTTCTGCTTTGTTTTATTTTGTATTTTTAGCTTTTTGAGAGTTTTGATAATTTGGAGTAAGTTGTGTGTGTAGGTTTGTATATTGTTGTTTGATTGGTTTGCATTTTATTTATTTTGAATCATTTTATGACTTTCTGTGTTACAATGTTGGCAATAAATTCGTACATTAAGTTTGTTGTAGAACAAAGTCGTCATTTTTGACATTGTGGATAACAATTCAAAAATACATTTTCGAGATAATTAGGAGGACATTTGGTTTTTGTTATGAGTTATGACATATAAAATGAACTCGGTTGTTTTTTAAAGGATATTAAGGAAGGACCTTGAAGAAATTTGGGCAAAGTTTTTAAAAAGGAAAATAACATTTCTGGATACTTGATTTTTTGCATGAAAGTTAGAAAATTACTATTTTAACGGTGAAATATCGAAATACCTTCGTGATTTGGAATTTAAATTAGATTCGTCATGTGATCATTTGATTTAGGCTATAACTAGAGGTATTAAGAAAAAATAGTTTTATTTCTAGTACCGTGTAATAAAGAGCGTTTTTTTCAACCCGATAGAACATTTAAAAGGGGTAGCTATCAAACGAACTCTAATGCTTCGTTCACTTCTTGATTTTTATGATCAGTTTGATGTGGCAAACAGGGTTCCCAATTTTATTTTATACCTTATCCCCAATTTAACAATTTTTATCCCAAAAAGTCCCCAAAATAGCTATTTTCTTATCCCCAAAAATCCCCACAGATTCTAAAAAATAAAATAATATCATGTCAGTTGTGTTATTAAAATTAATTTTATTTGTACTTTGAGTAACTTTAAAAGACGCACAAGAAAAATAATTTTGCATCAATGTTTATCATTTCAAAAACTTCTGGCTCATCAGCCAATGGAATTTTGTTTTACATATTGTTTGTATTAAAGAGTATTAGCATTTGAGAGGATGGAATAAATTTGTCATAGAGAACTGAATTATTTAAAAAGTGTGTATTTATTCTAAGAAGAGCTTTTAATAACTCATACTGCATTATGTTGCAAATTTTGGTTTTAATTATACGTACACGCTCGAAAATTCGAACCTCTTTGTTTTGAGGGCGATTCGAATTTCCGAATTATTCGAATTTCTGGACGGTTTTTTACACAAAAATTTAGGTAAATTTGACCATAAAAAAATAAAAAACTATGCTTTTTTATTTTTAGTTTAATTAACATAAATACTACAAAAAACTTTACGAAATATAACAAAAAATTACAATTCAGTTCATTTGACTTTATTTAGTATGTGAAATACAAAAACCAAAAAAACTAACATCTAAACTCTAACAACATCAAAAAGATCTGTAAATCATCTTTTAAATGACTTATTGAATGATGACTTTTTACTTTGTATTTGGTTAAACTAAATTGTCAAAATTTTTGTGTTTACAATAAAAAGAAAAAAAAACCACTCGGAAAAACAAATTTTGGATTCTAATTTTAGAGCGTCAAATGTAATGAAATTACTGACTCGAATTTCTGAGAGTTCGAACATCTGAGCGTCTACTGTATTATTTATTATAGAAACAAGCGTTACATGTTGGAACAGAAAGCATGTTAAAAATTATTTCAGCAAGCTCTTGAAGTGGTATGGAATCGCCAGCGTCTTGGTATGAAAAAAAGTAAGAGTGCTATATTCGGCTGTGCCGAATATTATATACCCTTCACCATTGTGCGAGCAGAATACAGAGCAACTAGACAAAAACTAAATAAAACTGGTTAATATTTTTTTTTTTAAAAAAGAGACAACCGGTTTTGAACTTCGCTTTTCATAAGGGCCCAGAATATATATACTTTATAGGGTGTAGGATAAATATTGTAGAAATTACAGATACCTTCGGTGAAGGGTATAAAAACAGTAATTTTCGGGAATTCAGGGGTCTAATCACCGCATTCGACACTATCGTATCGAATAAACTATTGAATTTTTTTGCATACGATAGACACTGGCGTATCAAATGAAAACTCGATAAATGTACTGTCGAGTTACTCGATGTCGAATGCTATTATTTCAAATTCAATACATTTCATTCGATATCGAGTTTCAAGATACCAAAATAAATAATTTCGATAAATTTTGTTCGATATCGTATGCGTTGATTAGACCCCAGCATTTCGGTTATAACTCATAAAAATTTCCGATATTTTGGTATATAAGTCATATACATAGGACATATGGCAGCCCTAAAATTTAGGTTTTTATAAAAATTTTTATGTTTTTTAGCCCATTTTTGGAGTATTTTGCTCATAAATTACCCATTATCTAACCGATTTGATATTTTTATATACCGACGTGTTAAGGAAGAATTTTACCATTTACTTAAGTTATATTTATATATAAACATTTATATATACTTGTACACTGAAAGAATTTTCTTCGCAATACTAACGAATTTTGACATTAATCCCATGAAAAATTGCATTATAAAGGAACCTATGCAGCGCTTCGTTGGATCAATGAAACCTGTTTCATTAAAAGGACTTAATGAAACATTACATCAGATCCATGAATATTATTCATTGGATTAATACTTTCAATAAAGTAAAATTTTTTTATATTTTTTATTTTTTTTAATTACTTTTTTTTCTTTTTTCTTATTTTATTTTACTTTATTTTATTTTATTTTTTATTTTTTTTCTGTCTCTGGTGGGATTCGAACATGCAACCTCGGTGCTGATAGACTAGCTCACTACCAGCTAGTCTACAGGGGCAGTGTAGTTTTTGTATGAAAAAACTATGTTTTGTTCTCAATTAAGAGCGTAAATATGAGATTAAATTGTCCATAATAACAATAACAACGTTGATTGAAAGTGGATTGAAAGTATCTGTTTCATTACTATAATGACATTTTTATTGTCATAATGAAAATTTAAATTTATGAAGGAAATTATTGAAATATGTTGCTTTTATAAAAAAAATTTTTGATTTCATAAATTTAATGGCATACATGTAACATTAGATGTATGAAATTATTAAATCTTACATTTTTTAAATAACAATTAAACATTTTTTTAAGGAAACTATAATTTTGTATTAATTTATGAATATAGTTATGTTTGTTTATTGATTTTTTGTGTTCCCAATTAAAATTTTTTGTTTTACTTAGACAAACTTAAGTTTTCATATATCCAATGAAAATTTTTAACGTAATTACGAAATCTAATGAAGCGATTTTAACGAAAATACTTCATCAAACCTATGAAATTCCATTTAGACAATGAAAATTTTCATTAACCCAAGGAAAACTTTTTTATGAAAATGATTCATTAAATATATGAAGCATTTTTCTTTCAGTGTATACATATATTTTAACAAAGTTAATTATAAAAAAGAGTAATTTTTGGGGATTCAGTAGTTCGTTTGTAACTCTGCCATTTTTTAACCGATTTGGCAGATTTATATACCGACGTGTTTAAGAAGAAATTTACCATTTACTTGAGTTATAAAGCTTGGACTCGGGGAGATCTATGGTTCCCGAAAGAGGGTATTTAAAAAAATTTTGGTCATAACTTTTTTGTTTCTGAACCGATTTTTCCGAGTTTTTTATAAAATATGTTCTACTAAAAATTTCCGATATTTTTTTTTATATATAAGTCATATCCATAGGACATATGGCAGCCCTAAAATTTAGGTTTTTATACAATTTTTAATTTTTTTTTGTACAGGAGGTACCACGCCCACTTCTCCAATCCCGCCCACATTTTGTAGGATGGTGTGTATTGGCAACCTAAATGTGTGTACTTTATTTGGAAACTTTGGCTCTTGCCGTTCTCAAGATATACAGAAATAAATAAAATACAACAAGAAGGGATTTTTGGAAAAATTTAGAGGTAGTCGTGGTTTTTTGCTCATATCTCCGTCATTTTTGGACTAATCTGGCTGAATTTCAATAGCAAACTTAAACGGAGTATATGTGACATAAATATACATCAACCTAGTCCACATCATATCTGGGGTTTTCGGAAAACCCATTTCAACATACACACGGACAGACGGACAACCGGATTTGAACATCGCTTTTCATAAGGACCCAGAATATATATACTTTATAGGGTGAAGGATCAATATTGTGGAACATACAAACGGAATGACAAAGTTATATATACCCTATTAGGGTATAAAAAGACTTTGGACCAGCAAAAACTTTAATTTGTATCAACATCTGGATCAAACTGTCTTTGCCATTGCACAAATGACGTATATAAACAATATATTATTCTCAAAAACCCCCAGCGAAAAAGTGCTTTTTCCCCAAAAAAAAAATCCTTGGGGATTTTCACGTAATTTGTATCCCCATTTACAAAAAAATCCCCAATTTGGGGATAAATCCCCAAAACTGAGAACTCTGGTGGCAAATCATTATCACGCTTGAATAGAGCTACCAAATTTACTTTAAAACAGCAGTCATCGATTGATGCAATTTGTAGACGACTTAGTTATGGCTTAGCGAGCTATTTAATAATAACTAAAATTGCCGCATATGGATTGATTGTAACAATTCTGGTGTTAGGGCATCATCAATATGAAGATGCATTTTTCTATCAGTGTATGAATATCTCCTTCATGTTGAATTTGTTAAACGGCGAAATTGTCTCAGAATTCCTTCTTCGTAAGGTTGAGTTTTCAATTCCTATTCGTCCTTTAAGAAATTATATTCCCCGTAGACTTCAATTATTTCGGTCTAATTATGCCAAGTTTGATCCTATTCGCAGAATGAGCTCCTAATTTAATAATTTTTATACGTACATTGATTTCACGCTCCTATTGGCGTCAAAAATTATCTCTTGAATGTCTTAAGATACATTTAATGCTTAATTATCCCTTTTATGTGAATGTACTAAAGTATCTAGATTTTTTTAATTTGAGTGTACCAGCCGGTACGAAATGTTAGTTGCATTGTCGAGTTAGAAATAAAGCTGATCAGTTCGTTCTACTGGAGACCTACTGGCCTTGTTATAGAAAAAGTGGCGCCGTTTTATTCACCATTTTGGATATTTCCAAGGCGTTTCACGGACTCTGTCACCGTGTACACTCTTGTCAAAACTTGTTGCATTTGGTGTCGGTGATAATTTCTCTCGATTTAGATCGATCTTTTCCAGAGATCGTACTATACGAGTTGTTATCGATGGGGTTTCGTCAAATGAGTTAAAGATTCATTCAGGGGTGCCGCAATGCTCCGTTCTTCCTGGTACTCTAATTCTTGTTTTTCTAAATGACCTTCTATGTCTCAACTTCCAAACCTATATATTTTTTGTAAATTAAAGGAACCTCTGTCATTCGTGCAGGATAGAGCACAGGTTATCCTTGGTTACAGTAGGGTATCCAATTCAATTGACTCCCTTGAGCAACGTCGCAATGTGGGTTGTATTTTTATCGTTTAATCGTTACTGCAATGGGATGTGTTCTGATAAAATCAGGGATCTGGTTCCCGAAAAACGTACGTTTGTTCGTAATACACGTTTTTGCTCAAGGGCTCATCCTTTTGTGGTCGATTGACAGGTGAATCCTACTACGCATTACAGGGAAAATTCATTTTTTGGCCGGTATGTTCTTATGTGGATTAACATTCCCGCTAAAGGGTTCCCTCTCACTTTCAACAGGAATAAATTCGAGTCGAATGTTTACAAGCATTACTCCCTTTTTCGTCCTTCCGATAACTTATTTTTCTAGTTCCAACACAATGCAAAACCAATTTATTCTACCAAATTCATTATTCACTGCAATTTAAAACCGAAATTTCAGTTTTACAATTTTGCATAAAAAAATATGTCATCAGCAGCATATTTTGCCTAAGATTTCTTATATAAATTTGTCATTTAAAATGATAAAACAAACACACACATTTTCATTCTAATCCCTTTGAATAAGAAAACATAACATGAATTTTTTTTTATTGAAAACATGTGATAATATTTATAAATTTACTTCCGCTACATCTACTAATACATGCATGCATATAAAATACTCTTCATACACACAGAAGAAACACTTGGAAAATCCCTAAAAGATTAAATGAATGAAATAAAAGAATAAAATAAAAAAAATAATGTGTGAATTGCGTAAATAACACGAAGGATTCATACTCAAATAACACTTGCCACTTTTCATATTTGCCAAATAAAGAAAAGAAAAAAAAAAAAAACAAAAGAAAACACATTGAAAAGAAAGAAACAGGAAATAAAAAAAATCGGTTAAAAAGTATTAAACAAACTTTGAAAAAATGTTGAGAACATTTCTCATATTTTTTTTTTTTTGGTTTGATGTGAAATATTCATACCAAAATGTGTTGTGTTGAGGCTTGATGTGCATACAAACGAAATGTTGAAGCATTTGCATGCTGAAATAAATAAATAAAAAAAGTTAAAAAATGAAACATTTAAACGCGTGTGTATATGTGGAGTACAAAATTTGCCTGGCTGGCTGAATGGTTTCTTATGTACGAGTACAAGTACGTGTGTATAAGTATGGAAGCTTTGGCTAGAGCTGCTGTAGCTGGTGTTGTTGGATTTTTGCAGATAAGAGAATTGTCCTGTCAACCGAAATGATATATGTGAACGCGCATTTAAATTGGGCAAACGTAATACTAAAACACATCATATAAAATTCCACCTACCTCACCACCTCACACTTACTACCCCTTAATCTATACTATGGCTCCCATTTACTTCGGTGGTTGTCGTCGGTATAAGCAAATTTCATTACGTCCTTTTATTGGAAAGGAATGAGGTTTTCACAATTTTCTCCTTCTTGGTTTTTTGTTACTTACCACTTTTTGTGGCACTTATATTTGTTGCTGTTTTTTCCTCTTCCGATTATTTCAGTTTTTTTTTGCTTTTAATTTGAATATTTTTTCTGGGCAAAAGAAAAATAAATTAAAAACAAAACGAGAGGCACACAAACACAGATATACCATGTGCCAGAAAATAAACATGAAAGGTCGTTGTGTTGAAAAATTGGTGTGAAAATGCATAAGAATTCTTAAAATGATTGTGGATATTATTTCGTTTATAATAGGGGTATTCAAATGTGGGGTTATCAAACCAAATTTCGAATATTGCTATAGGGCCGGGTTTCACTATCCTACAAAATAGTACGATTTCAAGAGAAGGATGGCATTAATATGGACGTCTTTTTGTGTAGAAGTGCAAGTATTGGCGGTGGGTCGTTACTAGCAGCGCATACTTGGGAGCCCTGCCTCAAAAATGACAACAGTATGCAAGACAGCAAAAGTGATCGAATAGCTGAGGCAAATTCAAAACTACACTGAAAGAAAAATGCTTCATATATTTAATGAATCATTTTCATAAAAAAGTATTCCTTGGGTAAATGAAAATTTTCATTGTCTAAATGGAATTTCATAGGTTTGATGAAGTATTTTCGTTAAAATCGCTTCATTAGATTTCGTAATTACGTTAAAAATTTTCATTGGATATATGAAAACTTAAGTTTGTCCAAGTTAAACAAAAAATTTTAATTGGGAACAATATACAAACATAACTATATTCATAAATTAATACAAAATTATAGTTTCCTTAAAAAAATGTTTAATTTTTATTTAAAAAATGTAAGATTTAATAACTTCATACATCTAATGTTACATGTATGCCATTAAATTTATGAAATCAAAAAATTTTTTTATAAAAGCAACATATTTCAATAATTGTCTTCATAAATTTAAATTTTCATTATGACAATAAAAATGTCATAATAGTAATGAAACAAAAACTTTCAATCCACTTTCAATCAACGTTGTTATTGTTATTATGGACAATTTAATCTCATATTTACGGTCTTAATTGAGAAAAAAACATAGTTTTTCTATACAAAAACTACACTGCCCCGGTAGACTAGCTGGTAGTGAGCTAGTCTATCAGCACCGAGGTTACATGTTCGAATCCCACCAGAGACAGAAAAAAAATAAAAAATAAAATAAAGTAAAATAAAATAAGAAAAAAGAAAAAAAAATAAATAAAAAAAAAAAAATAAAAAAAATAAAAATTTTACTTTATTGAAAGTATTCATCCAATGAATAATATTCATGGATCTAATGTAATGTTTCATTAAGTTCTTTTAATGAAACAGGTTTCATTGATCCAACGAAGCGCTGCATAGGTTCCTTTATAATGCAATTTTTCATGGGATTAATGTCAAAATTCGTTAGTATTGCGAAGAAAATTCTTTCAGTGTACTTTACAATAGTGCTGGGAAACTATCGATAGACTATCGATATTATCGATACTTTTAAAAAATCGAAAATATCGATACGAAAAATATAAATATCGATATTTATATTATTTAAAATACAGCTATGAAGACATCTAACAGCAGCTATAGACAAATTTTTAATGATAAATGGACAAAATTTTTACATGCTATTATTAATGCGCGGTGAATTACAGCAATGAATACAAACAACAAGAATAAGTCCGCTAGATTGATTACCTTTTTGGGTTTAGAATTTAGAAATTTTTTTAAAGTTGCAATGGAATATCTTATAGTCCCTGTTACTTCGGTTCCTTCAGAAAGGTACTTATCAATTTTAAAAAAACTGCCATCTAAAATAACGTGCGTATATACATACGTCTGATACATTCAATAAAGTGATAAAAACAAACGAACTGTAGCCTTATAAAAAAATAATTCAAGTTTTCCTGCACAAGTACAAACATTCAGTCGATAGTAATATCAATATATCGATAGTGAAATCTTAACTATCGATAAATATCGATAGTATCCCAGCACTACTTTACAATACAAACTTATCTCAAAAACATGCAAAATAAATATAATTACATACGGACATATGTATGCATATAAAACTAAAGGTATCACCTTGCCACATATGGATGGGAAATTAGGTAAATGACTACAAATACGAACCAGCGCTTACGAATATTCAGGAGCAAAATACTCCGAAAATATTTAGCAAAAGGCAAGACTTAAATGCTGATTATGTCCAGAGAAGCAATGGCGAACTGTTTGGACTTTGTAAGGAAGAGGACATATTGAAATTTATAAAGGCTTAGCTGGACAAGACATGTGGCAAGGATGGAAGATAGCAGGCCGCAAAATACAATGTGAAATGATGAAATAAGATGCCGCCGGCCAAAGAGGGCGCCTCAGAATCAGTGGAAAAGACTGCATGGAAACTGATTAAGGAATAATAGGTATACAGCAACAGGTAGCCGAAAATAAACCAGTATGGAGAATAATATCAACTCAAACTAAAGCTCACTTTGAGCTGTAACGATATAAGACGGTGATGATGAGTTTTATTGTGATGCTGGAGGCAAATTGTGCAACAGTTGTTTTTGTTATTTGCTTCATAGGTGGAAAATAAGATAAGATCGTACTATTTTCGTCTGTGTAACGTTTAAAAAAAATATGTGTAATTTATTTAAAATTCAATAAAAATAATTGTAAAAATTTTTACTTTTTCATCCTTGATTTTCTTTTTGTGCTGCTTTAAAAAATACAACCCTGGGGCCTAATTCTGGCAGTCGTGATCGAGTACTTTCTCGATTCGAAAGCAATTTTATTTCATTCGATACTGCACGAATCGAAGTTATTTTTTCAGAATTGTGAAACTCAAATTAATGCTTTACAACACTGAAAAAATAATTCAGATTCGTTCAGTATTGACTGAAGTAATTAGATATTAAATTGCTTTCGAATCGAGAAAGTACTCGATCACGACTGCAAGAATCAAGCCCCTGATAAAATAATGGTGAGAGCCGTATGAATGTCAAATTGTCAGCTCATTATTGGTTTGGGTTTGACCTACAAACCATTAAAAAAACAAATGAGTAAGGCATGGGTTAGGTATATTACTAGCTGCCCCGGGAAACGTTGTTTTGCCACATAACTTATTTCAACAACAACAAATAAGCTTGCCGACGCAAGAACATGCCACGTATAATTGTCCGTGCTTGCATCCAAATCTAAGCCGCAAGCAGACATCGTTTGGCCTTGCGACTTATTATTTATCATTGTATATGCAAATCTAATAGGAAATTAAACGCTTTTGAATACAATCGGAGTTCGTGGCAGCAAAACATTTTCGTCTTGGAATTCACCATTCAAAATGGTAGCTTCGATAATGATTTTCATCAATTTTTTAAAGACTAATCGTGTACCGAAGTAGAGCAAACTGAGAAAAAACTTTGTCAAAAAAATAGATAAACTTTTCAAAATAATCGGTTAATAAAGAAGATATTTACTTATATACGCTTATATTACGCCCTAATTGTTGGTATTTCCAAAAAATGTATACTTCAAAGTTTTTTTAGATGTTACAGTGTGTGCATGCCAAAAAAAGAAAACCGGTTGATTAGTTAAGACTATTTAGGGAGTGCGAGCGTTTTCCCCTCTATTAAAGGCTGTAATTCCTTCCAGATGTTAAACTATTTGGGTACCAAGTTTCAAGAAAATTGGTTGATTATCTAAAAAGATATTGGGATGGGGGAGCTTTTACCCGTTTGTCCGCTACGATACATGGTTTGGTAACTTTTCAAGTGCATAATATAAAGGAAAATCTAAATACCATATTTTCGGAACCAGTGTGCCAATTTCGTGAAATGTTCACATAAACCCCAACGGACCCTTAAATTTTGGTTTAAATCAGTCAACTTGTTTTTGAAGTTAGTGGTGACATTAAAGTGTACACTTCTTTTTATATAAGTATATAGAAGATGAATACCTCTTTTCTGAATCCAAAACAGGTTTCTGAGATATTTCTTCATATCAGTATCAGTATTGTTTTGCTGTACGTACAAAATAAATTTCAATCTTGCTTTGCTTCATTGCCGTAAGAAAAACATGTAGTTAAAGCGTAATCAAACAAAATGACAACAATAAAATAAATTGCTTCGCTTCATTGATGAAAGAAAAAAGGTAGTTAAAGCAACAGCAAAATAAAATGGCATCAGCACAATATACAGCAGTAAATATATGTATGCAGCACAAAAAGCGTCTTTTAAAAAATTCATTTTGAAAAGTGGCGTATGCATAACGTGACCATTTTTTTATTTTGCTCAAACCGGGACGCCGGTTGTTTTTACATCAGTTAGTAAATTCATAGCCGAAAAATCACATTTCTTAGCACTTTTTTATTATTTATTAAAATAGTATTTGTTAAAAATTTTAAAAGTTATAAAACACACATACAGTTTTAAATACATAATTAATTCTGTGGCATTTAGACAAAACATCTTAAAACAAGATAAGATAGCAAAAAAACTTTTAAAAAAACTCGGTGCAAAAATCATTCTTATCAAATACATAATAAAATAAACCTAAATTAAAGAAAAATTTCGTTTATAATGAAAAATTTTAGAATAGTAAACAAAAATGTTTATTGAGCATTTTTTAACGTTTTAAATTCGACTTAAGATGTTTTGTCAAAAGGCCACAGAATTATGTTTATACTTGTCAGTGGAACAAATTTTTTTTAATACAGCTGGACATGATTTTAAATAAGAATAAAGTTCTTGGCATGTTTTCCTTATATTCACCTCAACTATCAACATCGCCATAAGAACCGGAAATTGTAACTGTGGGTTTTCAGACGTCCACAATTTGTTCATTAAAGAAAATAACCTTTCTACTGGTGCATTTGTGCCCGGCAGACATAAAATATATTTAATTAAAACCCAGAAGTGTTCATGTTTAAGGTTTTTGATGCAAAAGTGTTTGAATACTTCCACCCAAAGAGTGTCCATCGACGCATTTACGTTATTCCATTCGCTTACTTCTTGTGACTTTATGTAGTTAGAAAAAAGTAAAAATTCGTCAAACACTTTTTTGTCTGCTGCAATCAATATATTTCTTTTCAATCCAAAGTATCCAAAGATTCTTGCATGTCTTCCTATGAAGGAACGATCTTTTATTCTGTCCAATAAAAAAATATCCAATTCTTTAGCGAAAAACCAGGTCCACTGTTCCAAATATTCACGACTTGTTTTATAAAATTCTCTTGCCGTACTTTTTAATATTAGTGCCAGTATCTTTAAATTTTGCAATCAAACTGCGGACTGAAAATGGAAGAAACTGATTAACCTGCTTCTGAGCCAAATTATCTTTCAGTTGGCTTACTTCTTTTTAAACTTTAATTGCTGATGACGCCTGGCCTTCCACCTTCAATACTGCTTGATGGAATCTGGCTGACTGAGCCACAGTTTTGATGTGGGGTCTTCAAAAAAGTTTAATTATTGAGGACACTTTTCAATGCTCAAAGAGTAATTTTTTAATGGCTGGTACATTTTTAAAACCCTTTCAACATATAAAAAAATTATATAAATTTTTACAATAATACATTCGTAATCTACAGGTAGCCCATTCGCCGCCGCTAATTCGAGGGCCTTGTTTCAGCTTTTTTTGATAATCATTTTTAAAATTGTTTTGTTTACTGCTCTACACTTATTTTTTTAAGACTTAACAACTCTACTTTTGTGGTCCAATTGTCACAATATCACAAAAACTGTAGTTTTTATACAAACTTTGACAAATCGACCACCGAAAGAAAACATATGTTGACTTGAACCCACCTTCTAGTGAATTTGCTTTGATGTAGACGTTGTTTCTGCGAGTCTATAAGATTGTTGTCATGATAAATGTCAAACCGTGTCATGATTTGCCGCCGTTTTCGCACTTGTATTTTTATTTATGAAAAAGTCAATTTACCATACAGAAAAAAGAATTAAAAAAATAAAATTAATACTTTTTTCATGCTGGGAAATCGGGACAATTTCGCGTCCCGAAGCTCTCTTTGGGGACACCGGGACGGTAATCCGTAAAACGGGACTGTCCCGTTGAAACCGGGACGTATGGTCACGTTACGTATGCAGCACAAACAATAATTTTCACTTTTATTAAAATGATATTAACTTCTAAGTTCGTTCACGAACGTTCACAAAAATTTACATTATTCTTCAAAATATATGCCCGAAGCAGTGGTGAAAGTACAAGAAAATACTATAGGGCATATTTTCAGAAAACTTCATGAAAACCTTTTTTGTCGTTTTTCTCCATTACGACTTTTTGGCATATGCGGCAAACCAATAATGAGCTGACGTAATTTCTTTGCGTATTTTCTTAACATTTCATAACAAATTGTCTTCACACTGTTATAGATTTTGAATTTTTGACGCGCCGTAATACTTATTGTTGTAGAGTTAGAGGACCTTTAAGTATGGATACAATATAACTTAATAATTCTGAAATACTGTGAGATTAAGCCGTCCACATCTTTGAAATAGTTTTGCTCTGAAATGCTTTTGCATTTGCCTTAGTTAACTGAAGTCCAGGAATTAGGATTTGATGAAAATAAATCTTAACTTAAAGAATTAGTTGCTTCAAAATTTAGAGAAATAAAAAAGTCTTCACTTTTTGTATCCGATATTTGGTAAAGAGTATCCCTAATTTTCACAAATCGTTGGACAAGTAGCCTTCTTGCCTGCTTAACAAAAAAAAAAAAAAAAAAAAATGTTTCAGAATTATTTTAATTGTATAAAGCTTGCAAGATTTGCTACAATAATAATAGAGTTTCTCCCCCAAACGATTTCTAAAAGATTATCTAGTTAATACGAGCATAAATCAAAAAATTGTTCGTTTCATTTGGAAATCCTTAGTTGTTGAATTATTAACTCTGTTAATGTCAAATTTGTCACTTAACAAGCAGTTTTTGTGTCGCTGTGCTGCTGTAAAACTTGCTGATTGAGCATTAAATAACAAACATCCATTACCAAGAGGAATGGCATTGGTTGGGAACGAATGGCGGGAGTGGAAACAGGAAGGCAACATAATAAACCAACAATTGTAGAATATATCAAAGAAATTGCAATAAAAAAAACAAGAGCAAATGTTTACGAATCAGCATTTTACAATGAATGTTCGAATAAGAAAAAAAGTAATAATGAAAAAAAAAAAAATAACAAGCAAATAGCAAAATCATCATCAGCATTTGTTCTATGAAGCAGAGAACAATGCCTCTAATAATTCCTTAAAGTCATCATCATTTCAGTCTGATGGTCTGTACGAGTAGAATAAACAAACATACAATAACACCGACATTTAAGTGTTATAATTGATGCCATCTAACATCTTTCACAATTCTACTTTCACAGCCAGCTATTTACTTACGACTCTGATTGTCTGTTATCCTTCAATCCACTCTTTTCATTTCTGCTCAATTTGCTGGTGACATTTGTACAATAACGCCCACACAAAACAAAAACAAGCAAAAAATAAACAATTTCAAATTATTCTTTAAAGCTTTCAATAGATAAAAAATGAAATTGTATTTTATTTATTTTATCCCAACAGTATTTACTTTTTTATATAAAATAGAAAAATTTGTTCATTAATTTATCTTAACAGACATGTTTGCAATAACAGTCATGTTAACCCCTGTATAAAAAGAAAGGAAAAAGGAAAAAAATAAACATCGGGGTCATAAATAAAATGTTTTTAACTTAACTAATTTGCCAATAAATTAATGAATATATATGTATTACTACGTTTTTCTGCTTTGTAATCGTTTTTATTGGTTTCGTTTTCATTGTATTTAAACGAACGCAGCATATCCTGTGGGCTTTGTCCACCATCCTTAAGTTGAGATTATTTATGACTTCTGGGAAGGTCATGCAAAAACTCTTCATTTGTGTTAAGTATGAAAAGCGTTTATATTTCTATTCATTTAAAAAGAAAAACCCTGCATTTACTTCGAAGAGAGAAGAAACGACTTCAGTTTCTTTGAGGTCATAAATATTTTAATTATGACATGATTTGAGCGTAAGTAGATAATTTAGTTAAGTTTTATTAAAATCGTGTCTCGTTCTCTTCTCTAAAAACACGATTTCGTTGAGAAGATTCTCCACAACTTTTAGTATTCCCTATATTATATAAAACAATAAATTTGTGTTTAGCACAATCTAAGAAATGTGCTTGGATGATTTTGAATCCAACAAAAAATTAGTTTTTAATCGAATCATTTATTTCGAAAAGGCCTTATTATCCCGTGTTCAGTACCTCGTTTCTGTATTTCTCGCTTCGTAAAATTTTCCGCATGAAACGTGTGAATTGCAACAAAAATAGTGTGAAATGAAACAAAAATGGTTTTTCTCACGCAAGTGTTTCTGTATCTTTTCTTGGCGAGAATTATCTGTCATTTTAATAATTTTCCAGCAATTATTGGAAGGATGCGAGAAAAAGTGTTTCTATAACAATGTTTTGCGAAAAGTTTTTTTCAAGAACTGTCAAAATAAGTCGCAAAATGTAGATATTTTGAATTTAAAATATGTTTATATACTATTTGTTTAAAATAAATAAAAAAATAGAAGGAATATAAATGATGAATGCATAATTTATATGATGAAAATAAACAAAAAACCATTGTTATATTTTGTTATTTTAAATTTTTTTTAGCCTTTTCTTGTTTTGGTTTTAATCAGCGCTGCCAGATTAATTTGTGTCAAAATCGTCAATTTTCTGTTTTAAAAATCGTGTAATTTAAAATAAATTTTAAACAAATTTGTTTCGACTTTTATTAAAACATAATCAAACAAAAACAAAGTTAAAGTTCATGGGTATTTAATAATTTCTTTAATGTTATATTTCTTTTGTTAAGCTGAATGATAATTTTTTATAAAACCATTTATTTTCTTTAATCCGATAACAATTAAAAATTGTTTTTCCCTGAAGAAGTCACACAAAGGCATGAGAAAATATCATATTTAACAAAAAATAAAATAAATGGCCCATAACTATAGTCATAAACAAAGCATACTTTAGGAGTTCTAAAGAAAACTTTTATTAAAAATATGCTTTTGATCTACTATAGACAAGCAAAAGCATACTTTACACGTTAAACCCGATTTTAATTTTAAAACCAGCTGAAGTTGTGTTTAACTCATTTAACAACAGCATCAGCTGTTTTTCGCCAAATAAAAAAGTACTTGCAAAAAGTTAAAAATGTTTATGTTATAAGATGTTGGCTGATATTTTGCAATTATTAATGATTTGCAGGAAAACTTTTATGGAAAGAAACACAAAATATATATGTATAGGCCCTAATTGTGTAAAACGCTAGGCCAAAATTGCCTAGCGTTTTACACAAAGTCTTGTAATTTTGTTTTTGCTTTCTACATAAAATCATATTGCGTGTTTCAACCGTACAAGATATGCAGTGTTTTATTTATATTTTAATTTTCAATGTCGGCTGCTTAAAGTTGCCACTTGCTTATATTTCGTTGTATGTTGTATGAAAAATTTGCTACATTTGAGGTGGCACCCAGTTAAAGTCGGTTCAATTTAAAACATTCTTTAGTTTCGACTATAGTAGCAAAATATTTAAAAGAATGTTTTTATTTTAAAGTTGTTTTTAAATAGAACCGACTTTAGCGTTTGACTATGATTATGGGCCAATATTTTAACAAAAGCAAAAAGAAGCCAAGCTAAATAAAATAAACATACATCCTTATTTAAAATAGATAAATATAGATAAATAGATAAATTTTTTAATTAAATCAGCTTTGTGAAAAACCTAGAATTCATAGTGACAACGTTGTTTTACAAAATTATAAAATATTTTTGATTTTGTTTTGGCTTTCGTCACTTTTTTAGAAAAATCATTAAATCGTCACTTTGCTAATTTCGGAACAAAAAGTTGTCAAAATGACAATAACTCGTCAAATCTGGCAGCCTCGTTTTTATTATATTTATTTCTTTTGTTGATGTTTCGCTTTTATTTGACACTTAATTACTGGAAATATTCCAGTATAAACAGAATTTGTTGTGTCTGTTTTCGCATTCAAATACAGAAACACTTTTATCTCATAAATCGAGAAACGATGCAATTTTTTGTTTCACACTTCATGTAAGAAATTTTACGATGCGAGAAATACAGAAACGAGGTACAGATAAGCACCTAAATTGAGTATTGCGCAATAAATGCCATTATTGAGCTTAATTATCCATATCAAATTGCAATTTACTGATTGTTCTAATACGAAATTGTTATAGTGGACAAAAACATAATAAACAAATGTATTCAGGTTTTCAAGACAAAGTCTTGACAGAAAGAATACGAAAAAACAGAAGAAAAGGAGGCAACATGTAAATAAATTGAAGAATTATAATTACAGCAAATTTCGAACCACCAGTACCACTGGTAAAAGACTGATGCTTGATGTTAATGTATACATTATTAGTTTTGATATTTGTGAATGTAGGTGGCAAATCACCCTTAGAGCTATTCCTTCAATATTTTGATACTGAAATTATGGATATGCTTATTAAATATTCCAATACTTATGCTAATCAGAAAAAAATATCAGTGCAAATTACCAAAGAGAATTTGTACCGTTTCATTGGTATCCTTATCCTGTCAGGGTACCATACAGTTCCCCACATCCGGCATTATTGGGCCACTTAGTCAACATTGGGTGTGCCCATCGTCAAGAATCATAATCGCGTCAAAAGTACAAGCAATTTGGAATATTTTCTACGTTTTTGTCAATAGACGAACAAATGATTCCTTATTTCGGTAGACATAGCTAAAAATGTTTATTCGTGAGAAGCCTGTACGCTTTGGTTTCAAGTACTGGTGTCTTTGCTCCGATTCTGGATATTTGTTTGAAGCTAATCCATATGCTGGTTCAGCTTCACCACATGACAAATCAATTGGCTAAGGATCTTCTATAGTTTTAGAACTGTTGGAATCAGTTTCAAGTCCAGAACAACATGCGGTATATTTCGACAATTTTTTTTCGTTGTATTACTTATTCTGCTTACTTAGCGAAATAAAGTTTCGAGCAACTGGAACAGTAAGATCCAACCATCTAAGAGAAAATGATATCCTCGCTACAGGTCGATCTTTCAGCAAACATGAATACATCAACTGCCTTAAACAAAATAATAAGATATTAGTTTTTCGCTGGCAGTACAATTCGGAAGTTACTGTGATTTCTAATTTTGTTGTAGCTACTCCAGAAATTTATACTGGCCGTTACTCAAAGAAAGAGATGGTACATTTTTGTTTGAGTTTACAAATTTAAAATATACTTACAAATGTATAATATTTAATATTTTAGGTTTCTGTCCAACAGCCAAATCTAATAAACGTTTATAACAAGCATAAAGGTGGTGTATACCTACACGATAATGCTGTGTCAAATTATCGTGTTGCGGTTCGAGGAAACAAGTGTTGGTGGCCTTTATGGACAAATTCAATTAATAGCACCACAGTCAATGCCTTATTGCTAAAGCCGAAGGAACCAAATCACTATCGCAAATAAATTTTAAAGATGAGACAGCTTCCAAATTGCTTCTTTTTCAAGAAAACCCTGACATTAAGCCGATGCAGGATATTGAGCTTACTAAATAAGTGAACCAAACAATTTACCTCGAAGTAATATACGTGAAGATATTATTTGGAAAATTCCAGACGAAAAACGAAAGAGATGCAATGAATGTCAATCTCAAAGTGTTTATCAATGCCAAAAAATTGCATCCAAATTGCATTGATAAATATCATAACAATTAAAATTAAATTTTTGTAATAATAAAACACTTTATTCTTAATTTAAATGCAAAAAAAAGTTGTTTTATTTTAATTCTTGCGAAAAATTAAATAGCATAATTATTAGGGATGAGATTTTCATGCACTTAAAAATCGAAAATATTCGCATAAAATATGCACTAAGAACTCCAAAATATGCATTAAAAAAATAAAAATATGCACTAAAACGTTCAAAGTTTTCAATAAAAAATCGTTTGCTTTTTTAATTTTAAAACATAATTTAAATAACTACATAATTTTAATTTTTGTTTGCATAATCAAATAAATACTTTTTTATATCATCAAAAGTAAACATTTGTCTGTTAAAAAGCTTTTGTACAACGTCGACCGAAGTTCAAGCATACTTGAAGGATACCAATTAATTTGAAGAATATTAATTTTCTAATTCAGATCCCACATAAAAGTTTAAATTTGTTTTATTGTTTAAATTCCCCTAAATTTTTTGCAAAATATTTTGGATTTTTTTTAATTTGTCGGGTTATGAAATCAAAAAATCAATATTAACCGAATTGGCTTCTTTCTAACATACTCTGCAACTCGATGTAACTCATGTCCCTAGCAAGTTACATGTAACAGTTTTGGTTAAATTGTTGTAGGCCACTTGGCAGCCTTAACCATGCAAGTTGCTGCATCGGTTAAAAACTGAAGAATTTTTTTGTCGAAATCTTGTATTTTAAGCAGAGCTACAAAAAAATGTATTTATTGATTTAAAAAATTTTAATTTTGGAAAATTTTGTTTATACAATTTTTATATTTTTTGAAGAACTTTTTTCATAATATGAAAATTTAAAATATATGTCACTCAAAAATGTTAAAATATGCAAAAATATGCATTTAAAGCCAAAATATGCAAAAATATGCATTTTCAGCAAAATATGCAACAATATGCAAAAACAAATCGATGCCATTTTAGCGCAAAGTTAATGATTCGGAAAGATAATTGGTCGACTTCAATCTTAGACTATCGACGAAAAAAATGCATTTGCATGGAAATCGCTTCCCTAATAATAATTAATACCTAAAACGTGTTTTTCTTGTTTTTAGCCAACGTTGTTCACCACGCACAACATGGCCTCCCGATTTTTTTAATTTTCAGTAATCAGGGCGTTGATAGAATCCGGAATACCAAAATTTGTAAAGAAATGTAAAATATCAACAAAACAAAGGCCTGTGCAAAAGCCAGATGTTTATTTTTTTTATTTTTTAAAGATGTCAAAAGTTGTTTACATTTTGCTTAAGTTGATTGCTAATTGATTTAGCTTAATTGTGTATGTGTGAACAGAAAGATAATTTTGTCAATAAACCGAATATTAACTGAGTAAAAAATGTATATGCACACCATATTAAGTACACAATTTTATAAATTGTTTTTTTGCTGTTTTTGGAGGTACAGATTTACATTAGCGTGGCCGTTAGTTGTATGGAGAACTTTTTTTTTTTTGATTTCTTATATTCTCCCCCCTCAAATCGGTTCAGTTTTATGTAAAAAAAATAAATACAAAAAAATTCGCCCTACAAAGTTTGCCATCAAGCCATTTATTCAAATGTAATTTGTTTGCATATCACTATCTCTTAAAAACAATATTTTACAACAATATGATATATGGCAATATTTTAGCTCTTCTAGTCAACAACATTAGCCTCGAAGAAAGTTTTTTGCTAAAATTAATATTTTAGAAAATGATTAAGAAAATAACAACAAAGTACCAAACTTTTTATATACGTTTTAAATATATAAAAGCCGGATTTAATTTCAAGTGACCCAATTTTGAAATCGATGCCTCCCGATTAGGATGAAATTTGCACCAAGGTTAGTCCTATTATTTTTAGCCAAGTTTTAAATTTAAAAAAACAAAATTTTTTTTTTTTTAAAAGATTGATCAAATAGCTATCTAAGCTACTTGGGACAAATTTTGCTAACACCAATAGGCAGTGTTGCCAAAACTTGGTGACCAAAAATGGCTAAATTTTCGGAAAAAAATGGCTAAAAATGGGCTAAAATATGGCTAAAAGTTTTTTTTTTTAAATAAAAACACATTAAAATTCAATAACAAAACAGGAATAATTCATTTAAAGTTGTTTACAATGAAATTGTGAGTTAAGATCAATTTGTTAAATAAGAATAAACGTAAATTAATATTAAAAAATTAAATCTTCGAAAAATTCGATGTCGTTATTGTTCGTCTCATAGGAATCACTCATTAGTTTCAAATAATCATAAGTTTTAAATAATTTGGAGGTAAATCATAATCAAGACAACATTTACCCAAACTTTTTAGTCCAGATCTACAATAAAAAACAAATAAGAAAGAATAGTCGGTTAAACCCGACTTTATGATACCCTACACCACATTAGAACCTTTGTACCAAATTTTATCAAATAATCTCTAAATTGCGACCTGTACTTTGCGCACAAGGTTTACATGGACAGGCAGCCAGCCGGACAAACATCGGTAATTCGACTCGGAAATATTTTAAGGTGTTACAGACATCAGCACAAACGCATAGTACACTCTCCACTATTGTGGTGGTGGTATAAATATGTATTGTTATGTTATATTTACCTAATTGATAAAATCGAATTAACGGTTGCTTAATGTAACCAATTTCTCAAATTACTTTTAACGATGTTTACTTGGCTAAACACCCTCTCTACTTCAGCATTAGACCATGGAAGTGAGAGAAACTTTATAGTCAATTCTGAAATTTCTAAAACAATTTTGTTATTTATTGAAATATTTGCAACCAGAAAGAAACAGCGATGTTTGTGTTGATCGATTTTATAAATTTAATAGTGGAATACTGTTCCTTTATTTTGAAAGATGTTTCAGCGTCATAGCTTAAAGCGATTTTCAACATTTGTAAAAGTTGTGATTTAAATTAAAGGCGTTTTAATTGTTCAAAATGTTTATTTTACTTTTATAAATTTTTATAATAAAATAAAAATTATTCTTTTAAAAGACAAAAAAATTTCATGGCTAAACAAGTTGAAAAATGGCTAATGGCTAAACTAATTTTTTAATGGCTAAACAGGGTGAAAAATGGCTAAATCTAGCCACTAAATGGCTAAATTGGCAACACTGCCAATAGGTAATAAATTACATGGATAAGAAATAACACCTGTATGGCCAAAATATCAAACTTTGACCCCCACTAACTCAGAAACCCTTAGACCGATCTTGTTGAAAATTTGTGTCTAAACTACTATTTAATAGGACTAAGCTGGTGCAAATTTCATCCAAATCGGAAGACATCGATTTCAAAATTGGGTCACTTGACATTAAATCCGGCTTTTATATATTTAAAACGTATATAAAAAGTTTGGTATTTTTTTATTATACCCTCCACCACAATTAGTTGTGAAGAGGGTATATTCAGTTTGTCATTCCGTGTGAAACTTTTTTACTATTCATCTCAGACCCTATAAAGTATATATATTCTGGGTCCTTGAGTAATTCTAAGTCGATTTAGCCATGTCCGTCTGTCTGTCCGTCTGTTGAAAACACGCTCACTTTCGAAAACCTCAAAAGAAATCAACAAACTTGGTGTCAAATTGCTTGTAGTTATCCTAAGCAGTTTGGGATTGAAATTCAGCAAAATCGGTTCAATAGGATCTTAGCTATGAATCAAAATGTGGAACCACCACCTAAAAAAAATTGATAATTTTGTTACAAAAACTAACATAAATGGTGGAAAAATGCACAGAATGATATAAGATTTCCCAACAATTCGTTTTATTCAACTGGAAATCACGCTGTGAAATTTCGTGAAGATCCGTCAATAATTTACCCTAGGCCCCATATAAGCCCTACTCCCGGAAATCAGTATATTAAGCCTAAAACCCTAACTAACAATGCTATCATTACAAATTATGGCAAGTCACAGTTACATAGGACTAGAAATTAAACTGTTAAGTTTCGTGAAGATCGGTCTATAATTTACCATAGGCCCCATATAAACTTTACTCCCGGAAAACAACTTAGTACGCCTAAAAACGTAAAAAATAATGCTATCATAACAAAATTTGGTACATCAAAGTTTTATTGGACAAGAAATAAAATTGTGTTATTTCGTGAAGATCGGTCCATAACTTACCCTGGGCCCTATATAAACCTTACTCCCGGAAAACAGTTTAGTACGCTTAATCCGTAAAAAATAATGCTATCATAACAAAATTTGGTACATCAAAGTTTTATAGGACAAGAAATAAAACTGTGTAATTTCGTGAAGATCGGTCCATAATTTACCCTGGACCCCATATAAACCCTACTCCCGGAAAACAGTTTAGTACGCCTAAATCCGTAAAAAATAATGCTATCATAACAAAATTTGGTACATCAAAGTTTTATAGAACTGGGAAAAAGACTGTGAAATTTCGTGAAGATCGTTCCATAATTTACCCTAGGCCCCATACAAACCCTACTACCGGAAAACAGTTTAGTCGCCTAAATCCATAATTAATAACAAATCGTCACAGTTTAAGATAATAATAACATCATACAGATATTACTCCCTAAACATTCGAACTGTCGGTGGAGGGTATCAAAGATTCGGCACAGCCGAATATAGCACTCTAACTTGTTTATTTATTATTTTATTATTTTCTAAAATATTAATTTTAGCAAAAAACTTTCTTCGAGGCTAATGTTGTTGACTAGAAGAGCTAAAATATTGTGATATATCATATTCTTGTAATATATTGTATTAAAGAGATAGTGATATGCAAACAAATTACATTTGAGTAAATGGCTGGATGGCAAATTTTGAGTGGCGGACGCCCCCCCTAAAACACAACTTGTCGCTACGAAATTTTTTTGTATATTTTTTTACATAAAACTGAACCAATTTTGGGGGCGAGAATATAAGAAATCAAAAAAAAAGTAAATAACGGCCACCCTAATATACATAGACCGATATACTGTGAGAATGGAAGGTTATATTACCCCTTCCATAGTGGCGAAAACAAGTGGCTATTTCAAATCAATTTCGAAAAGTTCTCATCTCCATATTTATTTCGAATGTTTTATATGGGTGTGTGTGAAACGGCAGCAAAGTACTCAAGGAAGTAAAATGTTGACACTGTTGAGGTGAATAAAATTTCACTAGCCGTGGGGGTTAGTATACATGTTGACATTAGCGTTGAAATTCTTGACAATTTTAATTCACCACAGAACTTTGCTACCGTTTCACACACATCCTATGTGTGTTTAAAAAAAAAACTTGCATTTAACATTTTGAATATGTGGTCAATTAATTATGAAAAACTTTTTTTGAATATGCTATTATTAAAAAAATCTAGACCATTTCAGTTTCAATAAATTACATCCAAAAAAGTTTTAAAAAAGGGCACCTCTCCGGAAACTGTAATGACCATTTTCTTGTTCAAATATTTTTTTTAAATATTTTTTTGTTTTTTGTATTTTAACATTAACCGACCCTTACAATTTAAGGAAAAAGCTCTGCTTCAAAAAGTTAAATGGTTTAAGAGATACTCTGTTTTATGTGTCTCCTGAACAATTTGCAATTTTTGTACCTGAGCCCTTTTAAAATAAATAATTCAATTAAATTATACTGATTGTAAGGTTCAGGCTAGGGCTTGTGACTTCTCGAACTATTCTATTTCCAAAACTTAAAATAATCGAACCCTTACCGCAAAAATAGCTTAAGCGACATCATTTTCAATTTTTGTTTTTTTTTATAATGAATGAATTAATTGACAACACTTGCATCATCTTCTAAAGTGTCATAGTCACAAAAGGTACTGTTACGATTTTACTAAATTTTTATGAAGTAAAATAAAAAAACCTTATCCTGTAAAATTGTGTTTTGGTCGCTTAAGCATTTTTCACGGTAAGGGCTCGTTATGTAAAATAAATTTTTATTAAAAAATCATGCCTTATTATAAAGGACCGAGCTTAGGTTCTGTTTCTGACATAAGAGCACAGAGAAGTCGAAATTTTAAGTTAAAAATGGTGACCTCGTTCCAAAGTCTTAAATAAACCTGGCCTTATGGTGTTTTCTTTTCTACAAAAAAGGTTGACTTTTTATTTAAAAAAATGCAATTTGGTGTCTGTTTCATAAAAATTTTGCTTCCAAAAAAGGGTGAGTTTTTTAAAATAACAAGCCACCCTTTTCGGGAGCAAAATGTTTAAGAAACAGACCCCAAATTGCATTTTTTTAAATAAAATGTCACATTTTTTGTAGAAAAGAAAACACCATTAGTTTTCTCCGGCTTAAAATTTTTTTATATTTGCTTTTCTCAACGATCCTAAAAGAAACACAGGGTCTTAATTTGTATTATTTGAGGTTTCGTTAATCGTAGTAACTCGGATGAACAAAAGATTAGTCTGCTTAATTCTAGTCTGAGGCTTGGGCTGCCATCTAAGCCATCAGACTGGATGTTTGTATTCCACGTCTGTTTAGCGAACTGGTTAATGCTAATACCGACGTTCGCTTGCAGTCGAACCGAGATAATGCGCTGTTGGAAGGAATTTATGGTCAAAATTTAAAGGGAGTACTCATTCACCTTGTCGATGTTACCAACATATCAAACATCCGCTGATTTTCCGGGACTACTTATTCATGTTAAATACTTACTCGCAGCTTACCTTTATATCTCTACACCGTCGCGTTGTCTGCAGCTCGGCCGGTTTGTTAGCTCACTTCCCAGGATACCCGGGTTTTCCACAACGATAAAGTTGCACAAATTGTCAATTAATGTCACATAAATTTACATTCAAGTCGAAAACTTAAAAAAAAAATCCCGAAATTTTCCGTCTTAAAATTCTTTAGAATTTTAACAATATATTTACCTCGAAATCTTTTTCCAAACATAAACGCAAGTCCTGACCAATACTTATGCTGGCTAGTAAAGTGAACCAAATGGAATTCTATAACATGATCTTAAGACTTAGGCCCTAATTTTGGCAAACGCAAACTCAACGCCAAAAATTATATTGAAAGCAAAAACAACATCGAAAATATTTCATAATTTTGCTGTTGTTTTCTAAGGAAATGTATACTGAATTTTTAAATTTTAAACGCTGCATATCTTGTGGCGTTGATAGTTTTAAAACGCAATATGTATTTCTGTAGAAAGCAACAAATGTTTGACATTGTTTTTGCTTTCAATGTTATTTTTGGCATGGCGTTGCGTTTTACACAATTAGGGCCTTAAAGTAGCCCATTTAGTGTATTGTATTACTTAAGTGCTTTAATCTTTTAAAATTAATGTCTCATTTTCCTACCAGTTCGAATTACCCACGTACAAATATCCATTTAAAAGTCTACCAAAAAACTATTTCTATTAACCTAAAAGTTTAATACGCAATTTTGATTTTCCCTAAATTTTTATTATTATCTCATACAACAACAATAACAAAAAAAAAAAAAATTCCCCCAAAAAATATAAAAACTTTATTACAATTTTTTCAAAAAATAACATCCCATTCATTTTCCAAATGAATTCATTACAAAACAACGAAACAAAATGCGCGACAAAAGCTAGCGACAACATCATAAAGATACATACTTTTTGCGCCATAAATGTTGTAACAAAATGTGATCTGATCCTTTTATCTACCTCGTTTTTTTTTTTGGCTGTCTATCCATCATGCCACCAGTAAAATTTCCAAAATAAATAGTTAAACCAAATAAGAATTGTGGAAGGAGAACAGCAACAGAGAAGTTTTGTTGTATTTAATGTTAAGCAACATTGTTATGCGACTTTTTGACTTCCGTTGAGTTGATGTGTTTCCGTTTCCTTAAAATATTTGTATATTCACATAGAGTTAAAAGTAAAAAAAAAAATCGTTTACGTTTACAATTTTTGTTAAGTTCTGTCTTTAGTTTTTCATGTGTTTTTTTTTTTTTTGGTTTCTGTTTTTTAAGACCCTCATATTCATGTTTGCGTATCCTTTTATTTCGTTAAAATCTCACATAAACATATTTTTGTGTAAGTGTATGTGTGTTTCAGCTTCATTCTCATTCATCTCATCTGTATTTGTCTGTCTCTCTGTTTATATAAGTTTTATGTTTTTCGGTTGTGATTTTATCATTTTGATGTTCACTTTAAAGTGAGTGACGAAATATAAACAGGGATAATAACAATAACAAAACACAACAAAAAGCTTTTGCGTGTGTGTATGTGTGTGTTCATCTGAGTGTGAGTGTGTTTTATAGCATAATAGTTGTAATACTGCGAATACAAGTGGAAATAATAGTAGCAGTAGTAAAAGAAAAAGAACATAGAGATTTTTACGCTGTGTTGATTTGCTGCCGGCTGTTTGTTTGTTGTTACTGATGTTAATTTTTTTATTCTGCTTTTTTTATTTTTTTTTAACTTTTTGTATGTTTTTGGTTTTTGCTTAAACAATTTCCTTTTTATGTTATTTTAATTTTATGTTATTGTTATGACACAATGAAATGAAATTGAATTGACACTGACGCCATATAATAGTAAAAATCATATAAAGAAGTGTGTGTTTGGATATCAGTAGCATCAACAGTAAGAAGGGTATTTGGAACTTTATTTCATTTTATTTTTATTTTTTTTTTTTGGCTCAACATAGGAACAGTAGGTAGGAGGGCTGATCAAGAATTAAGTATAGCGGGGTTAAAGAGAAACCAAGAGGCTTTGGTAGAGGTCCTTTTTACTATATTTTATACATAATATTGTTGGATTCTTTAAAAAATTCCTGGTGTATAACCCTGACACCACCGGACCTATATACCTTAAAAAAGATTAACCCCCATATTCATAAAAAATTCTTTTGATTTACAAAAGGTTTATTGAACAAATTTTTTCATGAAAAATTCGTTTCATAAACCTTTTATAAACCTGAAATGGTTTTAATGAATATGGGGGTAAGGTTTTTTTTTATTGTGGTCATCCAATCGAATGTTGTAAATGAAAGGTATTTTAAAATATTCGCCAATCCACGCAGATATAAATATTAAATAAACTTTTCAGGTCCTTAGGGACGCCTCCACAGGTTACGGAAAGCACAGAACCCTACCATTTACTATGGAAGGTAAGTGCGAATTATATAAGCAGTGGCGGACCACTCAACGGATTGGAGAAGAGAATCTCAGACTTAGGAGTGCCGAAGAGGCTCCAATCGTTATGGCGAAATATTGGCACCATTGAATAACCAATGCCAAGGAATTTTTTTCCAGATCCGCCGCCTTCAAGCAGTTTGGGCTGTGGGTGAATATTCCTATCCCGGAAAAAAACTCTTATCACTGAGACGTCTACATTAAATTCGAAATCTGTCATTGGGAAAAAAAGTTACAAAATTCAAGGGTTAAAGATTGGGTGTATAACTTACAAATTAATTTAGACAAAATTTGGTTACAGTATTAGTCGTCCTTAGATATGACCTATTCTCCCTTTTAGAAACCCCTGCTCTGAAGCGAAGCGTATTTTCAGTGAACGAGTTCTCCACCGATCGGAAAAAAATTAAAGTTGGCCGTGCCAAGATCTGGACCATAACGCGAGTAAAGCAATACTTTCCAACCACTATAATCTAAATATTTTTTTAACGATCTTGTACATTATGGCCTCATGTCTGGTCGCATAAGCCAGTAATTTCCATGCAATCTTTGCTTTAAACGAGGTAATTGTTTTTGGTACAGGTCACCTGTAGATGGGCTCTCTTGGTTCCACCAATTTAAGGGCATTACTATTTGGATTTGGCGTTAATTATGCTAGTAAACCGTGTTTCACATAAGACGAGTAGATCTTGCGCTTAGATGTTGTCGTAATTAATGTGGTTAATATCGCCAAGCACTTCGGATATGCAAAATAATTCTTTACCAACTCTTGCTTTCGAAGAATCCAGCTTTTAAATGTTTTAAAATTAGTGATTAAGTGGCCCAAATGATTTTAAAAGTTGTTTTTGTGTTTGACCTGGGCGGTCTTTGTCTTATGTGCCAGAATCACAATTTCTCACAAATTATCTTTTGAAGATTACAACCGATGAAACATTTTCTGGAGAATCTTTAGTAAGCAATCAATGTGCTTCAATTGCACTTTCGTTTAAATTAAAGATGGTTTAATCGCAAAAAAGGACTTTTAGTTCTGTATAACTTTTCAGCTTTGAACTGAACTCAAAGAACTATAGTTAACTAGCGAATACCCGGCATGTGCTATTATCATACCACACTTTTGAAAAAATTCATAGCTTATGTGTCTATTTTAATAGGGATCTATCTATATTTAGAATTTCATTGAAATCGGTCAGATTGTTTCGGAGAGGCGAAAATTGCCCCCTACCTGCACTCGTGGTCCTATTTTTTATTAATTGCATAGCTCATGTATCCATATAAAAAGGGATTTATCTATGTTTTAAATTTCATTAGAATCTGTTGGATATTATCCGAGAGGCAAACATTTCCCCCATACTCCCCTCGTGGTCCTTTCTAATGATACCGGCTTGGAGCACATTGGTTAAATGATTTCAGAGTCCATTACGATCATAGGTAGAAACATTTCACCAATTAAAGCAATGATCAAAATTAAAATCAGTTTTAATTAAAAATTTTATCAAGTGAATTAAACATTTAATTAAGTCAATTAAACGCTTTATCAAGTGAATTAAGCGTTTAATTGATACTATTGGTTTGCACCAGTAAACAAATTAATAGCATTTTAATTAATAGCTTAATTCGTTTGATTAAACGTTTAATTCAGTTGATTAAACGTTTAATTCACATGATTAAATTTATAATTAAAACTGATTTTATTTTTGATAAATGCTTTAAATAGTTAACAATTTTTTTGTGTAAAGATATACGTATATGCATTAGGGCGGGTCGATTTGTATGGATGAAAAAAAAAAATTAAGAATCGTATAGCAAAAACGTAATCTACATAAAATTCTAAGAAAATTATCCGTAGAAACCACGGGTCTAAAATAAAATCCTAATCCGCGCCTCTCGACTTGAAAATTGTTTTACTTGGGTGAAAATTTTTTTAATGTAAAAAAAATTTTGAGTGTAAAAAATATAAAGTGCAAAAGAACAACCTTACTAAACAATTTTATTCAAAAAATTCGATTTATTTTTGGAAAAAGATATTTTTAAAAAAAAATTTTTTTTTTTTTTTTTTGCAAAGGCGGCAGATAAATTTTCAAGTCGAGAGGCGCGGATTAGGATTTTATTTTAGACTCATGGTTTCTTCGGAGAATTTTCTTAGAATTTTATGTAGATTACGTTTTTGCTATACGATTTAAAAAAAAATCGACCCGCCCTAATATGCATACTAATGATACCTTTCAATCCACCCTCGTGTATTAACTTGTATTCTTAAATTCAGTTCTATGTACAATTTTTTAAATGTGTAGACACCCATATAAAATCCATATTCATACTCTTTACTTAACTCATACGTAGATAGATAACACCCGAAATGACAGTTGTTACTGACATTTTTATTGTTGATGTGGTATCCTTAAGTAAAGCTTTTTTGGGGTATAACAGGATTTTGTATTTTTATTAATATAATAGGGTATAGTCATTTAAAAAAATTATTTAATACTTGAAATGGGGTTAAACACTTAACTTAAGCTGTTATGAATGGTTGCCTTCGTTTTGGGAGGGAATTTAAAACTGGAACGAAAAAGAAAATGGGTTAAAATTAAGTAAATTTTGTAAATTGTTTTAACATAAAAGGGAGATGTTAGATGAAAATACACAGCAAATTTGTATGTTCTTAGCCAATAAGTTTGTGATGAAATTATTTAAGACTAAAAATAAGAAAAAACTTTAATTTTCCGTTACACAGAAACAATTCTCTTTTCTTTTTTTCACTTTTCTTTTTCAATCAAAAATTAAATCAGTTTTAATTTATAATTTAATTACGTGAATTAAACGTAAAATTCAATTAAACCATTAATTAAAAACAAAATGAGTTTTAATTTAAAATTTAATCAAGTGAATTAAAAGTTTAATTATATCAACAACTTTACACAGAAAACTATTTTTCGCAAATCAAAAATTTTCAATCAAAAATTAAATCAGTTTTAATTTAAAATTTAATTACGTGAATTAAACGTAAAATTCAATTAAACCATTAATTAAAAACAAAATCAGTTTTAATTTAAAATTTAATCAAGTGAATTAAAAGTTTAATTATATCAACAACTTTACACAGAAAAATATTTTTCGCAAACTAAAGCATTAATCAAAAATTTTCAATCAAAAATTAAATCAGTTTTAATTTAAAATTTAATTACGTGAATTAAACGTAAAATTCAATTAAACCACTAATTAAAAACAAAATCAGTTTTTATTTAAAATTTAATCAAGTGAATTAAAAGTTTAATTATATCAACAACTTTACACAGAAAAATATTTTTCGCAAACTAAAGCATTAATCAAAAATTTTCAATCAAAAATTAAATCAGTTTTAATTTTAAATTTAATTACGTGAATTAAACGTAAAATTCAATTAAACCATTAATTAAAAACAAAATCAGTTTTAATTTAAAATTTAATCAAGTGAATTAAAAGTTTAATTATATCAACAACTTTACACAGAAAAATATTTTTCGCAAATTAAAGCATTAATCAAAAATATAACTTAGTTTTAATTAAAAATTTAATAAAGTGAATTAAACCTCAAATTCAATAAAAGCACTAATCAATAATTAAATCAGTTTTAATTAAAAATTTAGTTAAGTGAATTAAACGTTTAATTCAATTAAAGCATTAATCAAAAATAAAATCAGTTTTAATTAAAAATTTAATTAAATTAATTAAACGTTTAATTAAAATTGATTTTTTTTGATTAATGCTTTAATTGGTGAAACATTTTCTGCTGTGTACTGCAGAAAATTTTGTTAATATCAAGAAATATTTAATTGACACTTTTAATGGTGCAATTTTAATTAATTTTTTAATTAAAACCACAAATTTTTAACTGAAAACAATTTTCATTTTTTTTCTGGGTACTGTACATTGAATTTTTTTCCATTTTCTTCTGCTTACAAACATGTAAAATAAGCTACACTTAATTTTTCGTAATTATCCTCAATATACACTTAATCAATTATAATTGCAAATGTTTTCGTTGTCATTTATAATTCCATAACTATATACAGAGTAATTGTTAATTCAATTAAAACCATTAGCATCCATCACAACACTATAATCTTTTGATAACATACGCTTTGTTTTTCCTACCGATTTCTCCACCCTGTCCGAAACTAATCAATCAACCAGAGATCAAAAGAATATAATTCAGACATCAATTGCATTTAATTATTTTGCAACAAACTATTTGCAACTTGGAGTAGCTACATACAGACATAAAAATGTTGCCAAATACAACATTACAACAATAATAAAGCAATATACACTTTATACTACGAGTTTATTGCAATAATTTACGCCCACATAACTTTTCATTGTTCCTTCTTTTCGACTGATTTTGTTTCTTTTTAAACAATACAACACCAAATCATTCACAAATTATCATACAGATGTTACACATCACAGGAATAAAAAAAAAAAATTATGAATTTTGAATTCATGTGTTCATTGGCTAGATTTCAATCTAGAAAAAAACCTTTTTGGAAAATAAAAACACACACATTTTTTTTTGTTATTGTAAAAGATTTACGTTTATAAATAAAGCAAAATGACGGGGGAGTTCAGGGTGCGTATGATACCAATTGATACGATGCACAGTGGAAAATTTTAATAATTTTCAGATCTCACTTCTGTAAATTTTAAAGTTGAGGGAGGTAAACTAGTCAAATTTTGTAAAGGCAAACTTAAGAATATTTTTAAAATTATGCTTAAGCATGAACTTAAAAACGTTCCAAATAGCTTGTCCATTTTCCTTTAAATTCGAAGTTTCGGGCTTTTGTTGAAAGTCGTGCACAGAAAAAATTATTAATAGTTTTTTTTTTAACAATTAAAAGAATTATTTTAAAAGTATTTAAACTTAATGAATGTAATAAATGAATGAATTATTTTTTTTGTTGATCGAAAATTAAAAATATTATCTTGATTTAATTAGATTTTAGTTCTTTAAAAATAAATTTTGAGTTAAAATAATAATTAAATAACAAAAAATTATTTCGTTTAAAAAAAAAATATTTTAAACTTGTGAAATTGTTGTTGGAAATTTTCAAAATCAATCAACACATTGTTTGAAACAGCAAACTTTTTTGATTATTTTTTAAATTAAAATAAAAAATATCATTTATTGAAAAAAAAAATATTCAAAATATAAAATTTTTACAATTTTTAGTTATCAATACATATAATCATTTTGTTAATAGGTGCAAAATCAACAAATGGGCTGCTTGATTCTATGAATTTGGTATAAAACTGGTAATTAGAGAAAATTTTTAATTTTTTCTGTGTGCAAGCATTTACATAAATCATAAAGTTTTCGACGGAGGAATCATTTATGAATACCATAGTTGGGGGTAGTGCACTAAATATTGATTTAAATCAGCAGGGCACTATCACTAAATAAAACTGAAAAGAAATTTTTTTGCACTCTTTTTTACCAGCTTTAGTGATACGTATTCCACGGATAATTACCTCGACAAAAATGCCAATATTTTTGGGTAATTATGCGGGATAAGCATTTAAACGAATACGCTTAATTACCTCGTTGAGGTAATAATAAGAATACGTTTAACTACCTCATTGAGGTAACTAAGCGAATTCGTTTAAATACCTCAGTGAGGTAATTAGACGTATTTATTTACAAGATAACTTAACTTTGATGTATGAAAAAATTTAAGAAAGGAATTTTTACATGTATCAGCTAAATCTTAAGAGATAGCAATAAAAAACAATGGGATTTGTTGTCTTAAATTTTATCTGTAGTGCTTTTTGAGATGTCCTGTTATATCCTACTACTACTCATGGAAGCCGTAGATATGCAATTGCATGGTTTTTCTTGAGCGACCAATGAATGCAGAAACAATATATTTATGCGTTTAGAGCTTTTAATGAATTTTGGTATCGATTTGTTTGTAAATTATTTCCATATTTTAGCCATTGCTGCATTTTTTTTGCACACATATTTTAAGTTTTTAAAACATATTTTAATACATGTTAAGCAAATAAAACAATTGCTTAAAATTCTGGTTAACAGATGAATTTTCTGTTGCTTTAATTTCGCCACCTACATTAAATTTTCACTGTACAATTTTAACCCAAAGCAAGTTTTTGTTGAAGATAAATGTTTTTCGCAACTTATAACATAGAAACCTAGACGCATCGTTTATTAAACGATCGAATCAGAAAAACTTCTTTAAGTAATCTTTTCGTGACCGTCCGTCCGTCCATCTTGCTGGTTGTATGTCCATGTAAACCTTGTGCAAAAAGTAAAGGTAGCAGTTTTTAGATAATTTGATAAAATTGGGTAAATACGTTTAATTGTCATAAGAACGAAACCTATGTAAATTGTAAGAATCGGTCTATAATATCACATAGTCCCCATGCAAACTTCAAACTTTAATCTGTTTAAGACAAAATAACTCATAATTTGGTGTATAACTCTTATATGAATCTTGACCTCATAAAGGAGCGTATAGACGACATGTTTTTGTCATCTGACATGTCAAATTTCCCACTGCAAAACACATACATGTCGTGTGTTACCTTTTTAACTTTGCTTCTGTAAAAGTCAGACGCAAAGTCATCTGACAAAATTTCAATTAGAGCGTGCTCTATTTTCTTCTGACAAACCATCTGACATCAGAAATCTATGCCGGGAAGAAACTGGCAGCGGCGTCAACTATTGACGGAATCATTAGCCGGCTGAAGTTAATATTTTACAATACCAAGATATGTATGCTCATCTCACCATTGAATATAATTTATGTCAATATATACATAAAAACCGTTTCATGATAAAATTCTAAATTGGTATTTTTAAAATAAAAGAAAAAAATGTTAAGATGGCTAAATTATTTTACGGCGCAAATAAATATTTTCGTGGCGGCAGTAAGCTATTTTGGAACCGAGAACTACTTTGGTTTCTGCAATAACAATGCGAAAAAGAAACAGAGACAATGTCAGAAGCAAATTACATGTACGTTTGTGACCGAATATTATAAACCTTATGTAAAACAGCAATTTTGACAGACATGAACAATTACATGTGACTTGAAAATTTGACATGTCAGATGACAAATACATGTCGTGTACGGGCGCCTTAACATAACTTTTAATGCAAATATTAATTTGTTGAATATTTTTAATCAAGCCATATTTTGTTTTTTAGGCATATTTTTTAAAAAAAATGTTAGTGCATATATTCAAATTATTAACATGTAAAACTTGGTTGCATTACTTGCTGTGTTTTTGTCAAATAGTACTGAGGCAATTAAATGAATGAAATTTAGGTATAATTTTGTTTTGGGAGTTAAATTTTTAAGGCAATTATCCGAATCGGGTAATCAAACGTATGGCAATTATACGTGGATTTTTGTTTAAAAAATGGAAGAAAAAAACGGGGATTTAAAACTCGAGGTAAATAAGCGTGAAAGGCATTTAAGCGAGGGGTAATTAATCGGGTTATACTGTAATTCTTCTTTTTAAATACCACTAAAATTTTTTTAGTGATATTGCAAATTTTTTCACTATCACTAAACGCAGATTGAATGCAAAAATCTGCACTCAATGAAAATTGTGCAAAATTTGGCCTGCATACAAATATTAGATCACTAAAATTTAAAAAATGTAAAAATGCATGGTTTTTAATTTTTTTGGAAGATATGCATAAGCAAAGAACATTAAACAAAATAAAATTTTGTCAATAACCGTATAATTATTGTCTTTAATCATGGAAAAACAAGTTTTTGATTTTAAATTTAGTGCAACAATTTTAGTTGCACTCAAATGAGTAAAGAAAAAAAAGTTGCAATGAACTGATGATTGCTTTTTTTTTAAATCAAACTATTTTTTTTTGAGTTAAAAATTTTTTAACATCACTATCACTCATGTTTAGTGAGGCTGCAAATTTTCAATTCATCACTCAACATCAACAAAATGATTGCAATATTTTTGCACTATCGCTAATGGTGTTTTCTTTTCTGACAATAATGTTCCATATATGCTACCATTCGTGCGGGGTTTTGTTCCATTCTAAAAATATATGCAAAAATGTGAGAAGTTGTCGTTTTCCTTTCTAAACATGTTGCAACAATAAATGGCAAATTTGTTCCATTTCTTACCCGCAGTTATAACTGAGTTTTTTGCATCTGCGTAAAGTACTTTTTTATGCAAGCAAATATTTTTTTTCTTGTGTTTGCGGACAATTTGCGTTATATTGTGATTTTTAGTTATATATTGTGGTGGATATAAAAACTTTTTGTTTTCCGTTTGTTTTACTTTTATTATATTTTTTTGTCGCAAAATTTTTAACAATAGCTGACATTAATTATTAAAAATCAGTGCTGTTAATTGAATTGTAAGAAAATTTAATGTTGAAAATTGCTACAAGCGTGGTGAATATCGCTTTTTGTACAAACTTTGCATTCAATATTTAACACGCTAAATACACATTAGTGTTGAGTGTAAAACGTAGCTATTATTTTGTTCCATTGTAATTAAGAAAAATGTATCACTTTGTAAGGGTTCGTGTAACCTAATAAATATATTACACAACTATAATGCATCATTTTTTAGAAAAGAAAACACCATAAGTGTGAGTTGAAACTGCAAAATGAGTGCACTACCCCCATCTATGATGAATACAATGAAATAATTCTCGCCAATTTTTTTTCAATTAAACCATTAATCAAAAATAAAATCAGTTTTAGTTAAAAATTTAATCAAGTGAAGTAAACTTTTACTTATATCAACAACACTACTGCATAACATGTTGTTAATATCAAAAAATATTTAATTCCCACTATTAATTTGTTGACTGCTTTCAATTTTAATGAATACTCTTCCACAATATCTAAGCAATAACATTAAGTTCAAGCCATTTGACACTGTGCGATGGAACAATACAAATTATCACACTTAAATATTGTAATATGGATTTACTATGCAGCAAAGTGGGAGAATATTTGACAATTTTTTTTTTTTTTTTTCTGAAAAATAACAATTTTCACAAGCTGTTGTTGTATGTGTTGTGTTATTATAACTCAATTTCCCATAATTGAAATTGAAAGAAGGTTTGAGTTTTAGAACTGTCAGAAGATATTGGTGAGACCCATGTTGGCTTCTTTGTGATAACTGAAACGTTTAATTACCCCTAACATTATGCATTTAACTAAAAGTCTTAAATCGAGCAATTTTGTAAACGACACGTGTTTTACCTATAAATCGATAGTAATTGTTTAAAACAAGTTTGTATGAATTCTTAAATAAAAATTTGGTGATTTTTCATTCTTTTGAGAGCATTTTTTACAATTTTTCGGTAATAATTTTCATTTTAATTTTATGGGCCATTTTTCATTAAATATGGGTCATTTCTCGTTTGGGTATTTTCCACATATTGTTTTGGACGATTTTGTTTAGGGCCATTTTGCTGGCAGCCACTTGTTTTCATGGTTTTAGGTATCCAAATATTAGTTCGGCAAAAGGATTGCATGACCCCTGTAATCATTACATGTGTTTAAAAATTATAAATTCTGTAAGAAATTACTGTCTTTCAATTTTCGTCAAGTCCTGTTTAGTAAGACAAACAAGGGATTGAAATAATCTCTTTAATAATTTTTTTTTTTCAAAGAATCAAGGTATTTTGATAATTCACATTTATAGTTGTAATAAATATATAATATGGGCTCTTAAAATGCTATCGTATACTTGGAGGATGACCTCTGTTAAAGTGGTGATCTGAAAACAAAAGAACGAAGAGGATACACAATAACTCGCTTTTTAACTCATTTTCACAAGTGAGACAACTTAAAGAATCAAGAAGAATGGTCGAATTGTAGACTATTTATATGCCCATATCAACAACCGCAAAAGTTAATGCGTCTCTATAATGGAACACCAAACGAATTACATCTGCTCTGTGTTGAAATTTAAAATACATCATAGAACTGATAAACTATTTAATTTTATTTGAATCCGGATAAAATAGACGATCACAAACCAACACAAACCAATTATTATTATTTTTTTTTAAATTCATAAGCTTATCCCGCAAAGCTCTACGCTTGTCTGAAGGATAGAAACCAAAATCTCTGGCGGGAATTGAACCCTCAACCCCGGCGCTAATAGACTAACTCACTACCAGCTAGCTTACCGGGGCACTTGTTTTTTTTATAAAGTGTGGTCCAACCATAATGCACGATGTCAATTGCGAGGCACACATTAACTTCAAGTTTTTTGCCCAACTTAATTTGACGTTTTTTTGTTTCAGTGATTGAAAAATTCAACCATGGAGAGGTACACAATTGAGCAGCGCGTTAAGCTTGTTTAAAGCTTTTTACGAAAATGGGCATTTAAATCAAAATGCATTTCGTGCTTTTCATCTTCACCGACGAGGACACTTTCACCTCAGTGGATTCGTTAACAAGCAGAATTGCCGCCTTTGGGCAAATGAGAATCCACGAGTGATTGTTGTAAACCAGATGCATCCACAAAAAGTGACTATTTGGTGCGGTTTATGGGCTGGTGGGGTCATCGATCCGTAATTCTTTGAAAATTTGGTCGGCAAAGCAGTTACAGTGAATGGTGATCGCTATCGCGATATGATAACGAACTTCTTTGACCAGAAATTGTGGAGATGGATCCGGTTCAAACAGGATGGGTCGCTTGCCCCACAGTCAACGAAGCAATGAATCTTTTGGGCGAGAATTTCAATGGCCGTGGCGATGATATTTTGCCGTCACGATCATGAGATTTGACACCGTTGGACTTCCTTCTTTGGGGATATTTTAAAGAAAAAATGTACGCTAATAAGCCAAGAACAATTCAAGAGCTAAAGGATGTCATAATACGACAGATTAACGAAATTGAACCTCAATTATGTCTCAGAGTAACTGAAAATATGAATCGTCAGATAGAGGTATGCCAACGAAGCCGTGGCTAGCATTTGGCCGATATCTATCATAATACAAAATCTCAAGATAATTCTCTTAACACTTCTTGCTTTATTTACAATTTACATCGTGCGGTATGGTTGGACCACCCTTTACTTAGGAAAAAAACTCAGTCAGGTTTTTATGGGCATTTGGGAGGAGATTTTGGCCGAAATTTTACCAATATAACAGCTGTTCTAAAAAGAAGAACAATGCCTCTAAAGCAAGAAGCGTGAATGCGAAACGAAATCTACGAAAACCAAAGGTGGTTTTGAGAACCCTTTAATACTTTATGAAAATCTAACTTACTAATGTTTAAATAAGTCGTCTTAGAAATGAAGTAGGACAAACATTGATTTATTTTGCCTAAAAGCTATTTCAAGGACTATGAATGTGCCAATGAAATCCATTCATCATCAGACAGAAATGAAGCATAAAACTTGTAGGGAGTGAGGTCTCTAGAAATCGAAGATAAAGCACTTTTCTAATTCTTTAATAATATTGTATTTTTCTTTTTTTTTGTTGTTGTTGTAAAAATAAATTTTATTAAAACTCAAGTCTAAGTTTAGTAACTATAACTTTATTATTGCATGTGTTTCATTTAAAGCACCAGTGTTCCATTACTTATAAGGGCAATTGCTTTGACCCTAAGTATTTTTCGAGTAAGAGAATTATTTCTGCTAAGACGAATGAATATATACATTCGTCTAACACCCTTTTGTGTTATTTTCTAAAAAAGGAACAAAAAAATTGTTTGGTGCCAAATGTTCTTTTTCCTAGATTTTATTTACGCTTTCATATGGGGAAATTTGCTTTCCCTTCCACTTTGCTGTCACATGTTATAAGGATTTTATTATTTTCTGTATTATTTTTTTCTTAGCAAATCTTTATGGAATTCATAATGTTGTACGCACCATTTAAGTGAGTTATTAGCTTGGTATTAAAGCTTAACTCTCCCTTTTATTTCGTTTTTTTTTAAGTATTATTATATATTTTTATTTTTTTCAATAAAGTGCCCTGACATGGCGTCATCTTGTGCATAGAAAATTATTCGGAGCAGTTACTTGAAACAGTTTTTGATTGTTGTTATTTCTTTGGTGGAGTAAAAAGAGGGATAAATATTATTGGAAAAATGTTTCTATAAAATAAAAGACATGGAATGAGCAAAGGATTTCAGTTCATAAAGAAGATTTATGAAGGCTTTTCAACTAACTTTACAAATTTTTTAGGTATTTAATTTCATCTTGAACTATTTACATAAATATTTTCATATTTCTTATTTTCCTTTAATAATAATTTTCAATTTAATTGCAAATTTCCATTTTTTCTCTTAAATTATGAACTAATTTTGTTTGTTCTACATCAAAAACTAACAGCAAAATTTCATATCTTTTTACAAGAACTTTCATGTTGGTTGGGTGGATTTTAAAATCATGCCAGAAGACTCAGTAGGTTTTATTCATACTGAGCACAAACGAATGTCGTAAATACCCAACAAATATGAGTCACAAACAGTCAAGTACTGATAAGAAAGAAAACCTATCAAAAGCTTAAGCAGGACACAAAACACACATACCACTGCATTGAGTGGACACAACACTTTTTTTGTGGTGGGTCAAAATGTATGTGTTGAGCAAGTATGGGACCATAGAAAACAGCAGGATATACAACAATGAAAATACAAAAATATTAAATACTAAAGGGAGTTGCAGCAAAATATAAAGGATCAGAAAATAAAAACAGGAAAACAAAACCTAGTTACGAATGTAGGGATAGGATGAGCAGTTGTTAAAGGGACTACCGACTCGGAATTGAGTTTTATCGAAAGCACTGTGCTGTAGCGCTAAGCTATAAAACTTGGCAACCAAGAAAGGACGTATTGAAAGGTTCAAATATTTATGCAGTTTACATAAAATATCGGCTTTAAAGATCTGGCTTAATTAAGATGGCTAACAAAGATCAGTGAATTTAGAAAACAACGCCAAAGCTTACCAAAGCTTAAATTATATAAAGTCTTAAATTCCGTACAAAGAATAAGCTAAAGAGTGGTCCAAGCATAATGCACGATGTTGATTGTGAGTCACGCTTTAACTTTAAGTTTTCTGCCCAACTTAATTTGACATTTCTTTGTTGCAGTGTTTGACAAATTAAACCATGGGGAGGTACACAATTGAGCAGCGCATTAAGATTGTTGATTGATGTAGTTGGGAATGTAAGAAATGATAAAATCACTGTTTATTGTTGTTGTTTTTGTTTAAGCTTTGATATTGTTACAAGTACAACTGTTGGTTATAATTCTTATTCGCTTAACAGTTTTACTTGTTTAATATCTTTAGTTTTTCTTAAATCTTTGGATGAAGTTTCCAAACGATGTGGCCTAGGCAAGAAGCTTATCGCTTCAACAATAAATTACAGTGTTTTTATCAAGAATAAAAATTGGAAATTAAGCACGGCAAACAAAATCTTGTAAATTAAAAATTGTTGAAGCCTTTTACCAAAATGCGCGTTTAAATCGTGCACTTTGTGAATTTTTTGATCAGCATAAAGCTGGGATCACACGATTGCCGCAAATGCGCCAATATGGCACAATTTCGATTGTACTTTATTGACGCACAATAAAGAATATGCGCCAGTCAAATATTCTGAAATCACACGATTGCCCTGTTTTATACAAATTTAATTGCCGCTAGTTGGTACAAAGTGAAATGGGTACAATAATTGCTGCAGCACAGTCACACGATTGTTCTTATTTGACAACTGTGAAAACAGCTGTTGTGGTAGCTTTTTCATTTATTTGGAAGTTATAGTTATAAAAACGAAAAATTTGTTCATATACGTAGGTACCTTTTATACAATTTTTTGTTGAATAGTTTTATTTGAAATATTTAAAAAAAAATTTATGAAATTCCAAAAATGAACAGTCTGTTCAACAATTTCGAATGTTAACGTTATAGAAAATTTGTATAAAATAATAAAATTTAAATATCAGTAACTAAATTCTGTAACTTTATAAATTTAACTACCGATATCATTTAGTAAAGAGAAATCTCGGCTGCTTTAACAAATTTTTTTATTTTCGTTTTCAAGCTAAAAAATATTTTCTTTAAGAAATATCAAAGACAAATATCCGTAAAAGAGTAAAAGAAAAGTTTTATTAAATATCTTTAATAAAAATATTCACACTTACCAGCTACATAGTATGCTTGGGAACATATGTTCATACATATGTATGTACAGTAGAATCCCGATAATTCGTAATCGCAAGGGACCGGCCATTTCTTACGAATTATAGGGGTTTTCGATTTAGCGGGGTTTCGATTTAACGGGGTTAAAATAAAATAAATACGAATAAACGGGGTTTTTCAATTTATTTACTAAAACGATAAAAAAAACATAAAAAACAGTTGTTAAAAAGAAAATATATTAAAGTTCTATGTAAAAATTATGTATGTAACAAACTGATCTTAAGAAAATAAGTCCACACACAAGCAACAACCCACGCAAAAATAAAATAGTGGTAAACAAAAAATCATTCTTTCCATGTTTTTGTTGTTTTTATTACGAATTATAAGTGGTAGTAAGCAAACAATTACAATTTATAAGAGGTAAAAAAGATTTTATTTGAAAAAAAATTACGAATTATCGAGGGGACCAAAATGTATGGAAAATTTACGAATTAACGAGATTTTTTCAAGGGACCGACAGTTTATTACGAATTATCGGGAATTACGATTTATCGGGGTACGAATTATCGGGATTTGACTGTATTTGGTAATAGCGAAAATTAAAATGCATAATAAATAAATACTTATTTATCTTCATTATTTACTAAAGGAAACACAAAAACGCAAAATTTATTAAAAAAGACAAATATTGGCGCGTATTGTGTTGTTTGATTGCCGCACAAGAAGACAATAAATATTAGTGCATTTTTGTTATTTTAATTGACGCGCGGTTGCATAGCAAACAGTCACACGATTGCCGCACGATGGTTGCATTTGATTGGTAAAAGTAAGCACAATATTGTCCTCGATTGGTCCAAGAGCCAATTGATTGTGCAGTCACACGATTGGTGTATTAAAAAGTGTGAAAATTGGTGCATTGCCGCAATCGTGTGATCCCAGCTTAAGATTCGTTATCAAGCATTGCCGCATTTTTTTTTTTTTTTTTTTTTTTTTTTAATTTATTTTTTATTATTGAATCTTTCTTATCGAAATTTCAAATCTTAATTCTACTTGTTGTTTATTAGTTGTTACCAGTGTAACCACTAACTGCTGTATTCAAATTTTAAGACTGTCTTCTAGTTAGGCTCAAAATATCGGTTCTTTTTAGCCTTTGGTGACCTTCGAACTGAAGCAAACCCCGAGCGAGGTAGTTAGGGTGGACCATTAGTTTATCGATGTAGCTTATGGAATATTTTTTAATTTCCTCCTGGATAGTGGGGACGTTGAGAGCTCTGTGGATAATATCATTACGTATATACCATGGGGCGCAGACAATTTGTCGTAATATTCTAGACTGTCTTCTTTGAAGCTTTTGGATGTTAGATGCGCATGCAGTACCCCATAATTGGATGCCATATGTCCATATTGGTTTTATGATGGACTTGTAGAAGAGAATTTTGTTGTCTAAGGACAAGTTTGAGTTTCGACCGATTAGCCAATGTAGTTGAGCTGCTTTAAGTTTCATAGCCGTTATTTTCGCTTCGATATGACGAGACCAGGTCAAGCGTCTATCTATATGAATTCCCAAGTACTTTACATGGTTTTCTACCGGAACAGTGATGTTATTTATTTTTACTGCTGGGCACGTTTGTCTTCTGAGCGTGAAAGTTAAGTGAGCACATTTAGCCGGGTTAACCTTTATTCTCCATTTTTCTAGCCATGCCTCTAGTTCATTGATGTGGGACTGCAGATTTTGCATTTAAGCAGATGAGAATCCACGAGTGATTGTTGAAAAGCCGATGCATCCACAAAGAGTGACTGTTTGGTGCGGTTTATGGGCTGGCGGCGTTCGTTCTAAGAAAAACATTTCTGTTGTTTTTGAAAATGAGGTCAGCAAAGCAGTTACTGGAATGGTGTTCGCTATCGCGAGATGATAACGGACTTCTTGTGGCCAGAAATGGAGGATTTGGACCTGGACAATATGTGGTTCCATCAGGATGATGACCCTTGCCACGCACCCAACGAAACAATGGTTCTTTTGCGCGAGAAATTCAATGGCGATCTGATCTCACATCGTGGAGATGTTAGTTGACCTTTACGATCATGTATTTAAGCACCATTGGACTTGTTTCTTAAGAGATATTTAAAAGAAAAAAATGCACGTCAATAAGCAAAGGACAATTTAAGAACTAAGGGATGAGATAATGCAGCGCATTAACGACTTTGAACCTCAAGAGGTATGCCACTGAAGCCGTGGCGAGCGTTTGGCCGATATTTTGTTTCACACATTATTGTCATAGATCCTTCTATAATATTAAAAAATTAACTATTAAGATTTCTGTAAGACGTGCTAAATTTCCAATTTTTCATATCTAATAAATACACTGAAATTTATTGTTGAGGGAAAGCAAGCTTGTATGCGCATTTCACTGGTTGCTTAGGCCAGATCGCCAGGAAACCTTTTCCAAAGATTTTAGAAAAGCTGAAAATATTATACAAATAAAACCCTAAAGCGAATAAAATTTTAAGCACTCAAAGTCTTACTTGTAACAATATCAAAGCTTAAACAAAAGATCATTCTCTGAAAACTTTTTGTTTTATTTAAAATAAACATCGTGCATTTTGGCTGAACCACCCTTTATAATGGACCTGCAATCATCGTTTCGGGTTAACGACCATACTGCGTTGTCTTATTTGAATTTAGTTTTGGCATACCGAACTGATCGTTGCAATAATTCTTTTAGATAATGTTTAATTATTTGCACGTGCAAGCTATTTATTGTTTGTGATTGTATAAACAACGGATTCAACAGATAGTCAGCTCATTATTGGCTTGGCGCATATGCCAAGAAGACGTATTGGAGAAAACCGACAACGAAGGTTTGCATGAAGTTTTCTAAAAATTTACTTTTACCACTGCTTCCGGCATATGTTTTGAAAAAAAATGTAAATTTTTGTGAACGTTCATGAACGAACTTAGAAGTTAATAGCATTTTTATGAAAGTGAAAATTATTGTTTTGTGCCACATATGCCACTTTTCAAAATTTATTACTAAAGAGTAGCTTTTTGGGATGCAAAGGTATACTTACTGCTGTGCATTGAGTTGTTGACATTTTATTTTATTTTGCTTTTGCTTTAACTCCTTTTTTTCTTACGGTAATGAAGAGAATCAAGAGTAAAATGTATTTTCTTCCTGTCAATTTATTTCGATTTTGCCTTAACTATATCATACGTATTTGTATTAAAAATTTTCGGCATTCGCCAAACAGTGGCGTGTAGAGCAAAACAATAATTGATAAACTTTCAAATAGTTGATATGGAGCAAAATTAATGCTTAATATATCAGAAACGATAAAAAATTTTGTGAAACAGGTTTTGGATTCAGAAAGTCGGTATTCAAAATCTATATACCCAATAACTAATTAAATTTTTTTAAAAATGGTCTATAGGCCAAACCAATAATGAGCTGACGAGATATCGCCAAAAATATAAACGCAATAGATTGGCAACATTGATCTTCTCCTATTGAATATCCCTGATTTTCCTCTCGGAATGCTAAAGGGTTAAGTATTTACTTAACCTAAATTAAAACGAAATAATATTAAAAATGTGGTTCTCTAATGCTTTAACCGAAACAATTTTAAGATTGCTCTCGTACAAATTTACATCTACCCAGTTTTAAAAAACTTTAAGTCGCTTGCATGATTTTCTAACATTCAGTCGACCACTACTGTTCTATAAGAAGGAACAAAATTAAAAAAAAATCCTTAAAAAAAGACCCAATAAACGAATATCTAACATTGCTTGCATGTTGTAGTCATTCATTGCTTTTGTTTGTTGCTGCTGTAATCGTATGTTATGTTCAAGATACTGAAATAAAGAAAGGACAGTAACAACAAACGGAATACATACAAAACGACAGTTTCAGGCATTAAAAAGCAAACACACACAAACACACTTACATACACAGATTCTGATGCAACGAGAAGGGGAAATGAAACACACACAAATCCTTTAATGTGTCTCTAAAGTCATACATACACTAAAGGAATGACTGAATAAATGGTTGAATGAATGAATGAATGTAGAAGACCCAACTTAAATTGTATTGTTTGAATGGTGTAAAGACTAAATACACAAAATGATTAATTGCCATGAGCTTTGATCGGTTAGATGATGGTCGGTTGGTTGTTCTCTAGGTTGGTTGGTTAGTCATTCGTTTGTGTGGACGACGGGAGGTCTCTGATAAAATTTGATAAAGGAAATGAAAAAAAGTCATATCTATGTACGGTTAATCCATACGGAGTTTTATTTAAATATTTAAACTCATCAGAAGAAAAACAAAAAAAAATAAAAAAAATATGAACCACTGGACAAAATTAACAAATACCTTATTTTTGGGTTGTGCTAGACAAATGTTAAAATCTCTTGTGAAATCGGAGAACCTCTCATTAAAGTTAAGGTCAGCGAACATTTTATACATTCTTCTTGATTCTAAGATCCTGTTTGCTTCAAAATATAGGCATGTCGAACTATTCCGTAGCCGAAACTCTACTCGATTCTGCCGTTCTCTAAATTTTTTCTGAGCAAACTGAAAAGTTTAGATTTCAAATATTCATATTGATGCCTTAAGGAGAATAAGAGCGGTTTAATATGCTTTTAACTTATGCGTAGGTTTCTTTGATACTTTAAATATCTGTTATCAATGGCTTAAATAAATCCGAATTGTTCTTTTCCTTTACCCAAAAACATGCATAGACAAGTACCCCCGGGTTATTAAATATCTCTTATAAGTTTATTTTCTAATGTATATAAAACGTTCAACTAAAACAAATAAAATATTCTGTGTTTAGCTTAAATATTCGGTTTTCACGGCAAATGGCGCATGGATTGTATCGTTAATAACTAAAATGGCGTTAGCTTCACTAAACGATCCCGAATATGTTTTTTAGCTTTTAACGTGGAGATATTACTTTGTTTTTGCGATTCAGTAGTGGTAATATTTATACGGCAGACAAAGACTTTTAAGGACAGCCACAAGAGTTCGAATTGAAGCCTGTACTCCATGAATGTTGTTGTCCAACATAGAAAGAGATTCCAAAGTCGTTAGTACCCACTAAAGCACAAATTTCTTAACGTTCGCAACTTTTCCAAACGCAAGTATAAGAAGAACCACTTAAGCTGAAACTAAAAGATGTTGAAAAACAATTTTGCATCTTCAAAAGCTACTTAAGTACCATAAAAATAGATGATGAATCATTACTGGCGATAAAAACCAGATCCAGAACGACAACCTGAAGTGCGAGCAATCATATGTCAAGGCCTGTTTAACTGCTGAATCAACGCCAGAGCCGAGAAATATCCATGGCCTCAAGGTTATGCTTTGAATTTAGAGGGACCAAAATGGTCCCATTTATTATAAGTTGATGTAATAGAGCAGATTTTCCGGATTCCCTAAAAGTTATCAGATAGTCCAGACATTAGTGCTTCCGAATAGGCTCTGATTGGAATAAGTTTTTCTTTAGAACTGGTTATCCGAAATTAGCTTGATTCGATTAGTTATTTTTGCACTTAAATCATATTTTATCAAAAAGAAGGGCAAAAGGTCATAACTAGGCCAACCAAAAAAAATCAAATGCTTAGTTTTTGGTTGACCTTTTTCAGCACAACTTGAAGGACAAATGTACACATAATGAAAATTAAATTTGATGAACTTAAGCCTGATTAAAAATATTAAGAAAAATTTGGATTAAAAAGCATAAATAGTTCAACAAAGTTACCACAATACTAATTATTGTTAAAGCTAAGGCACGAGCTGTATTTGTACATTTGTCCTTCAAGTTGTGCTGAAAAAGGTCAACAAGAAAAAGAAAGACAAACATGAGAAAACGAAAAAATGTACTTTGGACTTCAAGAAGAATTCTTGACAAAAAGTACGACGAAACAGAGGTACAGGGAAAACATGTAAAATCAATTAAAAATGGATAATCATTCAAAAAAGCAAGTTTCGATCTACCAAAGGTTAAAATACAATTTGGTTTATGGATTGATATTTGACTATTGACGCCAGCAGTCGTCGATGGCTGCGAGTGTAAGACGTCAAATCCCTTTAAGGGGATCGAGTGGTAGCGATCCAAACATGTCAGGGTAACGAGCCGCCTGGGTTCGAATCTCAGGTCAGTCGAGAATGAATGATTATCAATAACAATTTTAATTAATTTTCATGTTGGAAAATTCCTTTCTTCGTAAAAATAATTTAATGAAAATTAAATTTGATGAACTTAAGGCTGATTAAAAATTTTTAATTTTTTCATACGAAAAAAATTTAGTAAATATTTGCAAAAATCTTTATTATTTTTTTTTTTTTGATTTGCAACTTTTTATTTATAAATACTAAAAAATCAACCCTTTTTGTGCTGTAACAGCTCTGGTTAAAAAAAATCGTTCGACGTAATCGTAATATTCTGTGTTTCCCTTGTATAATATCATCCCAACAACTTATATTATATCTGTATGTTATTATACCCACACCACATGAGTGGAAAGGGTATTATGCATTTGTGCTGATGTGCGTGACACCTCAAAATATTGGTCCTTAAGTAAACCGACCGAAAGTGGTTCTTAGTCGATCTAACGATGTCCGTCCGGCTGGCTGTCCATGCAACCATGTGCGCAAAGTACAAGTCGCTTTATTGAGGATAATTTCATAAAGCCCCCATACAAGCTGCTTTCCGCTGCTTTGTTTCTAATAGGCAATTTCTGCTTATCAGAAACAATCAAGCCGATTTAAATAAAATTTGAAACATAGATAGATCCCTATTCATATAGCCATAGTTATATATACCAATTTACCTTCGGTGAAGGTCATATGAGAGTCCGAAAATTCAGGTTTTTATAAAATTTTTATATTTTTTGTACAAGAGGTAACACGCCCACTTCTCCAATCCCGCCCACATTTTGTGGGATGGTGTGTATTTATAACCTAAATTTTGCCGTTCTCCAGATATAGAGGAAAAAGTAATTAAAATACAACAACAAGGGATTTTTTGAAAAAATTAGAGGTAGTCGTGGTTTTTTGTTCATATCTCAGCCATTTTTGGACCGATCTGGCTGAATTTCAATAGCAAAATTATAATAAGAATACCTGACAGAAATATACAGCAACCAAGCCCCCATAATTTCTGGGGGCTTCGGAAAACCCATTTCAACAGACAGACAGACGGACGGACGGACGGACAACTGGATTTGAACTTCGCTTTTCATAAGGACCCAGAATATATACACTTTAAAGGGTGTAGGATAAATATTTTAGAAATTGCAAACGGAATGACAATTATAAAAAATAACGTCTGTTAGTTCCTCTTCTCTTTGTTTTTGGTATACTAACTTTTTTTCTTTTTTTTTTTTAATATTGTTTTAACTATTAAGAATTTCTCTGTATTTTTGGAATGAAAATATCTGAAAATTTTTTGGTTTTTACACGAAGTGATTACAAAATAGGAAACAAAATATCTTTCATTGGTTTCCCAACTGAATAAATTTATGTTCACCGTAATAAAAATCTCCAGTTTTCCAGTGGATATAGGAGACAAAGTTAATAAAAAAATTAAATCAGTTTTATTAAAAAACTAGTTTCGGTACAAAGAGATATTGGGGATATTTTGGGAAGCAAGCGGAATTGTGAGTGCAATCGTATAAAATATACTTTAGAGCAAATACTCAATTTTAAATATGCTTCCTTAACATCTATAGACGTAGAAAGATCTTATTCTATGTCCAAGAACATGCTGACTCCAAATAGACAGAGTTTTATTTTCGAAAATTTATTGCATCAATTTATAATTTACTGTAACAACGTATTAAACGAATAAAGTGGAAAACAAACAATAAATTTAATTGGTTTTTTTTAAATTTTAACGGTTTATTTTCATGTTTTTAAAAGCTTTTTTTAAGAGCCTAAAACTGTTTTTGTAGTGCTGTTTTTTGGTTGACCTAGTCATAACTAAAAATGGCTAATTAATTTATATCGTAGCAATATTTCCCAATAATTTCTTTCGATTTGCCCAAAATCCTGCATATTAAAGTTATAAACCCAATATAAATTAAGTAGGAACTAACGTTTAAATGACAACTTTTGTTTATTCGTTTAGCTACTTGTGTTTTCTCTTTCAGTTAAAAACAAAAAAAAAACTTTAAATACCATGGAATCATTTGTCGCTCTTCACAGTTGTTGTTTATCGTTTTTTTTTTCTAATTAACAGACACACCCACTATTTAAAGTCATTTCTTAATGGAAACAGATATTAAGCTTAAAAAAAAAAACAACAATTTAAAATGACCAAAGGCGAATTGTTTGGACTATTGTTTACGCTTAATGCTACTATTGTTAGTCCTGCTCTTGGTATGAAATAAGTTTGTTATTTTTTTATTTTTTTTTTTTGAAGAATAGAAGTGCATTTAGTTGTGGTAAGATTATAGCAGTAGTGTCGATGGTATAGTACTATAAGCTGTATTTCGTATTTTGTACTCCCTGTTAGTGTTTTTATTTAAAAAAAAAACAGCTCGGGACTTGATTTATCCTTTTTAAATCCACTAATTAGAAAATTTTGCCAACGGACACTTTGAAATCTTTCTGTTGCCTGATTCGAAAAATTAAAAATAATATAACAAGTAAGAGTACTATATTCGGCTGTACCGAATCTTATATACCCTTCACCATTGTGCTAGCAGAATACAGAGCAACTAGACAAAAACTAAATAATTTTTTCATTTACATACATATTTATAATACTTAAAACTTCATTATAAATTAAATTTAAATAACAGTCCAAAAATTCAGGTTTTTATAAAATTTTTGATAGTTTTTGTACGGGAGGTACCACGCCCACTTCTCCAATCCCGCCCACATTTTGTGGGATGGTGTGTATTGACAACCTAAATGTTTGTTCTTAATTTGGAAACTTTGGCCCTTTGCCGTTCTCTAGATATACAGAAAAAAGTAATAAAATTACAACAACAACAAGGGATTTTTGGAAAAAATTAGAAGTATTCGCGGTTTTTTGCTCATATCTCAGCCATTATTGGATTCTGGCTGAATCTCAATAGCAAAATTATAATAAGAATACCTGACATAAAGATACCCCAACCAAGACCCCATCATATCTGGGGGCTTCGGAAACCCCATTTCAACAGACAGACGGACAATCGGATTTGAACTTCGCTTTTCATAAGGACCCAGAATATATATACTTTATAGGGTGAAGGATCAATATTGTAGAAAACGGAATGACAAAGTTATATATACCCTTTTACCTTCGGTGAAGTTTATACAAATTGCTGGTTGTGAGAAAGGTTGTATTGAAATTTAAAAATTTATAACTTGAAATTTGGATATTTAGTTAGGCTTGAGTTCATCAAATTGAATTTTTTTATTAAATTATTTTTACTGAAGGAAGGAATTTTATAACATGAAATTAATTAAAATTTATTGATAATTTTAATTCTTGGCTGAGCTGAGGCTCGAACTCGGGTTGAATTTACGTTTCGAGAATAACCACACTCTCATCATCAGAATTCTTTGCGTTCTACCCTCTGCACTCAAGACTAACTAAATATCAAAATTTAATATTTAAAATCGACATTTCAACTTAAAAATCACAATTTTTTTAAACATTTATTTTAAATCAGGCTCAGGTTCATCAAATTGAATTTTCGTTAAATTATTTTAATTCAGAAAGGAATTTTAAAACAAGAAATAAATTAAAATTTTTTGATAATTTTTATTCTTGAACGTAGTTTCGAGAACAACTACGTTCTCATCATCAGAGTAATGTGCATGTTCTTTGACAGCGACGCCTTTCAGTCTATAGTCAAACATCAATATTTTTACCAATAGTATTTCTTAGTGAGACGCTTGATGTAAGATCAGACGCCGCTTGCAGACGTACCGCAGAAGCTATTGTTTTTTTGAGGGTGCCAATGACTCGCCATGTCGCTTCAAGGATCAACAACATTTAGAATTTAGGTGGGGTCCGGTGGAACCCGGAACCCTTCTGAGACTCTCCTCTAGAAAACGCTGATTTTCCGCGGCTCTTAGATGCACTTTCCCGCATATATACGGGACGTTCCGTTACTCGCAACCTATGACGCGTCAGCATTCAGCTCTGCTTCCCATGTGCAGATAATTAATCATAAGGCCCTACGAAAATATGGTATTGTATGAATTTATTATCCGTTGGGCGGAATTCTTTTACTCTGTAATAATTTCTGTATTTTTCTACATCAATATAATTAGCAATATGCCAAATTCGACTTTTTGCGAACAATAACTTTTGGTTCTTTAGGGCTTCAGCAGTAACTTTTGTTCTGCGACGTTTTCGTAATTCCGTTATTTACAAGATTACTGTTACTTTAAGGCTATTGAAGAAAATCAAAACTTTGACATTTAAATTTCCTAAATTCGACCAAACGATATTTCGTAAATTTATACAAAATCATTTGGCGAGTAGTTTTGTTGAACATATGAACTCATAATATTTGCAAATACAGGGTGTTTTGATGCATTTTTCAATAAAAATAAACTTTGCGCCATCTAGTGGCAATATTCGAAAGGTAATTTAAATGCCTTTCCAACAAACAACAAGTAAGAAAGTATAATCGGTCAAGCCCGACCATATGATACCCTACACCACAGTATTTAAAAACACATCATGCTTATATGTCCATATAAATATGGATTTATCTATGTTTATAAACTTCATTAAAATCGGTTTAAAAGTTTGTGAGAGGCAGAAATTGCCCCCACCTCCCCTTGTGATCCTATTTTTTAAGAACTGTATAGCTTATGTGTCCATATAGATATGGATCTATCTATGGATTAAATTTCATTAAAACCGGTTTGATAGTTTCGTGGTCCTACGATTTGGTTCATTTTCAATAGGCCTGGTCCTTGTGCCAATAAAAACCTTTGTCCTAAATTTTATCAAATTATGTTCATAATTGCGACCTGTACTTTGCGCACAAGGTTACATGGACAGCCAGCCAGCCAGCCTGCCAGTCAGCCGGACAGACATCGTTAGTTCGACTCAGAAAGTGATTCTGAGTCGATCGGTATACTTTAAGGTGGGTCTAGGACCAAGATTTTAAGGCGTTACATACATCAGCACAAATGCATAATACCCTCTCCACTATTGTGGTGTGGGTGTACAAATTTTGAAAATTGGTTGAAAATGATATTTGTTTCAGCTCAGGCGCGGATTCAGGGGGGGTGAAATAAGGAAATTTCCCCCCCGTAAATTATAAAAATATGTTTTGTTTATTTCGATAATACAAGAACACCCATTAATATTATCTTTTTTTAATGTACACAATTTTTGGAAATCCCAGCAAGGTTTTTTTTTGTTTTTTTTTATTGAATCTCTAACGAAATTTTCAATAAGTATTTTTTTGTTTTTTTATTGAATCTCTAACCAAATTTTCAATAAGTATCCAAATCTTCATCCTAATAGTTATTTATTAGATATTTTCAATGAAACATCTAGTTTAATGTATTCAAATACTTCCCAGTAAAAACTTCGCCTACAAAATAATGTGTTGAGTAATCAGAAAAACATAAGAGCACTACTTACAATTCTACTGAAAGAACCAATGAATTTTACAAGGGATGTCCCAAAATGAACGCATTAAAAAGTAAGTCATTATTTTTTTACCTGCACACATCCAGAAAAAAGTAGTTATAGAAGTTGTTATAGATGTAGTACAAAATAATGAGTTAAAGAAGCTATTCATTTTGAAAAAGTAGGCGAAGTTTTTACTGGGTTATTATTCTACATTCAATCCCAGCAGGTGCCATCTATGTATAACCAAAGAGTAAACGTTTAACTTGATAATGCGTGCGGTTGAATTATTAAAAAGCCTTAGTATTTGTAATTTTTATGTACATACATATATATGAGTTATTCCTATTATTCCTATTTCATAATTTTTGACGAACGCAAGGATTTGTCGGGGAAAAGCCAGATTTCCTTATCTTTAAAATATTTCAACATACAACAAAAAGTTGTTAGGGAAGAATTGTTTTGGCTTTGTTGTAAAAGCATTTGAAGAGCCTTCACAGGATGTTGATTATGACGCTGATGTGTCAATGGATGCGATGGCACTATCATCAACAGTTCTTAAAACTTTGACAAATTTTAGTCTTGACCTGTATAGGAGTTGAAACTGATGGGTGTCGTTTGATGTCAGCAGAAAATGGAGCTGTTTAAAAATTCTGGAAACCGCGACAAATGCGAAACAAGCGCCTTGCTATTTCCCGTAAATCAGGCAAAACACGTTTTTACTAAAGTATTTGGGAGCCAAACTCTCTACATTATGCGAGACAAGATGGGTGGACCGTCACGACTCAGCTTTACACTTTGCAACAAGTGTACATCATATAGTAGAAGCTTTGGAAAACATATCTGAGTGGAAAGGTAGAGATACTTCATCACGAGCCTTATATTAAGGAACTCACTTAGAACTTTTGAATTTATTTGCGGAATAAATATATTAAGTGTGATACTTATTGTAACACAGCCGCTTTGTATCATTTTACAAAAGCACGATATAGATCTTCAAAAAGGATCAAGCCTTATCAAAGCTTTAATCATGTGCCTTGAAGAAAAAAGAAATAAAGCCGAAGAACAATTTAAAGTGATTTTTAAAAAAGTTAAAGTTATTTGCGTTCAAATCGAGGTTCCAACCTAAAAAACCAGATTTGAACGAAATAATTACATTCAAAATGTTGAAGATTTCTACCGAGTTGTAGGTTTCATTCTCTTATTGAATTTATTTTAGAAGATCTCAAAACACCTTTCCAATAGACATCTTTAATGTATTGAACATACCAAAACTTCTACTCAAAGTGTAATCAAGTCATATACAGATATAAAACTTTTAAAACCACAACTCGAGATAAACACTTACTAACATCTAAACTTGAGCCTGAACTGTAGCATTGGCAACAAACATGGAAATTATCTGAAAATCTATCAGATAACGTTGTAGATGCTTTAATAAACTGTGATGAAGATATCTACCCAAATCTAAGAAAAATATTTCAAATTTTCGTTTCAATGCTCGTCAGTAAAGCTACGAGCGAGAGGTCATTTCCTACCCTTCGTCGAATAAAAACATGGCTCGGATCAACAATGACAAACTGAACATAGACTGTACTATCTAAATTTGCCTCACAAGGAAATCATAAATTGCTTATTTAAAAAGATTAGTTTATTTTAATTTATATTGAATATATTATTTAACCTTATTGTTGAGTTTTTTTAATATAATAACACAAATTGCTTTTAATAAACTTTTAAAAACAAATTTTTTTTGTATCATAAAAAATTCCCCCCCCCCCCCCCCCCCTAAGGCTCAAGCTGGATCCGCGCCTGTTTCAGCTAAGATCACTACGGCCGACATCTATGTTCAGTTGCTGACGCCAGGTGTGTAACGGTCTGCCTACTCTTCGTGTCGTACCATGTGGGTTCCAGTCAATGCCAATCAAAGCTGTGTCGCCTGAAGGCCTGCGCAGCGTGTGTCTAATCCAGCGCCATTTGCGGTGCAAGATATCAATATGGATTGGCCGCTGATTAGTTTGTTTCCAGATTTCCGTATTACATTTGGTGTTAGGCCAGACAATTTTCTTCGGAGACATCGATTAGCAAAAACTTGTAGGGAGTTTACGTCGTGTTCTGTCATATGCCACGCCTCGCATGCATAGAGGAGCACAGACTTGACACATGATTTAAAGATACTGCTCTAACTGTTCTTGGATAGGTAGAAGATTTCCATACTGACCGAAAGGTACCGAATGCTTGGTTGTCTTTTGAGATTCGGTATTAACGAGTGTTGGTGTTAAGTGTATTGTAGCGCATTACCTCGCTTTTGTTCACGATTATTTTTAGACCAGCTTTTATTTTTTTCGAAACATTTAAATTTAGATGCCATGTCCTTATAGCTGTGTGAATGAAGGCATACTCGAGGCTCTCGAGTTGTTGGCTATGACTCCAGTTGATAGCTCTATTAGCTTGAGTAGCATTACGAACTACAACATCTAGCAAGATGTTATAAAGTAAGGAAGACAACACGCAGCCCTGGCGGACACCAGTTACACCAACAAAACTACTGTTCAGAGCGTTATTGTGGACAACCCGACATTTAACATCACGGTGTAGAGTTTGATTAAGGCTTCTGATTTGGGTGGGACCCCTATGCAAGCAAGAGCGCTCCATATTGCGTTTTGGTTCAGGGTTCAAACTACTTTTCAAAATCGATAAACAACAGGTAAAGCTAAGCAAGAAGTTTTCCGGTTAATGCTTTGCACTATGATCTTATTTACTGCACTATGGAGAGTTATGCCTTGCCAGTTCTTACGGTTTGTCAGGGGCCTTATTCGTTCTTTGGTGATTCACAGCATCCATAACTTTTGCCATATCTCAGCATTCAATGGAGGCATCTCGCCTTATTTCGTGGGAAATGCAAGTGCATATGTTTTGATAGTAAGAAGTTCTTAAGGAAAACATGTTTTTTAATATTCAGTATATTTTTTAAATGAATGAATAAAATTTGCCGAAAATAGGCTTAAATATTTTTTATACGGCACAAATTTGGCTAAATATTATGCCTTGAAAGCCAACATAGTTGTTGATGACTATAATATCTGAAATTCTGCATTAAAAATCATTCGGCATTCATAGTTTGAAAATGAAAAAGTAAATTTTTTGGAATATTGTTGCTTTTAAAAACGAATTTATTCCTTAAAAAAGCAGTTTTAAAGACAATTTATGTTAATGAATTCCTGTAAAACTTCGCAATATTAAGTCTAAATATAATTATTTTAAAAATGAAAACATGCCATAATAAAAAAGACAAGCACAAAATATTTGGTAAATTTAACAATTTTTGCTATTTTTACATCAATTTCATTACTTTAATGGAAAATAAATGTACCTCCTAGAAAAGTACCATATAAAAAACATTTTTTATTTTTAAAAAACATATTTTATAAATATGAATGAATTAAATGTTCGATACTTTAATATCTTTACTAAGAATACTCCTGCAAAAAGTAAAAAATAAACAACCGCAACTACATCAGAGTACGAACACACATACTCCCGGTATTAATATTAATTCAAACATTTCTTGTGTCCTTCCGAGCAAACTAAACCAAAACAACCCAACACATCTTGATAAGTTTATTTTCCAATTTCTTTCCTGTTTTTCTTTTTAATTCATTTATGTATGATTTTTTATATGTATTTTTTAGATATAAAATATGTATGTATTAATACTTAAATGTATGTTGGTATGTGTGATTGTTGTACATCCATAAACATGTATGATGATGTCAAGCGTGCAGAACAAATCGCTGAGAAAAATACGCAATTTAAATGCATAACACACAAAAGGACATGCCTAATGCCAATAATAGAAAAAAGTAAATCCTCATACATTTTAACATAAATCCCCATATATATATAATAGACATACGCACACAGGCACACGCACATACACATACACACACATTCTCAAATATCCACACAAACATAAATTCATACTTAAGCAAAAGAAAAGTTAAGAAATTTTCTTGTACCTTTTTACGTTTTTTTCTTGTTCTTCATTTTCCTTTTTGTAGACATTTTGTAGCAGATTAAGTTCTATTCGCACATGGATGCGTTGAAATATGAGTTTAACTCATACTTTCATTTATGCGTGTTTTTTTTGTGTACTTTTCAAATTCTTAAGATGCCTTGGGAGGACTTGAGGAGGAGGGGGGTTAACAAAATTCATAGAAGAAACTTGTCATACACTATGTTGTCGTATGTTACAATAATTGGAACATGTTGCAAGCATATAAAACGTTTATTATATGACTTATGAAAAGAACTAAACAAAGGAAATTTCTGTAATACGAGAATAGGAAGAGAAACTTAGTGTGTAGGAGATATGAGTATTAAGGTTAGTGATGGGATTATCATTTTAATTTGGTGTAGTAATGAAAACAGGAAACTTTTAATAGAACAGGGAAAGTTGGCATTTTAAATTGCAGATTTTACAAGGAGATCAACAACCAAATATATTGGTTGGGTCAGAAAATGTTTGCAGCAGGAATTAGATACATAGCTAAAGGACTTAACGTACAAAACAATATAATTCCGCTTGAATTTGTAGATAAATAAATATATAGAGTAATTGTGTGAAAACCCTTTATTTCCCAAACTAAATGTTATATAGAAACGCTATTGGTAGCCACCATATTGTGGAAACAATGGTCTGTAAGTTTGGCTAGTCTTACCTTGGTACATGTATTTCGACACGCTTAAGCCGAATCTGAGGTCCGTTTTGCGTGTACGACTACAAAATTTGGAGCAAGTTGCGAAAAACTGCAGTGTTTCTTATTATAAACGGTTTTTCGCGATTTTTGTGGGTGAACAAGCCAAACCGACATCAGATTCGGATTAAGCCTTTTGAAATGCATTCACAGAGGGGAAAAATTAAGACCATCCATTTTCAAAAGTGAGTCAACTACGTTTGTGTTCAAATTGATAACGGATGTTGTTAAGATTTTTAAACCACCTTGTTATAATTTTGTCATAATTTGGTCTCTTTATGACAACAAACTGGCTGGTAACATATCCAAACCATACTGGGTCCCATTTCAAAAAATCAAAATTACAAATAATTTTAATAAAAAACAATAATTGCTGGACAATATTTTTTTAGTTATATTTTTTTGATGACAATTATCTTGCCCTAAATTCAACTTGGAGACCTTAGTACGGTACTGCTTCAGTTAGATCTTTATTTAAATACCGCAAGCTTCTAAAAACCTTTTTTTCAACCTTTTATATTTCTTAAACTAACAGCAATGATGTGAAAACCAAAGTTCATAGTTTGCCAATATAAAAGTATGTTTGCTATTAATAACGACAATGGGGCGTTATCTATTTGACAACAGAGCGTTATCAATTTGACAACAATTGCATTTTTAACATATTTGGTTTCCATTTGATAAAGTTTTGTTAAAAATTTTAAGACAGATGTTTTCGAAATATTGTCAACACTTCGTTGTCGTTTTAATATCATTGGTTGACAATTTTTTATGTCTTTTTTGCTCTGTTATTTAGTATATTCTAATTCTGTATACATAAGTGAAGCTTTGTGGCTTCTTAATGGACGACTAATTAAACCATTGTTGTTGTTGGTGACAATAATATGGTTATATTAAACATAACATGTTTAAAAATTTTCTTTAAAAATCGTTTTGTTGGAGGCATAGCTGGGGAATTTCGATTAGAATTAGAAATCATTACGATTAGAGAAATAAAATTTCCTAATCATTAGAATTGAATTTTGATAAAAATTTCAGATTACTAATTGATTTTATTAGAAATAATCAAAAATCTAATCACAATTAGTGACGATTAGCATTTCTAATCAAATCTAATCAAAACTAATCCAAAAAATAATGGATTAGATTTCTTGATTAGATTTGATTAGATCAACTATTTTTGTGAAAAGAAAATATTTATTTTCACTGTTGTTGCTATATTTACATAATGCAACAGTTTTTGAATATTGCCACATACATATATATTTACAAACTATTAACATTTATACATACTATACATAAAATAAATATAAAGAACGAATGTTACAGAATGTCAAACAAAAAAAAAAAAAAAACAACAAAAATGCATATTCAGTAAGTTCTGTAAAAAAAAGAAAATATGTATATATATTACAATTACGTCGTATATATAATATAATTATATATAATTCACAAAAAATTGAAATTAGACTTCATTAATACCAACTTTTCAAAATAAGAGTCTGACAATGAATTTCGCCTTGGACTATTGATGATGCCTGCAAATGAAAATAGTCGTTCAACGGGTGCTGACGACGTCAGTGGGGTGTTACACGATAGGAATGCTTCCTTCAAAACATTATATTTGAACCAGCTGTGTCAAGTGTTTAGTTTAAGAACAGGGTGCACCGTATGCAATTTTATGCAATATTCAAAAACTGTTACATTATGTAAATATAGCGACAAATGTGATAAATAAATATTTTCTTTTCACAAAAATAGTTAAAACTAGTTGATCTAATCAAAAATAATCAAGAAATCTAATCAGTTATTTTTTGGATTAGATTTGATTAGAAATGCTAATCGTCACTAATTGTGATTAGATTTTTGATTATTTCTAATCTAATCAATTAGTAATCGTCTAAAATGGCTAACTAATCATAATTAAAATTTCTAATCCAATTGCTAATCATTAGGATTTCTTATCATTATTCCCAAGCTATGGTTGGAGGTGATCATATTTAAACATGTTAGATAGCTCTTTATCCTTCTGACAAGTTATGTTCTTCAGCACCTCCACCTTATTGGCCGACGATTTTCTAAGTTTGAAAGTTTCCTCTGCATAAATTGAAACCAGTTAAAATTGCGGGGTCCGTCTTTGTTAATAACTAAAATCGGTGTCCATTCATTAGTCGGCTTCAGATCGCTGTTTTTAACTTTGATAGTTATATTTCTATATTAGGCCGATTCAACTTACATAGGCGATAAAGTTACCCCCCTGAAAGGTTACTTTGACATTTTTTTTTTGATGATTCCCAAAATATTTGGGCTCTAGCAATAATCTCCCGTGAGCTAAACCACGTCAAAAAAGGGTCTACAAAATTTTCATAATATGGACGAGGACATACATCAGGGTTGCCCATGTTCGACGGACCCATTTTTTTTTAAAAAAATCAAAGAAAAAAATAAAAATTTGGCGGTTGGCAATCCCAATCATTTAATTTGTTCCAAGTAGATTTGTTTACATCAATTTTTGAATATGATATCTCTCAAATGGCCGCCTCTGGCGTTGATGGCGTATTGTGCCCTTTTTGCAGCATTTTCCATCGTTTTCGCCAACATTTCGGCCGGAATAGCGGCTATTTCTTCACGAATGTTGTCCTTGAGCTCTTCTACGGTCCTTGGCTTGTTAACGTAAACCTTTGACTTCAAATATCCCCACAAGAAGAAGTCAGGCGGCGTCAAATCGGGCGAACGCGGTGGCCAGTCCAAATCACCACTTTTCGACATCAAACGGCCCGGAAACAAATTCTTCAGAAAATCGATTGTTATGCGACTTGTGTGCGGTGGAGCGCCGTCTTGTTGAAACCAGAACTGCCTCATACACTTTCGACGAATAATTGGCATCACAAAATTGGTCATCATGTCGCGATAACGCTCCTGGTTGATGGTAACAGCATGGCCATTTTCATTTTGGAAGAAAAACGGCCCAATGACCGTTTTCGCACTAACGCCGCACCAAACTGTGACTTTTTCCTCATGAAGAGGCACTTCTTGAATCTCCTGAGGATTTTCAGTGGCGTAAATACGGCAATATTGCTTATTTACGGTCCCATTCAATGTGAAATGGGCTTCATCGGACATGATAATTTTGTTCCAAAATTGCTCGTCATCTTCGGCCATTTCGATGACTCTTTGGGCCCATTCCAATCGACGAGGCTTGTCCACAGGCAACAATCTTTGCGTCAATTGAATTTTGTACGGGAACAAATGCAAATCAACGCGAATAATCCGTTGTAAAGTGGACCGAGCCATGCCCAACTGCTGAGAACGGCGTTTTTGGGATGTTCTTGGGGACCTCTCAACACTGGCTCGTACGGCAGCGATATTCTCGGCCGATCGCCTTGGTCGACTTTTATTTGGCCTCTTCGGATTAGAAAGAGCCTCACCAGTCGAAAATTTTTCGTATAAACGCTTAATGGTGTTCTTAGAAGGCGCACTTCTCACATTTTTTAATATTTTAAAAGCACGTTGAGTTTTCCCAATTGACTTGTTCTGTTGAATGTAAATTTCCACTATTTCAGAGCGCTCGCGTCGCGTGTATTGTTGCATGGTAAAAATCTGCTTGGACTGACGCTTCAAACGCGGTATGTCATTAAGCGATCTGACATCTCTGTCAAAAGTTATGGCGTTGCCAGATGGGTCCGTCGAATATGGGCAACCCGTTATTTGTGTCTATCTAAAATTTGTATGACCATGTTGTTCTTTTCGCTGTTTTGTCTAAACAATAGCCATTGAATTCTGTTTGATATTTATGTGTTGTTATTTTAGTTTCTCTTTTCATAATGTAGCAATCGTTACATCAGAATCATCAAAAAAAAAAAAAAAAAATATTTTTTTTATAAAAAAAACTCGGTGCGATGTGACTTTGGATGTAAATAATAACAATTTAAATGGGAATATTTATCAGTTCTTTCGGTTAATTTTTGTAACCGGTTTAAGATGGCATCGTAAACGACCTTAATTTGATCAACAAACTAAAAAAGTAAATTCATATTTTTATATTGAGAACAAAATATGTATTTACATTGCATATCAAAATTTCTAATAAAGAAAAATAAAAATTTTGTTTCTGCAAATTTTTTTTTCAAATTAAACTTTATCATTTCGATATGAACTGTATTTTCCTTGCTTTATATATTAAATTTCTGAATATTGTGTCTGCGTGTGTGGGTTTACAAAGGATATTTTAATTTGTTTGCCTTTCATGTATTTTGTTGGTGTCTTTTTGTTTACAAACAATATTTCCAATTGCATTTTAAACATATTTAACATTATGGCTTTTGTTTTCTCTGTTAAAATCTAACGTGTTTTATCAGCAATATGAAACAAAAACCATTTGTCAAAAAAGCCTACAAGCTGCGTATGATAATATTGGACGATAAATGTATGTTCTTGTATGTAAGTGTTCGAATATGCAAAATAAATAGACGAGGTAGGGTTGAGAAGGACTTTTGAAATAAAAAATAATAAAAATTTTGAATTTTGAGATGGAATTAGAGAATTAGAGATGGAATTACTTCAAAAAAGAAGACAATGGAGTCACCAAAAGTTACTTCAATATTCATATAAGCAGAAACTTAAAAATCCGAAGGGTACTGGTGACACCAGCTTTACAGGAAGTATACTCTAGGAACAACAAATCAACTTAAAGTTGATGTGGTAGCTGGCTTCGCATCAGATAATTTCTGGTATGCTGGATGCTGCTCTGGATGAAAACAATGCGTATACTAACACTCCATATTTAGACGCCAAGACACAGCTGGCATTTCCAACATTATATTTAACACTTGCGTAGCCCTAAGTTTTTTGCGTTTTTTTACACTTCGGCTGGTTTCACGTTTCAGACGTGTAAAATTGCCTTTCAAAGTCCACCGGAATTGCTTCCTTTTAAATGAATCCTGCTTTTTTAAGCCTTTTTCAAATTGCTGCTTAAGTGGCTTTTAGTGATTTTGCAAGTCCTTGTTGAGTTCGAGAACAATCTGTATACGGCAATGTCTTCAGCTCATCATCCTTTAACCTTTACGACTGACCTAGGCGATCTTTGTCTTCCGTGTTAAAATTACAACTTCAGAACCGCATAAACAATATTTTGAACTTTAAAATCTATATAACATATTAAGGAAAAGCTTTGTTATGTAATCGGTGTTGGTTAAACTACCTTTTTCAGTGAATATGTCAAAATAACTGATAGATTTTTATCCTCTAAATATCTCAATATTGGTAAGACAAAGGAACTTCGTCTGAACACATCTAATAATTTAATATTTTGGCAGCGTTATATCTCCGACAAGCTGTTCGATAGTGGATAGCTCAAAGAGAATAAGAAAACCTACAGAGTATATGGAGCTCTACATGAAATTAATTAATCTTTCCAATAGACTTTAGGAGTAAATTACGATATATAGGCGATGCAGAAATTCATTAACAGCTTATTTCAATAGATCTTGAAAATGTCATCGTAAATATAGACCTTTGGAAGCGAATGGGATAAGCGCTCGTTCGAGAAGACCAAACGACGACATTACTAAACAAGCTATCGACCCTAAAGGACGAAGAAGGAGAACGCCTTCTTAAACGTTGAGGCGACATACATATAAGTTATTAAAGACACAAACCATGTGTAAAACATACGCCACCTTCCCCAAATCCCGCCTCATAAATCGTACAAAATTATAGAGAAACATTTTAATGACACTTCACCCTGACCTCGTTTTTCAATTTATTCTAGACTTATGTATGTAAGTGTGTATTCTCTAACACACACGCCCATACTCTATTAATTCCAATGTAGATGTGTATAGCAAACAATCAAACTAACCATCCTCCATAAATAAGTAACATATGAATGCTAAAGTCTAGTATTTAAAATGAAAAATAAAAAACAAAATTATACCGAAACGTATTGTATTAAAAGCTTCTATATGGTTTGGCATACAAAACGCTTGGATAAACAAGGATGTATCGCAATATACGCTTTTTTTGTTTGTCTATACTATTGCTGTTTGTGTTGTTGTTGTTGTTATTGTTGCTGCTGTTTTATTACGAATGGAGAGAAAAATATCCTGCTCCTAGTGAGCATCTCATATAATGGGATTATGTGCGATTAATGCATTGACATGTAACGATTTTCAATTGAATTTATTGCTTTACTGTTTTTACGTTTTTTTTTTTTGTTTGGTTGTTGTCTTTGTGTCTGTGTATGTTTGACATAGTGTGGGTGCATAATCACCAAAGAGAGTGAGTGAGAGCTGTATGATAATACATATTCATTGCTATTAAAAACAAAAACAACAACATCGATTGAAACAAAAGGGTGTCAGAGTTACACATGTTTTGCATAAAAAACAATGAATAATTTTTCTTTAGTTTTTGTTGTTGCCGCCGCTGCTTGTTCTTCAATCTAATACTTATCCATTGAAAATGTAATTAAGCTTAACAATAACAACAACAGCCATTATAAAAAATCTCCGGCAAAAAATATCGGCTTTTGTTTTGTTTTTAACAAAATCAAAACACAAACAACATCATTAAAATAACAATAACAGCAGCAGCAGTATCAACCAAAAGCGGCAAATAACACCGACATTGTCAAAATTACAACAGCAGCATGAAAAAAGGACAATAGAACCTCAGCTGTGTGATTAACACATGTAAAGCTTCTTTATTTTGGGAACACCAACTCGCCGATGACAGCCTCTTGCTACATCCAGACTTAAAGCGAAATAAACAGTGGGCGAGAAGGGTTAAAAACTGGTTTCAAATTTGCAGTGTAGTCTGATTTTATCCAATGAGCAATCAGAGCAATGCAATCCAGTATATTGACTGACTTTTAGGCCGGAAATTTTTTTATGATTACATAGTTAGTTGTTTGATCTTAAAATAATTAATTTATTAAAATAGCACTTTACAGCCCGTCGATTAGTTAAAACCTGTTAGAGATAAAGAGGTATTTATGAAAACTTTAACTGCAGTCTTGGGATTTGGGAACTATCAAGAATTATCTGAAACTCGAACGATGGCCAAATCGCATTTGCGGTGCTTTCTGCAAGTTATGCTTGTGATTTGGACTCAGTTTAAGTTATGCTCAACACTGCTAACACATCTTTTTCGAAGATCATTTAAATCTACTGATTATTTATATCGCCGTAGCATAAGTAAACTATAAATTGAGCCAAAAAACTATTTTTAAGTTAATGGTTACGTTTATTTTAATTAACTTTTTCCAAATATGTCAATAAATATTGCTCGAAAAACACGTTTGTGAATCCTTGGATATAATAAATTTATTAAGGAGTCCGGAAAGATAAGAACGGTTGGAGTCCCTGGCCTAGGCCAAAGAATCTACTGCAGTTTCTGTTAAGATCACAATTCGAAGTCCTATGCAAGCATAAGATCTCCGCTGCATTCAGCGTTGAAACTTATGTGCTCAATAACACTGTGCAAAAAAAAAAAAAAAAAAACCAGCCTCAATACTTGCAACGCGCTTTTAAACTAGGTAAAGCAAATCTGCCAAAGTGGTTTAAAAAGTTAGTTCTGGTTCCTGATATATCGGCCCCTAAAGTTTTTGAATTTAAAAAAAAAAAATACGAAATTTACTTCTGAGCTAAATTTCTATTTCAGATGTCTTCAGTAGAATTGTATGGCGATTCTTTGCTTAGAATATATTAACCCTCTAACACTTATTTTAAGGGGTAATTTTTGTCCTTTTTTTAACTACTCCACAAAAGTAAATGGCACTTAAGAGGGTTAAAATGTTCTACGAATATTTTCTGCGTCAAATTTTACAAGTAGTCTTCAAGACCAAAAATCGTGCAATGTATGTTAAACGGATTTTCGAAATTTCGGGTATTGCAATTTTTTAATTTTTTGAAAAGGCGTTTGGTTCAAGTCAAAAAATATACTAAATGTACTTCTGAGCTAAAAGACTATTTCAGATGTCTTCAGTAGGATTGTATGGCGATTCTTTGCTTACAATGTATTAACCCTCTAACACTCATTTTAAGGGGTCATTTTGTGCTTTTTTAAGTTCCACACAAAAGTATACTAAAATGGAACTTTTCGAGTGTTTCACGAATATTTTCTGCATCATGTAAAACGGGTTTTCGAAAAATTCAAAAATTTCAAGGCCCGGAGTTTCAAAAATCCGTTTTAGATACATTGCACGATTTTTTGGGTTTAATATAAATTTGTCTCAATGAAAAAAAAAAAATGTAATTTTAGATATTTTTATACCCTTCACCACAGGTGGTGGAAAAGCGAATATATAAGTCTGTCATTCCGTTGGTAATTTCTTATAAGTAGAGAAGTCGATTTAACGATGTCCATCTGTCCGCCTAACTCTCTGTCTGTCCATAGAAATGGGTTTTCCGAAGACTTCAGATATATGGGGACTTGGGGGTCTTATATTTATGTCAGCTTTAATCCGGAATTGTTTGCTATTAAAATTCAGCCTGATTAGTCCACAAATGGCTCAGATATGAGCAAACAACCACGACTTCCTCTAATTTTACCCAAAAACACCTTGTTGCTGTTTTTTAATTTTATTTTTATGTATATCTGGAGAACGGCAGGAGCCAAAGTTCACAGAATAGATACAATCATCTTGGTTATGCATACACAACATCCGACAAAATTTGGGCGAGATTTGACAAGTGGGCGTGGCACTTCCCATACAAAAACATTAAAGATTTCTTTATATCTGGAGATCGGCAAGGGCCAAAGTTTTAAAATTAGATACAAGTATCTTGGTTATCAATTCACAACATCCGCCAAAATGTAGGCGGGGTTGGGAAAGTGGGCGTGGCACAAAGTTGAATTATTTATATTTATAAAACGGTATTTGTATAACTTTTTTTTAATTTTCCATCATGGTGAAGGGTATATAAGATTCGGCATAGCCGAATACAGCCCTCTTACATGGCAAGAACTATTAACTAAATTTTGCATGATGCTCGTCCAACCCAAAAATTTCTTCATTTTTACTTATTTCATTGTTATTTATTAAAATTTTCTTAAATAAAGCCAAGACGAGAATCATGCAAAATTTTCTTGATTCAAGCCATTTTTAGTACCACCACTATTATGGATAACAATCTTGAAGCGATGTGGTGGCTTACGTCTTGGCTGTGGTTCGTGTCTTGATCCGGGCATTTTGCCAGCATCTGGTGATTCCCGAGATGAGGGCAGTGAACTTAAAGGCCTTGGCAACGAAAGGTTATCCATCCCCTAAACCGAGGTGTTATGCGACCCGTGCCTATCGGTTGGTTTGCAGTCAGGGGTTACCGACTGTATTATCACGGAGCTTTGCTGATACCTGGGCACCTCAGCAAATAGACTACGCCCTTACCGCGTTATCGGGGGCTATGACGTGGCGGACCTCCAGATCCCCTACACTCGTGGGACCAAAAACAAAATGACAACTCCTTTTAAAACATATCAAAAACAAAACAAACAACAAACTAACAATGGCACGGAACAGGACACGAAAAGGACCAATGATAAGGACAATGAGACGAAGACGATCCCGTCGGTGGCCGTATCAGCCTCGACACCTAACAGCGGCGATGTACCTCTGTCTTTCGCGCCAAGTACATCAAAAGCCGCATCAGCCCTTTCCGCCAGAGCGGATAAAGCCCATGCTTCGGGTACTGCAAAGTTGGAAATGACAAAGTCGTCCAACAAAGCAGCCTCCCATATGCCTATTGTGCAAAGAGGGACGGAGATGATTACATCCTGTCCCACTTCTGCACCTCCCCCCGCCAAGTCCGGCGTCACTAAGAAGACACCTCGGCATAAAAATCCTTCTAAGAGGGCATCTAACTCAAGGCGAGCTGCCTTGCGTGTTATCGAGCTATTCGGCTCCAAAGATGCCAATGAGCTTTCTGCAGAACAGGAAGCTTCATTGGCATGGGCTAAGGCCCTTACTGCTGGGCTTCAAAGCGTTTCACCTCCCGCCCCTGCAAAGGCAATGCCTAAACGGCAACGTTCGGAGGAAGAAGCGACAGCCGTTAGACAGCAACCAGGGACAAAACGTCCCAAGTACGCACCAAAGTCGACTAATAGGTCCTACAGCGAGGTGGCGAAAGACCATCTTGTTAGGGCTATTATAGACAGAAGTGCTGCTGATGGATCCATCTCCCACTCTAGGTGGGACTTGGTGAAGCAGCAAATGATGGGTGTCTTTTGGAAGATCCTTAGTGAGAATCCAGGAGCACCCCCGCAATGCGACGATGCTGGCTGGTACCAGGGTCACGTTAAGCTGATGGCGTGTGTGGACGAGCGCTCTGCACTTCTGCTGAAGCTTGCCATTGGAGCGATTGGCGAAATATGGGAAGGTGCTAGGCTCGACGTGGTTTTGATGAGTGAGATACCACGGAGACCTAGATCCATCGTCACCATCCCAGCGGAACCCTCTGCACCGGAGGAAATCTTGAAGATTATTCAGTGCTGCAACCCCCAACTTCCCACTCATAACTGGAAAGTTGTCAAGGTTTCAGCAGCTGAAGGATCCTCAAGAACGGCGATCGTAGTCCTGAATCAGGACTCCTTGAAGCCACTGAGGGAGAAACAGGGCAAGATTTACTATGGTTTCAGTACCATCTTGCTCCGTGTCTACCGAGGTGATGACAAGGGCGATCCCGCTCCGAAGGTTGTGGAGCCTACGCAGTCTGCGGACTGCACGAATGACGCTTCCGTTCATTCATGTGACAAAGAAGACACCCCGTCCGTCTCTGACATGCTGGGTGACCTCTTTGAACGCATGGGTGAATTGGCTGATGAGGACGCCCTCCTGGAATCAGATCAGGAGGACGCCAATGTCACAGTCGTTAATACTGGACATGGTGAAGGTGACACAGATAAACCTTCACCACTCTAAGGCAGCATCCGCTGCACTGCTCCTCCGGGTGGTAGAGAGAGAGGAGGAGCTAATAATGATCCAAGAGCCATGGATCCACAAGGATCGGGTTTGCGGATTAAACCTCAAGGGCTATAAGCTCCTATATGCCAAAGCAACAGGTAAAATTAGATCTTGTATTTTGGCTAAAAACACGCTGGATATCTTCATTCTTTCTGATTTCAGTGATGAAGACACAACTTCAGCGGCCCTAGAGATGGGCGACATGCCGATCTGGATCGTCTCGGGCTATATGGCGCATGACCAGGACAATGGGCCACCTAATGGGCTTGTTCGCGGCTTGGTAGCCAAAGCCGGCTCCATGGGTACCCCGGTGGTTATCTGTGCTGACGCTAATGCGCACCACATCACGTGGGGCAGCACCAACACCAACTCTAGAGGTGAGTCGCTATTTTCTTTTATCTGTAGCAGTAATTTGGAAATAGCAAACATAGGCGCGGAACCTACGTTCATTGTAGCTAATAGGCAGGAGGTTCTTGATGTGACATTGGTCAGCTCGGAACACTCCGACTTAATAAGTAACTGGGCGGTCTCAAATGACTGTTCTTTTTCGGACCACAGGTATGTTGAGTTTCAATTAGGTCCACCCCCCTTGGGGGTGTGTACTTTTGTGAATAGGAGGAGAACGAGGTGGGACTATCAGGCTAGTCTACTCGCTGATTCTCTGGGCTCAGTCCCTGTCATTAGTGGCATTACGGAGACTGAAATGGCAGTGGAATTCCTATCGGGGGCACTGCGTCAGGCAACGGCACTGGCCTGTAGGCCAGTGGTTAGGAAAAAGGGGGGCAAGCCACCATGGTGGAGCCCTGAGATTGCACAGTCTCGCAGAGACTGTCGTAGGTTATTCAATATGGCTAAACGACTGGGAAACTGGGCGGATTATAAGTCGGCATTGAATAGGTTCAAGAATTTGGTTAGATCGGCGAAACGGAATGCCTGGAGGAACTTCTGCAGCGGCGTGGAAGGCTCCTCTGAGACAAACCGGTTGCGCAAAATAATGGCTTCTTGCCCGACTGTCCCTAGCTACATTCAGAAAGCTGATGGTAGCTGGACTACGAATAGTCAGGAGACGCTGGAGGTGTTAATTGACACGCACTTTCCTGGCAATTCCCTTCCAACACCACGGAAGATCAACTGCCTATCAGAGCCTGGACCCGTGTCCATTTCTCTGTGCTATGATAGGCTCAATTGGGCGATAAGGAGCTTCGACTCCTTTAAGGCTCCTGGTCCGGACGGTATTATTCCGGCCGACCTTCAAAAGAACGCGGGGCTTCTGGTTCCTTGGCTGTCCGCTATTTATACGGAATGTATTAGATTCTCGTACGTTCCCATCCGATGGACTAGATGTAGGGTTGTTTTCATCCCAAAGGGAGGTAAAGCATCCCACACCAGACCTAAGGACTACAGGCCAATTAGCCTGTCGTCATTTCTTCTCAAGACCCTTGAAAGGGTCATTGATATTCATCTGAGGATGTCTATTCCTAGACATTTGCTCTCTTCATCGCAGCATGCCTACACCAAGGGCAAGTCTGTAGAGACGGCGCTCCACTCACTGGTCGGCTACATTGAGAAATCCCTTGAATTTCGGGAATACTCACTTGTGGCCTTTCTGGACATTGAGGGAGCTTTCAATAATGTCAAACCCAACTCCATCTTGGAGTCGATGAGGGAGGTTGGGGTTGACGATGTAATTTGTAGATTTATTGGTAATCTACTCGATAATAGGATCATTGAATCCACAATGGGTGCTACTAATGTTTGCAGATTTGTGCACAGGGGCACCCCGCAAGGTGGGGTTCTCTCCCCTCTACTGTGGAACCTGACGGTGAACACTTTGCTGGGTCGGTTCGACAGATTAGGGATAAAAACCGTCGCGTATGCGGATGACGTGGCGGTGGCGGTCGCGGGTAAACACCTGGACACACTGTCCCATTGTATGGAATCTGCATTGCAGATTCTAAGCTCTTGGAGCATTTCCTGTGGACTTGGTGTCAATCCACAGAAAACTGAGTTGGTACTCTTTACCAGGAAGTACAAGGTTGGCAACTTTAGGCTTCCTAGGCTAAACGGCACGGAGCTGAGGCTCTCGAACAGTGCCAAATATTTGGGCGTAATTCTCGATAGCAAACTATCATGGGAACTCAACGTTCGGACGAGGGTTGATAGGGCTATTGTGGCCTTATACACCTGCAAGAGATCCTTGGGCAGGAGCTGGGGCCTGGGCCCCAGGGGTGTCGAATGGATCTTTGAAGCGGTGGTAAAACCGATTCTCTTCTATGGGGTCATAGTGTGGTGGCCTGCCGTGGAAAGGGGACGGTACTGCAGGATGCTTGAGAAAGTATATAGGTTGGCTGCGCTGATGATCACGGGATCACTCCGCTCGACACCGACGAAGGCACTGTTTACTATGCTAGACTGGTTGCCGATTGATATCATGGCCGAACAACAGGCCTTGACTTCCGCTATGAGACTGGGGGCGGTGGGCCTGTGGTCTACGCGGAACTATGGTCATGCCAGGGTCACGCTTCACGCGTCATACGACCTGGCGGGGCTGGACTATTGCACTCCGGAACCCTTTTTCGGTGCTTTGTTCACGGTTCATCATGGTAGCTATGATGAGCTGCTCGATAATACGCGATCTCTGGAGCCGACCCTGCGGGTCTACACCGATGGTTCCAGGATGGGCGACAGAGTGGGTGGAGGTTTTTTCATCGAAGAATTGGACATCAGGGTCTCTTTTAGGCTGCCAGATGGCAGTAGTGTGCTGCAGGCGGAAATCTCTGAAACTTTATCGAACTGAACATGTGTCAGCACAATTAATACACAAATTTGTTAGTTTGAGCGTTAAGTATCTATAAGCTTTAAAGTATTTTTGTCGTGCTTAATTCCTAATATTTATTCTACCTTAAAAATACTGAAATTTATTGTTGGGATAAGCTGGTTTCTATGCGCATTTCACTGGTTGCTTAGGCCAGATTATTAGGAAACATTATCAAAAAAAAAAAAACAATGAAGAATACAAATTGGGAATTAAGCCCGACAAACTAAATCTTATAAATTAAATAAATAATCAAAATTTAATTTGATTATAAATTTGCAAGTGCACAGCATAAAAAAATTGAACTGGCAAGTTGCTTGATTATGATTTTGTTGCGAAAACAATAAAGCAAGTTGTTTTTGTTTTTATTTCATTTTTTTCCCCTACTTACAATTACAATTATTGTTGGGAGAATTCCAACCATTTGTAGTGCGGAATAAAAGAAAAGAAAAGCTCACTGTTTATTGTTGGTATTTTGTTTAAGCTTTGATATCGTTGCAAATAAGACTTTTTGAGTTTTTGCAATTCACATTCATTCTGCAGTTTTTCGGCTGTGTTAAAATTATTTCGGAGAATGTTTCGTGTTGATCAGGCCTAAGCAACCAGTGAAATGCGCATATAAACTAGCTTATGTCCCAACAATAAATTTCAGTGTTTTTATAAAGAATAAAAATTAGGAATTAAGCACGACAAACAAAATCTTATTAATTAAATATTTTGAATTCCGAAATCGTTTGAATAATTGAAGGTATTTAAAATATCTTAACCTAATAATTTTTAAAATCCTTTTATTCCTTTTTTATTTAATTAGTTTACGTTTGCTGTCCCACTGTTTCTTTAAAATTTAATGCAATATTTGCATTAAACAAAAAAAAGTCAAAATTTTTGTATTTTTTCTACACCCTTTTCTGCTCATACTCTATTCAAACACTCGCTCATTGACTTTAGCAATTGAGCGTATGAAAATTAAGGGTTTTAATTTAAAGATTGTTTGTTTTTTATATTTAAAAAAGGGCTTTACTTTCAAACTCCCCGGCACTGTCTTTTGCCAGTTTGAAATTCATCAAAAAAAAAAAAAAAAAAAAAAAATCGAATGTAATCAAGCCACTAGTGCACATGACACCAACTAAGGGTGTTGCCTGACGCTGCTTTTTTTAATTCTGATTAAGTCGTAATTACATTTAAAGATATGGCACCAGTGGTGCACAACCTCATTCTTCATCTTTTAGCTTCTCATGTTCATACTACCGCTTCTTTTACAATTGTCCTTTCCCCCCAGCTTAAACCATCAGCTTTTCTGTTGTTATTGTCGTCGTGGCCTGTTGTTTATATGTTTATTTTGTATCTTCCTCGTAGATAGTCGTCACATTGTTTTGCTCGCATTAAATGATGAATTTGTTTCCTTTATATGATTCATAGACATTTCGATAGTTTAGATACCGCCTGTGTGCATTAACGTTCAAACGTACGTTCGTCATATGTTGGGTGGTTTTATTTCCTCCCCCTTCACGTACTGAATATTCAACGGGTTTTCTTTTACTTAGATGGCTTAGTTAGATGTTGTCGCAATGCTGGGCTGTACTGTTTCAGTTTTTCCTTGCAGCTATTAGTGTTGATGACCAAAACATTCTCCAAATTACAAGTATAAGGGGGTTGTGATTGTATTGCCTGACTGTGAGTCCTCTGTTTTCCACTGTAGATATGGTTTGAATGCTTCTTGTCTAATATGTTTGTGTACTGCTGTGTCAGAAGAAGTGAAGTAACTGGTGTGACTGTTAAATGAGCAGTTTGATACAGTGAAAAAAATAAGTTAGCATTAGAAAACAAGTAAATCGATCAAATGGGATTTGAATTTAATTTGTGATCCAATAAACTTGATTTTTTATTTTTGAAATTTATACAAGAAATTATCATGCGGAAGACACTCGGGAGGCAGAAGTGAACTTTCCTGGCTGAAAATTATTCAAAAATGGGCAGACTATCAAGACGAACAAAATCTCCTAAATGCTGTTGAAATAGAGAATTAACCCTTTATGAGTAGCTGTAAAATCACAAAATTGTATTGCAAATTAAGAAGAAGAAGAAACTTCATCTCAATGCTAATTCGCGTGAAGAACAAAATCAAGCCAACATATGTTTTTTTAAAGCATAACGTTAACACAAATACAAATATGTCTGTGATAAGACCTCGAAATTTGGTTTTAGCCAGACTAGTCCAAGTTACCACCCCGACCTAAGCCAAGAGAACCAACGTTATACTTTAAACTTCAGCAGAAGTTCTAAAAGCCAATAATGACAAGTGCATCAGAAATGTCGCATTTTCAGGTTTTATAAGTTCAGATTTTCTAAAATATTCTTGCTTTGCGTGCCGCAGAGAAACTAATTTACAAAATAAAATAAGGTTTAAACATTTTTTCTCCAAGTGCACATGCCTTCAGTATTGTTTTTTTTTTTTTTTTTGGTATCAAGGGTTATTACTGTATTGTTACTTTTCGTTAGTTAAGTTTAATTTTATTTTATTTTTTCCTCCTGCATTTCTAATATTACTTAAGATCATGTGTACCCCTATGGATTTAGAAGACATTATGTGGCGGGGCGTCAATTCACAGTAGCACCCATGAACAAATACTGTTAAGGTCTTAAGCAACGAAACGCAAGGACGAAAAGGACGTTGGAAGGAAAGTTTTGTTAATCAACATAATGTACCGTCGTTTAGCTTAACTTACTCGCATGTATAAATAAAATGGTATGTGTTTGAATATAATCACCAGGGCAAGTTTTTTTTATGGATTTTTGCTTAAGTAATAAGTTTTGTATATTATGCAATTTATCAAGTTATTGTTTAATACACATTTTGTTTTATTTGCAAATAAATATTTACTAGAAAATAAACACGTGTATTTTTTTGAGATGTTTTGGCATATTTTTGATAATATTTCTGCATATTTTTAAGAGATTTCGCTTGCAAACTGTTTAATTTTTAAAGCACATAAAAACTTGCCCTAGCTATAACTCATATCATCACGGAATCCAGATATGGACAGACATTTTGTACTACATAATAATCTTCGACGTTGATTTCTAAATGTTTCAATTCCTGCAAACACACAACCAAACACTTCTACATCAGAGTTGGTGTATGTTTGTAGGCCATGGCACAGTGACTACATGTCACAGGATTTATGGCAATCATTAATCTTATTTTGCTAAGCTATAAACGCAATATTACTTTGACTGCTCACTGTTATTTGCTTCCACACCACCACTATTACGAGTGCCAACATTGAATTTTTAGGTATTTTCTAGCCAGCAGTAGACCCTTCCACGGCTGCTGCAAAACAGTTTTGCTTGATTTGTTTCCTACTAAATGAATCTCAGGTTGATTTTGTCTGATATTATTAAAATTTCTTTTGTTTCTATTTTATGCCAACAAATTCCCCATAATTTCACATTTCTTTTTGCTAAACTGTTTAGGGATTTTATTAATTTATTAAGACCAGAGTGAGTACAAGCAAAAAAATTTGAAAGATAAAATACAAGTTAACAACTTCTTTTACACAGAAAGAAAAAACTCGTACCAAATTTAAGTTTTTTTGTTCACTCACTTTTAGTATGAGTTGTACCTTCAAATGTATGTATGAATAACAAATTAAAGTTCTGAAGACAATCCAAAATGGTTATACTTTCGAAAACCAAAGCGGAAGGTTCTTGTAATAAGTATAAAATTCTAAAATCAAGTAAATAAAAAGGTGGAACTTTTCGTTGGTCGTGCCACTCTGAGAGTAAAATTACAAAGTGAGCGTATAATTTTTAGAGGTTTTATTGGTATCATCCAGGGCTGTCAGATATGTCGATTTCTCGCCAAACGTGGTGATTTTGATATGTTTTTGGCGGTGGAATTTTCCATTTGGCGAGTGGCGACTTTTTTTTTGCGATTTTTGATATAACTGGCGATTTACTTGGCTATTTTTATTTGTCATTTTTTGTTATCATTATTAATTTCAAAGCAAACTGGCAACTTTTTTCACATGATGTTTGTTTTAAGGCCTGTTTTCACAACCTACCGATAGCTTAAAGTAGACTTTAACCGGCCTTATAAGAAGTGTTCCATTATTAAAACATTATTTTAACCTAAAAATTTAACGTAAAGTTGCAATAATGGAACACTTTTTATACTGCAGATTAAATCCTACCTTTACCTATCTGTAAGTTGTGAAAACCTAAGTGAATTGTATATTCAGTCACTATTTAATTTTGATAGTGTGTATGCAGGTCAAAACACCAGTAATGAAATGGATTAGGCTGAAGTGTACGATGTTATAAGATTGTGTACTTAATTTTAGTTTTTTTTTTTAACGGAATATATGATTTCCATTTTATGTTATTAAGCGATTTTTGACTGAAATATTATACTAGCTTTTTTTGAAATTGAAATCCCCAAATCAACGTATTTAAAAAAAAAAAAAAAAAAAATAACTCTTAATGCACAATTTTAGATAACACGGTGCTACAAAATTTCCTTTTTTGCAAGCACTTTCAAAGTGACCTAGTGTATGTTATAGGTCTAGATGAGTGTATTACAAAAGCGGTTTTAAAAGTTTCAATATACCTCCAAATTCCCGAGTTATGGACCAAAGGAATTTTTTTGAGGCTGCTACTTTAAAACTTTTATAACTTTATTATTTATTAACCGATTTTTGAAATTCAAACGGTTTTGAAAAGCAAAATAATTGTTATTTTTAAATATATATACTTCTCAGTCAATATTAGCACAAATATGAATAGATTTTTTCAATTATATGGAAAATTTTTAATTTTTTTTAAACTTTTTAAATTTCAACGAGACTTTTTTCCGAATTTAGTTTAAAGGCAACAAATTTATTAAAGACAGTATTTTTCTGAGTAAAATGAGACGTCATTTGTTAAAATCGGTTGAGATATGAGGAAGTTATAGTACTTTTGCGAACAAAAGAGTGGCAACCTGTTTCGATTAGATTGGCATGATTTAATAAAATAACTTTAATCTTAAATAGCTCCTCATAAAAAGTACTATAACTTCCTCATTTCTCAACCGATATTAATAAATGACGTCTCATTTTACTCAGAAAAATACTGTCTTTAATATATTTGTTGCCTTTAAACTAAATTCGGAAAAAAGTCTCGTAGAAATTTTAAAAGTTTAAAAAAAATTAAAAATTTTGCATATAATTGAATCAATCTATTCATATTTGTGCTAATATTGACTGAGAAGTATATATATTTAAAAATAACAATTATTTTTCTTTTCAAGACCGTTTGAATTTCAAAAATCGGTTAATAAATAAAAAAGTTATAAATGTTTAAAAGTAGCAGCCTCAAAAAAATTTCTTTGGTCCATAACTCGGGAATTTGGAGGTACATATATTGAAACTTTTAAGCCCGGATTCGTAACATGCTCACCAACACCTTTAACGCACACTAGGTCATTTCAGAAGTGCTTTTCGAGTGTAGCACAGTGTAATTAGCCTTATTTCGGTTGTCGTTGTCGTCATCAACAGTGTCGTTTTTTGTAGAAGATTAAAGAACACAGGCTGTGTGTCACTCTAATATATTACAAGCAACGACACTGTCGATGACGACAACCGGAATAAAGCTTAATAATTACGTTTCAATTAGTTTAACTTGACTCAGTGTTAAATCATTACCGTCGTATATCAAATACGCCAAATTATTTAAATTAATTAATAACATTTTTTATATTCTCTTAAACATTTTTTAATTTAATAAAATACCTAAAAACTATTTTTTTTTTTAAAAACTGTAACTTATGTAGATATAGCACTAGTTCCTCTAAAGGGGGTTAAAACTCAAATTTTATACATTTTTAGTTGAGACAAAAAACTGTTTTCTTTTTATATGTACTCTTAAACTACAAAGGCGGATACAATTGTATTTTGTTTTGGCAAAACACTAGAGAAATTGATCTAAGATTTTTACAGTGCGTAGATAATTAGTTCCCGTTGTGTTACCATGTTACACCGTCTCCCATGGGTCCTATGTTATCTGGCTGCTAGTATTCCCACGCAGCCACCCAGTCGATTCAATAAAGGAGTGGCTCCTGTTTAAATCAATATCAAGGAGGCAAGTTTTGTCCCCAAGGGCTCTTCGACCAAACATTTCAAGTCTTAAATCTCCGAATGCCGGACAATTACAGAGAAGACGTTGGGTTGACTCTTCCTCCTCCTCGTCGCCGCAACTTTTACATAAGTCATAATAAGGGAGCCCTAGCCTTTGGGCGTGCCCCAAATGAGCCAGTGGCCATTTGTAACAGCAATTAGGTGTCTTAGGTGATGTCAGGACAGCTGTAAAGCCCAGCGTGTCCTTTTTTCATCTATGATGGGCCAGATTTTCCGGGTTTCCCCACAGGTAGTTTCATCGGGCCACCTTTGACTGGCAATAAGATGAAACTTCAGCTGCTCGGAGTATATGCTAGAACCGACACCAGGCAGTGTTTTAGACCCGTCCGTAAATTTTCGAATCGCATTCGCGGGAATTTGTAGGCCATCAAAGTGGAGCACGTTATCCAAAATGCTCACCGTGAAGCCAGGATGAAAGGTTGGCTCAGATGTGACATAATCAACATCCATGTGCCAAAATATTTCGTTCAGAATTCTAGCATGTCCGATATTGTAATCCCTCCATGCTCCAGAGGCCCTAAGTCTTACCGCCACGTATGCCGCTAGCTAGCCTTTTCGCCAAAAGGCTTGGTGGTAACCAGTTCAATTGTAAAACCATTCTCATTGTACGTTCAAACGTAGTTTGATGACTCCTCACCTTGAGCGCCGGCCACCTCTATCCTTAAAACGTTATCGTTTAATATGATATTACACCTGGAGAAGTTGCTTATTGAAATGACGCAAGGGTTGTGAGTCTGCTAAAATGGCGGACACTGTGGTTGAATTGCGATACGAGAAGATGGACTTATTTACTTATCCCTGATATGGGTGTGTGTGGTTTCGACGTGGACATGGTGATCTGGACTTTTAACTTACGCAAACGTTGAGTGGACATGGCTGCTTCAGGTCGTACATTTACAGGTATGGACATGACAGTAATCCGCTTTGGCCGAGTTGTGATGTGCTGGAATACGAAGAACATGTTTTCTATGTGTGTCCATGCTTGGGCTTTAGAAGGCGAATTTGGAGGAATTATTAGAGCGTAGCATTAGCCGTGGGAACGTGATTGGTGTAACGGTCCTCGTTGAATTGTTGGTGGTATGTGTGTAACTTTGTCAAGTTGGTCTTAGTTGAACTTCGTAGATAAGAACGGTTCTAAAATCGAAGAGCTTTCGCGGCGGTCTCGTAGGGTCTGTTTGTGGCTGTGTATCGAGGTGTTTAAGCGTGTTAAAGTCTCGTACTCCTGATATTCCTCAGGGGACGAAGTCTTTTGACGATTTCAACGCGCTAAACAAAATAAAATAATATAAAAATGTTGGGTCGAATTTGCCCGTAATGAAATAAAACCCCTTATATATGGTAGAAAACTTCCTAAACTGGCAACTCTGCTCAGCACTGCATTCTATATGCGTGCTACGCGTGTGTGAAATAAGAATAAAAATTCCCGATTTATATTTGATAAAATTGTTTTGTTAAAATACTTAAAATTTTCAAAGTGCAATGATTATGAAAACCATATCGGCCATGGTGCTGGTATCTTATAATTGAAAGTTTTTATGTAAACAAAAAACAAACTTGTGTTATGGGTAAGTAAATAATAATACTCTTTCTCATTCTCTCAATTTCGCATTATGTCAAGCACGAATTCGGTATTAAATGGTCTTAGAAATTTTTGAATCAAGCACAATTTGATATTAATTTTATCTTACTATTCCTTTATCCCGTTTTTGGATAATTGTAAGTACGGGCACTTTAATACTGTGCTTGATTTTTTACACCGCCAACTAGATTATGGTAAAAATAGTCCTCCACAAGGAGCCTTATAGTTAAAAATAATTTTGAAAAACAAGGTTTCGTTTAAATGTGCTAAATTCACATTTCATTTTATTGATAAACTGAAATTTGTTGTTGATGGGATGTTTTTTCTCTGTGTGTATACGCAAGGAATTTTAACATACTAACGGATAACTATACGTTTTTTCACGTTAAATGGTAACTATAACCATTTTATTATTACCGCTTTTTAAGGATTTAATCATAATATTTTTGAATTTTCTGCGATCATTGTTAATAAGTTGTCCGTCACCATATCTAACCATATTTTTTCTCTGGGTGTATGTTCGTTAGTAGGGTGATCTATGTGTTTATTTTTTTGCTCCAGAATTGTAATGTTATGTTAATAATTCCATTTTAATTCTTGCTTCTTTCTTATTATTTTTGTTTGGTGTTTTGTCAAGAAATTAATTTGATTGCTTTTGACGTAAGTCAGTGATTTTCCTGGTTGGGGTACCAAAAAAACAAAAAGTATCCAAATAAATTAATGAATTTATTTTTGTTATCCCACTTTTTTTGTTGTCTTGAAATGTAATTGTTTTTGTTCATTTATTGCCAGAGATTTGATTTAATGAAAATCTATGTAACCGAAAAAAAAGTAAAGAAACTGCAATGGTTATGCAATCTCTTTAGGGGAGGAATGAAAAAAAAATGTAAAATGAAATGAAAAGAAAACACAAGAATCATTAATCATTCGAAAGATACAGTAGCTGAAGAAAATTAAATTGAATATTTCTGTGACTTTTTTGCGAAAGTTTGAAGAATGTTTTAATTAAAGATTAGGAGTTGAAAAAAACCTTTTATTCTGTGAACAGGAAAAAAGATTCTTGTTTTCCTGTTGTTTTTCTTTAAATCGTAAAATCAGGGGTTTCCTTTTTAATGGTTTATTTTTTCAAGGTGGAATAAAATGTAGAGATAATGACTTGATTGTTAAAAAGAAATATTAAGTACAAATCTGTGGCATTTTGACAAAACATCTTAAGTCGAGATAAGATAGCAAAAAAGTTTTTTAAAAAAAAACTCGGTGAAAAGATCATTTTTATTAAATAATAAAATAAACCAAAATTAAAGAAAAATTTCGTTTATAATACAAAATTTTAAAAACTTAATCAAACATGTTTTTTGAATGAAAATTCGTATGATTAACAACATTTTTTTAAACTTTTTAAATTCGACTTAAGATGTTTTGTCAAAATGCCACAGAAATAATGCAAAGAGGTAATTTGCTTTCATAGGTAAGAATACAATAGTTATAAACAGGGAAACCATAAATATGCATTTGCATGTTTTTCATTGTGCAACCAATGAAGGCACAAACAATTAATTCATCCGTTTTAGAGCCTTTTATTAATTTTGGCATCGATTTGTTAGTGCATATTTATGCATATTTTACCGTTTGCAGCATTTTTGTACATACTTTAGTTAAACGAGCTTTTTTCCAGCAAATTTTAGGTTTATAGCGCATATTTTGCCTTTTTTAAGCATATTTTGATGCATGATAAATTTTTTTAGATGCTTATAGGAGCTTTTGCAGAATTTTTTTTTTTTTTTGAAATTCTGTTACTTCAATTACGCCATCTACATTTAATTTTTTACTCTTAAATGCTCGAAAAACTAAAAACTAAAAAACTCGTTTTATGCGCATAAAATATGCATTAAAAATTAAAAAATATGCCCTGAAAATTGTTTAAAATATGCCCCAAAAATTCAAAATTTGCTTATTAGAAAACAAAATACTCAACAATTTAATAACAGTTCCATGTTATAAAAACAATCCTAAAATTATAATCGGGAAAGCTCAGACTCCAATGTATCTACAGACGAATTTTCGAGATGTTACCCTATTTGGAAACGATGTAATCGGCTTACATAAACAGAAGAGGCTAGAATTCATATCAGAGTTATTTGTGCCGTATATAACTAGATATTAACATCCATATGAGATTTTTTGTCTTTAAGGGATTTAAAGGACGGTAGCTAAATTGTTTATTAATTTTAACTTGTTAAAGGAAGTTAAAGCTATTAAAGTTTTATATATGGAAACGTTTTGAAAATGTGAACTGATTCAAAAAGAATTTAATTTGCAGTAAAATATTTTTGGGCGCATTTAATCTATGCAACAACATATTTAGATGGTTTACGGACACAAAGAGTCTAATTTGGAAAAAAGTTTTTATGGGTAATATGTAAAATTATAGATCAATTCTCACTTCGTCCTTAGTACAATTTAAATTTATTTCCCAAATTTGATCAAATAAATATACCAAAATAAACTTCTTCGAATAATCACAGCCACTCCCTGTGGGGTAATTCTGTATCTTTTAAACGACAAAAATTTGTCGTTAAGTAGTAAATTTAAGGTATTTTTAAGTCAACATTTCCTACTTAACGACAAATTTTTGTCGTTAAAAATTAACTAATTAATTAATTAATAAATTAATTACCCCACTGGTATGTTAAAAACTCAAACATTCATAAGGATCTCAATGTGCCATTAGTTAAAACTATGATTACAAAATATGCAGTAAAATATTTAAAAAGGCTTGCACAACACCCAAATCCACTAGCTCGAAATATTTTAAATCATGCCGGCCAGACTCGCTTAATAAGGAGAGACACTGCAGCACTTACCCAATTAGATGAGCGATAAACACCTATAAAAGTGAACAGAACCCGAGATGAAGAAAATTTTTGTCTGGCACTGGCAGGACATAAAATAACGTATTAGGATAAGATTTGATTAATTATTGTTAGTTCATATTTAATATATGAAGATTCAATAAATAAATAATGAGAAAAAAAAAACAAATTTGATCAAAGTACCTTCCAGATTGCTACTTGTACTTTGCGCGCAAGGTTAACATGAACCAGCAAATACGGACGGATGGACATGGTTAGATCACTTAAAAAAGTGATTCTGAATCGATCAGTGTACTTAAAGATTTGTCCAGATTTCTATGTATTGCACACATCGCCAAACACGTATATTATTGAATTTTCCTTAACTTTTGCTTATTCATAAATAAAATTTTAAAGTTTAAAATAACATTTGTCTTTAATGACAACCTGCTTCTTCTTACAATTTTCGTGTAAAAATTAAATGCAGATGGCGAAGTTGAAGCAACATGTTGGGTAAACAGATAAACATTTATAACACACAATCCACAATTAGGCAAACAAAATTTTTATTTATTTGCTGCGAAAACTCCTGTTGGCATCTTAAAAATTGAACATGTATTAAAAAAAATGCCTCAAAAAGGCGAAATATGCGCTTAAAACTTAAAAAATTCTGCAAAAAGGCTCCTTTAACTAAATTTTGCAAAAAAAAAAATTCTGCAAATAGTAAAATATGCACTAACAAATCGATGCTAAAATTCATAAAAAGCTCTTAATCGGATAAATATATTGTGCCTTCATTGGTCGCACAAGAAAAAACATGCAGTTGTATATCGACGGCTTATATTCAATACCCGCCATCCGCCAAAATACAATTTTTCAGGAGAGAGAAAAAAACTGTTTCTTTCGATAATTCTTAAGGTATGAATTAATCTTTCTTTTATAATATTTTTTAAATATGACTACTAAGTCACCCTTATAAAAAAAGTAGAACTTTTAACTCTATTCGTAGCCATATGGTTGATGTCGGGTATTGTAACTGAAATCTTCAAATATTTTTATGGCGTATAGCGGTAATTGCACAGTAATAAAAATATGTTTTTTTGCTCTAATATGTAATTTTATTATATTAAGCATTTGTTTAACGTTTTTCTAACATAAAAGAATTCAATAACAAAAAAATAAACATAATTAAAAAAGGTAATTCAAATTGGACATTGTCACATTGCTCCTTATTACTTTGACTCCATCTGAACTAAATTAACATAAAAGAAATGATATTCTAGTGGTATAACCGGCTTCAAATATTGAAGATGTTTCCATTTACTAGGCTGGATTGGTAACTGAGCAGTATGCAAATGCATATAATTTAACTGTTAATTTAACTGTTCTGCAACCCGATAATGATGTTAAAAAATTATTAAAAGACTATGCTTGAATTACGTATTCATGTTTTTTCTATTTGTTTTTTCTATGGGAGGTGGGCGTGATCAGGTATATATTTTCAGGAGCCCATTTTACAATTATAATATTTATTTTTTGAGTTGATGTATTAGAAATCATGGCAGAAATCAAATTTCACACAAATAATTATGAGTGTTTCCAAATGCTATGTGCCAAAACACAATGCCGTAGGTTAAAAATTAATTTTTACTTTGTATGGGAGGTGGGCGTACAAACAAACAAATAAATGCCTATGTGCCAAGTTTCATTATCCTTCAACAACTTCTTCTATTTTTTGCCGCTCGTTCTATGAACTTCAACCAAAGTGTGGCGTATGGCGGGTATTGCATTAAAAAAATCGTGCGGTTCATAGCGGTATCACAAATATTTAAAAAAAAGAACTTTTATTAATTTTTTTTTTCTGAAATTTTTGTCAGAGATAAAGCTGGCATCAGTGAACAATTTGCCATCAAAAAGTCATTTCCCAATAATTGGTGTATGGCGGGTATTGAATATAAGCCCTCGATATTTATGGTTTCCCTGGCGATCACCAAAATGCAAGCTTTATAAGTTTTTGGATTGCATTTATTGAAAGATTTCTGAAAAAATTGCATATGTTTTAATTTCTTAAAACATATGCTTTTTTTTATCATCTACCAGTAACATTAAGCGATTATTTTAATAAATTCTTTTGATTTTTGCGATCTTAAATAATTTTATTTAAAAAATTCACGCAAAAATAAATAAATAAATATTGTTGCCATCACTTGAGCTGTGATATATTAAAAGTTTAAAGTAATATGTACCTATTTAAATAGTAAAATTATGTTTTATATTTGTATGCTCCTGAGTACATCTTAAACTTTTTTATGTGATTAAATTTCATATTACAATCCCTTGAAAAAGTCGACGAACAATCGACGAAACGTCGGTAACAAAATATTGTAATTAAAAATTTAATTTTATTTACATTGAAGAAATTAAGGCCCTATTAGCTTGACAAAAATAACATTAATAAATCATTTCATTTAATTTCAAGTAAAACTTTACTAAAAACAAAAACTATCAATAAAAAGTTGTTCTTTTAGTTTTATAGGCATCTGTTATCGCTTTGCATATTCTTGAGCATATATTTTTAAGCTTGCATTTTGATGGCGCATCTTTATTGTGTATTAAAATAAACAATAAATGGAAAACAAATATGAGAATTTTTTGCTTTTGTTTTCTCGTTGTTTGTTTTAGAACAAATTATTAAGATTCGGCTAAAATTACTATTTCGTTATCGTTATGAATTTGTTTCATTGAAATTATGAAACATTAAAATTTACTATTTTTTCCACAAATTGCCAAATATGTAATTCAAAATACGTTCTTACAACAGTTCTATGAAGAAAATATTTTCTAGTTACAGTACTTTTCGCTTATAGTCCATTTCGCTTAATATTCACATGCAGATTTTTTTGAATATCATACAAATTATTTGTTCTAAGGTCCATTTCGCTTGTAGTCCATTTTCGTTTAAAAGCCACATTTTCTTAGCATGCCTCTATAATTCTTTATGCAAAAATGTTCGCTTATAGTCCACTCCGTTTTTATATTTTTTTTAATAAACGACAAACTTCATACCAAAAAAAAAAAAAAAAAAACGCTGGCAAAAATATTAGAGTTTTTTATATGGACTTCGACGTTTGGTATAAAGAACCAATGAAATTGATTTTTATGTTGTGTTTGATTTCGTCATCCAAAGAATTTAAATGAATCTCATATTTAAGGCTTATGAAGCACTGAAATTATTTACATTTTTGTTTTTATTGTACGCTTTTAAAGCATTTAAATTAATTAATAAAAACAATTTTTGTTTTAACTATTTATTTAAATTAAATCAATTTTTGGTTATGTTTTAAATCTGTGGCATTTTGACAAAACATCTTAAGTCGAGATAAGATAGCAAAAAAGTTTTTTAAAAAAACTCGGTGAAAAAATCATTTTTATTAAATAATAAAATAAATCAAAATTAAAGAAAAATTTCGTTTATAATACAAAATTTTAAAAACTTAAACAAAAATGTTTTTTGAATGAAAATTCGCATGATTAACAACATTTTTTTCAACTTTTTAAATTCGAGTTAAGATGTTTTGTCAAAATGCCACAGAAATAAACTTTTCTTTTGTTTGAAGAGAGTGGTTATAATGAAGAAAATAATTTTTATAAAGTCCAAAATGTGGATTATACTAGATTTCACTTATTATCCATAAAATGGCATATAAAAAAATCGGTTATCCAATCGGTTGTCCAAATTCGCTTATAGTCCACAAAAGGTGTGCAACTATAGAAGTGGACTATAAGCAAAAAGTACTGTATAAGTGTTTTAAAGCTTATTTGGTTTTCATTATGTAGTTAAATTTGGTTTCATTGATTTAGTGAAATTTTTCATTGAAAATATGAAGTTACAAAAGATTCCTTTTTTTCATTACTTTAAAAATATTTAAATATTTTAATCAATAATTCATTTTAATTCTAAAAACTTGATTGAAATAATGTCATTAACCCAATAAAAAATTTTAACGAAATTATGAAACGCAATTTAAAGAATACAATTCATTAGATTTATGAAGCATACATTTTTCAGTGCAGAATTTTTTAAACAGATCATCACAAAATTTGGCAGTGTGCTCTGTGATCATATAAAACGAGTTTGTACAAAGTTAAATAAGAATCGGTGCATTCTGCAACTAATTTATATTTAGCTTTTGTTGCAGAGTTATAACTTTTTTATGATGGTTATTTCACATTTGGGCACATAGCTCTTTTAAGTCCTTAACTGTTTAGAATAACTAGAAACTAGAGCTATGAATTTGGCACCAATAGGTTGTGTTTTTTCAGTTGCTTGAAAGTGGGCGTGTATTGAACAGGCGCACATGGCTTAATCGATTAAAAATTACTCAAGTACCCAGAATGTTCATATATACTTTATGGAGTCTTGGAATCACAAATCTTTCCCTCTAGTGGTGGAGGGTATAAAAATCCATGTTTCGAATCGGTTTGTTTTGCGGTATAATACCGATTTAAAGGGATTGTTTTGTAAAACACAATTATAATTTTAAAAATTCCTAAAAACTTAACCCAACCTAAATGGTAACGTAATTAACCTTTAAAGAAAAACAATTTACTATTCCCCCACTTTCCTTTAAATATTTAATAAACGTATAAGTGCAATGAAATGGCTGCACTGAAAACGTTTTGAAATGTTTATGTCAAAAGTTAATTGGGTGCACTTCAATGACTGTCATAATATTTTCAAACCTTTAACAATTGACCTCAACAGTTATGCAACAAATAAAAACTAAAATTGAAAATAATAATACAAATAATAAAAAAACAAAAAACAAAATAATAGTTACAAAACATGAACGTTAAAATAAGTCAAGCAATACACTGCAGGTATTCAGAAAAAAAAAACATTTCAAAATATTATTTGCAAAGTTCACATGAACTCCAGCAGGCTCTTCCGATTCACGGTGAGCAATTGTAGATAAACTACTCAATAACACGCCCCGAATGAACCACTTCTTAACGTAAATAAGTAAAATGAAATATAAATATCACAAGAGTATTTTGTGTTAGCAAAATAATAATTGCACAACTACAATTCACTCACGCGTTTTAGTGTGTGACATAAACAAAACACGCGACACTAATTGTAAATTGGCAATATAACGGAAATAATTCCATACATACTAACACACACTTACACTAACAAAAATTTCTTGAATCCAAAGAGAGGGACCCCCTGCAGATTTATAGTTCTGCCGTTTTTTTTTTGCAACGACTGCGCATGATGCAAAGTTAAATCGCTTAGATTGATACACTGGCAAAGGTTCCTCTTTGTGCTGCATGTAAAAGTTGATTTCTTGTGGCCAGGTTTTTACTTTTTAGTTTAAAATTAGTGCGATTTTCCAGTTGATTTCTAATTGCCAAAGCAATTATTCTTACGTGTACACTGCTTGCCAAGCAAATATAGTAAGTGTATACGAGGGTTATGTTGAGGACGTCCTAAATCTTTTTTTTTTTTGGGATACCCCTTCTATGACTTGGCGATAAATTTAATTTAATTTAATTGTTTTAAATTTCTGCTTGTTCTTTGCTGCTTTTTAATAAACTCTCCACCCTAATTAGTTGTGAATAGGGTATACTAACCCTAGAGGGAAGCGAACTGACACCAAAGTAGTCCCGTGATAGGTATTTGGTGGTAGAGACCGGTTCTAGTTTTAACACTTTCTATGAATAAGACCTATCACTTTTATATGGGGTTGTGATTGGAGGGGGTCAATTGGTGTCATACATTTATTCTCAATGGACGTGTTTAGTGCCAGTTACTACAATGTAGCATTATTTCAATTCAATGAAGTATTATTTCAATAAAACAAGTCCTAAAAAACAAATTGAAAAACCAAAGTTTAGAACTTCCTAAAAAATGTGTCACACCACCGGTGAAGATTGTACTGTAATTCATAACTTTTTCTTCCTTTTTGTTCTTCATAAACCAGTTACATGATTGGTTCTCCTTTTACTGGTCATGAGTTCTTTCTTTTTGTACTTGTTCTATTTTCATTCCGTGTGAAACTTTTTTATTATTCATCTCAGACCACTTAAAGTATATATATGCTGGCTCCTTGAGTAATTCTAAGTCGATTAAACCATGACCTTCTTTACGTCTGTCCGTCTGTACGACTGACCGCCTATCCGTCTAATGAAAACACGCTCACTTTCGAAACACTCAAAAGAAATGAACAAACGTCGTGTCAAATTGCTTGTAGTTATCCTAAGCAGTTTGGGATTGAAATCCAGCAAAATCGGTAAAGTAGGATCAGCGCTATGAATCAAAGTGTGGAACCACCACCAAAAAAAATTGATAAATTTTTTACAAAAACTAACATAAATGGTGAAACAATGCACGGAATTATAAAAGATTTTGCAAGACTTTGTTTTATTTGACCGGAAATGAAACTGTGAAATTTCGTGATGATGGGTCTTTAATTTACCCTAAGCCCCATATAAACCCCACCACACAAAGTATCTGGGAGTAATACTGGATAGCAAACTGTCGTGGTGATTGAATGTGGAGGAGAGGGTGAAAAAGGCAACGATTGCGCTCTACGCAATCCTACTCTACGGGATACTTGTGTGGTGAACGGCCTTGGATAAGATATCGTACCGGAATATGTTAATGGGCGTACAGAGACTCACCGATTTAAGTATCACCGGTGCTTTGCATAGTACACCGACTGCGGCACTGGATGTGATCCTGAACTTGCAACCGATTCATCTAATGGCAGAAGGAACTGCAAGGAAGTCTGCGATCCGCTTAAAGGCGACGCGACAATTTGCATACGGACTTTATGGTCACGGTAGTATTATAAGGGGAATAGATTGTAGCAGTGACTACACCATTCCGAGACTGACCCTTGGAAGGAAACCGCGAGTTACCCTAGAGGAGGACGGTTGGTTGGCAGGACTCCGATCTGGCCAGGGGACCTTCAGATTCTACACTGATGGTTCCAAAATGGAGGACGGAGTTGGAGCTGCAGTCTACTGCCGAGAACTGGGTATTAGGGAATCGTATAAGCTTCCCGATTACTGCAGCGTGTTTCCAGTACTGAGAACTCGCAAGTAAACTTTTTCATTGATAGTCAGGCGGCGATCAGGGCTATAACCGCGGAATACTCATACTCCTCCGTCGTCCAGGAGTGTAGGGACTCGATAGATAGACTCTGTGCCAATAGGAGAGTGCATATCTACTGGGTTCGCGGCAGGCGCGGATCCAGCTTGAGCCTTAGGGGGGGAAATTTTTTATGATACAAAAAAAAAATCTGTTTTTAAAAGTTTATTAAAAGCAATTTGTGTATATTATATTAAAAAAACTCAACAATAAGGTTAAATAAAATATTCAATATAAATTAAAATAAACTTATCTTTTTAAATAAGCAATTTATGATTTCCTTGTGAGGCAAATTTAGATAGTACAGTCTATGTTCAGTTTGTCATTGTTGATCTAAGCCATGTTTTTATTTGACGAAGGGTAGGAAATGACCTCTCGCTCGTAGCATTACTTACGAGCATTGAAACGAAAATTTGAAATATTTTTCTTAGATCTAGGCAGTATTACCATCAGCAAGATTCAAAATTACACTTGAGATGAAGCAAAATTACACGATTTAAATGAAATTACACCTGATATAAAATTTAAGTTTTATTTAATACAAATACATTTCGCAAAGAAGCAAAAACACAACAAACTCATTAAAGCAAGATCAATATTAGTCAAACTGTTAATTTTATTTTAATTAACAAAAAAATAACATTAAAGACTTAAAAAAATTAATAAAACATAAAATACCAGCAACAATCGGTGTCTTGGAGGTCAACCTTGTTCATTTTATTCGAAAAAGAGAAACAAAATTGAACGTCTGCAATGCGCTTCGTCAAGAACAGGCGCGGTGTCTTTTTGTTTTAAATCAGTTTCAAATGGTTATGCCGTGTATCAATCTGCGATTAAAAAAAATTTTTTTTGTGTTGTCTACCATTTTAAGTTTCATGGTCTTAAAAAATACCTTTTAAATTAATAAAATTAATTATATGTTGCAATATTGGAAACATATGTATCTTCCCCCAGGCAAGTTTTGAGTTTGAATAACTTTTTTCAATAAACTTCAGGTTCTAAATCACTATGATAGGCATCTTTATCCAAATCTAAGGGTCCATCTTGCGACATTCATTACCAAACATTTGAAAATACATATATGTTTGTTTAATAATTGAAGTCGTTTCTTAAAAAGAAACCGAGACTTTGGTTTAGAAGGATGTGCATTTCTTGGCAACAATATTTAAAAAGCAATAAATGTCATCACTGAAATCGAATATTGATTTTATTTGGGCATCTGAAGTAAAAATTTCAAATTATTCCTAAATTACACCTAAGAGATATTACCCACGCTCTACCCACGACCGTAAAAATTATACCAAATTCGCGTAATTACCCACAAAGTGGCAACACTGGATCTAGGTAGATATTTTCATCACAGTTTATTAAAGCATCTACAACGTTATCTGATAGATTTTCAGATATTTTCCGTGTTTGTTGCCAATGCTACAGTTCAGGCTCAAGTTTAGATGTTAGTAGTTGTTTATCTCGAGTTGTGGTTTTAAAAGTTTAATATCTGTATATGACTTGATTACACTTTGAGTAGAAGTTTTGGTATGTTCAATACATTAAAGATATCTATTGGAAAGGTGTTTTGAGATCTTCTAAAATAAATTCAATAAGAGAATGAAACCTACAACTCGGTAGAAATCTTCAACATTTTGGATGTGATTATTTCGTTCAAATCTTGTTTTTTAGGTTGGAACCTCGATTTGAACGCAAATAACTTTAACTTTTTTTAAAAATCGCTTTAAATTGTTCTTCGGCTTTATTTTATTTCTCTTCAAGGCACATGATTAAAGTTTTGATAAGGCTTGATCCTTTTTGAAGATCTATATCGTGCTTTTGTAAAATGATAGTAAGCGGCTGTGTTACAATAAGTATCACACTTAATATTTTGATTCCGCAAATAAATTCAAAAGTTCTAAGTGAGTTCCTTAATATAAGGCTCTTGATGAAGTATCTCTAGCTTTCCATTCAGATATTTTTTCCAAAGCTTCTACTATATGATGTACACTTGTTGCAAAGTGTAAAGCTGAGTCGTGACGGTCCACCCATCTTGTCTCGCATAATGTAGAGAGTTTGGCTCCCAAATACTTTACTAAAAACGTGTTTTGCTTAATTTCGGGAAATAGCAAGGCGTTTGTTTCGCATTTGTCGCGGTTTCCAGAATTTTTTAACAGCTTCATTTTCTGCTGGCATCAAACGACACCCATCAGTTCCAACAATTTTTTATGTCAAGACTAAAATTTGTCAAAGTTTTAAGAACTGTTGATGATAGTGCCATCGCATCAATATCCTGTGAAGGCTCTTCAAATGCTTTTACAACAAAGCCAAAACAATTCTTGCCTAACAACTTTTTGTTGTATGTTGAAATATTTTAAAGATAAGGAAATCTGGCTTTTCCCCGACAAATCCGTGCGTTCGTCAAAAATTATCGAATAGGATTTTTTTCATATAACACATATACATACACATAAATATTGCAAATACTAAGGCTTTTTAATAATTCAACCGCACGCATTTTCAAGTCAAACGCTTACTCTTTGGTTATACATAGATGGCGCCTGCTGGGCTTGAATGTAGAATAATAAGTATTTGAATACAGTAAACTAGATGTTTCATTGAAAATATCTAATAAATAACTATTAGGATGAAGATTTGGATACTTATTGAAAATTTGGTTAGAGATTCAATAAAAAATCAAAAAAATACTTATTGAAAATTTCGTTAGAGATTCAATAAAAAAAAACAAAAAAAAAACCTTGCTGGGATTTCCAAAAATTTTGTACATTAAAAAAAGATAATATTAATGGGTATTCTTGTATTATCGAAATAAATAAAACATATTTTTATAATTTACGGGGGGGAAATTTCCTTATTTCACCCCCCCTGAATCCGCGCCTGGTTCGCGGTCACCAGGGCATAGAGGGCAACGAAGAGGTGGACGAATTGGCGAAACGGGGGCCCATTTACCACACGATAGGATGGTGGCCATCCCGCCTCCAATTCAGAATATAAGGAGAGAGATCAGAGGCGTTTTGGGAAAACACAAAAACATGCAGGGTTTCCGAGGTATTGTGGGGATCCTACGATCCGGACTCGACGAGAATTCTTCTGTCGCTATCGAGAAGGGACTGTTGAATAGTGACAATTGTTGATTTTGTAGGGTACCAAGGGAAAAGGAGACGGTAGGGCCCTTGTTATGCTACTGTCCGCCACTCGTGCGCATCAGGGCGAACTGTCTGGGAGATCATTATCTCCAAGATCTCGGGGAAATCTCTGGAATTGGGTTAATGAGACTCCTGGCATTCGTCAAGAGAGTGTAGGGTACTCTGGGTATTCTGGCACAACACTATTTTTTATGACTAGAAATGACACTGTGAAATTTCGTGAAGATCGGTCCATATGAATAATGCTATCAGAATAAAATTGAATACTTCACTACTCACACTAAAAAATTTCGTGATGATCGGTTCATAATATATTATAGGCCCCATATAAAGCCCACTCTGGTAAATTAATTAAATACGCCTAAGATCGTAGCAGATATTAATATTTATTGTGGTGAAAAATTTTTCCAACTTAGTTTCATTTGGCCAACTTTTTTTTAATTTTGTGATATACGATCCATAATTTACCTTAGACCCCACATTTAGCAGTCTTCTAAAATTCACTGTAAACGCTAAAACTAATTTCTCCGCTGTATTGAAATTAATGTTTTCAATACCAGAAATCACTCTGCATAGTTTTGGGATGATTGGATCATAACTTACCATGGCTCCAATATGAATTTCTCTCCTGAAAATCATTTAAGTTCGGTTTAAACTGTTACGAATCATGATATTTTACTTAAGCTAGTTAAAATTGCTAACAAAAAAAGCATTAAACTTTCTGATTGTTGGTCAATAATTTAATATAGATCTTAACCGCAACCAATTTGAATGCAGATGTTTGTTTTTATTAAGAAACTTTAATAATAAATAGATATCATGTAGATATCACTCCTAAAACATTTGAACTGCCGGTGGAGGGTATCGAAGATTCGGCATAGCCGAATAAAGCACTCTTATTTGTTTGACCTAAAAGTACTTAACCTCACCGTTATATTCCCGCGAAAGTCATTTAGTCGATATTTTATTAACATTTGCAATTCAGAAATAGCAAAGAAATCGGAAAGATATAGTTTTTAAGAACAACTCTCATGGTGTGTTCTTTTCAACAAAAAATGTGACATTTTATTTAAAAAAAATGCAATTTGGTGCATGTTTCTTAAAAATTTTGCTCACGTAAAGGGTGGCTTGCTTTATTCTAAAATACTCACCCTTTTCGGGAGTAAAATATTAAAGAAACATACACCAAATTGCATTTTTTTAAATAAAATGTCACATTTTTTTGTAGAAAAGAAAACACCATCAGATTGAATTAATTTTTTGTTATATTTTTTGTCCGGACAAATTTTTTGTCCGGTTAAATTTTTTAATACAACATTTCTATATATTTTTCCCTGCGAATATTTTACATTATTCCGACATATAGATTTTTTTTTGTTTTAAATAAAAGTTTTCACACAATCTTAGAGCCACTTTCAAATAACGCTTTACCAACATAAATCTAATTGAAGCCAATCTCTTAACTAACTAGCTAATTAGAAAAGTTGCGTTCCTTTTTTTTATAGACTTTTCTGAATGGCAGCTCTGCACTTACTAACTGTTTTGAATAACCTTTTTCAGTTGTTCTTAATCAATTTTTGGCCAAAATTCTTATTGTAAATTTAAATTAAAATTTGCTAAAACTCCCCACATACCCCTCGTAGCCATATAACCATAGCTGCAGCCGTCATTTCTAATCACGAACTTTACTTGAAAATTTTTCAAATACAAGCATGAGTATCCGTATTGTATTGCTTATAATACAAACCTGCCTAAAGGTGCAGCTGTCAAAATTCACATGTCACTATGAAATGACGTAAATATGAACAAAAGTACACAGAAATAGAGTTTTCGTTTGTTGGAAATTCAGAAACCTTAGAACACTTACTTAAATTGGAGCTTAATAAGTTTTTTTTTTTAAATTTTTTTTCTAATATGATGTCGTTACATTTGAATGCCTGCGTTGATTGTTGGTACTTATTGTTGCACAGTGTGGGCCAAATAAGACCTGCTAATTTCGTTACTGGTAGTCTTGCGGTAACACTGCTTGCACGATTTGAATTTTGTATGGATACATTATAAAGGCCCCACTATAATTTGCTTATGTTGGCTTAAGCATTTGTGCGAACACATGTAAATCATGTGTCAAACTATATTGTACTGAAGGGAATTTTTTGTAAAATCTGTCATTTGCTTAAGCATAGTGCGAAACTGTTCCCACTTTCCGTACGTTTTAGAGACTTTTTGTTAATTTTTGACAGAAGCTTATGCATATTATAGTAGGGCCTTAATATCAATCTTTAGAATTTTCTGTAATGTTGTTCTGGAAATGCCCAATTGGCCGTAGCTACGACGAGTTGTAACAGGTGATTAATTTTCAAGACTCTGCATCCACGTTGCCTTCAATGCAAATATTTCGATGAACATTTCTTTCAGGACTGTCGATCACTGGACTCCGCTCCTCGACACGGCCGTCTAAACTTTAAGTCGTGATTATTAACGACTTAATCATGAAGGTTGTAGAAGCTGATCTTGAATCAAAATATTTTCGCTGCATCATAAGAATCAATCCTTAATCAGAATAGAAAAATTCAATTTCATTAGATAATAAAAAAGTAAAATGTCTTTCACATTGGTAGGTCTTAGTTGGAACACCCTCTATAAAGCTAATATGTATTCTCATTTATGGCAATTAAATCAAAATAGTAAGTAAAATTGGTGCCCCTTTTTTAAATGTATTCAATTTACTAGGAATAACTAACAACAAACTAACAATTTCCCAAAAATAGCAACTGATTCATTTAAGATAATTTTTTCGACAGGGTTGGGAGCCGGGTGTCTGTTGGAAATTTTCGGAAAGGGTTACAAAAAGGGTATTTTCCAGAAAAAGGGGTAAAAAAGGGTATGTCAATAGAAAAAGATTCAAGTTTTTTTTAGGCAGTATTTCCCATATAAATGAAATAAGACCAAGTTTTTTATAGATAAAAAAAAATAGAAACTGGGAATTATTTCCTTTCGAAGGTTACTTTATATTATATTCAACATTTTTTATTTTTCTAATTTATTCTATGAGCTAAATTTCAGTTATGTATTTTATAAAGCTTTTTTGTAATAGTCCTATTCCTTCAATTATTCAGAAATGACTTTATACACTACCAGACTATTATATTGTATTTTCTTGTTACATTTTACCTTAGCTTTCCTTTGGACAGCAATATAATTGTCTGGTAGTGTATAAAGTCATTTCTGAATAATTGAAGGAGTAGGACTATTACAAAAAAGCTTTATAACATAAAAAACTGAAATTTAGCTCATAGAATAAATTCGAAAAATAAAAAATGTTTAATATAAAAAAAAAAATTTATTTCAGGAAGTAAATGCTCAAAAACTTAGTTTTTTTATTGGAATGCCCTGTCCTGTTTTTGGCACCTGAGAAAAAGTTTGCTCTTTATCATTATAGTGCTTTGATATTATTTTCTGATCCTTTTTTAACCGACTTAGTGATTTTAAATAAATTTTAGGATTTATTTTCCATGTTCCCGATAGAATCGATTTATTCCTGTAAGTGTTTAATAAATATTAGACTTTGCCATCACAGCGCTGTTACCAAATATTTAGGAATTTTTATCGAATTTTTTCATTCCTGTTAGTTTTAGGGACTTTTTATAATTTTTTTTTTAAATTTTTGCGTAGCTTTGTTGCTTTTTGAGGCAATCGTCGCCGTTTTAAAGATAGCCCCATATATAAACCGAAGTCACCTATTTTACAAAGTACTGTTGATTTAAAAGGGGGCGAAAAGTTCAATGCCTTATGCCATTATTAAGGGTGAGTTTTTTTTTATAATAAAACATGTTACCTTTTAAGAGAGCAACACATTTTTAAGAAACGAACACCAAATTGCATTTTTTAAATAAAATGTCACATTTTTTTTAAAGAAATCACCATAAGTAATTCAATAAATAGAAAATAACAAGTATGTATATGAGCTACATTAATTTGTACTTTACTATTGAAAATCCAATTTAGAAGTCTTAAAAAATCTTTGAACACAAACTTTTTATGAATACTAACTACTTTTTATGAATGTGCGTTCCAAATTTTCTTATTAAGACTTCACTATTTGGAATGTGCGTTCCAAATTTTCTTATTAAATCTTCACTTGAAGTCTATTCCTTCATCTCCGCTTCGACCAAATAAAGAGAAGAAAGCATGGAATTGTAAGTTTTTACTTTCCAAAGTCTGTTCCAAAGTTTACTTTAAGCAATGCTTAGAACTACTGTTCACTGTTTGGTTGACAGAAAACAAAATGTGAGTGCTACTTCCAAAAAGGGTAACAAAGTGGCATAGAATAGTTAAAAATGATACAAAAGGATAAAAGAGGGTCATTAAAGGCATAAAGACCTTCGAAAAAGGGTCAAGTTGATACTTTAGTGTCACGACGGAAACGCTGGCTGGGAGATTCCTGCAGATATTATTAGAGAGACTATTAACGATTTAACCAGTTAATTTCAGTCGATTAACCGATTGTACAAAATTTTAAATTTTTTGTAGCATTAAACCAATTTGCTACAACTCGCTTTTTTAAATGCATTCTTCAACGCAATCATGTAGCATTTTACAATGTTATCTGTACGAAAGTTCACCAAAAAAGTAAGCAAGGTGCACCAAAATGTTTGTGTTTAGAAATATTATTAAGGAATTCAGAAATTAACTTTTTTGCAGAATGCTCGGTGCTGAGCTTTGCCAGGTGAGTTAGATGCTGACCAGCCGACAAAAGAAACTCTCGATATTAACACAACAACAGAATTAACCCAAACAATTAGAAGTGTTAAAATTTAAAAAAAAATTAAAACAGGACTCTAATGGCATAATGGAAGATTTCATATATTTAGAAAAATCCAGTAAAACGACTGAGAAATTAGAAATTTTGTATTATGGGTTGCTTTTGATTTCTCCAACATCTACGAAAATTTAAAGAATTTTTTCCATAAACTCACAAATAAAAATTGGACGAGAACAAATTTTAACGCTAAAAAACAATTCAAAGTGTAAAACGCAAAGAATAATAATATTTTGTTCTTGGCAGATTTTTTCTTCGTTTAATTATTTTTCTTTTAATATTTTTATAAAATAAACGAATGATTTCAAACAACAAACTTTTAAGTCGTCGCCCTTTACATTATTTGGTACAGCCGTCGGCTGTATTTTTGGTCGCCATCAACGATATATGCAACTGGCGTTCTCAACGTCTGCAATGTTACATTGGCTTCGGGTGCAATATTATGACATTTATAACGTAACGACGTAACCTCCTTTGATAGTTTTCGACATGAGTTATAGATACCCCTTTTTTTAGCTTTTGGAAAAACGAAAGAAAAAACCCAACCAACTGTAGGGGAATGTAAGAAAAGATAAACTCACTGTTTATTGTTGGTGTTTTGTTTAAGCTTTGATATTGTTACAAGTAAGACTTTGAGTGTTTCAAATTCTTATTCACTTTATAGGCTTTTTACACTGATCAACATCTAACATCTACCATCAAAGATGTAGAAAATGTGAAACACTCGCTTAAATTGCTCACATCTAACATCTACCATCAAACAAAAATGTCACCATTTTTGAAAAAAAAAAAAAAATTTTTAACAAAAAGTAATTTCAATTTTTGGGAATACAAAATTTAATTTCAAAAGATTTTGTTATTCGTGCTTAATTCCCAGTTTTTATTCTTGACAAAAACACTTGAAATTTATTGGTGAAGGGAAAAGCTATTCCTATGCGCATTTCACTGGTTGCTTAGGCCAGATCATCATATAAAGATTTTCTAAAAACTAAAGATATTAAACCAAATAAAACTGTTAAACGTATAAGAATTATAGCAACAGTTCTACTTGTAATAATATCAAAGTTTAAACAAAACACATCAACAATAAACAAGAGTGGGTTTATCTTTTTAAGCACGAATAACAAAATCTTTTGGAAAAAAAAAAGTGCCAAAATTTAAAAATAAAACTAAAAAATGTATTTGAAGTTAAATTTGTTTAAAAATATAAAAAAAACATTGCAATAAAAGATCAAACTTGACAAATGGTAACGCTGCTTTCAAAACAAGTTTTTTTTTGCCAGTGATGCCACAATAATAATAGAACTTATTGCCACTTTTTTAGTGATATCACTAAAATAATCGAAAGAGGTAGAATGGAATAAAATGAGATAAGAACGTCTTTTAAAGATGTTGGTTTTTAGCCCTATGTATTTCTTATGGAAAGATGTTAACATCTTCGCAAATGGTGGCAAATTGATGGTAGATGTTAGATGTTGATCAGTGTAAAAAAGCTGTTAGGGTTTTATTTGTATAATATTTGTAGCTTTTCTAAAATCTTTGGAAAAGTTTTCCTGGCGATCTGGTCTTAGAAAGCAGTGAAGCTAGCTTTACCTCAACAATAAATTTCAGTGTATTTATCAGATATGAAAAATTGAGAATTTAGCACGTCATACAAAAATCTTTATAATAGATGGAATATTTTGTTTCACACATTTTCGATGCGAGAAGTTCTCAATAAGTTATAGAACATGGCCAGCGGGAAAATATGGAATTAATTACATAAATAGCTAAAAAAAATAATGTATTATTTTCGAAAGAATAATAATGCATTCATGGGAATCGAGAAGGTAATTTTATTGACACAATAATTTTGATTTGCACGTATATTCTCACATTTGCAGAACAAGGAATGTATTGTTTCTGTTCGAAAAAATGTTTCGTGTTTTTTTTTTCTGTTCGTGACAATTATTCGTATTTTTCAGAATTATTTAAGTCATTCCCAGTATACATTTAAATAATTTATTACAATCCTAGGACATGTTCTGTGTAAAGAATAATGAGTTCTGGGTGGGTACTGGATAACTATTGAGTGAGACTCTCAAAATTTATTGTCAACTGCTCTTGGAATAAAATATTAGTTTCAGAAAATTGCTGGTGGTAAAGAATTTGGAAGACGAGTACCCAAATACGAAGTTATGAGAAAAATTAATTTGTTTTCTAAAGTTGTATAACCACATTAAGTTATGTAGAATATAAACGATTTATGTGTAAGGCAGGAACAGGCTTTTAAGCTAACTAGTATGTATATAAATAACAATTTAGGAGTTAAGAATCACATTTAAGAAATCCGTAAAAGATTTCATCAATAATCGTTTCAAAGCAAAAAACTAAATGCTCTAAACTTGTCCACTACCCCTCTTGAAAACCTTAACTAACTGATCCACTTTACTTAGCGCATAACGAATCCTTTCAAGAATTATAAGTCCAAAAAGGACAAAAACAAAAAATAGTTGTAAGTTATTCGTTTAATTTTATTTTATTGTTGAACATTTTGATTTGGCATTTCATACAGAAGTCCTTGGTTATATGTCCGATTAAATGTATGTGAAAAATTATTATGTATAAGCCACAATTTTGAAATAAAAAAGAATATATTTGATGTCACCGCCACATAATGCACATACATACTAACTAGCAACTCATTGCTGCAAAATAAAACGAAAAAAGATTAAATAAATTTTAAGTCGCCAACATTACAAGTTTAATCTGAGCCATTCAAAGAACAACAACAATGAGAATCGTTCATTGGTGGCGGTAACTGTAGCAGCAACTTTAACTGGAACAGTTCATGTATTAACAGTAACATTATTCTCATTCCTGAACTGAAACTACTTGTTGTTGCAAAGATGAAAACCTAAGAACAAAAAAAAAAATTTTACTTTATAAGTTTTGGTTCTGTTAATTTTTTTTTGTTATTTTCAGAAAACCAGAACCAAACTACTAAAAAAAAACTAAGAAGCAAAAAATTAAAACCCATCAACAACATAATCCGGTCCTTTTTTTGCTCCTCCAATTTATATTTCAGTATGAGTATTTATGGTGTTGTAGGCAACGAATTTTTTACCAGTGTTTCTTCATCTACTCCTGACCTGATCATCAGTCTTGTTCGATCAATTGCTTATGAGGGGAGTAGCAGGAACCTCGTATTAACTAGTGGTAACAAATAGTGGAAGGAAATTAAGAATTTACCGGGTTCTGGTTTTTCGTATACATATTTTGTTTTTTGCGTATGTAGATACATAAATTTGCGGTTTTTTTATTTCAATAGATTTCTACAATTATTTCATGTCTGCTTAACAACTTTGTATTTAATAAAGACGGGATTATGCTTGTGTCGAAGAAAAAAAAAACGGAAAATCTTTATGATCATCACTCAACCATCATTATTAACATTAATATAATCATCTTTATTTTCAACAATCACTGCGTTTGTTGTCATTTTATCGTTGCCGTTGTGGTCGTCATCGTCGGGATTATGTTTTATTTATGTTTCGGTTAGAATTTAACTTCAATAAATGTCCAGCAAATATGTAGAGCATGTGTTTTGCTGTTGCAATTTTTCTCGTAAATTTCTTATACGCTTTTTTTAGGAGATGATTGTGGAACGTTTGTTTTACTGCTGTCAGTGCTTAAGCTACTGTTTATTATACCCTTCACCATCTAGTGTGGTGAATTATGGTGTATTTAGTATTTAATTGCGTGTGTAACATTAAAATAAATCTATAAAGTTTACAGAGTTACCGTAGGATCGCAATTGCGTCGCATGGACATAGTAACGTACGTCGTAGGTACGTTGTCAAATTAAAACTTATAGTCGGGACTGTAAGAAAAGACACACTCACTGTTAATTGTTGTTGTTTTTGTTAAAGCTTTGATATTGTTACAGGTAGAACTGTTGCTTATAAGTCTTACGGCCATTTTCACCAAGTTCGGTTAAAACTAACTTTCAATTAAAGTTCCGGTTACCAATACGTTTTGACAGCTATAACCGATGGTTAATTATAACCGAACTTGGTGAAAATGGCCGTTATACGTTTAACAGTTTTATTTGGTTAAATATCTTTAGTTTTTCTAAAATCTTTGGATGAAGTTTCCTGACGATCTGACCTAATCCAACAGTGAAATGCGCATAGGAATAGCTTATCCCATAAACAATAATTTCCCACATTTCAATTGCATTTTTCAAATGACTGCTTTTGAGGTACCTCAGATTTTTCATGTGTAACTTTTTTAGTATTAAGAATATATAATTTTTGCAAAGAACTTAGCAATGTAACCAATTCAGAAACACATTCCAACCAATGCGATGAAGAGTTTGCTAATACTTTTTTTAAGGTCGCCAAAACAAAAAAAGGTGTTACTGTATATGTTTCAACTATGGCGTGAAATAAGTCTTTCTTTATGGTTGCGAATGTCTGCGCAAAATCAACGTAATATTTTGGCCCAACCACATCTCAAAAGCCGACCTGTTATCTTGTAGCAACCAAATTCCCATTGCTTTCTCCGTCACAAATGGGTATGTATGCGCAGCACACACCGAAAATACATCAGCTAGGAGCCAGAGAACAACATGGTGAACAGGGGTGGAAGTTGAGCACCGGTAATCAGCTACAAATACGTCGCAAGGTGCAAGAAAGGAGTATATGAAGAGCTCTTGTAAACACGGCCAGAAACTTCATCCAAAGATTTTAGAAAAGCTAAAGAAATAAAACAAATAAAACTGTTAATCGAATAAGAATTATTAGCAACAGTTTTACTTATAACAATATCAAAGCTTAAACAGAAACAACAACAATAAACAGTGAGTGTATGTTTTCTTACATTCCCCACTACAATTGTTTGGAATTCTTCCAACATTAATTGTAGCAAGGCGAATTCAACTACAGGTGGTGTCGAAACTACAACAATCCAAAAACAACAGAAACAACATACGGTTTTTTGCATTGCATTGTTAGTGCCATTAGCTCGAAATGTCAACCATTATTAACAAAACACTAACAAATCAAAACAAATAAGCCCGAACTGTGAAAATCAGATGCCGTTTCGACACAACCTGTAGTTTATTCGCCTTGAATTGTAGTTGTTAGTAGGTGAAGAAAAAACAAAATGAAAACAAAAACAATTTTTTTTATTGTTCTAGCAAAAAAAAAAAAAAAAAAAAAAAGCATGTTGCCAGTTAGTTTTTTTTAGCCGTGCACTTGCCAGTTTATTATTCAGTTTCTGAAAATGTATTGCTTAAAGCTCCTTCTCTGGAGCGGTACTTCCCATTTATGTGCTTACTAAATAAAGAAATGTGTTTGGTTCTTGAGTTAATAAGATTTCGTGACAAATTATTTATGTTTGGCATTGAAATCAAGCACAATCGTTTTAGAAGAAAAGGTAAAATACATTTTATTCTATGTATCCTAAGAATATACCGTTCAGAGCAATGAATCGTTTTTTCGCTACTCATACTGACTCATGAAATTTTAAGTATAAGTGAGCAGACTTCATTTAAACTCAACTACTCAAATTTACTCATACTCACGAGACCCTTGATGTATAAGTACAATTTGCAATAAATTACCTGAGTTTGAACTTTTTCACTACTCATTGCTGATCTATGAAAATTTTTAATATTGTCGTGTAACATAGAAAATAAAGGGTTTCGAATTTTTTATTAGGATTCGGTATCATTCTTATAAAAAAATTCGAAACCCTTGATTTTATATGTTACACGGCAAATAATACAACTTTGGATTAAATCTGCGGGGAATGTAGGTCGATCTACTAGAAATGATTACTACTAACTTTCATAAGCATAAGTCCATAAATTAACTTAGGTCCCATATAAAGCCTCTTCCCGAGAACCTCAATAAAAAGCTAAGAAATTATGAAAAATGTAATAAAAATGTTTTACAGGTAACCCTCGATTTACGCGGTCTGTTGGGACCGAAGAAAGCACGTGTAAATCAAATTCGTGTAAAGCAAGGTTCAGGACTGGTACAAATTCCGTTTATGGGACCAGAAATTTAATTTATCGTGTAAATCAAGACATGCGATGCATACAAAATTTAATTTTTGGGCCCAAAACCGCGCTAATCAAAAACATATAGAATTAAAATTTTATGTTAAATTAAATGATATTTCTTTGTAATGCGTATGAATGAAGCTTTGTTATTATATTTTTATCAAACATTTGAATTAAAAAAGAACAAAAAAAATTATTGAAACACATTTGAATATTTAAAATCAAAAATATAAGAAAATTATGTCAATTGTAAAATAGTCAAAAACAAACTAAGCGAATTGACTAAATTCCAATAAAATTTTACTGGTTTCTGAAAAAATTTAAAAAATGTTCAGGTTACTGAAAAAATTGCAGAAGCCTGTAAAAATTTCCATTAAGCAGTAAATTTAAAATTTTTAATGCAAAAAATTTTAGGTACATTGTAAAAAAAAATCTTTTAATTTTTGTAAAATATATCAGTATGCACTTGTGCAGATCTACATATTTTAGCACACAGTTGATGAAATTTCTTGAATCACAGTGCTGCAATTTCCGTAAAATAAAGATAATTATAATTTTTTTAGCGTATTTTATTAAAACTGCGCAAAAAAAGTGCATAATTCAAAAAAAAAGTTACTATTATTGATCCGTGTTGTATCTATATCGCGTAAATGAAGTACCGTGTAAATCAAGGGATACCTGTATTTATAATTTTATAAGACTATGAATCATTTCACCAAGTTTTTGATATTATAAAATATATTAAAGATCCCGTATATGGCCCACACTCGTACAGCTCTTTTATACACCAAAAACTGTACAAAATTATGATATTTTGCTGAAATTCGGTCCAATCTAAATAAAACCTTACAAATTTGTGATAATCGCTTCGTAATTCATTATTGGTCTGCTTTCGTAACGGACATTCCCTTTGACTCGTTTCCTTAAGAAACCCCACAAAAAGAAATCTAAAACGGTTAAATCAGTACCGTGTATATTATCTATAACTGTTTACTTTACAAATGTCAAAGCAGACCTGACTTATACCTCTAATTGCAAAAACTAAAGCAACTTCTGATACAGCCATGACTTTTGCAAGAATAGCAAAAATATTGTAAAAAAAATTTGATAAAAAAAGAATAATTAGAAACTGGGAATTATTTCCTTCCGAAGGTTCAACATTTTTCATTTTTTTGAATTTCTCATAGACTTAATTTCAGTTATGTATTTTATAAAGCTTTTTTGTAATAGTTCTATTCCTTCAATTTTTAAGAAATGACTTTATACACTACCAGTCTATTATCTTGTATTTTCTTTTTACATTTTACCTTAGCCTTCCTTTGGAAAGCAATGAGGTATATTGTATGTACAGAAAAATTTTACAATTATTAGACACAAGCAGAATGTAAATCATTTTCTGGCCCGCTACGGCCTTCGTCAGCATTCTTTGTGTCACAAAAAAGCTTTATAAAATACATAACTGAAATTTAGCTCATAGAATAAATTCGAAAAAATGAAAAATGTTGAATATAATATGAAGTATTTTCAACTTTTTAAATTTGACTAAAGATTTTTTGTCAAAATGCCGCAGATATACACTAAAGGTGTTCTTATTTGTATTGTCAAATTTAAAAGTGTTTTGATTCCCGTTCGCCAGGCAGATTTTTGTTCTTTTATATTAACAAAGTAAAGATGTAAAATTTGGAGCGAATTTAATAACGTTTAGTGGACCCGAAAACGAATTCAATATACCTCTTTACGAATACATAGATTAAAATGAATAAATGAAAGTCGTTTCCAGTTCCACAAAACCCGATCGCCAATACACAAAACAAACGTGTTTATTTAACGTGTCTAAAAAGACATCGTGTAAATGCCCTCTAAGAAAATTTTATTACTAAATAAAGACTTTTGTGAAATTGTAAAAAATTTACCACAGGTAATTAAATTTTTCAAAAAAAAACTTTTCCTAAAAAATCTTGTAGAATTGATCTAAAGAAGCATTTTAAAAATTTTTATCAGTTAAATAAAATTTTCTAGAGAAATTTTTTTTAGGAATATATTTTCTTAAGAACCTAATGAAAATTTTACGAAATTGTTATACATTTCTAATTTAATTAGTATTGTGGTAATTTTGTTGAACTATTTTTGGTTTTTAATCCAAATTTTCAATATTTTTATAATCAGGCTTATCAAATTTAATTTTCATTAAATTATTTTTATGAAGAAAGGAATTTTACAACATTGTTGTTGATAATCATTTATTCTTGACTGACCTGAGATTCACCTACCAAAGGTTAAAATACAATTTGGTTAATGGATTGATGTTTGACTATTGACGTCATCAGTCGTCGATGGCTGCGAGTGTAAGACGGCAAATCCCTCTGAGGAGATCTAGTGGTAGCGATCGAAACATGTCAGGGTAACCAGCCGCCTAGGTTCGAATCTCAGGTCAGTCAAGAAGGAATGATTATCAATAACAATTTTAATTAATTTTCATGTTGTTAAATTCCTTTCTTCATAAAAATAATTTAATGAAAATTAAATTTGATGAACTTAAGCCTGATTAAAAAAATATTGAAAATTTGGATTAAAAGCCAAAAATAGTTCAACAAAATTACCACAATACTAATTATTGCTATATGTTATACAGCTTAAACCTTAAATTATAATAATGTTGTGTGTGGGCTTATTGCCTCTCAGATTTGTATAACCAAATACCCATATAAAGTACACTCCCGCAAAAATCGAATTTCTTATAGAGGGTATCAAAGATTCTACACAGCCGACTAATACTTGCTTTATTTTCTTGAGTTTTCGTGGCCAGTGTAAAAGATCAAAAGAAATCATTGCATTTGTTGATTTGCCAAATAATTTTTAAGTGGAATTTTTTTTGTTCGGTTTGTGTTTAATTTTGTTAAATTTAAACTAAGTATTTCCGTTGATAAACTCTCAAAGATTTTTTTGTTTGGTATAAAACAACAAGAACATTTGAAGATGAGATTGTTGAGTCAGGGGATTAATATGTGATTTAGTTTTGGGACAAATCGTTAATTTCATTATGACAACTTCACCTGCTTTGGGCGGCTTAATTGGTTGGAAGTTTTAGTTTTATAAAATGCTAAAGTTCTAATTTTTTTTTTTAATCTTCCCAATTGTCGTGCCTACATGAAACTTTTAGACAGTAGTTTTTAAAACTAAATTGTATAAATTTAATCTACATTATGTATTAAATTAGGGAATGTTATAATATCTTGCTACTTAAAAGCATTGGATAACATCACATTTTAAATAAAATTTTTAGTGATCATTTACAGCGGAATGTATGAAGATTTTTTGCACAAAATCATGCTTAGCGTTCAAGCACATGTTCGCTCTTAAGACTTCGTTAATCAAAGAAATTGCCGGACTTGAGCTTTGGAGATTGTCGAAAACACAAATGCAATTGTTTGGAGCACATTTTGGGTTGGAAGCATCATTTGATCGTGTTTTCTCTCTTAAAAATTACTATAACTATTTGGTTCTACAAGTAGCCATTTTCAAAGTCAAGTAGCCAATGTCAAACATAAAGAAAACGCAAGTAATACAGCCCGTTTAATAATTCAATTATTAACTGTACGAGACATTTTATGGTCGTGTATTATCATGATTCGGTGGTGAGAGTTGGACGCCAATATCGTGTGATATAAGTGTTTGTGAAATTGTTTCAAAATCAAAGATTCTACAAAGAAACCCAAAGCCACCCTTGCATGACAGAGGAACACTTTATCCTGCGTAAACGAAATTTTTCATGTTTAATTTGGCCAGTGCCAATATTCTGTAATTCTCGCTTCGAGAAACTTTTCGATTGAAATGTGTGAAATGAAACAAAAATGCCATATATTGAAACAAACAGCTGTTTTTCTCACTAAACTGTGTTTGTTACTTTTTTGGCGTGTACTAGCTGTCACTAAGGAAATTACTCGCTAATTTAGAGAAAAAGTGTGTCTGTAACATTTTTGTGAGAAAAGTTCCCGCTATGAACTGTCAAAAAACCTCAAAAAAAATGGGGAGAGATACTATTTTTAGACTAAAAAATGATTGAAAATGCAAAATGCTAAGAATAATAATAACATTTCGTTCTAGGCACATTTTTCCATTGTTTAATTATTTTGCTTTTAACATTTTTATAAAATTAACGAATGTTTTCAAAGCTCGTTTGCAAACAACATGCATTAAAGTCGCACTTTACTTTATTTGGTATAGCCGACGTTTGTATTTTCGCCGCCGTCGTTGAAAATCTTTCAATTAAAGTAAATTTTGGTCGCCGTCAACGATTTGTGTTATTGACATTCTCAACGTCTGCAATGTTACATCGGCTTCGGGTGCAATATTATTTATAACATAACGACGTAACCTCTTTTGATAGTTTTCGACATGAGTTACAGACGCAATTTTTTCTCACTTTTCGAGAAACGATGGAATATTTTGTTTCACATCTTATCGATGCGAGAAGTTCTCAATAAGGTAACAGAACATGCGTACAGATTGCGTTTGTGCTAGGATATTCGTGGAATCAATGTGTTCTGTCATAAAAACTAATCCTATAAATTCATGATTTAATAAAATAAAAATATAAAAAATGCATAGCCGAATATAGCATCCTCACTCGTGTGGTATGTGTGCCAAATCTCGATATCGGAAGCGAAATTGTTTTTGCCTTATCGTACCAAAATCTTTGTTCGAGAGGACACTAACATGATGACCAGGCTAAATAACACTGTACAGCAAAATCAATTTTTTCCAAAATTACAAGGTCCGGCCTATAAATTTTGATAGAGCAGACAAAAAAAGACACGTATACCGTCGTTTTAAAAGTTTACATCTGAATTTCATTTGAGGAGTGGTTAAAGTTTCTCAGCCTTGACACATTCTTATTGTTAATTGTTATAAGAAAGCAAGTGACCCTTACATTTTAGGTATAAAATGTGTTCAGAAAATTTATGCAGAATGTTACGGAGAACATTTTTGTAGAATATGTTAACCCTCTAACTCCTCAAGGTATGGGTCTTTTAGGTCCTTCTTTTAAAAAGGAGCAAAAAACACCATTAAGATTTTAATTTAATTTGACATAGACTGTTATTTATCATATCTTCAACATGAAATATGGCAGATTAAAATTCTTAAAGTTCACTTGTAAGTTTACCATTTGGTTGAACCTGCTGTTAGCTTATCAGTCACTTTTAAGGTTAATGTTAACATGTACATAATAACCAAAAACCATTTATCTGTCAGATACCCTACTAAAATTTGCTATTTGTAAATTGTAATAATAACTTTAAGAAGATTTATGGAAAAATATGAGAGACTTTTAGGTTTAATTAGGAGGCAGTCATGGCTCTTCTTTCAGCCACTTGTGAATCTATCTGGTTGAATTTTCAAAGCAACATATTCCAGACTATATTTAATACAAATATAAAACACCTTAGTCCCCATCGTATTTCGGGTCCTTGAAAAACCCATTTTAACATTGTTAAATCCACTTAAGATCAGGAATTTATGAACTTAAGAGGGTCTAAGATCAGTATTGTAGAAACTACAAACGGAATGACAAACCTGTGGTGAAGGCAGTATTACAAGATACCAAAACTCAGATAACTGGACAATGTTAAAAATTCACCTGGATTTTTGGATTTCTTTGTAAGCAAAAATATTGGAAAATTTTTTTAACTTTTATCAATACTTAGCCTTATTAAGATTTCCGAAGGGCATTATATTCCTTTCTTGCGATTGAAGACAATTAAAAATACATTCATTCAGGAAAGCAAATTTCGATCTACCAAATGTAAGAATACAATTTGGTTTAAGGATTGGTGTTTGACTATTGACGTCAGCAGTCATCGATGGCTGCGAGTGTAAGACGGCAAATCCATCTGAGGAGATTGAGTGGTTGCAATCGAAACATGTCATGGTAACCTGCCGGCCGGGGTTCGAGCCCCAGCCACGTCAAGAATGAAAGATTATCAATAACAATTTTAATTAATTTTCATGTTGTAAAATTCCTTTCTTCATAAAAATAATTTAATGAAAAATTAAATTTCATGAACTTAAGCCTAATTAAATATATTAAAAAAATAAAAAAATTTGGATTAAAAAACATAAAGTATTTTCACAAAACAGCTGTGCTTATTGCTTTGAAAGAAACATACCAGATCAATTTATATAACGTCAGCTCATTACTGATTTGACCTACCGACCATTTTTGAGAAAAGGTAATCGCATTATGTATTGGATATAAATTTTTAATATCGCCTTTCTGAATCCAAAACATGTTTCACGAATTTTTTTTTTGGTGTCTGAGATATTAAACATTAATTTTGCTCAATATCAACTAATTTAAAGTTTATTAAGTATTGTTTTGCTCTACACGCCACATCTTGGCGAATGCTGCAACTTCCTTATACAAAAAACAGCAAAAAAAAATTTACTCTTGGTTTGCTTCATTGCCATAAGAAAAACACGTTGTTAAAGCAAAAGTAAATGACAACAAGAAAATGCAATTTACTCAGGCTTCGCTTCATTGTTGTAAAAAAGTAGTAAAAACAAAAGCTAAATAAAATGTCAAAATCTTAATTCGCCGAAGTTAATATACGTATGCAGCATAAAAAGCTACTTTTAAGAAATAAGTTTAGAAAAGTAGCGTATGCGGCAGAAAGCAATTCTTTTCACTTTCATAAAAATTATATTAACTTAAAAGTTCGTTCATGAACGTTCACAAAAATGTACATTATTCTTCAAAACATATGCCGGAAGCAGTGGGCAAATATAAAAAATCTTATTGGGTATAGTTTCAGAAATCTGCATGTAAACTTTCATTGTCGTTTTTCTCTACTAAGACTTTTTGGCATATGCGCCAAACCAATAATGATCTGATGATTTGGTACATACATAGTTTTGATCGCACTTTTGAAGAAATGGGTCGTGTCTTATCAATAATAATATCTTTTGGCAAATTATATTTATTAATTATATTAAGTATATAATTATTAAAAAACATAAAAAGAAATTTATTTTTAAATCAAAGAAAGTTATTTTTTAACTGGACAAATTGTTTTTGAGCTGGTAGCTGGACAAGACCCAAAAAACAGGATAATCCAGGCCATTCCAGATCGTCTGGCAACCCTAAGTGAAGGGGCTAAGAATATTAAATAAAAAAGCTACGTTAATTTTGGGACTGGATGTACAAAGTTAGTAAAAATTTGTTATTTTTTGAGAACCGTCTTAATGGCATAACTAAGGTGTAAAAATAGCTGAAGTTAGTGCAACAGTTACAAGTGTACTCCAAATAAAGGGTGTTTTTTATAGAGACTCACAACTTTGAGTTGGCATCACTGCTTTATTTGAGGACCCATTTAAAAGCTGTTGCTTTTTTGTTTAGTTTGCTTAGAAATTTTATTATGAATCGACTTACACCAGAGCAACGCGTGCAAATTGTTAAAGTTTTTAATCAAAATATTCTGCGAATGGGCTGAAGCACAAATTGATATTGATTTAGAATTTCGATTCAAAACTTTTTTTCCGATGAAGTCCATTTCTAGTTGAATGGGTTCATAAATAAGCAGAATTACTGCATTTTGAGTGAGGAGAATCCACAAGCTTTTGTCGAAACACCATTACATTCACAGAAAAATACTGTTTGGTGCGCTTTATGGGCTGGCGGAGTCATCGCCTCATATGTCTTCAAAACCGATGATGGTCAGAATGGGAAAAGTTGTAAAAAATTTGTGTTCCAGATTGCATTTCTACTCGCCAGCCGTGGCGGCCACATGGCAGGAATCATATTGTATAAATTTTCTTTCCAATAAAGCCCCTTTCATTGATATTTAAAATATATTTTCTTGTTTTATTATGATTAAAGCTTTTGTCACTCCATAAAAAACACCCTTTATATAGGGTCTTAAATTGTTCCATGGACCCCTTATATAAAACTGAGGTTAAAACAAATACCGAAAGGATTAAGACGTAAGATGAGGAGTCTGATTTATCACCAACACTTATTAGCAAAGAATGGCCTGTCATCGAGTTTCTCAGTGTGCTGTTTTATTCAAATGAAACCTGAAATTCAGTAAATCCTCCATGTATATAATTTGAATATAATTAACACTTTTGGAAAATCCTTAAGGAAATAAACACCCCCACAAAATGGATGTAAAAAGTTAAAGAAATCCGTCCAAAATTTTTAACCCTTTTCCATGCTACTTTTATACTACATGTATGTTTGTATGCTCTCTTCTGTTAATTGTTTCAAAGTGTTAAATTACATTTTGCATTTTGAATTATGCATATTTAATTTTCTTATAGCTTACACTCTGGTCCTCCCCTATTAAGTCTAGTCCTTTTCCATGATTCTTGGTTGATGTTATTATTTAAGTAAATTATTTTTTAATATGTTTATGATGCTTTGGTGGACTTTATGTCTCTTACTCATAATTTATTTATTCATTCATTTATATTTTCTTTTTTTTTTTATTAAAATACCCTTGTATTGTGTGTATAATTATGTAATTTTCATATGGATGTGATTTAATTACTGTAATGGGATTTACTTGCAACTACCATACACTAGACGCAAGTGAGAGTAGTAATAGTAGTAGTAGTAGTAGTTGCTGTATGAATGGTAATGTTTGTTGCAAGTCCACATTCTCCTTTTTCTCGTACATGTTATGTGTCGTAAAACATTTAATATGATGGATGTATTAAGTGTTGGAAATAAGACAGCAAAAAAGGGGGGAAAATATTTTACAAATAATGCTGAATTGTATTGTATTCGTAACAAAAAAATGATAATTGATGTGTTGGAGGTAACGGAAAATAATTTTTGAAATTTGCTTAATTTGTTTAAGAGTGGCGTTTTCCAAAGTCCTAGAATTAAATTCAAGAACCAAATTTTAGAAAGACCTAAAAAATATGTCACACCACAGGTGAAGACTGTACTGCAATTCATTACTTTTTCTACCTTTTTCTTCTTCATAAACCAGTTAAATGATTGGTTCTGCTTTTACTGGTCATGAGTTCTTTCTTTTTATACTTGTTCTATTTTCACAAATTCCGGGTCCAGTCTGATGGACCAATTAGCACAAATTTTCCCGCCTTGTATGTTCACAATAAACAAATATTTGACAAAAAAATCAGGAAAGCGTGACCACTAAATTAATCGACCTTTCCCAGTAAAAATCGTGCTCCAAAAGGAGCAGGTTTTTTATATGAATTCCCGGTTTGGAGGACTATTTTCTGCTGACAATAAGCGCTTCTTTTAACATGCAAATAAAGCACTCCTAGAGTGCTTTTTTAAGGGCTAACTATATTAACATATTCATTACTGTTTTGCTTTTACTTGTTTAAATGCCTTTTTTCAATCATTTTCGTAAACCATAATATATTTTTTTAGCTTAAAAACCCTCTTCGATGTCAGCATTAAAAAATATCAGCTTTTTGTATGTTTTAGTCGTTATCATTTACTGCTTTATAAGAGCTCTCTAATTGAAGCGCTTGAGTATGCGCTTTTTCTCTGTAGTGCTTCAAAAAACCCAAATTTTTTTACTGGGTTAGTATTCTTTTCAATAATTTTAATCGATATCATGAACTTTATTTGCGAAAAAATCGTAGCATAATGTAATTCATAAACTGTTAAAGATGTTTGATCTGGCAAACGTTTTGCAAAAACTTTTTGTTACGTGTCAAATATTTGTTAGGTGTGACCAAAGCTTAAATTTTTAATCTAAGAGACATCGCATGATTTATGTAGATCATTGGTGCATCCATTAATTGCTTGTTGAAGTTACTTCAAATATTGGTTGTTTAATAGAGTAGAATGAAAAAATTAGTTGCGCCAGCTAGCCCCAAAATAAAAATAAAACATTTAAAGACGTTTCCAAAAACTCCAAGAAAGTTGGACGCCTTGCCCTAAAATACCGCCCCTTTAGATTTTCTGTTCATTTCGCCTCTTTATTAAGCAAGATATTTCGAGTACGATTACCACTTTGTTTTTCCTCCTTGATTATTCTTGAATCTGTTAAAAAAAAATATAGGGTTTGAAACTCTCCCATTGAAAGGAAAGTTTTGACAAACGAAATGTTAGAAACATGTACCACAAATATGTTACTGTAGCTTTTTAAATATTTGAACTTTCTCGGAACTAGAGATGTTATAACAGTTCAAACTTCTGAATGTGTTTGATTGACTTCAACGTGCGAGAGATGGTTTGTGTTACTCAAAAATTATGATTTTCACACGGACGGCAAAGACAGATCAGGTTTGATAAGCAAAGTACTAAATTATTTAAGATTGTTGCCAAATTAAAAAAGCACTTACAAGTCATTGGCAGTCTTCTTGTGGGCAAAGTACAGGTCGCAGTTTTAAAGAATTGTTCTAAGGGCCTATTGAATATGGTCATAATCCAAAGTTTCATATACCCTTATACAAGCTTCTTTAAAGAATAGAGTCTTTGTGCCTATAAACCGATCTAAATCATCTTACCAAATTTTATTGGAATCGGTCCATATTTGACCATCGCTCCCATACAAATAATACTCCCCAAAGTAGCCTTTTGGGCCATATTTTCCTAACAAATATTGGTATTTACTTAAAATTGGAGACAAAACCTTTAACGATAGATACAATTTCATGACTATTCAACAACTCCCCTTAAACTTTCTTCCTTAATCACTTCAAGACAAACAAAACTCATATAGATGAAGATATCAAAATAATATTCGGCTCAAACAACATTTACATAAATTTTAACCTTTGTCCTGGTGAGTTCATGATTGCCCATTGCTCCCAAGTATGGTACATCCTCGAAATTATGCTTAAAACTATTGTGGTGTAGGGTATTACATGGGCGGTCTTGACCAATTTTCTAAATGTCAATTAAAGAACTAATTTTTGCATCAAATTATTACTGGCGATTAAAAAAAACTTTATTACGACCATCCGAAAAGCAGGAAATCATAAGGATGCCCGGCCAAGCCTATAATTGACATTTTCCTTTCTTTCACGAAGTATAAATTTAGTTGCGCTTTACGCCAAATTACAAAAAATTAAACAATTTAAAATGCTTAGTGGCGTAAAGTGACAACAATTAGACTTTTTTGTGGAAATGCCCATATCTGAAATATCAAAAGGACAGACAAATAATTTTATTGTAGATGGATACTACATTCCCATAATGGAAGCTTGATAACTTATCTTTATTTATGTCGTTTGGGTGTAGTTCCTTCGGCTTCAAAAGCCGTTCTAAACATTAATTTTCCAGTAGCATTTTATAGTTTTTCAGATCACTTACTTTTTGCTTCTCTTTTAGTCCTGGGAGATTTGCTATTAATGGAATACATTTTGTAAGCTTTAGCCACCTTAAGGGAATACGCGCTTTTAAGCATATTCTCCGTAAAATAATTATATTCGCCTGCTTTATCTACATAATTCTAATCACTAAGCAACAACTCAACACATTCCGATCATGAACATAAATTAATTGTAAAAACTCAATCAGTTTAACCAAATATGTAAATAATATAATTAAACCCCTGCTCCAAAATCATTAGAGTGATTCCTATAAAATCAATCACCCACCATATTTAGTTAACAGTCAAGATGGCGCGTCTGTCTTTTCTTTCTATTCCATGTCTATTCGATGTCTATTATGTGAAATCTTTGCGCAATTAATTATAAAAATATTTTCAAAAATTTCCTTAAATATCTGCACTATTTAAAGTGACACTAAACATTGCTTCTCATTTTAAACCATAAAAGGCAAAAAAACAAAAAAGAAAAAATACAATAAGATTGACAATAATTATAGCTAGACATATGAAGACATTTAACACTCAATCATGACATTACCTTATGTTGACAAAAAATTAAAACGCTTGAAAACATTTCAAAAGCAAAAATTAAAAAGAAACTCTTTCGAATCAAAGTCAATCAAAATGTAAAATATGGCGCCACAAATAAAACAACTAATCGAAAAAGCAATTAGACAACAAGGCACGTACTACTACTGCTAACTGGAACCTACTACTCATTGCGACTGCTTGCCACCTAGGAAAAGAAGCCAAAATTGGTAACAAAAATTTAACAAAAAAAAAAAAAAAAAAAATTTTAATTTTACCCCTTTTCCACAATAAACGACAGCTACTAAATGGACACAACTTTTTTTCATTTAAAAAAAAAATACAAACATAAATAGCAGGATAATTGGAGATTGTTAATGCCATTGTTGATCATAAAATATTTTAAATTGACAACATCATAATTGCATCCATCTGTATCTCAATTTCGTTTTAGTATTTTTTTTTTTTTTTTTTAACAAATCAAGAAAATGTATGAATTACAAATTATCAACTATTGACACGAGTTTTATTTACCTCCAATTAAAACATGTGCCTCTATATGAAAATAGACTAAGCTTAAAATATTGCACAGGGTGGTGCAATACGAGCGTAGAGATTATAAAAATCTATTATTTCTTTGTCTTAAATTTCATAGAATTTTTCTAGACTACACTTTTTTTTTTTAAATGGGGAATTGGATTATCTAAGATGTGACAAAAAACGTGGGGCTTGTGCTGCCTATTATTTGCTTGACACATTGAACATTTATTGTGAAACATTCACGTGTCGTCTACTTTTTTTTACGCTTGCAACTATGCAAAATATCATTGTTACACATATTTGCACCTTCCATTTTCAGCTTTTCCGCAACCGTTTTTTAAATAACACCCCTTTCATTTTACAATATCCCAAGAGGCATGCACTTTTTAAAAAAATACACAAAATTATTTATTTTATTAGTTTATAAGTCGAATTTATAACTTATCTACCTTAAAATTACTATTTTCAGAAAAGCGGTCCAGAAATCTAATTAATTCTGCTTCCATAAATTTTTAGAAGCTTTTTCTTTTTTAATTGTTTTTTTTTTTACTGAGTTCATCTTCACCTTCTTGTGATTAGATCTTAACCATTTTGTTACATTTGGCAATGCCATACAAAGTTAAACAACATTTATACTTTTACTCTGATAACACTATGGAACATTTTTGGGATTATTGTTTGGGGGGTGAGAAATTCCAAGTCAGGGTGATGGTACTAGGTCAGTATAGTAAAACCCTCAAAGGGTTTGGCGTTCGTATGTGTCAGTTTTTTTTTATGACATTTTAAATTTTTTCCTTATCTTGATGTTTTTTGTTTAACATAACTCGAGAACCACTTGTCCGATTTTGCAAAAAACATATTCAAAAAAATTTAGAATTACAATTTCTTTAATCCGTTCATATAACGTTTTTCTTTATAATCAACAGTTTTGCCGGTAAAAATAAATTTGTGGAGAATTATAATTGATAAGTGCAAAAAAATGTTCAAGCCTGTATGTATGCAGCAGATTTTATCACAAACCTGCACTGCAATTTTTGTGACTATTTTTAAGCGATCGTTGAAAATCGTCGGACTTTTGTTTGTTATTTGAAAGAATACACCCACATTCAGTGATGCCAACAGTAGGGGATTTCCCCTTTTCTAGGGATTTTTTTCGGATCATTTTTATCTTCAATCGGATCTTAATAACTTCTTTTTATGGTGTAATCATAATATGATGGAGCTGAATCTTGTGAAATGCAAAAGCATGCGTTTTTATAGAAATAACTGTATTGCTGTTAATTATGCTTTTGGTGGTCATCAACTGGAGTTGGTTGATTCGTTTCTTGATATTGGAGTCTTACTGGATCCTAAATTAAACTTTGTTTCTCATATTACATTAACTGTTAATAAAGCTCGAGGCATTCTTGGCTTTATTAAGCGCTGGGTTAAAAATTCACCGATCCATACATAACGAAGCAACTTTACGTATCACTCGTTAGACCAATCTTAGAATATGGGTCAATCATTTGGGATCCATTTTACAACATTCACAATTCTCGTATTGAATCGGTCCAAAAACAATTTTTATTATTCTGTTTACGTGATCTTCATTGGAGTTACTCGACAAACTTTCCTTCCTATGCTAGAAGACTGGCATTAATAAAATTACCATCGCTCAAAAGTCGTCGTACAATGTTAAATGTTTATTTTATGGTTAATCTTATTAATGGTAATGTTTGTTGTGATTTTCTGTAGAGTCTGCTAAATTTAATATACCTTGTCGCAATACGCGTCATTATAATCTGCTTTTTGTTAAATTTTTTTAGAGAAAATTACGCTATTGCTCATCCTTTTTCGAGGTTATGTAGACAATTTAATTCTATGTCACAATTTGTTGATTTTTCTTATTGTTTTTCTTTATTCGTAAATTTTTATGTACTACATATATTCTGTAAATTTGTAGTATATTTTAAAATGCATATTGTTATTCATTAATTTTAAGTCAATATTGTTATGAGTCAGTAAGGATAATATCCATTAATTAAATAAATAAATAAATAAATATGCCCTAAAATAAAAAATTGTGTCCTCTTTTCCCTACGGTTAAATTTTCCTAAAAAAAAATCCCTAGAAAAGGGGAAATCCCCTACTGTTGGCATCACTGAATGTGGGTGTATTCTTTCAAATAACAAACAAAAGTCCGACGATTTTCACCGATCGCTTAAAAAAAGTCACAAAAATTGCAGTGCAGGTTTGTGATAAAATCTGCTGCATACATCCAGGCTTGAACATTTTTTTGCACTTATCAATTATAATTCTCCACAAATTTATTTTTACCGGCAAAACTGTTGATTATAAAGAAAAACGTTATATGAACGGATTAAAGAAATTGTAATTCTAAATTTTTTTGAATTTGTTTTTTGCAAAATCGGACAAGTGGTTCTCGAGTTATGTTAAACAAAAAAACATCAAGATAAGGAAAAAATTTAAAATGTCATAAAAAAAAGTGACACATACGAACGCCAAACCCTTTGAGGGTTTTACTATACTGACCTAGTACCATCACCCTGACTTGGAATTTCTCACCCCCCAGATTGGCTGTTGTACTGTGTAATCTTTCACTCACTTCTGGTGTTTTCTTTTCTAAAAAATAATGATGCATTATAGTTGTGTAATATATTTATCAGGTTACACGAACCCTTACAAAGTGATAAATTTTTCTAAATTACAATGGAACAAAACAATAGCTACGTTTTATACTCAACACTAATGTGTATTTAGCGTGTTAAATATTGAATGCAAAGTTTGTACTAAAAGCGATATTCACCACGCTTGTAGCAATTTTCAACATTAAATTTTCTTACAATTCCAATAAGCGTTAACGGCACTGATTTTCAATAATTAATGTCAGCTGTTGTTAAAAATTTTGCGACAAAAAAAAAAAAATATAATAAAAGTAAAACAAACGAAAAACAAATAAATTGTCCGCAAACACAAGAAGAAAAATACTTGCTTGCATTAAAACAAGGTATGTATATACCAATGAAAAGTATTATCAAAGTTATTTTCGGGAATACAAAGTTTATTATCAATACGATATCCGTATGACGTGCTAAATTCCCAATTTTTTCATATTTGATAAATGCACTGAAATTTATTGTTGAGGGAAAGCTAGCTTCTATGCGCATTTCAATGGTTGCTAAAAGTATTATTGCTAAGAAATTTTTCAAAAAACGATGAAGTCGTATGGGATGTCAAACTTTTTTCATAATACTTGTCATTTTCGTGACACATTGCATTCATACTATCACACTTTGTCATATTACTTGAGTTTTTGACATGTATTAATACAAAGTATAATAATGTAATCTAGCCTTTACTATGGAACATTTGACAGTTTGTATTACAAAACAAGCAAATAAAAAATAACCAGCTGGCTTTCCGAGACTACCTGCTATAAATATACCTTGCATAAAAAAGTACTTTACGCAAATGCAAAAAAGGGTATTATCTTACACTCAGTTATAAATGCGGGTAAGAAATGGAACAAATTTGCCATTTATTGATGCAACATCCCAATAAAATTTTTTATCATTTTGCGAAGCACTAATGGTACATTTAAAAGAATAAGCGCACAAATATGCGCTACGCTATAAGACATACTGAAATGCAGTAAAGTAAGTGAAAGAACTCTTAACAACTTTTATAAAAAAAAAATAACATATCAAGTGCTACGGCATTCCCTTACTGCGAAGCAGGTTTGTAAGGGAGAATACTAAAAAATAACTGTGTCAAAACATTCAGTGTGTAAGGCTTATCGTTACGTCCAATAAATTTTATATGCGCTGAATAATACGTTTTATGTGTCAAAAATGTATTGCTTCAAAGTGGGAACTCGCCATATAAAATTCATGCCTTCTGTATGCGCAATGGTAAGCGAAACGTTTATGTTTCTCCCTTACAAACTTGCTTCGTTGGAAGCTCCATTTTTTATTGGGATGTTTAGAATGGAAAACGACAACTTCTCACATTTTTGCATATATTTTTAGAATGGAACAAAAACCCGCACGAATGGTAGCATATATGGAACATTATTGTCAGAAAAGAAAACACCATTAGTCTGTGGCAATTTTGCATCGTTTATGCGAAATAATTGTCTATGTGGTTTTGCTATGTTCTTGGAATTTTGATTTTTGGCAAGAGTGCTGCAACTTTTGGCTTCAATATTGCAATTGGTGCAGTATAAATTTATTCTTTAAATTGGCGTTCGTTAGCTTTGACTTTTCCTAATCTTTCTCACTACATATCGCTTATGTGCTTCAATAGTGTCATAATTCAAACAAATAATATTTTCTGGTAGACCCTAGCCCTTGGCTGGTGTAGGAATCATCTATTTCATATTTTGGTGTTACATCATCCCGTAGAAGTTAGGTGCTCACATTCCTGGTATGCGACTAACATCCAAAGTGACATGGCTCTTGAAGTCCTTTGATTTCTTGATTTCAAAGCTACACCAAGTACTTTCTATCTCTGAAGTCAAGGGCGTTTCCCGGAGAGTGCAAGGCATCAGTTGGTCTGTTAGTTGTGGCCTCCGCTAGTATGTGGAAAATGCTTCCTGTCTTTCAGGATGATTGTCTTTGCAGACCCTTGCTTTCTGCCTTTCATAGAAGTTGAAAGTCCGGCACAATTGGGAGCATTAACGGTATACAATAGATGAACACATTATTGACAAAGGGATTCCTTCGGGACAGCTGTGGTTTATAACCAAAACCGTGGGAAGGGTGCTGTTTCTATTCAATAGAAGATGCTGGATTTTTAACTAGCATTGAAGGCTAGTTAGCTCCGCCTCCTAAAGAATTGCCACCTGTGAGTGAAGTATCTGTGCACACACCATGCATTTTGTTAATGAATATATATAGTCACCAATTGGTTTAGATCCACATATGGCAGGTGTTCAGCTAGATCTGCTTCCCCATTTTCAGTGGAGCCGTAAGATAAAAAATATTAATAATAAAAAAACATCACAAAACACAAAAATCAGAATTACACAAAATATATCGTTTATTGTGAAAACCATATGATCTTAATCTTGTTACGATCCTTGTAAAACAGAGACGTGTCAGAATAAATGATCGATATGAACTCTACGCAGAAAAAAAACTTCCTAACAACTATTTTCTTGCAACATGTGGTCGAGTTTTGTCATGATTGATTGCTACGGCTTTATTTATGTACGTTGGCAATTTAAAATGTAAAAACTATGACATCCACCAAACACATGCAAATTCGTTTTCAACGTTTCTCGGCTTCAACTTTCTTTGCCTTTCAATTTTCTTTAAATGAATTTAACAGTTGGCAAATTTTTGAAAATTGCTGATTGAGCGGCTTTAGTCTTTGGGGATGACCTAGGTGGAGTTCTATGTTTTACGTGCCACAAATAACCACTTCACTTTTAATCCATGCAACATATAAGAATAAGCTTTGGAGAGTAAAACTTTCCGCAAATAATGTTTTGTCGGGAAAAAAATTCGAAATTTTCGAAGCAAAAGAACACAACAAGTCTTTTACATCTGACTTGTCATCTTTTCAAGTCACATGTAATTGTGCGTGTCCGTCAAAATTGCCGTTTTACATAAGGTTTATAACCTTCGGTCACAAACGTAAATGTAACTTGCTTTTGACATTGTCTCTAATGATTCCGTCAATAATTTACCGCCGCTGCCGATTTCTACCAGCTGTGTCAGATGGTTTGTCGGAAGAAAATAAAGCATGCTCTAATTGAAATTTTGTCACATGACTTTGCATCTGACTTTGACATAAGCAATGGAAGTTTGACAAGTCAGATGTTAAAAACATGTCGTGTACATTCAGCTTTAATGACTAAATGGCAATCAACGATAGAATTTGACGATCCAAATGCGAAAGATACAAACCATGTTTAAAAAATACATCTTTTTTTATAAATCGCTCATTTAAAAATGGAACAATGGTGTCCTCTTTTATTTAAAACATCCCAAGTATTCTTTACAACTAACCGAAATAGATATTAAAAAAAGTCAAGTTATAGACAATGCAGTTTCTTTTTGACCACCCTGTACTTATATGTTGTGTACTAAAATATGCCTATTTTGAAAAGCATTCATTAACAAATAACTAAAAACCAATATTGTTTGAAAAAAAGGATGTGTATTGATATTTATCTGCATATTAGTTTGCAAGTGTATCTTGATGTATTTCGAATATTTATTTTATTTGCTAAATGAAGTAAATTTTTAAAAGGCGTTATTCTAATTAAAGCCCAATCAAAATTTTAGACAAACAATTGTAATTTGCTGTTTGAAATGTCAGCATTGTAATATGTTGTAACATACAAATATATACAAACACATTTCCATATTTACTTATCTAGCACGAGCAAGTAACAAACGTTAAAGGATAATTGGTAAAATATGCAACGCTAAGCAAGTTTCTATGTATAGATAGTTTAGTTACTCGTGTACTATATATAAGTACGTTATCTGTTAAGCCTAATTGGGTAAGGGAAAAAGTGTCATTGATATAGCAGTTTTGGCCTTACAGAGTAATGTTAAAATTCTGTTTGATCAAGATGCAATTTAATAATAATATAGTAGCGTTGGATCAGTGTTGCCAGAACTGGGGATTTAATTAAATATTTTTTGGAGCAGATTTTAGTAAAGAGAGATTTGTTGATTTTTGCGAAATCTTATGGTATTTAAACCTTTTGGGCGCGGCAAAAAAAACGTTTATTGCGCTGCAAGGTAATCAGGTAACTGTATGAAAGTTACGTAGAAAACAATCTTTTTCGCACTAATATTTAGTTGAAATATTGTTGAATGACACTACAACCCAGTTTGCCAGATTTGATGTATTATCGTAGATTTTACGGCTTTGAGGTTCAAATATGACCTATTGACAATTTATACCCTAAATTTTACAATTTTTCATATCGTCAGCTCATTATAAAATTACCATGATATGTGCCAAAAAAACACTTGCATTATCTACTTACATGGTGACATAAGGTACCTTTACGATTTTATAGCAAGAACAATTTTATCGTAAGCGACAAATCTCATACAAAATTTATATGAAATAAAAAAACTCTATCCTGTAAAATTTGATTTTCGGCGCTTACGTTATTTTCCCGGTTAGGGTTTGATATAATAGCTTAAGCTTTTGATTCTGGTAACGTATCCATTTTCAGCCGTTTTTATAAGCACTGAAATAGGATATCTGATGAGCAAGATCGGTGTTCAATAAAGCTCGGCTCATGGGGCTCGACTCTCGTACTTATTTATGAATTCTAATACTTTTGAAAATTTTTTTGGTTGTGTTACTCCAATGATTAAATTTCATATTCCAATCACGTCTCTAATTCTAGATTCTTAGATATTTGTAGTATGTATATTCGGATGTATGACATCCTGAAAAATACGAAACAAGCAGAGTCATATGTTGGCAAGCTTGGAAAATTGAATTATACTACCAAAAGATTTTAAAAATGATTCCCTATTTTGGATTTTAAACAACTGAATCTTATGAGGTTGGCCTAAAAAAAAGTTAAAACTTGCGTTTATAGTCAATACACAGGCAGAAGAAACTTGTACTAAATCAAAGTTTTTTCCACTTACTTTCAGTACGAGTCGTACTTAAAAATTTAAGTACGAATAATAACTAAAAGTAATTAAAATTATCCGAAACACGATTACTTTCGAAACCCATAACATTCTATATGCGTGCATACGCGTATCTTTGTAAAAGTTTTTTGTAGTAACAACAACTCCACAACAACAAGAGCAATAATTCAAGAAGAAAAACATACATTATTTTCATGTTTAAAAAGTAGAATTGGAAAACAAAAATTTCCGAATTCTATGTTTTTTAATTATTTAGTTAAATAAATCAAATTTTCAAAGTAGAATAATTACGAAAACCAAATCGGTCATGCTGCTACACTGATAGAAAAGACGTCATAACGCTAATGTATTTTGACATCAGTACTATGACAAGTGTCTTCGTTTTCGACCCCATGACACTTTTCATCGTGGTGATGTCAACCTTAACATCACTTGGCCAAAGTGTCATCAGGGTAAAAATTAAGTTATGTCATCAATGGGATGACACATCGGCATCACAGAAATGACGAACATGTCCTCAGTGCGATAACGCAGTAACATCGGAGAAAGGCCACATTAGCATCAATTTAGTGACAGTTTGTCATTAAATCAAAGTTATTGGAATTGAAATAAGACAAATTGAGAGAATATTATTATTTACTTACCCGTTGCATACGTTGTTTCATGTTTGTAGAATTACGACCTTTGCTTACGTCATAACTCTCAATAATAAGACACCAGCACCTTGCCGCATATGGTTTTCGTTATCATTCTACTTTAAAAATTTGATGTATTTAACTAAATAATTTAAAAAAATAGAATATAGATTTTTTGGTTCTAATAATACATTGTAATCATGAACAAAATGTTAAAAATATACAAAATGTGGCATCGAATTGATGTCGATTGATGAAGACGTTAGTCTTTGGATTGATGTTACTTTTTGCATCATTGATGCCATTTGTAGCAACACTGATGTCACAATTCTGATGTAAGGGCATCATCAATATGAACATGCATTTTTCTATCAGTTTAGTGTTTCATAATTTTGAGCTGTTCTGTAAACAAAAGAGGGAATACGACAATGTAAATCTGAAACAAATATATTTGTTACGAGGTTAGTAAATTACAATATTCTCTCTCTTTCTCTTTGATTCTCTGAGGTAAGTGCTTAGCTTAGAACCAAATCACTTTCGGATTATTTCAAGTATGAATTTGGGCTTTAAAGAAGCTTAGAATGTTTTTAATAAAGCATAGATAAAGGTTAATTTTTATCTCTATTTTACTTTAGTCAATCCTGTTTTGGGAATTTTTTTAAGTACAGAAAACTGTAATATTCCGAACTTGAATCCAGCATTCTGAACTTTATTGAACGAAATCCGTATTTACAACGCTTCGGCTTTTTTTTAAGTACGGATGTACTGATTTTTCTTTTCAGTGCTTAATCTCTCAAAAAGTGGGTGGGATTGGATCAGTGGGCGTGGCATCCCCAAACAAATACAAAATAGATTACTGTAAACCTGTAGAGCAGTAACAAAATTGTTTTCCAAATTAAGTACAAATAGTTTCGATATCAATATACGAAATCTGCCCAAAAATTTGGGCGGGATTAGAGGAGTGTGCGTGACATGAAATAGATTTCTGTATAAATGGAGAATGGCAACAGCTTCATATGCCAAAATTGGTAAAAAAGGCTTCGTTTTCAATAAAAAATATACAACATTTTATATTATTTTTTATAGACATGCTGATTTCATATCTAACGACTTTAAATTTCAAAATATGTAACTGAAAGGTGAAAAAAGAAAATGTAGTTAAATAAGCCAAATAATGCAGATATCTTAATACTGAATTTATCACGTTCTCGTTGACATCTTTAGCCACTTTATGACTGCTATTGACTTGCCTTAAACTGCAAGAGTTGCCTGGGCAGTTTTTTTTTCATTGGGAACGTCGTTTGTCTGACGTTGTATGAATCATCTGTAAAATTGTTTAAAGTTAGTTAAAACTTTCTTAATATTCCCAAAGCTTTCCCCTTACCCAATATTAATTCATGACGATGTGCTTGTTGGTTAAAACATAAATTTACTTTTGCATAAACACCAACATAAACAATATAAATTTGCAAACAGTAAAAGCTCTCGCAAAGGGCATTTATAAAACCTCAAATTTAAATAAATGTCTCGACAAATCTGTTGCTTATAATATCCGAGTACTGTACTTTAGCTGCCTTTTTTATTTTAGCAGTTTTATAATTACATTTTCTAATATTTTGAACTAAAATCGAAAAGCTACAACAACAGCAAAAAATTGGTTTAGAAACTGTTTAAATTGCAATTGCATAATATACCTTGTCTATTGTTAATGCAAATATTGACATTTTATTCCTTCGAGAGATATACAAAAATGTTGAACAGAAAAAATGTATTTTGGCCTTTTTCGTATGTTTGTAATGCATTAAATAAATGTTTTAAATGATAGTCGTAGCTAAATTTGAATTAGAAATATCAAAACAAATACATTTTAAACTTAAGAATGTTTAAAATTGCAGTTATCATAAATTGTTAATTATGATTTTTGTTAATTACAAAAAAGGTTATTTTTTTCATTGGGGAAAAGTTACAATATTTATCCGTGGTAGGGAGTTGTGGTGCTAATAAACTCACATGTAGAGTTTTGTTATATTATTTTAATAAATATGGAGACCCCAAATGAATGTTAAAACAAAAATGGACACACTGTTTGCGAACAATTTAAAAGCTTTAAAATTAAAACTAGAGTTTTTTCACCCGCGGATTCCCGTCTCAGAATTTCACAGGGAATTGTTATTATTTAGTCGATTAACACTTATAATTTAAAAAAGCCACCCAAGGAAAGTTAAAAGCAGGAAAACCGGAAATATGCTCTAAAAAAGAGTTTTATGCGCATTAATATGCATTAAGTAACGCATCAATCCAAAAAAGGTATTCCAACAAAATACTAAATCGAAAAAAATTAAGACAACATTCGCAGTTTTTCTATGAATCGTATAAAATCGGAAGAGAAACAATGAGCACTTTAATTAAAAGGTGAAGTTTATAAGGAGCTACATGGCGGCTATGTTCAAATAATATTGTTATTAAATTTAGGGTAATATTTGATGTCATACAAGAGTTCTACTTGCTTAATTTGATCGTTTTATCTGTTTTTGCTGAACATTTATTAGCGTTTAATTGGTTCTCGGAAAGTCATTTGTATGGGAGGAACCCGAAAAAGTGCACCGATTTATGTCCAAGTCAACAAGGTTCTTTCTTGATAAAAAAAAAATAGGTGGCATGTCATAACGTTCAGTGTCATAGTGTCCATGGACGTTGTGACACTTTTGAAAGTGTCATAGTGTCCATGGACATGGACTTTCATGAAATGTCATAGCGTCCGCGGACGTTATGACACTTTGCAAAGTGTCATAATGTCCACAACTTAACTTATAATGAAAAATATTAAAATGTGTAAAATTTTTTTTGAAATATCATAATAAGTAAGTACAATGCCAAAAATTCTTACAAGCAAGAATGCAAACAAATTTGGGATCATAGCCGGCCTTCGGCCGGGCGCAAGGATTTTCTTCTCTATGTTATAACAAATACGGGCTTCGCGAACTAAACCTTCTCTGCACAGCCGGACTTCGGCCGGGCGCAAGGATTTTCTCCTCTATGGTATAACAAACACCGGCTTCGCTAATTAAAGCTTCTAAAATCTGCCTTGTTTCCGAACGAAAGCCGACTATGCAGAGAAGCTTTAGTTAGCGAAGCCGGTGTTTGTTATACCATAGAGGAGGAAATCCTTGCGCCCGGCCGACGGCCGGCTGTGCAGAGAAGCTTTAGTTAGCGAAGCCGGTGTTTGTTATACCATAGAGGAGAAAATCCTTGCACCCGGCAGAAGGCCGGCTGTGCAGAGAAGCTTTAGTTAGCGAAGCCGGTGTTTGTTATACCATAGAGGAGAAAATCCTTGCGCCCGGCCAAAGGCCGGCTGTGCAGAGATACTTTAGTTAGCGAAGCCGGTATTTGTTATACCATAGAGAAGAAAATCCTTGAGCCCGGCCAAAGGCCGGCTGTGCAGAGAAGCTTTAGTTAGCGAAGCCGGTGTTTGTTATACCATAGGAGAGAAAATCCTTCCGCCCAAAAGCGTTTTCGTTGCATATTTAATTTATAAACCCAGAGAAAAAGCAGCAAAACCATTTTTAAATTTTTTTTTACCATATTATGTTTCATTTAACCAAATCATTGTCACCGACAACCATATTATGGTTAAATTAGTTTCTTTAAAAATAGTTTTTTTGGTTGGTACCATAATGAAACATGCTATTCTCTGCGTGTATGCAGATAATTTTTTTGTATTTAACTTCTTTAGTAATTATGGACCTAATGACACTTTTGAAAGTGTCATAATGTCCATTTTCAAAGTGTCATAGTATCCATGGACACTATGACACTTTTTGGAGTGTCATAACGTCCATGGACACTATGACACTGGACGTTATAACATGCCACCAAAAAAATACACTATACAAAATTTCATAGAATTCCGTTGAAAATTGCGATCTGCACTTTGTTTACAAGAACGCATTTATACCATACATCATACACTGATAGAAAAGGCGTCATAACGCTGATGTATTTTGACATCAGTACTATAACAAGTGTCTTCGTTTTTAACCCCATGACACTATTAATCATGGTGATGTCAACCTTAACATCACTTGGCCAAAGTGTCATCAGGGTCAAAATGAAATTGTGTCATCAATGGGATGACACATCGGTATCACAGAAATGATGAACATGTCCTCAGTGCGATGACGCAGTAACATCGGAGAAAGGACACATAAGCATCAATTTAATGACCGTTTGTCATTAAGCCAAAGACATTGGAATTGATTTAAGCCAAAGTGAGAGAATATTATTATTTACTTACCCGTTACATACTTATGTTTGTTTCATGTTGAAAAACGACCTTTGTTTACAGCAGAACTCTCAATAATAAGACACCAGCACCACGTCCCTTATGGGGTTCGTAATCATTTTACTTTAAAAATTTGATGTATTTAACTAAATGATTTAAAAAAATAGAATATAGAAATATTTGCTTCTTATAACACATTGTAATCATGAAAATAATGTTAATAATTCACAAAATGTGGCATTAAATTTATCTCATTATAGTCATAATATAGATGACATGTAAAAAATGACAAAATTGTACGAAGACGTTAATCATTGGATTAATGTTACTTCTTGCATCATTGTTGCCATTTGTAGTAACATTGATTTCACAATTCTGATGTAAGGGCATCATCAAAATGAAGATGCATTTTTCTATCAGTTTACATATGTACATATATAAAGGTAAGAGTATAATGATCAGACTTGAGAAAGAAAAATTTATGAAACCCCGAAATATAAAAAATGAGCTAAACGAAATGGGTATGTAAATAAATAAAAGACAAACGTTCTTCAAAATGGTACAAGGTATTTTACGAAATATTAGGAATTCCCTAAGGTTCTATTCCATCAAACCTTAAATTGTTGTAAAGTTTAAACCATTTTTATAAAATAATATCAAAGCGATTTCAAAAGTGGTGGAAGCATATATCTCCATTTTCATTAAAGCTAAGAAACCATTTTAACCAAAACAGTTTATCTCATAAAAATCCTTTCAAAAATAATCAGTATTGTGGTTATTTTGTTGAACTATTTATGGTTTCTAATCCAAATTTTTTAATATTTTTAATCAGGCTAAAGTTCATCAAATTTAATTTTCATTAAATTATTTTTATGAAGAAAGGAATTTTACAACATGAAAATTAATTAAAATTTATTGATAATTTTTCATTCTTGACTGAAGCTGGGCTCGAACCCAGGCGTTTTTACGGACAGGTTACCCTTACATGTTTCGATTGCAACCACTCAATCTCCTCAGAGCGCTTGCCGTTTAACACTCGCAGCCATCGACGACTGCTGACGTCATTAGTCAAACATCAATCCTTAAACCAAATTGTATTTAACCTTTGGTAGATCGAAATTTGCTTTGAATGATTATCTATTTTTAATTTATTTTACATGTTTTTCCTTACTTCTGTTTTTTCGTACTTTTTGTCAAGAATTCTTCTTGAAGTTCAAAGTACATTTTTGTTTTTGTTTTTAATTTTTATGTCTTTCTTTTTCTTGTTGACCTTTTTCAGCACAACTTGAAGGACAAATGCAAACGTAGAGCTCGTGCCTTAGCCTTAACAATAATCCTTTCTTCATAAAAATAATTAAATGAAAATTAAATTTGATGAACGTTAGCCTAATTAAAAATATTAAAAAATTTGGATTAAAAACCATAAATAGTTCAACAAAATAACCACAATACTGATTATTGTTAAGGCTAAGGCACGAGCTCTACGTTTGCATTTGTCCTACAAGTTGTGCTGAAAAAGGTCAACAAGAAAAAGAAAGACATAAAAATGAAAAACAAAAAATGTACTTTGAACTTCAAGAAGAATTCTTGACAAAAAGTATGACAAAACAGAAGTAAGGAAAAACATGTAAAAAAATTAAAAATAGATAATCATTCAAAGCAAATTTCGATCTACCAAAGGTTAAATACAATTTGGTTTAAGGATTGATGTTTGACTATTGACGTCAGCAAGCGTCGATGGCTGCGAGTGTTAAACGGCAAGCCCTCTGAAGAGATTGAGTGGTTGCAATCGAAACATGTAAGGGTAACCTGTCCGCAAAAACGCCTGGGTTCGAGCCCAGCTTCAGTCAAGAATGAAAAATTATCAATAAATTTTAATTAATTTTCATGTTGTAAAATTCCTTTCTCCATAAAAATAATTTAATGAAAATTAAATTTGATGAACTTTAGCCTTTAAAAAAAGTTATAAGAATTTAAAAGATTTTGTTATTCGTGCTTAATTCCAAATTTTTATTCTTGATAAAAACACTGAAGTTTATTATTGATGGGATTAGCTATTCCTATGTGCATTTTACTCGTTGCTTAAGCCAGATCGTCAGGAAACTTCATCCAAAGATTTAAAAAAAACTAAATTTATTAAACCAAATAAAACTGTTAAGCGTTAAAGAATTATAAGCAACAGTTCTACTTGTAACAATGTCAAAGTTTAAACAAAAACATCAACAATAAACAGTGAGTTTATCTTTTCTAACATTCCCCAAGAAAATTGGTAGGAGTTCTTCCAACATTAATTGTAGTTGTAAGTAGGTCAAGAAAAAACCAAATATCAACAATAAATTTCAGTGTTTTTATCAAGAATAAAATTTGAGAATTAAGCACGAATAGCAAAATCTTTTAAATTAAAATTTTATATTCCCAAAAATTACTTTGATAATAAACAGGCATGTGCACGGCTTGAAAAACTAAAACTGGCAACATGGTTTACTATTTAAAGTAGGTTGTTTTTGTTTTATTTTGTTTTTTCGTAACCTACTTACAACTAGAATTAATGTTGGAGGAATTCCAACCAATTGTAGTGGGAAATGTAAGAAAATATATTGTTGTTGTTTTGCTTAAGCTTTGATATTGTTACACGTAAAACTTTTGCTTATAATTCTTATTTGCTTAACAGTTTTATTTGTATAATATCTTTAGTTTTTCTAAAATCTGTGGATAAAGTTTCCTGGAATAGCTTCTCCCATCATCTCGCAAGTTTGTCCATTTGCACATATGGAAATTTTAAACGATGTCATGAGTCATGACAATCCTTAATATGTAATTAAACTTGATAAACGGTGCTACTACGATCGTAATGCCGAATACATAAAATCGCAAAAAAAAAATTTTAACGGAACGCAGAATTCGATCCTTGATATCAATAAAATTTTTTCAAAAATGTTATTAAAGAAGAAACAACAAAAGGGATAAAATTTTTAATTAAAAATTTCTTTCGCATTTTTCAAAATTACTTCAAAATTTAAACTGAAAGTTGAAATTTTCAAAAGCCGGTAAAAACCGAAATGCTTCTCCACAATTTTAGAACTATTCCAAAGAAAAAAAAAAAAAATAGGACAACTTTTAATTGTAGAAACAGTTAACTTTTTTTACAATACAATACCATTAGAAGTAGAAGCTCTTTGAGCAATTCCTAAGGGTGGTTAAAGTTTAGGGGCCGACGTTGAATATGAACTAACTCAATTGGAAAGATACACAACCGAGCCACGCGTTGTTATTCAGGCTTATTATGAAAATAGGCGTTGAAATCAAAATGCAAATCGTGCACTTCGTGACTTTTTTGGTCAATTTAATCGCCCAAATGTGCGTACAATCGGAAAAATCGTGCAAAAATATTAGCAAACCGGGTCTGTAGGAGATGTGAAAGCACCAGTGCATGCTCGTACAGATCGTACTGCAGAAAATTTGCTGCTGTTCGCGACAGTGTGGTTGAAGAGCCGTCCACGTCAACTTGTCGTCGTGCCCAACAATTGCACCTCTCACGCTCGTCGTTGATGAGCATTATGCATAAAGACTTGCATTTACACGCATACAAGGTGAAAATCATCTTCAGTGATGTGGAAAATTTTCACCTCAGTGGATTCGCCAATAAGCAGAATTGCCGCATTTGGGCGAATGATAATCCAAGAGTGTTTGTCGAAAAACCAATGCACCCACAAAGAGTGACTGTTTGGTGTGGTTTATGGGCTGGCGGCATCATCGGGCCGTATTTTTTCCAAAATGAGGCCGGTCAGGCAGTTACTGTGAATGGTGCTCGCTACCGTGAGATGGTAACGAGCTTTTTATGGCCCGAATTGGAAGATATGGATGTGGACGATATGTGTGTTCAACAGGCCGGTGCCACTTGCCACACAGCTAACGAAACAACGGCTCTTTTGCGCGACAAATTCAATGGCCGAGTTATCTCACATGGTGGCGATGTCAATTGGCCGCCAAGATCATGTGATTTGACACTGTTGGACTTCTTCGGGGCAGCCGAGTTCGCGGCGGCCATTTGGCCGATATTTTGTTTCATGCATCAATGAACCATTACAATATTATCATAATAACAAGAAATGACAATTATTTCCCAAAATCAACATCGGCCCTTAAAATTTAACCACCCTTTATGAATAAATATCATCAATAACACCAAATACTTTTTTTCCTATGGTTTTAATCTAGTAAAAATCTGCACGTAAAACACTCAAATTAAAGAATAACCAAATACTGAATGCACCCCATTTCGATTATTAATTACTGCGTTTTAAAAGGCATTTTCTGGATGATCTGTTTTTTTAGCCTTTTAAAGATACAAATGTTATACAAATTTAAGGGACGTTCCCAACCTACTATTAGCCAAACGTAGCCGATTCCGATTTTTTTTTTTTTTTTTTTTTTAAATTTTGTAATTCCCTATGCTAATCCCCGCGAAGCTTGACGCTTGTCTGCAGGAAAGAAACCAGAGTCTCTGGCGGGAATCGAACCCGCAACCCCGGGGTTGATAGACTAGCTCACTATTAGCTAGCCTACCGGGGCACTCATTATTATTTGATGCATTCTACTGTCCTGAATAAAGATATAACAAAATAAAAGGAAAACCTTTTCGCATAGTCTCAAAGGCTCTTTTCAAAAACGAATTATTAATTTAAAATCAATTTAATAGAAAATTAAAAAAAAATTTCATGCACAAAAACGATTTCGAATATTAATTTTCTAATCCACAATCATGTAACTAAAATGTAAAGTACTTGTAGTCTTGTAGTTAAAAGATAAATCCTTAAATATCCTTTTATTTCATTTCTGTATTCAAGGTGCTGTATCTTTTCATGTTCATTTTTCTTTATTTTTTTTTCATTTCTTATGGCTGATTTGATGTGCTTGTCACGTTCATTTAAGCTTGTCGCTTTTAGAGATGTACGATTGTTGGATGAGAGATGTACGAGATTCAATTGAAATTCTGTTGGCGGTTTTTGCCACACACACAGATACAATTGCTTAAACACACTGAACTCGTATAGCGATTATTTCCATATCAGAATGCCGTAAACATATAAACTTAACAGCAAACGGAACGCAGGGGGAAAACGTAAAAAAATAAAGCATTGCAAGCAACATTAATAAGAAGAGCCGGGAACCACAAACGCTAATAATTTTGCACAACAACAACTTGAGATACGAGTTGGAACAAAAAAGATGAACAAAAACCGCCAACAAAAAAAAAAAAAAAAAATGCTAACAGGGAGAGAAGTAAAAGACACAACACAAGATGTGAATTTGTTATTTTCAATTTGCCAAAAATAAAAATGGATCTTTCTGTTTAATTCAGCGCTTAACGTTTTTCTTCTACTTTCCTTTCCTCGTGCTCAGCTGTGTGGTTTAATCTAAAGGATTTCAATTTTTTTTTTTTAATACCTTCGTGTGTTAGTGGTTTGAGCATAAAGAAAGAAAACCACAAATTTCAAAAGATACAAAAAAAGCAACAATAATATGAAAACGTAATACATGAAAATAGATAAATAACTAAGAAAGCAGTACGTTTTGTTAGAGTTGCTCGCTTGTTTGCTGGTGTAGAAATAAAATTCCAGGCACAATCCAAATATGAACGAAAATTTGTTCTGCTTTACTTGATTGTTGTTCAAGGTATAAGTTGCAAATTTATATCCTTGCACTCTTAAATTCTTGCACAGCATCTCAAGGATCTTTATAGATGGTTTTGTGTGCAGGAGTATGTGTTACATTTTAACCAAATATGGAGGCTTTGGAGACTTTGTAAACATGTACGGAGCAGGGTTGGCAACAATATACTATTCGAAAAACGTACTATTCGATCATCAAAGGAACGATAGGACACCAGTGGCTTATAAACTTGTGGTACAGGACAACAAAATTTACTATAGGGAAGCAGATAGAGACACACTTTGCGATCGATAATTAAAATAAGTCCCTCAAGGCTTTTAAGTAAAAATTCTGGTGCTAAGAGAAATTGCTTAATTAAGAGAACAAACTTTTTTAATATCAAAAAATATTGTACATTAAGCGGGGCTTGATACAAAGAAGGTCAAAATAGTACAATTTTAGAAGCAATGTTTTAAACTCCGATTGCCATCTCTGGTACGGAGTAGTAGCAAATTAAATTTACAATTTTAAAGGACACCCAGTTAACCGAACTTTAAGAAAGTGAACAGTTGAAATAATCATAAAACTATTATATGACTTCGAAAGTCGAAAATTATATAGGAAGAGGCCTATTACCTTGATTATTCAATCGGCAAACTAAACCGATTTGCATTGTTATATAAGCAGTACAATGGTATTCCTCACGGGGGACTTTAGCAGTACTGTTTTCTAGATACAGTCTTCTCGAGGGCTATCAGTGCAGTTACTTTGTCTGAGGTAAAAAAGGCACATTACTAAAGGAACGCATCAGACCAGTGTTACATTGGATACGACGGGAACAAGATACTATTAGAGTGCTAGGCATTAAACAAGGCGACAAGGTATCAATTAGTACACTAAAATTCTCAGCAGTTTTGAAATTTTTTTTCGCATCTAGACATTGTTAAATGTATTAAATTCACCCAGTCTTAGGAGTACCAAGGGTTATCCAGAAATTTTAAATATTCTCAATTTTTGAGCGCGTACGAACAATGATATACGTGGACGTGTTTGACACAGTGAAAGTTTAGAAAATCCCTAGATATAAAATGACAGTTCACATTTTCTGTTAAACACAAATTCATACTCAATAAATAAGTGCAAGGAATATTTAGTTACTCCACTAGTTTGTACTTATTTCCTCCGGAATTTACATTTCTATAATTTGTTTTTTTTTTTGCTGTGAAATCCAAACCGTAGGTCTTGTTCTGTTTTAATATCTAATATTTAAATCGGCAAAAGCAAAACCGTTAAGAACATTTTCCTTTTATGGTTGTTAATCAATTAGAACAGAAAAAAAACACCATTTGAATGTTATTAACTTACAAGAGTGCACAATATATATTTTAATCCAAATTTTGATATTTTAATTAGGCTAAAGTTCATCAAATTAAACTTTCATTAAATTATTGTTTTTTGAAGAAAGGGATTTTACAATATGAAATTAATTAAAATTTATTGATTTATTTATTGATAAAAATTCTTGCCTGCCGCGGCAATTGAACCCAGACTTTCACGGACATGTTACCCTAACCTAGGGTTTACACTTGCAAGTGCAAGTTCGAAAAACTCAATACACTCGCACATTTTTACTAACACCATCACATTTTTCGTACTTGCAGCCCAACTTGCAAGAGAATTTGCTTGCAAGTAAATTTTTGACACTTGCTGCAAGTAAAATGACAAATGAAGAAACAGTGTCACCATGGATGACTTTTGTATAAATTTACTAGTACTTAGTAATATAAAAGTTATGTTTATAGCGGATTTTCTGTATATTTATAAAAAATACCACGTAAAAAAGAGAACAACTATACAACAATCCATCTCAATGGTAATTTTATAATAAATTTTAAGCATTTTGAAAAAAAAAATTGTTAATCAAAATATTTTCTCAGTAATATTATGAAATCGACACTACGGCAATACTAGAGTCAGATATTTTATAAATAAACATAATTTTTTCATCAAGATGGACCGAAAATTAAATAAAGAAGGAATTATTAAATTTATTTTGTTATAACTTGTTAATATTTTAAGCATGGTAATGTTGTTAAACCGAAAAACCAAGTTTTTTTATAGGATGTTTTCTCTTCGAGAACATTTGAAAAATGAACTTACAACTGACTGTGTAAACACTCAAGCTACTTGCAAGACTTTTGGCTTTTTCTTCGACTTTTTCGTTGATAATACGTATATACTACTTGCAAGTAATTACTTGCATGTGTAAAGGCTGGGTAACATGTTTCAATTGCAACCTTTGTTTTTATTTGTCCTTCAATTTGTGCTGAAAAAGGTTGACAGGAAGAAGATGGACAAATGAATGAGAAAACAGAAAAATGTACTTTTGACTTCAAGAAGAATTCTTGACAAAAAGTAAGAAAATACAGAAGTAAGGAAGAACATGTAAATCAATTTATATGGATAATCATTTAAAGAAAATTTTGATCTAACAAAGGTTAAATACAATTTGGTTTAAATATGGATGTTTGACTGCCAGCAGACGTTAATGGCTGTGAGTGTTAAAAGGAAAAACTCTCTAAAGAGATTGTGTGGTTTCAATCAAAACATGTCAGGGCAACCTGTCCGTGAAAGCCAGGGGTCTAATCACCGCATTCGATACTATCGTATCGAATAAACTATCGAATTTTTTTTGCATACGATAAACACTGACGTATCGAATGAAAACTCGATAAATATAATGTGAAGTTACTCAAAATCGAATGCTATTAATTTAAATTCAATACATTTCATTCGATATCAAGTTTCATGATACCAACATATATAATTTCGATCAATTTTGCTCGATATCGTATGCGATTACTAGACCCCTGGTTCGATTCCCGTGACAGTCAAGAAGGAAAATTATCAAAATTCCTTTCTCCATAGAATAAAAATAATTTAATGAAAATTTTATGAGTTTTAGCCTAATTAATATATCAAAATTTGGATTAAAACCCTAAACAGTTCAACAATACTGATTAATACAAATTTTATTAAAGTCTGAGGGCGTAAAATGGGTGAACCCGGCAACATCATGATTTAAAGCTAAAAGAGATACAAACAAATTTAATTCTTGAAGTTAACTAGAAAAGTAAGCTGACTGGTGTCTGGTATTTTTTTTGAAATTCGGACCTTTTAGGAAGTCAACGGTGAATTTATACCAAATTCGAACCTTTAAGGTACGAATATCGTACCTATTTATGCACTTTTTTCCAAAACATTTTTCTCCATTCATTGAAATACACAATTAAGTTATGGGCTCCCACTACAATGTTAAAATTCTTGATACTTCAATTGGTAGAAATAAAGTACCTAATAGGGAAAATTAAATTTGCTTTCTTTTACTTTTCATAAAATTAAACATGCATGTTCCTGAGTGAATACGAATCTGTAGCAGGGATCTTTTTGGTACTTTTTTATTCTTTAACTGGTACTTTTTGAATATTTTTAATACTACATTACCTAGAAACATAAAACCACAAGAGGTGACTTTTTCGTTTCTCAATTGGTATTTTTGAATTGTTGTTATATTATTGAACTTACAAAATAAAATTTCCTTTCCTTCTACAACTCAACTCAGTTTTAAACAATTTAGACAACTGGTTGTGATTAGTTGTTATTTTTGTTATGTTTTTGTTCACCGCGATATAGCAAAGTTGTGAACCATAATACAAAAATTAAGAAATTACAACTCATCTGAGTTGAGATGAGATGTAAACATAATTTAGGAACCTTTGTAATAAAGTATTTTTTCCCTTAAAACTAGAGTTGTCAACCGATTAAGAATATTTCGATTAACCGATCAAACAAAAACCAGCTGTTGTTCGAATAATTTTAAAATGGCGATTTTCGAATAACGAATAAATCGATTAAATTATGTCGATTAATCGACCAATTTTTTTATTAAAAAATAAATTAATAATAAAAGACTAAAAAGAAATAAAAGCTTAGAATTTGAGTTATTCTCATACGTTTTTAGCGATTTTATACAAAATACAGGAAATGTAAAAAATATTGTAGCTATAGCCGTGATTGTAATTAATCTCAATGTTTAGTAAGTAAAAACTGAGTTGAGTATTAAAGTAAAAAATAAAGCCAAAAATAAAGAATTGTTTTATTCAAATCATATCATGAAAGTGAAAATATTTTTATTATATAATATATACATTAGAGTGGGTCAATTTGTTCGGGCCCAAAAAAAGTGACAAAGCGTATAGCAAAATCGTAATCTACAGAAAATTCTAAGAACTTTTCCTAAAGAAACCATGGTTCGAAAATCAAAATCGAGCTTCCGGTTTTTGACTTGAAAGTTTGGTGCTCAGGAAATCTGAAAAAATTAATACTTTTTTGGAAATATATCTGTGCTCATTTTTAGAAAATTCTGTACAAAAATGATTGGTTAGGAGATTTTTCTCAAAATGTTCATAGTCAAGCTGGTAAAATACAAAAAAAATTTATTTTATTTTTTTTAACCCAATTTTCTATTTTAAATTTACTACCTTTTAAAAAAAGAAACTAAATGAAAAAAATAAAATAAAATTACTCAATAAAAATGTTTCTCATTTTGCGAAGCACTAATGGTAGGTACATTTAAAAAAATAAGCACAATGTTATGCGCAACGCAATAAGACATACAGAAATGCAGTAAACTATATAAGTGAAAAAACTCTCAACGACTTAAATAAATAACATTTCAAGTGCTACGGCATTCCCTTACTACGAAGCAGGTTTTTAAGGGAGAATACTAAAAAATAACTGCATCAGTATGTAAAGCTGATTGTATGTGTCATAAATGTATTGCTTCAAAGTGGGAACTCGCCATATAAAATGCATGTCTTCCTTACATACCTGCTTTGTTCTAGGCTCCATTTTTTTATGGGGTACGACTTCAATAAAATTGTATTTAAAAGAAAAAAAGGCCCATCATAACCTTTAAACCATCACAGCACTTATTAACTAATGTGCTTAATACGAGTTTTTGTACATTTTTTAAATATTTCCGGCTATTCTTGAAAACGCGTAAAGTGAAAATTTTTGTGTACCATACATTTCTAAAATCGAATAAACGTGAGAATTTTTACTTTAAATTGTGTGAACGATAGAATTACAAAGTTTTCAGTTTCTCATTACCTATTTATTTTTCGTTTTTAGATTATGGCCCTTATTATGTAAAACGCAACGCCAAAGAATTACATTGAAAGCAAAACAAATTCATAAATATTTTGTAATTTTGTTGTTGCTTTCTTTAAAAATTCATGTACCGTTTTCAAATTTTCAACGCCTCATTACTTGTGAAATTTTAAAACGCAAAAAGAATTTCTGTAGAAAACACCAACAAAATTACAAAATATTTATGAATTTGTTTTTGCTTACAATGTAATAATTCTTTGGTGTAACGTTGCGAATTATATAATTAGGGCCTATGTTTCTTACTACACCATTTACAATTGTATTTCAGAAATTTCCAATTTAACTTAAAAAATTTCCAATTGTAACTTCTGAAAATGTCCAATTTGTATTTCAGAAATTTCTGTTTTTATAGCTAATATAATTTTTTAAATTGGAAATGGACGATAGCAATTTGTCTGACCCGCCATTTACTACAAGCATCTGCCGTTTACTGATCTAGGGTTACCGGCACATATTCAGGGAACTGAGCGATTTGTAAAATTGCTTACCAATGTTTCCCACGTGCCATAGAATGTAATCGAGATGATATTTTGGCAGTTACTATTAAAAGCCACAACAGAATACCACGAATGGATAGAAAAAAGATATTGTATGTAAATTACAGATATATATTTTATAATTACAGTATTTTTTTATAAATTTTTTATTTTTATTTTAATCGGTTCGTTTTTTTAAGTTGTGAATTTTCCAAAAAATTGCGTTTTAATAAAAAATAGAATAATAATAAAAATATTTATTTTTTAAGTATTTTATTTTCAGTTTTTGCTTAAATTTTATTTAAATAAATTTTCGTTTAATTAAGTTTTGATTAATCAATTCTATGGCATTTTGACAAAACATCTTAAAACAAAATTAAAAAGTTGAAAAAAATGGTGTTAATCGTACGAATTTTCATTAAAAAACATTTTTGCTTATGTTTTTAAAGTTTTGTATTATGAACAAAATTTTTCTTTCATTTCGGTTTATTTTATTTTTTAACAAAAATGCTTTTTTCACCGAGTTTTTTTTAAATCTTTTTTGCTCTCTTATCTCCACTTAAGATGTTTTGTCAAAATGCCGCAGAATTAGTTTATTTTAATCAACTTTGAATTAAAATTTAGCTAAATTATTTTATTTAACTTTTATGTATCAAAATTGCAACAGTTTTAGGTTTCTTATTAGCTTGACTATGATTATTTTGACAAAAACCTCTTAACCAATTATTGATGTACAGATTTTTCTTAAAATTAGCACAGATATAGAAAGCTGAGAGAATTTTCGTTCAAAGAAGCCCTCTTTCAGCGATACAGGCCAACTATTCACCAATTTCAATTAATATTTCCAAAAAAGTATTATTTTTTCAGATTTCCTGAGCACCAAATTTTCAAGTCAAAAACCGGAAGCTCGATTTTGATTTTAGAACCATGGTTTCTTTAGGAAAAATTCTTAGAATTTTCCGTAGATGACGATTTTGCTATACGCTTGGTGGGCAAAACAATTGACCCACTCTAATATACATATATGTATATATTTTTTAAATTTATATATATATTTGCCATTTGCGTAGTGCTATGTTCACACTTGGGTTTTTAAACGCGTTTAAGCAAAATGTTGATTAACTTAGGCTAGGTTTTTAAAATTTCAGTTAAACTAGGTTTAGTTAGTCTGAACACAGATTTGTGCCGCCATTAACAAGTTTTTATACAAAATGTTGACGGAACAGCTTACTTTTGCTAAAAATCAAATTTCGCCGGAAAAGATACGAGTTTCTGACTTCGTTAAACTAAGTTTAAACTTAATCCATATCTCAAAAACCCGGCCTTAATCAGAGCAGTTCACATTCCATTTGAGATGACAGATGATTAAGAAAAAAAAACACAACAAACTAATTATTTATTTAAAGTATTAAAAATAGATAAAAATACTTTAAAAAAGTTATCAGAAGATTATTTTAAACATATTAATGATAGAATTTTGAAAATTTATGAATTATTAAGGGAAAATAAAAATATTAAGAAGAAATCGTGGTCGGTTGTACACGTGAGGGGTACGTTCATGGTGACCGATTCTATATTATACTCAGTTTGAGGCACATATATTCAGAGGATTCGATGTGATTAATGAAGTGATTTAGTTTTAATCATGTAAATTTAAAGTGATTAACAAATAACTTCAACATATGGCATTCATCTCGATTTTGATGTGATTAGGGCTTCAGCAAGTGTGAACATAGTATAAGTGTCACAATATAACAATTGAGAACGATGTATACATCTATAGTAGAAGACAATCCAACGACATCAAAATATCCTTCCAATGGAAAAATACATAAAGAGAGACAGCGGTTGTTTTATAGAAGAAATTGTACTCAGAAGAATTGAAGCTGAAGATGGAAGGTCTGCAAACGCCTTTCGATAATCCAAAATTGTATCGGACTATTTAACAATTAAGGATTTTACGATTCCTTTAAGTAATACAACGATATGGAGTTAAGACGAAAAGTTGTACGCATCAAAAAAGAAGATGTCATAGAGCATTTGAGAAAAAATAAAGAAGAAAATGGATGATTTCTTATCTTATTTAAAATATGTAATTTTTTTTTGTTTTAAATAATTATTTTATTCATTATTCTCATCGATTAATCGAATAATTTTTCAGATTTAATCATTTAATCGAACGAACAAAAACAATTATTTGAATTATTTGAACAAAGCTGAAAGGCAAATAATTGACAACTCTACTTAAAACCCTTTTTGTTTAACATAGTAATTTTTAATTTAATGTCATGATTAAAGTCATATTTTAGATGTGAAGACTAAGCTTAAATATATGAATCTATATATATATATATATATATATATATAAATGAATGTATAAGTTCACTGGGTTATCACCCTTCTTATATATTGTAAACCCTGATATTCTTAAACATTTTCTTCTATTTTTGTATGCATAAAGTGTTTACTTTCCAATTTGTTTTTTCTATCTCTCCATTCTCGAAGTTCTTAGAAGATATGTGTAGTAATTCCTTTCCTTTCCATTCTTTTCGTTTTGTGTTCATTTTAAAATACGCGTGAGAAATTTTGCTTTCATATGTACATGTTTCAATTTTACTAAAATAGAATTTCAACTCGACAAATGTAATATATAAATTTGCAAATATATGGATTGTGGTTAACCCTTGAATAGGTAAAATGCTTAAGAACTTCCAGCACTAGCTCGTACCACCGCATGAGTAGTACGTACGTACATGTTTGTTAATTCTTATGTACGAGTAGTTCTTGGTTTTTCACCAGCTTCTTTATGCAACATACATGAGTATTTTCCTTCTTGTCATTTTAAATTGTATGAAATTTTGTTTTCATTTTAATAGTATTTCTTGTTTTTTTTTTCTATCTTGAATTTAGTATGTTCTCGTACGTGTACATTAGGAAACAACTTTATTTTAAAGAATTTTAATGGTTCGATCATCATGCTGGCGTTTTAACACTGCAAGCTTTTATTTTTCTTAACAAATAAACCGCAATGTGAGCATTTCTGGGAATGTGTGTGAGCGTTTTGTGTTGTATCCTTCTGCTCACAGACACCTACAAACATGCTGTGTTTAAACACATGTGTAAATGCGGTTTGATGCGTTGCCAACATTAAACTGAAGACTCGTTGAATTTTTGTTAAATGTTTGATGTTTAGAAGAAAATTTGTTGTAGGTGTTTTCTAAATTTTGTTTTCATTGTGCATGTTGAATTCAAATTAATGCCAGGACATTAAAATTGTCTAAGTATTAAACCGCAAATATTTTCAATATTTAACAAGAACTATTATTTACAAGCACTGCTTCGTCTGCTTAACCCTTCACAATTCTACCGATTTTTGTATTTGACTTTAAGTTAATATTAAAGAAAATTTTTCATTCTTGACTAAACTAGGAATCGAACACAGGTTTTCACGGACAGGTTGCCCTAACATATTTCGATTGTAATCACAGACGCCTGTATTAATAAAAAAAATTTAAATTTAAAAAAGGTTTACAAAACAAATTTTGTATGAAAATTCTCCTTTATAAACGTTTGTTAAATTTAATAATCGTTTATAAACACGGGGGATAATCTCTTCAGAGGTGTTTCCCGTTTAATACTCACCGCCATTGAAGACGGCTGGCAATCAATCATCAATCAATCTTTTAACCAAATAGTATTAAAGCTAGCTAGCCACGGTAGGCTAGCTAGTAGTGAGCTAGTCTATCAACCCCGGGGTTGCGGGTTCGATTCCCGGCAGAGACTCTGGTTTCTTTCCTGCAGAAAAGCGTCAAGCTTCGCGGGGAGTAGCATAGGGAATTTAAAAAAAAAATTAGTTTTTTGAATGATCAACCAATTTTAGTTAATTTCATGTTGTAAAATTTCTTTCTTCATAAAAATAATTTAATGAAAATTAAATTTGATGAACTTTAGCTTGAATTAAATACATTAAAATTTGAATTAAAAACAATAAACAATTCAATAAAATAACCAAAATATTAATTATTAAGTACAATATATTAAAATTTAAATACTTGTCAATATTATTATGTTTTCAAAGAAAAATCAATCCATCCGTACTTAAATCACGCCAAAGCGATGTCAATAGTATGGAACCTTTAACTGTACAGGTGAAATTTTGGGACATACCTTTTGACGTGATGATAAATTTGACCCCTCTAAATTTTGCTTAATTTAAATTTTAACAAATTTGTAAAAAATATTTTATTATAACTACTAGCTGATGAACAATAAGATTACAATTCGGTACACTTAGCTGGATTATCAATAAGCAACCTTTCTACAAAAATGGCCGGGATTGGAAAAGTGGGCGTTGCATAAAACAGATTAATTTATATCTAAAGAGCGGTAGGGAATGTTGTAAAATTGCACAGGCGGTAACAGCTTAAGTTTCCAAATTGGGAGCAAATAGCTTGGCTACCAATATGCAACATCAGTTAAAATGTGGGCTGGATTATATAAGAAGGCATGCCAAAAAATAAAATTCTGTATATCTAAATAACGATAAGTATAAAATTTTCCAAATCTTGGTACAAATAGATTGGTTACCAATGCCCATCATCTGTCAAAAATGGTCAGAATTGGAGGAGAACATCTCTCAAAAAGTAGACCTTCAATACAAAGACCGCATAGATTACAGTATAACTGCACAAGAGTAACAGTAAGAGTATTCAAACTTGGTACAAACAGCTTCCTAAGCAATGAGGGTAGCAAAGCGTACTTAGTAGAGCTTGTATCAAATAAAATAACGTTTTTGAAATAAATAATTTTTTACCAACAAGAAAATGGGCGAGTGGTTAAAATAATTCCATGAAAATATTACGTTAATTTTGATGTGGGGTGAATTTTTTTCTACTTAATACTTACGCTAACGCTGACATCTCTGGGTAAAATATTTTCAAAGAAAAAATTACGTAAATGATGGCGAGGTAATTTGCGTATCTCCGCTCGTGCTAAGTCGAGCCATAATACAAGTGAACAACAATCACGATAAAAGACGATACTTAGAGAATAAATTTGATTGAGCGCAACGGAAGAGAGTATTTAAAAAAAAGAGAGGGTAAAATTTACCACCACCTCTACAGTTAAAAGTTCAATCAAGTACATAATACTAAAATAATCCGTAAACGCAATTAATTGACATTAGTAAAAGTGAAATAAAAGTTTATCTAGAACTGTGCTTGATTCAAGAATTTCCAAGTTGTTTTAATTCCGAATTCGTACTAAAAATGAGATTAGCTATAACCATAAATACTTACCCCAGAGAACCAGAGATAGTAAAAAATAGTTTTAGTATTCACTTACCCGTAACATACATAACTTTGTTCTAAGTTAACCTCTCAATTATAAGACACCAGCATAATGCCCGATATGGTTTTTGTAATTATTTTACTTTGAACATTTATGTATTTAACTTTAGTCTCTTGTATGGTGTTAATGTTTCTAAAAAAAAAAAAAAAAAAAAATTGCAAATCCTTTAATGCCTTGTTCTGTATTGTTGTAGTTTCTACAAGAAACGTTTACAAACACACGTGTATGCAAGCATATTGATTTTCGAAAGTTATCATATTTTAGATTGTTTTAAGTTCCCTTAAGTGTAATTCGTACTTGTATTTTTAAGTACGACTCGTACTTGTGTAAGAAAAAAAAATAAATTTACATAATTGTTTCCAGGACCCGCTCAAATAGGTTTTAAAATCGCTAATGAAGTGCATTAATAACAAAAGTGTTAATAAAAGCAGCTAATTTTGTTCGATTTAAGTTATGCAACATGAGACACTTCAAGAAATTATAGGTAACATTAAAAAGTTGTACCTGTAAGTGTATAAAATGCAACATATTTCACCCAGAAAATAAATAGTCATTTACCACTAGTGGTTGAAGGTACACAAAGAGCTAAGCCTTGTAATTTATTAAGTTTTTTGCGCATTTTTCAAAGAAAATCTTTTTCTTTAATCACATTTTATCTCTGAAATGGAATGCAAGTATGAACTTAATCCTTTCCTATTCTTTAAACGCACACCCTCTAACCTTTAATATCCTCGATTATTTTTAACAAACAATTTTAAGCAGTTTAAAAGAAATGACCCCCTATCACAAGCTCAAACAAGTAAACAACAGGAAAAGGTTTTACAGAAAAAAATGGATAAGGAAAGAAACTAAAAATGAAAAACTAAGAAAGAAAATGAAACAAACAATGTGATTTCATTCGATTAAAAGATGGAATATAATGGCCAAACAGAAAATGAGAAAATAAAAATGCTGATGATTTCATTTCCGATAAGTAAGTAACTTAAAATGGCACACAAGCGATGGCCAACGATGAGAACGTCGACAAAGGCCAGCAAAAGAAAGCAGGAGTACAGGATAAAAATCCAACTAAACAAACAACAAAATGATAAATTGCCTCAAAGAAAGGTTGACATTTGTTGTTGCTGTTACTCTGTAAATTCATTTTGGTTGATAAAAACTAAAAGAAGATGAAATAACAAAGTTAAGGAAATTAGAAATCTGCACACAAACGCACACACTTGTGCACATGTACACACCAACATCAACATCATCAGGACACCAGCAGTGGCAGCACAAAAAAAGGATAATGCCAATAACAGAATGGTATTTTAACATGCATTAGAAAAAATAACTAATGAAAAACATAATTATAAATGCAAAATATATTTGTACTTAAAACAAAAAAAAAAAAAAAAGAAATAGAATAATCAGCCAGTATTAAACTTTTCAAAAGAGGAGTGAGGGATGTACGGAGGTAGATAGTAAAAATGTATAAAAATTATAAAAACATCAAGTAATAAATCATTACAGCATAAACATGAATATGGAAACATGCTTTAAGGGAAACTTTTCATTTAATTTTTTCTGTCCTTCTATTAAGCCCATATAAATTTTTTTTCTTTAAATAATGTTTCAGTGTTGATAACACCAATTGTAGTAGTATTAATACTAGACACCAAATCTCACACACACTGGCATTTATTTTCAACTGGATTTTTTTTTTGTTTGTTATATTCCTCTATTTTCTCCTTCTTTTGTCTATTATGTGGTGTTTATGCATTTAATCCTGATTTATTACCATTTTCCTCGAGATTGCCTAAGATTACTTTTGCTACAAATAGATCTTTCAGTCAACACAATGTACGACGAATTTACATTTGTACAAAACGAAACAATGAAATCTGAAATAAGTAGAAGAAATTAAAAAAAAAAATAAAAATCGAGAAGAAGGTCCTTTAAATCTATCACCCCTCCAACCTCCAACCTCTGTCAGCCGAAAACAGTAAATCATAGCAGGAGAAAAGTGGCAGAAAAGAAAAGCTGGGCAAATATAATAGAAAGACAACATTTTCTAATTCGATTTCTTGTTTTTTGTTTGTTTTTTTTTTCATAAGATATTAAAAATGAATACATTTCTTAAAGATTAGAATTTAGTGATTAGACTTTTTTTGCGCAAAAGATGGAGAGTAAGAAAGAAAAGCAAGAAAATCCTATTAAAATGCAGCAATGCTGTTTGTCTAGAAAAATCAAAACTTTACCTTTTGTGTTGTTACCCTACATTCAATTTTGGAAGCAGCAGTGTTTATCAAATTTTATACTTTTGATGATATTGAGAGTTAAAAGCCCGCGTTTAAACTAAAACTTGTTACGCATAAAGTTAGACTAAAAATCATTTCCTGAGTCGACTTAATCATGTTTGTTCCTTATGTCGGCTGGCTGGCTGCGGGTTAACGTACATCTCGATACTTGATAAATAAATCTATTGAGAATTAGTCGATGATTTCACCCCATACAAATGATCTCTCGAAAAAGATTTTCTATATTTTTGTTAGTCTATCAATGAATTACAGAACAAACATTTTGCAACTGTAATCATGTTACCAAATTTTTTTGGCAGTCAGTCAATATTTTACCATGACTGCCAAGCTAGTGCGATTGCCAAAATTTGCTTTCACTGCCATCAAAAACATTTTGAATATCGGCAAAAATAACTTATGTAGAACCGGTAAATCAAGGTAAAATTTATTGATGACATATTCAGAATTGCATAAAAACTATATATCTTATGTAGATTCGTGTGTTTAGATTGATTTCGGCCCATATAAATCTTAACTCCACAACAAAATTACGGTCTAGTAGTACCAGTATTGCATATATGACCTATGGACAGTATGGTTGGGTTTGCTCGACTCGATAAAGTGTAATAACTTATACCCATACCACAATAGTGGAGATGATATTATGCGTCTAAGCTTATGTGTGTAACACCGAGCATCTACTGGAAGGTAAGTCTAGATCGACTATCGATCTAACTATGTCCGTCCATCTGGTCCATTGTGCTCAAAGTATAGGTCGCAATTAAGAAGATAATTTAAAGAAACTTGGTATATACGTTTTAATTGTAATATGGACGAAGGCTATCGAAAATTGTAACGATCGGTTTATAATTTCACATGGCCTCTATACAAATTTGTTCCGTAATAGAGTCTTTGTGACAACAAACTTTTTTTATTCTGCTGGTAATTAGAAAAACTTTTGTCCAAGAACCTAAATCATCTAACAAAATTTGACAAAAATGACGATAGCTCTCACACCACTCCCGAAAATGGCTTATGGCGATTTATTTTCTGAGAAATATGTTCCATTAATGTTACATGTTCTACATGATGCGTATTTTACCCTTACTTTTACTTAAGGTGTTGTTCATTATGCCCTGATTTACAACGTTGGTACTTACTACTTTGTTTGTACAACCAATGTTTTAGTTTTTGTTATAATTCATACCGCTCATAATTTTGTGAAGAGATTATTTTAAAACAAAATATAAAAATATTTACATATTAAAATCAAAAAAGTCTATTTATATTATAATTGTTTTTATTTTTCTAAGCCATGAGTGACGCAATATTTGTTTCCAAACCCTAATAGCGCGCAGAAACCGCTCAAATAGCTTTAAAAATCGCTCATGAAGTACATTAATAATAAAAGTGTAATAGTTGTAAATAAAAGCAACAGTACTACTGGTTAAATATTGATGTTTGACTGTTGTCTTAACGGGCACCGCAGTAGTGCAATGGGTAGAACTCAAAGATCTTCCAACGATAGAATGTGGTGATTCTTGAAACATGTAAAGATCAACCCGGTTCGAATCGCAGATCAGCCAAGAAAAATAATCAATAAATTGAAATAAAAATTCCAAGTTGTAAAAATTCCTTCCCTCAGTGAAAATAATTTAAGGAAAATTAAATTTTATGAACTCAAGTCTAATTAAAGAATATCAAAAAATTAAAAATTAACAGTTCAACTAAAATCAAAATTGTTCTTAAAAGCAACTTATTTTGTTCTATTGAAGTTGCACAACATGTAACACTTCGAGTGATTATAAGCTACATTGGAAAGTGTAACATGTATATACTGTAACATATTTTTCTCAGAAAAGAAAACGCCATTAAACTGCCATAAATTCTATATAAATCGTTGCTATAATTACTGGATGAACTTTGATATTTGATTTTTTACGGGCCCAAATACTCTCTAAAATCGTTTTAAGATAAACGAACCTCATATAGAAGTTAGTATCTTGATCACAAAGAACTCTTATTTAAATTTTAACCTTATGACATAATTTTGTTTCGCTACGTCCATGATTGTCAATTGGTGCCAGACAGGAAACCTTTTCTGTATGTACTTTGGCGTAGGGTATGGAGGCTTGACCAACTATTTCTTTCTTACTTGTTTTTATATAATTTAGTAATTTGAAATTTAAAAAAAATAGGTAACTTTTTCGGGCTGTCCTCAAATTGTTCCAATTTTGATTGCCATTGGCTGGGACATGGATTGGACGATTCTTTGGTTTTTGGTGCCGACAGACGGTGGAATATGTTTTTGATATCTTTTTGAATTATGTAGAGGAAACTTGTTTCGCAAATGACCAGGTTTTCTTTTAACATTAACTTGTCTTCGGTTAAAAGCTCTGGTAATAGTTTTAATTTCTGCCAGCGAGTATACATATCATTAATTTAGGCTATAAGTATGGGTTTTGCTTATAATTAATAATCTTAGCCTATTCGGCTTATAGTTTTTAGTTTTGGATTATCGTAGTACACCTTGATGTCTTTACAGGTGACTTTTTGGCGTTGTACTTAAATCGTTCCCAAGTATGTGAATTGAAAAATTACGGAAAGCAGATATAATTGAGGTATGCCCTCTAATAAAAGCGTTGCAATAAACAATAGAAAATATCTCAGGAGAGAAGGATTACATTTACTTAAATATGCAGATTCTTACAGAGTCTATATATCATCGTTCTCCACAGATATGGGCCAGATTATGGTTGTCTCCGAACATGTTATGATTAATAATACCAATAATCCGTTAACAACTATGCTCCCCAGAGGAGTAAAAGGAACAAGTATATTCTAATAGATGAATGATTTGAAATTTACAATAACATTTTCAACGTTTTTTTTTTTTATTATTGTAAATTAACCGCAAATAACTAAATGTTGTATTTTTTATATATTTTTTTCACAAAATCTTGCAGCAAATTTCATGTACCATTTGTATCTTATACGGATACAGCAATAAATGTTTTTTCGGTATTCTCCGCAGTGAAGTTCTGGACATTTCAGTTCTGGATGTTCCAGGGTTATTATGTACGCTCTCCCGAACTCGTTCGATATTAAATATGTTTGAAGCAGTCTTCAACTCCGGGGTAAGACACTAACAGATCCTGAAAATGAGCGACTAGATTGCGTACTTGATGGTGTATTTTAGACGTTAAAAACATTTGAAATTTCCATTTCTTGCAAAATAAAACTCCACAATTTTTAATCATTCCGCAATCGTATACATACATGGTTTTTAGATGTGTCTGTGTCGAAAAATATGTTTTCTCTTCTTGAAGTATCTTAAGTTACCTAACTTTCCTGTTGGGACATTTGCAGCAGCCCTTCCAATATTCGTTCAATACCACCTCCAGTGTGATATTATTTTCTGTTACTTTCTGCTACTAATAATATTTCATACATCTACAAAAAAGATAATGAAACAATGGCTTCGTTTCATTCTATACGGTAATTTTTATTGTGAAAGTTATTTTGTTCCATTCTAAAAAAAAAAAATTAAGTTTGTTTGTCAGTCTACACTTTTACATTGAAGGAGTAGTTTGTACACACATAATTTGAAAATTGTAAGGATGAGGCTAAAAGTGAAGCAGAGATAAGCTTACAAAATATCATTAATTATCCTTGTTTAAATTATTTTTTTTTTCTGATTTGCTTTTGTAATTTTCTTGTTGTTTTCCTCACTGACTTTTTTCCAAAACTTGTTTTAATTTTCAGTTCATGTTGTTGTTTTTACAGGAAAAACAGAAAATAACATTGTTTGAAATGAAAAAAGCCATTAGAAATGTTATTTGGTACACCTAGAACTAATGTTCGTATGTATATACAGATTTTTTGTTTTAAATTTTGTTTTCAACTCAAAATTATAAACTTTTTTTGGGTAAAATTTGTAAATTCTTATCTTATATCTTGAATTTGGGGATATTAAGGTTATTATAATTTCCACACAAAAAAAGGTTAAGAAAAATTTGATTTGGTACATTTTTGTGTATAGATGAAGTGGAAGCGAAATATTATAAATAAATATTGTGCAGTAAATGTGACCCAGTACTAAGGGAAAGTTTTAATAACACAGAAAAAATTCTCCAATATTTTACACAAATTAAAATATTAATCAAAAATAAAATCAGTTTTAATTAAAAATGTTATCAAGTGAATTAAAATTTTAATCAATTGAATTAAACGTTAAATTAAGTAAATTGAACGTTTAGTTGGTACTATTAATTTACACCAGTTAACAAATTAATAGTACAAATTAAACTTTTAATTCACTTGGTTAAACGTTTAATGCACGTGATTAAATTTTTAATTAAACCTGATTTTATTTTTGATTAATGTTTTAATTGGTGAAAAATTTTTTTGCGTACTTTAAGGGTGTATCACATTTAAAAATTCATCGGAAGACATTATGAGTTGTTAATTTTAAAGTTCCTTATAAGTCACATTACTTGCCAATTGAGATGAACTATGCCAATGCATTTTGGCTAAAAAATCGTTATATCACCTTATTTCTGTTGATCGATGCCGAATGAAATAACGAAATAAGATTTTTAGTAACTAATAGAAGAAGAAAAAAAACAGACGTTGAGAGCGCCAGCCACAAATATCGTTGACGGCGACCAAAATTTACTAAAATTTAAAAATTTTAAATAACCAAATAATGTAAAGTGCGACTTTGTATGCGTTTGTTGTATGTAAAATTGCTTTGAAAACATTCGCGTATTTTCCAAAAATGTTAAAAGCAAAAAAACAAAAAATACTTATCTCTTACGTATTATTATTCATTGCATTTTTAATATATTTTTTAATGTTGAAATTTTTTCTCCACCCGTTTTTATTATTATTGCTTATTTGACAATTCAAAGCGGGAAATTTCTCACAAAAATTTTACAAATACACTCTTTCTTTAAATTAGCGATAAATTTTCTTACATGACTGCTAATTCTCGCCAAAAATGTTGTAGTCGCAGTTAAATGAGAAAAACAGTTGTTTGTTTCAATTTATGAAGTTTTTGTTTCATTTCTAACATGTCAATCGAAAAGTTTTCGATGCGGCACAGGTCAGCAAAAAAGTCCGAATATTACAAAACGAACTTGACAAGTCATTACACTGATAGAAAAGGCGTCATAACGCTGATGTATTTTGACATCAGTACTATGACAAGTGTCTTCGTTTTTGACCCCATGACACTTTTCATCATGGTGATGTCAACCTTAACAACACTTGGCCAAAGTGTCATCAGGGTCAAAATGAAATTATGCGATGATGCAGTAACATCGGGGAAAGGACACATTAGCATCAATTTAATGACAGTTTGTCATTAAGTCAAATTCATTGTATTCGACTTAAGTCAAAGTGAGAGAATATTATTAGTAACTTACCCGTAACATATGTTTGTTTCACTTTTGTTGAATTACGACCTTTGTTTACAGCAGAACTCTCAATAATAAGACACCAGCACCATGTCCCTTATGGGTTTCGTAATCATTCTTCTTTAAAAATTTGATGTATTTAACTAAATAATTTAAAAAAATAGAATATAGGAATTTTTGCTTCTTATAATACATTGTAATCATGAAAATAATGTTAATAATATACAAAATATGGCATCGAATTGATGTCACAATAGTCATAAAATAGATGACATGTAAAAAATGACAAAATTGTACTAAGACGTTAGTCATTGGATTTATGTTACTTTTTGCATCATTGATGCCATTTGTGGTAACATTGAGGTCACAATTCTGATGTAAGGGCATCATCAATACGAAGATGCGTTTTTCTATCAGTGTAGGAACCACTCGAACAACAATGTAAAATGATTACAAGTAGCCAAACCAAAGCAAGGAAATAAGTTGCCACGGAAGTTTTCAATGCCCGAAATGCCGCTTAATAGCTTTGAGAAGATACAAATTTTGCTTCAAGTCACTACAGACGATAAAAAATGTAACTTTTTACAGTAGTTACTATGCGCTATTAGAATTGAGCCTGATTAACACATGGCAACAGGATCGAACATCAAAAAATTAAGGGCTTTAAAAAATTCACTTAGCTAAAGCTAAATTTTGATCGCTAAAATGCCTTAGAGAATACAAAATTTTAGCGATGACATTAAAAGTTAATTTTGCGACGAATTAAATTTTTATTTCATTGCCAAATTTTACAATGCACGTTACATAATTACATTCGTACCCACACGCAGAGAAAAAATATGGTTGGGCATGGTTACGGCAACAACACTATGTTTAATGTAACAATATATTGTTGTCGTACACAAATAATTGTTATTTTTATTTAATATCGACAATATTATAGTTACTGTAAACATATCAATGTTTATCGCAATTATGAATTTGAGTATTGTTGACCGAAAAATAGTTATTTTTCTAACAACTTAATTATGATAACTTTCTAAACATATTATATTTCTCACAACCATATCATGATATTTAATAGCCATAACATGATAACTTTCTATACATTTATCATATTATGTTAAAGATGCAATCAATCTATTTGTATTCTAATCATATTATGTTATCGCCATTTGTAAAATAATTTTGAAGCAGTTGTGTCGTTTTTTTTATTTGTGAGCGGTTAAACAATTAAAAGATAAAATTCCATAAAAAAATAAGTCTAAAGAAATTAAAAAATTAAAATATTAGCAAAGTTCATTCAAGTATTAGTGATGCAATAGTGCAAATGCAAAATATCATAGTTTTTTTGTAAAATCCAACAACAAAACACACAGAGATTTCGTTTTTTTTTTATAAAAGTGCTACGATATTTCATCAACATCTTAAAATCGAAAAAATGTGTCCATGAAAACCACAGATTTTTCATTTGCTCTTTTGCAAGCCTTATATTGAACTCCGCTATTTTATTAACATTACGAAAAATTGTAAAAAGCCACAAATTAAAAAATCGATGCAAAAATATTTTAATTTATTTTGTATTTTTATGACAGCTATGAAAGGTGCTGTATCATAATATGATTGCTTCTAAATTTATTATGATCAACATGATGATAATATGATCACTTCTTAGCTTATTATGATTAACATGACAATAATATGATTAATTTCTTAGCTTATTATGATTAACATGACAATAATTTGATTACTTCTTAACTTAGTATGATTAACAGAATAATAATATGATTAAGGGAAAAATATTATGATGTAATAGTACGAGTATATTTAGTCATAATATGATTCCATAATAATCTTAATATGGTGACTACAATCATAATTCTTATCATAATATGTTGCTCTTAGAATATGTTTACCACAACCATGTTTTTTCTTTGCGTGCAAAAATCGCTAAATCATAGATAGATAGAGATTTAACTTTAGCGAATTACAGAATTCGGCTGCAGGTTAAGATTGGAAAATGTCATAGCCAATGAAAGCCATGACTTTGAGTTGATTTATATTTTTCACAATATATGCCCAAAATTTTCCAAAAATTTCCCATTTTTCAGTTACACACTCAACACATAGATCAAGATTAGATAAAAATGCTTCAACACTAGTTAAGTTTATGAATAAAGGCATTGAATTTTCCATTAAATGCATGTCAACAAAAATTGGTTTGGCGTAAAAGACGGCAGAGAAAAAGATCCCAAAAATTGTTCACGTAAGAATGTTTGATATGGAAGTTTTCCCAATTCACTTCTGTAAGTCGAAAGTTCTTTAAGTCGAGGGGAATTTATTGGCAATAGCGGTGGACAGACGCTTATCTTGAATTTTTCTATAACAAGTCGAATTTTTTTAAAAACATATTTTACCATCTTAAATTTATGTTTTATTTAAAACTAATTAGCATTTAAAATTCTAAGTTTTTCAAATTTAGCATGTAAACACATATCAAGTTACACAATATTTCATTGAATGAAGTCTTTAAATATGTACACATGTAATTGTACGAAATAAAATTAAAATAACATTAATACCGAACGTATTGAATTTCTAACCTGAAGTTTCTGTAAGTCAAACTTCTCAGGATAATGGTATTTCGAGTTATAGAAGTTCGACTGTACTTTTCATAATGCCCATGCAATTATTCCTTAAATAAAATTAATAGAAAAAAAATCGAAAATCCGTCTGCAAAATAGACAATTTTTGATGCACTTAAAACCGAAGCAAGAAGAAACAAAATTAATATAAGCTGATAATAAAGTAAACACTACTTCGGCTTAGCATACTATTGGCTGAACTGTAAGTTTAATAACCGCAGACGGGAGCTATACATTTAATTTTGGTAGCAAATTTGTAATTTTGTTTCGCCTGCTTAGCTTAAAGCTGTTATTTAACTTAGGGTTTCAGCTCAGAATATATTCTGTTGAACCGTAGAAGTGTTTATTTACATCTTCCTAAGAATATCTGAGTTTTTAAGAAGAATCTAACAATAGCTCAAATTTTGAGATCCATCCAGCCGTTTGGGAGATACGAGGTACTAAAGAAATTTACGTCCCCTTCTAATTTGACCGTCAAGTTAAACGAAGGCTTTACACGATAGAGCATTCTCATGAGTGCAACCCCTGCACGGTTATAGTTAAAAGCAGAATTTCCGAATGAAAATACGTAAATGAGCAAACATATGTATGTCTTAATAAAAGGGTTCTGACAAGAAATATTTTGCAAACTAATATCTCAAAGTAGCAGTTTATGTATTAAGGTATGGTGTTCCAGTACAAATGCATATTCTCGTGCGATAATTTTTCTTATGAGGACTCCTCCAAATAAAACTTTCTTCTTAATATTTCAGTCATAACTATTTACATTTACGTTTTCTTTTTTTTACTATTGTAAGTCTGCTCCACCCCTATGACCTTTTACACATAAGCAAACTATAAAACGACTTTTGGCGCCTAAAATTATATACCATGAAAAGTCCACAAACATCATATATGTACATAATACCAACATCAAAACATATTTAATATTAATTATCACTACCATTTTCACTTGAAACCTCACTGTGCATCACCGGTACATAAGACAAATTAAAAAAAAAAATTAACCAGCAACGAACTAACAAACGAATATAAAATGTCCGACGGTTTTAAGTTGTAAATGCAACAGCTCGTAATGACAACAAGGCTCCACATAGTTTCGAATCCTGATGACAACAGTAGCAAATAATACAAACATCTTTTTGTATAAATTGCACATCTTGTCCAAGGCAATAAATGCCTCTGTTTGCCTCCACATAGACGACAAAGTGAGAGCAAAATTGGTAACAGAAATAAATGATGCTACTTTTGCGTAAACTATGCGTGCACACAATCGTTCGTTCACTCACAATTACAATTCTAGGGGCCTAGTGGACGGACTCACTGGTCGTGAGTTTACTTTTGCACTTATGCTTCAGTAGCAATAACAACAACAACAACAGCAACATAAAGGAATTATGGACGCGACATGGTCAAAGTTCTATATGACTAGATGCAACCCATAATGCATACACGAACACTGAAGAACTCCGTTTGTAGAACTACAAATTTAATTAATTATGCTCTTTGTTGGTAATTTATTAATATCAAAAGTTGACAAGGTGGAAATTTATGGATTTTGCACTGCATTGCACTTGCTTGTGGTCTGGGTTTCCTACTCGTACTATACAATCGTCCAAAGTTATTGTGAATTTACGCAAACAAACAAATGAACACACTAATTCGTATCATACAACCTCCCATACACTCTCATTCATATTCATTCACTTTTGTTTATACACTCGACAGAGGGCGCTAATGTAGTCAAAGATTTAGTTGCATAAGATTAAGATGTTGCAAGTAGCATTAATGCAAACAAAAAAATAAAAGAAACGAAACGAAGGAATTCGGAGCTTTCAAATTAACTAACCAAATGCACATTCAAGTCATCTATCAAATCGTGCAGTCAAGCAGCCAACCAACCAACCAGTCAACTAAATTTTTCCCTTCCCAACCCTTTTCCTAATAATTTCTGGGGGAAAAAAAAAATTTTGGAAGGCAGTGAATGTGTTTATGCATTTAAGAGAAGATCAAAGTGAGAAATTTGATTTATTTTTTTCTTTGCTATTTTATGAATAACTTAACAAAGTGAAACTAATAAGCACATTGTCAAAAATTTGTTTTAGATTTAGTTAAAACAAGTATGAGTGCGTTATTCAGCTGTGCCGAATCTTTTATACCCTCCTCCGAAAACTAGGAATATTTCATGGGGGTTTATATGTGATCTAGGATAAATTAAGAACCAATATATTAGAATTGGTTGTTTTAACTTGAATTCCGAGAGTACACTTTATATGGGACCCATGGTAAATTATGAGCCGATTATCATATAAAACTTAATTGGACCTAATTTCGCTTTTAAGCGTATTAAAGTGATTTTAAGGAGGGGATTTTATATTCGATTTATATATTAAGAGTGAGCCAGAAAAAATTTATACTTGTAATCAAATGAAACTTATGCTGTTCAAAAAAAAAAGACCCGTGTCTCCCAGTTTTGCCCAAAGTCATGCACTTTTTTTATGGGCCCCCAAAGATTTGGGGCCTCGGTGTAATTTTTGCACAAAAGTGATCATTTTCTCAGGCTCATATCTTGCAAACCGTTCGGAATTTTGATTTACCCTATGAGACAAAGTTGTAGCTTTTGCCATAAAGAACCAACATTGTGAACATATAAAATCAAAAAAACTTTATTTTCAAGATCAAAATCTCAAAAAACTTTAAAAAAATTAGATTTTTTTACCTTTTTTCCCCCTGTTTAGGTCCATAGGTAGGAAACGTTACAAAATTCCAGGAAACAATCAAATGTACTTAAGATCTGAATAAACTTCTTTCTAGAAAATATGAACTTTCTAGAAATGATTCTTAGCACCGTTTGGGTAGCGCTTAGGTAGCCGCAATAGTGACAAATTTCCCGAAAATTCGATTCGAGAAAAAAACAAATGAAATTTAAAAATTTTCGGGAATTGTTTCACTTTTGCGGCTACGTAAGAGCTAACCAAACGGTGTTAAGAATCATTCCTAGGAAGTTCATATGCTCCAGAAAGTTGTTTATTGAGATCTTAGGTACATTTCTGTGGCCGATTGTTTCCTTGAATTTAGAACGGTTTCCTACCTATGGATCTGAACATGGGGAAAAAGATAAACAAATGGATTTTTCGTGAAATTTTTCACTATTGCGTTGTTTATTGGAATCTTAGGTACATTTTTGTAGTTGATTCTTTCCTTGAATTTTGAATGGTTTCCTACCTATGGACCTGAACAGGGGAAAAAGGTATAAAAATCTAATTTTTTTAAAGTTTTTTTTGAGATTTTGATCTTGAAAATAAAGTTTTTTTGATTTTATATGTTCACAATTTTTGTTCTTTATGGCAAGAGCTACAACTTAGTTTCAAAGGATACATCAAAATTGCGAAAGGTTTGCAAGATATGTGCCTGAGAAAATGATACTTTTTTGCAAAAATTACACCGAGAACCCAAATCTTTGGGGGCCCATAAAAAAAAGTGCCTGACTTTGGGCAAAACTGGGAGACACGGGTCTTTTTTTCGGTCTTTTATCACTTAGTGGTGTCCGTATGTGGTTATTTTTTTTTTGTGGTGCACTGTGAAATAAAAGCTAGAAGTTGAGTTTTTGCCAACATTTTAAAAATGAACTTGCACTGTCTAGTGTAGTCACTCAAAAAAATTTTGTGTGTTTTTTTGTATTTGTCCTGATCTTCGTTATTAATACGTATGCACTACTTGCAAGTAATTACTTGCATGTGGAAACGTAGGGTAAGTCCAAGTTTAACTACTTAAGCATTATTCGTTTTCCTAGAATGGGGCCTATGGTAAGTTGCAAATCGATCTCCGATCGAAATTTGGCAGTCTTATGTAACATTGACAGACCATATTTTACTGCATTAGCATGATTCGCTACGGTTTTAGGCATACCAACAAAGTGTTTTTCGAGAGAGGGTTTATATGGGGTCTATCGTAAATTATAAACCAATGTTAACGAAAATTTGTAATATGATTTTCGTATATGACTTATACGAGTTTATGCAACATTTTACGACAGTTGAATTTTTGTAACAGAAATGTTAATTTCTCACGTAATGACAAACTTAGTATGCCCTAATTCTCCACTAGTGGTGGAGGGTATAAAAAATATATTAAATAACGTGGAATTCGTTTTGTAGGACAAAAATTAAGTTGGATGTGTTTTATTGTCTATATTTATTAGTTTAAATTGGAGTACGAATAGCTTTCAACAGTTTGGAGAAAGATGGTGATATCTGTAGTGAACGGACATCGAAAGGACCATTCAGACTTTTCCGTATAAGGGAATCTTCTAGCAAAATGCTTTTCTTCAAAACTCTGCCAATCTCTATTGATTGTCACACAAGTTAAGCTTAATTTTTGGAGAAATAAGGACCGATGATACCAGCATGTAAACCGTACCAAACAGTACAATTTTCTGGATGTATTTTTGTAGATTGCTCTTACTCCATTTGCGGAAATTTAGCTTATTACTAAATCCGTTGAGCCAAATATCAGCTTCAACGCTATGTGCGCCAAAAATATCAGGAAGTCAACTTAAAGTTGGCGAGTCAACAATGACTAATGTTTACAGTAAATTTGGCTTATTTGGTAGTGTTGTTAAACCGTGAATCCAGTCATGATGTTTTGCCAGAGTTTCACTGATCATAAATTTTATAAAGAAAAAGCTGTATGACAATTCGTTTGACAAATTACGCTTTCGTTATCTTTTTCGGGCTGAAAAAACAACACCCTTTAAATATGTTTTCTTCTCACAATCTATTAAATTTTTCCTCAACCCAACCACCATTACTAAGCCTTCCTTATAATTCAAACCAACACAGAACACTCGTTTAATCTTCATAATTATATTGTATACAAAATTTTCAAAATGCTTTGGCAACAATATTATAATGTTTATTAAAATGTATAAAGTAAATAAAAAAAAAAAAAATAGAGATCTTTAAAAACCGTTAAAGTGTTAGTAATTTATCAGAGGAAATGTTAAAATGAATCTACGCGCGATTATGGCCATCAAAAGACATCAAATGTCTTAACACTTCTGTTCCTTTTTAATGCAACGAATGGCGCAAATACCTCGTATTCGCGCATTTAACATGTAATCAAACCAACTGTTCATAGTTGCATGAGTATTTTAGATTTTTTTTTAAATTTTTTTTCTTCATTTTGCAGCTGTAATAAACGACTTAGTAGAGAGACTGGCTAACAAAAAAAGAAATCACAAAAACTAAGAGAGAAAAAAAAGACATTTGTTGCTTAAAAATAATAATTTAATTGACAAGATTTATCGTTAAGGCAATTAGACTGGCAACTATGCGAATTTGCAACAGGCACAGTGCTAAGCATACCAGTACGAGTGTGTACAGATATGCAACAGCGTTTAGACATTTATTTTCTATGAAAATTATTTAATTTTCTTCACTCTGCGTAATTCGGTGGTCATTGAATTTGAATTTCTACATTTAAACATGATGGCATTTAAATTTTTTTTATTTCGTTTTTCATTTTGATTTCTTAAAGGCAAATAATGATAATGCCAAAGCTTTATTATCATACAAGTTGGTTGTTTTACGTTTTGTATTTTTTTTTAAGTCTTTAAATATTATTAATACATGGCTGATTGTTCCGTTTTGTTAACATTTTAATGTTTAATTAACAGAAAAATACTTAATATTAATACAGTTTGACAATGACAAAAGGCCTTTAAAATTACCTTACGATAAGTTATAGGTAGGTTGACCTTGTTGAGTGGGTAATACTGTAATTTTTAGAATTTCGTTGGCACCCTTAAAGTCTGAATTTATCGTTCAAAATGGTTTAAAACTTAATAGACGAAAACATATTAAAAAAGTTTCAAATCGTCCGATTTTGAATTTTGTACAGGTTTGTAGGATTGAGAAATTGAGTTTTATAATATATGCAGATATTCTGAAAGCTATATTTTTAAAAATATTTTGAATTCTTTTATCATATTTTCAATATTTAAACTTTGAAACGTCGAATAAATACTTAACAGTTTTTTAATAGATCAATTAAGTGCCCTAGTAAGCTAACTGTAGTGAGCTATTCTATCAGTTTAAGGGTTGTGGGTTCCAGTCCCGCCAGAGAATTTGATATGTTTTACTTAAGGTGTATTTACACGATCTGTTTTGGGCAGTGTACTTGTAAAATTTACCACTGCAAAATGCAAAAATGTTGTGTAAACGCAAAAAAAATTTGCTTCTGTAAATGTTAGATGGAATAAGCAGTGTACTATTTTTTAATAGAGCGTGTTTTATTTTGATCTGACAAACCATCTGACATCAGTTTTTTTGCAGGTTGGTTGCTTGTATTATTTTTTTTTTATTTATCTACCCATATTCGTTTTAAAAACAACTGTTTTAATTAACTGAAATACAATAAAAAGTGAATAAAAATATAAATATGCAAATAATTTGCTGTTATGAACGAGTTTACGTTATGTTAGATGAAAACTAAAACGAACTTGTGAAAGCCAAAATTACAAACCTTCTGAATTGACAATGTGCAATAACATATGGATTTTACATCTGACAAACCCACTGCAAAATACCGATTATGTAAAAGCACCTGTAGATTGGCTTTGTTACTAAAACTTGATAAACTATGTATAAGCATATTTTTTTTTAATTTTCAGTTTAATTTTCTTTATAAGCTAATACGACCTACCCAGCAAAAACTCACATTGCAAACTAATGAGTTTATAAGCTAATATAACCACTCTTCACTAGTTGTATATTTGAGGGAATTACTTACCGCCCTCGCTTACAAATAGGGAGCTAAATAAGGCATTGCCACATTTGCTTACATATAGGGAGTTAAATAAGTCGTTACCACATTCGCTTACAAATAGAAACTTCCCATTGGTATCAACAAAACTGATTTTGTCAAACAAATTGTGTTTTTAATATAATTTACTTTCTAATGCATTAGGGGCATATTAATACCCAATAAACCAAAAAACGTATGATTGCAGAAACGATATGATATTTTTATGGATAAACGATATTATAATGTACCTTTTAAATACAATCATTTATGATATATATTATAATTTATATCACCTAGACGAAGCCGTTATGTTATCGTTTGGTCGATTGGGCAGTGTAGTTTTTATTAAAAATTTTTATTTTAAAAAACATACCAAAATCAATTAATTAATTAATTAAGTATTTTAATTTTTCATATTCAAATCTATTACAAATTCATCTTCATAAACAACAAATAAAAAAAAAACAAATTGTAAGAACAAATATTTAAAATCAATTTGTATTAGATTTGAATAAATAAAACCAAAGATGCATTTTATTATGAATTAATTATAAATTTCGTTAGTCAACTCATTAACAAGTACTTATGTATCAGATTATATCTCAGCCATTATTAAACTACTTCTATATCATGTGGATGGTATGAAGTATTTATTGAAAAGTAAGTTGTTCAGTAATTGCAAGTCATTACTAAGTTGTTGCTTGGTAATGATGTTGATGTAAACACAAAAAAATTATTACATTTCACTTGACGTTTCGTCATTTTTTTGGTGACTTTTTCAAGGGCCTAATAATAAAAGCATTAATACGAAATATTTATCACAACAATCAAACACGTTTTACAAAAAATATATATTTTTTAGTATTTTTTGTAACAGTTTAGTCCAATCTCCCTCAATAAACACTCCCTTTCGACGGGCATTCTTTCCTTCCTTAAATAAATTTTTTTGAGTAACCCTTTGTAATGCCCCAATACCCCACGTTTTTTAAAACCAGAAGTTATGTAGTTAACGGCCATTTTCCCCAAGTTCGGTTATAATTAACCATCGGTTATAGCTGTCAAAACGTATTGTTAACAGGAACTTTAATTGAAAGTTAGTTTTAACCGAACTTGGTGAAAATGGCCGTAAAAGTGATAAAGTGCAGGTTTAAAAATAAAATGAAACGAAATATTTTTTAAATCAAATACAATTTAAAACAAATAAATTTCATTTCAAAGTTGTGTTTAAAACACTTAAAAAAATATATGTTTGGTTAAATAACGCCTTAAGCTAAGAACACACTATTGGTGAATTGCATAAATTTTCGTGTCAGAAATTTTGCTAAAAATATCTTTTTATTGGAAATTTTTGTTAAAATTTAATTTTATTTATTATTGTTCAAATTGACTTTTTATAGGAAATTTTGGTAAAATTTACTTTTTATTGGAACTTTTGTTAAAATTTACTTTTTATAGGAAACTTTGTTAAAATTTACTTTTCATAGGAAATTATTATAAAATTTACTTTTTAAGGGAAACGATGATTAAAGTTACTTTTTATAGGAAATGTTGTTAAAATTTACTTTTTATATGATATTTTGTTAAAATTCACTTTTTATAGGAAATTTTGCTAAAATTGACTTTTTATAGGCAATTTTGCTGAAACTTACTTTTAATAGGAAATTGTGTTAGAAATTAATTTTATAGGAAATTTTGCTAAAATTTACCTGCTATAGAAAATTTTGTTGAAATTACTTTCTGTAGAAAATTTTGTTGAAATTAACTTATTTTTAGGAAATTTTGCTAAAAATATTTTTTTATTGGAAATTTTTGTTAAAATTTAATTTTATAGGAAATTTTGTTAAAATTGACTTTTTATTGGAACTTTTGCTAAAATTTACTTTTTATAGGAAATTTTGGCATAATTTACTTTTTATAGGAAATTTTACTAAAATTTACTTTTTGTAGAAAATGTTGCTAAAATTTACTTTTTATAGGAAACTTTGTTAAAATTTACTTTACATAGGAAATTATTATAAAATTTACTTTTTAAGGGAAACAATGATAAAAGTTACTTTTTATAGGAACTTATGATAAAATTCACTTTTTATAGGAAATTTTGAAAACATTTACTTGGTATATTTTTTTATTTTCTTTTTCAATAGCAAATAAACAAGAATAAGGCACGATGCTGTGCAACCGTATCGTAACGATTATCGTCTTGTTTTTGGCTTAGTCAAAATACTCCTTTTGGCCTGTGAGACCTCGCGCGGTTGCTTATGTTACAAAAATTTGGCGCGGGCTTAAGAAGGTTAAATTAATGCACAAAATCTCTAAAACAAGAGGTGGTAGAAAAAGTATGTCATATTCAGAAAATATACATAAAAAAAGTTTTTTTGGACTATTTCAAACATCCTTGCAAAAGCTGTAAGCTATCCTGACAATAAGTAATAATGTTACGCTACTCAACTAAAAGAGATTTTTGCGTCGTTCGTGAAATATTAGGCGAATTAAAGAAAAATTGGTGCAAAGTATGCAAATAATAAATACACTATATCATTAAAATTAGAACTGGTAAAAAAAACTAATGACGCCATCATAATCAGCAGTATCAGTGCATCAGTGAGTTTTGTTTCAAAAACCAATATTAAAAGCTTCATTTTGCTATTCTGTGTATTTTTGTTTTTAAAGTGTCATCTATTTTTTAATTTCAAAGTTTTTTTTTGCAAAATCCAAAATTAATTTACAACTTGGAACTCATAAATTTCAAAGAAATTTTCATATATTTACTGCATAGATTATTGATTGCGAACACAACAAATAAGAGAAATACTAATTTAACGCATAAGTACAAGAATGCGGTAGAACAATTATCATTTTCTGTTACAATAACAATATGAAAATTACAATTTTGTAACATAAAAAATTCACACATGCACATACACAGCCACAGAAAACTTTATATTTTTGAAACTGATTTACAGTGAAACCAGTTAAATTGTCAGAATAATCAACTGTCAACATGTCAAAAAATCACATAACAAAAATGCATACAAGTGCAACATTTACAATGGGAGTAGTAGAAATAGTGTGTGATAGAGTAACAGTAGCTGTAGTTGTATAGTTGTTATTGTTGTTGTTCAAGTTTAGTAAATACGTTGTACTAGTGATAGTGAGTCAGTTAAAACCGAGAAAGAATATTATAATACAATTGGCATGGCCTGGCATTGCATGTCATTCTAGTGCAACTAAGTATGTATGTACGTATGTTTGTATAAACGAGGATGTTGGTAAGCATTGTACGTAAAAGTGTGTGTAGATGAACTGATTCTATTCAACCAACCAGTAAAATAAACCATGTAACAAATTCTCATACAAACGTACCAAGTACATGCAAAGTTTACCAAAAGTGCGTGTACAAACAAACCAATCAAAATTTTACCATGAAAAAAATTTGTTATAAAAAAAATAATATACAAATATGGGGGTTTCATCTCAAGTGACACAACTTTTTAAACCGATGACTTCCGACCGGGATGAGATTTGTGTCAAGTTAAGTACTATCGGATAGTAGCTCAGACACAATTTTTTAGCAAGATAACTCTATTGGTAAGAGGGGGTCAGAACATTATCGCCAGAAAAGTGTGTTTTTCTCATCCATGTACATAACTTCCCAGTAAAAAATGGAGCTTCCAACGAAGCAGGTTTGTAAGGGAGAAACATAAGAGTTGCGCTTACCATTGCGCATACGGAAGACATGAATTTTATATGGCGAGTTCCCACTTTGAAGCAATACATTTTTGACACATGAAGCACATTATTCAGCGCATAAAAAATTGTTGGATGTAACGATCAGCTTTACACACTGAATGTTTTGATACAGTTATTTTTTGGTATTCTCCCTTACAAACCTGCTTCGTAGTAAGGAAATGCCGTAGCACTTGAAGTGTTATTTTTTTTTTTATAAAAGTTGTTGAGAGTTTTGTCACTTACTTTACTGCATTTCTGTATGTCTTATTGCGTAGCGCATAATTCTGCGCTTATTTTTTTAAATGTACCATTAGTGCTTCGCAATATGATAAAATTTTTTATTGGGTTATTACCTATTTTTCTTGGCAAAACTTGTTCCTAGTAGTTTAGATAGCTTTTTCTTCATACTTTGATATAAAGTTCAGTATATATATGTATACTTACCCAGAGAGTTCTTGACCAATCTTGCTGAAAAATTGTGTTTAAGCTAAAACCAATTGAACTTAAACGTGGTGCCAATTTCATCCTAATCGGAAGATATCGGTTTTAAAAGTTGTGTCACTTGAGATGAAATCCCCCATATGTATATATAATACGGATCTGTTTAAAAACAACGTTACACATATGCACTTTGAGAAATATTTTATTTATAATGAATATTTTTTAGGACAATCGGCGGGGAATATTTTGCTTCACTACAGATGGTTAAGACGAAAATGACCAAGATGTGTCTAGCAAAATTCAGTAGAAGCGTGTGCTTTAAATATTATCCAAAAATGTTCATTGCGATGTTCCTAAAACTAGGTGAAATTAATACGTTCCTATAGTCCGGTGTGCATAAAATAGTATAAAACGCACAATTCGATTTTTAACAAATTAAGACCACTGTGCAGCGCACATTTTTAAAGGACATTAAAAACGTTTTGATTAAAATGAGTCGATTTCGATGAAGACCATTTTTACTATTTTCACTTTAATTGTCAGGTTTTATTAAAATCGGATAGTAATGAGTGGTTTTAAAGTAATATAGGGAAAAAACGATGCATAATAGGAATACGAGTCCTTGGAGTGATTTGAACAGAAACTTTCGTGCCAAAGTTTATGTGTCTAGATTTTAACAAAATAAGTACCAATATTTTACATCTTACAGGTTCTCATTCACTCGGGACTCTGCACTTTTAATTTTATGTCTCTGATATTAAATTATAGAAAATTCTAAAAGTATCAGTGAAAAATCCAATTTGGAATCACATTTTCGGTAAGAAGAAGAAAAAAATGCCAAACGGGTAACTTCATTTTAAAATTTATTTTCAGTGTAGGTACTTTAAAATCCAGTAAATTATAACAAAACAAAATGAATTTTAATATAAACGAAAATTATCTGTTATTATATTCATTTTATAGATTATTCTAGAGGCATTTAAAAATCCATACACACACCCATGCCCAAACATCCAGTCACTCACATTCACTCTTCTATCTGCGAATAATACAATACAATGAGTTCAATTAAAATTACAATAATTTACTCAACTCTATTTGGTAAATGATTGTGCAACCTAGACAACGACAACAACAATAACGACAACAACAAATTATATCGGCAAACTAAAGCGAACATCAACTACAACAACAATTTTAATAACAACAATCAGAAAAATTAAAATGAAACGCATTGTTAAATGAACAAAAAATAATATTGAATATAAAATGAGAATAAATAAATAAAATATAAAAGCGAAAAACAACAACAAATGACTATGAAAATTGGCAGCAATTATAGCTGTATGCATTGCTTTAAATGTTGGTCTATTAGTCTGGTAGCTCCAACATTTTTAAAGGATTTTAAACGGAACAGAATTTTACAATCCTTGGATGGATAAGTTTTAGTGGAAACGTTAAAGGTTTAAGTACAGATACAAAATCATTATAAAATCACAAGTAAACTAGTTTTTCTCTAGGCATAATGAGTAGAAAAGATTAATGTGAGCATCTGCCGTGTTGTCCTAATCTCTTGTTGGTCTTAACCACTGGCTACCAAACAATGCGTTAATCAACCGCCTCTGTATGTGAGCGTAACCAGAATACAAAAGTAGCGATTTGAGTGAATATCTTGGCAGAATCATATACTCGCCCCATGTTTAAGAGCTGGAGCCGTCTAACCTCCGCTGCATCTGTTAGCAACAGCACCTAGGTAGCTCCACGAGCAGGTCGAACTGTCTTACAAGTAGTAAAATGTCAGTCCATGGAGCTGACTATTGAAAATCTCATTTCCCGTGACTTTTTGGGTCCAAACCACAACCACCACGTGATCCCTGAAGGAGCCTTAGGCAAAAGGCATATCGCACCGCAGTCCGTACTGACTCCCATGGTATATAATAGAAAATCTAGTCATCTGCGATCTCAAAAAATTAGTAAATTTTGAACTATGCTGATTTTTTTTGTCCTTTTTGGGTCTAAACTACAACCACCACGTGGTCCCTGAAGGAGCCTCAAACAAAAAGCATATCGCACCGCAGTCCCTACTGACTCCCATGGTATATAATAGAAAATCTAGTCATCTGCGATATCAAAAAATTAGTAAATTTTAAACAATGCCGATTTGTATTGTCCTCTAGCTGGTCTCGCGAAGCTCTGCGCTTGTCTGCAGGATACAGTCAAGACCCGCCAGCCCGGAACTGATAGACTAGCCCACTACGAGCTAGCCTACCGGGGCACTCCTAGATATTGATTACACTTAATTTTTCCATAGGATATAACACTAAAATTTAAAATGTCCTTTAAATGTTTCCCACATTCCCTCGGGGGTGACCAGACACAATGCAATTTTATATAAGAAAGAGTGTTACTTATGGCAAACTCTATACACAAATCGCAAACTGCTAAAACCGTCTTATAGTCGCAGTTTTTCTTATATCTTGCCTACACTAGAGTAATAATTAAATCATTTCGAATTGCAGGATATCCTCAGAACGCAAAAACTTACAAACAATCACTAATTGGTGAAATCACTAAACGATCATTTAAGAAATTTCGATATGATCTTTGTTTATGTGTAATTAAATGCCAACTTTCCAAATAAAAACAAACCACTTTGGTTTATTGTTCTGTTCCTAGTCTTTTCGCCATAAATTTTCCAAGTTTTTAAAGATAACTTTGAAAAAAATGCGTAACTAGAGTCTCTAAGGATAAATTATAAGAAGTTGTTACCATAAAAACTGTCATAGCCTACCACCTTTTGTGTGTAAAAGTTCTTACAAATTTTACTTTAGGCTTAATTCTTTTCGATCCAATTTTTTTACTTAGACGATTTTCTAGAGACTTTATTGATTCAACCTTATACATATTTCCTAATTTGACTTAGAATACACGTTCAAATTAATATGAAAATTTACTTAATTTTTTTTTCAAAACTATATTTTGATTCCAATTCTAAACTTATCCCAATAAAAAACGGAGTTCCAACGAAGCAGGTTTGTAAGGGAGAAACATAAGCGTTTCGCTTATCACGGGAGAAATGAAAAAGTTTCGCTTACCAACTTGCTTACGGAAGACATGCCTTTTATATGGCGAGTTCCCACTTTGAAGCAATACATTTTTGACACATAAAGCGCATATAAAAATTTGTGTATGTAACGATCAGCCTTACACACTAAATAGTTTGCTACAGTTATTTCTTAGTATTCTCCCTTATAAACCTACTTCGTAGAAAGGCAATGCCGAAGCACTTGAAATGTTATTATTTTACAAAAGTTGTTGAGAGTTCTATCACTTACTTTAATGCATTTGTCTTATTGCGAAGCGGATAGTTGTGCGGTTATTTTTTAAATGTACCATTAGTTCTTCGCAAAATGATAAAATTTTTTATTGGATATTACTGATCTAAAATTCGGTGTGTTTTGTGTTTAAATTGTACAACAAAATCTTAATTGTGTTTAGTTACGGCGGTCTTGCTAAAATGTAATTTCCAGATTAATGTGGGTACCCGCCACGCCGACAAGTACCCGCAACGGACTGCATAATGTCTTTATAATCTCGAATGCTGCTTGTTTTAAACAGTAATAGCACACAAAGAAACTGTCAGGATACCAGCTTTAACCCTAAATTACAGTAATATTCAGTCTTAATCTTTAAGATCTCTCTTTTTTTGCGAGTTGGATGAAAACCTCAGCACGGAGTACTTTAAAGGGCTTACACCAAAATTACTTAAGGACCTTTTAGTTCTAAGGTTTACGCAAAGCGCTTCACTACCAGCATAAGTCGTTTGTTGTGAAAATACCAAAATGACTGCAAAGAAAAAGATATGAGAGACGTCTTTGTATGCCCAAACTATCTAAAGAGCTTGCTTAGCCCATGATTGAACTACGCACGACAAATTGTTAAGTTATGAGTGATTGCACAACTTAAATTACCATTAAAAGCGTTGTAAGTTGCCAAGTAGAAGAAATCAGAAAAAATTCTGGTCCATCATCTATGTCGAATAAAAAAGTAAGAAAAAGTGGAATGGGATCCTGCCATATATGTTTTTAACAAGCCATAATAAAAAGACGTGAATCTCGTAAAAGGTGCGCTGAATGTAAGCAGCAAGTTTGTGATTAACACCCGGAAATAACAGTTAAATACCTTGAATCTAATAAATAATAATAACTTTATAAATAAGCATTAGTATTTGAAAATCTTTATTGACTAAAAAGCGCAGCAAACTTAACTTTTTATATGTTTGGCAGAAATATTGTTGTGGGTACCATGGTAACCGGGTGCTCTGTAGCGATTGTTCGGGTTTAAACTAATCTTTTGTAATAAAAAAAAATATGTTAAAATTAAAAACATAATTTGCTTGATTTTAAGCTAAATAACAACGATCTAGAGCAGCGAAGGGCAGATAGAGAACATTGAATAAAAGAGAGTAAATTAGTTGAATTACACTTAGAGAAATTTTTGAAGTTTTTTGCAAAACAAAAAAAAAAAAAAAAAAAGTTCAGTAAAAATATTATTATTATATAATTCATCAAGTTTTCCTTAACGGTAAAATATATACATATATATATGCATATTGTCACCTGAAATCGAAAAGACCGAGAGCAAAAACTTCAAAATGTGTACTCTTTATATGTAAATATGCAAAAAAAAAAGGAATTCAATAAAAAAAACTTGATTATTATATAATTCATCATCCCACATGATTGCTGAAAAGTTTTTAAAACAAGCTGAAAAAAACATACATAAGCACAGCTTGATCACAACACAATAAATATATTGTCAGTGTACCACTACGAAATTGCTAAATTTGCCAAAATAACAACATGCGCAACAGTCTTGCTTTGTTGAAATTTATTAAGCAACTGAATACAAATTTAATTTTTTTTCCTTCTGTTGTATTTGTTTTTCGGGTTTGTTACTGTTTATGCATGAAACCAAGGTATATTTACACAAGGTAGACTCATTTGAGAGTGTAGACATGCTGCTCTATGAAAGGAACCGAGTTGTCAAAATTGTCTTCATAACAAAAACAATTTAACGCACACATGTAAAAATTTTGGCTCATATACACGAAATTTGACGTTTGGGTTCCAACTAGGAGTAATCAGCTGACAAACATATGGGCCAACGAGTTTACCTTGTGTAAATATACCTTGCATGAAACAATGAATTCAAGATTTTCAGTTTGTGGGCAGTAGTAAATGAGCAAAAATAACATCAAACAAACACGTGTATGTGTTATACGGTAAATTTTTTCACATTCTGATTTCAATGTAAATATTGTTGTTTCTTCTTGTTTTCACTGCTAAAAAATAGTTTTTTTTTTGTTTATTTTCTCTATTTTAAACCTACTTTTTTAAGTTAAAAAGTAGTATAATAAAACAAGTGTATGGTATGTCTTGGGGATTTTATGGAATACCTTAGTAGGGCAATTTTTGCATTTTTAGCAGCTCTGGTAAAAAAAACACGATGAGTTAATGTAAAAACCCGAAAAACTTCGTAATCCAGGCAAACCAGCGCCCACCGCTGATCTAGAGGCTCAAACTAACATTTACATTTTTTTTTATCAGTTTTTACCTGAAAATACAACTCGGTTGGTACCACGTTACCCTAAGAGCAAACCGTATTTATATTAATGGTACTTTTATATATTTATATTACATATGTAATACTATGTGCATACATATTATGTATGCACATAGAACTTAGTTCTTAAACTAAGTTTAAAACAAATATGTTTAAAAAAGCTTTTAATTGTTTTAAGATAAAGCAAATTTACCTTAAGAGATCATAAGAAATATTAGAACTACAGCAGCTTCTATCATTTGATTTTAATAGATCTTTAGTTTTTATCAAACTTAAAACTGTTTCTACGTGTAAACAATTTCATTCTTAGCTTTTTACGTAATTTTGCATTTGAAAATGTGCGTTCAACTCATGCTGAGGAATGTGGTATCGATAAAATTCCAAAAGCAATACGTGAAATGTAAGGTAACATTTCGTTCTTAATTTTGGCTATATTTTTCAAAATAAAAATTGAAATATTTTCAGCTCTAAAATGCTTTATTTCTTAAAGATAGTACACGAAAGTACACAGAATTGAGAAGTGATATTTTTCTAGTTCTTAATGTTTCGAAAAATCTCAAATAAAATGATTTTGCAGTTTCTTTAAATTTATAAAAAATTTACTTGTTAACTTTGCATGTTTCTATAATATGTCCACAAAAAATTTCATTCAAATGTAAATGGTTTTTATTAAAATTTAAATTTTCCACTAACGTATTATCCAATGCATTGATTCTTATACATTTTTCTGCCACTTGCAAGAACAAATAATCATTCTGGATAGCATAATATGAACCCTGGCGTTCTCGCTTTGCATTTCAATATTAACGTCGTTAATTACACTATGCAAGTGGAAAAAACGGACAAGCCGGGCACATGACGTTTCTACATAATTCGGGTACGCTCAACCCAGTGTTGCTCTCGTTTTTTTTTTTAGATTGGCTCTGGTTTTCGGGATATAAAGTTATTTCGAAAATGGAGGGACTAAAGTTGCATGTTCAGAAGGACGGCCCTAGAGGTATACCTTCAACATACAACAAAAGCCTATGTATTACCTCCTCGCGGTGGTCCCTGTCAACATCTCTTTGAGATGGCTGAAATACAAGGCTCTAGCCGAGGCTGGCTAGGAATGGCGGAGCGAATTTCCAAAAGTCTAGCGTCCTTGAATTTATTCAATGACGTGAAGTATTGACCATAGTACTTACGGTAATATGGTTTCCTCGGGGATCAGTGGCCCGCAGGTGTTTAGCACCACCTGTGCTGATCATTGGTGAGGAATCATTTTTACCTACCATTTGCAATGGAGACTCTTGTAATGTCAAGGGATCTGTGACAGAAGGCTGAAATTTTTGCCAAGTAACACTATTTGTGGAGGAAGAGGATGTGAAGGATGTTGTTGGATGTGGATGGATGTGGACCGACTCGGTATTACTGGGTCGGATGTTTGGTGGCGTAGTGAGCTTCCGTTATATATGAATTAGTTGCCTCCCCTGTAATCGATGGTTTACGACCCACCGTTGGTTCAGGTGGAGTGTGAAAATTCCTATGTTTCGGTTGTGACTCTGCGCAGGTACGTGTGAGATGATTTGCAGTGCACGACCATAGTGAGTTGATAAGTATGCCTTCTCAGGCCAGCGATCGAGGGTCCGCTTGTCTTCTAGCTTTGGAAGTGCACTGCACATGTGGAGTGCATCATATGTATGGACCAGTAGCAGGTCTCTTGAAAAAACTCGTTCACTTTTGTGTTCAGGTAGAGGGTGTGAAAATTCATACAATTGGTTGTACTCTGCATGAGTATAAACCTGTTAAGATATTGGTTTGTAGCGAGCTTCCTCACAAATAATTAGTGTTACCGAACAAAGACTAGGCTTTCTGGCTCAGAATGCTTTTCTTACAAAGATGTCGGTAAACTTGATTACACGAGGTGGCTGATGGTGATACCCAAACTAACGCGGGTAGATGTTTTCCAAATTGCAACTGGAACTAGTGGAGTGGTTCGGTTGCGAGGAGGAGACATCTGTGTCCTGTTACTATTTAACAGGAGCTGTTGACAGAAAACACGCAGCAAGAGATTAGATAGCTCGAACTTCCTAGCAAGGAGTTTGAATGTTTTCAGTTCCGCTAACTGTTAACATATTGCAAGATATGCGAGACTATGTCAAATCTCTGTACTATCGACATTTAGAGTAAAATGTAAAAAACTATGTGGCTAAAACCCACCATGCAATTAAGTCATAGTGCAGATATGCATGTAAACATGGACATATTTCGAAAATGGAGGAGTTTGCACATCATATATTCGCGTAACTCAAAAACGGTTTAGTTTATTGAAATTACTAAAAAACCGAAATTTCCTTTAAGATAAGCATTTTTTTAATTTTTTATGAATTTTTAAAAAACAAAAATTTTCCAAAAAAAAAAAATATTATGTTTCAAAAACGACTGCTCATATTAGAAAAAATTTTACTTTTCTTAAAGGAAATTTTATTGCGGAATTTCGGTTTTTTTAGTAATTTCAATAAATTAAACCGTTTTTGACCTCCTCCATTTTCAAAATAACGGTATATCTCGAAAACCAGAGCCAATCTAAAAAAACCCGATTGATTTTAGAAATCGGGATTGATTTTAGAAAATTTTTCCCGGGATTACAGGATTTTCGGGATTTTTTTAAATAAACAACACTTTTTTATTTATTTATGAATTCTCAAAAGGTATTATATATATAACATATATTTTTAAAAAAGAAAAATAAGAATTATAAAAATAAAAAATACAACTGATATATAATTTTAATAAATTTTTTTTTGTAGAGAGTATAAAAATTCAATAAAAACGAACATTTTTGTATAAATAAAAATAAATCCCGGGATTCGGGATTTATCAATCCCGAAAAATCCTGGGATTTCAGGATTCGGGATTTCCCGTTTGGCATCCCTAGTTTATCGTACCCGAATTATGGTGTTTTTACCATGTGCCCGGCTTGTCTCAAAAAAAAGTGTAAATTTTTGGCACAGTGTTATTTTGAATACACAACAACATACTTTTTAAAACCAGCACATGATTACCACAGTCTGCTATCGAAATGATCACATCACAGTTAAAAGTTAAAAAGCGCAAAGGATAAAATAGTGCTAAATTCAACGCGGGGGTAATATGCAAAAGTACTAAAGTACTGAATTTTTCAACACTGACGCTAAATGTATATGAGACTGGTCCTTATTTGACTTTAAATTCTTTTTTTTATGCAGTACATACCTTTTTAATGGTAAATATATCGTCGGTTGATAATTTAGATGTCGTATGTGGATTTTTCGCGGGTTTGAGTTAGGATCGATTCCTTAGGTTTTACGACCTGACCTTTCATTTGGAGTAATCATACGCTCTCATACGGGTTTCAATATATGGAGTGTGGAGTTGTTCGTATGTGGTATTTGCTGAAGCAAATTTCAAACTTCAAACTCAATTTAGTCGAAGCTATCAGAATCCACATACGACAATTAAATTATCAACCGACGATATGTAGAAAGACAATTATTGTACAAAAATTTCAAATCGATATTTTAAATATTGCATCGCTAATTTGAAGAATTTTTATTTTGGAATATATAAAAACATTTTTTTAAATTTTTCAGTCGGAGTCTTCGGTAAAAAAAAACTAAACACTGACTCTTCAACTTCGACTCCACAACCCTGATTATTCCTACAAATAAGTCACAGTTTAAAAAGAAAGATCAATTGCTGGAGCAATTTTAAGAGGGGAACTAAAGATGGCAAACAAATGTAGCTGAAATCGTACGAAGGCAAAGCGTTGAAATTTTTAATCGTTCTTTCATGACAAGTGCCTAAATTGTTTAATTAACATGTGAAACCAATGAATTTTGGATTCATGTATTTTACACTCCAACAAAGTAGCGATTGAAATAAAAAATATTCCTTACATCAAAATGTACTTGATGTAAAAAATTACTTCAAGTTAGTAGAGTTTCTTTTAGACTCCAGAAAGCACTTTTGCGAACCGAAAACATACTTTTCTTCTGTATCAATTTGCACCAAGCAACAGGATAATATAATGATACATGCCAGACCAGACGCCATCAAATTTAAAGTCTTTTAACAACACTAAAAACTCTCAACCACAATATAAAAATACTGACAGTTAGGTTGGTCATTTCATTTCGTTAATGATAAATTATAAATTAAAAACGAATACAATGCGTGTTTATGAAATTAAATGAGGAATAAAACGTAAAACAAAATCACTATTAAAATAATTTCCTTTATAATGTTAAAATTATAGAAAAAAAAAACACAACACATTACACCTGATTCAAATGTGAAAAAGGAACACATTGTTAAACGTGCAACTTAAAAATTCGACAGAAAAAATTTAAATACAAAATAGATGTGAAATAATTGTTGCTTAAAATTTAAATAAACCACAAAAGAATTGAACTGTGGTAACAAATTATCCAATTTATGTGCATGTATTTGAAATTTCTTTCATCTGTCATCTGGATGACAGCTCAAATGAGCATGCAAAGTTGTTCGTTCAGGTATTCAAACATTTACTCACGATACGTTTCAACTCGTATACAAGTACTTTTGTGTCTATTCGAAATCATTACAATTGCTGTCAACATTTAAACGTCGATGTTCACAAAAGCAGAACTTCTTGAACACACCAAACAGAACCGCACCAATTCGTAGTGAACTGTTTGGAATCAGATTGAACTCAATTGGAAAAAACCCCCTACGAAATTATAAAGAAAATCACCTTATGGTCACAAAAGCCACAAATGCACGTAAGAATTTTACTCTTTAAATTATGTGTGCGATTGTGTCGACAAATGATCAAATTATTTAACATACTCGTACACCATATTTCTCACAAATTAACAAAGTGACGCTTATCCTTAAAAGAACCCAAATTCTAGAAGAAGAAAAACAAAATAAAACAATTTTTTAACACGCACTCATCGTCACTAGTCAGCAGTCAAATATCATAACTGACAAATTGTACATTACAAGAAAAAGATCTAAAACAATAATTCTTTGTTAAAGCATTTTGAATGCCATCTATAACACTCAAAGTCAAACAGAATTTACATGCATACACATTTGTACTCGTACATACTATCTGCACTTAACACAAATGCACATTTGTTCTTATAAGTTTGCGTGAAACGGAGTGCGACATTTATGGTCTCAGAAGATCCAGTACTTTGAGGTATCAAATCGCTAAAGAGAACAAGACAAAGAACAATAAAATTAAGAATATGATATCGAGTTCAGAGAGCTTAAGGGTGTTCATAACATTCTAGGGAAAGAAATAAAAAATATCCCCTTATAAAAATTGTTTAAATTTTATTTAATTTAGCAACATTATTGCTTTTTGCCACAAGTTCACAATAAATAAAGATCTCTAAGAGATCTTAACGCTTGAAAATTTTCTGAACCAGTTAGACTACACGATGTCATTGTGCTTCTGATAAGAGATGTATCCCTAGCAACATATTAGCGGTAATTAAAGACCTGTACCCATGTTCTGTAACTTTAAAGAGAACTACTCGCATCAAAAAGATGTGAAACAAAATATTTCATCGTTTCTCGAAAAGTGAGAAAAAAGTTTGTCTGTAACTCATGTCGAAAACTATTAAAAGAGATAACGTCGTTATGTTATAAATGTCATAATATTCCACTCGAAGACGATGTGAATTTGCAAATGTGTAGAGCGCCAGTCACACATATGGTTGATGGCGACCAAAATTTACCAAAATTGATAAATGTTCAATGACGGCGGCGGAAATACAGCCGTCGATACCGTAATAACAAATATTTTTTCACTTTGTCGGATGTCCTTTTCGAAGGAGTCACTATCAAGAATTATGCCCTACATTATTCTTTAGAGTATAAGGACCTGGATCTTCAGATGCAGTTTAGTTAACCAACTATGCATTGAGTTATTGTCACCCGCAATATTATTCAATTAGTTATTTTAAACCGCTGAACAAGAGTATGCAGCTTTTATATAAATTTACGAGCATGGCTTACATACATACATACACCTAGTTTGTTATTAAATATTATTATTCACTTTACATTGCGTTACAATTGTGGCTCCTTTTTTGATTGCCACCACACCTGTTCAATTAGTCAATTTGACCACAATGCCTGGTCAAATTATCGCATTAAAATTTTGTATTTAACCTCAAAATTCTCCTGTTGTTCCAAAGTTGTGTTAAAGCAGCAATATTGTTTGTTGTTGTTGCTGCTGTTTGTTGTTATTGTAGTCATTGTTTCTAGTTGTCGTTTCTTTCTCTACGACGACAACATGAATTTGTTTGTATGCAACTCATGCATTATACATTTTGCACTTGTTCTGATGTACATATATTGTTGTTGTTGTTGTTGTTGTATTTTGATTGTACGTGTTACAACAAACTTTTATCAATACATACGTGTTCACATATATTAATGCAAGTATGCAAGTGTAGATGTAGTTTATATTTCATATTATAACATGCTGAGCCCACAAAACAATTTGACATAAACACGAATATTATAGGAAAATTATAGGACCTATAATCATGTGGTGCACTGACCTCAAAAAAGGTAATGACAAGTAATCTTGAGGTAAAACAATTGTAAAGAGCACGAAATGTTGTTTGTCTGTACGAATGTTGTATGTTAAGCTAAATATTTATAACACAAATGGTTTTTCAACAAATGAAAGCAAAGAAGAAAAAAAAACTTAAGTTTTTAAACATACTTGAAACTTTGTTGTTCGAGTTTATTTATGTTGAATATAAAAATAATTATGTATTTAAATAACCAAACCAGAATAAATAAATAGTTAAGGTAAATGGTATTGGAAACTCCTTAAGAAGAATACGTAATTGGTTTGGTATCCTATTGGAATCGTATAAGTTTAAATTAGATAATAAATATTGGTTTTAGGTATGAATCGATTTAAATGATAGCTGCACCTTTTGCCATTACACCAAGGTATTCCCACATTCTATGCTATAAAATTAATAAATTTATATTTTATAGCAAGGAAAATTATAATTTTTGCATAAATTGTTTTTAAATTAATCAGAAATTACTTTGCTGATGGGAAAAGATATGCTAGAAGGTTTCAGGCGTCAAAGTTTTACCTGAAAACTAAATGGTAGTGTGTTTCGAGCCTCTCCGTCAAATACTCCAATATGGATTGGGGATTTGATAGTAAAGAAACTTCACTTCACTCCATTTTCCCACGGGATTCCATGTTGTTAATTGATTTTTAGGAAAATGAATCAATTTGTCAATTCAGGTTTGTTAGCCCTTCTAGCTTTTCGCATATGGTTCCTTTAGTAGTTAAAATATTTTTAACAAAACACCTAAAAAGTTAGTGACATAACTGGCTGTAATATGACATTCTTTACACCGAAATATTGGAGATTTAAGTACCTACTTAAAACATTTGCAGTTAAAAATAGATGTGAACTTGGGTTGCACACACAAGATCGCGACAACGATGCGTGCACACTCACAAGAAAACTAACTTTTTGGATGAAGCTCACTTCTGGCACGATGGTTTTGTCAACAAGCTAAATTTTTGCATCTTTACCAATAAGCAGATTCAAGTGATGCACGAGGAAAACTTTATCTGAAAAAATTTACTTTTTGGTGTAATTTTTTATCACGTCGTCGGTTAATTTTATTGTTTTGATATAAACGGCGATCCCTACAGCAGTCGAAAAGCCTACTCCATAGCGAATCTAAGCCACTGGGTGATAACAAATGCGTTTACCAACCGCCCCCGAGTTGGATCGCAACAAACAAACACTGGACGCACTTTAAGAGCAAGATTTTAAGCTCGCATTTTGCCTAGTAGTTAGAACTTTCTAGACTCCACAGCTTTTGAAAGCAGCATCTTTTAAGTTGCAACAGTACCTCGAAAAAATCCTTCCTCAGAGCGAACTCTCCCACAAGTGGTGAAAGATCAGACGTTAAGTGTGATTTGCATGATATCCCTCCCCGCGACGTTGTGTAGTAAAACACAAGCACCACTTGATCCTCAAAGGTGTCTTTTAAACAGAAAAGTGACACTTTTGCAAGACAATCCTCCTGAAAGACAGAAAGAATTTCCTGCAAGATGTGTACTCACACAGAAAAAAGTAATTGTCATATTTGAATATTAAAATCGCTTATTTGATTAAAAACATTTTTGAATTTTCTACGATGACGATTTTTGCGGTATTGATAAAAACAAGTTTGGCGATAAGTTTTAGTCAATAAAAAAAGTTGTTGCCCAAAATAATTTTTTTTAAATAAAATGTTTACGGGATTTGTTAAAATAAATTACTGGAAATGTTGAATAAATCAAACAAAATTTTTTTAAATCTTTAAATACACGTTTGCACAACTTACCAATAGCTAAAACTAGACTTTATTGATTATTAAAACTTTATTTTAACCTAAAGTGAGCGATAAAGTTAATTAAGATTCATACTACCTGAAAGGTTAAAGAAAAGTTTTAATAATGAAACACTTTTTATATGGCCGATAAAATCCTACCTTTAACTATCGGTAAAATGTGAAAACGGGCCTAAATACACTAAAATTTATTGTTAGGCCAAATCATGAGGAAACCTTTTTCCACAGACTTGGGAAAAGCTAAAGATGGTATACAAATAAAACTGTAAAGCGAATGAGAATTACAAACACTCACACACAATCAAACCTATTACAAAATTAACAAGAGTTGTAAATATACTCTCTTTACTTTGATTTTAATAGTTTTTTTTTTTATTGAATATGAAGAAATATTTAGTTGTTTAATTATTAACTACGTTTTATTGAGTGCTATTTTGCAACGTGTCTTACCGAATGGTGCAGCGTGTGAATCAAAAGAAGTATAAAATACCAGGTTAGGCGAGCGTGCTATCTCACGCATCGTTGACCGAGAGCAGCTGCCTCATTCCAGCTGCTCAAGCATTTTTTGACTTATTTCTTTGGTGTTGCATGAAAAAGCTGGTCCGTGTGAACAAGCCAGCTGCACTTGAAGATCTGAAGTGCAAGATTTCATGTAAAATGTCTGCTAATTCGGCCTAATTGTGCGACCGAGTCATGGGAAAATAAGGTACAGCGTCCCAGCGCTTCCGCAGCGGACATATGATTGATGTCGAATTCTCAAATCACAGGAATTCATTGTTATTTAGCTTGAAGAAAAAATGTTTCCATAACTGAAGAAGCAAAATATTTATTACAAACAAGGTTTCTTATATCGCGGACTTTTCCCATATCCGGTTACGTATTAATAATTTCCGTTGCTTTGTAATTTTGTGTGTTGACCAAAGCATTTTATTGAAACGAGTTTTATCACTCTTAAAATTCTGTATAAAATCATGATTTCATTCGGCTCGGTAAGCTGAAGATGTACACGCTGAACGTTCTAAGGGGAGTTATGCAATTTGTTCACAATTCGTTTCAATGATGTTCGCTTAAAATTTTTTGCCATTCTATGTTCTTGTAAAATAGGTTACTTACAAAGAAGAAGGTGTTATCTAGTCTCCTTTCGTTTAGGCATCTTCTACAGTAGTTCTCTCTTGTGAGGCCTTGATGGACAACTACTAATTAATGACCGTAAGCACAATATAAATATTATCCCATGCCGAAGATGCATTTTAATGCAATCAATGTTTAATTTACTCTTTCAAGTAAGAAAAACAATCGGGATAAATTAAGTGTTATACCCACACCATAATAGTGGAGAGGGTATTATTCATTATTGTTGATTAGGGGTGCCAATCGGGATTGATTTTAGAAATTCCGTGATTTCTGGATCCCGGGATTTCGGGATTTGTTTTTAAATAAACAACACTTTTTTTTGTTTATTTATGAATTTTCAAAAGGTATATATCCCAGTAAAAACTTTGCATACAAAATAATGTGTTGAGTAATCAGAAATACATAAAAGCACTACTTACAATTCTACTGAAAGAACCGATGAATTTTACAAGGGATGCCCCAAAATGAACGCATTCAAATGTTAGTCATTACTTTTTTACCTACATACATCCTGAAAGAAGTAGTTATAGAAGTAGCTTTAGAAGTTGTTATAGAAGAAAGATAGGTAAAAAAATCCCTTGTAAAATTCATTGGTTCTTTCAGTAGAATTGTATGTAGTGCCTTCATGTTTTTCTGATTACTCAACACGTTATTTTGTAGGCGAAGTTTTTACTGGGATATAACATATATTTTTAAAAATAAGAATTATAAAAATAAAAAATACAACGGATATACAATTTTTAATAATTTTTTTTTTTTTTGGTATAGGGTATAAAAATTCAATAAAAACGAACATTTTTGTACACAAATGTTGATATATTAAAAATCCCGAAAAGTTCCGGGATTAATAAAAGTAAATCCCAGGATAAGTCAATCCCGAAAAATCCCGGGATTTCGGGATTTCCCGTTTAGCATCCCTAGTGCTGATAAGACCACTTGTTATAAAGCGCATCAAAAAAGTTATCGGTGCGTAAAGTTGATCATACATATTTGACTTTGACTGCAAAGTTTTATGATGACTTGAAACCGCGCCTTTGATCCATAAAAAAACTGTATGTAAAACTTTTCAGCATGACTTTTGCCTTGATGTAAAAATGATACAGCCTCCCACAATAGCTTAACAAACATTGTTCTGTTTGACTTCTCTAAATTATTTTTAATTCAAATTAATTAACACCGGCATGGACAGCAACATCAGTGTAGTTGTGACCCATATAAATAAAAAAAATAAATTCACCTTACGACATGTTAAAACAACCAAACACAAACACACACCATGTTATTTTTGGCCAAATTGACATTTATTAATCGTTAATTATCAGTAATTACCGGGGAAAATGTTAAAAACGCTGAACAAACATACGCACTGACACACACCGAGTGAATGACAAGATGCACAGCATAACTTTAACATGTTTATGGTTAATTTCATTTTTCACGTTCTTGATATTATTTACTACTGCTGCTGGTGCTGGCGGTTCTGCTGATGTATTTATTGTTATTTGGCGCTTAAATATTACCCGTTTATGAAGGTAATTCTTCATAATTTAAGTGACACAATAAAAATGAAGATTCTCATTCATTCAAAATCATACTCGTTTAGAACGAGTCACGCATGCGTGTTTCAGAAATTAAGTGTTTCTTTTTCACTAAAAACCAAAAAATATTTAAAGCTTTTTTTAACACATTTTAAGCATTTGCGTACTTCCTGCTTGTGTTATTCACAAAAAAAAAAAGAGAATGTGACTGTGTGCATGTCTGTGTGTGTGAATTCGGGACTATGAAAACTCATCCGTGGTTGATTTTTTGTTTTAAAAAGGTTTATGTGGTTTTTGACAAATTATCAACTGTCAAATGTGGAAGTATTTATATTATAGAGAGTTTTTGTAAACAGGGTGTTTGAAGTATTTTCGAATTTTCTAATGTTATTTTTTTTTATTTCATTATTTATTTATTGAATCTTCATATATTAAATATAAACTAACAATAATTAATCAAATCTTAACCTAATGCTTTATTTTATGTCCTGCCAGTGCCAGACGAAAATTTTCTTCATCACGGGTTCTGTTCACATATGTTGGTGTTTATCGCTCATCTTAATGGGTAAGTGCTGCAGTGTCTCTTCTTCTTAAGCGAGAGTGGCCGCTATCATTTGGATTTGGGTGCAACTCTAGCCTTTTCAAATATTTTACCGCATACTTCGTAATAATAGTCCTTACCAGTGGCACATTGAGATCCTTGTGGATATTTGAGTTTTTAACATACCAAGGGGCAGCTGTAATTATTCGAAGAAGTTTATTTTGGCGCCTTTGAATTTTTTCGATATTTGAGGCCGAGGCATTGCCCCATAGTTGAATACCGTAGCACCATGATATTAAGGATGCTTTTGTAACAAGTAAATGCAGTGCTATCCACTTAACGCACACCTTCCATAAGCGGACACCTCCTTGCGACGGACACTGTTCCATAATCCCGGAAGCGTCTCATAAGGAAAGCATTGAGCCATTTTGAGAGGTTATTCCCCTTGCACTACGATGGCCACTCCAAAGAGAATCCACTATAGTCTCTTCTACTACATGAAATTTTAGTGAAAGATGATTGAATGATTGAACTAGAGCGTAATATTCTTGTGATAATGCTGCCAGTCTCGTACCCAAGTCCTTTTTCATTTTGTTTAGCATGACAACATCGTTCTTGGGGGCCGGCCACCACCTGTTGCAGAAACAAGGGTCGCCCTGGCCCAACTTCGTTCTGGGTAGTATGCTTGACTCAATTCCTATTGGTCGAGAATATGTCCTAACACCCCCAACGTCTGCCCAGCATGCGGTAAAGGCCCACACGACGTTACCCACGTATTTAATTGCAGGGCAAACCCGGCTAGATGAGTCAGCCGTACGTGAGAAGGAATAATAAAAATAATATATATGTATGTACATTTACAGGTCGCGCTGCTACAACAACAACAACTGAACACCTCCTTAGTCTAAACGGGCCTGCAATGGAAATGGATAAGAGAGGTAGTTAGGAAGTGGCTGTGACCATAAGTAAATCCACATGCTTAAATTACCTGCAATTAGTGTTGTCAGATGGGGAAATTTAATTTCATATTGGGGATTTTCACAATTAAGCCTGGGACTCTGTTCCACATTTTAAGTGAAATGCTGCCAAAACTCATATGAAAAAAATTGTGCGGAATATCTATGAAATAATGTTTCTTGCAACATTTATTTACAGCTGCGAAATAATATAAGCTGCACTTATTTTGTGTGGAATTTGAAGAGAATGAAAAAAGTTTAAACTTAATATTAAACTAGAAAAGCAAATTTTTAACAACACAACCAGTAATATTTTTTCATAGATGTTTACTTTATTTTTTATTTAACTCTTTCAGGTTGGGTCTAACCACTTTTTCAATAACTTAACAATTACATTTTTTAAGATCATCGATGATAGATTCATGCGAAATTTTTGCGCTTGCATGCGGTGGTTTCACATTTATATATTTTTGTTAATCAAACAAATCAAATCAAAGAAAAAAAAACCAAAGGTTGTTTGTTATGTTAAAAAAAAACATTTCCAGTGCGTACAGTATATCAATGCATGACCTGTGGAGTTCCTCTATCCATCCGAATAAATAAAACATGTTTTTCAAATTTTCACCAAAAATAAATTTTTATGACAACCGTCATTGTTGAACAAAAACGTCAAATTATTCAAACTCGCGAAATAGGTTACATTGATACATGACACATTTTTCGTATGAACAGTGTACTTTATTTGGGCTTTATTTGGGAAAATATTTTCGTGGTAAGGGGTTTGACTTCATGGCAAAGCCACAATGGCCATTTTGTGTTGTGTGATGACGTCGAAATAACGTCAGGGCTACATGCAGACGTGGACTTTGACATTTCGTGTACTCTAGGCTAAAGTTATGATAAAATCAATTGGACAGCATCTTCAAAAATCGGAAATTTTAGAAAAAAAAATTAAAACAAACGAATTTAAAATGTTGGACTGTTTTTATTAGTTAGGCAAACATAACACATCAAAAAAATATAGTGGTCATTAAAGGTCATGACAAAAGTTCTAACTCGTCGCATAGTGTTATTAGCCGATCTTCACGAAATTTGGTGGTGTGTTTTTAGTATTAAGCAACTATGACGTAGTAAATTGGGCCCTAACAATTAATGTTAGATTTAATAGCAAATATGTAAGTTTTTCAGGGTGGCTCCAAATTAGAGTCCCTAACTCTTTTCATACTAAACCGATAATGCTCGATTTCAATCTTAAACCTCTGGGAAGAACGAACTAAAGGGTGTTTTTTTACAAGTACAGAACTTGCGATATGGATAACTGTACAACTAGCTGTTATACTAATAAACTGTGTTTCACTTTTTTTCACTATACTTTGGCAAATCACCCTGCAAAAAATTATACCAGAACAATGTATACAAGTCGTGAAAATTTATTTCCGAAATTTACGTTCTGTTCGCTAATCGTATAGAACTCTTCGTCAAGCTTACGGTGCGCATAATCGGCCATCAGAGCAGCTTATACGCAATGCTATGAATCGATTCACGACCACATTTATTCTTTAGGATAATATTAATCCTAATCGAGCCCGTACCGTGCGTTCAAAAGAAGCCACCATCGCTGTAGACGTGAATGTGACAGAGGACTTGAATTTATCGATCCGATACCGTTCTCAGCAACTTGGTCTCTGCCCGTCCACTACTGGGAACATTTTGAGGAATGATCTTTGCCTACATCCAACTGGTGTAAGAGTTAAAGTCAGCGAACCATCAATAGCGTCGTGTTTACGGTGAATGGGCTGAGAATTATCTGGAAAGAGGCTTAGTTCTAGAAAGGGCACAATTTTTATGAGGATCCATTACATTCTAAAAAACCACTGTAAGGTGCGGCTTACATGCCGAAAGCGTCATAGGCCAATTTGTTTTTTTTTTCTATAAGGACCAGCACTCAGGGGATGACCCCTACTAATGCATTGCATTGTCTTTGAACTAGGAAAATAGGTTATAGGAAGGAGGAAAGAGGGAGTAGTGCTTGTGAACATTCGACTTAAGCTTATTCTTGTTGTAAGTGAGAGGAAAGACTTCAGGAGGAAGATTATTCCACATAGAAACAGTATTGGCAAAAAAACGAATTTTCTCTGTAATTAGTTGTACGATTTACCTGCCAATCGACCACAAAAGGATGGGCTCTTGAGGAAAAACGTGTACTACGAACAAACGTACGAGTTTCGGGAACCAGATCCCTAATTTCGTCAAAAGACATCCCATTGTTGTAACGCTAAAACAGGCAAATACAACCCACATTGAGACGGTACTCAAGGGAGTCAATAAAATTGGATACCCTACTGTCACCAATGAGAACCTTCGCCTGAAAGTTGTATTCCTTAAATCCGAAACCGGTACCAACAGGCCGTCCTCATATCTCTAGTCTATGCGGATAAACCAGCTACGATTGAACATTTAAAAGCATTCGACGCAATATTGACGTCGAAGTAAGACGCTGGTGCAGACGTGGAGGCCATAAAACATTAAATGCTATGAAAAATGTCAGCTAATAACTCCAACATTTTGGTCTTTTTAATGAATTTGTTCTGCTTTATATTAAAAAAAAAGTTCTATGCCTCTAAAAAAAAACACCCCTTAGAAACAAATCGACGAAGAAATACTTAGGGACCTAGAATTTATATGTAAGTAAATATGTCTTGGGTGTTAGATGGATATTAAAAGAGTTTTACATGGAATGAAACACTTATAGCCTGTTGATCGATTTCGAGTGAAGATTTCGTTCGCATGGCTTACATGCAAAACAAAAGAAATATTTAATTATTTGTTTTTGTTTTAAATATAAATTAAGCGATCGAAGTCTTCGTTTGAAAATAGATGAACAGGCAGTTACTATACCCTCATTCACTAAAAAAAATGAGGTATATAAAAAAAATTTGTTATCACCATTTATTTCCTTCAAGTATGAGAAAAGAAACTGGGGAAAACAATTTTCTATTCAGAAACAAAATGGAAAAAAACAGCACAGTAACCTGGGGTCAGTTTTTGCTGCAAACTGATATTGCAATTCTCAATTTGCAGCACATAGGTTAGGTAAGGTTCAATGGGCAGCCGACACGAGGACGGCTCACTTGGGTCCTAATAGCGGTCCCCTTGTGATACCCTTAGCCAGTGACAAGAGTCAACCAGTATACACCAGACTATACCCCAGAGGACACTGCAGCTTCGAACCACCCCGACTCACAGTGTGACTTTTGTTACTTTTAGGATGCCAAACGTCGTAACAGTCAAATAAAAATAGATATGGCAATGAAATTTAGCGATAATAATGATGATAGCGATATAGCATTGGACACAAGAAATGGGCGTGGTCCGCCCACTTTTTTGGCCACCCCCATATAAGGTGTATTTTAAAATACCATAATTTCTAATTTAATAGCACTCATTATGGCGGCAAGAAATAAAAATAATTTTAATTTCACTTAATTTTTAGATACACACAAATGCCTTCAATTAGTAGTTGTTTTGAGATGATTAATATATGTATATTTTTGACAACAAATTTAAATTTCATATTAAAAAAAAGCAATCTGGAAATAAAAATAATTACTCCGAGTCAACATCGTTTCCATATTCCGGTACGGATAATAAGCCAATAACTTCTTTTGGTAATGTTTGACGCTTTGTCTTAGTCGCTTTCCGCAAGCTGCATATAAAAGGGTCTGACGATATGAGTAATCTGTGCAACAAATCCAAATTACTTTCAATTCAAAATATCGCAGAAAGGAGCAAAAAAGAAGCAAAAACTTATTGTGGAATCTGAAACTAGATATATAAACCTTCAATCTTCATATAATCACTTACCAGAATTCTACAGAATCATGCAAGTTTTTCTCTATCGAAAAACAAACATTTTAGGAAATCACTCAATTTTTAGTGATTGCATATTTTCATTGATTAAAAGTTAAAATAAAAAAATAAAGCTTCAGAAACTAACCAGTCTTTATAGAAAAGGTTCCAACCTAATAAATGCAAAAAGACTTTTGTAAAAATATTTTGCCAAACAAAAGTAATGCCACCGCAAAGTTCAAAAAAAAAAAAATGAGAGCTATAAACGGATTTACTACACTTGTCACAGTGACACAAGTTTGATAACTGTTATCATGTTAACTGTTGTTTTTTGTTTTGTTTTGAGTACAAATTCGTAATAGTTGTACATTTTAATATTACATAACATAAAATTATTACAATCGGAGAACCTTTTTTTTCTTCTTTTGGCATCCTAAAAGTAACAAAAGTCACACTGTGCGACTCCCTGCAAAAGAGAGAGATCGATTTTAGTCACACATTAGACATATCGTCCATGCATGGCAATTCCTGTCTCCCAAAACGCCTATCCCTGAGACCGGCGTATTGGCAGAGAGTCCGTCTGTACGACTCACGTCTGACGACAGTTCTGCAGCGGGTCATTGAAATGCTGATCAGTCAGTCGACGAACATGTCGTCCAAGAGACAGCCTTGTTTAACGCACATGGAAAGTTTTAAAATTTATTTGAATTTTGGTTTATTTCTTTTTTAATTTAGAGAAAAATAATTTCAGTATTTTTTCCATATTCAGAAGGATCTATAAATTAAATTCCGTATTTTGGATTTTCAAGAACTTCCATGAAAATCTATCACCCTGTATGGAATCTCTCATTTAAAGTTTTACCATCATAACATATGACAACCATTAAGCGAGTTAACTTTTCAAAAAATTGTCTGAAAAACCAAGGAATTGCAAACATATGCTGGCATTTTATTTGGTTTTATGCATTTTTTTCCTTTTTTTTTGAGGAATTCACTGGCAAATATTTGGTGTTGAAATTTAAGTTTGCATGCTTAGTTACGGTTCAGTTCGGTTCATTAATAGCATGTTATTCAGGGATGACGATGAAGATGATCATGATGATGTTGATGATGGTGGCTGGTTGACTTCTACATGTTTTTGCCTTCAAACCTTTCATGTTTCCACTTCTGTTATCGTACGATGTTTGTTGTATTTCTGTGATAACTTCTTCATTAATTGAGAATTGTTGTTCAAATTTTGGTTGAAGTCTTTTTTTTTTGCTTTTGTACATTTTAAATTTAATGTAGTTTTCAGTTTAGCTGAGAGGGATTGTGTTGTTTGCGCCGGTTGTTTGTTAAGTTCTCATTTACATAATTTATGATAAGCTAAGCTGAACAAACAATAATTTTTAAAGAATATCATTAATGAAATGATCATCGTTGTCGTTGTCGCTGTCGGTCCAGTTGTCCTTGAAAGTGTGTATCTTTTGTTTGTTTCGTTAAAATTCAGGGCTCTCTTTTAAGAGGATACTACTTCTATATTCGTACACATTTAAAGATTAAAATAACAATTAACATGTTGGAATGAGTCATTTACTTAACGCAACTGTTGCTGTTGCTGCCACAGTCGATGTTGTTATATCTAAATTAACTGACAACGATGAGTTGTACAGGTAATTGTAATTAATGTTGTTGCAATTCAAGATATTCTCATTTCATTTCGATATATTTTTCACTGGACTCTTGTAGTTGTGTTTGTGTCTTTGCACCAACAGTGATAATTAAACATGAACCAATTTAAAAGTGTTAATTTTAAAGGATCTTATAATGGTGATGGCCAATAACTTTAGAAAAAATTAAATTGGCGGGGGTCATTGCGGTGTTGTGTACGATAAAAGCTATGTATTGTGTCAAATTTTTAGCGAACCCTGTGTAGTACATGTTGCTTAAAGCCAGTTTACACTGTTATACTTTGTATTAATACATGTCAAAAACTCAAGTTATATGTAAAAGTGTGATAATGTGAATGCAATTGTGTTATGAAAATTACAAGTATTACGAAAAAAAATTTGACATCCCATAAGCCTTTTCGTTTGATTAGGGTTGAATTTAAACTAAAGCATGTTCGTGTGGTGTTATGGTGTGAATACAAACTGTTATGTTTATTTAGATTTTTTGGCAGTCGCGGCACAGTCACATTATGGAATACGTAAGACTTGTGTGATAGTGTAAGCCAGCCTTAAATGTCTTTGAAGTTTTATTATAACTATACATATTTATATATGAGTACAAGAACTTATCTCATAAACTGCAATGTACAATTGGTTTTAACAGGGCATTTCTGTAAGTTTCCTTTCCTGACTTGTTGGAATGGATGTTTGTTGCCTTGAATTCTAAAAACCTAGTTGTATACTTTTTTAAAACATTTTTTATTTATTTTCTGATCGGACTATATACGAGCCCTAATAGCAAAAATGATGTAACCAACAACATTTTAGTTTTTTGTTTTTTGATGAAAATCGATAACTTTTGATTATTTGCATCATCTCCAAAAATTTCATATCTCTGAGAAGAACCGTTACGAAATAAGAGCAAAAGCAATTTCAAAAAAAAAAAACCTAGACTTGAAGCAAAAATATTTTAAAAAAAAACCTTCTCCTGCAAAATTTTATTTTTGTTGGTTACATCATTTTTGCTATAAGGGTTCGATATATTTCGGATTGTTCATCGATATGGAGCCCAATTTTAATAAGAAGCGTTCGTCACAATCGTTAACTTTATCCGAAAGGATATTTCAAGACTACTATCGGTGTTAGCCGTTCACTATGCTGAAGAAATACGTTACGAGAATTTAGTATATTAATTAATTTCTCCTTAATTATTGTGCTTTTGGCATGATAAATTTCAGAATCGAATAGGATTCCTTTCGAGCTGCAAAGACAAAATATTTCCATTCCCACATGATGGGCTTGTTCTGCCTTAGTGCCGTTCTTCTTTTGAATGGAACTGTCATTTCGTTAACGCAAAGATTCTCATCCTTTGGTAATGAATATAGAATAATGCATCCAAAAGTGGTCGAACTTTAAATAACTTGTCATTATTGTCTTCAACTGACTTTCAAAATCTTTTTTCGTAGAGAATGAAAATGACTTCTTGTAATATTTTGACGAAATGAAGGGATCTAAGTTGACCCATCATTATTTTCAGAGCAATACAATTATTGATGTCCCCGTATAAATGAATGACAACTGATTGGTTGCTGCAACGATTTCAGAAAGGAGCTTATCTGTAAAGAACTCAAAAAAATTTTCTAATAAAGCCTCAACATTGTTAATCGGTATCAAATCACTGGTCTTTTTCTCTTCGATATTCGTCTTAGTTTTTAAAGGGTTCCGATGTTTCTTAAACAACTTCAATTTCATCGGGCTCTGCTAGTATTTCATTCTGCTCAATATTATCAGAAACATTTTTTGTGTACTTTTACGTGATAACTTTTACTTGAATAAATAATTATTTTTCTCTAAGGGCCCCTTCAGGTCATCCAAAATATTCGAGTGATCGCTCAAAATATTTTAAAGTTTCCAGTCTTTAAATTTCTCGGTGAGAAATCAATTTCAACTGAGCTTGTTTACTTTTGAAGTACAACAAAATCAGTATATTTTAGCTCCTTCGAACAAAATTGAAGCCAAATTGAATCATACAAATTTAAAAAAGTAACAGTTTGGATCAGGTAACTCATATGATATATCTAGTCTGTGACTTCAAAACTAATATCCTAATAAATGGTGCAGTCCTGCTTAATTGAATGTTTGTATGCATATTTCTTTACAGGTAACCACGTTTAGAAGGCAACCATCCAACAAGTGGAAGTTCGCCTGCTCTAGTTACGAGTTAAGATTTAAATAAATTTTAAATTTTCACAGGTATTCTCTCAAACTTTTCCGAAACCGAAGAATGATCAGAATATCAGGCCATTACTCCATTATGCCAACGTTAGGCTACATGTTACAAACAAAGTTAAAAACTCTGAAATTGGCTTCATTCGTTCTCGGTCAAATGAGCAGCTCGGTGAAAAACAGGTGGCTTTTTAAAATTAATTTGGAAAAGATATCTTCTCCATATTTATTTAGAATGTTTAATATGAGTGATTTAGCTACCAATTGAAAAAAACTTGCATTCAAAATTTTTACAGTGATAGCCGAGTTTTTGTTACAAAATTATTTTTGATTTGGCAGTTATTAAAAAAATCAAAATATTAACCACCGTTTTAGGAGAAAAATTAAAATAATCACACAATTTTTGTTTATCATCATTTTGAAAATGTGTGAATGCAGCTGCTCGAAGGACAATTATATCCAAATTGCCGATTTCTTAAATTGTTTTTAAGGTATATTCTACAATGGCCAACTGACATGTATTCAGGGGCACATAAAGAAAGAAGATGATTTCTAATTCATTTGTTTGTCTTGATGAAATATATTCAATTTTATTCTATGAAAACTCTGCTTCAAAAAGTCAACTGGTTTAAGATAAATTCCGTTTTTTATGTCTCCCGAAAACTTTGTATTTTTGTACCTGAGCCCTTTTCGAAATAATTGATTCAATAACTTATAGCAGTTCACAAATAATTATTCAGTTTACTTTGTAATGAACTGAACCACTCAGTAACTCAATAAACATTTTTGCCCGTATACATAAAAAGATTTTAACTTTACTATGCAAATTTCCCTTAATAAACTTTTGTTAAATTTTATTAAGCATTTTCTTTTTAGGCCAAAATCTCGAAAACGGTCATATTTTTGCCGATTTCCCCGGGAAATTTCGGAATTTCTCGATATTAATGTAACATAACACAATAAAACCAAAGAGACAAGTTGGCAGTACTTAGAGCTCTTATCCGTATACGAACAGTCCACCTAAAAATATATAAATCAACAGCAACTCTTAAGGCATATTTTCAAATTTCTATTAAATCCCTAATTTGCTAATTAGTTTCTGTAACCCACTCCAATCGCTCCAGGCAAGCCAAAATCCTGTACATAAATTAAAAATCTTTTGGTAAACAAATTGTAATAATCCATTACCATATTTTCCTACTCTTACCACTGCCACTTGCACTAGATTGTACTTCAACTCTTTTCCAAGTCTGGTTAATTTTATTTTCTTGTTAATACCTCCAGCATCAACAAATAACTTTCTATGTTTGTAAGTAAGTATGCGCTCCGGCATAATAAACTAATATTTCTCTACCACCAGCAAATGAGAAAAAAAAAATTATGCATGTGCAAAAAGGGGAACATAAACAAACTTAACAAACATAATTTTAAGCTTCATTATCATAAGTCAATACAGAGACAACAATAAATTGAAAATTTTCAATCCTTTATCATCACAATAACCATGCAAGTAATTTGTCCCACATTAAAGTGTTGTTAACGGATACACACTCAAACAAACACAGACATACGGACCGAAACAGGTCCACAAATTGTAAATCAGACTGAAAACTCTGGAAATGAACTTCTTTAGTAGTAAATAAGTGATGCAATTTTAAACAAGAGTAAGAGAGAGTATATTGATGCTGAGAGAAGAAATAGAAAAACTAATAACAAACTGGACTAGTGTTGTCAGATTAGGGGATTAATCCTCAAATTAGGGATTTTATTTTAAAACCGAGGCAAAATATATGATTTGGGAATTTTAATTTTGGTGATTTTCTGGGTATTTGTTCTTCTCTTAATTGTTGTATTTTTATTCTAAGGATTGAAATTTTTATGTTTTAGCCGTATGCTACACACCCAGACACGATGTATATATATATATATATATATTTTAAGTGTTTGTGTATACAAACACAACCCTTAAATATTTTCGAGAAAGTAACGAACATTACTTAGTGTTCTGTTCTTCGTAATAATGCAGAACAACTGTAATGGTTCTGTAGACATACTTTATATTTTAATGTTCGTTAGTGTTCCTTTTTTTAATTGAAGAAAGAAATGAGCAAACAAATATTTTAGCAACGACTACAGCACGAATAGCTTGTGTGTGTATTGTGCACATGTTTTGTTTGTGTACAATTTTCGCTGCCTTTTTGTTTTTTATATGTATTTTGTTTTTGAACACAATTTTTGGTATTTTTTTCAGGGCAAACAAAAAATCACAACTGAAACGAACGAAAATCAATGTGCTGAACCGAACACAATAAAGTTTGTGGAAAAAAAAATAAACAGAACGTAATTAAATGTTCTCTTCTTTTTGTTTGGCTTGGATAAGTGCAGTACTATTTTTGTGTTCGAAGATCACAAACAGAGAGACGTTATTTTTGTTTAATGATTCACTACAAAAACACTATAAGTGTTTGTGTTTTCCACAAATCTACCGAACCGAACACTAAGTGCTGGCTCACACACGTCAAGTTTGACTCGTCAAGTCTTACGTTTTAAGGAGAGAGGGGAAAAGTACGGTAAAAATAACGATGAATGTACCGAACGTAATTCCCACCCATGTAGGAGAACAGAGGCTTGTCTTTTTAGAACAGATGATTAATGCTTCTAAGACATGTATAACTACTGGAGATTGCAGTAGAGCCATACAGCATACTTCATCGTTTTACCAATCTGCTCTGGATCTGGAAGATATGCCTGTTGGTCAATAATACTGCGATTTGTATTTATTTTCATATTTTTCTATCCTCGTTAGTTATGTATGTTTTTTGAATGAATATAATAAAAATTATATAGATATTTCAATTTTATCAATGAAAAATTAAAATATCTCAATTTCATTTGGAATTTTCTCAATTTCATTTGGAATTTTCTCAATTTCAAATAAAAATTTCCCAATTTCATTTGGAATTTTCTCAATTTCAAATTGAAATTCTCAATTTCATTTGTAATTTTCTCAATATCAAATTGAATTTCTCATTTTCAATTGGAATTTTCTCAATATCAAATTGAAATTCTCAATTTCATTTGGAATTTTCTCAATTTCATATTGAATTTTCTCATTTTAAATGAAAAATGGTGTAGTGGTAGGAATTATGTAGTGTATAAAATACACTATTTAATTTCGTGAAATCGCTCCATAAAGGTCCTAGGTCCTAAGCCCACTCTCGGAAAGCACTTAAATATTCCCAACCCTGTGTAAAGAGTAAAGTTAAAACTTTGAATTAGATGCACCAGTGGAATGTTGTGTGCATTTCAAAAGAAGTTTTTTTCTTTAAATAATTTTTTCTTTAAATATTTTTAGCACTTCTCACCTAAAAATTTCTTTATAATTGTTGTGTATGCTAAGGGCTAATAAATCAATGCAAGTTAAACTCTCCTTTTGGTTTGAAATGTGTTTAAACCAACAAATCTATAATTCAGTAAACATTTAAACCTTCTCTAAACGCATAAAATTGGGCGTTTAAACTACACTGAAAGAAAAATGCTTCATATATTTAATGAATCATTTTCATAAAAAAAATTTACTTGGGTAAATGAAAATTTTCATTGTCTAAATGGAATTTCATAGTTATAATGAAATATTTTCGTTAAAATCGCTTCATTGGATTTCGTAATTACGTTAAAAATTTTCATTGGATATATGAAAACTTAAGTTTGTCCAAGTTAAACAAAAAATTTTAATTGGGAACATAAAAAAACAATATACAAACATAACTATATTCATAAATTAATACAAAATTTTAGTTTCCATAAAAAAATGTTTAATTGTTAATTAAAAAATGTAAGATTTAATAATTTCGTACATCTAATGTAACATGTATGCCATTAAATTTATGAAATCAAAAATTTTTTTTATAAAAGCCACATATTTCAATAATTGCCTTCATAAATTTAAATTTTCATAATGACAATAAAAATGTCATTATAATAATGAAACATAAACTTTCAATCCACTTTCAATCAACGTTGTTATATTTATTATTGACAATTTAATCTCATATTTACGCTCTTAAATGAGTAAAAAACATAGTTTTTTTATCCAAAAACTACACTGCCCCAGTAGACTAGCTGGCTAGTGAGCTAGTCTACCAGCACCGAGGTTGGCCGATCGAATCCCGCCAGAGACAGAAAAAAAAATAAAAAATAAAATAAAGTGAAATAAAATAAGAAAAATAAAAAAAAAAAAAATAATTAAAAAAAAATTAAAAAAAAAATTTTTTTACTTTATTGAAGGTATTCATCCAATGAATAATATTCATAGAATCATTGATCCAACGAAGCACTACATAGGTTCCTTTTTAATGCAATTTTTAATGGGATTAATGTCAAAATTCATTTGTATTGCGAAGAAAATTCTTTCAGTGTACCAATACAAACCATATAAATTTGACATTTATTGTAGTGCTGTCACATTATTATTTTTTGCACTACATATAATATATGTGGCACTGATTTACTGCTGTTAAGTTAAAACTACAAATAAATTGAAGCTTAGTTTAACAAACAAACGTTTACACATTTATTGATTTATTAGCCATCTAAAACTATCTTCTACTTTCTTCTATATTTATAAAATCAGATGTGTGTATGTATGTATGTATGTAACGTAAGGACTCCAAAACGGCAGTGCCGATTTTGATGAAATTTTCAGGGAATCTTCAGAATATTCCGGCGGGTGACACTGTGAAGTCAGCCTTTTGATTTTCGGTCTGCGGGCGGAGGGGCGTGGCAAAATCCAATTTTCATATTGCACCACCAATGACATCTATATAATTTGGACGATTTTTTCTTTAAAATGATTACCATGGTCCAACTTTGATTTATACGAAAAGAAAATTTTGCCTCGCCCACTTTTACGCCCACTTTTTTCGAATTACCTATAATTAGAAAACGGCTCCATCGATTTGACAAATTTTTCTTTCAAATGTTCGTATTAATCCATTTTAAGTTTTCATCGAAAGAAAAATATACCACGCCTACTTTTACACCCACTTTTTCTATTAAGCGCATAACTTGAGAACGGCTTGACCGATTTGGACGATTTTTTCTTTAAAATCATCGCCATGGTCAAACTTAGGGTTTTACGCAAATAAGCTTTTTTCCCAGCCCCTTTTTTCGATTTACCTAAAATCAGAAAATTTTTCTTTCAAATGTTCGTATCTTTTTAACGGATTTTTAAAATCGAACGCGATCATTTTTCCTAATTTGGACAGGACAACGTCTGTCGGGTCAGCTAGTGAATAATAAAGTTTGACTTTTTTCTTTCGTTTTCAATGACAGTACTAACAGAGTTAATTAAATAAATATTAAAGATATATATTGTGTTCCCTATCCTCTCCCGGGATTTTTCGGGATTGGCATCACTAGTATTGACACTGTTTTATGTAAAACCAATTATTGCTTGTGTTGAACGGGTTTTTTCGGCAGTGCACCTATTTTTATTTATTTATTTACAAATTTTCCCATGGATATCATATCCTTACAGACAGTTAAACAATATAATAACATATACTAGTTAATACAAATAACATACAAAATTATTGATTGTTTAATAAGACGATAATTTTACGTTTTATAATATTTGCATTTGAAGAAAAATCTACAACTTTATAAAATTTATTAAATTGACTGCACATCCTTCTAAATGGATCAGCATTTGCGTAATTTGTCCTGAAGTATTTAATCGATAGCAATTCGAAGTGTCGAGATGGACGATGAGGAACATTAAATGAAATGTTATCGAGCAGGAAATCAGAAACAATATAACCATTAATTAAATTTAATATAAACGACACATTCAACATAGTCCTTCGGCTTTTAAGAGTTGGAAGTTTGATAAGAGCAAGACGGCTAGTGTATGACGGAAGTTCTAATGGGTTCCACTGTAGACCACGAAGGCAGCATAACAAAAATTGTTTTTGTACGGATTCAATATAATTGCTGTGAATCAAATATAAAGGATCCCAAACTATAGATTCATATTCAAGGACGGGTCTCACGAGAGAAACATAAAGTTGCTTTGTGACATATGGGTCTTTAAATTCTTTAGCCCATCTTTTGATAAAACCAAGAATACACCGTGCTTTATTAACAGTTATGGAAATATGCTTAATAAAGTTCAATTTAGCGTCCAACAAAACTCCTAGATCCAAAATTGTACCAACATTTTCTAGCTGATAGTTCCCCAAAGAATAACTTACATTTATATGATTTCCTCTAAAGAAAGACATATGCTTACATTTTTTCAAGTTAAGCTCCATCAAGTTTAAATTACACCATGACTGAAATGAGTCCAAGTCTTGTTGAAGTAGAATGTGATCTGCATATTTATTAAAACTGAGAAAAATTTTTACATCATCCGCATACATTAAAAATTAAGAGAATCTTATCACGTTCGGAAGATCATTGATAAAAAGGGTAAACAGCAATGGCCCAAGATGACTACCTTGTGGTACACCAGATAAAACATCTATCGATTTAGATGTGACGTTTTTAAAACGGACACATTGTTTTCGGTTTAATAAATAAGACTCAATCCATTTAAGAGAGTTGTTTGAAAATCCAATTGTGTTAAGTTTTCAAAACCAAAATAAAAAATAACATGCAATACGCATTGCTATAATCGTTATCAAGAATTAATTATCATTTATTTTAAAATAAATGAGTAGTTTTAATTCGAAAAATATGTATAAATCAATAAATTGAGCAGGATGATATGTGATTATTATTCCTTGCCATTGATATAATAAAAATACGTGAATGAATCATTTCTATCACATCAAATTTTAGATAGACAGCCAAATCTTATATCACAAACTAATTATTTAATTTATTATTTTTTTTCTGCTTGAACTAAAAGGGTTCGTTTTTTGGAGTGACTGGCTTTCCGCATGCACTGGGGTTCATAGTTGGTGCCCTTCTTTTTTGAAAGCGCCTTCCGAATGCAGCGACATTTTAATAAAAGCGTTCTCCATGTTCGTCACTGACTGATGTCATATTTGAAGTAAATGCAGTTTAAATGATATATTTCATTACATTTAATAGTGGCAGCCAAACAAATGTTTTATTTTTTGGGAAAATTGTATCCCTTCTATCTTAACAAGCAATTGCGAAAAAAAATTTTCAGCAAAAAAAAAGACGAGAAATAATTTTGTATAAAAGAGTTGGATTTATTTTAATAGAACAATGATATGTAAAGTATTCAAATAAAACGTTTTGTGGTCCTTAAGTAATGACATTTTTTGTCGCGGTTATTGCAAATTCAAGCGCTGCCTTCGAAAATTTACTAGCCCATTGAATTTAGCTTCCATATATTTACTTTGCCGGATGGGTGCCCAGCTTGTTAAAAAAAATATCAAATTCGACCACAGTCCTAAATACAATGGGGAACAGTCATATTGCGGCTTGGAACTTTACTGAGAAAACTGAACATAAAAATAGTTCAATTTTGTTCCAACATACACATTAAAAAAATTTCTTTTATGGAACTCGCGATTTTCACCAATTCAGTTTTCTCAGTAAGTTGTGAACAAAATTAAAAGTTGTGCAGCGATTACAATGAAATAAAGCTCATTTGATTCGAAATCTGTTTAACTAAATGTTTCTAGACCAAAACTGTGATTTTTGTCGCATTATCATTTTTTATGAATTTTTTAAGAAAAAAAATCTTATTTTTTTCAAAACTTCAACGGTATCTCTGAAATAACTGGACAAATTTACAGACAATGTAAGGACGGCTTAAAGATAACATTGTTGCCGAGTTTTCACGTTATTCCAATATATGTAGTGAAAGTGCCTTAATTTTCGACATAAAGGTATATCTCGAAAGTCGAGCTGAAAGAGAAAAATGGATATAGTATTTGAAATTAGCGTTCTCAAATTAGTAAAAATTTGCAGGACGCAGAAAAAATTTCAATTTTTTTCCCTTGTGCTATTAACTTAAAAGTAGTTTAGTATTTAGCTTTATGCGGCCAATTTAGCTAAAAAAAATCTTAAGATCTGGCCACATTTAACCAGAATCTTGAAAGATACATAAAAGGCGTTTTTTATAGAGTGACACAAGTTTAAATCATAATAAAACGAAACGGCCTTTATTAAAAAGAAAATTTTATAAAATTAATGTTTAAATATGATTTCTGCCATGTGGCTGGCGCGTAGAAGGCGCAATATGGAACACCAATTTTCAACAACTTTTCGCATTCTGACCATCATCGTTTTTGAAGACATTTGGGCCAATGACTCCGCCAGCCCATAAATCGGGGCAAACAGTAATTATCTGTGGATGGAATAGTTTTTCGACAAAAGCTTGTGGATTCTACTCACTCCAAATGCGACAATTCTGCTTAATAATGTACCCTTTCAACCAGAAATAGACTTCATCGGAAAATAAAATTTTGAATGGAAATTCAAAATCAATATCTATTTGTGCTTCAGCTTATTAGTAGTACTATTTTGATTAAAATTTTAACAATTTGCACGCGTTGCTTTGGTGAAAGTCGATTAGTAATAAAATCTTAAAGCAAACTAAACAAACAGCAACTATCAGCTGGTAAATGGGTGCTCATATAAAGCAGTGATGCCAACTCAAAGTTGTGACACTCTAAAAAACACCCTTTACATTTCTTAAGAGACAACTAAATCAAAAAACTCTCAGCAAAGCCATAGTCATAAAAGTTACCCACCAAATTACAAAAAAATTAAAATCAGCGTTTTTGTATAGAATACTTTTAAGGAAACGGACCTTTTCTAGGTTTCCTCGCATTAGTTATTTTCCTTTAAATGCAACCAAGAATTATTTTAACCTCCAGTTAAACGCCATGGTAAAAGGCATGTTGTCAGTTTGTATAATGACCATTATCAAACATAACCTAATATTAAAAATAAGAAAATACAACAAAGACAAAAAAGTTTTTTGAAATTATAAAGTTAGATATGCAAGGACACAAATGTCATTATGTAATCATATGAGTAGAACCAGTGTATTTGAAAATATACGAACAAGTACAGAATTGGACAGAGCGTATGAAAGAGTGACTGAGTGAATATCTGGTCTATCGATTATACAAATAATGGTTTTATACTAAATAAATCGATGACAGAATTTTTACGTGGGTGTATAATACAACGGTTCTAACGCCCAAGTACATTAGAAACTACTTGTACTCTTAACGTCCGTCTACTATTTAATAGTTGCACGGAGTATTCTTGTACCAACAACAACAGAAACATGTTCACAACATTCGCATACCTACAACACGTTAACGATAGTTTCACAATCATAAGTGGTTGTTGCAAACAACACCATCGAGAAGTTTAGATGCTTGCTTACTAACAGCTATGTGTTGTTGTTGTTTGCATTAAACTAGCTAGTGTTTAGTTGTTGTTGATGGCTTTTTTGTGGGACGCATATTCTGATTGTCCTCAAAGTAACCAAATGGTCTTTCATCAGTATAAATACAAAACTTACACAATAGGACACACATCTAAAAAGATTATCATCTCCATTATATAAACCCTTTCGGCAGAAACCTCATCAACATCATACTCTTCTCCCAACAATAACACACATCACACATGTGCCTACCACTCCACTTTCATCTCACCCATTGCAAAATACACATACACTTAAAGACAAAATTTTGCATCAAAGCTAAATACAAAATCATCACAACACTTTTATTACTGTTCCTGTGTATGTATATTTAAGTGGACGTAGTACCAAGAGCTAAATATGTGAAGAACCCCCCCAATAACAAAAACAACTAAGACAGGAACAACATCAAGCACTTTTGTCGACCGGCCATCATATAGAAAAAAAAGAAAATATTGCATATTACCTGGAAAATGTCATTGGCAGCTGTGTTTTTGAAAACCACAAGTAGTACAAAATCTACGAGTTATTTTGCTATTGTTTTTGTTGTTGCTTTTGGTGTACTTGCTTTCATAATAATATCTAACTCATCCTTTTGTAATTTTCACAAATATGAGAATCATGGATGAATACAGTTGGTGCCAGAAAAAGTTGGTTCAAGGAATTAGGGTCTGCCATCAAATTGATTTTTGGGAAAATAGTGCCCCTATTACGGTTTACAACTCAACTGTTATTCAATTGAAAATTTGCAGTTTGGTATTACTGTTAACAATCCTGTGTTAGTGCGGTTATTAAAAACATCAAAGAATTAAAACTCATCACTAGCAGTTTTAAGATAATTTTTAACAACATCGTTTGTTAAAAATTAAATTTTATTTCAACAAGCTTTTTATTTTATTCCATTAAAATATTTATCAAAATAACACTTTGCAAAATTGCACTCAACAAAACATATTTAATAATGAAATATTTCTACATATTCAATTAAAATAAAAATATTCTGGAGGATTGTTTATCTCCACAGGATGCCCAAAGAGTTGAAATTATTTTTGTTGAGGACGAACATTTTTCACACATCAATTGGAGTGATATTTATTATATGCCTTCAGTCGATGATCAATCTTCTTTCTTGGAGCACAATATTCAGTACCTTTACAGCGTAAATGTACCACTTAAATATAAGAAGATCACTCAAAAACAAAAACCCTGGTGTACGCAAGCTGTCAGGGATGCCATACGCACAAGAGATGTGGCTTATGCAAGGTGGAAAAAATTTAGAACCCTGGAACTAAAACTTCAGTTTTCTCTAGCGAGAAATGTTGTCAATAGACGAATTAAACATGCCAAAACCGAATATTATTCCCAACGGCTTAGCTCGGCAATAGACTCTAGGCAAACTTGGAAAGCTATCCGTGAAATAAGTATTGGCAAAACTGACAAGAATAATGATTGATGCAAATACTCTTAACGAATCTTTTACAAGCACTCCTCCGATACAAGCGAACCTCGACTTCTACGATTTTTCCTCACATTCGTCGAATATTAATATTGATAACCAGTTTTTTAGATTTTCCTATGTTTCTCAATATGATGTTATCTCGACCTCCAGTTAATGAAATCCAACGCAGTGGGATTTGATAATATGCATCCAAAATTTGTAAAGATAATTTTGCCTTTGATTTTACCTTATATTTCTCATTTGTTTAATACTATTATAATGTCTAGTACGTATCCGTTAAGATGGAAACAAGCGAAAGTTATTCCATTACCTAAGTCAAATGGTGAATATCGACCAATAGCCATCTTGTGCTATCTATCTAAAGTTTTGGAAAAACTATTGCATAGTCAAATGTTGGGATATATTAATGAACATAATTTGCTTTCTAATATGCAATCTGGTTTTCGCCGGGGTCATAGCTGTATTACTGCTCTTGCGGAGGTATGTGAGGTATGTGAGATATACGACAGAGACTTGATAATGGGGACATTAACTTTTTGGTGCTTCTTGATCATTCGAAGGCATTTGACACAGTGGATCATCAGATTCTTATTAGTAAGCTGAGACACTTTTTTCGATTTGCCAATACATCTACCAATCTCATTTTTTCTTACCTTTCGGCGCGTACACAATCGGTATTTTTGAACGACTCTTGGTCAAACTCTTTATCTCTAATTAAAGGAGTGCCACAGGGCTCTATTTTGGGGCCACTTCTTTTTTTTTGATTTATGTAAATGACTTACCTGAACAATTATCCAATTGCAAAGTCCACTTGTATGCGGATGATGTACAACTTTTTTTAAGTAGCCCTGTTAATAGTATTGCTTTGGGTATATCATCTGTAAATACTCAAATGAACAAAATATACCTGTGGGCTTCTGCAAACGGGCTCTGTTTGAATCCTCGAAAATCCAAGTGCATTGTTATATGTAGAAAAAGTATTGCCCATACCATTGTTCCTATCATTGCTGATAACATTGTCATTAACGGTGAAAAGATTGAGATTGTGAGGGTAGCGAAAAATTTGGGAATAATTTTTAACAATAGTCTCACTTGGAACGATCATGTGAACTCTTTAGTTGGTCATTCCTATATTAAGTTGCGGGCCCTATGGTTGACACAATTCTTTATGCCATTGAGGATAAGAATTTTATTTGCCAAGACATATCTGATTCCTAGTTTAATTTATGGATGTGAACTGTTTGCAAACTGTGATTCAATTAGCAAAAGAAAATTAAATACTTTATTCAACAATATTTTGAGATATGTGTACGGTCTAAGACGTTTCGATCGTGTTTCATCCGTTTCAAACAGTCTCTATGGAGTCTCTTTCGAAAATCTTTTGAAAATCCCAACACTTATTTTTTTACACAGGGTGATAAACACTAAAACCCCCAAATATTTATTTGAGAGGATACGTTTTTTTCAATCTCGAAGGAACCATAATATTATAATTCCACGGCATCAAACCTTAGTCTCCGAATGGCAGTTTTTTATTCATGCCGCTCGTCTTTGGAACCTTCTTCCACTAAATCAACAACTAAATCGTGATGCTAACGGTTTCAAAATGTTTTTATATAACTTTTTTTCATAATTGTTTTTTGATTGAAAATGTTTTATATTACTTTTATTCTTTTTAATAATTGTATTTTTTCAAAAAGTAAACGAATAATCAAGCTCAAGGCCTTAGTTTTTAATAAATTTTATTTATTTATTTTATTGTACAATAAACCATAATATTATTGTACAATAAAGATCGGATTAGCGGGCAGTCGTTTAATGAACATCTATTGTTACTCTTTTTAATACAAATTTCTTGTTTTTTATCCTGAAGATGTTTCCCGTAGGGTTACGAAATATTGAGTAGTAAAATAAATAAATAAAATTTATTAAAAACTAAAGCCTTGAGCTTGATTATTCGTTTACTTTTTGAAGTTAAAACAAAAAGGTCGAAAAAACATACATATTAATTGTATTTTTTGTTTGTTTTAATACTATGAACTATGAACCATTTTGTAATAATTAAATGTAATTAAATATTCTTGTAACTTTTTGCGTTCCTGTACTGTAATTATAAGACACTGTCTTGTTGTACAGGAAATGAAATAAAATAATAAATAAATAAATAAATAAATAAAAAATTTTAAACAAAGTAAAGTTAGAGTTTATACTACTTTTGTCCATTTTTTAATATATTTGTCCACTAAGTCAAAAACTTTCGGCAACAACTTTTTTTATTGACTTAATTAACTTGTTTGTTGACTCAAAATTCGATAACTTTACCTACAAACTTTTTTATCAATACCACAAAAATCGTCATCGCAGAAAATTTAAACATTTTTTAATCAATATGCAATTTTCGTATTAAAATAATTAAAACTATTTTTTCTGTGTAATCGTATGTGAAATCAGCTCATCATTCAAATCAACGTTTAGACCAAATATTCATGAGGCTAAGGTAATATTCTTTATGTGGTAAGACCATTCATTATGACCAAATAAAAAATTGGGCGGCATGAAATAGCCCCCCACGAAATAAGTCTCCAACAAAATAATGAAATAATTCCACAATTTTTGGGGACTTATTTCATATGAAATAACTCCCCAATATAAAAATGAAATAAGTCCCCAAAAAAATGAAATAAATCCCCAAAAAACGTTGTTGTTGCCTCTCATATATTTTTTTGGGGAGTTATTTCATTTCCGTTTTGGGGACTTATTTCGTGGGGGGCTATTTCATGCCGCCAAAAAATTGTGCTTTAAGCGAAGCAGGTTTGTAAATGAGAAATGTAAGAGTTTCGCTAACCATCTCGCTTACGGAAGGCATGAATTTTATATGGTGAGTTCCCACTTTGAAGCAATACATTTTTGGCACAAAAAGCGCTTAATCCAACAAACATAAAAACTGGCGGCATGAAATAACCCCCCAAAATATAACCCTCCAAAAAAATAATGAAATAACCCCCAAAGCGTGGGGCATTATTTCATATGCAATAAAGCCCCAATTTTGAAAATGAAATTATCCCCCAACGAAATGAAATAACGCCCCAAACATGAATGAAATAATTCCCTAATTTTTTGGGGCTTATTTCATATGAAATAAAACCCCAATTTCTGAAATGAAATAAGAACCCAATATATGTAATACAATTAATTATACAGTTTTGCTTTAAAGAATCACGCGATAGATATCATGATATGATATACCAAACACAAGCTTCGCCAACTAAGGCTTTTCAGCATAGGCGGCCTTCGGCCGGTCGCAATGACTTCTTCCTCTATGGTATAACAAACACCGGCTTCGCTAACTAAAGTTTCTCTGCATAGCGCCAGGATTTTCTCCTCTATATATAAAAATACCGACTCGACCCGGCTACGCAGAGGAGCTTTAGTTAGCGTTGCCGGTTTGGTATAACGTAGAGGAAAAAGTCATTGCGCCTGGCCGAAGGCCGGTTATGCAGGGTAGCTTTATTTATTGAAGCCGGTGTTCTTTATACCAAAGTGGATAAATCCTTGCGCCCAAAAACGTTTTCATTATAAATTTGAAAATAAAATAATCCCCCAAAAAATATATTGGGGCTTTATTTCATAATGATTTTTTGGGGGATAATTTCATACGAAATAATAGCCCAATTAAAAAAATGAAATTACACCCCAAACAAAATGAAATAACCCCCCAAAAATCGTTTTTGTTGTTCTCTGTACAACTTTTGGGGGGTTATTTCATTATTTTTTTGGGGGGTTATTTTATGCCGCCATAAAACTGGTGAACGTAGCATCAGCTTTACTCACTGAATGTTTTTTGTAGTTATTATTAAGTATTCTCCCTTACAAAACTGCTGCGTAGTAAGGGAATGCCGTAGCACTTGATATGTTATTTTTTTTTTTTATAAAACTTATTCGTTTTTTTTACTGCATCTCTGTATGTCTTATTTCGTAGCGCATAATTGTGCGCTTATTTTTTTAAATGTACCATTGGTGTTTTACAAAATGACAAAAAATTTTTATTGGGGAGCTGCCTAAATTATGCAACACTATCTCTAAAGATCTGTACCGAACGCAATTGATTCGTTTAAAGGAAATATGTCGCCAGACATAGATCTGTAATATTTTATCATGAGAACGATCCAGTTCTCAGATGCAAAACGCCTTACGCGCTTATATATGTTAGTTTGTTAGCGTTAAAAAAGGGACTTAATCAACGTCTTGCCAGAAAGATATACGAAGCCAGAAAAATAGGCAATACTTTGAATAATTTTTTTTGTATGAAATAGAGTCTGAACACAATGTTTGCGGTGCGATTTCTCGTTGCGGGAGAAAAAATTAAACATTATACAACGGAAGACGGCGACGGTTATAGTTGTTATTGTTTGCTTACATTTTTATTAATTTTTTTGTGCATACATTTTCATCAAGTTTTTTGTTTAAAATAATGTTGTGAACAGCGCCAATTATTCAGTTATTCTGATGGCAACATCAGAAAGAGAATGAGTATCACAAATTGAGAGAGAAAGAAAGTCCGCAATGAAAATAAAATAGATTTTAATTTTAAGTTGTTCCGCACTGCGGTTTTTTTCCTTAAAATTATCGTTACATTGTGTTCAGATTCATAGCCTGATTTACAATTTTGAGCAAATAATCTTGCATCGTAGTAGTTGTAAAATGGTGAAGTTTATTTTAACTGTTCTCCAACAAAATGCACTGGCTACTCTTTTGTAAATATGAAACACTGAAAATCAATAGTTTTTACTAAATGGAAATATGCAACAATTAATTGCAAACCGACAGCTGACACTCAGTGAACTAAGCCGATCGGCTTGCAATTGGTCGATGGCTAAACTTCGTTGCTTACCTTTACTCATACCCTCAAACGCTGACTATATATTGTTTAAAAGCTAAGCTGGCTTAAAAAGCCACTTGTTCTGTCCTAGTCGCCGATGAATTGTTAGTTTTTTTAAAGAATTTTTTTAAAAAGAAAGAAATAATTTCAAAAAGTGTATTAGTGTATTTCAGGCTGAAAAACTTAGATACTACCCAGTAAAAACTTCGCCTACAAAATAATGTGTTCAGTAATCAGAAAAACTTAAAAGCACAACTTACAATTCTATTGAAAGAACCAATGAATTCTACAAGGGATGTCCCAAAATTAACGCATTTAAAAGTAAGTCATTATTTTTTTACCTACATACATCCAGAAATAAGTAGTTATAGAAGTTGTTACAGAAGCAGTTAAAGAAGAAAGCTACTATATAATGAGTGAGAGAAGCTATTCATTTTGAAAAAGTAAGTGAAGTTTTTACTGGGTAGAAGGATTGAATAGCACTTATTCTGTTCCATTACTAATAGTGCATTTAAACCTACGCCATAAATAGGTTATAAGTAGTTTATGATGATAAGCTAGTTTGAGAAACTTGTTTATCCATACAAATTATAAACACGTTTGTAACTAGCTTTTGAGATAAACTAGTTACCCTGCAAATAATAGGACCAGTCCAAACCCGCGTGTAAAGAGTAGCCCACAAGCGACTAGGACTGGTCCAAAAGTAACCCAAACGTGTTGAAAAAACATGGTCTATTTAACATTACGATGTCCTAGGGGAGGACCGTAAAACCCAGCTTTGGACTACAAAGGAGTAGGTTTTAAACTACTCCATGGTATACTCAAGAGGATTATTTTTGAAGTCGTTTTAAACGAAGACATGTCGTCTCACTACAAACAGTTTTTAACAATGACATGGTCCATGCTTGTATTACATCGGACCAGTTCATGGAGTAGTCCATTTTATCAAATTGGATCAGGTGGTCCAGCAATATTAGCAGGGTACAAACAACCAGTTTTTGTTAATGCAACTCTGTTTTTTCAAATTTTGTTCTGGCAACGCTAGTGATATTTCATTACGAATAAAAAATTAAAGTGAAAAAATTACTTTTATCTGTGAAAAATACAATAAGAAAATTAAAATAAACAAAGAAAATTCCAAAATTATAAGAAATTTTAGTTTTTTTAAATAGTTTTATTTTTTGTTAGGGCCAACGGATGTTTGACTTGTCAAAGATAAACAACTTAAATATCTAAAATGCTGATGTAAACGGTATATGTAGTAGACTGGTCGCATCTTGTATGGGATTTTTTTTTTAAATTTAATTGTTTGCGCTTCTTAAAATATGAGGTTTGGTTTAAGAAATCATGATCTAATTTTTCAGGTCAATCCGACGGTGCCTAGCCGTTCCGGGTGGGGCCCAAAGTTCCCCATATTATAAAAAAAACATCTTTTCTATCAGATCTTTATAGTTATACTAGTTGAAAAGCCGAAAATCAAAAACATGGCTCCGTTACGATCTTCCACAGAGAAAGTACTTCAAGTGAGCCAAATTTCAGCTTCCTATGTCGTCAGATGGCTTCAGAAAGGTGCGGAAAGAATAGGACATACATGCAAACATCCTGACATACTAAGAAATTATATATTGTATAGATAGATTAACATATGTTCGCGCAACTCAAAAACGCTTTAGCTTATTGAAAAACTAATATAAAAAAAACAACATTGCAAACAAAACAAGCTATAAATGATTAAAATCTGTAAACAACTTTTGATTTTATGTATTCACAAAAGATGTGGCGGTTTAATAAAATTCTTAAATTAATTAAAATTTTTCGTCTTTTGTGAATACATAAAATCAAAAGTTGTTAACAGACTTTTATCATTTAAAGCTTGTTTTGTTTGCAATGTTGTTTTTTATATGTCTGCATAAAATTAAAAGCATAGCTGCATTTTTAAATTTTTAATGAATTTTTAAAAACAAAAATTCCGAAATTTTAATAAAAAAATTATTTTTTTTCCAGAAAAAAATTGTTTCTAAAACGACTGCGCATATAAGAAAAACGTTTTACCTTTCTTAAAGTAAATTTTATTGCGGAATTTCGTTTTTTTTTTTAGTTTTTCAATAAACTAAAGCCTTTTTGAGTTACGCGAACATATGTTGTGCAACCTGCTTAATTTTCGAAATAACGGTATATCTCGAAAACCAAAGCCAACATAAAGAAAAAAGTTTCAACGAAGTTTCGTAACGAAGCCATATTTTTGATTTTCGGCTTTTCAACTAGTATAACTATAAAGATCTGATAGAAAAGATGTTTTTTTTTATAATATGGGGAACTTTGGGCCCCACCCGGCACGGCTAGGCACCGTCGGATTGACCTGAAAAATTAGATCATGATTTCTTCCACCAAACCTCATATTTTAAGCAGCGCAATCAATTAAATTTAAAAAAAAAAAATTGCGACCAGTCTAATATGTAGTTTATGAAATTAGTTTACTAGTTTGAAAATTACAAGTGTAAATGCACTTTGACTTTCTAGTCAGTTAGTGTATGAACGTGCAATGTTGAGAGTCGTGTAGCTGACATAAATTTCGGCATTTTTGCAGATGAACTATTTTGTCAATTAATGGTGTGAGTTTTAAAATATTCAATCTTTAGATGATCGTGGAACACAATCGTTTTCTAATTTTCAATTTTAATTAGGACAGTTATTATTTCTATGTATTATTTTGTTAATTTTCGTAAAAACTTAAATCGTATTTAAATACATTTTGATTTTTTCAGTGCTAATTGAAAACTCTTATTTAATTACATAAAAAAAGTAAGTTAGCACTACTTAATACAAAAAAGAAAAGAAAACAGCCGACTGTTATTGCTTTACCAGTTGTTGTTTTGTAGGGATATTAAGGCCACCTTGCTAAGTTATACACAATGGAAACTTCAATCGAATTTAAATGTACCAGCTTGGTGAATTGGGTTTTATTTAAGTGCTTAAAACTATTTTAAAAATAAATGTGATTTAATACCAAACCTGAAAATATGCAGCAAATCGAGCTAATTTTTTCATCACTGACTGTATATCTATGCAAAACTTGGGTTTTTCCTAGAAACACTTCAGTCTTTTTTTAAGTTGACCACACATACATGAACATCTACCCAGTAAAAGTACTTCAATTATAACCCAAAATAATCAGAAAAAACACCAAAAGCTTTTGATGATGCTGACTATGATGATGCTTCAATTCTACTCTTGGCACATACTCGGAGTTTCATCTATTTACATACATACATACACACATACATACTTATCTACATACGACTAATGTATACGAATATGTATTAAAAGTTCTTCCTTACCAGATTCTACGATTTGCAAACAGTTCAAGAGGCGTGTATGTCTTTGTTACCTTCGCTGTTTGGTTAGTTATTCATTCATACATTCAGATCGGTCGGTTGGCTTTTATCCCAGAAATCGTTGTAGCTGGTTTTGTTTAGACAAATGTAAAAAGTACTTTAGCAACACTTCACTTGTGACAGTGCATATGAGTATGTTTTAAATATACTAAAGATCTGCAATATGCTTATAAATGTATTTGCTATTGTATGTTTTTAGATATATTGCTCAAGGTAAACTATAGTTAAAATGGCGGTACTTTTGTATTATATTATTGTTTATAGATTTTTTTTGTGGAAAATAGAAAAGCAAAGAGATAAGAAATTTACATATCGTGACAAAAGGCCATGCATTTCATCTATATGATCTGCAGGATTTTTGATTGAGAAAATATACTAATTTATATGAGGAGCCAATACGAGTCTTTTGATGACTGGAGGTAATTTGAATGTTTGCTTTAGTGACTTGGATGTTTTGGTAATATTTCAAATAAAATAAAATAAAATAAAATAAAGTTATTAATATCTAGAACTTATTGACTTTGACAGTCCTCAAAGTCTAATTGTGACCAAAGAATGGATATGCATATTTCTAAATAATATCTTTGAATGAGTGAAAGTTAAAATTTGCTTATTTTTGTATCTCTGAAGCATTCGGTTAGTTAAGAATATCAATCGGTTCCCACTTGACACTCTTATCATTTTAGTTCTTGTGACAATTTGGAATTCTGCTGAAACAGAATTTTAGACCCTACCTGCGGCCAAATTACGGCATTGTAAATCGATCGAAATTCACATTTAAATTGTATTATAATTTCGATCGATATCCGCATTAAACAAATTGCCGCATTAATTTGGCCCCTGAACTCTTTACGAAGTCAAAAAGCTTTTGAAGTTAATGACAGAAATATCAGAAAATTTTTGAAGGCAGCATATTCTATTGAACTTTTTCTTCAACGCAGGGCAGTAGCTTAGGAGACGTTAAAGTCTCACCTTCTGACTTTATGGTAGTAATCGTAAGGTCTGGACTCTAGACACTGTGTATGCCCAGCAATACAAGTAAACAGAAATTCTTTCTAGTCATCAACAATGCGAACACAGAGGCATCATGAGATAGAAAATAATTCGTTTTCTTCTGTCTCTTTCTTTTATGCAGCAAATACAATGAACATAAATTTATCAAAAATAAAAATGGGGAATTCAGCACGTCATAGAGAAATCTTATTAATAATAAATTTTGTGTTCTCAAAAATAACTTTGATAACAGATTTACTTAATTGAATAAATTTGCAAAATTGTTGTAAGAACTAACTTTTAAGTTTATTCTCAATGTGCCGCAAAACTTGTCACCCAATGCGGTTTGAATGTATTTTTTAAACAAATGAAAAACTTTAGTTTCGCTATTGGATTGTGTTAATTTGGAAGCAACATTTTTTTTCCATAAAGTAGAACAAATGACAATGGCAGGCTGTCAGAACTGATGACCATAAAAAACTTCCGTCGATATGTTTCTTTAGTCCTGACAAACATTCTCTTTGAGGAGCTCAAGAGTCTGAGGCTTGTTGACATAAACTCGTGATTTTAAGGAATACCACAAAAAGAAGTCTAGAATAGTAAATTTGGTCGATCTTGCCGGCAAGTGTTAATCAGACGACCCGGATATACAATTACTCCGCGTTCTGGAGAAGAATATACCTCCATATCTTTTTCACGCGCAACTGTAAGCACTGTATTTGTACGGGGCGATTCTGTTCTAGACAACTTTTAACATCAATTTTGAAATCACACCATTTGATACTTTTTTGATGCCAATTTATAGTAAAATATCATATTTTATAATAATATAATTTTTCTAGATGTAAGCTTATATATAAATTTGGTGTGCACTTCGAAGCATTAAGATTCACAGATTGGGCGCGAACAGAAAATTCATTGCATGTTCCACCCGTCATGGCTTAAAGAGCAAATTTCTTATTATTGGATTATATTTCTTTACGATGTTTGATTTGATAGTCATCGTCTGATATCTCATCTTTCACAATATAAAAGAATAATACAATAAAAGAGTAAAAAATTGACAGAGTTTTGTGTTTTTGTGGTATGGTCTTATGAAAGTTGGCCAATTTGATTGCACCCGTCATGCACTTTAATGCTCTCTCGTAGCTATTTGATCGTTTCATATAAATTCTTGTAAATAGATAACAATCTATACATATAAAAATGAAAAATGTTTATATGTTTGTTTGTTTGTTGGCTTATAGACTCCTAAACTACTGAACCGATTTTCCTAATTTTTACAGTAACATCCCGTGAGCCCTAAAAATAAAATAGGCTACTTCTTTTTTCGATAGTGCCAGGGGAATTGGTACCTCCATAGGATGCCAATATTAAATATCGCATATCTTAAGAGCCGATGCACACATTTTGTCAAACTTTTGGAAGTAGGATCTTCTGAGCCCCAAAATTGAAATAAAATAGCAGCGGGGAAAGTGGAATCTCCCATAGGACGCCAATGTTAAAATCGCATATCTTAAGAACTGTAATAGTGAGAATGTTCAAACTTTGTAGAAGTCACTCTAATGGTATACTTCACTTTTGAAAATAAAAATAAAGCGGGTAGGCGCAGGGGGGGAATACCTCCCATAGGATGCGTATATTAAATATCGCTCAACTGAAGAACTATTAAAGGGAGAGTCTTCCAACGTGGTTAAAGCTACTGTTATGGTTAACTATAAATATTAATATAAAAATGGGCGGGGTAGACAGGGGAGATGCTATACCCATCATAGATAGAAATATTAATAAGAGCCACTGCACGCATTTTGTTGAACTTTTGGTAGTAGGATCTTCTGAGGCCCAAAATTTAAATAATATAGCAGTGGGTAAATGGTACCCCCCATAGAACGCCAATGTTTAATTTCGCATATCTTAAGAACTGTTACAGTAAGAATGTTCAAACTTTGTAGAAGTCACTCTTATGGTATACTACACTTTTAAAAATAAAAATAAATCGGGTAGGCGCAGGGGGGAAATACACCTCATAGGATATTAAATATCTCTCAACGAAAAAACCATTAAGGGAGAGTCTTCAAAGGTGGTTAAAGCAGTGTAACGAAGCGCACCGGGTTAAGCTAGTAGTATATAAAAAAATGGTACCCCTTATATGCAGAATTTGCTGCAAGTCATTTGTCTTTTTAAGGCTCGATGTAATTTTAATATTTAACGGATAAAAAAAAATTACATTGAAGGGATTTCATTTCTTAATTATTAAATATGTTTTTTAAAGCCATAAAAAGGACGAAGGCGACTTATTTTGGAAATCTTTATTAAAACCATTGACTATGATTATTTAATCAAATTTTTAATTTCTGTGTAACAATTCATTTGTTAATAATTACGATTGCCAAAAAATCCTCTATATTTCTTGAATAAACTTCTTTATTTTTTGAAGAAGACACAAAATAAAAATTCTCGATTACATTCATTTAGCATTTCAAATATTCATTTATATTATAATTAACCTTATCTGAAATTAAAAAACAAAAATGAAAACGTAAGAAAAGGAAAATAAAAAAGAATTTTAGAAAATCTAGAAAACAAACGACCCATAGAACATCATTAATCTTGTTAACATTTTAAATGGTTTTTATTTATTTTTTGTTTTTCATTTTAAACTTAAACATTGAGAATAAAATGCATTCAAGTAAAAAAAGGAACTAAATTGAACAAAAGGGAAACAATGGCAGCTAAAAGAAAAAAAGTAAAGAAAATGATAAGGACTGGAAATAATATAGAAAAAATATAAAGAAAAAAAGTTTACCGAAATAAGAATATATAAAAAATAATTAAAAAGTCTTCAATCTTAAAAAAAAAAACAACAGTTAGAAAAAACATTAGCAAATGTAAATGAATATAAAGAACTTAACACCACTAAATGATAGAAAAATGTACCCCCTCCCATTCCCCTCTCTCAAAAAAACAAAACAAAAAAACGTTGGACAACAAAATGATAATTATATACAGCACAGTGGGAGATAATAAAATAAGAGAAAATAAATCTATAATTTCTTAGCGAATGTTTAAATTTTTCGAAAAATTCTAAATCAATAGCAGAAATGTAGTCGAGTTTTACTGCCTGTTTTTACACATGGCTTGCAAACTCAGAACTTACTGCTAGTTTTTAGAAAACGAAAGCAAATAAAGTGTGAGAAATTATATTGAAAACCACAATAAAATACGAAAATTTGTTTTTAGTATAATTTTTCACACGAAATTTTGTTTTCGTTTTCTAAAAACAGCTAGTAAGTTTAAAGTTTGGAAACTATGAACTGTTAAACGTATAAGAATTATAAGCCACAGATCTACTTGTAACAATATCATAGTTTAAACAAAATAATTCTTATTTGGCTTAATATCTTTAGTTTTCCTAAAACCTTTACATATGCAGTTTTCTGACGATCTGGCTTAACCAACCAGTACAATGCGCATAGGAATAGCTTATCCCATCAACAATAAATTTCAGTGTTTTTATCAAGAATCAAAATTGGGAATTAAGCATGAATAACAAAATCTTTTAAATTAAAATTTTGTTTTGCCAAAAATTTCTTTGATAATAAACAGGCAAGTGCACGGCTTAAAAAAAACTTAAACTGGCAACATGCTTTTGCAAGTTGTTTTAGTTTTCATTTTGTTTTTTCCTAACCTACTTACAGCTCGAATTAACGTTGGAAGAATTCCAATCAATTGTAGTGGGGAATGTAAGAAGAGATAAACTCACTGTTTATTGTTGATGTTTTTGTTTAAACTTTGATATTGTTACAAGTGGAACTGTTGCTTATAATTCTAATACGTTTAATAATTTTATTTGGTTTAATATCTTTAGTTTTTCTAAAATCTTTATGGATGAAGTTTCCTGATGATCTGGCCTAAGCAACCAGTGAAATGCGCTTAGGAATAGCTTATCCCATCAACAATAAATTTCAGTGTTTTTATCAAGAATAAAAATTGGGAATTAAGCACGAATAACAAAATCTTTTAAATTAAAATTTTGTGTGCCCAAAAATTTCTTTGATAATTATGAAATTTCTTTTCAATAAATTATATTTTTAATTTTTATTAATAAAATAATCAAAAACTTTTGCCATTTCAAACAATGTGTTAATTGACTTCATTTAAAATAGCTCAGGCTTAGAAACTTCCCAACAACAATTCTACTAGCAAAAATTATTTTATTTTTGTTGTTAAATACTGTATTCTACTTTGTATTTTACTTTGTATTCAACATAATAAATTTGATCGAGTTTTTATAGTTTTATATGTTTTTGTAGATTGAAACTATTTCACTTACTTCAAATATAATTTTCAACCTTATTGTATCTTTTGGATAAACGTAACGCTTACAACAATTTTAAGCGAAAAAATCAATTAGGATTTTTTTGTTATTTAATTAATATTTTAATTAAATTTTTATTTCAAAACAACTAAAATGTTAATTAAATGAAAATTATATTTTTATTTTGTATACCCTCCACCACAATTAGTTGTGAAGAGGGTACATATATTAAGTTTGTCATTCCGTGTGAAACTTTTTTATTATTCATCTCAGACCCCTTGAGAACTTCTAAGTCGATTTAGCCATGTCCGTCTGTCTGTCCGTCTGTTGAAGACACGCTCACTTTCGAACAGCTTAAAAGAAATGAACAAACTTGGTGCCAAATTTCTTGTAGTTATCCTAAGCAGTTTGGGATTGAAATCCAGCAAAATCGGCTCAGTAGGACCAGAGCTATGAATCAAAATGTGGAACCACCACCTAAAAAAAATTTTGTTACAAAAAATAAAATAAATGCTGGAACAAGGCACGGAATGAGATAAGATTTTGTAAAAATTTGGTTTATTTAACTGGAAATCACGCTCTTAAATTTCGTGATGATCCGTCCATAATTTACCCTAAGCCCCATATAAACAATACTCCCGGAAAAGAGTTTAGTACACCTAAAACCATAATTAATAATGCTAGCATAACAGAAATTGGTACGTCACAGTTTTACAGGACTAGAAATGACGCTGTAAAATTTCGTGACGATCGGTCTATAAATTACCTTAGGCCCCACATAAACCCTACTACCGGAAAACAGCTTAGTACGCCTAAAACCGTTAAAAAATAATGCAATCATAACAAATTTTGGCTCGTCACAGTTTTAAAGGACTAGAAATGACGCTGTGAAATTTCGTGAAGATCGGTACATAATTTGCCCTAGGCCCCATAGAAACCCTACTCCCGGAAAACAGTTTAGTACGCCTAAAACCATAATTAATAATGCTAGGATAACAGAAATTGGTACGTACCAGTTTTAATGGACTAGAAATGACGCTGTGAAATTTCGTAATGATCGGTCCATAATTTACCCTAGGCCCCATATAAACCTTACTACCGGAAAACAGTTTAGAACGCCTAAAACCATAATTAATAACAAATCGTCACAGTTTAAGATAATAATAACATCATACAGATATTACTCCTTAAACATTCGAACTGTCGGTGGAGGGAATCAAAGATTCGGCACAGCCGAATATAGCACTCTTACTTGTTTTAACTATAAAAATAATAGATTCAACTATCCCATTTATTTAACCCTTTGACTGTCCCCAAACAAAAAATTTTCTTATAGCGTACGTCCACGTCGATAATCTAGTAAAAACGACATGCATCACATATGACACATGGACCAATACTTCAACCATTTGTTGTTGAAGCGTTCTATGCATCGCATACGATTCATGACATTTTTAATAAAATTCATAAAAATTAACCTTCCTAAGTTCCTTGATTACTCTATAATGAAGTTATCTTAAGTTTAATCTTTATTGGTTTTTTTTTTGTTATATTTTTAACGTTTTTCAACATGAATAAAATTTATTTTCTTTGCAAAAAAAAAAAAAATATTTTTCCCTGGAAATTTGCAGTGTTCTCCCATACAAATATTCAGGTCTTATATGAAAAAAAAACATTGTCTACACGCCCAGAGCGTTAAATAACTTTACTTTTCATAAGTTCATACAAAACTTTGTTAAAGGAAATAAGACACATTGTGTATCACATATGAAGTGCAAGCGTATCAATCATGACACCTGTGCATCATATGTGATACTTTGGGCAGTCAAAGGGTTAATTAAAATACTTTTCAAACTATTTTTTTAATTGCTAAAAAAAACTACTGAACATTTTTTCTGTGTAGTACTTTTTGTCTGATTTAAAATATTGCACAATAAAAGGTTTAATATTTCACCAAACGTTTACATAAACTGTTAATCTACATCTCCTGGTATAATAACTCCCACTGTGCGTTCTAAAGGAAAAACCTAAATGAAAAGAAAAACCTAAAAAAAAATTTGGGCAAAATACTTCTATCGTGCAATAATGTAATCAAGTGAAAAATTAAAAAGTTTTTTGTTTGATAAAATCTTAAAATCATTTGCATATACTTTAATATTGTTTGAAAAAAGTAAAAAAAAAAAAAATTTGATTATTTAAATTAAGGTAGAGCTTTTGGTTATTTAAGTATTTAATCATTAACTTTTATTCACTTATTGTAATTACTTATTTATATAAACGTCTTTACTTTTTAATAAATAATAAATTTGGATGTGTGAGAAGCTTAAAGACCTAAGTCCACTTTTCAAAAATTTCTCAATTTTGTTATATTACTACTATACTATTATCTAATTAGTTGTAAGTTCTTTGCATTCTTTAGTTCTTTTATAGTTTAACTATTTTCCATTGCAAAAATATGAAAAAGCGGTATAGGGTTGGAATCTTATTTGATTTGTTTCCGAAGCTACCAGCCAGATGAAAGGAAAATATATCAAATTAGGCCATTATATCTTTAACATGAATTACTTAGCTTCCCATGCTTGGCAACGTCCTTTTTGTAGCATCTTAAATTTTGTTAATCAATTTTTCAAACAATACTAATTTACTCTACTTTTTATTTTATGGAGTTAGTCCTTTTAGCTTCTGACAAATTTATTTATATTCGATCAAAACGAACCTGAAGTGAACTTAGTATCATCATATGGTACCTGAAGTAGAACTGAACTAGAACTGAACTAGAGAACTGAACTAGAACTAAACTAGAACCGAACTAGAACTAAACTAGAACTGAATAAGAACTGAACTAGAACTGAAGTAGAACTGAACTAGAACTGAACTAGAACTGAACTAGAACTGATCTAGAACTGAACTAGAACTGAACTAGAACTCAACGAGAACTCAACTAGAACTTAACTAGAACTGAACTAAAATAGAACAAGATCTGAACTTTAACTATGTTTATGGCCATAAAGAGCTCGATTTTTCCAACCCCCGATTATCGCAACACCCCGATTACCGCAACAGGCAATCTTTTTTCATAACAGTCTTTATAACCGCATCTATTTTAAAAAAATAGTCCCAAAAAGTGCTTTTCTAATGGCGATTTCTTTTCTGAGAAATATGTTGCATAAATGTTACATGCTCTATCTCTTTTGTGTAGAGCATGTAACATTTATGCAACATATTTCTCAGAAAAGAACTCGCCATTAATTAAAAGCACTTCCTTCTTCTGGATTTCATGTTCAGAAACTTTTTTAATTTAAATTATCATATTTAGCTAAAATAAATTTATTTCCATAACATCCCAGCAAAAACTTTACTTACCTGGGAAGTTGGCAGATATTGTTGGAGAAAACAAACACTACTTATTTTTTTGGCTGAATAACTACTTATTTTTGTTCGAGGTGTCCACAGAATTCAGTACTTACAATACACTTACAAGAAGTCAAAAAGTATCTACACGCAGAGAAAAAATATGGTTGAGCTTGGTTACGGCAACAACACTATGTTTAATGTAACAATATATTGTTGTCGTACACAAATAATTGTTATTTTTATTTAATATCAACAATATTATAGTAACTGTAAACATATCAATGTTTATCGCAATTATGAATTTGAGTATTGTTGACCGAAAAATAATTATTTTTCTAGCAACTAAATTACGATAACTTTCTAAACATATTATATTTCTCACAACCATATCATGATATTTAATAACCATAACATATCATATTATGTTAAAGATGCAATCAAACTATTTTTACTCTAATCATATTATGTTAGCGCCATTTGTAAAATAACTTTGAAGCAGTTGTGTCGTTTTTTTATTTGTGAGCGGTTAAACAGTTAAAAGATAAAATTCCATAAAAAAATAAGTTTAAAGAAATAAAAAAATTAAAATATTAGCGGAGTTTATTCAAGTATTAGTGTTTTAATAGTGCAAATGCAAAATATCATAGTTTTTTTTGTAGAATCCAACAAAAAAAAACCCCCACAGAGATTTCGTTATATTTTATAAAAGTGCTACGATATTTCTTCAACATCTTAAAATCGAAAAAATGAACACACGCCGTTGCCCATGAAAACCACAGAGTTTTCATTTGCTCTTTAACAAGCCTTATATTGAACTCCGATTTTTGATTTATAATAAGAAAAATTGTAAAAAGCCACAAAATAAAAAATCGATGCAAAAATATTTTAATTTATTTTGTATTTTTATGACAGCAATGAAAGGTGCTGTATCATAATATGATTGCTTCTAAATTTATTATGATTAACATGATGATAATATGATTACTTCTTAGCTTATTATGATTAACATGCCAAAAATATGATTAATTTCTTAGCTTATTATTATTATTAACATGGCAATAATTTGATTACTTCTTAACTAAGTATGATTAACAGAATAATAATATGATTAAGGGAAAAATATTATGATGTAATAGTACGAGTATATTTAGTCATAATATGATTCAATAATAATCTTAATATGGTGACTACAATCATAATTCTTATCATAATATGTTGCTCTTAGAATATGTTTACCACAACCATGTTTTTTCTTTGCGTGTAGTTATGATTTAACAACGAGTAAGTTAAATTGTAAGTACTTACAATATACTTACTGGAAGCCAAAAAATCACTAGTTAATAAACCTAATAAGTAGTTATTGAGTACGTTACCAGTAAGTAAAAAGTCAGTACGGAAACCAACACAACTAATAAGTAGTTATTGAGCTGATTATTAGTAAGTAAATATTCAGTAGTGAAAATAATAGAAGTAATAAGTAGTTGCTGAGGTCATTACTAGTTAGTACTTATTGAAGTTTTCAGAATAATGGCAATTGTAATGACAACTACTTACCAGGTAACGTATGAAATAGCTAGTACCTATTACCAAAATTCAAAAAGTTTTTCCTGGGATATATCACCCGTTAGGGCTGTCGTTTGACTGCTACTTATTAAAGCCGGGATTCACTATCCTACACAATCGTAGGATTTATTCATACGAAAATCTAGCAGAATTCTATCCGACATAAAGAAACAAATGTCTGCAAAATCTTGGCAAGAAAGCTCAACTCTGATTGCATAGAATCTGTCATGAAAATTTTCATTTGCGAGTCGGAGGACTCGTCAAAATAATCTTTTACTGAATGAAATGATCGCCGGACTTACTCAGAAGCGTTCATAGGTTAATATAATTGAATAATTCCATTACTTTTAAGATAGTTACTGACTTCGCCACAGTTAGTTTTTGGTATTATTCTAATTTGTAAGATTTTGTTTTAGATTTTTTTTGAAGTTTTTTATTAAATAATGGGGTGTCCTCAAGTACGAAAAACTCTCGAAAACAAGTCCATGAGATGTTTAAAATCAGTACACAATCTTTAAATCAAGTGAAAAAAATATATTATATTTGACGACGTTTATTGTAGATAGAAAAAACAGCAACGCTACAAAAGTAGGTAAAAAACGATTTACTTGTTTGTTGTAGGAACGCAGCACTAAAAAGAAAATAAAACGCAGACTAGAACTGACATGAAATACTTAACACCAACACTAATAAGATGTTAGTGTTAAATATTGACTCATCATGTTAGAGTTTTTCTCATGGTATAACACGGTTGTTAATGCAAATGTTTTAAATATGCGTTTATAACAACATGTTATAACAGCATATCATGTAAGTTGAAGACGGGGAGTAAAAACGATTTTCTTTTTGTAAAAACAACAAGAAAAAAACATACATTCTTTTGTTCTCATGTATAAATAAGAACATTTAAAAAAAATTTTTTAAAAAAACACTTTTCTTAAAAAAGAACATTTAAAAAAAAATTTGCCCGCCCCCCTAGATTTTTTCCTGGCTACGCCCATGTATTCGTGTATTGTCATCGGAAATATGTATGCCTGCAAAGTTTCATCCATTTGCATTGAGTAAAAGGCGGTCAAAAAAGCATTTTACCAAAAAAATGTTTGCCTCCCCCTAGATTTTATCCTGGCTACGCCCATGTATTCGTGTATTGTGATCGGGAATATGTATGCATTGAGTATAAGGCGGTTAAATTAACGTTACAAGATTTGATTTTCCGAAGTGAAGCTAAAGAAAAGGTTTTAAAAATATAGAAAAATTTCTAAAAAAAAAAAAGAAAAAATTCCCGATTTCTGTTCTTACCGCACTATTGACACTGCTTTATCTTGATTAAAATACGAAAGTATTAGTTTTTCTTGTGAGTGCATAATTTATATTTTTTTTGCTTAAACATTAATCGTATTTGTAGAATGTTTAATAAAATTTCTAAAACAAACGTCAAAAACTTTTCAAATCTTTCATCTTTCAATAGATTTTTTCAAATACCTGACGCCATTCAAGTCTCTAGTCTTTAGAATTTGAAGAAGGTGTCTCTTTATCTTGCAAGAGCTCTTAGGAATATCCAACAACTTTAAGCTTATCCAAATTATGAATGCTAATTTCTTTTGTATTATTCTACTCTCTAACAGGTTGTGAATACTAATAAACTTTAAATGCCTTCCTTTTGATCACAGTTCGCAAAATGTTGGTTGTTCTTACTGGTGTTGTTGTACAACAAAAACTTACATATCTTATTATTGTTGTCAAACAAATCTTAAGCTTATTCGTTTTTTTTTTTTTTTTAATTTTTGTATTTGTTTGCCTCATATTAGTGGCATTGTTAAGTACATACCAGCAACATCTCTTTAATATTCCAAGTTCAGTTTAAAACGCATAAAATTAAACCAACATAAAACTAACAGCAAAACAAACAACAACAAATAATATTTAATCATTGGAAAACAATCTTAACGGAATAACAGCTGAAGCAGCAGGAGCAATCTCAATAACAAACAACGACAACAAATAGATTTTGGAATTCTACAACATGCAGCGTTTTGAGCATGCAAAAACGATATTCTTCATCCAATATTCTTTTTTTTTTTTTGTATTTTGCTGAATACAAATAAATACTATATCGGGTAGAGAAAAGTGGAGCTTTTGAACGAGCAAAGAATTGAACAAAATCTGTAAACAGCATTAAGACTACTGGGTTAAAAAAAAGAGTTTTGAATAAGAAAAGCTGTACAAGAAAGAGATTTAGAGCAGACCGAGAGACGACAAAAGAAAATGATGTTAGTTGTGAGCTACAACCAGCACCTTGTAAATTTAGTCACGGTTAAGGGCGAAACTTAAACCCAAAGCCGGAAAACTTAAGCCCTAACCCCGGCGCCCTGCAAGCTATTTGCCAACAAGGTACTCCAAGGACGCACACCGTAACCTGCGAAGAAAAGAAGACAATGACTATGCTAATTTTATCAATTTGGAAAAGTATTATCTCTTAGAATATGCAGCTGATGTTAACAGTCGGTGCAGAATAAACCTAAAAACACCTCAACTCTGGGTTACTGATGATCGCTGTTTATTGATAAAACATACAAATATAGAAAAGGTTTGCAACTGGCATATACAAACATACTACTTGTTGCAGTGGAATATGCAACAGAACATTAAACCCGGCCTACTGTTTGTATTTTGCAATCGTATTGATGTTTAAGCTGCTGTTGTTGTAAGTTACTCTAGAGCCGACGAAGAAACAACAAAACTAAAACAAACTTTAACTTACGCGTTGAATTTAAATACTAGAAGCATTTTACCGCAATTGTAATGTCGAAAGTACATGATATAAGATTTTAGATAAATGTTTTATACATTTTTTTTTTCTTTCTTTGCTGATTGTTTTGCCGTGGAAAATACAGATCTTGGCAAATATTTTCGTTTGCTTTTTCTGTGTGCAAGTTGTGATAGCAAAGATTTTTTAAGGAAGTAGAAAGTCTTATAGATTGTTTTTCCTTTTCTATTTTCTTCTATATTAGATCATTAGTCGTATGAATTCAAAATAGATAAAGATCGTCAAAAAGAAAACAAAAAATAAATATACGAGTTTTAAGAGATTCATAGCGCGGGTTAAAAAAAATCTCAAGAGAAACAAAAAGATTTCTTGCAAGACGCATGTAAAGTTTTTTTTTTACAAAGATGTTTAATTGCTCCTTTTTTATTTATCGGTGTATTGACTTTTGGAAGTTTGAATTTTTAAATAAGACATCAAAGCAAATCCTCCGACTAAATTGGTTTATCTTTTGACTTAAAAAGTGACTGAAAGACCAAATTATTTGAGGAAAAGCGTTAAGCTATTCACTAAAGCGATAAAGGAAACGTCTAATACAAAGCTTTTAGAATATCAAAAGATATTGATTGCAAGAAAATAAAGGTTTTATTACAACTACAGTTGAGAACTAAGAGCGATTACAGCGGAACACATTATCATGGAAAGAATCGCCTTTGTAACATGTTTACATATAAATATATACTTAAATATTAAAAACAACGTTTAAGATATTGCTTTTTTTTTTGTCAAAAAAGATTTCCTTCGTCCGTAGGATTTTCCCAAGAGTTGACATGTATTCGCGATGATCGTGGTTACCAGCTTCGTGTCAGTTCTACCAAATGACTTTCTAGATCATGCATATAATTTCATTCTTAGGATCGAAGTTTTAATGTCTGAAAATCACCAACAAACTAGTCCAGGAACTAACTCCCTTGGGGCTATTTGTTGCCGTAGTAGCTGATTGGACTTTATTGAAGATCTGTCAATATTAAGCCTTCATGTAGTTTAAAGTCGATGTGTTGCATTAAAAGGAATTAAAGTTTCGATTTAAGTAAACCCATTAAATATTAAAGTCTTAGATTTAAGCAACTAGCTCGGCTTAATAACTTGTAATTGTAATTTCTTAATTTTTATATAATGGTTTACAACTTTGATAAATTGCGGTGAACAAAAACATCACAAAAATTACAACTGATCACAACCAGTTGTCTTTATTATAACTAAACTGAGTTGAGTTGTAAACCGTAATAGGGTCCTTAAGTAAATAGTCCACTCAGGAATAAAGATAATTGATTATTAGAGACATTAAATTGAATAAATTAATTATTGAATCATAACTGCGTTTTTAAATCTTACAAATTGTTTAAAAATTAGCGAAGTGGTGCTGCTGATCACCATTGAGGCAATCAGTAAGAAAGTGCTACATCAGCCGTTAAACTCAGCTGTGATTGCATATTTCGTTTATCACTTGTATCGATCGATGACGCTGCAGCACTTTGTTGCGTTTTATTAAACGAGAGGCCAAATTTATAAAGAAGATTTGCGGAGCGATGGAATTTAGTGCATGTATTTAAATTAAAAAATAGTTGTAAACTTGGTTTATCACCCCACAAACATTCGTGCCCATCCCATATATACTTAAAGTAAAAAAATACTTAAAGAGCGCTGAACTTACTTCATTTTTATTTGAAAACTAGTTTTATAACTGTGCAAGGATTCGTGTCCGTCCGATTTAATCTAATACATATTAAAAATGCTCAAAAACTGCTTAGCCTAATGAATTTTTGTACAAGTATTTCTGATAATGTACATAATGATAACACTTTTTTCCAAAACTGGTCAAATATACATCTTACTATTACAGTCCTTTAAAAAATATAAAAAAGGATTCAAATATTAAACTGTCTTTAATTTGTGACTTCTTTGAGCATATGGACTCGAGACTTGTTTTCCAGAAATCTTTTAGCAAAAAATTTTAAAGTATTAAACATAGTGGGAAAGGGGAGTCTTTATTTATCACCTAAAGCCATTCGGTAAAAAATTCACGTATTTTAATTCTAATGAATATTTCCTCATGGAACAACATTTTGTGAAAATCTGCGGAAATCGAAAGTTGCTGACTGTTATAGATGTATGTTGACTTTGAAAAGGCGGTTGATAAATTACAACACCAGGCCATATGTAATGCGTTATAATGTAAGGGAGTGCCGTCCAAAATCATAAACTTAATCAAGGCGATGTATCGTGGTGAAAGTTGTCGCATCAAATACAACCAGAACTTAAGTGGTAGGATTTCGGTAATGACGGGTGTTAGGCAAGGATGCGTACCCTCACCCCTGCTATTAAGCATCGTATAAGACGATATACTATGTAACGCGACTCCAAGTAACACTGGAATAACATTTGGTTTTCACGAAACATTAGACGACTTAGATTATGCTGATGACATTTGTCTTTTCGTTCATAGAAGTTCCCATATGTCATCTAAATTAGAGGAACTGTGCAATGGCTCAAGATTAATGTCTACAAGACAAAAACTATGTCAATCAATACGACTACAAGCAGACATTTTACTTGATACGGCACAAAAATAGAATCAGTATCCTGCTTCACTTACCTCAGGAGCATTATTTCTTGCAGTGGTGGTTCTAGTGAAGACATAAACGTACTGTTTACCAAATTTACAATATTGTCACAATATTAAAATGATAACGCCAAATGTGCGTCTTCCGACCCTTCTTTTTAGTGTTGTCACAGTACTGTAAATTTAAATTTACAATGTTGGATTCACGAATTTACAACGCAGTCACAACCGTCTTCCGACTCTTATTTTCAATATTGTTACAAATATAAATTCGCTAAATAAGCAAGCAAAAATTTGTGTATTTTCTAACCTAAAATAGTTTTTGTGCTTTCATTTAAATACGACAAAATTTTTGAATATAAAGCGTTGTAGTGGTATAGAATTATTTGGGGTATCATGTTATATTGTCACAATGTTCTAACATTTTACAATGGTTTAAAAATATTGTTGTTGCTTTGTAAACAAAAAGTGTCTTAAATAAATAGAACGTTGCTTGCTATGTTTATTGTGCTGTCGTAATTAATCAGAAGAGACCAGAGCTGAGCGGCTGAGCCGTATCGCGTTAGTTCTTGTATCCGTCGCCGTTGAGGGTATAATTTTATCCGGTTAACATCAAAATTTGACCTGCGGCTAGCAATTTTTGCAAGAAATCACTTGCGGCGTCAAATAAAATCGGCTTGGTAAACAAACAAAATAAAATTTATTTCTTATTTGCGTCTGCAAAATGGAAAATAGTCAGGTAAGATCCAATTTAAGTTATTAATTCATGTAAAAGAATTTAAAAATATTTTGATGTTAGTTAATTATTTATTTTTTATATTTGTTTTAAATCAGCTGATTTAAATTAAAAATAGCATACTAAATTATGAGGGGTTGTTCACAACAATCGTATTTTTTATTTTTTACGACTTTATGACACCTTGTGAATCCCCCAATTATAAACACTGTATTAGGAAATAAAGGTTTAATTATTGTATATATAGTGTTGTAGCGGTATAGTTTTATGGTCAATACGACTTTAAAAAACTAAAGTCGTATATTTGTATTTAGGGTGTTGTACCGGTGTTGAATCTTATTTAAAAACGGTATTAAAAAACAAAGGTTGTAATTTTGTATCTTCAGTGTTGTGATGGTACCATATTTTGGCAGAGTCACAATTTTGTATTTACAGGGTTGTGGCGGTAGATAATATTTAGAAGAGTCGTAATTTCTGCCTGGGCAGATACACCAAAATAAAAATATTTAATGCCAACGTTAAGCCTGTGCTTCTTTACGCATGTGAAACGTGGAATCCATCCAATCGCGAATTGCAAATAATGCAGGCGCTTGTGAATCGTTGCCTCCGTAGAATTCTCCGTACATTCTGGACTAATTCTATTACAAATAGTGATTTGTGGGTAAGAACCCGTCAGACACCGATTCATGCGCAAATAAAGCGGCGCAAATGGTCCTGGTTGGGACACATTCTACGGAAATCACCAGATCATATTACAAGGCAAGGTATAGAATAGACACCTCAAGAAAGGCGAAGAAGGGGACGATACATATTTTACACATTTCAATGAAAAAACATTTTAGCTTTCAAAAAGTTTAAATTAAAAGAGCTATAGCTCAAAAACTACTGCAGATATCTTTTCTGAAAGAAATGGTAATTAGTTGTTTAAGTTTAGGACAGTTGCTTTGACCATTTTTGGCCAACAACTAGAGTTTTTTTTTCCCGGAGTTTTTCGATTCCCGGGAAAGCGGGAAAAATTTTTAAATTTTCCGGGATCCCGGGATCCCGCTCCATACAAATAATACAAAGTAAACTTGGTTTTATTAATGAAAAAAACTTTTATAAACAAACGTAAGGGAACTTGTTTACAAAGTAAGTAAAATAAATGCTTAAATACTACAAAAATTAATTGAAGATTGAAAGCGGAACTTAAATTATTATTACCTTTGGCTATTATAAGTAAATTCCGTATTATGATGATCTAGTTCAAGATAAAATAAACATAACAATTGAGGTACTCAAGATATGAGATCAAAAAGTAAAATCATAAAATATATAAAATATTTTAATAAATATATTAAAATTTTTTAACGGCGTAGGAAATTACTTTCTGACACACTCAAAGCGTTTAGTGAGTCGCCAAAGAGTATATTTCTGATTTTGTTTACTGATTACCATGTTTCCGAAAAATTTCGTTTACTTTTTTACCGAGGTTGGACAAATAATTAAAAGTGCACCGTTGTTGCATGCTTCTAATGTCAAGGTTGATGCAAAAAATAGCATCATCCGGACTACTTCTTACAAACTATTTCTTGTCATTAGGTCCATCTGTAATCTTTAGGACAATGTGTTTTTCAAATTGTATGTTTTAGTAACTTACACGAGTTTCATTATTTTTTTATTTCGGTTTCCCCGCACTTCCCGGATATATTACCAAGCTCGATTTTTTTTTTTTTGTAGATACGACTATGTTGCAATAACGGAGCGATATGTTTATGTATATCCTATTTTTAAGACTTGTCCATGGTCAATGAGAATATACTGCCTGCATCTTATTTTGAATTTATGTTCTTTATCAATGCATCACTTCACTAAATTTATTAATTATCAACTGTTGCACTGCCCATTCTGCTTTTAATAGATTTATTGCCGCAGGAGACATTGATTTACGTTTGTACACATTTCTTATAATTGATCAAATCGACAACCCATCCACAGATGCAAATTTTTAGAGAAAAGAAAACTAAATTTCAGAGTAAAAATAGCTGTTTTCTGAAACTATGAAGAACTTTTTATTTCCCGGGATCCCGCAACAAAAATCCCGGGAAAACGGGAAATATAATAAGTGAAATTCCCGGGAATTCCCTACCAACAACACAACACTGTGTGCCTCACAGGGCGCTCTTTACAAACCATAATTTATAAGTATAAGTCGAATAGAACTTTGCAACTATTTAGAGATGCTCACTTAAGAAGTACTGACTTATCCTATGAATTCACCATTATTGCATCTTTCGAGTACTATCAAAAACAGTGCTTCTGACTACATGCTGTATTTTTAAATTGGAAAGATCTAGGGATGGTCTCAAAATATGAAAATTTCTATCTACGCACCAACTTAAAATATAAGACTTTTTTCATCCGAATTATATTAAAATTTTTGTAGCAAAAGATTGCAATATTACCATGTATTTCGATCTGAAAGAACTAATTTACAAGTTGGAACAATTTGTACTGTGTATTACGATAATCGAAACGATGGATGGCAAAAATTTATTTATAAACAAATGGGAAATCTGATGAAAAGTTTTTGTTTGTAATAGAGATATGCTGCTATAAAAGGAATGTTTTGTTTTCTTTGCTAATTGATGAGTTATTGGCGGGCGACAACGCAATGTTGCAATTTTTTCGTTATTACACGAGTACGATGGCATTATATTCTCACATACCGGATATGATCGTCTTATAGGCGCTTTGTATCAAAAACGGTGAATGACCTGCAAAACAACCGCTTTGTTAACGAAATTATCAGAAGAGGATTCCGTATAAATACGAACAAAACCGAAACAATGGTAATATGCCATGAAAGTGTCGACCACTGCATTAAAATTGGAACGGAGCCACTAAAACAGGTGGAACAATTCCGCTGTCTTAGTGCAGTATTAGTTGAGAATGGAAAATTAGGCAAAGGATTGTACTCAGACTTTAACAAAAACTTCCTGAATAAACTATAGCTGTCCACCAAAACTAAAGTAGCAGTTTACAACTCTACATATACATGCGATTGTGAGTCATGGGCACTAACGAAGAAGACACAAAGCCGGATTTAAGCAGTGAAACTGAAGTACTTTAGAAAAGTAGGGGGGAATACCAAAGAAGAAAAATTAAGAAACAAAACGATCCAAGAGCATCCCAGGACATCTACGTACAGAGCCCTTAGAAATGAAAATATATCGCTCCAAGATGAGGTGGTAAGGGAACTTTGACAGAATGTCAGACTCCAGACTGCCAAGAAGAACTCTAGAGTAAGACCGGAAGAGTCAAGAGGAAGAGGACGCAGAAGAACTAGAGATTAAATCTTCGAAGAAAGCTGTTTAGACAAACGAACGGCCAAAAGAGCAGCAGCAGACAGACAGAAATTGCGTAACATTTGCAAAAACCTCTACACTGAATGGTAGAAGAGGTCAGTTATAAGAAAGCAATTAACCAATTTCGTCAATGGAAACAAATAGTACGAATATCGCACAACACAGTACACATTTTGCGAACTCGCAAGCTATTTCTTTCTAATCGAACTACGCGGTATCTCTCCTCTTTTGAAATACAATAATGACTTGCATAAAATATATACATACAAACTTACAGTATTTATTTTTAAGAATAACTGAATCTAGCAAACAACACAAATATAAATGTTCAAAGTCTCCTTAAACATCTTCCGCATATCATTAAGACTAGTATACAATTTCTACCATCTTTATTTATGCGCACTTTGTACTTCGACAACGAAAATCAACTCATAGTAATTATGTCGTCATGTCTTTTCCTAAAAACTAATTTCCCCCTTTTTTAAGTGTATCAAAATGCTATAACAAAATATTACAAAGAGTCAACAACTACAATTCAAGCCAAATTGCCGCTTATACCCCCAGTCAACAGCAACAAAAAGGAGCTACCAAGGAATGAAACCCAATGCCACAAATACACATGTGCTCATGTATGTCTGTGGATCTGTTACAAGGAAAGGAGTATAAATAAATGAAAAATAGGTGGACACATTATATGAAGAAGCTACTACATACAGCAACAATCAAAAACTACATTCAAACAGACGGACAGACAGAAATACGGACAAGACAAGTCAATGACTATACTCGACACTAACTCAACTGACTCTGAAATATATACACCACTTAAGCACCACCGAAAAACCTAAGAGGGAGCCTTAACTAAAATTAATAAAAGAGGGAAGACCAACTGAAAAGTTTCACCTTTTTTTTAAGAAAGACAAAAAGAAAAGTACACACACACACACGGAGCAACTCGCAGAAACAAAATGAAAAATTTACCAAAATGGATTTGTAATTTCATGTCATAAATAATTGGTCGCTAAGTTAAATGCAATTGAGCCACAAAAAAAAAAGTAACAGAAAAAAAGGTGCACATGCTCCTCCAGTGAATTCAGTTAAGTAAAGACAACTCTTAAGTTAAAATTGAGAAAAGAAAAAGAATTAAAAAACAAAAAAGCTTAAGGAAGTGGTTTTAACATGTCTTAAAGGAAGAAATTTGTACAAGGGCTTAAACACAACTGCAGCAAGCTGAAATTACACTAAATGCTGATTAAGTATACATTTATCATTGGACAGACGTGGAATTTTACAGGCGTACAGACGGACAGACAGTTAATTTCTACTCTTACTGTAACAATTTTGTTGTAAATTTTGTAAAAAGTTTTTTTTCTAAAAAAGAATGGTGTATTGTACTTTAAATTCTTGTTGCTTTTTTTTTGGTTATGAAGTATTTCATTTCCCTCTCTGCTTATACAATATGATTACAAAGAACAGTTTAATTGGCATGTTAAAATATAATTCTTAAGTAAAATTTTTTTTGCTGCTACTATTGCAACTGCTGTATCTCTCTCTCTGTTTTCTCTTGGGCTTCCACTTCTTTTTACCAGGAAAAGTAGTAGTTCATCTCGACAGACTTTTATGCACTTACATAAATTCATAAAGTTTTTAGTAAGTGCTGACTTTATAATTATTAACTTTACAAGCTTTAGTGTGTGGCGAAGGTTTATAAACAGCAATTAGTTGCTTGCTATAAGTCATTAGAAAAATATCGTGATTTACTTTAATTGCCATAACAAACTGAAACAGCAACATTGACTTTCGAAAGACTTTTTAAACACACATGTCCAACCCAGTTTTTATTTACAAGGTTAAAAGTAAATGTGGAAAAATAATGGACAAGTTGGGATGAAAACATTTTGGCCGTTTTATCAATGTATCGACTAACAGGCATATCGCGGCATTAATATATTAGACTGAAAAACTGTCCGTTTGCAATTTTGGTTTTCCCAATAAACACTTGAAAGGTAAAGGCGGTTAATCTTTGCGATTGAATGGAATCAATTAAGACATTGAGAAAACCAAATTTCTTTAATCTGCTGAAAACGGCCTACAGAAAATAATAAAAATTGATTTCAATTAAAAAATTTGTGAAATTTATTTAAAAATTACATTTGCACCAGTGACATTTAATTCACCTTTAGATAAAAAAGGTAAGTTAACTGTAAGTGTTTTACATGAACACGCAGTAGCGAAAAATCAGGGAATGTTTGCAACAACGACAAGGTTAATCAGTACCACTTTTTTAAATCTGTACTCCAGGAACCGGAAATTCCCGCAAACTTCGCAATGTCTGTTTTCCTAGTTAATGCGGCTGCAAGCGGACGTCTTTACTTATATGGTAAATGGTTAGTTATCTCGACGAAATACGATTTAATCACTGCACGTAACCTGCAGTTATCGCCAACGAAATCATCTGCAAAACGTTTCACCTCAATGAAGGAGGTAAAGCTTCACCTAGGCATCATTATCGATGCCGTACGAATTCCATTCAAAAATTTTGGGTGTTAATTTTAATAGCCTCTTTACCTCCTCTGCTCACGCCACTGCAATTATGCACAAGCTGCAACATAGGAAAAGGCTCTCAAGACGCTTACTGGCAGCACCTGGGGTTTGTATAGAAAAACCTTGCTGGCTACTTATAAGACGATTGGTATGTTAGTGTTCAATTATGCTGCTCCTTCGTTGCGTAACGAAGGCTGTCATGATGCAGCCTTAAGACCATCTTCATTAGGAGACAAAGCTTCTACCGGTCAAGGAACACAACGTCATGCTGACGAAACAGTTCCTTCTGAGATGTCATCGAGGAAGACTTTGACATCGCATAGCTGGAGGCTTCTCCGAGGCATGTCAGACAGGATCTACGTATGTACTAGGGGAGAAAACAGAGGTGTGTGCAGGATTCATTTGATAGTAGGTCGTATATGACAGTTTTTAACTTCATTCATAGAGACGCCATGAATTTCGCGATAGCAGGACAGCTGAAATGGGTCTGCCGCTTAAAACAAGAGTCTTGCTGGGACATCTTAGATCACAATGAAGCATTAGGCTTAATACTATCTGGTCCCGTACTTATGCCAAGCATGTGGTCCTCATGACGCCCCATACATATTAAATTGTCAAGCAAGCCCAAAAAGTGGAAGTAGCTCAATTTCTTCGGCTTGATCTGGCAGATCCTTCCGATTAAATTTTATATATTATTTATGCTGTAAAAACAACAACTTACATAAAGAGGATCTCAGCGTCACTGGTAGCTAGAGATTGCTAAAAACCGTAAAAATGAGAAACCGCTGCTTCTGTTTTAAAATGATTCGGTTCGGTTTTCGGTTTTGAAAATATTCATGTAAAACTACATCCAATTTAGGTACTTTTATTAAAAATAAAACATCTGTTCTTTTTAGTACTTATTTTAAATTTTCAGGCTGTTATGTATAAAGATTTGTTTTTATGAGTGCGAGTATTAAATATAATTTCCAATTCCATTTAGAATAAATATATATATAAAGTAAAAGCTAAAACCGAGGTTTTTTTGGTTGGTTTTTGGTTTCGGTTTTTAGGCATTAAAACCGCGGTTTCGATTTCGGTTAAAACCGAACAGCAATCCCAACGGTAACAAACCCAATTAAATTTCTAAAACCATTAATTAAATCAAAAAAGTATGAAAACGTATTTTTTTAAAATCGCTTTTAAGGCTTTGACTAGTTTACAGAGGTGAATAACATTCATTCATCCTCATTGAAAGAAAAACAGAGTCCAAACAAGCACTAATTCCCCGTTCTGAATATAATCGTATTCCAGTAAGAAGGTTCTGAATCGATCGAAACAAATAGTAGTTGGATGAAGCAAGGCCTGCATAATGGTGCGGGTAAGGCAAAACTTCTCAACAACTATTTTGATCTAGTTTTTAACTTGTCAACATATCGCTCATTTATTTCAATAATGTCATAATTCAAAAAATATCAGTTTTCGGTAGAGTCGTTAAAAGTTTTAGATGAAAAATATCATAAAGAAAAAATAATTTAAAATATCGTTCTAGCCCAAAATCTATCGTTTATTTTGACAAATTTACGATCTTAGTTATATGATGACGCTTGCGAAGCTTTGGTGCGTTATCGGTTGAAGTAAAAAACCGTAATTACAAGTAAAATAGGGGTACATTGTTTTCACAAGCGTCAAATTTCCAAAAATTCAGAAAAAGGTTCCTCCATCATACTTATCTAAAAATTAGTGCTTTTTGAGTTATGACACTATTGACGTAAATGATTGAACTTTACGTCTATAGGTCTGGTCGCATATTTTGTGCATTTTTTGTACAGTTCTCCTTTGATTTTCTGGCTCAATTTAGCAATTTATAATAGATAGGACCCTTTTGGGCCTACTGTACGTTTCAGGTTAACATAATGTATTCATCTTTCGTCGCCAGTTTTAATATGTTTATAATATTGCTGCTTGAGTGGCTTAATTTTTGCATGTTTTCTACAATTTATCATCTTCGAACTTTGTTATACGTTCATACGAAACATAAATTACGCAAATCGTTATACGCAGTAAAAATTGTTCGATCTGGTAAATTATTTCTTATTAATCGAAAAACGTGCTAACCCCTTAATCAGTACATGTCTTACTTTATTAGAGACACAAACCATATGTAAAATATGCGCCATCTATTGTGAATCCCGCATTTTTAACTAAACCGCCCAACAAAACATTTCTTTAGAACAAACATATTTGCAATGTAAGTAAAATTTGAGGTACATCTATGATAAATTCTTCTACACGGTAACCAAATAAACTGCCTTTCAGGTTGTCCAGATCAGGACCAATTTCATAACAAAGTTGTAATTGCTAAATTACATTAAACATAAACTATGGAATTTATTGTTTATTATAAACTTAATTCAAGAAATTTGTGTTACTTTTTGGTTTATTCTTTACATCTTGTTAAATATTTTGCTACCATCATCGTTATGATCGTCAAACACTTACACACTTACTTGCAACCGTGCACATTCACACATGGTACATAAAGTCAAATAAATGTCTCTTTTAGTTGAGAAACCTTAACATAATCAGGGTTCTTTCTATGATTTTTTTAACTGTATATTTCTCCAGTTTCTTTTCACTACTAACGACTGAGGCTGCATAAATGACATTCATGAAACTCATAATGTTGCCAGCAGCAGCAGTGAAGTAGTTTGCAGCAACAGCAGTAGTGTTTTATGAGTGTGTATGTATATCTGTGTATATGAGGAACCTCTTTCAAAGCTACTCACAAAGATTTTTACCCATAATCTCTGTTGGAAAAGTGCTGGCTTTATTTGTTTTTTTTTTTAATATAATATTTTTTGCCAAGATATTTTTTATATTTATATACTTGCATTTATGATTGTATGTATTTTGTATATATAAAAGAACGTATGTGTTGAACGGTTAGCAGCAGTGTTGTCATTTGCACACTGGCATCCTTTTTATACACTTCACCGAAGGTAAAAGGGTATTTTCTTATAAGTTTGTCATTCCGTTTGTAACTTGCACAATATTGTTCCTAAGACCCTATAAGGTATTTACACGCTGAATCATTATGAGAAAAGAAGTTCAAATCACGATGTCTCTCTGTCTGTTTTCCGAAGAGCCCAGATACGATGGGATCTAGGTTGTTATATATTTTTGTCGCAAGAGCCAAATTAGGCTACAAGAATTTCGGCTATCAAAACTTAACATCCGACAAAATGTAGTTGGGATTGGAAAAGTGGACGTGGCACAAAATTCATTTATTTTTATCTTAAGAACAGTAAGAGAAAAATTTTCCAAATTTGGTATACATGGTCGGGATTAGAGATGTGGGCATTGCACCTTTCGTAAGAAGACATTTTAGATTCCGGTATGTCTGTGAGAACGGCAAAGCCAAAAGTTTTCGATTTAGATACACGCATTTTGTTTATCACTACACACTATCCGACAAAATGTGGTCTGTATTGGAGAAGTAGGCGTGTCACAAAAGATATTAAATTATATCTAAATAACCGTATTTATATAACTTTCTGTTCTTGTCGCACCATGGTTTAGGTTAGGGGTTGTTGTTTGGTTATAACCGAAATCGAAACCGCGGTTTTAATGCCTAAAAACCGAAACCGACAACCGACCAAAAAACCTCGGTTTTAGATATTGCAAATATTATATAAAAAACTTTGTACATATCAGCCTGGAAAAATGGCAAAAGATATTTCATAATCCTTTAAATTTAAAATATGTACTAAAAGCCCAAATACGCTCATCAAAATACTTATCAGGCATTGTGGTAGTATTAGTGAAAATGTGTTTGTATGTGTCACACCGACAATGCTGGATGGAAAATCAAAAAAATTTAGATATGACGGCGAATATTACGTCCAGCACACGTACACGTGTGAATTCGCCTGCTGGACAAGCATTTGACAAGTGTATTTGGACCTTAAGAAGAACAAATGTTTCTTTTTTAATAAAATTACCTGAATTGAAACAAATAAAAAAATTGCATTACATACAAAAAATAGTATGCATGTATTAATGTTTTTTTTGGGATTTCCAAACAGTCTTTCAAGGTCTAATTATTTCCTGTATGTAAATAAAAGATTTATTTCATATTTTCCTCCGACGTTTCGTAGGCTGTTTTCCTACCTCTTCAGGGATTATTTTTATTGAAATATAAGATCTTGAATTTGTATTTACATTTCCATTTTTTTTAATTTAAATGTGGTTTTAAACAATACACACAGTACAATTAAACACACACATAAAACAAAAATATAAATGTATAATTAATAAAAAATATCACAGTTTAAACTTTTCTTAATGCCAGTATCACAGTTGAAAAAAAAATAGTTTTACTTGGATATTTTCAAAACCGAACCGAAACCGACCGGTTGTAAACATTTTTAAACCAAAACCGCGGTTTCACATTTTTACGGTTTTAAGCAAACTCTAGTGAAGGGTATTTAATATCCGGCATAGCAGAATATAGCACTCTTACTTTTTTTTCTCAATTCCTACTTTTTGTTCTCCTTGTTGTAACTCTGATGTCATATTTATATTTAATTTTTTTTTTCATACAATTTTGTTATTATTGTTGTAGTATTCCTTTTTGTTAAAATAATTTTTCATTTCATCATGTTGCTCCTGGTGTTTTATGTCTATATATACTTGCATATACATATAAATATAAATGCATATATACAGCATATTTACGTATACGTTATATATTTTTTATATACATATTTTTTTTTATTGCAAATGTGTAAACTAAATTTTTATTTTTAAAGAAGGTGGTAGAATGTATCTCTTAGATCATATGTGGGTTAATTTATAATTTATTTCAATTGGTGTTCGAAGTTAATATTATGTTTTCTATATGAATCAACTAGATGAACCCAGAGAGAAAACATGGTCACAGACCACCAGTTGAATATGGTTGAAGAAAAATCTAAAATGTTTACTTAATATGCATATAAGCGAGTTTCAATAGCTACTTATCTCGTTTGAGGGCACCAACCAAACAAACACGACTTTATCATTAAACACAAGTAGAATTCTCAAATTTAATTGTGATTATATCATGTTTGATTATATCATTTAAATTTAAATTGATTATGACTTGAATGTAAACATTGGACATACAATGTTTTATCAATTTGATACAAATTGCTAATAAATCTTATTCTCAAATCAAAAATAAACTTGGCAACACTAAAAATAAAAATAGCTGTCAACATTAAAAATTCCGGTTAACCCTTCGTCGACGAATGGCACACATGTTCCACTAAGTTTTTTCATAATTTCATCTACATTATAAAATGCTTTCTTTAGTATTCCTGCTAACGATAAGATTTTGTTATGTACACGGGATTAAGGGTTTCTTAAATTCAGAAATTAGAATTTATTTGTTTGCCATTTTAGTTTGCTGATATCTCGGGCTCTAACTATTACTGTTGGATAAACTTTAAGTATTATATATTTAACTAGATGACCCGTGCGAATATTTCGCACCGTTAGTTGCCATTTTTGTAACATAAAATGAAAATAATTAATAGAAATTTTAGTAACTTCAATACATTTTAAAATAAAATTTTTATCAATGAAAATATTAATTTTTCAATTTCTAATTATTTTTCGTCATTAGTGTTTGAAATAAGCTTTAAAATGAGATATCATTCATTAAATTTGATGCGGTGGTATAGGAGACATTTGCAACCGACAAAAAAAAGTGCTTTAGAAATAATATATATGATAAGGCGTTATGAAAATTTATTGATTTATGCATTTGAAATTGGTTCTAAAGTCTTCTCGATGGATCTGAAAGTATGATGGGACATATGTGTCCCACTCGTCGTGACAGGTGAATATAAAGCCGAATTTTTATTCTTTTTTTTAATTTTATATAATTTGTTACCATTAACAAACAAAGAAATCATAAGCAATTCAGTAAAAACATAAAAAAACGAAACATTTATTGTAAATTATGAGATCTCATAAATATTTCATATAAACTAAATCAAAATCGAATTTAGTAAAAGCAAATTTTAAACTATTTTTTGTTCCTTTATCAAAAAGTAATTTCAATTTTTGGGAATACAAAATTTTAATTTCAAAAGATTTTGTTAATCGTGCTTAATTCCCAGTTTGTATTCTTGATAAAAACACTTGAAATTTATTGTTGATGGGATAAGCTATTCCCATGCGCGTTTCACTGCACAGAAAAAATTATTTTTCCAATTCAAACAAAAAATTTGTAGAATCAAACAATTTTTTGTCTGAAATCGGTCCTATAAACAAATTCGCATATTCAAACAATTTATTTGCATTTTGTTTATTGAAAAAAAACACTGATATTTTCAAACAAATAATTTAACTGAATCAAACAAAAAGTTTACTGAATTTCACATACTATATTTCAAAATCAAAAAAAAAAAAAAGTTTTTGCACAAGCAATGGATGCGCACACAAGCAGGCACTGTATTAGAAGATGATGGCAGAGAGAGCAGAGCGGCCGGCTGGCTTTGAGACACATTTTTTTGTTGAAATAATTTTTGAACGAAGTCTTTTTTTATACACACAATGTTTTTCGTCATCACTCACTGTTGCTGTATCCTTTCCTTTGCTAAAGGAGGGTATAGACGACATGTTTTTGTCATATGACATGTCAAATTTCCCACTGCAAAACACATACATGTCGTGTGTTACCTTTTTAACTTTGCTTCTGTAAAAGTCAGACGCAAAGTCATCTGACAAAATTTCAATTAGAGCGTGCTCTATTTTCTTCTGACAAACCATCTGACATCCGAAATCTATGCCGGGAAGAAACTGGCAGCGGCGTCAACTATTGACGGAATCATTAGCCGGCTGAAGTTAATATTTTACAATACCAAGATATGTATGCTCATCTTACCATTGAATAGAATTTATGTAAATATAGACATAAAAACCGTTTCATTATAAAATTCTAAATTGGTATCTTTAAAATAAAAGAAAAAAATGTTAAGATGGCTAAATTATTTTACGGCGCAAAAAAATATTGTCGTGGCGGCAGCAAGCTATTTTGAAACCGAGAACTACTTTGGTTTCTGCAATAACAATGCGAAAAAAAACAGAGACAATGTCAGAAGCAAATTACATGAACGTTTGTGACCGAATATTATAAACCTTATGTAAAACACCAATTTTGACAGACATGAACAATTACATGTGACTTGAAAATTTGACATGTCAGATGACAAATACATGTCGTGTACAGGCGCCTTAATGAAGAAGAAATGTAACCCAAAAACGGCGACAGACCGACTCGATATGTTTTTCGTCATCATTATATTTTTGTATTTGATGTATTTAAGCAAACAGTTTGAAAAAATTGAATACGGGATTTTGGTTTTTTTTTAACCAACTTTGAAACCAACAAAAAATTTATTTTGTTTCTTATAATGTTGTTATTGTTTCTGTTGTTTAAAAACAGTGAAACGTTTTTTTACCTGTTATTTTTTGTTTTTTTTTTTTTTTACTTCAAACCTCTTCATCTTTCTTACTGTTGTACTTTTTTAAAGTGTCCAAAAATAAACTATATGTGTTTTTTGTTGTAGTTCTTATATTTCACATTAGGAAGTGTTGCTTACGATCAAATAAAAAAATGCAAAAAGACGACAACATTAAAAAGAGTTAAATATTTCATACAAAATTATGAAAACTTGAAACCAATAACGCGTGTATTATATTTTTGAATGGTTGTCAACATTTTTGTTGGTTAAATAAAAATCAAACAAAAATTTTAATTGAATCAGTAAAAAAATTTGTAGAAATTAAAAAAATTTTCAAACAAGCGTTTGTTTAAAAATAATTCGGCAATAATTTTTTCTGTGTGGTTGCTTAGGCCAGATCATCAGGAAACTTCATCCATAAAGATTTTAGAAAAACTAAAGATATTAAACTGTTAAACGTATAAGGCCTGTTTTCACAACTTACCGATAGCTAAAGGTAAGATTTTATCGGCCATATAAAAAGTGTTAAATTATTACAACTTTACTTTAACCTACCAGGTAGGATTAACCTTAATCAACTTTATCGTTCACTTAAGGTTGAAGTAAAGTTTTAATAATAGAACACTTTTTACAAGGCCATTTAAAGTCTACTTTAAGCTATCGGCAAGTTGTGAAAACGGGCCTTAGACCGGTAGGCTAGCTAGTAGTGAGCTAGTCTATCAACCCCGGGGTTGCGGGTTCGATTCCCGCCAGAGACTCTGGTTTCTTTCCTGCAGACAAGTGTCAAGCTTCGTGGGGATTAGCATAGGGAATTAAAAAAAAAAAATTATTTGTTAGTCAAATATTCCTTACAAAGAGTAAGAACGAAAATAAAAATAAAACGGGAAAGTGAAGAAATAATAAGTTTGTTGTATATATACGATCGCGGTGCTACTCATACAATTCCTAACATAAAAAGGACGAAAAGGTCGCTATTTCATCTTTCAGCAGCAGCAATGGGCCCTAATGTTTAGCTGGCAGTTCATTTAAATAAATAATGAATGCTCCATTTGAAAATACTTGCCCCTTTTTATTGAGAATGCTATGATTTTCAAATCATTTTCACACGTTTGTCGTATGAGAAAAACCGTTGTGTTTGTTGGGAACAGGCGTGCAAATTATAAAATGCATCTAAGCGATAATACTCTATTTGTAATAAGGAATCTTTCTCCACTGTGCCTGGTGTAATGTAGTTATTTAGGTATTTTAAATGCAGATTAATTTTTAAAGGTATTTATAAATTTATGTTGTATTCTCAAATTTCTAATAATTTTTTATTTTTTTATTTTCAGGTACTCAAATTTCAAACAAGTAAATGAATTTTTTTGGACATATTTTCAAAATGCAGCTTTGTTAGTTTTCCATTTTTTATAAAAAAAATAGTAGCGGTATTCACTTTTTGGTGCGTTTGAGGTTGCAACTGTTTTTTATTGCAATAATTTTGTCTTTCACAGTGAGTGGTATTTTAAGCCACTTTTGCAATGCTAGACTCAAATTTGGTAACAGCTGATATACAAAACTATTGGTCTTAAAATTTGCAAAATCGTGTCTGATTATTTTGTTAAATGGCATTTGAATGCCACGAAGCAGTGCAAAAGAAAATAATTTTGAAGCAGTAGTATATTTGTTTGACGATTCTTAATTATTGCTTACAAATGTCAGCTGTTCGAGTATCAGGGATGCAAACGCAATAGACGTAGCAGAAAAAGCTATACATTGGTGCGACAATTGCAATTATATGTATTTTATTGCTGGATTTCAAACAAAAGCAACAATATTTCGCATTTGCAATTTGGCAAGATCATTTGCATCAAACACTGAACTCCGCTTATATGTTATAGCCCGTTTACACTGCATCAAAAACTAGAACCTCGAAAAGGCTTCGATTAAAATCTAGTTGTTTTTGAAAAGATTTCCCATTTACAAAACAAAATCTGCATTGTGACTAGATTTTGACGAAATCTACTTAAAAATAGGAGTGCTTTGAAGGAAGTACAAACAATTTGGATTCCCAAAATTACTTCGAAAATAAATTTGCATGTGCACGGCATAAAAAAAACTAAGTTAGCAAGTTGCTTTATTTTGATATTTTTGCAAAAACAATAAAGCAATTTGGTTTTGTTTTGTCTTAACGTACTAACAACTACAATTTAATGTAGAATTCCAACCATTTTTTTTAACAATTCCGTAACCTAATCCAAGAAGCTTTACGCTTGTCTACAGGATCGAAACCAGAGTCTGTGGCGGGAATCCAACCCTCAACCCTGACGCTAATAGACTAGCCCACTACCAGCTTGCCGACCGGTGCATGTAAGAAAAGATAAACACACTGTTTATTGTTTATATTTTCTTTTAGCTTTGATATCGTTGCAAATAAGACTTTATAAGTGTCTGCAATTCTCATTCACTCTGCAGTTTTATTTCCTGATATCTTTGGCTTTTCTTAAAAAAAAAAAATAATTTCAGTGTTTTTACCAAGAAGAAAAATTGGGAAGTAAGCACTACAAGCTCAATCTTATTAATTTTTCCAAAGTAAATTTCCACAATTTACAAGCGTTGCTTTTGCGTAAAACGATCAACAATGACTTGCCAAACGTTTTTGAACAGAAATGGCAACACAGTTTGATATTCTCAGTCAAATCATAGTTATCGGTATCAAAAGTTCGTCTGTAAAAAAATGCTTTTTGCTTAAAAGATATGTTGTTTTAAGAACTGTTTATTTGCATATTTTGCAATTTCATAGCAAAAATTTTTATCTTTGTGATCAAGAATTCAAAGTATCGAAGCTTTGAGAGACATTCAAAATCCCCATAAATATATAATCATATCACATGATAGCTTTTGCAATAACTTTTCAAACATCCTCTGCTCTTCTAATAGTAATCGTAGTTAGTTTGTATATCTTTTTTTTAAGTGTAAAAGTAGTACTTTCAGCACAAACACACACATACACATATTATATACATATTTAGATCCCATATATCTACAAAAGAAATAATAAGTAAGAAGAAGAAAAAAAGTAAAGAGTGTATCAAGTATATTTATATGATAGTGTTGACAGCTTAAGTCTAATGGAGCACTTTAATAAAGTTGTTTGGTCTTTCAGGCTGCATTAGTTTCTTTTTTATTTCAATCTTTCTCTTCATCTCCAGCCCGCTCCTGGTTCATCTGTTTTAAAAGGCATTTTTGAGCATCTGGTATTATTTACATTTTCTTTTCCTATCCATGCAATTCATGATGATGTTAGTTACTGTATTGTATACGAGTATTTGATAAGCATAACTAATATTTTGAGGAACAAAAAAAAAAGTGCAAGAAAACAAGATACGCCAGAGATTTAAAAAAAATTTATAGTTATTAATAAAAAATAAAATAACTCAAATAAAGGTCCTTTAAAATAAGTTAGTATTATATGTTACTCTTGATGTTAAGATTTTAAATCATTTTATGAAAATCTGTTTCAACATTTTTGAATCAAATAATTAAGTAAAAGTAGTATTTGGGTTTTGTAGACACTGCTATCATGCCACTGCGAGCAATTTTAACCGAATTTTTGCCATTCTTTATAGTTTTACGGACTTTTAATAATTTTTTTTTCGCGAATTTTCGCTATTTTGGCAAACATTTTTTTTCTTTTTGTTATTTTCCGACATTTTGTTTTTTTACCCATTTAACGATTTTAAATAAATAAATTTTCCGCGAATTTAAGCCATGTTCGCGATAGAAGCGATTTGTTCCTTTGATTCTTTACAGCTTTTACGATTTTTAATATATATAAGACTTTGATATCATGCCGCTGTTAGAAAATTCTACCTTTTATTCAACTAAAAAACAAGCATGAAATCACAAAGGAAGTCACAAAAGCAAATATCATTTTTGTAGTGTCGTCGAATTTTCTTAATTTTAAATGATTTGTTGTAAATAAATCAGCTTATTGCATAAAAAATTAATAAACAATACATTAAAAATCTTACTTAATTAATTTCCGTCATCTTACAATTGTAATTTTATTTTTTATTTTATTAATAGTCGCCAAAATAACAAAGTGATTCCAAAAAGTTGTTTAAGTAGCTGAACGTTTTGAAATCACAAAATAAAATGGCCAAAACACATTTTTTGTGATTAAATGATATTTGGCGTTTTAACTTGCTCGGTTAAAAGAATCAAATTTTAAAGTTAATCGATTAATCGAATAATTCTAAATCCAAAAATAGGGTGTTAAATAAATCGGGTCTATTAATCGATGTAACGATTAGTCGATATTTGGCATTTTTAACTTATTCGATTAAACGAATAAAATTTTAAAGTTAATCGATTAATCGAATAATTCTAAATCCAGAAATTTTACAAATACGAGATTTTTTCGCTTATTTTAGAAAAAAAATTAGTAGTTGAATAAATAAACATTGATTTTTAAATAAAACTTGTTAATTTAGTTCCAAATTATTGCTTCACTTCCGGACACTTAAATTTTAAAAGAGTCAATATAACTTTGGATTTTTTGAAACTTTTTACGGACATTCCATCCCCTGCTATGCATCTGCAAATAATTTCCTCTAGAGAATCGATCGAAGATTCTTTTTTAAGAATATTTATTCACTGGACCACTTGTAGCCCGCTTTGAATTTGTTTGTGGAGCATCTTTTTCAAGTACAATGTTATATTCGCTGCGTAAGTGGAAATAAGTGAAGTTGTTGAAGAACATTTACGTTAATACATTTTTAAACACCTGTAATATTTAGCATTATTAGATTTATCCATCATTCAATATTTTTTTAAACCAAACTCATTTTGTTAAAAAATTCGGGCGTGTTCTAGAAATCGAAATGAAGTGGATTTAAAATCGAGCAAATTTTAAAAACGACCTTGAAATGAGAGTTCATAAGTTCAGCGCGATTTCTCGTTGCGGCAGAGAAAAATAAACATAATACAACGGAAGCCGGCGACGGCAATAGTTGTTATTGCTTGTTTACATTTTTTTAAATTTATTTGTGCATAAATTTTTATCATGCTTTTTGTTAACAATAATTTGTGAACATCCCCAATTTTTCAAAAACTATGGCAACATCAGAAAGAGAACGAGTATTTAAAATTGAGAGAGAAAGAAAGTCCGCAATGAAAATAAAATATATTATCAAAAAGTAATTTAAATTTTTGGGAATACAAAATTTTAATTTCAAAAGATTTTGTTATTCGTGCTTAATTCCCAGTTTTTATTCTTGATAAACACACTTGAAATTTATTGTTGATGGGATAAGCTATTCCTATGCATTTCACTGGTTGCTTAGGCCAGATCATCAGGAAACTTCATCCATAAAGATTTTAGAAAAACTAAAGATATTAAACCAAATAAAACTGTTAAACGTATAAGACTTATAGCAACAGTTTTACTTGTAACAATATCAAAGCTTTAACAAAACACATCAACAATAAAAAAAGTGGGTGCATCTCATCTTACATTCCCCACTACAATTAGTTGAAATTCTCTCAACATTAATTGTAGTTGTAAGTAGGTTAAGAAAAACAAAATAAAAAACAAACAACAACTTACAAAAGATGTTGTCAATTAAGTGTTTTTTTAGGCCGTGCACTTGCCTGTTTATTATCAAAAAGTAATTTCAATTTATAATATAAGACTTATAGCAACAGTTTTACTTGTAACAATATCAAAGCTTTAACAAAACACATCAACAATAAAAATATATTATAAATTGAAATTACTTTTTGATAATAAACAGGCAAGTAAGTGCACGGCCTAAAAAAAAAACACTTAATTGACAACATCTTTTGTAAGTTGTTGTTTGTTTTTTATTTTGTTTTTCTTAACCTACTTACAACTACAATTAATGTTGAGAGAATTTCAACTAATTGTAGTGGGGAATGTAAGATGAGATAAACCCACTTTTTTATTGTTGATGTGTTTTGTTAAAGCTTTGATATTGTTACAAGTAAAACTGTTGCTATAAGTCTTATACGTTTAACAGTTTTATTTGGTTTAATATCTTTAGTTTTTCTAAAATCTTTGTGGATGAAGTTTCCTGATGATCTGGCCTAAGCAGCCAGTGAAATGCATAGGAATAGCTTATCCCATCAACAATAAATTTCAAGTGTTTTTATCAAGAATGAAAACTGGGAATTAAGCACGAATAACAAAATCTTTTGAAAATAAAATATATTTTAATTTGATGCCCTTCCGCATTTTTTACTTCAAAATCGTATGAAAAACCCCACCGCAATAAATTATCGTTACATTGTGTTCAGACTCTCATTTTAGCTACTTCATTCTTTAAGTATCTATTATTTTTGCATGAACAACACCTAAAACTACGATAAAGTACGGTCATTTTGTAAAAAGTAATTGAATTTAATTTATTACTCACGAAACATGACTGTTTGTTTTAATTCCAACGGACACATACATTTGGGTTATTTATTCGACCTAAACCTTTTAAAAAATCATACATTTAACAGAAATACTTTATATTATTATCATTCGATTAATCGTCATAAATTCTTCAATTAATCCTTTAATCGAAATTAGCCATTTTAAATTATTCGAACAATTAATCGTCTAAAATTGTTCGATTAATCGAACAAGAATTAATAGACTGAACACCCTAATATATAAGGTTGTCAATATATTTGTAATTTCTACAATATTGATTTTAGACCCTATAAAGTACATATAAACTGGGTCCTTATGAGTAGCAAAGTTTATATGACGATGTCGGGGTCTGTGTTGAAATGGCTTTTCCGAAGACCGCAGATATGATTGGTTGGTTTATATTTCTTTCACTTCTACTCCTTATAATCTTGCTATTAAAATTTAGCCGGACCGACCTGGCTGAGATATGAGAAAAAAAATCAAATTAGACCATATTTACCTTATGCAATTAACGCCGCAACTTGCCGCAACTTTCGCATGCAACTTTTTATTTGTTAGCAAGAGGTGTAGGGAAGAAAACGGGGTGAAAAAAGTTGAAGAAACGCTTGGAAAAAATTTAAATGTAAATGTGGAAAGAGCGGTCTTAGTTGTTGTTTTTTTATACACATCACCAAAGGTAACAAGGGATATATGAAGGGCACAGAGCTTAACCGAACCAAGTGTGAAGCGGACAAGCCATAAAAAAAATTTTGTTTGAATTCCTTTATATTTGGCAAAACTATAGTTCTAGTAGATAAAATTGAGTGTGCGAAAAATTTTTTTTTGTATGATGTTTACAATAACTTCTTGACTGCCGCGGGAATCGAACCTAGGCTTTCACGGACATGTTTCGATTGCAACCACTCAATCTGTTCCATCGTCAATGGCAGCGAGTGTTAAACGGCAAACCCCTCTGAAGAGATTGAGTGGTTGCAATCGAAACATGTCAGGGCAATGTCCGTAAAAACCTGGGTTTGATTTCCAGCTCAGTCAAGAATGAAAAATTACCAATAAATTTTAAATAATTTCATGTTGCAAAATTCCTTTCTTCATAAAAATAATATATTTATTTGCTTATTAACATAATGGTTTGGTTTTACAATTTCACACCAGTGCACTGCAGTATCTATCGTAAAACTAGTGCTTTTTACAAGGATGCCTTCATCTGTTGTAATAAAGTTTGGTAAATTTTAGTTCCTGGAATTGTGATTGCGAAATCCAACCTAGGTTTCAGTTTTGGAACTGTAGTACTATCGCACCATGGTAAAGGGTATAACAGGTTCGGCATCGCCGAATATAGTACTCCTACTTGTTTTTTTATTGTTCAATAAAATTTGGAATAAAAGCTTAAGTTTACTTCCGATCTCTGACGTTGGGAGTATTATGGTTTAAAAACTTAAAAAACCATAACCGAAGAGAAGTAATAATTTTATTAGAACAGAAATATATTTTCTTAAAGAATATTTCAGGCTCATTCCTATGAAAATATATTTTATGAATATGAAGGTAAAATTGCTTTCCTACGAAACTAAAAAAAATATACTTAAGCACTTTTTCTTTATTACCACAGATATATAACAGTTAAGGCAGTTAAGCTAGTTTTATGACTAATAGCTTACATTCAAATGACTAATTTAAAAAAAAAAAAAAAAATCAAAATTGTACCTTCTGTGCCTGCAATGGCTACTCCTTGCTAGCAATCGATTTACTCGTATGAAGCCAAAAAACTAATATCATTAAACGTTAAACAAATAAATGTCATTACAAATCACAATGGAATTCAATACATACACCCAAATGACTCGGCATTTAATACAATTCACATGAAACTGAACTTAAATCTTTGCAAGTTTTAAGTAGAAAACTTACAGATCTTTTGCTACAGATATGAAGTACTAGTTGTATTCGTATTTTTCAAGCATAGAAGAGAAGAAAAATCTCTTCTATTTTGTGGCATAATGTAGAGTAGTGGTGTTGTTTCATTTTAATAGACTGATCGATCATAAAAAATGATCTCATTGCGACAAGAGACACAAGGAGTAGCAAAATGCAAGAAAAAAAAGGATTCATTTGCTGGCAGCCAGCCAACTGAACATGCAACTTTAACTAAAATAAGTAGACTCACTAATATAGAACACAAGCTTAAAGATATAATAGTTGTTGCGTTGTAAGCCAATACTATTACATTATTTTGTTTTTTTGTTGGTTGCTGCGGCATGATTGAACGTTTATGTCATTCGAAACGTTACAACAATTCTATGATGTTAAAAACATAAATATAACTTCAGGCTACAGATGTTTTTTCGGCCACAATTGGATCACTTCTGTTTTTGGTTTCTTTTTCTCAACATTGTTTTCAGTTTTCCTTTTTTGCAGTGGCTGGAGTCTTGCGGCGAGTGTTGGTGGCGGTAAAAGTCTTTTTTTTTTTTTGGTTTAGCTGGTGTGGCTGGCTCAGTTTTGGAATTAGATGATTTACGAGCACCATTAAAACGTAAATTGACTACATGTGCGTAAGATAAAAAAGACGGAGACCGCATTTTTTGAAGTGAGCTGAAAGCATTGCGCACATGCGTAGATGATCTTCAACTATTTACTTACGTACATACATATTTTGGGAGGTATGTGTATGTGCACATTGAAGGGAGCTAGTTGTGTCTTTATAAACACTATTACTATCATTATTATTGTTTTTGCTATTATAATTTTCGTAGAGGATCTGTTTTTACGTTTTATGATTGTTCTGATCAGCGTTGCAGTTTTGGTTACTTTTTTCCAATGTGTACGCACTTGTGTACTTTTTATCCATTTTAATTACTTTTTTCCACACAAAAATAACCAATTTTTGGTTTTACTACAAGCTTAACCGCTCCGCGTTTCTTAAACTTTAAAAATGTGTATGGTATTGGTGCATCCAACACCAATACTGTTTTTATCTTCTTAAAAATGGGTTTTCTAGAATCTTAAACTGCAAAAAAAAAAAACAATCAGCTTAACCATATAAAACGGCTATTAGACGACTTGATATGTGAGAATGGTATGCCATCGTACTCTTGTAATAGCGAAAAATTCGTGGATGTCAGCTTGGTATGTTCAAAATCAAAAATCTTTAATTTTTATGTATGCCATCATATCACCATACCACCATACTTGTATACTAACAATTCTGTCATACTCAGTACAAACTTCATTTGAACTTTGCAGGCAAACGGTAACAATGGCTTAGTTAGAGCACGCATTTTTTAAAAGGTTTTATTGGGAAATATGAAACTCTGCTAGAATAATGGAATAAAAAAAGTGATATATACCATAATAATTTTGAAGCAGAGAGGTTATAAAAACTTTTAGAATAATAAAAAACAATTGAGCCGGGAGAAGCAATTGAAGTAGTAGAAAAAAATAAATACATTGCGTTATCGTCCGCCAATTACTCATCAATTAGGAAAGCAACTACTAATTCGCGCGCCACCGTATCGCTCCTTTATTGCAACATAGTCATATCTCAAAAAAACCAAAGTTTAAAGTTACTTAAGCAAAAGTGTTTCTTTATATGTAAAACAAAAATCAGCTTTATATCTCAAACTAAACCGAAGTTTAAGCAAAATATATGTTATTAAATCGGTGCATTTTTAAAACTTTAATCGCATTTTGCCAAATGTGTTTTTTTTTGAGATATGACTATGTTGCAATAATGGAGCGATATATACAAAGTTCACTTTTCAATGTTTGTAATGATGTATCCCAATAAAAAATTTGATCATTTTGCGAAGCACTAATGGTGCATTTAAAAGAATAAGCGCACAGTAATGCGCTATGCAATAATACATATAGAAAGGCAGTAAAGTAAGTGAAAGAACTCTCAACAACTTTTATATAAAAAAAAAAACATTTCAAGTGCTACGGCATTCCCTTACTACGAAGCAGGTTTGTAACGGAGAATACTAAAAAGTAACTGTATCAAAACATTGAGTGTGTAAGGCTGATCGTTATATCCAACAATTTTTATATGCGCTGAATAATGCGCTTTATGTGTCAAAAATGTATTGCTTGAAAGTGGGAAGTCGCCATATAAAATGCATGCCTTTCGTAAGCGCAATGGTAAGCGAAACGTTTATGTTTCTCCCCTACAAACCTATTTCGTTGGAAGCTCCATTTTTTATTGGGATGACATACTTGGTATGATAGTCTTATAGAAAGTATGTCATACAAAGTATGACCGTCCAATACGCGCTTAAAGGAATATACTTTGCTACTTTTAATGCTTCATTGATCTAAATGAAACACTTTTTTAGGAAAAACGTTAAGGTAAAATATCTTTTTGGTTCCATATTATTTCCACTTGGCTAAAAGCATCTATATAAACGTGCCCACAAGCAATAAAAGCTAAACTTGTGTTAGGAAAAATTTGACTTTTAAAATAATATAAAATTGCTAACAAAGGGCCTGCAACTATAAGCTTAATCAAAATTCCCTGATTTTTGAAAACAGTTTTAAAGTGCCGGAATCAAGTTAAGATGTTATTGCGTGTGGGCACACCGCATAAATTAGCTCAATCTTGCATTTACAGAAATGCTTAAGAAGTTCTACTTGTAAGAGCTCCTTATAAACAAAAATTTTAACGCTCTAGCTCATATAGTCGAAAATAAGCATTACCTATGTATATGAGGTGCCATGCCCACGAAAAATTATATAACCTACTGTTCTTTCCAGACCATCGGTTATAATATAGTGTTAACATTTTATGAAAATCGGCACAGCGGTTTAGGCGCCTACAAGGTTCCAACAAACACAATTTAGATGTACACTTAATACAAAATAATTTTGGTTACTTTTTTTTCGCTTTTGGTTGCTTTTTGTTTTGATTTTGGCTACAAATTTTTTTGGGTCGTGGCAACGCTGGCTCTGATTAGTTCATCGTTCTTTGGTTACTTTTAGGATTGTTTAAAATAAATTATTTTTTATTTTGGTGTGTCTCGTTGCCGCCAAACAATTTCACAATTTTTATGTAAACATTTATGAGTGTATCGAATTGATCTACACATGTATATCTGTCAAGGCTAATCATTGTACAAACATTTTCGAAAAATATAATTATTACAAGTTTTAAAAAAAAACCTTAAGGTTTTTATGATTTTTTAGTCAAAAGCACGAAAACTTTTAAACGACTTAATAGTAAAGAACAACGTTGGTGTCAAATTATTTCTAGTTCTCCTAAATCCTCGTCAATATTATGAAACATTTGCTGGAGAAATGTTCTTCAATTCTGTTTTGAAAATACAATCTTGTTAATACAATGAAACTTTTGATTTGCATTTTAATAGCACTTTTGTGACTTCTTTCGCTCTTTATTTTGGTCTGTTTCGCAACAACGGGCTTAACCGTTTTGCCCTTACTGGGGCTATATATCCCAGCAATATTCTTTACGTCCTAACTTAGTTATGTTCCTTATTGTTTGATATCTAATCTATCTTCTATAAACATAAATATATAAAACAGGATGTGTGTATGTAAGTAACGTATGTACTCCAAACGGCTGGGCCGATTTTGATGAAATCTTCAGAATATTCAGGCGGGTGACACTGTGAAGTCTGATTTTTGATTTTCGATCTGCGGGCGGAGGGGCGTGGCAAAATTCAATTTTCATATTGCACCACCAATGACATCTATATAATTTGGACGATTTTTTCTTTAAAATGATCGCCATGGTCCAAATTAGATTTATACGAAAAGAAAATTTTGCCCGCCTACTTTTACGCCCACTTTTTTTGAGTCACCTAAAATTTGTCCTTCGATTTGACAAATGTTTCTTTCAAATCTTCGTATTAATCCATTTTAAGTTTTCATCGAAAGATGACTTTAACGCCCACTTTTTCTGTTAAGCGCATAACTTGAGAACGGCTTGACCGATTTGGACGAGTTTTTCTTTAAAATTATCGCCATGATCCAGCTTAGGTTTTCACGGAAAGAAAATTTTGCTACGCCCACTTTTTTTCGATTTACCTAAAATCAGAAAACGGCCCATCGATTTGACTTATTTTTCTTTCAAATGATAGTATCTTTTTTTGAACAGGACAACGTCTCCTAATAAAGTTTGAAGTATCTTCTGTGGTTTAACTTAACAAAACAATATTGTGTGCATTCTATGCAATAACAAAAGTAAGTTATAAAATAATCTTTTTAAATATTTGCAACAAGAAAAATTTCAAACTGTAAAATGGTAGAAAGCGTTTAATGATTAATGAGGCATATTGTCCCAATAAGATTGAGATTGATTATCGAGTATGATTTATTATCCCAATATGAGTTAAATATACAAGTTTTGTGTCCTTTTTGTGTGCAGATACCCAGCAAGAACGGATGCTTCCTTGGAAGCAGTAATATAAGGGAGAATTCGGAGTGAAGCGCTTACAATGCTTTGAAATATAACATGATTTTAGTTTGCCATTCTTCCAGTAGAAGCTCTGCTTTAGAAATCCGAGATATGCTTATTTCACGCTTTGAGAACTGTAGTGAATTATGTGAATAAAGTAAGTAAAAATATTAGCCATTGGAAAAACTTTTATTTTAGCGTTTGAAAAACTTTTTATCAATCAAAAATATTTTTTTGGAATAAGACGATTGTAGTTTTATATGCAACTATATTTAATTGTTATAAAATTTAGTTAAAATTTTATGTTTTTTATCAAAACTATAAATGATTTCACTGTTTCAATGAAGCAGTGAAAATTTGTATCTTTAAAAACATCGATTCTCTTATGGTATTTAGGCACCGCATTAAAAAATTGTAGGATTGCATGCTTAATCTTACAGCAGTAGAGTAAGGCAGAACTTTGAAAAAGGAAGTAGTTGGGATGCATTAGACGTATTTATTGCTTATAAATTTTAAAAAATGTTTGCTCAGTAGCTTTATTGGGACATAATAACCCACCGTAGCCGAACCATATTATGGTTGCCTCTAAACATGTTATGGTTAAATATGACAATAATTTGTTTTTAGATTGACAATAGTATTTTCCTCTTTTTCCAGAGCAACATGCTATGGTTGAAAACCAACCATGCTATTATAAGTGTTAAACATATTTTAGTTATTATGAACCATAATGTGTTCGGAGGCAACCATATTATGGTTGTGGCTTCTTGATGGAGGACTATTTTTACCATAATATGGTTGGCGTTGGCAATAATATGGTTCAATTAAACATAATATGGTTAACATATTCTTTAAAAATAGTATTATAGGAGGTGGCCATATTTAAACATGTTTTTTCTCTGGGTGCAGGGTAACGGAAGGATATCCGACTTTACATGCATTATCAACATCTTATATTATTATCTTTTAAATAAATTTGTCATCCGAATTAAGAAAAACCTACCAGATTTCGAGAAGAAAACCCCGGGATGAAAGGGTTAAAGTCTTTATTACTTACGCTCAGCAAATAAAGTAAGAATATTCTACTAATCTTATAAATGTGATACTTTGAATGTTTATTCCGTGGACGGATAGTGCGTGGCCAAGTTTCAAATAAAAGGTACTCTGTAAGAGGGAAATCGTGGACACATTGATACTTTGGTACTTTTTGTCTTAAAATTGGTACGAAGATTGCAATTGCTCAGGATTAAAATAGAGGGCACTTTTTATGGAGTAAAATTGGTACTTTTTAAGTGGTAAAAACGAGGTAAAATTGGTTCCTCTTCTCTTTTCGATAAATTTGATATACTACATACAGGTTAAAGCTTAACATAACTTGTACTCCATGAGGGCCTAAAATGAGGAAAAGCTGGCATTCTTTTACCATTGGTACTTTTTCTCTTTTGAAAAAATTTGTTATAAAGATAACATATGGCCCGGATTTAAATATATGGTAATTTTTATGATGTAAAAACTAAACTAATTGGTAATTTTTCTTTTTGGTAAGCTTGGTATACAGATTGCATATGATCCAGTGGCCGGAATATACATATTAAGACACTCCTTGCTTTTCATATGAAGAGTTGAATGTCCGCTTCTCAAGAGTACCCAGGGCTCAAAACTTATATGTAAAAATTATAATTCCTATATGGCCAATTTCACCAATTCTATTTAAATTCAATTCTATTTTCAAAGATTTTCTTGGGATTCGAAAAATTTCATTAATAAGATTTAATTTTAATGTGCTAAATTAGCAATTCTTCCTTTTGATAAACTGAAATGTTTTCTATTTGCTTTTTGGAACTTTTAGGTTACGAATATAACTGGCAATAACTTTTAGATAAATATCTTGCAACTCGTTTGACACAAGCCAAAACATTTAAAAATGGATATATTGAATGAATAGCTTCATCTCTTCCCTTCCATTTCTTCAATATTAAAATTGCCCTTCTCCCCGTAAACTAAATTTATAAAATTATAAAATATACTTTTCGTTGATTTTGCTGTGACAGTTATCAAAAAAGTTTCTTTTTTTTACTCCCCCACTGAAATACATGCAAGGTCGCTTAACATTTCATTTTAACCAAATGATTTTTTTTTTTTGCAAGGGATAGTCAAAATGCAACAAAAAAAAAGCTTATTTATAAAAATGAAGAGAAAATTAAAAAAAGGAGAATAAAAGTTTATAAATATATTTAACTAACTTACTGTCGAGTGGAGTATATTATTTTGTGCCACCATGTTAACAGTAAAAAGTCATAAATTACATTTTGTAGGCGTTGGCAGGTGTCGCCAGTGCTGTCTAAAATCGCGATAAATCTTCATGTTGAAATAAATTTCATACAAAATTGCTTCAGTGAATTTCTTCTTCGTTTATTCAGATGTTTTATTGTAGTTGATGTTGTTGCTGTATATGTTAGTCGGAAGCTGTATATACGATAGTATGAGGTTGTATGTTTTTTGTGTTACTGTTGGACGATGAGTTGAGTTGCAAATGTTTTATATCATTCATTCAAACATTTCTTCTACCTACTTCTACTGCACAAAATCTACTTAACTTGCAACACAATTCGTAGTTGTGAGTGTGCTTGTAAGAGAGCCTAGTTAAAAGGGAAGGATGTACAGAGTTGATATGAATAAGACAACCCAAAATATAACAACAAACAACCACAGCCTTAGATCAAAAACAAAAATAAAAAAATATTTAAAAAACAAAGTCAACAAAAATTATAAGAAGAGCATTTGTATGTTCAACAGCAATATGTTACAGAGCAAAATACTGCATTTACTTGTAAAGTTTAGATATACATATACAGAGACGTGGTTGGTGTATTGCGAATTGAGTCTCAGCATATGAGCCGTATTATTTCTTCTTTGTTTCTTAACCTTTTGACACTTAAAGAATCTTAACAAGTTTGGGAACTTAAACTTCTAATGATTCCTTAGGTGCATACCTGATAAACTCGTTATTGTTTTTTCCTAAAACATCAGACTTTTCGAACTCTGTAAACTCTAAAAATAAATTTAAGCAAAGCGTATTTGCGTATATCAGCTTTTCTTAAGGTAGAAATTAGCCATTTCTGATCAATAGGATGCACAGATATCCATAAATGCAAATATAAAAATATTCAAAATATCCATGAAATGTAACGATTAATATAAATAATTTGACATGACTCTTGTACTGTATTTAGGGAAACAACCAATTTTTACACAGCAAATTTTAAAAATTGCAAATCAAAATATGTATACCGAAGTTTTGCTTAGAGAGGGGTTTGGTGCTGCAAATAGTTGTAAATTAATAACTACTCAGTTTTTCAATATGAGTTGGTCCTAATGCTTATAACCAGGGATACCATAAATATGCAATTGCATGTTTTTCTCAATGGACCAATGAAGGCCGTAATTATATAATTATCCGTTTTAGAGCTTTTTATGAATTTTAGCATCGATTTTTCAGTGAATATTTTACCCATTTTTTAGGTTTACAGTGCATATTTAACCTTTTTGAAGCATATTTTGATAGATGTTAAATTTGTTTAGATGCCTAAAAATGCTTTCGCAGCGAATACATTTTTTTTTTTTAATTATTTTAACTGTAAAAATGTATACGTAAGTAAAAATTATGGAATAAGCATTTATATACATAGAAATCTAGACCAATCTTTTAGTATACCACTCGATTTAGAATAACTTTTTTAAGTGATTAAACGATGTCCATCCGTCCGCCTATTTGGTTGGCTGTCCATGTATGTAAACCATGTGCACAAAGTACAAGTTGTACTTTTATCGATAATTTGATAAATACGTTTTTATTGTATGTACTAAGAATGAAGTCTATGATGGAAATCGGTCTATAATTTCACATAATCCCATATAAACTTCATTTCTAAATAGACTCTTTGCGTTATAAATTATGTTCGTATTTAGATTACATTTGCCCCAAAAATATTTTTTTTGAATCGGTTGATATTTGACCATCCGTAAATAGCTTTATGTTCCTTTAAAACGTTAATAATAATATAAAATTTACCGATCGTCCTTAAAATCCTTTTAAAACAAATAATCTTATATAGGTGGTGTATCTAGAAATTACGAAAGCCGTTGTCGATTCCGAAGACGTAGCCATTTTAATGTTTGTCGTTTTCACAACAACAACAACATAACGTACACATGGCCATTTTCTTAATGTATCGACAAACTGTATGTTGCTTAATGTCAACATAAATTTATTAGACCTATAAGCTGTCCGTTAAAGATTTTGGGTTTCCCAATATACCGACAAAAAACATTGTTTTCAGTTGGCAACACCTCTCAAAATACATGTAAATGTTGGGAGTCAGCTGATTGAAATTATCTTTGCGACAAAATAGGAGCTAATGAGACATTGAGAAAACCAAATTTCTTAAATGTGCAGTTTTTTGTTGGGAATAAAGATAATCGCATAATGAGAAAACGGCCAATAGAAAGTTTGTCATATTTCTGTCGTTAACGTCAATAATAATACCAATTTCCAATAACGACTTGTTTTCGACTACGATACTCATAATAACGCTGATTATTAAGCACAAATAACTCTTAAATGAAATCTAAGCTAATACGATAACATTTGAATAATATTTGCATATAAAAAACCAGCCGAGAATTTAAGTCACTAAGGCCATAGTCCACAGTATTTAGAGCCAAATTTTCAAGATTGGACCCGATTTGAAACACATAAGCAGCCGCGGACACATCAGAACAATATCATGTTCGGAGGTAAAGGTCCATATAAGAGTTATTTTTGTCCAATATTATCTAGACATCATTATCGACATTATAATATTTTGTTTTATATGTATTTCGATCTGAGCATTTCCATTTTATTTCACCGGTAAATTTCTCGATCGTTTCCGATTTCAATAAAATTTGGTGAGTGTGTAAAGTAGTATATGTGTGTAAGAAAAATTATACCTTTGAATAACTGAAAATTTTGGGTTAGCGACCTCACTCTAAAGTTCATAACTTTTGTTGTGTAAAAGATATTAAAAAAATTCTTTTTGCATAAGAATGGTATAAAAATAGGGTTTTAGAAATTAAAAAAAAAAAAATTAAAAAAAAAATTTTTTATAAAAAAAAAATAAAAAAAAAATTTAAATTAGATTTTTGAAATGATTACCCCCTTTAATTTTTTTTATGCAAATAGCCACATATGTTCTCTAACCACCCTGAAAATTTTAGAGTGGTAGCACTTAAACTTTTCAAGATATCAAAAAAAAAGTAGAGATATGTAATCAAGAAAATGTTATTTTACTGGTTGCTACAGGCTATTGCTTGATTTTGTTAACACTGCATGTATTTATTGTAAATTGTACTCGTTGATGCATAAGCCGTTACCGTTATAGCAAAAACAAAATAAATAAAAATAGTTTTTTTCTTCTCTTATGACTTTTTATTAATGAGTAGCTTTTAATTGTGTATGGATTTTTGACAAGTCAACATCGTAGTTCTTCAAATTTTTATTCTCTGCTCATAATTTAATAAGACATTTGATTTAACAAACAAGTTTTTAATTTCGAAAACTTAAAATGCCTTTTGGAAAAGTTTGCTGTAATCCCTTTCAAAAAGACCAGCATAAAAAGCAAAAAGCAGGTGTTCGTAAAGTTTCGCAAAGTCTTAGGAAGCGTTTTCCAAAATATTTGAAAGGTCTATACATTTGTAGTTTATGTAGGAGAACTTTAATAGAACAAGCAAAGTCAGTAACCGTGCAAAAGAAAAATGCGATAAATTGCGATGATTCTGCAATGAACAAAGTTGCTAGTGATGATGATAATTTCTCTGAAAATGATAGTGAAGGTTTCTCTAAAGAAATAATGGAAGATGCAAACAGGGACATAGCTTTTTTTTATTTAAATAAGTGCTTAGAAGCGCTAAATCAATCTCCAATCGAGTTAAAAACCAAATTTTCTAAATATAAAAAGGAAGAAATTTTAAATAATTTAAATACCATCTTTAGGGAAAACCTTTTTAATTTAGAAAATACATCCAATGATGTTGACATAAAATGATGGAAAAAATAAGGAGATCTCCTTATAATGAATTTCCTAACAGTGAATTTTTCTTACTTATGCTATCACCTCTGTGTACGGAGAAATCGTAAAATATAATATTAAGATCCTATAAACGTTAACGCCCTTATTTATAAAAAACAAGAAAGTATAGTCGGTCAAGCCCGACCATATGATACCCTACACCACAGTATTTAAAAACACATCATGCTTATGTGTCCATGTAAATATGGATTTATCTATGTTTATAAACTTCATGAAAATCGGTTTGAAAGTTTGTGAGAGGCAGAAATCGCCCCCTGCATCTACTTGAGGTCCTATTTTTTAAAAACTGTATAGCTTATGTGTCCCTATAGATATGGAAATATCTTTGTTTTAAATTTCATTAAAATCGGTTTGATAGTTTCTGAGAGGAAGAAATTTCCCCCTTTCTTCCCTCGTGGTCCTACGATTTGGTCCATTTTCAATAGGCTTGGTTCCTGTGCCAATAGGAACCTATGACCCAAATTTTATCAAATTATCTCCAAAATTGCGACCTGTACTTTGCACACAAGGTTACATGGACAGCCAGCCAGCCTGCCAGCCAGCCGGACGGACATCGTTAGTTCGACTCAGAAAGTGATTCTGAGTAGATCGGTATACTTTAAGGTGGGTCTAGGACCACTATTTTAAGGCGTTACACACATCAGCACAAATGCATAATACCCCCTCCACTGTTGTGGTGTGGGTATAATAAAACAGGTTTATAAAGGGTCTATTACTCAAATTTTCGTAAAAAAAATCCATTTTATAAACCAGTTTTTTTTATTAATAAGACCGTAGGAATATCGAAAGCAGTTCTCTATAATGAGACGAAACGAAAAGTCAAAGTAGCATATCTTTTGAAAAACAATTTTACTAGTTATATCGGGTGTTTTTTTCAGTGGTATAGAACTTCGAATTGAAATAAAACACAAGAAAATCGTTTTAATGACCATCAATTTGGCTTCATTGGAAGGATAATTTTATGCCATTAATGTTTAAATATGATTTCAGGCATGTGGCCGCCGCAGCTGGCTCGAATAAAGCCAATTCTACAGGTCCAATTTTCAACCACTTTTTCGAGCATATGGGGCCGTATGTCGGCAATAACGCCACGAATGTTGGCTTCCAATTCCCCTAACGTTTCTGGTTTGTTGGCGTAGACGAGCGACTTCACATATCCCCAAAGAAAATAATCCAATGGTGTCAAATCACACGATCTTGGTGGCCAATTGACAGGTCCATTCCGCGAAATTATGCGCTCATCGAATGTTTCCTTCAATAAATCGATTGTGGCGTGCGCTGTGTGGCATGTAGCGCCGTCTTGTTGGAACCACAACTCATCCACATTCATGCCATCCAATTCGGGAACAAAATAGTCGGTTATCATGGCTCTATACCGGTCTCCATTAACGGTAACTGCCTCTCCAGCATTATTTCGGAAGAAGTATGGCCCAATGACTCCACCAGCCCGTAGAGCACACCAAACAGTCAGTTTTTGTGGATGTAATGGCGTCTCAAGGGTCTCATGTGGATTCTCTTCACTCCAAATGCGGCAATTTTGCTTGTCGACGTAGCCATTCAACCAAAAATGAGCCTCATCACTGAACAAAATTTTGCAATGAAAATCAGCATCGAGATCAATCTCATTTTCGGCCCATACACCAAAATCACGACGCATTGCATGGTCTCGAGGCTTTAATTCTTGCACAAGCTGGATCTTGTAAGGTCGCAAGCCAAGATCTTTGCGCAAAATCTTCCATAAAGTTGATGGACAAAGCTCCAATTGCTGTGCACGGTGGCAAATCGATTCATTCGGGTCCTCTTCAACACTTTGCTCTACAGCGGCAATTGTTTCTTCGGTGCGCACTGTTCGACGTCTCTGCGGATGCGTATTATCACATAGAGTAAACGTAGTGCGAAAACGATCCATGGTTAACCGAATTAATTGCTCTGATGGACGATTATGTCGACCATAAAATGGACGGAGCTTGCGGTAAACTTCGCGAACTGAACCGTTATTTTCGAAATAAATTTGCACGATTTGCAAGCGTTGTTCTTTTGTCAACCTGTTCATGATGAAATGGCGAACCAAACTGAACATAAATGACATTAGAGTTGCCAGATTTGACCACAAAATGCCAGTTTTATCTCTATTCGAAAAACAAACCTGTAAAAAAAACACCCGATAGTTAAATAAATAACAGAAAAAAGCTAAATATTCATAGCTAACGGCTATTTTACACTATAACACAGACTCAAGTCTTACGTATTTTGACTAAAATGCATCGCAGATCAAATTATTGTTTACAAATTTTCAATAAACAATAACAAACTATCATGAGTGGGTTGTTATTTCCTCAAAATACGTAAGACTTGTGCAATAGTGTAAAGTACCCATCACGCAAAGAAAAAACATGGTTGTGGTAAACATATTATAAGAGCAACATATTATGATAAGATTCGTGATTGTAGCCACCATATTAACATTATTATTGAATCATATTATGGTTAAATATATTCGTAATATTACATCATAATATTTTTCCCTTAATCATATTATTCTGTTAATCATAATATGTTAAGAAATAATCATATTATTGTCATGTTAATCATAATAAGTTAAGAAGCAATCATATTATTATCATGCTAATCATAATAAGTTAAGAAATTAATCATATTATTGTTATGTTAATCATAATAAACTAAGAAGTAATCATTATATCATCATGTCAATCATAAAAAATTTAGAAGCAATCATATTATGATACAGGTCCTTTAATAACTGTCATAACAATACAAAATAAATTAAAATTTTTATGTATCGATTTTTTATTTTGTGACTTTTTACAATTTTTCTCCATATAAATAAAATATCAAATAGCAGAGTTCAATATTTGGCTTGCAGAAGAGTAAACGCAAAATATCGTAACGCTTTGATAAAATAAAAGCATATTTGTGAAAGATTCGCTTTTCATTAATTTTCGTATATCCGGTCCATTGAGAATATCTATTTTAAATATAAAAAAAACATTTACGAAAAATTATTGGTAATGCGAATATATCGATATATCAATAAAAAAGTCATCACTGTTTTTTCCAAAGAATTTTGTGCATATCTCGAGCAAATTTTTGAAATTCATACTTTTACTTAATTGTGAATAAAAGCGAAACGCGTTCATCGATTTTCATGATTTATGTGTCATTTTGTTCATAGGTTATGCGACTTTACGTGAAAGTAATACACTTGACACTTTTTTACCGTTTTGGATTTTTTATGAATGAAAAATAAAAAATTTTAATTTTTTGGGTAAAAAATATTTTTTTTCTTCATACATTTATTTATAACTGCGAAACTGTTGCTTATGCCTAAAACGTGACAAATTCCCCTATACAATATTACTAACTTCAAATTAATTTTTAAACTATTATTTGATGTACCATGCCCAAACTAATGATGCAGAAGTTCTTCTTTTTGGGTCTACTTTCATAACCAATTATCAGAATTGAGTCCCGAATCAATCACCTGAAAAATGTTGTACAGTGTAATATTGAACTTCGCTAATATTTTAATTATTTTAATTTTTTTAAATTTATTATTTTTTATGGTAATTTATCTTGTTTAACCGCTCACATATAAAACAAACGACACAACTGACTCAAAATTATTTTACAAATGGCGCTAGCATAATATTATTATAGTAAAAATAGTTTGATTGCATCTGAAACATAATATGATAAATGTATAGAAAGTTATCATGTTATGGCTATTAAATATCATGATAGGGTTGTGAGTAATATAATATGTTTTGAACGTTATCATAATTTAGTTGTTAGAAAAATAATTATTTTTCGGTCAACAATACTCAAATTTATAATTGTGATAAACATTGATATGTTAACAGTAGCTATAATATTGCTGATATTTAATAAAAATAACAATTATTTGTGTACGACAACTAAATATTGTTACAACAAACAAAGTGTTGTTGCCGTAACCATGCCCAACAATATTTTTTCTCTGCGTGATAAGCAGTTTATTTTCCAGTACCTTGTCAAAGGCAGTACATAATTCTAAAAACGTAGAAGACAAGCAATTCAGCTCAAAACGAAAAATGGTTCGAACATGTCTCTGGAGAACATTAATGACACACATGGGAGAGTAATCCAAACTTAAATACCCGACTTTTTTAAATAAAGCTTCTAGAAAATAAAGTGATTTTCTGTTCCAATGGAGATGTATTATATGCAGGGTTGTTAGATGCGACGATTTTTCGTCATTTTGACGATTTTTTTAAGAAAATGCTGTAAAATGACGATTGACGATTTATTAACTAAAGGTAATAGTGTTATGACGATTTTCTGGCATCAATAAACACTTAGAAGAAATATTTACATTTATATAGGGAACAGTTCAAAAAGTAAATATAAATTTTTCGAAATACAAAAATTAATGAAAATTAAACAAAAAAATTCTTCCCCCATCACAAACCAGGTGGCTTTCATTTGATGCACTAGTAAATCAAATTCTACAATTATATGAATGCCATCGATACAGCAAAAAATGTACACTAGAGCCCCGATTTGCTTCGCTTTTAAAAAATTGGTTAAATCCTCTTTGCGTTTTTATGATTTTGATGTGCGTTTTTAGCTGAAGTCATAATCATATGTGAAGAATTTTTTTAATTGCGTGTAAAAAGGCGAATTCCCATTTAATTCTGTTAGGTAAGTTATTTCAAGTATAGTTGCGCGTTAGGAAATAAGAAGTTAGTTCTTAATAAGAAGTTGTGTAGAAAAATGAGTGCAAAGAGAAGAAAATGCATTAGTTTGGAACTTAACTTGGGTAAAAATACTGTTGATATCGACAGAACCCTTGGTTTAGCACTTCAACAGTAAAAACAATTTGCAATATTGATAGCGCTAAAAATTAATCATTTAAAATAGCTCGAGTTAATAGAAAATAAGATTTTTGTTATGTTTTTATGAAAAAATATTTTTTCTTATTTCAGCTCACTTGCTGATAAAATAAGTATAATAAAACGTAACGATATCACTTTCTTTATAATAAATAGAATTGAATATGATTATATGGGAGTTCGACTGTATTTAGAAATTGGCAATACCTACCGCATCGAACCAGATTTAAACAATTCACTGCTGTAAGCATGTTGATAAGTTGCAATTTAAGTTATATATTAACTTTACCCGCTCTTTGTTGCAGATCATTTTGACTACATACAGCACATCTTGCCGCCGCATTTAGGCTCATCAGAAAAAATTAAAGTTTATTGCAATTAAAAATTTGTGATATTAATTAAAAAATAAATTATTAAATTTGCACCAGTAAACGAATTATAAGTATCGATTAAATATTTTTTGATATTAACAACTTTTTCTCCAGTAATGTTTTTGATATTATAGGCAATTTACATTAGAACGAAATCTAGTAGATTTCATTTTTATAACAAAACAATTGACAAAAAGAAATAAACATTAAAAAAATTGCGTTACCTTTTACTTATAATCAACACCATTTATTTTATTAATATTGTTTGTCTTTTTAATTTTTCTACAATTTTTTCAAAATTTTTAAATGTTTTTTAACAGTTCGTGTTTTGTTTATTAAAATGTTTTTTTTTTATCTTATTCAGGGAAGTATTTTTTAGTGCTATATGGAAAAAACCATTGTTGCTTCACTAAGTACTACTAGATTTTGAGTTGATTTCGTCGAAATCTAGTCAATCAGTAGATTTTGTTTTGTATGATAAATCTAGTCAAAAACAACTAGATTTGGCTCGAAAACTCGTAAGTGCTAGATTTCGTTGTAGTGTAAATTGACTATAATCAAACATTTAATTCACTTGATTAAATTATGAATTAAAACTGATTTTATTTATGATAAAAAAAAAAAATTGGTGAGAATTTTTCCTGTGCACAGGCTATTCATTTTGCTTACCAACAACAAAATATAAAATAAAAAGTTCAACTAAAAATCAAAATAGTTCTTCAAAATAGCTATGGCACAAGCTCTAATGTTTACATTTGTATTTCAATTTGTAAAAATAAAATATGTCGACGAAAGTGGACAAAAAAAACATAATAAACAAATACGGAAAAACAGAGGAAAGGAGGCAACATGTAATTTGAAATTTAAAAATGATAACAGCAAATTTCGAACCACCAGTACTACTGGTTAAAGGATTGATGTTTGACTGTTGGCTGGCGGGCACCGCAGTGATGCAGTAGTTAGAACTCAAAGATTTTCTGGGGATAGAATGTGGTGATTCTTGAAACATGTAAAAACAACCCGGGCTTTAATCCCTGCTCAGCCAAAGAAAAATTATCAATAAATTTTTATGTAAATTCTAAGTTGTAGAATTCCTTCCTCAGTGAAAAATAATTCAATGAAAATTAAATTTGATGAACTCAAGCCAAATTAAAGAATAGCAAAAAGTTTCCCTCAATCTTCAATATTTCCTTGATGAAATTTAAAGGCTTTAATGAAGGTTGGCAACCGATACCGTAATAAATAGTGATCCGCTTAAATTTCATTCATTTAAAATTTAATACCGGCATTAATACCGATACCGAAATTTTTTTCGGTTGTGTTGAAATTTTAAATTGTTTCTACTATTTTTTTTTATTAAAAAAATTTGGCAAAGATAAAAAGTACAAATGTGCCGCCCCTTCAATGTTTTTTCTTGTTTAGTTTGGTTAAATAAATTGTTAACCCGATATATGTTTACCGTTTAGAAGTTTCTGTACCGGTATAACGATACCCATAATTATAATATCGAAATAAATAATCGATACTGAAATAACCAATATTTTAATGCCGATACGGAAATCCGGTTCGGTTGCCAACCTTGATATTAATGTAGTTTGAGGTAGTTCAAAATGCCTATTCTCGGAAGACTGATTATCAAGTTATATACACGCAGAGAAAAAATATGGTTGGGCATGGTTACGACAACAACACTATGTTTAATGTAACAATATATTGTTGTCGTACACAAATAATTGTTATTTTTATTTAATATCAACAATATTATAGTTACTGTAAACATATCAATGTTTATCGCAATTATGAATTTGAGTATTGTTGACCGAAAAATAATTAATTATGATAACTTTCTAAACATATTATATTTATCACAACCATATCATGATATTTAATAGCCATAACATGATAACTTTCTATACATTTATCATATTATGTTAAAGATGCAATCAAATTATTTTTACTCTAATCATATTATGTTAGCGCCATTTATAAAATAATTTTGAAGCAGTTGTGTCGTTTTTTTTATTTGTGAGCGGTTAAACAATTAAAAGATAAAATTCCAAAGCAAAAATAAGTTAAAAGAAAATAAAAAATTTAAATATTAGCTGAGTTCATTCAAGTATTAGTGATGTAATAGTGCAAATGCAAAATATTGTAGTTTTTTGTAAAATCCAACAACAAAACACACAAAGATTTCGGTTTATTTTATAAAAGTGCTACGATATTTCATCAACATCTTAAAATCGAAAAAATGGACACACGCGGTTGCCCATGAAAACCATAGATTTTTCATTTGCTCTTTTGCAAGCCTTATATTGAACTCCGCTATTTGATTAACATTAAGAAAAATTGTAAAAAGCCACAAAATAAAAAATCGATGCAAAAATATTTTAATTTATTTTGAATTTTTATGACAGCTATGAAAGGTGCTGTATCATAATATGATTGCTTCTAAATTTATTATGATTAACATGATGATAATATGATTACTTTTTAGCTTATTATGATTAACATGACAATAATATGATTAATTTCTTAACTTAGTATGATTAACAGAATAATAATATGATTAACGGAAAAATATTATGATGTAATAGTACGAGTATATTTAGTCATAATATGATTCAATAACAATCTTAATATGGTGACTACAATCATAGTTCTAATCATAATATGTTGCTCTTGGAATATGTTTACCACAACCATGTTTTTTCTTTGCGTGTAGTTATTTAGTTTTATTAAGAACAAAAAAATACATTAATTAATTTTTTTAATGCATAACCATATAACCTGATAACTCTCCTTCCGTTTTAAGCTCTATGATAATCCCGATAGGTTCATTAATATGAAATAAACAAAATAAATCCTACGAAGTCGAAAGAACGCTTTCTTTCGCACAAATAAATTTGAAACATAAACTAATAAAATAATTTTCGCCCATCTAGTTCCTTACACAAACAGCATTCTACGCTTCTGTCCTATAGTCTTTTCTTTTTGACAAACCCAACTTTAAATTCATCTATTTTAAATGTTTGTTCTTGTATCTTCCATAACAACTTTTTGGAACATAATGAAATTTTCTTGTCACAATAAAACAAATACAAACCATGTTACTCATGCATTCATTTATGCATTGCAATATTGTTCTTCTTGTGATGTTGTTGATGTCCATGTCCTGCATGGTAACAAACTCATACCTCAACATCCGACGGAAGGTCATACAAGAATGAATATATTTTTCTTTTACTGTTTGTTTTTTCTCTTTGTTTTAAATTAAGAGCTAAAATAAAATGCAATTCAGAGACATACATGTAAAGGACTTTAAAAACATTAAATAAAAATATTTAGAATAAAAATTAAGTATTATAAATCAAAACTTTAGGATTTCTAACACTCGTTTTTAAGAAAAAATCAGTGGATCAATACATTTCCTTTTATGGTCGCGTTTACCCTTTTGCCGAATCCTCGTATAATCAGCTTTATTTGCTAAGGCTTGCATTAGATTAACAAAGGAAGTATACATTTATTATACATCAGCTTAAATTACTGTTTCAATATTAAAGTCCAGTTTAATTTGCAGTGTAGTTTTTTCCCAGGGTTTCCCTTACCGGGAATTATTTGTTTTCAATTCCCGCTTTAACACTTTTATTAAACTCTAGTAAATCTATGTGGGAATTGTGTCTTTAGTTGTTTTATCCAATGAAATTTCACCACAATACAATATTGTGGGATTCACAAGGGTGTGCTATAAAGTCATATCGTCATAATGTAATAAATAATATTTTACAACTGTTAAAAAAAAAAATACTGTTGTGTTTTAAACCAAATAAACATAATAATGCTGTGTTCATTGATTCGTCATAACTGAATAGTAAAAATCTTAATTATAAGCGGTTGCCCACAGATACAAATTTGGAAATACCTATACATATATATTTTTAAGGTCACCACCCTGTAGTAAATAAAAAAGTCAGTTGCAAAAAAAACTAACTATAAATTAACTTTTTTTTTAAATGACTACAAATTGGTTTAAGTCTCATGCAGATATCAACCAAAAAGGCACAAGTAAAACACAAATAAAATCAAAATAAGTAAAACAAGCATGCCATGAAGTCAAATGAAAAAAATATATACAAACATTTTAAAATAATTAAAAAATGAATCAATACAAATCTGTTTATGTACTAGCAATTATGTGGCGTATTTATTTCAGGACTATTATACATCATCATTTAGGGCAGTTTAATGCAAAATTTTCATAAATAATTATTTCTATAACAAAATATACATACAGTGCACTCGCGATATTATGAACTAATTAAAACAAAGCCAGTTCACTTTTGCAAGATTGTTCATATTTGCGAATTGCATCTAATTTCTCTTCAAAGACGTTTTTTCCATAAAATAAAAGTTTCTAATATTAAAGTTTGTTTATTTATTGTTCATTGGATAAAACTGTTGATTTTTAAAAAATCAAAACAAACTTAAAGCTTTGCGACAAAGCCTGTGATTTTCTTTCCTTCAATCAGTTTAAAAACGACACGCTCTATTAAAAATCTCCAGATATTTGCCGTGTCCGCTAACAGTGATCTTTTTGTATGTTTTTTCAAAAAACATTCGGTGCATGCATTTTCCACTTCCAAGTCAAATAAACACATTGTTAGAACATTAAAAAAAAACAAATTTATTAGTAATACCTTTTCCTAAATGTTCGAAATTTTCTTTTTTCTTTTTAAAGTTCAAAACGTATGCTTTTTTTAATTCATATTTAAGAACTTTTCACGTTAAAATTATATTTAGAATTCCATGTTAATGTGAGAACTAACTAAAATGTGTATGCTAAGTTAAACATTTTGATTAACAACTGAAGACAATATTAAAGCGATAGCTGGGGAAATCCCCAGGTTATTATACAATTGAATAAAAATTTATTTTTATTTAACACTGTGTAGGTAGATAAAAACCGTTTAAAATACAACTATAAGTTGTTGTATTTGCACAAGTTCATATTTTAGAGTAGTCAATGGAAGAAAATAAGTGTTCATATTTTGGGGTGTTTATATATTAGGGGGTTCATATTATCGCGAGTGCACTGTATAAAGATATACATATGTATGTATGCAGGTTCATATGAACATATATTTTTTTGACAAAAATTATTTAAAATTTAAATAATTTATTATAAACTGACAATACTTTTAATTAATTACAAATAGGTTGAAAAATAGTTAGTAAGTAGTCAGTTAAAAAGTCATGCAAAGATGGCCAATTGACTACTGCCTATGACATGCCCATGTTAAAATAATGAGTCGTCGACAAGGAAAAAAGTCACTTAATCAACTAGATGTGGTTATAAAAAAACCAGTTTGAAGTTAGTTATAAATGTGTTTGACTTCCTACAGGGCAGATCCAAAAACGAGACATTGTATGATTTATTCCACAACCAATATTTCGGTCAATTATGTATGAGAGAACATTTTTATATATTCACAAAATAATTCGCTTTGATGGTGTGCTAATCAGACGTGCCCAGAGAAGTGATGACAAGCTGGCGCAAATTAGGAACCTCTGGATTTCATGGCCATTGTAAATTTCGTCAGTATATTACATCGAAACCGGAGAAATATGGTCTAAAATTTTGTCTAATTGTTGATTCACGTACATGATATTTGTGGATAATACAGCCTTACTTGGGCAAAGCTGTATCAGGGAATCCTGAGCGAAATCAAGGAGAACGGGTTGTTTTTTTCATTTTTTCATTTTTTTCATCGCACGCTCTTGGCCAAAACTTTTACAAAAAATTTGACAATGGTTGAAACCATACGCTAAAATAAAAGATCTTTTCCTCTAAAGCTGTTGGTATGCAAGAAAGTTCCACGGTATAATTCATCATTCGCCTTTACTGCAGACACTGCTATCGTGTCGTATTTAAGTAAAAAAGACAAATGTACTATTGTTATGAGCACAAGGCATCACAAACCTAGTGATGCGGATGATACTTAAAAGTTGCGCCCGAAATAATATATTTTTATAACTCAACAAAAGTAGGATTGGATACGGTTGACAAAATACTGAGATTTTATAGTTGCAAACGTAAAAATAATCGGTGGACTATAGTTTTTTTTTACAATATAATTGATATGTCTGCATTAAATGCTTTTATAATATATAACGAAATTGATCCCAATTGGATGGAAACTCGTAAACACACAAAACGAAAATGTTTTCTAAATGAGCTTGCAATATCATTGGCAACACCATATATGAAAAAAACGGAAAAAGCGCCAAGAAATTAACTATCTGCGGCGTTTCTCTCCAAGCTGTCAACCCAGAATACCAGAAATTCAATTCATAATGAAGCTGGTCCATCTTAAAATCAGAAACCCGAAAAATCTCCAAAGATAAAACGTGCTAGATGCCAAAAATGCTACCATTTAGGAGAAAACAAGAATAAATGGACTTCATCAACCTGTTTCTTCTATCAGAAGCCATGCTGCAACGAAAACCATGCTAACAACATTTGTGTGGATTGCATTAACACGACATATAAATGTAACAATGTAAACGAATTTTCATAACATGCATCAATATCAGTAAATACTTATATTAAAACTTTTAAACAAAATGGCTTAATATGTCAATTATTTCCAATCCACTGTAGTATGTATCAAAATCGATACATTGCTAGAATTATAAATTATTTGAAAAGCTTGATCTACGGTAAAATAAGGTTTCTGGAATTTCATTTTAGGCGGGAATTCCGGCATCCCGGAAAAAAGATTTTTATTTCCTGCTTTCCCGGAAATCATACAAGTGCGGCAAACACAAACCCTTATTTGCAGGGATTCTATTTTTGTATCAACCAAATGTAAGTCCATTTAAAATTTTAGTTAAACAAATTTTTCTTCATAACAATTCAAACCACAAAATAATATAAAAGATTTCTTTTTATTATTCCAGGAGTTCCATTTTTCTCTAAATCCTTTTTAAATGGTCACTTCACTTTTGAGTGTCAACATGTTCTGCTGAAGTACAAAAATTACAAAACAAAAATATGCTTTTTTTCTTCTTATGTATTTGTTTATGATATAAAATTTACATTTATATGCTTTAGAGTAAATTTAGAAGAAAAGTCATATATTGTTTGTGCTTAAGTAGGTGTGGCTTTGTCCATAAAGTAGTCATAAAATGCAAATGAATTTGCAGTAAATTCTTGTAAGAATTGTGTTTTGCAATGTAAAATGCAAAAAAAGTATGTGTGTATATGATTTTAATGTTTTATTTTTAATACTTTTTAAACAACATTAATAACATTAAGATAAAATAATTAAGTATATTGCACTAATTTAAAAGAGAAAATGCTAAAAGGAAGTGAAAACTGAGAAGGGAAACCTTAAGCAGTTCGTGGGAATTTTCGATATTTAAAAAATAAATATTTAAATTCCTAAAATTTTAAGTATTCAAAGTAATAATTTTAAATTAGCCGGGTTGTAGTATTCAAGTTTTAGAAAATTAAGAACTTTATATCAATAAGCTGCTCATAAATTTAAAAAAACCCCCACCTCATTTGTTATCCTGTGTAGATGAAAACGGCTTTAAATTTATACTATAGATAATATGAAGCTATCCGCGCAGAAGTGGTGTAACCCCAGAATACTTATTTTGAGATAATGAGGAGTTAACACTACTCTTGCACTATTGTACTTGGTTGTAACGGCCCTTGCAAAACCTATGTTTTTAGCGCCATCTGTTTTAGATACAAACAGTAGGCTTACTCGTCTGTTGCACTGTAAAGAACAGTGCAAAGAACATATCTTACGCCAGAACCGTATCCAAAATAAATTGTGGGTTATACCACTTCTGCGCTGATATCCTCATATGTGTACAAGTAAAAGCCTGTTTTCCCCACCTTTAACAAAGCGAAGTATTTGCTTAAGGTAATCATGGGTACTCATAATTCGAGTATTACCATTTGATGCTGCCTGTTAAGATGTTATACACAATCTTCTAACCCGATCTCCGATATCGGAGACAGTTAGTTCGGTTCCAGCTTATTCACCCATCGATTAATTGTCAAACTTGTCCACAAGGGAAATAATTGCTGGGAAATGTACTTTGGAAATTCCTTAAAATGTTAAGACGGAAAGCTTCGAGAGTTTTTCTCAACTTTATGAACTGTTCTTTATCAATTTCGATAAAATATTCTTCAAGAAAAATTTTAAAAAACTTAAAACACGATTTTTGAACAATGATTAAATATTTGGCATCATATTCCAAATAATGAACTGCAAAAATATAATTTAGCAGTCGAAATTTAGTTTAAAGCTTTTCAGGAAATCTCAAATTCTTTGATTTTAACTAAAAATGTTACGACGTCATACAAGATGGCGATAAAAATTCGTCACCCGATGTTCTTTGACTGAATTCCTTTTAATAAATGAAAATCTTTAGTTTTGCCTATGGATTATGGTTATTTGATGTCAAAAATATTTCGTGAAGTACAAAAACTAATATCAGCCTAGTGACCGCTGCTAGATTTATGACATTTTCCAGTTTACCGCATTCCTGACGACCGACTATTGTTTTGGATAACTTTTAGATCATGAGGCTTGTTGAAATAGACTTGCGCCTTTAAGAAATCTCGCAAAAGCTTTCTACAAGGATTAAATCGACCGATCTTACTACGACACATGCTTGAAAATGTAAATACGAATAACACCAACAAGTACTTAAAGGAATTTAAAATGGGATTACTTTCGAATACCATTGTATTCTAATGCGTGCATGCACGTTTGTGTGTATAAGTTTGTTGTAAAATTAACAACAACACTACAAAATTGGGTAAACAATGATGAGCAACAACAAGAAAAACATACATTATTTTCATGTTGAAAAATTCAAATAAGCAGCATAAATTCCCAAATTCTATTTGTTAAAATTATTTATTTAAGAACATAAAACTTTCAACCTGGAAGGATTACGAACACCATATTGGGCCATGCTGCTTGTGTCTTATAATTTTGAGTTCTTCTGTAAACAAAGGGGGAAACAACAAATGAGAGAAAAACATATGTGTAAATGTCAAACCAACATCTTCGGATGGGGCAATGACTTGTCTAAATGCAGATAATTATGTGTTTTACCTAAATATAGCACAATGCGAGCAATCATTATCAAATCAGGAAGATTGATGTAACTAGCCTGTGACAGGCCCGAAAATTCTAAAAAGGTCTCAAACAATAACAATCAAGAGTGTGCTGGAAATCGAAAAAGTAAAACGCAAGAATTTGAAAGTTGTTTTTAATACACTTTTAGTCTAATTTTTATATTTTTTGTCACAATGTTCTGTTTAAAGGCCCAACTATAATATGCTTAAGTTGGCTTAAGTAATTGTGCGAATGCATGTGATTCATATGAGTCGAACCATATTGAACTTAAGAAAACTTTTTGGTACATTTCAATGAAACTGTGGTTTTGGTACTATTAAGAATAAGAATCTTTAAAAGAGATGTTTTGGTACTTTTTCGTTCTCTAACTGGTACTTTTTTTAAATTAAGTGGTACTTTTTTTAATTTAATATTTATTTTTGTGCAATATATAAAAAAAGTAAATAGGTGTCTAGTAATTTTACGAAATTCGGCAGTTTTAATAAAAATTATATAACATTTGTAACTTATCTAAAAAATACAAATGCATATTAGGTACTTTTTCGAAATTCGAACTTTTAAGGGATGAAAATTGTACCTATGTTTGTTACTTTTTTCAAAAGATTTTTTTTCCATCTATTTATCTTTCATCGCAGAGCCTAAACGTCTGAAGCTAAAAGGTTGACATTTGGTCCAGAGGCTGGCCTCTCGCCAAATCGATCCTGCTAACCGCATACCTCCTAAACTAAAAGAGATGAAAAACATTAAGACTTATTGTTGTTGATTAGAAAAATTCGCTAACCTCATATCTACTTAACTAAAAGAGATACAAAAATTTAATATTATTATTGTTCATTAAAAAAATAAACGGACAGGTTTCTGGAATAAAATATTTTTTGATTTTATTTTTGTTTTCTTAAATGCTTTTGGCAGGCTTTTTATTAATTTTTAACAGTAGCTTAAGCCAGCTTATGCATGTTATAGTTGGGCCTTTATAGAGAAATATTTGTATACATTTGCAATAATATTATTTTATATCAGAAATTTTATTAAAAAGTTACTTTTAAAATTCTTGCGTTTTACGTTTTCGAATTCCAGCACTCCCCTATTTATCTTGTATTTGTTTCTATTTTTTGATTAAACACATTTTGTTTAATAAGCTTCTTACTAATATATATCTTATTTATAATTGTATATGGTACTGGAAATAGGGAAAGTCGGGAAAATTAAGAACATTTAAATGTCCCTTAGACGACTATCGTCTTTATTGCATTCGCCAAAATAAAAAATTTTAAATATTTTACATTTATCGACCACAATCAAAATATAGTTTCCTCTTAATAAGCTTTCAAAAATATGTCCCGTCATGTAAATGGTGGCACATTCCGGACAGAAAAGTATTTCCATATATTCAAGCATACACGTGCAAGTGGTTGTGTTCTATAAAAACTGCATGTTTGTAGCTAATTGAAATTTACATTAGGTTGTGGCCGGTATCTAAGATAAGCATGCGTAATTTTTCTTTAAGATACACATTTAAGACCCAACACAATTCCACAGTCAAGTTGCTCGCTGCACCTTAAGCAACTAAAGTTACTCCAGTTACTTACCCACTAAGTTGAAAACTGGTATTTGCAATTCACATAGTTTATACTCGTACGATTATAATGTGTATCATTAATTACTAGAAGGGGTAATAAACTTATCACAATAAGAAATTAGCACACATCTTAAAAAAGTCATAAAAATGCATTTAAATTCACTCTTACTACCACCAGCAACATCGGAAGGGAAGTTCCCTTCAAGAGCAGCCTAAACAATGACGTCTGCAAGGCTAAAACATGGCCTTTGGCTTAAAGAAAAAAAACTTGAACAATTTCATAATTAAAAATGTTAAAATAAATATAATCGTACTAAATTTTTTTCTTTTTTTTTAATTTGCCATTGTTTTTTTGCTGTTGCAAAATCGCCGCAACAATTAATTTTCTTTTCATTTCGAATATTTAAACGGCCATAAATGCTTAGAACTGTATTTATGCCACTACACAAAATTATTTAATTGTCAGTTAAGAGTTGAATTGTTCTACTTGCAGACCCAATATTCGAGATCATTGTTGCTTGTTTAGTTGCTGGCTGGTTGGTTGGTTGATTTTTGATTGCTATGGCGATGTCTCGTACTCAGGCTTAGGAAACTTTTAATTTTGAATTTGTTTTGTTTCCTTTAGCAAAAGTTATTATGATATTACTTATAAACCTGCCAGTCTTGCCTGTTGTTAAAGTTTTTTTTTTTTAATAACTGCAACTCTCATTCATATGCACATATAATATGTTGAACATACATACAAATGCAACAAATTCACAAACGATTTCAACCGGAAGCCTAATTACAATTACCTTAAGGCTATGCCCACTTTTCAGACTTTTTGGTTTTTCGTTAACTTAAACTTTTTCTCTTTTCTTGCCTTAGATGCCATTTTATTGCAATTTAGTTTTTAATCGTTGCAGTTTAAATTTATACAAGTTGCACTCGTATGCCATTTGATTCCATGTAATTTGCTGTTGAATTTTTTTTTTTTTTTTTGTTCTTTCTTTTTCCATTTAATCGTTTCTGTTTTGTTTCACTCACTGGCCAATTGCTTTTCACGTTCTTGTCTTGTAAAATATATTTTGATAGCTACTGTTTGGCGGGTTATAATTCTTTTAAAGATGGGAGGGACTACTCTTAAGTCTGTGCTGTTGTACTATAAATTAAAAAATCATTTTCATGTTAAATGCTGAAATATATATTTTATTTTCTATGTTATATGATAAATTTCTTATAAAATACATTCGCGGAATTCTTTTAAAAAGGAATTTTTATAATTTAAATGCCACAAAAGAATTAATAGTTTTTATGTTTTCGAGAAATTGTACATTGTCATGTTGATGTTTTAATTGAATTGTTGAACAGTTTTAGTGCCTTTGAAATTTTTGTTAAATAATTAAGTACAAAATTTATAACTGATATTTGTTATAGAAAGACGTAAATAGAATAACAGAAAGGAAACCCCCCGTTGAAAAATTCAGCTAACCAGGCTTATTTTGACAAATTTTATGAACGCTCGGTTGTCATTTTGTCCACAATAGTTTTTTTACAAAGCATTTTCATCAGTTTGGCATAGTTGTGTTGTCATTTTGACAACACATCGTCTTCACTTATATTCCGCTTAGTAGAACGGAAAATAGGGATATCTCTATTGAACATTTTGACAGTTATATTAAACTAGCTGTTGAACATTCCATTAGTGACCCCAAAACAACAAAACATATTAAAATATATTCCACAGATGTCGAGCGGCTCTTGACTCAAAAGAGGAGAGTTAAAAGAGAGTGGCAATTGTATAGATCCCCTCAACTTAAGAGTTTATTAAAAGAGTAAAAAAAGGCTAAGAAAGTTACTGCAGACTCAGAAAACGGCTTCCCAGGAAAAATATCTTAAGGACCTTGATGCAAATCCTAGCGTGCAGCTATAAATCTAAAAAGGCCAGTCATCTCTAAGCCACCATTACGAATCTTGAATGGTAGTTGGGCAAGAAACGATATTGAAAAAGGAAATCTGTTTGTTAATCATTTAAAAAACGAATTAACCCCAAATAAATCTTACGATATGGCAGTCGAGTTACCGCCTGTTAATGTTAGAGCAGCTATTCCCCTAAGATTTGAGATAAGAGAAATAGAAAAAGCTATTTGTGATTCAAACACTAAGAAGGCACATGGTATTGATAAGATCAGTAATAAAATGCTGTTGGAGCTACCTCGCTTAGCAAAGAAAATTATTCTTTTTATATTTAATGCTACTACGCCTTGAATACTACGTCTTGAATACTATCCTCAAAAGTGGAAAGTGTCCTTAGTTACCATGATATTTACCAGCTAAAGATCATACAAAAGTTAGGTCATATATTTATTTAAGAAATTATAAGTGTCAAAACTAACACCGATTTTAAATGAAAATAGTTGTGTATTTCAAACCATCAATTGGGATTTAGAAGAAAACACAGCACAATTGAAAAAAAATATTACTCCGCACTCTTCATCGTTGTTTCGCAACCTTTGATAAAGTCTGGCATCAAGGCTTATTACACAAAATTGAAGCAAAACTTACCAGCAAACACACACAAGCTGTTAGAATGCTACTTATGCCTGTAATTTTTACAAATAGATATCTAGCTGTGTATAGATATCTATGGTGTGACGAATTTTTTATAATCTTAGCACTTATGTCTTAACTACTGGTTAAACTGTAGTGTATTTTACACCATCGATTTTTGAAAGTTTATTCAAAAAAATGAATAATAAAGATACTAATGCTGCCATATCTTAAAAGAAAATTACCAAAATAGTTTTACCGGATAGGTTAAGATAACTTGTTAGATACGAACACCAACAGATATCTTTGTGTAGAAATTACGGGCATTAGCCGGTCGTCAACTGTATTATTAAAGAAGGCAAATTTCTAAGTTCACCTCAGCCAATTGACGCTGGATGCCCACAGGGCAGTATCCTGAGCTCTCTTCTATCCTTAATTTATACTTCGGACGCGCCAACAAAAAACTTTAGCCCAAACTTCAACATTTGCAGACGATACAATTTTTCTAAGCGTCCACGAAAACCGTCATAAAGCATCTCGTTACTTACAGGATCATATATTTCAACTAGAAATATGGGTAAAACAATAGAGGATAATGGTCAATGTGCAAAAATGCGTACAAATGAAATTCACCCTGCGCCGGGAATCATGCCCTCTACTAAAATCAATAATCAAATAATACCTCAACATTCGCATGTAAAATATCTCGGTATACATTTAGATCACTGTTTAACGTGGAAAAGCCATGTAGAGGTTTATTGGAAGAAATTCTGTCCTTAGTCTCGATTGCAAGCTTCTACTTTACAAGCCAATCTCGTGCTACGGTATTCAACTATGGGCCTCGGCCTCCTATTTCGACAAAAAATCAAAGGCGCCAAAATAAACTTCTTCGAATAATCACAGCCGCTCCCTCGTATGTTAAAAACTCAAACATTCATAAGGATCTCAATGTGCCATTATTAAAAACTATGATTACAAAATATGCAGTAAAATATTTTAAAAGGCTTGAACAACAGCCAAATCCATTAGCTCGAAATATTTTAAATCATTGCGACCACACTCGCTTAAGAAGAAGAGACACTGCAGCACTTACCTTATCAGAAGTGCGATAAACAACTTCATTTGTGAACAGAAACCGTGATGATGAAATTTCTGGCAATGGCAGGACACAAAATAAAGTATTTGGATAACATTTGATTCGTTATTGTTAGTTCATATTAATTATATCATGTTAATTATAAGATTCAATAAATAAATATTGAAAAAAATATTTTATATTAATTAGAGTTAAATACTACGTGCATTGTGGTGTATGTCGTACAATTCAAATCATTCACACGTACTGCATGAGGAAACACAAGTAACATCGAGTTGTTTAGAGAAAATTACTCGTATCACTATGAAAATTACCAAGTATTCTTGAAAATTATGGATATTCGTTCTGTTGATACGATACGTTAGGTTTTTTTCTACACATAAATCTAAATGTGCACAAAAACAAAGCGAAATGCTTAAAACGCAACTCTACTGCTCAGTTAGTGCTGGTTCACACAAGTCAAGTTTGACTCTTCAAGTCTTGATCTTTTAGGAGAGAAGGGAAAAGAGAATGCCATTTCTTCTCCCCTCTCTCCTAAAAACTCAAGACTTGACGAGTCAAACTTGACATGTGTGAACCGGCACTTAAGGTTATGGTGAAATTTCTAGAATGATGCAGCACTCTACAATAAAACAACAAAAAAACAAACAAATTTGATTATGCAAGAGTCAATTTAGTCAAAAATACGGATTCTCAAAACACAAAGCAAAAAATAAAAAACGCACTTTTATAATAAAATACCGTACTTTTTTTAAGTTATATTTAAATTTTATTTCACAATTTCAAATAAAATACCGAACAATTTAAAGAGATTTTGTTAGTCGTGCTTAATTTATTTATTTATTTGTTGTCCCATACACAAGATTTAAAGTCTTATATTACAGTATAGGACTGAGAATATGTTGTGCAATATAATGTGAAGTAATTAAAAAAAAAAATTGCCACAAAAAAGTAAAACAATCATAAAACAGCGCACTAAAAAATTAATGAAAGAAAACGTCAAATACAAAAAATATATTCGTCTTTATGCTAAAAAAAAAAAATGTTAAAGCAAAACAACTTGCTGAGTTCAACCAAGTCTGTACTCAAATTTCCCCTAGCCTGAACTTACCTCTGACATCTACAAATTAAGAATTGCTCACGAGAGTTGCGCACCTACCATGCCGAGTCTAAAAGGGGTCTAAGAAGCACAGATAGTAACTGCTTAACCAACTTTATCTTCAGAACAATATGAACGATTAATAAAGGCCCAACCAGAATGTGAAAAACGTGGCTTTAGCTACTGAGCAATTACATGTAAATCATATGTGTCAAACCAAATTGAACTTAAGGAAACTTTATATTAAGTTTTATGAAACTGTCATTTGCTTAAGCAAGGTGCGAAACTAATCGCTCATTCCGTACGGAATCAATGTTTTTTTATTTTGTTTTTGTTATTTAAAATGCATTTTAAATAGTCTTTTGTTTTATTTTTGACAGTAACTTGTAATTTTGTTAATAGACGGAGCCATTTATGAGTAATTCTCCAAAGATGACCTCCAGAAATTTTCCAACATGACGCGTTATTATCGCATCACTGCCAAACACGAGTTATCTCGATAAGGCCGGCTGGGAGATAAATCGAAGTAATAATAGTTTTATTATACAAATATATTTAATCAGGGCATGTCAAGTTATTTTGGCACAGAGAATTGCTTGATTAAACAATTGGATAACGGGCCCAATTGAACTTGTGTGTACATACTATTTGCTTATTTCTAACGCCATCTTTGTCACATTAACTCATGTATTAACTTTTCTATGAATATTTTTAAAAATCAAATACACCTTTAGAAAAAAATAGTTGTCATTGCTATTATTTAACATCGCATTTCTTTTCCACAATAATTACATTAACATTCATTGTTATTCACTGACAATTGGCATTTCAACTCAAATTAGTTACAAGACATTAACTGATCGTTTGCAGATCCAATGTAATTAAAGTAGTAACAGTAAGAACATGTCATTGAGAGCACATACATACATATGTGTACATATCCACACACACACACACACACACACACACTGATGTACACACATTTTCAGATTTTAAACATTGCTTACCTGGCATTTGCCAATGTCAGAGCAATTATAACAGAAATAGTTAAAAGACACTAACCTGGCAGTCTGGTATGTACCTACACTCTGGTATTCACTTGGGCGCATGGTAGCTTTAGAAAGAGTTGAGGTAGTTTACTACTTCCAAACCAAGTTATCTCATTAAGAACGCCTTTTAGAACTGGAGGAGAACAAGGAAAATAAAAGCAAAATTCCTGCCTTTATTACCGGCAATGGACTTCTAGTGTTTTCTTTAATATTGAAACCAAAATAGAAATAAAATTAAAGTTATTCACGCTTTGTTTAACTACAAAATTCTACAAAGAATTAAATGCCTATTCTTACGTGAACACATGAACATACTTATATAATATCAACCGGCCAACTTCACTCTTTTACAATAGCAGCAGCCATTTCGGTTGGTTTCGGATTTTAATCTTTATCTTTTTACATACGGCTACAACATATTCTTCGTTTTTACTCCTTCTTTTACGTCTCCGGAAATCATGTGTTTTGTATGTATGATCTGCATTGTTTTTTGTTTTTATTTTTTTTTTTTGTACTTAATGGAGATTGGTACTGTACGGTTAGATGGTGTGGCTGCTGGTCATCTGACTTCAGTTCAGTTCACTTCATATGGTAATGGCTTGACTTAATAACGTAACGTTACGTTGATCAGTGTAATTCGACACATTGGCAGAAAAAAGTAAGAAGAAGAATTCAGCTAGAACTCTACTCAATTTAATTGTTGTTGCTTTTGTCTAAGAGTTGTCTTAACTTCTGGCTTTAGGAAATCATGGTCTTCATCATCTTAGTTATATATGCATGATCATTTTGTGTTATGGAACAAAAGAAAAAATTATTTTTGTTTAAGTCCACTGAAAGAAAAGGAGTCGTAAATCCGTATCTATGCAGGTAAGGAAATTAAAATTAAAGAAAAAAAATTCTAGGCAGTTCTAGAAACTTCTAGGAAGTATTTGTTTTGCAAATTATACCACCGCAGCAAAGCATTTTTTTGACCAGTGCTTGTAAGTTTTAGTGAAATAAAAGTTGGGCGTATTTGGACGGAATTATTCCACTTTTTAATATGTTCATATGAATTATTGCCTATGTTAAGTAGCAAAATAAGCTGCAGGCTTTTGCTACAAAGTCAGTTTCTTAAATCATACATTTCTTAACATTTCAGAGTACCCAGTACCAACAAAAAATGTTTATTGGTGGAAAATCATGTATTTTACAATGTCGCTTAAAATAAAGTGAAGAACAATTTCACAGTTAGAAAACAAGTCAAAGGATCATGTCATTGTTTGGAAAGCGAAATAAGGAATTGGTAAATAGAGAAATAATTTTTAGTTACCAGCCAGCGTTTATTGACGTAAACAAATACCTTATTTAGAATGCAGAACTAAAATTAAAAAAAAAAACAATTTATTTATTGTGGGAGAGACCCCAAAACAGCGCTGCCGCTTTTTTGGATTTCTTGCCACTCGTATGCCCCTTTTTTAAAAATAACGTTTTGTTTTATTTTAAATCCATTCATTGTACTTTTTGCCCATTTTTAAAATAGTGCTACGAAGTTGTATCAAGAATAAATAAAAAATATGCCTGTTTTTTTAAATCTTGAAAAAGCCCATAGATGGACTGCGAACGGAAAGCACCCGCCAAGATAGGGTGTTCGTCCATACAATTTTTAAGAGCTTAAAAATTCTTGAACTTGAGATAATATCGGTAATTTGATTTGAACTTGATACGACACCGATTTTCAAAAAAAAGGACGTGTGTGGAATTTCTTAGTCTCTACCCTTGGACTGTTAACGTGTTAACAGACCTTCAGCCAGTTTTAGTAAAACGGTCTGTACCTTTAACCCTCACACTTATAGACTCACTAACTATCATAGCGTCCCCGCCCATGTACAGTTTGCTGGGATTAATTAAGGAATAATCTTTTTCGGCATTTAGAAAAAAATCGGAATTAAAAAAATAAATAAGAGTGCTAAATTCGGCTATGCCGAATCTTATATTTCCACCACCGTTCTAAAGCTATAAATAAATCAATTTTTAACCATGCTCACTTCTTCAATCCCTCCTACATTTTGTCTGACGTGCTTGTATCTAATTTGGAAACTATGGCTCTTGCCATATCTCCAGATATACATAAATCTATATTGGGCTTATAAGGTGGGTGCCACGCCCACTTCTCCTCTCCAGCACACATTTTGTCTGTTATTGTTTATTGATACAGAGATGCTTGTACAATTTACCTAACTTATGTATCCAGAAATGTATAATGTCCTGTTTAAGAAGTGACACGACCACTTCAACACTCCCGCCCACATTTCGTCGGATGTTGTCTATTGTAAACCAAAATGCTTGTACCTAATTTGGAAAAAACAATAACAACAAGGAATTTATGGATAAAATTAGATGTTATTTTTTGCTCAGATCTCATCTAGTTATGGACCGATCAGGCTGAATTTTAATACCAAACAATTCCGGACCAGATGCGACATAAATTTATAAACACCTGGTCCCCATCATAGCTGGTGTCTTCGGAAAATCCATTTCAACCGACACGCGGACAGACCTATGAACATCGTAATTTGAACTTCTTTTCTCATAAAGATCCATTACATATCGCTCATTTGCTGCAAGACCGGCATAACTAAAAAAAAAATCCATTTCGAGATAAACGCATTTAAAATTTTTGATTTGCTCTAACTACTTTGAAAAAAAGAAGACACATTCTCTTCAAACTGTGAAAGTATAAAAGATATAAAGATGAATTTAATACACAATATAAAGAAAAACAAAGCGAACAATTCTGCATCTCTTACTCCAAAATTTAATTTTTGAGTTATGCCGGTCTTGCAGCAAATGAACGATATATACTTTATATGTAGGTTCTAGGATCAATATTGTAGAAAAATTCAAACGGTATGACAAACAAAATTATTTTCTTTCAAAATAACTGTCATTAATGTTAATTCAACATTCCCGTAAAGTTAGAGCAAAATTACATTCAAATTGAAAAAGCACTCCGAATCACGTTGAATGAAAGTTTTTTCAAGTTGAAATAACGTGAATTTCATGTAGAATCAAATTGGTTTAAGTTTGAAATAACAGTGAGAAGAACCTTCAGAGAGAGACAACATACGCTTTAATTTAAGAAACATTCTTAACACTTACTCGCGGAACCAGAGAGAGAGAGGGAGAATATAATTATTTGTTTTCTTGCAACACATGTTTCACTTTTTTGCTTTCCGCTTTGTTTGCTTCTGTAACTCACAATTAAAACACACACCAGAAGAATGGCCCCATATGGTTTTCGAAATTTAAAAATTTGATGTTAATAATTTGAACGAAAAGAATACGGGAATTCTTTTTCTTTTTATTAATAATTTTAAAGATGAATTTTAAAATTTTTCGTTTAAAATTAATACAATATTAATTTTAAAAAATGGCCATACTTTTGCAGAAATTGACTATGATTGTTAACCAACATTGCGCAATGTTAATTTGACATTGATATTTTTTCTGTTTCTAATTCGTGAAAAACCTCTTATTGTTAAGAAATCCTTGGATGAAATATCAGTTGGCAGTTAGAAAGTTATCTAGGGTTGGGCAAAATTTTAAACGAAAAATTAGGAATTGTATTCAATCAGAGTTCTTAAACAAATTATTATTGTTTTAATTTCCTTTCAGTGTAGATTCTCTTAGATCTTATTGTTTCTTATTTGCACATTTCGTATAATGCTCGCATACAAACATACATACATATATATTTTTTTTTTATAACCCTCCAGTGGTGGTGGCAGGACTAGCAAATTGCTTAAACCGTAATGATTTTCGTGTAGTTGTACAATCAAAGATTATTTTCTTGTGGTTCTTATTTTTGCTGCTATTTAGTGATCAACTTACTCCGTTTTGGATGTTGGGTGTTGTTTCGAGTTGTTTGGCTAAACTTTACTCTGTGTACCCGCAATTTGCACGCCTTTGACCATGAGGCCAAATAAAATTAACGAAAATTGTGCATAAAGTCCTAAAAAGCTAATTGTTAGTTTGCACTTGTGTCCATGTAGATCATGTCCAAATTGGGTATGTCGAAAATGTTTCAATAGTTGTGTTTGTTGTATTTGATTCTTTTTTTTTTATTGTTGTTTGAGTAGTTATTATGGTCGATTATAAAGGAACTACAATAGCAGGAAGAACCCAGTAAAGATAATTTGTTGCAACTTGCAATATTTAGGAAATAAAATTTTTAATGCCAATTAATGAAAGGTTCTTGTAAAATTAGGATGAATGTGTAAAAACGGGTTGTCAGTAATTGTGACCGGATTAATTTGGAAATATTGTATCCAAATTTGTTGTCAATGCTTTAATTGCTAACAGTAATTATTTTTATAAAAGCTGTAATCCGGTAATATCACCGTTGCATAATAATACGTGTGCCCCTAAGAATAATATTACGCCAATGGAGCTCACGCCAATTCCCAGTGTTAGAAAAGAATACATGATTAATCCGAACCACCTGCACTACGCAACTGTCTTGGCAGCAAAAATCTTTTTCTGGAATCTTTTTTATAAGAACTAGAAATGTTTTATTTTTTCCGTTGGCCTTATATAGATCTTTCTCTCCCTCTCTCTTGTTTTTGTAAAGAAAATCTACAATTTAGCCATATTTGAGATCATAAATATAATGGTCGTTTTAGTGTTACTTATTTTTAGTCTTTTTTGTGTAACAATCAGTAACAACTATAATAACAACACAACTTTCCAACAACTCAAAACAATCGGTCTCCAGTCCAAAAAATAAAAACAAAAACAAATCACAAACTATAACATTTAACAATTTCTCGAGTGATCACGTTCACGATTTGATTTTTAATACAACAAAAATATTGCATTTAAAAAAAATTCAAAAACTTTTTTGTTAAAAATTTTAGTGCTTTTGTTGTTTTATTTATATTTCAAACATCACCAACGACAATAACAGTAACAACAACATCAACTACAATAATAACATTAGCAATGCGAATCCTTTGTAAAAATGCCGATCAAGTTTTTATCTATCTATTGGGCAAAAAAGTTTACTGCAGCAAAACTAAACTCAACATAATCGTCATCATCACCAACAGCATCAGCAACATTTGCTGCCAGCAACAAAATCTTAAGTATTAACGGCATCAATATGATTGTCATTGTTCGGCCACTTATGTATGACGATGATTACCATGATGCTGATAACGTTAATAATAAAGATAATGATCATCATCGCGATCATCGTCAACTTTGTCGTCATCATCAATGTCAACAAATAGCACCACTAAGCGATGGATATCGGCTACAATTTGATATCAAAAGATCATGTATATAAAATATGCCGCTTAGAGATGGATGGACAGAAAAAGACTTACAGAGGGAACACAGACTCACCATACCCGCATGTAGAGGGAGCTAAACAAAAACGAAATGATACAAACAAAAAAAAAAAAAAAACAGATAAAAACCAAAACAATCGTTACAAGTGCATCAATGGAAATTTTTTCCTAAAGCGTTTGTGTTCAAAGGCATCATTCGACGTTTAGCTTGGTTGCAAACATTGATAAATTCTAATTGTTAAATTTAATTGCCATATCCGTTGCAAAAATATCTTTGCTATATGGTTATGACTTTTTGATACAAACAAAAAAATAAAACCTAAACAAAAGCAATAATAAACTGCAAAACCGAAAACGCTTTTAATGCAACCACTTCGAAACTTGACCATTTTATGTTTGACTTAAAAAAAAGCTGAAAAACTTTAAGTTTGTTATTGAGTTTGTAACATAGATTTTAAAAAGAAGTAATGCGGTGTTCTTAAATAAAGCTCTTTAATTTTTTTAATACAGAGATATTTGTTAAAAATGTGAGAAAGTCATTCGTCTACCAACGCGATGCAACGCGATGCAACGCTCCTCTATGCGGATACAGAGCACTGATCAGCTACCTGAACATTGCCCAAAAGCTCAAGATATTGGCTGTAGATTAAGTAAGGTAGAAAGGCTGGTGCCAAGTCACCCCGACCCAGAGCACAATATGGTCCTATGTGACGCCTTTGTTAATGATAGAGTACTAATTAGATATTAATAGAAGCAGAAAAAAGCGTGAAAGCACAAAAATGGCGAAAGTAGTGGAAGATAAAAATCGTGCCAAAAAAGAAAAACAACCCTACTAAACAAACAAATGCCCTACATATACACAGTCCCCACAGCCCAATACATACCACAATGCGCCTAATAACCTCACCGTCATCCTGCACATCATACAGTGGCCCGTGATAATACCTATCGTTGTCTCAACGAAGACCCTACTACTGTAATCCTTTGAAATCCCCAACAGCTAGCACAGCCTCATCACATACTCCCCTAATTTTTTCCCCTAGAGCCATCTCTAAGCTTAGAGGACACAGCTATCATGTTGTTAGACGTGATCTTTTGGATATCTATCAGTGTTTAGTCCCAGACAGAGTAGAGATATTTGCTGAATCTAAATCATCCAAGGGTGCTAAAGATTTGTATTGACACAGACATAGACATGCTGCCTGTTTTTCAAACTACAATAAAAATGTTCGTTTAAAAATTGAGTTTGAGTTTTTTTTATTGTTGTTTCAATATAAATTCCCAAGCGATAATTTTTATATTATTTTGTAAAACAGGCGGATAGAAATGCGAATCACAACTGTACTGTGTTCAAGATTGACAGAAGTACATTTTATAGTCGGCCTTGTCCTTATTGTTCTTGACAGGCGCTTGAAAAACTGCTGCTTTGAGTTCTGGGGCCAAATTACGGCATTCGATATCGATCGAAACTACAAAACAATTTTAATGGGAATTTCGATCGATATCGAATGCCGTAATTCCCAGATTCATTAAATGTAAACAGACGCTGTCAAACAAACTCAAAAAGTTAAAAGTTGTACACAAATTTTCGTTTTTTGTTCGACAGTTTGGTTTTAACTGCAGTTTTTTATACCCTGGTAAAAAATAAGACTACTAATCGCATTTAAGAAAAGCCCCTCAACTATATTTATTTCTTTGCCTACTAGCAAAATATGAAAAAACAACACAAAGCAGCAGACAGGAAGATCCGACAGCAGGAAGATATTTGCTACCAAGTTTTGCGTTTGAACCACAGCCACCAGGTGATCCCTAAAGTAGCCTCAGTAATAACCAGTCCAATGGATACATAACCCACTGGATAACTGTTTCCTTGGTTTCCGTGGTACAATATAGGCTCTTTTAGCTACGATATTGCAAGATCTGCCAATTGAAGGGCCAAAACGGCAACGCCAAGAGGTACAGGGTTATCCATTTCTATGGCAAGGCTGTCAGCTATTAAATATATGTCATATTATATGTCATCTACTTAGTAAAAAATTTGCTATTTGCAAATATATAGGCCGTTTATCAACTAAAGTATGCGTAAAAATAGTTAAGACTCAAAACAAAAGTTGTGGTTCAAACCTGGCCACTTTTCGGACATTACGGTTCGTCATAATCGAACTTTTGTGCTGCAAGGAATTGGTTAGATTTTAAAGAAATTTGAAGAGACTGGAATCGTTACAGATGTAGTCAGCTTTATGCATTATCGCAATATGCGCACTGTCGAAAATATCGCTTCTGTTAGTGAGAGTGTGGCAGATAATCCGAATTCGTCGATTTCGACTATAGATCCTACTGCTACTGCTACTGCTACTTCGACTTTTCTTTGCCTCCAATTAAAAATGATGATATATAGTTTCAACAAGACAGTGCGATGAGCCACAAAACACGACTGATTTTGGCTTTATTAAATGAAAAGTTTCCAGAGTGCGTAATTTAAGGTTTTGGGGACGTAAATTGATAGTGCGTTTTGACGCCGTGAGACTTTTTTGTGGGGCTACCGTGTCTACGCGGGTAATTCCCTAACATTCAAGCATTTGCAAACCAACAAGTTAACCCCAAAGATACCGCTCGAAATGGGCGAAAAGTGGTTAGACACTAGTTCAGCTGTCTCCAGAGTAGACTAACGGAATCCACGAACCTTAAGTGAAAACACGAATGATTCACTCTTCCCGGGTTAACAATAATCTCTTAACTTTTTTGATTAATTTAAAATTAAATTACTTTGTAAACTTAATTTAAAATTACTAGCAGCACAGCAAACAGGCAGGAATTCGACGGATTCTCCTCGGCTAGTGTATTCGGGACGGAATCGGGTGGGGAGTCTGGATCGGGTCCCTGGAGTTATCGGCGGTGCTGAGGTGACTCGTTCTGAGCAGTCGTTACAATTAAACAATTTGTCCTTATGAGTAGGCATTTAAATATTACAATTCATAAGGATGAATACTAAGCTAACTACTAATTTAACTAGGAGAAGACTGTTGACCGAAGTCACAGTACAAAAACTGTTGACCGAAGTCACAGTACAAAAACTGTTGACCGAAGTTACAGTACAAAAATTGTTGACCGAAGTCACAGTACAAAAACTGTAAACCGAAGTCACAGTACGAAACTGTTGACCGAAGTCACAGTAAAAAAACTGTTGTCCGAGACAGAGTACAAAAACGGTTGACCGAAGTCACCGTACACAAACTGTTGACCGAAGTCACAGTACAAAAACTGTGGACCGAAGTCACAGTACAAAAACTGTTGACCGAAGTCACAGTACAAAAACTTTGACCGAAGTCACAGTACAAAAACGGTTGACCGAAGTCACCGTACACAAACTGTTGACCGAAGTCACAGTACGAAACTGTTGACCGAAGTCACAGTACAAACACTGTTGTCCAAAGACACAGTACAAAAACGGTTAACCGAAGTCACCGTACACAAGCTGTTGACCGAAGTCACAGTACAAAAACTGTCAACCGAAGTCGCAGTCCAAGGCAACACCTGAGTGTCAGCGACCGTCGTGCAAAAAGCGGGGACTAAAGGCTAAGTTAGCCGGGAGTATCAGTAACGTTGAAAATCAGCTGCTTCATTTTGTTGTATGTAAAGCAATTAGAACGATTATAGTTAGCAGTAAGATGTTACGTTTCACTCTGTAAGAAATAGATTGGTCTTACTCTTTTACGGTAAGGTTGCTGTTACTGTTACTCCCGGCTAACTGAGCCTTAAGTCGACTTTAGTATGGCAAGAGCTTAGGTGCAGTGAATTCGCCCAATCATCTCAAAATCTAAACTATTCATTCAACATTATTCATAAACTAAATAGGAGTTCTTATACAAAAAGGAAACATTAGGACATTCACGTGTAATTAAAGTTAAAGTAAAATATTATATTCAATAAAGTAAAATATATGTGTAATATTACCTTTTCTAAAAAATAATGTATTTGAAATAATAAAATATAATTATATCGTTTTATTTTTATTACGAAACAGAATATAATTATATGTGACGTAGATTTTAGGGAGTATATATCTACATTATACACTTCTTCAACAAGATCGAGGCGGTCAAGTATGCTATGCTCGCCTGCCAATTTGAATAACGAGGTTAGATCTTTGAACTACGAATGCGAAATACGCTGTTGACATGGCATTCAGCAACTCTTCTTCTAACATAGCAAGCAACAAGTTAAAATATCTCATTATTTTAAATATTTCAATTTTTTTTTATTTATATATTGTTTTAAATTATATAAAAAACTACTTTTATCCAAGTAAAGAAAAAACATCAAATACTATGCAGTGAGTAAGACCATTTTCACAAAAAAAAAAATATCTCAAGCAAATGTTTAACAACACATATGAGTCGTTCAGTGTATAAAGGGAAAGAGTCCATTTTTGGCGTTTTTGAGATTTAGCGAGGATACACTTCCTTTTATGACTAACAATGTATGGTAAAAATTTTGTTATCAAATTTCAACGTTAACCCCCTTTGAAAGACAAAACATTTTTTTGTTCGAAACACAAAATTTTTATTTTCAGTGGCAAAAGGGAATAAGTCCACGCTTGCATTTATATTGCATTAATCACTTGTTAACTTTGCTTTCCATGAGTTTCAAAACAATGCTAGAGCCATGTTTGTTTGGCCAGAAGCTGAGGGCTCAAGAGGCTCGCAAGATATCGCATCTTGTTTGGTCAAATATATAAAAATGTTTGCTGATACGCACGATCGGATTGTTTTGTGGTCAGCATGCAAAATAAAGGAATAGTTTCGAGTGGTTAAAATTACCAGTTTTGATTTTTTCTCTACAAAATCTTTGGAAAATAACGTTTGCAATCGCAAAACCAACACCGCGGTAAAACCGGTAAACTGGCTCCAAATGAGGTGGATCGAACTAGATAGATCGAAACCATGGGCAATGCAATATAAAAATAATAACGTTAAAAATTTTGGATTTGAAAATATAAACATAAGAAAGAAAGGTAAAGTAATGTTATTGAATAGCGTGAGTCAAAGTCTACTGTGTCCTCAAACTAGAGCTATAACAAAAGAAAAGAAAAAGGATATAATTGATTTATTAAAATATATCCCTCCCGTGTACCATACTTTCTATAAAAACTTGAAAACAGTATCAAGTCAGGAAGATTATTCTGAAGAAGACATATTATTTTGTTAAATTTGTTATACTTACGATTCATTTAAAAAGAAGAAATTTTTTTAGTTAATTTTTGTTTTAAAAAGAAGAAATGTTTTATATTATTTTTTTAACTTCATTAAAAATAAAACTGAGCGAATGCACTGAACTAAAAAATTAGCTGCAGCCTTTTTTTGCCAAATTATAAAAAATGTTATCTTTCCAAAATATACTAATTCAATTGAAACACTACGCGAGGTAAGCAAATATTTAGATGGATATTTTTTCTTTTTATTTCCGAACGAATGCTCAAAGTCAAAACATAATTACATAATTCGAATTTTTACGCTATCGATTTTAACCACAAAAAATTTGGTGGACTTATTCCCTTTTTCCACTGAAACTCTAATCAATAAAAATGTATTTGTATCATATTTGCAGGTTTTGTGAACACATACACTAACATACTAACATTATATATTTGCAAATTGTAAAAGAAGCTCTAATAATTAATTTTGCAATTTTAGTTTTGATTTTTTTTGTAACAACTAGTTTTAAGGTCAACGTCAACTGTTCTGTCGGTTTTCTCCATTTAAAATTTTTGGACTCATTCCCTTTATCCACTGAACGAATCATATGTTAAAAATTAAATTTTAGGTCAACAAACTTTTTAGTTGATTCAATGAAAAAGTTTATCAAAATTGCGATTTCCAAAATAGCACTCAAAAAAACATATTAAATAATAAAATAATTAAATATTTATTTATATTCATTATAAAAAATATTTGAATCAAAGTAAAGACAGTAGTTTTACAATTCTTGTCCATTTGTTAATAGATTTGGTATCGTTGCAAAAAAGACTTTTTGAGTGTTTGCGATTCTCATTCACTGTGCAGTTTTGTTCGCTTATATCCTTTAGCTTTTCTAAACATTTTTGGGAGAATGTTTCCTGATGATCTGGCCTAAGCAACCAGTGAAATGCGCTTAGAAACTAGCTTATCTCCCAACAATAAATTTTGGTGTAATTGTCAAAGAATAAAAATTGGGAATTGAGAACATCATAGTTATTGAATAAATAAATACAGAGTCGATAAAAATTTTGTCTGATTTATTCAAAATTTCCAACAATTTATTTTAACAAATCACGTAAACAACTTTTTTTTTGACTCAATAAACTTTGTTGTTGACTAAAAATTCAATGCCTAAAAAATCTTCATCGCAGAAAGTTAAAAAAAAATTTTATACAAATATGCAATTTTCGTATTTATATATAAAAGTTATTTTCTTCTGTGTTGACAGAGAAATGTCTAACAAGCTTAGACTGCGACTTGCAAGCGCTATTCTCTTCCTCTCATGTAAAGGGAGAAATATATTAGAGCCTTACAACTTACGCATCGTAATAAATATTCCACCCGACAAGGTAACAATGTGGTGGCAATTAAACCAGATCATATTATCTTGAACCACAACCAAGTACTTGTGGCGATTAGCCAATTGAAGCACATCATTATCAAGAAGGATAACTCAAAGAAAAAAGGGGGTAGAGGACCGAACGTCATAGCCTTAGTTTTTGACGTATTGACCGTAAAATAATTTAATCGGGTCCACTGCGAGACACGCCCTAGGAACAAGATAATGCTCACAGCTAAACAGGAGAAAGACAACATCTGAAAAAAAAAACAAGAACCAATAAGACAACATTAGAGAGGTCATTTATTTTAAGGAAAAACGACAACAGAGGACCTTAAACAGACCGTTGAGCTACACCAGATTAGAAGGGAAGTATATCGGATGCAACACCATTCACAATAACAAACTAAGATCTACCAGATAAGTAGGACATTAAAAGCCGGCAAGCAGCCTTCGATAAAAGTTGTGTCGACAAAGCGTCGACAATGATTTGATTGTAATCGGTATAGTAATTCAAAATGGATTACGTTTATTTGAGATAATTCGCTCTCGAAATTTTTTATGCCGAATGATGCAACATGGATCATAATTGGGCTGCAAATAACGAATAAGAGAGAGAATTACGAAAAAACGCTGTCGTGTATTTTGTATGTAATGGCAAGGTCCAAGCATTATAATGAAATAAAAATTCATCGAAATCAAAGCTTAATGAGCGTTTTATTTTCTTTACTTTACTTCTAAAAGTGAAAATGGATAAACCGTTATACGAGTTGGGAAACACAGTGAGGATCATAGATTCGCCATATAAAAGTTTCGATTACAGATGCAATAATTAATACTGAATGATTGTTGTACTTTTTTTTGCTTTATTATTTTAAAGTAAATTTTGAAAGCCACCTAAATAGTAGCACATTTAAACTTCGTTAATACCAACTTAATCAGCTGCTTAAGAATGATCTGTAAGAAAAGAACAATTGCAAAAATAATTGTTAAAAACAAGAACTGAAGTTAAGAAAATTTATTAAGACAAATGAAACTTTTAATGATTGCTTTGAGCTTTAAACCAAGCTCAAACACAAAAAAAAAAACCAATAAGAAAACCAATTCAAACACGTTAAGTACTCGAACTTCCACACAACAATTGTTGTGGCAACATAACAAAGCAAAAGAACAACAACAGTAACAGCAATAACTAAAGCACATACAATATGAACCGAACTGTCTTTGATTGTTATTAAACATCTGAAAAATCTGATGTTAAATAAACTGACATATGGCTCAGAAGAACTTCTAGTTTTGGTAACATAATTTAAAATCTTGCTGTTATTGTTGGTTGTTTATTATTATTATTGTTGTTGGTGTTGTTTTTTTTTCCTTCAATTTCTATCTGCCGCCATTGGCTTGGATTTAAATTGGCTGCAAGGCAGTCAGCCAGCTAACCAGCCAGACTTCATCTTAAAGTTAGCGCCAACCTGTTGAACACAATTGTCTCTTGGATATTTAAAGTAAGTACGAGTATTATATCAATTTTTATTGCCAGCATATATTTCATATTATTGAGTCGTTTAATAAACTTTTTCATTGTTAAAAACTGGGGAAACTTTGATGTCGTCATTTTGCCGAGCTCTCGATGCATTTGTGTTTAATATATTCTAACGAGCAAATGTTTCGCATCCCATCCAAACTCCAGCCAACTAACTCAAACGTTAATTATCATGAGAATTTTTAAAAAGTGCAAAATATTCATTTATGTATGAGAGGTGATGTTGTAAAAAGTGGCGGCTTGTTCACCGATATTGATTTTGACTCTTGAAATACGTGCATTTGTTTGTTAAGTTTTTTTTCTAGAGTTTTTATGTTTATTGGCCATGAAGTTGTTAAAAAAAATTCTGCACACTTTGCGGTGGGTATGTATGATGTGAATAAATTGTCATTGCGGTGGAATGATGTAGATTTAGCAAAAAGGATATTAAAGAAGGTTTCATGAAATTTAGCTGTAAATAATTACAAGTAGCTACTGTTCTATTGCAATGGCAATAAATCCTTAATTACTGAATAAAGTTTCAGATTTTATTTATGGAAGGCAGCCTGTTTCAATAATAAAATAGAAAAACAAATAAGAAAGTAAAGTTGTTTAAGCTTGATCATATGATACCCTATAACACAGTATTGAACGGCAACATTTGGACTCCCTATTTGTGACCCATCGGCAATCATAAGATTTAAGTGAAGTTATGGTTTTAAAAGCGTTTTTCTGGATAAGTATTTGTATGGTAGCTATGGCCAATTCTTGAACATTCAAATCAAATTTAGTTAGATGATTGCAAAGAAAAAATTTTAATCTAAATATATACCAAGATAATAATATTGCTCTATGAGCACCAAGACTTTATTACGGAAAAATGCTTGTTTGTGGGCTATGTGAAAATATCGAGAGATTTTCAACATTTTCAAAAGGCTTGCTCCTTGTGACAATTAAAAACTATAATCTTAATTTCATTAAGAGATCTTTAAAATTGCCACCTCTATTTTCCACACAAGGTCTACATTGATAGCCAGCCAGCCGGATGGCATTGTTACATTAATCAAAGAGTGATTCTAAGTCTTACATACATCTGCACAACACAATCTCTGCCAGTGATAGAAAATTCAGTACTATGGTACTGTTTTTAGTACTTTTTCCTTTTAAAAATACCACGGTACCCCCACGTCAGTTTTAGAACTCTTTTCTTGTTATGCTTCATTGTTAAGAAATTTAACGTTGCTATTATTTTTAATATTGACAACATTGGCTACACAACATTAATTGTTTTTTTCGTTCATTTTGTTATTGTTCATGATTTTATACCCTTCACCGAAGATAACTTCGTCATTCCGTTTGTAATTTCTACAATATTGATTTTAGACCCTATAAAGTTATATTGTTACCTAAAATGCAAAAGGCACTTACTAACCAGATATTCAAAATCGACTTTTTCATTGATTCTGATGTACTGGATCAACTGAAATGTCAATAAAAAATGTTGAAATCTTTTTACCAAAACAAGCGATTTTATTAACAAACAACAAAAGGACCTATCTACACGAGATTTTATGATAAATGCTAAAAGACCAAACTAACAGTTTGCATAATATGCAATATTGTCAATTGTCAAAACAATTGCTAGGTTTTACAAGAAAAATAGGAGACAAATAACTTAAAAACAGTTCAAGACGATTTATCATTTTCAATAATATTTTGCTTCTCCTGTAAAATTTTCAGAATATTCGATAGGGCTTTTTGCGTTTTAGATGACGATATGTAGATTCTGGATCCTTATGAGAACAGAAGCTCAATTTCGGTTAACAGTCTGTACGTTTGTCTGTTGAAATGGGTTTCCAAAGACCCCAGATGTTATGGGGACTTTTTTGGTTTATATATATGCCCGATATCCTCATTAGAGTTTTGCTATTGAAATTCAGCCAGCTCGATCCATAAATGGCTGAGGAATGAGCAAAAATATTTTTGCATATTTGTTTTTTATTTTTATGTTTATTTTTCAAAAAAAAAAAAACATATGTTTGAAAAAAGTACCAAAAAGTTGAAAAAGTACTTTTTTGCTTGCTGGTCAGTACCATCTTAATTTTTAAATTTTCCATCACTGATCTCTACTATTTAAGGTTGGACAAAATAATATTATAAAAATCTGTTTACCTATATATCTGTAGTGCCAACTCTTCATGACCAAAAAAAACGTAGTCTGGCTCAAAAATTAATAAACCAGAGTTTATTGCAAAAACGTCAAAGTAAAAACATTATCTGCTTTACATCTTAATCTAAGCTGCATTTAAAATTTTTCAAATAAAAATTTACTAAGCAAATTAATAAAAGTTTCAAAAATTAAAAATATCTAATTGCAAAAACTTTTTTTACTGCATCAGCTGACAATGGGCATAATAAGTGGCCGAAATCGGTATATATTCTGAAAGAATTTTCTTCTCAGATCCAATTGATCTTGACACAATCCGATGAAAAATTATATTCAAATTTAATTATGTAACACTTCATGGGATTAATGAAGCATGTTTCAATATACCGCTATTAATGAAATGTTTGATAAATGTTCAATTTCCGCGGCAGTCAAGAATGAAAAAATATCAAAAAATTTAATTTAATTGCATGTTGTAAAATTCCTTTCTTCACAAAAATAATTTAACAAAAATTATATTTGATGAACTTTAGCCTAATTAAAAATATCAAAATTTGGATTAAAAACCATAAAACAGTTCAATAAAAATAACCACAATACTAATTAATAATAAGAAAGATATTTCTGAGTTCAACTACATTTATTTTATATTAGTCTGGTTTTATTGATTTTTAAATTGAATCGAATTCCTTGCATCAAGAAGCAAATGCTAGGGAATTCTTTAAAATCTTCTAAATCAAGAACAAATTTCATTTTATAAACCCTTTATACTTCAAATATTTTGTATGACTAATTTTATAGACCTCTTGAGTAGTGATACATTTCCTAAGAAAAGAACGATCGTGCTTGCATTGTCTAATCGTACAGGCATTTAACATATTACGCCAAGTCTTAACACTACTCTTAGCGGTAGAAATGAAGCATAGACCTATATGGAATGCTCTACACAACGATGGACGGTTGTCGCATCCTAATCCAACGATTTAAATAGTATTTTTTTACCCAACTGGGTAACCCTGGGTACCCCAAGTTAAACGTTAAAGGAACGGTAAAGGTTTTTAATAAATAAAGCTCTTTCCCTAAGATACACTGGGTTTTAAAAATACACATTAGCGGAGTTCAGTGTTTGATGCGAATGGTCTTGCGAAAGTGCAAATGCAAAATATTGCAGCTTTTGTTTGCAATCCAACAACAAAATATACAGAATTGCAATTGTCACATCATTGCAACACTAAAACTGCTTAGCTTTATTTTGCTACATGTATTGCGTTTACATCACTAATACTCGAACAGCTGACATTTGTAAACAATAATTTAAAATCGTGAAACAAAATTTAAGATATGGAGCCGACAACTCTAAATAAAAAAACCCAACAAAAGGTGAACGCCAGATGAAATAAAAACTGTTTTGGATTATTTGGAGGATCAGAAAAGATAGAGGTTAGTATTTAAGAGAAGTCCGTAATTTTTCAAAAACAATTTCGTTATTATTATTATTACACCAACAGATCAAATGTTTTATAAAAAATTTATTGAAAAAGCGGTATCGATGCAACCTGGGATATTATAAGGTGGAGGTACGATACCTTAAGGCATCTTATAAAAAGGGCCAACGATGGCGTAGTTCTGCTAATCCTGCGATAATATTTTCTTTTGCACTGCTTCGTGGCATTTTGAAAAATTTCACAAAATAATCAAACACCTTTTTGTAAATTATCACGACCAATAATTCCGTAATACAGCTGTTATCTAATTTGCATCTAGCATTGCAAAATTGCTTAAAATACCGCTCGCTGTCAATGATAAAATTATAGCACTACCAAACCGTTGCAACCTTAAACGCACCAAACATTGAATACCGCTATTCTTTCGGAAACTTCTTCGATATTGCAAGATTATAATTCGCATTCTGAGGGCTGAGAGTCTTTTTCTTTGGAAGCTTAAAATGACAATTAAACAAAATTCTGTCCGATTTTGGTCAATTCACGCCCGAATGAAAGTTTGAAAAGATTTCGAGAAAAACTTTAAATTTTTATTTCCAAATTTTGGCATAATCTAAAAATCTAAAATAAAAACAAACATTTTACGTGGAAACTCTCCAGTTTAATCACATTTTCAAAACCACAACAACCAAATAGAAAATAATTAACTGGGATACAAGTTGATGCTGATCCATGGGCAGGCAGCGCTATAAAGAATTTTTGTTTGATTACAAACGAAAATTTAACCTAAATTTTCGCGAAACAACATCAACCAAGACTACAACCCTAATAAAAAATGTACTAATAGTTGTTAAATGTTGTTGTTATTGTTGCTGGTAAAAGTACTTTTTAAAATTACATCGTGATGTTAAACTAAATGAAAATTTTTCTTGACATTACAAAGCAGCCCAAAATGCCAGGCAGCCAGGCCAGAAAAAAGGCAGAGGAACTTAAAAACACAAAAAAAAATCAGAGGTGCACAAAGTTCATAGCAATTTTCATATTGTTGTATTGCCTGAGTTGTTGGAGTTACAACAAAAACTGTATAAAAAGATCTAGAGAGTATCAACTGCAAATTAAGGTTGTTCTTATTATTGTTGCTGTTTTATATGTTTTTTTTTTTTGTATAGCAGTTGTTTAATGCTGTTGATGTTGTTGTTGTTATTGTGATGGTAGTTGTTATTGAAGTTGTAGTTGCAGGCAAAATCAACAAAGTACAAATCGCAAACAAGCGCCTCTAGTGACTTTTAAACAAGAACACCAACTACAACAGCTACAACAACTTAAGAACATATCAACTTTAGTATCTGAAATTCTTAAAGGTTTTTTTGGTTTTGTTTTTGCTGAGTTTCTTGTATAAATTTTTTTTGTTTTAAGCTTAAAGTTCGCGCGATCGCTCCAAATTTCAATAGTTGGTTGTTGCTTCGTTGTTGCTGGCTGTTGTTGGTCAACATCGTGTGCAAGAAAATTAGTTTCATTTTGCTGTTGTACCTTTATTTTTATAATTTCAGTTCGAAATGAAAAAAAAAAAATAAAATTTCAGCTAAATAAAAAAAAAAAATGAGTGAAACTAATCAAGTGCTAAAGCTAAATCCAATCGTTTTAATACAACAGCAACACTCTTACATACGTCACACAGAATACACACTTAGGTGAGATAATTGTTAAGTTTATTGAAAATGGTTAATTAATTATTAAAGAACAGGAAGCTGTAGTGGAAAAGTCTGTTGTGGTCAACTGGATATTTAAAGGTATTTATTTACTAGCTCCATGATTACCAACTTATTTTGTCCCAAATTGGACAATATGGATTTCAGCAACATGTAGTTAATACACTGATAGAAAAATGCATCTTCATATTGATGATGCCCTTACATCTGAATTGTGACATCAATGTTACTACAAATGGCATCAATGATGCAAAAAGTAACATAAATCCAATGACTAACGTCTTCGTACAATTTTGTCCTTTTTTACGTGTCATATATTTTCTGACTATAGTGACATCTATTCGATGCCACATTTTGTATATTATTAACATTATTTTCATGATTACAATGTATTATAATGATCAAAAATTTCTATATTCTATTTTTTTTTAATTATTTAGTTAAATATATCAAATTTTTAAAGTAGAATTATTACGAAAATCATATGGGGCATGGTGCTGATGTCTTATTATTGAGAGTTCTGTCGTAAACAAAGGTCGTAATTCAACAAACGTGAAACAAATATATGTAACGGGTAAGTGAATAATAATATACTCTCACTTTGACTTATGTCAATTCCACTGACTTTGACTTAATGACAAACTGTCCTTAAATTGATGCTAATGTGTCCTTTCTCCGATATTACTGCGTCTTCATCGCACTGAGGACATGTTCGTCATTTCTGTGATGCCGATGTGTCATCCCATTGATGACATAATTTCATTTTGACCCTGATGACACTTTGGCAAAGTGAAGTTAAGGTTGACATCACCATGATGAAAACTGTCATGGGGTCAAAAAAGAGGACATTTGTCATAGTACTGATGTCAAGATACATCAGCGGCTTGACGCCTTTTCTATCAGTGTACAGGACTCTACGTGCCACACAGCTCTTGCTTTATTTAACATTCTGTACGATGTCCATCTTAAGTAAAGATAATGTATTCGGCTGTGTTTTATTTTGCAGGTCTATGCAAAAAAGCTTCAAACAACAGCGACCATCAAAGCCAACATTACTCATTTCTTCGGTCAATTTATGCGGCAGAGGCATGGAAAACTAAAAATTTCGGTTGCACGCCACGAAGCGAAGCCGCGGAGAACTTTTGCACGATTTGTGGCCTTTCAAAAAATAAAAAACTTCGACGATATCTCACACATACTTTGTTTTACTTAAATGTATAGATAGGAAGCGCTTAACGAAACACCCTGTATAATTTGAGTAGCCAATTAGATATACAACAAAAAGGAATTTGCTGACATCGGTTTGAATTTTGTTTATGCTTGGGGTACCAGAGTTGAAGGCTGCCAGGTTTGTCCGGCCCGCCCGCCTTTAATGATAAGAATTAGCATTAAAATTTTAACTGATGCTTAAGTTACTAAAACATCTACGCGTCGTCATGACATTCATCGGTATGGCGGTGCGCAAAATGACCCCAGGAATAATGGCCCCAAAAGGAAAATGAAAAACGGCCCCAAAATTTTACATAAGACACAACAACACGTAATTTTGGCGCAATTTTTTTGTTTTTTTTGAGGTTATTTTTCATTTTTTCGTTTGGGTGTTTTTGCATTTTAAGTGGAATGAAAAATGACCCCAATATCAAGGAATGAAAAATGGCCTCAAATAAAATCACAATTTTTACTTTGGGGCTATTTTTCATCTACTAATAAAAAAAATGCAAGTTTAAAGAAATAAAAAATCACCCCAAACATTTTTACACAAATTTTATAAAATTCTATGTAAAAGTTTCTAGGGATAACATAAAAAACCCGAATTCTTATACCAAAAAAGCGAAAATCCTTGCCGGTTATGCAGAGATGCTTTAGTTAGCGAAATCGGTGTTTGTTATACAATAGAGGAAAAAATCCTTTAGCCCGGCCGAAGGCCGGCTATTACGAGAAGAGTTCGTTATACCATAGAGAAAAAAAATCCTTGCGCCCGGCCGAAGGTCGGCTATAACGTAGAGCTTTAGTAAGCAAAGCCAGTGTTCGTTATACCATAGAGAAAAAAATCCTTATGCATGGCCGAAAGCCCAACCGTGCTATCAATCGTACGATTTTTAAAACCAAAACTATATAATTATCCGGATTTTGAAATCGGGATTCTAAATTTGGGATTTTTAGTTTTGGGCATATGTACTCCACCGAAAATGTTTAATGTCACTTTCTTTGTGTTCTTTTTTGGGGTTAAAATTCATTATAAATTTTGAAGTGATTTTTCATAATGAAGAATAACTCCAAATTAAGGGTCATATTTCATTTTATTTTTAGGGTTATTTTTCATTTTTTTGGGGTAATTCTTCATAAAAAAAATGGGGCCATATTGCATTATGAAAAATAGCCCCAAATTTTGGGTCAATTTTCATTTATTTTTTGGGGCCATATTTCCTGGGCCCATATTTCGCAGCGCCCATCGGTATATCTTTTTCCATCTTTAACAACTATTGAAAGCACTGCAGCTTTTTGGGCAAATTATGATTTTTATTTTCTTGGGAAATTTTTTTTTAGCAGATATTTTTGGATGGAAGCTGACTAAAAACTTGTTCAAAAATATCTTTAATGCTTTTCTCTGAGCAACATTTTTTCTGGAAGGCTTTAAATCTTTAAATCGCTTGCATCTCTCAAATTTGTCCATCAGTTGGCCACTGCGGCAGTTTGTCGTTATATTATATACGTGAAATGGATAAACGATTTGATCTTGTTCCTAAAGACAACTGAGACAACTCACACCAAATAAGATAACCGCAAAACTATCTTCTTGAATTCCCAACAAACACGGAGGTTTGATTTCAAACCTCCCGGTAGGTTAACTGGTAGTGAGCTAGCCTATCAGTGCCGAGGTTGCGGGTTCGAGTCGCGCCAGTGACTCTGGTTTCTCTCCCGCAGACAAGCATATAGCTTTGCGGGATTAGCTTGTGAAATTAAAAAAAAAATTTAAATGATTTCAAACCAAACGTTTTCTCAAACGACAAACGTTTGATAATGATGTGAAAATCATTTGAAAATCACAGCATTCTCAACAAATATGGGAAATTATTTTCAAATTGAAAAAATGCCTTTATTTTCAACTTGTTTTCAAACGTAATTCTCAAACGTTTTCAATTGTGGATTATAATACAATGTGGAACATAAATAAAAATATTTTATTTTTTAATTTTAATTCATTATTTATTTAAATAAACTGAGAGATAAACATTAGGCAGTATAGCTAAAAGATGAAATAATGTTCGTTCCGTCTTCTAATTCTTGGAAAGATGAAATACTTGGCTCCCTCTTATTTTGGGGATTGTAGAACCGCAATCATACAACCCAATAAAATTTTTTATCATTTTGCGAAGCACTAGTGGTACATTTAAAAAAAGAAGCGCACAATTATGCGCTACGCAATAAGATATACAGAAATGCGGTAAAGTAAGTGAAAGAACTCTCCACAACTTTTATAAAAAAAATTATATTTCAAGTGCCACGGCATTCCCTTACTACGAAGCAAGTTTGTAAGGGAGGATACTAAAAAATAACTGTATCAAAACATTCAGTGTGTAAAGCTGATCGTTACATCCAACAATTTTTAAATGCGCTGAAAAATGCGCTTTCTGTGTCAAAACCTGCTACGTTGAAAGCTCCATTTTTTATTGGGAGCAAACTTATGATTTCTACACGCAGAGAAAAAATATGGTTGGGCATGTTTACGGCAACAACACTATGTTTAATGTAACAATATATTGTTGTCGTACACAAATAATTGTTATTTTTATTTAATATCAACAATATTATAGTTACTGTAAACATATCAATGTTTATCGCAATTATGAATTTGAGTATTGTTGACCGAAAAATAATTATTTTTCTAACAACTGAATTATGATAACTTTCTAAACATATTATATTTCTCACAACCATATCATGATATTTAATAGCCATAACATGATAACTTTCTATGCATTTATCATATTATGTTAAATATGCAATCAAACTATTTTTACTCTAATCATATTATGTTAGCGCCATTTGTAAAATAATTTTGAAGCAGTTGTTTCGTTTTTTTTATTCGTGAGCGGTTAAACAATTAAAAGATAAAATTCCATAAAAAAATAAGTTTAAAGAAATTAAAAAATTAAAATATTAGCGGAGTTCATTCAAGTATTAGTGATGTAATAGTGCAAATGCAAAATATCATAGTTTTTTTGTAAAATCCAACAACAAAACACACAGAGATTTCGTTATATTTTATAAAAGTGCTACGATATTTCATCGACATCTTAAAATCGAAAAAATGGACACACGCGGTTGCCCATGAAAACCACAGATTTTTCATTTGCTCTATTGTAAGCTTTATATTGAACTCCGCTATTTGATTAACATTAAGAAAAATTGTAAAAAGCAACAAAATAAAAAATAGATGCAAAAATATTTTAATTTATTTTGTATTTTTATGACAGCTATGAAAGGTGCTGTATCATAATATGATTGCTTCTAAATTTATTATGATTAACATGATGATAATATGATTACTTCTTAGCTTATTATGATTAACATGACAATAATATGATTAATTTCTTAGCTTGTTATGATTAACATGACAATAGTTTGATTACTTCTTAACTTAGTATGATTAACATAATAATACTATGATTAAGGGAAAAATATTATGATGACATATTACGAGTATATTGAGTCATAATATGATTCAATAATAATCTTAATATGGTGACTACAATCATAATTCTTATCATAATATGTTGCTCTTAGAATATGTTTACCACAACCATGTTTTTTCTTTGTGTGTAGACTTTCCCGATTTATTTTGTTTTTAGTTCATATTGTTAATCATTGTAATTAACAATATTTGTGAGTAATTTTTGTTTTAAACAAGAAATAAATCGTCCACTCAAAAAACACTTTTAACCACGAAGTAAAAATTTAACTCGCCAGTTTTAATATTTGCATTTATTTTTCGCTTTAGTAATGACAAGTACAATTTTGATTTACATTTAACTTTTGCTACAAATTTGATAAAACATTTGATGTCAAATCTTTATTAACTTGAATTTAAATGTTGAAATCAAACAATTTAAAAACGTTTGAGCACTGTGTTTGATGTCAAATGATAAAGTCATCTTATATCAAAGGTTTGAGTTCGAATTTGTTGGGCTATGATACCCACATCAATTAAGTTTGATTATCGGTTGTTTTTAAAACATAATCTTGCTAAATGTTTCCAACTCCGACAATCTGTTATAAACCAGATTTATTTAATTTTTGCAATAATCCAACTAAGCGACAGTCTCTCAAAGGCTATCAAGCCACAGATGTGTTTTGCAGCCTAAGTTCAAAAGGGAGTTACATTAATATTCTTTTGAATGCACCCACTATTATTTTAGTTTTCCCTTCGTCTTTGGTTTTCAAATATTCAAGGTATGAGTTTACTGTTGGCCCAACCAGCCAGTCATTCATTCAATGTATTGCCGAGTGTATTAAAAGATAAGAGCCTGCAATAACAACAACAGCAATAAACCTTTAACTGCATTAAGAGTTTTAAGTTATTTTAAGTTTTTTTTTTGCGTCTTTCGTTCATTTTCTTAATCGCTGGTAAAAAACTGAAGGGCAACTATAATGTCTGTTAAGTTTGTTTGACTGTGTTTTTTTTTTCATATAATTTTCTGATTGTATATATTGGCAACGCCATTTTTTTGCTCCTTTTTTATAATTTGCAATTTCATCGTATTATGATCAGGGCAACAATTTTGTTTCTGTTGTAAACAAAAATTGTACTTTCATGTAGAAAATAATATTTGCTTGGATTAGGGTGTCTTAATTTCCCGGACTTTTTCCTTTATCAGGAATGTAGAAAATTTTTGCTTTTATTCTCACGGTTTTGGGACTACAATATTATTAATAGTAATTTTGGTTTTTAGATATGACAAGCTTTTTTAGAAACATTTTATTAGGTCGCGCTTTTTTGGTATTAATTTGTTCGAAAGACAACAAAAGCAATAAAATTCAGTTCCATAATGTACGCGTGTAAGTTGGACTACTATTAAGCCTGGCTTAAGAATTTTTCCTAGAACATTTTTTCGATACCGATTTATTGATTTATGGAATATTAAATCACACAACATATAAAATTTTAATAAAATTAAAGAAGAAAAATACCCAAAATTTTCAAAAATATTTTTCCCGGGAAAAAGGAAACTAAAAAGGAACCCTGGTTGGACTAAAAAAAAAGAATGTTGAAAATGTTTTAAATTTATTGCCAAACTACTAGTTGTTGTAACGGATATGTTGTTTTTTTAAGTATGGTATTCCAATAAGCGCCTTAAAGCTTGATTAAAACTTTGTGTTAAGGGGAAAAGTTATTAACTTAAATATGTTTTTTTTTTTTGATTGGTCAAGCTTTTTCCCCAAATATATAATTTATACGACTACAATACTATTAAGAATGTTCTAGAGAAATACCTTTGCAGATTTTAAGATTCCTTAAATATCTTCCCTTTTTATAATCTCCACAATAGAGCCCAACAACTACTGATGGCACTATTGTTAGTATCAATATTTCTACTTTTATCAGAATACCGACTATCGTCATTTTCAAATCTCGACACTAGTCCATGAACCGCTCAATAGCTTACGAAAAGTATTTCAGTTTGCAAAAAAAATACATTTTTGATTATTCCTGCATAAGCGAAATGCTTTCACTAATTGGGCACTGTAACATTACGTTTGGTTCATCCCACAGCGCCAGTTTTATTTGTAGAGTCGGATCACCTGTTTCTATATTCAAGTTCGGTGTTCGAAGCCTCTCGACTCAGTGATGCCACCCTTGGGACACCTAACGCTTGAAGACATATCAAAAACAAGCTAAATTAATATATGGATGGTTTAAGTACACTTTCGTTAAAGTTTTCTCAAAAGCGCGCAAAAAAGGCTTAAATATATTTTTTTAAGTAAGTTTGAAACAAAACAATAGTATTGAGAGTGGCATCATTTTACATTCAATTTATTTATCGTACTCGTACATCTTATAGCCTTTTCACACATGCATACATTTCTGAGGAACGCATGGAAGATGTTGAAAACTTGAAACTTGCAAGCACAATTGCAACATGTTACATCTCCTTTCTCAATCAAAAATCTGTGGTTTTCATGGGCAACCGAGTATGTCTTTAAATCAAAATTTCCACAAGGTATTTTGTTCAAAACTATAAAAATAACTTTAAAAAAAAAAACTTAAAAAAGGGAAAACTTGACAAATGGTAGCGCTGCTTTCAAAACAAATGTCATTTTGTCAGTGATGCCACAATAATAGTAGAATTTTTTGCCACTTTTCTAGTGCTGACACTAAAATAATCGAAAGATATACCTGGTATACAATGAGATAGGAAAATCTTGTAAGGATGTTGATTCTTAGCACTGCCATATATTGCCTTCAAAGCCATTCTTTTGTTAAGAACCGCTGCCAAACTGCGTTTTTATAAAAAGCATATAATTTTGGGAAAAACTGGAAATATATGCAAAAACTTAGTTTTCATGCAAAAAACATTAAAAACTTTCCCTGTTAATAAAAAAAAATTGCCGAAATGTCGCGTTTTTTGTTTAAGGCTAAAAAACCTTTTTATCTCGTTTCAGATACTTAGAAAAGGGCTAAATCTAGACCGAAAAGGGTATCACTGCCTCAGCTTACGTGTACGTAACACCCAGTTAGTTTCATCGCTTTTAATTAATATTACTGCTTTTTGGCCCTTAAGTAGACACCTAATTTCTGTGGTTTTCATGGGCAACCGCGTATGTCTATTTTTTCGATTTAGAAATGTTGATGCCATATTGCTTAATTTTAAGCGCTTTTTACATTTTTTTAAAAATTTTTAAAATCAGATAGACCCATTACGATGTTTTAACTCAATTATAAAGTTCAAAAGGTGCAATATCTAACCCATAGTTTGAACTAGAATGCTTTTTTCGGTTCTCCTGAAAAATGTTATTTTAAGACATACGCGGTTGCCCATGAAAACCACAGATTTATGTGGCACAAACTGCCACCTGGACCTGGCTCGGACCACTTTTATTTTGCTTGGAGTTTGTTGTGGCTATCGCAAAAACTCACACAAACGAACTCCAGGGCCTGGCTGGGACTAATTTTATTTGTATAAAGTTTTATGTCTATAGCAAGAACATGTTGTTGTCAACTAGAATAATTCTTCGAAATAGAAGTAAAGAAAAAAGTCTTATGTTTTGCGTGTGCTTTTTGATACATTTCGGGCCGTGGCCAGGCCCAGGTGAATACAATATGCACAATATTTCACTGGCATACAAATTGGGCTATCAGGTCTTGTTCATTTTTTATCGGATGCTGGCAATACTGTAATAAAGTCAGTACTGACACTACAACTTCACAATAATTTATTTGACAGAAGCCCACATTCAATCTAAATCTTCATATTAGTTGCGTTTAAGTATGTCAGGGAGATCGTGTGGTACTGATTCAGCATATGCAATAACAGAATCATTTAATTATGCATATTTACATATTTTGGTTTAGCAGTCAGAAACGTGGACACCGATAAGGTTTGCATTTTTATCTTCATCGCATTTAGATTTTTTCAAAAAAAAAAAAAAACTTGATGCAGTGAACGACGAACAAGGGGAGCGTGCTCACCAAGATTTAATTAAAATTGGAAGAATTTATCAAGGATTTTGAGACAAAAGAATGCTGGGAGACTATTGCTGGACTCTAATACGTGACACCGAACCAACAAAATACAAACGACTTTCAGAAAACGCCACTCACTTTTGAAAAATCATTGATTTTTGAATAAACTAGTGATTTTTTATGTAAAAAACGAATAAAAACAACTTTTCGTATCTCGAAAGCCTGACGTGAAAGAGAATTCAGGCCACCAAAATACTCTAGGAAAGATATTTGGTTGCTTCAGTCCTAAACCTTGTTGGCTAGTGAAATTATATGCAAAAAACTAAAAAAAAAATCAAAAAATGCCTGGCCAGTAGATAACGGATATAAGAACATCTTATATAAGAAAAAATCGCTTTAAAAAAGTATTTGAAAAATTGCATTGCTTTAGAAATAAATTTCTTATAAGAATAAGAACTTTTATAAGAAATAAATTGCTAATTAAAAATAATTGCTTAAAAGTAAAAAGACTTATAAGAAAAATTTTCGTGGCGTTTTCTTAATTTTCTTATATTTGTTAACTACTGTAAGTAACTATAAAAATGACTGCTTATTCTTTATTCCAAAACTTATATGGCCAAACAAACTCAGAGGGCTTTTCAATTATTTCAATTAATATTATACTTTCAACAATTCCATAAAAACAAATGTAGGCCTGCTCAAGAGTTAATGCTATTTTTATTTTATATAAAAATTACTTGAACTCAATATCAAAATGAAGGGCATTGTTTTAAATCTATAGTCCTTTACGAGCATACCTCGACAAAATTTTTAAATACCATTTATGAATGGTGTATGGTAGAAAAATGATTCTATTAATAAAAAGAAATACAATTATGACCCCAAAATTTTTATAATGTATCCTCATAATAGTAAGCTAAAAAAAAAACTCGTGCGTTTTGTTTGTCTGTGTTTATACGGCTCATAACTTAATGACATGATTGCTACTTTATTGGCTAGAGGGACGAGGGGAAAATAAACGAGTACGCAGATGCATGTACTATCAGTACGCTTTGCTTTTTCATTCGTTGTTTAATTTTGTATTTGTTTTTAATATAAAAAAGCGCACATGTATACGTACGACTATACAAAATAAAAAACATGTCGTCGACATGATATGAATCATTTGAACGCCAATTCATGTTCAAAGAAGAAAAAGGAAGAATCTTGTCAATAACACATGAGCCGTATGAACTCAGACTTTGCGATCTGCCATAGGTTCTTAAAAATATTGTAGGATCATACTTTTGCAATTTAAAGTCGCCAAACTTGTTGCAATTAAAATTTACAGAACATCTATTATGCATAGTCAGAATCGCAAATGTTAAGCGTTTTGCGATTGTCAGAACATGTCCGACAGGTTAGTTTTATATGACTAGATATTAATTGAAGATTAGTCGATAATTAATTACAGGTACAGTTCTAAAAATTTAATTTCTTTTTGGAACGTATTTGGCTTAGCAGAATAAAGCAATTTTACTTGTTTTTACTAAACTTAAAAACTCAGTAAACGTTTAATTGCCAAATTGATTTTCTCTATATTCCAATTTCAATTCTCCGTTTCTAACGACCCTCCTAAATCACATTATTCTCCTACTAACAATGACAATGGCGACACCATTTGGTCTTTAAAGATGTTTGGTTAAAAACAAAGTTGTTTTTTCATTCTTCTGGCTGATGTTGCTGCTGTTGTTTGTCAACAATGTAGCCAATTGTGCTGTGTCAAATCAAAATGGTAAAGCAGAAGAGACAAAGAACACAAAAATAGAAAACTAAACAACGAAAAAAAAAAAAATTGTTGAAATGTAAATAAAAACCACAACAAGTTTAAAACCGCTGTTAAATACAAATGTTGCTTGCAACTCGTACGTATACTTACATACTGCACATTATACAGACACACACCCATACACATATGCACATACAGCCAACAATAGAAAACAACAGCTTCTCTTCTGGTTTTAGTTACTCAAGCTTTAGTATTTCCGTTTCCTGTTTTCTTTACAAAAATCCAACCAACATCAACTTGTGCTGACCAAATGAAAACAGAGCGGGCAATGATGTCATATAAATACAAAGATGCAGAGAAAATGGAAAAATTAAATTGAAAAATAGTAAAAAAAAACGATAAAAACAGAAAATCCTTAGACAAGCTGTGGTTAAAACAGCTTTTAGTTTCTTTTTCCAGAAAGATGAGCATATACTTACATTAAAAATAAAAGGAAAACAAAGCAAGAGCATTGCTGTGGGTAAAGTTGCATTTGGATTATATTTTACTCTATTGCAAAAAAGAAGACCAAATGCATCAGCTGTTTATGATGGGATTGTTGAGATACAAACAAACAACCACATTTTTGAAATAAGCTTTAAAGACTTTAATGATTTTTTCTTTTAAATAATAACCCAGAAAAAACTTTTTGACTTTTAGTAATAGGTGGTAGTTATTTCATACGTTACCTGGTAAGTTGTTGTCATTACAATTGTCATTATTCTGAAAACTTCAATAAGTACTTACTAGTAATGATCTCAGCAATAACTTATTTCTTCTATTATTTTCACTACTGAATATTTGCTTATCATCATTTCTTTTTTTCTTTCTTTAGTCCGATTTTCATCCATTCATGATCTAGAAACGAAATCCGCTATCATATTAGAGTTACTACAAAATTGCATTCATATATATTCCAGAGCACCGTGTAATATACATCTAATTTGAAAAAATCTGAACTATTTACATACAAAGATGATGTGCTTGGCAAAATAAAAAATTTGATAACCATATTGCCCTATTTAAAACGAACCACCCCATTGCATTTTTGTCAAAACGCGAATTAGCAAGAATTTCAAAAAAAGCTGACACACGTATTTAATTAAAACGACTAAAGATTAAAAAATGTTAATTTGGCATTTTTATTACGAACAACAACGAACAAAAAATTCAAAAACCGTTTTTTTTACAGAAAATCCTTAAGAAAAGTACATGGATTATCGTCCTTGGAAAAAATTGTACATACAGTTGGACGCGCCTTAAAAAACCTTTCTTACGATACCCAATTTGTATATGTTGGTAAGGAAACAGATTCTCAAATTAACAAAACATGTAAAAAAAACCCTTTTCAAACTGGTCCAGCTGACCAGAGGTCCAAGCTGGAGCCGAAATATTAAAAATGTTATCTTAGAAAAGTCCAAGGTTCATTTTTAGGAGGGTACATCGAGCACGAATTTCGCTTCCATACAACAACTAAAGAATATGTATGTATGCACTTACAATTCAACTTACTCTTAGTTTAAGAATAACTAGATCTTTTTTGACTTCTAGTAAGTGTATTGTTGTTACTGAATTCTGTGGACACCGCAAACAAAAAAATAAGTAGTTTGTTCAGCCGAAAAATAAAAAGAGTTTAGTTTTCTCCAACATTACTTGCTAACTTTCCCTCACAGAACTCCACTAGTCACATATTCTTGACGTAATTGAATTTGTTAACTATACTGTCTACGTAGATATTGGTTTTGTCACTTCGGAAATACTTCTTTTGATGTTGAAGATAAAGAACACGCGGGACTAAGAAGGTGAAGAATTCTCGTACAAAATGATCTATAGTAAAAAAAAGATTGTTTCCATTAAAGTTTAATCAATATCAAGAAAATTATGTTTTAAACGGACAAAAGTAGAAAGACGTTGAGTGTCAATTTAAACGATTTACAATAATGGAAAAATTGAATAACCCTGGAAAAAATAGGACCAGACCAAACACGCGTGTAAAGAGTAGCCCACAAGGAACCAGGACTGGTCCAAAAGTAACCCAAACGTATGGAAAAAACATGGTCTATTTAAAATTACGATGTTTTAGGGCAGGACCAACTAACCCACCTTTGGACATCTTAGGAGTAGTTTTAAAACTACTCCATGGTCTACTCAAGAGGATTAGTTTTGAAGTCGTTTAAAAACGAAAGCATGTCATTAAAAAACGATGACATGTGATCTCACAACAAACACTTTTTAACAATGACATGGTCCATGCTTGCATTACATCGGACCAGTCCATGAAGTAACTAGTTCATTTTATCAAAATGGATCAGATGGTCCAATTTTATTTGCAGGGAAATGTAAAATTTGATAATGAATTAGACAAGCTGTGGTTTGTGGGAAGTAATGGATGTTTTGTATAAGAAGCTAGTAAATAGAGGTGAAAATGGTTTCAGCAATTTAAAATTTTTATTAAGAAGATTTATTTTTAATGTGCTAAATTCCCAATTCCTACTATTGACAAACTGAAATTTATTGTTGGCCAGATCGTCAGAAAACTTCATCCAAAGATTTTTGAAAAGCTAAAGATATTATTCAAATAAAACTGTTTAGCGAATAGGAATTATAAACACTCAAAAGAAAACACAAAAATAAAAATAAATTACTTCATTTCATTGTTGCCAGTTCAGTTTTTTGCACTGCCACTTGCATATTTGTTATCAAAGGTTTCCTTAGGAATCAAAAAATTTTCATTAATAAAATTTAGTATTAATTTGCTAAATTCCCAATTCTTTTTTTTTTTTTGTGGGATAGGCTATTCCTATTCGCATTTCACTGGTTTCTTACGCCAGATCATCTGGAAACTTCATCCAAATTTTTGATAAAAAAAAATTAAAAAAAAATTGGAAATACATAAAATCGTTCACATGGTTATATTTCTCTTTTTCGTAAATCCCATTCTTTAAAACAAAAAAAAAAAAAAAAAAAATAAAAATGCAATGTCCGAAAATAAACACTCAATATCGCTCCTTAGTGTTCGGCTCGGTAGATTTCTGGAAAACACAAACGCTAATAATGTTTCTGTAGTAACTTATTTAAAAAAATAACGTTTCCCTGTTTGTCATCTGTCGAACACAAAAATAATACTGTTCTTATCCAACTCAACAAAAATATTATAAAGAACATTTCACTCCCTTCGGTATTTTCTAAAAAAACTACAAAATTCATTGTGTTTGGTTCAGCTCATTATTGTTGATTCGTTTCTATTGTGCTTAGCGCCCTTTTGGCTGGTAAAAAAACCAACCATTTTTACAAAAACAAAATAAACATACGAAAGAAACCAAAAAGCCAGCAAAACAATTTTATACAAACAAGACATATACACAACACACACAAGCTGTTTGTGCTACGGTCGTTGCTAACATTTTTTGTTAGAGAACATTAAAATATAATGTTCGTCTACAGTATCACTACTATTGTTCTGCTTTTAAACAAGGAACAGAACACTATATAATGTTCAGCTCTTTGTTGAAAATAGTTACGAACGGCATTAAAGGTAGTGTTCGTTTACACAAACACTAAAAGATAGATATCGTTCTTGGGTGTGAGCCGAACGCTAAATAATGTTCTGTTTATTTTCGAAAACTGCTTAAATGTGCTTTTCTTGCTTTGAGCGATATTTTGATACCCTTCACCAGTAGTAGCGAGTAAAGGTATACATAGTTTGTCATTTTGTATGAAACTTTTTTAATATTCACTTAAGATCCAATTTATAAGATTTTGTTTGTCGTGCTTAATTCCCAATTTTTATTCTTGATAAAAAAACTAAAATTTATTGTTGATGGGATAAGCTATTCCTATGTGCATTTCACAGGTTGCTTAGGCCAGATCGTCAGGAAACTTCATCCAAAGATTTTAGAAAAACTAAGATATTAAACAAATAAAAGTGTTAAGAGAATAATTATTAAAAGCAACAGTTTTACTTTTGACAATATCAAAGCTTAAGCAAAAACAAGATCCCATAAAGTATATATCGCTCATTTACCGCAATGTTAAGGTGCCCACACACGAGGGATTTGATAATGGGGCCGCGATAGCACAAATCACCAGAAATGGAAAATTTTCAATAACTTGTGATTTGTTTTTTGTGTTAGTTGGCCTGTGCGGGAAAATTTTACATTTTTATCATTTTAGTGTACAACGAAACGTCAAATTGTATGTATTGCAGAGATGTTATTTCCATATTTTTAAATAAAATTATATGTGAAAGCTTATTTCTTCTTAAAATCAAGTAATTTTTCCATTTTCTTCTGCTTTTCAGTTCGTTTTTTGTTGTGTACACAAATAAATTATCAAAAGTGCAGTTGTATTATAAGCACAATTCACAGTTCCTGTTTTCTTTTTGACGTTTACTGTTATTGTGATTTGTTCGCCGAGTGTGAAGATATAGTACGCGTACAATTCAAAGCAGCTTTAATGATGCAAAATTTTTCGCTGCCATGGCCGTCTGTCCATTACGCTTACTTACTAAAGACTTAACAGAAAAGGACTACTTTGTTTTTAGTTATTGTAAGCAGTTTGAGATTGAAATCCAGTACAATCGGTGCGGTAGGAAAAGAGCTATTGGGCCAAATGAAGAACGACAACATCAAGACAATTGATATTTCTGTTAAATAGAACTAAAATAATTTAGGGGCAGACTGCACCGATAGTCATTCAGTTTTGCATAAATTCGTTTTATATAACTAAAAATTATACTATTAAATTTTGTGAAGACCAGCCCATAATTAACCATACAACCCATTAAAAGGCCACTCTGGAAAAATTTAAATACACCTAAAACGGTTACAAACAAAGGTTTTTTTAGTAAAATGTTTTCTAATTAATGGCTAGAAATAACACTATGCATGTTTGTGGTAATCTGTCCTTAATTTACCATAGGTCCCCAGATAAAGTGGCCATTCAAAAATCTCTTTTAATGCTTAGAAAATTGTATTTTGTACTGAAATTTTATCCAATTAAGGTTTTTTACCTGCTACCAAACTTTGTGATAATCGATCCATAATTTAACAAGGGTCTAATACATATAAATTAAAATATAAATTGATTTCAAATAAAAAATTTGTGATATAAATTAAAAAAAAAATTAACTTTGCACCAGTTTACTAATTAATAGTATCAATTAAACGTTTAATTCACTTGATTAAATTTTTAATTAAAACTGATTTTATTTTTGATTAATGCTTTAATTGGTGAACTATTTTGGAGAATTTTTCTGTGAGTATTGTGGTAATTTTGTTGAACTATTTATGGTTTTTAATCTAAATTTTCAATATTTTTAATCAGGCTTAAGTTCATCAAATTTAATTTTCATTAAATTATTTTTATGAAGAAAGGAATTTAACAACATGAAAATTAATTAAAATTGTTATTGATAATCATTCATTCTTGACAAAAAGTACGAAAAACAGAGGTAAAGCAAAAACATGTAGAATCAAATTAAAATGGATAATCATTCAATAAAGCAAATTTCGATCTACCAAAGGTTAATATACAATTTGGTTTAAGGATTGATGTTTGACTATTGACGTCAGCAGTCGTCTATGGCTGCGAGTGTAAGACGGCAAATCCCTCTGAGGAGATCGAGTGGTAGCGATCGAAACATGTCAGGGTAACCAGCCGCCTGGGTTCGAATCTCAGGTCAGTCAAGGATGAATGATTGTCAATAACATTTTTAATTAATTTTCCTGTTGTAAAATTCCTTTTCTCATAAAAATAATTTAATGAAAATTAAATTTGATGAACTTAAGCCTGATTAAAAATATTGAAAATTTGGATTTAGAATCAGAACTTTTAACTGCTGAAAGCATTTCCCATGAGGTATTATAAGTTTGACAATTTCTTTTAAACTTTTTTTTTTTAAATAATGCCAACAATTTTAACATAGAATTATTAATATTAGTAAATCTTTAACATTCAACCTTTCTCGTTTTACTTAAGTCTAAACTAAGTTTAAGAAATCCTAAAAATTCATCAAGCTTTTAAACTTAAATGCAATTTAAAAATCCCCAACATGACTGACACTTTTAAGAGACGATAAGAAAAGCAAAATATTATCCTCTCCTTCAAAAGAACAAAAAACAAAAAGCAGATTCTCTCAGTTCCTTTTTACAGTAACATTAAAAGGAGGGAAAAAGGAAGGAACAATTTTACGCACATAGAAGTGGCCATGTTTTCCAAAGTAAATAACTAAAATTTCTAAAAATTCTTTCTTTTTTGTTCGTTTTTTTTCATTATTGTATGTTGCAACCATTGTTGCCGCCATTTATGCGCCGCCATGACATGCACTTAAGTTCAGCAAAACAAAAAAAAAAAAACCGAAAATCATATACAATTGCACACTGCATGGCATTTGAATGTTAATATTAATACAAATGCTGCTCTATGTATGATGGAGACTCTTAAATACTACTACGACTACGTACTATCGGTACTACTAGCGATAGGAACGTTGAGCAGCAAGAACAATGTTGATGTTGTTGTTTGATGATGATGATGACTGTGAGACACGCAACATTTGAAATTTTGAGTTGTGGCGGTAGGCCAAAAAGCAACAAAACAGCAATGAAATAAAGGAAAGCAGCCAACGACAATATATACAACATTTATGCATACACATATACCACATTAATAAACATATATGTATGCATGTATGTTTATGTATTTGAATGCAACAAAACTATGTTTGCAACTCGCCTCTACAAGAAGGTGCTTTACATATTTCGCTTTAACCATAGTTAAGTTTCAGTTCAGCCATGTTATACGATACATGCATGTTTAAGCAAACTTAGCAAAAAAGAAAAACGAAAAAAATAAGGGAAAAAATACCACACAAGGAAACAAATATGTACTAACATTCTTTATCATTCAGCAACACCAACAACCTTAACAAAACTGCGAATCCAAAAACAGCTACAGAAAATTCCGAATACTATATTCGGTCAAATAGAATCATTGAAGCTGAAAGCCAAAATAAGTGAAAGTTAAAAAGCATTGCAACATTTTTTAATCAAGTTTGATTTATACTTGATTTAAAAAGGCATAATTTAAAAGAACACATTTTAATTTGCTTTAGCTTTCTCTACACGGTCTATTAATTAAAAATGTTACATCCATTTTAAAGAACTAAATATGCCCTTAAATACTTTTCGTAGTGGTTTTAAAAATGAAATGAAAGGTTTTTATTTGAAACGGCGCTAAAAGTTTTCAAACTTGCAAATGCATGAATATTTTCAGTTGTGTTTAATTTTGTTGGTTTTTTTCTGTTCCTGCTTCTTGTGATGTTTGTGTACAGTTTGGTATTTGTGAACATGTCTCGTAATCTTATACGAATTCTGCAACAAACAAACACACAAATGTATTTGTGTTATATAGCCCTCATTGCAACATGAAGAGTTTGTTTTTGGCGAAAACAAAGTTTATCGCATGCACAAAAAAAATTAAAACGCATTTCATAATGACGTTATAAACTGAAATTTTGTACTTTTGGAAAAGTATTCCTAATAATGTTTAGGGTATACCGTAGAGGGGTGGTGTTTGTGGAGAGTACCAGGACACGCGCAAGAAAGGGGTTTTAAAGGAAATAAAAAAAAAATTCATCCAAGTTATAACAACTTGAGGCGTCACTAGCTGCCATGTTAAACTACCATAACATGTTTTAATGCCGTTGATTGCAGTTGGCACAAAACAGCAAAGGTCTCCTTATTTTTCTTACCAATCACACCATGTTTTTGTCGTTTAAACAAAAAGGACACCATCATAATATCTTTTATGCAAACAGAAAAACCACCATTTTATAAAAAGTCGCTAGAAAAAGTACATACAATTATAGTTTTTCTAAAATATCCGCCATTGTGGACTGTAACTTTTGCCCATAAGTGTTCTCGGTATAGCGATATGCCCAAAACCTGGCCGCAATCGCAAACGTCTTTAAAGTATCAGAATAATCGCTAAATACTTTTTGTTAAGGATTCCCTCAAAAAAATTTAAGTATTTTTGGTAGAAGTAGTTATTGATATGTTAGTACAATTTTGATGCATTAACTTTCTTTCTGAGTTTATTGCATACTAGTTGACCCGGTCCGCGTTGCTGGCCCTAAGCAAACATTAGTGTTGTTTTACCAGACGATTTAAATTGAGCTTTAAATGAAATTTACGGCCTTTAAAATTTTTCTTCAGTAAAAACCTAAGTTGGACCATGGCGATGATTTTAAAGAAAAAATCGTCCAAATCGGTCAAGCCGTTTTCAAGTTATGCGCTTAATAGAAAAAGTGGGCGTAAAAGTAGGCGTGATACATTTTTCTTCCGATGAAAACGTAAAATGGATTAATACGAACATTTAAAAGAAAAATTAGTCAAATCGATGGAACCGTTTTCTGATTTTAGGTAATTCGAAAAAAGTGGGCGTAAAAGTGGGCGGGGCAAAATTTTCTTTCCGTAAAAACCTAAGTTGAACCATGGCAACCATTTTAAAGAAAAAATCGTTTGAATCGGTCAAGCCGTTCTCAACTTATGCGCTTAATAGAAAAAGTGGGCGTAAAAGTAGGCGTGGTAAATGTTTCTTTCGATGAAACTCAGAATGGATTAATACGAACATTTGAAAGAAAAATTTGTCAAATCGATGGAGCCGTTTTCTGATTTTAGGTAATTCGAAAAAAGTGGGCGTAAAAATGGGCGGGGCAAAATTTTCTTTTCGTATAAATCTAAGTTGGACCATGGCGATAATTTTAAAGAAAAAATCTTCCAAATTATTTAGAAGTCATTGGTGGTGAAATATGAAAATTGGATTTGGCCACGCCCCTCCGCCCGCAGACCGAAAATCAAAAATCAGACTTCACAGTGTCACCCGCGTGAATATTCTGAAGATTCCCTGAAAATTTCATCAAAATCGGACCAGCCGTTTTGTAGTCCATACGTTACATACACACATACATACATACATACATACATACATACATACATACATACATACATACATCCTATTTTATATATAGAAAAAGATTTGGAAGTGAAAAGTGACTGAACGCTCTAAGATAGTATTGAATGGCCAAATCAATCATACTTTTTGATACCGCTAGACAATTTCTAGTATAATTTTTAAAAGTTGTATGCACATTTGAATGATCCCTAATTTGTATTAAACCTACGTCGCTGAATCCCTTTATCACAGTGTTTGAATATTGGACTCCAAAAAGATTTCGTACTCCATAAATATAATCCACGGAAAGAATTATTTACTAAATATGGCTTAGACCAAGAAAATTTTGCATGTTTCTCGTCCAAGCGAAAAATTACTCATTCTTAATAGACACTGAAATGATAAATGAATCCATCCGTAGTCAAATCGATCCAAAGCGGTATTAATAGTTCGGTGAGTATGGATTTTCTTGAATCAAGTACAGAAATATTGATTTAATTACGGACTTTCAATCGAGTAATACTTACTTAACATATCCACATGTCATCCCGAATTCGTCCTTGAAATAATCCAAAAATGTAATTGATTTATTAAAATGCGCTTGATTCAAGAATTATAAAGTTGATTTTATCCCGAATTCGTACTTACAATAATCCGAAAATGAGATTGATTTAAGTAGAGCTAAGGTTAAACCAAACTCAAAATGCGCCCGATATTGTACTCGAAATAAACCAGAAGTGATATTAGAAGAAGAATTTGATTATGATTGATTTATTTATCCGTTTTACAACTAACAGAATTTCAGTTACAAAACTCCAGCATCATTCCCGATATGGGTTTTACTTTTAAAACTTAATGTTCGTATATAACTGAAAATATAAACTAAATGAGAAGCAAGAGTTCTCAATTTTACTTTTAAAACACGAAAATAATATGTTTTCGTCTTGTTCTGTTTTTTTTTTGTTGTTTCTACACACAACAAGCAAATCGTTTTTCAACTACTTGTGTGGTGTTGTTGTGGTGTCTACAAAAAACTTTGATAAGTAAAATGAGATTAAATCGCTCGCTTTGTAATTTTACTCTCAGAGTGGTACTACCAACGAAAGGTTTAATCCTTTTTATACCCTCCACCACAATTAGTTGTGAAGAGGGTATATTAAGTTTGTCATTCCGTTTGAAACTTTTTTATTATTCATCTCAGACCCTATAAAGTATATATATTCTGGGTCCTTGAGTAATTTTAAGTCGATTTAGCCATGTCCGTCTGTCTGTCCGTCTGTCCGTCTGTTGAAAACACGCTCACTTTCGAAAACTCAAAAGAAATAAACAAACTTGGTGTCAAATTGCTTGTAGTTATCCTAAGCAGTTTGGGATTGAAATCCAGCAAAATCGGTTCAATAGGATCTGAGCTATGAATCAAAATGTGGAACCACCACCTAAAAAAATTGATAATTTTGTTACAAAAACTAACATAAATGGTGGAAAAATACACAGAATGATATAAGATTTCGCAACAGTTCGTTTTATTTAACTGGAAATCACGCTGTAAAATTTCTTGAAGATCCGTCCATGATTTACCCTAGGCCCCATATAAGCCCCCTCCCGGAAAACAGTATAGTAAGCCTAAAACCCTAACTAACAATGCTATCATAACAAATTTTGGCACGTCACAGTTAAATAGGACTAGAAATGAAACTATTAAGTTTCGTGCACATCGGTCCATAATTTACCATAGGCCCCATATAAAACCTACTTCCAGAAAACAGTTTAGTACGCCTAAATCCGTAAAAAATAATGCTATCATAACAAAATTTGGTACATCACAGTTTTATTGAACGAGAAATAAGACTTTAAAATTTTGTGAAGAACGGCCCATCATTTACCATAGGCCCCATATAAACCTTACTCCCGGAAAACAGCTTAGTAAACCTAAATACGTAAAAAATAATGCTATCATAACAAAATTTGGAACATATAAGTTTTACAGGACTAGAAATAAGACTGTGAAATTTCGTGAAGATCAGTTCATAATTTACCCTAGGCCCCAAATAAACCTTACTCCCGGAAAACAGCTTAGTACGCCTAAAAACGTAAAAAATAACGCTATCATAACAAAATTTGATACATCACAGTTTTATAGAACTAGAAATGACACTGTGAAATTTGGTGAAGATCGGTGCATAACTTACCATAGGCCTCATATAAAGCCCACTCTGGTAAAATAATTAAATACGCGGTAAACTTTCTTCCAGTTTAGCTTCATATGGCCAGAAAAAATGTTATGAAATTTTGTGATATACGGTCCATAATTTTCCTTAGATTCCATTTAACAGCCTTCTGAAATTTACTGCAAACGCTTAAACTAATTGCACCGCTGTATTGAAATTTATGTTTTTTAATACCAGAAATCGTTCTCAGAATTTGGGATGATTGGTTCATAGCTTACCATGGCTTTTATATAATTTATTCTCCTGAAAATCATTTAAGTTCAGCTTAAACTGATATTCTACTCAAGCTTTTTAAAATTGATTCTGATTGTCAGTCAATAAATTTATATAGGTTAAAACCGCAACAAATTTTAATGCAGATGTCTGTTTTTACAAAGATTATAATAATAAATAGACATCATACAGATATTAGTCCTAAAACATTCGAAGTGTCGGTGGAGGGTATCAAAGATTCGGCACAGCCGAATATAGCACTCTAACTTGTTTTTACTATTTTTCAGAATTACTTAAAATAAGTATTTGTACTAATACAAATACTTATTTTAAGTAATACCGCGATTGATTTAACGTTTTAGTGTTATTCGTACTTGAATTTTTGAGTACGACTCACTTTTAAATAAAAAGTTTGTTTTATTCCCTTTTTATTAATAAAGGGTACCTTTTTGGAAAGCTTTTAAGTACAAAATTTATACAATCCTCTGTTAAAGCTTCAAAATTGCAGACTAAAGACTTTTTCAATTTAACTTATGTTACTTTGTACAAAGTATAATAAAAATAGGTAGAACTGCTTAAGTATGTTGCACAAGTTTATTATTTAAAAAACAGTAGTTTGGTTTGGTGGCCAGTCGTTCTTAAGTTTTAATACAAATATAACCTTAAGTACAGTGTTTATATATACTTTTTTATACGAAGACTACTCAACTTCAATGTTCCTAAAAAATTGACACTACAGCAGCCCTCTTATAATTTTTTTTTATACCTTCCACCGCAGATAGTTGTAAAAAGGGCATACTAAGTTTTTAATTCCGTGGAAAACTTTTTTAATATTCAGCTAAACCCCAGATATATTCTGGATTGAAATCACGCTCATTTTCGAACGTCTCAAAAGAAAAGAACAATAATGTTGTCAAATTGTTTCTTGGTCTCCTAAGCAGTTTGGGATTGACACCCAGCAACATCGGTTCAGTAGGATAAGAGTTATGAATCAAAATATGAGACAACCATCCAAAAAAAAATTGATAATTGTGTTACAAAACTAGCACAAATAGTCGCGGAATACACATATTGAAATAAGATATACGTTCTATATGACTAGAAATAATATTGCAATTTCGTGAAGATCGATCCATTATTTACCATAGGCCCCATAAAAAGCCCAATCTCGAAAAACACTGAAGTACGGCTAAAACCATAACATATATTGCTATTGTAATAAATTTTAGTTTGTCACAGTTTTATAGGAATAGAAATCACACTGTCAAATTTCGTGAAGATCCACAGCTCCGTTTTAAAGCCCACTCCTGAAATATAATAGCTGTCAGCGGAGGGTATTAAAGATCCGGCACAGCCGAATATATAACTCTTATTTGTTTATGTTGTCTTCCATTACTTGGATTTTTTTCATAATTTCTTTCCCAAAAGTAATAATTCGTATAGTAATAAAATTATGTCAAATTCCGTTGCAAAATTTAGTTCGAATGACCGATTTTAAATTGGCTAAAGGACCAAATTCCTTAGGAAGATTTGTTTTTACATTTGTTTTTTAAATAATACCGTCAATTCAATAAAAATTGTAATAAGTAACTTCATAATATATAAAATATTTAACCTATTTACTTCCTTGTCTACTTGCATCTCAATGCATTTTAATTACACATTGCTCGACTCTCAACAATATAATTATTTTATACATATTTTTTTTACCAAAAAGCATGCTTAATATACAAAGTACATGGCATGTAAGAAAAGAAAATTTCACCCAAGTTTATTTCACACTAAATAGGCGTGTCGGATTGTAGATAATTTTATTTTATGATTGCATGCAATTTAACACAACAGCAGGAGGAGTTGAAAATTTAGTAGAACGGAAGTCTTACTACATGAAGCGCCATCTATATCCTTACAGTTGCTAGCAAGTAATATGGTATTTTAGTAGCACTATTATTTGAAAAAAAAATATACATCAAAATGGTAGGCAACACGTAATGCTGCCAGGGATGGAAATTATGATGCAATTTACTTGATTTTATAAATTTTGAAGTTTATTGGTACCGCGGTTTTATTGCCACTTATTTGGTACAATTCTTTATTTTCTAACCATTTTCTTATTTTTAAAATAATAAAAATTTAAAGGTTCTCATTTCCTTCAAAAAAATATAATTGCTTTGATAAGCTAAATTTTACGTTTCTTCAGTACATTCTTAAGATAATCTTAAAATCAAAGTTATATAAATTAAAAAAACATTCAATTTGAATCCCTTTAAAAGTATGCATACATACATGTTATGTTTGATAAAATGTAAACTTCTATAAATATTAATTACTAATAATTAGTATTGTGGTTATTTTGTTGAACTATTTACGGGTTTTAATCCAAATTTTAATATTTTTAATTACGCTAAAGTGCATCAAATTAAATTTTCATTAAGTTATTTGTATGAAGAAAGGAATTTTACAACATGAAAATTAATTAAAATTGTTATTAATAATTTGTCATTCTTGACTGCAGCTGGGGCTCGAACCCAGGCTTTTACGGACAGGTTACCCTAACATGTTTCGATTGCTACCACTCAATCTCTTCAGATATAAATTACTTTAATGGGCTTAAAAATTGTCTATAATTTATAATTGAATAATACACCGAAAGAAAAACACTCGAAATAAATTAAGTTTTTTATACTCTAAGTACGAGTCGTACTCAAAAATTCAAGGATGAATAACACTAAAACGTACTTAAAACAATACTAAATGGGATTATTTTCGAAAATTAATTCCGGAATTTCTTAAAATAAGTACAAAATTCTTAAACCAAGTAAAAAAAAAAGATTAAACGTTTCGTTGTTAGTGCCACTCTGAGAGTAATATAACAAAGTGAGCGTTTTAATCTCATTTAAATTATCAAAGTTTGTTGTAGACACTACAACAACAACACACAAGTAGCTAAAAAACGATTTGCTTGTTGTGTGTAGACACAACAAAAACAATAGAACAAGACGAAAACACATTATTTTCATGTTAAAAAAGTGAACCTGAGAACTCTTGCTTCTCATTTAGTTTATATATTTTCCTTATTTATGTACATTAAGTTTTTAAAGTCAAAACTATATCGGGAGTGATGCTGGAGTTTTATAATGAAATTCTGTACGAATTCGGGATCGAATATGAATAAGTTAAGTATTTCGCGATTGAAAACCCGTACATGAATCAATCTTTCTGAACTTGATCTAAGAAAATCCGTACTCACCGCACTATTTATATCGCTTTGGATTGATTTGAGTTTGGATGGATTGATTTTTCTTTTGAGTGTACACAACAACAAATTAAGGACAGCAAATACTTAAAACACCAAGGAAAAATTACATGTTTTTAGTCTAAGCTTAACATTTTCGTTAAAAATAAAAAGTATTTTTTCCAAATATATCGAGATGTGCATGAATAAATGAAATTGGTGCCATCATTGTCTAAAAAGTAGGTTTTATTATTGCGGTTGGTAAAAAATCTGAAAACCCTTTTTCCATCCCTGATTACTGCTATATAAAAGTGCAACGTATATAATTCCTTCCTTTCTGGTAAAACAAGAATTTTTTTATAGTTTAACAATGCTTTTTTGTGACACGATAACATTTAGCGTTTCTCCACTCGGAGTTTAAAAAAAAAAACAGCATGACACCCCATGCCATCAGTAGCTTTAAGCAATTTCAAGTGTGAGATTCGAGAGCACAAGATTGTACGTTCCTTTTTTATGGCACTTTTTCGAATCAAACCTCCCAGGATTTGTTGGTCTGAAGAAGTTTTAAAAATGTATAGAAGTTATAGGAAAACGTCACCATTTGTCACACATGTATGAATGCATATAAGTGGAGGCATATGTAAAGATGCATACATTCGCACATGTTTATGTGTGAAGAAAAGTTGGAACTTAAAAGAATAATTTCATAGTTTTAAGATACAGATTTTAAGTATTTTAACTGCGAACAGCCAGATTTCTCCATAAATAATGTCGTTCCAATAATGGGGAACGTCTTAATCTACTGTCCTTTAGAGGCAAAAAACTATATAGATTTGCATAAAAAGGGAATCCTAAACCTTAAAATTTTGCGAAAGCATATATCCTGCTAATTAGTTTTCTGTATAAATACAGGGTGGCGCATAAGTAACGCTATAATTTATTTAATGAAAAATTATTTTTTATTGCTAAGAAATATCTTTTGAAAATAATATCTTTTAACTCGTAAATAATGTTTGCTTCGACCTGGCGTGATGTTTTCAGTGTATGTACTCTATGGCTCCATTTTGTTCATACCACAATTAAAGTGTTTTCTACCCCTGACTTAAAAAAAATATATGTCTATAAAAAATTAAGCGCAACTTGTTCACGATTTAAGGAAAAATACGTTTTGATGATTTTTTCTAAGGTTATACTAGACCATACTGAATCACTTAGTGTGTACGTATGATTTTTAACAATTATTTTTGGATTATATGTGCTCCATATTATGCAATAGTGTTGATTCACCTGGCTATTGAGGTGAAAATAAGCCTCATTGCTCAGTACAAGTTTATGGATAAACTCTTTGTTGTCCAGGCTTTATTTCCAGTGCTCGAACATAAACATTATAAACTGTTCTTTAGTGTTCCGTACGGTAGAAATATGGAAACATAAATACATTAAAAAACGTTTCTATTTTTGTGATCTTTGCTACACAATAAAAATACTGTTCTAAACCGACTCAGCACAATAATGTTCGTTCGTCTCCGTTGTGGTCAGCGCTCTTTTGGCTGGCATATTATATATATTATGTCCTGTGGTTCCTAGTAGGAACAAAGGGCCGCTGGTAACCAAAACGAAAATGTTTTTACAAAAACAAAGCATGTTGGATACAATACAAACACAGGTTTTTCGTGCTGTGGTCGTGCAAATTGCTAAGCAACAAGAACAATACAAATGAAAAGCGTTGCTAAAATTTTGTTTGCTCATCCCTTCATTAATGTAAAAAAAACACTTAAGAACATAAAAACATAATTTTAAGCACTACAACTGTTCTGTTCTATAACGAAAAGCAGGGCGCTTCGAAAGCAATTTTATTTCTAATTTTTTTAGTCGATACTGAACGAATCGTAATTAAGTTCTCGTAGTTCCTATAAGGAGTATAGCGCCTTAAAAAAGTTTACCTGAGGCCTGTGCCTGATTTCACCCCGATTATTTCTTGACATCGTTGGCCTTGTCGACTTGTCTATTCCAGGTATGTGCAGGACGTCATCTTATACGCCTGCCTTGAGGGTTCCACTCCATTACAGCTCTGGCTATGTCCTCCGGGTCTTTTTTTAGGTTGTGACTAATCCAATTCCATTTTAGCCTTCGGCTTTCCAGGTCAATTGGTGTTTGTTGTGTTAGTAACCGTAGCCTAGAGTAAGATATTGTACTCAGGACGGGTCTCACAAACGTAAAGCATAATTTCCTTAACGTTGGAGTTAAATATTTTGTACTTAATATGACGGGAAAGTGTTGTTCATCTCCAAACGTTGTTAAGGCGTTGCAATGCCCATGTAATGAATCTTGAATTCAAAATATTCGTGGAATATAAAAGTTAATAAGGATGGACTTTGTTTTTTTCATATTCACTCGGAGCTCTGCAGCTGCTGCTGTTACTGTTGGCTACTTTTGTGAAAATAGCTATGAACACTATTAAGGGTTGTGCACTTAAACACAAACAAAAAAGATATCGATTAGATATCGTTTCTGTATTTGTGTGTCTTCTACTCTAAATAATGTTTGGTTAATTTTCGAACACTGAACTACTCTAGTTTTTTGCTCTGTCCTGGGGCTTTTTAAGTTTTTAAAATTCTTAAGTTTTAAAAATTAATGCTAAAAAAGGAAAAAATACGTTACTAAAAATTATATTGATCCAAATAAATTATAGCGTTACTAATGCGCTACTCTGTATTATGAAAACCACACTTATAATAAAACCACTATAAATTTTTCTCAATGCACTCTTTATTTACTCTGTATTCTAGCGTCTAGAAATGCGGCTTACGACGCGAAAGTGCTTGTTAAGCGATTTGATATACTATGTGTGTAGGTTCTTACATACATAGAAAATAAAAACAATCCAAAAAATAAGCCAAATAGAAACTCTTGCAACATAAACTGTTCGTACTTTCATGAATTTCCTTTGCATTTAATGCACACACACGCATATGCGTTCAAAATAAATTAAAAGCGCATAACTGCAACATATATAGAAGTGTAAAGGGTGTTTTTTTAAGAGTGTCTGTATTTATATTTGTGATGAACAAAAACTCATGAATTAAATGAACTTTTTATTTTGCTTTGTGGGAAACTCCATGTTATTTATTTATGTTTAGAAAACTTTATCTGTTGTACAAAGCACACACAGAGAAAAAACATGTTTAACTATGGTCACCTCCAACAAAACTATTTTTAAAGAAAATTTTAAACAAATTACGTTTAATTTGCCTTTATTATTGTCACCGAAAATCATAATTTGGTTATATAAGTCCTCCATCAAGAGCCTGGTTGCCTCAAAACATTTTATGGTTAAATATGACAATAATTTTTTTTTAAATTAACCATAGTATTTTCACTTTTCAAGAGCAACATGCTTTGTTTGTAAACCAACCATGATATTATAAATGTTAAACATATTTTAGTTATTATGAACCATAACATGTTTGGAGGCAACCATAATATGGTTGTGGCTTCTTGATGGAGGCCTAATTCAACCATAATATGGCTGTCGGTAACTTAAACATAATATTAACATAATAATATTAACATAATAATATCGATTAAACATAATATGTTTATAATTTTCTTTAAAAATACTCTTGTTGAAGGTGACCATATTTAAACATGTTTTTTCTGGGTGCATGTTCTGTCGGTCAAAATGTTGACCACTTTTGCAGAAACTTTGGATTCTGATTTATTAACTGCATAAGTAATGTTCACCCTCAATTGCTCTAAAGTTGGATTAGTCGGCATAACGTATGGCCTTACCGTACCGCCCAAAATAATCAAAAAGTCTCAAATCATACTGTTTGTGCAAATAATACTTCACTCAGGGGCATTTGGTAAGTGCTTAATATTAACACGCCATGTGGTTGAGATCCACCGTGATTCACATCCCAAGACAGGTATACACGAAAGAAAAACTGCTTTTTGATATAAAAAATAGCGGCCACGCTAACTAAAGCTCCTCTACATAGACGGCTTTGGACGAACGCAAGGATTTCTTTTATATGGTGTAATAAACACAAGCTTCGATAACTAAAGCTTCTCTGCATTGCCGGCCTTTGGCCAGGCGCATCGATTTCATCCTTTAACGTACCAACTAAAGTTTTTTTTTTTTCTTATATTTGGGACTTTATATCGGGATTGCGGACTTAAATCATTGTGAAATAAGTTTGCATTTATAAGTTTTTAGATAATTTTTGTTTGGGGGTTACTTCATATTACTGAGGATTTGTTTAATTTTCAAATTTTGAGCTTTAATTCATAATAAACTAATTCCCTAATTTAAGGACTTAGATCATTTTTTGAGGCCTCGTTCATTAGGGAATTAGTTCGTTACGCTATTACTTTTCACTATTTGGAAACTGAGAAACGAATTACAGTTAAGGGTTTGATATACAGTAGTTACACCTTTTTGAAAATATGACAAGCTAAAAAAGCACCCTTAATTTTTTGTTTATTTGTCCAAAAATATATACATTTATACATATATGTCTTGTGCATTATATAGACTTTCTTATGTACACATAACACTTGTATAATATGCAAATGCCCTAAACATGCAAGTTGTCGTAAACATGAAATGGGTTCGTATCATATTTAGAATTATTTGACGTCGTCAGCCACACAGAACCGTCACCATCATCATCACTACCACCATTCAGATCATTTGAAAATGTGTTCGTATTCTTGCTGTTGTTTTGTAGTATTGGATATCCTTAGATGGTTGATATTCTTAGGCACACAATATACAAATTATTGAGGTAAAATCGAATTTTAAGCATCCTTTTAGGTCTGAAATTACTGTATTAATTTGGGAATCTGTTGCGTATAAATACTTTCAGATGAAATTCTATTGTCTATTCGTTAACAAGCACAGCACTAGAGAAGAAGAAAAAGAAGTATTGTGTAGTTTTTAAAAACTGCCGTCCTTATGTTGAAAAAAGATCAGAATTTAGCCGAATACTTTTGTCATAAAGCACTACATCTTTATGCCTCCCTCAAGGTATTTGTATTCCTCAAGTTCTTAGAAGATGTTTGCTGCCGAGTCTTGCAGACAATGGACTAAGTAACCGCTTCGACGACTCCAGAGAGTAGTCAGGCGTTATCATACTTAATGTAACTCGATTTAGCAGAGCAATAAGATGGAGCCCTAATCAAGGCTGTGGAGATGGAGTTGAGGTTTTGGTAAGGGAGTCGGAGTCGACGTACCCACAAAAACTTCCAGTACCCACCGACTCCAAAATTAAAAATTTTCTAATATTTTTCGAAATAAAAACTCTTCGAAATTGGATATGCAATATTTAAAATATCGATTTGAAATTTTTTTTAAGAATAATTTTCTTGCTATATTTAACCAGGTACTGCATTAAAAAAGAGTTTGAAGTCAAATAAGGACCAGTCTCATATACATTAAGCATCAATTTTAGAGTAGGAGTCGGAGTTAGAGTTGGAGTCGGAGCCGGATTTAAAAACTTTCACCGGTTGGAGTCGGAGTCGGGTAAGAACTATTTTTGACTAATCCACAGCCCGGTCCTAAAGTAACGCCTTAGATGTCTCGAATATGCAAAATATATCTTTTTGCTGTCACATAGCCAGAGATAGAAGCACAGAGGCTGGTCTTAAGATACACATCAAGCAAAGCGATGTGGAACGCATTACCACGTGGTATAAAAGCTGTGCAGGTGTTCTTCAGCCATTGGTGGCCTGCAAAAATAGCAAATGTACTTCTATGGAGAAGAACTAATCAATGGCCAATCCAGATTGAAATACTTGTTTACAACTAGCATCCATTTCGCACATGGAGGTGCCAACTGATATACGAGATTGAGCACAAATCGGCTAAAAGAACTGAATGGAATCAGCTTGTGGTGACCCTTTGCTCCTTATAGGGACCATATATAAGTTCTTTGTGGGTACAATTGCTATACCTGTAGTTACTGCTTATAACCCACCAGTCTTGTGTGAAACTTGAATTGTGAAAAGGGAAGTGGAAGGATTAAAAGTAACAATTTTACTACATTACAAGTTAACCAAACCCAAATGATCCTTATTGACAAATTTTCAGGACAAAATATATATCTGTCTTAACTTTCACCTGTAATCACGAGGAAGACCTACTTTAATTGCCAAATATTAAGAAAAAGCTAACTTATCTATACTAACGTTCACCTGCATTTTCCTGTTTTCTGAAACCTCTTGCGAAAAGCTGAGAGATAATAGACAACTAAAGCGCTGTCCTATGGAGTACCTATATTACCAATGTTTAATCTGATATCAATGGAATCAGCAGCATCAATTCTGTAGTCCCGTATTTGTTGAGTGTTATACCCAAATACGGGGAAGCGGAGTTTTTAAAAATGTCGGTTTGAAGGTTCCACTGCTCATGTGCTGCGGACCCGTTAACTTTGCGTTCGACTTCAATGATTTGTATTTACTTTAAATACGTAAGCGATAATTTTTCTTGGTAACAAGTCCAAATGAGCTAAATCACAAAATATGATTTTCTTGTGTATGCGTACGCGACGTAGTCGCAACAGTACATGAACTTTGCAAACATTGACGAATCCTGTTTATTTTTTGATACTTTAAAGCAAAGCCAACTTCACTTTTATTCGAGAAATATCAAAAACCCGATAGAGTGAACTTATGGAAACGAATTTTGATCTTGGATACTTTGCTACTTAAACAACTATAAAATACGTAGAACATAAAAGTCATTCGATATCGCAAACTCTATCCAGAGCTTAACATTCCCCTGTCAAAAGTAGAGTTGTTGCTTGATATCAAAAGTTTTCTTTTTTTTTTGACATTTTCTGGACTTTTGTTTAAGTTTATGAGCAACATTACATTTTGTTTCATATTTCCTCATATTTTAAAAATTTCTTTATATCATCTTAACAACAATGCACTGCTAAATGCACACAAACTCTCAGAGAAAATAAAAATCCATTCATTCTCAGATTCGCATAGTCTTTTTTGTATTTTCGTACACGCTTTATTATTGTATAATTCAGATAGTTTTGCAGTGATTGTTAGCGTTTAAATTACAATGGCTGGATGGTTTGGCTGGCTGGTTGGTTGGTCGGTCGTTTGTTTGCCTTGTTGGCTTTGATTCATTTGCCTGCATGATGTGTTTTTAAAAAGAAATCATGTTTTATCTCATGTATTTCAGTGTTTTTTTTTGCACTCGCATTTGTTTTATTTCACATGTGGGCGTTCGTTCTAGTATTCTATTTCTAGTTTAAATGCTTCTCTTAGTGTTAAGAAATTTGTACATGTTAAGACCAAAAGTGTCAACTTTTGTGTATTTTCGTTGTACTTTTTTTTCTACAGCCATAGTTTAACCAGCAACAACATGACAAAATTTGCTATGTATGACATGTAAACGCCATTCTATGATGAAATGTCACAATCATCCGAAAATATGTACTTATGTACGTACATACATTCCTTTAGCTATGTGCGGTGGGCATGAGTTAACAAAAAAAAAAAAAAAAAGATTAAAAAAACAACCGAAACAAGTACTTGTTTGTATTCCATTCTATTCTAAATATTACAACAATTGCAATTTTCAGCATGTTTTCGTATTAATTTATATATTTTTTTTTTCTAGAGTTTTATATGCTCGCTGCATGTAACATGTTACACGTATTTCTAATGAAAATTCATCTTATGTCAAGTCAAATTTTATATCTCTTGTGTTTAGGTCGAGTGTTCTGCATGAATAAAAGTAATTAAAAACAATTTATCGCCAGAAATTAACATTTTCTTTAACATGTTGGTTTTTCTGGCATGATTTATTTTGAACATTATGAAAAATGTCTTAATTTTTTTGAAAATATTTTAATCTAAAATATGCAGCATTGTTTGTGAGTTGCCTTAAGGTAAATATTATTTTGGTGTTTTTTTTTTGTGCAGATTTCAAAACTTGTATTATTTTTAAAGGTTTTTAGAGCATAATGTGTTAACAAAACCTTTATCCCACCGACGAATATTACATGCTGACATAAAAAATCAGAAATTAATTCTGAAATCGGAAATATCATTCTTAACTTCTTTTAAGGATCAGGGGGTCGCAACGCTTTTTTCTTCATGTAACCCTTAAGAAGCCATTTTTTCTGCGAACACCTCAATTGTTATACGTAACCATTAAATAAAACCAGTATTTTCTTTACAGAAAAAATTCTCCAAAATTGTTCACCAACTTAAAAAATTTTAGAAAATAGTTTTGAGTGCTTATTTCGAAAAAAAACGGTATGTAGACTTTTGGAAACAATAAGCGTTTGGTACTTAAATTTTGAAGGCATGAACAATAGTCATATACATATTTTTTTATATACATGTGTTTAGAAAATTGTTTCTGTTTATGAAACAAAGCAAAAAAAATGCGATTTTTGATCTGGCACAAAGCAACTTTACATTTAGTGCACTCAGTCCGTGAAAATCCATTGCACCCTGGAAGTTTGCATCTGTTTTTAGTAGAACATATATTTTCAGTATGCCTAATACCATCGGTCCGTATATCTGGTGTCGGTATAGGTTTTGTGGGTCCTCGGTTCTTTTACCACCATCTGCCTTTCTGGTTGAAGGTCTTCCTCGCTTGTTTTCATATGATTTATAGGAGCACAATGTTTCCGCCAGGCCTGATTTAGTTTCCAAGCCGATTTCTGTGAATTGTGGCCAACAAGTATATTTCCTGAGTCCAAAGGTAATACTCAAATAGAATAGACGTATAATAATTGTCGAAATAAATTACGTGGTTCATTTAATGGGGAATTGAACGGAACCCAAAAAAAATTGTAACCGTGGAGTAATATTTATGTCACAAACGCATGTTGTAGACATTTCGTCGTTCCGGAGTTATCTTGTCGTATATCACAAAATCGAAAAAAAATGAGATAAGACCGTTTCCTGTGGTAAATTTAACAGATCTATCGATCTGCGCAATCCTCACGTCTTTATCTCTTATGGTTAATGAGATATTACGAGGCCATTTGGTTGTATATCCACTTTTGAGAAAAATTTAATACGTTATAATACCGTATGTAGCATAATTGTGGATATACGACAAAAAACGTATGAAAACTATCAATTTAAAAAATCTTGCGTTATCTTGTTGTATGTGAACAAAGTATATTAGTCATGTTACAAAAAAGAGACTATTTTATTAATATTACTGTTATTTTAACTTTTTTCGTTTTATATGTAAATATATTTTTCGGACGTAGTACACAACGCTTTTTATATTGATGGAATTATTGCTATATTGCCTAAATTTACTTTATTGTTAAGCAATTAAAGGCTAAATACTCAGGGTGGTCCAACCATAATGCACAATGCTTATTGTGAATAAAACAAAAAGTTTTTAGAGAATTATCTGAATATTTTTTATTATTATAGAAGGATCTATGACAACTATGTGTGAGACAAAATATCGGCCAAATGCTCGTCGTGGCTTCGGTAGCATACCTCTGTCCTATGGTCCATATTTTCAATGGCTCTGAGACATAATTGAAGTTCAATGCCCTTAATGTGACTAGTTATCTAATCCTTTAGCTCTTGAATTGTTCTTGGTTTATTGACGTACACTTTTCATTTAAAATATTACCAAAGAAGGCCAACGGTGTAAAATCAACTGATCGTGACGGCCAATTAACATGGCCATTAAATTTCTCGCGCGAAAGAGCCATTGTTTTGTTGGCCGTGTGACACATACTGTTGGAACTTATTATCGTCCAGGTCCATATCCTCAATTTCTGGCAAAAAGAAATCCGATATCAGTTCGCGATAGCGAACACCATTCACAGTAACTGCTTGGCATACCTCATTTTCGAAGAAGTAAGGCGCGATGATGCCGCCTGGCTATAAACCGCATCAAGCATGCATGCACAGGCGTTTCACATTTCCTACAGAGCCGGTTTGCTTAAGTTTGGCCACAATTATCCCGATTATTTGATCGAGTACGCTGACCAAAAAAATCAAGATGTGCACAAAATGTTTTTTTGATTTAAACGCCCATTTTCGTAAAAGGTTCAGCAATCTTAATGCGCTGCTCAATGCTGCACCTCTCCATGGTTGAATTTGGCACTGATACCATGAAATGTCAAATTAAATTGGACAAAAATTTGAAGTGACGGTGTGACTCACAGTAAACATCGTGCTATAACCTATAATTATTCAGACATAAGGAAATTCGATAATATAAAGACTATAACTATAAGTAAATATATTTGTCAATTGCATAAATTTTCGTTTCGAAAATTATTATAACTCAATTTTCAATATTGGTAAAACACGTGACTCTAGGTTTTTAATACCTTATTTTGACTTATATCCCACAAACTAAAAAATATATCGCAAAAAGTGGAGTATACGACAAAATTGAAAAATTTTTTTCGGACGTGATAATGGCTAAAACTAAAAAATTTTTTTCCATGACTTTGGATATTTTCACATAAATCGATAAAGAACTTCAAACACAATATCTGACAAAAATATTGGACTACTTTTTTCACGTACATTTTTGTGTATAAAAATTTGAACCTAAAGATTCGATTTCCCAAAAAAAAAAAAAAATTTGTAATATACGGCAAGATAACTTCGGCAGGACGATTTGGCAACGTACATTTTTTTTTCAAAAATATTGCATTTATTCAGTAATATTGTTAAATTAAAGATGACCAGGCCATAGATAACCTGTCAACAGATGCAAATTTATTTTTTTCCGATGTGATAATACACGATTCATAGAAAACAGAAAAAACTTGATTTTAACTAAGAAATTGATCTTTATCAGCCACCTCAATGAAATGCCAAATAAATACAAATAAAAGCAACCCAACAAACACGAAGTCAAACCTTTGATATGAAATGACTTTATCATATGACTTCAAACACAATTCTCAAACGTTTTTCAAATGTTTAATTTTAATATTTTAATTCAAATTGATAATGATTTGAAAATAAACATTTGACATCAAATGTTTTATCAATTTGATGTCAAATTGGTATCAAATGTTAAATTCAATCCAAAACTTAACTTGGCAATACTAAAGCGAAATATAAATGTAAACATTAAAAATGGCGATTAAAGCATAAATTTTTACTTCGTGGTTAAATGTATTTTGCAAGTGAACGATTTATTTCTTGTGAAAAATAAAAATTATTTGTGAGTATGTAATTACAAGGATTAAAAATAAGAATTAAGAAAAATAACACGGGAAAATTAAAGTGAAGAAATTAAAAGTTTGTTGTATGATTGCGGTGCTACAATTCTCAAAACAAAAGGGAGCCAATTATTTCGTCGTTGCTAGAGTTGGAGGACGGAAAGAATATTATTTCATCTTTAAGCTGTGGTGCCAAATGTTTATCTCACAGTGTATTTAAATAAATAATGAAGTTAAATTAAAAAAATAAAATGTTTTTTTATTAATGTTCCACATGCTATTAAAATCCACATTTGAAAATTACGTTTGAAAGCAAGTTGAAAATAAAGGCATTTTTCAATTTGAAAATTATTTCCCCTTTTTGTTGAGAACGCTATGATTTTCAAATGCTTTTCAAATCATTATCAAACGTTTGTCGTTTGAGAAAACGTTTGATTTCAAATCATTATCAATTTGAAATCAAACCTCCGTGCTTGTTGGGAACTAAAAACAAAGTAATGCTTTTCTTTTATTAATGTTGCTTGTGTGTGCTTAGAAACGAACTTTTATGAATGCACATACATTGGAACATAAAGAAAATTAGCTAGAACTGGTATGCAGACAATTGGCAACGTATGCATTTAAGGGTTAAGCATAAATCAAAAATAAAATCAGTTTTAATTACCTCGCTCGGGATCTGCTTAAATATAAATTTACTTAAAAAGTGGATGTAGCCAGGTTTGCGTATTAAGCCGACGAATTATTTTTAAATTTTTTTTACAGAATTCTTAATTTAAGTCCGATTAAACATTTTTTGTCAGTGAAATATTTTAGTCAAAATCTACAAAAAAGTTAGCAACAGCAATAATCTATCTCTTATAGATTTTGATAAAAAAGCATTGAGTCATTTTTGTAATCAAAAGCATAAAAGGGTTAATTTCGATTTTTTCCTTTGAAATATTAATTACCAATTACAGAATATAGAAGCGATTTTCCTTTGACCTTGTTATTTGACCTTTGACGTGGTCAGATTTTGACCATATTTTCAGACAATAGTCCTTGTAGTTTGTGTCATATAACTCGGAATAGCATTAAAAATAGATACAAATTATCACATTGATCAATTTTGTGCAAATAAAATGACCATATTTTCATTTTCTTAAACAAGTTGCTGGAGTGCAAATGCCATTTTTTTTTTTTTGATTTTCAGGGGTGTGCTGTAAATCAAAAATGTAAAACGCAAGAATTTGAAAGATGTTTGCAGCACACTTTTAATCTAATTTTTATAATTTTTTTTAAAAAAGTCGGTTTAATAGAGAAATGGTTGTACAGTAGTTTTGACTTAACTGCCTTTTGTTTACGTGCACTTTTGACTTAACTGCACAAAATTGATAATTTTTGGAATTATTCTTTATAATTCCATACAAATTCCTTTTTTAAGTGTACTTTCTATACCTGCACATTTAAGATAAATGCACAAAATTTTTGGCATTTTAAAATTATTTTCATTCAGAAAATCAAAGTTAGCTGCACTTTGACTTTCGTGCATTTTGTATACCTGGACATTTTTCATATTTTTAGGCAGCTTTAAAATATTTTCATTCAAAACATCAAAGTTAGCTGCACACATAAAAATATTTGTTGGCCACTTTTTCACATAAATATCCACACACAGCTTAAGTGTATAAAAATTTAAATCGCAATTATTTTGTTTTTTTTTCATAAATTCTTATATTCTTTGTGAATTCTCGTTGTTTTTGTTAATGTTTTTTTTATATTTAATAAACATACGAACATGTATAAATTTATCTGTTATTTCCCAAGCAAGCATAGGCTGTTTGTTAGACGATTGTGGGTTATATACAGCCCCTAAAAGAATGTTCTGATGATTATCTGACGAGTAACAAAAACATCTAAATCTTTTTTTAATTTATTATTTGTTATTTATTCTTTTGACACGCTCGTCTTGGAATGAACCTTTTGGGGCTCACTGTAAGAGTCGTATAACAATTACTGAGCTACCTAAATGAGATCGTTTCTGAAGTATGAAAATGCTATTGCCAATACAATTTTAATAAAATAAACCGGCCTAAGGATCTATAAAAAAGGATTTTCCGACAGGATGGTGTTGATTTCGCGACCTTAAGGTTTGTTTTATAGAAATTTTATGAAAAATAGAAGTTTTGGCATGAAAAATACACCTGATGCCCTTATTTAGGTAGCTTAGTCATACGGCTGAGCATTTCACGAGTTGTAAAATAATACCTACATGAGTCTCTTCGCATGCTTTTTGAAAGACTCGTCAGATCATCTCTATATATGTACATCATAAACGATTCCCTTTACGATTAATATAAGCGTTATTCGCTGCGTTATTGAAGAATCTCTCATACGAATAAGCACGTGTAACAGTTTCTCCCGTGCGAGGAATTGTCCACAGTTAAAAACACTCTCTGTAAGATTCCCAGTAGTCTCCTAGACAATTGAAAATGCTAGCTAGAATAAAATTTTAATCAAATATAAATTTATGTATTAATAAAATAATTTTGTTTTTCTACTTTTAAATCAAACACTTTACTTTCGCTGCACTTTTGTGCAGCTAACCACAATTTTGTACCTGCACATTAAGGCAGGTAAATGCATTTAAGATAACTACATTTTTGATTTATCTGCACAAAAAATCGTGTAAAGGAGATTGTGCAGCTAAGTCAAAACTACTGTATAATATTTGCAATAAAATTCTTTTATTACAGAAATCTTATTGAAAAGAAGAAATTTTTTTTTTAAAATTTAAAATTGGAGATATGAAAAACATCCCAAATGTTTTGTCCGTGTTTGACATTATCTGAGGGCAGGTAACGCCATCAAAATAATAAACCTTTTTCAATTTTGAATTAAAAAAATTTGACTATAGAAATAAATTTAAAACATTTTTGAAGGTGTCTGCTGGAATTTCTCGGTCAAGTAATAATTTACACATTAGTTGTCTGGGGCATTATGTTTTACTGGGCTAGTGTTTAACCGATTTAAGGTTTTTATACGGTTTTTAAAACACAATTGTATCTTCATTTCGATTAATTTATCATCTAGAATTAAAATTTTTACGACATTTAAGAAAATTTGGCAAAAATTAACAAAATGATTTTTTACCCTTTTATTTACTATTCAGTATTTCAGTCGCTTTGCGATTTTGAAATTTGTATTTTTGTAGGTTTTTGAGTATTCGCATAGTTCTATATAACGAAGAACCACTGTAATGTAGATAATGCAGAATATTGTTCTCAAAACAGAATCGTCATAAAAAAATAAAATTACAAAAATAGAATTTATTTTTTGTTTCAGATAGTGTTATCTTTTGAAGTATAATGAACGTTTTTAAACATTGAGGGTACTAGGGATTCCATATGTGAAATCTCATTAAAGCCTTATAGGCTTTTTACACTTGCTCATATCTTACATCTTTCATCTCATCGCAAAGATGTTAACATCTTCCCATAAGAATTGTACAGGGCTAAAAATCAACATCTTTCTTCATCTTTAAAAGATGTTCCTATCTCATGTTGTTTCATTCAACATCTTTCGATTATTTAAGTGTCTTCAGTAGAAAAAACAAATAATTTGTGAAGGACAGTAATATAATTTATTTAGTTTTTATTCGCTCTTACACGTGAAAATAAATATTTGTATGATGAAAGATTTTACAGATGTAAACAAGTTTTTATCATTTTCAACGTCTTCCACGCATTCCTCTAAAAATATACCCGATAGATTTTGTTTTGTATTTTCATTACTGCTTCTGTCATATGTTTAACCTTCATTAACGAACATAGAAGTTAATAGCATTTTATACGCCACTTCTAAATTTATTTTTAAAGAGTTGCTTTTTGTGCTGCATACGTATACTTACTGCTGTGTTTTGATTTGTTGGCATTTATTTTGCTTTAACTACTTTTTTTTTCTTACGGCAATGAAGCAAAGGAAGAGAATTTTCTGCCATCGACAAACAGAAACCATAAAAAATTTAGTGAAACCGGGTTTGGAATCATAAAGGGGATATTAAAAATATATATACCCCACAACTAATTAATTTTATTTAAAAATGGTCGGTAGGTCAAACCAATAATAAGCTGACGATATGTATACTTCAAAATTAAACATATCTGAGATATATCGCTTGCTTATTTTGTGACGATTTCTTTTATGAGAAATATGCTACATATATGTAACATGCTCTACATTTTGAAGTTCGATTGTGGCAAAAAATTTTTAAATTTATTTTGTGAATATATTGCATGAAAACATGTAATATGTTGTATGTTTTACCCTCACTTTTAATAAAGGGGTTCATATTGCTCTGGGTACTTACTTCTTTGATTGTACAACCAAAATTTTTATTTTGTTTGTCATGGTACATATGTAAATATTTGTTTTCTCTTTCAGTCAAACATACACATAAGAATCGATAATTCCCATATACAGTGAGTCTCATAAATATTTTGCATATTTTTTTAATCCATAAAGATTTAATACATTCCTCAAAATGAAGTACAAGTTGTTTAGTTTTTGAGAAAATAGTCCATTTATTGCGTAGATGATATGTGTTACAACGTAAATATGATAATAAAATTACAAAAACTTAGAATTTCATGGTATTTTTCTGACATTAAAACTATTTTGACCCAAAATTAATACTCACAAAAGTATTTTGCTTTTTAAAAAAAATCCTCTTATCCTTGCAAATATTGTTATAAATTTTTACATTTTATATGATCTTGCTTCGTTTATACGTTTCAATCATATTTTCGTACGAATAAGATAATATTTTCAAGTTATTTTGCTATTATTTATCTAATTAAAATGCCGAAAGGAAAGAAACTAAGTTTTGCCGAGAGGAAAATCATCTTTCACCTTCATGACCTAGGTGTAACAGTTTTTTTACATCGCAAATGCTTAGGAGGTGTAGTCAAACAATAGAAAATATAGTTTAGCGTGCAAAAGAACGTGGAAAGATTGAAAATTTGGCACGACATTACCGTCTAAATTTGTTATCAGCCAGAAATGAAAGGAAAATACTTAAAGAAATTCGTGAAAACCCGCATGTATCTGCTCCAAAACTGAATGATAAGCTGAGAGGAACTCTATGCAACAATGTTAGCAACGAAACACTTCGTAGAGTACTATGATCAAACAACTTTAATGCTCGAGTAGCAAGAAAAAAACCGCTAATTTCTGAAACAAATAGAAAGAAGCGATTATCCTTCGCTAATCAACATTTAACCAGAGGTTTTGAATTTTGGAAATCCGTAATATTAAGCGATGAAAGCAAATATATAATTTTTGGGTCTGATGGACGATGCATGGTTTGGAGAAAGCCAAATGAGTCCCTTCATATAAAAACTATAAGGCCGACAGTAAAACATGGAGGAGGTTCTGTTAGGGTTTGGGGCTGTATGTCAGCCTCTGGAGTTGGAAATCGAATCTTTAAAGATGGAATTATGGACAGACATGTGTATCTGTCAATTCTTAAGGAAAACCTTAACGCTAGTGTGGATAAAATGGGACTTCCAGCAAGAGGTTTTTATTTGCAACAGGACAACAATCCCAAAAAAGCTGCCTTAGATGTTGAACTGTGGATTCTTTATACCACCAAACATTTGCCAACGCCTCCTCAAAGCCCGGGCTTGAACCCAATACAAAATTTATGGGCGTATTTGGAGGAAAAGGTTCGATAACGCCACATATCTTCGAAAACTACGTTGAAACAAGTATTGCTTCAAGAATGTCGAAAAATATCTCAAGAAAAGTGCCAAAATTTTATGGAATCTTTACTACGACGATCAGCTGCAGTTTCTCAAAACAACGGATATGCCACAAAGTATTAACTGTTACATATCCATTGTTATACGGTAAAAATACGTGATATTTTTTAAAAGCAAAATACTTTTGTGACCTTTAAAATTCACTTAATTCTTCTAAAATCTTGTATAAAGGGTATAATAATTAAGATGTTCAAAATTTTTTTTTATAATTTATTTCTTTGTCTTTCTCCTAACACGTTAATAAAAAGAAATTCCCGTTAAATATAATAAATAAATGGATGTCAATCAAGTTTCTTCTAAAAAGTTTGTTTTTCTTATATGCAAAATAATTATGAGACTCACTGTATATACACTGCACTGACGGTAAAAAAGTGTATATATTACTTTGTAATTTCGTTTGCAATTTTTACAATATTGATCTAAGACTCTATAAACCCTGTTGTCCGTCCGTCTGTTGAAATGGGGTTTCCAAGGACCCCAGATAATTCTTGGTGTAATTTTTTATTATGTATTATTATTTATTTCTTCCAATATTTCGACCAACTTTGTTGGTCATCTTTAACAAACATATTAAACATCGAACAAGTAAGAAAGTATAGTTGGTCAAGCCCGTACATATGACACCGTTAACCAAAGCATATAAAAACAAGTTAGAAAGTATAGTCGGTCAAGCCCGACCGTATGATACCCAACACCACAGTATTTAAAAACACATCATGCTTATGTGTCCATGTCCATTCATGAAAATCCGTTTGAAAGTTTGTGAGAGGCAGAGATTGATCCCCTGCCTCCCCTTGTGGTCCTATTTTTTAAAAACTGTATAGCTTATGTGTCCCTATAGATATGGATCTATCTATGTTTTAAATTTCATTAAAATCGGTTTGAGAGGCAGAAATTGCCCCTATCGCCCTCGAGGTCCGATTTTTTTTCAAATGTATACATTTTATGTTCATATAGATATGGTTCTATCTATGTTTTAAATTTCATTAAAATCTGTTTGATAGCTTCTGACAGGAAGAAATTTCCCCCTATCTTCCCTCGTGGTCCTACGATTCGGCCCATTTTCAATAGACTTGGTCCTTGTGCCAATAAGAACCTATGACCAAAATTTTATTAAACGATCTCTAAAATTGTGACCTGTACTTTGCGCACAAGGTTACATGGACAGTAGACCGGGTCGACCTCCATACAAAAAAAAAGTTGTGCCAGTCACTCCCTAGAATGAAAGATATGTCAATGAAGTTTCTAAAAAATTTTTTTTTGCCACGCCCCAAAATCCAGCACTTTTGGTTTTTTATATGTAGCGCTGCCATTAAAAGTCCGATCTCATCATATCGCATATCGTTGTTCATGGCTTGATAGTGGCTTCATTTTTGTCTTTGGTGACTTTTCAATCCGACCGGAAATTCTGGGCGCCACTTATGCCATCTCGGATCCTTCCCCCAAATGTCCAATTGTTTTGACGGTCCAAGAAAGTCCTAATAAAACTACGTATGTATAGATTTTAATATGCTCACTTTTATGACACGCCTCCAAATTAAGCCCCTTTTTTCTTTTTCACATGCATACTACATTAAACCAAGTAGAAGCCAATACAAACCAAAAAAATTTTCATCAGTCACGCCCTAGAATAATAGGTATATATATTAAGTTTGAAAAACTTTAAAAAAATTGTTTTTGCCACGCCCTAAGTTACTGCCCTTTTAGTTTTATATATACAGTATCGTCATTTAAAGTCCAATCTCATCGAATGGTATATCATTGTTAATGGCTAAAATGTGCCTTTATTTTCGTATTTAATGCTTTTTTAAACTAACTTAAAATTCTAGATGGCAATTATGATATCTCGGATCCTTCTCCTCTGATGTCTAATTTTTTTTACGTACTTAGAAAGTCCCTTTAAAACTTAGTATATCTAGCTTTTAGTCCCAATTTCCACAATGCAAGTCTTATTGATAAACTTATCACATTTTCTTCTTTGAATCAGCTTCGGCGTTTCCACGAGTCAAGTCTTATTATTTATCTGTTATTCCATTTGTATGATTGTATATGTGCGTTTTAACATATGAAATATTTCGCACATACAACACACACACAAAATCACACACGCTACGATATTAACTTTGTTCAACGAAATTAAATATGAAAGATAATTGTCAAAACAGACCTGCTGAAAATTACGAATGAGAAAACAAAACGCATATGACGAGTACAGCAAGCTGAGTACTCGTTTCTTTTCCCCTCGTCACTCTCGCCAACAAAGTAGCAAGCTGATCAATAAGACTTGCATTGTGGAAATTGGGACTTAATATACTCGCCATGCTCCAATTTGAGTGTAGGTAAGATTTATATACACCGGCTGCCCAATTTATAATTTTTCGCCTATATGTTTTGAGGCATTCATTTTTATGCATTTAAATTATTTTGTATTTTTTCATTTTTAAAATTCTGCAGTTTCTTTTTATTTTTTTAGTTCTTGTTTTAACTCTGTATCATGGTCTCATATTAACCATTATGTTTGCTTTTACAAATGTCTTAATTAAGATTTTATATTTGAAGTGCCCCGGTAGGCTAGCTAGTAGTGAGCTAGTCTATCAACCCCGGGGTTGCGGGTTCGATTCCCGCCAGAGACTCTGGTTTCTTTCCTGCAGACAAGCGTCAAGCTTCGCGGGTATTACCATAGGGAATTACAAAAAAAAAAAAAAAAAAATTCGGAAAACAGTGCCAGAAGAGTTTCACAGTCCAGCAAAAAAAAAAACGGCACGAAAAATGGCACAAAATATCAAAATTGGCAAAAAAAAACGCCAGTAGTTCAGATGGAGAAAGATTGTCAATAAATTCATCCGTCTCACTTTCATTAAAATATGAGTAGTCCACTTCCAAACACCGCTAAGTTAAAAAAAAAACGAAAGGCTAAGAAACAGTTTTTAAAAATTGAAATGCCAAGTCATAGAGAGTGGTTTTCAGGATTATTGAATAATTGACCAAAAATTGCGCGTTACTTACAGAGTTTTGTACGAGATTGATAATGGCTTAGGGAGCCATTTCAAAAAAGATAAAATGGAGGCTTTTACAGAATTTTTATTTTGCTATATGTCTAAAACAAAAAGGGCTGTAATTTAGGGCGTGGCAAATATTTTTTTTTAAGTTCTTGAAATTTAATAAATATACCTTTTATTCTAGGGCGTAACTGATGAAAATGTTTTTGGTTTGTATTGGCTTCTACTTGGTTTAATGTAGTATGTATGTGAAAAAGAAAAAAGGGGTTTAATTTGGAGGCGTGTCATAAAAGTGAGCATATTAAAATCTATACATACGTAGTTTTATTAGGACTTTCTTGGACCGTCAAAACAATTGGACATTTGGGGGAAGGATCCGAGGTGGCATAAGTGGCGCCCAGAATTTCAGGTCGGATTGAAAAGTCACCAAAGACAAAAATTAAGCCACTATCCAGCCATGAACAACGATATGCGATATGATGAGATCGGACTTGAAATGGCAGCGCTACATATAAAAAACCAAAAGTGCTGTATTTTGGGGCGTGGCAAAAAAAAATTTTTTCCTGTTTTAGAAACTTCATTGACATATCTTTCATTCTAGGGGGTGACTGGCACAACTTTTTTTTTCGACCCACCCTAATGGACAGCCAGCCAGCCAACCTGCCAGCCAGCCGATTGTGATTCTGAGTTGATCGGTATACTTTAAGGTGGGTCTAGGACCACTATTGTAAGGCATTACACACATCAGCACAAATGCATAATACCCTCTCCACTATTGTGGTGCGGGTATAAATATTTTGCAATCATAACAAAATAATAAGGGTCTTCATGATGTTGCTTAAAATTACCATTTGTGCAAATGGGTAAACTTGCGAGACTCGTTTCATGAAGATCCTTTTTAAGTTTTGTGTAATTTTAAACAATTAATGTCATTTCAAACAGAAACGTCAATAAAAAATATATTAAAAAAAAATAATCAAAAATATAATAAAAAACTTGGAATTTGTAAATTATAAATGAAATTTGTTTTTAAACATGCATAAAGAAAGCCAAAAGACTAATATGCTTATATTATTACAAGAATTCTCATACAATTTTTGACAGTTCATTTACGAGGGCGTAAGAATGCACAGTTTGCACAGTTTACAAGACTTATAAACGATATCATGAGGACCCTTAATGTTATGAGGTCAAGTTTTATGTAAAAGTTCTTTGTGTCGAATAGTATTTAGATATCTTCATCTATTAGAGATTTTAGAATGGGGGTTAATATGGGATTCATGGTTAATTTCGGACCTAATAGTAGGTACAACATTTTGTCATGACATAGTAGTTATCGCAAAAGGTTTTATCGCCAATTTTTATGTAAATATCAATATTTATAACGAAGTCATGGCATTAAAAGCTATTTTCAGGAGTAGTATTATTATGGGAGCAATGGTCAAATATGAACCGATTCCAAAAAAAATTTTGTAAGATAATTTTGATTGCAATAAAGTAAGTTTGGACCAAATTTCATCTAAATATGTACCAACATTATGAAATAATTTATGAGAATAAATACCCTATTCCGGAAAGAAGCTTGTATGGGTGCATTGTGAAATTATAGACCGATTCGCCCCATTTTTTCTTGGTCCTTGTACCAATTAGAGGCAATGTATCATATTTCATCAAATTGCCACCAAAATTATGACCTGTACTTTGCGCAGAAGGTTAAAATTTACAGTAGGGATATAACTTTTTCGCACTTTTTGCGAATATCAAAAACGGCATAGTTTAGTCGTGTAGAACATTAAAAGTTATTAATAAAAAATATGATAATTTTTTCGGATTGTTAAAAAAGTTCACGCAGGGACCCGGTTGAAGTTTGAAACCACCATTTTTATCTCACGGAAATTTTAAAAAATATACGCCTGATATTTGCATATCTTCCTATACGTATCACTTAAATTCTATTTTGGAATTTACCACTGCTTCACATTTAAAAATTTTCCTACGGCTTACAATTTATCGCGGTTCAAAATTTCTTGGAAGGTTTTAGAAATTTGCTTCCCTGCGTGAGGTTTTTTCGCAAAACGACGGGAGACAGGTGTTTTCATTACCAAAAAACATTCTTGGCCACTCCGTGGTACCACGCCAAAAATTTGGTTGTAGCCCTAATGGACAGCCAGCCAGACAACCGGACGTGTATCGTTAAATCGTCTCAGAAATTGATCGGTATACTTAAGGTTCGTGTCAATTTTAGGGTGTTACAAACATCAGCAGAAATGCATAATACCCTCTCCTCCACTATTGTAGTGTGGGTATAAAAAGCTAATACTATGTTCACACTTGGGTTTTTAAACGCGTTTAAGCACCTCAAACGCCATAAGTGTCTAATAATCGTATTTTTCACACAGACACGGTCGGCAATTCACATGTTTTCAATAACTTTGTTCGTTTCAAAACATCAGACTATCATCAGTCTCTGCGAACGCACACAAGCACCTAATATCTTTGTGTGCATGTGTTCGGGGCTTGTATAGTTCGGGGCTTGGTTATCACTGCTCTAATCACATCAAAATCGAGATGATAAACCATACATTGAAGTGATTTGTTAATCACTTCAAATGGACATGATTACCACTAAATCATTAATCACATAGAATCCTCTGAACATACCTCAAATTGAGTATAATGTTGAATTGGCCAAACTAAACTTAGCTCTCATGTGTACAACCGACCACGATTTCTTCTTCTTATTCTGATAACTAAATAAAAGTATTTTTTTCCATTTTTAATACTTTTAAATGTTTTTATTTTGTTTTTTTCCTTAATCATCTCAAATGTAATGTGAACGGCTTTGATTAGCTTATGGCTAATAAATGAATGAATGTTTAAACGCTGGCTTAGTTGAACATAACTTAAATTTATATGTAGCTTAAACCTAACAGCTGTAAATCAGTGATCCATATAACTATTATATGTAGTGCACAAAATAATATGGTGGTAGCACTGCGATTAACGTTGTCAAATTCATAAGGTTTGTATTGGTAGTTTAAACGCGTTATTTTATCCGATTAGCGATGGCTTAAAAGTTAACTGAATTATAGATTTCTGGTTGAAACACATTTTTAACCAAAAAGAGAGTTACCCTTGCACTGATTTATTTACATTTATTTATATTACATTTTCCTTAAACGCGTTTAAAAACCCCAGTGTGAACATAACATTAAATCGTAGGAAAACAACTTGGTTAAAATGTGTAATTAAGGAAAAAAGTCGAACTGCCATTATTCAGGTTTGCACTTTTAGATCATATAGAATATCATAAAACAAAATTAATTGAAAGTTGTATGATACAGTATATGAAATGGTGATGACACAGCAACAATTTCTGTGTTATCAATTAATTTTTTTTTCTGTTATATAAAAATATAATTATTTTTAACTTATAAATTCATTATTTTGTTCTTTAAGCTAGACCCATTTTAAATAAAATTATTACCTCAAACTTTGTAGACACTAAATGCCACAAAAAAAGTCAATCTCTTAAGAGATAAATTCAAAAATATAACTTTTTTAAACAACAATAAAGAAACTTCAGAATAACTGTCAACAACATACGATTACATACTTGTATAGACAGACAATATGAGTACACTCATAAAATTTTTACAGTAACTGATTGTGGGTTAATAAATTCGTTTTCCGTACTGTTAAAATTTTATAAAAATATAGTTATTTAACAAATAATTTTATTTTTTAACATTTATGTTTGTTATTCAAAAAACAAACTACCAAAAAATTATGTTTTTTCGTTTTTATATTTTTATGTAGTTTGATTTCTGTCGGTTAAAACATATTTTTTTAAAGTAAAAACTATACAATTTTAACGAATATGCTCTTCAATAAATAAAAAATTAAAAAATGAATGTAAAAATCATTTGTTTTAAATGAAATGTAAATGATCCGTTTTCTAAATGAATTTTAATTTGTTTAAAATGAATTTTCGTTTGAATTTAACTACATAATATTTTGAGTGTAGACTTACTTTTACTTTACACACATTTTCTTAAGAAAAAAAATTGACATACAAACGAACATACATTTTTACACACTTACATATACTTATACATATATGTGAATATGTATGATAAAATATTTTATAAAATGATATGAATATTTTGCCAAAAAATGCCAGAAAAAAATGCTGCAAGAAATTAAAATTATTTCTATAAAATCATACAAAAGATATACTTTCAGCACGTCTTCTAACGCACATTCACAATAACAATAATAATGAAACTAAAATGATGTCTTATCTTAATAATATTCGTATGAATTTATGTACAACAACAAGGACATGTGGCACTGAACAACACAAAAAATAGGCAATTTTCCAAATAACATGAGACAAAAAAAAAAAAAAAAAAAAAAAAATAAACACATTTAAAAAAAGAAAGTAGGAGTTAAAAAACAAAAAAATATGGAAAATTGTATCAGAATGAAAGTTTAACTTACATATCTGAAAGTATGTGTGTATGTTTTTTTAATGTACGTGTGCCATTTTCAATGTCAAATATGAATAATTCAGCGGAAGTTATTACTTGTACCAGTATGTGTATGGTTGGAGGCATGTGGAAATGCTTACGCATTCATAAATGTGTGCGAGTCGTCTTTATGGTAGATGTAACCCAGTGAGCCTGCGATATTCTATATCCCCATAACTTTTTTTTGGGTTCTTGTGCCTTTTTTAATAACACTACGTGACAATTTTTTGACCAAATGAATTTGACACCTAATCTTTATGTAAAATTTCCGCTGAATCTGAATATGAAGTCAGAATTGTCAAAAGTAGAACAGTTTTTGAGATATTCCAAAATAACCGTTATTTGTGTTTTTAAAAAAGATGCTGTGACTGAAATAAAATATCCAAAAAATAAAACTTTAGCCTAATTCAATACGAACATTTTGTGCCCAATAGGATCCGGATCGGTGCAAAAATGACGAAGTTACAGAAGATTAATTGAACTAACCCACTAATATACAAAGCTAAATTTTTAGTAACAATATTAAAAATTGCTTAAAAGTATTGAATTTCTATGTGGGTTAATTTACTAAATCTTCTGTATTTTTTTATCATTTTTGTACCAATCTATGTCTTGTTGGGCGCAAAATGTTCAAATTAAAATAATCTAATGTCGCATGCATTAAAACATTAGGATTTTTAAATCATTGGTTTAAAAAAAAAATAACTTGAATAGAGCAAAATTGAACAAAATCATAAAATTTTCAATGAAGTTTGAACTTTTGTCCCCTGTTACGCTGTCATTTCTTTACGTAGTGTAATAAACAGAGTAACGAGGAACGAAACAGATCCTTAAAGTGCACTTGGTGTATCCTTAAAGTCTAATTAAAGAGTGAGAAAAAGATTTTCTATCGCGTATGGGCATTTCCGTCAAAAGGTCCACCATGACCGAAAACTTAAAAGTTATTAAAAGCTGAATTTTTCTACGATATTGTTATAGAGAAATATTTAGATTTTACTAATTTTATAAATTTACCCATAAATTTGTTCACTGAGATGAACAATCAGACTGTAAAGTTGTGCAAACGTAATTTCTTATTCGTGGGAATGTTTTATTGTATGTTTTCTTTAATATTATCTTCCTCAAAAAAGGTGATATTTGATAAAAATTATTCCAAGAAAATTTTCTTACAATGTCTGTAATCTAAGGAAGAGTTCAAAGAGAAATATGTTATTCGGATTAACGGTAAATTTTTATTTTGTTATAATCATTATTCAGTAAATTATTATGGAAAAAATTTCACGTTCGAAATATCACGTAACGACCCAGATTTTAACTTAAGAAAAATGCAGAAGATTTTGGAATCCAACCAAAGACATTTTAATGTTACATTGCTATGCAAAATTCTGAAAGTAGTTTGACTAAAAAATTGTGCCAGGTTTCGCTGAATTACAAAAACTACTTCTATTTTTTCACGTTAGAACCGCTACTTCTTTTGCCATTATCTTTGAACTTGATAAACTTTAGCATAGATAACAGTGCTATAATTTAAGGGTTAAGAGAACGTAAAAATAATTGTTGTTTCAAATGTTATTGCCTTTTTGGTGATTGAAAAGACGTCATAACGTTGTTGTATTTCGATATCAGTACTATGACAAGTGTCTTCGTTTTTGATCACTTTAAAGTCAGCTTTAACATCACTTGGCCAAATTGTCATCAGGGTCAAACATTGAAATTATGTCATCAATGGGATGACACACTATAATCACAGAAACGACGAATACAAGCCGGTTTAATAAAAATTTCATCAATGGGATGGCTCAGTAACATTGGATAAACGGCTCATTAGATAGTTTGTCATTATATTGAGTCACTGGCTTAAGTCAAACTGAGAGAATATTATTATTCACTAACCCGTCACACATGTTAGTTTGTTTTTTTTCTCTTGCTCTATTCTATCCAAAAAAAGCTTTGGAAAACTGTAGCTTAGATAATCTATTGTGAATAAGACACCTACCTACGGTGATATTTTAGAAAATACCTTTCAATATCTCTTCCTTTTTATATGAAATACTAAAAAAAAACATTTATAAAGATTTTCTTAACGAAATTGTTTACTGGTTAACATTTAAAGTAAACATGTGCTTGCCTCACATATGAGTAGAATATTTATAAAATTATTTGTAAAATTACATGTGGGTGAGTCACGTATAATTTATAAATTGTTTATGCGTGTTTTATCATTAAAATGTATCAAGATATATTTTTAATATTTTACTTTCTTCTCTTTACATTTAGTCCTGCTTTCATTTTTACAGATTTTTTTCTCTGACAAATTTTTATGTAAATTTTTGATTGCCTTTTAAAAAGAAAAGAAATTTTCCTCTGAAGAAAAAAAAACCAAATCTCAAAGGATTTAAAAAACAACTAACAAAATTGTTGGAAAATTATTAAAAAGGAGTTTTTGTTTGTCTGTTTCAAACAAAGATTTCACACATGTTGAAAATGTTTCTTGTGAAATTTGTTCACTCGATTCGTTTCTTTTTAATGGTTCCTGCGGTTGTCTTACAATATTTCAATTTCATTATCCTGACACTTTATCATTTTGCAGTTGGAAGAAGAAAAAAAAAACGAAATTGTGGCAAAGACGTAAGTAAAACATGTGTGTAAATTTTTATTTTCTTTATTTTAAACAAAAAAAAGAAAAAATTTTTTTTAATACCGGAAAATTCTCGCGAAATTTGTGGTGACATTTTTACGGGATAATTCTTTTTGATATTAATCACAAAAAAAAGGAAAGAATGAAATTGCTTAAGCAAAATGTTTTTGTATGCGAACACAGTGAAAAATAAGTGCAATTTTGTCTAGGAGTTTTATCAAAATGTATTCATTCGTGCGTATGATTTCACGTTTTTATTGTAAATTTTCTGAAACAATATTCTTTTTAAGATTGAGGAAACAGAAGAAAAGGGCTTTCTTCAACAATAAAACTAAAATGCATTTGCGTTGAAGTTTATAGAAATGAAGCTTACAAAAAATGCATTAAAAAAGGAAATGGAAAATAAATTTAGAACTGATTTTAAAAATCCTTGCAAAAGATAAAAAAGTTGTTAAAACTAATTTTATCCAATCACAATAAGATGGTATCTTAAAACAATAATAATAGAAACAGCGCATAGAGGCTAGCTTTCCCTCAACAATAAATTTCGGTGTATTTATCAAATATGGAATTTAGCACGTCATACAAAAATCTTAATAGTAAATTTTGTATTCCCGTAAATAACTTTGATAGTAACCTTTAGGCAATTTAGCTAATTTTAAGGACTTTTTGGGTTAGGAACCGCTGCCAAGGACCAAAAACGTCATATAAAGGCAAATCTTGCCATCTTATTGTGAATGAAAATTTGCCTTCCATTTTAAATAGAACTTTGAATTAAGGAAAGCGCATTGAAAACAATAAATAATATTAAAACAGATTTAGAAGGTCCTAAAACTAGATTAAAAACAAGTTAGAGTGCTATATTCGGCTGTGCCGAATCTTTGATACCCTCCACCGACAGTTCCAATGTTTTAGGAGTAATATCTGCATGATGTCCATTTATTATTATAATCTTTATAAAAACACGTTTTTGTAATTTTTTTACTCGTTTTAGGGAAGACAAAGAACTAATTTTTTTAAACAATTATATATTGTAAGTGGTTAGCTACAAATATCAAAGTAAAAGTTCTTACCCACTTCACTCATCCCTTGTATAACAAGGGGGAAGAAAAAACATTAATTTTAGCATAATTTTAAAAAGTGAAAACTTTGTATAAAATATAAAAAAATTAAAAAAGTGAAAATGCAGTTCCATTGAAAAAGGATTAAACTTTCAACAACAGCAAAAACATTGCCTTGTTTTTCAATTGTGTTTTTGACATTTGACTTTAATTTTTCGAACACTGGGCACTATTTAGCACTTTTGTTTTTTCTCTGAATAGCTAACTGATTCATCGCATATTTTTCAAGCATTTGAATAAACGGAAATAAATTAATTCTGTTTTTGCTGAGAAATAAAAAGGTTATGAACATTCCGCGTTCTGTGAGAAATATGTTTCGTGCGATTCGAGGAACTTACGGTACGCATAATCGGCCTACTACAGCTGTAGCTGAGAGTGTAATTATGGGTCCATTTTGTTTTTAAATTGAGGAAAATCAGAATGTTACCGTCAATGGTAACCTAAAACATATTTATTGCATTGGGTTAAAACTAGGAAATTAGGTTATGGAAAGGAGAGAAGAGGTATTAGCGCCTGTGAATATTCGACTTAAATTTATTCATGTTGGCAGTGAGAGAAAAGGTTATTCCACATACGAACAGTCCGGCAAAAAACGAATTTTCCTTGTAATGCATTGTACGATTTACCGGCCAATCGACCACAAAAGGATGGGCTCTTGAGAAAAAACAAAAGTACGGGTTTCAGTCTCGGCCAAGCGTATCATTAATGTTCTGAGGCATTGCACATACATCGGATACGCTTGGTTTATATACAATTGATTACGAATGCCAACGGTTGCTGTCATTTGCAAAATAGTAGATATGGTTGGATGTTTGACATAGGAGGTCATTTAGACAAATAAGAAATATAAATAGAAGGAGAAAGAACAGAGCCTTCTGGCACCACTGAATAAATTTTGAACTCGTTTGACGAAAATCATCTAAAACCACTCGTATGGTGATAAAACTCAATATAAATCGAGAGTATTTATCACCGACACAAAATGCAATAAGTTTTGACAAGAGTGCACCATACCAGACTCTGTCAAACGCCTTGAAAAATGTTAAGCATTTGCCTTACTTTCGCCAAAATGGTAAATGGAACAGCACCAGTATAGCAACTTGAAAATAAAGCGCGTGATATCGGTAAGATATGGATTCAACAAGACGGCGCTACGAGCCATACATTTTGGTGAGCACTTAATTTCTTGTTTTTCTATGGTAAATTTTCCGCCTAGATCTTTCGATATCACACCTTAGACCATTTTCTCTGGGGATATGTAATGACTGTCTTCAGGAATAAGCCTGCTACGATTGAAGCTTTGAAACTAGCATTACTCGCGAGATACCAGTCGCTATGCTCGAATGAGTCGCCCGCAATTGGATCTTCCAGATGGACCACGTCAGACGAAGTCATGGCCAACATTTCCATGACATCATTTTTATACAGTTAATGCCATAAACTATTCTTTCAATCGATAATGCAAATTTCAAGTTCACTTTCAAATGTATACATTATAACTTAAACTTCACCGTGAATCACCCGATTTTTCTATTTATCATTTTTTAATTATCAATGTTCATCCCGGTCCTGTGCGAATCGGATAATCGAGGTTCAACTGTATATTTTTAATTTTAATAAATGCCTTGTTCTATTTTTCTTTAATAAAATAAAATTAATTAGTTTCAGTATATAAAAAGTTTAGGTTTTCTATAATTACAATATATAGGACCAATAAAATAAAAATGCTAAATAGTGCCCAATGTTCGATTAATCGAACACCATTTTTCTCAAAAACAAAAAAATCTTAAAAAAAATTGGACTATAGATTCGTGTTTTCTAGTCCCAAATTATCTTTTAACCACCAAGTTTTATAAAGTTAATCGAAAAAAAAAAATCGCTGGGACGAAATGGGTTAAATAATTTTCAGGAGGGCAATTTATATTGAAGCCATGGTTAGCTATGAGCCAATCATCCCAAAAATCTGAAGAGCAATTTCTGGTATTACAAAACATAAATTTCTATACAGCGGATCAATTAGTTTTAGCGTTTGCAGTGAATTTCAGAAGGCTGCTAAAATGGAATCTAAGGTAAATTATAGAACGTATATAACAAAATTACATAACATTTTTTGTTGGCCATATGAAGCTAAGCTGAAAGAAAGTTTACCGCAAAATCTATATCTGCTACGTTTTTAGGCATTTTTAGTTATTTTACCAGAGTGGGCTTAAGTCTGGGTTCACACTATGAAAGTTTTCTTTCAGAAAGTCTTAGTTTATGGGTGAGAGAGGAGTGAATTAAAGCATGTTCTCTTCCCCTCTCACCAATAAACTCAGACTTTCTGAAAGAAAACTTTCATTGTGTGATCCCAGACTTATATGGGGCCTAGGGTAAATTAAGGACCGATCTTCACGAAATTTCACAGTGTTGTTTATAGTCCTATAAAACTGTGACGTATCAAATTTTGTTATGATAGCGTTATTTTTTACGCTTTTATGCGTACTAAACTGTTTTCCGGAAGTAGGGTTTATTAGGGGCCTAGGGTAAATTATGAACCGGTCTTCACACCAAATTTCACAGTGCCATTTCATATTCTAAAAAACTGTGATGTACCAAATTTTGGTATAATGGCGATTTTTTTTATGGTTTTAGGCGTTCTAAACTGTTTTCCGGGAGTAGGGTTTATATGGCGCCTAAGGTAAATTATGGACCGATCTTCACGAAATTTCACAGCCTTATTTCTAGTCCTACAAAACTTTGATCTACCAAATTTGTGTTTTTTTACGGTTTTTGGCCTACTAAACTGTTTTCCGGAAGTAGGTTTTATATGGGGCCTATGGTAAATTGTGGACCGATCTTTAAGAAACTTAATAGTGTCATTTCCGGTACTATTTAGCTATGACGTGCCAAAATTTGTTATGATAGAATTGTAATTAAGGGTTTTAGGGTGCCCCGGTAGGCTAGCTAAAAGTGAGCTAGTCTATCAACCCCGGGGTTGCGGGTTCGATTCCCGCCAGAGACTCTGGTTTCTTTCCTGCAGACAAGCGTCATGCTTCGCGGGGATTAGCATAGGGAATTAAAAAAAAAAAAAGGCTTACTATACTGTTTTCCGGGAGTAGAGCTTATATGGAGCCTAGGGTAAATTATGGACGGATCTTCACGAAACTTTAAAGCATGATTTTTAGTTAAATAAAACGAACTTTTGCAAAATCTTATATCATTCTGTGCATTTTTTCACCATTTATGTTAGTTTTTGTAACAAAATTATCAATTTTTTTTAGGTGGTGGTTCCACATTTTGATTCATAGCTCAGATCCTATTGAACCGATTTTGCTGGATTTCAATCCCAAACTGTTTAGGATAACTATAAGCAATATGACACCAAGTTTGTTTATTTCTTTTGAGTTTTTCGAAAGTAAGCGTGTTTTCAACATATGGACAGACGGGCAGACAGATGGGCATGGCTTAGTCGACTTAGGGCCATTATTATAACTTGGCGTTAGCTGTTATCCGACAGTTAACAGACGCTTTTTGACAGATAACGCATTATTATCTGTCAATTAAATCTTAACTTTAGCTAACTTCAAGTTGTAATAATGGCCCTTAGAATAACTCAAGGACCCAAAATATATATATTTTATGGGGTCTGAGATGAATAATAAAAAAGTTCACACGGAATCGCAAACTTAGTATACCCTCTTCGCAACTAATTGTGGTAGAGGTTATAAAAAGGATTTTCATGCAATTTTATCCAATCACAATATCTTAAAATGTAATGGGCCATCTTATTGTGATTGTGTTAAATCAGGCTAAAGTTCATTGAATTAAATTATACCCACATCATAATAGTGGAGAGGGTATTATGCATTTGTGCTGATGGGTGTAACGCCTTAAAATATTGGTCCTAGACCCACCTTACCGATGTTCGTCCGGCTGGCAGGCTGGCTCGCTGGCTGGCTGTCTATGTAACCTTGTGCGCAAAGTATAGGTCACCATTTTGGAGATAATTTGATCAAATATGGGACAGATGTTCTTATACGACCAAGCCTATTGAAAATGGGCCAAATCGTAGGACCACGAGGGAAGATAGGGGGAAATTTCTTCCTCTCTTAAACCATCAAACCGATTTTAATGAAATTTAAAACATAGATAGATCCATATCTTTATCGACCTAAAAAGGATGCATTTTTTAAAAAATAGGACCACGCGGGGAGATAGGGGCAATTTTTGCCTATCAAACCGATTTTAATGAAATTTAAAACATAGATAGATCCATATCTATATGGACACATAAGCTATACAGTTTGTCAAAAATAGGACCACAAGGGGAGGTAGGGGGCAATTTCTGCCTCTTACAAACTTTAAAACCGATTTTAATGCAGTTTATAAACATAGATAAATCCATATTTATATGGACATATAAGCATGATGTGTTTTTTAATACTGTGGAGTAGGGTGTCATATGATCGGGCTTGACCGACTATACGTTCTTACTTGTTTTCCTTAAATTATTTTTATGACGAAAGAAATTTTACAACATGAAATGAAATAAAATTTATTGATAACTTTTCATTCTTGACTGAGCTGGGAATCGAACCCAGGTTTTCACGGACAGGTTGACCTTACATTTCGGTTGTAACCCCACAATCTCTTCATTTAATTCATTATTATTTTTAATTAAAGATATTTCCGCAACAAATATCTTGGAACACAAGTCCCAAACTTGACTAATAATTATTTTTCTAATCGATTTTTTTTAAAGATATGAACGATTTAATATTTGGCCGTTGTTTAATTTCTTCTCGTAAAGCATTAAATTTGTTTGATAGCAAATCTAACAACATATTTCCGCTATTAATAAACCTGACTTATTTAAGTTTAGGTTGAGTGTTAAGTTTGTTGTACAGTTTGTTACTAACTGTACAATGCTAAGAGAATGGTGCATTCCTAAGAGAATTTCAAACATTCACAGATGTGTTCAGTTAATGTTTTATCACAATTTTAAACTTTAAAATGTGGTAAATCCCTGGCTTAGGAACCGCAGGCCTTTATTTTTTTTAAAGCAAGTCCAAATACATCTAAGATCAATTTACTTATTCTTTATTTATTTATGTCCATGACTTTTTCACAGAGAGGTGGCTGTATCTCACCGATGACGCGTTGGATCTCGGATTTGTGGTCAAGAATTGCTTCTGGTTTATTCGCATAAGCCTAAAAGAAAAAATTCTCACGGCTTTAAATCGCATGATTTTTGTGACCACTTGACATTGGAATTTCTTGAAATTACGTTTTGTGAAAATCGTTGCTGCAATAAATCGATTGTTTCATGCGCGAAGTGGAAAGTGGCGCCGTCTTGCTAAAAACTACATGTCATCCAGATCAATGCCGTCCAGTTGATGCCAATAAAACTCTATTATCATGTTTCTGCAATAAATGCCGTTTACAGAACGATGCCGAATTAAAGTTTCGTTTGCAGCAGCAACGTTTTCAAGAGACAGACCAGTTGACGCACAAGTTGGTTGGTTAACGTGGAAGTTGGTTGGTTAACGTGGAGCATGCCCAAAACTAGGCGTGCTGCAAGACAGTGACTTCGTTTTGACACAACACAACGCGTCAATAATCGGAACCCCCAATTAAGCTTGCTGAAAGGCAATACTGAGGTGGCTAAAGCCAGCCCTTTGCGTTGAGATATTTAAGGAAGTTGCTGAGTTTCCCCCGCGATATCGCAGAGGGTCTTTGTAGAAGGCAATTCCCAAATAATCCATGTTGTGTTGAATTAAACGCTGGGCAATCCCATAGGAGATGAAATACGGTCTCTTCAATTTCAGGTTCCCTGAAGCTGCGGCAGCATTTATTAAAAGGGAGACCGAGTCTCATAGCATGCTTATCGAACGAAGAGTGAATAGCAAGTACGCATACCAGTCTCTACATGTCGCTGCGACACAATTTGAGAAGTCGCTTAGAGCGACTTATGTCGTATGTAGGCCAAGTTACTTTGGTAGCCTTGAATCGATCCAGTTTCTTCCATTTATCGTCAGCCGTATCCAGGTAGTGTCTGAAGATTTCGCTTCTGATAGTTCTTAGGGGTATTGCGATTGACACGCCCTGTGAAATATCAAGATCGGCTCCAGTCTTGACCAACCCATTCGCCTGCTCATTATCGTTATGGTTCCTATGAGCACGGACCCAAATTAAGGATGCCCAATCTGGATAGTTCTTCCTTACACTGGTTGACGAGTATAGACGTTGTTTTATGTGACTTAAGTGACATCAAAGCCTCCTGGCTATCGAGGCAATTGCCAATTCTGACACCGATAGTGCTCTACATGCCTCTCTTATCACCAGTATTTCAGTCTGAAATACGCTGACCCAATCCGGTAGACGGAAAGAGAGATTTTAAATCCTCGTGTGGTATTCATCAGCTGGGATTCCCCTACTCCATTTCCGCCTTGACGGATATAGACCTTGAATTTCTTCTCAAAGTCTGTGCGGTGTATCATATAGTCTGTTGGTCATTTCAGAAATGTTGATTGCTTCCGTAAGATCCCTGCATGACCTCACGTCCCCGCCTTCCAACATCCCGATGCAGAGAGCCTTACCACGCTGTTGACGGATATGGCCATTAGGTGTAATTCTGTTGGAATAAGGTGCAGCCTAACTGTTCATAACCAGCCCAATTTCTTCAAATATTTTGACCACTCTTCGAATGGTTGGCACTTTACGTGCACTTTCTCGACTGAAAATCTTCGAAGTTTGCGAGCGGTCTTAGCATAACTTTTTAAATTTGTATTATAAGTTTGCTTTGTTCTTTCGTAAAGCGTCCATTTGTAATAATCGGAATAAACATAAATGGCAGCTGCCAAATTTAAAGTTGCAACTTGCATAGAAAAAAAAGACTAAACTTGTAACGAGACTCTTACAAGGGGACTTAAAACTAGGGATTGCTGTTCGGTTTTAACCGAAATCGAAATCGGAAACGGACAAAAAACCTCGGTTTTAGCTTTTACTTTAACAATATATTTATGCTTAAAGAAATTGCAAATTATACATAATACTCGTACTTCCTATGCAAAAACTTTATACGTAACAGCCTGCAGCAATGGCAAGTTATTTAAAAATTCTAAAAATTCAAAATAAGTACTAAGAAGAACAATTGTTACCTTCTTAACTTTTAACGAATAGAATAATTCTTCGAAAAAAAGTAAAGAACGAATTCTTATGTGTTGCGTATGCTTTTTGATACCTTTTGTTTTAATTTTATTACCACTAGTCAATATACCTATAAAAGGGCAGGGCCTGGCCAGACCCATGTGGATACGATATGCACAAAATTGTCATTTGGCCAATGGCCACGCCCACGTTAAATTTACACTTTTTTCTCATTTTATAAAAAAAAAACACTTTGATTGAGGAATGCATCAAGTTTTGTTTTAATATTCTTAATAATTATAAGAATAAAACTGGAAAAGGTCAAAAAAATGCCTGGCCAGGCCCAGTTTTACACTAAAGCCTAGTACTATTTTCAAATTTGTGAAAAATGTTGAGCAACATTAATTATTTCACACGAAAATTTTGACATGTATCAATGTTACTTATCATGCGAGTTTGTATAGTTTGACGATGTTATTCCTACAAAGTATACGACATTGTTTTGCGTATGTAAACAAATCCCACATGTATTTTACTATAAAATAATTTTTTTTAATAAAAAATTTAATTAAAAAGAAAGTAAATATGGATAAGAAACTGTTACCGGTTGTGTTATTTTAATTTTTTGTTTCGTATTTAATAATCAGTACATACTTTTTTGCTTTTCCTTAAAATTCCACGCGAAATAAGTGCAGCTTACATTATTTCGCAGTTGTAAAAAAAACATTTCGGAACTTTTTCACAAAATGAACAGAGTACAACTCTATCAACATTATTTCATAGATATTCCACACAAGTTTTTTTCATATTCATTTTGACAACATTTTACGCGAAAAATGTATGTAGTTTAACTTTGATATTTTCGAAACCGAAAACCGAACCGAAACCGACCGGTTTTAATAATTTTAAAACCAAAACCGCGGTTTTAGATTTTTACGGTTTTTAGCAAACTATACTTAAAACGTTTGCTAATGATACTTTGCTATGTATCAGTTTAGGAAAAATTTTTACAACAGAATATTGAAGATATTGCCATAAATTTTCGTGTTTTAAGAAAGAAGCTTAAGTCAGATGGAAGCTGTGATTAGCTTTTTATACACAGTAGTTTTTATATTAGCAAAAAAGTAATATGAGGAAAATTTTGTTCTATTTCTTGGATAAGTCTCATTATTGGAGTGCATCTTGTATCAAAATATAGATCGATTTAAAATTCATAATAGGATTTATGCTAACTTATCAATCTGAAGTCGTAAAGGTTAGCGGCTACCGTAATACAGCCAGATCGGTTGGGGCTTGCAAAATTCCGCAGTACCATATGATATACGTTTATCCAGCCAGACGGCGCCATTGCAAATCTTATACAGGGAAGGAACTAATCCTTAAAGTCTTATATTTTTGTTAGGTATTTATTAGGTCGTATTTCAGTATCAACTCTTACATTTATGCCACTTATTGTTATCACTATGTATTAAATATTGGTTGTTATTCGTGTTATTCATTTAGGCCTTCCTTCTTAAAGCTTTTTATGGCAAGCAATCATGGCGATCATGATTTCTTTTCTTATTTGTTTCTCTCTCTTGCAATTTGGACTTGCAACCAACCAACTAGCCATTGAGTCAGACAGCAACAATAATAACAACAGCAATAACATATAATCATAATATAACAACAAAAATAATAATAACAAGTTACATTGCAGGCCATAAGAAACGTGTACAAAATATAATCATACTTATAATAACCAGAGTAGAATAAAGATGAAGTTTAAGTTGAAGTTGCAACGGACACAATAAAAATATAAACTTTTATAAAGAATGGAAAAAAAGTTAAAAACACCAATAGCAATTTTTAGTACAAAATTAACTAAATTTTTTTTCTTCTGCTTCATTTCATTTTAGTTGGTTGTTTTTTTTTTTGTTTTGACCGTGAAACTGCCAATTTCATTTATGGTGTTTTGGGTAAGTAGAAATCACATTTTATGCCAACACATCCATCCATACATCTCTACCATTTAGAAAATATATAGTTTTTGTATTTTTTTTATTATTATATTGTTATAATTTCCAGTTTCCTTTCTTACGAATCTTCTTTAGAAAACAACAAACATTGTATTAGTGTGTTGCAGGAATTTCTTCGTTTGTGTTGCAGGAATGATTATAGTTGTTGTAGCTTTTTACATCATACTGTTGTTGTTGTTTATGTTACTTCTTTTCACATGTTGATGTTGATGATGATTTTTGTGCCACGCCTTTAATGATTTCAAAACCATTTTTCATCTGAATTGCATTTTAAATTGAAAATATATACCAGAAAGCATTATTTTTGTATTCATTCATTCATATCTGTTCATTTCAATTTGGTAATCTGCTGCAGGGTTTAAATGTTGTCATTAAGATTGAAAGGATAAAAGGTATAAATGTTGAAATAGGCAATTTTGGGAATCTTTATAGTAGTCAAAGTTATATATTCGTTTTAAGCATCAAATGAATAGTTATTGCTTTAATTGCACCTAAGATTATCTTAGTGCAAAACTAGACAAAACGTGGGGTCTAACACCTGCTCTTACACATTGGGTCTACACAGCGGTGGCGAGACCAATCCTACTCTACGGGATACTTGTGTGGTGGACGGCCTTAGATAAGATATCGTACCGGAATATGCTAACGGGCGTACAGAGACTCGCCGAACTTAGTATCACCGGTGCTTTGCGTATTACACCGACTGCGGCACTGGATGTGATCCTGGACTTGCAACCGATTCATCTAGTGGCAGAAGGAGCTGCAAGGAAGTCTGCGATCCTCTTAAATGCGACGGGACAATTTGTATACAGACTCTATGGTCACGGTAGTATTATAAGGGGAATAGATTGTAGCAGTGACTACATCACTCCGAGACTGACACTTGGAAGGAAACCGCGAGTTACCCTAGAGGAGGAGGATTGTTTGGCAGGACTCCGATCTGGCCAGGGGACCTTTAAGTTCTAAACTGACGGTTCCAAAATGGAGGACGAAGTTGGAGCTGCAGTCTACTGCCAAGAACTGGGTATTCGGGAATCGTATAAGCTTCCCGATTACTGCAGCGTTTTCCAGGCGGAGATTTTTGCAGCCAAAATGGCCGCTGATTTAGCACGTGTTTCCCGTACTGAGAACTCGCACGTAAACTTTTTCATTGATAGTCAGGCGGCGATCAGGGCTATAACCGCTGTATACTCATACTCCTCTGTCGTCCAGGAGTGTAGGGACTCGATAGATAGACTCTGTGCCAAAAAGAGAGTGCATATCTACTGGGTCCGCGTTCACCAGGGCATAAAAGGCAACGAGGAGGTGGACAAATTGGCGAAATTGGGCCCCCCCATTTACCATACGATAGGATGATGGCCATCCCGGCTCCAACTCAGAATATTAGGAGAGATACGGACTCTGCTATACGAAGAAGATCAGAGGCGTTTTGGGAAAACACAAGAACGTGCAGGGTTTCCAAGATAATGTGGGGATCCTACGATCTGGAGTCGACGAGAATTCTTCTGTCGCTATCGAGAAGGGACTGTAGGGCGGGCGGTTGAATAGTAACAATTGCAGATTTTATGGGGTACCAGGGGAAAAAGAGACGGTAGAGCACTTGCTATGCTACTGTCCAGCACTCGTGCGCTCCAGGGCGAACTATCTGGGAGATCATTATCTCCAAGATCTCGGGGAAATCTCCAGAATTGGGTTATTGAGACTTCTGACATTCGTCAAGAGAGTGTGGGGTACTCTGGGTACCATCACATCTGACTGACCTTTTTACTGACTTTCTTCTGCGGGTTATCGTACAATGTGGTAACGCTAGGGATCTATTTGGTCTATGCGGGGTCTTTGTGACCGGCCACTCTAACCTAACCTATCTTAGTGCAAATCTTAATTGCGGATGGAGGTCCGTTGTTTAATTTTTGTTTTAAATACGATTCAAAGAATTAAAGGACAAACATAATTGGGCTTAGAAGCGTCACGTCTAATTCTAAGAATATTCCTAACTATTCAAAAAAAAAAATTGTTTATTCCGTTTGTTTTTTTTACAATATTGTTTGTTGTAAAAAGTAGCGAAGTTGATCTGACGATGTTCATCTGATCGTGTGTCCGCGCGTATGTTTAAATGACTTTTCCGAAGACCTCAGAAATTAAACGAACTTGGTTTTTATATACTTATATCAACGAAGTAAAAATTTGATACTGAAATTTAGCCAGATCTGTCAATTAGATATAAGCCACGACTGCCTCTAATTTTACTAATAAATCCCTTGTTCTTGTTTTTTTCTGCACATCTGGAAAACTGCATGTGCCCGTGCAAAAAAACTGAACTGGCAAATTGTGTTTTTGTTGTTTTCTTACGAAGACAATAAAATGATGCAATTTGTTTTTTAATTTTGTTTTTTTCTTTTTACCCACTTACAACTACAATTCGAGTCGGAAAAAAGCCAACCAATTGTAGGGGAATGTAAGAAAAGATAAACTCATTGTTTATTGTTGGTGTTTTGTTTAAGCTTTAATATTGGTACAAGTAAGACTTATTCCCTTTTAGGGTTTTATTTGTATAATATTTTTGGCTTTTCTAAAATTTTTGGAAAAAGTTTCCTGATGAGCTGGCCTAAGCAACTAGTGAAATGCGCATAGAAGCTAGCTTTCCCTCAACAATAAATCTCCCTGTATTTATCAAATATGAAAAAATGGGAACTTAGCACGTCATACGGAAATCTTATTAATAATAAGTTTTGTATTCCCAAAAATAACTTTGATGCATGAGCCAAAATTTCCAAATTATGAACAAGCATCTTGGTTGTCAATGCACTACGATTTTAAAAAAAATGTTTGGGATCGACGAAGTAGGCTTGACACTTCCCTTACAAGCACATTATAGATTTCTGCAAGGTATATTTACACAAGGTAAACTCGTTGGCCCATATGTTTGTCAGCTGATTACCCCTAGTTGGAACATAAACGTCAAATTTCGTGTATATGAGCCAAAATTTGTACATGTGTACTAGGCTGGTCGCAATTTTTTTTTTTTTTTTATTTAATTGTTTGCGCTGCTTAAAATTTGAGGTTTGGTGTAAAAAATCATGATCTATTTTTTTCAGGTCAATCCGACGGTGCCTAGCCATGCCGGGAGGGGCCCAAAGTTTCACATATTATAAAAAAAAACATATTTTCTATCAGATCTTTATAATTATACTAGTTGAAAAGCCGAAAATCAAAAATATGGCTTCGTTACGATCTTCCGCAGAGAAAGTACTTTTGCTTTGAAAGTGCCAAATTTTAGCTTCCTATGTCATCAGATGGCTTCAGAAAGTTGCGGAAAGAATAGGACATACATGCAAACATCCTGACATACTAATGCCCAATTCTCAGGATACTATTTAAATCTACATTTAGTTTATTTTCATAACAAACCTAAATCGTATTTAAATACAGATTGTTTTTTTGAGTTTTATTTGAAAAGTGTTATTTAATTAAGATAAAAGTATGGTAGCACTACTAAATACAAAAAAAAAAATATATAAAAAAGTGTATTTATTTACAAGGTGGTCTGATACGAACGAAAGATTTTTAACCTAATTCGGGGTCGCTGAATCCAGTTTTTCAATAAACTAAAGCGTTTTGAGTTACGCGAACATATGTTGTGCAACATCCTTAATTTTCGAAATAACGGTATATCTCGAAAACCAAAGCTAACCTAAAAAACGGCTAGCACCACTGAATTCAGCGACACCGAATTAGGTTAAAAATCTTTCGTTCGTATCATACTAAAATATTAAACAGCAAATACTTTAATCCATCTATACAATATATAATTTCTTAGTATGTCAGAATGTTTGCATGTATGTCCTATTCTTTACGCAAATAAGTCTTCTTTGTGTAAATATACCTTGGATTTCCGTATATCTGGAAAATCGAAAGAGCCAAAGTTTTCAAATTTGATACAAGGATATTCTTTATCACTTGACAATATCTGACAAAATGTGGGAGGGATTTAAGCAGTGAGCGTGCCACAAAATGTATTTGGTGAAAGAGAAGGCCAGATTTTGCACTTCAATTTACTACGCATAATTGAAGAAGTCGACAAAAAAAAAAAACACCACTCGCCGGCTGTTTAAAAAAATTATCTTCCGTTTTAAGGATTTGCGTATCGATCGGATACATAAGATACCTGTTGTATGCGTAACAGTAAGATTTGTCAAAGTTCTACCTTCAATGTAAATAATTATGTTAAAGTTTTTCAGGTGATGAAGCACAGGTGAAATTTCCTTACTAACCATACAGTGAAATAGATAAGCTAAGAACTATTTCTTGCGTTATAAGTTGATACAACAATATATGTTTATTTGAGGAAGCTTAAAAGCGCTTTATAAAGATGGAAATCAGCATTTTTATCTTTGACTATATAATAGCTCTCCCAATTAAATAGCGGCGCACAGCGTTTTTTTTAGAAGGCAATAGTTTTATTTTTAAGAAAACTTTTATTAAATAATCACATTATTTGTATCAATATTTCACTGATCTACGAGAACTCCTTCTATTTGCAAGAATCCGTTTGAATTTAACACCAGTATTGATACTGATACCGAAATTAGTTTCCTTTAATAAAGGAAATTAAAGTTTCAACACTTGTGCTAATGAAAAATCCCAATAAAAAATTTTATCATTTTGCGAAGCACTAAAGGTACATTTAAAAAATAAGCGCACAATTATGCGCTCCGCATTAAGACATACAGAAATGCAGTAAAGTAAGTGAAAGAACTCTCAACAACTTAAAAAAAAAATAACATCTCAGGTGCTACGGCATTCCCTTACTACGAAGCAGGTTTGTAAGGTAGAATACTAAAAAATAACTGTATCAAAACATTCAGTTTGTAAACATGATCGTTACATCCAACAATGTTTATGTGCGCTGAATAATGCGCTTTATGTGTCACAAATGTATTGCTTCAAAGTGGGAACTCGCCATATAAAATTCATGTCTTCCGTAATCGCAATGGTAAGCGAAACCCCTATGTTTCTCCCTTACAAACCTGCTTCGTTGGAAGCTCCATTTTTTATTGGGATATGTTTGTTAACTTTATGCTCTATGGTTGCAACACTGTTATTGCTTTGTTACTAACTCTGGTTAAATCATAGAGTGTAACATAAGCTCTACAACAACATTTATAGGAAAGTTTCAGGTGTGGTGTTTGACAGTTTGAAATACACCTCTCTAATTACTCATCAAGCATTGTGGTAGAAATAGTGACACCGACGATGATGGATAGAAAATCCAAAAATTTAGATATGATGATGAATATTTCATCCAGCACACGGTCACGAGTGAATTTGCCAGCATCATTTGAAGAGTGTATTTGGCGCTTTACTGATTAAAGTTTGTATTGTTATTGTGATGATAAAATTTTTACTTGAAATGAATTAATAAAATATAATACATAAACACATGTATATATGAATAATAAAATACATAATCATATATACATATGTATATAAATATATTTTTCTTTTTTTGTAGCGGCTCATTTATTTGTAACACCGATATATACCGTTATAAAAGTTGCTATACCGATACCGATATAATTAAAATACCGATACCAAAATAAAAAAAAGTTTAATACCGATACCAAAATTCGTTTCGGTATACAACCTTGAACAAAACCATGGAATATCTCTGCAAATAATATTGGACTACCTGATACATTTTGATCAAATGGACTTCTTCCTGGACTGGTCCAATGTAATGCAAGCATGGACCATGTCATTGTTAAAAAGAGTTTGTAGTGAAACGACATTTCTTCGTTTTGTAACGACAGGTTTTCGTTTTTAAACGTTTTCAAAGCTAATCCTCTGGAGTATACCGTGGAGTAGTTTCAAGACTTCTCCTTTGTAATGCAAAGCTGGGCTATATGGTCCTGCCCTAGGACATCGTTATGTTATATAGACCATGTTTTTCATACATTAGGGTTACCTTTGGACTAGTCCTAGTCCCTTATGGGCTATATTTTACATGCGTGTATGAACTAGTCGCATTATTTGCAGGGATATTAAAGATATACCTTGAACATCAGTGGATGTTACTGGCGCATACTTAATAATATTAGTTCTAATGCAGATAGTGTGGCAATAAATTTATCGGTTTCGCTTTTTCTGATGCATAGATTGTTTTTTTTTTAACTGGGTCAAGGTTTGAAGACCAAAGTCTTTACCATAGTGTACGTGAGCTGTACTGATACTTAACGTAAAGAAACTTTTAAGGTTTTTGAAACTGACATTTGCTTAAGCAAAGTGCGAAACGGATCACACATTCCGTACGGAATCAGATGTTCTTTATTTTATTCTCAATACATATTTTGAATTTTTTCTTTTATTTCTTCAATGACAAAAAAGCATACAAAACAGAACGGAACGTTAAAATTTAACGTTCTTGGGTTATCTCTCACCATATACGAGCAGTGCTGCCACCAGAAATTGTAGAGGTAAAATCAGTAAAAAACCATATCTTTTCATCAAAAAAAAGGAAATATAATTTTTGCATATGCCCATTATTTCGTGTAAAATCAGATGACAATGTGTCAAGACAAGGCGAATTTTTGATTTTTAAGTAATCTATTTTGAACAAAATTCCTACTAATGAATCTATTTCCACACTGTGCCTCCATAATTGGTTGATATATTTCGTTTATCAGTGCAAGAAGTGGAAATAGTACACACATAAGTGACAATGTAAAGAAGTTTCAACCGAGCTAAAAACTCTGCAATTTTACACCAAAAATCTTCAAATCTGCATTTTGGCAATTTTGGGGTTTAAAATCTGCAAAATGCAGATAAATCTGCACTTCTGGTATCACTGTTTACGAGCATTAAAGTCTGTTTAAGTTCCTCTTGGCATTTTTTGGCACGTGTTGCTTTGATAGTGATTTTTTTAACACTATCAAAATCCGTTTATTTTAGAAAAAACTTACCCGATGTTATTTCATTTAGTTTTGGTTTCGATATAAGAAAATGCATATGAAAGAAAACGACCGATACAGTTTTTATTTTGTAATTGCAATAGATTGACACAAAATAAATTCCTTTAAGCCAATCTGTGTTAGTGCTGGGAAACTATCGATAGACTATCGATATTATCGATAGTTTTAAAATATCGAAAATATCGATACGAAAAATATAAATATCGATATTTATTTTTTATCCAAATTTTTAATATTTTTAATTAAATTTAATTTTCATTAAATTATTTTTATGAAGAAAGGAATTTTACAACATGAAAATTAATTAAAATTTATTGATAATTTTTCATTCTTGACTCAATTATTTAAAATACAGCTATGAAGACATCTAATAGCAGCTATAGACACACAGTTTTTTTGCCGCAAATTTTTACATGCTATTATTAATTCGCGCTGAATTACAGCAATGAATACAAACAACAAGAATAAGTCCGCTAGATTGATTACCTTTTTGGGTTTAGAATTTAGAAATTTTTTTAAATTTGCAATGGAATATCTTATAGTCCCTGTTACTTGGGTTCCTTCAGAAAGGTACTTATCAATTTTTAAAAAACTGCCATCTAAAATAACGTGCGTATATACATATATACGTCTCATACATTCAATAAAGTGATAAAAACAACGAAAATAATTAATTTTCCTGCACAAGTAAAAACATTCAGTCGATAGTAATATCGTTATATCGATAGTGAAATCTGAACTATCGATAAATATCGATAGTAGAAAATATCGATAGTATCCCAGTACTAATCTGTGTAATATGCAAATTTATGTTAAGATTATATTTTGAATACATAAAGCATTGAAAACTTGCCCTGCTTATAATAAATTATTTTTCTGGGTCTCAAATAAGACTCACTTTTGTTGTACATACTGTCGCGGTCTTGACCAACTATACTTCTTACTTGTTTGTAGTATAATTAAGCTTAAAAAAGTTTAAATAGTGTCCAGCTAAGAATTTAAATAGGAGCTTTAAGTTATTCCTTACATTCTTATTGAGTATAATATAAATAATGAAATTTATAATTTTTTTTCCAATGAATATTTACGCTTATTTAATATTGTTACAAAAATAGCATCAACTTAAAAAAAAAATTAAAACAAAAATATATATTAAAACGATTTCTTTGTTTTTGTTTATCTTTTTTTTTTGACAACACTTTTATACAATTGAATTGAAATGAACTGAAGTGTATATTTGAGGAAATTAGTACCACCTTGACGCATGACTGCATTAAAATAATGGGAAAAAATATACTCAATTTAATGCGTGTTTGGAATATGAAGAAAACTTTCATGAGTTTTCCTTAAAAACAATACAAATCATTTAAATGCTAATAACATTCATTTCAACTATTAAAGAACAAAAGGCTTACAAGGATTGAACTTTTGTTGAAAAGAAAAATGAAGGCAAGATGAAAAAAAGGGAAAAACTTTCAAGAATTAAAACGATGTTGAAGTTGAAGAGTGAAATAATGAGCAGTGTTTTCCTTAAGTAGTTAGATCCTGTTAAGACTCATGTAATGTCTTCTAATTCACAATGGTTTTTGATGTGATGCGATGGGACGAATTTGTGTTAATTATGATTAGTTATTTATAGGCAGGGAAATTCCAAAGGGCCACAAAGAGCACCACTCGAAAATTTTTCTGTAAATACTGAGGCGTAGGCTTGTTCGACTTTAACTTGTTTATTATATGCAAATAATATAAAACTCTTTTTCAGTGCACATTTCCGATTTCCGTGTTACCGATTTTTAATTAGGTGCCTATTATGAACTAAATTCGATTTTCGACAGCAGCCAAATTAGCTGATCGAGCGAATTTTTATTTAGTATTAAGGCGCGCATTCGATAAAAATTTACTATTGTGATTTTGTTAATTCACAGTAGTACATTTTCGATCAGCTGTCACTTAAAATAAAATAATTTTGTTACCAAATTTAAAAAATAAAATTAAAGTTGAACGTGACCACGGTGGAATTATGGTTACTTTTAAATAATTTAGCTTCAGTGGGGTTTCATCCCACTTGTTTACATGCTGAACTTTGCTGCAAATCATATGGTCAAAAAAGCATTTTGTTCCATAAGGAATATGAGCGTTTCCAATTGCTGTTTACGGCGTTGGACTTGCATAAAATGAATATGGTATTTGGTATACGAACACAAAAACATTTACAAATAGTTACCTTTTCATCAAGTTTTTTACATTTATTTGCACCGTCAAAAGCAAATTTGTTTTCGTTGGAAAATTTGATGCACAACGAAATTTTCGACAGTGCTGCCAACTCATAATACAAAATTAACATTCGATAGTCGATGTTCGATAGCCAGCGAAAATCGTTTATCGAATGTAACTCATAATTTTTTTATTGTTTTTTTCATTATTTATTTATTGAACCTTCATATATTAAATATGAACTAACAATAATTAATCAAATCTTATCCTAATGCTTTATTTTATGGCCTGCCAGTGCCAGACAAAAATTTTCTTCATCACGGGTTCTGTTCACATATATAGGTGTTTATCGCTCATCTTAATGGGTAAGTGCTGCAGTGTCTCTCATTTTTAATATTTCGAGCTAGTGGATTTGGGTGCAACTCTAGTCTTTTTAAATATTTTACCGCATACTTCGTAATAATAGTCCTTGCCAGTGGCATATTGAGATCCTTGTGGATATTTGAGTTTTTAACATACCCAGGGGCAGCTGTAATTATTCGAAGAAGTTTATTTTGGCGCCTTTGAAGTTTTTCGATATTTGAGGCCGAGGCAGTGCCGCATAGTTGAATACCGTAGCACCATATTGGCTTTAAAATAGCGTTGTAAAGTAGTGTTTTGCAATCGAGACTAAGAACATTTGGGTTAATTTTACTTGTATATGGCATTTCCATGTTAATCGCCTATCTAGATCTAGTTTATCGAATGTAACTCATAATAGGGGCCTTAGTTTGAACAAGAACCAAAAAAGTAAAAGTTTTCAATTAAAATGTTTGTGTTATTTTTACCCTTCATCGAAGATATTAAAACAGCACCCTCTAAAGTATGAGAAGAAAAATTTATTAAACCTTGCCTGTATGAAGTTTCTAACCCAATTTTGTACGAAAAGTTAAGCAAATATATAAATTTGACTAGGTTAGGTTAGGTTAGAGTGGCCGGTCACAAAGACCCCGCATAGACCAAATAGGTCCCTAGCGTTACCACAATTGTCCGATAACCCACAGAAGAAAGTAAAAAGGTCAGTCAGATGTGATGGTATCCAAGGTACCCCACACTCTCTTGACGAATGCAAGGAGTCTCATTAACCCAATTCCAGAGACCTCCCCGAGATCTTGGAGATAATGATCTCCCAGACAGTTCGCCCTGGAGCGCACGAGTGCCGGACAGTAGCATAGCAAGTGCTCTACCGTCTCCTTTTCTCCTGGTACCCCACAAAATCTACAATTGTCACTATTCAACCGGCCCGCCCTATAGGCGTATACCGCAGTCCAACAATGACCCGTTATAAAACCTATCAGAAGTCTACAGTCCCTTCTCGATAGCGACAGAAGCATTTTCGATGACTCCGGATCATAGGATCCCCACATAACCTTGGAAACCCTGCACGTTCTTGTGTTTTCCCAAAACGCCTCTGATCTCCTCCGTATAGCAGAGTCCGTATCTCTCCTTATATTCTGAATTGGAGCCGGGATGACCACCATCCTATCGTGTGGTAAAAGGGCCCCCCGTTTCGCCAATTCGTCCACCTCCTCGTTGCCCTCTATGCCCTGGTGACCGCGAACCCAGTAGATATGCACTCTCCTATTGACACAGAGTCTATCTATCGAGTCCCTACACTCCTGGACGACAGATGAGTATGAGTATTCCGCGGTTATAGCCTTGATCGCCGCCTGGCTATCAATGAAAAAGTATACCTGCGAGTTCTCGGTGCTGGGAACACGTGCCAAATCAGCAGCCATTTTGGCTGCAAAAACCTCCGCCTGGAAAACGCTGCAGTAATCGGGAAGCTTATACGATTCCCGAATACCCAGTTCTCGGCAGTAGACTGCAGCTCCAACTCCGTCCTCCATTTTGGAACCATCAGTGTAGAATCTGAAGGTCCCTTGGCCTGATCGGAGTCCTACCAACCAGCCGTCCTCCTCTATGGTAACTCGCGGTTTCCTTCCAAGTGTCAGTCTCGGAATGGTGTAGTCACTGCTACAATCTATTCCCCTTATAATACTACCGTGACCATAGGGTCCATATACAAATTGTCCCGTCGCCCTTAAGCGGATCGCAGACCTCCTTGCAGTTCCTTCTGCCACTAGATGAATCGGCTGCAAGTCCAGGATCACATCCATTGCCGCAGTCGGTGTACTACGCAGAGCACCGGTGATACTAAGTTCGGCGAGTCTCTGTACGCCCGTTAGCATATTCCGGTACGATATCTTATCCAAGGCCGTCCACCACACAAGTATCCCGTAGAGTAGGATTGGTCTCGCCACCGCTGTGTAGACCCAATGTGTAAGAGCAGGGGTTAGACCCCACGTTTTGCCTAGCATTCCCTTACATGCGTAGAGCGCAATCGTTGCCTTTTTCACCCTCTCCTCCACATTCAGTCTCCACGACAGTTTGCTATCCAGTATTACTCCCAGATACTTAGTGTGGTGTTTAAGTTCTAGGTTAGTACCCCCTAGTTTAGGTCTCCTCCATGGACCAACTTTATACCTTTTCGTAAATAGTACTAGGTCCGTCTTCTCGGGATTAACTCCCAGTCCTACTCCGGCTGCCCACTGGTTGATTATCGCCAATGTAGCCTCCATTACAGAACTAATAGTATTCAGATCCTTGCCAGTAACTATCACCGCCACGTCATCTGCGTATGCGGTCATCTTTGCTGCCCCGTCCTGAAGTCTATTGAGAAGTTCGTTGACGACAAGCGTCCATAGCATCGGCGAGAGTACCCCTCCCTGGGGGGTTCCCCGGTGTGCCCTCTTTGTTATCCTGGAGTTGCCCCACGCCGCGGATATAGTTCTACACCGTAGCAGGTTACCAATCCAGTTTTTAGCATGCGGATGTGCCCCAGTGCGAGATAAGCTGGCCAAAATTGCCTCTGTGGACACATTATTGAATGCTCCCGCGATATCCAGGAACACACCCATAGCGAAGTCCTTATAGCTCAGGGTCCTCTCAATCAGCGAGACAACTGAATGAAGTGCCGTCTCAGTTGATTTACCCTTCGTGTACGCATGTTGATTGACAGAGAGAATGGTCGGCCTCATGTTACCCTTGACATGATAGTCCAAGATTCTCTCCAACGTTTTCAGCAGGAAGGATGTGAGACTTATAGGTCTAAAATCTTTTGGGTACATATGATTGCTCCTGCCCGATTTCGGCAGAAATACAATCTTAGATATCCTCCAAGTTTTAGGCACATAGTTTACCCTCAGACATCCCTTAAAAATTTCCACCAGCCATGGTACTATCCGTTGTCTACCCCGCTGTAGTTGCGCTGGGATAATTCCGTCAAGACCAGGCGACTTATATGGCTGGAACGAATCGATTGCCCATTCCACCCCCTCATAGGTGATAATTCCGCTATCACCATCTGCCACAACAGAATTTTCATCAGTTGGAATGGGATCATCAGAGCAGCCCGGAAAGTGTGTATCCACAAGCACTCCCAACGTTTCCGCGCTGCTCCCTGTCCATTCTCCGTTTTCCCTACAAACCGTACTTGGCATTACCGGAGTGCCCACTAGCATCCTCCGCAGTCTTGCCGTTTCGGTTGTCTTCTCCATATTGTCGCAGAAGCTTTTCCACGAAGCTCGTTTAGCCCTTCGCACGTCGCGCTTATACACCCTAAGAGCGTCCTTATACTCCCCCCAGCACTCAGACCGGTCGACAATTTTCGCCAGTTTGAATAGCTCACGAAGCTCGCGTCTTCCAGAGTCCAGCTGACCATTCCACCACGGCGGTCTGGACTTACGCCTAGCTCGTGTCGGGGGACACGACTTCTCATAGGATCTAGTAACGCCCGATACCAATGTGTCTACAGCCGAATCTATGTCCCCTGAACTAACCAATGTTCCCGAGTGACCTAGGTCCCTGTTCAAAAGTGAAGAGTATTTGGCCCAGTCCGTATTCCTTGGGTTCCTAAACACTGTTTTGTCAGGTATAGTATAATTTAACAAAAATGATATATAGGAGTGATCAGAGAAGGATGGCTGCGTAAGCACCTTCCAATCATCTATCACTGTTTTATAATCAGTATAAAGCGTCACATCAAGCACATTTTCTGAGGTGGGACCCCTATACGTGGGGACCTCACCTCTATTCGCAATTTGTATATTATTCTGTAATATAAAAGCAATAAGATCCTCACCTCTACTGTTGGTATCCTTACTGCCCCATATTGTGTGATGAGCGTTAGCATCTGTACCCACTACCAGGTTTTGTCTCCTTCTACAAGCTTCCTCGACTAGTCTATGGAGTTCTACTGGTGGGGCATCCCTATCGTGTGGCATATAGGATGATGCAAAAAGTACCATGTCATCTCTGCCATCCTCCAAGGCCACCACTGTGAGATCGTCAGTGCTGTAATTATAGAGAATATATGAACAAAAATTCTTCCTCACAAGTATTGCAGAACGTATTCTACCTACCACTTTTGAGAAGTACGTGTTATAATTACGTGACTTCAATCCAGAAACCCGATTTCCTGTGGAGATCCACGGTTCCTGGATTAAAGCCACGTCGTAGCGACCCTCCTCTAACGTGAGGAGGAGTTCGACCGATGCCATCTTACAATGTTGAAGGTTGAAATTTGACTAAATTACGACTAATTTATTTAATTATTTTTTCTTAAATTTGAACAAGAAATTTCGAACACCCTTTAAGCGGACCACAAAGAGCCATCAAACTCTATATATTCATATACACAATATTAGTTCCCATTTGTAGCAGTTAAACACTTCTTATTTACTTTTCTTTGTTGAAAACTTTTCCCCTTTGAAAGTAAAAGTTTTGTTGTGGCCGGAAGTATCTCAAAGATTATACCGGAAATAACAGATTTATTGCTATCAAAGAGAAAAAAAACTACAAGCAATTTAACTTTACACAGCAAAGTGTAAAAGTATTTTAAACTATTAAAAGTAAATTCAAAATTTAAAGCCATTAAATCTTAGCCACAACAATCGCCAACTCATCTACCATCAAAACCTTGGCATTTTTTTAATAAACATTTATTATCCATTTAAAATGCGACAAATATGAACCAAACCCCAATAAAATTTGAAAAATAACCAAATAAACGCTGCAATAACAGCAACAGCCAACATTTGCATTAAAAGCCACAAAAAATTAACGATGGTGGTCAATAACAGCATGAATGCATGAAAGAATGCACGACAGCATCAAATGAATGAATGAATAAAATACCAGGCATAATGTATCTTCCTAGTTCCCATACTCCGCTGCTGGAAACATGCACAAACAACCAACTAAAGTGACAAGTGAAATGTCCGATTATTTGCAATAATTCACAATTTATATATAATATAAATATATATATATTTATATAGACTTATACATTCACATGTGTTGAATTGTGTGTGAATAGAGACTGGTAGTATGTGTTTATTGAACAAGGATACAAACGAACAACAAAGTATTTTTATTAAATTTGTTTAAATTTTTTTTTGATGCATTTTTTTACATTGCAATTGTCAATGCTTGTGGCTACAAAAACACAGTCGTGCAGAAATTTTCCAATTTTTTTTTTTTTTTGTTCTATCGTCGTTGTTTCTGCTGCTGCATTTTGTCGGTGGCGGATGTGAACTTTTACATAAATGGCTACGTTTCCGTTTGTCATTGATATTATAGATACGTATTATTATTATTATTATTGTTATTTTAAATATTTTATAAAATTTATTTATATCATCATTTTAACTACTAGCAGTTTGTTTTTTTTTTAATTTATTCAACTTTTTTTGCATTCTTCTTATATTTGCATATACATATTTAATAATTCTGGTTTAAAACTCAGCGTAATTTAGATAAGGAAATTGTAAAAATAGTTTATGTTTAGAAATTTTTTCAAACATTATACATATTGGCAACTACTTAAAAAATCAGTAGTTATAAAATTCTTAAACTTAACAAAGGCTTAGTTTTTTCTTGATTGATTTGGAGGAACTTCATAACAACTTAGCTCCATAATTACGACTAATGACAAAGTTATAAAATGAACAATAAAACTAACTGTTTCAAAAATAAGAACAAAATAAAAAAACAACATGCATTTTCGAAAATAGTTGAGAGAAAAAGAGCTTAACAAACTGTGAGCATTGCAAAAACGACAATCTCCAATGGACATTGCCGTTTTTGCAACAATTCTTAATTTTTGAATATACTTTTTAATGGGATAAAAGTGTTTCTGGTAATGTAATATTAACTAATTGGAAGCATTCATTAAATACAACTAAGAGGTATTATTACTTAAGTTTGTGAAAAAAGTGGACATTGCAGTCTTTGCATCTATACCCCTCATATGAGAAACAACTTTTAAACCAAACGTTTCATTAGCCAAAAGAAGACAAAATAAAATAATATTTTTGTACGCCTTCTGTCGATGTTTTCCAAAAAGTGAAGTATATATATAGTGTAGCCTCGTTGAACGCAACCCTCGATATGCGCAACACCCAATTTCGTATCATTGGTGACTCTGTAAACACAAAAAAAGCCTTAATTGACGCAACTTTGCAAAAGCGAGACAAGTAAAGCTTTTTGTGTGTTTTTTTTAAGTTTAATTTTTGATAAATAAATTCTAATGGTTGTGTTCTCATTACACAATTACCTTTTTTCCCAACGAAAAACTGTACATGAAAGAAATTCGGTTTTCTCAATGTCTCATTTGCTTTTATTCTGTCGCAAAGCTAACCAGCACTCATCTGTCAATTATTTATTTTACTTTTATTTGCCGTACAGATTAATTCAATCAGCTAGCTGCCAACTTTAACACGTGTTTTAAGAGGTGTTGCCAACTAAAAACAATATTTTTTGTCGGTATATTGAGAAACCCAAAAACGTCAACGGACAGTTTATCGGTCTAATAAATTTATGTTGGCATTAAGTTACAGACAGTTTGTCGATACATTGAGAAAATGGCCATAAGAATGACAAATATTTTGTGCGTATTATGTACTTCTGTTTTTAAAATCAATTTAGTTTTAAAACTTCTTTGCTTATGAGTGGTTCTTTCAAATCTTGTTAAACTAACAATGAAAGAAAATTTCAGACGTTTTCCCTTAAACATATGAATCTTTAACTCGATAACAACCATCAGTACAAAGTAACATACATTTGAATGTGTATTTTATTAATTTTTTATAAGATGTATATTCGGTTTTACTGTTTTTATTCTTTATTTAAATCAAATAAATACGATTATTAAAAGCTAACCTTAGTTTTTTAATAAAATTCTTTATTGGTTTAAAATAAGCTTTACTAGAAAAATCTGACTTGGTTTGCGCAACAACCCAGTTATCGCAACAGCCCAAAATTGGTTTTGGTTGCGTTCACCGAGGTTACACTGTAATTTGTTTTGTTGATCAAGTGCGTTTTGTATAATAAAAAATTTACTTAACGTTTTGGCCATTCTGGCAACACAGAAAGTCCGCAACAAGAAAACAGTTTTTTCAAGCCAAAAACGAAGCATACTGCACCAGTTTTGCATCGATCGAAACAAGGGGTTTTCAAACAGGGCAAAACCTGGATTATAAGTCCGTTTGCTATTTTGTGACCGATCGTTATCAAGATAGAGTACAACGACTTTATGTTTTATTCTTTAAGGCATATCTTAAACCATTTCTCGTGCTTCTAAGGCCGGGGTTTTTGAGATGTGGTTTAAGTTTAATATTGGTATAATGTAGTCTAAAACTTGATATTTTCCGTTGAAATGCGATTTTTTTTATAATTTCATTAAAGACCAACACACAAATCTATTTTCAGATAAACTTAACCTAGTTTAACTGAGATCTCAAACAGCCAGCCTAAGGCGTTGGAATATATTCAGAATAAGTTTCGGTAAACAATGAATTTCGTTCCGCAGCCGTTTCTTCACATTAACTAAAAATTCTATTTTCGAAGCATCTTTTTGTTTACCCTTTACCGAAGGTAAAAGTGTATGCATATTTACTTTCCCACTCCATTTGTAATTTCTACAATAGTGATCCTACACCCAAAAAGTTTAATATATTCTGAATCCTTTTGAGAAGTTTAAATCGCGATGTGTGTCTTTTCGTCTGTCTGCTCGTGTGTCCGTTGAAATGGGGTTTCCAAATACCCCAGATGTGATATATATCATGTCTTAATATATTTATGTCACCCATAGTTCGGAATTGTTTGTTATTGAAATTCAGCGTGAGCTGTCCACAAATGGAGATATGATTAAAAAAGCACGACTGCCTCTAATTCTTTTTGTTCTTTTTTTTTATGTATATCTGGAGACCGGCAGAAGCCAAAGTTTCTAAATTAGTTATAAGCATTTGGGTTAGTAATACAAAACATCTGCCATTTAGGAAGGATTGCAGAAGTGGTAGTGGCACAAAATAAATTTATTTGTATCTAAAAAACGGTTAGTGAAAAAATTTCCAAATTTAGTACACAAAACTGGGGGGGTGCTTTTATACCATGGGAGATAAGACCACGTTGGCTTTACCTCCCATTCAAAAGAGAGATAAAGCCTTTTATTTTTTTTTTTTTTTTTCATTCGAATGGGAGGCAAAGCCATCATGGCCTTAGGGCATATTAGTAATATTAGGAAATGGCTTTATCTCTCATTTCAGTTTTGAAGAACTTTTCCATTTTACATTGATTAATAGTTTTCTTATTATTATAATTAAGGGGTAATGATTTTTCCTTTTACTAAAGTTAAGTATTGAAATCTGGCTTCGCATACTAAAGTTTTTCTGCTTGGCGGCCTACGGCTGCGCGTAGGGGTTTTTTCCTCCAGTAGGACGCGGCAGCTTGCTTCGCTGAATAAAGTTTTCCTGCGTGCGTCACAAGAATAAAAAAATGTTTTTCAATGATAACTTAGGATTTTCCCTTTTACAGAATGTTTACACCATGCGTAACAATATTCTGGAAAAATATGGCTTTGCCTCTCATTTGGGGGGGAAAAATACGGCTATATCTCTCACTTCGCAAAATTTTACATATGACCTTACCTCTCAATGATTGGGATATAAGACCATCATGGCTTTATCTCCCATTCAATTGAGCAATAAAGCCATCATGGCCTTACCTCCCATGGTTTAAAAGCACCCCCCCATAGCTGTGTTATAAATACGCAACCTCTTTAAAAATGGGCATTATTACAGAAGTGGGCGTGTCACCTTTCATGGAAATAGATCATAGATTTCTCTATATCTGGAGAATGGGAAGGGTCAAAGCTTCCAAACTGGGTACAAGCATCTTGGTTATCCCTACGCGACAAAATAGATTTATTTATATTTAAAGAGCGGTATTTATATAGCTTCCTGTTCTTATCGCACCATAATGAAGGGTATATAACATTCGTCATAGCCGTATATTTTTTTTTTTTATGAATATATAACATATTTCAAACGCTAGTCCGCTGAAATGCAACTAGCACCTAAAAGTTTCATTAGCAGAGTTGCCTATTTAGCGACTTTGGCGTTAGATTTAGATTTTTTAAACTATCGAAATGGGGCATATTTTTTCTTTAGCACTTTTTTTAAAAGAGCGCTTAATTAAATTTTCTATTAAAATTTTTTTAAATTATAGACACTAAAAATTTTTGTACTTTTATTGGCATACAATAAATCAAGACACATTAAACCAAATTTTGTTTCCGGTTTTTAAATACTTCTGATATGAAATATAGTACTCTGAAATGCATACTATATACGGAAAGAAGTTTATTGTCTAAAGAAATCCATTTTGTTTCTTAAAACAAGAGAGTCCAAAAATAATTTCCTGATTTTAGCTTGTTCTGTTCGTATTAAGTAAAACTTTCTTAAATAAAGAAAAATTTTTTCATGATCAAAAAATTCACGTCATTTTTGCTTAAACCAAGCCACTCATATGTTAACAATAAGAAATTTTTGGTTTTCTTGGTTCAAGAAATATTTTCTGGTGATTTGGTAAATAATTCTTTTCGTGTGTATTTTCAATTATATAACTTTAATTGTCCTGAAATATCAGAAAAGACTTTTTAAAACTGTTAAAGTTTTGTTAACACTGCTCGGCAAAAAACAAAAAAAAAAAAAAAAATCGGGGTGGAGAACTTGATTAAGTGACTTTAAAGTGCTGAATCCAAATAGTTAATTCAATCACGTCTAGTTAACTTTTTGTTAACTGATCTTCATGATTTTAAGTCTTGTTTTATTCATAATATACCTGGATTTCTGATAATAATGTGTACATAATAATTTTCATAGAAAGCCCGATCGTTACTAATTAAGAAATACTTTTGAAAATAATCATTTGTAAATTTCGATCGAAATATTAGTCTGGTTCATGATAAAAAAAACTGAAAATGGATTTAAATTAAGCGCTGTAAATTCTTTGTATTTTATATATTTTTATTTAAATCGATTGTTTTTGAAGACCATTGTTTTGTTTTCCATGAATACAGACGCCGACAGTGCTGCGTCAATTTTGTTACTTTTTGCTTTAAAAGGAGAAAAAAAATACAATAAAGGTAAAGAATAACAGGTAAAAAGTGATTCAAACAACGAGCTGTATTGTGGCAAGCAATACTGCTAAAAACATTGAGTTTACTATTTAAAATTGTATTAATGCTTCCTATTCAACATCTTCACTCTGCAAAGTTTTTGCTGAAATTAATACATTTAGCATTAGACGCCACAAAAAGTTTGACAAATATCCAACATGTCTGCCAAATATTAAAAAGTTTTAATATTTGTACAAACATTGCTTCAAATGTTTGTGCAAACAGCAATACCCCAATTAACAACACAAAATATTTGTTCAAACGTAAAATTTTGAAATGTTTGCCAAGCCATTTGAGTAGTTTATTAAGCCATTTAGGTTTTTTATTTAGCGCTTTTTGATTGGGGGCACGGATTAGAAATAGTTTAAAACCCTGTTCATTGGTCATTTAACACTTTAACCGCTTAAGGTAATTGTTTGTAAAGTCTTAAATCTTTACTAACCGCAGAAATATATTCTAAAAAGAATTGATTACTATGATGTATGGTTTCTAAGCCCTGTAGTGCTATTCAACTTTATCCTTATTTATAAAACTTGCAGTGTAACAGTTAATTTAATAAGCAGGGCAAGTTTTGATATGCACAAATATATCCGAAAAAATTGTTTAAAAAACCACGAAAGAATTATGTTAAAAACATGCTAAAGGAAAAGATGCACAAATATGCAAACGAAACACTGCAATGAAAACTTATTATTATTTTAAGTAAATTCAAAACTATTCAAAACAAAAATAAAAAGCTTAAATTTGTGTTTTTTTTTTTTTTCAAAATAAATATACGAAAGCAATGTTCTTGTCGACATTGTTGGCCAGCCAGTAAAATTATTATCCTAATTATCCTAGAGATCAATTTAATAAAGAGAAATTGTTCATTTACAATAATATTTTCCATTTTTTTTGAGATACTCCAAAGATCCCACTTGAGTCGTTAATTTAGTTTTTTTTCAAACATTTGTTTCAACCATTTAGCGAAATGTGGATAAATGTATTCTTCAATCACTTGAACAAGTTAAAACCCGTTTTACATACGTTGCGCGATTTTTTGGTCTTAGAAGACCCCTAGTGAAATTTGATGCATAAAATATTCGTCGAACATTTTAACCCTCTAAACTTCCGTTTTAGTATACTTTTATGTGGAATTTAAAAAAAAGGACAAAAATAACCCCTTAAAATGAGAGCAAATAATCGCCATACAATTCTACTAAAGACATCTGAAATAGTATTTTAGCTGATATAGTACATTTAGCATATTTTTTTGACTTTTAGGTGCCGATATTTCAGGAACTCGGCTCACTTTTCAAACCCCTTTGGCAGATTTGCTCTACTAATAGGCTAGTTTTATTATTTTTTTTGTTGCACAGTGTAATAAGAAAAGTTTAGGCAATAATATTTTTCATTTTTAGTGATACTCCCAATATCCCAGTACAGTCCTAAATTTAGTTTTTTTAAGAAATTAATTGTCATATTCCAAAATATGCATTTAAATGCAAATAAAACATTTGTTTCAAACATTTAGCGAAATGTAGAAAAATTAATTTTTCAATCACTTGAAAAAGTTACCCTGGTAATAATATTTTATATGAATTTTATATAGTCATGTTTAATTCTTTGGCATTCATATTTAATTATTTATTTCATAATAATTGCTTTTTACTAGAAACGTAAAAAAAATTAATACTCGAAAAAAGTGGCAATGGCTGTATTTATTTTAATTTAAATTATCTGTTGTTTTACAAAAGAAAAAAATTAATTTTTAATCCAAATTTTAAGTATTTTTATAATCAGGCTTAAGTTCATCAAATCTAATTTTCAATAAATTATCTTTATGAAGAAAGGAATTTTACAACACGAAAATTAGTTAAAATTGTTATTGATAATTTTTCATTCCCGACGTGGCCGGGGCTCGAACCCTTGACCTTTTTTTAGCACAACTTTAACTAATTTTCGTGTTGTAAAATTCCTTTCTTCATAAAGATAATTTAATGAAAATTAGATTTGATGAACTTAAGCCTGATTATAAAAATACTTAAAATTTGGATTTAAAACTATAAATAGTTCAAAAAAATAACCACAATACTGATTAAAAAAATAAATTAATATATAATTTTAACTCAATGAGGAATAAAAAACTAAAAAAAATAACACCAAGAATATACCGAAAAGGATTTAAAGTACACTCATAAAATTATTACAGTAACTGATTGTAGGTTATTAAATTCGTTTTCGGTACTGTTAAAATTTAATAAAAATATAGTTATTTTACGAATAAATTTATTTTTCAACATTTATGTTTGTTATTAAAAAAACAAACTACCAAAAAATAATGTTTTCCGTATTTTTTTTTGTTAATTTGTTTGATTTTTATCGGTTAAAATATATTTTTTAAAAGTAAAAACTATTCAATTTTAACGAATATGATGTTCAATAAATAAAAAACTTAGAAATTACTGAAAAAATCATTTGTTTTAAATGAAATGTAAATGATCCGTTTTTTAAATGAATTTTAATTTGTTTCAAATGAATTTTCGTTTGAATTTAACTACATAATATTTTGAGTGTAATAAAATATAATCGAACTAAATTTAATGAGATTTTTGCAAGTAAATATTTGCCAAAACAATTACTTTTACAGGGTGACCAAAAAAAAATTAATGTAAAAATCTATATTTATTTTTTTAAGTTTAACATCTTACCAATGATTTGGAAATTAATGTTATTTAGCCGTAAAAAAACAGAAACAAGAAAGTGTCGCCTATTTTAAGCTTCGCAAATTCGCGCTTTTTCTAAGACATTTTACATGACTTTTTTTAAGATTTCAGTAGCTACACCCAGAGAAAAAACATGTCTAAATATAATCTTCTCTAACAAAACTATTATAAAAAAAATAATCTAAACATATTATGTTTAATTTAACCATATTATTGTTACCGACAACCATATTATGGTTAAATAAGGCATCCATCAAGTAGCTACAGCCATATTATGGTTGCCTCGGAACATGTTATGGTTAATAATAACTAAAATATGTTTAACCCTTATAATAGCATGGTTGTTTTTCAACCATAGTATGTTGCTCGTAGAAAAGGGCCAAATAAAATACTATTGTTAATTTGAAAACAAATTATTGTCAAATTTAATCATAACATCTTTAGAGTCAACCATAAAATGGTTGCTGTATATTGATGGAGGTCTAATTAAGCAACAATATGGTTGTCGGTTACAATAATATGGTTATATTAAACATAATATATTAAAAATTTTCTTAAAAAGTAGTTTTGTTGGAGCTGACCATATTTAAACAAGTTTTTTCTCTTCGTGTATAGCTCGATTTTTTTCTGGAATATTATTTTTTTATTATTCAGTGTATTTATTAAATATGAAAAATTGGGAATTTAGCACGTCATACGGAATTCGCATTAATAATAAACTTTGTATTCCCGAAAATAACTTTGAAAATATAATTGCATGTGCCCATGCGTAAAACTGAATTTGCAAATTGGTTTTTTTTTTTTTGGTTGTTTTCTTACGAAGACTATAGAATGAAGCGATTTGTTTTTTCTTTTAACCCACTTACAACTACAATTCGAGCCGGAAAGAACCCAACCAATTGAAGGGGGATGTAAGAAGAGATAAACTCACTGTTTATTGTTGGTGTTTTATTTAAGCTTTGATATTGTTACAAGTAAGACTTAGAGTGTTTATAATTCTTATTCGCTTTAGGGTATCATTTGTTTAATATTTTTGGCTTTTCTAAAATCTTTGGAAAAGGTTTCCTGATGAGCTTGCCTAAGCAACCAGTGAAATGCGTATAGAAGCTATCTTTCCCTCAACAATAAATTTCAGTGTATTTATCAAATATGAAAAATTGGGAATTTAGCACCTCATACGGAATTCGTATTAATAATAAACTTTGTATTCCCGAAAATGACTTTGATTATTTTTTAGTTGGTATATGTTCTGTGACTTCTTCAGGTACAGACGTTCTAACCGGCGAACGTGGTATGCCTATAGTACACGGAATGTAAAAACTTGCTATTGTGGCTTTGTAGTGACGTCCAAATTACGTCAGAACCACATGAGCATGTGGCTATTTACATTCCGTGTACTATAGGCTTTAGCCAATTGATATGATATGGAGTAAAGATTCATGTGTCGAATTAAATTTTTCGTCTTAATGCTATTTTTATTGGAGACCTTTGGTAAATTCTGGATCCGCTAGCACAGAACTCAGAAAGTGATAATCAGTCTATAGGTTTACAAATCCATGTCTTACACACATCATCACAAACGAATAAACTCCTTTCGACTATCGTGGTGTGGTAATTGTTTTTTTCTTTTGACCACCCTCTATCTGTGTTTATTTGTCTATAAGAAGTGTAGATGAAATTACAATTAAGTAAATATTTAACCCTTTCTGAGTTTAGGGAATTCTTCTTTACAGCATCTGTTTAAATTCCCATTATACATGGCATTGCGATATTAAAGACATTCTTCGAGTCAAAAGTAAACATTAGAATTTCTGCTGTTTTCTTTCTTTCTTTTTATTCTCTTAAAACATACGACTGAAGTATATAGAAAACTAATATTATTGACTTTGTGAGCAAAGTGATTTATGTCCCCGGAGAGACATTTAATTGTTCCCCAAATGCAGTGAAAGGATTATACACTTACACACATAAAACGCACTTATATATATACAAATGCAAACAAACTTACAGAAACACATGCAAACAAACATTGACGCAAAATTGCAATTAAAATGCATTGTAAAGCAATAATTCAAGAGAAGAAATAAAAACAATAACAAAAACTTATTACAATGACAGAAGGATGGACGGGAAGATGAAGTAGAAGTGAGAAGAATAGAAAAAACAGTCACCCAAACAAAAACAACACGAAATGGTCAAATTTGAGATGCAGTTAAAATAAAGTAACTATTACTACTGCTACAAATGTTGCCTCATAAAGTGACCTTTGACTACGCAGAGCTGTGATAGACTGAATTCTTAAATTTCTTTTTATGTAACAAAATAAATTTAAAAAAAAAACTTTATGGTTTCGTAGTATAATTTTAAAAATGTTTGCGCTAAAGCTTAATAAACAAGTAAGAAAGTATATTCGTGCAAGCCCGACCATATGATACCCTTCACCACAGTTTTTAAAAACACATAATACTTATGTGTCCATATAAATATGGATTTATCTATGTTGATAAACTTCATTAAAATCGGTTTGAAAGTTTGCGAGAGGCAGAAATTGCCCCCTGCCTCCCCTTATGGTCCTATTTTTGAAAAACTGTATTTCTTATGTGTCCATATAGATATGGATCCATCTATGTTTTAATTTTCATTAAAATCGGTTTGAGAGGCAAAAATTGCCCCTATCGCCCCTCGTAGTTTTTTTAAAAAAAATGCATACCTTTTGTGTCCAATAAGAACCTATGACCCAAATTTTATCAAATTATCTCCAAAATAACGACCTGTACTTTGCGCACAAGGTTACATGGACAGCCAGCCAGCCAGGCAACGTGCCAGCCAGCCGTTAGTTTGACTCAGAAAATGATTCTGAGTCGATCGGTATACTTTAAGGAGGGTCTAAGACTAATATTTTAAGGCGTTACACACATCAGCACAAATTCATAATACCTTCTCCAATATTGTGGTGTAGGTATAAAAACTGTTTGTAAAACCAAAATGATCAAAAGTATATTAAAAGTTATTTGTTACAAGCTGTAACCCATTCATTTTGCAGCGTCCATTTGATTTAGTTAACTATCAGCTTGAAGAAAGAGAAATAACCCTATTCCGCTGTAGGCGTGTTAAGCCCTATAAATGGGTTTCACAGAAAAAAATATATATAGTTTGAAATTTAAAGCTTAATATTCGTTATACAATCTGTATGTAAGAAAAAATATCTGTTTAAGGCCGAATGAGACATATACCCAACAAACATCAAGTCAAACCTTTGATATAAAATGTCTTTATAACTTGACATTTAACAAAATTCTCAAACCTTTTTCAATTGTTTGATTTTAACATTTGGATTCAATTTGATAACGATTTGAATATAAACATTTAAATACAATAATTTATCAATTTGATATAAAATTGTTATCAAAAATTATTTTTAAATCAAAATAAACTTTGTAATACTGAAATTTCGCTTAGTAAATGTCAACTAAAAAAAAAAAAAAATGGCGATAAAATTTAAATGTGTTTTACAATTGGAGAAAATGAACATATTACGTTAAGTGAATTCTCCTTTAAAAAAAATGGGTACGTTAGTAAATGCATCACTGGGCTGCTTCAGTGATTTCAAATGGTTAAATTTATACGAAATTTAAAAAAGTTTTCTTTTCTGATGCAGTGCAGTAATGCATTTACGAACGTGCCCAATCGTAATTTTTGGTGAAAATTTATAATTTATCAGTGCGTAAAAAATTAATTACAGAGTGTAAGAATGCCAAACAAAAGGGAAAGTGAAGAAAATATAAGTTTGCTGTACGATCGCGGTGCAACGCCATGACATTCTTCAAAGCAAAAAAGGATCCAAGTATTTCGTCTTTCCAAGATTTTGAGGATGGAAAGAACACTATGTCATCTTTTAGCTATGGTAGCGAATGCTTAGCTCAGAGTTAATTTAAGTAAAGAATGAGTTTAAATAAAAAATAGAACGTTATACGGAAATCGTATTAATAATAAACTTTGTATTCCCGTAAATAACTTTGATATAAAAATATGGTTCATTTATGTGTCACATTGTATTAAAATTCATATTTGAAAAATATTTGAGAATAATATTTAAAGCATGTTGAATATAAATGCATTTCTCAATTTAAAAATACTTACCCTTTTTGTTGAGAATGCTGTCTTTAACCAAAGATTTTCAAATCAAAAGTTTGTCCTTAAAGAAAAGGTTTGATGTAAAAAATTTTTAATTTGAAATCAAACATCCGTGTTTGTTGGGTATAACACTCGAAAGGAGGTTTGTAATCTTGAATAGGCCATGTAATCTCTCGAAACTACCAATTTTAATCAATTGAAATGAAATCCATTTAGTGGAAAAAATAAATAACAATATAAGGAATATTTTGCTCATTGAAAATATACAGAAATGCTCTATAGTTAGAACTAAGGCCCATGTATTACGAAGTGCTTATTCAAATGCCACTGAACAATTAAGTAAGAATAAAACAAAATTAAATTTTAAACATAATTGTAAAGTCCCGTTGTCAAAATTGTACAATATGTATAAAGCAGTGGTGCCCAAAAATATTTAAAAGCTGTATTGGTTAGAGAATTTTGAAGTACAGTGGCACGAAAAACTAGACGCAAAGATTTCCATTGAAATTTAATCACAAGAAATGTTTTTGGTTGTAAACATGTATAATGATACAATAATGCCTCTTAATGATGTTTGATGACATAAAAGACATTGGGCATTTTATAATTAACCATTCTTATTTTTCAAATGTGTTCAATATTGTGGGAATAGGACTATTGCAAGAAAACTTTATTAAATGAAATTTGATTTATTAAGCACATTCGAAAAATAAAATGGTTAATAGAATATTTTCTGAATTCCATCACTTATTTTTAGTTCTAAATTTGAAAAAATATCAACGCAGGTAGGTAGTCAATGCTCTAATCATGTACACTAATTCTTGAATAATAAAATAAGATGTGGCTTCTAAACAATCGTGTAGTGAAATTGGCACCCCTGGTACACCGAAATGATTTTCTTCACAGATCCAATGGACTTTGACATTAATTCATTCAAAAATTACATTAAAATTAACCTATGTAACGCTTCATTGGATTAATGAAGAATGTTTTCTAGTTTCAGGTGCAGTAGTTTTTTTATAACGAATCCGTTCAATACGAACTTTCGCCTAAAATGAACCAATTTCAAAACTACGCGTTTTATTTCTAATAAACTATGTTCATTGGTTATAATGAACTTTATTTGCACGCAAAACTGGTTTATTTTTCGGTTAAAACGAAAAAAAAAAAAAAAGCCAAAAAGTGAACAAAAAATTATATTTTTGCACTGGCATCACTAACACGCAGTGTTTTTTCCTATGTTCTCGATACCGGGAGTTTCCCTAAGTTTCTCTGGATGCAATGTGTAGCATAAGTTATGTAAGAACTTTTCTGCAGTCGCGCGATACTCCACAACAAATTTTTGACAACTTGGCTCAAGTGGAATTACATATAAATGAAACTAATATTGGTAATAAGCAAACTAAAATAACAGATTTTTTTTAAAACTAATTTTTTGTATTAAAATATCCTAATAATGTTTTACCCAAGGTATATTTATAGCAGCTAGTCTCGGAAAGCCAGCTGGATATTTTTTATTTACTTGTTTTGTGATACAAACTGTCAAATGTTGTATAGTAAACAAGTAAACAAGCTTTTTTGTCTTTATCTTTTGTCTTTTTTGTCTCTTTTGTCTCTTTTCAACCCCTTTGCTGTTTGACAGTTCGTATCACAAAACAACAATAAAAAGCCCTGTTGTTTGGTTTATTGTACAATTGTTGTAATCTCGCGGCTACCTGCTATAAATATACCTTGGTTTTACCCAGTAAAAACTTCGCTTACTTTTTCAAAATTAATAACTTCTCTCACTCATTATTTAGTAGCTTTCTTCTTTAACTGCTTCAATAACAACTTCTATAAGCACTTATTTCTGGATGTATGCTTGTAAAAAAATAATGACTTACTTTTGAATGCGGTAATTTTGAGATATCCCTTGTAAAATTCATTGGTTATTTCAGTAGAATTGTAAGTAAAGCTTTTAAGTTCTTCTGATTACTTAACACATTATTTTGTAGGCGAAGTTTTTACTGGGTAATAAATTGGCAAAGGTGTTCCATATGTATGTGCGCTTATATAAATGGTTTTTTTCAAGTATTCATGTAAAGCAAACTTCGTTTAAAACGAACCATTTTGCCCAGTCCCTTCAAGTTCGCTATGAGCGAGAAGAACTGTATTTCTTAGTTAGAAAACTTTATCTTATAATTTCACTTAGAACGAATTAATATGAAAACTTTATTATGTTTTCATTGATTTTGTGACGTTTTCCTTTAAAAAAAATATGAAGTTACAAAAGTTTCCTTTTCTCTATCAGAGCAGAAGTGGTGTAATACCAGACTACTTATTATGAGATAATAAGGAGTTAACACTACTCGTGCACTGTAGTACTTGGTTGTAACGACCTGTGCAAAAACTATGTTTATAGCGCCATTTGTTTGGATACAAACAGTTGGCTTATGGCGATTTCTTTTCTGAGAAAAATATGTTACAGTATATACATGTTACGTTTTCTAATGTTACCTAAAATCACTCGAAGTGTTACATGTTGTGCAATTTCAATAGAACACAATTAGTGCTTTTATTTACAACTATTACACTGTCATCATAAATGTACTTAATGAGCGATTTTTAAAGCTATTTTAGCGGTTTCTGCACGCTATTACGGGCTGGAAACAAATATTAACATCACTAATGGCTTATAAAAATTAAAACGATTATAATATAAATAGACTTTTTTTATTTTAATGTGTAAATATTTGTATATTTTGTTTTAAAACAATTTTTTTAGAAAATTATGGGCGGTATGAATTATGACAAACAAAATAAAACATTTGTTGTGCAAGCAAAGTAGTAAGTACCAAAGTTGTAGAACAGGGCAGTATGAACACCTTAAGTAAAAGTAAGGGTAAAATATGCAACATGTTTTGCATGTTTTTGATCAACATATTCACAAAAGAACTTGAAAATTTTACCCACAGTTGTATTTTTTGTACAAACGAACACAAAAATTTAGAACATGTAACATTAATGCAACATTTTTCTCAGAAAAGAAATCGCCATTACTCGACTATTGCACTGTAAAGAACAGTGCAAAGAACATATCTTACACCAGAACCGTAACCAAATTAGATTGTGGGTTACACCACTTCTGCGCTGATAGCCTCAATTAATAGTTCATTTTGATATTAAAAAATCTCTGGAAATAGTGTAGATAAGTTGGATTTTTCTTTAAAAAGAGATATTAAGTTGTCATTTATAATAATCAGGAAACTGAATTTCGTAGTGTTAATGAAATTGCTTCAAAAAATTTTGTAAAATTTCATTCCCGTAATGATTCTATAATTTTTTTATATATCCGTGAAAGCCTGGGTTCGAGACCCGCGACAGTCAAGAATGAACAATTATCAATAAATTTTAATTAATTTCATGTTGTAAAATTCCTTTCTTCATGAAAATAATTTAATGAAAATTAAATTTGATGAACTAAAGCCTTATTAAAAATATCAAAGTTTTATTTTATTTAAAAGAAATGACCAATTTAATTGACTGCCCAGAGTTTATGGCAACAGTATCTTAATATATCAAAACTTGCTACAGAACAGTAACCGAAGAGTACATTTGTAATTGTAATAAAAGGGTGAGGACTAGATAAAAGGATTTGCCAATAATTATTAGCAAAAGTCAAAAGGATATCAGCATTAAAACATTAACAAACACAGAAACAACACTGAAACAAGGCATCCATCCACATTAATACAATTATAAAAGGGGTTGCAAGAGTATTCTGGACAAAACCCAACAGGAAAGGGTGTGATTTTGCTACGAGGGGTACAAACGTTCTTTAGCAATAGAATTTGTGTGTTAAGTAACAGGAAACGGGGTTTGTTGTTGAGTATTTCAAATTCGTATTTAAATTTATATTTAAATGTTGTTTTACACCCTGCTGTGTTTGTTGTTTAAGTATTGGAATTATTAACAACGCATTTATTTCATAATAGTAAAATAATAACAAAATGTTTTTGTAAATGTTCTTGTTGTTGTTTTTTTTTTTTTTTTGCCTTTCTTTGGTGGCTTAATGAAAAACAGATGCCTTACATTTTCTTCTATTAAATATTTTGGTTAAGCGTTTATTTTCAATTTATATTCGCTGCCACTTGGGTTCTGTGTTTCAAGATAACGTCAGAGAAAGGGTGAAATGTTACATAATTTAAATTTGTGTAATTGTGTTTTACTTTTTGCAAATAACACCTATTGCGTAGCTAGTCTTTTTTTGTTTTGTATTTTATTTGTTGTAAAAGAACTTTAGCGTTAAAAAGGAATTAAAATTATGTCATGTTACGCTTATTTTCCTTTTACAACAAGATAAAGACTTCGCAGAAGCGCGCTAAAGGATTAAAAAAAAAAACAAATATAATGTAATAATGAAAATTCATAGAACAAGTACGAACAAGACTATTTGACAATAGACAGCATGCTAAGAGGATGTTTCCCAAGGAGAAAACTAAAGAAACAGGTTGTTTATGAAGGAGTCGAATCGCTGTTAGATTGTAATTTTAAGTAAAGAACAGTGGAAATGAGGAAACGATAATTGCTGTAAAATGGGGAAGTTTAGAGTTATTGGGAACTAATATCTAATTGCTTAAGCAAAGCTGACCCAATATTTTAAGGTGTTATGGATGTAGGGTTGTCAGACGGCCTGGAGTGTCCAGCTGTTTGGGCTCTGTCCAGCTAAAATAATATTAATAATATTAATAGCTTTTATTTTTGTTATTAAAATAAGTCTCCTTCCAAATAAGAGTTTTTGATATGAAAAGGTATATTGGTAAATTTTTAACCTGTCCAGTTGTTGTTTCAAAATCTAAGTGAATTTTTACATTGTTATTTGAATCATGGGATCTGACAGCCCTATACGGCTGGCCGAACCATATTAATATATTTGAATATTAAGTGGGTTGTAAACTTTTTAGACTTTCTTTTCTGTTACGGCCAGCACTCAGGTGATGACCGCTACTAATGCAAACGTATAGTGCGTTCTCTGAAAAAACTCGATATAAATAGGGAGAAATTATCACCGACACCAACTGCAACAAGTCATAACAAGAGTGCATCATGATAGACTCTGTCGAACGCCAAAATGGTGAATGAAACGGCACCATTTTTCCGATAACAGAGCTAGTAAGTCTCCAATTTGCTTCAATGATTTCCGATATCAATGTCAGTTTATTTAAAGATTTGCTTTAGCAGGTAGACGTCTCCCGATAATCGTTAAGCTAAGTGATTTAAGCAGAATATATAGAGAATTTTATGGCGCTGCGAAATATGGCCCCAGGAAATATGGCCCCAAAAAAATAAATGAAAATTGACCACAAATTTGGGGCTATTTTTCATAATGCAATATGGCCCCATTTTTTTAATGAAAAATTCCGGATATTAATACAGTTTTGGTTTTAAAAATCGTACGATTGATAGCATGGTTGGGCTATCGGCCACGCGCAAGGATTTTTTTTCTCTATGGTATAACGAAAACTGGCTTTGCTTACTCAAGCTTCACGTTATAGACGGCCTGCGGCCTGGTGCAAGGATTTTCTCTTCAATGGTATAACGAATACTGGCTTCGCTAACTAAAGCTTCTCTATATAGCCGGCCTTCGGCCGGGTGAAAGGATTTTCTTCTCTTTGGTATAACGAACACTGGCTTCGCTCACTAAAGCTTCACTACATAGCGGGCCTTCGGCCGGGCGCAAGGATTTTCTTTTCTATGGTATAACGAACTCTGGCTTCGCTCAGTAAAGCTTCTCTTAAAAGCCGGCCTTCGGCCGGGCTCAATGATTTTTTCCTCTATGATATAACAAACACCGATTTCGCTAACTAAAGCGTCTCTGCATAACCGGCAAGGATTTTCGCTTCTTTGGTATACGAATTCGGGTTTTTTATACTATTCCTAGAAACTTTTACATAGAATTTTATAAAATTTGTGTAAAAATGTTTGGGGTGATTTTTCATTTCTTAAAATTTGCATTTTTTATTCGTTGACGAAAAATAGCCCCAAAGTAAAAATTGTGATTTTATTTGGGGCCATTTTTTACTCCTTGATATTGGGGTCATTTTTCATTCCACTTAAAATGCAAAAACACCCTAACGAAAAAATGAAAAATAACCCCAAAAAAAAAACAAAAAAAAATTGCAGAAAAATTGCATGTTGTTGTGCCTCATATAAAATTTTGGGGCGTTTTTCATTTTACTTTTGGGGCCATATTTCCTGGGGTCATTTTGCGCACCGCCGAATTTTATACATACCTGGGAGTTTTTTGTACTTGTCTACAAAAGCATATCATGACTTCAGGAGTGGAGATGAATTCTGCAAGGGAACTCCCATAGATATCGCCTCTTTTATTCCAGAAAAATAGTTTTAACGTTTTTTCTTCGCTAATATTGACTTATTTTCAGTGAGCGCTTTAAAGTCGTGCGTACTTTACCCTCCCCCCCTCCCCCTAGGACGCTAAGTACAGTGTGGCAGGGCATTGTGATAAGAAGGGTATTTGCGACATTCATCATGAGTATGATTTGCTCCTAGTTGTTCTCCTGTTCTTCAGAGCTGATCTTCAAACAACAGTAAATTCCAATTTTTAAAATACAGTAATCGCCCCTATCATAAAAGTCGACGACGACATAAGTCAACGACGACATAAGTCAACGACGACACAAGTCGACAGCAACGGAAAACTAAGTGTATTTTCTTAGCCGATTTTGACTTTGTTCGTTAAATTTATGAACTTTTTCGTTATACTAACAAACATTTTATTTATCTATTAAACTACTAAAATAAAATATTTTAAAGAACGGTCATTCATTGCTACAACGAAGAAATTCATTAGACAAAAATTAAGAAATTTTTCGTTTAATCTACGTAAATTAAGTTTATTTTTGGTTCTTAAACAAGTTTTTATCGGAAGATTACTAGTTTATGCAGCTCAATATGTATTTATTGTAATTATATTGATGAACTTTTTCAAAAAGACTTTAAGTTTCACTTTAGAAGCTGTCCTTTAAATTTATATATTAGAATTCTTTCCCATAATTTTTCCACTTTATACCCACTGTTCAAATATTACAATTAAAATTTATCTAACACTTTAGTTCAGCATTTTATTTAAAAAATATTTTTCAATTTTCTTTAAAATGTAAACGAAAAATGTGGCATAATTAAAATTTTCAACATTAATTAGTTAAAATAACAATTTTAATTTGAAAATAACAGACACATTTTGCTCGACTGCAGGTACTTGCCAACTGTCTTTCACTGTAAACTTAACTCTAAAGTGGTAATAAAAATTCTAGTAATTTTCAATTAAATTACCAAAATAGACAATAAAGTTTTTTCTTTTGCTTTTCCAGCAAAAACCGAAGGTAAGCAAAATTAATAACTTTATGTAAAATTATGGCTGGAAATTAGAAATTATATTTCCATATATTTTAAAACCAACCCTTTATTTCGTTTAACTGTCCATAGAAAAAAATAAATTTACATTAACTAAATACAAAGTTGAAGATGCTTTTAAAATAATTTGAAAAAAAGAGAAACAATTAAATTGAAAACATTAATTGACATTTAGAATGATAATAATTTAGTGTGAATATTTTATTATTGTTTCTAAATATGTTGGTTGCTGTTTGTTTGCAAAAGGCAGAAATTTTAATTAGAATTAAGTTTTTGTAAATTTTTTTTTGCATCCCTTGCGGGTTAAATGCTTGTTTGCATTTTTGCCAGTTTTTTTTAATTTAATTTTTTTTTTGTCTAGGCAAGCATATCAAATAAAATATTTAAAATTTTACCGTGTAATTAGTTGGAAAATAAATAATATTTATTTGCCATTGTCAATATTATTGGGGGGAAATAAAATTTTGAACTTGCAGCTTGATAAAAAGATTTTTCTTTTGTGGAGTAAACAGAAAAAATTATTTTTCCAATTCAAACAAAAAATTTGTAGAATCAAAAAATTTTTTGTCTGAAATCGGTTCTATAAACAAATTTGCATATTCATACAATTTATTTGCATTTTGTTTATTGAAAAAAACACTGATTTTTTCAAACAAATAGTTTAACTGAATTAAACAAAAAGTTTACTGAAATTCATATACTAAATTTCAAAATAAAAAAAAAAGTTTGCACACAAGTAAGCACTGTATGAGAAGATGACGGCAGAGCAGAGCCGCCGGCTGGCTTTGATACACATTTTTTTTGATGGAATAATTTTTGAACGAAGTCTTATTTATACACACAACACAATGTTTTTCTTTATCACTCTCTGTTGCTGTATCCTTTCCTTTGCTAAAGAAGAAATGTAACCAAAAACGACAGCAGACCGACTCGATATGTTTTTCGTCATCATTCTATTTTTGTATTTGATGTATTTAACCAAACAGTTTTAAAAAATGTAATACGGGATTTATGGCCATTTTCTCATTAGGCAATTATCTTTTTTCCCAACGAAAAACTGCACATTAAAGAAATTTGGTTCTCTCAATGTCTAATTTGCTTCTATTCTGTCGCAAAGCTAACCAGCACTCATCTGCCAATTATTTATTTTCCTTTTATTTGTCGTACAGATAAATTCAATCAGCTGACTCCCAACTTTTACATGTATTTTGAGTGGCGTTGCCAGCTGAAAACAATGTTTTTTGTCGGTATATTGAGAAAACCAAAATCGTTAACGGACAGTTTATCGGTCCAATAAATTTATGTTGACATTAAGTAACAGGCAGTTTGTCGATACATTGAGAAAATGGCCATTAGTTTCTTGTAATGTTGTTTCTGCTTTTGTTTTTCTTATAGTTGCACTTTTTTAAAGCGTCCAAAAATAGACTGTGTGTGTTTTTTGTTGTTGTTCTTATATTTTACATAAAGAAGTGTTGCTTACGATCAAATAAAAAAATGCAAAAAGACGACAACATAAAAGAGCGTTAAATATTTCATACAAAATTATGAAAACTTGCCACCAATAACGCGTATATTATATTTTTTGAATAGTTGTCCACATTTTTGTTGGTTAAATAAAAATCAAACAAAAATATTGTTTGAATCAGTAAAAAAATTTATAGAAATTACAAAAATGTTCAAACAAGCGTTTGTTTGAAAATAATTCGGCAATAATTTTTTCTGTGTACCCTTTTATAGATTCCTCTATCTCAAGAGAAATATTTTGTTTTTTTTTTTACCACTGATACAAATAATTGATAAGACAGTGAAAAAAGTCTACGAATTTCATTTTATTGCTTGAAAACTTGGTCACAAATAAAAAGTTATGCACATATAGAAGGTACTCCTAAGTATTCTGAGTTGAAATTTAGAAGACGTAACAAATGTATTTCAGTTTTTGTTCTTACCAATTAACGAATATTAAGGAAGTTGTTTGTAAGAAATTATTTTTTTTTTTAAATCATGTGGGACATGCTCTCTTATCTTAAGTAATCAATTGCTATTTAATAATTGAAGAGGTTTTCAAGGTCCCCACAAGGGCTTGCCCAAGCATGTTGCGTCGCACTATTAAAATTATTACAGCAAGTGGAGTTTAGGTTGAAAGTTCCCTTTCGTTTGGCTTAAGTATTATCGCATATCGTGGGATATATGTATGTTTATTAACTAATAGCAAGGCTACAATTGAGGGTTAAGAAAACGTAAAAATATTTTCTGCTTAAAATGATGTATTGTTTTTTTGATGCGTTCGACTGTCACGTTCAACACTTTGAAGTTACCCATATTCACTTTAAACCAAGGTTGGCAACCGGGACCGTTATTTATAATGATACCGCTTAAATATTGTTTAAGATTTAATATTGACACGGATATATCAAATACTTTAATACCGGTACCGAAGCCGATGCCGATATTCGTTTCGGTTTGCCAAAAAAAAAAACATATTTTCCAGTTGCACAAGTATTGAAAATTAAAATTTGTTGCTGCTCTACAATATACATATATTAAATATTTTGCAAGGCTTTAACAATATTCAAAAAGGGAAGATACATGTAAATAAAATTAAAAATGATCATTAATTACAGCAAATTTCGAACCACCAATACAATTGGTTAAATATTGATGTTTGACTGTTGGCTGACAGGCACCGCAGTGGTAGAACGCAAAGAATTTTGATGACGAGAATGCCCCTAGACGGGTCAATCTTTATTTTTTATTTCGAATTTTTGTTTTTAACATACCTACACGATATCTATAATCCTTAATACACAATTTTCAATACAGAATAAAAAATTATTGAAGAGAAATCTCCCTAGGAAGGTAAAATGTTTGACCGACCTCCATTAGATTTTTGTCCAAAACATTTTCTCAAACATACTTATCTTTAACTCTTAGGGTTCCTCCAATCAAATATATGGTTTAATAAAATTCTAAAATTTGTATAACATTTTAAAACTTTAACAAAAAAAAAAAAAAAATAAAAGACATAAAAGAAAAGAAGTAAGAAAGTATAGTCGGTCAAGCCCGACCATATGATACCCTACACCACAGTATTTAAAAGCACATCATGCTTATGTGTCCATGTACATATGGATTTATCTATGCTTATAAACTTCATGAAATTCGGTTTGAAAGTTTGTGAGAGGCAGAAATTGCCCCCTGCCTCCCCTTGTGGTCCTTTTTTTAAAAACTGTATAGCTAATGTGTCCCTATAGATATGGATCTATCTATGTTTTAAATTTCATTAAAATCGATTTGAGAGGCAGAAATTGCCCGTATTTCCCCTCGTGGTCCGATTTTTTTAAACACTTATACATTTTGTGTCCATATAGATATGGTTCTATATATGTTTTAAATTTCATTAAAATCTAGCGGGTGCAAATACGACATCTAGGTTAACGCCAGAATGTCGAATATCTTTAAATAAAATTGCGAAGCACTCTAAGATAACGCTAATGTGGAAACTAGATCATGCAATCTGCCCAGGCAACCAGATAGCAGATGGATGATGCATTCGTAGGTCGTTCATTGGCTCACACTGTAAGTCACTTATCAAGTGCGAGTCTTATAGAGTTGCACAGTTGGGATGGAGTTGTGAATCCACCTGCACCATATCCAGCGTATTGTTGCCTGGCTATGATGAACGGAGAACTAGCTCTATATTTAGTTTCAATAGTGACTGGGCACTGGCCTGTGTGGACTCATGCGAGGAGAATGGGTCTGGAATTCAATGTCTGCTGCAAAAGTTGTCATGGCTAGGAGGAAGAGGAAACTGTTTCTATGTCAATGTCCTGGAATTCAGGACATTAGAAAGAATACCAAAGAAAAGCTGGGTTCGCCTGTTTGAATGAGGTATCTCAGATATTGAGTATTGAGTAATTCGACCACTGAAGGACCAAAGAGAGATGTCTTTCGATGACTGCCTACGAAACCTAGCCTAACCTATAGTGTTTAAGTTTAAGAAGAACAACTTTTTATGTCGATATTAATGTAATCCTTTAAGGAGTTAAGTGGTTTCTCCTGTTTTGACCATTAACTAATCTCACTAGGCTCTTCTTTATTTTTGATCTCATAAGTTTCAAGTCAGCGTTTTGTAAACTTAAGATCTTTGCTAAATCCAACTACATATTTCGAACATAATTAAATAAATAATAATAACAAAACAAAACTAATGGGTCGATGACGGGCAGTAACACAACTTCAGTTGCGTTGTCAAAAAGCAACATTGTTTAGTTGTCAAAAAGTAATCGATAATTCTATTTTGACAGTTTGACAACTTTAAATAACTTATGCAAATTAAAAACAATCGAACAAAAACTGAATAAATAGTTAAACAAAATTAACTATTTATTAAAAATTAGATTAGTTATGTGAAACTATTTTTCGCAGGCCAAGAGGAGGCGGTAATCGTGACGTTATTAAAGACCTACCGTTCGTTGCCGCTCGCTTTTATTCACCTAAGTTTTCCCCAAGACATGTCCTTTAGGCTTTACTGCCAGCTTCATCTGGAAAAGCTTGGCTGCAGCCTGTGCTACTGGGGCCAAAATTATTTCCGCTGATGGTACTCAGCATGTTCATAACTACTTTGTGGGCATTTTTCACTTAATTTCGCTTGTAAATGCGATACGCTTTCATGTGGCTTCGGTGCTGGCTTTTTGTTTTTCCGAAATACCAAACACCACGAGCAATTTGACTATTGTTTTCCATTTCATGGGTTAAAACTGTTTTCGAAGTGATATTTTTGCCATTTGAAATCTAAATTTAAAGAAATATGAACAGGGTGGGCCAACTTGGACTGACTGATTTTAAATGCTTATAATTTTTGTATTTTTTTTTTTTTTATTGCAGATAATACAGAATTTTATAAAATTTTATCGTCCCCTCAATATAACAATAGCGTATAATTTATTTGGGGTTTTGAGAAAATCGTGTTTAAAGTTTTTGTCAAATCTAATGTCTATTAAAACCTCAATATCGCGGTAAATAAAAATTCTTCATATTGGATTTTTCGTCGAATACATAAAACCGTTTCTTGTCCTTTAAATTGACCAATCTTTTTTATTCTACGCATCCTTTAAGACCATAATTATGTCATTCAAAGTGCAAGTCCTCCATATAGGCTATTTTATTTTTTAAGGAATTCGTATGATGTATCTGATACACTATTTTATTTTGTATGTTATACGCTGTTTTATTCAATAATTTTACGGTAATTTTATTAAAATATTTGATCTCAAAAATATCAATTTGTGACATTATAAAACAGTGATTAATTCATAGTTTTGTAAATTCAGTGGCACATTTTCATTACTTTCCAATTTGGGTTATTATAAAAAAAATATGACAAATGAAGGTATACATTGCGCAAATCAAAAATAGCTAGAAGTTCATTCGTCTTCTTTCTCTTCCTCTGCTACATCTGGCTCATCTAAACAATTTCACTTCTTTCCACCTTGTAAGTTAAAAAAAAATGACTGCGAGCCACTAGGAATTACATTCTTCTTGCTCAAATTTTGGAGATAATGCAGCTTTCGATAGTCGGAATGAAACTATTTCTCAAACAATAGTGTATATTATGATAAGATTTTTTATGAGTTAAAGTTTTCATAAATTGTATTTTGTTCTACAGGCTAAAATTGAGTATAATGCGTATACACTATTATTCTTTTAACAACTTTAGAGTGACAATTTCAAGTAAAATAGCGCATATGAGCCTACACACTTATTGAAGGAAAATTCTGAACAAGAAATTTTACACTATTTTTTCCAACGCCATTTTGACCAACTTTTTGGTAGTAGAATTTGACGAAATTTGGACCAGACATGAAATCAAGGATGGAGAGTCTAAACATGTAATAAAAAAATGATAGCGTATGAGCACATACGCTATTGTTATATTAAGGGGACGTTATAATGTCATCATACCCAGTGGAAGAACGTGTAAAAATTGTTGAATTTTATTATGTTTCCGGACGATCAATTGTTACAACGCAAAAAAAATACCGTCAGCATTTTAATAATTTCAAATCCGTCAGTCCAAGTTGGCCCACCCTGTACATAAGTTTTAGTTTTTCCGCCTTTTTTACATACACTCAAAATATTATGTAGTTAAATTCAAACGAAAATTCATTTGAAACAAATTAAAATTCATTTAAAAAACGGATCATTAACATTTCATTTAAAACAAATGATTTTTTCAGTAATTTCTAAGTTTTTTATTTATTGAACATCATATTCGTTAAAATTGAATAGTTTTTACTTTTAAAAAATATATTTTAACCGATAAAAATCAAACAAATTAACAAAAAAAAATACGGAAAACATTATTTTTTGGTAGTTTGTTTTTTTAATAACAAACATAAATGTTGAAAAATAAATTTATTCGTAAAATAACTATATTTTTATTCAATTTTAACAGTACCGAAAACGAATTTAATAACCTACAATCAGTTACTGTAATAATTTTATGAGTGTAAAAAATTATAAACAGCAACTACAAGTTTGCCAATATGTTATGAATATGAAAACAGAAATAACAAGCTGTTAGTTGACAGTTGCCATAAGTAATATTGTAATAGTGTTGCCATTCGTTATCGACGCATAAGTCGTCTGACAAACACAATAAAACTTTAATTCGGGAGTAGCCAAAGTCGTCCATTAAATAATTTAAACAGCCAATACTTATTTTTTGAAAAAAAAGAAGAAATACATAAATAAAATAATACCAATGTTCATGTGTCAATTTGCCATCATTTGGCAGCAAAAAAAAAGTTGCTGTTCTGGCTTTACTCTCTCGCATTTTTCCATTTAATTTTTATGCCACGTTACTTCTACAAATTTGCTGAATTATGCATTTACTTGGGTTTTATAAAATGCTTTTGCTCTTTTTTTTTTGCCTTTTAACAAAATTAAAATATTTTTTTGCTTATTTAGCTGATTTTCTCGTTGATTTTTTTGTAAATAAAATAAAAACAAATTTAAATACGTTTATAATTGAAGTTTTTACAGACAGCTGAGGTTTGTCATGCTTGGTTATGGCCACCACTCTTACTTACTCTTCCATTATTCCAATACTCCTTTTTAAGTTGAAAAAAAAACGAAAAAATCACCATCAGCAGCAAAACAAAAAACAAACGCATTATAGTCACTAACGGAAACAGGCATTCTACGGAAACGGATGAAGCTGGTCAATGCTTGTTTATGCTTGCTACTCGTAAAATGTTGTATGTGAGGTTAAGAGAGGAGTGTGTCTGTAAGAGTGTGTAATTGTGGTATTAAAAAAACAGTGGTTTTTGATCAGTTTTCTCTAGTATGTGTATTTAATGTAATGCACACATATAAACATACTTATGATTTGGATTTGGCTGTAAACTATGTATGGGTTTGTTTGTTGGTTTATTAACAATTTGATGTCGGCTGATTATAGTGGTCATATTTTGTGTGGAATATATTTTTCCCACTTATTTCTCGTTGTAATACCATTCATGAATCTTTTATAGATTCTTGTCCAAATTATTTATTATGCACGTTTTAATATAGTATTTATTAAATTTTATTATTTTTTGCTGTTGAGGTCGTGTTTTTTTTATTAATAAACAAAAATGCCAACCAATTTGATATAAATGCTGTCGTTGCAATTGCCAGAATTTGTAGATAATGTCATGGGAAATTTTTTGCAACTACTTGCACTTACTAATATTAGTAGGGGTATAAAATAAAAATTAAATTTTCTCGATTTTTGACAAAAATATGTTCTCTTACTTCCGGGAATTCACGGTATTTTTTTATGAAGACTTCTTTGAAAAGATTAAGAGATTAAAGCATTTATTGACAAAAAAAAAACGAAGTTATTCGTAACAGAAACGTCGGTCAGTTTGCCTTGTCGTCAGATATACTTGACGTTTCAACCCAGTCTTGGCCAAATTTTGTTTTTTTTTTTAATAATTTTTGTTAGTAAGAAAATATAAACTCACTGTTTATTGTCTGTATTTTAATCCTTGAAATGGTTACAAGTAAAACTTTGAGTGTTTAAAGTTCTTTTTCGCTTTACAGTTTTATTTCTACAAGTGCTTGCCTAATGGTCGAAATCCGGCCATACTTTTTTTTATATGAAGAAAATATAATCTATCTAACTGGTTTGCCTGTGTCGATTTATACATACAGTTAGGAACAAAATTGTTCACGAAATTATAAAAAAATTATGTTTATCATGAAAACTATTAAAGTTTCAACTTGAAAACTTTCTACAACTATTGGAGGGCTTTCTACATTTTATAATAATACTATGTAACCATATTTAAAAAAGTACCGTTAGTTTTTGTATTTATACTAAGTTAACGTCAAAACCATATGTGTGAACAATATTGTCCCTGTGTGAATTTTTCATAAAAATTCCAAAAAAATTTCAAGCTTTATCGGTAGGATTTGCTTTGAAAGTGAGTAAATAAATTCATTAATATTTAATTTTTTTAAAATTTGAAAAAAATTTGTGCAATTAAATGTTGCCTGGTTTCTTCAAGAACGGTAAGTCAAAAGCGGCACTTTTGAAACAAAAGCATTGTGAAAAATTTGCAAAAAGGAGTCTCACATCGCAAGATCACCAAAAATACAACATTTCAGTGAGATTTGAATGTAAAATAAAAAAAAGTGTAGTTTGGATACCAAAAGCAACAAAGCTGGTCGCCCAAACAAAACTTTCGCCAAAAGATTTTCACGAATCAAAGCGACTTATTGTTCCTGGTGTAGTCAATACAGCTATTAAGGTCCGGCAAATACTGAGCATGGAGTACAATTTAGAAGTAATTACTAAAATCGTACGAAGTTACTTAAGTTCTAGTAGATTAGTAGCAAGAACAAAGAGCGAAAACCCACCTTTAAGCAAAAATAAAGGCCACAAACAGCTGAAGTTTGCAAAAAAGTAAGAAAAATTCAGTTCTAAAGATTCAATGAGTGTAACATGATTAGATCGGACAAAAATTATGAGATTGGAGCCAAATCGACGGCAATAAACATTTCTGGATAAAAGTGTTAGCCGTAATGAGCGGAATAATTCCAAATATTAAAATTTTGATGATTTCATAAATGACTTGAGATTGTTTTCGCGGGAACAAGCTTCGAACACTCCGCTAATTCCGAAGAAAAATGTGTGCCAAGTACTACATAACCATCCTTAAAGGCCCTTAGATTCCAAGATTAGCGAAATTCGGCTAAGAACCACGACAGGGTGATATCATTATGCAGGACAACGATCGTAAGCGTACTTCAGAAAAAGCTAAAAGTTAGTTTGAAGAAAATAAAAATTCGAAAATAAATTTCGTAAATAAATAAAATAAAGTCATAATTTCTGACAAATATAATGTTAAAAATTCGCTACGGGTAAAGGAGCAACTGAGCGGCATGAAAATTAACAATAATGAAACTATGATATCGTTTGACGTGATTTCACTATTCACGAACATCCCAATTCAGACGGCAATAAACACAATTATGAAAAAATGGAGTATTATTAAAAATCATACTAAGATGTCCAGCTCACAATTTTTAAGAATACTCAAATTTTGTCTAAATGACAATAATTATTTTTTGTTTGGTGAAAATATTTATACTCAAATCTTTGGTATGCCAATGGGGAACCCACTATCACCCACTATAGCGGATATCATACTTGACAACCTACTTGACGATGCAATTACTGAACTAGAAAATAAAAATATTTACATTAAATATATCGCCAAATATGTAGACGACATTTTGGCGATAACTCGCATAGAAGACAAGGACACAATTCTGTCAATTCTTAACAAACAACACCCTAAAATACAATTTACTACTGAGATTGAGAAAAACGGAGAAATTGCGTACTAAGACTCAAAAATTATACGCAAACATGATAAGATTCTGTTTGATTGGTACACTAAAGAAACATCTTCAGGAAGGTTAATGAATTACCACGCTACACAACCCAAAAATCAAATTATAAACACAGCAAAAAATTTTATTTCTAGGGTATACAACATAACAAACACATTATAACAAACATTTTAAAAAACAATAGCTTCCCCACCAAACTCACATCTACATTGATAGACAATACGATTAAACAATTGGATAAGGACAAAAATAACCACAACAAATCTGCAAACATAGAAAAAGAAGAGAACAAATTTTACAGTGTAAAATACATACCTGGGTTAACCGATAATAATAATATACGGTCGTCAATAAAAACAAAAAACATCTGTTTTGCATACAAACCCAATTTGACATTAAGTACAATTTTTTCTAGAGTTAAGGCGCCAATTAATAAACAAAAACAAAGTAACATTGTATACGAATTACAATGTGAAGGAAATGACAAACAGCCATGCGAGCTAATTTATATAGGAACAACAAAACGTACACTGGAGACAAGAATGGGAGAACACAAGATGGACATAATGCGGAGAAAAGAGACAACAGAACTAGCACAACACATCCTACATACTGGTCACACAATTAGGTTCGATGATGTAAAAATTCTAGATAAAGAAAATAAAGAAAGAAAGAGGTACACAATTGAAAGCCTAAGAATCCAACAACAACTTAATAGAACAATGAATTTGAAGGAAGACACGAACAAAATAAATGCGAGCTATATTGTTGCCATTACTTAAGCTGTGATATATTTAAAGTTTAAAGTAATATGTATTTTTTAAATATTAAAATTAATTTTTATATTTGTATGATCCTGAGTACAACTAAAACTTTTTAATGTGATTAAATTTTCATTTTGTAAGTCTTTAATGTTTATTTGGTACATTATTGTATTTATTTTATTGTTTTTATAATTTTTAAATAGACAATCCCTTGAAAAAGTCGACAAACAATCGACGAAACGTCGGGAACAAAATATTGTAATTAAAAATTGAATTTTATTTACATTGAAGAAATTTAGGCCCTATTAGCTTGACAAAAATAATATTCACAAATTTACCTAATTAGTCGCCAGAGTTGTACCCACTTGAGTACCTTTGGTCCATTCCAAAACGTCAATTTTTTTTGCTCAGAAGAACCCGCCTAACACTGTATATAATTGTTCACATTCAGAACTCAATACTTATGCCGTGTAAAATATTATGAACACATATTTTTTAGAAAAGCGTTTATTTTTATGTTCTTAAATTCAAATAGTTAAAAATTATTAAATAATTTTAAATAAAACAAAAATTTGTAGCCTATTTTGCCAATAACACTTATTTTGTGAACATTTTTGTCCCTAACTGTATATGTATGTATAAGATTTATATTTTCGAAATATTCGAAACCCGGTTTCTTGAAAATGTCGAATAATCGACCACCATATTTTTTATTATTTGATAATTAAAAAAAAACTAATTTTTTATTTATGTGTTCTGCATATGTACAATGCATATGTATTAGTAGCAAATTAGAACGCTTATAGCTCTGAAAGTATTGAACAGATTAAAATTAAATATATATTGTGCACTTCTGTAAATATCTTTCAAATTGTGTATATTTTGTTCATATCGGTTGATATACAGAGGAGGAAAGTGTTCTTAACTGTTTTGCCTTTGCCGATTTATATCTTTGGAAAAAGTTTCCTGATGATCTGCCCTAAGCAACCAGTTAAATGCGCATTGAAACTAGCTTTCCCTCAACAATAAATTTCAGTGTATTTATCAAAAATAAAAATTGTGAATTAAGCACTTCATAGAGACAGCTTATTAGTAATAATTTTTCTATTTTTTCTATTAATTTCAAAAGATTTTGTTATTCGTGCTTAATTCCCAGTTTTTATTCTTGACAAAAACACTTGAAATTTAATGTTGATGGGATAAGCTATTCCTATGCGCAATTCACTGGTTGCTTAGGCCAGATCATCAGGAAACTTCATCCATAAAGATTTTAGAGAAACTAAAGATACTAAACCAAATAAAACTGTTAAACGTTTAAGAATTATAGCAACAGTTCTACTTGTAACAATATCAAAGCTTGAACAAAACACATCAACAATAAACAACAGTGGGTTTATCTCATCTTACATTCCCCACTACAATTAGTTGAAATTCTCTCAACATTAATTGTAGTTGTAAGTAGGTTTAGAAAAACAAAATAAAAACAACAACAACTTACAAAAGATGATGTCAATTAAGTGTTTTTTCGGCCGTGCCGTGCTATTGTTAAACTAAATACTAGATAAAATTTAATGATTTTGTAAAATTTTTGGTTTTTATAATAAAAATATATTCCTCCGAAAATTTAACTATGTATATTGTTTTTATTTTTAAGGCAAATAAATGGCTTTTATCTTATAACCCTTCTGTAATAATAGAATTTATGTAGTGGATTGCGAATAGTGCTTAAGTAAATATACTTCCCAGTCCGAGTTTTTTTAGTTAATTAAAGTTCCATTATCGAACGCTTTTCCTTCTCATTTAATATTTCACCCTGACCTTCTTAGCTTTTGTTGGCTTAAATTAACTCATTAGGAAACTTTTTGATAATGTCGTTGACTGTAGGCTTACTGTTTTAAACATTTCAAAACTTATATACGACATTTAAGGACTTGTATGCGAGCTAAGATTTGGGCTCTATGGACCTATCAAGAGGGCAGCCATTGGTACTGAAAGCAGGGCACCTCGAGTTAAAAACTATCAAGAATTCTTACTTCTAAACCGAAATTTGTTTATCAATGAAGTCTTCTAGTCAGTGTTCGAAAATAAACAGAACATTACTTAGCGTTCGGCTCACACACGCAGTTTGTTTAGAGTTTTTGTAGACGAACACAACTATTTTCAAGAAAGTAACGAGCATTACATAGTGTTCTGTTTTTCGTTATAAAACATAACAATTGTAGTGGTTCTGTAGGCAAACATTATTTTTTAATGTTCTATAGTGTTTCCTATTTACTTTGATTAAGAAATGAGCCTACAAAAAATATGTTTTGCATATGTTTTGTTTTTGTAAAACTGTTTGCTGGCTTTATGTTCTTTTCGTATGTGTATTTTCTTTTTGTAAAACATTTTTGGTTTTTTTTACCAGCCAAAAGGGTGCTAAGCACAACTGAAACGATAGACATAAATCAGCTGAACCAAACACAATGAAGTTTGTGGTTAAAAAAAAGAAAACAGAACGGAATTAAATATTCTCATATTTTTTTTGAGTTGGATAAGTTCAGGGGCCAAATTACGGCATTCGATATCTATCGAAATTGCCATTTAAATTGTATTGCAATTTTGATCGATATCTAATGCGTTAATTTGACCCCAGTATTATTTTTATGTTCAAATGATTTACTACACAAACAATATTAGCGTTTTTGTTTTCCACAAATCTTCCGAACTCAGGAACGATTTTTAATATTTATTTTCGAACACTGCTTCTAGTCGAGCTCTACAAAAAAGTATGCGAAATAGGAAGATATAGAAATGTGAATGATACACGAACATTAGACGTGCTCCTAGTCTATGGACCTAAAATGTTTAATTTCCTTCTCTTTCGGTATCGCTTAACTGGCAGTATTTACTGCCACAAAACTTTAACATTTTATTAGGAAATCTTGAAAAGAAATGTCTGTCTTAAATTTGGGATGGGATTTTCAAAAATGTGTTTAACGGCAAATATTTCATAAGTAGGAAACCTGATATGAATTTATGTGGAGTCAAAGCTTAAGGGGTTGTACTGCCTGTAAAAACAAATTTTTGGTCTATGCTACAGGGTGTCCCAAATAAGACCAGCTGATGTGAAACACAAATAACTTTTTTATTTTTTGACATAATTTATTTTTTCTTTTTGCAGATTTTAACTGAGCTCTTGGAAATTTAAAATGAATACGTGCAACAACGCATTAAAATTATCTATTTTTATTATTTATTCTCTTCAACGATCAATTGTTCTGACGTAGCGAAATTATCGCCGTTTTTTTAACGTTAGATCAGCGCCCACATCTTCCATGATTACAAGTTAAGTCCAACGGCAATACATCAGCATCAGTCACATCCAATCAGATGCACTGTTTGGTGCGGTGTTATGGCCACAAAAATCATCGGCCCATATTTCTTTGAGAATGAGGATGAAACGCCAGAAACGGTCACCGGGGCTTCTTACAGAACAATGATCGACAACTTTTTGCGGCCAATGGTGGAGCAACATCCTCATTTGTGGTTTCAACAAGATGGAACCACTGCGTATACTGCTAGGCAAACTATGGACATGCTGCGTGAAATTTTTGGTGAACGCACAATTTCAAAAAATTCAGATTTCCCTTGGAGAAATTTATTTCTTAGCCCGAGGACCCTAAATCAAAATTTGGTTTCAAAAGGTAGGAGCAATTTTCGATTTGTTATGATTTATTGTATTTTTCGCAAACTCAAATTGTAAAGTTTAAACATTTCAAAAGGGAAATTTTGTAAAGCCATTTTCGCGGATCTTTTGGCAGTCTGTTATGGATTCCAAGGGTAAAAGATTTCTTTAAGTACTTAAACACATATTTATAAATTGCAAGTTTTTCTTTTACCAGAGGTCCCCAATACATATCTTGCAGAGGGCACAAATTTGTTCTCACCCCATTCGCCGTGCTTTCAAAAGCACAAACCGTTTTAATGACTTTAAGTACTCACATATGACACCATTAAAATTACGTTTCATCTTATTGTGAAACATTGAAACAACAAATATGAAAAAAAAGTTAAGAAAATGTGAACTTAACAATCAGCAAACAATAACACAAATTACACAGCATATGGTGCCAATGTTAAACCTTTTTTCCATTTTCACCGGCTGGTTCACTCACTGGTGTCGAAGAAATAATGAAGGAGTGGGATACCAATGAGCAGTAGAAAGGACCCATTGCAGAAGAAGTGTAGAAACAGGAGTAGTGAATAAAAACTTGTGACATTATAAAACACTTGGTAAATAATAGAGACTTTTCCTTAAATAAAATGACAAATATATACATATACACCCACACATGGGTTAATTTATATATGCATGTATATGTTTATGTGTGTATGGAAGTGTCATTGTGTTAAAGTATGTGTGCATTATAATTTCTTTGTAATACTCATGCGTTACATTTTAAATGGAAAAAAACATTTCTTTCTTGATGTTTGTGTATGTGAAAGTAAAGATTCAGTGTAAAAAATGCAAAGGATTGTTTTCTCTATCAATCCTTTACTGCCAAAAAATTGTTATATTTGTTCTTTCTTTTTTGTTTTGTTACTGGGTAAATGTAGCTGTCAGTGATTTTAATGTTTTTTATTGGAGTTTTGTTACTTTCCCTTTGGTTTAATGCATGAAAGAGTTGCTTGTTTTTTTTTTAAATAAAAATTTTTAATCTCAGGTGACGCCGCCTGGGAGTCGTAAATCACAAAATTTTTTTCTTTTGCTCAATATGTGGTTGCCTTATTTTAACTTTTTTGGTTTTTTTTTTTTTTGTTTTGAAACATGGAATTGAGTTGTATAATAGAGAGTATAAATAGGAAGCAAATAATGGGGGTTTGAGTTTGTAATTGTATTGTTGGCATACAAACAAACAAACACATATGTGTGTATGTACGTACACAGGATCAGACAAAAGTGTGTGGGTTCTTGTATAAAATGTTGGTGTAATATTTTTTGCGTATTTCTTCTGTTATTCGGTAGATGAGATATTGATAGGAAAATGTGAAAGGATTTTTTTGGTGTGCTTTTATATGTTTGGAGTGTTGATATGATTATACCTAGGAAGCCATTATAAAATTCCGGATTATTGAGTTTATATTTGATGTACAGTCTAAATGAAAGGTGTTGTACAATGTCGTTTGAATGGAAGATTTTTTTTTTCTCCACACACATTACAGGAAGATTTATTTGCCACAATTTAAATTTGTTTATGTATATTGGGTACATTGTCAATTCATAGTGATCAAATTTCAAATAAATAATGCAGCAAGTGAAATTATATTTTCTTTGTTTGAATTATTTGAAGATTTTCTTACTGGGGAAATTCGTTTTAATATTTTTTTATGTAAAAGTTATCAGTTTTAGCATCAATTTTGGCACAGATTTTAAGATACGAAAGTATTAAATTTATGCATAAAAATCTGTTTTATTGTTATGAGTAATTTATTATCCTGGGATATAAGGAGTGAAGTGAAGTACAGAACAAGGTAAATTATAACGAATATAGGACAATTCATTTATCGAATTTCAACTAATGAATCCGTGGCAAGACTGAAAATCTTTCAATCTCTTAAATTGTACACTTGCAAAAGTCAAAAGAAAAAAATAGATGGCTGTAAGTTTTTAAAATTCTGCTTGGAAATTGCATTAAGTGGCGAACAGAATAGTCGCTGTAGTACAACGCTACGAATAGCGCTGCAAGCTGTCAAAAGTTAAAAAACGGTAGTTTCAAAGTAGTGTCCATAAAATACGTAGTTGTAGTTGTCGTTCAGTTGAAGCGCAAAATTTGAAATTCTGAACTTTGTTGCGCTACAGAGCATTTGTCAGTTTCAGCTACTCTACACTCAAAATATTATGTAGTTAATTTCAAACGAAAATTCATTTTAAACAACTTAAAACTCATTTAAATAACGGTTCATTTACAACACAGAAAAGAAACGGCTTAAATTATTTTAAATACAACATTAAATTCAACCGAATTTGGGAATTAATGCTCACAAAAATTGCACAAGTTTATGTTAGAAAAACTATTATTTTCTTAATTCCAAAAATAATTTGATATTATTTTTTTACTCAAATATTTTTGTTAATTTTAGTTTAGGGATGCCAGTTAAATTGTTTCTTCAATCCCAAATTTAAAATAAAAATTACCTTAAATATCCCCTCTTAACATAAAAAGCCACCAAATAATTCTTACAAAAAAAAAAATTATTTAGTTTAGCATAGATAAGCACACTAAAACAATAATGTCATGTAACCAATTTTACAATTTGGTAATTATCTTACAAATTCTGACCAAAAATCTACGTTATTAAAAGAAGTGGAAGTTGTGATCAGTTAATCTAAGATATTATTAATATATTTTAAATTTCTTGTTCCTATGACTAGTGGTAAAAATATAAACCTTAAAGTATGATGTGCACATTGGCAAACATGCTTCTAGCATTAATGGAGTCTGCCTGGAAATCCACGTTAAGCCATTTTATATCGTTTAAGAACTTGAAATGTTCACAACTTCAGAAAATTCCAAATGTGGAGAATTAGGGTTATAATAACGACCCACAAACTCATCTATTTAACGCGTAAAATATTAATTGGCTTAGCCATTCAAGAGTGTTCTGGAAATCGAAAAAGTAAAACAATAAAATTGTTCAGTTGTTTATAATACTCTTTTAAACTCATTTGTATAATTTTTATTATAAAATTCAGTTTAATAAAGAAATAATTGTTTAATATTTGTCGTAAAATTCTTTTATCACGGAAATCTTATTAAAAAATTACATATAAAATTTTTGGGTTTTTTGTTTTCGATTTTCAGAACACCCCTGAATATATTTGTGGACATACGTTTAAAAGTAGTTTTACTTCATAGAGTTTTAACAGGTCAACCTAAGCAAATGGGGCAAACGTTTTTTAGATGAGAAAAATATGCTGCTGATTAATTTTAAATAAAAAACTGATATTTACTGATCAGTAAATCAGATTTTTCAGCCTTCCGATATTGTATTTGCGCTATAATTTGTTTCATATATGTATATTGTATTAAAATGAGTTTTGTACATAAAAAGTCTTACAGATTTTATATATGTATGACGGCTTGTAACAGAAACAAATCCATCAATAATTTCCCTAAAAAGAAAAATGTTTTTTTTTTTTAATTTTTTTAAACTAATTTGAGATTAGAACCCCAAATCTGGCAGCCCTGCTTTAGTCAACTGTTTTATACAAGGCGAATTCATGTATATATTAATTCGCCTTGTTTTTGACATTACATGACCGAAAAATCAAATCAAAATACATGTTTTTTTTGTGTTGTTGACTTGCTGTAGTCTCGCCGCCATCTGAAGTAAAGGGTGGTTAAATTGTAAGGGCCGATGTTGAATGTGAACCACACCTAAACGCCAAGTTTTTTTCCGAATTTTATTTGACATTTCTCTATTTCAGACTTACTCAATTTGAGCCATGGAAAGATACACAATCCAGCAACGCGTTAAAGTTATTCAGGCTTATTACGAAAATGTGCGTTCAAATCAAAATACATATCGTGCACTTCGTGATTCTGTGATGAGGCACATTTTCACCTCAGTGGATTCGTCAATAAGCAGAATTGCCACATTTGGGTGAATGATAATCCAAGAGCGATTGTTGAAAAACCAATGCACCCACAAAGAGTGACTGTTTGGTGCGGTTTATGGGCTGGCGGCATCATCGGGCCGTATTTTTTCCAAAATGAGGCCGGTCAGGCAGTTACTGTGAATGGTGTTCGCTATCGTGAGATGATAACGAACTTTTTATGGCCCGAATTGGAAGATATGGATGTGGACGATATGTGGTTTCAGCAGGACGGTGCCACTTGCCACACAGCTAACGAAATAATGGCTCTTTTGCGCAACAAATTCAATGGCCGTGTTATCTCACGTAATGGCGATGTCAATTGGCCGCCAAGATCATGTGATTTGACACCGTTGGACTTTTTTCTTTGGGGTTATTTGAAAGAAAAGGTGTACGTCGATAAGCCAGCAACAATTCAAGAGCTAAAGGATGAGGTAATTCGCCACATTAACGGCATAGAACCTCCATTATGCCTCAGGGTCATTGAAAATTTGGACCATCGGATGGAGGTGTGCCGCCGTGGTCGCGGCGCCCATTTGGCCGATATTTTGTTCCATACATAATTGAGTAATACCAATATATCATAATAAAATAAAATTACAATAATTTCCTAAATAGTTTGTGTTTTATTCAAAATCAACATCGGCCGTTGAAATTTAACCACCCTTTAAATTCGCCTTGGTTTTTACTTTTAAAAGACATATCTTAGCTGACAAATATCAAACTACATAACAAAATTAATACGGAAAATATTATTTTTTGGTAGTTTGTTTTTTTGAATAACAAACATAAATGAAAAAAAAAAATTTTTCGTAAAATAACTATATTTTTTATTAAATTTGAACAGAACGGAAAACCCACCATCAGTTACTGTAATAATTTTATAAGTGTAGTGCACAGAAAAAATTATTTTTCCAATTCAAACAAAAAATTTGTAGAATCAAACAATTTTTTGTCTGAAGTCGGTCCTATAAACAAATTCGCATATTCAAACAAATTATTTGTATTTTGTCTATTGAAAAAAACACTGGTTTTTTCAAACAAATTATTTAACTGAATTAAACAAAAAGTTTACTGAAATTCATTTAAATTTTAAACGGTGGGGCGTCAGAGGGCCATGGGACATAAAGCCATATGGCTTCAAGTCCCATTCCATTGAGACATAAGGGCATATGCCATTAAGTCTCAATATAATGGGACTTAACGCCATAAATTTTTTCCGAAAAATGAGACATAAAGCCATATTTTTGATAATGATTGCATGTCACCCTATTTCATGTAACAAATGCATTGCTGTTTCATGTCGCCCTGTTTTATGTCAAAAATGGCGGTATGAACTAAGTCCCCAATGAACTTTTCTCCTCTATGGTAGAAACAAACCGGGTTCACTAACTAAAGCTTTTCTGCATAGCCGGCCTTCGGCCGGGCGCATGGATTTTCTCCTCTACGGCATGACAAACACCGGCTTCGCTAACTAAAGCTTATCTGCGTATTCGGCCTTGTTATACCATAGAGGAGAAAATTCTTGCGCCCGCCCAAAGGCCGGCTATACAGAGAAGCTTTAGTAAGCGAACCCGTTCTTTGTTATACCATAGAGGAGAAAATACTTGCGCCGAGCCAAAGGCCGGCTATACAGCGAAGCTTTAGTTAGCGAAGCAGGTCTTTGTTATACCATATAAGCATTTGTAACGCAACACATCAAATGGGACATAACACCATAATGGCTTTATGTCCCATTCCACTAAAATTGATATGAGACTTAAAGCCATATCAAAATTATGGCTTTATGTCCGTTTGGATTGAGACATAAAGCCATTATGGCTTTATGTCCTAAGGCTTTGTGACACCCCACCTAAACAAATAATTTTACTGAATCAAACAAAAAAGTTTTTGCACAATCAATGACGCGCACACAAGCAAGCACTGCAGGAGAAGATGAAGGCAGAGCAGAGCGGCCGGCTGGCTTTGAGACACATTTTTTTTGTTTGAATAATTTTTGAACGAAGTTTAATGTATACACACAATGTTTTTCTTCATCACTCGCTGTTGCTGCATCCTTTCCTTTGCTAAAGCAGAAGAAATGTAACCAAAAACGGAGGCAGACCGACGCGATATGTTTTTCGTCATCATTCTATTTTTGTTTGTGATGTATTTAACTAAACAGTTTGAAAAAATTTAATACGGGATTTTGTTATTTTTTTACCAACTTTGAAACCAACCAAAAATTAATTTTGTTTCTTATAATGTAGTTGTTGTTTTTGTTGTTTTAAAAGAGTGAAACGTTTTTTTACCTGTTATTGTTTTTGTTGGTTTTTTACTACAAACCTCGTCACTCTATTTTATCATTTTTCTTATTGTTCTACTTTTTTAAAGTGTCCAAAAAAACGACTGTATGTGTTTTTTGTTGTAGTTGTTATATCGGGTGATCTTTTAAGAGCTATAGGAAAGTTAAAAAAACACATAAAAATCAGAAAAATGCATGAAATCTTTATTTGAATCGATGGTGCATATAATTTAATGTTTGAAGATTATTTCATGCAAATGTTGACCGTGACTGCGCCCCAAATGGTCCATCCTCTTAGTCCAATTTCGGCATACTCTTTCCAACATTTCGGCCGGTATCTCATGAATAAATGCTTCAATGTTGTCTTCCAATGCGTCAATTGAAGCGGGCATGTGTGTATAGACATGAGCTTTAACATAGCCCCACAAAAATTAGTCTAAAGCCGTTAAATCGCATGATCTATGCGGCCAATTAATCGGTCCCGAACGTGAAATAAAATGTTCACCGAACTCGCCTCTCAATAAGTCCATTGTTAAGCGTGCTGTGTGGCATGTGGCACCGTCTTGTTGAAACCACATGTCATACAAGTCAAGCTCTTGGATTTTGAGCAAAAAAAAAGTTGGATATCATCTCACGGTAACGCTCACCACTCACAGTTACGTTACGATTCGCATCATCTTTGAATTAGTACGGTCCAATTATGCCACCAGCCCATAAACCGCACCAAACTGTGATTTTTCTGGATGCATTGGTAGTTCTTGCAATGCTTCTGGCTGATCTTCACTCCAAAATCGGCAATTCTGCTTATTAACGTACCCATCGAGCCAAAAATGAGCTGACCATAAAATGGAAGAAGCGCGCGATGAACTTTCTTAACAGAGTGCGCATTTTTAAATTAAAATTCAATAATTTGCAAGCGTTGTTCATTTGTAAGACGATTCATGGTTAAATTATAGACCAAACTGAAGCTGTTTGACAGTGAAACAAAACACGAAACGGGCGTCAGCTGTTTAAACCATTGTTGCCAAAAAGATAATAGCTAAAAAATCACCCGTTGCTTACGATCAAATAAAAAAAATGCAAAAAGACGACAACATTAAAAAGTGTTTAGTATTTCATACAAAATTATGAAAACTTGAAACCAATAACGCGTATATTATATTCTTGAATAGTTGTCAACATTTTTGTAGGTTAAATAAAAATCAAACAAAAATATTAATTGAATGAGTAAAAAAATTTGCAGAAATCAAAAAAAATTTTCAAACAAGCGATTGTTTGAACAGAATTCGGTAATAACTTTTCTGTTTAAGCAGGGAGAAAACTAATTTTTCATTTTATTTATTATCCCTATTGTACATTATTGTCTACAAGGACATACAAGAGAAGATATATTTTTCTCTCATTTCGTTAAAGTTTTTGTTGGAGTCCCGCATAAAAATACCGGGAAAGCCTTTAAACAACAATTTTTATCATAATTACACCTTTAAAACGCTTCCTGTATTATGCACTAAAATGTACCGAAAATTGTAAGTTTAACATTCACTTCCTATTTTTATCCAGTCATGTAACACATGCAAATGTCATAAATTTCATTTATACGTAAAGTAACTGGTGTTAATGACAATATTCCAAAACGAAAAGTATACACAGTATAACCAATTTTTTTTTTTATCAAATTCCTTAGACGTACTTAATGAATTTTGTCTGTATGAGTGTGTGTTTGTGTGTTTTTCATAAACACCAACAATTATAAAAATTCATACATAAATAAATGACAAATTACTCATTACAAAATGTTAAATGTTTTTCCACCCCAACTTAAGCGAAATTGCTAGATTTCATATATTTTTAAAGGAATCCAGCAAAATATTTATTTTTTCTAATTTACACCATTCGGTTATTGTACGTAAACCAAACTCAGAGTTGAAGAGCATCCTTTATGTGTTTTCTGTTCAGTAAGTAGCGCAGGAGTAAATTTACTTACCGAGTATTGCAATGACATTTGTTTTGATAAGAGATTCATACACATGTACACAAGGACCCAGTTATATACTTGCACATATAGACACTACATATAAAGCTTAAGTTTTCATTTAAACTACAGCACAAATAGATCCTTTGTTTATTTGTCTATGTATATTCATATGTGTGTATATGTGCCTTATTTGGGCAACGAAAACAAAAAAGTCACATTTTGTAGATTGTAATAAATCAAATTGCAATTACACCAAATTAGGCATGTAGTTTTCATTTCAGTGCTGTCGTGTTGTGGTGTTTACGAGTACAATCCTGACGTCGTTATATCTTCTTCTTTCTGGCTGTTTAGTCCTTAATGAAAAAAGGGTTAATATTTGCAATAGTGTGAGTGCTAATATCTTTTTTAATTTGTAGTTCTGTGGATTTGAGATGCTGCCCTGCTTTTAAATGTTTTTAGTTCGAGTTTTATGTTTGCAATAGATCTACGCTTTAAACTACATGTGAGTAAGTGTATGAAACACATGTATGGCAGCGTTAAGATGAATATTTTTAATTAGAAATTGTTTTTATTGAAACAGGGTAATTTTCTATTCCCAGGTGTTTAATGGATATAACAACATTTGAACTTAATTCACATATTTTGCTTTCCTTTATTGGACCTTAAATTATGTTTTTTAGAAGAACAAAATTAAATACCGCAATAACTTCATTTAATGTTTATCTAAACTTCATTAAAAAAATTTGTCCAATAACCTAAAGCCTTCATTAAGTCTTTAAGAATGTTGTCTTACGAATGTCAGGGACTTCACGCTATATGGAAAGAATAAATGTCTCCTTATTTTTTGTGCGTTGCAAAGCACTCTATGAACCAACCAACGCTGAACTACAGAATTAAAGGTGCCCCGGTAGGCTAGCAGGTAGAGCTTGTCTATAAATGCGGTGGTTGCGGGTTCGATTCCCGTTGGAGACTCTGGTCTTCTGCAGACAATCGAAGAGCTTCACAGGATTAGTTTAGGGGAAAAAATATAGATACTTTCTATCCATATTTATTATAATTTATTCATGTTATATTTATTCGATTTTTTGCTGATTTGTTGAAATAATGTGCTGATAATGCCGAATTTTTAATTTTTTTAAAATATGCCGACTTCTTACCAAAAATCATCTGACACTACTGGGTGCAACACCAGAAGGAAGACGCATTCATACAACGCTCGTGGTGAAAATTAACGTAAAAAATTTATATCTGTTAAGGCCATAAGCTCCACGACATAGAGCATCTTTTGTGCAGCCCATGTATCTCACCATATTAGGTTTAGGCTATGTATAAGGCCCATTACCCTGCCTGGTAATATATCATATATATCAGTTTGGATTATAAACCGAAAGATTTCCGGCTGGAAATCACCAAGGCGGGAAGCAGCAGAGAAGATGTTTTGATGTTTCGACATCCATCTCACAAAATCTGCAGATCTTGGCAGATGCATTACCCATTAAAAACTGGTAGTGACAGGAAAATAGGCCAACATGCAGTATAAGTTCCGCCTTCTCAAGCAGAAGTAGCTAACATGCCTTGCTACGGGACAGTGTCATAAGTCTCTTGTACTGTCTTAATTTAGAAGTGGGCGTCCATGTGTGAGGGAATTCACGTTCGGACCATTTTTGTACGTCCCGTAATGTGACCGACAGGGACATTATGGGGACCTATGAATGAACGAAGAGTGCCCCTGTCTGTCAGGCAATCAGACCTTTTATTGCCCGCATGGCCTGGCATCCAATACAAATTCCAGTCATTGTTTATCCCTATTTCATTCAGAGACTTAAAACAGTCTATTACTAACATGGACTTCACTTTCAGAGAAGTTAGTGATCTAAGAGCGGTTTGGCTTTTCGACATTATAAATAGTCTGCGCAACCGCGCCACCAGTATTTTTCCGCCCATTGGTCCCTATCAGGTATAAGGTCATTAAAATTCATATTCAATACCAGACTAGGAAGCATATCATCACCAACCACAATGATGGATCATTCCTAACAATCTCAAGGATCCGAATGTGACCCACAAAGTCACCTGTATTGTGTTCAGCAATGCGCGGCATCCTGCTAGCACACCTGCAGGCCTCCTCCCTTATAGATATGTCTTACGGAGGAATGGGCAGTATAGCTCCTAAAGCAAGAGTGGGGCAGGTCCTCCTGCCACCCGATATACCTTATCGAGTATCACTCTAGCTTTGACCTGTGCGGTCTTGGTCTACCGCGCTAGGGCGGCGTAGGTCAATATTGGTCTAATTATCGTAACAATAGACGAGTTGATCATTTTAGGCTTTAGGCTTTAGCACCCATGTCTTCCCGAAAAGTCTTTGGCAGGCAAACATTGCTCTTGTTGCCTTTCTGTTAAAATGGAAAAGGTGAGCGTTTCAGTTAAGGGATCTATCCAGAGCGATCCAAGTATTTCACCGCGTTAGAGAATCCGATAACCGCACCGTTCAGGGTCGGTTTTTTGAGTCTCAGAACTCTACGTCTGGTGATTGGTACCAGAACAGTTTTCGCGGATTTAATATTAAGCCCCTCGTTCTGCAACAGACAAATGTCAAGTGCAGGGCCTGCTGCATTGATTCCGAAATCGTCGCGTCATCAAATCCAGTCACAGATATAAGCAGATCGTTAACATAGCCATACGTTCAGAAGTCCAGGTTATCTAGGGTCTCCAATAGCTCGTCGAGAACCATGGTCCACAAAAGAAGCGATAGGACGCCAACCTGCGGTCAACCGTTGGTTGCTTCAATAATCTTTGAAGATTTACAACTTTAATTGACCGATATGCCTTAAAAAAAATGTTTTAATCAAAATTCTGCATTGAATCCTAATCATAATATATATATATATATTTTTTTTTTTTTTTGTATCCAGATAAAAACTTTAAATACGGCAAAATTTCTTTAACCCCAAATTTAGTATCAAATTCTAAAAGAAAATAAATGTTGTTGAAAACGCAGCAAACTTAGGAAGTTAAGTTCTCCAAACTTTTTTTTGTTCTCAAATAAAATGGATTAAATGCAAATTATTTTATTATAATGAATTTTTTAACACTCTTTCCAAAATAAAGAACATTTCAACTTCATCACAGAAATGATTTAAAAAAGAAAAAAAAAACAACGTAAAATGTTAAATAACAAGTACGTTTTTCTGGTATGTACATTTGCGACAAGCGTTTAATTTGAATAAGCAAACATGCAACATTGCGCTTATAAATACACTCATCGCAAATGCACAAAACAGCGCAGAAGAAACACTGCATGCCGCCTAAAAACAACATCAACAACTACAAATACAACATTCGGAGTCCCAAATGTACAAGATTTTAAACAACAGCAACTACCAGAAACAGCATCTGCATCATATCAAACTGAATATTTCTTAGATGCAGTTAAAAATCTTTTATTTTCTCTTTGAGTCTCTCCTTCTTAAGGAATGAGACCAAAACGCATAGAAATTAAACCAAATAAAAACAAAGAAGATGAAGAAAACGAAAATAAAGTGCGTGATTTGTGGATATTTATCTTATTTTTCGTTATTCGCCAGTTTTATTACAAATCAATTGAAGCATCATTAGCATAATTTATACAAAACGTTGTTTTAATGATTGTTGTCTGTCGGAACGGCTGTATGTATGTCTGTAAGTTAAAAATCTTTCTTTGTATCTCAGTCAACAACTGCAGGAAGTAAGAGGAAGAGGTAAATATGTACGTTAGTAAAAGAGCTAGCTAAAGTCTACCAATAAAAATGCAGTGTTGCTCGCCTCTTGGTTGTTGCATGCGTTGTTGACAACATGGCACAATGACGCCAAACGCAATGTTCAACACATATTTAAACTAGAGATGTTTTATTTTATTTTACTTTTTTTTCTTGTTTTAAGCAAAAAAAAAAAAAAAAACAAAACAAAAACCCTGAGCTGTAAATGTTAAAAAAGCAAACTAAAACCGCAGCAATGTTGCAACATCAACGACGCGACGTCGGTAACACCAATCGTTCAATAAAGGACGATAATATGAACTTAAGTATGTGTGCGTGAGTATGCGTTTTTGTTAATGCCAACCTTAACGTGATATCGCGACAAATGTTTACTATGATATCAAAGACTTACAATAAAAAACTAAACCTGAAGATTTTTGCTATAAAATCTGTACTTCATTCTTAACCGCCTGCTGTAATACAAACCATGTTCAAATCTTAGTTTGCAACATGTTGCAGCAATGGGATTGACACTTTGTTCTTACATGCGTTCTTTGGTTGCTTATATTCTTACATACTTTTTAACTCCTCTATTTAAATGTTTTAAGAGTGTATTTTATAGTTGCACTGATTGCATACCTTTGGGGATTTCTCACATTTATATCTGTTTGCCCGTCCGTCTGTCCTTTGCATCCATCTGTCTATTTTACAACATTTATTCATTTGTTCATATCTCATATAGATGTTTAGAGAGGTTGTTTTTGTAGAGTTAGTACAGCTTTGACTCAATTTGTGATCACATCACATATTTCTTAACGCTTAGAGGCTTGTTTCTGGCTTGAACAAGTAATTAATGTATGACTTTTGTTTGCTGTTGTTTTTTTGTAAATATTGCCTCATGGTAGTTTGATTTGGTGTACAATTATCTAATACATATTGAGAAAGACACACTGCAATTTAATTGACTAGACCTAAATTTGCTAAAGTTCGGATACATTCGTTTTAATACCTTTAAGGAGTTTCTTCTACAACTGCGTTACGGGTATCAAATAATGAAAGCAATGCATTAGCTTAAGATTAAAGTTTAACACTTCCCCTCATATCGCTAGTTACATTTGCCTCAAAAAAAAAAAACTAGCCATTCCTCACTTTTGTAAAGGAACACAACAATCCATCCGTTCTCAAATCAATCCGAAGCGGTATTTATAGTAAGGTGAGCACGGATTTTCTGGAATCAAGTACAGAAACATTGATTCAAGTAAGGATTTTTATTCGCGAAATACTTAAATTATCCATATTCAATCCCGAATTCGTACTTGAAATAATTCAAAAATGAGATTAAATTAAGTAAACTTAAGATTGAAGAAAACTCAAAATGCGCTTGATTTAAGAATTATAAAGTTGATTTAATAACGAACTCGTGCTTAAAAGAATCCGAAAATTAGATTGATTTAAGTAAAACTAAAATTTAATCAATCTCAAAATGCGATTGATTCAAGTATTATAAAGTTGTTTCAATCCCGAATTCTTACTTGAAATAAACCAAAAGTGAAATTAGAAAAAGGATTTTATTATGATTGATTTACTCGCCCGTTTTACACCTTACTTTAAAAGCATAATGTTCGTATATAACTTAAAATATAAACTAAATGAGAATCAAGAAATCTTAATTTTACTTTATAAACTTTAAAATAATTTGTTTTCGTCTTGTTCTGTTGCTTTTATTGTTTCTACAACTACTTGTGTGGTGTTGTTGAAGTGTCTGCAAAAAACTTTGAAAAGTTAAATGACATTAAAACGCATACTTTGTAATTTTACTCTCAGACTACCAACTAAAAGTTTAAAGTTTTTTTACTTGGTTTAAGAATTTTGTACTTATTTTAAGAAATTTACCGATACTAATTACTAATAAGAAATTTGAAATCCTTTTAAGTTAAATATAAAGAAAATCATTATTGTTCAGAAAAACCATTAGAGTAAAGGTGATTACTTAACTCATTATTATGTAAGCAAAGTTTTTACTAAGGAGTATCAGAGTTGATTTGACAGTGTCCTTATGTCCATCCGTCTGTGTGTCCATCTGACTGTTAAAATTGGTTTTCCGAAGCCGCAGATATGTCACACCAGATTTTAGCCGTGGCTACGTACACGTGAAAATTTGAGCAAGATTAAAAGTATTTATCCTATAAGAAATTTAATGTAGTTTTTTACATCAAGAATTATTTTATTAAAATATTTAAATAAACAGCATTGAAGGAATTATTATATGTTTTGACCAGACGATATTCTTTTGCAACCGACATTTAACTATCCATACTAAAAGCAGTGCTCTTCGACGCTAGCTCGTCCCTTAGCAAATCTTTTCAGCACTTTATACCGTGCCGCGGAATTTCCAGACTGCTGGAAAGTTGCTAACGTAACGCCAATTCCTTAAAAGGGAACCGCTAATAACCCTGAAAATTACCGCCCAATTGCAATTTGTTCGGCACTTTCCAAAGTTATGGAGAGTATGGTAAATTACCATCTTGTCAAATATTTAGAATCAAACTACCTACTAAGCGACCGCCAGTATGGCTTTCGTAGAGGTCGCTCTACTGGAGACTTACTAGCTCTGTTATCGGAAAAATGGTGCCATTCCATTCACCATTTTGGCGAAAGTAAGGTAATTGCTTTGGATATTTCTAAGGCGTTTGACAGAGTCTGGCATGGTGCACTCTTGTCAAAACTTGCTGCATTTGGTGTCGGTGATAATTTCTCTCGATTTATATCGAGTTTTCTCAGAGATCGCACTATACGAGTTGTTATAGATGGGGTTTCGTCAAACGAGTTCAAGATTCATTCAGGGGTGCCGCAAGGCTCCGTTCTTTCTCCTACTCTATTTCTTATCTTTCTAAACGACCTCCTTTGTCAAACTTACAATCCTATCTACTCTTTTGCAGATGACAGCAACCTTTGCAACTCGTTCTCATTCGAATGTAGACCAAGCGTATCCGATGTCGCTGCTATGAGGCAGAATATGAATGATACGCTTGGCCGAGACCTTGACATAATCTCGGAATGGGGTCGTGCGAATAGGGTCGATTTTAATGCCCGAAAAACCCAATGTTGCGTGCTGACGCATAAACGCGCGACAAATCAAGGTGCCTCATCTGTATATATGGGTGGTATAATTATTGAGGAATCAGAATCTCTTGATGTTCTGGGCATGAGGATACAATGTGATGTCCGATGGACAGAACATATATTCAAGGTGTCGAAAGAAGCATTCAAGTGCCTCGGTTTTCTAAGACGGTGTAAGATATACTTCACTCCATCTGATCTCCTTACTATTTATACCACCTACACTGAAAGAAAAATGCTTCATATATTTAATGAATCATTTTCATAAAAAAGTTTTCCTTGGGTAAATGAAAATTTGCATTGTCTAAATGGAATTTCATAGGTTGGATGAAGTATTTTCGTTAAAATCGCTTCATTAGGTTTCGTAATTACGTTAAAAATTTTCATTGGATATATGAAAACTTAAGTTTGTCCAAGTAAAACAAAAAATTTTAATTGGGAACACAAAAAAACAATAAACAAACATAACTATATTCATAACTTAATACAAAATTATAGTTTCATTAAAAAAATGTTTAATTGTTATTTAAAAAATGTAAGATTTAATAATTTCATACATCTAATGTTATATGTATGCCATTAAATTTATGAAATCAAAAAATTTTTTTATAAAAGCAACATATTTCAATAATTGCCTTCATAAATTTAAATTTTCATTATGACAATAAAAATGTCATTATAGTAATGAAACAAAAACTTTCAATCCACTTTCAATCAACGTTGTTATTGTTATTATGGACAATTTAATCTCATATTTACGCCCTTAATTGAGAAAAAAACATAGTTTTTTTATACAAAAACTACACTGCCCCGGTAGACTAGCTGGTAGTAAGCTAGTCTATCAGCACCGAGGTTGCATGTTCGAATCCCGCCAGAGACAGAAAAAAAAATAAAAAATAAAATAAAGTAAAATAAAATAAGAAAAAAGAAAAAAAAATAAATAAAAAAAATATAAAAAAAAAAAAAAATTTTACTTTATTGAAAGTATTCATCCAATGAATAATATTCATGGATCTAATGAAATGTTTCATTAAGTCCTTTTAATGAAACAGGTTTCATTGATCCAACGAAGCGCTGCATAGGTTCCTTTATAATGCAATTTTTCATGGGATTAATGTCAAAATTCGTTAGTATTGCGAAGAAAATTCTTTCAGTGTATATCCGACCGCGTATGGAATACAACTCTCATGTGTGGGCCGGTGCTTCAAAGTCTATTTTGGAGCTTCTCGACCGCGTACAGGAGAGGGCGAAGGTTCTCATTGGTGATAGTAGGGTATCCAATTCTATTGACTCCCTCGAGCACCGTCGCAATGTGGGTTGTATTTGTCTGTTTTATCGTTACTACAATGGGATGTGTTCTGACGAAATTAGCGATCTGGTTCCCGAAACCCGTACGTTTGTTCGTAATACACGTTTTTCCTCAAGAGCCCATCCTTATGTGGTCGATTGGCAGGTAAATCGTACAACGCATTACAGAGAGAATTCATTTTTTTCCCGCACAGTTCGTATGTGGAATAACCTTCCTGCAGAAGTCTTTCCTCTCACTTACAACATGATTAAGTTCAAATCGAATGTTCACAAACACTACTCCCTCTATCCTCCTTCCCACAACCTATTTTCCTAGTTCCAACACAATGCAATGCATTCGTAGGGGTCATCCCCTGAGTGCTGGTCCTAACAGTAAAAAAAAAAAAAAAAAAATGGATCTTTAAAATGTATTTTCAAGCCACTGGACCGACCATATGTAATCTCAAAAAGAGAAAGAGTACCAATGTTTAAATTTCTTTAATGATTATGAAACAATCATAAAAAATACCATTTTTTTCAAACTGGGCCATATGCTACCTCTATATTTAGTATTTCTAAAAGAAAAAAAGTACCAAAGGTCAAAAAGTACCAAGTGTACCAGCTTTTCCTCATTTTATGCGCGCAATTTATGCTAACACTGTATGTTAATGTAGTTAATAATCAAGATATATATATCAAATTTATCGAAAAGATATGTCCCCTAAAAAGTACAACATATTTTAATCCTGACCATATGCAATCTACAGCACAAATTTATCAAAAAGATAAAGAGTACAAAGTACCAAATTTTCCCCGATTTTTTCTCTTAAAGAGTTCCCTTTATTTGATATGGGTTATATGCTATCCGTCTGCCACATGTAATCAAAATCCATTTAGCGGTATTCGCGTGATCAATCCACAAACTAACAAACATCTTAGTCCAAACGTACAAACTTTCCCATATCCAATAAAAACTTCGCCTACAAAATAATGTGTTGAGTAATTAGAAAAGCATAAAAGCACTACACAGAAAAAAGTAAAAAACGGTTTTGATCACCAAAATAATTGAAACAAGCAAAAAATTGTTTAATTTTGCACCTATCACCCAAAATGATTATACCAATTACTCAAATTTGCAAAAATTGCAAAACAAGGATTTAATTCCAATTAAAAAGTTTTTACATGTTAATTACAAAAATAATTGAAAAAATTATTAATATTAAACAATTTGTTAATTGAATGAATTAACAAATTAATTAAAAAAAATATCAATATTTTAATTGAATGAATTACTAACGTAATTGATTACAACACAAAAATTAATTATTTAAATAATTGTATTAATTAAAACAGTGATTGAATTTTTGCATTAAATCGATTAAATTTTTAATTGAATAAATTAAACAGTGTATTTGAAATGCACTCTAAATTCAATTACGCAAATTATTGAATCAAACAAATTGTTAATTGAATAAGTTTGTTAAATCAATTCAGTTGATGGTTAAATGAAGCAAAATAATAGTATTTAAAATATATGTTTTATTTAAATATGGTTTAAATATAACTTGTTTTATTTGTTAAATTGTAATAGCTCATGCTTAATTGTACAAATTTTGGAAGATTTTTTTGACAAAGGAATTTTATACATACAACTTTCTATAAAATTGTAGAATAACTCTGATTCTTCAGGGTACTCAAGATTGAAAACAAAAAACTGTTTTTGTTGTGTAATTTGGCTGTACTTTTTTCACCTATTGACTTTAAACGCACAACATGAAATGACGCCAAAAATAATTCAAGAATTAACAAACAAAGAAAATAAACACCAAATTTCGATTGCGACCATAACCACCGTCAATACTGTGGTCAGCCACAAGGCGATTTTTTATTTTACGCATAATATACATATGAATGTAGGCTCATTATTGACATTGTTGGTGGTCATAATTGTAATTCGTCTATAACAAATTTCAGTTCATTTTTTACTTGTTGATAGTTTTTTTTTTGCACCCGACGCTTACTGTTCTTTTTGATTACAAAAACATGTGTGTATGTACATGTAAGGGCAAAGACAATAAATTTATAAAGATGTTGGTTGCACTTGTTACATTTTTCGCAAACTTGATGAGGGTGGAAAGCAACAAGGAGAAAGCAACAAAGTGTTCAATTCAAACAACCGAGTTGATTGATTCAATTAAACTTATAATTAAAATTAAGCTTAAAATCAAGTAAAATTTTAATTGAAAAAAAATATTTTTTTTTTAATTCAATCAATTAAGAACGCAATCAAATTTATTTTAAAATTCAAAAATCACTTTTAATTGAAAACAAACTGCCAATAATTTTTTCTGTGTACTTACAATACCAATGAAAGGACCAATGAATTTTACAAGGGAGATCCCAAATTGAACGCATTCAAAAGTAAGTTATTATTTTTTTTAACTACATACATCCAGAAAAAAATAGTTATAGAAGTAGCTATCTATAGAAGTAGTTATAGAAGAAAGCTACTAAATAAAAAGTAAGTAATACATTTGTAAGACTTACATTTGAATGCGTTCGTTTTGGGGCTTTCCTTGTAAAATTCATCGGTTCATTCAGTAGAATTGTAAAAACTGCTTTTAGTTTTTTCTGATTACTAAACACATTATTTTGCAGGCGAAATTTTTAGTGGGTATACTATTATAGCAGGCTATACTCCGTTAAAGTATGCTACTAAAAGTTAGACAGATCGGAACATAAATGACTGAGAGATGAGCAAAATACGACGACTGTTTGTCAATTACTTTTACCTTTTTTAAAGTATTATTATAATCTATGAACTATATTTTTTTTAACTTTCACCTAAAAAAAACCTGTTAGAAAATGAAGATTTACAAACCGGTGTATAAATAACCAAGTTATAGACAAATAACTATTTTATTCTTCCCAAAATAATTGTTCATGCACAATATCGCCACTACTTTGTGAACTAGGAATATTAAATTTGAATCAGATATTTCTTATACCAAGTAAAACAAATTGGGGTTTTTTGAAGCACTTAAGTAAAAAAGCGCTTAATCGAGCGCTTCAATAAGAGAGCTCTTATGCTGCAGTAAATGATATAGAATAATATATACAAAAATCTGTTTTTTTTTTACTGTTGAAAACGAAGAAGGTTTTAAGGCAAAAAAATAAAAATATATTATGGTTTGCGAAAATGATTGAAAAAGGCATTTAAACAAGTAAAAGCAAAACACTAATGAATATGTTAATATAGTTAGCCATCAGAAAGCACTTTAGGAGTGCTTTGTTTGCATGTTTAAAAAGCGCTTATTGTCAGCAAAAAAAAAATCCTCCAAACCGGGAACACCCCATATAAAAATCAGGCATCCCATCAGCAGGTTTGAAGCGATTTGAGGTATGAATTCATACATAAAACCTGCTCCTTTTGAGGCACATTTTTTACTGGGTAGATATCGTTATATCCCATTATTATACCCAGACCACAATAGTGGAGAGGGTATTTGTGCTGATGTATGTAACGCCTTAAAATATTGGTCCTAGACCCACCTTAAAGTATACCGATCGTCTTAGAATCACTTTCTGAGTCGAACTAACGATGTCCGTCCGGCTGGCAGGCTGGCTGGCAGGCTGGCTGGCTGTCCATGTAACCTTGTGCGCAAAGTACAGGTCGCAATTTTGGAGATAATTCGATGAAATTTGGGTCATAGGTTCTTATTGGCACAAGGACCAAACCTATTGAAAATGGGCCGAATCGTAGGACCACGAGGGAAGTTAGGGGGAAATTTCTTCCTCTCAGAAACTATCAAACCGATTTCAATGAAATTTAAAACATAGATAGAACCATATCTATATGGACACAAAATGTATGCATTTTTTAAAAAATAGGACCACGAGGGGAGATAGGGGCAATTTCTGCCTCTCAAACTGATTTTAATGAAATTTAAAACATAGATAGATCCATATCTATATGGACTCATAACCTATACAGTTTCTCAAAAATAGGACCACAAGGTGAGGTAGGGGGCAATTTCTGCCTCTCACAAACTTTCAAACCGATTTTCATGAAATTTATAAACATAGATAAATCTATAGTTATATGGACACATAAGCAAGATGTGTTTTTAAATACTGTGGTGTAGGTTATCATATGGTCGGGCTTGACCGACTATACTTTCTTACTTGTTTTACCTGGCCCTTATACAAGTGTACTCCCGAATTCAAGGTTTTGGTATGGTTTTTAAAGCACTTTTAATTGTATAATAAAGTCCCTTATGAACATTAAATACACTGAAATTAAGTACAAATTTTTTTTTGCGGAATTAGTCTATGATTACACAAATTTTGATGCCTATTTTAAACTGAATGTCAGCTATGATTTGTTTACTGCTAACTGCTATGTTACCGAAAAACATTTTTGGGTTCCGTACAAAAGCGACTATATATAAAGTTGGTCCATGAGGTAAAACCTCAGGTCCAAAAAGCAGTGGGACCTCAAGCTATATTCGCACACTTTGAATCGGACTTAAACATTTAAATTAGGTTGAAATTTGGTAAAATCAGAAAAAGAAAAGGTTTTAATATCTTTTCGCAAGCGCTACATATCGACATTGCATTATCTAAATTCCGTCAACGCTTTGTACGCTATCCAAGCGCTAAGATTCATGGAAAAACACAAACAAAATTAATTTTCCTATTCAAATGATCCGAATTGTAGTTTGCTAAATCTATATACTTTATACATACATACGTACATTAATAGTTGGTATTCATGTACGATGTACATATTTAGGTGCAGATATGTATGTATAAAATGTCTAAATGCTAAATATAAGATGCTAATGAAGTAAAATAATCCAACCAATCTTCCCAGTCTGTTCGTTGATTGTCGATGCCTCGTTTTATTCGTAGTCAGTCAGTGAATGTTGGATGTAAGACCATCATTAGTTTATAGATTAGTTAGAGGAAATGTTCGATTAGTTTTCAAGTAGCCATCATAATCAGGTGACTCAGAGAGTTAATGAGATGGTTATTTCTGATTGTATTTATGTAATCATACTCATACAAATGCGTTTAATGCAAAATTATGTGTATGAGTTTGATTAAAATGAAATCCCAAGAAATTGTTAATGACAGGTTAGATTAGTGTTTGTTAACTTTAATACTTTTTTTGGAAAAATATTTTTAGCATTTAGGTGGGATATTTATTAAATTTTTCTAAGTTATTTTTAAAGGTTAGAAATATTGGAAAGATTTTTTAAACATACAGTTTCACAGATTTCGCCCAAATAGGAAGTATTCTGAATGTCTCCAAAATAACTAAATTGTTAAACTATAAAGAGTTTTGCAATTTTAACCTTTTAACACTGAAACGTAATAAAATAACTTATGTGTGTGTGTGTGTGCGTGTGTAAAATCGCTAAAAACAATATTCACAAAATCTTAAGACTATGTGACGTTTTACAGCATTCTACGGATAATTACCTCCCCAAAAATGCATAATTATGCGGGGTAAGCATTTAAACGAATACGAATACCTCACTGAGGAATTTAAACGTATTTATTTAGAAGATACCTTCAATTTGATGTATAAGAAAATGTTAAGACAGGAATTTTTACATGTATCAGCTTAATCTCAAGAGATGGAAATAAAAACAATGGGATTTGTTGTCTTAAATTTTATCTGTAATGCTTTTTGAGATGTCCTGTCATATCCTTCTAACAAAAGCGTACTCCTACATACAAACTTATGACCAGGGAAATTATAAATATGCAGTTTAAAGGTTTTTCTTGTGCGACCAATGAAGGCAGAACCAATATATTTGTCCGTTTTAGAGCTTTTTATGCATTTTGGTATCGATTGGTTAGTGAATAATTCCGGCCAAAAATAATTTTTTATTTTTTTTAAAGTTTAATAAAATTTTGATGACAGATTATAGCGAACACTTCCAAACATACAACTCATATCTTAATTTGGCTCTTGGTCAACTATTTTACTGTTAATACTGGAGCAAAGTAGAGAATTTTTTTCTTAAAAATTTAAGGTTTTCAAAGTTGATTTTTGTACTTTGAAATAAAAGAAAGCTATGATTTTTCCTTTAAAGTATTCTTTGAAAATAAGCACGTTATGTTTAACCCTAAAACACACCCGGGTACAAATGTATCCATTTGCAACTTTGCAGTGCTGTTACTCAGGAACGGCTTAACTTAAGGAATAGAGATTTCGGATCTAGGAAACATAAGTAATTTCTAATTGTTTAAAGGTTATTTAATGCAATTCGGATCAGTCGTTCAGGAGCTACGAGCTTCCAAAGTCGACACCTACGTAAACACACACCCGGGATACGTTTGTGCCACACCAGTTTTTATCAAAATAAAAGGCAACAAACCATTTTATAGTGTGTTTAAATTATATTATTTTATTTGGTATTGGTGATCAGCTAATAATGGCGAATGCACAACAACACCAAAAAGCAACCGTTATAATATTTAAATACTACAAACACTTGTTTATAACTTGAATAATAGTTGCCTGCATGCACTCTTTTGCTTATATCTTTTGAACCATGTAGAATATTTGCATGAAACAAAACTAAAACATTTTTAAAATATTTATTGACGCTTTAAAAAAATAAAAATAAAATTGGACCATTTAAACATGAGAAAAAGCCAAAATAAGCTAGTAGGTACAAACGTATCCCGGGTGTGTGTTCTCGTAGAAAAAGTTGGGTATGCATCGTACGGTTAAACCGTATTAGTAATTAATCATCCCATGCGATAAATGTGATTTTGTGCGCTTTATTTTTTTGGATAAGTGAAGTGTTGTGAATTACTTTAAAAAGAAATAATCCCTAAAGTAAGCCATATTTAAAATGACCATAACAAAAAAGGTTGACAGAGGAGGTAAAGTGATAATTATGTCTAGTACTGTTGAGTATCAAGAGTAAGTACTATACATTTCAGCTGCCATCCCAGTAACCAGATAATTTTTAGTGACTTCTTATATTTTTATAAGATTAGCTTGACTGACTGGGTGATCATCGCCAGACAATTGAAATTTTGTATGTAGACTCCCCCCCAATCTGTAAATAAAAAAGGTAGAGACTTTTGGAAATTCAATTCATAAGGGGTTATAAATGGGTAAAGACGGGTAAAATCAGTGACATTTTATGTCGTGATCTTACAGAGGTAGACGTAAAATTCAAAAAATACCATTATTGAATCGAAAATGGAATTGTTATGTGTTATGTTCTTTTTTAAAATTTACAAATTTTGGGTAAAAAAAAGGGCAAAAATATAATTTTGGTACTTTTTTAGTAAACAATTTATAAAAATAAAATATAAATTGTGTTCTCTTCTCCTTAAAAGCTCTCATATAAATTTTCGTACCTTTTGGAAATTCGAATAAAACAAATATCGTTGGTAATTTTTTCTATTAAGCTATTTTTATTTTTATACTGAATACTAGTCACAAAGCCTGTTCCTGCCAGGCATAAAAATCTTGTGGATAATAACAAACATAGTAACGCTCATAAAAGAAATTAAACAAAAAATTATTATTCAATGTTTTAATACATATTACAGGTATATGAAGAAAACATATGTAAAAAATAACAATAAGTAAAATATGTAAAAAAATAACAATAAGTAAAATATGTAAAAAATAACAATAAGTAAATAACTAAATTATAATACTTCTTTAAAAACAACATTTTTTGAAAATACTGAGGAGCATACCTTTTAACATACCCTGTTTTCCATCTACATGCATCACTTTTACCTTAACATCATATTTTTTTTCACTCTGGAGACAGCAACGTACAATTGTCCATGACTAAAACCTGGTTTGGGTAAATATATCCCCCCTCACTAACGTTTGACCTTGAGCTTTATTGATGGTGATGGAAAACGCCAACCTTATAGGCAACTGTCTCCTACGCAAAATAAATGGTAGGTCGGGATTTATGGGAGCCAAATCAATCCTCGGAATAAATGCAGGATTGCCTTTTGCAGTGCCGGTTAATATAGTTGCGCATATTAGATTCTGTGATAATTGTGTAACTTGCAGTCTTGTGCCATTGCATAGCCCTCTTTAGTGTTTAAATTTCTCAGAAGCATGATAATGGCTCCCACCTTGACTTGCAACTTATGAGGAGGCATTTCAGATGGCGATAGACTGTTTAAAAACTCCACTGGATAATTTTCCCGTTCAGCTATGCTATTGCTCTCCACCGTGTCAACGCTCAAAAATGTAAAACATTCACCCTTTAAAAGACTTAGTACTTTTTCATTAATTTGGCATACTTCATCATTCTTAAGGCATAAAATGGCAAATTTACAATACTGTTCTACATCAGACGGCTTAAACATTCACCGAAGATATTTTTAAGTATTGAGTTTCAGGCAGCATTTCGTTTGGTAATGTAATAATGTCCTTTCCAAATTCCGAACTGAGTTCACCATTCCCCATTTTTAAAAGCCAATTTCTGTAAATATTATCCACTGCACGAATGTTGACTGTAAGTTGTAAAATTTTAAAGTCGGACCAAAGATTAGAAAACTTAATACATGATGCGATAATGGCCGTCCTGTGAGCATGTGATACCACTGGTAAATATTCGCGAAAATCTCCTCCAAGAAGCACAACTTTACCTCCAAAATGCTTGTTATTTTTCATCAATGTTTTAAGCAACTTGTCGATAGCATTAAATGCATAGGTAGGTGCCATTGTTGTCTCATCCCAAATGATTAACCTAGCCTTTCTCATCTGCTTTGCATCCAATGAAGTTGCTCTCATACTGGAAGTTGATATTTTTTGCAATGGTACTGGTAGCTTGAACTGAGAATGATATGTGTGGCCCCCTCTAAATAATTCAATAATGCTATTGCATTAGCCTTTCGCTGCCGGCATTAAACTGTAGGTCCCTTCAATGAGTTAAAAAATAGAATCGGGTGCAGACTATTCACTGGGAGAGGTCTTTCCATGCCCTTAACGGAATTTGTTTTTTATAGAAAAATGTTGAAAAATATAACGAACAATTGAATACTGTTATATATATTAACGGTCTCTGATTAAAATCCTCGGCGTTTCACATATTGCTGGTTATAAACCATCTACCAAACCGAAGTATAGTAAAATTTAAACGTATGAAACAGTTGATACCAAACACCGAAAAAATCTATGCTTATTTATACGAAAACTGACATACATCGTACGAAATATTCGTAAAAACGTGTTTCGAAATAATAGACAACGAAAGTTTTTCGTAAAATTTCGCATACAATTTTTTTGGATGTGCATAACAAAATACAACCTACCTTGAAGAGGACTTTGAGCAGCTTTCAAAATTATGAATGACTTAAGTTAATTAGTTGATTTTTGTAAAAAAAAGAACTTTAACTTTATATTGTTAACATTATATAAATTCACTTCAAATAGGTAGTTATAATTTCTTCCTTTAATGATAATTAAAAAAACGCGCAACGCACCGTAAAAAGTTCAATCCAATTCAAATGGGCACAATGAAGAATAAATTCCAATAACTCAATATTATTATTTTTTAATTTAGATGAATGTAAATACCAGCTACTTTCTCTTAGAATATGATTGTTCTTTAAATCACTTTACAAACAAATCTTGAAAATCAAGACAAAAACCCAATATTTTTGTTAGTAATTATGTATTTGATACAATAATGGCCATTTTCTCAATGTATCGACAAACTGTCTGTTACTTAATGTCAACATAAATTTATTGGACCGATAAACTGTCCGTTAACGATTTTGGGTTTCTCAATATACCGACAAAAACAAAGTTTTCAGCTGGCAACACCACTCAAAATACATGTTAAAGTTGGGAGTCAGCTGATTGAATTTATCTGTACGGCAAATAAAAGGAAAATAAATAATTGGTGCCGGTTAGCTTTGCGATAAAATCGAAGCAAATGAGACATTGAGAAAACCAAATTTCTTTAATGTGCAGTTTTTCGTTGGGAAAAAAGACAATCGCCTAATGAGAAAATGGCCATAAGATTATCTCTACTTTTCAACAGCAGTATTAAAATCTGATTCCACAATGGTTTCTGGCAGAGAAAGTACTTTCAGTATAACAAATTTTATGTTGTAATATCGAAAATATAAAAATTCTTTAAAAAATACATAATGCAAAATTGAGGGTTTTATGATGAAATAAGCCACATGTACAGCCCGGAGACCGAAAACTAGGAATCTGACAATATAAAAAGTGTCATTAGGAAAACGCAAAAGTTGGCTGCAAAAAATATAAGAAAAAGTGAATGGTTTATTCAATGACCACGCCCACCGCCCACAGACCGAAAATCAAAAATCGGGTTCCGTCTTACACCAGTGGAGGAAATGAGCTTTACGTATGCCAAATTTGATCTTTCTGCGACGTCAGACGGCTTCAGAAAGCCGCGGAAAGGGAACCGGATATACATCCGGACAAACAACGAATTTCAGCTATTTACTTAAAGAACAGATATTTGTTATATATAGTTATGCAGTCACGACTAGAGGGGGAAAAAATGAATTGGTACTCTCCCCAGCCCACCTCAACCCCCACCAAACCTCAACGGAAAAATATATACCATTTCTGGTTTTTCCAAAAGAAATTTTGCAAAATGGTATTTTTTTAGCTGAAGGTTCCTAAACAATCGCCCCCCTCACCCATCCCACTGGAGGTGAAAGGCAGAATTAGTCTTTACTTTCTGTTTTGTTACAAATCAGCTGATTTGTTTTTGTTAATCAAAAACCTATGAAATTTATTAGTTTTTCTGTTCTGTTTGCTAAAATCAAAAATAAAAAATACATATTTATACTGAAATAAACTGTTTTTTGTGTTTATGAATTCATAAAATTTAATTTCTTCAAATTTATGTGCATTAAAGTTATTAAAATAAACATTGGATGGTGCAAAACTAATAAATTTGTCGTAAATGGCTGATAAGTTACTACAGAAAAAGTAAATATTGCAATATCGTAACAGAACGGCACGGAACAGAAACAGAAAGTAAAGACTAACTGAGCCTTTAGTCGGATCCACGTCTGAGTTATGTAAAGATATATATACATATGTTTATGTATATAATCACATAAGATTGCTATTATATTATAACCATATATGATTATATCTACTTTTATTTGCTCAAGTAGGCAAAAAGATGGGGACAGGATATGTGCACATATAAAAATTCCACAAACTGTTAATATAATCGCTACAAATTATCACATTTTTTACACCACCAAAACCCTTTTTTTAATTTTGTTCGATACTTTTGGGTCGTCAATGATTACCTGGCCAACCCCTGTATCTAAGTGTCCAAAATTTTACCTAGGGATCAAACCTGCTATTCTTAAGTCACATACCAAATTTCAGACATTTACGTAAAGAAATAAAGAAGTTATGGATTTTTGGTCAGAATTTCCCAGTGTGCATTGCTGCATTTTTATTGCCCACATATTTCACGTTTTTGAAGCATATTTTGTATACATGTTCAGCAAATAAAAGAAAATTGCATAAAATTCTGGTTAACAGATGAATTTCCTGTTGCTTTGATTACGCCATCTACATTTAATTGTCACTCTACAATTGTAAGCCAAAGATGAATGAATTAAGGAAAAAGCAACTATATAAATTTGTTCTGATACATAGAAATCTGGACGCAGCATTTAGCAAACCGATCGAATCAGAAACACTTTTTAAAGTGATCTTTTGGTATTCATCCGTCCATCTGGGTGGTTGTCTGTCAATTAAACCTTGTGAGGAAAATTTGGTAAATACGTTTTAATTGTTAAAAAAACGAAACCTATGTAAATTGTGAGAATCGGGCTTAATATCACATATTCCCCATTCAAACTTCTTTCTATATGTTCATAAACCATTTAGTCATGTTCGTATTAACATAAAATTTGAGCCAAAGCATCTTACTGCAAATTAAAAATATGGTCGAATCAGATCACATTTAAACATACAGCTTCTATTCAAATAAAATATTCAATCTATATTATCCTTTTAAATGCAAACATAAAAAAAAATTAAGCGACCTTTCCTTTAATCCCTTTAAGACAAAATAACTCATTTATTTAGAGTCTCTAGATAATATACAGCACAAATAACTCTTATATGAATCTTAACCTCATAACTAGGGAAATCAGAAATATGCCTTAAAAAATGCGTTTTATGCGCATAAAATATGCTGCAAAAATTCGAATATATGACCTCAAATTTTTTAAAATAAAAAAATCAAAAATTGCTCATTTAAAAACAAAATATTAAATATTTGCATTAAAAAAAAAAAAAACAACACTAAAATTATAATCGGTAAAGTATTTACAGACCAATTCGAAAATAATTTAATCTGCTGTAACATATTTTTTGTGCGCATTTAATCTAAATGCCAACATAATTAGATGGATTACGTAATACGTACACAAATAGTCTAATTTGGAAAGAAGTTTTTATGGGGAAAATATTAAATTAAAACCCGATTCTCACCATTTACAAAGACTTCGTCCTTGGTACAATTAAAATGTCTTTACCAAATTTGATAATATTATGTATAAAATTGGAACTTGTACTTTGCGCACAAGGTTATCATGGACAGGCAACAAGTCAGACGGACAGATGGGCATCGTTAAATCACTTTAAAAAGTGATTCTCAGTTGATCGGTTTACTAAAAGATTGGCTCAGATTTCTATGTATTGCACACATCGCCAAAACTTATGTTTATAATTGCTTTTTCCTTAATTTTTGCTTTTATGTAAAATTTTAAAGTTTTAAATAACATAATCTTTAATGACAACCTGCTTTGTTTTAATTTTAGAGTAAAAATTAAATGTGGATGGCGAAATTAGAGCAACACGTTGGGTATACAGACAGATATTTAAAACAGAAAAGCCACCTGTTAACCAGAATTTCGAAAAAAATGCTGCAAAAAAGGCTATTTTAACTAAATTATGCAAACATATGCTCCAAACGGTAAAATATGCCAAAATATGCACTAACAAATCGATGCCAAAATTCATAAAAAGCTCTAAAACGCATAGATATATTATTTCTGCTTTCATTGGTTGCATAAAGAAAAACATGCAATTGCATATTTATGATTTCCCTGCTCATAACATTACTTCATTCTGATGAGCCCAGAATAAATTTCATTTTAATTTTAATATTTAATTGTGGAATATGTTGCTTTCAAATAAGCCATTTTTTGTTTTTTGGGGCATAATTTTTTTTAAAAAATTTTTAGTCCATATTTTATTTTTTGTATTAACATGTAAACTTGCATTACTTGCTGTGTTGTTGCCAAATAGTACTGAGAAAAATTAAACAGACAAAGTAAACACAAGTTACAGGGTGGCAATAGGATAATTTATTACTAGGGATGAGATTTTCATTCACTAAAAAATCGAAAATATGCACATAAAATATGCATTCAAAAAATCCAATATATGCAATAAAAACTTAAAAAAATCCATAAAAAATCGTTTTTTAATTTTACTAAAAACAAAAATATATAAAATTCAGTATATCATTATTCAAATACCTTTAAAAACTAAAATAATTTTTGCTTGTTTAAATAAAGAAGTACTGTTTTATTAAAAGTTAAACTTTGTCTTGTACTTGAAGAATGCCGATGCATTTGTTTCCAGATCAGATCAAAAATATATGAAATATATTTAATTTTTTGAAATCCTTAATTTATTTTTGCAAGACATTTTGGATTTTTTTTTTGGGCTATTCTTCCTTCCACATTGTTAACTTTACTTTTTGCAATATCAATTTATTTGACTTGTATATTAAGTGAACAAAATCCCTCCTAATTAGTTATTGTTTCACCAATACATGGGCATTTCAATTTTGACGCGTCGTGATATTTGTACCACAAAATTTAAAAAAATTAAATGAAGAAGTCAAATTTGTAAAAAGGGTTTTTATACATACAAAGTTATGAAGTAGGACTATATTCAGAAAAAAAATACAGCAATCGACGCTAAGGATTTGCAGATATAAGCAAAAATATTCGCTGGCATAATGTTAAAAAAAACCGAAGTGGATTTTGACTTGCATAACAAAACTGAATAAGACTGCGAATTGATCAAAACGTTTTGTAAAAAACCCTTTTAAGTAAGTTTTGGACTTATATACGTTTATTTTTCAAGTTATCAAATTTAAAAATCTTTGCTCGTTTTAAGGATAATATGGGCATTTTCAGCGAAAAGTCCACTTTTTTTAATTTAGCGCCAGAATGCAAATAAGGTTGTATTTTAGGACCATGTTGTTTAACCGTTATCTCTTGTTACTTAATGTAGAGCTAGTTGCGCTTTACACCAAAATTTAAATAGAAAACTATACATATATAATTTTTTGAGAAACAATTTAAATTACTTCAGGCGTAAAGCTCGATTCACCCATGCGTTCCGAACAAAATTTTTGTCCGGACAAAATTTTTTTTATATTGAGTTTGACGTTTTATTTTTGAGAGAGAGAGCAATGAATTTGTTCGGAACGTTTTTTCTTGAATTGGTTTAATTTTAATTCTTGTGCCGAACAAAATGAACTGAGATGCCACTTTTTTTAAATTTGTACATAAAAGTTGAATTGAGCTGCCACATATTAAATGTTTCGTTTTGTGCTGAATAATTAAAAAAAAAATTAAACAAAAATGGATGTTAAAGAAAATATTGCCCTGAAACTTATTGAGGAAATAAAAAAATCCAGGAAGAGAATGTTTTTATGATATGGGAAATCGTTCATAAAAAAATACTTGCTAAAACCAAATATATGGACGGAAATAGAAAAATCTATTGGAATTGGTCGTAAGTAAATTTTAAATGGTAAATTTTAATATTTTTTAACATAATGTTTACCAATTATTGTAGGAAGTGAATGTTAATTATTTATAAACGATTCCACGTCATGAAAGCGCATCTCAGGAACAAGTGTGTGGAAAACATTATTTTTACTTTCAACCTTTTTTGATAAATTTGTTTTGCTAGTAAATGGGTTTTTGTAGAGTATTCATTTAACCGGGCTTTTGATTTAATCGGTTAATCGCTCGATTAATTAACCGAGGGTTGTGTTTAATCGGTTAATAATCGGTTAGTTTTGTAATTGATCGGTTAACCGATTAAAAAGTATTTTTTTATAAATTATGTAATTTCAATTAATAAAAATGAAAAATTATTTATTATTTGCAGTTTAGTAGTAACAAAAACAATAACATAACAATACGTGAACTAAAACGAGCAAAAAAAAAAAATAATTCATAACTCTGTAATACATATTTTTTAATTAATACATATTCGGCCACTTTCTGTAAATCGAAATCACGTGAAATTGAAATCGATGGGGATTTTAAGTTAAATTTTTTTTAAATGAACGTAGCTTTTCCTGATTTCAAAAGTAAAGATATGTGGTCCTCAAAGTATGAGGTAATGAAAAAAAATAATTTTATCAATTTTAAACACAGGATAGAATTAAAAACTATTTTATTTTCAATTTTCGAAAGCAACCCATAATACAGAATATCTAAATTCTCAGTATTTTTTTTGGATTTCTCTAAGCATATAAAATCTTCCATTATACCATTTAAATCCTGTTTTATTTTATAAAATTGTTAACAATTCTAATTGTTTGGATTAATTCTGTTGTTGCGTTACTATCGTAAGTTTCTTCTGTTGTCAGGTCAGTATCTAAATCATCCTGACAAAAGTCAGCACCGAAAATTTTGCAAAAAAGTTCGTTTCCGAATTCCTTAATTTCTGTACAATTTCTGTACAGTACAATATTTTAAAAATTTATTTATAGAAGGAAATATATTGTATACAAAAATAATTCTGAACACAACTATTTTGGTGCAGTTTTGGAGAATTTTGGTACGGATAACGTTGTTATGTTAATGGTTGCACCTTAGAATGTATTTTAAAAAGCGAGTTGCTTTGTAACCGACGGTTTGGAACTCACCCATTCCCAAAAAAATATGGTTTAATACTACAAAAAATTTTAATTTTTGTTACAACGGTTAATCGGTTAATCGACTGAAATTAACCAGTTTAATCGTTAATCGAAAAAAGCCAATTTTATATTAACCGATCAGTTAATCGAATAGTAATTAATCGGTTAACCGTTAATCGGTTAATGAACACCTTAGTTTTATGCAATTCAATTAAAAATAATAAAATTAATTTTCTTCTTTCTTACATTTTCACACACTTTAAAAAAAAAACTAATAGTTTTCTAACTGTGCTGCCACTTTGTATAATCGTTTACATCTGTAAACCATATGGTAGCTTTGTTTGTCCGGACAAATTTTCCGAGATGGGTGAATCGTTCTGCAGAACACTCTCTGTAAAAAAAATTATTGTCCGGTCAAAAATATTGTTCGGAACGCATGGGTGAATCGACCTTTATTTTACGAAAAGTAGACTTTTCGCTGGAACTGCCCATATCCGTTGTTGGAAAAAAATGCTTATTGACTTCTGATTTTATTTAAATTAAATATTTCTTTTTTTAATTGCACAATCATCGGCATCAACAAGCTCTTTAAACATTCTTAAATTGCTCGAAGTTATTTTGAAAAGAATTCTGAAGCTTCTAGCCAGGTCCCCATTTTGCTGCTACTGGCTGCGGTGGAAGGTGAATCAAGAGATACATTTCATTAAAAATCGCAACATTTTCAAATTGGCTTATGAATTCTCTGCCACGCGGTATAACCCATGTGCCAAGCAACTAATTTGTAACCCGTTGGAAGCCTTAACGATGTAAAGTGCTGCATCGCTTTAAAATAAAAAACAACTTTTTTCGAAATCGTGGAAATCTTGTAGTTAAAGCAAAGCTCCAAAAGAATTTATTTATTGTTTCAAATTATTTTATAGTTTTTTGTGTGTTTAAAAATTTTTTTTAAAAGTCCCTCAAAAATGTCAAAATATGCAAAAATATGTATTTAAAACCTAAATATGCAAAAATATGCATTTTCACCAAAATATGCAACAATATGCAAAAACAAAGCGATGCCATTTTAACGCAAATTTAATGATTCGGAAAGATAATTGGTCGACATCGTTCTTAGACTATCGATAAAAAACATGCATTTGCATGGAAATCGCATCCCTATTTATTACCGATGTCATTTATAAATTTAATAATTAAAGCTGCGTTCACAATCAAAAAAACATTTTCACTTGGTGTTCATAATAGAGAAACAATTTCTTTTGTAATTACACACATTTTGCATCAAGAATCCGTTTGCAAATTTTAGCCACAACAATATTATGTATGCATTTATTTTTATTTTTGTAAACATTTTGTTAATATTTTCATTCAAAACTAAATAAAATTATTTTAAACGTTAGAAATAATTTCATACAAATTGTTGCTGAAGATCTACACCTTTTTAAGTTGAAATTGAGACAATCCAAATTAATATTGAGAAAATACAAAGTGATATTAAGAATTACAATTTGATAATGAGAAAATACAAATTGATATTAAGAAATCCAAATTGATGTTGAGAAAATACAAATTGATATTAAGAAATCCAAATTGATATTGAGAAAATACAAATTGATATTAAGAACTCCAATTTGATAATGAGAAAAAACAAATTGATATTAAGAAATCCAAATTGATATTGAGAAAATACAAATTGATATTAAGAATTCCAATTTGATAATGAGAAAATACAAATTGATGTTAAGAAATCCAAATTGATATTGAGAAAACACAAATTGAAATTGAGATAAAACAAATTAATATTGAGATTTTCATTATTATATTTTGAATATGTATTGTATACATAAAATAATACATTGTCCTTTATTTATGTATAATAAACATTACAAATCGCAATACATATTGCGTTGCATTAATACCCACCATTACGCTGCAGGAGCTTAAAGAAAACGTTCAAAGAGAGTTTCAGAAATGTGTCACAACGACAACAATTTCAAATGAACAGCATGAAAAACAAACAAAAACGAGCGAAATATGTTGAGGATTTAAATAATTTCATTCAAAGTGGAGAGCAAATAATTTGGATTGATGAAAATAATTTCAATTTGTTCTGCAGAAGAACTCGTGGATGCTCCAGAAAAGGCTTAAGAGCTACAATACACGTACCATCTTTCCGAGGTCCAAATGTCCACCTAATCGGGGGAATAGCATACTCTGGAGTAATTCTTATGACGAGAAAACGAGGATCATTCAGATTGCAAGACGCAAGAGAGTGGGTAAACAGCTTAATGAATCGATGGGAGCAATTAGGAAACCTCTTACAAGATTTAGTTGTGTGTGATAATGCACTATGTCATAGCCAAATGAAAATAATTTTTGAAAATTCACCAGCGACTCTTCTTCCATTGGCTCCTTATAGCCCAATGTTGAATCCAATTGAGTTAATATGGTCCAAAATGGATTTGGATGGTGTTATCGACGAAGATAAGGCTACTATAACCACAGTTGACTGTGCAGAGGAGTACAACATTTTACCAAAGAGCAATAGAACTGGAGAATATGCCTGTTGGTGAATAATTTTTTATACACATGTTTTTATAAAACTTTATTTTCAAATATTTTCAGTTACTTGTTTTTAAACTCATAATTTTTTTGTTCCTAATATCAATAAAACTATGAACTTATATCTCAATATTAACTTGGTTTTTCTTAATATTAAATTGGGTTTTCTCAATCCCAATTTGTATTTTCTCAATATCAATTTGGATTTCTTAATATCAATTTGTATTTTCTCAACATCAATTTGGAATTCTTAATATCAATTTGTATTTTCTCAACATCAATTTGTATTTCTTATTATCAAATTGTATTTTCTCAATATCAATTTGGAATTCTTAATATCAATTTGAATTTTCTCAATATCAAATTGAAAGTCTTAATATCAATTTGTATTTTCTCAACATCAATTTGGATTTCTTAATATCAATTTGTATTTTCTGAATATCAATTTGGATTTCTTAATATCAATTTGTATTTTCTCAACATCAATTTGGATTTCTCAATATCAATTTGTATTTTCTCAACATCAATTTGGAATTCTTAATATCAATTTGAATTTTCTCAATATCAAATTGAAATTCTTAATATCAATTTGTATTTTCTGAACATCAATTCGTTTTTCTGAATATTAATTTGTATTTTCTTAATTTCAACTTAAAAAGGTGTAGTTGACTCAACTTCAGTTACATTTTTAAAAAAAAATGTAGTTACATTTTTGTTCTAAAAATTAAAGGAAAATATATGAAATACTTTGGGAAGAAAAAAGATAGAAGAAAAAACGAAATTGTTTTTTAGATTGTGAACGTAGCTTAAAATTAAAAATTAAAATTTATTTCTGTTACTTATAACACTGGTTTACAGCCAAAAAATACCAAGAACACCACAAGCCTAGATAAGTTAATTGGGACCTCCTGAACACGAAAATCGCTGTAATTTTTTTTCCCTAAGTACCCTTTTTTAGATAACGGTACTTTTGCGTTTTTCGGTGTAAAAAAAATTACAGCGGTTTTCGTGTTCAGGAGGTACCAATTAACTTATCTAGGCATGTGGAGTTCTTGGTACTTTTCCAAATTAAAAATTTGTAAAGCAGTGTAATTTATTTAATGTAATATCGACACACATTAAAAATTTTCCCCTGAAGAAGTCAACAAAAAATTGACGAAACGTTGGGAAAAAATGTAATTAAATGTGTTTACACAATGAAAAAAATTTGACCCCTTTAGCTTACTGAAATATCTAAAACTTAAAATTTAACACCTTGGCCAAAACATAAATAAATAAAATATATAAGTATGTGTAATTTTGTTTTGAGAGCTTAATTTGTAAGGCAATTACACGAATTGGCTAATTAAGCTAATGGCAATTAAACGTGGATTTTTGTTATAAAAATGGAAGAAAAAAACGGGGACTTAAAACTAAAGGTAAATAGCCGTGAAAGGCATTTAAGCGTGGGGAAATTAACCGGGTTATACTGTAAATAGTACATAAACATATTTGTGTTTACAAATAAATACGCAAAAGGATTCGAGAAGTTTCACAGAATAAATTTTGCACCAGTAAACGCATTAATCAAAAATAAAATCAGTTTTAATTAAAAATTTAATCAAGTGAATTAAACGTTTAATCAAGTGAATTAAATTTTTAATTAAAACTGATTTTATTTTTGATTAATGCGTTTACTGGTGCAGAATTTTTTTCTGTGTTCTTATTTGCCGGATTTTTTCCATTCTAGGGGGAGCAGATAATATTTCTCTCATTCCCGGTAAATTTTTACTAAAATATAATAAGCAAAATTAGAATAAGGAGAAATCAGAGAAGAAGAGGTCTCCGCATGCGCTTTGTTTTAAAACGCTTGGCATCGCCTTTAAATCTTCTGGCATCATCAAAGATTAAAAAAATAGAGCTATAATTTATTTTAATAAATTTTTGAGATGGTACCGTCCAGTATTTGCTTGAAATTGCAATCAGTTTTTACGTTCTTGTTTCATAATGTAAAATTTTTATGAGGATTCTGTCGGACATTAAGTCGAACACTATATTCTCGCCCTAGATCCGACAGAATTAGAGCCATAGCCTGAGTGATACTGATTTTAAAGGCAAAATAAAGTTTTCGTTTTCTAACAAATCGGCCGTCTCGGATTAAGTCTACAATCGTCAAAGAATTGACTTGGAGTTTTTCGTTCACTTGTTTTAATTTAATTTATCATTGGTTTTAGTAAATCTTTTACAGACGCAAAAATTCTTCGTCCTTAATGAAACCTGCAGGAATATGCAAATTTTTAACATAAAGATTTCCAGGAGTGCAAGCTGGCTCTCCAATAGCTATGTGAAAATTCAGAGCAGCCGCTTAAGATATAATTTAATCTTTGTTGATTAACAAACCGGATGTCTCGTATTTAGAAATCCCACACTAAATAAGTTTTAATATAATGCAGACACTTGGGAGCCGGTAAGCGTCTGCAGCTTCTTGCCTGAGATTTGCGTCTTCAGCCAACTCAATAACTTTGTTTTTTAATTGTGGCAACACCAACAACATGATAGTTTTGACATTTAGTTTTTTTAATAATTCGTAGTAGATGCATTGGCAACTTTTTAAAATAAATTTAATTTCGCACTATGAAAATAGTGGTTCTGTTAAAGTTACATTATGTAAAATTCGTGATATTTTCGGACAACATAATCGTCCTTCTGAGGCCGCTATTAAGAATTTGGTCGTTAAATTTGAGTCGACAGGCTCGATACAAAATGTGCCAACAGCAACAGGACGGTGACACATGTCACACAGCCAATGAAACGACCAATTTATTGCAAACCAAATATCCCGATCGCATAATTTAATGAACATCCGCTGTTAAGTGGCCAGCCAGATCGTGTGATTTAACACCACTAGTTTATTTTTTGTGGGGCTTTGTTAAGGACAGAGTCTATATGGAGCCAATCGAATCGATTGCAGCCTTAAAACTCAAATTCCGTGATGAGATTAACGAAATAGACCCGCCATTTGGATAAAAAAGTGATTAAAAACTTTGATGAAAGAATCGACATCTGTCAGCGTGCTCGTAGTGGACAATTGCCTGACATAATTTTTAATTCATAATTGCCGAAGTTTTCTCTTCGTAATGCAAGAAAAATTTCATTCAATTTTTTGTTTTAGAAAACAAAGTTCTTATTGAAAACCCGTTTGAGAACGATCTAATGCTGACACTGAAAATTACAGATATTGGAAATAAACCTCTACCGTTTGCTTGATCTTGCCAGTGTGGTTTCCGTAGAGCTCGCTCTACTGAAGACTTACTGGAATTTTTATCGGAAAAATGGTAATTTCATTCACCGTATTGGCAAAAGCGAAGTAAGTGCTTAAGATATATTCCAGGCGTTCGACAGAGGGTGGGCATGGTGCGCTTTTGTCAAAACTTATTGCATTTGGCGTTGGCAATAATTTTTCTCGATTTATATCGAGATTGCACAACTTTACGAGTTGTTATAAATAGGATTTCGTCAAACGAGTTCGAGATTCAATCAGCGGTGCCGCGATTCTAAGTTATTTCTCGTAGTCTAATTCTTAATTTGCATTGCCAAACTTCCAACCTTATTAATTTTTTTGCATATGAGAGCAACCTTTGACATTTGTACTCATTTGTTTTGAGACCAAGCGTATCAGATGCTGGTGCTATGAGGAAGAACATGAATGATATGCTTGGGCTACCCTTGACTTAGTCTCGGAAAGCGTTAGTGCGAATAGGGTTGATTTTAATATCTGTTTTTTCGATTTCAAATCTGTTTATTTGGGTTATATAATTATTGAGGAATAAGAATCTCTTGATGTGCTTGGCATGAAGATATAATGTGATGTCCGATGGACAGAACATATATTCAAGGTGTCAAAATCAGCATTCCATTGGATTTCCAGACCATTTACACCACCTATATCCGACCGATAATGGAGTACAACCCCCATGTGTGGGCCGTTGCTTCAAAGTCTATTTTGGAGCTTCTCGACTGCATGCAGGAGACGGGGATAGTTCTAATTGATGACAGTGAGTTATCCAATTGTTTTGACTTTCTTGAGCACCGTCGCAATGTGGGTTGTAATTTACTGTTTAATCGTCACTAAAATGGGATGTGTTCTGAAGAAATTAGGGATCTGGTTACCGAAACTTACACGTTTGTTTGTAATACACGTTTTTTCTTAGGTACCTATCCTAAAGTGGTCGATTAGCTGGTGCATGAGGCAACGAATAACAGGGAACATTCGTTTTTGGCAGGACTGTTCGTATGTGGAATAACCTTTCTGCTGAAGTCAGTCCTCTCACTTTGAACATGAATAAGTTCAAGTCGAATGTCCACAAGCACTACTTATTCTGTCCTCCTTCCCATAAACTATTTTCCAAGTGTCAACATAAAGCAATGAATAAGTAGGGCTCATCCCCTGAATTCTGGTTCTAACGAAGAAAAGAAAAAAGTTTGTTTAATGCAGGCTCTTTATATTTCATAAAATCTTTTTTGTTTCAGAAACCATTCGTCCCGAATTTGGACTTTATTGGACATCACACTAGCACCTTTAAGTTGACCTTGCGTAGGAGCTAAATATCAGTTGCCTTTCGAAATCCGTTTACGATTCTGGGCAATTTATACCCTAATGAAATTCAAAAAAAGCAGAACCCTTAATTTAATTCGATTTTCAATAAATGGAAAGGAAACTTTATCGGACAATTTACATTTTTTACTTATGCAGCCGGTTTTTCTTATTTAAATTTTTTTATAAAATCAATCTTGCTCATGTGCATGATCACTTGTGGTTTATGGCTACTGAACTCCAGCCTCCAAAATTTAATGGCAGGTAAAGATAAATTAAGATGGTTTCATAAATTGCCTGTTGCAACTATTGCCAAACCGCATGTAAAAAAATTTAATAATAAAAGCTGATTAAGTCGTATTTTTTTAAACACTTCGAAAAAAGAAGTTTAAAATGCGGCACATACTTATGGGCAAAGTTTAAAAACAATTTTTCATACTAAATGGCACACAACTAATACACACCAATAAGCTGCTGGAAAATACTCTTACATTGTATGTATGTGAGTATAGAACATTAAGTATTATAACATAAAAAAAAGTTGGTCTTTGTCAAAAGGATTTTAGCCGACACTCATAACTGCATTTAGAATTTCCAATTTTTCTTGCTGTTTGCTGATTTCTCTCACTCTCTTTTATTTTTATTTTCAGAAGCATAGAATTTGTTGTTTTCTATGTATGTTCTTTGGGGTTCAGGGTGTTTTATGAATGTTTTCTGGAAATTAAAAAAAAAAATGATAGTCTTGTTGGGGCTGCAACATCTATTTTGCTACTGCTTTTAAAAGTTGCAACCATTGTTACAAGTAGTGATGGTGTTGCTGATGAGGCTGATGTTTCTGTTGCCTCCAGTTGCTGCTGATGTTATTATTGTATGTTTGGTTTGTTTTTTTTTTATTTACTTGGACTTTTGCAATGAAGATGACAATCATTTAATTAGAAAGTTTCCCATAGGCTCTTAATTGTTGTTGATGACATTAAGTCGTCGTTTGTGGTGTTTGCTGTTATTTGGCTTTGGCCTAAACATTATTGGTAGTCATAAACACAACTTTACTCTAAACCACTACCCCGCTTGCACTCCGAATCCTTGCATTCTGTATTTTCTCGCTTTACTCAAGTTGCATCTCTAGTTGTTTGTACTTTTAGTTAGTATTTCGCTAGTGTTAATTATGTGTTATGAAAATATTGTTGTGCCTAGAGAACCGAAAAAAGAAACACAACAATTTTTTTTTTTTTTTTTCTTAAATAAGCACAGGTGCTGCTGCCACAGCACTGAATGAGTGTGTTTACTGCGAATAAAAGAAATTATTCAGAGAGTTTGCTGTTTTTTTTTTTTTTTGTATTTTGTAAAGTTAATTACAAATGAAATTTTTAGCCTGAGGTGTTCTCGCACACTGTGTCCTATTCGCTTATGACATAAAATTATACGAGGTCAATGTCGAAATTTTCTTCAAAATTTTGATTAAAGGTCAGCCATATGCTTAAGTGGCAACTTGCCATTCTAAAGTTTTCAATTGATAGAAGCAAAAAGGACGTTTTTGTTCATTTTATTAAATAGGGGTCATCAAGAAAAATGTACAGATTTAAGCGCCATCAGAACAACACATATTAAAAGGCCGACCAAATTAAATTCACTTTCCCAGACAGAAAACTTAATTTTATATACATAATTCGCGAAACCGAATTACCCAAACGAATTTCAAAATGAATAGCTTCTCTCACTCATTATTAAGTAGCTTTCTTCTATAACTGCTTCTGTAACAATTTATATAACTACTTATTTCTGGATTTATGTAGGTAAAAAGTAATGACTTACTTTTGAATGCGTTAATTTTGGGACATCCCTTGTTAAATTCATTCGTTCTTTCAGTAGAATTGTAAGTAGTGCTTTTAAGTTTTTCTGATTACCTATCACACTATTTTGTAGGCGAAGTTTTTACTGGGTATGTCGTGATCTTCAGACAGGATCTCCAGACATGTTTCAAAACAGCGTGTAAAAACTATACACTTAAATATGACCCGGCTTATACATTCCATACGGATTTACCTCATACGTTGCAGAATGGGCTCCACGAAAAGCTCCCCAATGAAATAACGCCCAAACGAGAAATGAAATATTCCCCAAATTTTTTTCTTACATTTTTGGCTGTTATTTCATATGGAATAACTCCCATTTTTTTTTTTGGCCCTTTTTCATTTTTTTTTTTTTTTTTTGGAATTATTTCATTCCTCATTTGGGGTTTTTAAATTATGAAATAATCACCAATGAAATAACAACCAACAAATTTTTAAAATTCGGGGCTTGTTTCATAGCGTGTATAATTTGGGTATTATTTCATTTTTATTCGGGGGTTATTTAATTTTCAATAATTTTGTGACTTTGCTGTGGTCCATATTGACTTCATGAAATCCTTGGTGAAACTGACTCTTTTATGAATTTTGGGCATAATTCATTTTTGTTGCTGATGGGGTTTATTTTATTTACATCATTGGGAGTTATTTCATATGAAATCCTTGGTGAAACTGACTCTTTTATGAATTTTGGGCATAATTCATTTTTGTTGCTGATGGGGTTTATTTTATTTACATCATTGGGTGTTATTTCATATGAAATAACTCCCAAATATTCGGGGTTTTTTCGTTTTCGCTTTGGGGTTTATTTCATTTATTTTTCGATGTTATTTCATTCGCTGTTTTTTGGTGTTATTTCCTATTTTGTGGCGTTTATTTCATTGGGGGTTATTTCCTGGGCGTTATTTCATTGGGGGGCTTTTCGTGGAGCCGCAGAATGACTCAAATCATACCTTGCTTGACTAGACTGACTGATTAATAGACCGCTAATTTGACTTCCACTTCTACTTCTTCTCTTCTGATGAACATAGTATTTTAAGAAACAATCGTCATTCGATCGGAGCTTACAATAAAGTAAGCTTCAGTCTATGACCTGGTGACCTGACACTAGAGAAAGGGACATAGCTGCCAAATAGCGGAAGAGGGACGCAGAGCCGTCTTTATGTAGTTTATTTTTAAATCACAAAAAAGTTTCGCAGGTCTGATTTTAATGCCAAATCACCAGAATTTAGAAAACACAACCAACGTTCTTACAAAAGTCGCAATGAAGAAACATTCATTGTGACTTTTCACGCTTTTGAATTAAATCGTAATCGTAGAATGTAGGAATCGAAATTTCAAAGCATTTCCTAGCATACACAACTGAAATGTCAAAATTGTATTTATTTAAAGATCACAAAGAACTTCTTATTCTACCATCGTACAATTTCTCGTTTCTGCTCAAGTCGCTGGGTTACCCGGATTCGATTTTAATGCCAACTCGCCATAAGTTAAGTTGTCTTTTCTGATGTGGCACCACCAGGTGAATGATAGTTTTTTTTTAGTGACCAGTAGTTAATGGTCACCGTAGTATGTTTTTCTAGGTTGCAAGTACAAACTTCTGTATTGTATGTAATTGAGAGAGTTGAATGTTAATTTTTTTATTTTTTTGTGTAATAAATAATTTTGAAGTTTTTATTTTGCTGCTGTTGTTGTTCATGTGATTATTATTACTAGCACTATGTATTATTTTAACTTTTATTTTGTATTTATGTTGTTTTGTCTTTTTGTTTAAAAAATAATAATAATTATTTTTTTTTTCAACATGATGTTGCATTTTAAACATCATTAATTATGTGTGAAGTGTATAATATATCATATTTAATAGAGTGTGAATTTTAAAGTTCACTTTATGCTCAGTTCAATTAGGCTTTCTAGGAATTATTCAATTGTAGATTGTCATCGTGTCAGCGTGTTGTTCAGAATTCATAGAAAATTATTTACGGTTTAATGGGAGTGCCATAAAATATAACATTCAATAAAGTTCTATATCATTTCTTTTTCTATCTTTTTTAAGCTGTTGACTATTTTGGAGTTTTATCAAGGTAGAACACATTTCTAATTTTTATAAAGTTCTTATGAAAACTTGAGTTTGAAATATTTTCAAATAAGTTGAGCCTGGACTTAAAACGTATGTGAAATATTAAATTATACATAATATAAGCTCTCGCTGGCCATGACCTTTTTCTTTTTTTCTAACAATATATGGATTCCGTGCCGAGGCAAAAATCCAAGTGCATTCTAGTTAATGCATTCTGCACCGTTTAAAGTCTATAAAGGGGCGCTGTAAAAAGTGACTCCAGGAAATATGACCCTAAAGTACTAAATGAAGAATGGCTCTAAAACGTTATATGAAACACAACAACATGCAATCTTTGAGTAATTTTTTGGGTTTTTGTGCATTCTTACGTTTCAGGTTTTATTTCATTTAATATGAACTGAAAACTGACACCAATAGGTGGCATGTCATAAAGTCCAGTGTCATAGTGTCCATGGACACTATGACACTTTCAAAAGAGTCATAACGCCCATCAAAGAAATGTCATAGCGTCCGCGGACGTTATGACACATTGTAGAGTGTCATAATGTCCACAACATCTATGGTATAACAAACACCGGCTTCGCTAACAAAAGCTTCTCTGTATAGCCGGCCTTCGACCGCGTGTAAGGATTTTCTCCTCTATGGTATAACAAACACCGGCTTCGCTAATTAAGTCTTCTAAAATCTGCCTTGTTTCCGAACGAAGGCCGGCTGTGCAGAAAAGCTTAAGTTTGCGAAGCTGGTATTTGTTATACCATAGAGGAGAAAATCCTTGCGCCTAAAAGTGTTTTCGTTATATAGTTAATATATACACCCAGAGCAGCAAAACCATTTTTAAAAAATGTTAACCATATTATGTTTAATTTAACCAAATCATTGTCACCGACAATCATATTATGGTTAAATTAGTTTCTTTAAAAATAGTTTTGTTGGTTGCGACCATAATAAAACATGTTTTCTCTGCGCAAATGCAGATCTTGTTTTGTATTTAACTTCTTTAGTAATTATGGACACTGTGACACTTTTGAAAATGTCATAATGTCCATTTGCAAAGTGTCATAATGCCCACGGACATTATGAAATTTTCAAAAGTGTCATAAAGTCCATGGACACTGTGACACTTTTTGGAGTGTCATAACGTCAATGGACACTATGACACTGGACGTTATGACATGCCACCCACCAATACCAACACAGAAAGAAAAACACACGAGTCGTACTCAAAAATTCAAGTACGAACACCACTAAAACGTACTTAAAACAATCCTACATAGGCTTACTTTCCAAAATCAATCCCGGAATTTCTTAAAATAAGTGAAAGATTCTTAAACCAAGTAAAAAAAAAGATTAAACTTTACGTTAGTAGTGCCACTCTGAGAGTAAAATTACAAAGTTTTTAATCTCATTTAGCTTATGAAAGTATGTTGCAGACACTACAAGAACACCACACAAGTAGTTAAAAAACGATTTGCTTATTGTGTGCAGAAACAACAAAAACAACAGAATGAGACGAAAACACATTATTTTCATCTTTAAAACGTAAAATTGAGAACTCTTGCTTCTCATTTAGCTTAAATTTTCAGTTATATACGAACATTAAGTTTTTAAAGTAAAAACCATATCGAAAATTATGCTGGTGTTTTATAGGTGGCATGTCATAACGTCCAGTGTCATAGTGTTCATGGACGTTATGACACTTTTGAAAGTGTCATAGTGTCCATGGACATTACTTTCAAAATTGTCATAACGTCCATCAAAGAAATGTCATTGCGTCCGCGGACGTTATGACACTTTGCAAAGTGTCATAATGTCCACAACTTAACTTATAATGAAAAATATTAAAATGTCAACAAATTTGGGATCATAGCCGGCCTTCGGCCGTGCGCAAGGATTTTCTTCTCTATGGTATAACAAACACCGGCTTCGCTAAGTAAAGCTTCTAAAATCTTCATTGTTTCTGAACGAAAGCCGACTATGCAGAGAAGCTTTAGTTAGCGAAGCCGGTGTTTGTTATACCATAGCGGAGAAAATCCTTGCGCCCAGCCGAAGGCCGGCTGTGCAGAGAAACTTTAGTTAGCGAAGCCGGTGTTTGTTATACCACAGAGGAGAAAATCCTTGCGCCCGGCCGAAGGCCGGCTGTGCAGAGAAGCTTTAGTTAGCGAAGCCGGTATTTTTTATACCATAGAGAAGAAAATCCTTGCGCCCAAAAGTGTTTTCGTTATATATTTAATATATACACTTAGAGAAAAAGCAGCAAAACCACATTTAAAAAAATATTTACCATATTATGTTTCATTTAACCAAATCATTGTCACCGACAACCATATTATGGTTAAATTAGTTTCTTTAAAAATAGTTTTGTTGGTTGGGACCATAATGAAACATGTTTTTCTCTGCGTGTATGCAGATAATTTTTTTGTATTTAACTTTAGTAATTATGGACCTAATGACACTTTTGAAAGTGTCATAGTGTCCATTTGCAAAGTGTCATTGTGTCCATGGACATTATGACACTTTCAAAAGTTTTTAGAGTGTCATAACGTCCATGGACACTATGACACTGGTCGTTATGACATGCCACCGTTTTATAATTGAAATTATGTAAGGAGTAAAACGTGTGAGTAAATCAATCATTATAAAATTCTCCTTCTAATTTCTCTTTTCAGGTAAGAATTCGGGTTTGAATTAACTTTATAATGCTTTAATCAAACGCATTTTGAAATCGATTTAATCTTAGTTTTACTTAAATCAATCTCATTTTCGGATTACTTAAAGAATGAATTTAGGATTGAATATGGAAAAGTTAAGTATTCCGCGATTGAAACTCCGAACTTGAATCAATCTTTCTGTACTTTATTCAAAATAAAAACTCTACTCACAGTACTATTAATACCGCTTCGGATTGATTTGAGTACGGGTGAATTAGTTTTTCTTTTGAGTGAAGAAATAAAAGCCAACCAATTGTAGGGGAATGTAAAAAAATATAAACTCACTGTTTATTATTGGTGTTTTGTTAAAGCTTTGATAGTGTTTTTAATTGTTATTCGCTTTAAGATTTTATTTGTATAATAGCTTTTGGTTTTTTTAAATATTGGGAAAAGGTGTCCTTATGATCTGGCTGCGCATAAAAGCTATCTTTCCCTCAACAATAAGATTCAGCGTATCTATCAAATATAAACAAATTGGAAATTAAGCACGTCATACAGGAATCTAATTGATAACAAATAAACGATTACCTTAAATAAAATCGCAGTTTTCACTTTTCGACGATTTTAAATGGAAAATTTATTTTGAAAGCTTTAGTTAGCGAAGCCGGTGTTTGTTTAACCAGCGAGGAAGCAGGTGTTTGCAATACCATTGAGGAGAAAATCCTAGCGGCAATCTCAGAACTATAAAGTTCGGGATTTTAAGATTTAGAATTCTGAAATACGAGTTTAAAAAAAATTCAGGATTTTAAGATTTCTTGATATTGAAATTCAGGATTTTTTACTTTCCCTTTGTTTAATATTAACTTTTTTGGGGGTAAATATTCATTTTTAACTTTAAGGTGATTTTGCAAAAAGTTTAATTAACCTAAATTAAGGAACATATCTTAATTTATTTAAAGGGCTATTTTTGCCATTTCATCAAAGAAATTGGGTTAAATTACGAAATGAAAAATAGTCCTTAGTTTGGGGAAAATTTTATTTTTGCTTTTTGGGAGGCAGTGAGGCAAAACTTTTTCTAAATAAATTTAAATGGACGATTGACATGAGGTTATATAATTTTCGGACAATTTCCATTCAAACGAATTAATTATGTTCGTTACAGGCTCGACTTAAGCAGCAGATAATATTCAGGGCCGAGTTGGTCCCTTGTTCATTGGGCTAATTCGAAAGGCTTGATATGCGACTTTTTTTTAATCGATAAAAAAAATCCTCTTTCATCGTTACTCATCCTCAATTCGTGTATTTTTGTACGCAGTCTTCTGCTTGAAAACCTTTTAAAATTGCTGCTAGAGTGACTCCAAATGATTAAAATTTTTTCTTGGGCTTGACAACAATTTTCAATGAGGAGTGCCTTCCATTTATTATAATAGATGGCCAAAAATGCAAATCTTTTGATTTGTTCATAGATAAAATAAAGGGGTAAAATCTACGCAGCATTTGGCTAGATCTAGCGTTGAAATGGCTGAATTGGCATCACTGCTTGAAATTTTAATTACATATATATAATCTACTAATATTTTGCATGTTTTGTTCAAAGAATTATTATTAATTAAAGTCCAATTTATTCTCATACTCTTTTTTTATAACAGAGGATAACTTTTACAATATAAAATTAAGCTAATGGTATACCCCTTTCCAAATTCCTATGCTAATGACCCTTAAATTCCTCAAAACATACCATAAAGGAAAAGAGAGAAAGAAACAAATATTTTCCATCTTGAGATTTATATCTACGCACGCTGACTCATTTATTATAAACTACAAACCATTTTACTGACATAATACACAGTATTTTTTAAGCCATTTGGACACTTTGCTTAAATTATAATACTGAGATCTCATGACTCAACTTAAGACGTAACTCTCTGATGCTTATGACGACGACGACGACGATCATGATGACGAACCATAAAGGTAAAATATATGCAACCATAAAGCGACACTTTATATTCCACATGATAAAGTCATGAAGATAATACCAACAAAACAAAAACACAAACAACATACCATAGCTTTGCTTTGGTTGCACTCATCCAAATGGTTTACTAAAATCAAAGTAAAAAAAAGTGGAAATTTTACTTAAATAAAACAGGGAAATAGCAACACACAAGATACAAAAATAGTTAAAAGATCGTACAAATTTAGATGTAACTTAAGCTAAACTACAACGAAAAGCCGATCATAAACCAATAGAGCCAATAAATATACAACATTCAACAGCGCCCAACAATCCAGAGTAGAAATAAATAAATAAAATAAACAAAGATGCACAGTTGCACATTACAAGCGGCAGCAGCGTATCTCATTTAGATGATCGCATACCATAAATTCAATAAACGACATTTAATGCTTCACTGACAATTTTGGCCAACAAACTGCAACAATCATAAAATTGAAAAGGACGCGCCCACTACTACAAAACAACTAACACATACATTTTCACTGGGGCACTACTGGGAAACACAATCAGTTTGTTTGTTTGCTTTGATTGTTTGTTGTGTTGTGTTGTGTTGCAATTGCAATTGCAATTCTACTACTCTGAATGCCAATAAATGTGCCACATGTTTCCACAGCATTGTGAAACTAAAGCAAATGAGCAGCAATAACAGCCACTACAGCAGCAGCAGGCTAGATTTCATTTGCTGAATTCATTTTAAAATGAAAAAAAAAACTTTTGCATGATGTAGCACATTAGCTTACGGTAGCTGATTAAATCACGATCATCAGTCAAATAGAAACATACTGATGTGTGTGAGTGTAAAAGAGGAATAGCCAGCAACAACAAACATAACCTAGCAAGCTTACTCTATATACTAATAATAGACGCAATTACACTTAGAAAAAAATTTAGTCATATATGAACTGTATTGGAAATAGTATTGTAATTCACAAAGTGTTCAAAAGTACTAAGTACTAAAGTGCTATTTTAGGCTAAGTAGCACTGTTGTGAATAGCCTGTTGTATTATCACATGACAAATTAATGTACAGCTCAATATTATATATCAAAAATATATAAAAATATATTTGTTTTTAATTACGTGAATAAATAAATAATTAACGAAAAATAATTAGTTAAACTTGAAAGCAAAGTCCAGCAGAAAAATAGACTTAAATACAATACATACCGACCAACGAAAGTAACAAATAAAATACAATGTTGTGTTTTTGGTGTTGGGTTTGTTGTAGTATCGCCACCACCGTTTACATGAATTCGTCTTGATACATATGTATGTAGTAGGGTATTGATTCGGTTAACAGTCAATCGGTTAACCGATTAATTACTACACGATTAACGGATCGATTAATTTCAAATTGGCTTTTTTCAATTAAGGATTAAACCGGTTAATTTCAGTCGATTTACCGATTAACCGATGTAACAAAAATTTCAATATTTTGTAGTATAATAACATATTTTTTTTGTGTTTTTAATTATTTGTTTCGTCTCATATACAAAATGTATGTGTTTTGAAAATATTTTTTTATACCAACAAAGAATGTGTTCAGTGACCTTCATTTTAACCCATTTTCTTCCGACCGGTGACTAAAATTACAATGTTTTTCAATTTTTTTTATCTTCATCATCGATCAACAAGAATGTGGAGAAAAATGGGTTAAATGTTTGATTGCTCACACCTTTTTTTATATCACGTTTCTCATACATATCTTCTCATATCAGTCTTTTAACAGATTTAACTGAAACAATTAGAAGTGTTAAAAAGTTTAAAACACTCTAATGGCATAATGGATTATTTTATATGTTTAGAGAAATCCTGGAAAAGAACTGAGAAAGTAGATCTACGATAAGTAAAATACTTTTTTCCAAGTCATGTTTTGTCAAAACTAAAGAAAAGAATCGCTGTAATCCTAAACATTTAAACCAAATTTCTTTTCTAAAAGATTATTTTATAAGATCTCCTTTAACTATTGATTTAACTAATAAAATTATCTCTGTTTATTTTTTTATTATTAATACATTTTTGGGAGATTCACAAGGTATCCATAAAGTCTTAAAATAATTACAAGAAATATATATCGTCGGCTTAATATGCAAACCGGCTAAATTTACTTTTTATGTAAATTGAGATGTTGATGCCGTGTGGTAGAAAAATGTACGCCTCGTCGACCAGCACGTAGTTTTTCTTTTACTTGAGGGTTACACGATCAAGTTTTGCCTACCAAGTTTTAATACATTCACACTTTTTTACCAATACACTCATACTTTTAAAAATTGATACGAACTTGCCTTTAAAATTCTCTTGCCAGTAAGTGTTTCAATTTACGTTCAAGAAAACAGCTGATTTCAAGGTTAGTGAGCAAATTTTTCGTTTATCTTTATAAATTGTTTTCTTGATGACATCTTGAAAATAAATTGCTCAAAAGTTGAATGCAGCCTACGTCACAGCTTTCAATTTATGTAAATTTTGACAAGCAGTATATGTAAAAGACTATAAAGAACTACTTGACCGTGTGGCCGCAGGGTTATTTAAGTCTTGCGGTGTGTAAAACTAACTGTATTTTTAATTTTGTGCAAATAGGGAAAATAAAAAGTTGTTTGTCTCTCCTGTAAAATATGCTGAAAGTGAGTTAGCAGGTTTGCATAATAAACCGACGATATGACTGTAGTAGGCTACCGCTTAGATTCTTACTGTACAGTTTTGACGAATAAATGGGCACAGCATTCAAAATTTTATTTTTATGTAACTTGATAGCACACCTTGTGTATTAATTGAAAAATTGTTTTTATTTTTTTTTTTGTTTGTTTGTTTGGTATGTTATTGTTTTTTTTACTAATAAACTTCAAATAATAAACAATTAATCCGTTTTTATATCCTCCACCACAATTAGTTGTGAAGAGGGTATATTCAGTTTGTCATTCCGTGTGAAACTTTTTTACTATTCATCTCAGACCCTATAAAGTATATATATTCTGGGTCCTTGAGTAATTTTAAGTCGATTTAGCCATGTCCGTCTGTCTGTTCGTCTGTCCGTCTGTTGAAAACACGCTCACTTTCGAAAACCTCAAAAGAAATCAACAAGCTTGGTGTCAAATTGCTTGTAGTTATCCTAAGCAGTTTGGGATTGAAATTCAGCAAAATCGGTTCAATAGGATCTGAGCTATGAATCAAAATGTGGAACCACCACCTAAAAAAAATTGATAATTTTGTTACAAAAACTAACATAAATGGTGGAAAAATGCACAGAATGATATAAGATTTCGCAACAATTCGTTTTATTCAACTGGAAATCACGCTGTGAAATTTCGTGAAGATCCGTCAATAATTTACCCTAGGCCCCATATAAGCCCTACTCCCGGAAAACAGTATAGTAAGCCTAAAACCCTAACTAACAATGCTATCATTACAAATTTTGGCAAGTCACAGTATCATAGGACTATAAATTAAACTGTTAAGTTTCGTGAAGATCGGTCCATAATTTACCCTGGGCCCCATATAAACCCTACTCCCGGAAAACAGTTTAGTACGCCTAAAACCGTAAAAAATAACGCTAGCGTAACAAAATTTGGTACGTCACAGTTTTATAGGATTATAAATGATACTGTGAAATTTCGTGAAGATCGGTACATAATTTACCCTAGGCCCCATAGAAACCCTACTCCCGGAAAACAGTTCAGTACACCTAAAACCATAATTAATAATGCTATCATAACAGAAATTGGTACGTTACAGTTTTAAGGGACTAGAAATGACGCTGTGAAATTTCGTGATGATCGGTCCATAATTTACCCTGGGCCCCATATAAACCCTTCTACCGGAAAACAGTTTGGTTGCCTTAAACCATAATTAATAACAAATCGTCACAGTTTAAGATTATAATAACATCATACAGATATTACTCCTTAAACATTCGAACTGTCGGTGGAGGGTATCAAAGATTAGGCACAGCCGAATATAGCACTCTAACTTGTTTATATTGAAATTACTTAATTTATAAAAAAAAAACTTGATTAATCGGTTAACCAATCAAAAACAAAATTAACCGATTAAACCAAAACCACGGTTAATTAATCGAGCGTTTAACCGATTAAAGCAAAAGGTCGATTAAATGAATACCCTAGTATGTAGGTAACAAATTTGTATTTTCATATAATATATTAAAATTAAAATGAAAACAAACTTTTTAAAACAGTGATGAAATAATAGCAAATAATAAGAATTACCTAAATATTTTGGTTGCAGAAGATGGAAGTACCTACTATTCAGAGTATCGAGTGTAAATATTTTAGCAGTAATTTATCAAAAAACTGCTTTCACGTAAGTACTGCTGCTATGAATTCGGTTGAGAAATCATTAAACGAAATTGCAAAATTAGTAAGCTTAAGTTGGGGGCGGAAATCTTAGCCGTTAGGCGGACTGTAGGCTGGGTGAGGTACCATCGTGTATCGAGAGATATATGTATATTTGCGGACATCAAGGCTGTCATTGCAGCTCTAGCTAGTGTCTTCACGACATCTATGTTAACAGTGGATTATTCCGGGGTATCGCTGACATGGGTACCAGGGCACAGTGGATGCCTGGGTAAACAAACTGCGGACGGTCTAGCCAAACAAGGCTGTCTCTTGGACGACATGTTCGTCGACGGTCTGATTGGCATTTCAATGGCACGCTGCAAGACTCTCATTTGACGTGAGTCGCACAGAAGGGCTCAGGGAGGATGGCGGGGAAAGCATATCTACTTGATGGCCAGGACTTTATGTCCTGGCTACGACCCGGCTAGAACGCGCGTGTTAGTTAGTCTCGGTAGTGTGATAGGGACTCATGCGCGGAGAATAAGTCGTGGTTAAAATGCCTACTGTAGAAGTTCTCATGTTGAGGAGGACGGGGCGACGGTGTTTTACTTTCTCTGCCACTGCCCCGGTCTAGGGGATATTAGGTTTAGGCATTTTGGGAAACCGTAATTGTCATGTCTCGATCTCTCTGTTCTCAGGGAGTCGGGATGGTTCAAGGCTGCAGTGACTTCTAGGGAATAGTCTGGTGAATACTGGCTGACTCTTATCACTGGCTAAAGGTATAACAAAGGGACCGCTATTAGGAGAATGATGATGCCTACAGAAATACTCTCGCGCTCTTCGTTCATAATAAAAAAATTATAATGTAATAAGTCGGTCTCACGGCCGTATGCTTGAGATAAACCTTACACAAAGTCTTACGGAGTAGAAAACGACGCCACTTGGCATAAATGCTCTCGTTGCCGGCTTAGAAAAGCGGACACAAATTTTCTTTTGTTGTTCGACAGTTTTTGGTTTGTACTGGAGTTTTTTAAACCCTGGTTCTAATATATCATATATGATTTAGCTCTTAATTCTTAAAGGTGCTTGGCAACTTTACAAATAAAATATGATTAAATAAAATTTTTTTAGGAACTATCGAAAACAGTAGGCGTAAAAGAGGTTTCCCTTTATTAGAACTTAATATGTCTCATACTAGGACTTTTGTCACAAAACGCTCAAACTGCGTATATATTTTAGCTGAAACCCCTCCCCAAAAACGTTTCTTAATTATTTGGACCTTTCGCATCTTTATTCTTATAATCTTACTTTAAGTTTTGACATATTCATGCTTTTTGTAATGGAGTAGTTATAAAAGCTACTAAGAATAAGCTAGGGAAATGACATTGGAAATTTGTCTTGCTTTTTTCTTTTTGGATTTCCTGCCACAAGTTGTGATTCCACAAGTTTATCAAACTATCAGAAAACTTTTGAATTGATTAGAATTAAAGTCGTATTGATTTATATTAAAAGTCCGCAGTTATAGCTACTATTTGCATTATATTAAACTTTTTGTACCGTGTATTTACTTAATTACGTTTCATATTTGATTGTCTCTTGGCTCATTTTCCAGCAATTTTCTTAGGAGTAATGGCTCGTCATATGGACTCTATTTGCCTAGACAAATGTGACATTTTAGCCAAGCACACAAACGACGATTGTCGCCACTGATAATGACACAGCAAATGACAATTTTAGCAAAGTGAATTTCTAGCAAAATGGTAAAAGCAAAAGAAAACACGGCCCTTTCTTTAAAGAGGCATACCAGAAGATATCCATATGCTAAATTGCTTCCAATAGAAGACTTGTGTGCCAAACTCAAATCAATAAAAAAAAGAAAAAATAAAACAATCATGTGCGTAATGGCGACACCTTGATGAGGTTTGGCGTTAAAAATTGAATAAAACAAAAATAGCATATAAAAGAGAATTAAGCTAAAACGAGTTGCTACTGTTAATGCCACTCAATGATTATAGACAACATTAGTTTGAAGCACATTTGCTCCTACATATACGAGTATCGTAGCGTATCGTATGGTAGATGTCAATATTTAATTGTTTCTAAGACTAATCGCTAGTTTCAGATCAGAATTTTAATTTTTATTTTGGTGCAATTATCGTGTGGTAACGATCAATTCAATTCAACCATATAAACCATAAACCATGTAACAAGTCATGCCACAAAAGCAAAAGGTGTGTTTGAAAATATGAAAATATGTTAGGATTGGCCTTTGCGTACAACTATCGATCAATTTTTTTATTTCATTAAACGAACAAACTGGCATGTTAAGAAAATTAAGCCACAAAACATTTGTTTGAAGAAAATGATGTATGCAATTTCGTACGTATACATGTGCACCAAAATTAACGCGTAATTATTGTACAATGTAATGTAAAGTAAAATATTTACAAACCGTCAAACAAAAACAAAAAATTGTTCAGTGAGGTTGTAGTGTATATTTAAAACAACAACTTTTGGTTAAAAACGTATAAAGAATAAATGTTTGCATTTGATTTGGCACATAACGGGAATTTCCATTTGATTTTATATTCGTTAGATGCCATTTTTTATAAACGTATTACAGACACGACTTTGAGAAGGTCGTACGTGTAGTTTATGGCGTCTCATTGAAATTCGTCATTTACAAGAAATTACTTTTGTAATAAATTCTGTTATTTTCATAATCAGGTTGGCTTAAATACAATTTTTTCATATTTTTCGAATAAAAGTTTAATTGAATTTAAGATAGAGTGACATCAGATTTTTTGAGTTAGACTTATTGTGTTTTCTTTTCTACGAAAAGATGTTACATTTTATTTATAAAAATGAAATTTTGTGTTCGTTTCTTGAAAGTGCTTTGCTCTCTAAAAGGGTGGCATGTTTTATTTTATAATCTCACAAGGCATTGACTTTACGCCCCGTATAAATTGACAGCGTTGATAATGCCCTGTAAAAAGGTGGCTTCTGCTTATATTAAGGCCTCCTGGACAAAGTTGGAAAAAATCGCCTCATATCAGGACAATAAAAATTTTATATTTTAATAGTTATTTTTTATTATTATTTTATAGTAAAAAACATAAGCAAGCATTAAATTGTTAATGGTAGGTTCTCAGTGATATCAAGTTTAAGTGGTGGATTCGGTGTTCTGAAATTCTTTTAAAAAAATCGTCAATTAAAAAAATTTTAAAAACTCGGTGTTAATAAATCAGCAATCTGGCAAAGGTATCTTCTTGTTTACTTAAATATTTTATGAAAAACAAACAATCGATATTCGAATTTCGTCATTAATTTTGTTCTTTTATTTATTTACATATTAAATATCAATGAATAAACAAATTTTGGTTTGTGTATATTATTTTTTTATATTTTGAAGGAAAAAATTTAATTAGTATTGTGGTTATTTTGTTGAACTATTTATGGTTTTTAATCCACATCTTTAATATTTTTATAATTAGGCTTAAGTTCATCAAATTTAATTTTCATTAAATTATTTCTATAAAGAAAGGAATTTTACAACATGAAAATTTTTATTTATAATCTTTCATTCTTGACCGTGGCTGGGGCTGAACCCTGGCCGGCTGGATTTGCCGTCTTACACTCGCAGCCATCGACGACTGCTGACCAAATTGTATTTTAACCGTTGGAAGATCGAAATTTGCTTTTCTGAATGATTCCTTTTTCTTCTTTGAACATGAATTGGTATAGTCGTGCGTGTGCATGTGTGCTTTTTGTTATTGAAAGCAATAACAATATTAAACAACGAAAGAAAAAGCAAAACGTAAAGACAGTACATGTATCTATGTACTCGTTTCTTTTCCCCTCGTTCCTCTCGCCACCCAGTAAAAACTTCGCTTACTTTTTCAAAATGAATAGCTTCTTTAACTCATTATTTAGTAGCTTTCGTCTATAACTACAGCTATAACAACTTCTATAACTACTTTTTACTTACTTTAAAATGCGTTAATTTTGGGACATTCCTTGTAAAATTCATTGGTTCTTTCAGTAGAATTGTAAGTAGTGCCTTCATGTTTTTCTAATTACTCAACACATTATTTTGTAGGAGAAGTTTTTACTGGGCTATAAAGAAGCAATCATGTCAATAAGACATGAGCCGTATGAACACAGACTAAAGCCCATTAATGTCAGTTATAAAAACTTTCAGCAAGTTAAAAGTTTATTATACCCCTCACGATAGGTGAAAAGAGTATATTCGAGTGTGGCATTAGATAGTTTTGTAATTTCTATATTATTTATTTAAGACGTTATGAATATCGAACGATATCCGTCTGGCCGTGTGTTAGTTAAGCGGGTTTTTTCGAACGCCCCAGACATGATGGGGAAAAGTTTTCTATTCGGCTAGAGCTAATGCACACATGGCTGAGATATAAGTAAAACACCACATCTGGCTCTAATTAGTTCCCTTTTACTTGTTAAACATGCTCCCGGAAAGAGAATTTTGGCACGATAGTGCTCACCGTATAAGCTAGAAGGATAAGGCTAGGCTCAAATATTTCTTTTATACAATAATCATTAAAAGTTGAAAATAAGGGTCCTCCGGATTTTATGGTTTTGGTACAATTGGGATATCGATTAACGTGAATACCTGCCTTGCGACTTAGCTTCACGGTGGATCTTAACCACTTGGTGTATTAATATTAAGCACTTACCAAAAGCCCCTGTGTGAGTGAGCATCATTAACACACAAAGATAGCAATTTGAGTGTGTAATCCACATACAAAATATACACCCTCCCCATGTTTAGGAGCCATAGCTATAAAACATTCACTGCTCAATTTATAATCCCAGTAGGTTCTGTCGAATAGCAACATGTCTTAGGGATTCCCTCCACGAACCGAACTTTACTTTATAAAAAATAACATGTTCGGAGGGAACCATTTGGTTGTGGCTTCTTGATGGAGGACAAATTTTATCATAACATGGTTTTCGGTGACAATAATATGAATAAATTAAACTTTATATACATATTTAAAATTTTCTTTAAAAATAGTTTTGTTGGAGGTGACTATATTTAAACATGTTTTTTCTCTGGGTGCAGTAAGCATTTCTCGGAAGAAGCATTCTAAGGGAGACCTTGCCAAAAGTCAGGCCCGTGCTTGCACCCACCGGAGGCTACTGATACCCGGAGCTCCTCAATTCCTAAATAGTCAAATAAAAAAAAAAAAAATAAAAAAGCTACACCTTCGAACCTAATAAAGCCCATTGAACCCCATTGGAATTTTTGGCGCATTCAATCCAAGTCGTCGAGGAATGCCAGCACATTCGTATTTGATAAATATTTAACCAAGCCATTTTTCACTGGTAGATGGAAAACCAATAGGTCTAAATCTTCAAGGTGCTTTTACTATGCCCCCTTAGAGGCACAGCACGCTTCCCGTTGAGAAGGGTTTTGGTACAAGAGGATCCAGACAAAATAAGCTATAGCATATATGTGGATAAAATTGAGCTCAAACATTTTCAGTACATAGTTGCATAGTCTGTAAGGAATTTTGTTTTAAAATAAATAAATAAAATATTATTTAAATAAATATAGTTATAAATATAAACGTTATAGGACAATTTTGATTCTTTAATTAGGATTGAGCTCATTAAATTTAATTTTTCATTAAATTATTTTCACGAAGGGAAGGAATTTTACAACTTGGAATTTGTATTCAAATTTATTGATAATTTTTCTTGGCTGAGCTGGGATTTGAACCCGGGTTGATCTTTACATGTTTCAAGAAACACCACTTTCTATCGTCGGAAGATCGTTGAGTTCTACCCACTGCACCACTGCGGTGCCCGTTAGCCAACAGTCAAACATAAATCTTTAACAAGTAGTACTGGTGGTTCGAAATTTGCTGTTATTATCACCTTAATTTCAAATTACATGTTGCCTCATTTTTCCTCTGTTTTTTCGTATTCTTTCTGTCAAGACTTTGTCTTGAAAACCTGAATACATTTGTTTTTTACGTTTTTTTTTTTTTTTTTTTGTAAACTTTCGGCGACATTTTATTTGTACAAATTAAAGTACAAATGTAAACTCACAATATTATTACAGTAACGGACTTTAGTTTATTTAAGAAATATTCCGTTCAGTCATTTTTAAATAAATAAACATTTAAAATTCCAAGCAAATTTATTTTTAACTGATTCTAACAGTTATTCAAAAAACTAAGTGCATATTAATACGGATTTTCAGTTGCAGTTAATATTGTCCGTTGATTGAGTTAAATTCTTCTTTATGTTAAATTAAATAAAAATGTAATGTAAAGCAACGAAAAGTTCATTTAATTTTTACTGTCAAAAATTCAACCACGAATTCCGTAAAACCAAATGAATTTTCAGTTATCTTATATAAATTAATTGTCAAAAAATTAACTACATATTCCGTAAATACAAATAAATATGCAGTTATTTTATAAAATTTTACTGTCAAAAATTCAACACCATATTCAGTAAAAACGATTAAATATTCAGTTATTTTATATAATTGTACTACCAAAAATTAATTTTTACTTATCTATAAAAAATGAATTGCTTGTTTTGTGTAAGCAATTCCCATTTTCTATTTGTTAAAAAAATTTAGATAAATACATAAATTTTAACAGTAAAATAATTGCGAAGCCATATCGGTCATGCTGCTGGTGTCTTATAATTGAGAGTTCTTCTGTAAACAACGTGGTCAGTACAACAAACGTGTGTAACAGGGTAAGTAAATAATAATATTCCCCCTCTCTCGCTTATAAGAAAAACAAGCGGACAGGTGTCTGTCTGGTATTTTTTAGAAATTCGGCTCTTTTGTGGAGTAAACGAAAATTTAATGAAACAACTGAATATTTTATTGTTTTTACTGAATATGGGGTCAATTTTTTGACAGTAAAATTTTAAAAAATTACTGAATATTTAATTGTTTTTACTGAATATGGTGTTGAATTTTTGACAGTAAAATTTTACAAAATAACTGAATATTTATTTGATTTTACGGAATATGGTGTTGAATTTTTGACAGTAAAAATTAAATGAACTTTTTGTTAAAACTAAATGAAAAATAAGTAGACCGGTTTTTAATTGTAGTTTCATTTATTTTATATTACAATTTCAGTTAATTTTACGTACAAAATATTGTGAGTGTAAACATTAGAGCTTGTGCCATAGCAATTTTTAAGAACAATTTTGATTTTTAGTTGAACTGTTAATTTTTAATTTTTTTTTTTTGATATTCTTTAATTAGGCTTGAGTTCATCAAATTTAATTTTTCATTAAATTATTTTCACTGAGGGAAGGAATTTTTAATTAAAATTTATTGATAATTTTTTTTGGCTGAGCTGGGATTTGAACCCGGGTTGATCTTTACATGTTTCAAGAAACACTACTTTCTATCGTCGGAAGATCTTTGAGTTCTACCCACTGCACCACTTCGGACTAGTGGTTCTCGAGTTAAGAAAAACAAAAGAGCCTAAAACGTGACAAATTCCCTTATACGATACTTACTAACTTCAAATTAATTTTAAAATTATTTATTGGGCTACCATGACCAAACTAATGATGCAGAAGTTCTTCTTTTTGGGTCTACTTTCATAAGCAATTATCAGAATTGAGTCCCGAATCAATCACCTGAAAAATGTTGTACTGTGTAATTCAAGTTAAATCAGCCACCCCTTAGGATTAAAGATTACCCCTTAAGTGTATACCTGGTCCAGTTTTTTTCATATAATTATTAAATATATTAGAACGAAACTTTATGTATTCCTCAATTAAAATGCTTTTTACAAGAAAACTAGATAAAGTGTAAATTTAAACAGAGTGGGCATAGCAATTGGCAAAATGAAAATTTTATGCATATTTTTTTTTTTTTAATTCCCTAAGCTAATCCCTGAAGCTCTACGCTTGTCTGCAGGAAACAAGAGCCTCTGGCGGGAATCGAACCCGCAACGCCGGCGCTGATAGCTCACTACCCGCTAGCATACTGAGGCACTCTACCTGGGCCTTGCCAGGCCATGCCTTATTATATATGTACTGTATGTAGTAAATAAAATCAAATCGAAGCATAAGAATTCTTTCTGTACTTTTATTTCGAAGAATTATCCTCATGGACAACAAAAAGTTCTTGCTGTAGCCATAAAACTCCATACAAATAAAAGTAGTTCGAGCCAGGCAGTTTGTGCTACACAAATTAGGTGTCTACTGTAGTTAATATAAAGTAGTCCCATAACAACATATTGTATGTCGTTATTCATGGGATCCTTCCCTCTAATTCACATTTTTTGTGTTTTTTGTTTGGGGATTGAACCAATTTACTTTAATGTCCCACAAGAATAAATATTTATCTTTTGTTATTTTCCAGCTACAAAAAATTTTCCTTTAGGCTACTAAAAATATTTTATTTTTCCTTGTTCTGTCGTGTCTTTAGTGTGTCAATTAAATGTATTTTTTTCAAATTTGACATTTCGGTAAAATAAAAAAAAAACTTTTAAAGTTTAAACCACGGATTGCCAGACCGTCAATAACTCATTATGCCACTAAGCCATCCAGCAAATTTCAAAACTTAAATAAGCCTTTTATATGCCTACACTCTTATTAAAAGGCTTAAGATTAATTAACATACTCTTCCAATTTCGATTAACTTTACTTTTCGTTAATATGTTTTACACCTAAGACTTACAACACTGACACGAACATTATACAGCAAAAAAAAACTTTTTTTAAAAAAAGAAACTTCTTTAATTTCCAAAGTGCTTAATAATATCGTACTAAATAAGAAAGAAACAAACAAACTTTTCTCATTTCAACTTTTTTGATACAAAGCTTAACACAACTCTAATTAGAAATATACATTATAAATGTAAATTTCACAGAAAGCTAAAACAAAAACTAAATGGAAAATATACAAGACTTACTACAAAAAAGCAAAAACAAAAAAAAACCGAATCTCTAAAACAAGAGTCTGTGACATAAGAAGACAAGTTGAAATTTCCATTAGCGCCTTATCATAATTGCAGCATTAATCTGCGCTTCCAACTTCAGCATTACGTTCCATGATTTTACAAAATTCAAATGTTCACAGTCTCCCAAATACTCCGGTACACACACTCGCAATGATACACGAGTTAAAAATGTCCACATATGAATAGGAATCTACGGTAAATATTCCTACACTTCTTCAGACCTCATGATGTGTTCCATACACTCCAAACACTACATTTTACAACAACATTCCTTTAGCAAACCAATGTCTCATAACTATTTAACACCAAAACATACCAAAAATAAGAAAGAAACAAAAAAAAAACAAAAAAAAAAAGCGCATCGTACATGAAACACACACGTAATGAGACACCGGAGACACGTTTGTGGCAAATTTGTGAACTTGAAATGTGAAAAATATGCAAAAAGTATTTAATGCTCATTTCACAGTCGAATCTTTTCTACCCAAAAACAACCGACAACCGACCGACAGACAGACATACAGACTATCTCAACAAACGCGTCTCTAAGTGATGTTTGCAAGGGCAGAGGTGTATTGTGGTGGCGGCGCGTAGTATTTAAAGCTTAGTTGTCTTGTTAAAGCCTCCACCACGAGAAGCAAATGAACGGGTATATTAGGTTTATCATTACATGTGTAAATGGGAGAAATATTCATCATTCATATTAATTGTTTCGGGCTTGGTCACATGTGTAGATGCTTTTGATGCACGGTTATTGTATTTCTTGAGCATATTATTGGACTAATTGACACAAGTCCCTTTCTGAGGTTTTGTTCAGTTATGCGGAACCTAATGCGAAAAAATCTTTATGACAGCTAAATGTTCTTGCAATTTCTTATTGATGCTCGTCTTACTTAAGCCCAAAGATATATCAATCTTGCGATTTGCCTTATGCCGAATCAAGTTCGTTATCCCAGTGATTCACAGTGACCAGAGGTGTGAATTAACCGCAAATTAAGCAAGGTTATCGATATCTTGGATATCTACGACTAAAGTTAAAGATAATTCTTTGGAAACTTTGCGAGCTTATTCGCTGTGTTAAAGTTTTCAACACTTTTAGCAGTACAAGTTGTGGTCAAATGGCAAAATGTCTTAAAAAAGTTTAATAAATGCATTCTTTTAATTCTAAATTCAGTGTTGCAAAAGCTCAATCAAAAAGTAGCAACCCTTGTTTTTAATATTTTGGAAACCAGGTCCGTCTGTTAACCCATTTACAAAAAACAAATTTTATGTTTTGTTTTATATTCATTTATTCCCTATTACAAGAATCGATTTGTGAATGACACGTGTTCTTACTAATAAATACCCATAATCTTTGGTGTCCGAAAAATCGATCACTGGTCGGAAGCACTACAATAGCATTACCAAATCAGTCCAAAACAGTTAAAATGTGTTTACATTTATCAAGTAATAGTTACTAATATACACAGATCGTTTGGTCAAAGTTCGTCCACTTGTTGATTGGAAAATTCACGTGCAGTCAGTACCTAGAATTCGGCAGAGATCCGAATGGACAGATCTTTTGAGATTGGTTGAGGCCCATTTTGGGGTTCACATTATGGTTGTTGCTTATTCCCAAAGTCGTAGGATGGGAGACTTTAAAAAGTCAACTTCCAAAGCTGATTATTCACCACTTGTGAGAAAGTTCGGCCTGCTGACGGAAAGAAAGCTCCAGCTCCTAAAAAAGGGGCGAGTATATAATTCCGTCGAGCTGTTAACTCAAATTGCTAGTACCCAATAACAAATTTTATTATTTTGCGAAGCACCAATGGTACATTAAAAAAAATAAGCGCACAATTATCCGCTACGCAATTAGACATACAGAAATGCAGTAAAGTAAGTGAAAGAACTCTGAACAACTTTCGAACAACTGTCGCGGCATTTCCTTACTACGAGGCAGGTTTGAAAAGGAGAGTAGTAAGAAATAACTGTACCAAAACATTCAGTGTGTAAAGCTGATCGTTACATCCAACAATTTTTATATGCGCTGAATAATGCGCGTTATGTGTCAAAGACAGTGTTCGAAAATAAACAGTACATTATTTAACGTTGGGCTCACACACCCAGGAACGATATCTATTTTTTTTAATTGATTGTGTAGACATACACAACCCTTAATACCGTTCGTAACTATTTTCAAGAAAGAACAGAACATTATATAATGTTCGGTTCTTTAAAAGGGACGAACATTATATAATGTTCGGTTCTTCGTTAAAAAACAGAACAATTGCAGTGATACTGAAGACAAACATTATATTTTAATGTTCTATAATGTTTTTGGTTTTTTTTACCAGCCAAAAAGGACGAACATTAACGAGCATAACCGAACCGAACACATTGAAGTTTGTGGATTTTCAAAGAAAAAAACTGAACGGAATTAAATGTTCACATCTTTTGTTGAGTTTGATAAAAACAGTAATATTTTTGTAATCGAAAGAAGACTTACAGGGAAACGTTGTTTTCTTAATGATTTTCTACACAAACACTATTAGCGTTTGTGTTTTCCACAAATCTACCGAACCGAACATTAAGAAACGATATTTAGTGTTTATTTTCGAACTCTGGTCAAAAATGTATTGCTTCAAAATGGGAACTAGCCATATAAAATTCATGTTTTCCGTAAGCTCAATGGTAAGCGAAACTTTAATGTTTCTCCGTTACAAACCTGCTTAATTTTTTATTGGGTAGTGTGTGTGTTGGTGGCGCTCACGCACAGGGTCGGTTGGTAAACGCATTGTTAGTCACCCAGTGCCACCATGAAATTTTACTAACACGGCAGGCGCTCATGTAAATTATTTCTACTCATACTCCTTTATCACTCTCGACTCAAAGTGATCGCCTTTCGATCAGTCCATGAAAAGAAAGCTACAAATCGGGCTGTAAAATTTTGTGAAAAATATTCTTATTTGTAGTCTCAAAAGCATAGTGGCCAATAATGATTTAAAAAGAGTCTTTACATCCGAACGACTTTTCCGACTGGCAATATTTTAATGTCAAATGGGCTCTGAAGGGTATCAAAAATTCGGCACAGGCATTTGTTTCTTATTTTATACGAATACACTTATACCGCTTTTAAAAGTCGAAAAAGGCCAAAGTTATACTTGGTCTTTGGTCTGCAGACATTTAAGCGTTGCCACAGTCAACTTTTAGCTGCCTGATTATCATGACAGTCGCTGATTACTCGAATTCTCGTACAAAAAGAAAAAAATCAAATAAAAACAATTTGGTCTTACAATAAAAAAAACAACATGAAATATCGTTAATATTTGCTGTGTGGAATGGCAGAAACAAAAATATAAAAAATCACATTAAAGTGAAGCTTAAGAATCAACGCAAAATATTGCTACACATACACCCATGCATACACGATACATGCATCCATAGAAACGACAAATATCGTTAAGTAGTTACTGTTGTTAGAGATCAAGACCGATTTGCTATAGTTTGGTTTCATTGGTTTCGTTACATTTAAATTGAGTGTGATGTTAATGAGCTTTTGATGAAGTTTTGATGTTGTTGCCGTTCTTTTTTTTTTTTGCAACTGCTCTTAACTGCTTCGTTTATATTTGTTCATCTTTTAAGTAGACAGTTTGGCCTGTTTTCTTATATCGATTTAAAGCTTGTTATTAGGGTCATTTATATTGTCCAAGAGGTAGACGAATAATTTTATTTTATTGATTTCTTCATTAAGATCTTGATTTTCTTAATGATTAAATTATTCAAAAGCAATTTGTGTTGATACAGTGTTAGGAGATGCAAAAGGAGGACGGTAAATTAAGTTTAGACAATTACACTTGAATGGTTTATTTAAGTAAATAGTTTAAATAAATTTGAATATACATTTCAATAGTTTTTCAAGCTAACAGCAATATTATATGAAATAATCAAACTTTTTAAAATTGAGTGCTTAGTTATTTATGGAATACATACATAATTATCTATAGTTCATTCAAAACCTCAAACTATTGCCTCTTTGAATTATCCCTTCAATTTGATAAAATGTTAGTATATACCTCTTGTTATTGACAATTTTGACCATTGCTTGCCTTTTCCGTTCCTTTTGCCAATAGGTTGACCACGCGTTAAAAAAAAAAGTGATACAATTCTCGGGGAGAAGTATTTCTGGCAGGTAATTCTGAATTAGTTTAAAAAATAAACGTTATTTAATGGTACAAAAGCAGAAGGAGACTCCTTGTCATTGTGAAAAATAAATTGCCAATTTCTTTATAACTTACTTCATAAGTGTCTCTAGTTCGACATGCCTTTTATCAATTTGCGCTGGGAAGTTTTCAAATAAGACTCGCAAGCACAAATTTAAAAACGGGAGAATTGACTTGAATTGTGCTCGCAAGTAGAATTATTTCCTACCCTGCTAAAAAAAACTAAAATGGAGATGTGACATTCTTTCTTAGCAGAGCAGTATAAGTGCCAGGGTTGAGCCTTAGGGGAGGAAATTTTGTATGATACAAAAAAGTAAAAAATTTGTTTTTAAAAGTTTATTAAAAACCATTATGGTGTTTTCTTTTCTACAAAAAAATGTGACATTTTATTTAAAACAAGTTAGAGTGTTATATTCGGCTGTGCCGAATCTTTGATACCCTCCACCGACAGTTCGAATGTTTAAGGAGAAATATCTGTACGATGTTATTATAATCTTAAACTGTGACGATTTGTTATTAATTTTGGTTTTAGGCGACTAAACTGTTTTCCGGTAGTAGGGTTTATATAGGGCCTAGGGTAAATTATGGACCGATCATCACGAAATTTCACAGCGTCATTTTTAGTCCTTTAAAACTGTGACCAGCCTACATTTGTTATGATTGCATTATTTTTTACGGTTTTAGGCGTACTTAACTGTTTTCCGGTAGAAGGGTTTCTATGGGGCCTAGGGTAAATTATAGACCGATCGTCACGAAATTTCACAGTGTTATTCCTAGTCCTAAAAAACTGTGACGTACCAAATTTTGTTACGCTTGTGTTATTTTTTACGGTTTTAGGCGTACTAAACTGTTTTCCGGGAGTAGTGTTTATATGGGGCTTAGGGTAAATTATGGACGAATCTTCACGAAAACCGATTTTTGCAAAATCTTATATCATTCTGTGGATTGTTCCACCATTTATGTTATTTTTTGTAACAAAATTATCAAGTTTTTAAGGTGGTGAACAGATTTTGCTGGATTTCAATCCCAAACTGCTTAGAATAACTACAAGCAACTTGGCACCAAGTTTGTTCATTTCTTTTGAGTTATTCGAAAGTTAGCGTGTTTTCAACAGACGGACATACAGACGGACATGGCAAAATCGACTTAGAATTACTTAAGGACCCAGAATATATATACTTTATGGGGTCTGAGATGAATATTAAAAAAGTTTCACACGGAATGACAAAATTAATATACCCTCTTCACAACTAATTGTGGTGGAGCGTATAAAAGTGTAATTTGGTATCTGTTTCTGTTTTGCTTGTTTTATTTTAAAAAACTCACCCTTTTCAGGAGCAAAATTAGCTTTTTAAAATAAAATGTCACATATTTTTATAGAAAAGAAAACAGCATAAGTGTATATTATATTAAAAAATCTCAACAATAAGGTTAAAAAAAATAAAGATTACTTCAGTATAAATTAAAATAAATTCTTTTTTAATAAGCAATTTATGATTTCCTTGTGAGGCGAATTTAGATAGTACAGTCTATATTCTGTCATTGTTGATCTGAGCCATGTTTTTATTCGACGAAGGTTAGGAAATTAACTCTCTCTCATAGCATTACTGACGAGCATTGAAACAAAAATTTGAAATATTTTTCTTAGATTTGGGTAGATATCTTCATCACAGTTTATTAAAACAGCTATAACGTTATCTGTAGATTTTCAGATAATTTCCATGTTTGTTGCCAACGCAACAGTTCTGGCTCAAGTTTAGATGTTAGTGGGTGTTTATCTCTTTTATCAAATATAATCAGCTCATCAGATAGTTGTGGTTTTAAAAGTTTTGTAGCTGTATATGACTTGATTACACTTTGAGGCAGAAGTTTAGGTATGTTCTATACTTTTAGGATATCTATTGGGAAAGGTGTTTTAAAATCTTCTAAGAAAAATTCAATAAGAGGAATGTAACCTACAACTCGGTAGTAATCTTCAACATTTTGGATGTGATTATTTCGTTCAAATCCTGTTTTTGCGATTGGAATCTCGATTTGCAAATAACTGTAACTTTTTCAAAAATCGCTTTGAATTGTTCTTCGGCTTTATTTCTTTTCTCTTAACGATTAACGTTTTGATAAGGCTTGATTCTTTTTGATACTTTGATGATACTAAGCGGCTGTGTTACAATAAGTATCACACTTATATTCCACAAAAAAATTCAAAAGTACTAAGTTAGTTAATTAATATAAAGGCAGAGATACTACCTTTGCACTCAGATATTTTTTCCAAAGCTTCTACTATATGATGTACATTGTACACTTGTTGCAAAGTGTAATATTGAGTCGTGACGGTACACCCATCTTGTCTCGCATAATGTAGAGAATTTGGCTCCCAAATACTTTCCTTAAACTGCGTTTCGCTTGGGATGATTATACTTAAAAAATTTTGGCGTTTCTTAAACAAATGATACAACTTTTTGTATTAATGCCACTTTATTGCTTTTAGAAATTGAGTTGTTTGCTTTATGGGAATAGCAAGGCGTTTGTTTCGCATTTTTTTTTTTTTTTTGACACAGCAACGCCCTCAATATCCTTTGAAGTCTCCTCAAATGCGTTTACAACAAAGCCAATAAATTCTTCCCTAACAACTTTTTGTTGTATGTTGAAATATCTTAATGATAAGGAAATCTGGCTTTTCACCGACAAATCCGTGCTTTCGTCAAAAATTATTGAATTGAATTTTGATTCATATACAGTTGTTTTCGGGTAATTAAGCACCGCTTATTTGAGTATCCCGTTTAATTGCACTAAAATCATGGAACAAAATCATTCAGTATTACTGTCTATGTAAAAATACTCATTTAGTTGAGTTCCATTTACTTGCGTCACCCGCTTAGTTATTTCGCAAAATAGGACTGCATTGCGAAAAATAAGAGCAAATGTTTCGGTTAATTGTTTCCGTCTACTCAATGTGTTTTTGCCCCCACAAATGTAAAAAAATTATTTTGCGGCAAACAAGATTGTACGATGAACGTACCTGATTTTTATTTTGTTTTAACCTAAACTATTTTTTAACTTAATAAAAGAAATGAGTTTTATTTTCGATCTACATATAGGTGTTTCGGTTTACTGCACTCTTGCGATTTTCGTTTATTGCACAGCTCGCGTTTTTTTATTGCACATCTTGCGATTTTCATTTTAATTGCGTCGGCGATTCAATTAACCGAGTACTGTTTAATTGAGTTCCAGTTAAATTGCGTCAAAATTCGTTCCGCTTAAAAAATTAAGCGGAAATAACGTAACACATATATACAAAAACATTGCATATACTAAGGCTTTTTACTTATTCAACCGCACGCATTACCAAGTCAAACGTTTAGTCTTTGGATATAGATTACACCTGCTTGGATTGAATGTAGAAAATTTCGTTAGAAATTCAATAAAAAAAAACAAAAAAATAGTTATTGAAAATTTCGTTAGGACTTTCATAAAAAAAACCTTGCTGGGATTTCCAAAAATTTTGTTCATTTAAAAAAAATATTATTATTGGGAATTCTTGTATTATCGAAATAAATAAAACATATGTTTAAAATTTAGGGGGGGGGGCGGAATTTCGTAATTTCTCCCCCACCTGAATCCGCGCCGGGTAAGTTCCTAATTGTTTTTATTCATGGTGGGTTAATTTCTTACACTGGGTAATATTAAAACTTATTTCTTAAAGTTTTTAAAAATCATTGATTTGAAAATATTAAAGAGCGATAATATTTTGTGACTTGCAATATTTATTGCAACAATTTTTAAGTTTATTTGAGGGGTACTTAGTTTCATGTTCTGTGCAATTCTGTATTGTTTTGTAATTCTCACACTTTGCTCCTTGAAGTTGGCTGTAGATGTACTTGTATCTTCTTCTATCTATTAATCGTATGCTTAAATACAAAAAGGCGAAACCACACGCAGAGAAAAAATATGGTTGGGCATGGTTACGGCAACAACACTATGTTTAATGAAACAATATATTGTTGTCGTACACAAATAATTGTTATTTTTATTTAATATCAACAATATTATAGTTACTGTAAACATATCAATGTTTATCGCAATTGTGAATTTGAGTTTTGTTGACCGAAAAATAATTATTTTTCTAACAACTTAATTATGATAACTTTCTAAACATATTATATTTCTCACAACCATATCATGATATTTAATAGCGATAACATGATAACTTTCTACACATTTATCATATTATGTTGAAGATGCAATCAAACTATTTTTACGCTAATCATATTATGCTATCGCCATTTGTAAAATAATTTTGAAGAAGTTGTGTCGTTTTTTTTTATTTGTGAGCGGTTAAACAATTAAAAGATACAATTCCATAAAAAAATAAGTTTAAAGAAATAAAAAAATTAAAATATTAGCGGAGTTCATTCAGTATTTGTGATGTAATGGTGCAAATGCAAAATATCGTAGTTTTTGTGTAAAATCCAACAACAAAACACACAGAGATCTCGTTATATTTTATAAAAGTGCTACGATATTTCTGTGGTTTTCATGGGAAAGCCGAAAAACCAATCTAGATCAAACTATGGGCTAGGTTTTGCACTTTTTAAAGTTTGTCATTTCATTAAAAAATCGGAATTGATCCATCTTTTTTTTCAAAAAAATGTAAAGAGCGTTCAAAATTAGGCAATATGGCATCAACATCTTAAAATCGAAAAAATGGTCATACGCGGTTGCCCATGAAAACCACAGATTTTGCATTTGCTCTTTTGCAAGCCTTATATTGAACTCCGCTATTTGATTAACATTAAGAAAAATTGTAAAAAGCCACAAAATAAAAAATCGATGCAAAAATATTTTAATTTATTTTGTATTTTTATGACAGCTATGAAAGGTGCTGTATCATAATATGTTTGCTTCTAAATTTATTATGATTAACATGATGATAATATGATTACTTCTTAGCTCATTATGATTAACACGACAATAATATGATTAATTTCTTAGCTTATTATGATTAACATGACAATAATTTGATTACTTCTTAACTTAGTATGATTAACAGAATAATAATATGATTAAGGGAAAATATTATTATGAAATGGTACGAGTATATTTAGTCATAATATGATTCAATAATAATCTTAATATGGTGACTACAATCATAATTCTTATCATAATATGTTGCTCTTACAATATGTTTACCACAACCATGTTTTTTCTTTGCGTGTAACAAAAAATTCAAAATCGAGTTTATGATTGATTATTATGAATGCTGTTGAACTACATGTCTTGACAATATTGTACACTGCGATCTAATTTACGCTTTCACTTACAAAAAAAAAGGGACGTAACTACAAGTATGTTTATTTGATAAATGTAAAACGCGTAATTGCACATTTTTTTCAAACAAAATATAATGAAATGGTTTTCTTTTTAAGTTGTTTAAAGAATTCCATGGACGAATTATCAATTCATGTTTTCTGACCAGTTTATAGTTTTCACTTTCATCGTTTTTTGCTTCTCATGTAAAATGATATTTTTGTTAGTTACGCCTTTTTGCATTTTAGCTTATTAAATAAGAAATGTTTGTCTGTTTGGTTGTTCGTTGGCTTATACACTCCTAAACTAATAAACCGGTTTTCTTGAAATTTCTATAGTAACATTACGTAAGCCCCGAAAACAAAATAGGCTACCTATTTTTACGATAGGGGCAGGGGAAGTGGTACCCTTCATAGGATGTCACTATTAAGTATCGCATAGCTTTACAACCGCTGCACACATTTTCTTGAACGTATTTCAGAAGGATCTCCTGAGCCCCGATATCGAAATAGGAAAGCAGCAGGGGAAGTGATACCCCCCGTAGGACGGCAATGTTTAATATCACATATCTTAAGAACTGTTATAATAAGAATTTTTAAACTTGGTGGAATGCACTCTTTTTGTAAACTACTCCTTTGAAAATAAAAATAAAGGGTATAGGCGTACGGGGAGCAATATCCCCTAAGGATGTATAAATTAAATATTACGTAACTAAACAACTATTATAGCGAGAGTCTTCAAACGTAATTAAAGCCACTATTATGAATAACTATAAATAGACGGGGGGTGCTGTGAACCCCAAAAATAAAATAGAATACTTATGTTGTCGATAGGGGCAAGATATTTGAAATTTGGTCAGTGGATAAGTCTCCCAACGAATAGATCCGCTGAAAAGAGATTTTTAAAAATTTAAATATTTAGATTGTAAAAAGGGATGAATCGGTGGTCGTATATCTCGTAATCCACTATAGGTAGAACTATGTTTGAAAGTACGCAAACAATAAGCGAATAGGTGTCAGGCCAGGGTAGCAGAGTTGCGTTTCTAACGTGCAATTGTTTTTGTAGAAATTGTTTTCGTTCTTGGCATCTTTATGATTTTTTACACAAACAAAATGCGTGTTGTTTTTTCTATGGTTAGATTGTTGTAGCTGCACGCAGACCTTCTTATTGGGCCATGTGTGTATCCTTTATAACATTGCTTCTGTAAAAGATAGACGCAAAGTCGTCTGATAAAATTTTGATTAGAGCGTGCTCTGTTTTTTTCTGACATCAGTTGTTTAGACTGTGAAAACATATATATGTTGTCAGAAATCTGTGGCGTAAAGAAGCTGGTAGCGGCGGTCCACTATTCATGGAATAATTAGCCGGCTGAAGCTAATGGCTTACAGTACCAATATATGAACGGATGTTCATTTAACCATTTAATAAAAATTATGTCAATATATATGTATGTATATAAAACGTTTCATTATTATATCCTTAATGAGTATCTTCGAATTCTTTTCAATTCAATTCTATTCAATTATTTATTTTAAACCAAATTGGCTACGTAAATTTTAAAGTTCTTTACGCACCCTAAACAGCCACAATCTTAGCAAAAAAAAAAAAAATAAACAATTTCCGTTCGAATACAAACGCATTAATATAATGTTGGATAACATTTAATTCCATTATCACAAGAACGCACAACCAATACAACAAAAATGAAAAAAGAAAGTTAAATGGAATAAAAAAAAAAAAAAAAAAATCCCATCGTCCAAATATGTAAAAACCATAAATCACTGCGAGTACCAAAGTTTACCAAACAAAATAAGAGAATAACAAAAAAAAAAATTCAAATAAGAAATTGGAAAAACCCCCGCCTTCTTAGCTCAGTCACTACCTTAACGTCCCCAACCCCACTTCCAAACGCAATATACAACAAGCACGTACCACTGTTTGTAAATCCTTTTTTCATATACCGGATACATATCAATTGAAAATATATGCAATATTTTGGTTTTCCATTTTTTTAATAGGAATAAATATACATTCAAGAAAATAACAGCAACAACGACAAGAAAGGAAAAAATCTCCATAATATATGCCAGAACATATCCTGTACACAAATTGCAAAGACACGTATCCAACAGAGCAAAAAGTTGGAGAGAAAAAAAGGATATACGCATAAAGTTGGTGGATAAGGTCCACATAAGAAATTTACAAATTTGTTTAAGAAAAAAGATCCCACAAAAGGGGTTTGAAGAACAAAATATTATTTTTAATTTTTTTTTCTTCTGGATAGATGAAATATATTTTTAAATCTCCATAATATTTGAACACTCCTTTATAGCAGATTACTAGCGCAGACATAATCCATTTGGTTGTAATAGGGCGTTCCTTTCTTTAGTAAAACGAGTACTTTTAAAAGGATTTTTGGTTTAAAACGAATTATAAAGGCCCTATTTAATTATGGGAGATCTTCTTTAGTGGCTGAATTTTCCTTTTAGGTGAATTTTCCTATTTTTCTTATAATTTGAAACCTGTAAGATAAGATGATATAAGTTTAAAATAATATGGAGGGAAAATGTTGCTGACATCATAAGACTATCTCCTTAGATGACCCATCGTTCATAAAGTGTCATGAAGACCTTCAAATAGTTCATCAAGTGTTTTTGCTATCGGCTTTGATTGATGAAAATTAGATTATGTTGATATCGGGGCGAATGCACTAGAAGGTGGGGTGAAGTCTACAGCTGGTTTTTTGTCGGTGGTCGAGTTGTTAAACGTTGTATGCAAACTAAAGATTTTTATGAAAACAAACATACTCAGCGGGAAAAGAAGGAGAACCGATGCCTTCTCAAAGGTCTCTGTACTACTTTTTTTTTGGATGTACAAGACCTGCTCGCTCCATTTCATACTCAAATCTTTTTTACACACGTTGTCATGGCGGGGTAGGCCTTCCGCTCTCTCTCCTCTTTCGCAGTTACATAATATTGGTAACTGGATAAAAAAAAAATTTATTTTGCGAATGTTATTTTTATCCAGCTTATAGGGCTTCAATGTAAATAAAATTCAATTTTTAATTACATTATTTTGTTCCCGACGTTTCGTCGATTGTTTGTCGTTTTATTCAAGGGTTTGTTATATGAAATTTAATCACATTAAAAAGTTTAAGAAGTACCCAGGAGCTTTGGCAAAAAAACAAAACTAAAAATGTTATTCCTTCCCTTCTCCCTTCTCATAGAAGGACTTAGCAGTGCGTATCTTATATTTAATACCAAAGAGCCGAAGCCTTCTATGAGGCATTCTGGAAATTTAATAAAAAAAAAAATTAAGCAGGCCTTTAACGAGGTCTGAAGTAAGAAGGTCTTAGTTTCCCGCTGGGTAATTTTTTAATACCAATATGTTTGACAAAAGCGGTGATGTTGTAGAGTTGACCTCACCATCAAGCTGATATTGATATTTTTAATGCCGAGTAGTTTATTTGATCGTCTCGCTTTATGCTTGACAAAAAAAAAAGTCTGTTGCTTTGAGTTTACCGTCATGGAGAAGTGCAAGGACGAAAAAAATTATTATCTCTAAAATATTTTGGTTTGTAAAACTTTTTCGTTCTTTGTACCAACTTTTCAATCCGAGTTTCTTTTATGTAATTTTCCGAGAAAGCTTCAAATAAACGATACTAGCACACATATACAATGCTGGGTAAATGATTTGAACGTCTCAAGTGCACTTTAAACAAATTTGCCTACGTTTGGAAGAACTAAACATTCCTCCCACCATTTAATCGATTTTTAAGCAGCGCCGGAAAATATTACATTTGGTTTGATTTCCTTCTATTTATCTCTCCTTAACATTTCGACATGTTATTAAAATCTTGTTAATGCATGTATTTTATGCTGTTTATTTAGCCATCTATGTTCACAATTTATTTTTTGCATCTTTTTTGATATATTATCATATTTTCCCAATAAAAAATAAAGAACTAAATAGAATGCTGAGAAAGGGGTTGGTCAAGAAGGAGGTGCTTCTCTTCAAGTATGTATGAAAAAATTGACAGAAAATGAATTTGCAAGAAGACGAATTTTTTTTATTGAAATAATAGAATTCATATAACTCATACGCATGGTAGAGAAAATTCAAACTCTTTTGTTTTGTTTTTATTTTAATGTCCTGGTTGATATGTTGTGCCAAAGAAAGGATACAAGGGCTGTAAGAGAATTGCAGCAAATAAAAATGTTCGATAAAAAAATTTTGGGAATAAGGTAAGAAGAGGCAGCAAAATGTCTTATAATTTTGTTATAATCTACTATAAACATTATTCAAAAATGATTATAGGTATTTTTTGACGAATTTGCAATGCACTGGTTCTTAGTGACACTCACAAAAATCGCCTTATGCTAGGAACACAACTGGGACGAACGACGAAATTCGCCCTACACGACGAATTTTTAAGTAAAACGTAGCTGACAAATAACTAACATCTTTACTAATTGAGAAAGTTGAGAGAAATAGTGTGACCATACAAAAAAATTTACTTAAAAAACACAAACATTAACAAAATACAATACAAAACTATTCTTGTAGTTATCTACTTTGAATATTTATTTTAAATGCGATAAAAAAAACAAAAATCTTTTATTAAAGTAAATAAGTAACTTTATACAATAAAATACTTGAAAACTAACATCACACATGGTCACCTGGTACTGATTTGTTCGTCGTTCGCCGGCGTATGAAATAGAAATAAATCTATTGCAACGTTGTCGCGTATGACGAATTTCGGCCGACGCACAGTGGCCAATTTGGCTTCGCTAGCGGCATTTTATTCATAGCTTCCAAAGTAAAGAAGATATCTTAAAAAAATTTTTTTTTCTCAATTCAGAAAAAAATGAAACAATTTTTGGAAAAAAAATTAAATTTTTTTTTTTTCTATTTTTATTTTTAATTTTTTTTTTTAATTTTAAATTTTTTATTTTTAATTTTTTTTTTAATTTTTTATTTTGTTTTTAATTCAATAAACATTTTCCACCATATATTCATATATAAAATAAAAAAAAAATTTTCAACTCAATGAGAAACCATATTATAAAAGAAATATTAATCAGATTCTTCAGTATCAGATTCAGAGAAATCATCTTCAAAATGATGCATTATAAGCAAGCTTTTAACTTCCTTATCGAAACTAATATTTCTGGAATAGGAAATTGATGAGCCGTTGGACAATGAAGATATTAAGGGATCAGAAGAAACAAAAAGAGCGTTAATTATATCTTCCATTGTATTTTTCCTGTAATTTTTTCTGGTATTATTTTCACGGATGTTCCGATAATCTTTATTTCTGGCTTCAAGCGCTTCCTCGGACATCATACCAATTGGAAGCGAAAAATGATTGATTATGTCTGCTCCATGAATTAAAATTCTGTGAACAGACGAGGGCATGTAAAACCAAGGGTATAAACTAACAAAAATTTCGGCAGTTTCCATTGCGTAAAGTCTGAATGCCTCCGTGTTTATATCGTATCCACATGCAAGTGCTCGTAAGACGACGCTGAATCGATATATTAAATTTTCGTTCACTCCAGTTATACGAGCGGCTAAATCTGGTTGTTGAAAGAACCTTCTTGCCGTATTTCCGTTGTTGGTATTTCCAGTAACAGCCATTGGTATGTCGACCAACAAATGCATTTCTTCTCGTAGCTTCTGCTGTATATTTGTTTTATTTTGTCCAACAATATCCTTGTCAGCACCACGAGTTTGCCACTTTTTTATTGGGATTCTATAGGAAATGTGCAAAATACATTCAAAAAACCTTATCCAGGCGTGGAGACTGGATAGCCCATATTGAAAGAGGTTCACTTTAATTGGAAAGCTCTTCACCAAATTTAAGTCATTCATATTTTTCGGTGTTGCGTTGCAGATTCCGCATATTTGCGAAGAAGATTCTGAAATGACGCTGAAAGTTTTACCATCAAGCATGGTCATGTGAAATTGGTGATCAATAATCAATGAGTTTACATATGTTGGTACAATATTTAATATTTGGCTCTTAATATTTTCAATTTCCCTGCGACTCAGGTCCGCCGTTTCCTTCTCGCAAAGTATTTTGATTGGTCGACAGTATCGTGTAGAAGAAGGTCGATTGTTTTTCCATAAAACTGTCGGTCCGTTCTGCACTTGCAGTGGTACAATACAAATTGAAAATAAATATTGGTCTCTCATGTTTCCTTCGCAGTCGTTAAATTTTTGTCTATATGTGGAATGGCCGCTGCTGCCATCACAACCCCATTTGTAGACAGCAGTTAAATGGGTGTTATTATTACTTGTAGATGGGATTTCAAAACTTTCAGGGTGTGCTTCCATGATCCTATTTATTGTATGGTCCACAAGACTTTGTAGTGGCACTTCAGCATAATAATCAGTGACTGTAATGTCACTAGGATAGCACTTTTTTTTGGCGAAGCGTAATTTTTCGTAGCATGGATATATATCGGCGTTTTGGTTTCTTGCTGATTTCTTGTTCAAGTTCCAAGTGTATCTGGTATGTCCAAGATCTACAAATAGCGCAAGCGCTTTATCGTCCGAAAATTTTGATGGAAGGGGCTTTGGTTTGTTTATATTTTTTATTACCTTTCCGCTAAAATCCTCATCGCCTTTTACCATTTCTACAACTTTGGAAGCACTGCGCTTTCCAGCTTTATATAAACTGCAGCTTGCAGCTACCAACAATCCTTCACATGACACTTCCTCTGTAAGCCCTGACATCTTATTGACTTGCGTTTTTCTGCAGCACTCGGAAAGCTCTTTTTCCGGCCGTCCAATATTTTCATTTGCTTTTTTTCCCAATAATACCAATGGTGTATCTAGCCATTCTTGGTTAGTTTTTTCGAAAAACACCTTACTTCTGCCACAGGCCTTCCACTTTTGGATAAGCCTACTAGCAAAATTTCGCAGTTTCCTTCCAATTTCGCACTGCTCCTTCTGAGTATAGGTAATTTTGCTCAAAACGGTACCAAGAACATAATTTTCCACGGCGAGAAACTTCTTGGTGGGGATCGCTTCTTCATGCCATATTAAAAAAAGGGTGCGTTTTGTCACTGACATTTTGCCTAAAAAGTACAATAAATTGAAGGCTCGCAGGTACTCGCAGTAAATTTTGGACATTTTGGACACACAATGGTTTACACATATAGGAAAATTTACAATTACACTGAATGCAGGTGAATTTTGTAAGTTCTACTCCACGAAAGACAGGTGTACGTTACAATGGGCGAGTTGCTAATACACTTAAACACGATTACGTTTTATAAATAACATAAGTATACACAGATCACAACCACAGTTTTTTTATATAATACATACCTTGGCGTTAGTATATAACAAAACTTTTAATGAAAATAATAAAATTTGCAAGTTTAACACGAATAGCAAAACGATGATCAAAAAGGCGGAAATATTTTGCACAACACTTGCAGAAACATATGCTGACTTTGACAGCTCACAGCTGTTCATCAGCTGTAAGCTGAGCTTTTAAAAATCGATACAAATCTAGTGAATGTATTTGTGATCGATTGTTAAAAAAAAATTAACGGTTTTTCAAATTTGAAAATTTGAATTAAATGCCGCTAGCGAAGCCAAATTGGCCACTGTGCGACGCCATGATTGTGTGTATTTTCATATACACAAATATGTTTTATTTTTGGCGACGAATATTCGCGGCCAAAAATTCGTCGTTCGTCCCAGTTGTTTTCCTAGCATTACATTGTCTTTTAGTGCTGGAATACCATAGGAAAGCAGTTGTTGACCTCCGTGTATTTGATGTAGTATATGTGCTTCAAATATGCCAACCAACAACTACACCCAAACATAAAATTTTGCTAATAATACAGTTTTTATAAGTTACACGCAAAGAAAAGCCATGGTTGTGGTAAACAAATTCTAAGAGCAATATATTATGGTTAGATTCATGATTGTACGCTGATAGAAAAGGCGTCATAATGCTGATGTATTTTGACATCAGTGCTATGACTAGTGTCTTAATTTTTGCCCCCATGACACTTTTCATCATGGTGATGTCAACCTTAACATCACTTGGCCAAAGTGTCATCAGACTCAAAATGAAATTATGTCATCAATGAGTTGACGCATCGGCATCACAGAAATGACGAACATGTCCTCAGTGCGATGACGCAGTAACATCGGAGAAAGGACACACTAGCATCAATTTAATGACAATTTGTCATTAAGTCGAAGTCATTGGAATTGACTTAAGTCAAAGTGAGAGAATATTATTATTTACTTACTTGTTACATATTTTTAATTCACTTTTGTTGAATTACAACCTTTGTTTACAGCAGAACTCTGAATAACAAGACACCAGCACCATGCCCCATAGGGTTTTCGTAATCATTATCCTTTAAAATTTCATGTATTTAACTAAATAATTTAAAAAAATTTAATATAGGAATTTTTGCTTCTTATGAAACATTGTAATCATGAAAATAATGTTGATTGATGTCACTATAGCCATAAAATAAATGACACGACAAAAATGACAAAATTGTACGAAGACGTTAGCCATTGGATTGATGTTACTTTTTGCATCATTGATGCCATTTTTAATAACATTGATGTCACAATTCTGATGTTAGGATATCATCAATATGAAGATGCATTTTTTTATGAGTGTAGTCACCATATTACGATCAGTGTTTGAAAATAAACAGTACATTATTTAACGTTCGGCTCACACACCCAGGAACGATATCTACTTTTTTTTTTTGGTGATTGTGTAGACATACACAACCCTTTATACCGTTAGTAACTATTTTCAAGAAAGAACCGAACATTATATAATGTTCGGTTCTTCGTTAAAAAACAGAACAATGGTAGTGATACTGTAGACAAACATTATATTTTAATGTTCTATAATGTTTTTTTTTCGTGTGCGTATTTTGTTTTTATAAAAAATGTTTGGTTTTTTTTACCAGCCAAAAGGGACCAACCTTAACGAGCCGAACCGAACACATTGAAGTTTGTGGATTTTCAAAAAAAACCGAACGGAATTAAGTGTTCACATCTTTTGTTGAGTTTGATAAAAACAGTAATTTTTTTGTGTTCGCAAGGTGACTAACTGGGAAACGTTATTTTTTTAATGATTTTCTACACAAACACTATTAGCGTTTGTGTTTTCCACAAATCTACCAAACCGAACATTAAGAAACGATATTTAGTGTTTATTTTCGAACACTGATTACGATTATTATTGAATAGTATTATGACCAAATAATTCGTAATTTTAAATCATAATATTTTTAATCATTTTTAAGGTTAAGTTAAGGAGTAATCAGATTATTGTCATGTTAATCAAAGCAAATTTAGAAGTACTCATATTTTGATACAGTGGTTCTCTCACAACAATAAAAAAATTTAATTTTTTTGCATCGATGTTTTATTTTGTGGCACTTACAATTTTTTTAATGTTAATACAATTTCTTTAATACTTTTTTTAATTTTTGAACCACTTACTAACAAATAATTCGATAGACATATGTAAAACAACAACAACAACTGATAGAAAATTATTTCACAAATGCCGCTTACATAATATTATTAGAGTAAAAATATTTTGATTACACCTTAAACATATTATGATAAATATCTTGAAAGTTATCATGTTAAGGCTGTTAAATATCATGAATTTGTTGTGAGTAATATAATATGTTTTTAAAGTTATCATTATTTCGTTGTTAGAAAAATAATTATTTTTCAGTCAACAATACCCAAATTTATATTTGAGATAAACATTGATATGTTTACAGTAACTATAATATTGCTGATCTATATCTATCTATATATATAAAAATGAAAAATGTTTGTATGTTTGTTTGTTTGTTTGTTTGTTTGTTTGTTGGCTTATAGACTCCTAAACTACTGAACCGATTTTCCTGAAATTTTTACAGTAACATTACGTGAGCCCTAAAAATAAAATAGGCTACTTATTTTTTCGATAGGGGCAGGGGAATTGGTATCCCCCATTGGATGCCAATATTAAATATCGCATATCTTAACAGCCGCTGCACGCATTTTGTTGAAATTTTGGTAGTAGGTTCTTCTGAGCCCCAAAATTGAAATAAAATAGCAGCGAGGGAAGTGGTTCCCCCCATAGGACGCCAATATTTAATATCGCTTATCTTAAGAACTGTTGTAGTCAGAATGTTCAAACTTTGTAGAAGTCACTCTTATGGTATTCTACACTATTGAAAATAAAAATAAAGCGGGTAGGCGCAGGGGGGGGGGGGGAAATACCTCCCATAGGATGCATATATTATATATCGCTCAACTGAAGAACTATTAAAGGGAGAGTCATCAAACGTGGTTAAAGCTACTGTCATGGTAAACTATAAATTTCAATATAAAAATGGGCGGGGTTGACAGAGGAGGAGCAGTACCCCTAATATATAGAAATATAATAAAGAGCCACTGCACGCATTTTGTTGAACTTTTGGTAGTAGGATCTTCTGAGCCCCAAAATTTAAACAAAATAGCAGCGGGGGAAGTGTTACCCCCCATAGGACGCCAATGTTTAATATCGCATATCTTAAGAATTGTTATAGTAAGAATGTTCAAACTTTGTAGAAGTCACTTTTATGGTATAATACACTTTTGAATATAAAAATAAAGCGGGTAGGCGCAGGGGGGAAACACCTCTCAAAGGATGCATATATTAAATATCGTGCAACTGAAGAACTATTGAAGGGCGAGTCTTCAAACGTGGTTAAAGCTACTATTATGGTAAACTATAAATTTCAATATAAAAATGGGCGGGGTAGACGGGGGAGGAGCAGTACCCCTCATAGATAGAAATATAAATAAGAGCAACTGCACTCATTTTGTCAAACTTTTGGTAGTAGGATTCTGAGCCCCAAAATTGAAATAAAATAGCAGCGGGGGAAGTGGTACCCACCATAGGACGCCAATGTTTAATATCGTATATCTTAAGCACTGTTATAGTGAGAATGTTCAATTTTGTGGAAGTCACTCTTATGGTATACTACACTTTTGAAAATAAAGCGGGTAGGCGCAGGGGGGAAATACCTCCAATAGGATGCATATATTAAATATATCCCAACGGAAAAACTATTAAAGTGAGTGTCTTCAAACGTGGTTAAAGCAGTGTAGCGAAGCGCACCGGATTAAGCTAGTATTAAATAAAAATAACAATTATTTGGTTACGACAACAATATATTGTTACAATAAACATAGAAAAGTTACCGTAACATCTGGTTCTCTCAATCTTATTTTTGGAGGGCAATACATGTCATCCAATTGGAAAATATGTTTAAAATAATGGAAAATAAAGGTAAATGAACAAATGTGTACACAAATGACTTTTACTTTGGGTAAAGAATGGTGCCCTCCTATTAAAATTCAAAACCAAATAATACCTAAACCTTCGGTTTTAAAATATCTCGGTTTAAATATTGATCGTCGTTTGGCCTCAAAACGCCATTAAGAGGGAAAAGTTAGTTAATTAGTCTGGATTGCAAACTTATAAACAACAACTTCACTAAAAATATAAGACATTTAGTCATGCTGTTGCAAAACAACTCAGTACTCATATCTAGGCGTTACTTGTGTACATATTTTAATTCAGAACGAAATCCATTCGAGTTTGTATGCAAATTTAAAACGGTCCAGTACTTTAAACTTTAACGACCATTTTCACCAAGTTCGGTTATAATCAACTATCGGTTATAGCTGTCAAAACTTATTGGTAACCGGAACTTTAATTGAAAGAAATTTGTGAAAATGGCCGTAAGAAGTATAAAAGCCAGTTAGTTTGTATTTTTTCACTTAATAGCCCACGCCATAAACTTTCCGTTACCACCATCGTATTCCCATACATTTTCATATTGGAGTAAGTAAGTGGTTACCAACTCACTAGAGTACGAACTGACGAAAAAAAAACTGCCAAGGAAGTTACGCTTGGTTTGCATGCCAAAACTTTTGCATGCTGTTGAATTTTCTAAAAAAAAAAAAGAAATACAAACTTTTTGAAATCCGGATGGAATAAAAATAATAATAACGGTTTGACGGCGTTATATAGTAGTAAGTATATTTATATAAAAATGTACAAAAAAAGAAAAAATAAAATACAAAAAAATTTCTAGCTTCTGATAACCCACTCTCAATATTGATTACTATGTTGTTCTTTTAGAAAATAAAAAAAAAGTATGCTGCCAAATATCGACACTTGAAGTTAATTTATAGCTTTTTACCCTTTTATTTTTTCCAAGTTTAATTTTATACATTCTTCTCTCTATCTCTCTCTCTCTTTCTCACGCTTTTTGAAGCGGAGGAAATGCTGTAAAACTATTGAAACCCGCAAATCGCTAAAGACATCAATGCCTCTGCTATTTTTCCCATCAGTCTATATTATAAATTTGTTATTTTTTTTGTAAATTTCTCTTCTCATTGTTGTACTTGTTACTTTTATTTGCATCTTGGTTAAAGTTTCTATTTGAACAAAATAACTTCCTTTTCCACTTTGATTTTTAGTTGAATTTTTCATTTATTCATTTTTACTGTAAATGTAGTTGTTGTTATACGAATGTTTTTTGTAAGTTTTATTTCCGTTTCAGTTGTTGTAGGGAGAGAATTTTGTTATTTGTGGCAATAAAGTTTTGCCTGGATATTGAATTTGTGCTGTGGGAGTGTGTGTGTCGTTTTTGTATTTTTAATTCCAACTTTATTTAAATTTTCATTTTGTTGCTGTATTAAAGGTTGAAGGGGTTAGTACTTCATGGAATTGCTGTTAGTTCTTCCTTTCTTTTTTTACTTCTCCTGAATTTATTTTCTATGTTCTTTGACTAGATGTTTGAATTTAAATTGAAATTTTTTTCAATGAAAAGCATGAGATTTGATTATGCAGAAAGTTAATTTAAATTCATTTGAAAGTTTGAACTGAATAACTAAATGGTGGTGTAAGGAAATTCCTTTTAAAATGGAGTGGGCAATTTTATAACATGTTGCTAATTTTTTTTTCTTAAAAAAATATAAAATATTTAATATTGCTAAAGTTTAAGAATTGGTTTTGATATATCAAGAATTTTATTAAAAAGAAAAACAAATTCTTAAATTTTACAATAAACTGCCAGGCCCACGATGAAGACATTATCAATCGTTTGAATTATCAACGACAACAGCTTATTTGCACGACAAGTCGATCGATTATTCAAAGCACTGAAAACGTAACAGGTTTCATACAAATTTGCGGTCCACTATGAAATATTGTGTGGCCACAAATGTCAAAATCAATCAATTGTTGTCGACAAAGGCATTTTCTTGGAATAATTAACGAAATTATTTCTCTACACAGCAACGCTTAATATTTTTTTATAATTATATGTTCTTAAAACAACACTTCTAATTATTTAGTTTTATAAAATATTTTTCACAATATTCTTTTATAGGTAGCAATTGCTTAGTCCAATTTTAGCATACTCTCTCCAACATTTCCGCCGGTATCTCATGAATAAATGCTTCAATGTTGTCTTCCAATGCGTCAATTAAAGCGGACATGTGTGTATAGACATGAGCTTTAACAAAGCCCCACAAAAAATAGTCTTAAGGCGTTAAATCGCACGAGCTAGGCGGCCAATTGACCGGTCCCGAACATGAAATAAAATGTTCACCGAACTTGCCTCTCGATAAGTCCATTGTTAGGCGTGCTGTGTGGCATGTGGCACCGTCTTGTTGAAACCACATGTCATGCAAGTCAAGCTCTTGCATTTTGGGCAAAAATAAGTTGGATATCATCTTATGGTAGCGCTCACCATTCACAGTTACGTTACGATTCGCATCATCTTTGAAGAAGTACCGTCCAATGATGCCACCAGCCTATAAACCGCGCCAAACTGTCACTTTTTCTGCATGCATTGGTAGCTCTTGCAATGCTTCTGGCTGATCTTCACTCCAAAATCGACAATCGACTGCTTACTAACGTACCCATTGAGCCAAAAATGAGCTTCGTCGCTGAACACAAGAAGCGCAAGCTGAACTTTCTTAACAGAGCACGCATTTTGATAATAAAATTCAATAATTTGCAAGCGTTGTTCGTTTGTAAGACGATTCCTGGTTAATTTATAGACCAAACTGAAGATGTTTGACTGTGAAACAGAACACGAAACGTGCGTCAGCTGTTTAAAAAAGTGTTGCCAAATAGATAATAAAGATAATCTGAAAAATCACCCGATACTGTGATAGCACAGAGTTGTATTTTTATAGCTTAATATACTTGTTTTGCCGATTTTTATTTTCAAACTAGCCTTTATGAGTGATAAGGGGCAATAATGAGTGACCTGTTATCGCTCGCTTAATTTGTCGATCGACATCGTGGGCCAGGCTGAAAGTCATTAAAATATTCGGTCTTATTATGAGTGTCGTTTTCATAGTCGAATACCAGTCGTTTTCCAAAAGTGGTATTGTAATTGTCGTAAGCGTTAGAAATATGATACACTTTCTTTTGGCCATTTTCTTCTTAACATAAATTTATTACTCTGAAAAACTGTCCGTTAACGATTTCAGTTTTCTCAATATACCGATAAGAATATTATTTTCAGTTGGCAGCACCTATTGGGAGTCAGGTAATTAAATGTATCTGTACGGCAAATAAATAGCCGGCAGATTGGCGCATAGGTAATTTTTGGCATAACAATATTGCGGCAAATGGATTGAGACCAACAACAATAACAGATCCTACAGACTCCATTACATTACAAACTCACACTTTGGTATGGTTTTTACACTGGTGTTATCGTCGTACTATTTTTACTTTTTTTCAAAAATAAGGAAAATTGGCCGTCCCCAATACGCTTTACCAAAACCAGCTGCGATGCCTATGTCACCGAAATTATTTACAATTGAAATTAGTCTTTCGAAAAAAGATTTATTATAATTTAAATTATTATTATTATATTTTACAATTTCAAGTTTTATCAGTTTTAAAAATGTTGATTGATATTTTGGACAATAAGTTTCTGAATGTGATATGGTTTCCTCTTAATGAAATATAAAAATACAATTATTTTCCAGTTACTACTGTTTTTAAAAAAATAGATTTTTTTTTAAATAATATTTTTAAAAAAATAGCTGTAACGTACGAACCCATTTATATGCCGATGTTCATATCGGTATCGCCGATATGTCTTTTTTTAGTATCGGCAAAATGGCGTATCGTTACTTCCCTAATAGCAAAACAACTCACCCTGGAGCAACGCTTACTGGGCTACCAAATATAAACCTAAACTTACGACGTGTTTAAAAAAAATGCTGTTAATAGGTTTATTTTATGGTTAAAGCAGAAGAGCTTCCTTCAGCTCTTTTTAATCAAGAAAAAAAATTTTTCTCTTTTTAGATTTTAAAATTCTTGATAAAAATTTAATTAATGTCTCCTGTATAATTTGAAGACACTTTTGCAGCTAAATACATTGTTTATTGACTAAGTCCGCTAGACGCGCAAATGTTTTGTATGCGTTTTACAAGAATGTAACATTTAACAGTTGGCGAAATCTATACAAAATATTCAGTCAGACAAGTTTTCCTTAAAAAAATTATGCCTGCTGATTATTATACCCATTCGTACGTACCATACCAAATTAGCATCTGCATAATTTCACCTAAGAATGACTGACAGAGAGACCCCATTCTAATTAATATGTGCAAAAACTAATGAATCCGTGCTAGATGAAAATAAAGTGCGCAAAAAATGAGAATTTGCTGCTTCAGATTTGCAAAAAACAAAAAAAAACTGTGTATGAATTGAAATATGGAAACCATACGCATTAAAACTGAAAATGAGGCAAAAAAAAAACATTATTCATTAATAAAAATTTCAAGCAACTGTTAATGAATTTCGAAAATAAATGAGACAAATTTTCTTTACTAATCTAACCCTTCGCAGGAAAATTTAAGGAAAAAGAAAAAGACTAAAATGTCACAAAATTTATGAATTAACTAAAGGAAGACAACAACTGCAGACAAATACATACTGCACAATCCCAGAAATATAACAGCAAAATAAAACATATAAAAACATGGCGTATACAATATGGAATATCATTTAAACACACACTTTACTCGCTCCCTTTTAAAGTAAACACACCAAAATTACTGAAAAAATTAAAGCCCACAAAACAACAAAAATTAAATTAAATGAATCCTATATTTGGTTGATTTCAGCTGCCATGTTGTAAAATATTTTAGATGCAAAATCTCGAAAATAAAAAAGGCAAAATTTTAAAAACTAAAGAAAAACATATGAAGACTTGTCTGTCTTGCAACAAGTCCGTCCACTTGTCTGTCGTTATGTCCCATGGCATGATTAGCTCTAAGGCATCCATGAAGTTTCTATACAACATTTTACCGTATTGCATGTAGCATGCAGCATTTTTTCGTTTATTTGTGATTTTCCAATTTTTTTTGGCCAAGTCTGGTGGGTTGGATGAATGTATGAATGAATGAATAAATGTTTGGTTGGTTGGATGGATGGATGGTTGGATATATGCATGCATGTGTAGACTCTTATGCAGAATAAGCATTACTTGTTTCCAAAGATGACATTTCATCTAATTACAGGGTGTGTTGCATGAATGCCTCAAAAAGGCAACAACACCAACAACTACAACAGCTATATTGGCAACAAAATGTTCGCATTCATGCGTTACCAGCAACAACAACAATTACAAAACCATCAGCGGCAACAAATGCGAAATATGCATGCAAAAGTATAGAAATCATTTCACATACGCAAAACATCAACTTCTTATAACTTTGCATACTTTTTCGTATTTAAAATACATTATAGATTTTCACAGTTTGGATTCTACATTTCTGCGTACATTCGCAGATCAATGTGGAGCATGTGTGTGTATGTGTGCGTGAGTGCAAGCACAAGATTATGCGTGCTGGTGTGTTGCAAGTAACAAACAACATTTCGTTGTTAGTAATTAAGAACGCAATGAGGCTCCACAGAAATGTTTAAAAGCGTGCATTTCGTTCATGTGATGAAAAAACAAAAAAATGCACACGTTTCTCTTTAAGCCAATACAGTGAAGTCTTTTGAAAATGGGCCAAACTAAAAACGAGGTTTTAGGGAAATTTCATTAAGGGCTAATATATCAGTTCACGTTAAACTCTTTTTTTGGTTTAAAATGTGTAAACATTTAAACCATCTCTAAACGTCATGCAAACCATATGAATTTGACAACATTTGTCATAGTACTGCCACATTATTATTTTTGGCACTACATACAGGGTTGCTAGATTTGACGATTTGTCGTCATTTTGACGAGTTTTTATTCCGAAATTAGCAAAGTACCGATATGCTGATATTTTTTCTAAAAAGCGACGATTTTATTCGGTCTCTAAAGTCAATCGTTATAAAACATAACATTTTCTGACACGTTCGTTTTTTAATATTGGAAAGTTTAACAGCCGTACCTAAACAATGTTACACTTTGTGTATCTTTCGTCAAATGAACCTTTTGCGACTCTTTGTATAAATCATATTTTCAACCATTATACGGCCAGCATTTCACGACTTGCAAGAAAATATCCGCATGATATACAATTGCTAACATGAAAGACTCCTTAGATAATCTTTACCCACGTCTTAAACGATTCCCTCAACGATTGAAGAAGCGTATTTCGCTATGCTATGGAAGAATCTCACTCGGGTTACAGTTTTTCTCGTGTAATCCTCTACGATTTAAAAATGTGGTCATCGACGATCAAAGTCGCTTTTCATGAGACTCCCAGCAGCTCTTACATGATTGAAAATACAAGCTGGGTATCAAAATGGTAGAATAAGTACAAGGCATAGTCATTAGAAATTTTGTTCTCAATTTTAAAACCCATATACCGTCAAATAGAAGAAAATAAGGGAAAAAATTAAAACAATTATGTTTTCGATTGAATGTTTTTTTTTATAAAAATCGAGCAAAAAGTGTTAAAACCAACTTAATATAAAGTTGTGCGATTTTTTAAAGATTTCTCGAAACTGATTTACAGCTGTTAAGTTAAAACTAATACTCCTACTCGTTCAACTCGTTTGCTTATAATGAGTCGTAAAAGCAAATTCACCAATTTCAAAAAATGCATTGCTTGCAATTTTTGATGAACTTTAAACTCCTATGCCATCTATGTACAAATAATTGCGGTCGCAACGGAAACAACAGCTAATCTCAGTTAACTTTTGCTTTCGACTAATTCTGTAGCGGTCTGGTAACCTTGCCAATATACCCACTCTCAGTTTATCAAGAGCCCATAATCTTGAATTACTTTTTTCCATTTATTTGCACTTGAAATATGCACTACCTATAACTTCAACTAAACCAGCGGTAGCAAGTGTAGCAGAATATCCAATACGAAAACATGTTTCTTAATATGCCTATGAACCTGTTCGGAAATACATCTCAATTTATATGTCAAGCGAACGAACGTGTAAAAAATATTCCATAAATTGTAACCATCACAAATCCAGCGATGAAATTTTTTTCCAGCTTCGAAGCAATCAAATTTTAGAACTAATATTCAGCAGTAATGTCACACAAGATAAAATCTTCCCGACACATTAACGGCGTAGAAATTTCCTCTAGTTCTAGTTCGTCCATTATGTTTTTGCTTTACTTTATTTGGCACTACAACTTATCGTTGGTACTGGCTTGCTTCATAAATGATCTACAAGCACTTCGATCGTGCACGTACTGCGTCCAGTTTCGAATACCAAGGATTTTCGCGACTTCTTCCACTTGGTCCTTTCACCGAAGTCTCGGTATTTTCTGTCTGTGCTTTCCGTGGTAAATGTTATCCAATGCCTTCCTAGCTGGAGCGCTCTCTTCCATCAGACCAACATGTCCTAGCCAGGGCAATTGCTGTATTCTTATGCGATAAACTACGTTCATGTCGGGATGCAGCTCGTACAGCTTACGCTTCGTTCTATGTCTATACTCCGTTTAAGCAGATCAGCTCATAAATTTTACGAAGAAACTTTCTGTTTAATACATCCAACACAACTTCATCCGCTTTCGCAAGTACCCATGTCTCGGTGATATATAGTATTTGTATGTTGTAATTTATCATTTTGGTGTTTCGCGAGAGGGCTCCGATCTTAAATTAATTACCGAGCCCGAAGTAGCATTTATTTGCAAGCACTATCCTTATTTTTATTTCAATGCGGATTAGAGTTATAATAAATCGTTTAATACCTCGAGGCTGCAATTGCCAGACGGAACATTCTCGCATTGCTTCTGTCGCGGCACGTCTCTAGCAGTTGTCAGCATCATCTTCATCTTTTCCTTATTGACCACCAGACCAATTTTAGACTTCTTAATCTCAATTTCTTAAATCACAACAGTTACATCTCTATCAGACCTTCCGATAATATCTATGTTGTCTGCATATGCGTAAAGGATGTGGCCCTTGGTGTTAATTGTGTCCGTTTTTGTAACATAGGCTGTCACCCTGTCTGCGACCTCTTGAAGTTGTAAATGGTTCGGGGAGGCCAGTCCCTATTTTAACTCAGGATTTCGGATCACTCAGCGTCATTCTACAAAGGCGAATAAGGTTTGCTGGTAGTTCATACGCAGCTATGGTTTCAAATAATTTATCTCTTATCAGAGTATCGAATAAAGCCTTACAGTCGACGAAAAGGTGGAATGTGGCGATTTGTTTCCCGTGGGTCTTCTCTAGAATTTGGCGCAGGGTGAGGATATGGTAGATTATTAACTTATTCGTCCTGAAGCCACACTGGTAGGGTTGTTTCAGATCGCGAGATTGGGCTTCAATCTTTCACACAGAATATTTAAAAGAATCTTATAAGCGATGGCTAGGACACTTGTTTCAAGGTAATTTGCACAAGCCGTTTTGTCTCCCTTTTTATGGTTCGGACATAATACGCTGATATTCCAATCCTCGGACATGTGTTCGTCTTTCCACATAGTTCTGACCAGCTGATGCATGCAACTTATCAGGCCTCTAATCCGGTTTTATACAGCTCTGCCGGTATTCCATCGGCTCCTGCGGCGTTGTTGTTCTTGAACCGGGATGCTGATGTTTGGACCTCTTGAAGGGTAGGGGTGTTCATTCAACAGCATCATTTATGATTGGTTGGGCGCTGATTTCTTCATTTGGATCTGCAGCTGGAAGTAAATTAGGAAACTTTTCTTTCCAACTATTCTGCACACTAGGCGTCAATTGTTTTACGCGTTAGCAGAATATTCTGACATAATTTCTGTTACCATTAAGTTCTATTTTCTCAGACTCTCGCCTTTTCAATATTCTACGGAATTGGCGGTCCTTCTTTTTCTTCAGATCTCGATATCGTTCTAACACGGCTCAGGGGTCAGTGTTGCCCTGAGTTCTGCATTCTTAGCGGCTCTACACTCCGCATTCTACCATTGGTTTCTTTCTGGCCCGTGCAGTAACGAATTTCTTCTTCGACCGCCTTCTGTCAAGGAGTCTAGTACGTGTTGCCATTGAGCATCAATATCATGAGAATGGGGTTTTTTGCAAGACATAGCTTTGATATCTTCGTGGAGCAGGATTAAGCTGTCTGCTGTGAATGCAGCTTTTCGACTTCTAACTTTACTTTGGTGTTGTTGCGTTGAAGCTTTGCGTTACTTTTAGAGCGTACCTTTGCTGCAACAAAGTAGTACTCCAAATCAATGTTTTCTTTTCGGAAAGTTCATATGTCCAACACGCTGGATGAATGCAGACCGTCGATTACAACATAAACTTTTTCGTCTATGCACCATTTAAAAAGTTAAGAAAACTTACCTTGATTTATAGTATTAAAAAAAAAAAAATTAAAAACTGCCCTTCAGTTTTAATTTTGTTAACTTTAAGGAACATTCACTGTATATTTAAGTATTTCGAACTCCACCAATATTATCAAAATCGGCGGCCGCCACGCCAGCATCATTATTATTATCGATATGATGTGTAGTGAGTGTGCACCTCTTCTTTAGCTCCATTAAGATTAATGAGGGATGGATGCTCGACAACGACGAGTACGAGGACTTAAAATAAGGAAAACGAAATGAATTTTAGTTGGCAAAGGGCTTAAATGCGGTAGCAAAATTACACAGTATTGTACAGTGGTGTCTTTAGGTTGTTAATTCAATATAATTAAAAAAACAAGTTAAATTATTATGTATTGAAAGGAATTGATCTGGCTAAACTTCAATAGCAAAATGTTTCATATTTGATATACCTTGTCCCCATCAAGATTTTTGTTCCCTCCGCTACTAGCGGTAAATCAGGGTATACTCACTTTTTATTCCATTTAAATTTTTTTAATATTCATTTAAGAGCCCATAAGGTGTATAAATTTTGAGTCTTGAGTTATTGTAGGTCCATTAAGTCATGTCTGTATGTTTATTCAAGACACACCCACTTCCGTAAGAATCAATCGAAAAGTTCGCATTTTGTGTCAAACAGTTATACCAAGCAAATCATAATTATAGTTTCCCTGCAAATAAAATTGGACCACCTAATCCATTTTAATAAAATGGACTACACCATGGACAATGCAACCATGTCATTGTTAAAAAGTGTTTGTAGTGAGACGACATGTCTTCGTTTTTTAACGGCATGCTTTCGTTTTAAAACGACTTCAAAACTAATCTTTTTGAGTATACCATGGAGTAGTTTTAAAACTACTCCTAAGTGGTCCAATGGTAGGCTATATGGTCCTCTCCTACACCAGCAGCTTGCCCGATATGGATTTCGTAATCTTTCTACTTTAATCGAATCTTATCCTAATACATTTTATATGTATAGCCAGTGCTGCAGTGTCTCTTCTCCTTAAGTGAGTGTAGACGCCAGACTGAAAATATTTCGAGCTAGTGGATTTGGGTGTTGTTCAAGCCTGTTAAAATATTTTACTGCCTATTTTATAATAAAAGTTTTAGCTTATGGCACGTGGAGATCCTTACATGGGGTCTTCACCTTACAATTTTTTGTCATACCAAACGTCAAAGTCAATATAAAAAAAATTTAAAATTTTTGTCAGCGTTTCTTTTAAAATGAAGTTTGACGTTTGGTATGACAAAAAATTTTCAGGTGAAGACCCTTTGTTATGGATGTTTGAGATTTTAACATACCAGGGAGCGGCTGTGATTATTCGCAGAAGTTTATTCTTGTGCCCTTGAATTTTTTCGATATTAGAGGCCGAGGCAGTACCCCATAGTTGAATACCGTAGGACTAGAGAGGATTTTAGATAGAGTTGTAAAGTAGAAACTTGCAATGTCTGTATGTATAAGGGCAGAATTTCTTCCAGTAAGCCAATGAATTTGAATCGCTTTTTGTTTCATTTGAGTTAATTTTGCCTTTACATGGATTTTCCACGTTAATCGTCGATCCAGATGTATACCGAGATATTTTACAGGCGAATGTTGAGGAATTATTTGATTATTGATTTTAATAGTGACCATTATTCTCCATTATTTAACTAAATAATTAAAAAACAAGTTAGAGTGCTATATTCGGCTGTGCCGAATCTTTGTTACCCTCCACCGACACTTCGAATGTTTTAGGAGTAATATCTGTATGATGTCTATTTATTATTACAAACTTTGTAAAATTAGACATCTGCATTAAAATTTGTTGCGGTTTAGACCTATATAAAATTATTGACCGACAATCAAAATCAATTTTAAAAAGCTTGAGTTTAAGCTGAACTTAAATGATTTTCAGGAGAACAAATTATATAAAAGCCATGGTAAGCTATGAACTAATCATCCCAAATTCTGAAGGATGATTTCTGGTATTAAAAAACATAAATTTCAATACAGCGGAGCAATTAGTTTAAGCGTTTGCAGTAAACTTCAGAAGGCTGCTAAAATGGAATCTAAGGTAAATTATGAACCGTATATCACAAAATTGCATAACATTTTTTCTGGCCATATGAAGCTAAACTGGAAGAAAGTTTACCGCGTATTTAATTATTTTACCAGAGTGGGCTTTAAATGAGGCCTATGGTAAGTTATGCACCGATCTTCACCAAATTTCATAGTGACATTTGTAATTCTATAAAACTGTGATGTACCAAATTTTGTTATGATAGTATTATTTTTTACGTTTTTAGGCGTACTAAGCTATTTTCAGGGAGTAAGGTTTATATGGGGCCTAGGGTTAATTATGGACCCATCTTCACGAAATTTTAACGTCTTTTTCCCAGTCCTATAAATTTTTGACTTACCAAATTTTTTTATGATAGCATTATTTTTTACGGTTTTAGGCGTACTAAACTGTTTTCCGGAAGTAGGGTTTATATGGGGCCTAGGGTAAATTATGCACCGATCTTCACGAAACTACATAGTTTTATTTCTTGTCCCATAAAACTTTGATGTACCAAATTTTGTTATGATAGCATTATTTTTTACGGATTTAGGCGTACTAAACTCTTTTCCGGAAGTGGGGTTTATATGGGGCCTAGGGTAAATAATGGACCGATCTTCACGAAATTACAAAGTTTTATTTACTGTCCCATAAAACTTTGATGTACCAAATTTTGTTATGATAGCATTATTTTTTACGGATTTATGGATAATGGATCGATCTTCACGAAATTACATAGTTTTATTTCTTGTCCTATAAAATTTTGATGTGCCAAATTTTGTTATGATAGCTTTATTTTTTACGGATTTAGGCGTACAAAACTGTTTTCCGGAAGTAGGGTTTATATGGGGCCAAGGGTAAATTATAGACCGATCTTCACGAAATTACATAGTTTTACTTCTTGTTCTATACAACTGTGATGTATCAACTTTTGTTATGATAGCGTTATTTTTTACGGTTTTAGGCGTACTTAACTGTTTTCCGAAAGTAAGGTTTATATGGGGCCTAGGGTAAATTATGGACCGATCTTCAGGAAATTTTACAGCGTAATTTTCAGTTGAATAAGACGAATTTTTGCAAAATCGTATATCATTCTGTGCATTTTTCCACCATTAATGTTGGTTTTTGTAACAAAATTATCAATTTTTTTTAGGTGGTGGTTCCACATTTTGATTCATTGCTCTGATCCTACTAAACGGATTTTGCTGAATTTCAATCCCAAACTGCTTAGGATAAGTACAAGCATATTGACACGCAGTTTGTTTCGTTCTTTTAAGTTTTTCGAAAGTGAGCTTGTTTTCAACAGACGGACAGACAGACGGACATGGCTAAATCGAGGGTGGTATGCTCACGATCAATCATAATGTGCAAAGCAAATTTACAAATTGCAAATTTGCACAATGGCCATCGCGATTACTCTTACAGTAATTTTGACTTAGCTGCACAATCTCCTTTGCACGATTTGTGCAGATAAATCAAAAAAGCATTATCTGCCTGAATGTGCAGTTATACAATTGTGATTTCTAGCATAAATGTAAAAGTAAAGTGTTTAAAAGAAAAATAAAAAACGTTTTTATTTTATTAAAATGGGATATTTGTGTGCCACTTTTCCACCATATTTTTTATGTGTGGCTAACTATGGTGCTTTATATAAAAATATATTAAAACTGCGCAATAAAAAGATAAATATGCAGATATAAAAGATACACGTAAACAAGGATTTTGAAGAATAATTACAGTGAATATGTTTTTTGTGCAGTTTAGTCAAAGTGCAGCTTACTTAATTTTTTTGTATGAAAATAATTTTGAAATGACAAAAATTTTGGGCATTTATCTTTAATGTGCAGGCATAGAAAAGGCACTTAAAAAAGGAATTTGTATGGGATTTTAAGTCAAAAGTGCACTTAAACAAAAGGCAGTTAAGTTAAAACTACTGCAGTATACAAAATGTGACACCTAATTGATGTCACTAAGTCATAGCATAGATGACGCATAAAATATGACAAAATTTTATGATGACATTTGTCATTGGATTGATGTCACTTTTTGCTTCATTGATGCCATTTTTAATAATATTGATGTCACAGTTATGACGTTTGCGCATCATCAATATGAAGATGCATTTTGCTATCAGTGTAGACTCCATGTTAATCCAACTCTCGGAAAATACGCCTTAAACCGTAACATGTTATGCTATAATGCTAAAATATGGTATGTAAAAGTTTAAGAAGACTTTTAAATGCAAGACCGAATTTCAATATTTTACCATAAACCTCATATAAGGCCAATTCTTTAAAATGTAGTTTTGCAAACCGCCGAAAACCGCAACGAATTTTATTACTGTGAGTCAGTTTTTATTATAATTGGCTTATAACTTTTACATTCCATATAAATTTCACTTCTTAAATCGTTTACTCTACGTGGAGGGGACCGTAGATTAGCCGAATTTAGCAATTTAACTTGTTTGTTATACCTTTCACCACAGTTGGTGAATAGGGTATATATAAGTTTGTCATTCCGTTTGTAATTCCTGTAATGTTGATGTTACACCCTATAAAGTGTATATATTCTGGGTCCTTATGAGGAGCGAATTTGATTTAACGATGTCCGTCTGTCCATTGAAATAGGTTTTCCGAAGACCCCATATATGACGGGGGCCATGTTATTATACATTTATGTCACATATGGTCCGGAATTGTTTGCTATTGAAATTCAGCAAGATCGGTACACAAATGACTGAGATATGAGTAAAAAACCACGACTGCCTAAAATTTTTCCTTTAAAGGTCCAATTAGACGTGACATTACCATACCAACACTGTATTACCAAAACGAAATAAACATACCATACAAACCAATTTTGGTTTCTACGTTCATACAGTGGCTATGGTAATACAGTGTTGGTAATGTGGTTTTTTTTTATACCCTACACTACAAGTGGTGGATTTTATTTGTAATGTGCTAAATTTTACGCATACACATACATATTTATGCATGTATATGATATGCCGCTCAAATAAAGAAACAAACTCATAGACTCAATATATTTTAATTTAACGCTTCTTCAGTAAAAGCATTCGTAGCTAAGTTGTTAAGTTCTCTCCTGGGACTGATGATATTGCCAGTTCGAATCCCAAAAAGAATTATTTTTAATTTATTTATGTTCTAAAAAACGATTTTAAGATTATAAAACGAATTTCAAACATCAACTTTGGCAAAAGAGGAAACGGGCTTAGGTACATATATAAATTTTTTGTTTTTTTATATTCTTCGGCATGACGAAATAAAAAGTTGGCGTGGCTTAATTAATATTTATTTAAACCTATCTAAAGAACGTTATTTATGTATATAACTTTTTGTTCTTATCTCATCATGGTGAAGGGTATATAAGATTCTGCATAGCCGAATATAGCACTCTTACTTGTTTATTTTTAAGGTAGCTTAGATGTAAACCGCAATTTTAGAAGTATTCCAAAGTAAGGAGTTTTTATGTCCATTTAATCTATGTTAAATCAAATCTCTTAATAACATCTAACTTTTTTGTCCCGAACCTTTAAATTTCTAAACTTCTAAACACTGTGCACTTCGATATCACTAGCACTTCCACGATTTTATGCCCAAGTAATAAGTACTTTTGAAAACTTTAGATATTTTTTGGTTTTAGTTTTAGCTTTTTAAACATTTGAAAATGCAAATTTATCATCGACTTTGGATGGTCGGGGCTATTTTGCGCACTAGCGCTGGCGTTAATGAGTTGTCCATGAGCTCGCGTTTTACATGTTTGCATGTTGAATTAAGGCATTTTTGTTGCAGTTCTATATGTCTGTCTCTCTGTCCGTCAGTCTGTCCGTTTGTATGCTCAGATTTTGCGTTTAAAAACAAACCAACAAACAAACTCGAACGAGCAACATAAACAAATATTTTGAACATTTGTTTAAAATCATTGTAAAATCTTTTGGGAAAAAAGAGCCTTAATTTTTTTTGCTGTATTGTGCGTAAAATTACAGAAAAATGAAGAACGCTGTGCTCAAGTTTTATAATGATGCTGCTGGTTGAATGGACTATATGAGTGCTGCAATGGATGTTGTTGCTGTTTTGGGTGTTGTTGTTGTTGGCGCGCATGTGTATTTGTCATTGTCAACATCATTTCTCAAATGTTGTTGGTCGCTTTCACGCAGGTGATTAACATAAATGCAAAATGTCATGTTAATTTTTTTTCTGCTGTTGTTCCTCATCTATTCATTTGTTTGTTTGACTGTCTCTCTGTCCGTCCGTCTATCTGCTGAGGCTTGCAACGAGCAACAATCACTAACAACGCATCCACTCTGGAAGGAAAAAAAGCGAAGAATAATATATTGCACTACGAGTCCATATTGCATGTTGTCTATTTTGTATTCTTGAAAACTAAACTAATGCATGTAAATACAAATGTAAATAAATATTTCAATTCTTTTCTTTTTTCTTTAGTTTCTTTTTGGTGTTTCCTGCAAACTCCCCTTTTTGCGATTGTTTGCGAGTGAAATTTAAAATTGTATGTTTAATGTCGTTTTGCATACAAAAATTTCTTGGTTATGGCGTTCCTTATTAAGTGTGCATATAATCATAAATTCCAACACTTTACCACCGTCATCTTCTAGACTGCCACAAAATACACCCACTTGTCTTGACTCCGCTGGGTGTATTCGTCTCGTATAATTTTGTTGACTTGTTTGATTGTTTTCTTTTTTGCACTTTGAATTTTTGGTTAGTCTGCTTGAAACTCGCGCGGGTGTATTTCCTTAAATATATTTTTTTTAAATATTGAAATTATAAATCACTCTGTTTGTTTTGCTTTGTGGTTGTTAAAGGAATTCATAATGTGTAAAGTGTTAAATTTAATTAAGACATTTTGGTCTTTTCTCCTTAATTCCATTCCATAAATCGGTAGTTATTGTTTCAAATAAAATTTATGGGACAAGGTTAATTTGCAATATGTTGTAAACTCGCATTAAAGTTAAAAAAAAAACAATTAAATGTAAAGAGAAATATTAACAACGTCTTACAATCTAAAACCATATAAATCTATTTGATTCAAATAATTTTTGTTTTAAGGTTTTTCTCCATCAAACAAAACTCTAATTTACCTCTATAAATTATACTGAGTGAAATAAAACTTTATGTTTATTGTCGTGAGTACACAAGTTTTTGAAAATGTTTGCTTGAAAGAATTATCATTATTATAAATACAAGGTGGCTAAAGGTAATCACTTTATCGGAATATGCTATAGTTTTTGCAAAGTTTAGTACGTGTCAGCTCTGATTTAATCTTTGTGAAGTAAACAAAATGTAAGAGTTAATCCATGTCCAGCTTAGGCTTCGGTAAAGGGAATTTTTACCGAAATTTACTCTGAAAGTACCACCACAAAATTTTGTAGGGCCATAAAGGCTATTTGAGAAGGCATTTAACCTAAATTTGTATTCCATACCAACATTTATAAGATAAAAATAAGGTGCTCTATGGGCTGTATTCTGGGAGGACATTACTATGGGAACTGCGTTCTTGGAACAAGTAAATCTTATGCATTATTCATTAAATCTGTTAAATTGCAATCTACTCCTCGAGCACAAAGTTTAGCCGAAGGCCCATCGGTTAAGGTTTTCGTTAAGTTTTTAGGCATCATTCCTTCAATGATTAAGAAGTCGCTTCTAAACCTCAATACACTGAAAGAAAAATGCTTCATATATTTAATGATTAATTTTCATAAAAAAATGTTCCTTGGGAAAATTAAAATTTTCATTGTCTAAATGGAATTTCATAGTTATAATGAAGTATTTTCGTTAAAATCGCTTCATTGGATTTCATAATAACGTTAAAAATGTTCATTGGATATATGAAAACTTAAGTTGGTCCAAGTTAAACAGAAAATTTTAATTGGGAACATAAAAAAACAATATACAAACATAAATATATTCATAAATTAATACAAAATTATTGTTTCCTTAAAAAAATGTTAAATTGTTAATCAAAAAATGTAAGATTTCATTATTTCATACATCTAATGTAATATGCCGTTAAATTTACGAAATCAAATTTTTTTTTATAAAAGCAACATATTTCAATAATGCTTTCATAAATGTAAATTTTCATTATGATACTGAAAAATGTCATTATAGTAAGAAACAAAAACTTTCAATCAACGTTGTTATTGTTGTTATGGACAGTTTAATCTCATATTTACACTCTTAATTGAGTAAAAAACATAGATTTTTTATTTAAAAACTACACTGCCCCGGTAGGCTAACTGGTAATAAGTTAGTCTATCAGCACCACGGGAGCGCGATCGAATCCCGCCAGTGACAAAAAAAAAATAAAATAAGAAAAAATAAAATTTAAAAAAAAGAAATAAAAAAAAAAATTTTAAATTTATTGAAAGTATTCATCCCATGAATAATATTCATAGATCTAATGTAATGTTTCATTAAATACATTTTATGAAACAGTTTCATTGATCCAACGAAGCGCTGCATAGCTTCCTTTTTAATGCAATTTTTCATGGGATTAATGTCAAAATTCATTGGTATTGCCAAGAAAATTCTTTCAGTGTAGTGGGTGTGAGATTTTAAAGTTACTTTTTTATTGGATATCACTGCAATTAAGGCAATATCATATTTCACAATATGATCTATAGAACTGTACTTATTTTATACAGCAAGTACGAAGTGATATGTAAATCCAAAGTCACTGGAAGGCAATGTTGGCATATAAAGTTGTCATGTTATAAAACGTTTGTGTTGTTTTATATTCAATTCTCAATAATTCCAGGATTTTACGTAGACGAAATGTATTAAAAGCATTAAGGGTTTTAGTTTGATTAGCATATTCTCTTAGAGGATCTTGTTTTTTTTTTTTCATTTAAATATCATTAAAGGGCCAATAATTTTTAACCAAGACAACTTAATCGATACAAACTCTATGACAAGAAATGGGAACACATTAATTACATATTAAAAATATATTTCCCTCTTATTTTCTTGCAAGAAAATAACATCGTATTTATTTTTTAAGCTAAATTTCTAAAAGCTTCTGTCGTTAAAGCTCTTTATTTATTTGCTTCAAATATCCATATCCCCTCCAAAAATCGTTCTTCTATGAGAAAACAAAATGTCAGAGAATGAACTGGACAACAATCTGTATTCCCTTTTTGCTTATCTAAACAATCGACAATATATTTTATATAAAAACCATTAAAATCAGATGTAGGTGAATTTAATTTGAAAGCTACTTGTTGACTTATTTACGGTGTACTGACCTAGTGGAAAGGGAACCAACACCAAACTTGTCACGTGACAGTTCTAAAGAGGTAGGGACCGGTTCTAGCTCTAACACTTTATATGATACGGACTTGTAACTTAAGCATGGCGATGTCCTAGAAGGGACTAATTGGCACTTTTTTGCCAGTTTGTAACAGGTCCTGGAAATACCTAAATGGATTTAAATAATGTCTGACACAGAGAGAAACAGCCACTACCCGCACAAAATCCAGTCACATCTACTTTTGTGGCAATTTTCTTTCCTCTGAAGTAACTATACTTTAAACAAATTATTACCTGGTAAGTGATGTGTCTTGTGCTCACATATCAGAATTCGTTTCTGATAATTATAATATTGTGTCAACAGATCACGGGTTAAATGCTTTAAGAACAATTGACACCCCGCAGGGCGTGGACCTTCATACATTTAGTATATAAAGGATTATGTTGTTACCAGGCTGTTAAGATTTTATTTGGTTGAGGACGAAACGTCAAAACATCTGCTGTGCTACCTCGGGGCTTACAGGTGGACATTTTTACCAGACAGGGTAATTGGTTTCTTAACCTGACATGGTGCGAAACAAAGATCCTCTGAGTCGCGGTGCCTATGGCCATATCTTATTTCACCAACTTGACGAAATAATTGAAAATTGGGGATGAAAATTTTGAGATGGGAATTCAGACTTTAAATCTAAGATATAACTTCTTTGCAACACAAAGAAAATATTATAAAATGTTTAATGTTCTGGCAGCAATGATTTAGTTTGCAGCATCCCAGAATGGCTCTACTATTGATTATATTGTACACAGAGATGTAATATTCGAACACAACAATTGCGTTTTTTTTGGTTTTGTTCCTGTAAAAAATCATGGGACAACTCAATTATTAAGATTTTTGTATGACGTGCTAAATTCCCAATTTTCCATATTTGATAAATACACTGAAATTTATTGTTGAGGGAAAACTAGCTTCCATGCGCATTTCACTGGTTGCTTAGGCCAGGTCATCAGGAAACCTTTTCCAAAGATTTTAGAAAAGCTAAAAATATTATACAAATAAAATCCTAAAGCGAATAAGAATTTTAAACACTGAAAGTCTTACTTGTAACAATATCAAAATTAAAACAAAACACCAACAATAAACAGTGAGCTTATCTTTTCTTACATCCCCCTACAATTGGTTGGGTTCTTTCCGACTCGAATTGTAGTTGTAAGTGGGAAAAAGAAAAAACAAAATTAAAAAACAAATTGTTTCATTCTATTGTCTTCGCAAGAAAACAACAAAAAAAAACAACCAATTTGACTCTGTTTCTCATTCTTTCAGTCAATATTGAACGAATCGAAATTATTTTCTCAGTGACGGAAAACACAAATAATTGCTTTACTACACTGAAAAAATAATTTAAGTTCGTCCAGTATCGACTGAAAGAATTAGACATAAAACTGCTCTCGAATCGAAGAAGTATTCGATCACGGCAGCCAGAATAAGCCCCCAGAATGTCTTATCATATCAACATTTTAAGCAACTATTTGAAAATTACTGATACATTTTCCCCTTTACCGTTTTTTAAATCTAAAATGAACTAAAACTTTAAGGCCGAAAAACCTAAATAAGTTTTTATGAGTATGTAATTTTATAATGTCCACATTTCATTAACCTTTAGTTATTTGTCCCTAAATAAAACGCACTACAATTTTATGTCTACTCGCATAGGCAGACATTCATGCACACATCTACACTATATAATGCTGTCACATGTCCTTTGACATTTTCTAACCGTTATTTAGTTATTATTTTATGATGACATATAACTTGACCATATAACCCAAATATCCGACAAAATACAATTGTACTTGTAATAAAAATATACAAATAAAACTAAAAATCATCTCTGTGATCTCTTTATGTCTATGTATGTGTATTTTTACTGTTACCTACACACAAGCAGACACAAACGTACTTATTTTCTTGTTCACTGATTTTTATTCGTTGTTTGAGGATACGCAAATGACCCATTTGGGGGTTGTTATAACACTACCACATACTTGTATATTTATTATATTTATGAACACGACAATGCTTCATGGTATGAGTTTAACAATGTTCCATAGTAAAAGGATAAACATACATAAACTTATGTAAAACTTTATAAAATGTATGTATATGCTCTTAAATATGCGTGTGTTTGTTTGTGTATATAGAATTTTTATTTTATTTTTTCTCGATTATTTGGACGTTTATGGCACATGCCAAATGAGCATATAAAAAGGATAAAAAAAGAAATTAAAAGAAATTATTTTCACATTGCATTGCAAGTAGGTAAATATGACCAACAACAATAATGTCAACAGCAACTATGCTGACGGGCTTTGTAGTCAGTCGTTTATGCGACATCTCTTTGTAAGAAATTAAGACGGGAGAGCAGAGATATTAATACCAACACATGAGAGTCGCATGGCAAATGTATGGAGTTGATAAGCTTTTGTTATGAATATGAAATATAGGTGGGTTAATTCAACAGTTTGCACGTAAGAAAAACAGGTCAGATCGTCAGGAAACTTCATCCAAAAAATGTAAGAAAAGATAAAATCACTGTTTATTGTTGATGTTTTTGTTTAAAATTTGATATTGGTTCAAGTAGAACTGTTGCATACAATTCTTAAATGCTTAACAGTTTTATTTGGTTTAATATCTTTAGTTTTTCTAAAATCTTTATGGATGAAGTTTCCTGACGATCTGGCCTAAGCAACCAGTGAAATGCGCATAGGAACAGCTTATCCCATCAACAATAAATTTCAGTGTTTTTATCAATAATAAAAATTGGGAATTAAGCACGAATAAAAAAATCTTTTAAAACAAAAACATCAACAATAAACAGTGAGTTTATCTCTTCTTACATTCCCCACTACAATTGATTGAAATTCTTCCAACATTAATTGTAGTTGTTAGTAGGCTAAGAAAAAACAAAATTAAAACAAAAACAACTTGCCAAAAGCATATTTGCCTAGTTTAAATTTTTAGGCCGTGAACTTGCCTGTTTATTATCAAAAACTACTTTTTATATATACACCCAGAGAAAAAGCAGCAAAACCATTTTTTTTTAAAAATTTAACCATATTATGTTTAATTTAACCAAATCATTGTCACCGACAACAATATTATGTTTAAATTAGTTTCTTTAAAAATAGTTTTGTTGGTTCTGACCATAATGAAACATGTTTTTCTCTGCGTGTATGTAAATCTTTTATTTTATTTAACTTCTTTAGTAATTATGGACCTAATGACACTTTTAAAAGTGTCATATTGTCCACGGACACTATGCGGCACTACGACACACTGGACGTTATGCCATGCCACCGTACAGAATATGCCCAGATCACTACTTACAAATTTTGCATATTTGTTTCGTGGCTTATTAGAAAATGTTGCCGTACCCTCCTTCCATACGTTTGACATAATTGGTTATGCAGCCGAGTAATTAACTTAATCATAATTTGTTTTTGATCATCACGTTTAAATTCCGCAAAACCAATAACTTTAAAATTGGCTGATCCAAAAAAAGATTGCTGCAAACAAGAAACCAAAGCGGACAACGTAACATCCAGTCTTTAAGTTATAGACTGGATATTGGTAAGGAGCCTTCGGTGATCACTTGGTAGTCGTGTTTCTTATCAGAAATGTTATATATGAAATAAAAATTCGTATAAGAAAAATTGGTTTTATGTGCACATAAGTTCAATATTTTCCAGACTTTTATTGTCGGGTCAAAAGAAGACCGTTAGGTGATCAATAAACTGTTGTAGTCAGAATTAATTTTTTTGATGCATTAATGAGTGCCCCGGTAGGCTAGCTGGTAGTGAGCTAGTCTATCAGCACCGGGGTTGTGGGTTCGATTCCCACCAGAGACTCTGGTTTCTTTCCTGCAGACAAGCGAAAAGCTTCGCGGGATTAGCTAAGGATATTTAAAAAAAAAAAAAAAATTTTACCTACATATATAAACATGTAAAAGCGTTTGCTTGTATTGTGTGTTTGTTTTTTCCCTATTGACTTCTAACCCACTGAACCGATTTTCAAATATTTGTAATTTTTCTAGTGGGCGTGGCATCTCTCATTAAAGACAGTAAAATAAATAAAATCAGCACATAAAAAAACAACAAGCCACTACTCAAAACAATCACCCAAAAATCAATATGCCAACATATCAACGTCACTACCACCATGTAGATGGCAGCACGGCTAAATAGCACATACACCACACTGTACGCTCAGGTACAGGGCTACCAGACTTGGGGATTTCATGCGAGCAAAAAAGACAAAGAAGGTAATTTGGGGGTTTATAAAAATAATTATGGTATTTTTTTGAGGATTTTACACATTTTTAATATATTTTCCCTTCTGTTATTATTTTTCTTTGTTTCATCTTTTATATAAAAGTAGCAATACTTTTATCTAACTCTTATCAACAACGAAAACGATGTAAATTTTAAGATAACCATTTTTGTTAAGTGTGTAAAAGGGACTTAATAAACTTATGTTATATTTTTTGAGAAAGTGTTTTAAAAAGAAGAATTTTAAAAAAGAATCTAAAGCCGTTGAAAACCCACACAATTTTTAATTTTTTAAAGACAATTTTCAAGCGAATATGTCTTCTCCAAGAACAAGTAAATATGACAGACAATATAATAGAGTTTGGGAAAAAGAACACTGGGCTATTGGTTAGTACCTTTGATGCATCCAAGTATTAAATAAATGACGGATATACACTCAAAATATTATGCAGTTAAATTCAAACGAAAATTCATTTGAAACAAATTTAAATTCATTTAAAAAACGGATCATTTACATTTCATTTAAAACAAATGATTTTTACATTCATTTTTTATTTTTTTATTTATTGAACAGCATATTCATTAAAATTGAATAGTTTTTACTTTTAAAAAATATGTTTTAACCGACAAAAATCAAACTACATAAACAAATAAAAACGAAAATACCTTATTTTTTGGTAGTTTGTTTTATAAATAACAAACATAAATGTTAAAAAATAAAATTATTTGTAAAATAACTATATTTTTATTAAATTTAAACAGTGCGGAAAACGAATTTATTAACCCACAATCAGTTACTGTTATAATTTTATGAGTGTATGTATTTTTATTGTTAATTTTAGGGATGGCTAAAACCGATTGAACGAGCTCCAAATTCTTATAAATTGGCTCATTCGTCTTTAAAACCCGCATATTCACACAGAAAAAAATACCAATGTTAAAATAACATGGCGAAATGATGATTGAAAATCATGGTAAATTTCTGCAAAAGTATGCCCTTTATTTAAATTTATCATTATTTCATATTAATTTTAAATGAAAAATATTAAAATAACCTTCAATCACGTTAATTTTATGTTATTCACTGTTAAAATAACATTGTTCAATATTGAATCCATAAAAACCAGTTTTATATTAAAATCAAAAGTTTATCTTGTTAAATTAACATGCATACATACTTAGGTATGTACATTTTTTTATTTTCATGTTTAAAATATATTATAAAAAGAAGATTATTCCCATATTCTTTTAATTCAAATTATTTAGTTAAACAGAACATCAAGTTTTCAAAGTAGAATGATGACGAAAACCATAACGGGCCATTCTGCTGATGCTTCTGTTAACAAAGGAGATAAAAAATAAGTGAAACATGTGTTACACGGGTAAGTGTTTTGAGTTATTCTTAAATATGTTGTCTTCACACTGTTATATCACACTACAAACAATTTGATTCTACATGAAATTCACTTTGTTTCAACTTGAAATAACTTTCATTCAACGTGATTCGGATTGTTATTTCAATATAAATGACATTTTGCTCTAATTTTACTGCAATGTTAAATTAACATGAATTATAGTTATTTTAAAAGAAAAAAATGCTGTTCGCAAGTTATTGTTAAATCATGAAAAATTAACATGAAACAACAATGAAGCAAAATCACTACTGAAAAATTTAAAATCAACCTTGTTCTGAACGAATTTACATTAATTTTTTTCTGTGTGTTGTTCTGCTTGTAATTCCACATTGGAATCGCATAAAAAGGATTTAAAAAAACATGCCGAAACCAGTCGCTGCAAGCAAACTAAAGTAATTTTTTTTATTAAAAATTTTAATTTGGGATTATTGGGTATTTCTTATAAAAATTTTTCTTACTAATTTTAAAAAAATTTAAAATTTGGTCAGAAAAAGAAACAAAAAAAAAATATTTACTTTTTAAGGTTTTGTTTTTTAATTAGGGGATTTTTTTTTAATATTTTGGGGACAAGGAAAAAAATACCTGGCAGCTCTGCTCAGTTATTTACAGAACGGTCACAGTAAAAGTTTCGAAATTTTAATCAAATTGGTTAGTTGTTGGTTAGTTCGTAGTTAGAAAGCTAGAGTTGAAAAGTGAGCGTGAAACCACACATACAAGGACAATATAATTGTGTATCCGTCATTTTGGGGTTGTAAAGCGCACCTGCTTAAAATAGTTTTCGATAAACCAATGCCCAAACTACATAAAAATTGAGGAGTGCCACTAGTTTGTAGTGAGCTAGTTTATCAGTGCAAGGGTTGCTTGTTCAATTCCCGCCAGAGGCTCTGGTCTTTCCCACAACAAAGGAATGGAAATCTACGTTACTATCGTTCGGTAAATTAAGTAAGAATATAATTTGCATTTGTATACTTGTAATATTTAATAACCAAAATAAAAATCGAGATAGACATTTATTAATTTTATTCACAAAATACCAAAAGGAAGACCTATGGAGGCAGTTCCTGAAGCGCAGATGTTATACTGAATTTAAATTACTGGAAAACTTTACACCTCAAGAAGCTACTAATGCGACATTTAGTGCTGTCAAAGTAATAAAAGTTATCCTATATTGGCTAACCAAATTGGAGTCCCTTTCGTACACCCTTATACAGCAGCTTTCATTAAAACTTTGTCGACTTATATTACTGGTTCCTACACTCCTTTAGTACTAAATTAAATAAACATTCCTTTTTTAATTAAACCTGTCAATGTAGATCCAAATTGTTGCTTCACTTTCGGGCATATGGATTTTAAAAGAGTCCATATAACTTTGGATTTTTTGAAACTTTTCACGAACATTCCATCCTCTGCTATGCTTCTGCAAATAATTTCCTCTAGAGAATCGATCGAAGTATCTTGTTTAAAATATTTAGTTATTGGACCACTTGTAGCCCCCTTTGATTTTGTTGGTGGAGCATCTTCTTCAAGTTCTATGTAATAGTCACTGTGTCACTGTGGTAAATAAGTGAAGTTGTTGAAGAACATTTACGTTGATACATTTTTGGACACCTGTTATGTTTAGCATTATAAGATTTATCCTTCGTACAATATTTTTAAACCAAACTCATTCTAAAGAGAGAAACGCATGAGCTATTTTTTAAAAAATACGGACGTGATCTAGAAATCGAAAAGAAGTGGATTTAAAATCGAGCAAATTTTAAAAACGACCCTGATTTGAAACTTCATAAAAATATTACATTTTATGACTTCATTCTTTAGGTATTTATCTAATAATTTTGCAAGAACAAAACTTAAAACCACGAAAAACTACGGTCATTTTGTAAATAGTTAATGAATTTAAATTTTCGTTCGATTTGAATTTCACTTCATTTTGATTTCTAGAACATTCCCGATTAATTAATATAAAGCTTTCAGTTAACATAGCTTTGTCGTTTTTTCTTTGTATAAACAAAAATATGTATAAGCTAAATTACCCACTAAACATGACGTTTTTTAAATTCCAACATACATTTGGTTTGTTTATTCGACTTTAAACTTTAAAAAAATTATACATTAAAAAGAAATTCTATAAATTATTATTATTCGATTAATCCGTTTAAATTCATCGATTATTCAAACAATTAATTGTATAAAATTGTGCAATTAATCGACTGAACACCCTTAACACCTCTGAAGCGATTGTGAGGTTGCAATCGAAACATGTCAGTGCAACCTGTTCTTGACAACCTGGACTCAATTCCCAGTTCAGCCAAGAATAAAAAATTATCAATAATTTTTTATTAATTTCATGTTGTAAAATTCCTTTCATCATAAAAATAATTTTATGAAACTTAAATTTGATTAACTTTAGCCTGATTAAAAATATTAAAATTTGGATTAACAACCATAAGCAGTTCAATAAAATAACCACAATAATAATTATTAGCTATTGCATGTTTTTCCTTGTGCGGCCAATGAAGGCATAAACAATACATTTATCCGTTTTAGAGCATTTTAAGAATTTTGGCATCGATTTGTTAGTGCATATTTTGGCATATTTTACCGTTTGCAGCATTTTTTTGCATAATTTAGTTAAAAGAGCTTTTTTGCAGCATTTTTTTTAAGTTTATAGCGCATATTTTGCCTTTTTAAGGCATATTTTGATACATTTTAGATTTTTTTTTTTTGGTGCCTACAAGAGCTTTCGCAATAAATAAAAATTATTTTTATTTTGGGAAATTCTGTGTTAAATATCTATTTTAACCCAACTTGTTGCTTCAATTTCTCCAATACTTTTTAAACTGATCTAACGATGTTCATCCGTCCGTCTGGCTGGTTATCTGTCTATGTTAACCTTGTGCGCAAAGTACAAATTGCAATCTTGTAAATAATTTGAGCAAATTTGGTAAAAACGTTTTAATTATACTGAGGAAAAGAATTCCAAATAAGACTCTTTGTGTCCGATAACCATCTTATTATGTTAGCAGGTATTTAGATTGAATTCACCCCAAAAACTCAAAAAGTCGTCTGTAAATACTATGGTGTTTGGTCTTTACCAGTTATAATTTTAGGATTGTGTTTATTTAATGGAACTGTTAATAAATTGTTAAATATTTTGTTTTAAAATAAGCAAATTTAAAATTGTATGGGGTCATATTTTTAACAGTTCTCAGGGCATGTTTTCAAAATTTTACTGCATATTTAATGCGCATACAACGCGTTTTTTAGAGCATATTTCTGGTTTCCCTGGTTATCATTATTTAAGGTCTCTCTGAAATCCGATATTCTAAAATTTAAACTATTTTAATGTAACCTTAAAACTTATTTCTTAAAAGTTGCTGCTAAAACAAATTTAATTACAAAACTTCATGATCGAGATAAGATCAACAAGAAGTTAAACGTACATTTTTTTTGCTCCGTATCTTTTTATCAATATCTTTTAATTTAAATAGTTTTTAGATCTGTGATTTATATTAAAATATTCGTTAAATCGTTCGCTAAAAAATATTACAAAAACAGTTCATAAAGTTACCTCTAACTATCATAGTTTTCAAAAACAATTTATTAAAACTACCAAAATCATAAAATAAAATAATATACAGACATAAAATCATTAAACCAATAGAACAAAGCATAAAAAGAAACAAAAAACAAAAACAAACAAAAAAAAAAAAAATTAATATAACAACAATAACAAAAGTAAACAAACAAGCAAGTGCATGTACTTAATTTACATACATTTTACAGTAACAACAAATAATAAACTTATCAGCTGCTCCTATTTCTGCCAAATTTAGAAGGAAGCGTTGCCATATCTGAAATTCATTCACAATAATATTTTATTACAATACATTTAAAAAAAAATAAAGTTTCAGTTTAAAAATTTAAATTTTAATAAATATTATAAATAAAAACCAAATAATATTAATAAATTAATAATGGCATGTTTGATGAAAAATTGTACGATTAAAGGTGACGGGAAAAGAATAATTGTTTGTTGGTTGTGTCACGAGTTTTGTCATCTTAAATGTAGTGGTCTTTCTGGGCTTGTTGCTGATTCTATCAACAATAATAAAGGGCTACATTGGTGTTGCAACGACTGTAGAAAAATTGGTGTTAGTTTTTACCGCTTTTTCCAGGATACTAAAAATAAATTCTTGGATATGCAAGAGGAAGCTGCAAAACTATCTGAGCGTATTTCTGCATATGGAAAATTGTTTGATGATTTCAAATCCTTGGATAATTTAAAATCTCCACCTGGATCTTCACTAAAACGCCGTTAATCAGCAAGAAATGCTAATAAAGATAAACGTGATGATCCTGTGCCTGTTGTGAATGTTATTAATACTCCGTGTTCATCTACACTTACTAATACTATTACGCCGTTTAGTTATGCTGTAGTGGCCTCAAATCAACCAGACCCCGCTATTAATACTGGTCAAATCAACAATTATACGATAAGAGCTGTTCCTCCTAAAAAAACCATTTTTATTTCTCGTTTAGCTTCTGAAACTACTGCTGAAGCAGTCGATTCTTACGTAAAATCTAAGGTGGGTCCAAACGAAGATATTTCAACATATAAGTTTGTTTTTTCTCAACCAAGATCGATTACATCTTTTAAAGTAACTGTTTCTGCTGATCTTTTTGAACGTATTCTTGACCCAAATTTTTGGCCAGAAAATACTTTGGTTCGTGAATATAAATACAGGGAAAATCCAAGATCAATTAATTTTGGCCGTCTTCCCCAACACGTTTCAAATGTTCCAAAAAACTAAGAGATTTCACTGGTGATAACATTTCATTAGTGTACCAGAATGTCTGTGGATTGAGAACTAAACTGTCTGATTTGTATATAAAAAGTTTTAACATTAATCATCACGTAATCGTTTTTACTGAAACTTGGCTAAACGATACCTTTTTGGATACTGAAATACTTTCTAATAAATATAATATTTTTAGCATGACCGTGGAACCTTAACGAATGGTGGCGGTGTTCTTATTGCGGTCTCCAGTATTTTACCATCTGAGTTGTTATTAATTGATTCTTCACCCAACATCGAATTTATCGCAGTATTAATCAAACTAAAATGCAAAAAAATATTTATCACTTGTTCTTATACCCCTCCATCATTCCCTCAGTCTTTATATGATACACATGGCGAAGCTATTAAATTTGTTCTTCGCGATGCTAATCCGGATGACTTAGTTATTGTTCTTGGTGATTTCAATTTACCTTCAATAGCCTGGAAATTCTTACATGATGATAAATATTTTGTTCCGTCTAAATCAAATAATAAGTGTGATGAGCTTTTCAATATTTTACATGATATGAGTCTTTTTCAAATTAATGGTATACTTAATAATAATTTTAAATTATTAGATTTAATATTTGCCAACGAAACTGAGGAGTGTTACAAAAACCGAACAAACCCAATTTCTACTCCTGAAGACCGATATCATCCTACCATTGAAATTAATATATCCGTTCCATCTGGACTTGTTAATAAATCTCATAAAAATAATGATAAATGTTATTGTTTCACGCAATCAAACTACTTAATGTTAAATGAACTTCTAAATAGTACGAACTGGGATAACATATTAACTTGTCCCTCAAACACAACTGCTGCTATTGATCATATGACTGATGCCTTCTACAACACGATGTATTCAATTATGGACTTATGTATTCCGAAACGAATTACCAAAGTACTATCCGGTCCTCCTTGGAACAACAAGCAACTGGCTAAAGTTAAAAATAAAAAAAATAAAGATTTCAAAAAGTACAAACAATCTGGTTCTCTTCTTGATCATAGGAAATACTGTATTAGTCGCGCTGAATATATTACTCTGCATAAATCATGTTACTCAAATTATTTAATCAAAATGAAAAATAGCTTTAAACATAATCCAACATCATTTTACAAATTTGTTAACTCTAAGAGGAAAACAACTGGCTTTCCGGCTATAATGAAATTTCAGCATAATGAATCCAGTGATGATGCTGTTATAAATAATTTGTTTGCAAACTTTTTCTCAACTACATATTCGGATGCAATTTTTGATGATTCAAACAGTTATCCATATACACTTACCGCTAATCAAACAATTAATATTCCATTGCTGGATGTTTCTACAGTTGCTCATGGATTAAGAAAGCTTAAATTTTCCTACAAAAGTGGACCTGATAAAATTCCTAGTTTTATCTTAATTAAATATGCAGACGTTTTAGCTATTCCATTAACACTTATGTTTAATAAATCAATAAAATATGGGTATTTTCCAAATAAATGGAAAGATTCCTTCATTATTCCGCTATTTAAATCTGGAAACAAGTCCGACATTACAAATTATCGAGGTATTGCCAAATTAAGTATTATACCAAAATTTTTTGAAAAACTTATAACGGATCACCTATGTCATCAAGTCAACACTTTAATGTCTCCCTTCCAACACGGTTTTCAAAAAAGATGTTCAACTTCAACAAATTTATTACAACTTACTACAATAGTCAATCGCGGGTTTCTTCAAAGAAAACAAACAGATGTAGTTTATACAGACTTCAGCAAAGCTTTTGATAAAGTCAATCACAAACTTCTTATAAAGAAATTACACTTGATGGGATTTGCTAATGTTAGCTTAATGTGGATTAACTCATATTTAACAAATAGAAAGCAAAGCGTACTTTTCAACAATGAATCTTCAAAAAATATAAGCGTATCATCCGGGGTACCACAGGGCAGCCACCTTGGACCGCTTTTATTTTCCTTGTTTATAAACGATTTACCACAAGTTATTCAGTTTTCAAGTATTTTAATGTATGCTGATGATGTGAAAATTTTCTTGAGTATTAGTGAATACTCCAACCATGTTTTACTTCAAAATGACTTGGATTCGTTTTACAAATGGTGTAATTCAAATTTAATGGAGCTGAATCTAAAAAAGTGCAAATATATGCGTTTTGTCCGAAAGCGACCGATATCTGTAAATTATATGCTGGGCAATTATCAACTAGAAAAAGTGGATAGCTTTTAAGATCTTGGTGTTTTATTGGATCCTAAACTAAGTTTCATTAATCATATAACAATTATGGTAAACAAAGCCAGAGGAGTACTTGGTTTTATAAAACGGTGGGCTAAAGAGTTCAATGACCCTTATGTAACTAAAACCTTATACACATCACTTGTGAGACCTATTTTGGAGTATGCTTCCATAATTTGGGACCCTATGTACCAAACTTATATCGACAGGATAGAATCTGTTCAAAAGCAATTCCTGTTGTTCTGTCTTCGAAGTTTAAATTTCAACCCATTAAGTCTTCCATCATATACCAGCAGGCTCGCCCTTGTTAAGCTGCCAACCTTAAAAAGCCGACGATCTATGTTAAATGTCTCGTTTCTATTGAATATTATTAACGGTGATGTTTGTTCTGGTTTTCTGATTAACAATATTTCGTTCAACATTCCTCAACGACCAACACGTTACTTCTCACCATTATCCGTTCAGTTTTTTAGAGCTAATTATGCAAACGCTGACCCTCTCAGGAGAATGTGTATTCAATTTAATGAACTGTTTAGATTTATAGATTTTTCTTTTAATACTAATATAACTAAAAGTAAAATGATAATTTTTTTAAATTCATAATTAATTATTTTATGTGAGTTATTAACATTTGTGTTGTATAAATAGTCTGTAAGGATTAATTCCATAGACGAATAAATTAAATAAATAAATAAAATTTCCAAGTCAATTAACAATGAACCCACTTGCTTACTTGTAAAAAACGAAAACCAAGTATGATTTCTGGGTTAAATCGGGTTCTTTGGTTTTGTCATTACAATGCCAATGGTCTTTTGTTTTTCCTCTTCTATTTTATTTTTGGAGACCTCCATATGAGTTTATTTTATTTTTATCAGGAAAAATCCAGGTTCTTGTTATTGTTGTTGTCCTTTTTGTATGAAAATTGTATTTAAATGGTCGTAAAGGGAATTATTTGTTGTTTTAAGGTTTTATTTCAAATTTAAAACACAGCAGGATATTTGCAAATGCTATAAGGAAAAACAAAAGGGGTTAAGGACTCTAAAGCACTAACAAAAAAAATGTTTATGTACAGATTTGTAAATAGAATAAACAAAATAATTTAAAAAACAGGAATAAACTAAATTTATAAAAATTTAAATAAAACAAAACGTATGTTGATAAAACCACAATAAAAGAAATTATTTATTATTTTTATTAAACAACAATTGTGTTTGAAACGCAGCTTTTTTCTGGAGAACTTAAATACAATAGATTCTAATACAACAAGTAAACAATGATATAATTTTATAAATAAACCAATTTTTTTAAAAAAATTTTAAACATAAAACCATATAATACAAGTATTGTATTCTACAGAAAAATAAAAAGCAACACACCATGCACAACACAAACTCCTTTATTTAACGCTTCTTTTGAACAAAAAAGCAAAACTCATCTACAACAAGCTCGAGGGCCAGGAAGAAAGAAAAACTCCTTTTACTCTCATTCATTTATTATTGTTGAAAGAGTAAAGAACCCTTTTGCCTTTGTTCAACGTTAAAAATTTCATTAAAAAGACTGACAAAGCGCAAAGAAATGGTTAAAAAAAAAGAATACAAAAGCATTGTAATCGTATGTAGTTTTGAAAGCATAAATCGCTAAAAAGCACCCACAATAACAATAACAACAAACAATCCAACAAAATGCAAACACTAACACGCAAACATTTACACGCTAAACCAGACACACACACACATACACACAAGCACTTAAACATCCTGACAGCAACAACAAAAGCAACAACAAAAGCAACAACACATGCGCCAAGCCTTACACACGCTTCTTAACAATTTTACACACGAATAAAAATTTACAAAACCCAAGAAAAAGCAAATAAAATGAAAAGGGTTAAATAACAATCTAGAATTTAAGGACAAAAGCAGGGATGTAAAGGACACCAATTGCATCAACAATAACTTCAACAGCATTCCCTGCAATTTGATCTCATTCATCTGTTGTGGCACAAACTTTGTTCAACAACAACGTTGCACAAGAAGAACACTTTGAAATGGGGTTGAAAGAATCATGAATGAAGGGTTTGCGAAATTGTTCTGTAAACGCACACATGCAGATATTCCCTGTGCTCAGAGAACCTTAATTATTGACACGCGTTTGCAAAATGACATTGCAGCATATTTGGTTGCAAAAACAAAGTTAAATAAAATCAATTAAAGTCGACAATTTCCAAGCATGTGAATTTACCAAAATAATTTATAGTGTTTTATATTATAGAAAGAGAATTAAAGCAGAAATTTTGTTCAAACTTTTATAAAATTAAAATAATTTAAACAGCTATTCTTTATTTCTGTAATTTTGTCTTTACTGTTACTATAATTTGACTCAACAAGATATTTTATGCTAGTTTCAGCTGCCTTTACCTAAAGAAAAATTAACTTATAATCTGTCATTTCGGATGTTACTGGCATCCTAGTGGCATACATCAGCCCCGTGCTCCCATAGATTTTAAAAATCAGAGTGAAGATATCAATACGACAGACCTAGTCCAGCCATGCCCCTCGAGTCACTACCACTTCTTAGTCCCGAAGGATTCCATGATAACGATTCTACTACAGGAAAGAAATACTTTTCTTCTGATACCTCCAAACGGCTTCTCTATGATAAGCCGTATTGTTACATTGTTCCTTTAATTATATCCATTCATAAGTCATTATATAAGGGAAACTTTCATATATGCAACCTTAATAGGAGCTTACTCTAATCACTGACAGTAATGAAAGGGGAAATTTATCCCCCAAGCATGCCACCGTGTATCATGGTATATGGCCACCTTTTGGTAACTTGCGGAATCCAGGCGTGACTCAATTCCTGACTGTTGGCCATGCACCATTTCTTTACCAAAAGGGATCCCTCTTAATATTTGAACATGGTCCTTGCACCTATTTTTCTAATCATTCGCTATTCATACAAAGCGGTAAAGCGGTCCTCTAAGTATTTTTCTACCCTTCTTGAGAAGGAAAGTATAGTTTCTTGATATAACCCTGTTTCTAAGCCAACTGGAAATATCTAGCTGTTTACAGGAGCCACCACGCGGAGGTGGAACAAGGGCACTTGATGCCGACCTGATAGCCTGCAAAGCACATCAGATTGACATCTTAGGCTACAGAAAAGGGTAGACTACGGATGGCAACTGAACCGAAGCTGTGTTCCCAAAAGTGAAATCATGCAACGCCGCTGATGTTAAAATATAAAAAAATGTTTGTCTCATTTTATATTCTAAAACCAGCGGCGTTGCCTGATTTCGAACCATACCCAGAGAAAAAACATGGTTCAATATGGTCGCCTCCAACAAAACTATTTTTTATGAAAATGTTAAACATATTTTGTTGAACTTAAGCATATTATTGTCACCGACAACCATATTTTGGTTGCCTCTGCACTAAAATATCAAAAATATGCGCATAAAATATGCACTAAGACCCCAAAATATGCATTAAAAAAAATAAAAATATGCACTACAAACTTGAACATTTTCAATAAAAAAAGTTTTTTTTTTAAATTTTATTTAAAACAAAATAAATAAAAATTCAGTTTATTGTTATTCAACGGTACAATATTTTTTAAAACCTACTTTAAATACCAATTTTAAATTTTTGTTTGCTTAAACAAATAAATACTAAGGGTCCTCATGATATCGTTTATAAGTCTCGTAAACTGTGCAAACTGTGCATTCTTACGCCCTCGTAAATGAATTGTATGAGAATTCATTTACACAAACTGCTTAAATTTGCCCAACAATTTTGACTCGTAAACTTACGCAGTTCAATTGTGCATTTATACAGACAAATTTTTTTAATGCTTACCGCCGTTTTCAATGAAAACTTCAAGTGTAAATAAATCACAAACAATAAATTCTTGTAATAATATAAGCATATTAGTCTTTTGGCTTTCTTTATGCATGTTTAAAAACAAATTTCATTTATAACTTACAATTTATTGACGTTTTTGTTTGAAATGACATTAATTGTTTAAAATTACACAAAACTTAAAAAGGATCTTCATGAAACGAGTCTCGCAAGTTTACCCATTTGCACAAATGGTAATTTTAAGCAACATCATGAAGACCCTTACTGTTTTATATCATCAAAAGTAAACCTTTGTCTGTTCGGACGTAAACAAATTTTGTGCATGGAAAATGATTTCTCAACGTCAACCGAATTTATAGTAGCATACTTGAAGGATGTAAATTAATTTGTGGAATATTCATTTTCTAATTCAGTACCCATGTTCTGTAACTTTAGTGAGAAGTTTTTGCATCGAAAAGATGTGAAACAAAATATGCCATCGTTTCTCGAAATCTGAGAAAAAAGTGTGTCTGTAACTCATGCCGAAAACTATCAAAAGAGCGACCAAAATTTACTAAAATTGAAAATTTTTTAACGACGGCAGCGAAAATACAACCGTCGGCTATACCAAATAATGTTAAGTGCGACTTCGATGTTTGTTGCTTGCAAACGAGCTTTGAAAACATTTGTATATTTAATAAAAATGTTAAAAGCAAAATAATTCAACAATAAAAAAATGTGCCAAGAACAAAATATTATTATTATTATTCTTTGTATTTTGTATTTTTAATTGTTTTTTGTTGTTAAAATTTTTTCTCGCTCCATTTTTATTCGTGAGTTTATTTGACAGTTCAAAGCGGGAACTTTTCTCGCAAAAATAGTTGCGTTCAAGAACACAAAAGTTTTTACTATTTTTTACTAAACTTTACTGCATTTTACGAAATTGCGTTCGAGTACACAAAATGCAGTAAATGAGAACATAAATTGAAAGCGAAAAGTGACAGTTCTTGTCTGAGTATTTACAAATTTTTACTGCAGAAATTTTTGCAGTAAAATTTAGTAAATCAAAAAAACATATGTTTTAAAAGGTAAACAAACAAAAGAAACAAATAAAAAGCATACAAATTGTGAAAAAATTGTTAAATAAAAGAAAAGTTGAAATACAAATTAAACCAAAACAAAAAGTGAATAACTATTAATTAATTAAACTTGTTTGTGAAGCATAAATTTGGCTAAATACAAAGTTTTGAAATTTTTTTTGTTACGTTAATTTCTTAGAGTTGTAAAAGTGTGAAGTATTTGGATACTTAAGTAATCAATAGCAAAAAAATTATTCATGTTCTTTTAAATAAATTAACCCGCTACAAATTAGTAAAATCAAATAAAATAAAAAACAAACAAATATGAAAGATTACATAAAATAGTTTGTTTGTATTTTCCAAAAATGTTCGTGCTATAAAAAGTATTTAATCGAGTACCGATAAGAAAACGAGTAAAGTAGTCTAAAGTGTCAATATTTTTCAACACTTGAATTATTTGCCGTCAGCTGTTGGCTTTATTTTACGAATTTTTACAAATTTTGCGTTCGCGTACTTTTTTGGACAACAGCTTTTTGTGAGAGCAAATTTTTCAGTTTTCTCATTTACTGCATTTTACTGTAAAAGTACTCAAACGCACCTAATGTTACAGACACACTATTTCTGTAAATTGGCGAGTAATTTCCTTACGTGACAGCTATTGCTCGCAAAAAAGTTACAGCCACAGGTAAGTGAGAAAAAGAGATGTTTGTTTTAATGTATGGCATTTTTGTTTCATTTTACACATTTCAATCGAAAAGTTTTTCGAAGCGAGAGTTACAAACATGGGCACAGATCTCACATTTGATTCAAGATCAAAAATAGTTGATATTTGTTTTATTTTTTGAAATCCTATATTTTTTTTTGCAAAACGCAATGGCAATTCTTCCTTCCACATTGGTTATATAACTTTCTGCAATATCAATTTGAGCTGACTATTAGGTGAACTTTATCCCTCCAATTTAATTATTGTTTCACCAATATATCCATAGTTTGAAAATACAAATGCTAAACGACTTTGGATGTTATTTAAATTTAATATTTCTTTTACTTTTTTAATTGCATTAGCTACAAGTGTTTTGAATAGTATTTTATTTCTATAATATGTTTGGCTTTTCTAAAATCTTTGGAAAAGGTTTCCTGATGATCTGGCCTAAGCAACCAGTGAAATGCGCATAGAAGCTAGCTTTCCCTGAACAATAAATTTCAGTGTATTTATCGACTATGAAAAATTGGGAATTAAGCATGTCATACGGAGATCTTAATAAAAAGTATTATTGTTTAAAAAAATTTAAAAAAACGCTGAAGTCGCACGGGATGTTTAATTTTTATTTCGTACTACTTGTTATTTTCCACTATCAAACTTTTGGCATTTATCAAGTATTATAGTGCATAGTAGCCTTTAATTATATCTGTGGCTGCATAAACAGAAAAATACAAAACTACATAAAATTAATTCTTCAAAAAAAAAAAATTAATTGTTCTTCTAGTTTGCCTTTTCATTTTTAATTTGTAACTTGCGTCTAAAAGCGACTTATGCCCAATTTTCAGGATAGTATTTAACTCAATATTAATTTAATTTTCATAACAAACTTAAACCGTATTTAAAACAGATTGGTTTTTTGAGTTTTATTTGAAAAGTCTTATTTAATTAAGACAAAAGTATGGTAGCACTACTAAATACAAAAAAAAAAAAATATAAAAAAGTTTATTTATTTACAAGATGGTCTAAAAAAACAGCTGACTGTTAATGCTTTACCTGTTGTTGTTGTATTGTAGTGATATTGAGGCCACCTTGTTAAAATACTACAATGGAAACTTAAGTTGAAATTAAGTGTACCACATCGGTGACTTAAATTTCACTTAAGTTTTTAGTGAAGAAGAGAATTTTGTATTTAAAACGATTTTAAAAATAAATGTGTTAAAATATCAATCCTGAAAATTGGCCATTAAATATGTAAAAATATTCAGCATATGTTTTCCTTATTCATATCTTTGATCTTTTAGTTAATCTTTTAGCTTAACCAAAAGTGCTCTTATTAGCGAGTTGATACACGGGTGCCAATTTTCGTACATGATTGTATTTTGTACCCATCCTCTTGCCTAGAAGATGGAGTTAGCAATAGCTCCTTTCTATCAGCAGAACAGGCCATACCTTAGGTTAATGATGAAAATTACTTCTTAACTCGGCATTTAAGATCTCCTACTTCAAGGTTTGGCTTATTCCCAGGGGGACATTTCCTAAAATATATCCAGAATCTAGAAAGTTTCGAATGTACAAGTGCCTATGATACCAAACAAAAATCGACCCTCATACAAATGTCAAGAAAAAACCTGTTTTAATATGGTCACCTTTAACTAATTTGTTTTAAAGAATGTTTCAAACATATAATGTTTGCCTCTGAACATGTTGTGGTCAAATATGACAATAATTTGTTATTAGTATTGTAAGTATTTTCCTTTTTTGTTAGAAGTGATGATTAGGGCTGCGATTTCCATGCAAATGCATGTTTTTTGTCGATAGTCTAAGAACGATGTCGGCCAATTATCTTTCCGAATCATTAAATTTGCGATAAAAATGGCATCGATTTGTTTTTGCATATTGTTGCATATTTTGGGGAAAATTAATTTTTTTGCATATTTTGGTTTTAAATGCATATTTTTGTATATTTTAACATATTTGAGTGATATATTATTAAATTTCCATATTATATAAAAAAGCCTTTCACAAAAACAAAAATCTACACAAAAAAAAAAATTTTAAATCAATAAATACATTTTTTGGAGCTCTACTTTAAATACAAGTTTTTCAAGATTTCGACAAAAGATCCTTCTCTTTTTAACCGATGCACCTTACATGGTTAAGGCTGCCAATGAGCCTAAATCGTTTTATCCAAACTGTTACATGTTAGTTACTTGTTTGGCACATGTGTTACGCCGAGTTGCAAAGGAAATTAGAAGCCAATTCGATAATATTAAAGGCATCATATTTGCAATTTTTCACAATTATAAAACTGCATCCCTTGCCACCTTTACCTCCTCAGCCAGTATTAACAAGATGGGGACCTGGCCAATAAGCCAATAATAATTTTACACATTCAAAGTCTTACTTGTTACCATATCAACGCTTAAACAAAACACCAGCAATAAGCAGTGAGTTTATCTTTTCTTACATTCCCCTACAATTGGTTGGGTTCTTTCCGAATCGAATGTAGTTTTAAGTTGGTAAAAAGAAAAAAAAAAATTAAAAAACAAATTGTTTCATGTATTGTTTTCGTTAGAAAACAAAAGTGCCCACCGTTTTTTTTTAGGTAAGCTCTTAATTTCGAGATATACCGTTATTTTGAAAATGGAGGAGGTTGCACAACATATATTAGCGTAACTAAAAAACGGTTTAGTTTATTAAAAAAAAACAAAAAAAAACTGAAATTCCGCAATAAAATTTCCTTTAAATTATGAGCAGTCGTTTTAGAAATATATTTTTTTTTTTTTTTTGGAAAAAAAATAATTTTTTATCAATATGTCGAAATTTTTGTTTTTTAAAAATTCTTAAAAAATTGGAAAATGCTTCTAATTTTTTGATGCTATTTTTGCATCAACCTTGCCATATATTGAACTGATTTAAACGTTGTTTATAAAAAAAGAAAAAATACATAAAATCAAAAGTTGCTAACAGATTTTAATCATTTATAGCTTGTTTTGTTTGCAATGTTGTTTTTTATATGTCTGCATAAAATTAAAAGAATAGCTGCATTTTTCAATTTCTTATGAATTTTTAAAAACAAAAATTCCGAAATTTTATTAAAAAAATTATTTTTTTTTTCTAGAAAAAAAATTATGTTTCTAAAACGACTGCGCATATAAGAAAAACGTTTTACCTTTCTTTAAGTAAATTTTATTTCGTAATTTCGGTTTTTTTTTTAGTTTTTCAATAAGCTAAAGCGTTTTTGAGTTGCGCGAACATATGTTAATCTATCAATACAATATATAATTTCTTAGTATGTCAGGATGTTTGCATGTATGTCCTATTCTTTCCGCAACTTTCTGAAGCCATCTGATGACATAGGAAGCTGAAATTTGGCACACTTGAAGTACTTTCTCTGCGGAAGATCGTAATGAAGCCATATTTTTGATTTTCGGCTTTTCAACTAGTATCACTATAAACATCTGATAGAAAATATGTTTTTTTTATAATATGGGGAACTTTGGGCCCCACCCGGCACGGCTAGGCATCGTCGGATTGACCTGAAAAATAAGATCATGATTTCTTACACCAAACCTCATATTTGAAGCAGCGCAAACAATTAAATTTAAAAAAAAAAATCCCATACAAGATGCGACCAGTCAATTTCCCCTGGCTGTTACGATAATAAAATTTTATCAAATAATATATATTTTATTAATTTTTCAGATTTTTAAATAATATTAAATTTTAAGGTGCGAAAGGTTAAAAAAAAGCAAAACCTAATAATCTAAAAACTACTTAAATGTGAATTTATTTCTAAGCAGTGCAAAAAAACCTTCTTCTATATTTACCACATTTCACTTGAACTTCAAACTAAAGTATTAATTCACTATCAATCCTTATTATCGGCAAAAATTACTTTTCCCTTATAAAATGATACGTAAATTTAAACATTTATTTCAATTGTTTTATAGTGATTTTATACCGTAAAATTAGGATCAAACAATCCAATATAAATGAACACAAAGGCACACATACACGAATACAAACACCAGAAAAAACAATTGGCACTACATTGACGATTATGAGGTTTACCAAATTGCTGATGATGTTGCTGTTGCTGCTGCTGCTGTTGGTGATGACTACATGTTATGACCACTTTTATAGTTAATTTAACTGGATAACAAAAGACATCAAAAAACAATGACACTACCACTAATATGCAATAAATAAAGGTATAAAAATTTAACTTAAATCCTATTAAACAGCTAGAGGCTAAAAAATCGCAAACAGACACATGCACAGTGTGTGTGAGTGTATAAACATGGGTAGTTGCAACAGAACATCTTCCCCAAAAAATAACATTTTGTAATGTTTTCTTATCTTTTATACTAAGATTTTTAAGTTATTTTGTGTATTTGGATGTTTCGAGCGTTTTGTATATGAAAAGAAAGTTAAGAGGACAAAATAGATGTCTTTTTGAGTTGGTTATAATGTTATTAATCCCTTTCTGTATTTTTCTTGCTACAAACATGACTAAAGCAACTTTATTTGCCTATAACTTTAAGCCAGTTATAAAAAAATGTTTTTTTTACAAAAAATATCCCTGAAGTCTTATTATTGGTTGAGAGAAAAAATTTAGTAAGTTATTTGAGAAAGTATGCAAAGTGACGCTGCAATCGCTAAGCAACCAGTGAAATGCGCATAGAAACAAGCCTGTCCCCTAACGATAAATTTCAGTGTTCTTATCACGAAAAAAAAATCGGGAATTATGAACGACAAACAAAATCTTATTATTAATTAAAAATTTTGTTTCCCAAAAATTATAACCTGCTTTGTCTTACCATTTTCGAGTAAAAATTATATGTAGATGTCGAAATTGAAGCAACACGTCGGGTATACAGGTAGATATTTAAAACAGGGGGTCTAACTACCGCATACGATATCGAGCAAAATTGATCGAAATTTTTTATTTTGGTATTATGACTTTCGATATCGAATGAAATGTATCGTAATTTGAGATGATAGCATTCGATATCGAGTAACCAAAGACATTACATCTCTCTAGTTTTCATTCGATACGTCAGTGTCTATCGTATGCAGAAAAATACGTTAGTTTACTCGATACGATAGCTTACTCTATATCGAATGCGGTAATTAGGCCCCAGATAAGCCAAAATTTCGAAAAAGAAAGTTTTATTTTGCACATATCAAAATATGCATCAAAAAGGTTAAATATGCGCTTAAAAATTAAACATGCAAAAAGGCTCTTTCAACTTAATTATGCAAAAAAAAATGCTGCAAACGGTAAAATATGCACTAACAAATCGATGCCAAAATTCATAAAAAGCTCTAAGACGGATAATATATTGTTTCTGCCTTCATTGGTCGCACAAGGAAAAACATGCAATTGCATATTTATGGTTTCCCTCGTTGTAATCGTTAGGAATAACAAATAACGTCGGGTGGTTTCTGGTATGGCGCATAGCACATTTTTACAAAAATTGAGTTAACTATAAATCAATTCTATATAATAAATATGCCCTCTTTTCAAATTTGTAAACCATTTTTTTGATATCTTAAAAATTTAAGAGATAACGAGCCCTAACATTGGCTCATATCATCATTTTTGGCTCCACGAAAAGCCCCCCAATGTAATAACGCCCAGGAAATAACCCCCAATGAAATAAACGCCAAAAAATAGGAAATAACACCCAAAAACAGTGAATGAAATAACATCGAAAAATAAATGAAATAAACCAAAGCGAAAACGAAAAACCCCGAATATTTGGGAGTTATTTCATATGAAATAACACCCAATGATGAAAATGAAATAACTCCCATGGAAATAAACCCCATCAGCAACAAAAATGAAATTATGCCCAATATTCACAAAAGTGGCTCTTTTTCACCAAGGATTTCATGAAGTCAATATGGACCAACAGCAAAGTCACAAAATTATTGAAAACGAAATAACCCCCGAATAAAAAATTAAATAACACCCAAATTATACACACTATGAAACAATACCCGAATTTTAAAAATTTTGTTGGGTGTTATTTCATTGGTGACTATTTAATAATTTCAAAACCCCAAATGAGGAATGAAATAATTCCCAAAAAAAAAAAAAAAAAAAAAAATGGCCAAAAAAATTTTATATAATTTCATATGAAATAACTCCCAAAAATATATGAAAAAAATTCGGGGAATATTAATTTTCTCGTTAGGGCGTTATTTCATTGGGGGGCTTTTCGTGGAGCCTCATTTTTATGGTTATCTTAACATTGTTTTGCTTCATGCGTCACTTTTCAATGTAAAAGTAAAAATATTATTGTTAGTAATTGCTATGCTGTATGTTCTATTCAAAAAATGATATTGCCAGTTTTACAATTCAAGTGGCTTATGATGTTATTATAATAAACCCTTCAATCGTTAAGTTAAGTTCTTGTCAAGTAACCGAAAATCAGTATATAAATTAAGAAAAAGACCAACATTAAATAATTTAATAAAAACAGCTTTTATTTATACCCGATTATGTTAATTGTAGAGCCCATTTGATTGAAGCAAACACTGCCATCTTAAATTTTCGTATTAGTTTTATTTCTTAACCTTGAAGTGGTTGTACCAAACAGCAAAACTTCATATTACCAATGCAACTATCTATGAAGAAGAAAATGAAGATAAGCACTTTTGGTTGTATATACCTTATATCTAGGTGTGGTTCTTTAAAGTACATTGACAATCTTTCAGAAAAAACAACGGACCACCTTAGAGTTTAAATTTTAAGAATTGCATTCATATAGCATTTTATTAAATATGAGCTCATTTGTTTCTAAAGATTTCGTCAAGGTACATTAACACAAGGTAGACTCGTTAGCGGACAGACATAAACCCCAATTATCTAATTCGTATGTATGAGCCAAAATTTGTACATTTGTGCGTTTAATTGTTTTTGTTTTATATGTTTGACAAGTCGGGTATTTTTATAGAGCAGCATGTCTACCTTGTGTTAATGTGCCTTGGATTTCGCCATGCCACATGTCAAAAGTTTGAAGGATATCAAAAACACGAATACGCATTTTATTAGATCAAGATTCTAGAATTTGGACCTACGTTAAAACCAGTCTTTATATTACAAAAGATAATCCAATCACTTTTATAACTTGTTAAGAAATTACTATATCACTTTACCAACTATCCTTTTCTCTATGCAATGTTGTGTTTACGTTCGTAATTGTTTATCTAACGTATTTAATCTGTAAAATTTTCTCTGTGCGAAATTGCATAATTTTACAATTTTCCAGAGTGATGCTTCTTCTTTTCCAAATAATATTTCTGTATAATTCTTTTATTTTGTTCCTTCCTTTATTCTCTATTATTGGTTGAGCTTTCGTTTAGATTCTTGTCTAATCAACTGTCATTTGTTTGACATTCCCTGAGGAGTAACAATGACGAAAACGACATACAGAAAGATACGATTGTGAATGATTCAGAATACAAATGCTGGGGAGACAAAAAGACAAAGGACAACCGTACAACGGTTTCCTAAACAACAACGGCTTCAACAAGCAAATTATGAGTTAAACTCAAAGATGGATACTGATAATATTTGTATCCTTGTAGTCTGCTCTTTTTCAAAGTTTTTGGGGAGTTTTGCATTTTTTTTTTTTAATTTTCTCGTTCTTTACAATAGTATTTGTAACAAGTTCTTTCAGCTATTGTTATTGCTGTTGTTGTTGCTAATACCTTATTACTATTGTTATATCTATAATGTTTTGTTGGTCCTGGTATTTTTGCCATTTAAATTAGGTAACTGTTTATTAGGTTTGTTGTTGTCGTTACTTTTATTTTATTGTTATGACGAGTCGTCATTTTCATACACACACAAATCCACGCAAACAAACACAAACACCACTTAAAAAATTACACCCAAAATACGTTGTTTAACTGCATATTCAGTGAATTTAATGACTTTTTTGTGAGTATTTGATGTTTTGATGTGTCATTGTCATTTAGTTAAGAATCTAGAACATTTAAGATGTCAATGTCGCAATGCCCTCCTCTATTATTCTAATCATTCGCTTGTATTAACCCAACAAAACACAATCTTGCTCATCTTTATCACACTTTTAAAACGTAACCGTAGCAGCAGGGTTGCTGTATGTTCCCGTTACTGTTGATTTTTGATGAGATCTGTCTGTCACACCAGGGAAATTGTTTGAGGACGCGAGTTTAGTGTATTTTGATGTTTGTTAAATTGTTTCTAATTAGAGATTGTGGTCGTTAAGATATTTTTGGTTATTATGGAAATTTCTTTATGTGGCGATTATAAAATTAAATGTTCAAAAGGGATTATTTAATATTTCGTAAAGGATTATGACTAATAAAATTCAGATTAAGTATATTAAAGTGAAACTATCGGAGTTAAATGTTATTATGGTAATATCTAATTTTCAAAGGGTTTGAAGTTTGTTTAGGATTGTTTAGAAAGAGCTCATTTAGGTATTTGGGACATTAGTATTCAAAAATACCTTTGCGACAGTTTTCAAACACAAATGGTGAAAGAGTTTTAATTGCTTTTGCCAAAGTATGTTATACTAAGCAAGATGGGCAAAAGCTTAACTTTATTGAAGCCTTAAAAAGGATTGACTTTATATTTTTAAATATTCGACTGTACTTTCTTGTGACGTCATACCATTTTAATTTAATATGTAACTAACAATTTGTGGAGACTTCAAAAGATCATGTTATATTTAAAAGAACGCATATTTGCCCGACACTAGCAGTAAGAAACCTTGAAATTGGCAAAGATAAAGAGTTTTTCAAAACCTTAGTTGAAACCCCCAATCGGCATCTCTCTAAATTATGACTGGATTTCTGTGATCTTCACAAAAATGTTTTAATTAGGGAAGTTTAAATATTTGTGTAGAAAATTTATCAGGTTTAAGTCAAGTAACTCGGAAATAAGCATCTCAAAATATTTGATATTTCATTACTGAGAATCCCTCTGACATAAAAATACCGTAGCTAAAGATAAAATCCAAATAGTTATTAAATAAGAGCATAAATATTGTCACTGTAATATTGCCGAGGCTCGACTACACTAATAGAAAAGGCGTCATAACGCTGATATATGTTGACATCAGTACTATGACAAGTGTCTTCGTTTTTGACCCCATGACACTTTTCATCATGGTTATGTCAACCTTAACATCACTTGGCAAAAGTGTCATCAGCGTAAGAAAAATATTATGCTTCAATAGGATGACACATTGGCATCACAGAAATGACGAACATGTCTTCAGTGCGATGACGCAGTTACATCGGAAAAAGGACACATAAGCTTCAATTTAATGACAGTTTGTCATAAAGTCAAAGTTATTGGAATTGAATTAAGTCAAAGTGAGAGAAGATTATCATTTACTTACCCGCTACATATGTTTGTTTCACGTTTGTTTAATTACGACCTTTGTCAACAGCAGAACTCTCAATAATAAGACACCAGCACCATGCCCCATATGGTTTACGTAATCATTCTACTTTAAAAATTTGATGTATATAACTAAATAATTTAAAAATATTTAGTAGTATATATACAAAATGTGGCATCGAACTGATGTCACTATTGTCATAAAATAGATGACACGTAAAAAATGACAAAATTGTACCAAGATTGATGTTACTTTTTGCATCATTTGTGCCATTTGTAGTAACATTAATGTTGTGATGTTGGGGCATCATCAATATGAAGATGAATTTTTCTATGTATATCCCCGCCAACTCTTAAAACTCTTTTAAATCCGAATGGTACTAGGAGTGATTGTTACAAAATATAAATTTGTGACTTCTGCAGATTTCTCTTCCTCCGTAAATACAAAATTCTCTAGAGCAAGTTCATAAATATTTTGTAGATAAATCTAAGAGTGTCTAGGGAATAAGGGCGGATACAAGCCTTTGGATCAAGGGGAGTTCATAAATGTATTCGAAATTAATTCGGAACCTCCTGCAAAACCAATTCTGTAGTATTTCGAAAAAACATCTAAAGACACATATAAAAAGTGTAAAAAAAATTGTTTATTATACGAATTTTCATTCGAAAAAGATTTTTGTTTACGTTTTTAAAATTTTGTATTATAAATGAAATTTTTCTAAAATTTTTCTGATAAACATGATTTTTTCACCAATTTTTTTTTTTTTTGTCATAATGCCATAGAATTGTTTTTGCAGGCGGTTCCGAATATGTTTTGTCAAAATGCCACATAATTTATGATTTTATAATATCATTTCTCGGCCTAGCCTTTGGGTTCCGCGCATGCTTATGATGTTTCAGAGGACATAAACGCTTGAACGCTTCAAACATTGGCAACTAAAACTTTGCCAAAACTTATAAATTGAACATCAACTTTTTTGGTGTGCTTCTTTGCAAGAACATGTTAGCAAATTTATCCATAACTTTCGATCCACTGCAATTTGTAATTAAAAAAAACCATAATTTTTATTTTATTTACCAAACACTTTGTCAACACTAAATTAATATTAATATTTTAAATTAATTTGACACAAAACACATTTAATTAGTTCACCTTTTAGTGATAAAAATCTTTGGTATTTTTTATGCAACAGCTCGAAAACAGAGGCAACAACAAAATTTACCTTTTCTCAAATGAATTATGCGGACAAACAGCTACATAAAATGAAAAATCTGTGTATACGTGTGTGTCTATAATTTTAACTGTAAGAGAGAGAAGACAATAAATTCCAATTATGTCACAAGTGAAATATTTTAATAAACATAAGCTGTGACTACTTAAGAAAGCCCAGATACTACTCACTGGTACAAACACAGATATTATTATCATTATTTTTATTAACAAGACACAACAAATAAACTCGTAAATATTCAAACAACCGCAACAGCAACAACAACAAAGGCAACAATATTATAAGAAACACACTGGCAACATCGGCGGCTAACAGCACCACAAACTTTTTTTATCAGCCAAATACAATAAATCATGAGCAGAAAAACGGCAAAACTGCACTGGTACTCGAACAAGGAACTGCTACAACAACACTTTTAAACGTTTGAAGTATAAAAAAATAATAACAAGAACAATAGCAACTAAGCACAGAAGGGTTCAATGTCTTATTGTTTATGTTGCTGCTGTTGTAGTTGTTGTTCTGGCTGGTGTTGTTGCTGTCGCTTTGGTATGAATACAGAATATACCAATAACAACAAGAGCAAAAAAGGAGCAGAACAACACACTAAAATCTTTAACACAGTGAGTGGCTCACTGTCAAGTTACTCACTCGCGCAATTAATTACAAGCTCATTAAACAACGAACAGACCGAACAAATTAACAATATTCAGGCAGCAACAAAAGTAAATGATCCAGATATTTAAAATTTGGTTTCATTTCTTAAAAGAAATTCGCGTCTTATCGCTATTCTTTGTGCTTAACTGAATACATTCTGATGGGCTTTTTTACTTTGCTTTTGCATCTTCGAAGATTTGAAAGAGATATGTTAGATTAGAAAGACGGCTTTATAGTGGTCCCTTTGTGATACTTCGAGCCAAATGAGCAGAATCAACCAGATTCCACCAGACTATTCCCTCGACATCACTGCAGTCTCGAACCATTTCGACTCCCTGCCCAGTAAAAACTTCGCTTACTTTTTCAAAATGAATAACTTCTATAACTCATTATTAAGTAGCTTTGTTCTATAATTACATCTATAACAACTTCTATAACTACTTTTTTCTGGATGTATGTAGGTAAAGAAAACAATGACTTACTTTTGAATGCCTTCATTTTGGGACATCCCTTGTAAAATCCATAGGTTCTTTCAGTAGAATTGTAAGTAGTGCTCTTATGTTTTTCGTATTACTCAACACATTATTTTGTAGGCGAAGTTTTTACTGGGTGCAAAACAGTGAAATCGACCTCAGTCCCACGTTAAACAGTTTGGTCTCCCGAAATTATTCATCCTAACAGCCCCGTGAGCGTGGAATTGGCAGAAAAAGTGATACAGCGTCCCCTCCTCATCCTCATATTCTGCAGAAGTCAATGTTACCTAGTAGTCATTGTAGACTAGACCCATCCTCATCGCAGGGCTCCCTATCCCCCAGTAGCCCGTCATGACCAATATCACCATTCGAATGTGGTCCCTACCAAAAACAAGCAGCACGTAAGTTTTCTCCGCGTCATAGTCAGGCCATGGAGTCCTGAACATCAAGCAGGTGTTCTTACCCTGCCTCCTCTCCTGATACCATCTGTACGACTTAAGTTTAATAAGAGTTTTACAGCGAGCCATTGAAATACCGATCAGCCTGACGACTAACATGTCATCCAAGAGACAGCCCTGTTTGGCCAGGCCATCTGCAAATTGGTTCCCCAGGCACCCAATGTGGACAAGTATCCATGCTAGCGTTACCCTACAATGGTTCGCAATATCATTCAGAGAGATTTCCGCCTGCAAGACTTTGCCATTATCCAGCAGCCTGAAAGGGACCTTTATGTCCAGTTCCTGTGTGAAGAAAATTCACCTACTCTGCTGTCCCTTTTAGAACCATCAGTGTAGATCCTAAGGGCCGGTTCAATAGGTCGCGTACCGTCGAGCAGCCACCACCATTAACATGATGAACTGTGAGTTAAGTGTTTCGGAGTGCAACGGTCCGGTCCCAGGAAGTGACGTAATGCTTTAAGCGTGATCCTGGCGGGACCATTAAGAAATAAAGAATACAAATTAAAAATACGTGGGCGAAATATGGAACATTTGAGTATTCTCTAATCCTCCTTTTAATTTTCATTAGTATTAGAGATAACTGGACATTTTACTAATGTCTGACTGTTTCCTTGGGGAGTAAAATAATGAACAAAAGAAAAATATGTCTCGTACTCACTATCCCCCGCAAATAAGAAACTTATAATTGTAGCACGCCTAAAACTATGCTTGCTTAAAGCAGAGTCGACAGTGACTCACTCCATTTTGATAAACAGTGTCGAAAATAGAAGCAATCAGTTATACTTCTTCCCCGGGAATAGCGCGTATATGTCTTAAGGAGCACGTATACCTTTGCAAATTGTACATTGCATTTGTATCTAGTACTACGGAAACCAAAAACCAACCCTTAAAGTTAAAGAAAGGTGAATCACGTGGTAAAATTGATTTGAAGCCGCATCGAAGGAAGGAAGATCTTAAAAATGCCTTTGTTTAGCTGTTACCAAGGCTATTTACAAAGCGTAAGAGTGTGATAAAAAAAATTAAGAAAAGCTTTTACTGCTCAATCATAAACTTTAAATCTTTCACCTTTTGAAAACCGCAAAAGGACGTAGTGAATTCATTGGGTTCTTAAAAAAAATCAAATACCTTCGTATAAAGAAGATGGGGCATTAGAATTTCGTAATGTTATACATTTTGCAATAATTGTTAGTTTCTTCTTTTACATTAAGCAACTTTCATATCTTTAACATTAGTTTGTACTATGACCAAATGTGAATCAGCTGCAAACTTCTTCAATAGAATAAAAATATGGAAAGTTCATCAGTCTTCTATCCTAACAACACCAAACCTTTTTTCCGAATAGTTATTCTTCATTACCCGCCTTGGGAGCATATGGCTTCCACAGAGGACCTCCATCTTACACGATTTGTTGCAGTTGCTTTCGCTTCTTTCCATTTAAGATTTGACTGTACTAGTTCTTAGAGTTTGGATCAGTCTATTGTTATTTTGACTTGTATCAGTTTCGTTAATCGGTTGTTGTTCCAGCTCAGCAGATGATTGGTCTGCTGTAGCAGGTCCTAGGATAATGGAGCTGACATCTGTCATTGCTTTGCAACCTTGCTGATCCTTGATTCCTACCTTTTTTCCAAGGGTATTACGCCTACTTGACTTTTGCCATTTGCTTAAATGCTGAGAATTCTTTGTATAGTGTAACAACTATTATTAAAATTATTCACTCTTTTGAAATACTGCCAGAAATCAGCCCGCAATCCAACCCGACGAACAGCCAACCAGCCACAAGTCTTGCTAAGATTTTTTAGCTTCTCACACACATTCATAAATTAAATTTTTGAATGAGCGATAAAATTTTTTTTTTTATTTCTCATTGCATTTTTGCTTTGTTTCCATTTAATCATAATTTTTGTTTAATTTTTCTTTTTTTTTGCATACAGTTTATCATTTGTTCCTTTTCTTCTCGCCTTGCGTTAAAAAAATTAAAAACAAATGGTAGGACAAGAATTCAACGGAAAAAATTGTAATTATGTCAACTTTGCCGTCATATTGTCCACTTATAGTGGCGGTCTTTGGGGCAAATGTTGTTGTTAATGGGGCTGCTGTTGCATTTGCTGTCATTGTTGTTGTTAGCACTTTTTGAATTATAGAATTGTGTGACATTTGTGACATGCATTTGCTTACGTTAATTAAATCATTTATTAAATTGTCTAATTTGTTAAAAGAATTAAAGGAAAAACAATTTAATAACATAGTATTACACAGAATAAAGGTATGTTTTTGGATTTTAAGAAACAAAAAATTTGATAAAAAAAATAAAGCAGAATGAATTCGAAATCACAATTCTTAGATACACTCGAGATTAATGTGACCTTAAAAATTTATGTGGAGGTGGTAATTAAAAGGTACATGCACATACACTTTGCTACACTCATAGAAAGATGCATCTTCATATTGATGATATCCTAGCATCAGAATTGTGACATCATTGTTATTACAAATGGCATCAATGAGGCAAAAAGCGACATCAATCCAAAGACGAACATCATCATACAATTTTTTTATATTTTATGAGTCATCTATGCCATTACTTCAGTGACATCAATTCGATGCCACATTTTGTGCATTATAAACATTATTTTCATGTTTAAAAAGTAAAATAAGAAACAAAAATTCCCATATTCTGTTTGTTAAAATTATTAACTTAAATACGTCAAATTTTCTAAGTAGAATAATTACGAAAACCATGTCGGGCATGTCTTATAATTGAGAGTTCTTATGTAAACAAAGGGCGGAATGAAACAAACATATGTGACGGGTAAGTGAATAATAATATTCTCTCAGTTCGACTTAAGTCTATCCTAATGACAAACTGTCATTAGATTGAGCCTAATGAGTCCTTTCTCTAATGTTACTGAGTCACCGCGCTGATGACATGTTTTATTTCACTGACTCTGATTCGACAGTTCTGTGATGTAAACAAAGGGCGGAATACAACAAAAGTAAAACTAATATGTGCGACAGGTAAGTGAATAATAATATTCTCTCAGTTTTACTTAAGGTGGTGTCTCAATTTAATGACAAACTGTCTTATGAGTCTTTTCTCCGATGTTACTATGTCATTGCATTGATGACATTTTTTATTTAACTGATTCTTATTTGTCATTTCAGTGATTCCGATGTATCATCCCATTGATGACATAATTTCAATGTTTGTCCCTGATGACAATTTGGCCAAGTCATGTTAAGGCTGACATCACAATGATGAAAAGTGTCATCGGATCAAAAACAAAGACACTTGTCATTGTACTGATGTTAAGATACATCAGCGTTATGGCGCCTTTTCTATCAGCGTAAACGTTACTTTCACTGTAAAGCAATCTGCTGCTGAAAAGCATTCACTAGCAGACCAAACACCACTCTAGAAATTGGTCTTTTGACATTTTTACGATCTGGCTCACACCAGTCAAAAGTCTAGGCTAATGGTTCTCATGAATACCCTATTGTACTCAGGTCCTTCATGGTATATTCATGGATATATACCTCTATGCTAAATGGTGACATAAATTCCAACCAACCGTCCTCGAGTGTGAGATCAACCAGCGCACCTAGGTAGCAGTTTGAGTGCAAAATACGGCCAGTTATACATTCGACTCTCTTACATTTGGAAAAAAGCTAGAAGCTTCTGTTGAGTAGCAATAGCAACTAGGGATAATTCTCCCTCAGTCCTTTAGTGCGATTTTCAGGATATTCCTTTCCGCGACTTTGGGTTATAAGCCACAGCCACCACGTGAGCCCGGAAGTATATTTTCAAAGGAAAAGCGAAACTTCCATTTCCCGCAAGAAGCATAATTATGGCTGTTTCAATAAATAGTCAGTCCGGCTTCATTTCACCGGCAGCTAAGAGATCGTTATGTTCTATTGATAGCTGTTAATTTTGAATTTTTACCGAATCCCAGGTTTGATTGCACCTGATATCCCCATAAATCCCCGGGGAGTGCACTTTGGTCAGCTGCCTAAAGACCCAAGCAAGCTTGAGATATTGGCTACATCTATATATCCAAAAGGTAGGTACTCCATCCGATATACAGATGCTGACACCTCTAAATGATATTTTAGCATGTATCATGTTGCATGTACCTAAAGTTAAACGTTATTAAAACTAAGGTTAAAATTCTTCCCAGTTTTAAAGAGGTATTGAAGCCAAGTCAAGCTCGAATTTCCTTAAAATTTTGCTAAAGTTTTAAAGGCTTCCTTAAATTGGTTGCGAAATATTTATTTCCATTAACCAATTTTAATTTTACTGCACTACATAAAAATAGAATCCTGCCATTAAGTGCATTATTATTATCCGTGCAGATTTTCAACCGAAGACCAAAAACTTATCAAGTTACTTTTGAACAAATTGCATTTTGGTTTTAATGGTTTTTATATACCTTAGGAATTACTCATTTTCCTCTAACGACTTTTATTACCAGCAGCAACAACAACAACATCAAGTATTATAAAACCAACTAAAAGAAAACTCTATTAAGTAAAGTAAGAAAATCTGTTATTTCTTTTGTCTCCCGAAAAAAAAATACAAAACAAAAGCTTAAGAAAATGTAATGGGAACAGAAAAAAAAATAAGAAATAATGGTTAAACAAAATCCTTTATGACTTTATTGCAGTTTCAAGATGATAATAACTGTCTGAGTTTAAATGTCTACAGGAGAGAGAGAAGAAAATCAGGCAGTGCCTTTAGGTTGAAGGGGTTGAGTAGAGATGAATTTTAAGGGAAAATCAACATCAACTATAGCAGTCGCTTTGGCAGCAAACAAAGATGTAAGCCTAACTACTCCCAAAGGTGACATTTTCAACATTTTGCACAATTTTCTTTATTTACCAAAAAAGCAAAAAAAAACAAATACAAAAAGGCATAAAAATCTATATACCCTCCACCTTTTTTTTTTTGTGGCTGAAACTACTAGTATTAAGGTTTTTATGCACAACATCCCATTAAAATCACCACAATATGCCATTAAAGGTGCTTGTTATTACTTATTTTCCTACCATTTCCATACACATTCACATTTACAGCTAAAACCAATGAAGGATTCCTAACAACTCCAAAGTTTCTTCAATGATCCAAGAACAACAACAACAAAAACACACCAAGTACGAGAAAAAGGATAATATTGTTAATGTCTATTCTACCCGTCTAGATAATAAAAATTTGATTAGTTTTTCCACAGAACAATGTAAATCTGTAACAAACGACGACGAAAAAAATAAACAAAAGCTGAAAATTTTATGAAAATTATAATGTTCATCTATTTGTTTAACAATCAGTTATGTAGAACTTAACAGCCTGTTTTACGTCTTTTATCTTTTTAAAATTGTAGAACTTTCAGGCATTCTTGATTTATCGTTCTAAGGGCTGCATTTTCATTTTGGAATAAAATTTATATAACAGTTTTAAATGTCGAAATAAGTATTTAATTAGATTTAAAGAACGATTCTCTGTCTTTGGTTGTCTTCTCTTCTAGATCAACGGATTTGTAATGGAGGTCCGCAGACTCCTTTAAAGTCATTGAGAATTTTCAGGGATTCTGCGAAGGAGAATCAAAAAAATCAATCAAAATCAAATCAAGGAAATACTCTTTATATATACACTCAGCATATTTCTTCATCTAAATCGAAAAATTTAACATCATAGTTTTTTTCTCAAAACATCTAAAAATATACTTTTTTTAATTTTAAGGCCTATAACTCAATACTTTTTTATCCGATCACAATTGGTGATTTAGCTGAGAAAAAAGAGAGAGATTTATATTAAACATTGCTTAACTTATGCAAGGAATACAATTGCGATGAACGACGAATTTCGCTCAACGAGACAAATTTTTCAGTAAAATAAGTAATTTCGTCGTATAAAGCACAATAACGACGAATAACTTACAGCTTTTATAATTGAGAAAGTTGTTTGCTGTTTTCCTGCAAATAATATGACTAGTCCATACACGCATGTAAAATATAGCCCATTAAGGACAAGGACTAGTCCAGATGTAACCCCAATGAATTTACCATTACGATGTCCTAGGGCTGGACAATATAACCCAGCTTTGCTTTACAACGAAGTAGTCTTAAAACTAATCCATGTTCAAACATACTCCCAGTGGACTTGTTTTAAATCTACTCCATGGTATACTTCAGAGGATTAGTTTTGAAATCGTTTAAAACTAAAACATGTTAAAAAACGAAAACATGTCGTTTAACTACAAAATCTTTTTCAACCATGACATGGTCCGTGATTGCTTTACATTGGACCACGTTTTAACTAGTCCATTCGATCTAAAATGGATCAAGTAATCCAATATTATTTGCAGGGTTGTGCGAAGAGAGAGAAATAGTGTGAACGCACTAAACAAAAATAATACTCTAAATATTAAACATTAACAAGAACACATTAAAAAACTATTTTTATATCTTAGGTCAGGATTAAGCACAGCTTACGTGAGTCCATTAGTTAGATTCTGCTGTGTTACCATGTTACACCGCCCCTAAAGGGTCCTATGTTACCTGGCAATTGCCATTTTCACCCAGCCATCCGGTTGATTCAGTGAAGAATGCATCCTGTTTGGCCAGTTATAACTGCATTCAGGTTTCTAAGGTGAAGTCTAGATAGCCATAATGTGCACCTTGTGCTTATTTCATCAATGCTGGGCCTGATTTTCCTGGTTTCCGCGCATGTAGTTTCATCAAACCAATTTCTGGCTGGCCTGCGCCAACGAGTCAGCCAAACAGTTTTCATGTATGCCCCTGTGGCCAGAAACACAATTAGGATCCGGCATTCTTGGAAAATGTTCGATGTGATAAACACACTCTCCAGAGATCTTATGGCCGCTTTACTATCGGCAATATTTTGAATATCCCTGCCAGATGACCGGCCTGAATGACACTGCAGTGATACCGCAGTCTAAGAGGAATGCTCCAGTTTAATTGCTCGGGATAAATGCCAGAACTTAAGGTTTACGGTTATTGCAAAGTAAATAAATAAATTTCAACCGCAGACCTAAGTAGGATCTTTAGAACCGAAGTTATTCTTAGCATCATTTCTAACCAAATCATCTATTCCTAATATCGTATCTTAAACGCTAATGATTTCATATGAGCAGATTATGACTTGTTCCCGCAAATTATCAAAGATTAACTTTAAAGGACTACGATCGCACTAAGTTTTTAACTATTAGTTTTGATCATCGCTCTTAAATTATATGTGTTCTACAAACCAGATCGAATACTCGTATTCATAAACGGGTTTTTAATTTAACAAATGTTTATAATGGAAAGTTTTCATACAAAATTTGTCGTGTAAAACTTAGTTAAAGCTTAAATATTTTTTTATGAATTTAGTCATTAGACACTCAACAACAATTACAAATTATATACTAGCTTAATTATCCGAACAATAATAACTTAGGTCTTTGGCCTGATGTAGCAAAACAGACAAGAGTCCCTGGCGGGAATCACAACCCGCAACCCCCGCACTGATAGGCAAGCTTCTACCAACTAACTTACACTTTATTCACATTAAACCAGGACTGTGGAGTCATAAAAAAATAGCTGACTCCAACTCCAACAGCTGAAATTTTTTAAGTCCGTCTCACATTCCGATTCCAACTACAATTCCCACTCTGACTCTAGCCTTGACGCTTAATGTATGTGAGACTTGTCCTTATTGTAAAAATTTAAAATCGATATTTGTATTGTAACACTTGCCGCATTGGGCTTAAATATAGTTATTTACATATGGCGCTGTTTCCTGTAAAGAGGGTCAATTCAAAATTTATAAATTCTCAGCTTTAGCCGACCGTAAATGTAATTAAATGCAATGTAAAGTACCGTAACGTACTGTAAGCAGGTTTGTGCACTTATAGTACATGTAAGAATGTGTCAGCTGTTTTTCACAACCAAAAACAAAAAAGCATTAGTATACATAAAACAACACACACAGTGATGAGAATTAAAAATGTTGAAATCGTGACTGCTTTGCAGAAAAAGTACCAAGTGATTTAAATAGTATTAAAACTGTTTTTCTTGCATGTATAAATAAATAAATAATTTAATATTCGATATTAATATTACAGATTTACAAAAAACAAATATTTATTATATCATATTCGTACACATGTTCTTACAATAATTTCAAAATGTGCATACACCTAAACAAGTTTTTAATACTATTAAAAACCAGACTTTGTTTGTTTGTGGATATGTCTACATTTGTTAATTTTATACATCTAAACATATACATCTAACATACATCTAAACATATATATATATAACTGAAAAAGTACCAAACAAAAAGAGTGATTTTACCCGCATTGCATTTAAAATATAAACAGCCCATCACTATCTACAACTGTCACGTAACCTCGTAATGAAATTCTATTTTCTACAGGTTGGCACGTTACGGTTAAGTGACATTACAGTCAGTTAAGCATTTGCATTGCTTTCCATATAACAGAAACGATCAGCTGTTTACATTACATTTACATTTCTACATTTACGGTCGGCTAATGGGGAAAGGGGGAAACAATTGTATTTTTTTTGGCAAAAACTAGAGAAATTAATCTAAGATTGTTACAGTGCGTAGATATCATAATTGGGAGTAGTGCACTAAATATTGATTTAAATCAACAGTGCACTATCACTAAATAAAACTGCAAACATATTACTTTGCACTCTTTTTTATCAGCTTTAGTGATGATTGCTATTTATTTAAGTACCACTAAAAAAAATTAGTGATATTGCAAATTTTTTCAGTGCAAAAAGTATGCATTCAATTCAAATAGTGCAAAATTTGAACTTGCAATCAAAAAAAGCTGCATATAAACATACTCTCACTAATCTTTCAAAAATTAGTGGTCATGAAATTCTTGAAGACAAATTCGAAAAATACAAATTTTTAACACTTAGTATAGTTACTTTCATTATTATTTTGAGTGATTCAAACAACAACAAAAAAATCCTATGTGAAAATAATCAAAAAATTATATATATACATAATTATTTTATTCGGATGAAAAAATTTAACAACAACAAATTCTACTAATCTAAGGTTTTAAGTTGATATCGAAAAAAATTTTATCGTCCATACAATCAAATTTTTTTTGCAGAAACTTTACTCAATTCTCTTTGAAACTGCATTTGTTTCCATGCAAGGAAACATTGTTTCGCGGTATTTAAGTATTGTGTATACCTTGTTTTTTCTTCGTTTCCATAACAAACTCAAAAAAATGTTTGCAGAAGAAACAAAAAAGTTTCCTTTTGTCTTTCCCCTTTCACCCTCAAACTCAAATTTTTTGCATCATATGTTTCATAATATGGACGCTCCAGTAAAGCGCTTATGGCCGCTCCAGTAAAGCGCTTATGGTAGACGCTCCTCGAAGAAATAAACTAAGTGATAGTAATTTGGAAATGCTTGTTTTGCAAACAATTTTTAATATTTTTTTTTTTTTTTTATTGTCCTCTATAATTTTTGAATTACTGTTAATTTTTTTGTTTTTTTTTATGAAGTTTAGTCTTAAGTTTTAAATTAGTGCACAAAAATAAACTCAAGTCTATTTAAACTTGAAATTGAATGCAAAATTTTTAGTTGCACTCAAATGAGTGAAGAACAAAAAAGTTGCAATCAACTGATGATTGTTTTTTTTTAAATCAAACTAACTTTTTTTTTGAGTGCAAAATTTTTAACATCACTATCACTCATGCTTAGTGAGGCTGCAAATTTTCAACTCATCACTCAACATCAAAAAAATGATTGCAATAATTTTGCACTATCACTAAAGGTAGAAGTACATACCACGCGTTAGTGCGCGCGCGCTCTGTCGTCTTCTGTCAAAAAAAGTTAAACTAGTGTATTTTCATAGAACAGGCTAGATGCAAAATATTTTGACGCGTTTGCGCCAGCAAGTTGGTTAACTTTGAACTTTTTAACGCGTTGTGTATTTTTGACAAGTAATCAGCTGACAATAAAAAGAATAATTTAACAAATTTGTGAATCATGAAAGAAAAACTTATTGAAGAGCTTAAAAAACATACAATAATTATATAAAAAGAATAAATTCAATAAAATAACAAAATCTTGATATACTTTCGAACCCGTTTTTAAAGCACAAATAAGTAAACAAATAAAAAACAGCTGACAGGAATGGCTTTTATAACGCGTGTTGTGTAACTTGCAACTTTTTACGCGCTAAAGTTTTTAAACGCACGATACTCGTCGACGAACTAACGCGTGTTATGTACTTCCACCTTAAGTGTGAGTTGAAACTGCAAAATGAGTGCACTATCCCCATCTATGGTAGATATGAACACTGTTCATCGATTTTTTGCAAAAAGTGAAAACTGAACCATTTTGAGTTGACTCTCTTTAGAGGAACAAGTGCGATATGTTAAGTAGACTAGTTCTTAAAAATTTTATTTTGGAAAATATAAGAAACATTTTTTAAATTTTTTATGCCGAACATTTTTGGAATTGCACTCCTTTACAAACACCTGAACTCCGACTACACAGCCCTAAGTTAAACCAATGCGATTGCCAATAAATATTGAAAATTTCCTAAGCCAAATATGATACCACAGGAATCCTCGTTTACCAAGTTATTCATGGTTCTGGGCTAGTTACTGCGAAGACTACGAAGACGATATGATGGCTATTGTATAAACTTAAGCCGCGGGAAGAAAGTTAATTAATGATTAAAAAGAGAGGGCTCCTAAACGGATTAATTTTCAAAATGTTTTAATTCCCGATGATATTGCACATTTTTGTTTCTTAAAGCTTTTTTACGTAATTTTAATTTTTTTTTTCTTCTTTTTTTTTTTGCATACCTTTACGGCATCAAGTTAAATAAGTAGGGCAAACTTCAGTTTGCCAAAACCAAATTCTACTCTTGTATTAAAATACTGTTAGAATATCTATAACAAAACCACCCATTTTGACTTATAACGCCCTCAGATACAGGTTACTTTGCTCTACCTTCACCTTAAAATTAAAAAGTACCTCCTCCTTGTTTAACTTTTCTTGTAGTTTTTGTTTTTTTTTTTTTTTTCTCCAACAAAACCTTATTAAATTATAAAAAAGCAGTTCTTTTTTTTTTGTTCTTTTTCCCCCGTTTTTTAGAAAACAACATCAATGTTGTTTTGCACACCTTTTTCCTGTTTTGACATGCTACTACTATTAAATGTGTAATATCGTTTAGACCGATTTCTTTTTTTTGCTTTTTATTTTTTTCAAAGGTACTTCGTATCCTTAACAACCTCCTTGTGAGTTTTTTCTTCGCACAGTTTCCTCGCATTGAAAGGTAAAATAACTGGCATTCATACTCACAAATATTCAATTGATTTCGTGGGGGTTTTATTGGGAAAAACAAGGAAGAAAATTATGCTGAAAATTGAATTTCAAAGGCGTATTGATACCAATTTCTTTTTAACAAGCATATTTATTGTTTTACAACCTCAATAATACAATTTTTTAACAACATTGTTTTTATGAGTTTGTTGTTGTGGGTGCTTTGTTTTTTTTTTTATATTGTTTGGAAATAAAAAGATTTCATTATTATTTCTTTTTTTCTCTTAAGATTTAGCATATTTTATGGTTAGGAAATAATTTGATTTTTTTTATGTTGGGTTAAATAATTTGGGGAGAAAAAAGTTTAAGATTTAATACTTTAAGTTGAACAGCCATTAAAATTGAATTTTTAACTTTAAACTAATTAATTATCTTTTTTCTTTGCAGAGTATAACAATTAATGGGCCCTTTTGTAATATACAGGGTAGCTGATAAAAGCCGCTATCAAAATAAAACTTAACCTGAACGGCAACGAAAACCAACAAAATTGTCGCAGATGGAGTGGTTCCAACCCAGAAATACTACATGAGAGGGAATTGCTTCCAATTCGCATAACAGTGTGGTGTGCAGTTTCTTTACGCTGTACTGTCGGGCCATATTTCTTTGAACAAAACAAACACAGCGTTGCGGTTACTGGACACTGTTACTTGGGAATTTTTCTATCCGGAACTACGCGAAAGAGAATTCCTTTAAGCTCCGTATGTTTTCAACAAGATAGTGCAACTCCACACATAGCTCAGCCGGTAATGGGCGAACTACGCAACAATTTTCCTAATGGCTCATTTCAAGAAACTCGAACTTTAGTTGGCCCTTCAGGTCGCCCACCTAAGGGCGAGCGTTCAAATTTAATTATCTTAAGACTAATTTAACTGTTTTTAATACAATTCAATTGGTTTTCAATAAAAAAAATATTTAATAAATTCCATGCATTACAAGAAAGTTATTCCAGTTTCTTAATGTAGCAAAATTCGGGTAAATTTCATCAGCCACCCGTATAATAAAAAAAAGATAGTTTAGTCCTTAAGTTTCAAATCCAAGCTTAAGGTTAAATAAATGTAACCGTGGATTAAGGTTTAAATTACAATTGAATTATTATTCCCTATCTTCTAAGATAAACTAATAATAACACTGTTCAGCAAAATAAAACTGACAAACAAAATGTACGCTTATCGACGTTTTAAAAGTATACGAAATTAATCGTTCCTCTTCTGTCATTCTTCTCTCCCATTGCAGCAAAGGGCCTCAACCATTCCCCAGAATCTCATTCTATTTTTGCTTCACGGCACATATCATTCCAACTGTAATTGTCCGCACTCAGCTCTGCATCAATAGTTCTTCGTCTGGTTTATGAGAGGCGCCAGGGCGTTGACTACTTTAGGGATTTCTAGTGAGCACTTGTGAAGCAATATTTTCGCTGGGTCTTTCAAGTATATGACCAATTCTAAGCCATTTGCGACGTTTAAGTAACTTTACTACTGGTTTTTTAGTTGTTTTTAACCTTAAGTCTGCACTACAATTTCATATAACCACTATAATTATAAACAGGTTATTTCTGGGACAGTTTATTGTAAATATGTTAATATTTGTCTATATTTTCTTAACTCTTCCAAGTCTCGCATGCGCAGTACAAAACCAATTTTATATTTAAGTTAAATTTTTCCTGTTTTGTATTTTCTGATATTTGGTTTGAGCAACAAATGTTGTTTAGCTTTATGTTTCTGGCACGCGATTTTTTTTCGGTCCGACTCGTATACACGTGCAGTGGTACTTATAACGTCTTCAAAAATCAGAATAAATAGAAGCAGTGACAATATACAGCCTTAGCTTAGGGCACCCATAGGCTATTCAATATCATTGAGTACTTTATTGCTTCTATAATTGTCGTTTTTCTTCAGACTATTCAATAACTTGGGCAATATAAAAAATAAGGCATAATTCTTTATTCAATACATGTAAAAGTAAACTTAGCAAACGCACACAAGTGCGCATTGTTCAATGTTGTCAACACATTACAAAATAATTCGTTTTGCGCAACATAACTGAATCTATTTCTGATTGTATCCAATACATTGTTGGGCCAAATTTTAGTATTATAAAAAATAGGTAACTTTTTTGTACAATATTATACTATTGAACAATAACATTACGGAATAAACAGGCAGGCTTCCGTCGACATCGCAACTGCGTGAAGCAGACAAAAGCCTTCCGCATCAATTTCTTCGACTTCCAGAAAGAAGCACTATGGGCAAAGAGAGTTCCCAAAAAATTAAAGTAAATTGCTCTTCGCCATCGTACTGGATGATATTATGATTAAACTATCGTCTAAAAAAAATACATTCAGGGGTGTCATAGTAACCAATCCCATCGGTATTGGATTTGAAACCGTCAAAAAAATATGCTAGTATCATGAAATCCAATGTTATCGGAATTTTGTTCGAACTTAACTTAGTAACGGTTTTAGGTGTCACAGAAACCAATGTTATTGGTTCCTTATTGAAAATAAACCAAGCAGCTAGTTGTTAAAAGCTTAATTTTTTATTTAATTTTTTTTTCAACAGTTAGATATTTTCCACAGGTAGAAGTAAATAAAATTGATAAATTGGTAAAATAGTATTTTTGCATAATTCCGGTAGTCTCCGGCAGCGGGCTGCTGCAAATTTGCAAAAGTCTTCCTCCCACTATTTTTCCAACCGGCAAAAATACAACAACAGCAGTGTTCATTCTATTTATTTACAACGTCAACAACAAATTTATTTATATTTTTAATAAATTCGCTTTATACTTAATATTTTAACAAAAAAATAAAAAACAACGATGGCATTTATTTCATATGTTTAGGCTGTGTTTTTGAGATCTCAGTTAAACTAGGCTTAGTTAATCGGAAAACTGAACATCTTGCTTAAAATGTGGGTCTTTAATGAAATTATAGAACAAAAAATCAAATTTCACCGAAAAATCCGAGTTGCAGAGAACGTTAAACTAAGTTTAAACTTAATCCCCATCTCTAAAACCAGCCCTGACGACTTATTATTTTATTTTGTATTATTTTCCTTTAATTTAAAACACAGGTTTTCACAATATTTTAGCGCAAAAACCATAATTTACTAAATAATCAAACAAAAATTGTATTTAAATCTGTAAAACACATGAGCCAAAACATTAAACAGCTGATTCGAATATCGGTTTTATTTGTATTTGAAAATAACAAATTCGACTTGTTTTCATGACACCAAATGAAACCAATATTGGTTTGCAAAACCGACAATGAGCAAAACTGACTTGGAGTCTATGGCATCCCTGATAGTGTGGAATTTCAATAAACACCCTAAAAATTAAATGGGACCACCTGATCCATTTTGATAAAATGGACTACTCCATGGACTGGTCTGATGTAATGCAAGCATGGACCATGTCATTGTTAAAAAGTGTTTGTAGTGAGACGACATGTCTTCGCTTTTTAACGACATGCTTTCGTTTTTAAACGACTTCAAAACTAATCCTCTTGAGTATACCATGGAGTAGTTTTAAAACCTCTCCTTAGTGGTCCAAAGGTGGGTTATATGGTTCCATACGTTTGGGTTACTTTTGGACTAGTCTTGGTCCCTTGTGGACTACTCTTTACATGCGTGTTTGGACTGGTCCTATTATTTACAGGGCAGCTTGTAGATCTAGACGTTCTTAACGTTTACATTTGTCTCACTTCGCACAACTTTAATGATATGTAAAGCAAATTTAATGACTTTGTTGATCTTGCAAAACGTGTAGGTTTGGGAATCAATATCTTGAAAACAAGCGCAATGAGTTAAATAACTCATCTGATAACCCTATCAAAACACAAAATCAAACAATTCCATATGTTACATATGGTGGTGCCGAGGAAGAAACACGGCAATCTTCTCAGATTTCACAACATACAAAAATTTAAATTTTTAATGCTTGTGAACAGTCAACACTCCGGTGACTGCAAGTTTTCATTACTTAATGGTGCCGAATAATATGTAGAATATGAAGAATTGTAGACAATATTAGATGAGGAGCCAAAAACGATCCAAAAAACCAGAAGGAAATGGATGGGTGGTCAAACATTGCTAAGACCAAAAGATAGTATCAGGACAGCCCTTAAATGGAATCTTCAATGTAACCGACTGCTCGGACGCCCAGTAAATGCCAGGAGAAGAACGGTATTTAATGAAATACGCGATCACAACGTTATATTTGGCGAAACTATTAAATTTGACTAAATCAATAAATTTTATATAATTTTTTTGTAGAAGCCTTATGTTCCCTAGTGGAATGAATAAAGGATTTAAAACAATTTAAGATTGAAATAGCTACCTATTGTAATTTTATGGATGAATCGGATAAATGAATACCACAGCTAAGATTTATTATGGTAAGTTTACAGTTATATATGTTCTATGCAACTAATTTGTCACTTAACTTTTAAGAGTATCTGTAAACTTATTAAAATGGGATAAGCAACATAACAACAGCAGTCAATAGTTCTTCTATAAGACACTTAATTACTAAAATTGCTGGCATTAGAACAGAACTTTTTCATTTTAGAGGAAAACACAGCCTTTGGTGGAAATGAAACGGATAAGGCTTTATGAGAATATCCTTCCCTCACGCTTACTCTAAGTCTATAATTAGCTGATCGTGATTAAAAATACTCACTCTTTTTTAACAAGTTTAAAATCACGAAACCAAACCCACAGGTTCCATTATCTCTAAAAGAAAAAGGCGTCGAAAGATAAATAAGGTCAATTTTTACTCTACGTCTACCAGTGTAGTTTTGATATGTGATTCACTAACTTTTAGAAGAAGACATGGAGTATTTAAGAGCACTTAAGACCAGTCAACATTTTAACAAAATAAAATGTAGGGTTATTATCACTCATCAGTTATTAACCATGGAGTGATGGTGTAAAAAGGCTTGACAAAATGGTTATAGCTGTGAAAAACGTTAGCATGTATACCTAGAATGCGTTCACCAATCGCCTCTGAGTGCGAGAGCAGCCAGTAGATACAGGTAGCAGCTTGAGTGCATGGCCTAGTAAGTTTATACACTCTCCCATAGTTGAAGAGTTGAACCAATATAATTTCCTCTGCTTTTGAAAAAATGGCAGCAGCATCTGTTGAGTAGCAACTGCAATATGGATAAGCCTCCCTTAGGCCCACAATTTGTGAAAATCAGGCATTTAGTCGAATAGAATATCCCTTCCCGCGACTTTGTATAGTAAACCGCAACCATCACGTGATCCTTAAAGTATTTTTTCAAAGGAAAAGCGAAACTTAAACGAAAATAATCTTCCTAAAAGACGGAGGCCTCAACCAATAGTCAGTCCGGTGTTGCGTCACAAGGAGCTCCTGCCTCCCATGGTACCTGGGAATGGTCATCCGCGATCACAAAAAAATAGTAACGGTCTGCTGAGATAAGTTAGTTTTTGATTTTTGGCTGTACATGATTATGGAAGATGGAACACTTAAGGATACAATATCTTTAAGATGATCCCTAATCAAATCCCTGGCAAATACTTTCAAGCGGATCGTGTCGTACTGTTCAAGGGATATTGAAGCGATAGCTCGTTTTTCACTTGGTGTTCATAATAGAGTAACAATTTCTTTTGCAACCACACACACATTTTGCATTAAGAAACCGTTTGCAAATTTTAGCCACAACAGTATATGCATTTATTATTATTTTTTACAACATTATGTTAAAATTTTCATTCAAAACTAAATAAAATTATTTTGAACGTCAGAAACAATTTCATACAAATTGTTGCTGAAGTTGAAGAAGACTCAACTTTAGTTACATTTTTAAAAAAATTTTAGTAACATTTTTGTTCCAAAATGAAAGGAAAATATATGAAATACTTTGGAAAGAAAAAAGATAGAAGAAAAAACGAAATTGTTGCTCTGATTGTGAACAAAGCCTTTTTTTTAACAATTTCTATTGATTTACTTAACTTTATTTGTAAGAAAATAATTGCTTAATGTAATTTAGAACTGTTAAATAATGTTTGCTCTATCCAAACGTTTTGCAAAAATAATAGATTTTTAATAAAATTAGGGGTTACGTGTAGGACGTCAAATAGTAAAGAGGTGTGAACATAGCTTAAGAACTGCTATTAAACCATTTAAAACTTACAAATATAGAAACATTGAGAAAGACATGATTTAAGAAAAGCAAGGATGGGAACCCTACAAGAAATGAATGAGCGAGTAGTCACATTTTTCATTTTGGTGTTAAGAAAATTATAGAAAGAAATTACCGAATGTGACCGAAAACTTTATTTCGGTCATTTCTTTCTATCATTTTCTTAACACCAAAATGAAAAATGTGACTACTCGCTCATTCATTTCTTGTAGGGAAGCCACTTGACCTTGGCGGATGCTCTGAAATTCAGTTTCGGATGCCAAGGGACGCTTGTCTTGTCTTCTTTGTTCTTACAGTTGAATTTTCTAATTTGCAGAATTAATACGATTTTATGTTTTTTGTATTGAATATGCAAAACTTTGGCAAATTGTTTTAAAGTTTAAACCTCCCTAATAAAAATGCTTTGTTCAAATTCCTTACAACTCTTAATATATTATGAATGAAGAAACTTTACACAAACAACTAAATTAAAAATATTATAATATTTTTATGTTTATTTTATAGTTTTAAAATCTTTATGCCTTCGCAGCAAACTCACAATACATCATTCTGACATGTCAAACTGCACAACAAAGTTTGTTAATTTCTGTTTCCAACAATTTAATTTTTTTTTAAGCGTTAAAATAAAAGCTTTTGCAACAATTTATGTTTAAGTGTATTCGAACAAAACAGATAAAAATATTTAACTCTCATTACCCGACTGGCCAATATGTGTTTTTACGAGGAAAAGGACTAGTGCTTTTGGTTATACCTGGATTCGACTGGCTATTCCTTTCATTCAAACTCTTTTCTTTCTTTCTTTGCGAAAGTGTTTTAATGATCTGTGTATAGTTAAAATGAAACGCATCTGCATCCATAAAATAAGCAACGAGAAGAAACAACACACAGCATGTTTAATTACAACTTCAAAACTTCAGAAATCTCACACCTATTAAATCTTCTTCTCCAGACCAATATGCAGCTCTTAACTCAAAACTGAACTTAGTTTTTTTTTTGTTTTTTTTTTTTTTTTTTGTTTAACCAGCCCGTTCTATTCATATTGTATTACTTTTTCTACTTTATAAGTTCCATATTTTTTTGTAAAAGAAGGCATAAATTTGTTGCTTTAGCGGCAAAACTTTATGGCTTAAGTTTCAGTCAACTTCTTTCAGTTTATCTGCTGGTTTCGTTTGACTCCCTCTGGTTTTTGAAGGCAGTTAATTATTAAAAGGAGTTCTTTTCGTCTGTTTACTTTTTTTTGGTTTTGTTGCATTCGTCTTTTTACGAGAATAAAAGTAATTAAAATATCACTGCAGGCTTCCTCGTTCCGTTTTTTTTTTTTTTTTAATTTTTGAAGAATAAAAAAAAATACAATTTAAAAATTTAATTAGTCTTTATTTGTGTGCTTAAAAAACTACAGTTTATAATAATTTAATTGCATTGGACCTGGACGTTCTAATTGTCTTTATGCTGCTAAAACACTGCTACAAACTATCTCCTCCTGTATCTGTTAAATATGGCGTGAGGCAAGGAACCTTACAGCCATTGGTTGAATTTTAAGTAGGGCAATTGACAAAAAATATCATCGTGAAATATTATGGCCCCAAAATCTGAACATCAATCTGATTTTCGAAGCAAGGTAAACGACATCGATAAAATATCGCGTTATTATAAACTATAAATGTAGTACACACAAAACCACTCTGTACGGCCACAATATCAAATCAGTCACAGACTGCATTTATCGAAGCAGACATGTTACACCAGAGGAAGGCATGCGTGTTTATACACTTCACAAAAAAGAAGGCTTAAAGCGCTGTTGCCTTTATTAGATTTGGCAATCTACTCAAATCAGCGCCAAAACAAAAATAGGTATATTCGCTCTGTGTTTATTATGAAAACGCACTTGGCGTGCGTCGATTGAAACAACAATCTACAAATATTTGTCAACACATATGGTGCCATACAACTACCCAGTTATTTGGAGTGATACCATTGAAGCAATATCAGACCTATTACTTCTTGAAAGGAAATCGACATGGTGCTTCGTAAACTACCTTATGACATTAGTACAGAAGCGTTTGATTGGAATCCTAAAGTAACGCGAAGGAGAGGCAGACCACGTGGTACTTTGAAACGCAGTCTTAAAGAAGGGATACGTGCGCATCACAGAAATTCTTCATGGAATAAAATGAAACCCTTAAGTCAAAATAGAAATGATTGAAATAATGTTGTATTGGCACTATGCGCCTACGATTTGGCGTAAAAACAGGCAACAATAATATTAAAATAGTGGTCCAATAAGACTTTTTCCAGAACTTAAATAAACAAAAAGCACAAACATTTTAATGGCGTCCCCTAAATGAAAAAGGGTTAGACCAAAGAATACGCAAATAGAATAAAGAGACATATTTCTTTAACAAGTTTCCTTTCTCTTCATCTTTTGAGAGAAACGAAAAATTTTTAAAGCAATTTTCCAAGCTAAAGATTTGCATTTATTTTTAGTTGCAATTACATTTTTATTATACATAATTACGATTCCGGAACACTTTTATTTTTCACAAACCTCATCTGTATACACGGGTAGTATAATTATTGAGGAATCAGAATCTCTTAATGTTCTGGGCATGAAGATACAATGTGTCGAAGGAAGCATTCAGGTGCCTCGAATTTTTAAGACGGTGTAGAATATACTTCACTCCATCTGATCTCCCTACTATTTATGCCACCTATATCCGACCGCGTATGAAAAACAACTGTATGGGCCGTTGCTTCCAAGTATATTTTTGAACTTCTCGACCGCGTGTAGGAGAGGGCGAAGGTTCTTATTGATGACAGTAGGGCATCCCATTCTATTGACTCCCTTTAGCAGCGTCGCAACGTGAGTTGTATTTCCCTGTTTTATCGTTCCTACAATGGGATGTGTTCTAACTAAATTAGGGATCTGGTTCCCAAAAACATATACGTGTGTTTGTAATACATGTTTTTCCTCAAGAGTCCATCCTTTTATGGTCGATTGGCAGGTGAATCATCCAGCGCATTACAGGGAAAATTCGTTTTTTGGCCGGACTGTTCGTATGTGAAATAACCATCCTGCTGAAGTCTGCCCTTTCACTTTTAGCATGAATAAGTTGAAATCGAAGGTTCACAAATACTACTCCCTCTTTCCTCCTTCGCATAACCTATTTTCCTAATTCCAATACAATGCAATGCATAAGTATGGGTCATCCCCTTCGTACTGGTCATATCAAAAAAAAAACCAATGAAATAGTTTTTAATTTTTGAACCTACTTTTGAAAAAAAAGCAAAAAAAAAAAACTGAACAAACAAAGTTGTTTTTTTTTTAAATTATTTGAGTTTATAATTCACTTCGACTATGTTTATGCGTTTTGCATTTAATAGCTATTGGCAAATGATTTTGCGAAGCATAACTGTATCGCGGTACAGTTTTTCATGGTTCAACAGATATGTAAAAAGTGATGTGTGAAAAAGGTCAAAAATCAGTTGCGAAGGCAGAAGCTGAGACAGAAAGCTTTTTTTGGTAGTGAAGTGTCCATTTGTAAAAACAGGCCCCAACAATTAACACCAATGGCGTGATCAAAACAAAATAACAACGTTCAACAAATGCGTTAGTTCAACAAACGTTGTGTTTTGTGCAAAAAAAAATTAATAAAGTAATATTCTTTTGCTTTATAATGTGATTTACTTACTATCAAAATAATTCTTGGGAAAAACAAAATTTTTAATTTAAAAGATTTTGTTATTCGTGATTAATTCCCAATTTTTATTCTTGATAAAAACACTGAAAATTTATTGTTGAATTTATTGTTGATGGAATAAGCTATTCTTATGCGCATTTCACTGGTTGCTTAGGCCAAATCGTCAGGAAACTTCATCCATAAAGATTTTATAAAAACTAAAGACATTAAACCAAATAAAACTGTTAAGCGTATAAAAACTACAAGCAACAGTTCTACTTGTAACAAAATCAAAGTTAAAACAAAAAAATCAGCAATAAACAGTGAGTTCATCTCTTCTTACACTAAAAAAAATACATTTTGAAAATAAACAGACAAGTGCACGGCCTAAAAAAACTTAACTGGCAACATGCTTTTGCAAGTTGATTTTGTTTTCGGTTTGCTGTTTTCTTAACCTACTTACAACTTCAATTAATGTTGGAAGAATTCGAATCAATTGTAGTTGGGAATGTAAGAAGAGATAAATAAAATTAAGAAGAACAAGTTGCAATGTCTCCCAGAGGGTCCGTTTTTACTGATTCATCCTGTTGAGACAATGAAGGAGTAAGGAGATCCTATTAAAGTAACTGTCAGAGAGACAAGTTTTGTCCCTGAAGGATCTTTGACCAAAGAGTTTGAATCTTGGGTCTCCGAATGCTGAGCAATGACAGAGAAGATGTTCTGTTGACTCCTCTGCTTCCTCGTCTTCGCAACCTCTACACATGTAAAAGAGCCCTAGCCTTTGGGCGTGTTTCCCAATAGGACAATGGCCAGGTATAACCACAATAAGGTTCCTGAGGTGGAGTTTGGACAGCTTTCAGAGATGTAAAAAACGGCAAATAATTGCAACCTAAATGATTTCAACCAAATTGATTTCATTCTTAAATTTCAAAATTAATTTAGGTTTAGAGTTATTGAAATCTCAAGATTTCAATACTTTGTTACTCCAATCATTTTTAAATCATGGTTTTTATAAATCATTCAATGCACTCAATTCAACTGCAATCTTGTCGTTTCATCAAACCATCTCCGACTAGCAATAAGGCAAAATATGTAAGCGATCAGTTGCTTTCTCTTCGAGAGATCTTAAAACTTGCCGACTTGAGTTGCTGGCTGCACACGTCAACGATTCAGCCATGCAATTTTCATATATACCCCTGTGTCAGGGTACTCACACACAGAAAAAAATACCAATGTAAACGTAACATGGCGAAATGTTGATCATATTCATATTAATTTTAAATGTAAAATATTAAAATAACCTTAAATCACATTTATTTAATATAATTCACTGTTAGAATAACATTGTTCAATATTGAATCCATAAAATCTGTTTTATAATAAAATCAAAAGTTTATCTTGTTAAATTAACATGCATACATACTTAAGTATGTACATTTTTTTATTTTCATGCTTAAAATATGTTATTTAAAGAAGACAATTCCCGTATTTTTTTAATTAAAGTCATTTAGTTAAATAGTACATCAAGTTTCCAAAGAATGATGGTGAAAACCACATCGGGCGATTATGCTGATGCCTCTGTTAACAAATGATAATACAAAATAAGTGAAACATGTGTTGCAGGGGCAAGTGTTTTCAATTATTCTTAAATAAATGCATATGTTGTTTCTGAAGCTTCTTCACACTGTTATATCACACTCAAACCAATTTGATTCTACATGAAGTTCACATAGTTACAACTTTAAATAACTTTCATTCAACGTGATTCGGATTGTTATTTCAATATAAATGACATTTTGCTCTAACTTTATTGCAATGTTAAATTAACATGATTTATGGTTATTTTAAAAGAAAAAAATGTTGTTCGCAAGTTATTGTAAAATCAGGTTGAATTAACATGAAAAACGTATGAAGCAAAATCACCACAGAAAAATTTTAAATCAAGCTTGTTTTCGACGTTTTTAACTTGAGTTTTTTCTGTGTGCAAATTTCATAAATTATCTTCCTCCAGAGAGTCTTTAAAATTATTATTATCCAAAACATTCAAGATTTAATAGCATTTTTGCTTTCTAAGAGACAAACTTTTTCGAAGTGCTTCCTCTCAAGGATTTTAATTATCCACAAAATTGTGTAATGATATTTTTATAATACATAACATTAAATGAATTGGAAATTGCTGCATTAGTTTCGGGGGAGAAATTTTCAACATCAATGGTTCTCAAGCGGAGGCTGACAAACCCCTTTTAGTCCGGTAAAGCACATCTTGTGTTTGTTTTGACAAATAATTTTCGGATCTAAACATGACTTAAGCAACCGCTAAGGAGTTCTAGATAATAGTATAAACGTCTAAAGAAATCTGCAAAAACCACTTAAAACACACAATACAAGACCACATGGGCGTATGATGTCTTAACGGACTTATTTTAATTCTACCTTGTTTGCAAATCCCAACCAAATAATCTAATTAAATGCTCTTTATATAATTGTTCATTTAAACTTTTATTAAAAGTTCTTTGACAGCTATTAAATAATCCTTTAATTAAGTAAATTTAAAATGGAGTACAGCTTATATTTAACCCTCTTTCTTAATATCCAATACAATAACAAAATGAATACCGAATTGCAGAGCTACAAATAGAGAGAGTTTTATAAAAAAAAATTGAAGGGTTCCGCATAATAAAACCAATATGGCTGCTTGTTTTTCTTTACTACTCCAAAAACTCTCACTTTCAAAAACAAAAATTTGAATTCGAAACACTTATATTGAAATATTTACATTCATACATACAATTCACCAATTTGTCTGAGTATGTAAAGTATTGTAATGAAATTATATACATGTGTATGAACAGTTTCAAGCACGTGCATGTGTAGAGCACAGATAGACAAAAAAAAAAGCGAAATGGTTTTAATGGCATTTGAAAAGTAAATTGGTGAAAAGCAAAAGCAATTAAAATGACGCCCCAAGGACACATAACAAAACAATACAAAGCCCTACAAAATGGGTGGGTTAATTGATAAGGAGCTAGGATTTGCCTAAACAAGAATATCCAACGAAAATTAAGAACAATTAAAACTTTCGCGATTTAAAAGTTTGAACAGAAGGCTCTTTATAAGTTAAAATTCACTATTTTCTTAGATTGGGAAAATGCTATTTCTGGCATTGTTATCTTTACTTTCATTGTTATCTTAATCGTATTTTGAATACTTTTTTTCAAACCCCTTATCAATTAAACTACTTATCCACAGTGTCTGCTGTAACCACCCATCGGAAAACTTTCGTTTATTTATATGCTGTATTTATTTTCAATACAATTATAAACAACTTTTTTCCACATACTTGAAAATATTTTCACATAAGTATTTCCATTCTTTTATTATGATAAGAACTTCCTAGTATTTTTTGTCTTACAACACTGTGTTGCAAAAAGTTTATTCTGCAACTAGGCCCCTCAGCTGATATAGACGTCTAGGACAACAATTATTAGGATATTATACTTTCTTAAGCTTCGAGGCTATTTCGGAAGAAAATTTCTGAAGTTTGGCTAGGGTTAAAAAAGTTTTATAAGCAAATCAGGAAATATTTAACCCGCCAATGCTGACGCAAATTTGACTTTGATCAATGGTGACGCCGGTCTCAGGCACCAGGCTTATGTTTTTTTTAATTGATGCTCTTTAACAATAAAACAAAGATATTTAATCAATTCAAGCTCTTTTATTTCGATATTATAATTCACAAAAGTTTTTAATTGGAGCATTAAAAATAACCATGTTTTCCGCAATACATTTTTTAATATTAAGAAAATAAATGAAAAATCACATATTCATAAGGCAAAGTAAAGTTTTTTAGGTTTCGAGATTCTAAACTATTACAAAATAAAAAAAAATGTATATTAAATCCTTTTAGTCCTTGTTTAATTTACTTACATATACAGTGACACACGGTCTCGTGCACCGGGTTAGCAAAAAAAAAAAAAAAAACACAACGTGTAAGCAAACAGCAGCTTCGCCGTTAACAGATGTGGGGGACGTGCAATGCCTGTCGCATACTCAAAATTGCAACCAAAAACAATAACGTAAAATAAAGTTCTTTGAATTTTTTACACACACGGTCTCACAGACCAGTAGGTCACCATTGGCGGATTAAGTCCACTTATAATTACACTTCTCCGACTAAATTCTAATAAATGTTTCAGTAGATTTCTAAAGCGGCATGGCCACACAAGCGATTGAACGTGTATCAAAAATTTTAATATATAAAAAACGCTCAAAAAACTGAGTGCTTTTCATATAAATTTTACTACACGTTCAGTCACTTGTGTTGTGAAAACCGCACATAAAAGTAGTTGTAATAAAAAATAAAATTTGTCGGAAACTTTTACATTATTTGTCAAATAATACAATTTCAATAAAAAATTTTTAATATAACCCCAATAAGCACAATTTTTTTGTAAATTCCAATGTTGGAATTCCAGTGTGAATCCAAGCTTGAATTACATTTGAAATACGTCCTCTTTCCAGTCTGTTTGAAGTTTGTTAAAAAACAACAACAAATTTGTTTGAAGCATATGTTATATATGGTACAGAGTTGTTTCAAAATTATTGTTCAAATAATGTTATAACACTATTTAAATACTGTTGTAACATTGCTTGAATAACACTGAAATTCCATGCTTGAATTCAACGGTAAAAACAGGTTCGGTTCCACTTGAATTCCACTGCAATTCCATGCTTGAACTCAAGTGTAAAAACAGGTTCGGTTCAACCTGAATACACTGTTATTCAAGGCTGGAATTACACTGTAAAGGTACTGTTTTGTTCGACTGTAATTCAAAGGTTAATTTTGCTAGATTCGCTATTGAATTCAACTGCGTTTCAACTGTAATTCAACACTGGAAATTGGAAATTGTGACTGGATTTCAAATGTAATTCCACTTGAATTCCAGCCTAAATGCTTATTGGGACATTTTTTCATACACTTTTAAATAAAATTTGAAGAAATTAAGGTTAGGTTAAGAAAGATTGTGCGCCCAGCGGCACTTCTACGCTCGGTTCAATGTGAATCCCTTTAATATAGAGGAAAAAGGAAGAGACAAGAAAATAAGAAAATAATTTAAAGATTGATTTAAGATAATAAGTAGAATCTACATAGGACAAAACTTCCTCTACAGTCCCCTCATCAGAAACAACTCTCCTATTTCCATGAAAAACCCCACAGATCGACTGGATTACATCCAGCGATACACCCCAGTCCGTCGTGAAATCGAACTCCTAGCCATTTCTGCGTGAGACCCTGCATCCTTGGACAAGGGCACAGTACATGATCAATCGTCTGTAGTTCGTCGACATCCTCGCATAATCTGCAGAAGTCCGGTATGGCCCTAACAGAACTATAACCCGTCAATAACCCTTTAATGGTGCAGCGACCACTTCTATCCAATCCTTATATAACCCTGGTGCCCCTGCGTCCAATCCGGGCCATAGTGCCCTAGACACCCTGTAAACCGTTCTATCCCTCCAGGACAGGTTAACAGTATCGCGGAATCTATTCCGCATTACCCCATAGCAGCAACATAAGGGAGGTTTTACCCCCGTCCCATATCTCTAAGTCAAGGTTCGAACTTCGAACCTTACTGCGAATAGCTCCAGGTTCCCCTCAGACCATTTCTACACGATTGCACTTTATAATTTGTCAATGCTCTGAGTACAGCCTGACTATCAACGTAAATTGTCATCACAGACCCCCTACGCTGCACATCAAACTGACTTCAAATTGTTACGAAAATAAAAAGTATTTTGATTTTCACAATGCTTAACAATTATGCTTAAAAGACAATTGGGTCGCAAGTCGTAAGAACGTTATTTACCCAACAATTCCGCCGTAAACGTATTTTGTGTTCTTTTGAATTTACTAAAATAAGCACTAGTACGTAAATATCATTAACTGATTTGGGATCAAATGAACTTGAATTTTACAAGTATCTTCAGTTATAACAATAAGTGTCTACCAACATTTCCTTACCTCACAAGGGCTCTTAACATTAACGCAGTTTTAAATTAGCCAAACCCTTTCTTTTAGAGATCGAACAATTTCAAGATCCAAGCAAACCCGCGAGAGTGCAACGCAAACAGATTATATGTTCCTTAAACGGCATACGTACAATTTCCACAGGACTCTATATTTCAGTCAGTAGAGTTTTTTTTAGGATTTTGCCAATTGAATTCCAGACAAACTTTTGGGTACTGAAAGGTATTTTCCGCTTTAATCGCATCCCTATTAAAGGAACTGAGATTACAACGCACAGTTTTGGTTTAAAGTATCAATTAATGATGATGCGGATAAGTCACTCAGTTTCTCTATTAACAATCGATTAACTTGCATTTTTTAAGAAATGTTCCTTTCTTGAGTTTTAAAAATTGTACTCTGTAAATATGTTTAGATTTCTACAACTTGTGACTCATAAAATCTATCAGTCCATATTCCCTAGGAGGTATCCCAACTAAGCCTGAATTTTTTTTTTATTTTTTATTTACCTAAACTAATCCCACGAAGCCCGGCACTGATAGACTAGCTCACTATCAGCTAGCCTACCGAGGCACTTAATATTATAGGTTTAATAGGTAATGAATAGAATCAAAAACGAGTTAAAATAAATAATGAATTTCTTTATATGTAAAAGAATATACATAATTTACAACTGAATATTTAACTCTAATCTTTTGTCCTCTCATTAACTTGACTTGTTTTCCAGTGTTTTTACAAGTATTTTCTGCACTAATTACTCGGATATAAAAGTATAATAGTAATTTATACTTAATGTCTTCCAGGCATTTCTTTCAAAGCGTGCGTCTTTTCATTAAGTACAAAATGCTCGTATTTTGTGGTTTCTGTTCATCACATTTAGAAACAATAAGAAAACAAGAACAAACCAAAAACAAATAATACAAAAAAGAAATAGAAAAAGGATTTAATATGCCGTAAGACATCAGCGATGGCAACATTATTCTCACCATCGCATCGTTAGATATATATTTGCTTTAGTTATTATTTTTTATTATTATGTTGAAGTAATTTCTTATTTGTTTTGTTTCCTGTGCTTTTGTCTTTTATTCTGCTCTGTTCCCCTCTCTTCCGATGTTTTCCTTGCTTTCTCCTTTAGCAATGTTACCATTGATTTCTTCGTGCAACCAGGACGTATTAGTTTCAATATGATTTTTATAGAACACGCGTTTCAAAATAGTCTTCACTTATTTTGGTTTTTGTATGTATGTGTGTGTGTATTAATGGTTGATTAAATGTGTGTGTCTGCTCTTAATTTTTTTTTCTATAAATACCTACTTATTTGTTTTCCTGCTCCTGTTGCGCATTGCCAATTGTTTGCGGCAAATACAAATAAAAATACTACAATTGTACCACAAAAAAAAAAAACAAAAATATTTATAAAGAAAAAGAATACCAGCGAGCACAATGCTCATATCAAATGCAGAATTTACTGTTACTGACAGTTTTCGCGTGCACTTCAAATTGAAGTTCTTTTCAATATTTGTACCCTCTTTTTTTAGATGACTGCGATGACGGTGATTATGATGCTGATGATTCCTTGGTTGGTTGGTTGGCTGGCTGACTGGCTGTTTGGTTTTATTCTTAGTATTGTTTTTTTGTTTTATTTCAATTCGATTGTTTTTTTTTTTTTAATATTAACAAAGAGTCCTTTAAGGACACTTATTTTTAAATTCAAATGGAAATGATGAATTTGTACTCTTAACGGAATCTGTTTCGTTGACAAAAGTTTTAAAAGTGATTTAAAATTTTAATATGACAAACTAAAAGAGTATCAGCAAGAAATTATAATGTTGGGTAAGGTTATGGTAGATTTATGGAAAATTTATATGATTACCACCCATGACAGACTAAATTCACAGTGTTCTCAAGTCTGCTTAGACACAAAGTATCTCTAAGTCAATGTTGCCATGCATCGAATATAAATTTTGAAGTTCTTTATAACCTTATCTCAAAATAAAAAAAAAAACAATTTTGTCCTTAATTTCTAATTATTTTGTATACTTGCACAGCAATTAAAAGGCCAATATACTCGCTTTAAGGGGAAGGGAACTTGAGACAGATAATCTGGCGAATGCGAAACCGTTTGAGGCAACGAAAACGGAACTTAAGGCGTAGGCATGGGAAATCCACACGGCCAGCTGGAATGGTGGGACCTTGGGTAGGACCACTATGATTTTGTGGGGTAACCCGGACGAGAAGAGGACAAGAAGCCTCCTCAATGTGAGTAAATCCGAGGTTATCAAGTCGGTGCTATCCTGACTGGTCATGCAGCATTAAGCGCACAACTACACCAGATTGTACGGGCGGAATCTCATGAGTGCAGAGCGTGTGGTGAGGCGAGCTAGACACTTAAACACTTTCTCTGCCACTGTCAGGCCTTTATCGAGCTAAGATCCAAATTCCTCGGAAGCGATGTCATGCTTGTCTTAGAATCCCTGAGGAACGTCGACTGGAAAACCTTAAGGAATTACGTCCGAAAAACTGAGTTTCTTAACGCCGGACGTTAACTGCCCCCAAATAGGTGGTGATATTACTAACCACCTAATTCTCCATCTTCTAAGGGAGCGTACAACAGGCCGAATGGAGGCCTAGGTGTACATCACTCCCCAGTAAAAACTTCGCCTACAAAATAATGAGTCGAGTAATCAGAAAAACATAAAAGCACTACTTACAATTCTACTGAAAGAACCAATGAATTTTACAAGGGATTCCCAAAATAAACGCATTTAAAAGTAAGTCATTATTTTTTGCCTAAGTACATCCAGCAAAAAGCAGTTACAGAAGTTTTTATAGAAGTAGTTATAGAAGAAAACTAAATAATTAGTGAAAGAAGCTATTAATTTTGAAAAAGTAAGCAAAGTTTTTACTGGGTCGTGATATGAGGTTGCATCCTTGATGCTTCATCCTACTTTCGACCTAGCCTAACAAAGCAAACCTAAAAAAAATCGACATTATAGATCGAACCTCTAGCACGAAATCAATTTTTTCTATAGTTAAATCAAAAATTTCAAGAGACAACTTGCATAAACTAAAAAAAAGTACTAAAAGTTCTATACCCAGAGAAAAAACATTTTTCAATATGATCATTGGAGGTGAATATATTTTATCAATTATTTGTATAAAAATTATGGTAAATTCAACCTTTTTACTATCACTGGCAACCATATTAGGTTATATTAGTCATCCATCACCATATTTCGTAAAAATCAGTTTTGCTGGAGGTGACCATATTCAAAAATTTTTAGGTACGCTGGCATGAGGCGAGTAGATTGCCTTCTAAATGTATGGTTTTTCTTTCTATCAAAAGGGCCTTGTTTCTTTAAATCACTAAGAATCACTTTCTGAGCCGATTAAAGCATTATCGTGGGTCCGTCTGTTCGACTAGCTGTTTGACAGCGTGTTTGTCAATGTGAATCTTGCGTATAAAGTTCAGGTTGCATTTTTGAAGATATGAAGGAGAAAGTCAATCGATAATAGTCGGTACATGAATTAAGCAAGCCCCTTATACACATAAGTTAGTACGTTCGGAATAGAGCTTTTCTGTCCATATAATAAATTTAGCCGCCTCCGTTTTTAAGTTTCCACAAAATAATCTTGACGAAATTGTTATTCTTACCTAAAGTACTAAGGCCCGTTTTCACAACTTACCGATAGCTAAAAGTGGACTTTTTACCCGGCCTTATAAAAAGTGTTACATTATTAAAACTTTAATTAAACCTAAAGTGAGCTATATAGTAAATTAAGGTTCATCCTACCTGGTAGGTTAAAGAAAATAATGAAACACTTTTTATACGGCCGATAAAATCCCACTTTTAACTATCGGTAAGTTGTGAAAAGGGGCCTAAGAGAATAAAACATTACCCCTTTTGCCCTTCTAGTCAAAATTTTTAAAATTTGTACTCCTAAAGACATTTTCTGACAAAATGAATTAGCTTTTCAAATTTAAAGTCACATAACCCAGTAAAAAATGTGCCGTTTTCACTTTTGTTGGTTTTTTTTTTTTTGGCTGCAAGAAAGACAGAGTAATTGCATATTAATAAACTTTTGTTTGTAATTTTATAATTATATATGTATAAATTACTTACCAGTTTCAATAAACGTAAAATAACTTATTTTTATAGTTTTGGAAGCAGCATGGCCTTTTTCTCCCCGAAAAACATTTTATTTATTTTGCTCGCATTCATTTGCCCGGATTAAAAATGTTACTTTTTTTAAACATACCTTTTTTGTGAAACTAATGTTATGATTTAAATTGTATGTTTGAAAATATAATATTATAGTGGCAAACATTTCACATAATTTAATATGCTTAGCTAGATCAGAGTAACTTTTTAGGTGTTAAACACCATATTATATTATTATAGTGAATTTAAAAATGTTAAGAACATAAATTATATTTTCAAGTTATATTAGAACTATAATAAATTTATTAGCGTAAACATATTGGGCAAATATGAATAAAAATGTTTGTAGTGACCACTCATATATCATGTTTTTTCTCTGCGTGTGTCATTCAGCGCGAATTAATAATAGCAAGTAAAAATTTGCGGCAAGAAACTGTGTGTGTATAGCTGCTGTTAGATGTCTTCATAGCTGTATTTTCAATAATAAAAATATCGATATTTATATTTTTTCTATCGATATTTTCGATATTCGTCTATCGATAGTTTCCCAGCACTAGATAGGATCCCTGATTTTTGTATGGGGTGTTCCCGGTTTGGAGGACTATTTTCTGCTGACAATAACCGCTTCTTTTACCATGCAAACAAAGCGCTCCTAAAGTGATTTTTAAAGGGCTAACTATATTAACATATTCATTAATGTTTTGGTTTTACTTGGTAATATGCCTTTTTTCAATCATTTTCATAAACCATAATATATTTTTTTTTTTTTTTTTCGCTTTAACCCATTCTTCGTTGTCAGCACTAAAATAGCAGCTTTTTTGTATCTTTTATTCTTTATCATTTACTGCTTTATAAGAGCTCTCTAATTGAACCGCTTCATTATGCGCTTTTTCTCTGTAGTGCTTCGAAAAAACCAAAATTTTTTTACTGGGAACATGTTCAGAGGCAACCATAATATTGTTGTGGCTAAAAATGGGCAAAAAGTATTGATATATCAAAATATTGATATTTGAAAAAAATAATAATCGATAGATACCGCCGAAATTTAAAATACCGATGTATCGATATTGAACTACGACTATCGAATTCGATTTTTTTTTAAAGTCAGTCTTCATTAAAAACTCAAAACTTTAGCCGTTTTTTTAAACTAATATGAACATCTAAGATGATTGGCATTTATAAGAAGAAGAATTGAGAAAAAAGCCGGGTTTTCACATTGTAGATTTCTAATTGAAGCAGTTAAGTCAAACAAACTTAAAAAGATTTATTTTATGCGGTTTTGGAACTATATATAATAATAATAAGATTTGTGCATATACACTTACTAGAAAAAGTCTGCATACAAATGTATTTTTTATACTCATTGCTTTATACCCAGCAAAAACTTTGCTTACAAAATAAGCAGAAAAATAATGAGAATTTGACGAGCCGACTGCTTACTTTTCTACTAGAAAAAGTACTTATTTTTGTTCGAGATGTCCCAAAAGTAATCCTTTATAATTTAGCCTATTGTAATCTAAAAAATAATATGTTATTTTTATACTTAAAATTTTTATAAAAATATATAGTTACACAAAGTCAATAAAGTAAAATTTTTTTTATTTTTTTTAATTTTTAATTTTTTTTTTTTTTTTTTTTTAATTATTTTATTTTTTATTTTTTCTTATTTTATTTTACTTTATTTTATTTTTTATTTTTTTTTCTGTCTCTGGCGGGATTCGATCGCGCAACCTCGGTGCTGATAGACTAGCTCGCTACCAGCTAGTCTACCGGGGCAGTGTAGTTTTTGTATTAAAAAACTATGTTTTTTGACTATAATGACATTTTTATTGTCATAATGAAAATTTAAATTTTTCTGTATATTTAAGATATAATAATAAATGTTATTTAATATATAACTAATAATCCAAAAAGTGGCGAATAAAGCTGCAAAGTAATACATTCTTGAAGTCATTAAAAGTAGGATTGTAAGTAAAGTTTTTGCTGGGTATATCCGAAAATTCGCAAGAATATCGCAATTTTGTAGTCTTATCCTATGACCCTAATCCCTATAACTAACTAAGACCAAAAATTTTAATTTGAGAAACATGTAAATTCATAGCTGGATATCAATATTTGAACAAAGTGCATTTATTCAGACAGAAAAACTCTGCGTACGGTTTTTAAATTTATGACTTACAATTCTTGTTATATGTATACGCTTAGCGTATTACGCTACTATAAAATTAATTTGAATTTGCAATGAACTCTAAAAGAAAAGAAAATAATCCTGCTGAAAGAAAAATTAAAGCTTATCTCTGGAAGCAAGGAAGAACCTTTAGAGAAATGTGACAAATGGTCGAGAGAACGCACTCTTCTATCCAGAGGGTCATTAATTCTTTTAAAGAAACTGGAGGTTTCTTGTCTAAACCACGTTCTGGACGCTGCAAGAGAAACGAGATAGCTTATTAGCTCTGTGACAGCATCCAAAGTGGCCGAAAACATTCGCTTAAAATTTTAAAAAACGATATGTGATGATACTGTAAGAAAAATCTTAAAGCAAAATGGATTTCATGCTCGTAAGAAACCCTTCATTTATTTAATAAGCAGGCAGAAAAGAATTTTGTTCGCCAAAGAGCATTCTGGGAAAAGGTTATCTTTTCGGATGAGAGCAAATATTGCATTTTCGGAATTAAAGGACGGCGATTTGTGTGGAGGAAATCTGGTACAGCAATAAATAAAGAGAATTTGTGTGGTACTGTAAAACATGGTGGAGGAGGCGTTATGGTTTGGGGGTGTTTGGCGTCTAGCGGGGTAGGAAATTTGCAATTTATTGAATCCGCAATGGATAAGAGAGCATACCTAGACATTTTAAAGACTAACTTAAAGCAAAGCGCAGCGAAACGTGGTCTTGGAAATAGATATTTATTCCAACAAGATAACGATCCCAAACATACAGCGGATATTGTAAAGCTTTGGCTGCTTTATAATGTGCCAAAACAGTTGCGTACGCCTCCCCAGTCTCCCGATCACAATCCCATTGAGCATTTATGGGATTTGTTGGAACGAAAAATTCGCCAGCACGCTATTACTACAAAAACTATGCTCAAAGAAGTTTTGCAAGCTGAATGGGAGAAAATATCTCGTGAAGAAAGCATGAAACTTGTTAATTCCATGCAAAAGAGATTGGCTGATGTCCTCAAATGAAAAGGTTATCCAAATAGCTTTTAATTTAGTGACAATATTCCTAATTATGTCTAAAAATATTACTTTTTTACGCAGACTTTTTCTTTCAATTTGTTACTGTAATTTTATTGTTTTTTTCAAATTCACATATTTTTGAAGGATGAAAAGATATTTGTTAATAAAGATCAAGCTTGAAATTTTGTGAGTTTTTATGGCGTTGTTTTTATACATTATCTTAGATAAATTTTTTTGTACGCGACCGGTAAATAAGCCAGTTTACCAAAAATCAAGAGAGATATTTTATTTTGTAAATACTGGATGGAGACCTACATTAATACACTTTTAAAATATTTTAATCACTTTTGAATATTCCGTTCCATTGCGCAGATTTTTACATTTCACTACTGTCAGCCAAAGTTGACTTCTATTTTGCGTACGTTCGTGACCACACGTTTATAACTCTTATTATGAAAACTTAAACTCGGTGAAATCCATATTTTGCACTTAGCATAGAGCTACCAAATTGCTATCGAATCGAAAAAAGAAATGCTAGGAAAAGTTTAGTATTCTATATTATTTGTACATCAAAAGCGTACGAACGTACGTTCGTGACCCCAGGAAATGCCCATATATATTTTAAATTTTTTAATTTGGTAATAGTTTCAGCAAAATAGGTTCAATATACATATGTATCGATATTTTGGAAGTAATTCTTGTTCTCATCCCTAGTTGTGGCTTCTTGATGGAGGAGTTATTTAACCATAATATGGTTGTCGCTGACAATATTATTGTTAAATTTAACATCATTTGTAAAACATAAGCGTAATTGTGAAGCAAACAAAAAAAAATATACAGAAAAACAAACATTCGGATTTCCAATATTAAAGAGGTTAAGCGACAACAGCTGATAAAAACAAAAATACTTGGTGCAAAGCTCTGCTTGAATTGCAACAAAAATTATAAAACGCATAGAACGCATGGCTTTGACTCTATTTTTAAGTTCGGAAAGCTTTCTTACTGGTTATCTTTAACAATGCGATAAAAGGAGTGAAATACCTTAAGTAGCATGTTAAACATAAATTAATGGAAATCCATAATTTCATTTCTCATATTTTTTAACGAGTTAAGTTTAAATTCGATATTGTCAAAACTTGCAAACTAATTCACAATTCAATTATTGCATTTTTTTGCTTAACTAACAAATATTAAAATTAAAACATTTAAAAAAATACATAATTTCTTTATTATGCAAATCTTAGAAGCCTCTTAAGCAAAAACAAGCACACACAAAATCATGACACTTTGCATACATTTATTATGACTCTTAAACAAATGCAATTGTGGTAATTTTGTACTCATCAAATAACCAGACTAAATGACTTCATTAGCATACACAAGACGGCAAAATTACAAAAATAAAAGAAGGAATGAACAAAAAAACTAAAATTCAATTGAAATTTTCACAGCCTAAGGGTGAAAACCACTTAAAAAATCAGACCAGTATAATGCACACACACACACACCCACCCATTTACATACATTTAGCCAGAGTGGGTGTTAAGAAATGGTTAAAAGAATTGGAATTCCAAAGTATAATTTCGTTATAAAAATTGAAATGGATGAAATTCAATTTGCAAATAAATACAAAATACTCACTCTCAAGCAAACATAAAATTCAATTAAATGAAGTAGTTACGAATCTGAAATAATAAAACCCAATAGTCGGCTAAAGAAGGTGGGCTGATGTAAATTGAAATAAAAACGACCAAACAAAAAATAAAATGTAAAAACTCAAGAATTTCATTAAATCTACATGAATAATAAATTCAATTTTTTAAACAGACAGACGGATAGACATATTACGAGCATGTTTGATTCTGTTTTGCTATTTTTTTTCTTTCTTCTTTTATTTTTTTTTTTTTTTTGTTTTAGTTAAAAACATGAGTAGGATTTTAAAGATTGTATGCATAAATTTAAATAAATGATTTTTACTGCATTTATATACAAATATGATTATTTTTTTTTTCATTTCAAAAAAAGAACGTTACCGAAAAAAAAACAAAATCATCATCATCGTCATCATAAATGTTTTCAATACAACTGATTGCAATACAATAGTAACTGCATTATTTACCACAAAAAGTTTATACATAAATAAAATCTTTAATTTTTTTTTTTTTTTTCTCTAAAATTTTGATCGTAAAAGTGTTGCAGATACATATTCTTGTTGTTTTTTTATTTATATTTCAACAAATTCTCAACAAATAAATAAATTTAAAAAGTGTTTTATAAAAAACAAAACTTAAATTTGCATGTAATTAAATTTTATATGCAAAATATTTGATTTTAGAATTTTGCAGTTGCATTCGTATGCAAATTTAATAAATTCTTGTCTTCTCATGTTATTTCAAATTTTTTGCTTATTGGTTTATTTTTTTTTTTTTTTTGTTGTTGTTGTGGCATTTGCAATCTTAAGGTCCGAAACGAATTAAGTTATTTTTATACAAAAACTTAAGAAATGTTGTTGTTGTTGTCTTTTTCCTGGTATTTTTGCTAAGAAAACAGAAAATTAAAGAAATTTTTCAAGATTTCCTTAAGGAAAGTTAAGGAAAGCAATTATATCTAAAACAAGTAAAAAATACAGGGTGATTGCTTTCTAGCAAAAAATAATCAGGTATGTGATAAAAATCGATCGATTTCACAACGATCGTTTTAAGCAGGTATTTATCGATGTTTTATCGATTTAAAAATCTATTTCTTAATTGTTATGGTATAAATTTGTTGTTCAAAACGCAACTTTATTGAAATATGTACATATAAAGGGTGGTCCAACCTTAATGCACAATGTCAAAGTCCCACCTTAAAGTCAAGGTTTTTGCCCAACTTAATTTAACATTTCTTCTTTTTAGGTTTTTAAAACATTCAACAATGGAGATGTACTAGGGTATTCATTCGGTTAACCGTTAATCGGTTAACCGATTAATTACTACCCGATTAACTGATCGGTTAAATTAAAATTGGCTATTTTCGATTAACGATTAAACCGGTTAATTTCAATCGGTTAACCGATTAACCGATGTAATAAAATTTCTAATTGTTTGTAGTATTAAACCATATTTTTTGTGTTTTAAAATTTGGGTGAGTTCAAAAACGTTAGTTGCAAAGGAAATAAACTCTTTTAAATGCATTCTACAATGCATCCGTGTCCAATTTTACAACGTTTTCTTTACCAAAGTTCACCAAAATGTTACCTATGTGCACCAAAAAAGTTGTGCTTAGAAATATTTTTTCATACAATATATTTCCTCCTATTTCCTATAAAAACAGAAATTAAGGAATTCGGAAATAAACTTTTTTGCCGAATGATCGGTGCTAAGCTTTGTTAGTATGAGTAACATGATGAACTGACAACAGAAGAAACTGAAACAATTTGAAGTATTAAAAATTTTAAAAATTAAAACAGGACTCTAATAACATAATGGAATATTTTATATGTTTAGAAAAATCTAGGAAAAGGACTGAGAATTTTGATATTCTCTATTATTGGTTGCTTTCGATTTCTGCAACATCTACGATAAGTAAAAGAATTTTTTCCAAGTCAAAATTTATCAAAACTAAAGAAAAGAGTCGCTTAAATCCCAAACATTTTAACCAAATTATTTTTCTAAAAGATTATTTTAGAAGAGCTCCTTAAACTATTTAAATTACTAATAAAATTATCTCACAGTTTATTTTTTAATAAATAAATAATATGTGTTGATTAAAAAATATGTATTACATTGTTATGAACTATTTTTTTGTTTGCTCGTTTTGGTTTAAGAATTGTTATGTTTTTATTTTTTTACTAATAAACTCCAAATAATAAGTAATTTTAAATTTTTTATTTATTAAATTACTTAATTTATAAAAAAAACTTTATTAATCGGTTAACCGATCAATTACATAATTAACCGATTATTAACCGATTAAACCAAAACCTCGATTAATGTATCGAGCGATTAACCGATTAAAGTAAAAGCCCGATTAAATGAATACCCTAAGATGTACACAATTGAGCAGCGCGTTAAGATGGTTGAAGCCTTTTACGAATATTTGGGTCCAATTTAAAATGCATTTCGTTTCACACTTTCACCTCAGTGGATTCTTAACAAGCAGAATTGCCGCATTTGGGCAATTGAGAATCCACGAGTTATTGTTAAAAAGTCGATGCATCCACAAAGAGTGACTGTTTGGGCTGGCGACGTCCTTGAAAATGAGGTCGGCCAAGCAGTTACCGTGAATGGTGTTCGCTATCGCGAGATAATAACGAACTTCTTGTGGCCATAAATTTAGGGCATGGCACTTGCCACACAGCCAACAAACAATGGTTCTTTTGCACGAGAAATTAAATGGCCCTGTTATCTCACGTCGTGGCGATGTTAATTGGACGCCACGATCATGTGATTCGACACCGTTAGATTTCTTGCCTTGGGGGTATCTAAAGGAACAAGTGTACGTCAATAAGCCAAGAACAATTCAAGAGTAAAGGATGAGATAATTCGGCACATTAAGGACATTGAACCTTTATTATGTCTCAAAGTCATTAAAAATATGGACCATCGGATAGAGGTATATAAGTGAAGCCGTGGCTAGCTTTTGGCCGATATTTTGTTTTACACATAATTGTTAAATTTTGTTCTAGTATAATAAAAATTATTAAGATAATTCTCTAAAAACTTTTGTTTTACTTACAACGAACATCGTGCCTTTTCATTGGACCACCCTTTAAATTAAAAATTTAATATAACACATACAGGAAAAAAGAGTAAAATGTATTAGAAATTAATTTAAAAAGATACCTGGGGTTTGCACGTGAAAGTACTTTCTTGAAAGTAGAGAATACGTATTATCAACGAAAATTGGAAGACACAGCCGATTGGCTAAAAGTGCAAAAATTGTGTGAGTATTGGTGAAAAAGTGTGATTGTTATGCGACTTTCAAGAAATTACTTTCTTGTGTAAATGCTAGGATACTTAAAACGATCTAATCGTTTTGTTTTTAAAATCGTTTTCCATTACATACCCAGTAAAAACTTCGCCTACAAAATAATGTGTTAAGTAATAAGGAAAACTTGAAAGCACTACTTACAATTCTACTGAAAGAACCAATGAATTTTAGAAGGGATGTCCCAAAAGTAAAAAGTAAGTCATTATTTATATTATTATTATTATTTTTTTTATATTATTTTTTTTACCTACAAACATTCAGAAATAAGTAGTTATAGAAGTTGTTATAGAAGCAGATATAGAGAAAAGCTACTAAATAATGAGTGAGAGAAGCTGTTCATTTTGAAAAAGTAAGCGAAGTTTTTACTGGGTACCGTCTTCTTTTCTAATTCAATTTGGTACAGGAATGTGATATTATTTTTCCTTCTTGTAATCATAATGTATTCATTCCGCCTTACTTAACATCAAAAGTTTTGTACCCAAAAAAGACTTCTTGCTTAAAATAAATATGAACAAACGAGTACCATGAGTTCCTGGAAAACTTGTATACTTAAGAAACTGTTTTGTCAACTATTTTAAATTCTAAAGTCTAAACTTTATCTTAATATTGGCGAATTCACCACATTAGATTAGCAAACACCATATATATGCTATAATTTTGCAAATGGCGGTTAATGTCAGTTCTGCCTTGACATTTGTAAAGTAAACACATACAAAACGCACGTCAATAAGATACAGGTCGCTTTATTTGTTGTTTTGGTAATTTGCACTGGCAGGCAAGAACGCCCGATTTAACCATTCTAGACTCCTGAAGTAGCACTGCGAAATGTGACCCTACAAAGTATGGCCGCACAACTTTACATGAAACACAACAACACGATATTTTGGGGCACTTTTTTTGTTTTTGGGGGTTTTTTGCATTTTTTTGGTTGGGGTGCTTTTGCAATTTAAGTGAAATTAAAACCTAACCCCAATTCAAAGGAATGAAAAATTACTTATTTTCGATTAAAGAATTATTCGAATAATTTATGTCGATTAATCGAAAATATGTTTTTTCACAGTATTAGTGTTTTCTTTAATGTAAAAAAACGATCTGGTACGTTTTAAATACCCTTTTATTGTTTCCCAATTCAGGAACATTTCCTTCAAGTAACAAATTTTTTAAATATAGTATAGTACAAAGAATGAAACCAAAGAGTTTGGGAATAATTTATTTTGAAGAATGTTTAGTACAGACTTTAACAACAATGATTCGGATGAAGAAGATGATATTTTTGAGACGAACCTTGTACCAAACCTCAGCAAGACTATTAAAAGTATTAAAATTGCTAAAAAATCAAAACGAGATTTAAGTGGTATAATGGAAGACTACTAATTTTTAAAAAAGACAATTGAATATACAGTTGAATCCCGAAAATTCGTAATCGCAAGGCACCGTCCATTTCTTACGAATTGTAGGGGTTTCGATTTAGCGGGGTTTAACGAAGTAAAAATAAAATAAATACGAATTAAAGGGGTTTTTGAATTTATTTACTTAAACAATAAAAACAACATAAAAAACAATTGTTAAAAATAAAATATATAAAAATTATTCATGTAACAGACTGATCTTAAGAAAATAAACTCACGCAAAAAATAGCAATAAACAAAAAATCATTCTTTCCATGTTTCTGTTGTTTTTAATACGAATTATAAGTGGTAGTTAGAAGACTTTATTTGAAAAAAAAATTACGAATTAGCAAGGGGTCCGACAGTTTATTACGAATTATCGGAATTACAATTTATCGGGGTACGAATTATAGGGATTTTACTGTACTTAATTACGCTTTACTTTTAATCTCTCAAACGTCAACAATAAGTGAAAGCATCTTTTTCAAATCAATTTTCATCAAAAGAAAAGAAAGAAGTCGTTTGAGACATTTAACTGTATACCCTTCTTAAAAGCTTATTTTAAAAGATTAGCTTAAATTTTGATGCTATTTTTTATTTTAAAAGTTTTCCACTTATATTACATGAAGTATCTTTGTTAAATTGTTACTACCTTTTAAATAAAACTTTATGTTAAAAAATATAATTTTTAGTCACATTTTGAAACTTTTAAACTAGACAAAATTAAAATTATTCGATTAACCGAATATTAATTAATTTTTCGAATATGATTTTTACCTCGATTCGCGCAATTAATCGATTAATACAAAACATCGACTAATTAAATGCCGTAGTATCAATACCGGTCAGCGTTGCCAAAACTTGGTGACCAAAAATGGTTAAAAGTGGGCTAAAAAATGGCTAAAAGCTTTTTTAATTAAAAACACATTAAAATTCTATAACAGAAATAATTAATTTAAAGTTGTTTACGATGAAATTGTGAGTTAAGAACAATTTGTTAAATAAGAATAAACGTTAATTAATACATATTAAAGTAAATTAATATTAAAAAATTAAATCATCCAAAAATTCGATGTCGTTATTGTTAATCTCATAGCAATCACTCACTCATAACTTTCAAATAATCATAAGTTTTAAATAATTTGAAGGTTAATCATAATCACGAGAACATTTACCCAACCTTTCAAGTCCAAATCTACAATCAAAAAACAAATAAGAAAGAATAGTCGGTTTAACCTGACTTTATGATACCCTACATCACATTAGAATATTTGTACCAAATTTTATCAAATGATCTCTAAACTGCGACCTGTACTTTGCGCACAAGGTTTACATGGACAGCCAGCCAGCCGGACAAACATCGTTAATTCGACTCAGAAAGCGATTAAAAGTGTCGTATGTCTTAAAATAATTACAAGAAACATATATGACTGCTGTGGGCTACCTGTTATAATTGAGATACTACTACTGTACAGTCTTAATTAATTAATAAATACAGCATTAAAATTTTTATTTTCATTAAATTATTTTTATGAAGAAAGGAATTTTACAACATGAAAATTAATTAAAATTGTTATTGATAACCTTTCATTCTTGACGTGGCTGGGGCTCGAACCCTGGCCGGCAGGTTACCATGACATGTTTCGATCGCAACCACTATATCTCCTCAGATGGATTTGCCATCTTACACTCGCAGCCATCGACGACTGCTGACGTCAATAGTCAAACATCAATCCTTAAACCAAATGGTATTTTAACCTTTGGTAGATCAAAATTTGCTTTTTTTTTTGTGTTTTTTCATTTTTTGTCGATCTTTTTCCTGTTGACCTTTTTCAGCACAACTTAAAGGACAAATGTTTTTAATCCAAATTTTTAATATTTTTATTAATAGGCTTAAGTTCATCAAATTTAATTTTCATTAAATTATTTTTATGAAGAAAGGAATTTTACAACATGAAAATTAATTAAAATTGTAAAATATTATTTAGGACATTATGACGATATGACTTGATAGCATACCTTGTGAATCCCCAAAATTGAAAGTTAGTCGTATTTAAGTCATTTACGACAATCATTAAACTAATTTCTAAAAATGTCTAGTTTACGAATACGAAGTTTTGGGTATGCACCCTGTTTTTTTTTTTTCTAAAAAAAAAACATTAAGAAAATAGTTTTGTTTAAAGATTCTTATAAAATTGTCTAACATGCATATTATTGTTGTATGTTGTCAAATATATTTTAAATATCTACATTCATATGTATATAATATATGTGCATGTATATGAGTCGCATTATATCCTTTTCATTTCAATTTATTTTATGAGTCCTTCCGTTTATGCTGCATTATAAGCAACAAATATACAGAAGAAGAAAAAGGAGCTAAGATAAAGTATGAGTTTGCAACCTAAGAAACAATTTTTTACAGATTTTATATTTAATTTCAAAAAATTCAATAAAACTTTTATGTGTATATATGTACATATGTATGTGTAATACACTCATATGCACTTTATTTAAAAGTATTTATACGGATATGTGTATCTAGGTTCTTACAGTTCATGTGTTTGTGTATGTGATGTTGCATTTTCTTTAGATATTAAACAATGACATCAACATCATTATCAACGTCTTTGTTGTCAATGTTTTTAGTATTATATTATTTTTTTTACTCTTTTTTCTTACTCTTCCTGTATTCAGAGTATTTTTGTTTAAAACTTTATTTTGTTGTTTTTAATGTATTGTGTTTCTGTTTTCCTACCTTCCTACAACACGGGTAGCAAATGAGACTGAGTTAAGTTTGTCTTTCCATTGGTAATCCAAGAAATATAAAAATGGACCTTCAAAGTATTCTAGGTCCCGTACCCTTACATCACAAAAACTTGATTTTATTTATAAATTTATGCGACAAAGTACCAAAAGTATCAAAGTACCAAAAAAGGCGACGTAATTTGGCAAAAGATTTTATTTTAATAGAAATTTTAAAACCAGCAGTTAAAAAGCCTCCTTCTTAAAACCACACTGTAACGCTTAAAACATAAAAACCATAATGATATTGTACTGAAATGCAATTAAGTCTTATCTGATTAGCAATTATACCAGGGCTGTCAGATATGGCGATTTCTCACCAAACGTGGGATTTTTCATTTGGAAACTTGGCTATTTGATGGGCTACTCATCAAAATAATACGAATGCTTCCTCAAAACACTCACAAGCTTCTGGAGAGCTATTTAACAGGCAGAACGTTCATAGTTAGGTCGCAAGATAAATACTCCCCCCTCAAGAAAATTACTGCTGGTGTCCACCAAGGCAGCATATTAGGACCGCTTCAATATATAATATACACAGCGGATATGCCAACAACCCTTAGCACGCATACCTCTACACTTGCAGATGACACAGCATTTATTAGCGTTAACCATGACCCAAAAGTCGCATCGCAAAATCTGCGGTCCCACATCAATGAACTAGAAGCCTGGCTAGAAAAATGGAGAATAAAGGTAAACCGGCTTAATATGCTGACTTAACTTTCACGCTCAGAAGACAAACGTGCCCAGCTGTTAAAATAAATAACATCACTGTTCCAGTAGAAAACCATGTTAAGTACTTGGGAATTCATATAGATAGACACCTGACCTGTACCCATGTTCTGTAACTTTAGTGAGAACTTCTTGCATCGAAAAGATGTGAAACAAAATATTCCATCGTTTCTCGAAAAGTGAGAGAAATGTGTGTCTGTAACTCATGTCGAAAACTATCAAAAGAGATTACGTCGTTACGTTATAAATGTCATAATATTGCACTCGAAGCCGATGTGACATTGCAGACGTTCAGAACGCCAGTAGCACATATCGTTGACGGCGACCAAAATTTACCAAAAATTTAAAATTTTTCAACGACGGCGGCGAAAATACAAATTGTGTAAAGAGCGACTTTAATGTTTGTTGTTTGCAAATGATATTTGAAGACATTCGTATATTTTATTAAAATGTTAAAAGCAAAATAATAAAACAATGAAAATGTGCCAAGAACAAAATAATATTATTATTATTCTTTGCATTTTGCATTTTTAATTGTTTTTTAGTGTTAAAATTTTTTCTCGCCCCATTTTTATTCGTGAGTTTATTTGACAGTTCAAAGCGGGAACTTTTCTCACCAAAATGTTACAGACACACTTTTTCTGTAAATTGGCGAGTAATTTCCTTACGTGACAGCTTGTACTCACCAAAAAAGTTACAGCCACAGTTAAGTGAGAAAAACAGCGGTTTGTTTCAATTTATGGCATTTTTGTTTCATTTCACACATTGCAATCGAAAACTTTCGCGACGCGAGAGTTACAGCACATGGGCACTGGTCTCGTCATATTGAAGCGAAAATAACGGCAATGAAACTTAAAGCAGCTCAACTACGTTGGCTTCTCGGTCGAAACTCAAACTTGTCTTTAGCCAACAAAATTCTCTTATACAAGTCCATCATAAAACCAATATGGACATATGGCATCCAATTATGGGGTACTGCATGCGCATCTAACATCCAAAAGCTTCAAAGCAGACAGTCTAGAATATTACGACAAATTGTCTGCGCCCCATGGTATATACGTAATGATATTATCCACGGAGATCTCTCGAAGGTCACCAAAGGCTAAAAAGGACCGATACTTTGAGCCTAACTAGAAAACATTTTTAAAATTTTAATACAGCAGTTAGTGGTTACATTGGTAACAACTAATAAACAACAAGTAGAATTAAGAATTGAATACATATTGTAAATTTCGATAAGAAAGATTCATAATAAAAAAAAATAAAAAAAAAAAAAAAATTGGCTATTTTTACCCATTATATTATTTCAGCGATTTTTTTTAACACTTTGTTATTTTTTGTTATCATTTCTAATTTAAAAAAAAAAACTGGCAACTTTTTTTCACATGATTTTTGGTCTTGTTATCATTTCATGGCCCATTTTCACAACTTACCGATAGCTATTTATTAAAACTTTACTTTTAGCTAAAGTGAGCGATAAAGTAAATTACGGTTCATCCCACTTGGTAGGTTAAAGTAAAGTTGTAATAATGGAAAACTTTTTATACGGCCGATAAAATCCTACCTTTAGCTATCAGTTAGTTGTGAAAACGGGCCTAAGTGAATATATTCAGTCACTATTTAATTTCAATAGTACACGCAGAGAAAAAAAATGGTTGGGCATGGTTACGGCAACAACACTATGTTTGATGTAAAAATATATTGTTGTCGTACACAAATTTATTTAATTAATTTAATTTATTTAATATCATCAATATTATAGTTACTGTAAACATATCAATGTTTATCGCAATTATGAATTTGAGTTTTGTTGACCGAAAAATAATTATTTTTCTAACAACTTAATTATGATAACTTTCTAAACATATTATATTTCTCACAACCATATCATGATATTTAATAGCCATAACATGATAACTTTCTATACATTTATCATATTATGTTAAAGATGCAATCAAACTATTTTTACTCTAATCATATTATGTTAGCGCCATTTGTAAAATAATTTTGAAGAAGTTGTGTCGTTTTTTTTATTTGTGAGCGGTTAAACAATTAAAAGATAAAATTCCATAAAAAAATAACTTTAAAGAAATATAAATAATTAAAATATTAGCGGAGTTCATTCAGTATTTGTGATGTAATGGTGCAAATGCAAAATATCGTAGTTTTTTTGTAAAATCCAAGAACAAAACACACTGAGATTTCGTTATATTTTATAAAAGTGCTACGATATTTCTGTGGTTTTCATGGGCAACCGCGTATGTCTTAAAACAAATTGTTCAGGAAAGCCTAAAAACCATGCTAGATCAAACTATGGGGTACGCAGAAAAAATTATTGCCGAATTATTTTCAAACAAACGCTTGTTTGAAAATTTTTTTAATTTCTACAAATTTTTTTACTGATTCAATTAAAATTTTTGTTTGATTTTTATTTAACCAACCAAAAATGTTGACAACCATTCAAAAATATAATACACGCGTTATTGGTTTCAAGTTTTCATAATTGTGTATGAAAAATTTAACGCTTTTTAATGTTGTCGTCTTTTTGCATTTTTTTATTTGATCGTAAGCAACACTTCCTAATGTGAAATATAAGAACTACAACAAAAAACACATACAGTCTATTTTTGGACACTTATAAAAAGTACAACAGTAAGAAAGATGAAGAGGTTTGAAGTAAAAAAAAAAAAAAAAAAAATAGCAGGTAAAAAAACGTTTCACTCTTTTTAAACAACAGAAACAACAACAACATTATAAGAAACAAAATAAATTTTTGGTTGGTTAAAAAAAAACCAAAATCCCGTATTCAATTTTTTCAAACTGTTTGCTTAAATACATCAAATACAAAAATATAATGATGACGAAAAACATATCGAGTGTGTCTCAAAGCCAGCCGGCCGCTCTGCTCTCTCTCTGCCATCATCTTCTAATACAGTGCCTGCTTGTGTGCGCACCAGTGCTTGTGCAAAAACCTGTTTTTTTTTATTTTGAAATTTAGTATATGAATTTCAGTAAACTTTTTGTTTGATTCAGTTAAATTATTTGTTTGAAAAAATCAGTGTTTTTTTTTCAATAAACAAAATGCAAATAAATTGTTTGAATATGCGAATTTGTTTATAGGACCGATTTCAGACAAAAAATTGTTTGATTCTACAAATTTTTTGTTTGAATTGGAAAAATAACTTTTTCTGTGTAGGTATTGCACATTTAACACTTTGCCAATACGTTAAAAAATCGGAATTGATCCATAATTTATCAAAAAAATGTAAAGAGCGTTCAAAATTAGGCAATATGGCACCAACATCTTAAAATCGAAAAAATGGACACACGCGGTTGCCCATGAAAACCACAGATTTTTCATTTGCTCTTTTGCAAGCCTTAAATTGAACTCCGCTATTTGATTAACATTAAGAAAAATTGCAAAAAGCCACAAAATTAAAAATCGATTCAAAAATATTTAAATTTATTTTATATTTTTGTGACAGCTATGAAAGGTGCTGTATCATAATATGATTGCTTCAAAATTTATTATGATTAACATGATGATAATATGATCACTTCTTAGCTTATTATGATTAACATGACAATAATATGATAAATTTCTTAGCTTATTATGATTAACATGACAATAATTTGATTACTTCTTAACTTAGTATGATTCGGCGACTTTTTTGTATTTTTTCTCAGTTTTTGGCGATTTTTGACTGAAATATTTATTATACTAGCTGTTTTGTATGCAAAATTTAATTTAAAAAAAATTACGAAAACCGAAAAAAATTTACATTTGGGGATTTTTGGCGATTTATGACATCCGGTCTGGCAAAGGGGCTCAAAAAAATCTGGCAACCCGGATTATACTGCCAATTTTGTGATGGTCGGTCCATGATTTGCAATAGGATTCACACTCGAAAAACCCTTTAACCTTGACGCAAACTTTTTCTCTCATGAAACTTAACAGACTCTATTTTTATGTGACTAGAAATTGTGATATCAGATTTTTTGAATATTTTTCACAGATCCACTAAAACATCCATTTCCGAAAAATTATAATTCTTAATGGAGGGTATCCAAGATTCAACATAGCCAAATTATACATTCTTAGTTGTTTTAACGTGTGTTTGTATGTGTATAGTTTAAGAACATTCTGTGTCACATCCTTGTTATTTCTCTCTCGTCCTCGTACTGTGTACATATTTTAAAACTAAATAATTGAAGTACGTTTTTTACTGCAACTACGAGTGTTGCATGAGTGGTTGTAAACTCACAACCCCACCAACTAACAATACACACTCATATGAATGCAGTAATTTTATTTCGTTTAACATTTATAGAAGTTCATATATTTTTTTTTTCCTTTCTTTAAGTTATTGTGAATGAACGGAAGAAAGTATGTAGATATGCGAATGCAAGCCTTTTTCTTGAGGCAAGTAAGTAGTAGTGGCAATTTCTTTTCATATGTCATGTTCTTTTTGAGTACTCGTACTCAACGGTCTGAATGCATTAAAAGAAAGACTTTATTGTAATCGAGTACAAAAAAGTTTCTTTTCGTTTTCATTTATGCGTTCGCATTAGGGTTAAGAAAATGTATATGTGTTACGTTTTGCAGCATACAATTAGTTTTTAATGCATCTTGAAAAGTTTTGTGTTAAAATTACAAAGATCTGTAATTCCTTTTTTAATAAAGTTCTTCGAAAATTTAATTTTGAAAAGATTAGAATGTAGAATATTTTGTATAATGTTAATTGAGGTTTAAGTGCTAGCTTGGTTTAGGTTTTTAAGAGCTATTTTTATATACTATGTAGGTGCATACACTTTTAAAGAAAATTAATGTTTTTTAAGAAAAATGTACAGTTTTCTGATAAATTATGAATTCCCATCCGATAACACCAAAAACGAATAAAGAAAATTATGTATACCTTGTATACCAAACAAATATGTACATATATTAGCCATAATATTTAAACTTGCTCCAGTATTCTGTAATTCGCTTAAGCTCAATCTCTATCGCGCTAAAAATCTATAAAGTTAATTTAGCGATTTTTGGCTACGAATGCAATTATGTAACGTGCACTGCTAAATTTGGCAATGCCATAGAAATTCGATTCGCCGCAATTTTAGCTTTAAATGCCACCGCGAAAATTTTTAAATTTAGCATTCTCTAAGTTATTTTAGCGATCGAGATTTAGCTTTAGCTAAGCGAATTACAGAATAAGCTGCTGGACTTTGTATGAATATGTTTCAAATAGTTTTAATTGATAATTACAGATTTGTGTCGTTGTTCAAATATCTTCTGATCATTTTGCAAACGATTCAGTTACCTGGCTTTAAAATTTGATAAAAGAGTAAGCAACTTTTTACCGTTGAGAAAGTATTTCACGTTATGAAAAATTAAAACAAACTTTTTTATATTTTTTCATTATATCTGTATGTATTCGGCACATCATATTTATCTTGGTGGCGATTGAACTGGATGCAAAAGAAGATAGATACGATGGTGTTGAACTTATTTCTTCTTGTTCTAAAATGTTACCACTTGGAAGTGCTTTTTCCATTTGTACTAAGCTAGAGAACAATTGTAGTGGCATGTCATAACGTCCAGTGTCATAGTGTCCATGGACACTTTGACACTCCAAAAAGTGTAACAGTGTCCATGGACGCTATGACACTTTTAAAAGTGTCATAAGGTCCATAATAACTAAAGAAGTTAAATACAAAAAAAGATCTACATACACGCAGAGAAAAACATGTTTTATAATGGTCAGAACCAGCAAAATTAGTTTTGATGAAACTAATTTAACCATAATATGGTTTTCGGTGACAATGATTTGGTTAAACGAAACATAATATGGTAAACATTTTTTTAAAAATGGTTTTATATATTAAATATATAACGAAAACACTTTTGGGCGCAAGGATTTTCTCCTCTATGGTATAACAAATACCGGATTCGCTAACTAAAGCTTCTCTGCACAGCTGGCCTTCGGCCGGGCGCAAGGACTTTATCCTCTATGGTATAACAAACACCAGCTTCGCTAACTAAAGCTTCTCTGCATAGTCGGCTTTCGTTCGGAAGCAAGCCAGATTTTAGAGGCTTTACTTAGCGAAGCCGGTGTTTGTTATACCATAGAGGAGAAAATCCGTGAGCCCGGCCGAAGTCCGGCTGTGCAGAGAAGCTTTAGTTAGCGAAGCCGGTATTTGTTATACCATAGGGAAGAAAATCCTAGCGCCCGGCCGAAGGCCGGCTATGATCCCAAATTTGTTTACATTCTTGCTTGCAAGAATTTTTGGCATTATACTTACTTATTTTGATATTTCTAAACTAATTTTACTCATTTTAATATTTTTCATTATAAGTTAAGTTGTGAACATTATGAAATTTCTTTGATTTTCAAAAGTGTCATAACGTCCATGGAAACTATGACACTGGACGTTATGACATGCCACCACAATTGTGGTGAATTAAGCAACTTATTTACTGTTTTTATATGAAATTGGTTTTTGCAACATATGCTTTGCGTTTGGTTCGACCAATTTGAGGTTCTTGCAATGCAAAAACCACGAATTGATTACTGCCGTTCCCAAAGCCTACTAAAATATTCGTGCGAACTGAAATACTGTATTAGGAATTTACCATTTGAAACTCTTCTAAAGACGTTGCCGAAGATCAGAGATTTTTTTAATCAATCGTAACGTATGCAATAAATTTTTTTCCACGAAAAACATTGGGAACTATCATGTTCTCTAGTGTCGAAACCTTCTAGTAAACTGATCTAGGTTTATTTAGCTTGCTCCGAAACTGAGTGCATACCATTCTCCAAAAACTTTGCTTCATCAACTGCACACTCTTTCTCGAAAGACTCGCCCCAATCAAACTCCAGGATGGCTTCACAAGGCCATATGAGTGGTTTGATCATGTCTTCGATTTCAATATGTTTACTACACGCAAAGAAAAAACATGGTTGTGGTAAACATATTCTAAGAGCAACATATTATGATAATAATTATGATTGTAGTCACCATATTAAGATTATTATTGAATCATATTATAACTAAATATACTCGTATTATTACATCATAATATTTTTCTCTTAATCATATTATTATTCTGTTAATCATACTAAGTTAAGAAGTAATCAAATTATTGTCATGTTAATCATAATAAACTATGAAATTAATCACATTATTGTCATGTTAATCATAATAAGCTAAGAAGTAATCATATTATCATCATGTTAATCATAATAAATTAAGAAGCAAACATATTATGATACAGCACCTTTCATAGCTGTCATAAAAATACAAAATAAATTTCAATATTTTTGAATCGATTTTTTATTTTGTGGCTTTTTACAATTTTTCTTAATGTTTATCAAATAGCGGAGTTCAATAAAAGGCTTGCAAAAGAGCAAATGAAAAATCTGTGGTTTTCATGGGCAACCGCGTGTGTCCATTTTTTCTATTTTAAGATGTTGAAGAAATATCGTAGCACTTTTATAAAATATGTATAACGAAATCTCTGTGTGTTTTGTTGTTGGATTTTACAAAAAAACTATGATATTTTGCATTTGCACTATTACATCACTAATACTTGAATAAACTCCGCTAATATTTTAATTTTTTAATTTCTTTAAAGTTATTTTTTTTATGGAATTTTATCTTTTAATTGTTTAAACGCTCACAAATAAAAAAAACGACACAACTGCTTTAAAATTATTTTACAAATGGCGCTAACATAATATGATTAGAGTAAAATGAGTTTGATTGCATCTTTAACATAATATGATTAATGTATAGAAAGTTATCATGTTATGGCTATTAAATATCATGATATGGTTGTGAGAAATGTAATATGTTTAGAAAGTTATCATAATTAAGTTGTTAGAAAAATAATTATTTTCCGGTCAACAATACTAAAATTCATAATTGTTTACAGTAACTATAATATTGTTGATATTAAATAAAAATAACAATTATTTGTGTACGACAACAATATATTGTTACATTAAACATAGTGTTGTTGCCGTAACCATGCCCAACCATATTTTTTCTCTGCGTGTACCAATGTTGCCCAAAGTTGCTTATAAGCAACTTCATTAAACAAAAAAATATTGCTGTGTAACACTTAAACTTTTACAATATTTACAATTTTTTAAATTTTAATACAACTTTTATTGTTAAAACTGCGTTTTCTCTGAGTATTTTGAATTATTTTTTGCTTTTTGTACTCAATTTTTGACATCACCGAAAAATACATCGTAGTTATGTTGACCAGGAACTGCTATACTTTTTGCTGGTTTTTTTTTATTCTAAGGACTGTAGTAACCATCTATATCTGCTTTGATAATTTTATTACGATTGCTTTATGTGAAACGATGATTAAAATCCAAGCTGCTTATAAGCAACTTTGGGCTCGAAAGGGCTAAATGCCAAATCGCCTTTTAATGTTATTAGATTGTAGCTTGTAATGTATTTTGAATGAATTCAAGTATTTTAGTTGGTACATGGCCACTGTTTTTGATGTGGCTGTTATTGTTTTTACCAGCACTTTGTGCTTGTTAGCAAGGAGTATCTATCTTAAAAATGTCAGTTGTTCGGGACCCTCCTTATAACATTTACATCGCAATTGCTCTAAAAGTAAGTCGCATCATTTTAACCATAGTCCTCATAAATTTCCCTTATAACTTACAGACTTTCTACAGCGATTTTTTAAAACAAAGTATTAAAAGTTAGGGTGAGCTCCAAATCGTCATGATGCTTCAGTTGCAAAGCAACTCGATTTTTTAATGCATTCTACAATGCAGCAGTGTAGATTTGTTTGCGATTCGAAAAATTACCAATTGAATATGGTCCCAAAAGTTTATATGAGACATAACAACACACATAGAAAAAAAATCAGGTTAAAAACGTCGAAAACAAGGTTGATTTAAAATTTTTCGGTGGTGATTTTGCTTCATACGTTTTTCATGTTAAATCAACCTGATTTTACAATAACTTGCGAACAACATTTTTTTTTTTCTTTTAAAATAACTATAGTTCATGTCAATTTAACATTGCAGTAAAGTTGGAGCAAAATGTCATTTATATTGAAATAACAATCCGAATCACGTTGAATGAAAGTTATTTCAAGTTGAAACAACGTGAATTTCATGTTGAATAAAATTGGTTGGAGTATGATATAACAGTGTGAAGAAGCTTCAGAGACAACATATGCATTTATTTAAGAATAATCTGAACACTTACCCCTGTAACACATGTTTCACTTATTTTGTATTATCATTTGTTAACAGAAGCATCAGTAGAATCGCCCGATATGGTTTTCGTCATCATTCTACTTTGAAAACTTGATGTACTATTTAACTAACTAATTTTAGTAAAAATAATACGGGAATTTATAACATATTTTAAACATGAAAATAAAAAAAGTTTATACTTAAGTATGTATGCATGTTAATTTATCAAGAAAAACTTTTGATTTTAATATAAAACAGATTTTTATGGATTCAATATTGAACAATGTTTTTTTAACAGTTAATAATATTAAATATCATCACGTTTTAAGGTTATTTTAATATTTTTCATTTAAAATTAATATGAAATAATGATAAATTTAAATAATTCTCAATCAACATTTCGCCATGTTAATTTTACATTGGTATTTTTTTCTGTGTGCACGCAACTTTTAGGCAATTAAATTAAATCATAATTTTTACTTTGGGGATATTTACTATATACTAATATAAATAATGCAAGTTTTAAGAAATGAAAAATTACCCCAACAAATTTTATATAAATATTATACAAATCAAAATCCCGAATTCTTTACCAAAAAAGAGGGAATTATTGCGCCCGCTCAGAGGCCGTCTATGAAGAGAAGCTTGAGCTAGGGAAGCAGGTGTTTGTTATACCATAAAGGAGAAAATATGTTTGCCCGGACGGCTATGTAGAGATGCTTTACTTAGCGAAGGCGGTATTCGTTATACCATAGAGGGTAAAATCCCTGCCCCGGTCGAAGACCGGCTATGTAGTGAGGCTTTAGTTACAAAAAACCAGTACCCATGTGCTGCATTTTAAGTGAAAAATTCTCGCATCGAAAAGATGTGAAACAAAATATTCCATCGTTTCTCGAAAAGTGAGAAAAAAGTGTGTTTGAAAGAGATATGTATTACGTCGTTATGTTATAAATGTCATAACATTGCACTCGAAGCCGATGTACCATTGCAGACGTTGAAAACGCCAGCCACACATATCGTTGACGGCGACCAAAATTTACAAAAATTTAAAAATGTTCAACGACGGCGTCGAAAATACAACTGTCGTGCGACTTTAATGATAGTTGTTTGCAAACGAGCTTTGAAAACATTTTATATTTTTTAAAAATGTTAAAAGAAAAATAATTAAACAATGAAAGAATGTGCCAACAACAAAATATTATTATTGTTATACTTTACATTTTTATGGCCATTTTCTCAATGTATCGACAAACTGTCTGTTATTTAATGTCAACATAAATTTATTGGACCGATAAACTGTCCGTTAACGATTTTGGGTTTCTCAATATACCGACAAAAAACAAAGTTTTCAGCTGGCAACGCCACTCAAAATACATGTAAAAGTTGGGAGCCAGCTGATTCAATTTATCTGAACGGCAAATAAAAGGAAAATAAATAATTGGCAGATGAGTGCCGGTTAGCTTTGCGATAAAATCGAAGCAAATGAGACATTGAGAAAACCAAATTTCTTTAATGTGAAGTTTTTCGTTGGGAAAAAAGATAATCGCCTAATGAGAAAATGGCCATTAATTTGTTTTTTAGTACTAAAATTTTTATTCGTGAGTTTATTTGACAGTTCAAAGCAGGAACCTTTTCACAGAAATTTTGCAGACACAGTTTTTCTGTAAATTGACGAGTAATTTCCTTACGTGACAAAATGTAAATCTGAATTCATACGGCTCATGTCTTATTGACAAGATTCTTCCTTTATCTTCTTTGAACATGAATTGGCGTTCAAATGAATCATGTCATGTTGACGACATGTTTTTTATTTGGTTTTATTTGATATTGAAAACAAAAAAAAATTTAACAACGAATAAGAAAGCAAAACGTAAAGACAGTACATGCCCTCGTCCCTCTCGCCTATAAAGTAGCAATCTTGTCAATAAGACATGAGCCGTATGAACACAGACTTACAGACACAGTTAAGTGAAAAAACCATTTGTTTCAATTAATGGTAGCTTTGTTTCATTTCTCACATTTCAAAAAAGTTTCTCGACGAGAGAGTTACAGAACATGGGCACAGTTTCAGTTATACTAGAGAGGAAAAGTCATTGCGCCCGGACGATGGCCCAACCAGGATAACTATCGTGCGCTTTTAAAAACCAAAACTGTACAATTATTCTGGTTAATTTGGGATTTTGAAATTCAAGATTTTAAACTTGTGATTTTCAATTTCGCGCATATGAACCCAACACAAATTTTTAATATAACTTTCTTCGTGTTTTTTAATGTTTTACTTTTTTTGAGGTAAAAATTCATTAAAAATTTCGAGGTGATTTTTCATAATAAAGAATTGCCCAAATTACATAAATATTACATTTTATTTTTATTAATAAATTTTATTGCGTAATTTCTCATTCAAATAATTGTCTTTTAAACAGACTGGTAATAATTAGTATTGTGGTTATTTTATTGAACTATTTATGGTTTTTAATCCAAATTTTTAATATTTTTAACATGTTAAAATAAATTAAAATAGATAATCATTCAAAGCAAATTTCGATCTACCAAAGGTTGAATACAATTTGGTTTAAGGATTGATGTTTCACTAATGACGTCAGCAGTCGTCGATGGCTGCGAGTGTTAACCGGCAAGCCCTCTGAGGAGATTGAGTGGTTGCAATCGAAACATGTCAGGGTAACCTGTCCGTAAACACCTGGGTTCGAGCCCAGATTGAGTCAAGAATGAAAAATTATCAATAAATTTTAATTGATTTTCATGTTGTAAAATTCCTTTCTTCATAAAAATAATTTAATGAAAATTAAATTTAATGAACTTAAGCCTAATTAAAAATATTAAAAATTTGGATTAAAAACCATAAATAGTTCAATAAAATAACCACAATACTAATAATTGTTAAAGCTAAGGCACGAGCTCTATGTTTGCATTTGTCCTTCAAGTTGTGCTGAAAAGATCAACAAGAATAAGAAAGACAAAAAATGGAAAAACAAAAAATATGTACTTTGAACTTCAAGAAGAATTCTTGACAAAAGTACGAAAAAACAGAAGTAAAGGAATAACATGTTAAAATAAATTAAAATAGATAATCATTCAAAGCAAATTTCGATCTACCAAAGGTTGAATACAATTTGGTTTAAGGATTGATGTTTGACTAATAACGTCAGCAGTCGTCGATGGCTGCGAGTGTTAAACGGCAAGCCCTCTGAGGAGATTGAGTGGTTTCAATCGAAACATGTCAGGGTAACCTGTCCGTAAACACCTGGGTTCGAGCCCAGATTGAGTCAAGAATGAAAAATTATCAATAAATTTTAATTGATTTTCATGTTGTAAAATTCCTTTCTTCATAAAAATAATTTAATGAAAATTAAATTTAATGAACTTAAGCCTAATTAAAAATATTAAAAATTCAGACTGGTAATATTTTATAAATACAGTGGGAGTTTATTGATAATATTTGGAAGTGTGGTATTAAAAGTTTTTTTGCCGTAGTTATTTTTATGCCGCTCGAATATCGGTTCTAGTTCAATTGTTATTCGATTCTAGTTCAGTTCTTGTTCAGTTCTATTTCATTTCTAGTTTAGTTCTAGCTTTTTTCTCCATTGTCTTACTCTTAAGAATTAAAATATTTTAATACAATTAGGGATTGAATACAAAGTAATAATAAGTTTCAATACAAATATCGATATACAATCTAATACGTGCAACAAATTTAGGTACATATTATCTTTTCCTATTAAGAACTTAAGGTGACTTATTATCATTTAACACAACTGTTGGTAGTCATAAAATATTTATTTAACAAAAGTAAAACCTCTTATTTAATTTTAATTAAATTCAGTTAAAATAGAATATCTATTAAAATAAATCAATTAACTTTCAACACAATTATATCAACCAATCGATAAATGCGGTTTATCTCCGATGCGGATATAAAATAAATCAATTAAAATGACATTGTAAAACATGTTCCATATAAAAGTAGACCAAGTACTTTTAAAAAATAATCTCAATAAAACAACACAACCATTTAACAAAATACTGCTGTTGCTGTCGCTGCAAAAAAGAAAAAAACCAGAGAAAAAAACTAAAATGACACTTACTATTTTTCAAAACACATCATGAACTTTGCCACAAAGCCTGAGACACTCTCAGATTCACGTGTTAAACTGCAACAAACACAGACTACTACAATGTATTTGAAATACATGCCATAAATTACTTTACAAACTGATATTGAGTTCATAACATTTTATTTAAAACATTGTGATGTGAGTTGTTTTTTGGTTTTAGCACTTTTTTCTGCATAGAAATTGGAATCGTAATACAAGAAACCTACATATTTCTTCATCTTATCAACAATTCGACTTGGCACAGCCCAAATTGTAGTATTGCGAGGCTGGTGAGAGAATTTACTTTAAGAGAAATAAATAATGTTCTTAGGATGTCAGGATATTTTTAATCGAGGTAATGCAGAGAGTAACTACCATCAATAGACTGTAAAAATACGCTGAGGGCAGGGAATAGTTTCAAAATAAATGTCGGATGCATGACAGGCGATAAAACATCAAAAGGGTTTTATTTTATAGACGTTTGTAGACCTTTAGCCGTATTCTGTAATTCGGTAAAGCTAAATCTCTATCTCTAAAAATCTATAAAGTTAATTTAGCGATTTTTGGCTACGAATGCAATTCTGTTAATTTAGCGATTTTTGGCTACGAATGCGATTCTGTAACGTGCATTGATAAATTTGGCAATGCCATAAAAAAATGGATTCGCCGAAATTTTAGCTTCATCGCTAAAATTTTTAAATGTTGTATTCTCTAAGGCATTTTAGCGATCGAGATTTAGCTTAAGCTAAGCGCATTACAGGAATAAAATTTAAACTTCTTTTGTCGCTGATTTCAAATATGGGGCCATGTCACAGAGTACAATTCCGTTCGGAATGATTCCGTTCGGAATTGAAGAAAACATATTTGTTTGTTGATGGAAAGTGTATTTTGATAGTTTTATGGCCTTTCAGATACAGACAACTCCCATAAAGTTCATGAAAACAAAAATGGTTTCATTCCGAAACATTTTTTCGTCATTTTCTGAAGCACCAAAATACGGAATGAATTCCGTTTCCGAACGGAATTGTACTCTGTGACATGGCTGATAATCTCCATTTTTCTCTATCAGCTCTACTCTTCGAGATATACCGTAATGTCCGAAATTAAGGCACTTTGACTACATATATTGGAATAACTTGAAAACGGTTGACTTTATTCAGTTAGCAAAAAAATCCGAAACTCGGCAACAGTATTATCATTAAGCCGTTATTACATTGTTTTTAAATTTGCCCTGTAGTTCTAGAGATATGGTTGAATTTTTGAAGAAAAAAAGCAAAATTTAAAAAAAAACTATTTTTTTTTTGTTTAAAAATTCATAAAAAATAAAAATGCGACAAAAATCAAAGTTTTTGTCTTAAAACATATCGATTATCCATATAAAAAGAAAAAACGTTCATGACACACACGTATTTGAAACGTCTCTCAGTTAATTGTGAATAAAATCAAAAGCACCGATTACAATGAAATAAGCCTCATTTCATTCGAAATAAGGTTAAGATAAATGTTTTAAGACCAAATCTGTGATTTTTGTCGCATTTTTATTTTTTATGAATTTTTAAAGAACAAAAATTAGTTTTTTTCAAATTTTGCTTTTTTTTTTAAATTCAACCATGTCTCTAAAAATACAGGGCAAATTTAAAAACAATGTAAGCACGCCTTCGAGATAATACCCAGTAAAAAAAATTTGGGTTTTTTGAAGCACTACAGAGAAAAAGCACATACTCAAGCGCTTCAATTAGAGAGCTCTTATAAAGCAGTAAATGATAACGAATAAAACATACAAAAAGCTGGTATTTTAGTGCTGACAAAGAAGAGAGCGAAAAAAAATATTTTATGGTTTACGAAAATGATTGAAAAAAGGCATTTAAACACGTAAAAGCCAAACATTCATGAATATGTTAATATAGTTAGCCCATAAAAAAGCACTCTAGGAGCGCTTTGTTTGCATGTTAAAAGAAGCGCTTATTGTCAGCAGAAAATAGTCCTCCAAACCGGGAACACCCCATACAAAAATCAGGCATCCCATCAGCAGGTTTGAAGCGATTTGAGGTATGAATTCATACAAAAAACCTGCTCTTTTTGGAGCACGTTTTTTACTGGGTACTGTTGCCGAGTTTCGGATTTTTTTGTAAACTGTATATGGTCAAACGTTTTTAAGTTATTGCAATATATTTAGTGAAAGTGCCTTAATTTCGGACATAACGGTACATCTCGAAAAGTAAGGCTGATAGAGAAAAATGAAGATTAGATTTGAAAGCAGCGATCTCAAATTAGTAAAAATTTGCAATCAAATTCCAGACCGCAAAATGTCTGTTCCGCAGTGTAATATATGAGTCTGATAAAATACAGAGAATAATTGTTATTGCTTAGATTGGCCTTTATACTCCTTCTTTTACTGCTGAGTTAGATTAATTTGTTTTTGAGAAATATGAACTTCCCCCACAACCCTCGTAATAAACCTTTTAGATATTCAACTTCTACGACTACAAGGTGGCGCTATAAATGGTTCGTGCTTTTTTCATAGAATATAGTATTTTATGTGTTTGTGGTGATGTAAGTAGAACGACGAGGCATGTAGTCCTGGTGTGATGTAAGTTAAACAAGAAGAAGGAGGCATTTCGATGCACTTTGCTCGTGCTCTAGTTTGTTTCTACAATATGTGTTTGTTTGTACTATTCTGTTGTTGTCGTCGTCGTTGTTGTTACTGCTGATGTTATTGTTGTTGTTTTGTTTTAGGAATTGCAATTTTATATGACATTCTAATTGCAGAATGCAGTCAATGCGAAAGTGCAAAATCATGTCAACAACAATTTTCCATTGGCGGTTCAACATTTATTTTTTTTATTTTTGGTTACAGTTGGTAAATGGAAAAAGCAAAAAATTAAAACGGCTACAAAAATAGTTAAAACATGTTATTTTTTATGATGTTTATATGTGTGTGGCCATAGTGTAATTGTATGTGTTTAATGGGGGATAAAATTGTGGTAGTTTCAGACTTAGTTCAGGTGGTAAGACTTCATTTGAACAGAACTTATATTAATGATCTACAATGTACTTACTTTTGATTTTGATCTTGTTTATTTATTGGTTTTGAGAATTTAAAGTTGTAACATTTCAATTGACAATTTACTGTACAGCAGTAATTTTATTAATTACACTATGTGACAAAATAGACAAAATTTAAGATACTTTAGGAAACACCTAGTGTAGATTTTTGGCATACTTAAGTTGATATTTTTTTCATTGAAAGAAAAGTTGCGTAATCTAATATGGTCGTAATGGAGTTAAAAAGCCTCACTGCTCCCCTTTTGAACGCACATTGGCCCCGATGCCATAATTCGCTTTTAATGGGAACTAGCTGACCCGACAGACGTTGTCCTGTCCAAATTAGGAAAAATGTTTGCGTTCGATTTTTAAACTCCGTTAAAAAGATACGAACATTTGAAAGAAAAATTAGTCAAATCGATGGAGCCGTTTTCTGATTTTAGGTAAATCGAAAAAAGTGGGCGTTAAGTGGACCATGGCGATGATTTTAAAGAAAAAATCGTCCAAATCGGTCAAGCCGTTCTCAAGTTTTGCGCTTAATAGAAAAAGTGGTCATAAAAGTAGGCGTGGTACATTTTTCTTTCCATGACAACGTTTTTTGATTTAAGGTAAATCGAAAAAAGTGGGCGGGGCAAAACTTTCATTGCGTAAAAACCTAAGTTGGACCATGGCAATTATTTAATTACGAACATTTGAAAGAAAAACTTGTCAAATCAATGGAGCCGTTTTCTGATTTTAGGTAGTTCGAAAAAATGGGCGTAAAAGTGGGCGGGGCAAAATGTTCTTCTCGTATAAATCTAAATTTTAAAGAAAAAATCGTCCAAATTATATAGATGTCATTGGTGGTGCAATATGGAAATTGGATTTTGCCACGCCCCTCCGCCCGCAGACCAAAAATCAAAAATCAGACTTCACAGTGTCACCCGCCTGAAAATTCTGAAGATTCCCTGAAAATTTCATCAAAATCGACCCAGCCGTTTTGAAGTCCATACGTTACATACATACATACATACATACATACATACATACATACATACATACATACATACATACATACATACATACATACATACATACATACATACATACATACATACATACATACATACATACATACATACATACATACATACATACACACACATCCTGTTTTATATATATAGATTTCAGTTTAATCTCCTTCCTATGGCATCTTCATCAATACTGGAGGTATATTTTAAAAAATTTGTGGTTATGGAAAATTCACTATGGACACACTTAAATTACGGAGAGTTCAGTATATTATAAGATTTTTTTCTTACGATTGTGGATGGTATACAAAGGATTTTTTTGATTTTAATGTGGTTTTTGGATTTAAAATAAGTTTTACGTTTGCTAATTGACTTTGAGGCAAGTAACAGCCCAGAATTATGGCTGTAATATTTGTTAAATAAAAAGGATTATTAAGTAGACTTGAAAAAAAAATATATAAAGATAATCTAATAATCTTTCATACGAAATTTAAATACATTTTAATATTCACGTCATCTGTCATATTGATTTGCCCCATGAAAAAATTTCTATTACTTAACATGTCCATAGCTAAACATTCTTGCCCCATAAACAAAAGTAATTGTTTGTAATGTGATACATTCAATTGTTTTCAAATTAAAAAAAAGTCTATTGTATATTAAACAAAAAGCCTTGGCCAAAATGTAAAAAAATAGAATTCATTAAATTAGTCGCACACGCCCAACAGGCAAAATACTTTTTGCATAATTCTAATTACATCAACAAAATGCAAAATAACAATAACAAAAACAATTACAACAATATTATACGAACAAAAACAAACATCATCAAAAATACAATAATAAAATTTAAGCCAATCTACAGACAATAAAACACTTTGCAACACAAACGCCAAACCAAACTTCTCGGTTCTTCATTAATCGAGAAGAATCGAAAAAATAACAAATAATGAATGTGTGTGCGTGTGTGTGTGTGTGTGTGTGTAAAATGAGTGCTGATAATATGTAAATAACATTGGAAATTGTAGATACAGTTGACAAAGTTTTCGCATTTGGGGAAAAATGTTTTAAGTGAAAATGAAATTAAAAAAAGAGACAAAAACCGAAACTTAAGCAACAACAAGAGGCGTTGAAAGACGAGTAGAAGTGAAGCTTATACTTGCAACTACAGCTATGAAAATAACACCAACAAATATAACATTTTAATGTAAATTATGTAAATTATCATAGTAGACGGAAAAAAGAAGACAATGGAAAAAAAATAACTGAACTAAAAGTCTAAACAGCACAGGACAGGCAGACGAAATATCTTTTAACAGGCATTCTAAACCCATTAAGAATACACTGAAATTAAAATGAGTGCAAAAACAGCGTGTTCATATCTTTAAAGAAAGGACATTACAAATTCACCAGTTATATAGAATAACGCATAAGTAAAGTTATCAGCTTAGATTATATTTTGATTACACAGGTCAACAGCAAAATAGGGCTTGAATAACCACTTTATAGATTTGATGCATCATGGCTACCTAAGTACAAAAGTTGTCAACTTTTTTAATTCTATAGATACTGTTTTTTTTTTTTTAATAATTTTTTAGTCAAATTGTCAATTTTTTGGGACATTTCTGCACTTATGCTGTCATAACTCAAAAACAACTTGTCCGATTTTGTTACAATAAATTTACAATATCAATTTACAACATCCTTAAATGATGTACAATCAGGTCTCGTTTTATGCGATAGATGCATTCCCAAAAAATTCGCATAAAACGATACTCTAGCTTCATATAAAAACTAATGATTCGTTCCAAAATTCTTAAAATCCGCATAAATTAAATCAAAACAAAATCGCATAAAAAAATCAACAAATATGTATATGTGAAGCGGACAACACAATAAAAATATTTTGTTTTCTTTATTTCCCTTATATTTTGCATAACTATAGTTCTAGTAGATATGAATAAGTATATTTTTTCTATGATGTTACTTGTCGAGTTACGGGGTGGTAAAGTGTTGCCGTTTTCAAAAAAATGTTTTTTTAAATTATTATTTCAAACTAAAAACTAAGCAAATGGAAAAAAAAACTTAAGGTGATTGTTATAGAAAAATTGATTGATCTTTAAATAAAGAAAAAATTCATTTAAAAAAAAAAATTCATCTGCAAAACCGGAAATGCGCAATTTAAATCAAAATTTTTCTAACTTAGTTCTAATATTTTTTATTTTTTAATCTAAATTGGCCTTTGGTGTCCTTATCATATTGCAAAATTTTTGTTATGGGATTTCTATTGGTTTAAAAGTTATGCAAATTTCTTTACACTCGTACATGTGGTTATTACAATGTTGTACCGTAAAACACAGGAAAGAACGAGCTCAAATTAAAATTTTCCTAACTTCCACCTAATTTTTAAATTTTTCGTTTTAAAACAAATATTATGTGCTCTTCATTAGTTTAAAAAAATTCATACATACGTATCGGCTATGCATATAAAAAACAAAATAAAACAAACTATGTATAACGATTATATCAGTGATGCAAGCTTGGTTTAATTTAAAAACTGTAAAAAAGCTTAATAAACATCTAAAATTTCAAAAACCGTTAAAATTTAAAAAAAAATCATAAATTTAAAAATCGCATAAATTTTAATTCGCATAAAACGAGACCTGAGTGTATACAACTATTTTAAATGCTGTCAATAGTTTAAAAGTTATGAAACAAATTGTTAGGCAAAAAATAAAAAAATTGGTAAAAAAAAAAAATCGAAAACTGCAAAAAGTATTAAATTTTATTTATCAGATCTGTTCCGCAAATCACTTTTACTCAAATCACGTGATTTCAAATCATATGTGCCTACTAAAATCACACGTGTGATATTTTAGTGTCCTCTTTTGGTGTGATCTTAAACTGTCGAAAGCACACCGAGAAACACAAAAAAGGTATGACTTTCAGAACTCCACAAAATCTCACGTATGATTTCAAAAACACGTGATATTAAATCACGTGATTTTCAGAACAGGCCCGTATTTGTTTTGAATGGTGGGGTGTCACAAAGCCATAGGACATAAAGCAATATGGCGTCAAGTCCCATTCCATTGAGACATAAGGGCATATGCCATTAAGCCTCAATATAATGGGACTTCACGCCATAAATTTTTTCCGTAAAATGAGACATAAAGCCATATTTTTGATAATGATTGTATTTCACCCTATTTCATGTAGAAAATGCTTTGTTGTTTCATGTCGCCCTGTTTTATGTCAAAAATGGCGGTATGAACTAAGTCCCCAATGAATTAACTCCCCAAACCCAAATTGAACTAAGCCCCTAAATTTGGGGACGTCGTTCATATATGGAAAAAACCCGAAAAAGCTACGCTAACAAGTGCTTCTCTGCATAGCCGGCCTTCGGCCGGACGCAATGATTTTCTCCTCTATGGTATAACAAACACCGGCTTCGCTAACTAAAGCTTCTCTGTAGAAAATGGTATAATGAAAATGCAGAACATATACACACTGGGGCTTTGTACGACACGGATTTTGGCAAATCCCCTTTACATGTAGTAATAAACAAAAGGTTTCATTTTTACAATTGCGGCAGCAAACTAATAAGCGCTCATAAATGTGCTTGCACACATAAACTATTCCCACAAGAGTTCATTTAGTCATTTTATTTCATTCAATAACTGTTTGCCATAACGGAAACATATTAGTATTAATATGATCAAGATAGCTAGAAAACTTTTGCGTAAAAACAGAGAAAAATCAGAACTGCTTCTAAAATTCATTGCAAAAGTCATATGAAGTTTGCTATAATATATATCCGCACAATTTGGACCGAGTACTATATGCATTTCTTGTCAACTGAATTTATTTATGAAGTCTTTCAACGTAAAGAAAATATAGGTTAAATGATTTGGAATATTTTATTCTTACAGTATTTCTTAATTAAATTTTGAATTTATCATATTCCTTATTTATAATTTGTTAAATTTTACAGACGATGCTTGGAAACGATACTTCGGTTTACACTTGCAGTTATACATTCGCAAGAATTGTAATATGCTTAAGATGGGGGGTCCAAGCTGTAGTCAAGTGCTTTCATCTTTAAGAGGACACTCAACCTCAAGTATGTGTTACTTATCAGATAGTTCAGATCCAGCGTTACCATCTACATCTGAAAATGATAGGTCCATCTCACATAAACATTTTTCGCCGAGACCCGGATGAAAGAAACATATCTAATTATATATAAACTTAAGTCTTGTATTACCGTACTCGAGAAGCCAGCTCACTTCATTTTATCATTGAAAAGGATGATCTTGCGTATATTTGTGGTTTGATGACTGCCATGGGCTTACAGAGATACAATTCAAACAAACGGCGTTTATTTGTTGACTTATCAAAACGCAGCAGTTATTTGTGTTTATCTTAAGATGGTAAATTTCCACTTAGGTCAGCAAAGTGGCCTTACCAAATATCCTTGTTTTATATGTTTATGGGACAGCAGAGCTAAAGCAGAAAATTGGAAGAGAAAACAGTGGCCTTCTAGCGTAACACTGGTTTCAGGTATGCCAAATGTTATAAATGTGTAGTGCCCCGAGATCGCATCATATTACCCCCTCTTCACAATAAAGTTAGTCTAATGAATGCCCTTAACAAAGATAGTGAATGTTTTCAATATATTTCAAGGAAGTTTCCCAATCTGGTATGGAAAAGCTCAAGGCAAGCATATTAAACGGCCCACAAATTCACAAATTTGTGAAAGATACTGATTTTGGCAGTTCAATGTCAGGAATTGAGAAGAATACATGGGATTCATTTGTATGGGTTATTCGAAATGTATAAGGAAATAACAAGGGTGATGATTACGTTAACTCACTTCCAGAATCTAGGACGCATCATGAGCATAAAAGTACACTACCTGCACAGTCACTTAGATCGTTTTTCTGAAAATCTAGGAAACAAGATATCCGGATAATGGAAGAACGATACCAGGGGCGCTGGGATGCACACATGATGGCTGATTTTTGCTGGAGTATTCAGAATACGTAAACAAGAAATGTATTCGTAATTATGCGCCACACTGTATAAATAAAATTATGTTTGACGCATTTAATTAAACAATATTAAATTGCTAATTGTACTTCCTTTTATTAAATCAATGCTGGATATAAAACGGACTATACACAACTAATCTTATTATACTAAAAAATATTAAAGCCACTCTTTTCTCTAAGTGTAATAATGCAAAAATGTTGAGAAAAAAAAATTGTGTATCGAAAAACAGACAAAATAAAAAAGATGTTGTTGTGACATATAAAGTGCGGGCGTTGATATCTTTTCTTCATCATTGTCATCGTAGCGTCATTATCGTCATCATGTGGTTACCAGATTCTTTATGGTTGTTTGTATTATTTGAATACACAAATGACAATAACAACAACAGCAGCAATAACGAGATGAATAAAAAAACAGCTATTAATTGCCTTTATTGTCTGTTTGCTGCTGCTTTTTTTAATTTTTGTTTCCTTAATACTAGAGGAGGTTCTTTATTTATTTTGTTTAATATAGCATGTGGCAAACATTCGTTTCCATTCATACCATGCAACAGCCGCAGCAACAACAGCAACATCATTCAATATTCAAACAAACAATAAGTCGCGAGCGAGAGTTTAGTAGAAAATGGTTTAAAAACCCGCACTTTAGATTCACTTACAAATTTAATTAAGTTCAATCGACAACACCAACAAACACACATTCAACAATTTATTGTCATAGACAGTGTTGTCATCATCTTCATCGTTGTCTTCACCAGCCTCGTCATCTTCATTAGCTTCATCTCATTTAGTTGACAATTCTTAATAACAATGCAAACAATTTTCTTTTTTTTTTCTACAAACGATAGAATAATAGTTTATAAGCTTCTCGTTTCTTTTTAATTTAAATACAAATAAAATTCATGGATAAACAATTTTCAATTTCATTTGTAACACTTCAATTTCAAGTATTTAATTTAAAATTGAATTTATTTCAATTCAATTGAAAAATATTAGATTGGCTTTGCCATTTTCAATCAATTGGCTAATAAAAAAAGACCAACAAGCAATTGATATCGCATTTAAAAAATTTGGCTTTCTATATTGATTAGCATACGGTCTCAAGTAGGCCCCAACAGAGGGTTATGGTCAAAATGGTCAGAAGTAAATTACACATATGCCATAATGGACATCTGGCAATACCATTAGTATACGAATTTGGGGATTTCGTATAATGAGGAACTGATGATGTATTGGGATCACTTGTAAAATAAAAGAGAGCAGCTATTTACTTAATGATAATACAATTTACATTAGCATTATTTTTAAAGCCATGATGAGAAATACAAAGAACGTTTTAGCAGGTCAAAATCCTAAGTCATCGTCCAGACTTGCAGCATTTCTTGAGTTAATTGGTGTGTGGGATGAGAAGATTGGTTCATGTACTCTGCGATTCTGTTTTATTTGCAATTCTCACACTTTTTAAACTGAATTTGGCTGAAGGTGAATTTTTTTTATATATAAAATATAAAAAGGAGAAGAGGAAAGCCAAGATGATAACACAAAAATGTCTAAACTCAAATTAAATTATTTTTGAAAAAAATTTTAAACATTTTAATTTGACCATATTATAGACGGTGACTATATTTAAATGTTTTTTTTTTTCTCTGGGGATAGTTTTTAATAATCTATTTTAAAATCGTTTAAAATGAATTTGACTTGAGAATTTAAAAAAAAAAACCTTTCTTTGTTAGAGTTTAAACAGAACCGAGTCTGCATTAGGCAAAATAAATCATAGAGCCCATAATTGAATCATCGTCGGCAGTAACTTAAAATTCTCTATAATTTCTTTCTTTTTCTTATGTTCCTGTTTTTTTTTTTCAAAATGTATGAAAGAAAGTGTGGTATTCCACATTTAAGCCTGCCCGTCTGGTTTATCAGCATAAACCTGAGATTCGTCGCACCCCCACAAAATAACAGTCTTAAGGACCATTCAAAGATCCATTTCTTTAGATAATTCAGTCACCAAACGCTTGGCTCAATAAAGTGATGGTCTCACGCGCTCTAGGCATGTTGCGCTGTCCTTTTGGAACAATTTCTCCTTAAAGTGATTTGCAATGACATTAGAAATAAGAAATCAAAAATCATATGCCTGCAGTCGTCGCCAATCACAGGAATATTGTCACCGATTTCGGGCTTAAAGACAAATGGGCTGATAAAGCATTCGGCATGTGAACCGCCCCAAACAGCAATTTTTCAGGAGGTAATGGAGTCTCAAGAGTCTTGTGAGGATTGTTATCTCTGAAAAAACGACAATGCTGCTCATTAAGATTTTTGTATGACGTGCTAAATTCCCACTTTTTCATATTTGATAAATACACTGAAATTTATTGTTGAGTGAAAGCTGGCTTCTATGCGCATTTCACTGGTTGCTTAGGCCAGATCATCAGGAAACCTTTTCCAAAGATTTTAGAAAAGCTTAAAATATTATACAAATAGAACCCTGAAGCAAATAAGAATTTTAAACACTCAAAGTCTTACTTGTAACAATATCAAAGGTTAAACAAAACACCAACAATAAACTTATTTACATACCCGTGAACAAGGTACATTTACAAAAGGTAGACACATTTAGGAGAGCACTACAAAAATAGCAAACTTATAAAGATTGTCTATATATGGAAAACAAAAACAATTTAAAGCACACATACACATACTTTGGCTCAAAAATACGAACTTGACTATTGGGGTCAATGTTACCAGAAGTGCAGATTTCTCTGCATTTTGCTGATTTTTCGTTGCAAAAATGACGAAGTGAGATTTGCTGTCAAATTGCAGATCTTGAAGAAATTGTAAAGACTTTTATACTAAACTTTGTGACCAATTTTTTAAAGATTGGATTTAGAAGTTCAATTAAAATGTTTAAAAGAAATAAATCCAAATATTTTAGTGAATGGTGAGTTAAACTCAATATTTGAAGTTTTATAAACAGTTTCCAAATTTAATATCCGAAAAAGATATGAAAACAATTGATTCTTGGTTTCCAATATTTTATAAATAAAAAAAAAAAACAATTTATTACACTTTCGGAAAAATAAATGTAAAATTTTAAGTTTTGACTCAAGAATATTATTCTGAAAATTGTGCCTTTTTATTAAAAAAATTTTTTTTTGCAACATTTGTGATGTCGATTTTATCGCACCGGTAGTAATTTCCTCTGTTTAATTTATTTTTTTTTTGAGAGTATAAATTTTAAATAAAATTAACTTGTTTGTTTATTAATTTATTTAGGCTAGTAAGTTTTGAATTTTGGGTTTTCAAATATTTCAAATATATTTTCATTTTCTGTTGAAAATTGTGAAAGAAAGTAGTTCTTTTTATATAAAAGCAGAGAGTTAATTACGGATATTGAAATAATTTGTGAAAAGTAAGGCACTTATAGTTTTTAAGTAACAGCCCAAGGATTTTGTGAAATCTGGTAAGGAATTGACACACTTTATCCAATATAGGAAATTTTTTTTTTGTTAAAATTAATTTTTTTGTGTTCGTTTTTAGTTTTTCTGGGGAAACTACAACAATTTCGTGTAACTGGCGAAAGTTTCAGAAAGAACATATAAATTCATTTCTCCTCAGCGGAGTAGAAGAAAGAAAGGGAAAACGAAACCACCTAACGTGATTGACGTGCGATATTTAACAGGAAGTAGCTGATTTTTTTTTATTAGGGTGACCATTCAATACGGTTACTCAAGAAGGGAGGATATACATCATCCACCTCTTTTGGGGGAGAATTTACTTTCTCCCCTCCTACCGTATTTTGAAAATTTTTTTTTATTATTGAACTTGTTAAATTCATTAATTCAAGTTAATATCAAATAATCATTTTTTTTTACGTTAATATCCAGTAATCTCTTTTTATATCTTAAATTACCTAAAAGTTAACTAGTTTTTTTTCTATTCGAAAAGCCAAATCTTAAATTTAATTTTTGCCAACGTTTAATATGTTTATTTAATTTGTTAGTTAAATTAATCAATTTCTATTTCACATTATATTTAATTTATTGTCTCTTAAGCACTTGATTGTTAAAAATTATATAAAACATGTTTAAAATATGGTCACCTTAGCTTAACTTTTTTTTTAACATCTCTTTTCTTTTTGTATTTACATAGAGTTAGGAAAACCAAAACTTTACTGAACACCCCTTTTAACACTACATTTTTAATCAAAAATCACTTTCAAAGTCCTAACTAACAGCAAATTTCTCAGCCGTCTACGAGCGCTTGCAGACTTCGTGGGAAATAGTAATGTAAGTTATTTTTTTTTTATTTATATAATTTTATTACATTTCTATTTTTTTTATATTGCATGAATATCTTTTATTCAGTTTTATTAAATAACTCAAACTTTTAAAGACTTCATTTATTTATTTTTTTTTTAGGGAAGCCCTTAAAATTCATCCTAAAAGATATTCATATTTATAAAATAATTATTTTTTGATTTGGTTTTCCTGTTAAGATTTTCATTTGGTTTTATTTATAGAAACCAGAAATTTAAAATATTTGCGATATAAGAAAAGTGACCATATTTCATTTTAAAATTGATATTAGTCAAATTTTAATAATAGACTAAATTAAATAAAATGATTTTAGTTTTGTTAGATTGCTTTGAAATGGAATTTTAAGCTTTTTACTATCATAAGTTTACGAAAGGTGGAGTCATAAAGATAAGTCAGTAAGTATTTTAGGACTGGCGCTTGTCATTATTAGCTAGGCCAGTATGGTGGGAGGATTGGGAAGGGAATAGAAATTTCACCTTATTATTCCCAATATTGATCAACAAAATTCATCTATATTCCTTTCTATACTGTCATCCACATTTCGTTGAAATAAGCTACCTAAATTTAAAGTTCATTGTAGCGAGATTAGCACATACCTTATAGTGGACAAGAACACACCCCAACGACGAGCACGGCCGGTTAATTATAGGTAGCACTGTCCCATATAGGTATGATTGGGAAAAAGGGAAATCGTTACACATTCATTCGCTAATGTGGAAAGAATATTAAGTAAGTTTACATAAATAAAGCAAAGCACAAAAATCGTTTAGATAAAGAATCGCCAGAAGGAATTATGTACACAAAAGACTTTCTTAAATTAAATAAATCGATTATTTTAATACTCTAATACAAAATGCAATTTTAGGAGAAATGACTTCTGAAATTTACAATTAATAAATTCATAAAATTATTTTTAATATCTACGATGATATGATACTATGTATACACAATTGGGGGATTCACAAGGTGTGCTATCAAGTCATATCGTCATAATGTCCTAAATATTATTTTACAATTATTTGAAAAAAATATTGTTGTGTTTGAAACAAAATAAAAATTTTAATGCTGTGTTCATTGATTCGTCATAACTGTACAGTAGAAATCTAAATTATAAGCGTTTGCCCACGTAGTCATTTATATTTCCTGTAATTATTTTAAGACATATGACTTTACAACTTTATGAATACCTTGTGAATCCCCCAAATGTATTTGAATATACAATTTTATGTGTTTTATATAAATTCAAAAACGCGACGCCATTGATGGGCCGCTAGCTTCAGTTCTTGCACCAGTTGTATGTCATATGGATGAAGGCCAAGGTGTTTCTTAAAAATGTTCCAAGCGCTGGACGATTAATTCGAGCCCTCAGTTACACTACAGTCTACAGCGGCGTAGGATTTTCCTGTACGCAACGATACGTACTCGATTTCGTTGAATATAATAAACATTGAAATCGATGAATCGATTATACTATTAATTAACAGCTCAGATAGACGATTATGCACACTGTACACTTGACGAAGCGCACTATATGTTTGGCGAACAGAGCTTGAATTTTGGAATTAAATTTCCAAGATTTGTGAACGTTGTTTTGCTGTAAATCTTTGCATGGTGATTTGCTAAAGTATACTGGAACACACTTCATAATGACAACGAGTTGTACAGTTATTCCTATCGGAAGTTCCGTAAAATTATTTAAAACTAGGATAAAAACGCGAAAACTCTCGAGTTTAAATAGTTTCTATTAGATCTAATATGGGGGGGTGCTTTAATTGGTAGATAAGGCCATGATGGCTTAATCTCTCATTTAATAGGGAGATAAAGCCTTTTTTGTTTTTTTTTTTTCATTTGAATGGGAGATGAAGCCATCATGGCCTTAGCTCACATTAGCAATATTAGAAAATGGCTTTATCTCTCATTTCAGTTCCGGAGACACTAAAGTTAAGTATTGAAATCTGGCTTCGCATACTAAAGTTTTTCTGCGTGAAGGCCTGCGGTCTTGCTTAGGGGTTTTTTCCTCCAGTAGGACGCGGCAAGTGGCTTCGCTTAATAAAGTTTACCTGCCTGCGTCACAAGAATAAAAAAATGTTTTTAATGATAACTAAAGATTTTCCCTTTTACAGAATGTTTACACCATACATAACAATATTCTGAAAAAATATGGCTTTATCTCTCATTTGCAAAAAAAAATATGGCTATTTTTCTCATTTCGCAAAATTTTAAATATGACCTTACCTCTCAATGATTGGGCAATAACAATAACAAAATAACAATTGAGCAATAATGCCATCATGGCCTTATCTACCATTGTTTTATGTAATATTAAAGATACAAAAATATTTTCTAGGCGTTTTATGATTTACTAATTTTATGGTAAGTTACACTATGTTAATATATGTATATCGGCACTGGTTAGCCTGTTAATCCCAAATCTTGATTAGATTGTACTTTTAATTGAAGAAAGATAAGTACGACTAAAACAAATGAATTTTTATATTTATTTTGGTTTACAGAGGTCATACCAATATACAGACATTAAAAGACAGTATGTGCATTCGACTAGTTTTTGTATGATCTTATTTATTCATGTTAATGACCCACAGATACGTTAAGGATTATTATAGAATAAAACGGTCGCATTCCTTAAACTGGCACATAACTGGCTTAACTATGTACTTAACTGCTACCTGCACTGGAAACCCAATTACTTGACATAATAAGAATTTTTAAATAACTCAACAGATTAAGGATTTCCTTCCACAGGGTTTTAAAATAAACAAAGAGACGCTCAAAAGGATGCCTTACCAAAAACTGCCATCGACTTGTGGTTACTAAGTACTAACCGTGGTACGAAATTGAACACTCCTCTTTGATTGCCACGGTAGGCTAGCTAGTAGTGAACTTGTCTATCAACCCCGGGGTTGCGGGTTCGATTCCCGCCAGAGACTCTGGTTTCTTTCCTGCAGGCAAGCGTAAAGCTTCGCGGGGATTATCATAGGGAATTAAAAAAAAAATCTGTAGCTATTGGCTCAAAGTCTATCACCGTCGAGTACAACACCTAGTGATGAATATTCCTCAACACGCATAAAAATAAAGCTCGGCAGAGCAGACGTGCTTAAAAAACAACTTGTTGTGTTTGAAAGCAATTTGACGTGTTTCAAAATAACTGGCGTTCTTGCAAATAAGGCCTAATCGCTGGGTGTTATTGCCCCTGTATAGGTAGCAACGTTAGTACATCATTTTTATAAGGAGCTGACTTTGTCTAACCTGCATTGCGGTCAAAATGGTCAAAATCGGCTGCATGTTACGTGCAAAATCAGCTCCTAACTTGACATTTTAAGATCATAATTTCCGCGATTTTGGTTTTATCCTCAGCCAATACCAATTTCCAGATTATTGTCTAACATAAGAAACTGTTGTCAGCAGCGTTTCTCAGGAGCCCTGCAGTAATAAGGCGTAGACAAGCTAAAAAAGTAAAGTGCTCCTCAACGTCGCACAACAACGGGGACTTTTCTATCTAGAGTATAAAAAAAGAAAATGTGCCCATAAGAAAAGTATCAATCAAAAAACCAATAGTTCTGACGCTTTAAAGATCCAAATTCACAACGGTTTCAATGGAAAAGCAATTATTTAAACTAGTCGTTTTTAATTCGTTCAAGACACCCTTTATTAACAAATAATCTTAATTTAAAAGAAAACTTTTCTATCAACGAAAAACACAGGGCTGCCAGACTTAAGGACTTTTCCCTAAAGTTGGGGATTTCATGTGAGCAAAAAGGACAAGAAAGTCATTTAGGGATTTTTTTCGGGGATTTATAAAAAAAAAATTCTGCGATTTTTTGGGGATTTCACATATTTTTAATATATTTTCCTTTTTAATTATTTACGATTTCTTTTTTTTTTTGTTTCGTTTATAAAATATGAAAAACTTTTATCTTACTCCTGTCAACAACGAATACGGTGTAAATGGTCCTAATTAAGATTACCATTTTTGTTGAGTGTATAAAAGGTACTTAATAAACTTTTGTTATAATCTGAAACCGTTGACACAATTATGGATTTTTTAAAGACAATTTTTAAGCAAATATATCTTCTCCAAAAATAAGTAAATATGAAAGACGCTATAACAAAGTTTGGGAAAAATAATGCATCGAAGTATTAAATAAATGACAGATATATGTATTTTTATTGTTAATTTTAAGGATGGCTATCCCCAATTGAACAAGCTCAAAATTCTTATAAATTAACTCATTCGTCTTTAAAAACAGCATGTAATTCCTCACCGAAATCGCATGAAAAGAATTAAAAAAAACATGCCGAAACCAGTCGCTACAAACTAAATAAAATTATGTGTAAAGATCGATAACTTCACACTCACTATGTAAATTTAATTTCTAGAACAAAATTCAAGGTCTATCAATGACCATATGCGCGTTATTTTGTTGACATTTGTAGCAATATCAGGATTTAAATACTTGGATATGCAATACCAATATTGCCAAGTAGATTCGAAAACATTTATACAACGATCCACTATTTAAAACTATCGGAAATTTTTAAAGCATAGAATTTTTCAACTATAAGATTATGTGTGTCAAATATGTTCCTTCACATGGTATTTAATGGCCCTCGTTGAAAAAAAAAGAAAAAAATTCTTTAAATTTTATTTCATTTAATTACATTTGCAAAAATCTTTCTACGAATACATTAAATGCATGAAAATTTCAATTACACTGACACTCACTACATTGAATTGTACAACAATTGAAAACAATACTCTCGCACTCTGTTGCGACCATTGACGACAGTGACGCTGTTCTATTGCTACAGCTACAATAATGAATAAGTGTTGAATAATTTACAAATCTCGTAACTATTGAAGAACGACAAAGTTACACGTTCTACAAGAACATACATACTCTTGCACACACCAGTGGTACGAGAACATTTAAATATGTATTGTGTGGATAGATATAAAAACAACACTTGTTCGTTAAACAAATAAATAAATGAATGGATGGATGAATGGTTGGCTGGCTGGCTGGTTGGTTGGTCGAATAGTTGGATGGATGGATATGTAACATATTTAATTTAACAGATTCTTTTGTCTGAATAGTAAAAGCAAGACCGAATTGATTCGAATCCAAAAAAAAACAACAGAAAAACACACAACAGGCACAGCGGCTGTAACGACCGTTAAGTCCAGTGTGTAATAGCGTGTACACTCGTATTTGAGTGAATACCAGTAAAATATGTTTGCAAGGCCATAAAGAATTTCATTTATTTAAGCGACTATAGCACAAACTTTTCCACTGACAAGGCAAGATTAAATACTGGCTGTACGTTTTTATAAAGTTTATTTTTATTTTAAATGAATAAAAGGTTGTCAAGACTTTTAAGTTTGACCCCCGGTACTGCTCACTGCTCTGTCATCTGATTGTCTTTATATCTACTGTTGAGGGAAGGTTAGCTTATTTTTTGGTTTTTGTTTAAAGATTATAAAAACAAAATTGCCAAAATTAGATATTTTATAATTATGCTTTATGAAACAAAAGTAAGGAAGAACATGTAAATCAATCACAATAGATTCCACTGTGCTCGAAATTGACACTTTTTTAAGACAAGTTGGGCACTTGTCGTTTTAACATAATTCGGGTACGCTGAATCCAGTGGTGCTAGCTGTTTTTTTTTTAGGTTAGTTCTGGTTTTCGAGATATACCGTTTTTTCGAAAATGGAGCAGGTTTCACAACATATCTTCGCGTTACTCAAAAACGGTTTAGCTAATTGAAAAAAACTAAAACAAAACCGAAATTCTTCAATAAAATCTACAAAAATCCCTACGCGTTTCAGTCGTTAAAATCTGAGAAGAACAATAGTTATAGTTGTGCGAAAATGATCTTATAATTCAACTAAAACTTTAAGTTGTGTTGCTCAATTTGTTTCGCTTTTTTGTGGTCTTTTTGCATCCTCATCATTGTTATTTTCTTTTTATTCAATCTTTCTTGTCGAAAATTACAATGTGTATTCAAAGCTTAATCCTAATTCTTATTTGTATTTGTTAGCCGTTACCAATGTAACCGCTAATTAATTGCATTCAAGTGTCAAAAAGCCTGCTAGGCTCAAAGTGTCTGATCTTTTCGGCCTCCGGTGACCTTCGAACTTTATTAGATCCCGAGCGAGGTAGTTGGGATGGACTATTAGTTTATCTATACTTTCTAATTTCTTCCTGGATGGTAGCGATGTTAAGATCTCTGTGGATAATGTCATTACGTATATATGTACCATGGGGCGCAGACAATTTGCCGTAATATCCTAGACTGTCTTCTTTGTAGCTTCTGGATGTTTGATGCGCATGCAATACCCCATAATTGGATGGCATATGTCCATATTGGTTTTATGATAGACTTGTATAAGAGAACTTTGTTGTCTTAGGATAAGTTTGAGTTTCGACCGATTAGCCAATGTAGTTGAGCTGCTTTAAGTTTGATAGCCGTTATTTTCGCTTCAATATGACGAGACCAGGTCAGGCGTCTATCTATATGAATTCCCAAGTATTTAACATGGTTTTCTACCGGAACAGTGATGTTATTTATTTTTACAGCTGGGCACGTTTTTCTTCTGAGCGTGAAAGTTAAGTGAGCCCATTTAGCTGGGTTAACCTTTATTTTCCATTTTTCTAGCCAGGCTTCTAGTTCATTGATGTGGGACTGTAAAGGCTGCGCTGCAACTTTTGGGTCCTGATTAACACTAATAAATGCTGTGTCGTCTGCCAACGTAGAAGTATGTGTGCTCGGGCTTGTTGGCTTATCAGCTGTATACATTATATACAGTAACGGCCCTAATATGCTGCCTTGAGGGATACCAGCAGATATTTTCTTGGTGGGGGAGTATTGCTTTTTTTTGGTCTAACCATGAATGTTCTGCCAGTTAAATAGCTCTCAAGGAGTTTGTGAGTGTTTTGTGGAAGCATTCGTGTTATTTTACTGATCAGCCGATCATGCCAAACTTTGTCGAATGCTTGGGAAATGTCTATAAACAGTGCTGAGCAATATTCCTTTCTCTCAAACGCTGATCTAATTTGGGTAACAATTCTATGCACTTGTTCGATTGTACCATGCCTTGCTCGGAATCCGAACTGATGATCCGGAATGATAGCGTGTTCATTAAGATAGGTAGTTATACTTAAAAGGAATATTTTTTCGAATAGCTTTGATAATATTGATAGTAGGCTGATTGGTCTGTACGACGTAATTTGATAAGCGTCTTTTCCTGGCTTAGGAATCATAACAATTGTAGAGGTCTTCCAAAAGGATGGGAAGTAGCCAACTCGTAATATCGCATTAAAGATGAGCAGCAAGATTTTTGAAGCAGACGAAGGTAAGTTTCTTATCATTGAGCCTGTGATGCCGTCAGGACCGGGAGATTTTTTAATGTTGACATTTTCTATAGCTGATTTTACTTGGGTTAATTTAAATTTTATTGGATCGTTAACTGTATCGGGAATAATTGGACGACAGGAACAAGTATCAGCATCATGGGACGTGAAAACTTTCTCCAAGGCATTTATTTTTTCATTTGTGTTTTTGGCCCAGGTACGGGTTTCTAGTCTTGCAGCCTTCCATAAGCTGTAATTCGAGTTTTTTGTGGCATCTAGGCTGTTTAGATAGCCTGCATAACCTCAGTTGGGCCTTGATGGTTGGGGAACGATTATTTTTCCATTGTCTTCTCAACTTCCTTTTTTCCCTGACAAGGGTCTCTATATCCACAGATGTGAATTGCGGACCACGCTTTATTGTACGCTTAATTGCGGTTGAATTTTTGCAGCAAAATCCAAGCCATCCGTAAGTCGGTCGATAGCTGTTTGGATGTCAGATGAATTTTTTTAGGAAAATGCTCTGAGATATATGAGAGCTCACATACATTTTATACTTCAACTTATTTGTGTTTTTGTTTGGATAGAAAATAAAGTTTTCAGCTGCGTTATCAAAGTTGCCTTTTAGAATAAGGATTGAAGGTGAATGATCAGACGATAAATCGTGTGAGGAACTAATTAGTAATTGATCGCGTTTGATGTTTTTAATTACGGCAAAGTCGATAAGGTCTGGTAGCTTGTTGAAGTCAATGGGCCAATAGGTAGGTTCTCCACTCGATACGACATCAAAATTTTTTGCAGTGACGGTGTTATATAGCTGGTTACCTGTAGGACTTATAAGTCTGGAGCCCCAATACGTTTGCTTAGCATTGATGTTGCAATGAATTTTTGTCCCAATGTGGGGAAGAAGTTTAGAAATTTATCCTCTGCAATTTTATGTCTAGGGGGACAATATACGGATGATAACGTGATTTTAAAATCTGTAAGATTTATAGATGTAGCCTGGATACATCATTATAGTTTTTCATTTTTTATTATTTTTATCGAAATCTGTTCAAAATTCATGTTTCAAAACTTATTAGTTTCACAATTTCAGAAAAATAAATCTTATGCGATTATTCTCCATTCACACAAGAAATCATTGAGGCTTAAGTTAAGATGTTAAGACATTAGTTCAAATTTGTACTTATCTGTTTTTGTCCAAAAACATGTTCTGCACTTAAGAATTCCATTCCTTTAAATATTAAATCATTATTAAAAATACATTTTTTAGCATTTATTTCGTATGCAATGCAATATGAAAAAATAAACCTACATTTTGGCGATTATAAAAAATCTGTCCGATTTTCCCCACGCTCCTATTTTAGTAACAAAAAAACCCTACATGCAGGGATTTTTCCCTGCTTTTGGCAACACTGATGCAGCGTACCCGAATTATGTTAAAACGCCATGTGCCCGGCTTGTCTATTTTTTCAACTCAAATTTCGATCTACCATGGTTAAAATACCATTTGGTTTAAAGATTGATGTTGACTATTAACTGGCAAACGTCGTCAACGGCGATGAGTGTTAAACGGCAAACTCTCTGATTATGTAGTTACAATCGAAACATGTCAGGGCAACCTGTAGTGAGAACCTATGTTCGATTTCCAGTTCAGTTAAGAATGAAAAATTGTCAATAAATTTTTAATAATTTCGTGTTGTAAAATTCTTTTCTTCATAAAAATTATTTAGCCTGATTAAAAATATTTAAATTTGGATTAAAAAAGCTATAGAAAACGATCATCAGTAAGAAATGGGTCTCAATTGTCCGTATAAGACTATTTCCAATTTGCCTCCGAAACCAATGATTTATTTCATAGGATCCCATCTTTTTTTCTGGCGAATAATATTTCTATATGCAATCAACATGATAATAAATCTGCAATAGGCAAATTCAGGGCTCCGCATATTTTCATAAAATACGTACGTGTAAACACACATTGAATTGGAGTTAACAACATTTATAACTCATACGGTGGCAAAATATAGTAGTAGAGGTTTGCTTTCGCTGAAATAGATGCGCTCAGAAGCATAAAAACTTTCTTAAATATGGGACAGTATTTCTAGTGAAACAGTATTTCTACAGTGACCCATAGAGTCCCTTTAAAAGGAGGCGGCATGCCCAATTTGTTTCCAATTGGTTCTCTAGCCCTCACATAGATCCAATTCGACATACATAAATGATCCAAAATGTTTGAATAAAATATAACCCATGACCTTAGTATTCCTTCTCTTATTCTACAGAGCTGATTGTTTTTATTTTATTATTGCCTTTAAGTAAAGCGGCCGACTGTCAATCGTTCATATATTGTGGACGGGCTTTCGCAAACACAAATTTACGCTCACACTAATACAACATGTTGTTGCATTTATGGATTTACATAATTGAATTTGTTATATTGTCACATTTCGAATGTAGATTTTGAAGCTTTTCGGAATTCCAGCTTGTTCTTGTTATATTAGTTTTAATCAACTGATACAACTCGTCGTCGTCGTCAGCATCATCATTGCACTCCACACAGCTGCTGGTTAAATGTAACTTAAGGTTGATTTTATGTTTTTAAATCTCAAAAATATAAAACTGATGGTTGTGGAAAACTTAATAGCAGTAGAACATGATAATGTTGTTACATATTTTAGTTGCTGTTGTTGAAAACGATGACTTTGACGATGACGATGGGATGATAGTAAAATGATTATAATGGTGTGTACAAATTGTTTGTTTTATAGAATACTTCAATAACAATTGATAGTTCCGGTGCGTTTGTCGCTCTTGTCGTCGAAGTCGTCATCATTATTATCGTCATCGTAATATAAGTAATTCAAGTGTTGTTTGTTTTATATTATTTAACACACAGACATACTTTTTTTTCCTATAAACACATTGTTTGCTGTACTGACCACTATTCATATTCCACGGCTTGGCATGGTTTGTATGACATTCAATCGTCCAGCATGCGAGTTGTCCGTCACAATACTGTATAAAAGTGAGTGATTATCATAATTTGTTGTGTTGATTTGCTTTTTTTTTTTTGAATTATATGAAATTGTATACGCGAGGGGAGTTCGAAAAGCATATTTGGAATGAAACTCAAACTTTGTGTATTTCTCAAGTACATAACATCTTTACAATTCCCTTATTTCAAGGCTTAGGAATATGGACACGAAAGTCATCATTGTGTGATGCCCTTACTAGTCATCTAAGGTCGAAATGGTTAATAATCGGAAATGAACGCTTAGTTATAGTTTAATTTAATTAGTTCCGAGTTATTTCTAGCTCAGCTAAGTTAAGTTTTAGCTCAATTTCATTTCAATTCCAGTTTAGTTCTAGTTCTGGTTCAGTTTAAGTTGAGTTCTAGCTCAGTACAGTTCAGTATAGTTTCAGTGAAGTTTCAGTTCTGGTTCAGTTCTAGTTCAGTTCTAGTTCAGTTATAGTTCAATTCTAATTCAGTTCTCGTTCAGTTCTAGTTCTGTTCTGTTTCAGCTCTAGTTCAGCTCTAGTTCAGTTCTAGTTCAGTTTTAGTTCAGTTCTAGTTCAGTTCTAGTTCAGTTCTAGTTCAGTTCTAGTTCAGTTCTAGTTCAGATCTAGTTAAGTTCTATTTCAGTTCTAATACAGTTCTAGTTCATTTCTAGTTCAGTTCTAGTTCAGTTATAGTTCAGTTCTAATTCAGTTCTACTTCAATTCCAGTTCAGTTCTAGTGCAGTTCTAATTCACTTCTATTTCAGCTCTAGTTCAGTTTTAGTTCAGTTCTAGTTCAGTTCTAATTCAGTTCTAATTCAGTTCTAGTTCAGTTCTTGTTCAGTTCCAGTTCAGTTCTAGTTAAGTTCTAGTTCAGTTCTAGTTCAGTTCTAGTTCAGTTCTAGTTCAGTTCTAGTTCAGTTCTAGTTCAGTTCTAGTTCAGTTCTAGTTCAGTTCTAGTTCAGTTCTAGTTCAGTTCTAGTTCAGTTCTAGTTCAGTTCTAGTTCAGTTCTAGTTCAGTTCTAGTTCAGTTCTAGTTCAGTTCTAGTTCAGTTCTAGTTCAGTTCTAGTTCAGTTCAGTTCTATTTCAGTTCTAATACAGTTCTATTTCATTTGTAGTTCAGTTCAAGTTCAGTTCTAGTTCAGCTCTAGTTCAGTTCTAGTTCAGTTCTAATTATGTTTTACCTCAGTTCCAGTTCAGTGCTAGTTCAGTTCTAATTCACTTCTATTTAAGCTCTAGTCCAGTTCAAGTTCAGTTCTAGTTAAGTTCTAGTTCAGTTCTTGTTCCGTTCAGTTCTAGTTCAGAGTTATTTCAGTTCAAGTTAAGTTCTAGTTCAGTCCTATTTCAGTTCTAGTTTAGTTCTAGTTCAGTTCTAGCTCAGTTCTTCATTGAGACATTATTATTTCTATCTATATTTTTGTGTTCCGAAATTTAAGCATATGTTAATTCACACCTTTTAATTTTTCATTTAGATCCTCGGAAAACAATTTTCAGCTAATCCTCGTTTATCTGTTTATCTAAAATATTTGATTGCAATTGTAGATGCGAAGAAGGGTGTATGTGTGATAGTAAGTGTATATATTAAGTACCCCATGCCCTGATGCCCCACTGTGCTTGTTTTGCTTTTGTTGCATGCCACAAAAATCACCACAATTTGTCAATAAATTAAAAAAAACGATTCAAACCAATACACACACACACGTACAATAAGTACACTGCCGTACACAAAATACCACAAGAAAAATATATTGTAGAAGATGAAAACACCAGCAGCAGCAAGAACAACAACAGCAACGAAAAATCAACAGCAAACTACAAAACAATTGTGCAATAAACATTTTTAGTGTTTTATATTCTGGCTGTTGTTGTTGATGTTGATGCTGTTTATAAAATTGTTTGTTGTACTAAAATGGAAATTTTGTTATTGTTACTGTTGTTTTCAGATTTCATCAGATGCTGATTTTTTGTTTGTTGTTGTTACTTTTTTATTCATATGCTGCTGACTGTATTGTTGCTGTTGATGTTACTTCAACTGCTGATGGCTTGTTAAGTGAAATAATAAATATTGGTGCTGCTGTTGTTGTTGTTGCTGCTGGTTGTATTTACATACACATCCATGTGACATAATAAGCAAGTATTTACAATATTTTTTTTTTTTTGTATATAATGCTGCTCTCAGCTCGTTAAAGTAGTCATGGTGTGGCGGTTATAGTAATGTATCATAGAGGTCGTCGTAGCTTTGTTAATATGTTCTGCGTGGGTTGACAGTTATATGACACTTAATGACACATTATTGAGTTGTTACTTTAATGAATGATTTTGATAATATAATTTTCTTATTCGTTATAGTTTGGACTTAACTAAAAGAATTCATCTAGTTAAATGTAAAAAAATGAAGGTTAAATATAAAATGAAAAGAAGGAAAATTTGATGAAATTATGCAGCAAGTGTAATTTTATTTCCTCATTTACTGTTCCTGTTCTAGTCTTAGTGGCATGGAAAGTTTTATTAGTTTAAGCAAGTATTTATTTGTAGTTATCAGAATGACCCAGCGGTGACTAGGATGAGTGAGAAGGCCCAATAGAAGGCCTTATTTATCCGACCACAAGCGATCCTCGCCGCATTCCATTCTTATTTTACACAGGTGGTCATTGGAAGCAAGTCCTTCCACACATCCTTTGATAACAACTTCATTCTTAAAGAAGGGAGTAGCTTATTTGTACTGAATATTTTTGTAGTTCTTTCCAAAAGAAATGTATACCTTCTAAAGGGCGTTTTATATAGAATGACACAAGTTTAAATCATACTAAGACAAGGAAATATTTTTTTATTATCAATGAAACTAATGTTTAAATATGATTTCAGCATTTGCGCCGGATTTCGCCGATAACTCTTCAAATGTTGATTTCCAGTTGTTCAATTGTATGTGATTAATCGACGTAGAGAAGTAAGTTATTACATAACCCCAAATAAAATAATCCAATGGGGTTAAATAGCATGATATTGTTGGCCAACTAATTGGGCCATTACTGAACATTATTTTTACATCAAAAGTTTCCTTGAGTAAATCAATCGGCGGCGCATGCGATGGTCGTTTGGCTTTAATTCCTGCACCAGTTGAATCTTGAAAGTTTTTAAGCCAAGGCCCTTTCGTAAAATCTTCCATAAAGTGGAAGGACACAACCCCAGTTGCTGCAAACGGCGACGAATTGATTGATTAGGATCATCTTCAAAGCTTTCCTGTACAGCGGCTACAGCTTCTTCAGTGCGCACTGTTCGGCGTCTCACGGGATGCACATTTTAAGAAACAGTAAATGTGGTCCGTAAACGATCTATTGTTCTTCGATTTCGCCGCTCTGAAGGAAAATTATGTGCGCCTTAAAATGGAAGAAGTGCACGACGAGTTTGACAAATAAAACAATTATTTTGATTAAAAATTTCAACAATTTGCACGCGTTGCTCTGGGTTAAGTCGAATTATAACGAAATTTCAAAGCAAACTTAATAAAACGCAACTATCAGCTGTTAAATGGGTGCTCAAATAAAGCAGTGATGCCAACTCAAAAAAAAACACGATTTAGAAGGCAGGATATCATACAAATCTTTTAGAAAGAAGTAAAGAGGCCTTCTAAAAGGCCTGTCACTAGAGATTCTTTCAATATTTACCGCTGGGGAGTTTTTATAAACCAATAAAACAAAGGAATATGCGTTACATTTTTGAAATTTTGGAATATAATTTAAAAACGAAAAATGTATTTTTGCTTTTATTGTTAATTGTTAGCTAATTCAAAAACTTAAAAAATACTACCCTTTTTTAAGTTGGTTTTAAATTATCAATTGCTGCAAAGATCGATAGAATATGTGGCGCGCAAAATAGAAAGGGACCTAAGGGTTTTGTTCAGGAGAGCCATTTTAAAGATTTAAATACGTGTATCTTTAGTGTACCATCAATGAGCGTGTTGGGAACGTGTTGGTCAACCTTGAAAACGCGCGAAGGTCTTCCCTACCTCTTGTTTTGTGTAGTTGTTTTCTACATTTCCCTTTACCTAACTGGTCCCTTTTTCTATGCGCTGTCAGATATACTGAAATAGTAACATAATATTAGTAGTAAGACCAAATTATCTAAGACCCCAATATTTTCGTTGATGGCAAAATATCATAGTTATGTAATGGCAATGATTGCTTAAATGCAAAATGTACGCTAATATAAGAAAAACTAATTTTTCCATTAATTTTCCATATATGCAAAAACTTATTTTCCAAGCAAAAAACTTGAAAAGACTTTCTCTGGCAAACACAAGTATTTAAGGCAACCAAATACAATTTTTTTATCATACACTGAAAGAATTATGCTTCATTAATCTAATGAATCGATTTCATAAAATTTTTTTCATAAATCCAATGAAAAAATTCATTACGGAAATTAAATTTTACATATATAATGAAACAATTTCATTAACACTACGAAATTGAGTTTCGTTATTTCGTTAACATTTTTCATTAAACTAATGAAAACCTAATATCTCTTTCAAAAGAAAAATTCAACTTTTTGTTATATATAATTTCAATAGGTTTTTTAAGATTAAAACGAACTATTAATTAAAATATTTAAATATTTTTAAGATAATAAAAAAAGCAATATTTTCTAACTTCATATTTTCCATGATAAATGTCTCTAAGTTAATGAAAACAAGATAAAATTCTTTAACTTCAAATTTTCACTGTTGAAAAACGTTTTTTTAATTAAATTTTTAGCAGTAGACAGGAAAATATATGAAAAAAATTGTAAATTTTAATGTTTCATAACATTAACGAAAAAAATTCATTACGATAACGAAATACTGATTTTAGCTAAATGTAAGAAATATGTAGGTTCAAACACAAACAACGCGAAAGAAAAAACGAGAGCACAAAATTCTCACATTCTTTTTTCTTTAATTGTTAATTTAAATACACAAAATTTACGCTGTAGTACAAGCCAGGAAAATAGAAAGAAGGCATATGGAGGTTGTCGCGGGATGGAAAATGAATTTAGTACAATTAACTTAAAGATAAGCTTATGAAAGTAAAACATAACATGATGTTAACGAAATATAAAAACGAAATAAAATTAATAAAACTTGATGATTTGAAACAGGAATAAAAAAAATAAAAATCACAACAACTAAAAACACACATTGAAAAAATGGATAAAATAAATGAAATATTTAATTCAAATATAAAAACATTTATATATAAATAATAAAGAAAATTTCTTTAAACGTTTGACATTAAAATAATGCAAAATTTTCATGGATTTCATGAAACATTTTATTAACGGGGGGCTAATATAACACTCTTCATTATTCCAATGAAGGGTTACATAGGCTGACTTCTAATGTAATTTTTCTTTGGATTGGTGTCAAAATCCATTGGATCTGTGAAGAAAATTCTTTCAGTGTACACTAAAAACGCTACTTAAAAAGTTTTACATTTTTAATGGGTATAAATAAAAATCGAAACGTGTTAAACTTTTCAAATAGAGGTCAATATGTATGGAGATGTATTAATTACAGGTACACATGTTAGTAAGTACACTGAAAGAATTTTCTTCACAATACCAATGAATTTCGACATTAATTCCATGAAAAATTTAATTAAAAGGGAACCTATGCAGCGCTTCGTTGGATCAATGAAACCTGTTTCATTAAAATGTATCTACTGAAACATTACTTTAGATCTATGAATATTGTTCATTGGATGAATAAAATATATTTATGAGATACAATGATTTTATTTCATAATATTCATCAATATATTCATTCATTTGATGATAAATTTACAAGATTTTAATGACAGAATTTCATTGAAAATAATATTTTTTATCACTATTTTAATGAATAAATTAAAATTGCCCGTCTTATGAAATAATTTCATTATTTAAATGCTTAAATTTCTTTACCTAAGTGAACTATTTTCATTCTCTCAATGAAATATTGACATTTTACTAAAAAGCAAGAAAAATTTAGATTTCATAAATTTAATGGCATATTACATTAGATGCATGAAACAATTAAATCATACATTTTGAGTTAACTAATAAATATTTTTTAATGAAACTATGATTTTCTATTTTTTTAATGAATATATATGTATGTATGTATATTGTTTTTAGCGAAAATACTTAATTGTAACTGTGAAATTTCATTCAGATAATAAATATTTTCATTTTAGCAATGAAAGTTTTTTATGAAAATGATTCATTAAAATATGAAGCATTTTCCTTTATTGCAGACTCAGAAAACGGCTTCTCTGGAAAAATATCTTAAGGAACTTGATGCAACCCCACAATCAGGCTACTCATTATGGCGTACAGGTAGAAATCTCAAAAGGCCAGTTGTCTCTAAACCACCATTAAGAAACTTCAATGGAAGTTGGGCAAGAAATGATGTTGAAAAAGGAAATCTGTTTGTCAATCTTTAAAAAAACGTATTTACCCCAAATATATCTCACGATATTGCGGTCGAGTTACCAACTGTTGCTGCTAGAGCAGCTGTTCACCTAAGATTTGAGATAAGAGAAATCGAAAAGGCTATTTGTGTTTTAAACCCCAAGAAGGCTCCTGGTTTTGCTAAGATCAGCAACAAAATGCTTTTGGAGCTTCCCAGAATAGCAAAGAAAGTTATTCTTTTAATTTTTAATGCTATTTTACGCCTAGAATACTATACTCAAAAGTGGAAGGTTTCCTTAGTCACCATGATACCTAAACCAGGAAAGGATCACACAATATATCAAAGCTGTCTTAGAAGCTGTTAGCGTCAAAATTAACCCCAATTTTAAATGAAAATAGATGTATTCCTAACCACCAATTCGGCTTTAGAAGAGAACACAGCACAATTGAGCAAACCCATCGTATAGTAAACGCAATAAGAAAAGCCTTTGAAGAAAGAAAATATTGTTCCGCTCTCTTCATCGATGTTTCTCAAGCTTTTGATAAAGTCTGGCATGAAGGCTTATTACATAAATTGAAGCTAAACTTACCAGTAAACACACACAAGCTGTTAGAACGCTACTTAGTCGGTCGAAAGTTCATTATTAAAGAAGGTGATTATTTAAGCTCTCCTCAGCTAAATTGACGCTGGAGTCCCTCAGGGAAGCATCCTGGGCCCACTTTTATACTTAATATATACCTCGGATATGCCAACTAACAACTACACCCATACTTCAACATTTGCTGATGATACAGCTTTTCTAAGCGTGCACGAAAACAGTCAAGAAGCATCTCGATACCTACAGGATCATATATATCAACTCGAACTATGGTTAAAGCAATGGAGGATACAGGTCAATGAGGAAAAATGCGTACATATAACATTCACCTTGCGTCGGGAATCATGCCCCCTATTAAAATCAATAATTAAATAATACCTCAAAATTCGCATGTAACATACCTTGGTATTCATCTAGATCGCCGGTTAACGTGGAAAACCCATATAGAGGCAAAATTAACTCAAATGAAACTAAAAGCCAGCCAAATTCATTGGCTTATTGGAAGAAACTCTGTCCTTATTCTCGACTGCAATCTTCTTCTTTACAACTCCATCTTAAAGCCAATCTGGAGCTATGGTATTCAGTTATGGGGCACTGCCTCGGCCTCTAATATCGAATCACAGCTGCCCCTTGGTATGTTAAAAACTCAAATATTCCCAAGGATCTCAATGTTCAATTAGTTAAAACTATGATTACGAAATATGCAGTAAAATACTTAAAAAGGCTTGATAAACACCTATATAAGTGAACAGAACCCGTGATGAAGAAAATTTTTGTCTGGCACTGGCAGGTTATAAAATAACGTATTAGGTAAAGATTTGATTAATTATTGTTAGTTAATATTTAATATATGAAGATTCAATAAATAAATAATGAAGAAAAAAGAAAAAAAAATTTTCTTTCAGTGTACGGCGTTTTCATAGAGGATCGACGAATTTTGAACGTATACATTGGTTTTATTCCCTATTTCTTTGAATAATTATTGGGCTTTGTATTATTTTTTAATTAAAAATAACCTGATTTCACAAGAACAAAAAAAAATACAAAATTATTGGGATCCCTTGCGGCACACGATACGGAACTTTGATAGGTTTGGATGAATAGTTTAAAAAAGTACATTTTGTTGTCTATCTCTTAGGTTAGATTTAATCCATCTAAGGCAAATTGAACAAAAGTCAAGCAAATATAGTTTGTTAAGGAGGTGTATGCGGTTAACTTTCTAAAATTTGTTTTTGTTTTAAATGTTATTTTCTATGCGAACGTTAACGTGTGACATCGTGGGACTGGCTGTAAGTTAAATGTATTTTACACCAACGATTTTCGATAGTTAATTCACGTAGGTTAAATTAACGTTTAAATGATCAAAATAGTGGTACCGGAAAGGTAAAGATAACTGTTAGTTACGAACACAACTATATATCTGTTCGTAGAAATTACGGGCATAAGAAGAACAAATGTTTCTTTTTTAATAAGAGTACCTGAATTAAAACAAATTAAAAAATTGTATTACATATAAACAAATTTATTTGTATGTAGTTTTACTTCAATATTTTCAAAACCGAAAACCTAACCGAAACCGACCGGTTTTAATCATTTTAAAACCGAAATCGCGGTTTCACATTTTTACGGTTTTTTAGCAAACTTTAAATTAAATTATATTTTGAACAGGTATGTTTTTATTTCAGGGGATGGAATCCGAGGAGTGTTGCCAGAAAATACCTACGCAGTAATAATTTCAAATATGTCCGATTTTCCCTAAGCTAGCCCCCTCTCACACTCGGCAAGTTACATGCCCAAGTTACTTGCCGACAACAACAAAGTCTGTACAAATTTTTTTGAAATTTGTTTTTTCCTTACAGAATTTATTGTTGTTGGCAAGTAACTTGCCGAGTGTGAAAGGGGGCTTATTATCTTAGTTAAGAAACAACACTTCTGGCAACTCTGTGTTAAATTTTTCTTATTTAAGTAAACAAATAAAGCTAATTATCTTATTTACGATTATTAAAATATAAACCAAAATCAATAATTATTTGACCATCAATAAATCCCTCTAAAAAACACCTGATGTCAAAGAAAAATTATGCTCTAAACACATCAATACCCCAACCACCCAATTAAACGCCCCATGAGTTATTTTTCGTAAAAAAAAAAAAATATAATCAAATTAAAAAACAATAAAAATACTGTTAAACCTTTTAGGAAAATCTTTTAATACATATTTACTTGTATAAACACTTATGAGTTTATAATTAACACTAATTTGTGGCATGAAAAAATAAACAAACAATTTTAGGGAAAATGATTAAAAAGCCATTTGGTGGCTAACACCTCTAGCAAATTATAATAAATTATATTCTAACCAAAGAAATCCAAAAAAAAAAAAAACAAATTAATTTCATTAAAATACTTGTATTGCATTTCTGCTCAGTTCGTTGAAACTTATTTCTCGTTTCTTTATTATGAAAGGCCAACCACATGTCAAACCTTCTGCTCTAATATACCCCCAACAAGACCTTGATGATGAAGTCTTGAGAATTTTAGTGATCTTTAACAGCTGTTAAAGTGTTGAAAATTATATTTTAACGGCAAACAATAACTAAAACAATTAAGTCTAGTTGCTCATCCTGGCGTACAACCCAATTTTTACACTTCAAATGTCATATTCAAAACTTGACCACACAGTATTTATCACAAGAGAAAATTTCGTTACTTTTCGTGAGGGGAGCATCTCATCACAATAAAACACGCTTTTACTTATTTCTTAATCATTATTATTATTATTATTGTTGTTGTTGTGGCTATGAAAAGTCCTTATTTTTTCTACATTTTACTTTTTATGTCCAGGTACTTCTTTTAAGCCAATTAATGTTTAATCATTTGTTTTATAAACGAATTTTTCTCAGGTTTGTCTGAAAAGCAACACGCAATCCATGTGTAGTAACAAGTAAGTGGACGGGCGAGCCAAAGAGTGTGACCCCCATCAGTTTTGAATTTTATTTGAAAAGTTGAATGTTGTTGAAAAATTCATTTAATCCATACAAAAGAATGTTCAAGTATTCATGAAATTGTGTGTCTCTTATTCCATCACATGTTATTGGAAATTATCCTTTCGTGACCTTTCGTTTCTGTTGCTTGGAAGTTGTATTTCTTTTCTTTCGTGTTTAGTTTTGGGTTAAAAATGCTTATAGTTTTTGTATAGAATCGAACAGGGGGATTAAGTCTTTTGTTTTCTAGTTCAATTTCGTTAATTGGTAATGGTCATTTGTGAATTGTGTGCAATTTAATTGGTTTAATTTTTCTATTATTTTTGAAAAGAAAAAGAAAAACCCTTGCTCGAACATATGTTACTCGAAAGAAATATTTCCACATATTCTATTTATTTAGTTTAACTGACCACAATTTGTTACAGTTTTTAATGGTTATAAATTGGAAGAGATAAAATTTTAAATAGAATAGTTCAAAATTACTTAAATTGCAATAAATAATATAAGAAATAACTTTCATATCTAAAGTCCCAACTATAATATGCCTAAGCTTGCTTAAGCCACTGTCAAAAATTGACAAAAAGTAAATTTTGTTAAAAGAAAAAATATTTGATTTCGTCCGAAAGTGCTATCTGTTTCTCACTTTGCTTAAGCAAATGACAGTTTCATAAAATTTAACAAAAAGTTTTCTTAAGTTCAATATGGTTTTAAACGTATGAATCTCTTGTATTCGCACAATTGCTCAAGCCAACTAAGCACATTATAGTTGGGCCTTAAGTAGTAATGAAAACTTTGCTAAGGCGGCATTTATACGATGTCTTTTTTCCATTTAAAGCTGCTACCAAAATCTCTTTTAACTTACATGATAACAAAAATCAAAGCGTTCCGCAAAACGTGATGAAGCAAATAAATTTTTAGCCAATTTTTATTTAATTATTTTCAACATCTTATTTATTCTAATTTAAAACTATCAAAAACTTTAATAAAATACAATAATCACAGCACAAAACGTGGATTTTTTGTAAACATAAACAAAACTTTGACATACGATTAGACAAACAATGCAAGAACAAAAAATCGTCATCTGGCGTAGTGCTGCCATTTTTATTATTTCACCATGGGTATAACTATAACCCGGTCATTTGTTTGTGTGGCCCTTTTGGTTATGTTGCTGTGTCAGTTTGGAACTTCAAATAGAATCAAATTAAATAGATATAACTGACAAATTGTGACCATGTCAAAAATTAAGGAAGTTATCAAGAACGTAAAGGCGCAGTTAGACGAACGTTGCTGTACCCGTAATGTACCGCATCGTACTGTAAGCACTTTGGTGCACTTATAGAACATATAAAAGTCATATGTTTTTCCCATACATAAACAAATGCAATAGTATACATAAAACAAATACACACAGTGATGGGAATCAAAAATGTTTAAAGTATTACTATCCAGTGTGACACAAAGAATGCTGACGAAGGCCGTAGCGGGCCAGAAAATGCATTACATTCTCCTGGTGTCTAATAATTGTAAATTTTTATGTACATACAATTTACCTCATTGCTGTTCAAAGGAAAGCTAAAGTAAAATGTAACAAGAAAATACAATATAATAGTCTGGTAGTGTATAAAGTCATGCCTGAAAAATTTAAGGAATAGGACTATTACAAAAAAAGCTTTATAAAATACATAACTGAAATTTAGCTCATAGAATAAATTCGAAAAATAAAAAATCTTACATGTAAAAGAAAAACAATATTTTTTAATTTTCTATTCCAAAGTACAATATAAAAAAACTTTATTCGTGGGTAAAAACTAATTAAATAACAAAAGTAATTACATACAATAACAAACCTTATTTTTAGCTTAAAATTTATTTTTAAACTAACCAACACCAGATAATTACAATACAAAACCTAAGTTTTTGTTACCCCATAAACTTTTTTGTAAGACCTTTAACGAGGTCTTCGCCTCTTCCATAAAATTTAAAAAAACACCATTTCCTCGAAAGTAATAGTAATAATAATTACATTTATGTAGTGTTTAATGCTATTACACACCATTTTTGTTGTCTTCTTTTTTAAAACAAACAAGCAAATTATGCAAATATTCCAAAAAAAAAAAACATTCTAACCTCCCTTAATCCAACAGCCAGTTATAGACTGACATCTCATATTAACTGGCCTTTAGGTATTTATTTAATAGTATAACAAACCATAAATGTCCTCTTTAACATCTATTAACCAAAAAAAAAAAAAAAAAATCCAACCAACAACAAACTTCATATCCTCCCAACACTTGTTACCTTCCCCTCATCCGAATAGAATGTTTTGTGCAAAGGGAAGTTAAATAAAACTTTAAACACCAAATTTAAAAAAATGATTCATAAAAAGTTCTTAAGTCCAATTTAAAATGAATTTTTAATTCATCTGCTGTAATGCCCAACACACTTCCATTTTGATCCTGTTTTCCATTCTAAAATCCCAAATATGAATTATTATTAAAAACACAATTTTGTTTTGAAATAAACGAAAATAAAAAGAAACCACCAGTTTTAAGAGAATTAAAAGTATAACAGCTTATGTTTTGTATTTCATTATTATAAATATTATCCGAGTTTTCTGTTATTCTTACGATATGAATATTATTAAATATGAAATTAAAATTTAAAAAATCGGGTATTGGTTGAGGGAAAAAGTGTTTTTTTTATAGATCTATAGATATAGTTATAAGCTTAAAACGAAAAATCTCTTTAAAAATGGAGAAGTAACGGAAAGAGATAAAATAGGCAAAAATAACAAAAAAAAAAAAATTCGAAATTTCGCACGTCATACAGAAATCTTATTAATAATAAATTTTCTTTTTCCAAAAATAACTTTAATAATAAATTTGCTTGTGCCCGTGCAAGCTGGTTTTTTTTTCGTTTTATTACGAAGAAGCGATTTGTTTTTAATTTTCTTTTTTTCTTTTTGCCCATTTAAAACTACAATTCGAGTCGGAAAAACGCCAACAACTTGTAGGGGAATGTAAGAAAAGACTAATGGTGTTTTCTTTTCTAAAAAATAATGATGCATTATAGTTGTGTAATATATTTATTAGGTTACACGAACCCTTACAAAGTGATACATTTTTCTTAATTACAATGGAACAAAATAAAAGCTACGTTTTACACTCAACACTAATGTGTATTTAGCGTGTTAAATATTGAATGTAAAGTTTGTACTAAAAGCGATATTCACCACGCTTGTAGCAATTTTCAACATTAAATTTTCTTACAATTAACAGCACTGATTTTCAATAATTAATGTCAGCTGTTGTTAAAAATTTTGCCACAAAAAAAATATAATAAAAGTAAAACAAACGAAAAACAAAAAGTTTTTATATCCATCACAATATAACTAAAAATCACAATATAACGCAAATTGTCCGCAAACACAAGAAAAAAAATATTTGCTTGCATAAAAAAGTACTTTACGCAGATGCAAAAAAGGGTATTATCTCACACTCAGTTATAACTGCGGGTAAGAAATGGAACAAATTTGACATTTATTGTTGCAACATGTTTAGAAAGGAAAACGACAACTTCTCACATTTTTGCATATATTTTTAGAATGGAACAAAAACCCGCACGAATGGTAGCATATATGGAACATTATTGTCAGAAAAGAAAACACAATAACTCACTGTTTATTGTTGGTGTTTGGTTTAAGCTTTGATATTGACATGGGTCAAACCTTTGAGTGTGAATAATTCTTATTCGATTTACAGTTTTATTTGTATTAGAGTACGCCTAATGGTCAAAACTTGACCACAAATTTTTATGTTAATATGAAGAAAACATGTTACATCTAAGTATATATGAATTAACATGTTTCGAGCATTTATTTTAACCGTCTTATTGGATCGATTTGGCGAGGAACCAACCTCCGGTTCATATTTTATATTCGACCTGAGTTAATTTAACTTTTTAAGTTCAATACAAAAAACATCAATCCAAAAAAGTATCAAAAAATCTCCTTTATAGATTGTCATTATTATTTAGTTATTTTTCTATGTCTAATATTAACGAAAATTAATCAAAGCACCAGACCTTGAAAGAAAAAGTACCAAAAAGCTCCCCTTTGCATATTCCTATTCACTCAGGACAATGCATGTTTTATTTTATCCTTATGGGTCAAAAATGACCAAAAATTTAAAAAGTACCAGATGAAAAACAAAAAGTGCCAACATATTTCATCTTAAATGTTTTCATTCACTCAGGACTCTGCACCGATTATATTATGTTTCTAAAGCTAAGATCCCACTATCGGCGCAATGTACCAATTTTTGGCGTATTTCATGTGCCGATAGTGTGAACGGTCAAAATGTTTTAATATGCGACAATCTGTGCCGAAATTGTGCTGACTGTGGACAATCAAAATTAACCTAGATGCGCCAATAATGTGAACACTATTTTGCACAATGTGGAGCAATCAAATTGTTTAATATGTACCGATTTTTATCGGCCACTTGTGTGCCGATCACAGTCGCCAATCAGCGCCGATACAAGGGATGGCAAAACGAAATATTTAAATTGCACAAACTGGCTACTAAAATTTTACTTTTTTGAGCTTAATTGTACCAAAATTACATTTGTTTTATCTATTATTTATGTATTGAAACGTTAATTAGTAAATTTGTACTACTAAATGAAAGAAAACAATTCGCTTTAACCAAAACATTGCAGTTGTATCGATGTTGCCATCCCTGGTTTGTAAACATCTGTTTACAAATCAACAATTACAAAAAAAAAAGAAGTTTGAATGAAATTGAATATATTTTTTATTATACATATATAAATATATTATTTAAAATTGTTAGGAAACATAATTTAATATTCGGACTGAGAATTTTGCGAATTTCTAAAGTAAAATTATGTCTGCCAACAAGTAAATAAACAAAAACATTTGATTTAATTTGCCCAAATAGCACGATAGTGTGACCGCATTGTACCGATTATTGTCGCAATTGAGTTTTGGCCGATATGAACCGAAAAAAATTGTCACAATGTGCGCCGATAATGGGACCACCCAAGAATAAATTGTGCAATGTTTTTAAATGTGCGCCGATATAGCACGATAAAAATCTTCACAGATTGTGCTATTTGTGCCGATAGTGGGATCTTAGCTTAAGTTCAATATTATAGCAAAACACATTCGGCCCGGAAAAGCAAATTAAAGAAATTGAATTTCCCATATTTATTTAGTAGAAACCCTAGAGGGAAGCGAACTGACACCAAGGTAGTCCCGTGATAGGTCTGTGGCGGTAAGGACCGGTTCGAGTTCTAACACTTCATATGAATAAGACCTATCACTTTTACATGGGGTTGTCATTGGAGGGGGTCAATTGACGCCATTTAACCAGTCACAAATCTATTCTCAATGGACGTGTTTAGTGACAGTTACTAAAATGTAGTATTATTTCATTACGATGTAGTATTATTTCAATAAAGCAAGTCATAGAATTAAATTCAAGAACCACATTTTAGAAAGTCCCAAACAAATTTATCACACCACCGGTGAAGACTGTACTGTAATTCATTACTTTTTCTACATTTTTGTTCTTCATAAACCAGTTACATGATTGGTTCTCCTTTCACTGGTCATGAGTTCTTTCTTTTTGTACCAGTTCTATTTTAACAATTCCCAGGACCAGTCCGTTGGACCAATTGACACAAATTTCCCGCAGGGAATATTCGAAAATTCGTTACTAAAAAATGTGATTATTCTACCACCCTAGTTTTCTATTATTTGATAACTGAAAAACAAAAACAAATTTTGTATTGCAAATGTGTTAGTAGCAAATTTGAACGCTTATAACTCTGCAAATATTGAACAGATTTTAATGAAATATATATTGTGCACTTCTGTAATTAAATATCATTCAAATGGTGTATATTTTGTTCAAAACGGTTGACATACAGAGGAGGAAAGTGTTCTTAACTGTTTTGCATTTGCCGATTTATGTTTGTATAATATTTGCATTTGACAAAAAAGTTGAATCAGTGTAATTGTATATGACAAGTTACACACCAAAATGCAGAGAATGCATACACGCATCAACGCATGAAAGTAGGTTTACTTTCTACTTTTGTATCCGTCGCATGTGTGGTGAAAAATCACGAATATTTTTATAATAAAGCTTACTCCTCTATGAATTCTATTAAATAAATTCTATTAAATAAATTCTATTAAAATATCAATAACACTCTTCATTTTTGGCAAAATTGTTTTTAATTGTTAAACATTGTTAAACAAATTTGGCGCATAAAACGTATTGCATGTAACTTGAATTTAGAAACGCATAAAATGCACAAAAAGTATCATACGCATCCACGCATGAACGCATAGTGTGGACCTTCAGCTTTAAACCTTTGAAAAAAGGTTTCCTGATGATCTGGCCTAAACAACCAGTGAAATGCGCATAGAAACTTGTTTTACCTCAACAATGAATTTCAGTGTACTTATCAAAAATATAAATAATAATTATAATTCGCTTAATTTTTAAGCTTGCGGTTCATATAATTTAATGTTTGAAGATTATTTCATGCAAATGTTGACCGTGACTGCGCCTCAAATGGTCCATCCGCTTAGACCAATTTTGGCATACTCTTTCCAACATTTCGGCCGGTATCTCATGAATAAATGCTTCAATGTTGTCTTTCAATGCGTCAATTGAAGCGGGCATGTGTGTATAGACATGAGCTTTAACAAAGCCCCACAAAAAATAGTCTAAAGGCGTTAAATCGCACGATCTAGGCGGCCAATTGAGCGGTCCCGAACGTGAAATAAAATGTTCATCGAACTCGCCTCTCAACAAGTCCATTGTTAATCGTGCTGTGTGGCATGTGACACCGTCTTGTTGAAACAACATGTCATGCAAGTACAGCTCTTGCATTTTGGGCAAAAAAAAGTTGGATATCATCTCACGGTAGCGCTCACCATTCACAGTTACGTTACGATTCGCATCATCTTTAAAGAAGTACGGTCCAATGAAGCCACCAGCCCATAAACCGCACCAAACTGTGACTTTTTCTGGATGCATTGGTAGCTCTTGCAATGCTTCTGGCTGATCTTCACTCCAAAATCGACAATTCTGCTTATTAACGTACCAATTGAGCCAAAGATGAGCTTCGTCGCTGAACACAAGAAGCGCGCGATGAACTTTCTTAACAGAGCACGCATTTTGATAATAAAATTCAATAATTTGCAAGCGTTGTTCGTTTGTAAGACGATTCATGGTTAAATTATAGACCAAACTAAAGATGTTTGACAGTGAAACTAAACCCGAAACGTGCGTCAGCTGTTTAAACCAGTGTTGCCAAAAAGATAATTGCTAAAAAATCACCCGTTATATATATATATATATATATATATATATATATATATATATATATATCAAATAAACAAACCAAGTGTATGTGTCCGTTGGAATTAAAAGAAAAACAGTCATGCTCAGTGATTAATTTTAGCTTATATATCAACTCAAATATTTATATTAATTTATCGGGTATGCTTAAGAAATCGAAATGAAGTTAAATTGAAATCCAACGATAATTAAAAATCAATTATTTATAAAATGACCGTAGAATGAAGTAGATAAAATGGAATATTTTTATGAACTTACATTACAGGGTTGTTTTTAAAATTTGCTCGATTTTTACTCCACTTCATTACGATTTCTAGAACTCGCCCGTAGTTTTTAGCAAAAAAATAGTTCATGCGTTTCTCTCTTTAAAATGTGTTTGTTTTCAAAATATTGTACGAAAGATAAATCAAATAATGCTTTATGTAACTCGTGTCCAAAAAAATGTTTAACGTAAATGTTCTTCAACTACTTCACTAATTTACCACTTACGCAGTAACTATAACAAAGTACTTGAAGAAATACAGTGGTCCAATGAAAAAATATTTCAAACAAGATACTTCGAACGATTCTCTAGAGGAAATTATTTGCATTAGCTTAGCCGAGGATGGAATATCCGGGAAAATTAAAAAAAAACCCAAAGTTATATTGACTATTTTAAAACTTCAATGCCCAAAAGTGAAGCAACAATTTGGAGCTACATTGACAAGTTTTATTTAAAAAAGAATGTTAATTTCCTCAAGTACTAATTTTTTCTAAAATTATCGAAAAAATGTCGTTAGTTATAAAATTTCTTAATTTAGAATTATTCGATTGATCGATTAATTTTAAAACTTTATTTTCGTTACATCAATAATCTATATATGGGTAATTCCAAAGTATTGAACGTGACAGTCGTACGCATCAAAAATGCAATAACATTTTAAACAAAAAATTTTTTTACGTTCTCTTAACCTTAAATTATATCACTAAGAAAGCACTGTTATCTATGGTAAAGTTTAGGGAGGGCGCAATTCTAGGTCAAAGATAATGGCAAAAGAAGTAGCGGTTCGAACGTGAAAAAAACAGAAGTAATTTTTGTGGCCATGTGTAAAAAGGCGTAATTCAGCGAAGCCTGACACAATTTTTTAGTCAAACTACTTTCAGAATTTTACATAGCAATGTAACATTAAAATGTCTTGGTTTGATTCCAAAATCTTTTGTATTTTCTTTTTTTTTAAGCCAAAATCTGGGTCGATACGTGACATTTCGAACGTGAAAGTTTTTCTGTAAAAATTTAACTGAATAATGATTAAAATAAAATTAAAACATATTTCTCTTTGAACTCTTCCTTAGATTATAGACCATGTAAGAAAATATTTTTGGAATAATTTTTATCAAATATCAGCTCTTTTAAAAAATATAAATATTAAAGAAAACATATAATAAAACATTCTCACAAATAAGAAATCACGTTTGCACAACTTTGCATCTAAGTGAACAAATTTATGAGTAAATTTATAAAATTAGTAAAATCTAAATATTTCTCTATAATAATATTGTAAAATAATCAGCTTATAATAACTTTTAAATGTTCGGTCACGGTGCACCTTTTGACGGAAATGCCCATATATAAAAGGGTTGCGTGACTGCGTGACTGACTCATTCATCATCGCTCAGCCGAAACCGCTGACCCTCGAAACTTGAAATTTGGACTAGCGATTGGTCACTCCCCAAATCGATCCAATAAGACGGTATATTTTGAAATTCGAATGTTTAGGGTTTAAAAACGGGAAAATTCGGTAACCTTACATCTCCAAAACTAAAAGAGATGCAATATAAAGGTATTATTGACCGTTGCTCTTTAGAGAAATAAGCGGACAGGTGTCTGGTACTTTTTTTTAAATTCGGCCCTATTAGGGAGTAAACGGGTAAAATCTGATTTTAGTACTTTTTTGCCATCTTTTGAACCAAAAGAAACAAAGTTAATACCACATTCGAACTTGTCAAAAAAATACATATAATAATTTGGTACTTTTTCGAAATTCGAACATTTTCCTCCATTCATTGACATTTTCGTTCTAAATTATGGGCTACCAATACAATACTGAAATTTTTGATACTTTAATGGGGGGAAATATAGTACCCAAAAAAGGAAATACGGGGAATTTGACATTTTTTTTTTAGCTTTTTGGTTCTTATAAAGTAGCGGGTTAAATGCTAGAATTTCAACAAGTTTAAACCTAGAAAAACAAACTTTGGCATAAAAATATGTCCATGAAGAAAAAGGAGACGCTAACGAAGTAGCGGGTGTATGATAGTAGACTTTCAACAAAAAAAAAATTTATTTTCAAACGCTGAAATTCGAGGTACGTCCAGGACTGCCAAACCAGATGCAAGGTTTAACGGGTACTCCATTTATAATTATCAACAAATCAGAGTCGAATATAACCGATAGATTTTGAACCGACTCTTACCCTTACCTAATATTGTATTGTATTTTTTCTGTTTTGCTTCTATCCAAAACTGTCATAAAACATACATCCTTTGCCATTTACAATCATTTTGTTAGCGTTTGTTACAATGTCAACATTTTTCATAATTTCTCATTTTCATTTCAGACAATTGTGTATTTTTAGGGGTGGATAGATGATTTTTTCTGTTCCACAATTTTAATCTTCTTCACAGTTTTTGTAATGCATTTATTACCTTTTTTGAAAAAAAAAGAAAAACAAAAATCTCTAGTTATTCTTTTTTAAAGTTTTGTTATGATAAAATAAAAAAATATAACATTAACATATTTTTATTTTAATGGTTTAATCCTACGCATATGAGTCTTTGTATGTGTGTAGGAACAAGCGCGTCTGTGTTTGTATGATATTTTTATATTTTAATAATACCGGATTATAGGGTGTCAAAGTTATTAAAAAAAGTGGTAAACATTTTATTTTTTTTCTGCTGGTATTTAAGGTATTAACAATAGTTTGGTAACTTTTCACATGAGACCTGATACAAAAAAAAAAAAAAGAGAAAAGGGTTTTGGGGTTTTGTATAACGCTACAGGATTTTTTTAAGCCAAAGAGATATTCCATTTAGACAGGTTATGAGAGAAAATTTAAATTGATATTAAAATTTTTTAAATAAAATTTCTGAAATAAAAATGTTTAAATAAATTTGCAAAAGTTCTTTTCACTTTCTTTCTATCCGATTTTCAGTATTTAATTTCAAAAGTTTGCTAAATAATTTTAAATTTATCTCTTGTTCACCCTTAAAATTTAAATTATCCTCAGAAGTCAGCATAACAAAGAAACTAACGATAAAACTATGTACAATAAATATTTAAACATTTCATTTACAAAACAGAACTAAACAGCAAAGAAACCAACGCAAACAAGGAAATGGAAACGGAATCAGTGACGAAAGCAGCAGCAGCAGCAGCAGTAACACAAATACAAATATTTTCAAACGGAATCTTAATTTAAGGGAGGTGATATAGAAATTTAATAATGTTGACAAATGCGAGTATACGAAAACGATACGACTCCATTTGTGTATCAAAAAAAAAAAAAAAAAATTAGAAAAAAATTAAGGCAGGAACTGAAGTCATTGGAGGTGGTAGACTTGTACTTTCATGCTTACAATGAGATTGTATAATAAGGAGCAGCTTGGCACAGCACTGTATGCTAACATCACCAGACAATGTCTGGTGATAACAATTCAAGCGTAAGCAACTTCAGCTACAGCAGCAAAAATGCGACAGAAAAAAAAACAGGAGAAATTGTCGTGTGGCATGTGATTAATGATTGTCAAACAAATTTGAAAATTACGAAAAAGTGAAGGGAACTGTCAACCACTAAAAAAATAAAAATAAAGATTGTGTCTGTATGTGTCGCTTTAAAGGAAAATTTGATAAAAGATTTTAAAAATTTAAATAAAAGTTTGACAAAAAAAAAAAAAATAAACTTGTTTAACACCTGTACTGAAAGTTTTTTTAATGGTGCTGATAATTATGAAAGAAAGATCAGAAAGCATGTAATTTTTTTCATAAAGACACAGCAGTAAAAGTTATTATGACATTAACTTTACTGATTGGTGAAACGAGATTTGGTTGCTAGGAATTGCAAATTTGACTTGATCATGAATTTCTTGAATGTTGAAATTTGGTACAAGACATGGCTTGAAATTAAATATCGAACCAGTATTAAAAAAGTGGGTTGACGTGAATTTTGCATACGCTTGCTTTGTGAACATGGTGTGTCGGTGGTCCCTTTTAAATATGTGTTCCAAATTTAACACACAATTCAACTACACCTTCGTCATACCAACTTGATTTTATTATGGGATTATTAGCAAAAGTCGTTATATTAAACTTGTATTTTGCTCTCTCTTCATAAAAATGTCTTTCTCTATAATCAGTCTACATCCTTCAGTGAGTGTAGAACAAAAATTAGTTATAAAGTGATCTTTCAAACTACCTTTCCTTATTTTTAATGCAAAATAGACTTGTGATTTTTGTAAAACCAATATAACTCTAATTAAGCATGGATTTCATTATCCATTTTCATGCTGCAAACAAAATTTACATACTGGCTTCCTTTAACGCTTCGAGATTGTAACTTCCTTCGCGGGACTTGTACGCATACTTTTTGAGGAGCACTTTCCTCTTGGGGGAAATAAATTAGTGCAGCCAACACATGAAGATTGTCTGTGGGCTTAAGATCGCGGCTGACTAATGTACGCTCTAGTATTTCGGAAACCAGTAGTCTCAATGGTGTATGGTATTCCCTAGACTGAAAATTGGTAAGGACTGTTTGGGAATAACGTGGTAACTGTGAATTAAATCCAAATCAAAAACAAAAAGATTTAATTATGTCCGCAACAGAGGATGTAATATTCTTAGTTAACAGGAACTTCTTATCAAAAGAGGAGTGGCGTTTATAGGTATAGAATGCGGCGTGGTCCAGAGAAGCATGTATTAAAATTACCAGCGCCGTCATGTTGAAACCAATTATCGCTGGTCACCATGTCAACCAATTCGGAACTAACAAAGTTTCTAATCAACGACGTATAGCGATCGCCGTTGACACTGCTGACCATCAAAGAAATATGAACCCATGACGCCGCCAGCAGAAAATCGCAATTTTATCTTATGTGGATTGGAATCGTATCAAGTTCGAATATTGGCTGTTTTCCTAAACGCCTGTTTCATTGTAGTAATACTTGGCAATATGTTCTTAAATGCAACCATAAAAATTTTGACAATGCATTTAATTCCGAAATACAACTTTCTAGTTGTCACTGCGCAGAGAAAAGCAAAAAAAGCATTTTAAATAATGTAGATGCAAACCATATTCATATACAGTACAACGTTGGTAAAATTTTAAGTACACAATGCATCAACATGGTATTGATACATTGTGAACACACGTATAGGAAAACAGCCTTTTTGTTTGCTTACGTACCCATTCATACAGAAAATGGCCTAAGTGAGAAAAGTGTTTTTTGAATAAAAATAAGGTAAGTTAAAAATGTTTATTTGCACTTGTGGTTAAATGCTTTTTGTATCTGTCAATGGTGATTTGGCAAAAGACACCAAATAAATGACTGAAATTTTGACAGATGTAGCTAAAACAATATCCCCACAATCAAATGTTAAAGTTCCGAAAACCTTTTATTTATAAATAAAAATGCGTTTCGTCAGCTCATTATTGGTTGGACCTACCGACTTTTTAAAAAAATGAGTTAGGTATAAGATTATAAAGGGTGATTTTTTTGAGAGCTATAGGAAAGTTTAAAAAAACATCACAGAAAAATTCATGAAATCTTTATTTGAATCGATGGTACGGTCCATATAATTTAATTTTTGAAGATTATTTTAAGCAAATGTTGACCGTGACTGCGCCTCAAATGGTCCATCCGCTTAGTCCAATTTTGGCACACTCTTTCAAACATTTCGGCCGGTATCTCATGAATAAATGCTTCAATGTTGTCTTCCAATGCGTCAATTGAAGCGGGCATGTGTGTATAGACATGAGCTTTAACATAGCCCCACAAAAAATGGTCTATCTAATCGCACGATCTTGAAATAAAATGTTCACCGAACTCGCCTCTCAATAAGTCCATTGTTAAGCGTGCTGTGTGCAAGTCAAGCTCTTGCATTTTGGGCAAAAAAAGTTGGTAGCGCTCACCATTCACAGTTACGTTACGATTCGCATCATCTTTGAAGAAGTACGGTCCAATGATGCCACCAGCCCATAAACCGCACCAAACTGTGACTTTTTCTGGATGCATTGGTAGCTCTTGCAATGCTTCTGGCTGATCTTCACTACAAAATCGACAATTCTGCTTATTAACGTACCCATTGAGCCAAAAATGACCATAAAATGGAAGAAGCGCGCGATGAACTTACTTACTTATTATAGACCAAATTGAAGATGTTTGACAGTGAAACAAAATACGAAACGTGCGTCAGCTTTTTAAACAAGTGTTGCCAAAAAGATAATAGCTAAAAAATCACCCGATATTTTGTTAGTACCCTCTTTCTAAAACCAAAACCTGTTTCACGAATCTAATTGTGGTTTCTGAGATATAAAGCAATCATTTTACTCCATATCAACTATTTTAAAATTATTTAAGTATTATTTAGCTCTACACGCCACTATTTGGCGCTTGCCCCAAATTATTAATATGAAAACTTACAAAATAAATTTCACTCTAGCTTTGCTTCATTGCCGTAAGAAAAGAAAAATTAGCTTAAGCAAATGCATCGTGGAATCAGTAGGTCTACGCAAAACGACTGCTGATTTTTGTAGAGTGGTGTATTTTTCATGTAATTGTTTTTGTAGCTATTGTATTTGATATCTTCATCATGTTATACACAAATAATTGGATTAAGAGCAAAAGCAAAATAAAATGACAGCAAGTTTTATTAAATAATAAGCACGTGTTAATAAAAAGAAAAAATTTCTTTAATTTAATAATAAAAAAGAACATTTAAAAACAATTTTGCCCTCCCCCCCCCCTAGCTTTTATCCTCGCTACGCCCATGTATTCGTGTAATGTCATCAGGAGTATGTATGCCTGCAAAGTTTCATCCAATTGCATTTAGTAAAAGGCGGTCAAAAAAGAATTTTACCAAAAAAAATTTTGCCCCTCCCCCCTAGATTTTATCCTGGCTACGCCCATGTATTCGTGTATTGTCATCGGATATATGTATGCCTGCAAAGTTTCATCCATTTACATTGAGTATAAGGAGGTTAAATTAACGTTACAAGATTTGATTTTCCGAAGTGAAGCTAAAGAAAAGGTTTTAAATTAAAAAATGGAACTGTTTTTGTAAAATAAAACCAAATAAAAAAAAACCATCAATCTTGACTTTTTATTAGATTGTTAATATAGAAACTTTCATTTGAGCAAGTTACTCAATGCAGAGCATTAAGTTTACGTATGAAGCACAAAATCTTCTTTCTAAAAATATTTTAAGAAAAGTGGCGTATGCGGCACAAAATAATATTTTTCACTTTCAATAAAATTCCATTTACCTCTAACTTCATTCATTTAAGTTAACACAAATTTAGATTTTTCTTCAAAACATATCGAGCCCCTACGAATTTTACTGGAGAGAGTATTTTTATTTCATTTCATATAAATTATGCATGAAATTTGTTGCTTAACTTGAGGGTTACACGATCAAGTTTTGCCTACCAAGTTTTAATACACTCACACTTTTTTACCAATACACTCATACTTTTAAAAATTGATACGAACTTGCCTTTAAAATTCTCTTTCCAGTGAGTGTTTCCATTTACGTTCAAGAAAACAGTTGATTTCAAGGTTAGTGAGCAAAATTTCTTTATAAATTGTTTTTTTGATGACATCTTGAAGGTAAATTGCTCAAAAATCGAATGCAGCCTACGTCACAGCTCTCAATTTATGTAAATTTTGACAACCAGTATATGTAAAAGACTATCAAGAACAACTTGACCGTGTGGCCGCAGGGTTAGATAAAATTGTTCTTGCTATAAAATCGTTACGGTACCTTATGTGACCATAACATTTTAGGAGATGATGCCAATAAGGTCATTTACAAAAAAAAAAAGGAAAATTGAAAATGATATCGCTTACGTTACTTTCGCGGCTCGATATGCAGGAAGTAGCGGAGAAAATATAAAAAAAATTCTATCGCATACATTTTGAGAAACTTCTTCAACGTTTTTCTCCACTCCGACTTTTTAACATATGCGTCAAACCAATAATGAGCTGACGGTTTGTTAGTGGGCTTGTTTTCTGATATCTTTACAGTACTTGCTTGGCAATCTGACCCTTATTTTTATTTAGCGTATGGAATTATATAAAAGAAAGAAAATATACATAAATCAAAGGTATTAGAACAATTCTAAATTGTTTACAAATTCAATGAGTTTAACCATGAAACTGCGTCTGTCGCCAAAGTGTGGATATCGCTCAATGGTCCTTTGTAGGATAAGATAGAGCATTCTTTAATGATGTGATCGGTTGTTTGACGGAGGGCTCCACATGGACATTTAGGATCATCTACTTGGCCCCATTTGTAGAGAGTTTCCAGGGTTCTAACGGTACCAGTTCGCAATATGTTCAGGTTACACCATGCTTTCCTCGGTAATTGAAGGACTGCTTCGCTGCTTCGTTCTTCAAATAATGGGCTGGATCTGTGTGAGTTAGACCATAGACTAGACCAAGCTGCGTTGATATCAAAGTTTTCTATGAGTAGGTTCTTGGCGAAGTCTAGTGGAGCATGTCTGGACTGCAGCCTTCGGCTGGGAGGGTAACGTAAGTCGTTATTAGGAGGGATTTGGTTATTGATTTGTATCTTGTTATACTCTCGTAACAATGCCTGCTTTCTCCTTAACTCTGGTGGAGCTATATTGCATATTTTTGACAGCCATTCTGTTAGAGTCGGACGGAGAGTTCCAGAGATTAACCTCATTGTCGTGTTAAGTTGAGTGTCGATTTTGTGTGTGTGGCGACTATTTAGCCATACTGGACTTGCATATTCGGCAGCGGAATATACTAGGGACAGTGCAGATATGCGCAAGCAGTTTTGGTTAGCTCCCCAGGTTGTTCCTGTCAGTTTTTGAATTATGTTGTTTCTTGTTTTTAGTTTTTGTGACGTTTTTGAGAAATGTGCGTTAAATGAAAGTGTTCTATCGAGTGTAATTCCAAGATATTTTGGAGAGGGGTTGTGTGCAAGTCGTGTGTTGTTTACACGTATGTTTAATTCTCGATGAGACTCATGGTGGTTTAGGTGAAAACAGCTCACCTCGGTTTTGGCAGCGCTAAGTGTAAGTCGCCAGTTTTTACAGTATATAGAAAATTTGCTAAGGTTTGATGTAAGTGCGTGTTCCAATTCGGTAAAAGTAGAGTGTTGGTAGGCGAACGGCATGTCATCAGCATAGATAAATTTACGCGATTTAGAGGTCGGTAAATCATGAATGTATAAGTTGAACAACGTTGGAGCTAACACAGAACCTTGGGGAAGCCCGTTGTTTAGTTTACGAGTTCTGCTATTCTTGTCATTTATAAACACACTAAATAGACGATCGCTAAGCATGGAACTGATGAGGTTGCAAATTTTGATACACGGTATAACCTTTAGTAATTTATATAATAGCCACTTTTTCCACACCGTATCATACACCGCCGTCAGATCTACAAAGACAGCTCCGGTTTTTTGTTTTTTCTGGAAGCCATATTCAAGTCATACATTAAGGCCGGTTTTCACAATTTACCAATAGCTAAAATTGGACTTTTACCGGCCTTATAAAAAGAGATCCATTATTAAAACTTTACTTAAACATAAAGTGAGCGATAAAGTAAATTAAGGTTTATCTTACCTGGTAGGTTAAAGTAAAGTCGTAATAATGGAACACTTTTTATACGTCCGATAAAATCCTACCTTTAGCTATCGGTAAGTTATGAAAACAGGCCTTTGTGGTTCTTTCATATTCCCGCGGATTTCCATAAATTAAATTGTCATCTTTTTGTCTGCACAAATCGTTTTTATCGCTTTTTAAATTCTTAAATAAATAGATTACATACCCATACTCAAAAACATCTTTATAACACCTTGCAGCATGTTTGAAGACATCGAGTGCAAACTCTGTTTGGTGTAGAATTTCTCGAAGCTCTTATCGAAACAAATAAGCCTCTATTCTGGTTTGCTGTTTTAGCTATCTCATGAACATTTTGGATCAAACTTGGAGTGTTTAGTTTTTTTTTTTTTTTTTTTTGTCTTCGCCAGAATTGTAGCTACAAGCTGGAAGAAAGAAGGTGTAAAACAAACAAACCTTTTTCCTTTTTGCATTTAGTCCATTAAAATTGCTTAAGTATCGAAGAGTTGTTTTGCCACAGCTTAAATTGTTGATATAATCGACTGCAATCAGTTTCTCCTGTAAAATTCTTTGAAGTACTTATAGAAACTAACGAAACCCTATTTGAGGTTTGACATTTAGCTGCCGTTTGGATTTTATAGCTGCATAAATATTTTAGATTAAACTTGATTGTTCCAAAGAACATGCCATTTTTTCTCAACTCTCTATATCTCGGATTATAATTATTGAAATGAAAGGCAATGAATAGGCCAACGCTTTCACTGTTAGCACCTAGTGGGTGGAATGATAAAGATGGCCTTTTGACGGTACGACGTTTCACGCCAACTTTACCCAAAGAACGCTTTTCACATGAAATTTAAAATCCTAAAACTTCATGCCTCTAACCGCTTTCGCAGAAAAGTTATGACTTTTTCCTGCTAGGTTGGCTTGCGGCAACACTGTGGAATGGTAGCAATAAAAGTATCGAAATTTGGTACAAAAAACTTTATTATCAATAGAAAGAAAATAATAGTAAAAGTATACACATCTTATAAATAACTTCGTTATTCGTACACGAAGAACACAGGGGCCAAAGGCTGTGATTTCACGGATTAATTAAAAAAAATATGTAAAAAATAAAATGTATCAAATATGTAACGGTGCTTTTGTAGTGACGCGTTAAAATTTAACATTGTAACAAAAATTTTGAAAAAAAATGTTTAACATTGTAAAAAAAAAATAAACTCACTGTTTATTGTTGGTGTTTTGTTTAAGCTTTGATATTTTTTCGAGTAAGACTTAGGAGTGTTTATAATTCTTATTCGCTTTAGGGTTTTATTTGTTTAATATTTTTAGCTTTTCTAAAATCTTTGGAAAAGTTTTCCGGATGAGCTGGTCTTAGCAACCAGTGAAATGCGCATAGAAGTTAGCTTTTCCTCGACAAGAAATTTCGGTGTATTTATCAGATATGAAAAATTGGGAATTTAGCACGTCATACGGATATCGTATTAATAATAAAAAAAATTGTTAAAAAAGCAAAATTTTTTTTTTCTAAATAAGTCCGATTTACCGAAATTGAGTTCGAAATGTTACTAATGTAACCATGCAACCATCAAGCTCAGGAATTTATTCAATTGTGTAGCTTAAATTTTTAAAAACTTTTTTACGTAAGTGGTTTTATTCTTTAAGTGGACTTCAAGTTATTAGTTAGGCTTAATTAAGAGATATTATTATTTAGATATTAACTTTATTTTAAAGTTTGAACAAATCAGCGTTGTTTTAGGAAAAATTAGAAGTTATGTACGAATTAGTAGCAACACTCGTTAAGTTTAGCAACAAAAAGCGCTTCACGACCTCTGCTATAATTTTTATACCCTACACCACAGGTGGAAAAAGGGAATATATAAGTTTGTCATTCCGTTTGTAATTTCTACAATATTATTTTAGACCCTATAAAGTATATGTATTGTGTGTCCTTATGAGGGGAGAAGTTGATTTAACGATGTCCTTCCGTCTGTCCGTCCACCTGTCCGTCTTACGTTTGATATGTGTGCTCCGGAGATTCCAGACATGGTAGCGACTAGGTTGTTTTACATTTATGTCACATATAGTCCACCATTTCTTGCTATTGAAAATCAGCAAGATCGGTCCACAAGTAGCTGAGATGTGACCAAAAAAACACGACTGCCTTTAACTTTTCCAAAAAAAATATCTTGTGGATACCGCTTATTTCTATAAAAATTCTGCAAGGGAAGACGATTTGAAGACGTTAACTTTGGCAAAACAGGAAACAGACTTATCTCAATTTTTTGATATTGTGAAAAGCTACGGCACGACGAAATTAAATGTGGGGATAGCTCAAAATAGATTTACTTACATCCAAAGAACGCTATTTAGGTAACTTTCTGTTCTTATCGCACCATGGCGAAGGGTATTTAAGATTCGGCATTGCCGAATATAGCACTCTTACTTGTTATTTCTGTTGTTGTAGTCATTGTTTTATGTGTTTTTATAAGAGATGCGCAAATGTTTTGATTCCTTACGCGTAAGTCACGCGTGGCCGTGATTTAATTTACATATTATAATTTGTTGAATTATATCCATAGTACATACAATAGCACGCCTTCTTTGCATAAGTATTTTATACACGGACCGGAAATTGTTAATAATGCTCTTTTGCTTATTAGTCAATTTTCGGAAACAGCACAAGAAGCTTGAAATAAGAATTATAAAAAATATAAAGAGTTTTTTTATATAGTTTCCTATGTGCAGGCTTTCAAGGTCATTAATTTAATATAAATAAAAGTTTCATTCAAGAAAGTGCAGTCGCGAAAAATCTGATCAAGATATTTTAAACTTTATTTTGTTAAGTTCTGATGCTATTATTTCTACACTGAAAGAAAAACGCTTCGTAACAGGAATGAAGCCGTTACGTTAACCCCCTTACATTAATGTAATGAAAAGTTTCATTAATTAAATGAAAATGTACATAATAGTAATGAAAGTTACATTAATGCAATGAATCGTGTAAGACAGGAGTTTTTAGACAATTCGTAGTTTCATTGGGGCTACGAAATGTATTACATTCGAGCAACGAACAACTTTTAAGCACGATTTAAGGCATATAGTTATAGAAAAAAGTGATTATGATTACCTTTTTGGGCTACAATTATTAAAATCTATTAATTTAAGTTACCCTTATTTAAATAAGTATTGAACTGCAGCAATAACAGCATCTGCAAAATTTTAATGAAATATTTACGTAGCATTAATGAAGCTTTACATTTCTGAGTGACAAAAGTTGTTTCTGTTTTTTAAGAAAAATAATGTAATATATGTACAGATTATAAATTAAAAGTAAAACTTTTAATTAAAAGAATATAATTTTTAAAGTTTTTATTGATTTTATTGTTTATTTTACGAGTTTTTAGTAACGTACAATTTACATTAATATTATGACAAATGTCATTCTTTTTGTCATTTTACGTTAACTTTCTATGGAAGTGTTCTTGTAATTTCGTAACTATGAGTAAACTTTAATGACAAAATTGCATTATAGTAATGTATCTTTTCATACAGTTATTCTTAATACAGAAACAATACACTTATTCACAAATATACACATGTAAGTATGTACATTTTTTATTTTCATTATTAAAATATGTTATAAAAAAGGAAGACAATTCCCGTATTCTTTTAATTAAAATTGTTTAGTTAAATAGTACATCAAGTTTTCAAAGTAGAATGATGACCATATCGGGCGATTCTGCTGATGTTTCTGTTAACAAAGGAGAATACAAAATAAGTGAAACATGTGTTACAGGTAATACACTCAAACATTTGATTCTACATGAAATTCACGTTGTTTCAACTTGAAATAACTTTCATTCAACGTGATTCCGATTGTTATTTCAAAATAAATTACATTTTGCTCTAACTTTACTGCAATGTTAAATTAACATGAATTATAGTAATTTCAAAATAATATATTAATGTTAAATATCATTACATTAATGAAACAATATCATTTAATGAATGCAGCTTTTCATTTTATCTACGACAAACGTACATTCCAATAAGGACACAATTTCATTGTAAATTCCAAATGTTTTCATTGCAATTATGAAAACTTACATTATTGTAACGTAAGGTTTCATTATATAAATATTTGAGTGTTATAATATTAATGACATAATTTCGTTATATTAATGAACATTTCTAACCTAATGAAACAATTTTCATAGCGGGAATGACGCGTTACGTTGGTTCAAAATCGATGACAAAATCGTTTCTGTAATGCAAAAAAACATTACATTTACGAAGCTTTTTCTTTTAGTGTAGCAAGCGAAAGTTGCCCAAAAAAAAGGTTCATACTTTGCCATAGGAAGCTATGGAGTTCACTATACACGATGATTGTGGTGATAATGACAATGATGACGATGATTTTGAAGATGACACTGATGTTGATGATGAATTTGAAGCACAAGAAAATACCTTATAAAAATTTTGTTCACTTGTTTTTTTTAACTGAAAATCGTTACTTTAAATTAAATTACACAGAGAAAACAGATTCGTGATCACAACCGAATTTGGCGCCAATCGAATTTCGTAGGTTGCATGTACTATCACACAATTCGGTTACATTTACTGAAAATTTCGTTGCTTAGCATAATATTTTTGATAGCATCATTTGAATTTTAGTACACTATCAGTTATAACAACAGATATTGTTAGTTGTAAGTATAATTATTAGAAATCAAAAATATGCTTACACCCGAATGTATGATGGATGCAACTGAATAAACACATAATTGGTGTTCATAACAAAAGATTTGATTGTCTTTATCAATATATTTTTTTAACCGGTTACATAAACCATTTTCCCGATTTCTAAATAGAAAATCAAAATAATTCCAATAAACTCCATTTTTTGTTAGTATACTTATTTATTAATATTTTTATGTACAGTTTACAAATTACTTAATTTTATACAAATTTTCCACAGCTTTCCACATCAGCCAACGGATTTCCAAAGGTGTACAGCTTATCCCTTAATGTACCAACAAAAATAATCTTTGGCTTCAGTTCACTGCAATTTCTTTCAATAATGTCGTCTTGTTCTAGTGTCTGAAGTAAAACAGAATAATAAACATGTGGTTTTTACAATACCAACAGTGATTGAAGCTGTAAATTAATATGAAAATCACTAAAAACTGAGCGATGTTCATATAATGTAATTATATCAGTGATAACCAAGCCCCGAACTATCCTAGCCCCGAACGCACGCACACAAAGATATTATGTACTTGGGTGCGGTCGCAGAGACTGATGATAGCCTGATGTTTTGAAACGAACAAAATTGTTGTATACATGTAAATTGCCGACCGTGTCTGTGTGAAAACTACGATTATTGACTTACTCGCGAGCCTATGGAGTGGTTATCACTGACTTATATCATACTAATTTGACCAATGTACACGCGGAGCAAAATATAAACGATATGTACATTTATATGTATTGTACATACGTATGTATGTCTTAGATATTGCCCAGATAGCATCGGATGTTTGTAAGACGATTGTCTAACTCCACAAAGAATCTTCTGATGATTATCTGATGAGTTACAATAATAAAAACATCTAAATTTTTTATTTATTAGTTTTTTATACATTTTCTGACACGCTTGCCTTTTAATCTTGGAATGAACCTTTTGCGGCTCTCCTTATGAGTCATATAACGATTACTGAGCTACCTAAATAACAGCGTTTTTGAAACATTCACTTGTTAATACAATTTTATTTAAACAATCCGACGTAAGGATCTGCCAAATAAGATCTTCCAACAGGATCGTTGTTGAATTCCTGATCTAAAGTTTTGTTTCGTATAAATTGTATGAAAAACAAGCTTGATGCTCTTGTTTAGGTGGCTTAGTTATAAGTGTATGCATTCCACAAGTTGTAAGGGAATTCCTACAATGGTCTCATAAGATTCTTGATGTGCTTTCTGAAAGCCTCATTAGAAAATCTTTACAGAAATCTCAAACGAATTCGCCTAAAAAAACAACAAAAAAAAACCAGCCTCAATACTTGCAACGCGAAATGAAACTAGAATATTGGTAAAGCAAATCTTCCAAAAGGTTTTGAAAAGTAAACTTGGGTTCCCGAAATATGGGCCCCTAAAGTTTTTCAATTTTTTGAAAAGGCGTTTGGTATAAGTCAACATAATATACTAAATGTACTTTCGAGCTTAAAAATAATTTCAGTAAAATCGTATGGCGATTCTTTTCTTAGGATATATTAACCCTCTAACACTAATTTTAAGGGTTCATTTTTGTCCTGTTTTAACTTCCCAACAAAAGAATTCTAAAACGGCACTTTAGAGGGTTAAAATGTTCCACGAATATTTTTTGGCATCAAATTTTACTAGGGGTCTTCTAAGACCAAAAGTTCATGCAATTTATGTAAAACGGGTTTTCAAAAATTTCAAGGCCAGGATATTTTGGTCTTAAAAGACCCCTAGTAAAATTTGATGCAGAATTTTTAGCCCTCTTAAGTTCCGTTTTAGTATACTTTTGTAGGGATGTTAAAAAGATGACAAAAATGACCTCTTAAAATGAGTGTTAGAGTCTTAATATATCCTAAGAAAAGAATCACCATGCAATTCTACTGAAGACATCCGAAATAGAATTTTGGCTCCGAAGTACATTTAGTATATTTTTTGACTTGCCACCGAACGCCTTTTTAAGAAATTCAAAAATTTTAGGGGCCCATATTTCGGGAACCCGAGTAACTTTTCGAAACCCTTAGGCAGATTTGCTCTACCTATATTCAAGTTTCATTTCGCGTTGCAAGTGTTGAGGCTGGCGGCAATGACCCGAATTTTTTTGCACTGTGATATAGGCGTCTTTCGCTGTATTGTAGAAGTATCTCGCAGAGGAATCAGCTTGTGTAACAGTTTCTCCCGTGCGAGGAATCTTTAACGATTAAAAATTACGCTCGTCGACGATTAATGCTCTTCATGAGATTCCCAGTATATTCTTTCGATTGAAAATGCTAGCTGGGTACATATATGTATGTATATATAAGAAATACAATACATACATACATACATATGTACGTGCAAATGTACATAATAATAAAAATTCGTAAATTACTTACCCCTATTTATTAGGTTTTTGCACACTTTTCGTTTTTGATCGCAAACTTATTTATTTTAATATAAAATTAAAATTATTTTATTATATTTAATGTTTTGACAGAAAATTAGTAAACAATATGGACATATAGCTTTTTATTTGGTTGTGAATACCAAATAATTATACAGTAGAATCCCGATAATTCGTAATCGCAAGGGACCGTGCATTTCTTACGAATTATAGGGGTTTTCAATTTAGCGGGGTTTCGATTTAAAGGGGTTTAAATAAAATTAATACGAATTAACGGGGGTTATCAAGTTTTATACTAAAACAATAAAAAAAAACTTAAAAGACAATTATCAAAAACAAACTGTGGCCAAATTATGGCAGTCGTGATCGAATACTTTTTCGATTCGAAAGCAATTAGAAACTTCTTTCTGTCCATACTGAACGGATCGAAATTATTTTTTTGGTGTGTTAAAGCATTTATTTGAGTTTTCAAATACGGAAAAAATAATACCGATTCGTTCAGTATTGACTGAAATTAAATTGCTTTCGAATCGAAAAAGTATTCGATCACGACTGCCATAATTTGGCCCCAGATCTTAAGAAAATAAACACACACACAAGCGAAAATCCATGCAAAAAAAAAAATAGCGGTTAACAAAAAATCATTCTTTCCATGTTTCTGTTGTTTTTATTACGAATTATAAGTGGTTGTTAGCAAACAATTACGATTTATAAGAGGTAAAGAAGATTTAATTGAAAAAAAAATTACGAATTATCGAGGGGACCAAAATGTATGGAAATTTTACGAATTAACGAGATTTTTTCAAGGGACCGACAGTTTATTACGAATTATCGGGAATTACGATTTATCGGGGTTCGAATTATCGGGATTTGACTGTATTTTCATTTGTTGTACTCGAATTGAAACTATACTAGCAATCGATAATTAGCTGCAATAAATGAATTAACATTTATATCACAATATTTATTGACGACAGCAAATTATTAATTGCAAATACCAATATTCAGTATTGCCCTGTATTAAATTTGGTTGTGGTTCTAACCTTTTGTACTAATTTTTAGAATTAAATAAAATTAGTTATCATAACTAATAAAAGAATTGAAGGAATCATATTTCAGGTAGAATAACGTTTTAATAATCAAGAGAATTAAAAATCGGTTAGAACTATACATTTTTAATAGTTGCAATAATAAATTATTTTTCTTGATCAATATTTTATTACTGCAACCGTTTCCCAACCAATTTGTTTTCTGTGTGTATATCGCATTTTACTTGAAAACTACTTGTTTTGTTTAATTATAAAAGTATTTCAACAGAACTGATGAAAAATAATTTTTTTCATAATACGTATGTATGTGAAGTCATTTATTGTAGGGAATTTAGCAGGAGTGTGCGTGAATAAAAAATCATGTTTATTATTTTATAAATAATTTTTTTTGCATGGGGGTACCGGTATCCTCACTCTTATACGCCCAAGATTTTTGTAAGAACATAAAGTTTAATCTAATAGTTACCCACCTCAAATTGAGTATGCCTCACTATTGTAGCTGAGGAGCTATGAATTAATTATCGAAAATAGGGCTTTTGGCCCAAGCGTGCGACGGCTGTATTAAAAAAATGTACTTGTTTCAATTGAGCAAGATAAGCACACTGGGTGAAGCAAGTGGTTAATAAAAATTCAATTTTCTTTTTTGATATTTTTAATAATATTTTCTTTTATTATTATTTATTATTTTCTCATTATTTTCATTTAAGTGGTATTTTTTCTTTTAATCTTAATTCATTCACGTTTTTATTTATAATTAATTTATTACAATTTTTGAAAATTCTTTTAGGTTTTAAGATTGATTTGTTTTATTTTTATTATTTACTTAGCAATTATTTTACACATTAAGCAATAAATGACTTATTATTTAATTAACTTTATTTTATTTATTTTTTGGTAATGAAATTATGATAGATGTTATGATTATTTTTTTTTTTTTTTTTTTTGTTAAATATAATATTTTAATACATATTTTTTTTATATTTATAGACTAAAAAGAATACAATATTACTATAAAATAACTCATATATAATATACACGCACATACATAATTAATTTAAAAATATTTTTGGATTTTTTTTTTAATTTAGTTTAATAATTAATTAATATTATTTTATTTTGTTTGCCATTAAGTATACTTCTGTCGGGTTTAGTTTTAAGTGATTTTTAGAATTATAAATTTTTACTTTTGCAAACCTTTCAAACATTGCTTAACTCCCGGTCATTTAATCAATCATTCATTCATTTGTTTTTTTTTTTCATTAATTATTTGTAAATAGTGAATTAAAATTAATTTTATTTTTAAATTTTGGGTTTTCGTGCAAATTAAAAGAAAAACTGTTTAATTTTTCTTCTTTCATTACTTTCATCTTTTTTTATAGCCTTCACAACATGGGGAAAAACCATACAGTAAAAGCTCCAGCAAGTAAACAGCGAATGTCGACGGAGTTTCGTTCGCTGGCGGGATCATTATTTTTATGTGTGCAAAGGAAACATAGAAAATCTTTAACATATATGGGAGCTGTCCTCCTAGCCGGACAGCTACTGCATGTGAATTGAGCATTCAGTTTGTCTTATCGTTTCTAATTTTAACAATATTGTCTTTTCCCCTGTTAAGTCTAGAGGAATGCAATGAGTCCTTATGAGTGCCGGAGTTGATTTAATACTGTCCGTCTATCCATGTGTAAGTTGAAAGGGATCTTTCGAGGACCCCAGGTATGATAGAAACGAGATTGTTAGACATTTATATAACATAGAGCTTAGAAAATGTTGCCTCATTTAGATCGCTCCACAAGCGCAGAAAACAACGACTCTCCTTATATTTGCCCATACATCTCTAGTTTTTACCCAAAAAGGTTTTTTGAAGTCTACTTACAATAATAAAATTTTATTTTCCTTCAATTCGTAAAACTGCTCTGGGCGAGAAAGCAGCTCGTTCGTCTCTGGCGTTTTCTTTTCGTTTGCGTTTTATGCGTTTTAGGTTTCACCCTGCATTGGCTAGTGGGTTGGCGTTTCATAACTGTTTCAGCATGCTGTTTCAGCATTAACCATATGCAATCGTTTATAACTAAAGGAAAAAAACTCAAGGGTAACTACTCCACCAGCCATAAATAACTTATGGCGTTTTACTGGTGAAGACCAATATATTCCGGGGCAGATTCTGGAAGCTCCCCGCTTTCGTATAGACCTTCGTTTGGGGTCTAGCTCGACCGAGGACGTGTGGATGAGGCTTTAACCAGAACGCGTGAAACCCTGGCAATTTAACTAAACATAAAGGGATTTGCTGGAAATAGAAAACGTAAAAAGCAAGAATTTTAGTCGTTTTTTAATAAGACTTCTGTAATAAAAGATTTGTATGACAAATATTATACAAATATTTCGCTATTAAACAGAATTTTATAAAAAAAAATATAAAAATTAGATTAAAAGTGTATTAAAAACGACTTCCATATCTTGCGTTTTACGTTTTCCATTTCCAGCACGTTGCTGATAGTAAAGGCTCAGTTAGGCGAACGTTGCTGTACCCGTAATGTACCGCACCGTACTGTAAGAACGTTTAAAAACGTGTCATATGTTTTCCCATACATAAACAAAAAGCACGAGTATACATAAAACAAAACACACAGTGATGGGAATCAAAAATTTTCAAATGGTGACCGTTGTGCAGAAAAGGTACCACGTGATTTAAATGGTATTAAAACAGTATTTTGTGTATATAAAAAATTTTAATAATTTAATATTTTTATTATAGATTTACAATAGATAAATTTGTATTTTAGCATATACAGTAGAATCCCGATAATTCGTAATAGCAAGGGACCGGCTATTTCTTACGAATTATAGGGGGTTTCGATTTAGCGAGGTTTCGATTTAACGGGGTTTAAACAAAATAAATACGAATAATCGGGGTTTTTCAATTTATTTACTAGAACGATAAAAAAAAACATAAAAAACAATTGTTAAAAATAAAATATACAGAAATTATTCATGTAACAAACTGATCAAAGTGATCTTAAGAAAATAAACCCCATACAAAAGCAAAAATAAAATAGTGGTAAACAAAAAATATTTCTTTCCATGTTTCTGTTGTTTTTATTACAAATTATAAGAGGTAAAGAAGATTTTATTTGAAAAAAAATAACGAATTAGCGAGGGGACCAAAATGTATGGAAATTTTACGAATTAACGAGACTTTTTCAAGGGACCGGCAGTTAATTACCAATTATCGGGAATTACGATTTAACGGGGTACGAATTATCGGGATTTGACTGTATAAATTTTTAGCATACATATATTGTAAATATACATACGCCAAACAAGGTTTTGATACCATTTAAAGTCTTTTATATGTTTCACATTTCCATTGTATGTGTATATGCATTTGTTTATTTTAAACAGCTAAACTTATGTATATTTGGAAATATGTTGTATTGTAAGTTGTTTTGTCACAATTCCATAGATATACTGAACAAAGTACCAACAAAAAAGAGCAACATTACCCGCATTCAATGTAACATACAATCCGCCCATCACTGTCTTACAAATTTCACGTAACAACGGCATGAAATTCTATTTTATACAGATGGGTACGTTGCAACTACGGTACATTGCATTTCGGTAAGCTTTTGTATTGGTTTTCATATAACAAAAAGCGAACAGCTAATTGATACAGTACAGATACGGAACAACAACGTTCGCCTAACTGAGCCTTAATACTTTTGAATCTTAAGGAAAACAAAAAAAAATAGAAATTATTTTTCTTTCTGGTTCTTTAAATTTGTGGTTTTCATGGGCAACTGCGTATGTCTCAAAATCAAATTGTTCAGGAGTGCCGAAAAAACATTATAGATAAAACTTTGGACAAAGTACTGCATTTTTGAACTTTGGCTTACGCTAAAAAATAAAATTAGTTCATATTTTTCGTAGTATGTTTTTAGAACACTGTAAACCACCCAGCAGGAAATGTCACTAGTGAATCTGTAGTGATTCACTATTGACATAGTCACCAGTACTAGTGACTTATTATACCCCAGGCAATGTTATTTACAATAGACATTTAACATGTGCGTGTCATTGGAAATTTACTACTGACGTTGGTACTACTGACTAGGTAGTTCCTTTGCGAACATATGTAGACATTGGAACCAGAGAATCGCTAGTACATTTTAGTAAAAATAGTCTAAATTTTTTTAAATCTTTTTTATTATTTCTTCAACTTTTAAAGGAATTGTACTTCTCAGTTGTTATTGATAAAATCTTTTTCGTATTAAAGCCAAATATAGTGGCAAATGTAATGTAGTGTAGACACTTCGTTGACAATGCCACCAATATAGTCCACAAAGTGGTGACTTGGAGACACTTGCACCCAGGTTTCCAAGAACGCATACATCGATACTTGAGTTAGTGTTAGAGAGCTTTGAAAGCTCTTTTTCAAAGTTCATACACCGAAAAAACTTTGAAGTAATTTTTTTCAGATATTTTTTTTATTTATGTACGTTGAAATTTTATTTTATTTTGAATGTTTATGTTCACTGGTTTACTTGGGTGCCTGCTTTGCAGCCCAACTTTTTTTTAGCACCAGCACTCAGGGGATCAACCCTACCAATACGTTGCATTGTGTTGGAACTAGCAAAATAAGTTATGGGAAGAAGGATAGACTTGATTCGACTTGAACTGAATCATGTTGAAAGTGATAAGGAAGGAATTGTTGAATTGCAAAGAAAGTGCGAAAAATATTTTACAATTTAACGAAAAACGTAATATCTGTTTAAACAAATCCAATTTGTGAGATTTAAAATGAAAATACCTTTTTCAGGCTTGTCGACATCATTGAAAATTCTCGAACGTTCAGATACAATTTGATGTTTTACGCATCATAGCCAAAATGAACATCAAATGTTTTCTTGATTTTAGGCGGCATTTTTACGATTTCTTTTCAGATGTCTTTCTTCTCTAAAGCCTATTACTCTTATCAAATTTGTGAAAAATGTTGATTAACATTAATTATTTCACAGGAAAATTTTGACATGTATCAATGTTACCTATCTTGCAAGTTTATATAATTTGACGTTTTTTTTCCTGTAAAGTATGCGACATTGTTTTGCGTATGTAAACAAACCCCACATGTATTTTACTAAAATTTATTTTTGTTTTAATAACAAATTTAATAAAAAAGAAAGTAAATATGGATTAAAAACTGTTACCGGTTGTGTTATTGTAATTTTATTATTTCTTATTTAATAATCAGTTCATATTGCAGCTTACATTATTTCGCAGTTGTAAAAAAAATGTTGCCAGAAACATTTCGCAACTTTTTCACAAAATGAACAGAGTGCAACACTATCAACATCATTTCATAGTTTTTTTCATATGCGTTTTGACAGCATTTCACGTGAAATGTTGAACAGAGTACCAGGCCTAACCCGACCAATCAAAACAAACGTGTTTGTTAGACATGTCTGAAAAGACATCGTATAAATGCCGTCTTAATGCCTGTTTAACTATTTCGAACGACAACATTCGCATAGAAATTTAGATTTAAAACAAAATTCGAAAATTTGTTTTTATTTTAAATGTAATTTTCTATTTTCTATTTCGTGCAACACTGTTTACCATGCAAAGCGATTCTTTTTCCTTTAACTTTTTTAAAAAGACAGACTTTAAACTTTTAAAAATGGCATTTCCAATGCTGTGGTGAAGGGTATAAAAGATTCGGCTACGCCGAATATAACACTCTTACTTGCTGTATTTAAATTTGTTTATTGCAGTTTAAATCTAGTTTAATTTTAAAATAAGTAATATTAATATTTACATTAATTTATAATTCTTTTGCGTATACTTTACTTTTATTTTTTTTTTTAATTATAAAAAATAATCACATTACTAAAATTTATAAATTTTTTGTTTTTTTTTTAATACAAATAAACTGAAAATGACTTTTTTTTAATTGTTTACTTTATCTAAAATTCCATGTTTAATTGTTATTTTACATTGGAAAAACCTAAATCATTCGTTTAAATCACATTTACTTTTCTCTTTTCATTTTTCCATAAACTCTTCTTAAATTGGTTCTTTTTTAAAAGAAAAATTTTTTTTAAATAAGAAAATCGTTCTTTTTTTTAATTTCGAATTAATTCGTATACATTTTTTTATTATTAAATTTTTTTAGATTTATTTTTTGTATTAAGGCGCACTGTACATTAAAATGTTAGATAATTTTTTTATAGTTTATGCTTATTTTACAATTAAAAATTATTTCAATATTTTTTTTTTAAAAAGTCGTATACATATTTTTTTTGTGTGTTTAGCTTTAAAGTGATTGTTTTTTTTTTTTAATTTTAAATTTATTATTTTCAAATTTTATTTTGTAAATTATAATTTTTTTTTTTTTTTGAAAAGCGTTTTAGGTACTTTTTAATTTTAGTTTTTTATGGAAAATAATTTCTGTAAATAGATTTTTTTGTGTTAAATAAAATTTTATTAAATTTAGCATTTAAATTTACGTATATCGTTTGGGTTTATTTTGTAAAAGTGAGTTATTTCTAAGCACTTTTTACAAATAAATTCAGTTCAAATAGCTGCTTAAGTTAAAGAAAAAAAAAGATAAATTTGTATTTAAAAAAATTATATAAAACAAATAATAAATATACAAGAAAAATAATAACTAAGCAAATTGAATTAACAAACAAACTTAAGGATCTCTCCTTTACTACTGACATCCTTAGCAGTGTTGCCACTTTGTGGGTAATTACCCGAATTTGGTATAATTTTTACTGTTGTGGGTAGAGCGTGGGTAATTTCTCTTAGGTGTAACTGAGGCGTTATTTTAAATTCTTACTTAAGACACCCACATAAAATCCAGATTCGATTTCAGTGATGACATCTATTTCTTTTTAAATACTGTTGCTTCAAAATGCACAGTCTTCTGAACCAAAGTCTCGGTTTCTTTTTAAGAAAGACTTCAATCATTAAAGGTATAAAGGGTATTTTGTAAGACCATGAAACTTAAAATGGTAGACAACACAAAAAAAAATTAAATTTGATCGCAGATTGATACACGGCATTACCATTTAAAATTGATTTCAAGCAATTAGGCACCTCGCTTGTCCTTGACGAAACGAATTGCAGATGTCCAATTTTGTTTCTCTTCTTCGAGCATTGCTGGCTGCATGTCACGAATAAAATGATGGATGCCCTGAAGTCAAATTGACAGTTTATTTTCTCTAAGTCAACACATTGCCATCATTTGTGAAAAAATAAGTTGCGTCAGTTTAATCACGAACTCGCCTATAAGTTGCGAAAATCGATGGCTGAATTTCAAATTTGGATAATTTGGTGGCGTTGTTCAAGCATAAATCTATTGATGATGATGTGCCTGTGCAACAAGTGAAAGCAATATGACAGTTTGTTTGACCGCTAACCTTTCGTAAGGTCTATGGGGCTAAAAACACCCATTATAAAGGATTTGCAAAGAGCATATTGAAAGATGTATGCAACCAAATGTGGAAGTTAAACTCATTATTTTAGGCGTTTTAATGTTAATTTTGTGAATTTATTTAAAATTACAATAAGAATCTTAACAGTTTGACTTATTTTGATCTTCTTTCAATGAGTGTTTTGTGTTTTTGCTACTTTGTAAATGTATTTTTATTAAATCGGGTAATTTTGCTTCATCTCAAGTGTAATTTTTAATTTTGCTGGTGGTAACACTGACCCTTAGACAAGTTTTCAGCTGATATTTGAATAAATATTGTGTTTAATTTGACTGATTTCTAAAGTCTCGTCTTAATGATTGAAAGACAAATGCAAAGTGTAAGAACTTGTTAGTTTTCTTCCCCGATCAACCTTAACCCTGGATGGTTACTGTTCGTCGTATCGACGTATCTAACTTACTCTTTATCATACAACTTCTTTATGTGTATTCAAATTACGCTCTTTCTTTAACAACATTAGCTGAGGACAATAGCTTTCACAACACAGAAAAAATTATTGGCAGTTTTTTTTCAATTAATACTGATTTTTGAATTTTAAAATAAATTTGAATACGTTCTTAATTGATTGAATTAAAAAAAATATTTTTTTTCAATTAAAATTTTCTTGATTTTAAGCTTAAGTTTAATTATAAGTGTAATTGAATCAATCAACTCGGTTGTTTGAATTGAACACTTTGTTGCTTTCTCCTTGTTGCTTTCCTCCCTCATCAACAGTTTGAGAAAAATGTTACAAGTGCAACCAACATCTTTATAAATTTATTGTCTTTGCCCTTACATGTACATACACACATGTTTTTGTCATCAAAAAGAACAGTAAGCGTAGCGTGCAAAAAAACTATCAACAAGTACAAAATTAACTGAAATTTGTTATAGACGGAATACAATTATGACCACCAACAATGTCAATAATGAGCCTACATACATATGTATATTATGCGTAAAATAAAAAATCGCCTTGTGGCTGACCACAATGTTGACGGTGGTTGTGGTCGCTATCGAAATTTGGTGTTTATTTTCTTTGTTTGTTAATACTTGAATTATTTTTGGCGTCATTTCATGTTGTGCGTTCAAAGTGAATATGTGAAAAAAGTACAGCCAAATTACACAACAAAAACAGTTTTTTGTTTTCAATCTTTAATACCCTGAAGAATCAGGGTTATTCTACAATTTTATACAAAGTTGTATGTATGAAATTCCTCTATCAAAAAATCTTCCAAAATTTGTACAATTAAGCATGAGCTATTACAATTAAACAAATAAAACAAGTTATTTTTAAACCATATTTAAATAAAACATATATTTTAAATATTATTATTTTGCTTCATTTAACCATCAACTGAATTGATTTAACAAACTTATTCAATTAACAATTTGTTTGATTGAATAATTTGCGTAATTGAATTTAGAGTGTATTTCAAATACACTGTTTAATTTATTCAATTCAAAATTTAATCGATTTAATGCAAAAATTCAATCACTGTTTTAATCAATACAATTATTAAAATAATAAATTTTTTGTATTGTAATCAATTACTTTAGTAATTCATTCAATTAAAATATTGATTTTTTTTTTTATTAATTTGTTGATTCATTCAATTAAAATATTGTTTAATATTAATAATTTTTTCAATTATTTTTGTAATTAAAATGTAAAAACTTTTTAATTGGAAAAAAAATCCTTGTTTTGCAATTTTTGCAAATTTGAGTAATTAATTGGTATAATCATTTCGGTGATAGGTGCAAAATTAAACAATTTTTTGCTTGTTTCAATTATTTTGGTGATCAAAATCGTTTTTTACTTTTTTCTGTGAAGTTAATTAATTTGAAAACACAAAATAGAGTTAAAATTCGTATCGAATTTTGCGAGTGAAACATAATTTTTATTTTTTATTTCATTTTATTTTTTAAATTAATAGTCAAGCATTTAACTTTTGTTTACTTTTAAAATGTTTTTGCTAGATTTTTTTTTTTAAGTTTGTGGGTTCGACGTAGAATACCTTTCCAAGATTAAGGGCCAAATACATTAGTCAAATTACTCATCAAACGCTTTGGTAGTATTAGTGGAAATGTATTCGTATTTATGTGTGAAACCGACGATGTTGGATGGAAAACCAAACTAACTAAGATATTATTTACGTCAAGTTCACGTACACGAGAGAATTCGCCTTGATGTCAAGTGTATTGTGTCCTTAAGAGAAGTATCCTTTTTATATATTAATAAATATCATATTGGCTGTCACTTATTTCCGAAGTCTCTAAAATCTCTGAAAAGGACTTAAACTTTTCAATTATCGGAAGAGCAATGCAGAATATAACAATTACTGCTTTTATCCTGAGAACAGTTTTTAGCTGATATTTCCATTAAAATCGTTATTGATTTTACTTATTTTTTAAATCTATCGGCTGGGCAGTGCTGACAATTTGAACTTTTATTTATTAAAATCTTTAACTGATAAAATTAATTTCAGTTTAATTTTGAATAATTCCTTCTTGCTTTGTTTTCAGTAATACAAAAAATCAAATTTCAAAGTACTAATAGGAGATGGAGAAGACTTTACACATGCAGGATTGCAAGGAAATGGTAGTCCCTGTTTGACGAAAGGTGTTCGTTTCATTTTTTGAACTACAAAAGAAAGAATACTTAAATACCGATACCGGGGTTAACCGGGCATTGGGTCAATGGAGGACATGCGAGCAGCTAAGGTATCAGGTTTAACATGGTATCGACGTTCTGCTAGAGTAACCTAGTAATTTATTCATAGTGCTTTATATCCTTTAAAATGGTGTGGTCTTGTCAAAACGGGACAATACTTGATTGCTTGTTTGTTCCATTACAGGCAGCCACTTCAACCAACCTTAGAGATTTAATCAAAATTTATAAACAAAATTAAATTAAAAAAGTCCTAAAAATTCTACCACGAAATCAACTACCATGGTTATACGACACTCACAACAGATGGCGTTGTTCGCATTCCAATTAGAATACCATTATCTAATTTATTTCCCTTTACATAACTGATTTGCTAAAGCATTTATTTTAACTGCCTGTTTTTAGAAAACGTAAACAAGTGAGTAGGTGAGAAATTTTAATGAAAACAACAATAAAAAACGAAAATTTGTTTTTGTTTTCAATATAATTTCTTACTCACTCACTTGTTTACGTTTTCTAAAAACAGGCAGTAAAGCTTTTTTAAATAAGACTAGTTCTAGCAAAATGGCACGTTGCCCGAATTTTAAGAAATCTATATTGCTGCTTTTTTAGTGTGGAAAGGGATATAATTGTCCAAATTTCTTCAACTTAAACAGATCCACAGAGCTTTCAGATTCGCCACTTTTTAATATTTTGATAGAACTATGAATATCTCTATTTCCGAAAATTTTATTAGAGAACATGTACCCAACTTCTAAAATTTTGTAGAACTTAGCAAGGTGGCCTCAATATCCCAACAAAAAACAGGTAAACAATAACAGTCAGCTGTTTTTGAGACCGCCTTGTAAATAAATAAAACTTTTTATGATATTATTTTATTTAGTAGTACCATCTATCTTAATTAAATAAGGCTTTTTAAGAAACGCTGAAAAAATCAAAATGTATTAAATTACGATTTAAGTTTTTTTCCTTATATATGAAAGTTACCAAAATATGGATTTAAATAGTATCCTTAAAAATTAATATAACAATTGCTTGCTTTTAATTCACCTCATATAACGACAGGTATTCATTTTAATTCATTTTCATAATCGGCGTTCACATTGTACATCCCCCTAAAAAAGAAAAACAAGTGTTATTTGCGTTGCGTACTCCACTTTGGAGTACCAGTGCAAATGAATTGGTTTAGAAAACAGCATTACAAAGATTTTGTTGGAGAAATAACATGCAGTACAAATTGTGTAAAGTAAAAGATTTCTGAAAAAAAGTTCGGAGCATAAAACATTTAATAATTTTATATATCTAATATATATTATGAATAATATAGATTAGTTTCACCGACATCTAAATGGTTCAACATTTTTTGCAGAATATTTTGTGCTTCAAACATAATGTAATAAAATGTCGAAAGGGTTCGGTGTCATCCACTGGATCTACGTAAATTTTCACAGCTAGATTAATCTCACCGATACCTAAAAGTTTGAAAATTATGTTCTTCAAGCATACTGTAATGAAATGGCGAATGGCTTAGGGCCATCCACTGGATCGTTAAATTTTAAAGTTCAATGGACGAAATAACAATAGCTACAACAATACACGTATGACAATAACGATTAATGCACTGTGTCGACACATGCTATTGGTATGGCTCTACGAGTACAAAATAAATGTTGTGTTGAGTACAGGGTTTTCTAGCCAAATATTAGAGTTGTCAATTATTCGCCTTTCCCCTTTGTTCGTATAATTTAAATAATTGTTTTCGCTCGTTCGATCAAACGATTAAATCTAAAGAATTTTTCGATTAATCGATGAGAATAACGAATAAAAAAAATTATTTTTGAAAAAAAGTAAACAATTGTTCTCTTTCGTTAATTGTTGAGGTAGGTGATACATGGAGAAGAGCATAAAATAGCTTTCCTAATTTGTTAGATTTTCCAAATATATCTTCAGATATGTCGCTAAAGTCATTCTAATTTTCTAAATTCTTAATTCTTTTAAAATAATTATATAATTCGCATAACAGATTGTTATTTTCATTTCAATAATTGTGGTTACTTTCAACATAAAATAATCTGGAGTACAGTTCAATTGCATATTGTTTAGTTTCACTTTTTGGAGAATAGTTTAGAAAACTTTCATTCTCGGAAAATATCCAGAGTTTAAAAATATTATTAACGTATTTTAAACTTTTGTATGTGTCTCATTTATTCTTATTTTAATACGTTTTAGTAAGTCTGTTACAAAAGAATTATTAACTTTTTCTAAATAGTTTATTAAAAATTTGATTTGAACTCCCTCTTATTTCATTATGGATGTGGAATCTTTTTCTAGTCCTTTTATAGCAACATCGAGTGGTTGTAAAGGTACTTTAAAGTCCATGAATAGATTTAAACCCAAAGTAATAAGTGAATGATTTTTTTTGAATTCTAATAAAGTTTTCCAGCATTTTTTGGTAATGATGACCATCTATCTGTGTTTCAAGTCATGAACAAGGCGAACTGCATTTGCTTCTTGACAAACGTAAGTCTGCAGTTTTTGTTATTTTTCGATGGATTTGTTGCATTTTGTATATTTAAATCACTAAAATCGTATGAGAATAAATCAAATGCTAAGCATATATTTAATTTATCTTCTATATAATAAAAATGAAATGTTGTCTGTTGCTGATCGCATAACTTAAGAACGGCTTGACCGATTTGGACGTTTTTTTCTTTAAAATAATCGCCATGGTCCAACTTAGGTTGTTACGAAAATAAAATTTTGCCCCGTCCACTTTTACGCCCACTTTTTTTTGATTTACCTAAAATCAGAAAACGGCTCCATCGATTTGACTAATTTTTTTTCAAATTTTCGTATTGATCTATTTTAAGTTTTCATCAAAAGAAAAATTTACCACGCCTACTTTAACACCCACTTTTTCTATTTATTTCACCGATTTGGACGATTTTTTCTTTAAAACGACCGCCATGGTCCGTCCAACTTAGGTTTTTACGGATGAAAATATTACCCAAATATCAGAAAACGGCTCCATCGATCATTAGTAATCACCTACCGAGCGAAGCCGGGGTGATTTGCTAGTTTTTTAATATAAAAAATTGTTCGATTAATCGACTTTAATTAATCGATTTATTCGTTATTCGAAAATCGTCATTTTAAAATTATTCGAACAAGAGTTTGGTTGTGTTTGATCGATTAATCGAATTATTCTTAACCGGTTGACAACCCTACCAAATATCAAGCAGAAATATTATGTATTATAGTTTGTATTGCTGGATCAATTATAAATTACTTCATGCTTTTGTTTTGCCTCTCCTTAATCCTTATAAATAAAAAGACGTTAGTGTATTTTTTCGATCTATATTATATTTTAATGCGCCATAATTCAGGCGATTCTTTGCATAATTCTAGGAACTCTGTCCAGTATAAGAATGTTGTAGCAAAGTTTGTTTTATCCAGCAAAGACTAAAATTCTTAACTCTGGTTTAAAAATCCAGTCGAAAACTTGTGCCTTTTTGTCTGACCAATCAACCTGGATTGAAAAGTCAGTCGATGTCTCGGGCATTTTAAGAACAAATAAAAAAGTCAATTTTAAGGTCTCCAATTTCGGAACTCCATGTACTACAACTAAATTAAAAGAATATGTTGAAATCAAGATAGTGAAAGTCAATGTTACGTTGGAAAAATTATCTTAAATTCATAATAAAAAAATAATGAAATAAAGGGCCAACAAAAATGTTTTCCATTGTTTTGTATCAATCGCTATTAGTTCGTGTGTTGGTAGGTTTCCCTTGTTTCCTGGAACCTTGTCTCTTGGCTTTCGCAACCAACCAACTTTTTGGAAGGGTGAGGTCACATCCAAAGGAATTTGATTTTTCCGATTCCACAGATCTCAATTTGTAATCGAAATGGTTAAAAACACCGAAATTTTATGCTATGAAAACATAAAATATTTGAAGACTCTCTATTCGTCAGAAAATTGAACTCGGCGAACTAGGCAATTGTACTCGGAGAACTAGTTGCCAATATGGGATAAAGTACAGCCAACATAATTTAAATTAGATGGAAAAGTTAATAATTTAAAGCGTTGCCAACTTCTAAAGTACAAACTTTACAACTTAAAGTGGTTCCAAAAAATTTAAGAAAAATGTTAAAGAAAGTTGCCATATCAAATGGAAATATATCAATATTGTCCTTTTATATTAAAAAATAATACAAAAAAATAAAATTAAAAAATATTTTAGACCAAAACACGAAAGAAAAACATGTAAAATACTTAAAACGGTCTAACTAAAAATCGAAAGAAAGCGAATTTGAAAAACTAAAAATAAATAAAAACACAAAAAGTTTTTTGTTTTTATATATATTTTTTTAATAATTATTATTTTTTATAATAGTTTTTTCCACTTGAATCATTTTCATTTTTTCATTCATTCAAAAAAAAAAAAAAATAATCATTCATATTAATAATAATTAAAATTAAAAATAATAATAATAATTATAATAAAATAATATTAAAATAAAAATACAATTGTTTTTTCTTTTTAATTAATTATTTTATATTTTAATATAACTAAAACTATATGCAGCTGCTTTTTAAAATTAATATTTATAGATTTAAATTTAATTGTTTTAAATTAAACTTTCAAAGACATAATAAAATTATTTAAAAAAGTAAAAGGGATTTAAAGGAAATTAAGACATCTTTAAAACAAATTAATAATACTCACTACTTTAAATAAAAAAAAAATAAAACAAAAAAAAAACAAAACAATTTTTTTATGGTTTTTTTTATAAATTTTAAGAAAAGCTTAAAAGCTTTAAAGTGTTTTTTTAAGAAACTTTTGAAATTAATTTTAAAATGGTTAAATTTATTATAATAATAAAATATAATAATAAAGCATTTTGTTGGTTCTTTTAAAATATTTTTAAACTTAAAGGAGAAATAACTAAAAGAAATTAAATAATTTACAAGAGTTAAAAAATAGAAAGTTCAAAAAGGAAAATTTAAAAAAAGCTTTATTTAAATCATTATTGCTACGAGTGCTTTGAAGGAAACGATTATTTTCTCTCAGAGCAAGAAGAATAACAACAACTCTATTTACAACTTAATGTATAATATTTAATGAGTTTAATTTAAGTTACTTTGTTAAAAAAAGCTTGTTTAGCAAAACTTCACAAAAGATAGCTTCTTAAAAAATGTTTAATGGGAAAAAAGGCTTTCTTACAAAGAAAGCTTCTATAAACAAAAAACCTTTCCAAAAAAACGAGCTTTCTTGAGAAAAAACTTATGTGAAAAAAAGTTTTTTAGAAACTGTGTTTTTCGATCTTCTTTTAAAAATCCTTTAAAATAAACGTTCTTAAAAAATGCCGCTTAAAAAGGATTTTTAATAAACACTTTTTTAACAAAATGCCACATAAAAAGTTAAAAAAAAAACAGTTTTAAAAAGAAAGCCCTATTCAAAAGCTTTTTAAAAATGAAAGGTTCTTTAATATAAAGCTTGCTTAAAAAGAAAACTTCTTAAAAACGCTTTCTCAAAAAGAAAGCTTTCTAAAAGCTCTAATGAAAAAAGCTTTTTAAAAGCTTTATTAAAAAGAAAACTTTATTAAAGCTCTATTGAAAAAAGCTCTTTAAAGGCTTCATTGAAAAAATCTTTATTTAAAAAGAAATCTTTTTAAAAAAAAATCTAAAGAGCTTTCCTTAAAAGATTTCGTTAAAAAGCTACTTGAAAAATATCTTAAAAAATCATTTTTTAAACAAAGCAAACAAACAAAACATCTTTTTTAAAAACAAAGCTTTTTGTTTTTCCTTTAGATCTTTCCTTAAAAAACATTTTCTAAATAAACATTTTAAAGATTTTGTTGCCAAAGTTCTTAAATTTTCTGTCTCGCTTAAAGAAATTGTCTAAAAGCTTCTAAGAAAAAGCTTTTTTACAAAACTTATTATTTGTTTAAAGTGTTTTAACTAAAATTTAAATGAAGCAATTTTCTATTACATTTTTTATATAGATTTTTAGTTTTTTTCTTCTCTTTAACATAAATTTCAATTTTATTTTAATTATTAAATATTAATATATTTTTTATTATTTATATTTTTATATTTAAAAACTTTTTACATTTACAATTGGTATACATGGTTGTATAAATGTGTGTGTGTGTGTGTGTGTGAGTGTGTGTGGCTGTGTTTATTGGTTGGTTTAAAGTGTATGTGTGTATTTTGGATTTTGTTTTAAGATTTTTACTAAAAAATGTTGTTGTTTTTTTATGTAAATTTTTGTTTTATTTTTATATTATTTAATAATTAATTTATTAAATTATGTATACATATGTGTGTTTTTGTCTTATAATGATAAATATTAATTTAAGTTTTGTTTATGTAAATTTTCAGTTTTTTCATTCTTTTTTTTTAACTAAATTCACTTTACTATTTTTCTTTTTTAAGTAGATTTGAATTCAAAATTTATATTCGGAATTTGTTTTAGGGTTTTTTTGAGTTATTAAATATTTATATAGTTATTAATTCCTTTTTTGCAACTTTTTTTTCTAATATGCAATTTGTGTTCAGCTCATGGGCCCTTAAATAAGGAGATCATTTTCATGTTTTTTTTTTATGAAATTAAATGTTAGAAATTTTAATTAAAAAGGTTTTTTAAGAATAACGAAAACAAAAAAGTTTTTTTTTCAAAAATTAAATTCGCTGAGTTTTAAAGTTAAATTCAACATAATTGAAAACATATGGGCGCCCCAGAAACGAGGGGTGTTAAAAAAGGTATGTCCAAGAACTCATAATAAAGAGTGATCTTTTAAAAAAAAAAATCCATAAAAAACTTGGTGGTAGGAAGAAGTTCTAAAAAGAGAATATAAAAAACAAAATTTTAGTAAATAGTTAAATTTGAAATAAAAAAAATCATAATAATTTAAAAAATTCTCAAGTGGATTGACCGTTCTTTTTATTGGGACTTTCTTGCTTGTGGGCAAAAGCATGATAAATAAACATTTATATCATATCATTTATCCACGAAAAAAGTCATAGTTAAAACTACTTTAAGACCTTTTTGATAAAGAAACAAGGCTTGCCTTAAAATATTTGTAGGCTAAATGTCAAAAGAGCCATTTCTAACTAACCCTTTAAAAAAAGTTGGTTATTTTTAAATATTTAAAAAGTAAAAATTTAAACAAATTTTAAAAATGTTTATGAAAATGAGATTTTAATAAAAAACAAACAATCACTCACCTCTATTTTTATTAATTTGAAAACCTTTTCTTTGCATTTTTTTTTCGCAAATTAATCATAAATTTGTATCAATGGGTTTTTAGATTAAAGCTTTTCTTTTTTAAAAGTTTAACATCTTTACGTATATTCGGTATTTAACTCTCTCTCTCTCTCCTTCTTTGAAATAAAACATTAAAACAACAAAATAATTTTATTTTTCTTTTAGATCCCATGTTTTAATAGCTGTTGCTTTTAATTTATGTAGTTGCTTTGTTGTTAAATTATTTAGGACTTATAGATTTGCTCTAAGATTTTGGTTTAGGTCTCCTTTGTTTATTCAATTTTCTATATTGAAAATATAGTTTATTTTATAAATCGGTTTTTCTTGGTTGTTTATTTTGCAATTGGTATTTGTAAATTTGTTTCTATCTGTTTAATGAGATTTTATTGCAGAAGTTAATTACAAATGTTGTCCATAGTATTCAGCAGCGTGGGGATAATGAGGATATGCTTGATGGAAACCAGGATCACCGGGAGGACGATGCATCATATGAGCTTGACTGTCCATCATATAGCCCATGGGATCATGGCCATAGCCGGAGGGACCAGCATGGGGGGTATAAACTGAAATAGGCAGAAAATAAATAAATAAGTCAGCTTGATGAAGATTTTTATTAAAAATTGCTTAAAAATTTACAATTGTCTTGAGAGTTATTTCAAATTTATAAGTTAAATTAAATTTCTGAAATTTGGTATAAACTTTGAAAACTTCGAATTTTCGAAATTTTATTTTTGTTGCCAAAATGCTTCATAATGTAATTTTAAAAAGTTTAAATTCATTATAAACATAAATATAAAATTTCGAATTTTCGAACTTTAATTCGAAATTTAATTTTCACTAAAAAAAATGTATTAATTTGTAATTTTAAGTTTAATTTGTTATATTTTTTGAATATCAAGACTTTTTTAGTTTTTAAAATTTTGATTTTTTTTTAGAAAAAATGTGTGGCTTTAAATTTTTAATAAACTTTTTTCATTAAAGAAATAACTTTCGCTTAATACTGGCATTTTTGCTTTATTTAAAACGTTTAGCATTTTTTTTTAATTGATATTTGGTTTTGTTTGCGAATGATTAATTTGTATTTTTTATTTGTCTAGTTTTTGAAGTATTTACAAAGAATTTTTACTTATTTTGAATATTTAAATAAAATTCAAAATTAGATTTGTTATGAAAAATTACACCATTTTAAGAAATTTCTAAAATAATTACTAAAAACTTTTTATACCAAATAGAATGTGAGAATTATTCTATCATTTTATATGCCAAAAAGTTTATAAATTGAAACTTGACTCAAGGAAGCAAATTCAAAAAAAAATTTTAAAATAATAAGATAATTTTAATAATTTAAAAATTTCGTAAAAAATTTCAATTACAAAAGCAATATTTTAAACTTTTTTTTAATTTTTATAAAAATGTTTAAATAAAATATTTAAAGTAGAGCAATTTTTACTTTTATTTTATTAAATATTCTGTATAAAACTCTGCTAAAGTCCTTATTTTTTTATAAGTTTTAAACTTGTTTTCGTAATATTTTATTATTTTGTCTTAGGTTAAGAATGTTCTTAATTTCGAACTAAATTTCGAAATATAAATTTGTTGCAGGAAACTTTTATCGTTAATAATATTAGAAAGAATATTTCGCACATAGTTTGTTGGATTAAAGATAATTTTAAAAAATTATTAATGTGTTCGAACTTCAATTCGAAGTTATATTTTCTACTCAAAAGACCAAAATTTAGCTATATTGATAGACCTGATTAAGTAACATCTTCAAGATTTTAAAAGTTGTTTATTATTTAAGACATTTCGAAGTTTGCAACTTAACATCGAAATGATGTTTCTTTGTAATCCATTATTTTTATAATTTTTCCTGTTCAAAGAAAAATTTTAAAAAGTTTTTCTTTGTCATTTTGTCTCAATTTAATAAATTTCCAATGTTTAAACTTTATTTCGATATTAAGTTTTTTAGTGAAAATTAAACTTTAAATATAAAAAAATCAATTTAGTGAAAAATTTTGAAAAATTTAAAAATAAATTTCGGATTTTCTAACTTGATTTTAAAACTTTTGCCTTCTATTAATAGATCATTTCTAAATGATTCACCTTTGTCAGTCTTATTATTTCTTTTAACTTTAATATTTAATTGATATAATTACCTGCACGATTTGATTGATCAATCATTGGCTGTACAATTCTTCGTCTCGCATTAATGAACCTGTAACAATGAAAACGAAAATCATTTAATAAAAAACAAAATTGACTTGAAAAAATAAAAAGGAAAAAACATTTAATAAGAAATTATTGTTTGTTTGTTGTATATAAAATCCGTTTTTAACAAATCATAATTAGGCTTATAATCCCATAAATGTTTATTTCATAAATAATTTATAAAATGATTTATAACATCTCTTTTTTCCACTCGCTCTTCTTCGTAAAATTTACACGAGTTTGTGTGTTTTTGTACTTTTTGTTTTCGCTGGGTTCTTAAAGAACCGAATCTTTAAGTAAAGCAGCCACAACAAAAACAAAAACCATAAAAAATAATAAGTTTTTCTTTTTGTTGTTTTTTGCAATTTTTATTGTATTTATTTGCTAGTTTTGCTGCTGTTGATTCAATGTGCCACTGCATTATAACCATGATAAAAGTCTAAAATGCCGACAATTGTATATTTTTATTTGCAACAAACAACAACCATGAGAAAAGAGATGATGATGATGGTTGACAAAATCATAATGTTGCAAAGATATAATGCAACAACAACTACAACAATTACAGCAACAAATATCATTATAACAAAAAATAAAATCAACCTGATTTAAGATTTTTTTTCTTTATTTTTTTTTTTTGCAACCATGATTCTGATTCTGTGGTTGATATTTTTTTGTGCATTTAAGATGTTTAATACAAAATATATTTATTTTATTTTTTTGTTGTTATTTGTGCTGTAGTTATTGTTGTTAGTAAAACTTTTCTGGGCTGTTATTTATGAAAAAAAACAGCAAAAACTAACAATTTCTTGGCAAACAAACATTATTTTTTTAAGGTTGTCGGTTGGTTAGTGTTGTTTTTTTTTCGGTTTTTGTTGCAAACTTAAGTTGCAGCTACAAAAGAAAAAAATCGTATATAAAAACCTTATTATTATTGTTGGCTACAAATTGAGGTTAATGCTCGAAGATTGGTTTTTTTCTTTTGAACATTTTTGTATATTAAGAACAAATGAAACAAAAAAATATTGTATAAAAAAATTTGGCCAGAAAACAGCAAATAATATTTTGAAAATCATTTATAGTATTAAATGATTTTTTTTTTAACTTCGAACAAAAAGCCTTGAAATTTTGCGGTTGCCTGATTTATAAACAGCTTGCTTGTAGAGTTTTGAAGCTTAAGATGGCTTAATTTTATAATTTTTTATTAAAAATATTATATTTGAGCTATTTTTTAGTATTTCGAAAATTTCGAACTTAATTTCGAATTTTCGAAGTTTACTTCGAAAATGTTTTTGTAAAGTTTAAGTCCTAAAATTGTATATTTTCTTACTTATTACTAAAACTTAAAAAAAAAACATTTAATTTACTCTTACTTTAACTAATTTCGAACATTCGAACTTATCTTTAAATGCCCAAATACGCAAAAAGGAGTAGAATTTTATTATTTTTTTTATATTACCCTTTAAACATTGCGGAATATTAGTTATTTGTACATATTTGTTAATGTATATAGTTGTTAATGTTGAATTTTCGAACTTAATTTCTAATGTCCAAAAACTCTAAATTGGAAAACTCTTTTTTCAAATGTTTTGAAAAGTTCAAAAAATATTTATTAATGTCTAAAGTATGTAGGAGTATTTTAGACATTCAAGATCAAACATAACTTCGAAATGGACATTGCAGTCGAAATGCAAAAAATCATATAGATATTGTTAACAAAGCTTTAAATTTAATTTTTAATTTATTCAATAGGCCGTACTAGCTAAAATAAAATAAAATTTAATAAAAAAAATTACTATCATATTTTTTTAACAAGGTATACGAAATTTGTAATTGTTTTTCAAATTTGAAATACAATTTTAAAAGACTATTTTAAGTTAAATTTTTATAGCTTTTAAATTTTTAACACTAAGACCGCATTTACATCTATGCAAATAACGCCGAGTTTTTTTTCTATTTTCTTTTAAAGTAGTTGCTACGAAACTTTTTTCACATTTACATTTACATTATATTCAAGCATTTTTCAACTTTTTCAACCCCGTTTTCTTCCCTAGACCTCTTGCTAACAAACAAAAAGTTGCATGCGACGTTAATTGCATAATGTAAATATGGTCTTATTCATTAATGTTAAGAATCTCAAAGAAATTGCTTACGATTAAGTTTTGTTTAATAAATTTAGATTTTCGAAATAAACTTCGAAAATCGGAATAAGTTCGCTTTAATTTATATTTTATAATTTTTAACAATTATTTTAAAATCAGCTAAAAATTAAGTTTTATTTATTAATTTTAAGTTTTCGAACTAAACTTCGGTAATCGGGAAAATTGGTTTTAATTTATTTTTTATACTTTTTCACAATTATTTAACAAGGCTGGATAAAATCTGTTACTCTTAATTTAACTTGAGAAAATTTTGACTTTCGAACTTTATTTCGAATTTTCTAACATTATTTCGAAAATTGATTTTGAAACTGAAAAGACTGTTTTTTATAGTTTTAAAAGTTTTTTCAATAAAACTTTATTATAAGTGATTTCAGGTTTTTGAACTAAAAATGTTCTCACTTAAAACTTATTTTGAACTTACCAATTGTTCACTTGCAGTATCGTTAGGCCGGTATCTTGTGCCAATTGTTTTTTCTGGTCTTCGGAGGGGTAGGGATGCTAGAAATACAACAAAAAAACTCACATTTATTAGTAAATAATCTAATCATTGTGATGTAAAAAACGAATTATATTTAGAATTATCTTTTTCAATTCTGAAATACCCAAAATTATATCATCATCAATCATATTTATTTGAAGCAAAAAAAAAAAAAAAAAATAACCTTTAACATATTTATTCAGTTATTAATGACAGGTAGTTTATCTAAACAAAACACTAACGCCACTTATCTACGACTAAGTAATCGAATACCCAAAACTTATCTTTCTCTTCAATAAACAACACACACTTAAAATGTCCTAAATTCTATTACATTTCTTCTTTCAAACCAACTGATTTGAAAGTTCTGATACACAAAGGGAAAAGTGCATACTGCAGTTTATTTAACCCAACTCCAACCAAAAAATTCTATTTATTTAGCCCTCCCTCATAAATTTTCTCAGTTGAATGTGTGAAATGTTTGAAAAAAATCTAAAATCAAACTGAAAACATGTCTACCAAGCCGCCAGAGTGGCGTCAGTTTGTAAACAATTATTTCGTTCAATTTGAAAATCATATCAAAAATCAAAACAACAACAACAATTTCCAAACAAAAACCATTTAAACACAACAACATTTTCATACTTATTATTGAATTGAAAATCGAATCAAAAGAAAAAAAATTAAATACTTGAAATGCAATATCTAAAAAATGTGCATTTCGATAATTTTTTTTTTTTTTTCTTATTACAAAAACAATTATTGGGGTAAGTTTTGGAGTTAGTTAATCTTATCTTTTGGTTTATTTGCTGTAATCTTTTCTAATATTATATAAACAAAAATTATTAATAGTAAAAAAAATTAAGTTTTGTGGCGCTTAAAAGAAATTTTGGTAGGATTTCGGTTTGGATTCACTTAAATTTAATCTGAACGATTGAACTGCTTTGAAAAGAAACAAAAACAGTAGCATTAGTTTAATTAATGATTAAGAGATGTTTTTAAATGAAAATATTTAGTTAAGTTACAGAAACATGATTATGACAAGTTCATTACTTAGAAAGATAAGAAAATAGATCTACAACTAAAATTTACACAATCCAAAAGCCTTTTTTTATAACTGCCTTAAATGTACTTTTCTTAAATATATAAATTCAATTTTCTATAGTTGGCTTTACATTTTGTTTTCATGGCTTAAGCAGAGTATACACTACTCCAACATACTGGCTCAAACAAGTGTTGTTGAATCGTGCTTGAACCACATACCATACAAGCATACTGGTGCAATACTCATTTCTTTAAAAATGTTGTACGTATGAGCCAATTGCACCATACACAACACCACAAAACAGGTCCCATCAGCAATATATCAAAATCTCTTTGACATTGCTATAGCAAAGCGTACAATCACACCGAAGAACACATAAACAGTTATTCGACTGCCACAATCACTTGATTTCGCGTGTATGATGTAGTCGTGTATGGGCAGCTTTTGGAACTACCGAATCTTCATTTCCCGTGAGAATTGCTTCCGAGGAACTAATATTGGATATTAATTTTTATATACCTCATACTTAGAGGGCCATTCATCTTAACCAGAACTACTTTAAAAATAAGGAAAAGGCACTCTCTTAAAAAAAAAAATGAAATAGAAATCAATTTTCCTCGATTTTGATTTCACTCGATTTCGATTTTCGGACAAACATATAAATATAACATACATTGAAACGATCCTGCATTGAAAGCTTATAAAAATATTTCTTCTTATATACCCCATACTTTAAGGACCATTCATTTTAACTAGAACTACTTTTAAAATTGGGAAAAGCCAGTTTTTTTTTAAAAAAATGGAATTAAAAATCAATTTTCCTCGATTTCGATTTCACTCGATATAGATTTTCGGACATTCATATAAATATAATATATATGGAAACTGCGCTGAAAGTTTATAAAAATATTTCCTTTTACATACCCCATACTTTGAGGACCATTTATCTATATATACCAGAACTACTTTTACAATAAGGAAAAGCCACTTCGATTTTGATTTCACTCGATTGAGATCTTGGACAAATATACCTATTTATGTATATGCATTTGCATACATATATATTTTCTTCAACTACTGGTAGTGCGTATGGCCATAACGAAAGAACGGCAGTTGTTTCTATTTTTGGCAACACAGAATTAAAAAATCAGTTTTTCCAATTACTTTTACTAGGAGGCGTACTTAAAGATTTAAGTACGAAAGTACTTGAAATTTTTCCAAAGTGGAATTACTTACGAAAACCAATTTTGGAATTTCTTAAAATAAGTATGAAATTTTTAAATCAAGTCAATGCAGGCTTGAACTTTTTGTTGGTCGTGCCAATCTATATTCTATAAATTTTTTTTTTGTTATCCCTACAAAAGTAGGTTTGTTTTGTGTAGCACAACAACTCAAAAAGAAGAAAAACATTCATTATTTTCATGCTTAAATTCCCGAATTCTATTTGTTGTAACTATATTGTTAAATACTTAAAATTTGGAGTAGAATGATTACTAAAACTATATTAGGCATGCTGATGGTGTCTTATAATTGTAAGCTACAGATGTTGGTGTTATGTGTTGCATTGTATAATTGAAATTGCAAATTGTTCGTACATGGTTTTATAATATACTCATAACATATATCGGGTTTTTTAATTGTGGCAACATCAATAACATGAAAGTTTTGACATTTAGTTTTTTGACGTATTCGTAGTAGAGGCAATTGTTACGATTAATTCAATTTTGCGCGAAAATCGCATTAAAATAATTAAAATCCACAATGAAAATGGTGGTTCTGTTTAATTAACATTTCGTAATTCGTGATATTTTCGGACGACCTAATCGTCCTTCTGAGATCACTAACAAGAATTTGGTCGCTAAATTTGAGTCGATAGACTCGATTCAAAATGTGCCAAAATCAACAGGACGGTGCCACATGTCACACAGCCAATACAAAGATACATTTATTGCAAACCAAATTTCCCGATCGCATAATTTCACGAACATCAGCTGTTAAGTGGCCACTGGATTACTTTTTGCGGGGCTATGTTAAGGACAGAGTCTCTACGGAGTCAATCGAATCGATTGCAGCCTTAAAACTAAAAATCCGTGAATAGACCCGCCATTTTGCCATAAAGTGATTGAAAGCCTTGATGAAATAATCGATATCTGTCAGCGTGCTCGTGGTGGACATTTTCAAGACATAATTTTTCATTCATAATTGCCGAACTTTTATCTTCGTAATACAAAAAAAAATTTGAATCATCTTTATCTTAATTTTTTGTTTTATTTTTTTTTTTTTAGAAAACAAAAGTTCTTGTTGAAAAACCCTATGTATCGGGTAAATCATAAACAGGCACAGCTCAAAATTTATCAAAATAGTTTTTTTTTATAAACTAGCTCACAAATCAAATTTTTAGCGACCACAAAAATTTCGTTTGCGTCACTGTTTTTTGTTTAACTTTTCTTCTTAAACATTTATGAAACTTAATTCGATAAAAAAAATTGCAACCATGTTTTTGAAGCAAGATTCTGCCTCTGCTTAAGGAGCATATAGACGACATGATTTTGTCATCTGACATGTAAAATTTCCCACTGCAAAACACATACATGTCGTGTGTTACCTTTTTAACTTTGCTTCTGTAAAAGTCAGACGCAAAGTCATCTGACAAAATTTCAATTAGAGCGTGCTCTATTTTCTTCTGACAAACCATCTGACATCAGAAATCTATGCCGGGAAGAAACTGGCAGCGGCGTCAACTATTGACGGAATCATTAGCCGGCTGAAGTTAATATTTTACAATACCAAGATATGTATGCTCATCTTACCATTGAATAGAATTTATGTAAATATAGACATAAAAACCGTTTAATTATAAAATTCTAAATTGGTATCTTTAAAATAAAAGAAAAAATGTTAAGATGGCAAATAAATATTTTCGTGGCGGCAGCAAGCTATTTTGAAACCGAGAACTACTTTGGTTTCTGCAATAACAATGCGAAAAAAAAAACAGAGACAATGTCAGAAGCAAATTACATGTACGTTTGTGACCGAATATTATAAACCTTATGTAAAACAGCAATTTTGACAGACATGAACAATTACATGTGACTTGAAAATTTGACATGTCAGATGACAAATACATGTCGTGTACGGGCGCCTTTAACATTTTTGAATTTTGACTTGTGCCTGTTCAGTGTGCGATATATTGTAATATGAGCTAACAATAATTAATCGAATCTTATTCTCATTTCAAAGTTTTCGTCCTGCCAATGCTGGACGAACGTTCTCCTAATTACGGATCCCGTTCATATTGTTGTTTAGCGCTTCACAGATCGGGAAAGCGAATGTGGCCGCCATCATTCAAAATAATTCTAAATAGTAGATTTGGGTACAGTTTTAGCCTTTTTAGATATTTTATTGAAAATTTTGTGATCGTAGTTTTTACCGATGGCACTCTAAGGTCTTTGTGAATGTTCGAGTCGATTCGAAGAGTTTTGTTTGGACGTCTTTTGATTTTTTTTCTATATTAGAGGCCGAGGCAGTGCCCCATAACTATTAAATTCGCAAATTTTGTTTGCTGACATACCCATTCAACTAGAAATTGGCCACGTTGCTGAACAAAAATTTCTAAATTTAATTATTTTCTCGTTATTGTTAGGCGCTATTGACGTCCATGGTGATTTGTCAAAATAGATCAAATAAATGACAGCTAGTTCGACAGATGTAGCTTCAAAAATAGGGCCTCCAAATGTCCCTATTAAAAGCCTCTGTACTTCATCTCCTGCTTATTTTTAGTTATTATTTTATTAAATTACTTATGGCCTTACAAGGAAGCTAGTATGTAAGAGCCACTACTTATTGTTAACAATTCTCTTAAGTTTTCTTGTTCCTCTATAATATTTAATTTGATTTTTTTAACATTATATTAATAAAATATTTTGTGGACTTGCTAATGACGCAACAAGGATAATAGAATGTAGGGTCCTTACCTAAATGTTAAGATTTATTTTTAGCTACATTAAAAAAAAAAAAAAATTTTAATATTCGAATTTAATATGATTTATTTCTTTGTTCTTTGCTTGCTTTTTATTGAAAAAAATTACTACAAAAAGCGGAAGTCGGTATTTAATTACTATTGTTAAACCCCTTTTTAACACATTTCCTAAAAAGAATCCTTTTATTTTATTTATTTTACGAATCAAACCTTAAGCCAGGCACGAGTCGTCATCAATAAAAACATCCGGCAGCTGTTTAAACTCTTTATTCATATTAATTCTCTAATTGTTTAAAATAAAATTCAATTTAAGGATACAGCAAGGAAAATAATTGAACCAAAAAACAACTTTTTTTTTTTGTAATTAATGAAAACATGACTTTTAATAGAAGACTACGAACAAACTTTAGCTACAGCCAATAAATGAATTTTACAGATTTTATTTATTTAACAAGCATCAATGGTTATTTTATACCCAACAAAGCTTTCAAAAGCCAGGCGAAAAGCAGAACAACAAAAAAAGACTACAAGCCACAACATGAAGCATAAGAAGACCTATGACAATTTATGGGTTTTTCCCCAACAACAATTCCTGCAACAAAAGAAAATACACTTTTCTTTGCAATGAAAAAAAATTAGAAAAAAACTTACAACTCAAAGTTCTAAAGTAATAAAAAAATCTTATTCATTCAATAAAGCAAATAAATATGGGTGTGTTTTTGCTGTTATTGCAAGTGTGGGTATAGAGGAAAAACAAATAAAATATGCACAAATATGCATATTTATGCTTGTGTATTGCACAAAACTATATAGTTCGATGCAAACAGGATAACAAGAAACTGCATTTAGACAAGACATTCAGGGAATGTCTACATATACTTGTGCATGTTTTTATTAAATTATATTTCTGTGTAAAGTTTACCGTTATGCTTGAGTATGCTGTTCAAGTTTTCAGGATACCCGAGTCAGATTATATTCTGTTAAAAATTTCAATTTCAACATATTTTCTAACTAAAATAAATTGTATATTGTGTAAATTCAATATTATTGTTATTTTCTCTTTGTTAGTAAAGAAATAGACAAACATACATACATACATAAGCATATATCTGTACATGTGTAGTTATGTGCTAAAGCAACTAGAGATGTCCTTGTTAGTAAAACATGATTTTGCATAAGAAAACGGTAAATTTCACGCAACAAATGACAATTTCGACAGATACCAAATGCCAATATACTTACAATTGAAAATTGTATAAATATCCACACAACTTCATACGAGTATATTGTTTATGTGTATGTGTTTTTGAAAATGTCCTGTAGGTGTTGTTAAGCAATTCCTTTTTAACCAAAAGGTAGTTATTGTTGATATTATTTGCTGTTGTTGTTGCTGGCTATTGTTATTGTTTGTTTTGTTAGACAAACATTATTTCGCAAAATAATATTGATTATTTAACAAAATTGCATTTTATTGTCATTTATTTCTGATGGTGTGTGTGTGTGTGTTTTATTATCTCTCTCTTTTATTTTTCTCTTCCTACAAAAAGACATTTTATGCAGTTGTGCTGGCATTGCATTTTTGTTTCCTTAACTCTAGTTCAATATATTCGAAATATTTAGTTGTTGTTATGTCAAAGTTTTAAGGCGTGTTTTTTGTATTGTTTTCCAAATAATAAATTTTCTTTGAATAGACGAAAACTTTTTGTTCAGTTATAAAACGAAAGTATGTTGTATTATTTTGGCAGTTTGCTAGACATTTTGCTAGAAAATGAGTAACATTTAATGCATTTCTATCTTTGGGGAGTTATGTTGTCTTAACTTGTGAGTGAAAAGACAATAAATTTAATTAAAATGTTGGTTAAGAAATTAATTTATTATTAACCTAAAGGATATAAATTAAAATTAAAGTCTGGCATTAAAATTAATTGAAAAATAAAAAATGGCTTTTTTAAAGTATAATTTGAAATTTAAAATTTTGCACAGGTTTTAAAAAAAGCTTTAAATATTAAAAAGGACTCCTAAGTTAAATTACCTTTATAGGCGGGTTTGAGGTCCCTTCTAGCTTAGGTTATCGCAATAAATCAAATCGCTAGAACGTTATCGCTATCGTTATGGCAGGGTCTTGCCCGATTTTGGTTATGTTTAGAAATCAAGCTTTTATACCTTGCTTTAAGGAAAAAACATGTTTAAAATATCGTCTAACCCATCAACTATTTCAGACTTAATAAATTACTCTATATTAAAAAAGCAATTTATTACGAGTAAAAAAGTACTAAATGTCAATTAAGCCAGATTTACAATGCAAGCGACATTTTTATGTAAAAATTTTGTTTATTTTTGTTCTGTTTCTGTTTTTGACATTGTACAATGATTTTCCAAAAACAAATTGTTTGTCGTTTTTGTACGAGTTGTATTTGTTGTAGTACCGAGAGTACCTGTAATGAATTCGCCTTGCCTACACCAGTTAAAGCAATTTCGTCAATATTTTATCTTACTTTTGCTTAACTGTTTCTACTTGGTGAGGACTTTAATGACATATTATTTTTTGTAATACTTAGAGGGTCTTCCAAAAGGGACTTTGATTTTGAAAGTTGATTAAAGTATATCTGTAGAATTGGTTGTCAATTATTCACACTGTTTTTTCAAATTACCAAGGATGTATATATCGTTCCATAAAACGCGCAAATGATAAAATCTGAAAAAAAAAATTTTAACTGGCCCTTATTATTTCTTAATAAATTGGCAAATGGGTTTCGTCCCAAGTTGGATTAACAAAATTCTCGGATATCAGCCGATACCATTCCACATGAGGTCCAAGAGCGTCTACATCAACCCTAAAACGCCACTGTTTGGTATAGTTTTTAGACAGGCGGGTTATCGGACTATATTTCTTTGAGAACGACGTTGGCCAGGTCATCATCGTCAATGACGAGCGCTTAAGGTCGAAGATTACAAACTTCTTTTGGCCTGAATTGTATGATATAAACACCAACAATATTTTGTTTCAAGAGGTCAGCGCTACGTGCTATAGAGCTCATGTCACATTTAACATTCTGCACGCGCGACCTTGTACATCTGGTGTAGAGGTAATGTGAACTGCCCACCGATATAGTGCGATTTGACCCTGTGGGATTTTTTTCTTGTGTGGTTTTCTTAAGACGCAGGTCTATGCGAATAAGCCACAAATCACAGCGACTTTGCAAGGCAACATATCCCTCGCTATTGGTCAAATTCAGCCTAATTAATACGTCAGAAACAAGGATCCGCGCTCTCAGCAAACCTGGGGCGTGTTTTTGCACGTGTATACTACATACATAATGGAATCGATAAGTCTTTCAAACGATTTATCATATCAATGATATTTCACATATGTATACCTTGCTTTTATTTTTGAGATATCGAAGTAGCGAATAAAAAAAATAACTATTAAAGCAAACTGGGGTCTAATCACCGCATTCGATACTACCGTATCGAATAAACTATCGAATTTTTTTGCATACGATAGACACTGACGTATCAAATAAAAAATCGATAAATTTAATGTCGAGTTACTCTATATCGAATGCTATTATTTCAACTTCAATACATTTCATTCGATATCGAGTGTCATGATACCAAAATAAATAATTTCGATCAATTTTGCTCGATATCGTATGCGGTGATTGGACCCCTGTGCTTATAGCAGGCATACGTTTTGCAAAAGTTTAAGGATTAAGTGCAGACTTAATAAATTACTCTATATTAAAAGAGTTAAAAAAAACGAGTAAAACAAGTACTAAATTGTCAATTAAGCCATATTGGCTGTTCACAATATAAGCAACAAATTTGTTTGCAATCGCGTTAACTTTCAAAGAAGGAAAAATCTGAAAACCAATGCCCTCTGAACAACATAACGTATACAATTTTACTTAGAAAACATATTCAGCCCAATTATGAATACAAATTCCCCGGGAGTTTTTCCCTTTTCCCATTTTTACAATCGAATTTACATAGGAAAAATGGGAGAAGGGAGAAAACTCCCGGCGAATTTCTATTCATAATTGGGCTGATCGTTTAAGTTTAAACTCCAAACTTATAAAAAAAATCATAAACGTCAAAAAGAACTTCATATAAGGTGTTGCTGTAGTAGATTTTTGCACTCAAAATTAAAATAATTTATCTGAAACACTTTGAAAAAGAATGACACACATAAAAACCGAAATTTTTGCTACGATTGTGAATGGGGCTTAAAAGTAAATTAATATGTTATATGTTTAGAAATAAGATAAGGTATTAATTTGAGTGGCCCGGTAGGCTAGCTGGTAGTGAGCTAGTCTATCAGGGCTTCAATCCCGCCAGAGGCTCTGGTTTCATTCCTGCCGGCAAACGAAGAGCTTCGCGGGGATTAGCTTAGGGAATTAAAAAAAAATAAATAAAAGAAATCAAAAAGAAAACTATGCCGTTTCGAATATTGTGTTAGTTAAAAACAACAATAAAAAAAAAATACTATAAGAAGTTTTAAGATTTAGGTTCTTGGCAAGGCGAATTCAAATATCAGGTGGAGCAAATACTACAACAGGAAACAAATACATGGTGTTGGTTTAAGAAGTCGAAATGTTAAATGACATAAGCAACTTTTGACATTTGTTTCCCTAAAGGCGTCTGCACACGGTCAAAATGCTTGTCATGCAGGTGAATTCACTCGTGTACGTTTGCTGCATGTAATATTCGCCGTCATATCTAAATTTTTTGATTTTGCATCCAGCATCGTCGGTGTTACACATACAAACACATTTTTACTAATGCTGACATAGCGCTTCATGAGAAATGCTTGACCGTGGACAGACCCCTGAAGTATGAAGCCGTGTTTTTACGTGAGTTTGCCTTCCCTGCAAATAATAGGACCAGTCCAAGGGACTAGGACTAGTCCAAAAGTAACCCAAACGTATGAAAAAAACATGGTATATTTCACATTACGATGTCCTAGGGCAGGTCATATATCCCAGCTTTGTATTACAAAGGAGTAGTTTTAAAACTTCTCCATGGTATACTAAAGATAATTAGTTTTGAAGTCGTTAAAAAACGAAAACATGTCGTTTAAAAACGAAGGCATGTCGTCTCACTACAAACACTTTTTAACAATGACTAGATCCATGCTTGCATTACATTGGACCACTCCATGGAGTAGTCCATTTTATTAAAATGGATCAGGTAGTCCAATGTTATTTGCAGGGTTGGTTCTTGGTTTATTTCAAAATAATTCTTTAACATTGTTGTCAAAAAATATACTAAAAACATACAAAAATATAAAATCGCTAGATTTAACGAGAAAACAGCTAAATTTACAGCAGCGATTTTGAAGATAAAAAACGTTTAAGCAGTTTTAGGTAGAATTTAAATCGATATTTGAAAGAACTTGTTAAGGGTTTAGGAGTCAAGGTCGTTATTTTTTAAAAAACGGAAATACAATAAAGCATTACCTAGTAATGCTGAAAGTAATGCCTTAAAAATTTGAATAAAAGAAACATATATATTTTAATAGTAAAAAAAAACTGAAGAATCACAATGCGTATTAAAAAAGAACCTCGGTGTTAAATTATCAGGTGGTATAGGGAACTAAGGACTATAACCTTTTAATTACCGGGTAAGTAATAAAGAAATGCCATTTGCATTTCCTTACTACTGATCCTCAGTAAACATTTAAGTTTTTCTTTAATTTTATTAAGATTTTCTTACAATATTTAAAATTTTTTTTAATAAAACAAAGAAAATTTACCTAAAAAATCTACATGCGTCGTTAAACTTTTCGACTTGAAGTTTTTCCATTTAAAATTATTAAACTCAATTATAGACCGACCAGCAAATACCAGGAGTAGAAAAATATTTTTTATTTTTTTCTTTTAAATACGAGATAAGATCTTTGAAAATGTAGTTATAATCACAAACCGGCTACCAGGTTAATTTTTGTTGTCTAAACGTTAATGTTTGTATGTACGTACTTGGTTCATGCGTCTCCGGCTGTTTACAAATAAAAAAAAACCGAATTATACTAACAGTTTTATTTATTTTTTTTTTTTTTTTTGTTTAATTTTTTTATAAATTTTAATTTTAAAGTAAATATCATATAAAATGCTTTATTAGCTGGTTGCTGTTTTAGAGAGTGGGTCTATCTATAAATGAGAGTGTGTAGCTGTGTTGTGGTAGTAGTAGTCTGTAATTTTATTGCTGTTTCTGGCTGATTTCGTATTTTTTTTTCTGTTCATATATTTTTTATTATTATTATTTTTATGGTAGGAGGTGGAGATTTGCTTTGGTGCTTGGTGGCTGGCTGGCTGACTGGTTGACTGGCTGGTTGATTGCTACAAAATACAATATTTAGCCAGCCATATTTGTTATGGTTGCTGTTTGCGTTGTTTCTGTTGTTGTGTTTTGCCTTATATTCATTATGAAACGATACGCAAAACTGTGTGTTCAGCTTGCTATTGGCTACCGACACCACACATACATCACATCACTACTACTAAGAGCTATACGTAGCAATAGCAACTAGAGAGTTTTGCTTTATAGAGATATCAACACTTGAAATTGAAGGCTGGCAAAATATAAAATAAAAAACTAAAATATTTTTTTTCTTTTTTTACCAAAAAAAAGAGAAAACTTTTCATAATGCAGAAAATTTTTACTTAAACTTTGTTTTTTTTTTTAGGAAATTTCTAAAGTAATACATCACTGTCAAAGTTTATAACACACAAATAAAATGTCAGTAAAACTGAAAATTATTTAAAAACTTTGTCTTTTTTTTTTGGTTGTGCATAAATTTTTTGTAACCAGGAAGAAAATAAAATTTTATTTTCTTCATCTGTTTTTCCATTAAGATTAAAATCTTTAAAATGACCTTTTAAACTTCATATCGAATAAAATTTTATAACCAACAACATCCTTTAATCTCTTCTAATACTTTCAATGTTAATTTGGTGGTCAATTTTAGTTAAGCTTCTTTTTTTTCTTTTGATTACTTTAAAGGTCTTTTGGGGTAAACAAAAATATAAAATTTTATTATAAGAACTTTCTTTTTCTTTTTTGGCATTTGGCTGGCAATCCTTTTTTGCTTTTCCTTTTACAAATATCCTTTTTAGTTTGCTTATCTTAAGCTGTATATGGTTGGCTATTTTATGCATTAAGGAAATCATGATTGAACTTGTATGGTTTTTTAAGAAGTTCCTAAAGAAATGTTACTTTGCAAATGAAGCATAACGAATAGAATTTATTTCCGGTCAGTGATTGTAATATTAAATAAAGTGGTAGTTTAAGCAAAGTCATTTAAATATATAAAAAAAAAGATAATTTTGAAAGGAATTAACATCTACAACACCGTACTGTGTTACAGAGAAGAGTACTGTAAAGGGGTTTTTTTAACCACTTTGGGTTTTGATAATTGATGAAAAAACACAGAAAATTTGCGGAGTAAACGAAATATTTAGTTGGGCGATGACCCTTTCCCGCGGCTACGCGCAGGTGGTTCATGCGTGAGCGCCTATTTTGGCATACTTTTTCCAGAATTTCGGCCGGTAACTAACTAATTGCACGTGAAATTGTAAATGTGGCTGGCCTGCCCTATATACGAGAGACTTGACGTAAAAATAAAATATGGAAGGCACTTAGAAAAAAAAGACGGAGAGGAAACTATCATTAAGTATAGACAGAGCTTTTAGAGATGTTGACGCAACTACGTCAGAACTGAAAATAATAAGTCAAAGGAAATCACCACAACACAAGTTAATATGCAAAGAAATACACTGAGCCCATACCTTTCCGATGTACTCTCTATATAACAACTTCAAAAGCTGCAGATAAAGAATGAAAATCTGCATAACACTATTGTGCTGATTTCACAACAGAAGTGATTGAACGTGTAGTATATTTTTTAAAGCACTCAGTTTTTAAAGTGTTTTATGGGTTTATATAAATTTATATGAAAAGCATACAATTTTTGAAAACAGCAATTATACCGGAAACTTTAAAAACAGTGGGAACGAAATGTTCATATGCGCGGACGATGTGGCCCTTATAGCAAATACGGCGTACGAAACGCAAACTCACTTTAACTTCTTTTTCGGCGAAAGACCAGCAGAAAAATCCGTATTAAAACGAAGTTAATATCTTGCGCAACTCTTGGTTTGTAGGCGGCAGCGGTAAGGTCGGGGTTTTTGTACTCGGCAAGTAACTTGCCAAGTCTGAAGGGGTCTAATAAGACGAGAAAGAGTCGACAACTGCATTGTACGGAACAACCTTAACAGGCGGAACAGTTCCGCTAGCTTCGGTAAGCGATACTGGAGGATGGAAAATTGGAAAAAGACCTAACCAAAAAGAACTTGACCTACTACCAAAAAGAACTAGAAGCCAGACTAAAAGAACCAAGAGTAAAAGGACGCAGAAGAACAACTTGAAAAGGCACAAGATGGATACAATTTTTGAAGATAACGGTTTAGACAAATAAAAGACCGAAACAACAGCACAAGACAGAAATGGCGCAACATTTGCAAAAAGGTGTACACTGGAAGGTAGAAGGATCCGGGATAATGAGTTAAGAAGATTTTACAAAAATAGCTAAAGTCAATTCTAAAATCGGCAAAAATAGTATTTGGAGATTATAAAATAATGCATATTGCATTAATCATGGATATATTGACAGAAAAGTCTTCTAACTCACATTAAAAAATACACAGTTTCGTAGGGGGTGCTTTAAAACCATGTGAGATAAGGCCATGATGGCTTTGTTGCTCAATTGAATGGGAGCTAAAGCCATAATGGCCGTTTTGCCCAATCATTGAGAGGTAAGGTCATATGTAAAATTTTGCGAAATGAGAGATATAGCCATATTTTTTTTCGCAAATGAGAGATAAAGCCATATTTTTCAGAATATTGTTATGCATGGTGTTAACATTCTGTAAAAGGAAAAATCCTTAGTTATCATTGAAAACCATTTTTTTATTCTTGTGGCGCACGCAGGAAAACTTTATTTAGCGAAGCCACCTACCGCGTCCTTCTGGAGGAAAAAACCCCTGAGTACAGCCGCAGGCCGCCACGCACAAAAACTTTAGTATGCGAAGCCAGATAAAGCCATTTTCTAATATTGCTAATGTGAGCTAAGGCCATGATGGCTTTATCTCCTATTCAAATGAACAAAAAAAGGCTTTATCTTCCTAGAGATAAAGCCGTAAAATTTCTTATAACAATTGCTTTTCAATTTTTTTTTTTTTTTTTTGTATTAACCACCAACTTCATTCTTATTCTCAGCTCATTTGATTAAAAAAGAAAACGATATCTATAAAAATACATCCATCTATCTAAACTTTTTAGTATCTTTTATGCAAAATTTTTTTGTAAAAGAAAAAAAAAAAAAATATATAAATATATTTTTTGAAAACATGGTGTGAAATGCATATGAATGTCATTTTGAGACAAAGTCCATTTCATGTATTAATTTACCATACAACAAAATAATTAATTACTGTCACGCCTTAAAAAAAAATTCAGCAAAAAAATCAACATTTGCACATAAACTGTAGAACAATTTCACTTGCATTTGGAATACGAACAAAAACAGGCAAAAACATGGTAAAAAACAATCATCGTACACATGTTGCAGGCAGACAAAGGCTACAAACAACAACAGCAAATTATTTTTTTTTTTGTTTTTAAAAAATTTAATTTAAAGGAATAAAATGTTGCACACAATTTCATAGAAAATTGAGGGGAAAATTGTGCTGCGTTCTTAAAAATAAAATATTGCGAAAAATGCTCTATTAAGGCAAACATATTACGATTAAATTAGTCCTGCATCAGAAGGCCCAACCATATTATGGTTGCCTTGGAACATGCTATGGTGAAAAATAACCATAATATATTTACCAATAATAACAGTATGGTTGTTGTTCAACCATAACATAATGGTGTTGAAAAAGAGAAACATTTTATTGGTAATCTAAGCCCAAGGAATTATTAATGGTGAACAGATTGCAATTATTATGGTCAAATTATGGTTGTGGCTTTTTGATGGAAGACTAATTTATGTTTAATTCAGAATAATACAGTAAAATAAACCATAAAATGTCAAAAAAATCTATGTTTATTTAAAAAACTGTGATTTCTTTTAGTTTTTTAAGATTCTTACAAATTTTTGTTCAATACTAGCTGACCCGACAGACGTTGTCCTGTTAGGAAAAATGTTTGCGTTCGATTTTTAAAATCCTTTAAAAAGATACGAACATTTGGAAGAAAAGTTAGTCAAATCGATGGAGCCGTTTTCTGATTTTAGGGTAATCGCAAAAAGTGGGCGTTAAAGTGGGCGTGGCAAAATTTTCTTTCCGTAAAAGCCTAAGTTGGACCCTGGCAATCATTTTAAAGAAAAAATCGTCCAAATCGGTCAAGCCGTTCGCAAGTTATGCGCTTAATAGAAAAAGTGGGCGTAAAAGTAGGCGTGGTAAATTTTTCTTTCGATGAAAACTTTAAATGGATTAATACGAACATTTGAAATTATATAGATGTCATGGGTGGTGCAATATGAAAATTGGATTTTGCCACGCCACTCCGCCCGCAGACCGAAAATCAAAAATCAGACTTCACAGTGTCACCCACCCGACTGAATATTCTGAAGATTCCCGGAAAATTTCATCAAAATCGGCCCAGCCGTTTTGGAGACCATACGTTACATACACACATCCTATGTATATATAGATTTTGGAAAAGAAAATTTTTTCTTAATTCCCATACAATTTTTGGAAATCCCCAAAATCTCTTTTTTAAGATTTTTAATTATAATCTATTAAAAAAATTGCTTCTGTAACAACTAGACAATATTTCACAAAATTTTTGCCGAATTTCAAATTCCTAAAATTTTTTACTAAAATCCTCAAAATCTACTCGGAAGGAATCCAGATTTTTCTCAAAATTTTTGCAAAAATCGTCAAAACTTTTCAAAATATTTATAAAATTTAAATTTTTAACATTTTTATCAAAAAATTTTAAAAACCTAAAACAATTTCAAAAATACCCAAAATGTCCATTTTTGAAAGTTAGGGTTTAAAAAAAAAACTTTTTTTAAATTTAATGATTTCTTTCTATAAAATTACTGCTACATCGTAAAATTTTGTAAATAAATGCAAACACTTTTTTTATAATTTCTTTTGGCGAAAAGATGATATTTGTCGTTTGTCTGTCATCAGGGGTGTAAGTTAGAGACATTAGTTTTAATTTTGTTTCGTTTGTTTTGTACACACAACAACAACAACAATAAAAATACAATAAATAAATTGTTTATTTAAACTTGGTGAAAAATATAAAGTAACAATTTTCTAATTTTTGTTTTTTTTTTTTTTTTTTTTTTTTTTTTTTTTTTGTTGGTTTAAACTTTTTTCTTGACTCATTTTTCTTCTTAATAATACTTTAAAATGTAATAAATAAATTGTATGTGGAGAGTTGAAATGGAATAGTTGTTGTTGGTGGTGGCAGTAGTAGAAGGTTGTCATGACAAGTTTAACATTTTGCTGGAACGTGTTGTCTGCAATAATTTTATTTTATTTTTCCATTTTTACACACTGCAATTTATATAAATGTAAGAGTGTAAATGTTTGTTTACTTGTTTGTTTGTATGTTCATATGCACGAGTATGGGTGAGTGTGCAGCCAACAAATGTTAACGTCGCCATGCGCAAATTGTTTTGTAGACATTTTTGTTGTACGTACGTTATTGCTTTTGTTGTTAATGTTGTTGTTGTATGTACATTAAAATTAAAAACAGCCAGTATGAAAAAAATAATTCAACAACAACTACAACAATTCAGCAAATGCATGATGGTGTTAAATAGCGAGCAAAAACAATAATAACAGCCAACAACAACTACAACGACGTCGACGAAATATGCACATGTTATTTTAAAAATAGGCGGCCTTAAAGGCGTCAGCCATTATGGTTTAAGGCCTAGTTAGGCGAACGTTGCTGTACCCGTAATGTACCGCACCGTACTGTAAGCACGTTGGTGCACTTATAGAACATTTAAAAACGTGGTTTATGTTTTTTCTATACATAAACAAAAAACAATAGTATACATAAAGCAAATCACACAGTGATGGGAATCAAAAATGTTTTAAAAAGTACCAAGTGATTTAAATGGTATTAAAAAAGTATTTTGTGTATGTAAAAAACGTTAATATGTAGTTTAATGTTTATATTATAGATTTTCAATAAACAAATTTGTATTTTAGCATATATATTATAACAAGAGATTATAACAATAGAACAAGGTTTTGCTACCATTTAAAGCCTTTTATTCTTGTCACATTTCCATTGTATGTGTATATGCATTTGTTTATATGTATTGTATATCTAAACATAAATATATTTGTTTATATGGAAATATGTTGTATATTAAGTTGTTTTGTCTCAATTCCATAGCTTAACTGAAAAAAGTACCAAAAACGAGCAAAAATACCCGCATTCAATTTTACATACAAGCAGCCCATCACTGCTTTACAACTGTCACGTAACAACGGCATACAAATCTGTTTAATACAGATCGAGACGTTCCGTCAACGTGACATTTAAATTCAGTAAGCATTTGCATTGTTTGCAAATGACAAAACGAACCAGACGTTCCATTAGGGGACGTGAACGTTCGGCTAACTCTGCCTTTACATTTAAGACGAACGCAACAGCAAGAAAAAACTTATTAAAATTATATACCTACCAAAAAAAAATCGGAGGAAAAACTAATAATTATTTAAGAAATTTGCACACAGGATAAGTAATTATAGAGTGAAATGCCTAAAAAAGCTTCGAAAAGAGGGGAGGCATATTTTATAAGTAAGTAGGAAATTTACATACAAAAAAGAAAGAAAGTAGGTATTTTTAATGTTTTGTATTATTTTAGAGCAAATGAACAACTATGTTGTGAAATACTAGATTAAGCTATTGAAAAGCACTTAAATTCTACCTTTGTGTTAAGTGAATATGTATGCAATTAATGTAGGTAATTAATTTTGTTTTAATTTCCATGCTTATGTTAATTTTTATTAACTAAGCTTTAGAAGCTTTGAACTAAAAATTGCTTATTTGTCAGCTAAGCTTTCAGAAATAGTTGCAAAATAGCAAACTAATAAGTGTGAGTTAAAAAAGGTTAATTTTTTTAAGATTTTTAACGTTGATATTATAAGAGTCAAAAGCTTAAATATCAAAAGCAAATTCTTATAAAATAATATATAAACATTTTTATATTAACTCTAGAAAGATAATCTGCGTAAATTTTACGCATGCACTTTCGAAATATTGATATTTATTTTTAATTAGCTTGAATAAGTTGCTGTGCATTTCAGAGATTTTATATGTACAAATATTTTAAATTTTGGTATTTTTATTAAATACAAGTGGTAAAATGAAATCCATATTAGTTTGTTCTTAATTAATCAAAAAACAACAACAATACAGCAGACTAAAATAATGCGTAAATTTTACGTATGATTATCTTTAACGTATGTCATGATATGATTATCTTTTAAGGGTTAATTCGGCTTTTATTTAGAAAAAACCGTTAAAAATAAAAATTATTTAAAGCTTTAAAAAAGCTTTCCCTAATTTTACTATCATAGCTTTATCATCATAAGTATGCAGGTATATTTTCTTTTTAAAATCATATAAATTTTAGAAGCTTTTTGACACAATGAACCTCTTGAAACGTACGTCATAAAAACTTTTTTTGAATGAAAAACGAATGAAAACTAATATCGTAAAAATTTTTATTTTGGGATTAAAATAATTTCTGAAAAATATTTTCATAAATCTTTAAACATGTTAAGAGCATAGTTTCAAACCCTGAAAAACCCAATAAATGTTGAATTTCTTGATAATGAAGGCTATAGGAAGCCCTAGCAAAACTAACTTCAAAAGCTTTTGCAGCTTTTAAAACCCTTAGGGCCATTATTATAACTTGGCGTTAGCTGTTATCCGACAGTTAACAGACACTTTTTGACAGATAACACATTATTATCTGTCAATTTAATCTTAACTTTAGCTAACTTCAAGTTGTAATAATGGCCCTTAATATATTAATAAATATGGCAGAGCTTAATAGATTATAAAAAACTATAGGTATAAAAAAAACTTTTAAAAGTTTCAAAGCCTTTTCAAACCTTTATAAGCTTTTCAAAGTTTTTTTCTCTTATACCTACTACTAGAAAATTGTTATCTAATCCTATTTCAAATCAAGATTTCTAAAATTTACCTTTCTACATTCCAAACCCTCGTATATTTTCCATATGTATAAAGTTTAACCCTTTTTTTCTTACATTTCACTTTTTCTGTTCTTTGTTTTTGTGTTTCATTAGCACTCTTTTTGTTATAACTTGAAACCAGGCAAATGTTTATAGGGAATGTCTGTCGGAATATGTGCGTCTGTCATTCAGTCAGTCAAACAAACATGCAAAAGACGAGAACAGGAAAATACAAGAAAAAAAATTAAGCTACAACAGAGACTCCCCTCCTCCTTTTTTGTTTTTATTAAGTTTTTCTTGTTGCAAGAATATACTTAATATTATTATAGGTTTGTTGTTGCTATTGTTGCTGATAATATGTTCCATGTGTTGTTGGTTGCGCGAGTAACCATAAAGTAATTTTACAAAGTGTTTCATTTGCACAATGTCGACATTTATACATATAAAACAATAATAACAACAAATGCAGCAACAACAAATAAACCAGCGACAACAACACTAGCAACAACAACAACAACAACAAACAAGAAAGTAACATTTAAAACAACACAAGTTTTAGGTCGTGTCTGGCTGCAACACACAATTTAAGTTTCCACTTCTTCTGATACATGTATTTAGTTGTTTTGTTGTTGCTTTTTTTGTTTGCCATTTCTGTTTGTTGCTTTTATTATTATTGTAGTTACTGATGTTGTTGTTTTCGTAGGTAGGTATGTATTATTATGTTTTCATATAAAAATTTTTGTTTGATGGCTGACTGACTGACTTGACTGTTTCGTTTTCTTTCGTTTTGTTATTCTGCTTGCTGTTGCTGGCTGCCTCCGCCGTTTTGTTTGGAAACTAACTTTTTAGTTAGTATGTTGCATAGTTATGTTTTGCTGTTGTTTGTGTGTCTGCATTGTGAAAAGCCTGGTTTTTGTTTCAGTTTTTATTTAATTTTCTGTTGTATTGTATTATTATTGTGATTGTGGCTGTTTTTGATAATTATAGGCTACTAAACGGTTAATTATCGACATTTAATATGGCTGTCGTTTTTATAGTTTATAGACTGGCTGGTTGGTTGGTGTAACCAAGTTTTGTATATTTTTATGGGGAGGGTGACCAAATAAAATGGCGCGCGCTTTTTTGGTTTCCCTTTTTTTTTCTTAGTTTATGTTACAAAAAGAAGGTTTTATGTTCATATAAAAGTGTTTTTAATAAGCGAAATTTTGTATTGAAAAGTGGTACTTACTGTTAAATGCTGAAACAGCCACGCTCTTAAAATATTTGTTGCTACTTTTGGGAAAATGCCACGTTTCTTTTGGTTCTTTTTGCCATTCGCATCGTCATCCTCTTCGCCGGTGCCCTCGCCGCTACCTATACTAGCATTGCTGGCATCGCCTGTAAAGAAAAAAGGGGAACAAATTAAACAAGATTTAATTAAAACATAGTTAAAATAGGTGACATGTCATAATGTCCATGTACATTATCATTATGTACATTTTGTCATAATGTCCATGTACATTATCCATTGGACATTATTACATGCCACCAAAAAATAGCATTTATGTAGTTGTTTGAATGACTCATTTGCAATTATTTAAAGTGTTATTTAAGCAATATTTTAAAATATTTCTTAATATTCTTTTCTGTATTTCGTTAAATAATTAAGAAATATGCAAAAATATGCTTTTAAATGTTATCATATATTTGGAATTTCTGCTAGATAAGTAATAGCCTTTGGCCGTTTAATTTAATTTGTATTGTTAAGTATGCATTTACACGTTTGCACGTTGACCAGTAACATTTACGTGTCCACAACATTAACGAGAATTTTGAAAAATTTTTACTTTTGTTATTAAAAAATATAAACAAAATTTCGAAATATATATTCATAAGCTAATATGTAACGAAATATTTTTTTATATAGTACAAAATTTACACAACCTTTTAAAATATGCTTTTATATGCAAAAATATGCTTTGGTTTTGTTGGCCTTAAAATAGAAGAGGAAGTCAAATGAAGTTAACAAGTACTAAATATTTTATTTTTAACCTTTTTCTCTCCTTTTGAATGCAGCCCAAACCCATTTACAAAAAAATACTGATGCCGCAATTTTAACAACTACCTGTCTTTTTTTCTATCATTTAAGCTCAATGAATAATTTTAGTTATCTCGGGAACAACTCAATGATTTCTTTTGAATATTTACTAGTTAAATAACTTAAAATCTTTTGAAAAAATCTTGAAAAAATAATGTTTTTTAAACTCAAAACCCGTGAAATTTAAAAAAAAAAAACAAGAACTGAGAAGTTAAACCAAGCAAAACAAAATTTGCATACAAAATTTTCATACACCAAATTATGCATTTTGAATGAATTCCTTTCAACAACACCCAAAACACTTTGTGTTAATAGAACCAGTGTTGCCAGAAATGTGTTTAAGGAATATCAATCAAATATGTTCTAGTCGCCAAAAAAAAAAAGTTTAATTAATTTGACTTTTAAAAAGAAATTTTAGGCAGTGACACACATTTATAAATTGTTATAATCGGAAAATGGCGTTATTGCTCTTTAATTTTCAAAATCTAAAATATCTGACCGATTGACGCAACATATTATTACGAAAAATACTTAAGATTGCGGCCTAGAGTATAGTCACAAATGAACCACTTCCCTAAATCGCCGACAAGGACGACATAAGCACAAAAATATAGTATATGGACATACACTAATGGTGTTTTCTTTTCTACAAAAAAATGTGACATTTAATTTAAAAAAAAAAATGCAATTTGGTGTCTGTTTCTTAAAAATTTTGCCCCCGAAAAGGTTGGCTTGTTTTTTTTTTCTAAAAAACTCAAGCTTTTCGGGAGCAAAATTTTTAAGAAACAAGATTGCATTTTTTTAAATAAAATCTCACATTTTTTTATGAAAAGAAAACACCATAAGAAACCTTTACGACGAAATAAGCACGTAACACTAGAATAGAACCCACGGAGTTCAAGGAAACCAAGAATATTAAAGGCAACATGGAGACGTTCAATTCTTCACAAAACCAGGAAATCGTTCAACGAGCTCAGATAGCAGCAGACAGACAGACAGACATGGAAAGTCTATGTACACAGCCTATGATCCTGATGGAGTTTGCTGAATAATAATAAAATAATATAGAGGTATTATTTAAGAGATGTACAAATTTTACTGCTGGCAACACTGGATATAACAATAGTTTACATTTGAATAAATATGTTTGCCATCACTGTTTCCAGAGGGTGGGATCAAAATTAATATTTGTCATTAAAAACAGTAGACCAACCAACAAACTTCGCTTTTGTTAGCAGCATCATTATCATCATAATTTGTGTTCACATTGTTATTGTTGTTGTTTTTGTTCCATCTTGCTTTTGTTGTTTAATGTTTATGCATAATTTTAACTTAATTTAAAATTTTTTCGTAAACTATTTTTATCTATTGTTTGAATTCTCTTTAAAAAAATGTTTTGTTGAATTATTATTTGTTTTATGTGTATAAATATTGTTTTTTTTTTTGTTGGCTTTATTTATATTAAATTTCAAAGTTTGTTTATGTTGTTGTAGGTAGTCAAATATTTTTTAGTTATACCATAAATTAAATTTATTTACTAAAATGAGTTGAAGAAAATGAAAGAATTAAAAAGCCTGTAGGTATAAAATATGTAAATCACATTAAAAAAAATTATACTGCATTGTTTTCGTAGTTGTTGTTGTTGGTTTTTTAACAAAATTCTTTTTTTTAACAACAAATAAACGGAAGTTTATTTTAGATAAAAATTTCAAGCCTAAATAAATAAGAAAAATTTTGGGTAAAAAATTGGAAAATTTTGTTTGTGGAATAAAAGAAGTAAATATGTAATTAAATTCTAAAGAATGAAATAGTAATTTATGAATAAACTTGGACAAAAACTCATAATTTAATTTAAATAATTCGAAATTTACAAAACTCTAATTCTGCGGATGTTTTTCTGTCCATCCGTCCAGCTGGCCGGCTGTCCAACCTTTGGCAGAAAGTATAGTTTAAAATTTTAGAGACATGTACATAATTTAATGAAATTTGGTACAAATACATTAATATGAATCTTAGTCTCATAATAAAACTTTGTTTTGGCGGGTCCATGTTTGCCCATAGATCCCAAGTAGGGTACATTCTCGAAAATTAGTTTTTAAATGCTGTGGTGTAGGGTATCAAATGATGGGGCTTGACCAGCATACTGTCTTATTTGTTTTGTTTTGCTATTGCTTTTGACCACAACACGTACATTATTTCAAGCGTGCGCAGCTAGAAAAGAAAACAAAGGAAGCGAAATTAAAAGTATTGAGCAAAAACTTTTCGCAAACGTTTGCTGATTGATTTACACCTCTAAAAGATTTATGAGACTAAAGCTTTTTGTAAAGTTTTTTGTTTCTATTTATGCTTATTTAGTAAAAAGTAATTGATTATATTGGAGTGCAAAATTCAAAAATGTCACTAAAAAACTAAACGAATCATTCTCAAAATACGTATCGGCATTTGTTTTGTTTTCTCATTTAGTTTAAAATTATTTGAATATTGAGTATTCTAATTGAGTTTTAACTTACATAAATGTTTATGTTGGCAATACATAATCTTAAAAAACATATTTCACTGTATTGTACTTTGCCTTTAAGTAGACTTTATTTTTTTTAATGCAATGTTATATTTTTTATAAAAGTATGCTAAAAATGTATTATGCCTTAAAGTACACTATAAAGTTAGTAATTTAAATGTAAATTAAACATAAAAAAACATTAGCCCAATTCACAATCTTGTGCAAATGGTCTTGCATCGTAGCATTTGCAAAATGGTATAGTAAATACTGTAGTATACTTTTGATTGGCTTGGTTCACAGAGTGTTAGCTGTCGATTTACAATCAAGTGTTGCAAAAGTCGAGTAAATATCAACTATTGGTTTTAGGCGTTGCATATTTGCAAAAGAGTAGCAAGTGCATTGCTGTATATTTTGTTGGTGTAGAGTAAAAATATACTATACCATTTTGCAAATGCTCCCAAAAGTATGCTACAGTATTTACTATACCATTTTGCAAATGCTACGATCCAAGACCATTTGCACAAGATTGTGAATTGAGCTATTATTTGTTTATTATTTAATATCAAATTCTTTAACTATTATTTAGGATTTTGCACAAAAGTACGCATAAAAGATATGATACTTATATCGGGTGATTTTTTAGCTATTATCTTTTTGGCAACACTGGTTTAAACAGCTGACGCACGTTTCGAGTTTTGTTTCACTGTCAAACATCTTCAGTTTGGTCTATAAATTAACCAGGAATCGTCTTACAAACGAACAACGCTTGCAAATTATTGAATGTTATTATCAAAATGCGTGCTCTGTTAAGAAAGTTCATCGAGCGCTTTTTGTGTTCAGCGACGAAGCTCATTTTTGGCTCAATGGGTACGTTAATAAGCAGAACTGTCGATTTTGGAATGAAGATTAGCCAGAAGCATTGCAAGAGCTACCAATGCATCCAGAAAAAGTCACAGTTTGGTGCGGTTTATGGGCTGGTGGCATCATTGGACCGTACTTCTTCAAAGATGATGCGAATCGTAACGTAACTGTGAATGGTGAGCGCTACCGTGAGATGATATCCAACTTTTTTTTGCCCAAAATGCAAGAGCTGTACTTGCATGACATGTGGTTTCACCAAGACGGTTTCACCACAGCACGCTTAACAATGGACTTATTAAGAGGCGAGTTCGGTGAACATTTTATTTCACGTTCGGGACCGGTCAATTGGTCGCCTAGATCGTGCGATTTAACGCATTTAGACTATTTTTGTGGGGCTATGTTAAAGCTCGTGTCTATACACACATGCCCGATTTAATTGACGTATTGGAAGACAACATTGAAGCATTTATTCATGAGATACCGGCCGAAATGTTGGAAAGAGTATGCCAAAATTGGACTAAGCGGATGAACCATTTGAGGCGTAGTCACGGTTAACATTTGCATGAAATAATCTTCAAACATTAAGTTATATGGACCGTACTGTCGATTCAAATAAAGATTTCATGCAGTTTTCTGAATTTTATGTGTTTTTTTTTTAACTTTCCTATAGCTCTTAAAAAATTACCCATTACATACTTAAATTACTTTATTAACATTTTGTATATGTCAGCAGCCCAAAAGAAGGCAAATAAAGACAAATTTGGGAGCATAGTCTTTAATTTAAAAGTGTGTGTATGTCAGTGATGTTAACTTTTATTTTTTCATTACCGTACGGCCCTCTAAAAATTACCGTTTTTGAGAAGAAATTACTGTACGCAAAGGTTTTTTAATTTAAACATTCACAGCAGTATTCAAAAACAATTTATTTAAATTTTAAATGTGTTTTATGAAAAATTTTAATGAAAATCTTTGTTTGAAACATATTTTAAACCAAAATTATTGTATTTTTCATCAATACGAAAGTAAAAGCATCAAATAACTAAAATTTTAACATTACTGACAGACTTGTTCATCATCGCACAGACTAAGCGACTGAAGCTAAAAAGTTTAAATTTGAATCGGAGTTGGTATCGTTCAACTAGGAAAATAAAATTCGAATATCGCAAGAGAATACTAACTCAAAACGTTTTGGATTTACACGCAATATCCATATCTACCCGCTTATGATGAAACGATTGGTTTAAAAGTTCTTTTTCATATGCCTTTAATACAAAATTAAAACATAATAGTTTAGCTTCAACTGAAAAGTTTTAATATTTAAGCTTCGTACAGACGGTGGTCAGATCTTACAATGTTGTCACTAAATTCGCCTAAAAAGTATTGCAACTGTGTTAACATTGTAAGCTCATTTTCATTTGGCAGATGTTTAAAATTAATGCATCTGACAATGGCGCCATTGTGAGAAAAAGGACTACATTGTAAGATCTGACCACCGTCTGTACGAAGCTTTACTATAGTTAATTGCATCACATTACGGCTACTTTAAATGCTTTAAAAATTGTTGATTTTGAAACAAACAAAAAGTTTAAAATAAAATTAATAATTTAACTACAATGAGTTATTTAATTTTTCATATTTTAAACTTATCACTGTAACCTAAGCATTTGCCGAAACATAACATTCTTAATTTTTTGTATAACATTCATCTATTTCTAAAACTGGTTGGAAATCACCTCTCAAAAGTTAAAATCATAAAGCCTTCATATGTAAGTATGTAGTATATAAATTTCAAAAAAACCCAAATCTTGATATTACCGTATTTTAAATGAAATTACCTTGCTACCTTTTGGGGCTCAAAATTACCGTAAAAAAGGGTAATTACCGTACGGTTAACATCACTGGTGTATGTGCTGACTTTTTTACTCTCCTAGCCTAATATTGTACTACGCCCTAAAGCAAACTTTACTTTACAAACATTTTTTCCATTTTTATCCACTATAGAAAAACTCTGTTAAATTTATCACTCAATTATTAAAATTTTGTTAAAATAATATTATGTATTTGTATATTTAATATAACAAAGCAATGAAAAAATCTCCATAAAAATCCATGTAAAATTTTGTACAAATAAACAAAAAGCCGCCGAAAAAATAAAACTTTTTTGTTTTACGGGCAAATTTTTACAGCCGTAAAACTACAAATTATTTGGCTTCAATTAAAAAAACCAACACACAACAACACAATTGAAATGAAAATAAAAAAAAAATAAAAGAAAAAAAAAAGAAAAACGATATGGCAACCACAACGAATTAAAATAAGGGTTTTTTGTTTACTGATTTTATGCACCTACAAAATGTTTAATACAGCAAAACAATTGCAAAAAAAATTAAATTATATTTATTATAAATATCATATAAAACCATAAATTAATCAAGAGCTGTGAGCTTAAACTTAAAAAAGAAAAAAAAAATATATTATGAAAACGCCTGAAAAGCTGCTTTAATTTAAGGGGGACAAATTTTTAATTAAATTTTTTTGCAAAAAAAAAAACCAAACCAGCTTATTTATGTATTTTAATACATTAACTTTTGTGAATTTTTTTCCTTCTTTATTTTAAATATAAGGAAAATCTTACATGTTTTTCTCTTACAAAAGGAAATAAAATTGTAAAATTTACTGCAAATTGGAATTTAGTTTTTCTTTTTTTTTTTTGGTCCTGTATAGTTTTTGTTATATTTTTGGAGGGGAGGTATTAGGGAAAAGTAATAAAGAGAAGAAAAAGAACTATAACATATTCTTTTTAATATTCTACACATAAATATATTTAGTTACTTCATAGAGTCATACGTAAAGTATTTGGAAAGTGCAACAAATTTGTACTAAATTATATAAAGCTGTCCTACAATTAAGAAATTTACTTTGCCAGGCAGAAACTAAAAGTCTTACGAAATTAATTTCTTAAAAAAACCAAAAGTATTTTGAAAACAAGTAAAAATTAAAATACAACATGATGTCCGATAGCCAAAATTTTATTCAAGGTGTCGCAAGAATCATTTAAGTGCCGCGTTTTTTTTAAACGGTGTAAGAGATACTTCGCTCCATCTAATCTTACAATTTATGTCATATACATCCGACCGAGAAAGACACAAAATTCTAATGTGTTGGCCGGCACTTTAAAGGTTATTTTGGAACTTCTCGGCCGCGTGCAGGAGAGGGTAAAGGTTGTCATTGGTAACAGTAGGGTATCCAATTCTGTTGACTTCCTTAAACACCGTCGCAATGTGGGTTGTATTTGCCTGTTTTATGGTTACTACAATGGAATGGGTTCTGATAAAATTGGGGATCTGGTTTCCGAAACTAATATTTTTGCTCGTTATACGCGTTCTTCCTCAAGAGCCCATCTTTTTAAGGTCGATTGGCCGGTGCATCGTACAACGCTTTGCAAGGAAAATTCGTTCTTTGGCCGAACTCTTCGTATGTGAAATTGACTTCCTGCGTAAGTCTTCCCTCTCACTTTCAACAAGAATAAGTTCGAATTGAATGTCCACAAGTACTATTCCCTCTATCCTCCTTTCCATAACGTATTTTCCATATTCCAACACAATAAAATTCATTAGGGATTCTCACAAAGCAAAGAAACTGATCTCGCAATATTATAATTTGTTATGTGTATTAAAGTTTATTTCCACAGCAGGCTTTATGTCAGCCCTATGATTAACTATGGACCAATCCTTACGAATTTTTCCTATGAAACAACGACAGACCATTAGTCATTAAGGCTTAAGGCGTTCATACTTAAAAGTTTTTCGAGAATGGGGTTTATGTAGGGCCTATCATAAATTTTGAACCAATCTTCTCGATATGTGGCAGTATGATTTCAAATCCTACGAAACTATGACAGACGAAATTTTACTACAAAAGCATAATTCGTTAGGTTCTTAGGCGTACTACAGTGTTTTCCGAGAGTGGGCTTTATATCAGATATATAATTATTTATCCACCAATCTTTACGAAATTTGGCAGAGTAATTTATAACACGTGAAACGAATTTGTGCAACATTTAATTAAAATCGGTGCATTCCGGTAACCATTCTTGGAAGTTTTTGTAACAAAAATATTAATTTTTTTTAGGGAAGTTGTTTCACATTTCGGTTCATAACTTTTTTCCTATTGAACCGATTTTGCTGGATTTAAATCGTAAACTGCTCAGGAAAGCTAGACACAATTTGAAACCAAATTGGTTTTTTTTTTAGTCTTTCGAAAGACAGACAGACGGACATCGCTAGCTCGACTTAGAATTACTCAAGAACCCAGAATATATATACTTTATGGTGTCTAAGATAAAAATTAAACAAGATTTACACAGAATGCCAAATTAGGTATACCCTTATTCACCACTAGTGTTGGTAAAGCAAATTATTTTAAAATGTTGAACAAAAACTCAAGGTTTTTTTTAAACTAGATGTTGCGTACCTCAAGGAGTTTTACAAAAGGAGAACCCTTACCCGATTCGCAAAACTCCCCTAAAAAAATTAATTTGTTTTAAATTTGTTAATTTTAATTATGTAATAAAACTATAAATTTTTAAAATTCTTAATCCTTTAAAAAACAAAAAAAAAACCACTTCAGAAACACTTGATGGCTCTAAACTATAAATTTTCTTAAACTTGAACATTGAAACCATATGCACCCAAAAAAAAAACAATGAATTTAAGTTACATGATGATCATGATCATGTTGCCCCGATGATACAAGTGGCTTTTGCACATCGTTATTATAACAATAAGCAACACGCCTAAAAGATTAATTTTGCTCTTTTTTCTTATTTTCTTTATATAATAAACAATATTAAACTGAATTGATTGTTACTTTAACCTAGAGGGGAGGACGGAATGGTGTTTTATTTTTTTCCTTCTTATATTTGATAATCTTTTTATGGTTTCAAGAACTTTAATACATATAAAAATTATGTTGTTGCCTTTTTATATCGTGTATACATTTTGCTTTAAACTTTAAGTGCTGCTAAAGTGCAGTCTTAAAACCACTTGATAGATAGTGAATAAAGACGATTATTTTATATACAAAAAATCCATTAATCATGGATTTTGAAAATGTTATAATTTTATTTATTTTTTTTTTTTTATGTTTTTGTGCTCTAATATCAAGTGGTAGTGGGGATTTTTCTGATATTAAAAAAAAAACAACAAATTTAAAGTGTTTCAAAGTTTAGAGAAAGAACAGAAGAAACAAAATTTTGTTAGAAATTTTTTTTAAGGCCGTGTAATAAACAAGTTTTTTTTTTTGATGAGAGGCAAAAAGCTGGAACCTATTAATGCTTCTTGAAATCATTTCATTTTAAATTTCTTAAGTCTATTATTGTTACAAAGTTTCTACTGTAGTTTAAATTACTCAACTAACAAATTAAGCAGTTACAACTCGACGCAAAGAAATAGATCTCAAGGCCGTAGGTTTTTAGTAAGTCTAAGTCTAGATGGAGGGCTTGGCTTGACTGAAGCCATTGACTTGGGCTTATTATCTTTACTTACCATAAGTCTTGATATACATCTATAAATATTTTATATTTCGTGACTTGGTTTGGTTCAGCTATGAGCCCACTGTATATTTAGGGTATTTTGAACACAAGAGGTGATTGTTTAATGCGGGCAATAAACATTCAAAAATTAGTCATATTTTTAAAATCAGGGAATAATCCCTTGCATAAGGTAGTAGATTAAAAACACCTTTCATTTTACTCACGTTTAATTTAAATTACCCTGTTGAGCTTAACAGCCTTAAAAATCTATTTTGGCCGTTTGGCTGGAGATCTACTGTGGTATGAATAAGTCAATTTTCTCTTGAATAACTGATTAAGGGATGCATACGAGATACATTCATCTAAAGCTTTCAAATTACATTTTTCTTGCAGATTGTTAACAAAAGTTCACATTTAATATAAGAAATATTACTCCTGGTGTCAGGAATAGCAGAAAGACCTGTAGTCTCTCTGATTGCAGTGAAACTGTCAGTTGCCTAAAATAAAATATCTTAAGTTTATATTAACAAACGTTTTCAAAAGTATTAAATTTAAAATTGATCAACAGTTCGCCGCTTAACAAGGGTACTTCGGGGTATCTTAAATCTTTCTCCAAGGGAATATCACATAAGATGATACAGAAAAAGTTTTGGTTGCCCTGATTAAAGATAAACTATTAGCCGCGTTAAAAACACTCAATAATTGATGCTTATAAAAGTGCCTATGCTATCTTAAATTTATTGAAGAACAACTGCTAAACTGAAGTACTCCCAGGCTCTCTCATATCTTTACCACTAAGAAACGGATATCAGGAGTACCAGAAATGTGTGTGTTATTCCTGACTGAGAATAAACTGCTACATATAAAGGATTGACAGAGTGTTCATTGTGCTTGAAATTTATTGAAGGAGAACTACTAAGCTGAAGTATTTTGGGGCGATCTTAGAACTTTTCTCTAAAGAAAATTTTATCAGGAGTACAGAAGTATCTATGGTATACCTGATTGTAGGGCATTGACATTTTTAAATGTTCATTCAATTCACATATTTATAAATGTTGAAATGCTAAACGGCAATACTCCGGGGATCCTGATATAAGGAGTACCAGATATATTTATCATATGAAAGATGACTTCAAGCCACGTAAGAAATTTTACTGGGAGAGAGCCGCTAAGGGAGTATTACAAATTGTTAAGGAACCTGGTTTACATAGATACTTGTGCTATCCCTTATTATAGGGGAAGTGCTATAAGAAAAATAACAAGTGTTCATTAACTCTAAAATTTTTAAAACTGAATACTCAACATCCAGATTTTAGTTTAAGAAAGTGATAAAAACTGAATGTGATATAAGGAGTAACAGTTATATAGGTGCACTAAAAGATAAAGCTTAATTCCAGACATGAACTTCGTTATTAGATCAAAGAATTGAAAGTGATCTAATACTATGTTCACACTTTTTTAAACGCGTTTAAGAAAAATTTTGATTTAGCTAATCAAAGCCGTTCACATTACATTTGAGATGATTAAGAAAAAATTAAAAAACAACAAGCGAATTTATATTTCTTTAAAGCATTAAAAATGGATAAAAATACTTTTATAAAGTTTACTGAAGATAATTTTAAACATATTAAGGATGAAATTGGAAAAATTTATGAATTACTAGCTGGCCCGGCAAACGTTGTTTTGCCTTATAACTTATTTCTTTCAGATGTTACAGTGTCTGCATGCCAAATTGTAAGAAAACCGGTTGATTAGTTAAGAAGATAATAAAAATTATAGGCTTTAGTTCCTTCCAGATGTTACACTATTTGCCCCCCAAATTTCAAGACAATCAGTTGATTAGTTAAGAAGATATAGGGAGGGGGAGCTTTTACTCCTCTTGCCCTATTTCTTGCCCTTTCTCTTTCAGATGTTACAGTGTCTGCATGCCAAATTTTAAGAAAACCGGTTGATTAGTTAAGAAGATATAGGGAAGGGAGCTTTTACCCCTCCTGCTTCACGCCCTAAATAATAAAACTATAGGTTATAGTACTTTTCAGCTGTAACACTATTTGGCTGCGAAATTTCAAGAAGATATTGGGAGGGGGACCTTTTACCCTTCTTGCCCTATTTCACATCCCGTTCCCTATTTCCTTTCAGATGTCAAATTTTAAGAAAACCCGCTCATTAGTTTAAAAGTTATAGGGAAGGGGAGCTTTGACCGCTATTGCCCTATTCCCTATTTTCTTTCAGATGTTACAGTGCCTGCATGCCAAATTTTAAGAAAAAAGGTTGATTAGCTAAGAAGATATAGGGAGGAGGAGCTTATGCCCTATTTTGCGCCCTCTAGCGATATAAAATATGTATACTCTACGACCTATTCTCATACCTAACAAAAACACATACAAAATTTCATAAAAATCAGTCAAGCCGTTTCGAAGGAGTTCAAAATGGAGGTTATTTTGTTGATATTTGTATGGGAATATATAGGAAAATCTAAATGCCATATCTCCGAAACCACTTGGCCGATTTCAGGCAAACTTTACATAAACCATCTACAGACTATCCCTAACGTACCCCAACGTTGTTGTTGAAATCGGTCTACCCGTTTTCGCAGTTAGTGGCGACATCAAAGTGTACACTTCTTTATATATATATAGATTTAAGGAAAAAAATAAAAACATTAAGCTGTGCACGTTCATGTTGGCCGATTCTACATTATGCTCAGTTTGAGGTATGTTCACAGAATTCTATGTATTTAATGAAGTGATCACTTCCATCCGTGCAGATAATGAGACGAGTCCATACATGCACGTAAAGAGTAGTCTAGAAAGGAGTAGGAGTACTCCAAAACTACTCCAAATACATGTATGGTTAAAAGATGGTCGATTTAACATTACGATGTCCTAGGAGTGGACCATATAACCCGGTTTGGCATTACAACGGAGTAAGCTTAAAACTACTCCATGTTCATACATATTCCTAGTGGATAAGTTTTAAACCACTCCTTGGTATACTCCAGAGGATTAGTTTTAACTTCCCTTAAAAACGAAAAAATTCCGCTTAGAATATTCACTATGATTTATATACATCAGTTTTTGAACATAACCCGAACATTATTAAGCGTATGGTACACACATCTAGAAACGATATTTTTTGTTTTTAGTGTTTGTGTATTCGTAGCTATTATCACAAAAGTAACAAACATTATATAGTGTTCTGTTTTTCGCTATCAAACAGTACAATTGTAAATTGTATATTAATGTTCTGTAGTGTTCTTTTTACATTGATGAAGGTAAAAGCAAATAAAATAGCACACATGAGTTTTGCGTGTATTGTTAACATGTTTTGTTTTTGAAAAAAAAAAAACATTTTTGTTGACTTCTTTTTCGTTGAAAACACAGATAAAAACTTTTTTGTCTTAACCAGCCAAAAGGACGCTGAGCACAACTAAAACGAACGAACATTAATTTGCTGAAACGGACACGGACACAACAAAGCTTGTAATTTTATTCGAAAAACAGAACGCTATGAAATGTTCTCATCTTACTGTTGAGTTGGTTTGGTACAGTATACCTATTGTGTAGAAGATCACAATCAGAGAAAAACTTTTTTAAAGTATTTGCCTCAAAAACACTGAAGTGTTTTGGATATTTCTGCCATACAGAACGCTAATATACAGTTAATAATTTATATTTTCGAACGCAGATTTATATTGGGAAATGAGTTTAAAACAATGTAAACATTTTCATTAGAACATTAAAGTAACGAGACTTTTTCAATTTTTTCAATTTAAATTTTTCAATTTCATTTACTTAATGCAGAATTATTAATGAAGCCGTTTCATTGCTTAAAATAATGAATTTTCTCCTAGTGGGATTTCCCAGATTAAAGTGAAACCCCTAGCAGTATAACAATATCATGAATTAATATTTACAAATCTGTTCATTCAATCTGAAATTTGTTAAGGGTTAACTGTTAAACTGAAGTACTCCAAAGGAGTTTCATATCAGAACATGCCTCGGGAATCACAAGTATAAGAAATAACAAGGCTTAAAACCCACAAATGATCTACTAAAATTTCAGATATCAACAACAGGATGACCTGAGGCACTCCAGTAGGGCAAACTGGTAACTATAATTTTTCATTAAGAGAAATTTCTCAAGCCATTAAACTTCCAATAAATCCAAATCAGATTTTTTTTTTTAACATAATATTATAAAGATTTATTTGAAAGTAATTTTTCTCGAATTTTTAAATAGTAAAAATATAAAGTTTAAATTTTTATTATTATTTCTATTTTCTTATTTCAATTTATTTTTAATTTATTTCAATAAACTTCTATAATAAAAATTAATGAGCTCTATTAGTCATTTTGTAAACTTTGTTGCATGTGATTTTTTTTTTTTTTAATTAAATTTTATTAATATTATTTTTTATTAGAGACATAAAACTGCAATTCGTGTTTATTTTTTCAATTTCAAGATGCAAAATCTGTTTAAAAATGTTTTGCGGTGTTTTTTTTTTTTGTAGCTTCAAAACCAGTTTTACAATTATGGTAATAAATTTTCACCTTTAGCCAATGATTTCAACTCATTAAACACATTGTCTTTAACTGTCCTCCTTTATTAGCTGCCGTATTATGATAAATGATAAATCAATAAAAGGTCATTAATGTTTTATTTCGAAAAAAAAAAAATTATATTATTTTAATTTTGTTGTTGTATTTTTTTTTTTTTTTTAATAAAATAATAAACATTTTATTAAGCAGTTTATTTGAACTGGAGTTAAACAAAAAGTCTTGGATATTTTACTTTTAATTTTAAATGAATGACAAGAGGCAAAGAGTGTTTGTATGTTTATTTGTTTGGTCGGTTGGTTGGTTGGTTGGTTGGTTGGTTAATAAGTGTGTGGTCTAAACGTGCAGTGGCACAAAAGTTCACAAGACGACAGTTAAACAAGGCGGTGGAGGATTGTTTAAAGCGAAAAGAAGTTGGAGTGGAAAAATAAAATTATGAAATTAGAAGAGTCATTGTTTTTATTGTCATTAAAGCATGTTGTACGTGTCGTCCGTAAACACTTGAAATAACAAGCTTTAGCACCCATGAGTATGAAAACACAGTGGCTTACAAAAACTTTACCGTCATAAAATTATATGATGAAATTTGTTTTGTTTTCTTAGCCACTGTTTAGATATGTTAAACGTGCATACAATGTTTATGCATCATTCATGTTTATTATTACAACAATTTAAAGTATTGTGCAAATTTTTGTTTTCAAGCCACACACCATGTTTTAAATGAATTTCTCTTCTTTTTTTCTCTTCTTCTTCTGCTTTCATTAGCTATAAAATTTTATTTCTTGTTAAAAAAAAAACGCAAAATATTTTCTTAGCACTTTAACTATGGAAAAATAAACATATTTATGTTTGATTGTTGGAATATTTTCCAAATTCAATATGTGTTAAATGATAAATTCTTTTTACACAAATCAACTTGTTCTCCTGCATTTCAGTTTTTCTTTCCAGAGGAAGCATGAAAAATTAACAATTTGTTTTGTGTTTATTTTAATTGAAAGCAAAGAATCTGGCTAAAATGAAAACTACTCAATAACATGCTTAAAAAATAAATAATAAACATACATATGCTTGTATGTGTTTGTGTATGTACTCCAACACCTTACGAAAAAGAACGACCGAAATGGCCAACAAAAATAGGAAATCAGTTCATCTTTTATAAAAAAAATGTTTGACTTTAAACAGATTTCCGGTCATGTACAATTACAACTATCCACTAGTAGTTTAAAGAACGACCATTAAGAATTCTATATTTTCTTTATACTATTTTTCTTTGCATTTTGTATATGATTGGTTGTTGCCTTGATTGACAGCCGATTGGCATGATTTTGTATAAACATATACATACACACATATACTTATAAAAACATTGGCAAATATAGCAAACCATATAATGATTTGTTATACTCGAAGCACTGGAACATGAAAGTTTATTTAAATGTTCAAATAGAAATTATATTTTAAATAATCAATAGTAATTGAATGTGTTTCAAGATGTATTCTTAATTCCGAAACAAAAACAAAACAACAAAGAAATTAAAATTTAATGAATGAATATGAATGATAATGTTAATGAATTTTTAAATAAAAATGAATTTAGAAAAAAATTTTAGATAAATTGATTTTTTTTTTTTAAATACACACTATTGGCAACATTGTTTTTATACCCTCAGTTATAAGTAGTGAATGAAGGTATTCTAAATTCTTTTTCAATATTCAACTGAGACCTTGCAAAGTAAATGTTTATATTCTGGGTCCTTGAGTATTTCTAAGGGCTAACAAATCAGCGCAAGTTGAACTCTCTTTTTGGTTTAAAATGTGTTTAAACCAACAAATCTATAAATCCCTAAGCAAACACTGAAAGAATTTTCTTGGCAATACCAATGAATTTTGACATTAATCCCATTAAAAATTGGATCAATGAAACCTGTTTCATAAAATGTATTTAATGAAACATTACATTAGAACTATGAATATTATTCATTGGATGAATACTTTCAATAAAGTTAAAAAATTTTTTTTTATTTCTTTTTTTTTTAATTTTATTTTTTCTTATTTTATTAATTTTTTTGTCTCTGGCGGGATTCGATCGCGCAACCGCGGTGCTGATAGACTAGCTTATTACCAGCTAGCCTACCGGGGCAGTGTAGTTTTTAAATAAAAAATCTATGTTTTTTACTCAATTAAGAGTGTAAATATGAGAATAAACTGTCCATAACAACAATATCAACGTTGATTGAAAGTTTTTGTTTCTTACTATAATGACATTTTTCAGTGTCATAATGAAAATTTACATTTATGAAAGCATTATTGAAATATGTTGCTTTTATAAAAAAAAATTTGATTTCATAAATTTAACGGCATATTACATTAGATGTATGAAATAATGAAATCTTACATTTTTTGATTAACAATTTAACATTTCTTTAAGGAAACAATAATTTTGTATTAATTTATGAATATAGTTATGTTTGTATATTGTTTTTTTATGTTCCCAATTAAAATTTTTTGTTTAACTTGGACCAACTTAAGTTTTCATATATCCAATGAACATTTTTAACGTTATTATGAAATCCAATGAAGCGATTTTAACGAAAATACTTCATTATAACTATGAAATTCCATTTAGACAATGAAAATTTTCATTTTCCCAAGGAACATTTTTTTATGAAAATGAATCATTTTTCTTTCAGTGGGACACTTATTTATAGTTGTTGAGCTTAAACTACATATAAATTCAAGCTTAGTTCAACTAAACCATCGTTTAAGACATCAGTGATTTATTAGCCATAAGTCTATTTAACCATATCAATTTTCATTTTCCCAAGGAACATTTTTTTATGAAAATGAATCATTTTTCTTTCAGTGGGACACTTATTTATAGTTGTTGAGCTCAAACTACATATAAATTCAAGCTTAGTTCAACTAAACCATCGTTTAAGACATCAGTGATTTATTAGCCATAAGTCTATTTAACCATATCTTTCTGTCGGTCCGTCTGTTGAAAACACGCTCATATTCGAATAACTCGAAAGTAAAGACCAATAGTGGTGTCAAATTGTTTCCAGTTCTCCTAAAGGTTTACAGAAAAAATTGTCAGGGGTCTAATTACCGCATACGATATCGAGCAAAATTGATCGAAATTTTTTATTTTGGTATTATGACTCTCGATATCGAATGAAATGTATCGTAATTTGATATGATAGCATTCGATATCGAGTAACCAAAGACATTACATCTCACTAGTTTTCATTCGATACGTCAGTGTCTATCGTATGCAGAAAAATACGATAGTTTACTCGATACGATAGCTTACACGATATCGAATGCGGTAATTAGGCCCCAGTAGTTTTTTTAACAATTAAAAAAAGTGTTTAACAAGTATTTAAATTTAATTAATTTGATAATTGAATCAATTATTTGTTTTGTTGAAAGAAACATAAAAATATAATTTTGATATAATTAACATTTTAGTTACTTTGAAATAAATTTTGAAATTAAATATGCATTAATTAAATAACAAAAAATTGTAACTAATTTTTTTTTTGTGTAAATTAAAACAATTTAAACTTGTAGAATTGTTGTTGGAAATGGTCAAAACCTAAGCTATTTTAATTTTATTAACCAACACATTGTTTGAAACAGCAAAGCTTTTTGATCAATTTTTTAAATAGAACTAAAAATATCACTTACTAGCATTTAAACCGCTACTTCGTTAGCGTCTTCTTTTTCTTCGTGGACATATCTGTATGCCAAATATTATTTTCTCATTCACTCAGGACCTTGCATGTTTAATTTTATCTTCCTCGGTCCAATACTAACGGAAATTCAAAAAGTACCAGTCAAAGAATAAAAAAAAGTACCAAATAGAGAATCTTATAGATTCTCATCCACCCAGAACATTGCATCTTGAATTTTATGTTTCTAGGTCCAATATTAAAAGAAATTCAAAAAGTACCAGTTAAAGAACAAAAAAGTACCAAACAGTTCCGCAATAGTTTCTTATCCACTGAGGACATTACATGTTGAATCTTATGTTTTAAGGTCCAATATTAACGATAATTAAAAAAATACCAGTTGTATATCGAATTTCCCGTATTTCCTTTTTTGGGTACTATTTTCCCCCCCATTAAAATATCAAAAATTTCAGTATTGTAGTGGTAGCCCATAGTTTATTACGAATATGTCAATTAATGGAGAAAAATGTTTGTAAAAAAGTACCAAAAAATATTTACGATTTTCACCTCTTAAATTTTCGAATTTCGAAAAGAGTACCAAATTTGTATTTTTTTGATAAGTTTCGAATATGGTATTAACTTTGTTTCTATGTTTATTGGTTCAAAAGATAGACGGGGTGTCAAAAAAGTACCAAAATTCAGGTTTTTCCCGTTAACTTTCTAATAGGGCCGAATTTCAAAAAAGTACCAGACACCTGTCCGCTTATTTTTCTAAATAACAACAATTAGTAGTACATTTTTTTTGTATCTCTTTTAGTATTTTTGGAGATATAAGGCTACCGAATTTTCCCGTTTTTACTCTTTTTTACCCCCTAACATTCGAATTTCCAAAAATCCCATCTTAGTGGATCGATTTGGGATGTGGTTATTCTCTGGTCCAAATATCAAGTTTTAGCGTCAGGCGTTTAGGCTATGCTATGATGAATCAGTGAGTATCGTTACAATTTTTTGTATATATGGGTGCTAAATCAACAAACGGGTTGCTTGATTCTTTAAATTTGGTAATTAGAGAAAATGTATTTAGCAGTGTGTTCTCAAATTTGCCACTGCAAAATGCATCATGCCGTGTAAAAGCAAAAAAAAAAAAAATATTTGTGAAAGAGTCAGCTCTCCAGGACTACTATGGCGGCAACTGCATTATATGGGTGTAAAAAGGCCATTGGGCTGAAATGGAGAATCAACCCGTTCATCAGCCCATTCTATTCTACGGTGCGGCTGTTTAAAGGCCGGTGCTCATGGGGAGGAGTATCCAAACTAGGGTTAAACGTATGATAAGAAATAACCTCCTTTTTCAAAAAAATATGTTTAACCCTTATACTGTATTCATGGGTCAAAATTGCCCAAACAGTTTCTATTGCTTATTATTTTTAAAATTAGTCAATGAATTTTTTTTCACGTTATGAACAATTATTTTTTTTTTATATATATAAATAATTTAATTTTTAGGCTTCTTCGTAATTTCTTCACCTAAAAATTTACGCTTTTGTAAACATGGGTCGAAAAGGCCCAACACTATTTAGCCAAAACAAAAAATATTTAAACAAATGTACAGCAAGTTAAAATCATGCATTAAATGTAAAAAGAATAACCAGGATTAACAAGCGTATATAATTTATATAGCTAAATCTTTGATTATGCCAATTTTTATATATGGCATGGAGGTTTACACTGCCACGACAATAACGAATATTGATAAGCTGATAAAGTGTTTTAATAGGGTAATACGTTTTGTATATAAACTGGATTGGAGAGCTCATGTTTCAGTTGAGACGAAGGAGTTTCTAGGAATGTATTTCAACGATTTCGTAAATTACCGGCTTATTAGTTTATTTTATAAAATAGAAAAATATGGATGCCCGCAGTACTTGCAAAATCTTTTCACTTTCTCGCACTCCTCTCGTACTTCAGCTATTATATGTCCTAGAATCAGTACAATGTATATGGAAAAGTCGTTTGTTGTAAGAATATCCAGACTGTGGAACAGTGTTATCCCATACAATGCGCGCAATTTTTCGCTTAGTGTTCAAAGTTTTCAGACTCTCTTTAAGGAGAACATGTAAAATATATTTTTTTTCCTTTTTCGTCTTTTATCACTGGCCATCTGGACCTTATATTTTGTATGTCTCTTTTTATCATTCCTGTAATATACATGTTTCGCGCAACTAGTACTAGTTTTAAGTAATTTAAAGTAAATGTATCTACTTGTAGAAATACTATGTAATCCATTTGGCCTTTTAGGCTTCCGAGATTACTATATGAATTCAATAAAAATCTAAAAAAAAAAATCTAAATCTAATTTCTAAATTGGGCAAAATTGAGCCACAAATCCATAGGATGAGGGTTAAAATACTAAAAACTGCATAAACAGCAGTTTTATTACTGATTAAGAGGAGCTTTACAAGCCGCAGTAAACTGATCAGAATATTGCCAAAACTCATTACTTTAAATAGATTATAAATAAAAAAAACTTCAAACATCTGCAATGGTTTCTGTGATCACTTTTTTTAGATAGTATTCTAGTATTTACATCGGTAGCTTGATTGATGAGGATGGCAGCACCGTCTTGGATGTAAATAAGCGTACAAATAGAGTCCTACTGTAAGGTTGTGAACGTAGCTGTAAACGGACAGCCTAAAAAAATGGCAAGCATTTGTCAAAAGATGCCTTTGTATAAACCTAAAAATATACCGGCCAAAGAAGATTTCTAACGAACAGCAAACAGAACCGGAATGAACCGGTTCCATTGCGGTTAACGATAGTGAAGAGAAAATTAGGCTGGATTAAACACTCTCTTATGAAGGACAACAACGAAATCTGCTTTAGAGCCTTAGCATATAATCCATATGGTAGTAGAAAACACGGAAGACCACAATACAGGAGCTGAACTCCTAACCGAACTATACTGACTAAAACTAAAAGACGCTCTGAATGGAAACTTAACTGAATGCCCATGTCCAAGGTGAGGTAGCTCGGGTTTACCCCGAGCAAAGTTTATTTTAATATAATTACTATCTGCGAGTTGAGAGTACCAACTTACAGAAACAAGTTTTTTACACAAAAGAAACTTGAAATTTGATTTTAAAGGAAAAAAGCTAAAGCTTTGCTTATAAAGGGGGATTTTTTAAGAGCTATAGGAAAGTTAAAAAAAAAACACATAAAATTCAGAAAAATTCATGAAATCTTTATTTGAATCGATAGTACGGTCCATATAATTTAATGTTAGAAGATTATTTCATACAAATGTTGACCGTGACTGCGTCTCAAATAGTCCATCCGCTTACTCCAATTTTGGCATACTCTTTCCAACATTTCGGCAGGTATCTCATGAATAAATGCTTCGGTGTTGTCTTCCAATGCGGCATGTGTGTATAGATATGAGCTTTAACAAAGCCCCACAAAAAATAGTCTAAAGGCGTTTAATCGCACGATCTAGGCGGGCAATTGACCGGCCCAGAACGTGAAATAAAATATTCACCGAACTCGCCTCTCAATAAGTCCATTGTTAAGCGTGCTGTGTGGCATGTGGCACCGTCTTGTTGAAACCACATGTCATGCAAGTCAAGCTCTTGCATTTTGGGCAAAAAAAAGTTGGATATCGGTAGCGCTCACCATTCACAGTTACGTTACGATTCGCATCATCTTTGAAGAAGTACGGTCCAATGATGCCACCAGCCCATAAACCGCACCAAACTGTGACTTTTTCTGGATGCATTGGTACACAGAAAGAAAAACACTCCGGATAAATTAATCTTTTTATACTTACTTCAATCACGAATCGTACTTAAAAATTCAAGTACGATTAACACTAAAACGTACTTAAATCAATCCTAAATGGGATTACTTTAAAAAATCAATCCCGATATTTATTGAAATAAGTATAAAATGCTTAAATCTAGTACAAAAAAGATTAAACTTTTTGTTGAAAGTGCCACTCTGAGAGTAAAATTACAAAATGAGGGTTTTATCTCATAAAACTTATTAGTCTCATCTCTCAGCATTGCATTTTTATGCGTGCTTACGTGTGTGTTTTTCAAAATTTGTTGTACAATTATTTTGTTTGTTGTAACAACAAAAACAACAGAACAAGAAGAAAAACATATACATATATATGTATGTATTATTTTTATGTTTAACCCTCCGGCTTACGCATGCTTTGATTATCTATACACATTAAACAAAGGCCCGGCCAGACTCATGTGTACCACGAACGGTTAAAAAGTAAATTTGAAATTTGCGTCTCATTTAGTTTATATTTTTAGTTTAATATGTACATAAGATTTTTAATGTAAAAACCATATCGGGCATGATGTGTTTTATCATTCTTTAATGTGTAAAACGGGTAAGTAAATCAATCATAATAATATTTTCTGTCTAATCTCTTTTTTGGTTTTTTTCAAGAACAAATTGGAGATAAAATCAACTTTATAATACTTGAATCAAGCGCATTTTGAGATTAATTCAAACTTACTTTTACTTAAATCTATCTCATTTTCGGATTATATTAAGTACAAGTTCGGATTAAAACAATTTTATAATTCTTGAATCAAGCGCATTTTGAGATTGATTCAATCTTAGTTTTACTTAAATCAATCTCATTTTCGGATTACTTTAAGTACGAAATCGGGATTGAATATGGATAATTTAAGTATTTTGGGATTGAAAATCCGTACTTGAATCAATCTTTCTGTACTTGATTCAAGAAAATCCGTACTCACCGTACTATCAATACCGCTTCGGATTGATTTGAGTACGTTTGGATTGATTTTTTTTTTGAGTGTAGCTCTTGCAATGCTTCTGGCTGATCTTCACTCCAAAATCGACAATTCTGCTTATTAACGTATCCATTGAGCCAAAAATGAGCTTTGTCGCTAAACACGCTGAACTTTCTTAGCAGAGCACGCATTTCGATAATAAAATTCAATAATTTGCAAGCGTTGTTCGTTTGTAAGACGATTCATGGTTAAATTATAGACCAAACGGAAGATGTTTGACAGTGAAACATAACACGAAAGGTGCGTCAGCTGTTTAAACCAGTGTTGCCAGAAAGATAATAGCTAAAAAATCACCCGATATTTTCTATAGTAAGAACTTCTGTTATACCTTCATAACCCTATTAGGGAATATTAGGAAGCAGGGATAACCAATGCCAAAAATAACAGAAGTACTAGTTTAACCTGATTTGTTCATTATAAATATATTATCCTTATAATGATTAAATTTTTCTTAAACATTTCTTGTGCACTTCTCCTAAAAACCAACCGGAAATGGTTTTAAAACTAAACTCATATTTCTTATAACCTAAAATAAAAAAATAAATAAATAAAAAATTTCAACACAAAACCCTTAACAATATTAAAACTAATTGCATTTAAAACAAAAAAAAAATGTTTTTTTCCCAAAAATCAATGTTTCTTTTCGCAACAAACAATAACTAAAAGCAACGCAAAATCCTCAAAAAAAACGTATTGCAATGGATCACACAAATCCGCCATAAAAATCCATACAATTTTACAGCAGCCACTACCACTATTTCGAAACCATGTAGCAAAGCTCTATGTTGCAACATTCGAAAAAAAAAATATTTTAACAAAAAAAAAAAGGTTAATGCCATCATTTTAAACAGCTAAAATATAATAAAAAAAAAGTTAAATTATTATTGACTTTGTATGTTCTTTTCATGATGTGGCTATTGCAAAATATTGTCTGGGAGTGAGAACTGTGTGAATATGATGTTGCAAATGCAGGTTGCCTTATTTCTTTTTTTTAATATGCTTTTTATATATAGTTTTTTAGTACTTTTTAATATTTTTTGTACTTTTTTTTTTTAATTTTAACCAATATATTATTATTTTTTGTTGGAAGAAAACAGCATCACATGTTATAAAAAAAAACGCAAAAATCTTTTGTGATGGTGTTGCTTGATTGGTGATCCATCATAATTTTTTTTTTTTTTTGGAGCAAGTAGAATATTTTTTTTATACTTTTTAAGCTGGTTGGCTTTAGGAAGTTGGATTATTTGAAGGATTTAAAGCAAAAAATCATATAATGTATTTATTTTGTTTCCACGTTTCTGACATCAGGACTTAAAGCTGCTTTAATGCCAAACAAAAGGGTTATTAAAGAACTTTTGAAATAACAAGAAACCAAAAAATCGCTGCAATCAAAGTTTAAGGCAAAAAAAAAGCACAATTATCTAAATTCTCATAATTTCTATTAAAGCGATTTCCGAGTTATCCAAAATTTCGTCTCATTGGAGCTATAAGACTAAAATAATAAAACCTTATGAAACTTTAAAACTCCTTATTTAACACTCTGCATAATAAATAAATAAATAATTTTTCGAAAAAATTTTTTTTTATTTTTTATTTATTTTGAGTTTCGTGTTGAAAGATTTTTCACATGATGTGAAATATGGAATATTGCATGCTCATAATGTGACTTATGCGTTGAATTAAAATAATATGCAATTTTTTTCTTTTCTTTTTGCTGCAAGAACAAAATCCACAAAATTTTTAAAGGAAGTAAGTGTTTCGAAAAAAAAAATTGTTTGGTGCATAATGAGAAACATGTACATATTTAAAATAATTTTTGTTTTTTAGTTGCTTTTTTCTCCTCCTATTCCATATGCAAGCAATTATGATGTCAAAACAGCCTTAGGATATGTGGCTGTTTATGTATGTTTTTTTTTTTTTTGTTATGAATGCCTTAAGTTTTAGAGCTTTTAGTTTTTTTGCGGGCAACAAACAAAGCCAAAAAAAATAAAAAATCTGCATACAAGAAAATTTAAATAATTTTTTTCATTAAAAGGCATTCATTTTGTATTATAATAAGCTTTAAAATTAATTTCAGAAATTATTTAATACTTGCAGAAAAGGGTTAAAACGGTTTTGTAAAAAGCTTAAGTTTTATCCAAAGAAGCTTTTTCATAATAAAAGCTTTATTTATTCATACATAACAAATTTTAAAAGAAAGTTGTGACGACCAAAAGTCGGAGCCCTCGTTTTTGAGTCACATGCCCTAGACTACACCACCACACCAGAACAACCTGGCTCAAGATGAATCATATTTATTTGAATTTATTATTATATTTTGTATAACACCGTATTTCAAAGCTTATATTATCCTTTAGTTTTATTTCTACCCACAACAAGGGTGAATGCCTTCATATTATGTTGAACGTAACTATATAATTTATATTATCTTAGTCCTTTAATTATTGTTTGTATTAAATAAGAATTAATTTATGTACTAATTTTGAAATTAACGGACCGATGGCTTCCGCCATCTGTTGGCAAGTAGGAAAGAGTAGGACACGACAACATACACTTATGAGCAACCATGATTTATAAGTACTTTAGTATGTGTGTGTAAATGTACGCCGGCAAACAGTATAAAAGCGGAGTACGTACCATCAAGGAGTCAGTCAGTCGGCAGCCGGCAAACAGGTAGGATCTTGTTTAGCTGTGAGAGGTTATACCTCTATAGCTAAATAATATCTAGTTATTATCGAAGAGAGGTTACACCTCTTTCGTGCAATACAACTTGTTGTCGGTAAAGATAGCAAGACAAGAGAACAGCGGTGTAGACTAAATTCTCTTGGCTTGCCGTCTGCTTCTCCCTTGGCTACGTGGGCCTTTCTGTCACAGACGGCGTGTCTGTCACATCGCTAACCTCGTGTGCGTTGTCGGTTCCGTCATTAGTTATATTTAATTTATCGACTATTGTAGTAACTTATGAAACTAAGAGAAATAAATAAACTAAGCGTACGGTTTATAACGTTTTGTGAAAAGAGCGAGTCCGGTGTTTCATTTCTCTGGTCATTAAATAAATTTTTGTAACGAACCCTGGGAGCCGCGAGCTCTACCCCAGCATAAGGTGGAAAACACGTCGTTACAATGGCGCCCGAGCAGGGACATTAACAGCACAAACTGTGTTAATCGTCTCAGACCAGAGAAACCACACTCTCGACTCTTGTACGGGAAAGAGAAAAAGAAGTTGAAAAAAAAGAATGGAAAAAATAATTTAAATTGATAGACTGAACTCGAAGAAAAAAATGAAAATTAATTCTGTGCGGTAATATGATAAGAAAAACATACTTACGGTATATTAAAAAAAAAAAAAATATTTTTAAAACATGTAACAAAAATACGTAGAGAAAAAATCAACTAGTTAGTAAGATGAAAAAAAATAACGGGAAGAACTTGAAAAAAATACCGCGAGAACTGTTATAACCCACGTGGGACAAAAACAATTTCGAATTTCGTAACAAGAAGAAGACAAAAAATAACGGTCGAACAAACCTTCTGCGTGTACAATTAATCGACGCGTAATAAAAAAAAAAAAAAAAAACAACTTCTAAATCTCGTAGCGCGAAGAAGATCGAAAGTAACGGGAGTAAAAAAACCATTTTCTTAAAATCGGGAAAGAATTAAACGATAATTAAAAAAAAGAAGACTGAAATAGTGAGTTCCAGGTTCCTCAACAGCCTGATTCGTCACAGTAAAATGTTGTGGACATCATGGGTGTACTCCCTTAAGACGGAAGAATTGCTATCCTGCCTGAAGGAGTTCCAACTGGACCGGCAATGTGTAGGAGTTAAGAAAGCGATGGGCCAAATTTGTAAGCAGTGTCACCAGCATCACCTTTAACACAACCAATGCAGTGAGTTCGTATCCGAGATTAAGTGAGTTATCTATGCCAACATATTAGTACTACGGGAAATTCTCCTATATTCCTTACCCAGGGACGAGAAACTCGGCAAACGCAAAGATATTCTCCAATGTTCCCCACCAAGGACGAGAAACTCGTCAACTAAATGCTTTCTAAGATGAAGTCACTGCTTTAATATGATAGCCTTATAATCCCCAACCGCATGAGTGGGCCCAAGAGCTGAAAGTGATTTCCACCATAAGAAGAAGAAAATAGAGGAGGACCCCAATACAGCAACAACGCTACTACAAGCTGCGGCGACGAGACTTGTATACAACCAACACTGGATATGAGAAGATAAGAACTGGCAATAGTCCAGCCCAATCATGGCCCTAACGCCAACGGCATGGCTAGAAACAGTAAAATCTTCAGCCGGATGTTCAAGTACAAATACGTCTCCCTAACGACACGCAGCAAAATCATTTTCATCGTCATATCCTCCACATCATTACCGACATCATCGTCATCCACTACCACTTCGTCATCTGAGGCCGCCGCACCCATCGCCAACGTCCCCAGGCTTTCGATGCCAACCGTTGCCGCCACAGGCCGCCGCCGCCAAAAGTTGCCGCCGCCGCCTGACGCCGCATCCATCGCGTACATCCCCAGGCTTTCGCTGCCACCCGTTGCCGCCACAGGCCGCCGCCGCCAAAAGTTGCCGCCGCCGCCTGACGCCGCATCCATCGCGTACATCCCCAGGCTTTCGCTGCCACCCGTTGCCGACCGTTGATGCCGTAGGCCACCGCCGCCTGACGCCACACCCGTCGCCGACATCCCAGGCCTCAGCTGCCGTCCGTAGCCGTCTTCCGTTGTTGCCAAAGATCGCCGTTTTCATCCGACGGCGCCGCAACCCGCTAAGGCTGCAACCTGCCTATCCAGCAGTGGTTTGAAAAAAGACGAAAACCCTAGTGACGAGGAAGATCCTTATATATTGCAGTAGCAGTACTCATCATTGACCATTCATCCTCATCATCTCTACCGGTGAAATCACCAACATCATCATTTTCACCGCCGAAATCATTAGCGTCACCCACACCTGCTAAATCACCAATCTCATCTTCACAGATCTCATCAACATCCTTAACTCCGGCCGCATCCAGGCCAGACAGGGCTTACATCTTTGTTTTGGGGAAAACCGGAGGCAATGTGACGACCAAAAGTCGGAGCCCTCGTTTTTGAGTCACATGCCCTAGACTACACCACCACACCAGAACAACCTGGCTCAAGATGAATCATATTTATTTGAATTTATTATTATATTTTGTATAACACCGTATTTCAAAGCTTATATTATCCTTTAGTTTTATTTCTACCCACAACAAGGGTGAATGCCTTCATATTATGTTGAACGTAACTATATAATTTATATTATCTTAGTCCTTTAATTATTGTTTGTATTAAATAAGAATTAATTTATGTACTAATTTTGAAATTAACGGACCGATGGCTTCCGCCATCTGTTGGCAAGTAGGAAAGAGTAGGACACGACAACATACACTTATGAGCAACCATGATTTATAAGTACTTTAGTATGTGTGTGTAAATGTACGCCGGCAAACAGTATAAAAGCGGAGTACGTACCATCAAGGAGTCAGTCAGTCGGCAGCCGGCAAACAGGTAGGATCTTGTTTAGCTGTGAGAGGTTATACCTCTATAGCTAAATAATATCTAGTTATTATCGAAGAGAGGTTACACCTCTTTCGTGCAATACAACTTGTTGTCGGTAAAGATAGCAAGACAAGAGAACAGCGGTGTAGACTAAATTCTCTTGGCTTGCCGTCTGCTTCTCCCTTGGCTACGTGGGCCTTTCTGTCACAGACGGCATGTCTGTCACATCGCTAACCTCGTGTGCGTTGTCGGTTCCGTCATTAGTTATATTTAATTTATCGACTATTGTAGTAACTTATGAAACTAAGAGAAATAAATAAACTAAGCGTACGGTTTATAACGTTTTGTGAAAAGAGCGAGTCCGGTGTTTCATTTCTCTGGTCATTAAATAAATTTTTGTAACGAACCCTGGGAGCCGCGAGCTCTACCCCAGCATAAGGTGGAAAACACGTCGTTACAAAGTAATCTAGTCAATTATTAAGATTTTTGTATGACGTGCTAAATTCCCAATATTTGATAAATACACTGAAATTTATTGTTGAGGGAAAGCTAGCCTCTATGCGCATTTCACTGGTTGCTTAGGTCAGATCATCAGGAAACCTTTTCCAAAGATTTTAGAAAAGCTAAAGATATTATACAAATAAAACCCTAAAGCGAATAAGAATTTCAAACACTCAAAGTCTTACTTGTAACAATATCAAAGCTTAAACAAAACACCAACAATAAACAGTGAGTTTATCTTTTCTTGCATCCCCCTACAATTGGTTGGGTTCTTTCCGACTCGAATTGTAATTGTAAGTGGGTAAAAAGAAAAAACAAAATTAAAAAACCAATTGTTTCATTCTATTGTCTTCGCAAGAAAACACCGAAAACACCAAAAAGACCAATTTGGCAATTCAGTTTTCTGCACGGGCACATGCAAGTATATTATCAATGTTATTTACGTCAAATTTAAAGCTTTAGAATTTTTTATAAATTTTTATTTTCAAATTTATTCGTATACTTTCAGGCCTGTTCTGAAATTCAATTTAAATCAAATCAAGAGAATTTAAATTACATGTGTCTTTTAAAATCACACATGTGATATTATTGAAAATCACACGGAAGCACACCAATACGGTGTAATTTTCAATTGCCGAAAGCATACCGAGAAACGCAAGAACGGTATGACTTTCCAAACACCACAAAATCACACGTGTGATTTTAAAAGCACGTAATTTGTATCACGTGATTTTCAGAACAGACCCGTTTGTCTCCTTTTTTATTTAAAATAAATATTTTAACAAATACAATCTGCGAATTTATTTCTCATTGAAAATATTCCTGGAAAATATTGGAGAAATAAGACTATTAAAGTATAAAAGCTTTTAACATTGTTATTTGACTTAGAATACACATTCGAATTAATATGAAAATTTATAAAATAAATATTTTTATTTTAAGACTATTGCTAAATATTTTTCAATTTTATTTTTAGACTTTTGCTAAATATTTCCAAAATTGTTGCTAAAGGTTTAATCAAGCTTTTTTTTTAGTTTTTTATTTACTTAGAAATGTGAAAGCTTTTTATATAAGCTTTTTCGAAAAACTCTAAATTTGCATTAGAATCCATGTTTCGCTATTACGTAATCAATTTCTTAACAAGTATATGATTTTTTTTTCGCATCGCCAAAATTCTTTTTTGTTTCGTGCGGATAAGCTTTTATAACAGAAATACTCTTGCTTAATTTTGCTGGACTGTTTAGAATAAAAGCACAATTGTATTCAATTATTTATTAATAAAAATCTTGAAAATAATAGATTTCTATATTTTTCCAGTCAGCCTATCAAAATGCATTCAGCATCTTTTTTAAGGTTTTTTTTTTTCCATATTTTTAAATTTTATTTGGTGCATATAAAAACTTGCCTTGTTTCTTGTATTAAAAAATAGCTTTGGCTGAGCTTTAGCAAATGTAATTAAATATTTTTCAATATTTTTAATCTGGCTTAAGTTCATCCAAATTTAATTTTTCATTAAATTATTTTTATGAAGAAAGGAATTTTACAACATGAAAATTAATTAAAATTGTTATTGATAATTTTTCATTCTTGAATGACCTGAGATTCGAACCCAGGTTGCTGGTTACCCTGACATGTTTCGATCGCTACCACTCGATCTGCTCAGAGGGATTTGCCGTCTTACACTCGCAGCCATCGACGACTGCTGACGTCAATAGTCAATAGTCAAACATCAATCCTTAAACCAAATTGTATCTTAACCTTTGGTAGATCGAAATTTGCTTTTTTGAATGATTATCCATTTTTAATTGATTTTACATGTATTTACTTTACCTCTGTTTTTTCGTACTTTTTGTCAAGAATTTTTCTTGAAATCCAAAGTACATTTTTGTTTTTTCATGTTTGTCTTTCCTTTTCTTGTTGACCTTTTTTAGCACAACTTGAAGGACAAATGTACACATAGAGCTCGTGCCTTAGCTTTTAACAATAATTAGTATCGTGGTAATTTTGTTAAACTATTTATGGTTTTTAATCCAAATTTTTCAATATTTTTAATCAGGCTTAAGTTCATCCAAATTTAATTTTTCATTAAATTATTTTTATGAAGAAAGGAATTTTACAACATGAAAATTAATTAAAATTGTTATTGATAATTTTTCATTGTTGACTAACCTGAGATTCTTGATATCTTTGTAAAAGCTTTTAGACCAAAAGGATTTTTTTATAGTTTTCAGAAAAAAAGATATTTCTCTTTTCAATAACTGAATTGGTTGAAGATTTTTGAAAAGCTTTTTATGTTTATCATAAAAGTAGTTATGTTTTTTTATTATAAAGTATAAACTTTTTTAAAAAGCTTTTACTAAAACTTTATTTACATTTTGATTGTATTTGGAATACAAAACTTAACCACTTTCTTAAAACGCTTTAAAATTTCTTGAAAAAAGGCTTTTGAAATATAAAGAAGCCATGAAAATCATTTAATAAACTTTTTAAGCTTTTGGAAATTAACTATGTATAATGAAAGCTCAAAGGGAATAATGGAAAATTTAGATTTTGAGTTGAATTTAAACAAACATTTATCATTTTGTAATTTTTCTTTAATTTTATAGCCTTCCATTTCCACAACTACATCTTCAATCAGCAAATGTTTTAATAATTAAACACCAAAATGTTGCTCATTAAATGAAAGAAAAAAATATTTAGACTTTCTTTTTATTTCTGAGGGTAAAGTATCTGTTAGTAAGTCTCTTTAAATATTAAAATATCCAACTGTGTACACACTTTACATTGATGCAAAGACCTTGTCTCGTTCATCATCATCAGCATCGTTAGAGTCCTCATCTTTAGCACCAGGACCAACCAGCACCATCTTCATCAAGCAAAACGATAACGTCGTAACAAACATACAACATGCCACCATAGATTTAACGTACAACATACAACAATAACAATGAAAATGATGACGACAAAGACGATGATGATGATGAGGATATTTTAAAGATGCTAAAAGTGATGTGATATTCAATGAATTGCATTTAGATATGCATGTATGAACTGTATACATTTCTATATGTATATGGATGGATGGATTGCAGCAGGCTGGCTGAATTGTTGGTTCGTTGGTTGGTTAAGTTGGGCTGCCATTATATGGATATATAGAAAAAGAACACAAAATCAACAAACGAACGAACGAACGAACGAGCGGTTGTAAACTTGTCTCCTAATAAAGAACTCAAATTGGCGCGTTCAACAAAACGACATCAGCGGCGATGATGACGACTGTGTATATTTTGTGTAAAAATGACTACGAAACCAGCAAGAGTTCTATAAATTCGTATAGGTGTGTGAATATATAATATGAAATGTCATACGAATACAATTTTTGCCAGCCAAAAACCTAAAAACACACAGAAACTTCAGAAATATGTGAAAAAAAAAACAAAAAATATACATCATGTAATATACAAAATAAACTTCAACCTCCTGTGGTGTAAAGTTGACGTACGATCATGTGGCGGGCATATAAAATAACTATAGATAAAATAACTTTAACAAATAAGTTACAGTCAGACACAGAAACACACAAACACATAAACAGATACCGGAGATTTTAATGAAAATTTTTTTATAAAAATAACATAACTTTTAGTTTTTAACTGTAAATTTAAATTTTTCTTTCAAAGACTTTTAAACAAGTATTTGCCATCAATTTGACAATTTGTTGGCTTATTAATTGATTATTTTTTTTTTTTATATTCCTCAAATACCAGAATTTTTTTTCACCACAGAGAAAAATAATGTCACTTGTTTAATTCCCAATCGAGTTCATTTGTTGGTTTGTTTCCTTAAAAAAAAAAAAATCAGTATTTTGTGGGGCTTCAAGATTTGCATATTTTGTTGTCTTCGTTTTAAATTGTTTTTTTTTTTAATTTTTTTTTTTTTTCTTTCTGCATTTGGTGTCTTGATCTCAATTTCTTGTCGTAAATTCATGGATAAAAATACTTTTTTTTCTTTGGTTTTTATTCTTTTTCCTCCTCTGCTGGTCCTTCTGTCCGTTTCTGGTGGTGGTAGTCATAAATTTGGCAAATTTGACAATTATGAGCGTTAATAATAAATAAAATTGACAATCAATATGGTGATTTTTTTCTTATTTATTTTCTGTATAAGTTTGAACAAAAAAAAAAAACAGTATTGTAAATAAATTTATTTACATACCTAAAGACAGCCAACCAGACTGCCGTATTGTCAAACATTTATAAGGTGGGAAAACATGTGTTTAAACTCAAGAGTTTGAGAGAATTATTAATTCAATAAAATTCAAAAAATAAAAAAATGTTAAATAAATAAGATTTAAAAATGATTATTGATGTTGGCTGTAGGGGTCATGAATTAAAGAGGATTAATAATGTATGGAAGAAATTGAATTTAATTGAATATATCTTTTCTTTTTAAATTAAACAAAATTCAATTAAAAATCCAAAGGGGCTTAAAAATATTAAATATGATTATTTATTAAATATTGTTTAATTTTTTAATAGGATTTTTTAAATTATATTTAAATCTTTTGGCAGCTTTATCAGGCAAATTTTATTTATTTTTATTTCAGCAAACTAATTATTAAAACAAGTAAGATCTTCGCCGAATCATATGGGAGATATGTGGTTTCAACAAGACGGTGCCACGAGTCACGCAAAATAATAGATTTCAACTTAATTGGCGACTACGATCATGCGATTTGACATAGTTAGAGTTTTTTATGAGGCTACGCCTGGAAGTACCGCCCGCAATGTGCGAAAAAGTTGTAAAAAAGTCTCAAAAGGATCGAATGCTGCCTGCATTCAGTCGAGAGGCGGCCATTGAAATGACATTATAATTCGTAAGTAATGGCACGGCCCAAGCATTAAAATCTTATAAAAGTTGCATCGAAATCAAAGCTTTATGTGTGATTTATTTAGCTTTGCTTTTAAAACGAAAAAAAAGGTATAACCCGCTATAATAAAAGCTTCTAAAAAAGCTTAAAAAGCTTCTAAGCCCTAAATGTTGATAAAAGTACCTTAAAACAAACTTTATATACTTCAACTTTTTAATAAATACAAACATTTGCATTTTAGCTCAAAAGCTGTTCTTAAAGCTTTTATGGATTTTCACTAAATTAAGCTTATTTTAGTTAGTTTATTCATTGTTTTACTTTTAATTTAACTTACAAAATTAGCTGATAATTTTTTTTTAATTAAATAAGAAATCATAAAAGCTTTTTACAAACTTATAAAAAACTTGGAATTTTGTTACTTACTAAAAATTTGAAATATGTATTAAACAAAATTATTAATAAAAAAAAGCTTTATTTATGTAAAAATAGAACGGTTTGTTATGGTTTTGTTTAAAAGCTATTGAAACATTTTTGCAAAATAAGCTTTTATGCCATATTTTTGATTTTAAAAAGCTTCTTCGAAAGAAAAGCAACAAAAGAAAGTTTTTATACCCACACCACAATAGTGGAGAGGGTGTTATGCATTTGTGCTGATGTGTGTAACGCCTTAAAATAGTGGTCCTGGAGCCACCTTTAAGTATACCGATCTACTTAGAATCACTTTCTGCGTCGAACTAACGATGTCCGTCCGGCTGGCTGGCTAGCTGTCCATGTAAATTTGTGCGCAAAGTACAGGTCGCAATTTTGCAGATAATTTGATAAAATTTGGGTCATAGGTTCTTATTAGCACAAGGACCTAGCCTGTTGGAAATGGGCCGAATCCTGGGACCACGAAGGAAGATAGGGGGAAATTTCTTCCTCTCAGAAACTTTCAAACCGATTTTAATGAAATTTAAAACATAGATAGATCCATATCTATAGGGACACATTAGCTATACAGTTTTTAAAAAATAGGACCACAAGGGGAGGTAGGGGGCAATTTCTGCCTCTCACAAACTTTCAAACCGAATTTCATGAAGTTTATAAACATATATAAATCCATATTTACATGGACACATAAGCATGATGTGTTTTTAAATACTGTGGTGTAGGGTATCATGTGGTCGGGCTTGACCGACTACACTTTCTTACTTGTTTTTTTTGTATTTGGCTTTAAAATTAATGCCAAATATGTTTGATTGTCTGTTAATGCATCGAATAAATCAACATGATGGGTAAAGTGAGTTTTGGTTAAATTTTATTATAAAAGTTACCCAAATGTTTAGAAAACAAACCAATAAAAAATTGAGCCGGAAGGTTGTTTGGGTGTCTTCGAAATTGCGACCTGTACTTTGTGCGCTTGGTTAGATGGATAGACAACCAGCCGAATGGACGGAGGGACAACGGTAGATCGACTCAGAAACTGATTCTAGGTCGATCGATTAACTTATAGATTTAGAGCTACACGCAACAGCGAGAACGCAAATTACCATATTCTTTATTTTGCTGTGGTTATAAATAGGCTTTTATAAGAATATTCACTTAAGCTTTACATGAAGCTTTTACATTTGCCTTTAGAAATTCACTTTGCTCGTAATTATTTATAAATTTTCTTAATCGTTAAGGCAATCATTTGTCATTTTTAATTATCTCTAAAAAGTTTAAAAAAAATTCAGCTCTGGCTTAAAAAAAAAAATCAAATATTTCTTATTTCAAAATCGTTTTTGTTCAAATAAAACAAAGGTCATCATTTCGTTTTTGAATTCATCTCCTACAGCTTTTTCCTTAAATGTTTAAAAAACCCAAAGAAATCCCAAAAAAACCTCAATCACATAATAAGTATTTCACAGGAATCTTTTTTTTAAACAACAAAAATCTTTAATTTTTTTGTTCCATAAGAAACACCCGCAATCTGAACATAAGATTGGAAATATCATACGCATATGATTCCTTTTTTTAAAGGTATTTCAATTCTTTCTTCATTTTGAAAAAAAAGACTCAAATCAGAAAATATGTGTGTGTTTTAGGCCGTGGCTTTAATAATGATAAGCTGGTTTTTAATCAGAAAATTTATAACTTTTGATACAAAAAACAAAAACATACCATGCATTTGTTAAAAAAAATAAGATAGGATGGACATAAAAGTTTTTTTCTTTCTTTCTTAGTGTGGCCATGTTTTTGGTTACGATCTTTAGCTTGATAATAGGTTACGCTTGATCGTATAATTATATAGCGTGTCAGATAAAAATTGTTTTAAATGAAAAGTTTTTTTTAATTTTTTTTGAAAGGAGAGAACAAAAGGTTTTGGAATTAAATTTTGTATAGATATTTGCTTATTTAAGTTTTAAAATTTGACTTACCACTTGCACTTGTGCCGTAATTGTCTGTAATTAAAAGAGAGAATTAAAAATTATTTTATGACTTTTGTAAATTAAGGAAAGATTTCTGTTAGAAATATGTTTGTCTTGTTAATATTTTTAGTTTAAATAAGCCTAAAACTATGCTTTATTATAATTTACAAGCAACATCTTTAATGTAGGCTTTATTTTGGTTGCAAACAGTTGTGCCAGGTTATTATTTCACAAACAACTAAACGATTAATCCAATTTTCTCTACGCTCAAAAAAAAAAATAAGAAAAATTAATTTAATTAAAAATAAAAAAAAATCTATCAAGAAAATTGTTGATTTTTGAACAACTAAATAACAAACTTTATTATTTTGGAAAAATACTGCTCTTACTTTTTGGCATTTATGAGCAGTTTACTAAGGCAAATCCACATGATGGATTCACCCTTGAACAACGCTACCAAATTATCAAAATTTACTCTGAAAATCACTAATCGATTCGCTAAACTTTAAGACGTTAAAATGTGTTTAGCGAAGAGGCTAAGTTTGGGTTAAAGGGTTTGTTAATAAAAAATTTGGACCTACATTTTCCATTACATACAGAAAAATCACCGTTTGGTGCGGTCTGCAAGCTCGTGGCATCATCGGACTCTAGTTTTTCAACAATGAAGCCGCAGCTCTTTTTATGGCCAATGGAAATCGTTACCGCACAACGGTAAATGTTTTTTTTGAAAATATTGATATCATTGATCCGGCCGAACGCAATTGGAATACAAGGTCGGGCGATTTAACATCTCACGATTATTTCCTCTGGGTCTTCGTGAAAATTTCGGCTTATGCTGATAAACCAGTAAAAATTGACGCTATGGAGGCCAACTTTGATGATGCTTTTCGTGACATACGGCTAGATATCTACTCAAAAAAGGAGTCCGGAATACGCTTCGCCAAGAACCGCCACGGTGCTTTGGTTCTTATTAGGAACAAAGGGCCACATTAGCATTAGTTGTGGTTTCGTTTATCGTTCGTGTTTAAGATGAGTGGCTAATAGGGCCTCACATCTGATCCTTCTCACATTAGCTGCCTGCAGACGGGTGTCCACAAGCATTACCACACTGAACTAAAAATTTTATTTTTATTAGGTTTTATTTTCATTATATTAACAAATAATTCATTGAGCAAACGAAATTTTTTGATAAACGTAATTTGTTTGCTTAACGTACATTTTCATTGGATTTTTGGTTCAGTGCATGGAATGCATGGTCTAAGACCGGAAGTGTGAGTTTCTTAGGAAGATCAACAAATTAATCACTCCTAACCATTGCCAAGTGATTGGTAATCAGACAGCATTAAGAATATGGCCGAAATTAATTGATTTTACGAATAAACAAAAATTTGCTTACATTTTATTTTTCGGTGTTGATTGTACAAAAAAACATCAATTGCCTACAGTTTCTCTACCCTACTGCTTCAAAGAAGAAAAATCCAACATATAGGAATTTTTTCTTAGGTCTCGCAACACCGGCTGTGAACCTTAAAATACGAATCTACTTTTTAATTTTACTTTTTTATTGTGCTGCTTTAAATAAAATGTATTTTGAATAATTTTTTACATAAAACTGGGTTTAATTTTTTTTAAAAGCTTTTAGAGCTCTTTTCAGACTAACCAAATAGTTTAAAGTTATCTGATTAATGCATTAGAAGCTTTTCTGGCGTATAAGGTGTTGTAACGATCTTGAGGGTTTAACAACATTTTCTTATTTTGTATGAGATTTTTGAAAGTTTTTAAACTATTGGAGCCATTTTTCTTGGTTTAGAAATTATGATGTTTTTAAGCTTTAAGGATTTCTGTTTTTTATTAATCGTTTTCTTTCCTTTATGTTTTATCTAAGCAGGTGTTTGAAGTTTTTATTTAAAAAATTTACGAACCTATAATTATTATCTTTTCATGCCATTTATCATATAAAGAATTTTTTAAGACATTTTTCTGATTGTTTTAGAGTTTTGAGACTCCTAAATACGAACAAATTTTTTTAAAAAGCCATAATTCAAAATATAACTTGATTGAAGTCTTGGAATGTTTCCTTTTTTTAAAACATTTAAGTTTTAAACCTAAATGCCATCAATCAAATGAATGATTGAAATTAGTAACCAAAAAAAAAAAGGAAATTCCCACTGAAAGCAGATTCTATTTATTATTTTTTTTTTAATTTTTTGGTAAAAGAATCCATTCTTTTAAGATACAAAAAGCAGCTTTTTATAAATCCCCACCCTTTTTCAAGGCTGTTTTCTCACTTTTTTCTTTGAAGCTTGATTTTCCTAAAGAAAAAATCTATTTTTTAGTTTAAAGTATAAACACTGCAGTAAATATGACCTTCTACGTGTTAAATATACTAAATTGTTTATAAAATTTATACTAATTTCTTTGTTAAGCTGTTTTTATTTCAACAGCCAACGACTTCTAGAGCCAAAAAACAGTGTTGTCAACTTTCTTGTTTGTTTATGTCATGTCTCTTTAACAAATTTTGCATACTAAAATAAACAAATGCCAAATAGGCGCGATGCACAATGCATTTTAAATGATTTTTATTTATTTTTTTTTTTTTTTTTTGCCAACAACAACCAATAAATGCTGATGATAATGATGATGGTTTTTTAAATGGTGGCTAAATATGCATCCATGGACTTGGACTGAAATGACAAAAATCAATTAGGAATACAATAAACGTAATAACATTTTTTTTTCTTTTATTCTTTTATTTTCTTTATTTTTGCTTTCTGTTGAGAATATGAACAATATTTCTTTGTTTTTTAAAATTGTATTTAACAAGCAACACGTATTTTTCATTTAAAGCATCTTAGAATATTAAAATGGGATCAACGAAGAAATAAAGTTTGAAATGCAACTGAAATGTCTGCCTACAAAATGGCCATAATTTTCAAAATCAACCACTAAAGTGATGGAGAGGGAATAACGATTTTGTCATGCCATTTGTAACACATCTTCGAAGGCATAACAAAATGTACAAATATATTCTGCGTATTTTTTAAAATCTGAGACGATATCCGTCCCATTGCGTGTTGCAAAATAATGCGAGTAGCAACACAGGAAGTAGAAAGATGAAGTCTGGTAAAAATAATGAATGACAGATTTGTTTGTTGTAAATAAATTGCGAAATAAATTAATTATTACTCCCAGCTTTTATTCAAATGAGGGTTTTTGCACAAGTATGTCTTAGATTAACGTGGGTACCTGTCTGGCCTGCCTAATACCACGTTCCTACTAATACCGGGTGGACTCAATGTGTCCACCAATGGCCCCCATGGGGAAGTGCGGAACAAAACTTTTGCCCCTTACTTCGGACCGTGAGCTATCTAACCTCTACTGATGAATTACAGAAGTTTTGGTTGATAAGTACACCCAGAGAAAAAACATGCTTAAATATGGTCACCTCCAACAAAACTATTTTTAAATAAAATTTTAAACATATTATGATTCATTTAACAATATTATTGTCACCGATAACCATATTATGGTTGAATTAGTCCTCCATCAAGAAACTACAACCATATTATGGTTGCCTCCGAACATGTTATGGTCAAAAATAACTAAAACATGTTTAACACTTATAACCGCATGGTTGGTTTTCAACCATACCATGTTGTTCTTAGAAAAGAGGTGTATATACTATTGTTTTTTTTTTAAACAAATTATTGTCATATTTAACCATAACATGTTTGTGGCTTCTTGATGTATTACTAATTCAACCATAATATTGTTGTAGGTTACAATAATATGGTTATATTAACCATAATATGTTTAAAATTTTCTTTAAAAATAGTTTTGTTGGAGGTGACCATATTTAAACATGTTTTTCCTCTGCGTGTAACAGGGCTTCATAATTTGCAGAAAATCAGCCCTTGAATTTAACTTTTTTAGGATCTCTCTCTTACGACGGTTTTGGGTATAAGCCATAGCCACTACATAATTCTCGAAGAAGACTCACTAATAACCAGTCCAAAGCCGAAGCCTTAGGGATTCCGTGGTTCCAGATAGGACCCCGAAGAAGAATGACCTGCAGTGCCAGGTATTTGCGGCACTAAACTGCTGTTTAGTGCAGTGCCAAGAACTAAAATTCTCCCAAGATGTAGCACTACATCACCCCGAGTTGGAAAGGCACAATATACACGATAAGATGAGCTTAAGCAAAACAATTTTGCATCAATACTAAATTGAATTGAATTGAATGAATTGACTTCCCACCAAATTTGGCAATAATACTTTATTTAATCGAAAAGTGTTAGATATAGTAAAGGCACTGCGACAAATTGGATATGCTGGAAGAGGCAGCATAAACTTCGGTTGGATCCGTAATGGGAAACCCAACAAGCTTCTTTCTGTGAATACAAAAGGCAAAACAGAGCAAATATTCAGATATTTCATCATCTATCTTCCAGAATCTGCACTTTATATAAACTGATGGTAACTGAGACCAGGGTGATCAGTGTAAAGGGCACTATTTCACTTTTTGCAAGAAGATATAACTTGCCTGCTTTATCACGACACACATTTTTTAGTAGAGAACTATGCGTCTTAATTTGTGGTCGCAATCGGGGTCCTAGCCTTCTTACAAATGTCGTCCTAATAAAAGGGTCTTCGGACAACAGCTGCTTAAGCTTAAGCCTTAGCTTAAGAATAAAAAATCAAAGATGTTTAATATCTGTCTTTTATTTTATCTAACATTTTTAGAAAATTTCACCGGAGCAAGGTTTTTCGCAGAACAGAAGAGTCTACAGAATTTCCTGTAAAAGTGTGTTTTTAATCGTACTGATGATGGAGAGCATCATAGATTCAGGACAGCCTAATACAACCTTAACCTTTGCTCGTCTTCTTTATATTAGTTTTTATACCCACACCCCAATATTATGCGTTTGTGCTGATGTGTGTAGAACCTTAAAATGTTGGTCCTAGACCCACCTTAAAGTGATTCAGAGTCGATCTAGCGATGTCCGTCCGGCTGGTTGGCAGGTCGCAATTTTGAATACAATTTGTTGAAATTAGCTACATATGTTCTAATTGGCGTAGGGACCAAAAAACATATTGAAAGTGGGGGCAATCGGTCCATAATTTCAAATAGCCTCCATACAAGCTGCTTTCCGGAACAGGGTCTTTGTGCCCACTATCAAACCAATTTTAATTAAATTTAAAACACAGATAGATCCATATTTAAACGGACACATAACTTATGCATTTTTTTAAAAATACGACCACGAGGGCCGATAAGGGCAATTTCGGCCATTCAGAAACTATCAAACCGATTTTAATGAAATTTAAAACATTGATAGATATTTTTTAAATACTGTGGTGTAGGGTATTATATGGTCTGACTTGACCAACTATACTTTCTTACTTGTTTTTTTTTTTTTTTGCTTTATTTTAAAGTTAAGCAATTTAATATGCTAAAAATGTTTTTAAACAAAGAAGTAAACAAATTCCTGGGAGTTTTAAATTAAATTAAAAAAAAAACACAGAAAATTATTTCTTTTTTCAGAGTTTTTTTTTTTTTTTTTGTTCAGTCTATTTGTATGTAAACGTTTTGTTAAACATGATGAAATATTTTAATCATACTGCTTAGTTTTTTTTGCAAAGTATTTAAAATTTTTTTTTAAGTTAAAGTACTTAAAAGGATTAAATGAAACGTAGCAAAAAAAAAAACAGGAAATTCCTTTAAGTCTTGCTTAACTTTTTTCCTTAACTCAGAAAATAAGGCGAGAATTAAAGCTTAAGCTTAATCCAGCTAAGGTTTAAAGTTGAGTTGGTTGGTATAGAGAGAAAAAAATTATAATTTTTTTTTTAATAAGAAACTTGAAATTTTTACATTTAAGACGATTATTTATGAACTGCAAGCCAAATGTCATGTGATGCTTACTTAACGCAAGCTTGTTGCTGCTTATAGCCTCCACCAGCACCAGTGTGTACCACTACCATCATCATCATCATCATGAGAAAGATGATGCTGTGGCATCTCTAAACTTTGGCTGATGCCCATCAAAGCTCTTAACTTTAACTTAAGCTTTTTCATCATCATCATCCTTATTATTGTTATTATCGTTTTTAAAAGAAGTATGTGTGTATGTTTAGTGTCCGTCTGTCTGTGCATTTTTATACCTAAAATACGGGTATAAATGTTTTTTGTATGTTAACAAACGTGTATCAATGCATGTTCAATAAGTTAAATGACAAAGAAATCAAAATGAATGAAAGTCTTATGAAGTTTATTTTTAATTTTCTTAAACAGCAACAAAAAACAATAACAACAACAATAACAACTAAAATAGCAACAACAAAACTCCAAACCCGCCAGACTTTATTTTAACTTTTAGGCCGTTTTTTTGCTTGTTTTTTAACTTTTGGCTCATTCTGAGTCTTTGAAGCTTCATATTGTGAAGTGATATCCCCAAGTGATTTTAAGGTGTGTTTCAGGAATTCACTTTTTAGTCATTTCATTTCAAGCAGCAGTATTTTTTTTATTATTTCTTTCTTTAATTCCAATATTTTTTCTGTTAAAGACTTAATGTCTTTAAAAATAAAAATAAAAAAAAAATACAAAACTAAAATAAGAAAAAATATTTAAGCTTAAAAAAACCCACCAACTTCATCATCATTTTCAATGTACGATTTTAGGTTATTTCACATTTTGGATTTTTATTTTTTTTTCGCTCAACGTTTCATCACAACATTTAAGCCATACATCTATGGCTTAAAACATTAATGTTGGCCACAGCCACCAAAAAATATTTATAAAAAAACAAAATCTAAAAAAAAGAGATTCGTGTTGATCATCTTTAACATCATCAACTCAAACGTATCGCATTTCATTGAAGCGCGAAATTATTATGCCTAGTTGGGGATTTTGTTAACAGTGTTTCAGTTTTTTTTTTTTACTTTTTTCCAAAGTTACAAACAACTTCAAAAAAACTGTTTTTAAGATTTTCAATGATTTCTTAAAAAAAAAAAATCAAACAGCATTTAATTCCAGCAAAAAAAAAAAAAAGAAACTGAAAATAAACCTTTTTATATAAATTTTTATAGCGTAAATAAGAATTTATGGGACAACCTTAAAGAAAACCTAAAAACAACTTTCAAACCAACCGACAAAATCATCTTTAATTCAAAAGCCAAAATAAATGAAATATTTATATAATTTTAAAACTAACTAAATAAAAAAAAATTTAAAACTTAATAAGAAAAAAGGATTAAAATTAAAACATTATAGAAAAAAAAACATTTTTAGCAAAAAAATGTTTAACTATGGGAAGATCTTAAGTTTACCAAAAACGTAAAGGAATTTGTAAAGACTATTCTTTCAACTAATTTATGTCTTAGATTTTTTATTAAAAATAAGAACTGTTGGTAAAATCATTAAATATAATAAAATTTTTGATTAAACTTACAATAAAATCTGGGAATTTATTTCTCATGGTATCTAATAGTTGTTTAAATTTTCTGTACAATTTAGTTCTTTGCCAGCCAAAGGATAGCTAAAGAGAGCCCCTCGCAACTGAAATATACAAACGACAATTCTGATAGTACAAACAAACTAATCCTGGAAAATATTGAAGGAATCTTATAATCTTTATAAATTTTTATTTGACTTAGAATACACATTCGAATTAATATGAAAATTTATAAAATTTACAATATTATAATATAAAATTTTTAAAACATATTTAATGTTTTTAAAGCTCGATTCACTCATTGTTTCCAAACTATTTTTTTTTATATCGGGTGATTCTTTAGCTATTAACTTTTTGGCAACACTGGTTTAAACAGCTGACGCACGTTTCGTGTTTGGTTTCACTGTCAAACATCTTTAGTTTCGTCTATAATCGTACCATGAATCGTCTTACAAACGAACAACTCTTGCAAATTATTGAATTTTATTATCAAAATGCGTGCTCTGTTAAGAAAGTTCATCGCGCGCTTCTTGTCTTCAGCGACGAAGCTCATTTTTGGCTCAATGGGTATGTTAATAAGCAGAATTGTCGATTTTGGAATGAAGATTAGCCAGAAGCATTGCAAGAGCTACCAATGCATCCAGAAAAAGTCACAGTTTGGTGCGGTTTGTGGGCTGGTGGCATCATTGGACCGTACTTCTTTAAAGATTATGCAAATCGTAACGTAACTGTGAATGGTGAGCGCTACCGTGAGATGATATCCAACTTTTTTTTTGCCCAAAATGGAATAGCTTGACTTGCATGACATGTGGTTTCAACAAGACGGTGCCACAAGCCACACAGCAAGCTTAACAATGGACTTATTGAGAGGCGAGTTCGGTGAACATTTTATTTCACGTTCGGGACCGGCCAATTGGCCGCCTAGATCGTGCGATTTAACGCATTTAGACTATTTTATTAGGGCTATGTTAAAGCTCGTATCTATACACACATGCCCGCTTCAATTGACGTATTGGCAGACAACATTGAAGCATTTATTCATGAGATACTGGCCGAAATGTTGGAAAGAGTATGCCGAAATTGGACTAAGCGGATGGACCATTTGAGGCGCAGTCACGGTCAACATTTGCATGAAATAATCTTCAAACATTAAATTATATGGACCGTACTATCGATTCAAATAAATATTTCATCCTTTTTTTGAATTTATGAGTTTTTTTTTAAACTTTCCTATAGCTCTTAAAAAAATCACCCTTTACATATAAAGAGTTCATGAAACAAAAACGGTGGCATGAAAAAACCCCCCCAAAAAAATAATGAAAAAACTCCCCAAAAGTTTGTACAGAGAACAACAACCACAATTTATAACGAAAACGTTTTTGGGCGCAAGGCTATTCTCCTCTATGGTATAACAAACACCGACTTCGCTAACTAAAGCTTCTCTGCATAGAAGGCCTCCGGTCGGACTTAAGGATTTCCTCCTCTATGATATACCAAACACCGCCTTCGCTAAGTTAGGCTGCTTTGCATAGCCCGCCTTAGGTCGGACGCAAGGATTTTCTCCTCTATCGTATAACAAACACCAACTTAAGCTTCTCTGCGTAGCCGGCCTTCGGTCGGGCACTTTTTTCCACATTTACAAATTTTAATTGGCTTAGCTATAAGTTTAAAAGTTTTAAAATCATTCAAATGTAAGCTAATTTCGGTTTTTATTACAAAAATTTTAATTACAGGAAAAATATTTTTAGTTATTTTTTTCTTTTTAAATCCTAATTAAAATTAATCATACGCCAGCTTTTAAAAATCATTTTAAATTTAGAAATATTGCAGGAAAATTTTAAAAATTTATATGAAAAATATATGAAAGAGCAATGGAAATTTAAAACGTAACACAAAACTTGAACAAATTCCAAAGAACTTATAAAAAATAAAAGAAATAAAATATGGGCATTTCCTGGATGTACAAATAATATAGAAAGCAAAACTTTTCCTAGCATTTTTTTCTCGATTCGATAGCATTTGGGTAGCGCTATGTTTAGTGCAAAGGATGGATTTCATCGAGTTTAAGTTTTCATAATAAGAGCTATAAACATGTGGTCACAAACGTACGCAAAATAGAAGTCAACTTCGGCTGACAGTAGTGAAATGTAAAAATCTGCGCAATGGAACGGAATATTCAAAAGTGATTAATTTATTTAAACAGTGTATTAATGTAGGTCTCCATCCAGTATTTAAAAAATAAAATATCTCTCTTGGTTTTTGTTTAATTGGCTTATGTTGTTTTATTATTACCACCACGTATTTTCCCATAAATGTCTTAAAATTCGTTAACAAAAAAACTTAATACTCCTTTTACAATTGATTGTAATGGAGAGATTATGAAGAAAGAGTGTAAACATAACATATTTCTTGCATGTAAAATAATTATATAACAAGTAAGAGTGCTATATTCGGCTGTGCCTCCACCGACACTTTGAATGTTTTAGGAGTAATATCTGTATGATGTCTATTTATTATAATAATCTTTGTAAAAACAGACATCTGCATTAAAATTTGTTGCGGTTTAGACCTATATAAAATTATTGATCGACAATCAGAATCAATTTTTAAAAGTTTGAGTAGAATATCAGTTTAAGATGAACTTAAATGATTTTCAAGAGAACAAATTATATAAAAGCCATGGTAAGCCTTGAACCAATCATCCCAAATTCTGCAGAACGATTTGTGGTATTAAAAAACATAAATTTCAATACAGCGGTGCAATTAGTTTAAGCGTTTGCAGTAAATTTCAGAAGGCTGCTAAAATGGAATCTAAGGTAAATTATGAACCGTATATCACAAAAATGCATAACATTTTTTCTGGCCATATGAAGCTAAACTGGAAGAAAGTTTATTGCGTATTTAATTATTTTACCAGAGTGAGCTTTATATGAGGCCTATGGTAAGTTATGCACCGATCTTCACCAAATTTCACAGTGTCATTTCTAGTTCTATAAAACTGTGATGTATCAAATTTTGTTATGATGGCGTAATTTTTTACGTTTTTAGGCGTACTAAGCTGTTTTCCGGGAGTAAGGTTTATATGGGGCCTAGGGTAAATTATGAACTGATCTTCACGAAATTTCACAGTCTTATTTCTAGTCCTGTAAAACTTATATGTTCTAAATTTTGTTATGATAGCATTATTTTTTACGTATTTAGGTTTACTAAACTGTTTTCTGGAAGTAGGTGTTATATGGGGCCTATGGTAAATTATGGACCGATCTTCACGAAACTTAATAGTTTCATTTCTAGTCCTATTTAACTGTGACGTGCCAATAGCAATAGTGTTATGATAGCATTGTTAGTTAGGGTTTTAGGCTTACTATACTGTTTTCCGGGAGTAGGGCTTATATGGGGCCTAGGGTAAATCATGGACGGATCTTCAAGAAATTTTACAGCGTGATTTCCAGGTAAATAAAACGAACTGTTGCGAAATCTTATATCATTCTGTGAATTTTTCCACCATTTATGTTAGTTTTTGTAACAAAATTATCAATTTTTTTTAGGTGGTGGTTCCACATTTTGATTCATAGCTCAGATCATATTAAACCAATTTTGCTGCATTTCAATCCCAAACTGCTTAGGATAACTACAAGCAATTTGACACCAAGTTTGTTTATTTGTTTTGAGTTTTTCGAAAGTGAGCGTGTTTTCAACAGACGGACAGACAGACGGACATGGCTAAATCGACTTAAAATTACTCAAGGACCCAGAATATATATACTTTATAGGGTCTGAGATGAATTATAAAAAAGTTTCACACGGAATGACAAACTTAATATACCCTCTTCACAACTAATTGTGGTGGAGGGTATAAAAATGTCTTTAGAAGTAGAAAATGCAGAAAAACATAAAATTTTCCAGTTTCCAGCCCAATTTCCTCAAGTAAATCAGCTGAGATATGCTATGAAACCATTCTTTTATAGGAACAAAGACTTTTTAATAATAATAAACAATAAAAGACGCTGATAATCAACATTTTATTTTTTCATCCTTGTAGACCATTCTGGGGAAATGTCCATATATTAATTGTTTTTTTTTATAGCTATAAAAGTTTTTATATTTTTTTTTTTTAACAATTTTTAAGTTTATCACAATAGCAATTTTAATTTAATTATTATTTTGTTTACTTAAAATACATATTTATGTCCTTCCCCAAAGGTAAATTAGAAAAATCACTAAACAAAATATCACTATTAATATAAATCATACGCCTACTTAGTAAAGTTGTTTAATTAAATTGAGGTTTTATTTGTTTTTCTACTTTAGCATAAAATTAATGCAAAATTTCTAGAAAATTTTAAATTCCAATAAAATTTTTAACCACTTAAAACCTTTTCAAAATGTTCCAACATCTGTTCCAAAGTTGTATGACCGACCTAAAAGAAATCGTGGTGTAATAATATTAAATTGTTGCTGATTATCCTTTTGGCGGTTTTTACTTGTATTTTTATTTTATGCCTTTTTTCTTGTTTTTTCTCTATTCAAGTCACTCAAATAGTCAGTCATTCACTAGAAATATCCAGCATCTAAAAAAAGGCTTAAAAAAACTCTTTTGCATATTGTTTCATGGCCTTAAACATTTTGTAGTTTAACTTGAATTTTTTGTTTTTTCGTTTGTCTTACTTTTTTGTTGGCTATTTTTTTTAAATTCTATACAATATTTGCTGGCTAAATGTTTGTTAACGGCGTCTATTTGTAGTTGGATTTGTTTTTATTTTTTTTTTTATTTCGGTTCAGCCAACGTTTTCTTGGCCAGGCTAAAGTGAAGCAGAGGAAAAAGAAGAATGTTGTCTACATTAATGCAGCCATTTGTTAGTTACTGTTTAGTAAAAATGGCGTTACACTGGCTGCACATGCAACTTAAGCTGAGAATTTTCAATAGTCTAAAATAGAAAAACAAAAACTTTGAAACAACTGTTGGCAAGTACGAATGAAAGAAGAAAAAAATTAAAACAACACATGCCGCCACCGACGCTTTTCTTACCAAAAAACAAAAAAAAAACATTGATTTTTGCCGAGTGTTTCCTTTTTGTTTGAAATGCTTGTGTTTGTTGTCGAAATAAAAGCCTAAATGCAACTCTATTTAAAAATGTTGCTGTTGTTGTTTTTGCTGCTGCCATTAAGTGTTGTTTAAACTCTTGGCAGTTCCTTTGTAAAAGAAATAAAGCAAAAATATCAAACAATTTTTACCGCATTTTAAACTTGAGTTTTGATTTTTTTTTGTTCGTCTTTGTTCTGTATGCCTTATCATGTTGCTGAAAAAAAAAAAAAATGTTGCTGACTATGTTGAATGTTACTCAGATGATGATGACGATGATGATGAGAAGAATGACGTGCCTCTTGTAACAAATGTATGAACATAGTTCGTTTGTTTATTTTTTTTTGTTATTTCCTATAATTTGAATAGAAAGATCATGAAATCTTGTGCTTAAAACTTCTTTCTTTTAAACAACAAACGGCAAGTGCAGCTTCACCAAAAGCTTCACTTATTTAAAAATCTTTTGTTGCTGTTGTAATTCGCTAGACATTTTGTCTGTGAATATATTTTGTATTACAGCCTATTTTTGTTTCCTATAGATGTTGATGCATTCAGAGTTACTTGTCGAAATGTTTATGCTTCAGTGAAATATTTTATATGATTTTTTATCTTTACAGGGTTTTTGAATTTGAACTTAAGGGCTTTGATAGTAATTTTTTTAAAAAAGTTTTTAATAAAATTTGATTTGTTGTTAATCTTTTTATCTTTTCATGTGGCTGAAATTTAAATGATGGCGTTAATTAAATTAATTTTTCTGGGACTTTTACAAATTGATATGGATTGCTAACTAAAACTAATAAATTTGGGTTTATTACACTGTGCAACATTTTTCAATTCATCGAGTGCAAGCTCTTTCTCGTATGGAATTGCTCAAAGTAATGACCGTTACAGTTTTCTGCGTACTAAAGTGTTCTCCGAAAGCAGGCTTTTTATAGGGCCTGAATTCTGAATTCCGCTGAATTCTGGAACGATCTTCACGAAAGTTGACAGTGTGCTTTCTAGCCTTATACAGCTATGACTGACCAAATTTCATTTCATCAGCATTATTCGTTACGGGTTTATGCGTATTAAAATGTTTTCCTACAAGTCTTTCTTTTGGATAGTGCTTTTTAAAGAATTATAAATCGAAAAGTACAATTGTATCGTTATCTGATAAATGTGACATACTCTGGATCATATCAATACCTTATCCCGACAATATCGTTTACGCCACACACAACCACAAATAATAATAGTTTGAAAAAAAAAAGTAATTTTGCAGACCTGTTTAAATATATTTTAACCATAATTATCAAAACGGGATCGTTGTTAGGACCCAAGTGAGCCGTCCTTGTGTTAGCTGCCCATTGAATCATATTTGATAGTGCAAAGTAACTTAGATCCTTAGCCCGTTGTGTTAAAAAAACCAGAGTCTCTGGCAGGAATCGAACTGTTATCCCAGCACACCATCAATATCCTACCGGGACACCCACATTCCTTTATATTTTATATAGATACAAAAATTGACTCTTACATTCAAGAAAAAATACCCTGAAGAAGCCACACACGGAGTGCCGAAATATTATATATATATATATAAATGTTCCCGAAGATCCTATAAGGAGCTTAGGGCCCCAAATATAGTTGAGTTTTCATTAATAAGTATTATTTAAGATGCGGTAGCTTATTAGGCTTCCGCATCCGATCCTGGTGCTGGGGTTGCCAGCAACCTCCAGGCAGGCAATTTGTAAAGTTTTTCAAAGGCAGAGATTATCCGCGTTCCTTCTACTTCCTGAGACGCCCTTAACGAGCCATCAGGATTCTTTACAGAAACTTAGTTTCAGAAGTTCTTCCTACTGACCTGAGACGTCTTTCAACCATTCAGGTTACTTAGCCGCCTTCTCCCTCTAGCTAGCCTCTGAACGGGTGTTCTAAAGCCATTGCCCGGGGAATACATGGTAAAGACCGCAGGTAGTGAGCTGCTTTGAATGTGACGCAAAGGAATCATCCTTGGCCACTCCCAAGTGATAGGCAATCAAGAACTTTCAACCTTAACTTGTCACAGTCCATCCCCCGAAATATTGGTTTAAATAAATTTAATATTTTTTATAAAAAAAAATAACTCAAGCTTAATTAAATAATAATAACAATAAAGATGCATATAGAATTTTGTTTAACACATTTTTAAATGTTTAACTCTTTTTGTATTTTGTTTAATCTTTTTTTATTTTCAAACGAACTATTTTTTCAAAAACTTTGATAACTAATATGCATGCGGAAGATCGTAACGAAGCCATATTTTTGATTTTCGGCTTTTCAACTAGTATAACTATAAAGATCTGATAGAAAATATGTTTTTTTTTTTTTAAATTGGGAACTTTGGGCCCCACCCGGCACGGCTAGGCACCGTCGGATTGACCTGAAAAATTAGATCATGATTTCTTACACCAAGCCTCATATTTTAAGCAGCGCAAACAATGAAATTTAAAAAAAAATTGCGACCAGTCTAATGTATATGGGTAAATCCAAAGTGTTGAACGTGACGTCGTACGCATCAAAAATGCAATAACATTTTAAACAACACATATTTTTGCGTTCTCTTAACTCTTAAATTATAGCACTAAGAAAGCACTGTTATCTAAGCTAAAGTTTATGGAGGGCGCGATTCTAGGTCAAAGGGTAATGGCAAAAGAAGTTGCGGTTCGAACGTGTAGAAAACAGAAGTAGTTTTTGTGGCCATGTATAAAAAGGCGTAATTCAGCGAAACCTGGCACATTCAGAATTTTACGTAGCAATGTAACATTAAAATATCTTTGGTTTGATTCCAAAATCTTCTGTATTTTTTTACTTTTAACCCAAAATCTGGGTTGATACGTGACATTGCGAACGTGAAATTTTTTTCATAATAATTAAACTGAATAATGATTAAAACAAAATAAAAATTTACCTCTAATCCGAATAACATATTGCTCTTTGAACCCTTCCTTAGATAACAGACCATGTAAGAAATTTTTTTTGGAATAATTTCAAATATCGCCTCTTTTAAGAAAGATAAATATTAAAGAAAACATACAATAAAACATTCTCACAAGTAAGAAATTACGTTTGCACAATATTACAGTCTGATTATTCATCTAATGGCTAATAAATCACTGATGGTTTAAGCGCTGGTTTAGTTGAACTAAACTTGAACTTATATATAGTTTAAACTCAACAACTGTAAATCAGTGTCCCATGAATTACATGTGGTTAAAAAAATAACATGTGGCAGCACTACGATAAATCTTATCTAATTCATATGGTCTGTATTGGTAGTTTAAACGCCCAACTTTATGCGTTTAAAGAGGGTTTATGTGTTTAGTGATTTATAGATTTGTTGGTTTAAACACATTTTAAACCAAAAAGAGAGTTTAACTTGCTCTGATTTTTTAGCCCTAAGTGTTAAATCTAAATATTTCTCTATAACAATATCGTAAAATAATCAGCTTTTACTTACTTTTAAGTTTTCGGTCACGGTGGACCTGTTGACGCTAATGCCCATATATGTATTATTATTTTTAAATTTCTTAATATATTTATGTGCTGTTTCCAGGTGACAGGCTATTGGTTGTGTCGAAAAATTTATATGAAAATCACTCAGTTTTTTGAGTACTTTTCATATACATTCCCAATTTATATTCTTAATAAAAAAACTGAAACTTATTGTTGGGGGATAAGCTGGTTTCTACACTCAAAAAAAAAATCAATCCAAACGTACTCAAATCAATCCGAAGCGGTATTGATAGTACGGTGAGTACGGATTTTCTTGAATCAAGTACAGAAAGATTGATTCAAGTACGGATTTTCAATCCCAAAATACTTAAATTATCCATATTCAATCCCGATTTCGTACTTAAAGTAATCCGAAAATGAGATTGATTTAAGTAAAACTAAGATTGAATCAATCTCAAAATGCGCTTGATTCAAGAATTATAAAATTGTTTTAATCCGAACTTGTACTTAATATAATCCGAAAATGAGATAGATTTAAGTAAAAGTAAGTTTGAATTAATCTCAAAATGCGCTTGATTCAAGTATTATAAAGTTGATTTTATCTCCAATTTGTTCTTGAAAAAAACCAAAAAAGAGATTAGACAGAAAATATTATTATGATTGATTTACTTACCCGTTTTACACATTAAAGAATGATAAAACACATCATGCCCGATATGGTTTTTACATTAAAAATCTTATGTACATATTAAACTAAAAATATAAACTAAATGAAACGCAAATTTCAAATTTACTTTTTAACCGTTCGTGGTACACATGAGTCTGGCCGGGCCTTTGTTTAATGTGTATAGATAATCAAAGCATGCGTAAGCCGGAGGGTTAAACATAAAAATAATACATACATATATATGTATATGTTTTTCTTCTTGTTCTGTTGTTTTTGTTGTTACAACAAACAAAATAATTGTACAACAAATTTTGAAAAACACACACGTAAGCACGCATAAAAATGCAATGCTGAGAGATGAGACTAATAAGTTTTATGAGATAAAACCCTCATTTTGTAATTTTACTCTCAGAGTGGCACTTTCAACAAAAAGTTTAATCTTTTTTGTACTAGATTTAAGCATTTTATACTTATTTCAATAAATATCGGGATTGATTTTTTAAAGTAATCCCATTTAGGATTGATTTAAGTACGTTTTAGTGTTAATCGTACTTGAATTTTTTAGTACGATTCGTGATTGAAGTAAGTATAAAAAGATTAATTTATCCGGAGTGTTTTTCTTTCTGTGTATGCGCATTTTACTGGTTGCTTAGGCCAGATCATCAGCAACATCATCTTCTTAAAATTTTCATTCAAAACTTAGTAAAATTAAACGTTTAAACAAAAACTTAAGTTACATTGTGAACAAGGCTTAACATTTTATAGAATTTAAGAATCTGATTTCCCAGCTTGAGTTTATAAATATTATTGTAAATACAAAAAAAAAAAACCTAAACTAAACGATCATAAACTTACCGGGACTACCCAGGAAGACTGAGGAATATAATCGTCTTGAGGCATCGGCATTTCTAGTTTCGGCAGGTGATGACCATTCTCTTCGACACCATCGACCTTAAACATAATAGAGAAATCTGGTTAATACAAAATTAATGCTTTCTTAAGGTTTTTTTTTTTGATAAAAATAAAGAAAAAGAAAAAAATAATCATTAACAAATTATATTTAAACTACAAATAAAGTAAATAATAATAAAACGTAAAAAGACTTTATTTTAAAAACCCAAGCAAAGTTAAGTTTTTTCCTTTTTTAATATTTCTAACACTTGTCATGTTTATATTAACAGCTTAACATATCATTGAAAATAATTTTTTTAAAAATTTTTTATATAAAAAACAACAATCAGCCAAAAAAAAAACGCTTAAATAAGAATTGTAGATAAAATTGACAGTTTTATATCTAAAAAATATATTTTAAAATTGTTTAAATGTGATAAAAGCAAACGACAATAATGAAAAAAAAATTAAATAAAAGCGGAATTAAAATCTTAATTAAAAAAATAAACAAAAAAAACTGTAAAAAACTGTAGGTTGCTTGAGAGCTGAGCAAGGGGATTGTGCAATCATGATTTCAGTTTTTATGAGTTTTTAGAAAATTTTGCGACGTCGTTATGTCTGGCTTAAAATTTTGTCTGTTTGTTTATTAACACACCATCATCCTGTTTTAAAAGAAATGAATCCAGCTTTTAAATAAAGTTTTAAATCGTAAATGTTGTAATTTCAAATGACGTTAATAATAATTTATTTTATAACCTTAAATGGCACATAAAAACAATGTTAATAAGAAGTGCCATATAATTTTTATAACAAGAAGGTTGTTTCAATTTTTTTTTTTCAAGACAATACAACTCCAACCACCAAAAACTCTGCTGCATACCCTGAGGCAGTTTGGTTTTATTTGTATTTGGCAAAAAGCAAAAAAAAAAAAAATAAAAAAAGAGAACTTCCTTGTAACCTATTCCTGGTTATTAAGCACCACACACCTTTATTTAAATTCAAGCGTTTTGTGCTTCTATTTTTTTTAAGACGTTTAAAAGTAAAAAACACAGAGGAAAAAAATTACTTCTATGAAAACTTAATGGCTAATTTTCTTTTGGGTGTAATGTGCGTATTAAATTTAATGTTGCTGTGGGGTGTTTATGCGTATATAGTTGAAAAAATATGGTATTTTTTGTTATAACAACAACAACCAAAACCTATTAGTGACATAATTTTCTTCCTAACTGTAAGTTAAGTGAATGACCCGGGTTATTACGAAGTTTATGAGGTTATTTCGAAAGAATAAAAGTTTTAAAACCCAAACAGTTTTAAAGGATTTTCATAAAACACAATACTTGAAATATGCTACAAATAAGGCAAAATTTAAGAATGTAATACATTTATCTTCGGTTTCAAAGCCTAAAATATAAAAAAACTCAATAGGTTTTATAAGACACCTGGGTCCTAATTCTGGCAGTCGTGATCGAGTTATTTTTCGATTCGAAAGCAATTTTATTTCAGTCGATACTGAACGATTCGAAATAATTTTTTCAGTATTGTGAAACTCAAATTAATGCTTTATAACACTGAAAAAATAATTCCGATTCGTTCGGTATTGACTTAAATAACACAGTACAACAGCCGATTTGGGGGGTGAGAAATTTCAAGTCAGGGTGATGGTACTAGGTCAGTATAGTAAAACCCTCAAAGGGTTTGGCGTTCGTATGTGTCAGTTTTTTTTAATGACATTTTAAATTTTTTCCTTATCTTGATGTTTTTTTGTTTAACATAACTCGAGAACCACTTGTCCGATTTTGCTAAAACAAACTCAAATAAATTTAGAATTACAATTTCTTTAATCCGTATCTTGTAAAAAAATATTTGGGCAAATATTAATTTTAAGATCCTAATGAATTTTTAGTGCAGGCATTGTTGTAGATAGCGGAAGGAAAGCCCACCCCAGACTTTTTCACTTTATATTTAAATTTTCGTTTGGCATTTTTTGTAAGTGTTTTGATATTTTTAACAGCAGATTTAAGATGTATTTCTTAATACATCTACGGGCAGCAGTGATAACTTTCTAGTTTAATAAAACCTACAAAATTAAAAATAAACATGAAGATAAAAACGCCAGATTGACCAAAAAACAGCCATTATTTATTAACAATAGCGGCCAACTTCACTATTAAACGTGCTGTCAAAATCGGATTTTCCAATTGGAAAGCGTTGAGGCCGCTCAAAAAATTCTTCCGTGTAAGAAATCTTCTACGATTAAAAATTGAGCTCATCGACGATCAAAAACGCTCTTCATGAGACTCGTGAGCTGGGTATGAAGCAGTGATGCTAAATGTGGCACAATCGGGCCATTTGCGGCACTTTTAAATGTTTTATGGCCCTGTAGAAATCTATTTTGGCCCTTTCAGGTCAAAATTCAACACACTGCCTTTAATCGTTCAATACTGTAGGGACTTCTGCCTGTATTCATAAAAATTTATTAGATTTAATAAAGGTTTACAAAACATGAAAATTATCCGTAATAAACGTTTGTTAAATTTAAAAATCGTTTTTAAATACAGGAGTTGTTCTTTAAATGTTTTGTATTGTATATCGAGGGCCTAATTTCAAAATCCTCTATCTTAAAAAACACAACTTTTCAAGAGAGCCAAAAAACTGTTTTATTCGCGTATTACTTGAGTTATTAAAATTCGGTATTCTAAAATAATTTTTAAATCTACTACATACTGAATGAATCTCACAGATAATTGGTTCATAAAATTTTACATTATTCGGGACTTTATGCGAGATAGAGGGTTTTGCTTCTCAAAAATATTCAATATGTTTGTATGAAAATGAAAAGATAGAGGGTTTTGCATATTAATAAAAATAAATTATTTTGAATAATGATAGATAAATAATGGTTACGGTTTTGGTAGCCACAACCATCCGAGGAAATTGTAATTGTCACTAAATCTGGGGGCAAATCGCGGCATTCGATATCGATCGAAATTCCCATGTAAATTGTATTTCAATTTCGATCGATATCGAATGTCGCGATTTGCCCCCTGATAAGCAATACGTTTTTTAATCATGAATAATAAAGGAAATAAATACCGACGCGGACAAATCACCATTGATTTCGCTCCACCTATAGTTTGTTTACTAATGAGTACCAATATTATATATAGTTAAACTGTGTACCTGAAGGCGTTGCTTAAAGTAAATTGCTGATGCATTTATATTGGGACACAGTTTTACTGCTTAAGGGTCCATTGTAAAAACGTGACGTGAACCATTCTCAGCTACAATTTTATCAATACTTTTTTCATACTGTGCACGATTTTTTTTGTTTTAAATGTGTTGATTATATTCATCAGCTGATATTATTATGTAAGTTTATCACACGATAACAATACATATTTTAATAGCATACGATTTTAAGCATCCTATTTTTGACAATTATATCACAGAATACACTTTAAAAGAAGACACTTTTTAAGCAAATTCCATCTTTTACCATTTATTTTCATGACATGGACATAATATTTTCCAAAACAAGCATGCAAAGTATTTTAATGATAATTCAGTTTAGAATCGGCTTTCGCTTTTTTAATAACCCATTAAAAATGTCAAATTCATGTTCAGCTTGCAAAAAATAGTAATGCAGGAACAAGTTATTCAAAAAAATATTTGAAAATTTATTATTAGAAAAGATAGACGGTTTGGCATTCAGAAAAATAAATTGTACAAGATAGAGAAAATACAATAATGCAAATAAAACAGCAAAAAAATATGTTTGTTATGAAAATCGCACCATAGATGAAAGTTGCTTTACTAAACATTTTACCATTAAAAAGTAATTTTCGTGAAAATCAAAGATAGAGGGTTTTGAATATAGGCCCTCGATATATAAAAAAATATATTTTTGTTTGGTTCTTAAGAGTTTCCGATTTTTATTAATATTTTTGTAATACTAAAAAAAATCTTGCTCATAAATTTATAATTAGGTGGTTTCTGAAAAATTTTTAATTATTAAGATAAAAATATTAATGAGCTATAACTACCCTGTTAAACATAGATTTCTATTATTTACGAAATTGTTTTGTTTGGTCATGGCCAAAGAACCACACAAGCGGTTTGATCTATGACATAAAAAACATATGAAGCATGTTTGTACGAAATTCACAAAAACATCCTGGTTATTGCTGTCGTCAAGCCGCTTGTGTAGTTTATTTGAACATTTTAAGTAAGAACTCCATAATTTTACTGAAATTCTTTCAAGTAAATATCAAAAAAATAAAGTAGACTGCCAAATGGTAAAAATGCTTGCTTGATACAAAAATTAAATTTTGTATTAAAAAAATGAAGTTTCGTGTTGCTTTTGAGCAAAGGTAAACAAACAGCCATGTTCTACAAATAAAAATGACGCGATATTATAATCAATTGATATTTTTAATAAAATTTTTTTTTAAACTACCATCGATTTTCCAGATTATAAAACTAGTTTCTGGTAAAGATAAGTGGTCCGCAAATAATGCGGTACTTAAAAGGAAATATTTTTATAAACTTTAAACACAGGATAGTTTTCAAAATATGATCGATATCAATTTCACGTGATTTCGATTTCCAGAACATGTCTGATATAAAGTGTACAAACACACATTAAAATTTAACAAAATGGACAAAAATACTTTTAAGCCATGTAAAAATTTTGTTTTTGGTCTTAAAAAAAATAAAACACATGTACCATGTATTACTACTATTGGTTTTATTTAAATGCAAACATAATAATCAAATATTAAAAACATTTTTTGGCCCTATCAAAAGTATTTTGGCCCTTTTAAATCGTCAATCTGGCCCAAATCAAAACAACTGAAACTGCACCCACTAGTATGAAGTTATTACGGTTTTCAAAATTATTTTTGGGAATATTTGTTTAAATGTTTTTTTTTTTTTTATAAAAATCGACGAAGTAAAATTCGAACAATCACTAAATTTTAAGTTTTCCGTTTTTCTTTTGACGATTTTTCAAAAGGAGATTTGACGATTTTTTTATTTTTTCTCAGGAAATTGACCAGGATATCTATTCAAACATTCCTATTCGTGCTGCTAGTTGCGAAAGAAGTTTCTCAACTATGCGTAGAATAAAAACATAGTTACGTCTTTATTACACAATGGTTCAGGAACGATTTTTACATTAAGCAGTTTTCAATATTAAAAATGAAAAAGTGAAATACAAAATAAATTGAGAAGTGTTAACAAACATATAGAGTAACTTTTTCAATAAAAAATTTATATTTATTTATAGCCAAGTTCTCGAAACCGACTTCGAGGGAAATTTATTTTTTAAACGTTTCTGTTATAAAAGTATAAAAAATTCTTTGTTTTATACATCTGTATACCTACTAGGGTATTCATTCGGTTAATCGTCAATCGGTTAACCGATTAATTACTACCCGATTAACTGATCGGTTAATTTTAAATTGGCTTTTTTCGATTAACGATTAAACCGATTAATTTCAGTCGATTAACCGATGTGATAAAATTTTCAATATTTTGTAGTATTATAACATATTTTTTTGTGATTTTATAAAATATTTTTTCAAAAAAACAAATAAGGTGTTCAGTGATCTTCATTTTAACACATTTTCCGCCGACTGGTGACTAAAATTACAATGTTTTTTTATCTTTATCATCGATCAACAGGAATGTGGCGAAAAATGGGTTACATTTTTGATTACCAACACGTTTTTTCTGTTTTATGTATGTATGTGTTTAGTTATGTATTTGTTTCTTCTTATATCTTCTCATATCAGTCTTTTACAGAATTAACCGAAACAATTAGAAGTGTTAAAAATTTAAAAAAAACTCTAAAAGAATAATGGAGTATTTTATATGTTAAGAGAAATCCTGGAAAAGGACTGAGAAATTAGATATTCATCTACGATAAGTGAAAGAATTTTTTCCAAGTCAAGTTTTGGCAAAAAAAAAAAAAATTTTTTTTAAAAGATTATTTTAAAAGAAATCCTATAACTACTGAAATTATCTCTTTTATAAATGCATATTTGGGGGATATAGGTACAGATAGTCATAAAGTCTTATGTCTTTAAATAATTACAAGAAATATATATCGTTGGCTTAATATGCAAACCGGCAAAATCCACTTTTTAAGTAAATTGAGATTTTGATGCCGTGTGGTAGAGAAAGGTACACCTCGTCGACCAGCATGTGGTTTTTATTCTATTTAAGTCTTGAAGGGTGTTAAACTAACTGTATTTTTAATTCTCTATCAAGCTGCAAATAGGAAAATTAAGAAGTTTTTCGTCTCTCCTGTTAAATGTGCTGAAAGGATATTAAGCCGACGATATAACTGTTGTGGGCTACTGCTTATAATTTAGATTTCTACTGTACAGTTATGAAGAATCAATGAACACAGCATTAAAATTTTTATTTTGTTTGAAATACAACAATATTTATTTTAAACAATTGTAAAATATTATTTGGGATATTATGGCGATATGACTTGATAGCACACCTTGTGTATTAATTGAAAAATGCATCGTTTAAGTTCAAGAATTTGGTATGTTATTGTTTTTTTTAATAATAAACTCCAAATAATAAACAATTAATGCGTTTTTATATATTGAAATTACTTAATTTACAAAAAAAACCATTATTAATCGGTTAACCGATCAAAAACAAAATTAACCGATTAGTAACCGATTAAACCAAAACCTCGGTTAATTAATCGGGCGATTAACCGATTAAAGCAAAAGGCCGATTATATGAATACCCTAATACCTACCTACTTTTTAGTTGGAGTACCGCTTAGCTGCATCAGATCTAATCTTAAAATTAGACAAACAACGCCAATTTACAAAAAAAGTCACTAATATAAAACAGAATATGCCCGATAGTTATTATAACTATGGGTATTTTAACTTGAAAACACTAGTAGGTATATATATTTTTTTTTCTTTTAGTGCAGGGGGTGCATTTGCCCACCCCATAATAACCGCCTAGCTACGCTTATGAGTATAACAATGAACATATCACTAGGTTATTAAAGAATCTGCTTAAAGTCGGTCGAAGCCATTTTATCCCATTTACCATTTTCAATAAGCATCATTCCCTCTTTACAAACAACCTGCCTTAAATTGTGTTTAAGTTATAATTTACGCATTTTCCTTTTATGTTTCTCTCTTTGTTGGCAAACATTTTTCCAATTATCATAAATAACAATCAGGTTTACTTTTATTTTCATTTAATTTCCAAAATACTAATTTGAATATTTTTATTTTCCATAATATAAAAATATCACATTTATGTAGTTTTTTTTGTTTGTTTTTGTTTTCTTCTATATTGCAGACACTTCAGACCATGTAGAGTAGAACATACAATTTTATTTAATAGACTCACGGTCACGACCCCCAAAGAAAATGTTTTCGCACATAAATCTTAATAATTTTTATTTCGTGTGTATGATTTTTAAGCTCAGCGCTTGTTTTGCGCGCAAAAAACACACAAAAATATGAAATTATGAAGTAAAATAGAAAAAAAATAAAAATCAGTAAAGTTGCCACACAGTCTGTAAGAATATCAAAAGTTTTTGCGTTCCCTAGAATTATAAGAGTACATCAATAAAAGTATATTAAAGAGCAGAGAACGAATGTAGAAACAGTGAGTGAAATTTAGCAAATAACTCAAAGCGAATTGTGTTTTTTCTTATTTTTTCCAATAGGAATAAAAGCAAATTGAGAGAGAGTGGAAATAACTGAGAGTAAATAATATGAGTTATTTCCCCTCTTTTGCTTTTGATACGAAGCAAAACAAATACAAAAGGCAAAATTTTTTAAAAGAGTATTTTTATATGAGAATTAGAGTGAAATTAATAAGAGAGTAGCGAGACTTTAATAAATAAATATCGTAAATTGAGTGTGTTAAAAGTGAAAATAATAGAAATTTTGAGATTTTAAGGGTTTTTATTTAAAAAAATATTTAATATAAAATAAAGTCATTGCTAAGAAAATTTTAAGGTATTTTAAATTAATTTTTCGTTAATTTTTATTAACAAAATAATATTAAATTTTTTAGAAAAGTTTTGTTCTCTTTTTTATGTAATCATCATCATCATCATTCAGCCATTTTTCCATTTTGTTTTTGCAGTTTTTCATTTTTGTTGTTATTATTTTTTATTTCTGTGCTTTTATTGTTTGTTTTTGCGTCTTGTCTTATTTTTGTTGTAATTTTTCCAGCTTTTTTTAGTTTTGTTTATAAGTGTTGGTAGGTATTTTTCTTTTAGTTTAAGTAGTTGTTGTTTTTTTTTCATATGGCTGTCATATGGTGGCTTTAAAAATGGGTGGAGTGTCATTTTATTTTTGTTGCTGATTTTTTTTTCCTTCTTCTTACAACTTTTTTTTTGCTGAGACAACATGCTTTTCTTTTTATTTTTTGCCTTTAATAAAATTATTTAAACCAGAAATCGTTTTGCTTTTTTCTTAATTGAGTAGTATTTATTATTTTCAAAAAGCCGTCGCTTAAAATTAAAATTTTATAGAAAATCCAAGAATTCTTTTTTTAATTAAAAAATTCTTTTAGTATATTTTTGTTATGTATTTTTCATTTCATTTAAATTAAAAAAACAATCTTTGTTTTGTTTTTTTTAAATATTTTGTTTCTATTGTTGTTGTTGCTGTAACTTTTTTCATATTGTTTTAAGATAAAATTGTATTTCGAAAGTGACAGTTAAAATGATTTATCACTTTGTTTCGCTGCTGTAGTGCTACGATTTGTGTTCTGTTTGTCTGTCTGTCCATACGTCTGTCTGTATGATTGTTTGTGCTCTAAAACAACAGATTGTTGTTGCTTTAGTCTTCTTTTTTTTCAAATATTTTGTGATTTTTGTTCTAAAAAAGACCCTCTCTAGAGTCTACTAATAGTAATTTTTGTTCAGTATTTTTTTCAAATACTATGTCTATCTTTATGTCTCAATATACCTACATTAAACACTTGTTTAACGGCTATAATGGAAATAAAATTAATGTTATGAAAAAAATAAAAAAAAAAATAAAGAAAATAAATAGATTTAAGGCCCAACTAGGTATAATATGCATGAGTTAGCTTTAGTTACCTTCTCAATAGTTATACCTAACTGAATTAAGATAATTTTTGCTAAAACTTAATATTCAGCCATGTCACAGCCTACAATTCCGTTCGGAATAATTCCGTTCGGAATTGAAGAAAACATAGGTATTTGTTTATTGATAGAAAGTGTATTTTGATAGTTTTTTGGCCTTGCAGATACAGAAAACTCCCATTCCGTGCATGAAAACAAAAATGGTTTCATTCCGAATTTTATTTTTCGTAATTTTCTGAAGCACCAAAATACGGAATGAATTCCGTTTCCGAACGGAATTGTACTCTGTGACATGGCTGATAGGTAGGTTTTATTTTTCCCTCAAATAGGTAGGTCTAAACCAAATAACTATGTTTGCACTTCTATTATAATAAAAAACTTATGTTTTGTTATAGAAGGTAGGTACCAACTTATAAATAAATAAATAAAATACTGTCAACAATTAACGAAAAGCTTTTAATGCATTAAAAAAACAAAATTTTATTCCATATGCAATGTGTGAGAGCAGTTTCGCACTTTGCTTAAGCAAATGACTGTTTTATCAAATTTAACATAAAGTTTTGTTAAGAGCAATATGGTTTGACACATAGGTATGATTAACATGTATTCGCATAGTTGCTTAAGCCAGCTTATGCATAATAAAGTTGGGCCTTTAGGTAATAAAAAAGTAAAAAATTGCGAAAATGTTAAAAAAAAATAAGAAATAAGGCTAGTTGAGAGTGAAATAGTCTAGTAGTGCGCGGGTTGCGCGTTCGATTCCCGTCTGAGACTCTGGTATATTTCAGTACAATGGGGTGGAGGTCTTAGAAATAAGTGCATCCGATTCGTTATTAGTAAGGATATAATTTGAAGTTGTACCTATTTCTCGCTAAAAACAAATAAATAAATTAAACTACATATTTGTTGTTTTTACTTTGAAGAAAAACTAAATCTTTATTCATTAATCTGTTTAAAATTGTATTTTCAAAGAAATTTGTGTTTATACACTTACCCCCGTATTCATAAATGATTATTTAATTTAACAAACGTTTTTTAAGAAAAATTTTATAGAAAATTAGTTTTTTAAGCCTTTATCAAATTAAAAATATGTTTATGAATACAGGTAGGTATAAAGGCTTAAGTACTATTTTGGGTATCTTTTCTAATATCTCTTCAACAAAATCGCCCAGAATAAAGAAAAATTGTATCATTTGACACATGAGCACTTCCACAAAAGTGTCACGTTACGCCACCAACACAATTATTTTGTAGGTATTTTTGATCCATGTTGTTCAAATTTTTCCTCTCTTTCCCTAAATTTCGTTTTAAGCCTGGTACTCTGTTCAACATTTCACGTGAAATGCTGTCAAAACGCATATGAAAAAAACTTGTGCGGAATATCTATGAAATAATGTTGATAGAGTTGTACTCTGTTCATTTTGTGAAAAAGTTCCGAAATGTTTCTGGCAACATTTTTTTACAACTGCGAAATTATGAATTTTAAGCAAAAGCAAAAAGGATGAACTGATTATTTAATAAGAAATAAAAAATTAATATAACACAACAGGTAACAGTTTTTTTTATCCACATTTCCTTTCTTTTTTATTAAAAAAAATTATTTTTAGTAAAATACATGTGGGGTTTGTTTACATACGTAAAACAATGTCGCATACTTTGCAGGAATAAAATCGGCAAATTTTACAAACTCGCATGATAGATAACATCGATACATGTCCAAATTTGCGTGTGAAATAATAAATGATGCCCAAAATTTTCCACAAATTTGAAAAGAGTACTAGGCTTAACACCAAAATACCAAAAAAATTAATTAAATTAAATTTAAAAAGCTTGCTGGCGTAACGTTACAAAAATTAGACTTTCCTGTGGAAATACCCATATATATTTTGATTATAGAACTTTTAAACAGTATATCAATCTTTTTTTTAGCAATAAGGTAAACAAAAGGGTAACTTCAACAAATTAGGGGTACTCCAGCAATAAAAATTAAAACAAGGCACGAAGTCTGTTTAATAATTATATGAAGTAGAGATTAAAAAAGGTCAATTTCTTGAGAAATCTTTAATATTTCGGGAAGTAAAACATTAAAGCAATTATTCTGTAAATAAATGCATTATATGGGGTACCTTTAAGCAATTTTGTCATAAAAATGCATCCGTGGAAATGCAATAATATACAAAAAAAAAAAAATTTAATTTTCTTAAAAAATACTTAAATTTTAATAGATACCTAAAATCATTGGCCTAGATACATTGTTTTATTGGATATTCGCCTTAATCTGTGGATTTTTATGCTCATATTCCTTTCGCCTAAAGACCGTTTTAAATATGTTAAAGTAAAAAATGTCAAAACAAATTTTATATTATATATTGGTTCCTTAAGTTCCTATAAGAAGCATAGGGCCTCTTTAATGCTTGAGGTTTCGGTAATCAGTTGGTTTAAGATGAGTAGCTTATTGGGCTTCTGCAACCGATCCTGGAACTGGTGCTGTCAGCATGGGCTTTGACTGGGTAAGTTGCCTCATAACACTTTTTAATAGCCGCCCAATAATGGGAAACAGACGCTGGCTGATGGTGCCTATGGTTATTGAAAGTCGCCTTGACGTTTTAACTGTCATAGGCATTGAAAACTTGTTGGGAGTCAAGCCACCTCTGAGAATCCCCATTTAAAACCACTGATTATCCAAGACTGCATTAGCAGCTGCTCGGTATATTAAGGGAACTTTCTAATATCCGAAACCTGTATTTCTCGCTAAAAACAAATAAATAAATTAAACTATTTGTTGTTTTTACTTTGAAGAAAAACTAAATCTTTATTCATTAATCTGTTTAAAATTGTATTTTCAAAGAAATTTGTGTTAATACACTAACCCCCGTATTCATAAATGATTATTTAATTTAACAAACGTTTTTTAAGAAAAATTTCATAGAAAATTAGTTTTTTAAGACTTTATCAAACTAAAAATATGTTTATGAATACAGGTAGGTATAAAGGCTTACTGCCTGTTTTTAGAAAACGTAAGCAAGTGAGTGAGTGAGAAATTATATTGAAAACAAAAACAAATTTTCGTTTTTTATTGTTGTTTTCAATATATTTTCTCACTCACTCACTTGCTTACGTTTTCTAAAAACAGGCAGTTAAGTACTATTTTGGGTATCTTTTCTAATATCTCTTCAACAAAATCGCCCAGAATAAAGAAAAATTGTATCATTTGACACATGAGCACTTCCACAAAAGTGTCACGTTACGCCACCAACGCAAGTATTTTGTATGTATTTTTGATCCATTTTGTTCAAATTTTTCCTCTCTTTCCCTAAATTTCGTTTTAAGCCTGGTACTCTGTTCAACATTTCACGTGAAATGCTGTCAAAACGCATATGAAAAAAACGTGTGCGGAATATCTATGAAATAATGTTGATAGAGTTGTACTCTGTTCATTTTGTGAAAAAGTTCCGAAATGTTATTGGCAACATTTTTTTAGCAACTGCGAAATAATGAATTTTAAGGAATTTTAAGCAAAAGCCAAAAAGGATGAACTGATTATTTAATAAGAAATAAAAAATTAATACAACACAACAGGTAACAGTTTTTTTTATCCACATTTCCTTTCTTTTTTATTAAAAAAAATTATTTTTAGTAAAATACATGTGGGGTTTGTTTACATACGCAAAACAATGTCGCATACTTTGCAGGAATAAAATCGGCAAATTTTACAAACTCGCATGATAGATAACATCGATACATGTCCAAATTTGCGTGTGAAATAATAAATGATGCCCAAAATTTTCCACAAATTTGAAAAGAGTACTAGGCTTAACACCAAAATACCAAAAAAATTAATTAAATTAAATTTAAAAAGCTTGCTGGCGTAACGTTACAAAAATTAGACTTTCCTGTGGAAATACCCATATATATTTTGATTATAGAACTTTTAAACAGTATATCAATCTTTTTTTTAGCAATAAGGTAAACAAAAGGGTAACTTCAACAAATTAGGGGTACTCCAGCAATAAAAATTAAAACAAGGCACGAAGTCTGTTTAATAATTATATGAAGTAGAGATTAAAAAAGGTAAATTTCTTGAGAAATCTTTAATATTTCGGGAAGTAAAACATTAAAGCAATTATTCTGTAAATAAATGCATTATATGGGGTACCTTTAAGCAATTTTGTCATAAAAATGCCTCCGTGGAAATGCAATAATATACAAAAAAAAAAAAATTAATTTTTTTAAAAAATACTTAAATTTTAATAGAAACCTAAAATCATTGGGCTAGATACATTGTTCTATTGGATATTCGCCTTAATTTGGGGATTTTAATGCTCATATTCCTTTCGCCTAAAGACCGTTTTAAATATGTTAAAGTAAAAAATGTCAAAACAAATTTTATATTATATATTGGTTCCTTAAGTTCCTATAAGAAGCATAGGGCCTCTTTAATGCTTGAGGTTTCGGTAATCAGTTGGTTTAAGATGAGTAGCTTATTGGGCTTCTGCAACCGATCCTGGAACTGGTGCTGTCAGCATGGGCTTTGACTGGGTAAGTTGCCTCATAACACTTTTTAATAGCCGCCCAATAATGGGAAACAGACGCTGGCTGATGGTGCCTATGGTTATTGAAAGTCGCCTTGACGTTTTAACTGTCATAGGCATTGAAAACTTGTTGGGAGTCAAGCCACCTCTGAGAATCCCCATTTAAAACCACTGATTATCCAAGACTGCATTAGCAGCTGCTCGGTATATTAAGGGAACTTTCTAATATCCGAAACCTGTATTTCTCGCTAAAAACAAATAAATAAATTAAACTATTTGTTGTTTTTACTTTGAAGAAAAACTAAATCTTTATTCATTAATCTGTTTAAAATTGTATTTTCAAAGAAATTTGTGTTAATACACTAACCCCCGTATTCATAAATGATTATTTAATTTAACAAACGTTTTTTAAGAAAAATTTCATAGAAAATTAGTTTTTTAAGACTTTATCAAACTAAAAATATGTTTATGAATACAGGTAGGTATAAAGGCTTACTGCCTGTTTTTAGAAAACGTAAGCAAGTGAGTGAGTGAGAAATTATATTGAAAACAAAAACAAATTTTCGTTTTTTATTGTTGTTTTCAATATATTTTCTCACTCACTCACTTGCTTACGTTTTCTAAAAACAGGCAGTTAAGTACTATTTTGGGTATCTTTTCTAATATCTCTTCAACAAAATCGCCCAGAATAAAGAAAAATTGTATCATTTGACACATGAGCACTTCCACAAAAGTGTCACGTTACGCCACCAACGCAAGTATTTTGTATGTATTTTTGATCCATTTTGTTCAAATTTTTCCTCTCTTTCCCTAAATTTCGTTTTAAGCCTGGTACTCTGTTCAACATTTCACGTGAAATGCTGTCAAAACGCATATGAAAAAAACGTGTGCGGAATATCTATGAAATAATGTTGATAGAGTTGTACTCTGTTCATTTTGTGAAAAAGTTCCGAAATGTTTCTGGCAACATTTTTTTAGCAACTGCGAAATAATGAATTTTAAGGAATTTTAAGCAAAAGCCAAAAAGGATGAACTGATTATTTAATAAGAAATAAAAAATTAATATAACACAACTGGTAACAGTTTTTTTATCCACATTTCCTTTCTTTTTTATTAAAAAAAATTATTTTAAGTAAAATACATGTGGGGTTTGTTTACATACGCAAAACAATGTCGCATACTTTGCAGTAAAAAAATTGGCAAATTTTACAAACTCACATGAGAGATAACATCGATACATGTCCAAATTTTCGTGTGAAATAATAAATGTTGCTCAACATTTATCACAAATTTGAAAAAAGTACTAGGCTTAACACCAAAATACCAAAAAAATTAAATAATATATGTACATATGTAGGTATAAATTATTTTTTGAGAAACAATTTAAAAAGCTTGCTGGCGTAACGTTACAAAAATTAGACTTTCCTGTGGAAATATTCATATACATTTTGAGTATATGGTAAAATATTAAGATACCTACTATTATTTTGCGTTGTTATAGAACTTTTAAACAGTATATCAATCTTTTTTTAGCAATAAGGTTAACAAAAGGGTAACTACAACAAATTAGGGGTACTCCAGCAATAAAAATTAAAACAAGGCACGAAGTCTGTTTAATAATTATATGAAGTAGAGATTAAAAAAGGTAAATTTCTTGAGAAATCTTTAATATTTCGGGAAGTAAAACATTAAAGCAATTATTCTGTAAATAAATGCATTATATGGGGTACCTTTAAGCAATTTTGTCATAAAAATGCATCCGTGGAAATGCAATAATATACAAAAAAAAAAATTTAATTTTCTTAAAAAATACTTAAATTTTAATAGATACCTAAAATCATTGGGCTAGATACATTGTTCTATTGGATATTCGCCTTCATCTGGGGATTTTAATGCTCATATTCCTTTCGCCTAAAGACCGTTTTAAATATGTTAAAGTAAACAATGACAAAACAAATTTTATATTATATATTGGTTCCTTTAGTTCCTATAAGAAGCAAAGGGCCTCTTTAATGATTGAGGTTTCGGTAATCAGTTGGTTTAAGATGAGTAGCTTATTGGGCTTCTGCATCCGATCCTGGAACTGGTGCTGTCAGCATGGGCTTTGACTGGGTAAGTTGCCTCATGTCACTTTTTAATAGCCGCCCCAATAATGGGAAACAGCCGCTGGCTGATGGTGCCTATGGTTATTGAAAGTCGCCTTGACGTTTTAACTGTCATAGGCATTGAAAACTTGTTGGGAGTCAAGCCACCTCTGAGAATCCCCATTTAAAACCACTGATTATCCAAGACTGCATTAGCAGCTGCTCGGTATATTAAGGGAACTTTCTAATATCCGAAACCTGTGAACGAGCCCGAAAGCTGTGCTTCCGGCAAGGAATAGATTAAAGACCGCACTGAAACAAAACCATTTGCTTCATTTTCATGAATTTCCCACCCAAATGCAGGTGTAACTAGTCACTTTTATTTAATTTCAATAAAAAAGCGACGGCTAAGCCAAATTTACAGAAAATTTAAAAGTAAATTAAGCTTTTCTAAAAAGTTTGCAATTTGAAATTTGGGTAGATCATTTAAAAAGAAAGGGGGGTTATTTTAAAATGATTACAGCCCTTTTTAGCATACCTTATTGATCTTTTTCAATCAACTAGATTCAAAAGGATATTATTTATTGCATTTGCATAAATTAGAAAATTTTTATTAGAAAATTATTTTTTAAATAGGAAAATAAAATTAAAAAGTCAAGCGTATTCCGTAGGGAATACCAGTCTCTTAAAACATTTTTATAGGTAGCAAAATTTTAGTTAAATTGTTTTTAATTTTTAAAGCAGCCGTTAAATCAGTCTGAATTTTCAGTTTTCAAAGTATTTAAAGTATACACCCCTACACTCATCATTAAATCCCTCGTACACTTTTTTTTGTTTTTTTTTTTGCTTTCTATTTGCTGTCGTCAAAGTTTTTAGCACAAGTGTTTTGTTTCTCTAATATAAATATTTTTTCATTTTTTCTATATGAAAATGAATAAATATGAACAAAATGTCTATAGGAATATGGTATGTATATAAAATATAATAAGTTTTTTTTTCAAAATGCTTAAAGCAAATTATATTTCTAAAGCTTACACTTTATACCCAACTACTTCTGCCAGATACTCATTCTATTACATACAATTTTCAATATGAATGCATGAGATTTTTTCTATATAATTTTTTTCCTATTTGTTACAAAGTGGAATAAAGTTTAGTTAGAACAAAAAAAAAAACAACATAAATTACTTTTTTCCACACAATGTCATTTAGATTTTGTTTTCTGCTGTATTTTAGGAATTTGTATTTTTTTTCCTTTTTTTTATAATTTTTTTCATCTGTGTGCAAATAAATGTCTGTTAGAAATTGTTTCTTATTTGTTTGTATTTATATTTTTCTAATTTAAAAAAAATTCCTAGTTTTTGTTATTGTTGTAGCTTTACGTTTTGCATGAATTGCGGCAAAATGATTTATGTACCGTGAAAATATGTGTATGTGAATGTACAAATGTTATAAGTTTAATTTTCTAACAAAAAAAAAAAAAAAAAAAAAACTCGAGTGAGTAAAAGAGAGCGCTTAGACATATAATAACAATTACAATAAGTTACAGATAACAATAAGGTGCATTTAAACTTTAAAAAGAAAATTTAGATTTAATTACGGAATTTAAGTTACGATTGGTTTTTGTTGGGGAGACATTTGGACGGAACTCGTAACTTCAAATGAGTTTAAAACATTCATAATTAATTTTTGCCGTCGCTATTTCATGCTAGAGATTTTTTCAATTAAAATAAGAAAAAAAAATAGGCACATAATTTAAACTTAAAATTAACTTTCCTCCAGGTACCCCATAACTCGACACAACTTAAGTTGCCTTAATTTTTTTTCCATAATCAACACAATGTTAAAGTTCATTGCAACTTGCTATAAATTTATGAAGTTAAACAAATTTGCATAAGTTTTTTTTACTTGCAGCTTAGATTTTAACTTTTATTATCTCCCAGGTACCACCAAGAACTCCCTTAATTAATTATGCCTTATCTTACAGGGATTATTTATTAAGAGCTTCAACTATAATTATAATTTATATTCCAACGTAATTAACAGAGCAATAGGAACGGAGACCTTCAGCCCGTTGTAGTAAAATAAACCAGAGTATCTGGCGGGAATCCAACTGATCTAACTAACTACCAACTAGCCTGTCGGGGCACCCTTCAATATTTAATTCGCTATAAAAATTAACATTTAAGCACAATTTTACACATGTTTCCAACATATTGCTCCTGCTGCTCCTATAAGAGTCGATTTACATTAAGGGTAATGTCGCTGCGACAATGCTTAACCCTAATGTGATTGGTAAGGTACCCGGGTACCTTTGGCATTTTTATTTTTATTTTATTTTAAATAAACAGATGGTCTACATATTTTACACTTATTGAAACTCCTCACTATTAGTTAATTTTAAATTATAATTATTTCTTAGCTTAAAAATTATTTTGAAAAGGCGTGGTGAAGCAGTTTTCATCTTAGGCCCTTAACGGTATGGCAAGATACCCGCGTACCTTCATACATTAAATGTTACCTTCACTCGGTCAAAATCTTAGAAAGACTTAAACAATACACATAAAAACATGTTTGCAATAAGGGAAATCACCGGTGTAATATTTACAAGTTTTTTTTTCATATTTGCTAATTTTGATACAGTGAAACTTCGATATAACGAATCTGGAGGGGATCGAAAACTACTTCGTTATAGCTATTGATTCGTTATACATATGCATTGTGAAACCTTGGTATAACGAAATTTCAAGAAATACGAACAAAATTCGTTATAACTACAGTTTTTTTTATGTACCTTTCGTTGTTTTGAAAAGGGACTTCCCCGTCTTGCTTAAAATTTAATTTTGCTTTATTCCAACTTCGTTGTATGGAGGCTTTTATGTAGAGGTTTTTGATAAAGGGATTTGAATGACTTACACACTTAAAATGTTATAATTTCTCAGTTATAATTTCGTTGTCTAGAGGCTTCTGAAAAATACTTCGCTATATAGAGGCTTTATAGCTCAGAATTTCTTCGTTATAGCTATAAAGCATTTTTGTATGAAAAACTTTGCAATAAAAAGGTTTTTTCAAGGGACTCAGCTAAAATTCGTTATATTGAGTTTTTCGTTATAACGAAGTTCGTAATATCAAAGTTACACTGTACTATGCATATCCCAGTGCGTATACAAAAATTTAAATTTACTGAAAACGAACATCTTTTCAAGTGTCATAGTTATTTTCCGTTATTATTGACATATATTTCGACAAAAAATTTTGGTTTCCAATACTAATTCCATATATGTACGTACCCGGGTACCTTGCAATGCTGTTAAAGGTGTTTTTATTTTGCCATTCATAATTAATTCATGTTTATTCTTATTTTATTCATAGCAGTGTTGCCATAATTTAACTAACTGTTATTTTGGTGGCACTTTGGCACAACATCTTAAATCGAAATAAAATAGCAAATAAGTGTTTAAAAAAAAGTACGGTGAAAAAATCATTTTATTTAAATAATAAAATAAAACAAAATTAAAAAAAAATTTGTCTATAATACAAAATTTTAAAAACGTAAAAAAAATTTGTTTCATCTTTTTAAACTTGAGTTAAGATGTTTCGTCAAAAAGCTAAACGCTTGAAGATAAAAACTTTAACCGGAGTTTAGTCTGTCCCCAAATCGATCCACTAAGCCGAAATGTTTGAAAATTCGAATGTGGTAAAAAGGATAAAAACGGGTATATTCGGTAACCTTGTATCTCCAGAGCTCAAAGATAAATAGAAAAAATTTAATACTTATCGTTGTTCTTTAGAAAAATTAGCGGACAGGTGTATGGTACTTTTTTGAAATTCAGCGATTTTAGGATGTCAACGAGTGAAGCCTGTATTTTGGAACTTTTTTGTCACACCATCTATCTTGCAAACACATAAACATATAAATAAATTTTATATCATATTCCAAACTTATCTAAAAAGTACAAATACGAATTCGGTTCACTTTCGAAAATCGAGCGTTTAAGGGGCGAAAGTCTTAACTATTTTTGATACTTTTTTTACAATTTTCTCTATTCTCCAACTTCAATATTGAATTTTATGGTGAGCAAAAAAGTAGTAAAAAGGGGGTTGAGGGGTGGGGGGAATACGGGAACTTAAATTCCTTTCTTTAGCTTTTTATTTTTCAACTGGTACGTTCTCAAATCATACCTAATATTTTACTTAAAAACATAAAATTCAGCATGCAATATCCTAAGTGGATATGAACCTTTGAGTGAATTTTTCGGTACTTTTTTGTTCTGTAGTTGGTATTTTTTTAATTCCCTTAGAATTGGATATAAAATCATAAAACTAAACGTGTAAGGCCCTGAGTGAATGAAACGTGGAAGGTCCCTTGTGAATAAGAATCTGTAAGAGGGCTTTTGGTACTTTTTGTTCTTTAACTGGTACTTTTTGAATTTCCGTTAGTTTTGGACCTAAAAACATAAAATTAAACATGCAAGTTCCTCAGTAAATGAGAATCTGTAAGAGAGATCTTTTTGGTACTTTTTTGTTCTTTAATTGGTACTTTTTGAATTTTCGTTAGTTTTGGACCCAGAAACATAAAATTAAACATGCAATGTCCTAGGCGAATGTAAATACCTGTTTGGTACTTTTTTAATTTAGAAATATAAACTTTGGCACAAAATACATATGTCCACGAAAGAAAGGGAGACGTTCACGATGTAGCGGAATTAATGCTAGTTCATTTATATTTTAATTTCTAAAGCAAAAGTAAAAATTTTTTAACCCTTATGTTTGTGGACAGGTACCTGTGTACCTATTGCGTTTTCAAATCGAAATTTTTTATATAAGATTTTAGTCTACAATTCTACAATTTCATGAGAACTCCTAACTTTTTGTTATTATTATATTTTCATAGGTGTTTATATACAATATCAGTTGGCGGGGGCGTGGCATATCAATTAGCTTTTTACACCCTTAATAGGGTGAATAGGTACCTGGGTACCTGTATACGTTTTATATATTACAAATTTTTTTTTGGGTGTATGATTTAAAAAAAAAGGAGAAAACCAGAGTAAAATTCTAATATTATATCATTAACCATCGATTTTTTGTACAATACATGACACAAAATTAGATTTCTCATGCAATTTGCATGAAGGTACCCAGGTACCTATCCACCCTATAGAAGGTGTTTTATATTAAAATTTTTTTTTTTTTTGGGTGTAGGATTTTAAAAAATATATGAAAAGGGGAAAACCAGAGTAAAATTCTAATATTATATCATTAACCATCGATTTTTTGTACAATACAAGACAAAAAATTAGATTTCTCATACAATTTGCATGAAGGTACCTAGGTACCTATCCACCCTATAGAAGGTGTTTTTTTTTCCACACACATAAGGGTTAAAGCAAAATGTCTGATTTAACCAAAGAATAAATTATTAAAAATAGTGGACCAATCTTAACTAGCTGTCGAAACTTAAGATTTAAATGATGCTGAAAATATTCTAACAATACTAAAAGAGAAGTTGCAAAAATGTCGTTTCAATTCTCATTACTTGATACTTTTACTACTCCGCAAGCTTTTCTACACTTTCCGCCGACAAACATGAGTCGCAAACCACCCACTTAATGTTCACAGCCCCAAAAGGCCATTTTTACACTTAATACAATGTTAGTATTTTAAGGAAAATACAACCCTGCCATCATAAGTTGTTCTTGTTTTTTTTTTTTTTTTTTTTTTGGAAAATTTTCAAACAAAATACTTAATGGTGTTTTCTTTTCTACAAAAAATGTGACATTTTATTTTCAAAAAATGCAATTTGGAGTCTGTTTCTTAAACATTTTGCTCCCGAAAAGGGTGGCTTGTTTTATTCTAAAAAACTCGCCCTTTTTTGGAAGCAAAATTTTTATGAAACAGACACCAAATTCCATTTGTTAAAAGGAAAAAATGTCACACTTTTTTGAAGAAAAGAAATTACCATAAGACTTGTAAAACGACCTTAAGCAGCATATGACCTCTGAGGTTTTGTTGATCGGCATATGCTTAGTCTGCTGCATCCTGGTCTGTAAATGCGGCTGCTATCAGACTAGACTGGCTATTCGTATTCGACGTTTGTTACATTAATTGAACGTCTTATCAGACATCTTCTTGCAGCCGTAACAAATAGGTGAACAGATGCTGCGATGGGTAAGAAAGTTTCTAGTTTAAAGAGTATAAAATCAAAAGATGTTACTCACTGACCTTTTAGATGTACAGTATTTATCGGATATAAGAAACTTAAAAAATCCAGGAAAAAAGTTTCTTATAAGTGTTTCTTTCTTATATACAACTATTTCATTTAAGAAACTTATTTCTTATATAAGTAGCTATGGCCATAAGACTTTCATATTATGGTTTTCTGTCTCTTTTTTTGTTACATAGTGTCATCACCTGACAATTTTTTGTTATAATAAACGTCAAACTTCATATAAAAAAAACGCTGACAAAAATTTTAAAGTTTTTTTTATATGGACTTTGACGTTTGGTATGACAAAAAATTGTCAGGTGAAGACCCCATGTTAAAGTTTCTAACGTTTAAATAATTATTGTCTATGTCTTTTGAGTTTTTCACTATTTTAGATAACGTTGAAAGTCCACTTAATCGTGACAGTGATACTGGTTTTGATATGTGTTTAACTTTAAATTTATGTTTTATGTTTATATGTTTAATGTTACATGTAAAAGGAGAAATTTAATTTAATGTGAAAAACTCATATTACGCTCCCTTGAAAAAGTCGACAAAAAATCGTCGAAACGTCGGGAAAACTGTAATAAAAAAATTGCTTTTTATTGACATAAATTAACCTTAGGCCCTATTAGCTTAAATAAAAAACAAATCAAGTCCAATATTATATTTTTTTGCAATTTCGCTTCTTTTTATACCGTTTTGTATTTCTTTTAAAATTTTAACTTTTGTTTTTATTGACAAAAAACACAAAGCTTCATATGAGCACCAGCTCGCTCATCTAAAACTAAAGCTGGAGGTCCATAGCACGCGTTTTCGCCTCCACGCAGCGCATGCTTTTATAACCTTACTTTCGTTCTACGATTCAAGTTACATGCAACGCTTTTTATACAGCAGCAGCACAAGTAAAAATAAAATTTAATTTGTCAAAATCAGCTGATTTGTTCGAACGCTGCTTGTGACGCTTACAAAAGTAGAAAGTAAACCTACTTTTCGCCTCAAGGCATCTTCGCTTCTGTGCATGTAACTTACTACGTATAACTACACAGATTCTACTTTTTTGACAGCTGCGTATGCTGCGAAAAAGCGAGTAACGCGAGGTGTGGACCTCCAGCTTAAAAGTAAAAGCAAAAACTTTGTTCTTGTTGTAAAACTGTCAGAAAACAGAGTTGTCCATGCAAACTACATAAATTCTGTGTTGCCGTTGGAAGTTTCTTATATAAATTCTTTTTCTATACATTTTGTGGTCTTGGTGTTTAAGAAAAATGTTTTTTTCTTATAAGCGTTTTTCTAATATGAAACCTTTTTTGCTAGAAAAATCGCAAAAAAAACATGGTGTTTTTGAAAATGTTTCTTATAAGCGTTTTGTTCTTATATGAGATGTTCTTATATCCGAATAATACGTAATTAACAACATTTGTTGATTGTACGAGACTGCTAATTCATGTAAAACTCGCAGTTAATCTTTTTATTAAAAGGCCGTTCTCTGGCCGCAACCTTTGACCCGTCTGGCACCTTTTGACCCTCAATTCCTAGAATATCCAAATGTATTCCTGGATTCTTCCCTATACCACCTCTTTCCATATCTGATCGCAAATTTATCTTTTCATAAATATCTTTTCATTTTCAATAGATTCAACTAAATTTGGTCATGTTATTAGTTTTGCAAGAAAATCTTCGAACTTGATCACATTTTTTCACTTTAAGTTTTAATGTTAACTCCCAGGAGTTGTGCTATATATCCGTTTTATAATTGTTAACGCGCCTTAACAAATTCCAACTGCCTGTTTTTAAAAAAAATGATAACTGAAACTTGTGTGAGAAAATTTAATTCTAATTCTAAAAAAAGGCAGTAAATGCCTAACCTGTTTATTGCAAATTCAAATTTAAATAAATCAAATTTCTGGTTTTTTAATAAAATTTATGATATTTATTTAGTGAATTTTGCTCACTCTAAAATTTAAACTTTAATTTCCTCCCGGATACCTTTTCTTTTATAAAACTTTAAAAGAAATTTCAACATTTCCATTATCATTAGTTTAAAAAAAAGTGCAAATGGCTTCCAGACTGAGTGTTTGACCAATCAATGGTTGTGAGAGTTGCTTTTTTATGTTGCTCCTAGCTGTATACTTCAATCTTTTTGGTGTTTATTTGCAAAAGAAAAAATATGCTAGTCAACCCCTTTTTTGCTATAAAAATCCTTTATTAAAAACAAAAAGCGGAGATGCGTTTTTGTTTTACTGCCACATAAAAGCTGTTGTTTCACTTTTTTAGTAACATAAAATTTATATAATTTAACAATTCCACTTTTTTATATTCATTTTATTGCGTGTATTTTAACATTAAAATAATTTAAGCTACAGCGCAACAAAGCAGCAAAAAAAAATTTTGTGTAAATATGCAGTTTTACATAATGTTTTTATTTAGTTGGAAAATAAATTTTTATCAGTTTATGGCCGTGTTGGTTTTGTTTTTTTATACACATATAATTAGGAAATTAATCTGTCAGATTTTATGAGGCAAATAAATAGCAGCAGTAGCTTACACCCAATAGCAGCAAACTCTTGGTTGGCATGATGGTTAATGTGTACATTTTTTTTTGTTCAGCACAAACAACAATTGTTCATCATCACAGCCATTGGAAATCAACGTTATTGTCATGCCACAACGTTTGATATGAAAAAAACCAACAATTTAAATGATATTTTTTATATCATAAAAAACCAGCAAAATTATGAATAGAAAATTTTAGCCAATTCAAAAAATCCAAGACATTTGCCTTAAGATTCTTAAATGAAATTTCTGCTGAAATAAGTAAATTGTTTTAATTGCTTATTCCTTAGCAAATTTTTTTAAAAATTTTTTTAAATGTTCGCTGGGTTATGTTTTATTAACATTTCGGTTCAGTTTTGTTTTTATTTTAATTTACAATTTCATGCCTCCATTTTTTTGTTGCTGTTGATACTTATTTTAATTTTATTTGCCATTTTCGCGTTTTTTTAAGGTTTTTTCCACGTGTAAAAAAAAAAAAAAAATATTTTCATACACACATATACATATGAGAAAAAGCTCAACCAATTGGAAAATTTACACGTGAAAATTGTGAAAAATTGTTGTGGTTTTAATTTGGTTTATTGATGTGTTGCTGTTTGGCTTTAACCCGGGAAAAAGAAAGAGTTCAAAAGTTTGTTTGGTGTTGGGAAAAATTTAGATTTTAATTTGTTAAAACCAGAAAATTATATTCAGAATTTAAGTGAATTAAATGAAAATTAAAGTGAATAATAAAAAAATTAAGCCTTGCAATCCATCAGTTAGTTTAAAGGGAGTACTGTATAAATGGTCCTTCGAACCCAAAAATTTTGGGATTATTTAATGTTATTTCTCTTTTTCTAAAAGATCTCACTTATTGTATGACTTAATGCCCAACCATTATATCGTCGGTCTCATGTAGAAAGGCCCTAAATCGATTTCTATTATGTTTTTACCTTCTCCTGTAAAGTTGCATTTATGTGAGTTGGGGCCTTTCTTCATGAGACCAACGATATGCATATCCGGGCTTAAGCTTCTGTCAAAAATTACCAAAAAAATCTCTCAAATGTATTTAAAAAAACAATAACGTAATCAAAAAACATTTGATTATGTACGAAATATGCGATCAGTTTTGCACTTTTCTTTAGGAAATGACAGTTTCATAAAACTTAACAAAAAGTTTCCGTAATTTCAATATGGTTTTCTTCATATGATTTACATGTATTCGCATGTCTCGATTTATAGTACGGGATTGTACTATATAAGTGGAACTCTTCGCACAGAATTAAAAGAAAGAATGGCTGATCCTTTATAAGAAATAATATGACAAAAACGAACAGTTTTTTTGAAGGAAATAAAACCTTTTTTTTGAAATCCAGTTAAAAGTTAACCCCTATCTGATACTGCGTTTATAGAAAACTATTCTAAACCTATTAAGAGAGCACTTAATACTTTACTTAACAATACAAAGTTGCTCGTTGCCTAACATATAAAGCAATTTTAAAATCCCTTTCACCATTTAGAAAAGTTGTGATAATTATTTTTTTTTATATTACAATTAAATGTTCACATAATATAAAAGGGACAAGATCCTTTTGAGAAAATGTTATACTTATGTTTGACTCGTGCTCTTCTTTCTACTACAAAAGGACAGTAATTCGCTAACCTACTCGTTGGGAAGTGGTGCTAAGGTACTACCGAACAAGCATATATTGAATCTTCCTGAGCTAGCAGTTCTTTTAATCAGTAACTGGGAAGTAATACCGAACCTTCAAGCAATATTCTTAGATATTTAAGAATTTAAGGAAAAAAAAAAACTGGAAAAATTGATAACTTTTATATTTATAGGGATATTGCAGGCTTCTTAGCAATCTAGACCCATTGACCTTAAAACGACTCGCCATCTCAACATGTTAGACCCTCCATAGATCCCAAACATTTACTCAAAGACTATTTTTTGCGTTTTTTACGATGACGGGTCAATGATTATGTGACATTTTGAACTTCCTGTATCTTAGCTGATATGGCAACACTTGTGCTGTCAACAGGAATCTGTTAGTTTTTTATAAGCTGCGCAGTGTTCGAAAATAAACAGTACATCCTTTAGCGTTCGGTTCACTCACCCAAGAACAATATCTATTTTTTTAGTGATTGTTTAGACGAACACAAGCTTTAATACCGTTCGTAAATATTTTAAAGAGCCGAACATTATATAATGTTCTGTTCTTCGTTAGAAAACAGAACGATTGTGGTGATAATGTAGACAAACATTATAATTTAATGTTCTATAATGTTTACCTTTTTACATTGATAAAGAAATGAACAAACAAAGTTTTTAGCAACTACCGCAGCACGAACAGTTATAAAAAATTGTTGGTTTTTTCCAGCCAAAAGAGACAAACATTAATGAGCCGACCTGAATACAATGAAGTTTGTGGTTTAAAAAAAAGCCGAACGGAATTTAATCTTCTCATCTTTTGTAGAATTGGATAAAAACATTAATCTTTTTTTGTTCGGAAGGTGAAAAACAGGGAAACGTTATTTTTTTTAAATAATTTTCTACACAAACACTTTAAGCGTTCGTTTTAGAAACGAAAACTTAGAGGAGTTTCTCCATAATGTTCTTAATATAAACTTTGAGATTTTGTTACATTAAATGATTCATTGATGTTAAACAAAATTAAGACAATTAAGACAAATTTTTGAATCAGAGCTAACAGTAAAATTTAAAATAACTCTTAAATATAAAATTTTGATTTTATAACGACGACGTCATAAACTACTTTTTGTGGCAAATAATTAAATACAAAACGTTTGTTATTTTTTCTCAAACCTACCGAATCCTTACTATTACACAGTGCAACACGAAAAAAAAAATAACCATATACGGACATCACTACGTGATAAAAGACAAAAAAAAAAAAAAAAAGACCCGTGTCTCCCAGTTTTGCCCAAAGTCATGCACTTATCTTTTTATGGGCCCTCAAAGAGTTGGGGCCTCGGTGGCATTTTGCAAAAAAGTGATAATTTTCCAAGGCTCATATCTTGCAAACCGTTCGAAATTTTAATTTAACCTCTGAGACAAAGTTGTAGCTCTTGTCGAACGACAACACATTAAAACGCACCCTTTATAATTATTTTTTGAAACCCAGGAAAAACTTTGATAACTAATATGCATGTGGCAGTGTAAATAAAACTGAACTGGCAAAATAAAATAAAGAAATTTGTTTTATTTTTGTTTTTTCTTTACCCACTTACAACTACATTTAGAGTTGACAAAAAATCAACCAATTGTGGTCGGGATTGTAAGAAAAGATAAACTCACTGTTTATTAATGTTGGTTTTGTTTAAGCTTTGATATTGTTACAAGTACAACTGGGGCTTATAATTCTTATTCGCTTAACAGTTCTATTTGGATAATATCTTTAGTTTTTCTAAAATCTTTGGATGAAGTTTCCTGACGATCTGGCCTAAGCAACCAGTGAAATGCGCATAGGAATGGCTTATCCCATCAACAATAAACTTCAGTTTGTCAATAGTATGAAATATGGAATTTAGCACATTATAACGAATCCTTTATAATTAATTTTTAAATCCCAGGGAAAACTTTGTTAAAATATTGAAATCTGTTAACCCTGAAAGTAAATCCTTAATATTGGCTTTTTACTTAAACACCTTTATTTAAAGCCTACTTTTAGTTGTTACACCATTAAATTCAATTTCTTTTTATTAAAAAAAAAAAAAAAAATATTAAAAATCATTTGTAAAAATTTCCTTTTAAATTGTTTCACAAAAATTTCTATTCAATAAAGTAAAAGTTCATTTAAGTTTCATTTAAATAAAACCAACCATTAACCAATAGACACGTCTGTCACGACCTCCAATTTTGCCTGTTTAACTGCTGAGCACACCACATACCGTCATACGTTTAGTTCAAACATACACTCATTCATGCATACACCTTACAACGCTAAGTCGGTCTATATACAATCGAAACTAAACAAACAGCCATCATGGGTGGTTGGGATTTTGGTTTTTTTATTTGGACGACAAAAAATAAAGGCTTTTGTTTGATTTTTGTTTTCGGAGTTTGGTTTACTTTTCTATATTTCCTTTTTTTTTTGTCATAAGCTTAGAATTCTATTTTTTCATTGTTGAATTTTATATGGTTTAGGAAAAAAAAATCTATAAAGTGTGACATAGGCAAAGTGTGACTCCTAACAGTCTCTCCTATAAAAGAAAACTAACAAAAAATTCAATACTTTAACACTACTACCTAACCCAGCAAACACTATAATACAAAAGATTAAACAAAAAACAAAAAGGTATTTAGGTTTCAAAAAAAAAAAAAACGTATAGTTTTTCGCTTAGTTTAAGCTTCATTGATTCTTTATGAACCTTAAAAATGAGCCAACAATTTTAAAATAGCAAATAAATAAACAAAAATAACAAAAAAAAAATTTCATTGGAGAAAAATGTTTGTTTCGATTCCAGAAATAAAAAGATTATTTTAAAAAGCTGCAAATGAATTTGGTTGCATTTTATATTTTGCTCTCAAATAAAAATGATATATGATCTTGTTTAGCAAACAAACCCTTAGCACGTGTCAGATGTTTGAAAATGTTTTCTCTTTTTTTTTTTTGCCATTCTCATGTTGCCAAAAAGTAAAGAAAGCAAAAAATATATTAAATAAAAATGTTTAAAGTAATTTATCTTGTGTATAATAAAAATAATGATTATGATGATGAGGATCGTTGTTTTAAAGTAGAGGGAGTATAAGTCAGAGCATGTTTTCGTATTTGTGTGTAGATGAATATAAATTACACCCTGTTTAATGTATGACGATGATATTTAAACTTTTGTTTGTTTAAATTTTTAAGTTTCCAAAAAAAAAAATGTATCAATTTACATTGAAAGTAATCAGGCAGATACACAAAACGTACAGAAATTCGTTCTTTTGTGATTTTTCTGTTAAATGGACATGATGTTACATGTAATATATATCCTGTTCCCACACGTCCAAGCACCTTTAATTTAAAATAATTTTTTTTCTTTTTTCTTTTTTTTTTTTTGTTCTGAACTCAAAAGTGCACTAACCGATGCGTAATATTATTAGCATGATGCATATTCTTAATAATTTTAAAAACAAATTTGTTCTTGCAGTTGTGCTTTAAATTCCCAAATAATTTTTTTTGCTTTATTTTGTTGTCTTTAATAAAAAAAATACATACACATATAAACATCTTTGGTTGCTTTGTTGCGGAAGACTACAAAAAAAAAGAGAAGGAGGAAGCGAGTAAAAATGTTAAGTTTAAAATAATTGCGTTTTACTAAATGCCTGATAATGATGAGCTACACAAATTCTTTACAATCTTCAAAACGTTGTAGAATATGTTAAGTAACAACAACTAAAACCTATTTAAAATGGGTTTTAAATTTCTACAAAGTAATTTGGAAAAAGTATTGCCTAAAGCAAGGCATTTGAAAAGGTAGTATTGTTAAAACTTGTGCTATATAAGCTTTAAATGGACTTTTAGACTGTATTAAGCTTGTTAGTGAGCAAAAATTGTCTTAAATTTATCTGAAAACTTAAGAAATAAATGAAGTGAGAACTTTATTAGGAAAAATTGTGATAAAAAAAAGTGTTGCCTATATTAAGGCATTTACAAATAAATTTAATGTTCAAATTAGAGCTGCCCCAGCTCTAAACGACCTTTGAAATAATTCTTAAAAGACAACAAAATTGGCATATGTTTACCTGTTCTGTAAAAATAAAAAGTATCATATCCTAGAGCCAATTCATTCTTATGTAAAATTACCTCCTGATTCCGAATATGACCGACAGCTTTTTCCCTCATCACCCATTTTTTTTCGACACCCCAATTCATTTTCGATAATAGCTTTATTTTTGAATATAAAAAAAAATTGTCCCTTTTTTCATATATTTAAGTTCCAAAGTCGCCATTTTCATTTACATTTGGCTCTTGCTTTATTGTTGTATCCTGAAGTTAGAGTTTCTCCTTCTATGGATCAACAAGTATTTCACTTTCCGGAACAGTCTTTTCTCAAAATATGTGATGCTCTGATTAATAGCTTGAAATGCTCGGACTTCATCACAATACACAGCTTTTACTGCATTTCAACTTAAAAAAAGAGGAGCCAACAAATTTCAACCTTTCTGTTAAGTTTAGATTACATAAGAATGCAGAATCGTCGTTAAAACCCCCCAAAAGTTGACTTAACGACCGCAAGAGACGTCCTACATGAAGATAAAGAGCTATGGAGAAATTTAACAGCTTAAATAATCCTTTAAACAAGTGTTCGAAAATAAATACTAAATATCGTTTCGGTTCGGTAGATTTGTGGAAAACACAAAGGCTAATAGTGTTTGTGTAGAAAATCATAAAAAATAACGTTTCCCTGTAAGTCATCTTTCAAACACAAAAATAATACTGTTCTCTCAAAAAAAAAAAAAAATGAGAACATTTAATTCCGTTCGGTTTTTTCTTTAAACCACAAACTTCATTTTGTTCGGTTCGGCTCATTAATGTTCGTCCCTTTTGGCTGGTAAAAAAACCAAAAATTGTTTACAAAAACAAAAACACATACGAAAAAAACATTATAGAACATTAAAATATAATGTTTGTCTACAGTATCACTACAATTGTTCTGTCTTTTTTTCTTAAAAATAGTTACGAACGGTATTAAGGGTTGTGTATGTCTACACAATCACTAAAAAAATAGATATCGTTCCTGGGTGTGTGAGCCGAACGTTAAATAATGTACTGTTTATTTTCGAGCACTGCTTTAAACCCCCTAAATAGAATTCACTGCCATAAATTTATCGAAAACCATTCAAATTTATGAGGTCATTTGACACAAGGATTAGCTAAACGGTCGCAAAACAAATTTTTATGCAGACCAGTAGATTTTATAGAATTAAATATATTCGAATTTTAGATTGAAATGTCAAATTGTAGCTTGGAACAGAAAACGTAACGTCTGAACGAACACGAGTTTTCGTAGGGACTCTGGAAGAAAATACGAATTATGTTGCCGGGATATGTCGCGCACTCTCAAACAGGTATAAGGACTTTTGAGAAAAATATTGCCTGTAGCAAGACATTAAAAAAACTATGTACATTAGGGCGGGTCGATTTGTATAGATGAAAAAAAAAAAAAAATTAAAAATCGTAGAGCAAAAACGTAATATACATAAAATTCTCTGAAAAACCATGGGTCTAAAACAGAGTCCGCCAAACACATACATTTACATTTCTTGTTTCTTTTGGTTGTTTATTTTTGAGCGTAATTGTTTTTGCTTGTTCAGTGTTTTCGAGTAAAAATACAAATTATTTTCTCATGCTCTCTATATTTGTGTGAGACCATTCGCACATGTGCGGTGTGTTGCAGATCTCTGGTCTAAAACAAAATCCTAATCCGCGCCTCTCTACTTGAACATTTTTTTACACTCAAAATTTTTTTTACATTAAAAAAATTTTCAGCCAAGTGCAAAAGAACTACGTTACTAAACAATTTTATTCAAAAAATTCGATTTCTTTTTGGAAAAAGCTATTTTTTTAAAAACAAATTTCAAGTCGAGAGGCGCGGATTAGGATTTTATTTTAGACCCATGGTTTCTTCGGAGAATTTTCTTAGAATTTTATGTAGATTACGTTTTTGCTATACGATCTTAAAAAAAAATCGACCCGCCCTAATGTACATATATTGTTAACATTTTAGTATGATAAATATTGGAAATATGTTCAAAAACTCTTATGAAAAAAGTCGCTTACATTATACGGATGCTAATCGTGCAATGCAGCTAGTGGTGACTTTAGAACCGATGCCTTCAACGAATTCAAACAATTTTCTACCCAACTACCATCAGCAAAGCTTAACTCTGGACACAAACCGAGCAGACCCCAATCGAAACCGGAGTACGAAGACTGAATAGAGGTGGATCGGGCAGTCTTTGCAGAGACCACAATCCTACATAATCAGGAAAACAATTGACTTTTATCGCCAAGGCAGTGGACGTAGAAGACGAGCAAGCTACACTTGGCGCCGACAGCTTAAAATAGAGGTATTCAACAAATCGTGGAACGAACTAGAGCCATTTCCGGCATACAAGAGAGAATGGAACTAAATCGCTGAGGCCCTATGCGTCTTATAGAAACAGAAGGAATTAATATTCAAAGCGATTTTCACTTTAATGTTTTTATTGTTCATAAATTAATTAAAAAAATTTTGTTTGTCGTGCTTGGCGCCGACAGCTTAGAATAGAGGTATTCAACAAATCGTGGAACGAACTAAAGCCATTTACGGCAGACAAAAGAGAATGGAACTAAATCGCTGAGGCCATATGCGTCTTATAGAAACAGAAGGAATTAATATTCAAAGCGATTTTCACTTTAATGTTTTTATTGTTCATAAATTAATTAAACAAATTTTGTTTGTCGTGCTTAATTCCCATAGATATTAATTAAAAAAATTTTGTAGCCCCAAAATTACTTTGAAAGTTCATAAATAAATTTTAAAATTTTACAAAATTTCTCAATTTAGTTAAAATTAATAAAATATTTTCAAGAATCATTTAATAAAAAAGCGAATTTTTTTTATATAAGGGGGATACGATTAATTAATTAATTAATTTTTCTAAATACCCAGTAAAAATTGTGCTCCAAAAGCAGCAGATTTTATGTATGAATTCATACCTGAAATCGCTTCAAACCTGCTGATGGGATGATTGATTTTTGTATGGAGTGTTCCCGGTTTGGAGGACTATTTTCTGCTGACAATAAGCACTTCATTTAACATGCAAACAAAGCCCTCCTTAAGTTCTTTTTTAAGGGCTTACTATATAAAAAATATCCACTAATGTTTTGCATTAACTTGTTTAAATGCATTTTTTCAATAATTTTCGTAAACCACAATACATATATTTAAATTTTTTTAAAACCTTCTTCGTTGTCAGCACTAAAATAGCAGCTTTTTATATATTTTATTCTTTATCATTTACTGCTGTATAAGAGCTCTCTTATTGAAGCGCTCGATTATGCGCTTTTTCTCTCAAGTGCTTCAAAAAACCCAAATTATTTTTACTGGGTGGGTTTAACTGATTTTAGGTGTTTAATAAGTGAGAATACAGATTTCTACATATAAAATACATATATCCCTTTCATGGTTTAGTCTTAAGAATAAAGAGCTTAAAACTATTGCATACTATCAGGTGTTAGCAAAACTGTTACAATACTAAAGCATACTTGCCTTAACAAAAAAAAACCCAGCAAGAATTATGGCCTACTTTTAGGCTCTTGACACTAGAGTACCCTCAAAATTCGTTTTGATAGTCTTGCATTAATTTCTGCACTAACTTCTGCCTACTTCTGTCTTAAGTTAACTTAAATGTTATTATTAGAATTTTTGTCGCTGTTAAACACTGCTTAAGTAAGTATGTTTCATGTTCATACATAAGAGCAGTACATCTAAATAAACTAAAAGTGTTGTGTATGGTGTTTTATAGTTTATTACGGATACCACTGAACGTCATACAACTTGGGTGATGGTTGGAATATCTTCTTTGTCTTCTCTGGTACTTATTTAATCATAAGGCAAAATATAATATACATACAGACCGACCCATTGTCGTTTTTTTTTCTTTATTTTTGTTTTGTTTTTGTCATCATGATATACCTCTTCTGGTGCTTCTACTGATGGTTGTTAAAATATCTTTTATTTGGTTTTTTTTCGATGTATTTTAGTATACAACAAATACAATAAAATAACAACAACAACAACCACAAAAGAACAGAAAAAGAGTGTGACTAATATAAACATACAAAAGGCAAAGTTATAAGCTAAAATGACAGTTGCGACATGTTTGCGTAGGCGTCATCATCATCAACAGCATCATTGAGATTCATATTATTTTTATTATTATTATTATTGTTGTTGTTGCTCGTGTTGTTGCTCTGGTGTTGTTAGTATGGTGTTGTCTGCTTTAAGGAGTTTATTTTTGTTTCTTTCATATGCTGGCATTTTAATATGGTTTTGCATATTGTACCCCAAAAAAAAAGAAAAAAAAATATAATGTAATGTATATTCTCTAGCATTTTTTTGTTTATTTTGTCTTGGTTGGTTTGTATATTATTATGGTTGTCATATTTGAATTTGTTGGTTTAAGGTGACAATTTACATTGCAATTGTGTTAAGCAGCAAGGCAATCAAAAGTCAACAGTTTAATGCTACAACATAAAGAGGAGTTCTTTTGCTAAAAACAATAGTATTAATAACTAATTTCGGTCTTTAACAAGTTAGATCGTATAATTATTGTGACAGGAATATATTAAATGAAAATGAGATTAAATTTTAAATAAATAAAAAAAAAAATATATATATATATATATATATATATATATATATATATATATTAAGTACTTACGGCCAGTTTCACCAAGTTTAGTTAAAATTTCCTTTAATTTCCAGTAAACAATAGCCCAATTCACAATATTGTGCAAATGGTCTTGCATACTTTTGGCACTATATTTATTACTTTACCAATTTGCAAATACTAAAAAGCACGACCATTTCCACAAGATTGTAAGATTGTAAATTGTAGAATTTCTTATAACTAATTAATTACAATTATAATTAAATCAAAAATAATTACGATTAGCATTTGCGAAATGGTATAGTATTTACTATTATCCTAAAAGTATACTATAGTTTTTACTTTACTATTTTGTAAATGTTTTGACAGTTATTAATCCCAATTTCCTCAATAGCTCTGTTTCTTTACTTTTTGGGTAAAGTTCGTGAAAATGAGAGCAAGCATAAATTTCTCTCATAAAGAGACAAAATTACACAAAAGTACGGGAACAGAAAAAACCAAATTTTAAGCACGAAATAAAAAGTCATTGTTTTGATAGTTTTTACAAAACAATAAAAGTTTATGCCACTTTTGAAAAATTGTATATTGTCTGCAGAAATAAACTAATTTTACTAAAAATTAAACCAAACAAACACTTTTACAATAACAATAACTAACATTATGTTTTCCTAATATTTCAACATAAAACTTTATATTTAAATACATTATTTGACTCCACAACATTTTTCCAAAATTTGGTTCATGATTTTTTTCCCTTTGCATTTCATTGTTTTGTTTATGTTTTACAGCTGTTTGACAATTTACACAATTTACACGAAGAAAAATTCTGGGCTGTTTCGTGCAAGAAGAAGAAGAATTTTATTCTCTCAAATCCGCTCTCATTTACACAAATTAAAAGTACGGGAAAGCTTTTCGTGCAAATTGGGATCCCGAGCAATGTTGCCAACTTTTTTTGAACATTTCCCGCCAAATCGGACGTCTAAACCGCTAGAAACCGCTAAATATTTAATTTAGAGGGATTTTTTTAAAAATACCGCTAAGACCTAAACATTTTTAAAAGTTTCATATAAAATCTAGATATAGGCTGCTTTTTCAAAGATATACGACTCTCAAATTAAGTTACATACTAAGTTTTCGAACTTCCCTAGTTATTTTATTCATCTGTGCGAATCTTTGATACCCTCCACCTACAGTTAGAATATTTCCGAAGTGGTCTTTATATGGGTCATATGGTAAATTATGGGCCGATTTTCACAAAATTTTAACAAGTAATTTATAGTCTTATAAAACTTTGAATGACCAAATGTTATTGTAATATAACACAGATTGATCACTTTACGGTTCTACGCGTTCTAAAGCTTTTTCCGAGAGTATGCTTTATATGGGGACTATGGTAAGTTATGGATTGATCTGCACGATAGTTGACAGTGTCATTTCTAGTCGTTTTGTATGACTAGAAACCAAAATTTATAAAAATAGCGTTATTTGTTAGGGCTTTAGACGTACTTTAGACGTACTTAATAATGGACAGATTTAACAGTTATGATTTTTAGTCATATAGAACGAATCTGTGCATAATCTTATATCAATATGCGCATTCCGCCACTAGTTATGCTAGTTTTTGTACCAAATGATACATTTTTTAGGGTGATTGTTCCACATTTTAATTTATAACTCTTTTCCTACTGAACCGATTGTGCTGGACTTCCATCCCAAACTGCTTAGGTGAATTCTAAACAATTTGATGCCAATATTTATATTCCCTTTTGAGTCGCTTGAAAGTGACAACAGACGGATAGACAGATGGACATAGCTTAATCGACTTAGAATTACTCAAGGGCCCAGAATAAATGTACTTTATGGGGTCTTAGATGAATATTAAAACAGTTTCAACCGGAATGACAAACTTAGTACGTAAGAACGTAAACGCTAAAAAAATTTATAACATTTACGCTATTTTTGGTAATTATTTGCCGTTTTAAGCAATTAGATAAAATTAGTTACATAAAAGTAAGTGAATTATGTATATTGCTTAAGTTTTATCGAGACAATTTCGATCAATACCTTACCTTTTGTTTCAAAATTTAAAGCAAGCTTAAAGTTGTTAATTGTTACATACAGCCCTAACAAAATACTAACTGAAAATCGAAAAACAAATGTCATACAATCTTCAGTTCACTAAAACTTAAAAGTAACTAAAACCGTGAACATAAACAAGTAGTTTTTAGCCAGAAAAGCAAAAAGAAAAAGTAAAAAATTTATTAATTTTAAATTTGAGGAACGGTTTTATAGCGAAAATGAGCCTCAAAAAGTTGTTTGAAAATCTCTAGATTTCCCGCTTACCGCTAAAACGTATTTTTTCCCGCGACTGACATTTCAAAAACGCTAGATTCAGCGGGAAAATCTCTAAATCGGCAACAGTGATCCCGAGGGATCTCAAAGTAGAGTAAAGAAACAGAGCTAATGCAAGTCTTATTGATCAGCTTGCTACTTTGTAGGCGAGAGTGACGAGGGGAAAAGAACCGAGTTCTCAGCTTGCTGTACTCGTCATATGCGTTTTGTTTTCTCATTCGTAATTTTCAGCAGGTCTATTTTGACAATTATCTTTCATATTTAATTTAGCTGTACAAAGTTAATTTCGTAGCGTGTGTGATTTTTTGTGTGTGTTGTATGTGCGAAATGCAAAACGCACATATAAATTCATACAAATGGAATAACAGATAAATAATAAGACTTGACTCGTGAAAACGCCGAAGCTAATTCAAAGAAGAAAATGTGATAAGTTTATCAATAAGACTTGCATTGTGGAAATTGGGACTTATAACTGATGGTTAATTATAACTGAACTTGGTGAAATTGGCCGTTAATGTTTTAAAGTTTCCTAAAAATTATAAATTCTCCTTTAAGACTTTTTGTTTCAAATATTAAGGAGAGTTTAAGATACAACTTTTATTTATGAAGGTTTATTTAATTAAGCATGAGGTTCACTTTTTCTTATCAAATATTACTTTATTAATATTATGGAATATTCTTATATTTTCCAGAAAATTCTATAAAGCGGGGTATCAAATTATAGAAAAATATTATAAAATAAATAAAAGAAATTTTTATAAAAAAAAGTGAACCTAAATCTTAATAAAATAGAGATTCATTTTTTAAAGTGAATTTTTAAGTTAAGCTAAAATATGAATTAAAGCCAAATTAGGTATTTTGATGCAAGAAGATAAGAAGATAATTTAATAAAAATTATGATATTATTCGAATATTAATTAACATTTCACTTTAAATAATTGATTATGAATTCGCCTAATGGGCAATTTGTGAGACAATTAATAATTTGTTTCTATGAATCAGGGTTTGCTTAATTTTTGCAATTAGCAGCCGTATTCTGTAGTTCGTTAAGCTAAATCGAAATCTTGATCGCTAAAATGCCTTAGAGAACACAAAATTGAAAAATTTTGGCGATGACATTTAAAGCTAAAATTGCGGCGAATTTAATTCGTATGGCATATGAAATTTAGCAATGCACGTTACAGAATTGCATTCGTAGCCTAAAACCGCTCAATCAACTTTTTAGATTTTTAGCGATATCGATTTAGCTTGAGCGAATTACAGAATACGGCTGCAGAAGTAATTAAAAAACGTTGCTTAACAGAACTTAATTATAAAAACAAAGTAATTTTCAACAAAAGATTTGGAAACAAAATTTTTTTTTGCAATAGAATTAAAAACAAGTAAGAAAGTAAAGTTGGTCAAGTTGGTCAAGTCTGATCATATGATAACCTTCACAACAATATTTAAAAATTAAATTTACCTTTGGGACCCAGGGGCGACCATAAACTCGCTAGAGCAAAATAATGTTATGAGGTTAAGGTTCATGAAAGAGTTCTTTGTGCCGTATATTGTTTAGATATCTTTATCAATATGAGATTTGTTTGCCTTTAAGAAATTTTAGAGAGGTGCTTATATGGGACCTATATTTAATTTTTGAAGTGCCAGGACAATATTTTGGCATGACATGGTGGCAATCGTAAACGAAGTTGTCAATATTAACCAAAATTTTTAATAAAGTTATGGCATTAAAAGTTATTTTGGGAGCAGAATTTGAATGGGACCGATTCCAATAAATTTGATAAGATAATTTATATTGCAATAAAGTAAGTTTTAAACCAAATTAATCTAAATACCAAAATAAAAATATTGCTTCAGGCACAAAGACACTATTCCTGATCCTTAAGACAATCAAAACCCCTGTATAAAATTTTATTATATTATCTCCAAAATGTGTTGATCTTTGCGCGCAAGGTTTTTATGGACAGACGGAGGGACAGACATCGTTAGATCGATTCAATAGGTCGGTATACAAGAATCTGGGTGTAAGACCAATATTTTAAGGTGGTACAAACATCATTACAAACGAGCAATACTCTCTCCACTATTAAAAAAAAAAAAGTTTATACATAAATTTCCGTCCAGGGGCCTAATTCTGGCAGTCGTGATCGAGAACCTTTTCGATTCAAAAGAAATTTTATTCCAAATTCTTTCAGTCGATATTGAACATATCGAAATTATTTGTTCAGTATTGTGAAATTCAAGTGGCATAAACATTTGAAAAACAAAACTGAAAAAATAATTCCGATTCGTTTAGTATGGACTGAAATAATTAGTTATTAAATTGCTTTCGAATCGAGATCACGACTGCCAGAATCAGGCCCCAGGTTATGAAACGAAAGAAAAGTGTTATTAATTTCGTCTACAAACAGTTTTTTTGAATTCTTACTGAAAGGAAAAAAGGATTAAGGAAAGGCTTTCAAAACAAAAGTTTCATTCTATAGACATGAATGAAAGTTCAAAAGATGATATAAAAAAAGTTTCTGCAGCAAATTGTGTGTAACGTGGACGAGGACTAAGAAACATTTTGGAACATCAAAAACGTATACATTAGAGTTCCCAGCCCAAAAAAGGTAGAAAAAGTAAATTTGCGTTAAAGAACTTGAATCTTAAACAACATCGGAAGAAAAAATTATTTTTTAATCCATTTAAAACACCTTTAAACATGAATTTAAAATAAAAAATGTTTAAGCTAAATTGGCCTTAAATTTTTATATAAAATTTTTAACCTTATTTATTTCGTTATTGTTAATTCTACTCTCGTTTTTCAATTTCCTTTATTTAAGCAGTTTTATTTACTTTGAAAAAATTCTCTTTGAAATTGGCAGACCAAAGGAAAGTACAATTTTTCCGGTTAAGAAATTAGTTTGTTTTTCATTTTCCAAAATACAAGACTGCTACAGTATTTCGTTTCGAAAGTCAGTCAGTCAAATGGAGATTCTTGTTGAATCTGCCTAGCAAACGATAGAGTGTGTAAGAGTGTGAGTGTTTAAGCACACACACACATACATGTATACACATTTCACGTAACATTAATTCTGTGATTTATTAGGGTCACGTGACCGTCAAACGGACGAGTAACTGAAACGTATTGTACATATGAACAGGAATTAAACTGAACTGAAGAAGTTTTGGAAAAAAGTAGCCATTGACTGGCCGATACTTATTTTAACACACACACACACACACATATACACAAAATACATACTTCATGGTGATAATGATGATGATCATTTGCTTGATAAAAATTGTCCTAAATGTTATTTTGGTGCTTGGGATGTGCAAGAGTTTAGGCATAAAATCCTTTTTTTATATATACTTAAGCTTAAACGAAATCAACCGCAAAGTTTTTGCAATAATCACCAGTCAAAAGCCATTATGGGAAACTTTAATTTCCAGTTACTTTTTTTTTTTGTTATTTTTGGGAGTTTATATTTTTTTATAGAAGTTAAATGTTTTGCAACGTATTTAGTTTTCTTTTATTTCTTTATTTTTATTGAATTTTATATTTTTGGCTTGCGTGCTTTCATATCTTTTACGAAAAATAAAGCTGTAGTGCAAATTTATACTCATTTTTTATTTTAATGTAGTTTATTTTTTTCTTTTACTTTTAGCTAGTTTGTTGTTTTTTATTTGTTTGATTAGAAAATCAATAGGAAATAAAAACGGAAATTATATTCTGGGTAAAATATCAACATTATTTTTATTAAAAAAAAAACAAAATAATAAAATAGAAAAGCACCAGTTTGCAAACTGAAAAAGTGGGGGCAAAACTAAACTAAAAAGGCTTCAAATTGCTTGAAATTCTTTATAAATAGTTCTTTTATAAGGAGCTACTTAGAGCTTTATTCGGAAAATCCCGAAACGAGACCAATTTTTCGAAGTCCAAAAGAAAATATAAGAATTTACATTATTTCACTTAAAAATATCATTATCAAACTTCTAAGTTCATGTTAAGCCAACATTTTTAACTAATTTTAAATATTTAACATAAATAGCTACTAACGTAATTTATTAGTTGCGAGATTTTTTACATACTTAATAATTGACTAGTTATTAATACTAACGTAAGTTATTACTTAAGTAATTATTAGTTACGTAATTATTCACTAACGCAAATGATCATTTATGTAATTTATCACTTACGTGATTAGCTACTTACGTAGTTTACTACTTGCGTAGTTAGGTACTTACGTAGGTTACTACATACATAACTTACTGTTTGCGTAGTTTTCTGCTTACTTAGGTACTACTTACGTTATTTATTACTTACGTATTTCATTACTGACGTAAATTATTACTTACGGTTTCATTATTAACGAAATTTTTTACTTCCGTATTTCATTACTTACGTAATTTAGCACTTACGTAATTTAGTACTTACGTAATTTAGTACTTACGTAATTTAGTACTTACGTAATTTAGTACTTACGTAATTTAGTACTTACGTAATTTAGTACTTACGTAACTATTAATTACATAGTATTTATTATTTTATATCAATTATTAAGTTACGTAATATATTATTTAAGTAGATATTTAATTTCTAACGTACTTTATTTCAGAAAAACTTAAGGTTTCATTTCTCAGATCCTTTATGTTTTTTGAAACAAAAAAAGTAAATTTAAAAAAATTTCAATATTAAAATTATTTAAAGAAATATGTACACTGTATGCAATGTTTTGACTCAATAGTGTTCTAAACCATTTTCTACCACTCATCGAAAAAGTTGGTCTAAGTAAAAAAATGCCGGTCAAAACAATTTAAGTTAGTTTTTATGCCTGAAAATTTAATTTTTATCAAAATAATTTTTCAAGTCGAAAGATCAACATTTGAAAATTATATCGGGCATGTGGGTACCGCGGCTGTTCTTTACAAAGCGCATTCTGGACGTCAAATTCTATTCTTTTTGGGTCACTTATTGGAGTTTATTGCTGGTGGTATGTCACGTAGCGGGTAAAACGCTCTAAATGGAGCATATTTCTGGATGCAATAAAGCCTGTAGGTTCTGTTGTATGTTGTTCTCACCCTTTATGTGGGAATTTATTAATAACAAACTATTTAAACCGATATTGAGCCTCACGCAACCAAAAATTTTGTCATCTATAAGTTGCGCGAATCGATGGCTGATTTTTTAGCAAATGGATAATTTGCCAGAGAATACTGAGAATACATTAACGGCAAAAAGTGAGTGAAATAAGACAAATTGTTTGTCAGCTAACCCTTTCGAAAGTTCTATTGCGCTAAAAAAAACACCATTTATTTTAAATACTTTTTCACAATTTTTTTTTTTCTGGAAAACAGTTGCATATTTAAAGACCATTAATAGTTGTTAAAAGTATGGCATACCTTTAGGTTGAGGTTTTAATAACTGCTATTAAATGTTGATTTTTAAAACCATTTTATATATTTTTATAAATAATATATTTATTTTACCAAATAAAAACTGCATTTGTAAATAAAATTTTCATTAATTTAAACATTTGCGAACTTTTTGGTTTAAAATTTTTATGAAAGTATTAGTATATAGCCTAAAACTTAATTTGAACAAAGGTTGCCTACTTTAAAGCTTTAAATAAAATGATATTTACTCTTGAAATTATTGATTTACTAGTAAAAATAATTATGTTTATTTGCGTACATTCATTTATTTTGTTGTTTACTACCAAAAACAAAACGAAAACCCCAACAACAATAACAACTTCACAATACAGACAAACACATAATCTATCAAAAAAAAAACCATGACTTTTACTTATACAATATGTAAACTAGTAGATAAAATTTTATGTATTACTTAAAATATTGTTGAAATAAATATGGAAATACAACAACAACAACCGGCAAACACATGCGCTGTTATGACTTTGAATTCTGTGTTGTTTTTTTTGTTGCTATTCCTTTAGCCCCATTCACGGAGTAATTTAAAAAAAATAATGAAAAAAACGTATGAAAATTACAAATTTTATTTTTATATTTTTTGTTGGATTGTTCATTTTTGAAAATAACAACCCTTTCTGTTGTATAAGTGTGAGTGTGTGCGTCTTAACTTAAAATATAGCGACTTATGTGTGTTTTATTTAAGCAGACTTCTTTCGTTTTGTTTTAACTCTTTTTTTTTTTTTAATAAATATTTAGGTATAAAGTCTACATTAAGGCTTTAATGCTTAAGGCCAAAAACCATACCAAAAAAGACAAAAAAAAAAACAAAATATTCTATTTTTTGTATGTGAAGCTTGGTTATGTCTGCAATGCATTTTGTTAGTGTGTTATGTACATATTTTTGGTTCCATAAAGTATGGAAGTTGTAGGCCATGAACAAAATATTCATGTATATATAGAATTTTTCTGTATTTACAGGCATTTGTTTTTCATTTATGGTTTTTAGATATTTAAAGTTGCTGTGTTTTCTGTTGGCTTAAGATACCAACATAAAACCAGACAAAAAGCAGCAGAGCTATGCTGTTGTGATACAAGTATTTTTAATTATGGAATAAGGACACCAAGTCTGGCTGCAGTTTTCCAAAAATAATATGAAAAATTTAAAAATATATATTTTATTTACCAAAAAAGTAATTATGTACTATTATAAAGAAAAAAAAACATTGTCTGGCCAAAGAAATATAGTCTAAGAATATATGCATGCTGCAGCCTAAAAGTATGTTAAATTAATTAAATTTGTTTTAAGCTTTACAAGCATACAATATGTAAGGCCTACTTTTAGACTAGACATAATAAAATAGTAAACAAAATATGTTATTAATAAAAATGGAATATAAAAATTATTGCAGACACGACTTTAGGCCTTAAGTTAAGTGTTGTTCAGAAAATATAAAAATCAAATTAAACTCTTTAGCCCAAATGTCTGATTTACAAACAAAACATGCTAACCCTCTCTCTTTAAGGGAAATGGCAATATTAATAATAAAATTATCGTAAAAAACCCACACACACACACACACTGATAATTTTAAAAAGTGCCAATGTTGAAGTACATTTACACTCTTTAGTTCTGGCAGTCACAATTACAGAACAGATAGTTGTTAAACATTACATACATATACACGATTACAATACTTAAATAAGATACACATTCTGGTTAAAACACTTTCATATACTCCATACTCATTCATACATACTAAAACAAGTACATTTTATTCGCAAAAGCACTCACACACAAGTGGAGCAAGTTAACGTGTAATGGTGGAAAAACCAGTGTCAAGGTTAACGACCAATGAATTTATTTTGCTTGAATAAATTTTACGATAATGAGGAAATCGTCGTTGTAAGTATGACTACTTACTACATATATATAAACACTCACACACACACACACATACCCTTACATTCATACACATATACACAATAAAAGTAAAATGTCATCGTCATGTTTATGTTCGAAAGACCAGTCACTACACAACAACTACAATGAAAAGTTTTTGTTTTCAAAGGAAGTTTAAATTAAAATATGGCTCTTAAAAGTAGGCTTTATTTTTTTTATTTAAAAAAAAATTACTTTAAGTTGAAGGTAGTTTGCAGAGAATTTTTTGTAATTAATTCTTTAGCCTTAAAGTAGACTTTAAAAAATTTGTTATATGTGTGTAAGCGCTGCCGTTAATGCCTTTAACAAAATTTTTGCCAGTAATTGTGTTACGGTTTTCTGGCTGTGTGTGTGTATTGTTTTAAAACTTTTGCTATTAATTTATGGCCATCTTGACGGTTTTTTAAGGTTTTGGTTGGCTTATAACTTTTTCCCATAAATTCAAGGTAAAATTTGTAACAATAAAATACACTTGTTGCTTTAGCAAACACTTTTTTTTTGTCAGAATACATAAACAATTTTGCAATAAATTTTCAAAATTTAAATCTAGTTTAAATTGAACAAAGGGAATTTTAAAATAGTTTTGACGAACCAAATGGAGAAAATATTTCAAAGGTAAAGCTAACTGCCGGTTTAACGATGTCGAACGTCATCGTTCGCATAGAAAATTATATTTAAAACAAAAACAAAATTCGAAAATTTGTTTTTGTTTTAAATGTAATATTCTATGCGAACGTAAACGTTCGAAATCGTTGAACAGGCTGTAACAATGATAAAATTAAATTTATAAATAGTAAAATTTTTTATATAAATAGAACAACTTAACTTTTCTAACTACCTTAAAACTTTATTTTCTTTTAAAGACTTAAATATAAACAAAGCATACTTTTAGTTGCTTTTTTAATTCAGTTTTTCTTGTCATGTCTGTTTCAATCTTCATATTTCTTTTGCTACATCTTTGCATTAAGAGTAACACAAAAAAATAAAAAATAAAAAGAAATATAACAGAAAAATCTTAATACTATATATTTTCTTCTTAGAATGATTCGATGATTTTTAAGCGCCTGCGTTAAAATGAAAACCAATCGCATCAAAGCACCCCATTAAATAACGTCATCTACCAACATCATCATCATCATTATTAACATCCTTTAGAAAAACGAATCATATTATATACATACATACACACATATATAATTTTTTTTCTAACTGCTTTTTATCATACAATTTTGTTAGAGCCAACAACAGCTGTGTGGATTTATAAAATGGAGAAAAAAAAAAGTTAAGAAATAATTTAAAAATGCAATTTATATAATTGGGAGAAAGAAAAAAATGGCATTAAGCTTAAAGCAATTTCAAAATCATTTAGATTTAAAAGAAAAATTAAATACTATTTTCTTTAAAGTATACATTTAGGGATTTTTATAAGAAAATGTTTAGTGCATACTTTAGGGGGCTAAATATTGCTTAAATTTTAAACCATACTTAAAGCTTTTTACACTTGCTTAGCTATTGAAAAAATAATCTTATTATATTTACAAGTCAAGCTTTAAGCTGTAAGAACGTAAGCTGTAAGTTTTTGTATAGAATATCTTCAGGAGCTTTAAAACTTATTAAAATGAAAATTTAGGAATTTAGAAAATACTTTTTTACCTTAAAAGTTTCTATAAAATTTATTAAATGGCTTATTAAGCTTTCTTACTTTTTCGATTACTACCATCTCTCTATTTTACTTCAAAAATCCATTTTTTGTCTACAGAAGAAATTTTATTTATGTAAAAAATTTATAGTATTTTTGTTATATCAGCTACTGCTTGCAATTCATACAACACTATCGTTCAAATTCGTTAATTTTTTTTTTGTGTTCTTCAACATTTCATATACATTTCTTTGCAGATATTTTTTGCCAGTATTTCTCTAGTTGCTGTTCTAAAGAATGTTGTTAAAATAGAAAAAAAAAACTAGAGAAGCAATGAAGTTTTTTGTTGTTGCATAAATGCTACTAGATGGTGGCACAAACAACATAGTACAATAACATGGTTGTAAGGAGTGTAAAGAGGGCAGAAATACAACAAAAAACCAGAAGCTTAGTAGCAAAAATACCATAAGAGTAGTGCAATGTAAAAATTCCAATTTACTATTTGGCTAAAGCCTGTGCTTAAAAATACTTTCATTTCCTTTTTGGTTGTTTTTTGTAATAATTTTTTTTTTCATAAACTTTTTTTAAGAAAAAATGTTTCTTTATTTTTTGATGAAGCACATTTTTAATTTTGTTGTAGCTAAATTTAACCTGTTAAGAGGAAGACTAAAATGAGTTGTAATTGTTAAAATAGGAATATTTAGAAAAAAATTTCTTTAAAAAGCAACTATTTTCTTGAAATAATCTAGAACAGCTTGAAAGCTGTAAACAATTTTCTTAAATTTAAATTAGTTTTAATTAGGCTTAGAAGAACTTTTTTCTTTCTGAGCTCCAAAGCTTAACATTTCGCAGCTAGTTGTTTGTATTAAGAACGCAAATTCTTAATTCATATTTTAGTTAAATAACAAAATTTTATGATTTAAAAAATTTAAAACTTTAGATAAATTGAAAGCTTAAAAAACTTAAAGCTTGAAAAAGCTTAACATTTTAAATGCTTTTTAAAGTTTTCAAGCTTTAAGCATTTTTGTGTTACGAGCTTTTGCAAAATTTCAATTCATATTTTGTGTAAAAATGAAAACTTGAAATTTGATAAGCTTTTAGATTTTCAAAATTTAAAGTATCTTGAAGCTTTTAAAGCTTAATAATTAAGAAGCTTTTTTAAACTTTAACCCTAAATTCACTATATTTTTTTTAATTTTCAAAAAGCTTTCAAGTATCTCTCTGAACAAAAGCTTTTTTTACATGGGTTAAAACATTTTTTTCACATTTATTTTATTTCTATTTTTTTTCGTCTATTTAACTAGTCCTTACTAAAGCAATTAATTTTTCTAGTTTTTATTTTGTTCTTAAATAATAATAATAAAAAAAACATCCAAAGCTTATATGGCAGAGCCGGCAGTAGAGAAATACCAAAATAGTTGAAAAGGAAATTATATGAAAAAAATGTAATAAAGCAAATGGTATTATTAGCTTTTTTTGTTTTCTATTTTCTTTTGCTAGAAACACTTGCAAAGAAGGGTTGCAAAACATTTTTTAAATTTAATTTCTTTTTTTGCTTCCCAACATAACTTTTTTATTTAAGTTTTTTTTACATTTCGGTTTTTGCAATTTCATTTTGAACAGCAGCACAGTGTAACGTAGAATTCCTTAAAATCCTTAGCTGTCACAATATATTTTTTGTGCCTGACTTAATTTTCTTGCTTGCATTTCTTTCCATCAAAAATAAAAAAGTTCTTATATATTTTTTTTTGTTCCTTCATTCCTATAGATTTTATTTTTTTTTATAAAAATTTCCTCTTTTTAACACACAAATAAACATACTTTACAGTTTTGTTGTTATTTGAAGCATTCATTCGTGCAACGCTTATACTTGGATGGATACATACAGAGAAGTTTTGTGTGAATTTGTATGAAAGTATCTGAGAGTGTAGAAATATGTGTGTGTTTGTGTACCCTGCCACTTCTAAGCCACACACCATTTTCATCTAACAAACAACAACCAGTCAAAGTCTTGGATGAGGGTAGTATTTCTCTATACATACAAACATACAGACAAACATACTCTTAAACTTTTCCCTACTCTTATATTTATAATAGGAAAAAATACGAAATTTAGTATATTCTTTATTATATGTAGAGACAAATGGCACTAGCCAGTTCCCTAACATACCCTGTTGCCAAAAGACTTCCTTTATTGTTGGTGTAGGAAGAAGCGGAAATAGTTTTTAGAAAAATCTAGTATGGCAACCATGGCCACAATGGCGAACAATTGTTTAAGCTTAACAACCATTACTAACAAACCGTGTTAAGGTCCTGGCCATAACAAAAACAACAAAAGTAGTGTTAATAAAATATAAAATTAAAGAAGAAATCTAAAAGGAAGAGTAAAAAAAAGTTGTTAAGAAAATGCAATGTTCTCGAAAATTGTTCGCAAAAAAAAAAACAGAAAGAAATTTTAAATTTTGTTTAAAAATAACTTTAAAAGCTTTAAAGCTGCTATTTGATTATGCAAGTGAAACAAAGCTAAACATCCCCAATTAAAGCCACTCAAGCCTCTAAATATGCTTTAATTGTATGTTTCTTAATACCCTTTAAGTATGCTATTATTTGTTTTGTACTAAAAATCGTTTAACCCTTTCGATGTCATATAGCATAATCACTTTTAAGGCCCGTTTGAAGATAAAATACTTAAAAATAAAGTTTTTACAGAAATGAATGCAACGAATTTTTTTATTCCATCCAGCACATTCTGTGGGTACAGAAAAGAGGCATGCCTGATGAGATTTGTTATTAACAAAGTCAAAAACAAAAAAGAAGTTCCGAAAGGTTTAATGATTCTTAATCTCTGGCGAAGCTTGTCTCGGTTTAAAAAAAGTCTTAAATCATTAAATTATTATTTGAACTTTCAAAGGAGCTGTTTTCTAAAATCGGTTTTATTCTTATATATTTCTATTGAAATTAAACAATCAATTATCTTAAAAGTTGCTGAAGTAGCTATTTTATTTCACGCAATATCTAAAACATGCCTACTAATAACTTTAAAGCAATTTAAAATGCTTTAATTTTATTCTTCGTCAAGCGCCTTTAAGTATGCTTTTGGTTTTTAGTATGCCCTGACAAAAGATAATCAACAATACCTAAAATTATATACATATGTAAACAATTTGTCAAAAGCCTAAACGCAGGCCATTTGTTTTTTATTTTCAATGATTAAATTTACTGAAATTTAAACAAATCATTAAGTACCGTATTTCATATCATATCGATTTAACCAACTGAACTTGGTGAATTTGTCAACTAAGAATTTAGTTTGCATTAGTACCACTAACCTAATAAAATAAAAACATTTTTGTTTAACTCTATTAACTGTAAATGACATGTGTAAAAATGATTGTCAGAGGGGGGACGTCGACAAATACAAAAAAGCATGCTTAGCTGTCAAAAAGCTGTCAAAAAAAGAAATATGCATAGAGAGTGACCTCTAAATATATAAATACAGGCTGGTGTTTGTTTATTATTATTTTTTACTGCTGCTGCTGCTGTCATACTCTGTGCCACAAAACAATTTGTCTGCTTGATTTTTTTCGCTTTTTGTTTTTGTTCATTCATATTCCAAGCGAAGAAAAGAGAGTTCGTGTGTCTGAAATTTATATAAAAAAAAGTAAAAAAAAAAAACTGCAAACTACTGTATGAAGTGTATTTGACATAATGTGGCACTTTCATTTTTTGTTTTATTGAAATTAATTGAAAGTTGGAAAAAGCCTTTAAATGAAAATTTGTATGTATATATTTTATTATACGCGAGTCTTGCAAAACAACAGACTGACGCCTAATTGATGATGATCATCATTATCATCGTCAGCAGTAACATCATTGTCATCTCCAGAGTCATTATTAGTGATAATAATGATGACAATGATTGTTTGATTGTATGCTAAAAAAAAACTGTTAAGTTAGTTTATTAAGTGTCATTATTGACACATAGTGACAATTAGAATGACAGCAAAAGTCTACAAACATATTGAGAATATAATTTATAATTTTTTTAAAAAAGGTTAAACAATTGTCTCTTGATTCTTTTTTATTTTTCTAATATTTAGTGAAGAAAGATGACAAGGAAAAAAGCACAAAATAAAAGGTTGAATGACCTTTTAAGCAATTGAGGAAAATATTAATGAAACCAGAAATTTTAATTAAAAGCTTTTTTAAATAAAGTTCTTTGTTTAACAAAAGCTTTTTTGTACATCTTGTTTTATTAAAATATTTTAATAATAAAAAAAGACAAAATTGTAATTCTCTTTTTTTAGAAAATACAGAAAGCTTTTTAAGATTTTCATTTATTTCTTAAAAAAATTATTATTTTCTTGAAAAAACTTTCTGTGGAAGTAAAAATATTTGGTTGGGAAAAGCTTTATTAAATTTTTTTCAATGAAAAGCTTTAAGGGAATTTTTTTAAGCTCCTTTTAAACATTTTTACATATATGCATTTTTTTCAGGGCTTTTTCTTAAATACTTTCTGTGGGCTTTTTAAAAAAATTATTGTTTTAAAAGCTTTAAAAATTAAATTTTTTCTTTAACAAAACTTAACATTAAAAATTTTTTAATAAGTGTTATTCAGTAAAATTCTTTTCCTAATACTCTTTTGCCTAAAAAGCTATCCCGATAACTATTTTTATAAAAAAGCTTTCATAAAAAAAATTTTTGTTGAAAACTGATTTGTATAAAAGAGTTTTATAAATTCTGAAAGGCTGATCTGTTTTTCAAAACAAGTGTATTTTTACTAATAAAACCGTGTTTTGAAAAAAAAAACATTTATAAAAGCTTTTTCCTAAACGATTACATATTAAAAAAGTTCATTGACTTTATAACTTTATATGAAAGCTTACATTGCAATTTGAAGTGATTTATTTAAAGGAAATCCCTTGTAAAATAACTCTTAGCTCACAACTACATACAATCACTGTAAAGCAAAATCTAGCAGCAAAAACAAAAATACTGCACATTAAAAGCTACAATAAGAAAAAATATTCAATGTTGGCGACCTTGAAAATCTGCTGGTGAAATTTATAACAAATTAAAAGCCATAATTTTTCATCTTGACTTAAAAGCACACAATGAGAGTGTGTAAATGTTTAAAAGTATGTATGTATGTGTGTATATGGCATAGTAGTAGTAGTAGTAGCAGTTGGTAGCACAACAGAAGAGTTCAAAGCTCCCACATTAATATATCACTTTTATTTTTTTAAAGTTGTTTTTGTTATTGTTGTTTTAAAAGGGAAATCCCCGTAAATACTATGATTTTACTACAAGACATTATGGATTGTATGTTGTTCTTATTGTTGTTGTTGCTTTTTTTTGGTTTATTGTCTGTGCTATAGGCCATCTCGTTCTAGCCTGTTTTAAATTTTTGGCCCATAAATTGTATGAATGAATGAATGAATATTTGTTATTGTTGTCTGTACACACACACACACACTCAAACATACATACATACATACATGCCATACACAAATGTAAGTAAAAAAGCTCACGAAAATATAATAAATTTTAGCCCAAAATAAAAAAAAAAATATATAAAACAATAATTCAACTTGGCGGCAGCAAAAGTGGAAAAGTAAAACAAGAACAAGAACAGAAAATTTTGCATTGCATACTTTTGTTAACCAATGAGTACACACACACACACTCACACAAAACTGAATTAATAACAGACAACAGCGAAAAAGCCATTGAAACATAAACATTCTTTAAATATTAAAGAAAAAAATCAACCGAAAATGCAACAAAAGAATTTAAGAACATTTTTGCTTAAAAACCCCAAAAACTCACCAAAAAATATAAATTCAAGTAGTATCTTTTTTTTTTTAAATCATAATTGCAAAAGAACAATTGTTGCTGTTGCTGTGAATCAATGTTGCTGGCTGAGTTGTTTGTTGTTGCACGTATGTATGTATTTGTATTTGCTGCCGCAAACTTGATGGTGGTGCCCATTAATTTTATTATTTGCCGACTTGTTTGACAGTTCTGACAGACAATTATTTAAAACTTGTGTTTTTGTTCTAAGTTGTTATTGTGTGTCGAGTTATTAGTACTCTACTCGCTAGAGTGGTAGTTGTGTCAGCAGTAGACATTTTTAGTATGTACTCAGTAGTGTTAGTAGAAGTTTGTGTGTAGTCTAAAACATAAATATAAACTTCACTTTTTTTAGAGGTCACCGTGCTGAACAAAAAAAAAAAAAAATATTTAAAAGAAAAAAAATTATCATCAGCAGTATTATCGTCATCATATGAAGCAGCTTAAAACAGAAATGATAGTAACAAATAAATGTTAACACCATTTATTATTGTTTTTTGTCAGTTCACTTGCACTTTTTGTTTTTTGGTTGTTTCTTGTGTGGGGAGGAGTTATTTCAATGTTTGTTTTAAAATTAATGGCTTTTAATATGGGTTAGTGGAGAATTGTAGAAATTTCAAAGTTCAGTTTGCTAGCATTGGTAATTTGCAAATATTAAGAGAATTTCGTTTTAGGAGAAGAATTAAAAAAGCCTAATTTAAGGCATTAAAGAAAATTTGAAGACGAAGCATGTATTGAGTTTCCTTGTTATCTATTACAAGTTTGTAAAGTGTGCTTTTAATGCCCGATAGAACTTAGGAAGGAAGGCTTAGTTGTCAAACCAAATGTCATACTGCGCTCACTTTTTGACATTTAAAGTCAATATACTCAAATGATTATGAATAGTTTTACTAATTTACTTTGAAAATCAGTTATCAATTTTCGCAAGTTTGTGTTCTACGATTTGGATCATTTTTGGCTTTTGTTTTTGGTTTGTTAATAAACGAAGTTGCCGTATATGGAGTGGGGCCAATTCAAAACAGATCCTTCAGGCAACGTTTGTTTTTGTTTGATTAAACGAATAATCGATATTTGGCATTAAAAGAATACAATTTTAAAATAATCGATTAATCGAAAAATTCTAAATCCAGAAATTTTTTAAACTACGAGATTTTTTTCGATAGTTTAGGAAAAAATAAGTATTTTCTTGGGTAACTAAACATTCTTTCTTAAATAAAACTTGTCAATGTTGCTTTACTTTCGGGCACTTAGATTTTAAAATAGTCAATACAACTTCAGATTTGTTGAAACTTTTCACTGACATTCCATAATTTGCTGTGCTCCTGCAAATAATTTTCTCTAGAGAATCGATCGAAGTATTTTTTTTTTTTTTTTTAATATTTATTCATTGGCTCACTAGCAGCCCCTTTGATTTTGTTGGTGGAGTGTCTTCATCAAGTACTATGTTATAGTCACTGTGTAAGTGGTAAATTATTGAAGTTTTTGAAACACATTTACGTAAATACATTTATGGACACCTGTTATATTTAGCTTTATTTGATTTATTCTTCGTACAATTTTTAGACCACACTTATTCCAAAGAGAGAGACGCATGAACTATTTTGGAAAAAAAAATACGGGCGGGTTCTAGAAATCGAAATGAAGTGAGGTTAAAATCGAGCAAATTTTAAAAGTGATGAAAGTTCATAAAGATATTTTTACAAGAAAACTACCGTCATTTTGTAAAAAATTGAATTTGAATTATTGTTCGATTTCAATTTCACTTTATTTCGATTTCTAGAGCATACTCGCTTAATTAATATAAATCTTTGAGTTAACATACCTTTGTCGATTTTTCTTTTGTGAAATGAATTATTAAATTGTGTTGAAAAAATATAAGCTAAATTACTCAATAAGCATGTCATTTTGTTTATTCGACATAAAACTTTAAGAAACTTATGCATTTAACAACATAGGAGGTACAAGGTGGAGGAGTTTAGACTGCCGGTACTGGGAGGAGTGGAGCTTGCACTATTTGATAGTGCTAAGTATCTGGGGGTTTTTCTGGACAGCAAGCTGTCATGGGGTAGGAATACTCAGGAGAGACTCAAAAGGAGTCTCAATGCCTACTATGTTTGCAGATCATCGATAGGTAGGAGCTGGGGACTCCGGCCGTCAGTGGTGGGATGGCTGTACATTTCGGTGGTTAGACCCATTCTTACGTATGGATGTTGTGTTTGGCCAGTCGTAGGAACCTTCTTTCTAAGGCTCAGAGGTGTGCTTCAATTGGCATGAAAGGTGCCATGAGAAATACTCCTCAGGCTGCTCTGAAAGTCATTCTACATCTTCTGCCTATTGAGCAGTATGTGATGGGAGCATTCGTAGACTGAGGGATTTAGGACTGAAGAGGAATGACACTCAGGGTCTCTCACGGATCCTGGGTGAGATTGAGGCTGGTGGCTATTGCCTGGGACCGCCGGGCGCCACTGATAATGTGAGCACCAGAGTGGATTTTGGTCGGTTGCCAGAGGTAATAATGCCCTCTAGGGAGAGCTGGTCGGGCAGGAGCAGATTATTTGGTGGATTTGCTATTTTCACTGATGGCTCGATTCAATTAAAATTAAATTTTTCCCGTTATTCTTGCCAATTTTAATTTTTATCTGTCTTAAAAACAAAACACCCTTCAGTCAAATGTAAGTGTTATAGCCTAATTTAAGGCTTTTAAATAAAATAATATCTAAAGCATATTTTTAGGAGCTGCAATACTGACTTAAAACAATTTTTCAAAATATGTCTATCTTTTATTGACCATTTCCTTTAAGAATACCCCTTTAAATCCAACACCCCATATTATTGTTAATTATGGGCATAATCTTTAAGATTTTATAGTCCATTTTTATTGTTTTCATATTTTTTTTCTTAAATGTTTTTGTTTTTCTTTTACTTTACTTTATTTAAGTTTATGGACAAACATAACTAAAAATTATGAAAAATGAAGTGTAAAAACTGTTAATGTTGATCATAAAACTCATTTTTATAGTTATTAAAAATGAACCTACAACTCTTAAATATTTTTTGCATATTATTTTTTTTTTTAATAAATAAATTTTTCCTTTCTATAAACCAGAAACTAAGAAAAAAGCTCGTAAAAACCTGAAACAACTGTGTAAAAGATTTAATGGCCATAGAAGTCATAAAATGTATGTGGAGTTTTGCTTTTAAATGCTTTTCGTATTGGTAGTTGGTTACGTTTCGTTATTTTTCTGTTGTTTCTTTTTTTTATAGGCAGAACTAATTTTTAGAGTAAACTTTTTATAATTTGCTTTTATTGGGATGGTAGATTTGTTAAAAGAATTAGAAGCGGTAAGAAAAGCAGTAGTTAAGCGGCTGCTGCTGCTATTGTGTGCAGTAGCTTTTTTAAGTGTAAAGTGCGGAAAAAAGGAGCGACCTGTGGATAGAGGGGTAACCAGTTTGTTTTTAAAAGTTTAGGGTATTTCAAAAGAATTCTTAATTGCTTGAAAGTACATGATGGACAAGTAACAATTTTGACTTAAAGCAATATCTATAGAGTATTAAAACTTCGGATGCCGAAAATGAAAGTCCTTTTGTGTCTTTTCATTGACTATTTAAGGCTGTCCAAAGTTAGGGTACCATCGATCAATGGAAATCGCTACAGGGAGATGATTCGAAGCTTTTTGCGGCGGAAAATGGATAATTTATACGTAGAGAATAGTTTCAAAACAAAGTTTGAAAAGAGGACGTCTCGTAGAGGTGGAGGATATTGGTTACCATATCGTGCAATTTGATATGTACCTTAAGCCTATATTGTGGGGTTTTTTGTAATCGAAGGTGTACAGCAATAATCCCAGAAGAGTTGAAGAGCTTCAAAACAACATTATCGAGCAAATATCAGCCATTGACAACAGTTTATTGAAAAACGTGATTGGAAATTTTGGTAAAAGTTTGGGAGCCTGCCGAGAGCTGATATAATTAAATTAATTAAAATTAATTAATTCTAAAACTAAAACTTTTTCTAAAATCTTTATGGATGAAGTTTCCTGACGATCTGGCCTAAGCAACCAGTGAAATGCGCATAGGAATAGCATATCCCATCAACAATAAGTTTTAGTGTTTTTATCAATAATAAAAATTGGGAATTAAGCACGAATAACAAAATCTTTTAAATTAATATGCTACCTTTATTTTGGACATGCATTATAAGCATCCATGGATGATACCTACACACGAACCTAATCGGAGAATAGCTTTTTATGAAAAAATTAGCTGCACAAAAACTTTATTTATTTAAATTATTTTTTTCTAGTTCTATTTAACCGTTTTTGAGTTAAAACTGAAAAGATAAAAAAATTAGATGGGGTACACGGGTACCTTGGTTTCGTATTTGCTTGATATTTTTTGGTTATGTGATGTACAGTTAGGGGGTTCATAGTATTTCGTAAGAACTCACAATAGCTTGCTTATAAAGGGAAGGTTCCCATTTTGACTTAAGCCTAGAACAGCGTACCCATGTGTCCACTAGCGATATAAAATATTTGTTGCTACAAAACTAATGCTTAGAGAGTACCGAAACTTCGAATCTAGAATATTAAAGTCGTTAAGTATTGTTAAATTGAACATTTATTTGATTTAATATAGTTGTCCCATAACTATAAGCTACTTAATAGTATACTTACGTTAACACTTAACCGTAGTATCTGTATACCCCAATGTTGAAAAAATGAGCTAATAAAAGTCTGTCCAAAGAGTTTTTAACAGGTTGTCCTAGACGGCTTTAAATGGTTCAAGAGTATTCACAATAACTTTCATAAATTTCATATTAGAAAGATCATCTTATTTAAATAGTTTATCGAATTTTACTATTTTATTACTTCAACTATACTTAAAATCTAATGAAATTTTTTTTTTAAAAACATAAACAATTCCTTTTCATAATTAAAGTAAATAGCAATCAAATAAAAATCACTATTGAAACTATTTTAAGCAGTAATTTGTTTACATCACTAGTGGTGAATTAGGGTATACTAAGTTTGTCATTCCGCTTTCTTAGTATTCATCTAAGACTCTATAAAGTATATATATTTTCTGGATCATTGAGTAATTTTAAATCGAGTAAACAATGTGCGTCTGTCCTTCTGCTGAAACCACGCTCACGTTCGAAAGACTCATCTCAACTGAAAATAACAATTTTGGCATTAAATTGTTTCAAGTTTTCCTAAGCCGTTTAGGATTGAAATCCAGCAAAATCGGCTTAGTAGGAAAAGAGTTATGAAAACAGATGTGAACAATCTTCATACAAAATTTGATATTTTTGTTACAAAAACTAACAAAAGTTCATGACAGAATGCACCGATTCCTAAAAAAAATGTTTGCAAAGATTCGTATTATATGACTGGAACATACTCTGTCATATTTTTGTTACAAAATCTAACAAAAATGCATGACAGAATGCACCGATCCTAAAAAAAAATGTTTGCAAAGATTCGTATTATATGACTGGAACATACTCTGCCATATTTCATGAAGATCGGTGCATAATTTGCCATACCCCATATAAAAGCCACTGTTGGAAAGCACTTAACTACGCCTAAAGGGCCAAATACGCTTGTTCATGCAGGAAAATTCTCTCATGCTGGAAGTAATATTCGCCGTCATATCTAAATTTTTTGATTTTTCATCCAGCATCGTCGCTGTCACACATTTTTACTAATACTACCACAATGCTTGATAACCCTGCAGATAACGAGACTAGTCTATACATGCATGTAAAGAGTAGTCCATAAAGGAGTAGGAGTACTCCAAAATTACTCCAAAGGTGTTCCATTTAGCATTACGATGTCCTAGGAGGGGACCATATAACCCACCGAAGTAGTCCCTAAACTACTCCATGGAGTACTAAAGTGGGTTAGTTTTAAAAGTACTCCATGTTCCTACAGTAGGGAGTACACTTAAGGGGTAGTAGTTTAAGCATTTTTTCCAATTTTTACTAATCGCCTTTTATGGTGTGTACTGTAGTCTATTATTGCTATTATTAAATATATTTACTTGGTATTTTTAATTTTTTTACCTTTTTCCACAAATTTCCCAAACTTTCACTTTTAAATAAACAATTAATAATGGACACCATCAGTTCTACCGATGTGTAGTACTGTAAACTATAGAAAAGTATACATCATGCAGTTGTTGGCAACACTGCATGTTAATTTCTTTTAACATGGTCCATACTACAGTACATTGGACCATTTTGAAAGTTGTCCATTTAAGTCACAATGGACCACGTAGTCCAATATTATCTGTAGGGAAGTGTTGATAAGACTTTAAAACCGCATCGGTAAGCGCTATTCTAGTTAGATTTAGGGGTCATATTTTCATTAAAAAAAAAACTACTCTACTGAATTTTGTGATGAATGATCCATAATTTAAGACAACTCCAATATAAAATCCCCTCCTGAAAATCACTTTTCTATGACTAAAAGGGTCTGTACACGGTCAAGCATTTCTCATCAAGCGATATGGTAGTATTAGTGAAAATGTGTTTGTATATGTGAGACCGACTATGATGGATGGAAATAAAAAAATTTAGTTATGACGGCGAGTGAATTCGCCTTGACGTCAAGCATTTTGACCGTGTACAGACCACTTAAAGTTTCAGAAACAAATCGTGATATTCTATTTTAATTAAGTAAAATTAAGTTTTATATGACTTTTTGGAATAGACTTTTTACGTTTTAAGCCGCAGCGAATTATGATACTGTAAGGTCAGTTTTTATACAGATTGGTTTAGAACTTATAGATCCCATATAAAGTCTACTCCTGAAATGATTCGGCAGAGCCGAACATAGCACTCTCAATTGCTTTTTTTTTATACATTTTGATGATTATTGCTTCATCTATTAAAAATTTGACATTATTTTTATAGTTCTCTTGATGATTGAAATTTAAATTATTTAAAAATTGTTTTATTTCCTTTATTTTAGAAAAACTGAATGAAAGCACTTAATAGAAACATTTAGTAGATTATATTTATGTGTCTTTTATATTTAATTTTTTTATTTTTTATTTTGGTATTAAAGGGGAGGAGTTGATAACTTGAGATGCTGGTCACATACTGGTAGATATTGCAAAATTGTATTAAACATCTTAAAAGAGATACAAAATTTATGAGGGGTTGCTTACGTTTTTTGCAAATTGTTTTCTTCTTCGTTCTTTTGTGTGGGTATCAACAGGATATTTAAGGATAAAAGTTTTATTTTCTTTTTATACACTTTTTTTTTGTCTGCTTGGACTAAAAACAATTTGTTTTATAAATAATTCATAAAAAGAAATTGAATTGTTGTTGTTTTATGTTTTCTTTTTTTTCTGAAGTCATAGTTTTGTTTGAAATAAATATGTGGAAGAAAATAATCATTTCACAAAATTATAAAAAAAAAATGTAGCTTAAGACAATTTTGGAAAGTTTGTTTTAAACACGTTGAAGATTTAAGCCTAGTTTTTGTTTATCTCCTGAAAGAGATAAAAATCAATCAATTTGTCTGCTTTTTGACCTGTTGTCCATCTCGCGTTTGCCACTTTGTTAGCAGAGTGATGAAAATTTTTTAAATTTTTTACAACTCTTTTCTTTAAAACATAAATTTCTTTAAAACAATTTTGCTGCTAAAAAAAATGGGTGTTGACCAAGCACGTTCTTAAACATTAAAACACTAACAGTAGCGTTTGAACCAACAAAAAACCATAAATGTTAATAAAAAATATTATAATCAAAATTAAACTTTAAACTACTTGATATTTTATCAAAGAAACCTTAACAACAAGAAATGAATGAAAAAGTCCTCCATTCAGGAAAACAGAAACTGCTCTCGTTTTTTTTTTTTTTTTTTTTGTTTTTGCAAAACTCATTATAGGTGATCTTTTAATATATTTATAATAAGTTCCTTTGCCAGACAGTAAGTTTAAGGCCAACTGGGCGTTGTTTATTACAGCCCTTTGAAACGTGATCGATCATTAAGCGTGCGGGAGCTGTCCATCAGTCTTCACTTCTTCTATTCATCTTCAATACACCACAAGAAAAGAAGACCGAACAAAAAACGTCATCACATTTTAAAACTCAAGGTGTAGCTTAAAAGTCAAGAAGTTTTTGTTTTTCATAAAAAAAACAACATTTTTTAATTAAAATTTAAAACTTTATAATGAATTTTTATCAGCTGTATTTTTTATATAAAAAAAAAAAATGATAAACATCCTGTTGTTTTTCCTTAACAAAAAAAATAAAAAATATTTTCTTTAATATTTCAGATGATTTTATGTCATATTTTGCTTGATCATTTTTTTCTCTTGTTTTTTCTGGTTCTTGTTTTAAAGTCTTTTCAGATTCTAAGTGTTTCTTTTTTTTCAGAGATTTTTTTTCTCTTTGTTTTAATATTGATTAATGTTTTCGTTTTTAAAAGCTTTTAATTAATTTATGTGTTATCTGAAAATGCTACTGTTTCGTTGTTTTGATGTACAGTTTAAGGTTTCTTTACATTAATATGATTTATAGATTTCAAAATAAGCTTAACTTTGCTTGATAGTTTTTGTTTTAAGATTTCATATATATAATTTTTTTTAGCCATGCATTAAAATAAGAATTAAGTTACCAAAACGATAAAAAGAAGTAAAATTTTTTTTTAATATAAAGTGTTAATAATGAGGCGATGAAATGTGACTTACCATCATATGTTAGTTCTGTAGGATTTAGTGATGATAAGAACTTACCATCTGAAAAGAAAAAGGGAAATAAATTTTATTACAAATCATTAATAAAATAACAAAAACTTTTCAAAAACAAAAATTTGTTAAATAGTTTAACGAAAAAGAAACAGTGGACAGATTACGGCATTTGATATCGATTAAATTTCGTATTAAATGTTATTGTATTTTCATCCGATCTCGAATGCCGTAAGTTTTCTCCAAACGCATAGAAAAAACATGGTTGGAGTATGGTTAAAAAAAACATATTATGGTGCCTGCAATGGCAACAAACAAACTTTTGTTGTTTTTAATACAACTTTTTTCACGATTGATTATATTTTGTGTCTATTTAGCAATATAGAAATATCGCCCAAAGAAAAATGGCCCAAAAAAAATAATGAAAAATCGCCCAAATGAAGAATACCCCAAAAGAACATGAAAAATAACCCAAAAAGTTATATACGAAATTTTGCCCAAAAGAAACGAAAAAGAGCCCAAAATAAAAATGAAAAATTACCCAAAAAGAAAAAACGAATTTTTTTCCAAAAAAGAAATTAAAAATTACCCATTTTGCAAAACAGTGTTTATTATTCATATAAATTTGGTAACTTTCAAATGTAAGAGAAAAACATGTTTTATTATGGTCACAACCAACAAAACTATTTTTAAAGAAACTTATTTTACCATAATGTGGTTGTCGGTGACAATGATTTGGTTAAATTAAACATAATATGGTCAACATTTTTTTAAAAATGGTTTTGTTGTTTTTTCTCTGGGTGCCAGGCGCGGATTCAGGGGGGGGGGGGGAAATAAGGAAATTTCCCCCCCGTAAATTATAAAAATATGTTTTGTTTATTTCGATAATACAAGAATTCCCAATAATATTATTTTTTTTTAATGTACAAAATTTTTTGAAATACCAGCAAGGTTTTTTTTATTGAATCTCTAACCAAATTTTCAATAAGTATCGAAATCTTAATCCTAATAGTTATTTATTAGATAAACATTTTTTTTCATTTTTCGAATTTATTCTATGAGTTAAATTTCAGTTATGTATTTTGTAAAGCTTTTTTGTAATAGTTCTATTCCTTTAATTTTTCAGAAATGACTTTATACACTACCAGACTATTATATTGTATTTTCTTTTTACATTTTACCTTAGCCTTCCTTTGGAAAGCAATGAATAAATTCGAAAAATGAAAAAAAATGTTTATAATAATATAAAGTAACCTTCACAAGGAAATAATTCCCAATTTCTAATTGTTAAAATAGTTGAGTTAAATACATTCAATTTATAAAGTAACACTATCCAGTGAGACACAAAGAATGCTGACATTCTGCTGGTGTCTAATAATTGTAAATTTTTTTGTACATAAAATAAACCTCATTGCTTTCCAAAGGAAGGCTAAGGTGAAATGTAAAAAGAAAATACAATATAATAGTCTGGTAGTGTATAAAGTCATTTCTGAAAAATTAAAGGAATAGAACTATTACAAAAAAGCTTTACAAAATACATAACTGAAATTTAACTCTTAGAATAAATTCGAAAAATGAAAAAAAATTTTTATAATAATATAAAGTAACCTTCACAAGGAAATAATTCCCAATTTCTATTTATTAGATATTTTCAATGAAACATCTAGTTTACTGTATTCAAATACTTATTATTCCACATTCAATCCCAGCAGATGGCATCTATGTATAACCAAAGGTTGAATTATTAAAAAGCCTTAGTATTTGCAATATTTATGTTTATATGAATCAAAATTCTTTTCGATAATTTTTGACGAAAGCACGGATTTGTCGGGGAAAAGCCAGATTTCTTTATCTTTAAAATATTTCAATATACAACAAAAATTTGAAGAGGCTTCAAAGGATATGGATGACGTTGATGTGTCAAGTGATGCGAAGGCACTATCATCAATAGTTCTTAAAGCTTTGACAAATTTTGGTCTTAACCTAAAAAATTGTGTAGGAGTTGGAACAAATGGGTGTCCAATGCTGTCAGCAATGAAGTTGTGAAAAAAGTCTAATTCCTAAAAGAAAGATGAATATAAGTGAACTCTAAAATCACTTATTCGCAGCATAAAAATTTTGTAATTTTTTGATAAAAGTCGTGAACCCTTTGTGACGCACACCTTACAACGCATGCTACAGTTTTTCAGTACTATATAATAAACCCAATTTTATTTATTTTAACAAAACAAATTACATATATAAACTAATTTTGAGATCATTAATGAATGTACGAATGAATATCAATCTTTTTTTTTAACGAAATTTATATTGTGATGAGTCTGCTGTAAGTGCTATTTTAAGCTCAAAAAGCACCTAAAATAATAATTAATTCGTGTATAACATTAAGAGATCAGGGGTGGGGTGGTAGTTGGTAAAAGTTATTGTATTAATGATCGTCGAAATACATATTTTTTAATATAAAAATTAAATTATACATCTAGTCTTATATTCCATTAAAAAAAATTAATTTGGAAAATTTTTGGTTTTGAGATTAGCCCATATACCATTTATTTTAAAACCACAACTAGCTGATGAGCTGATTATGTTTGATAAACGAGATTAACACATTTTAACTTGAGCCTGAACTTTTACATTGGCCACAAACATGGAAAATATCTGAAAATCCATCAGATAACGTTGTAGTTGCTTTAATTAACTGTGATGAAGATATCTACCCAAATCTAAGAAAAATATTTCAACTTTTCGTGTCAATGCTCGTCAGTAATGCTACGAGCGAGAGGTCATTTCGTCGAATAAAAACATAGCTCAGATTAACAATGACAGATGATAGATTGTACTATCTCAATTTGCCTCACAAGGAAATCACAATTTACTTATTTAAAAAGACTTATTTATTTAAATTTATATTGAACGGATCTTATATTTTATTTTACCCTATTGTTTTGTTTTTATTATATACAGTCATGTCACAGAGTACAATTCCGTTCGGAAACGGAATTCATTCCGTATTTTGGTGCTTCAGAAAATGAAATGAATGAAAATGTTTCGGAATGAAACCATTTTTGTTTTCATAACCGGTATAGGAGTTGTCTGTATCTGAAAGGCCATAAAACTATCAAAATACACTTTCCATCAACAAACAAATATGTTTTCTCCAATTCCGAAAGGAATCATTCCGAACGGAATTGTACTCTGTGACATGGCCCATAATAAACACATATTGTTTTTAATAAACTTTTAAAAACAAATTTTTTACTTTTTTGTATTATACAAAATTTCCCCCCCGTAAAGGTCGAGCTGGATCCGCGCCTGCTGGATGCATATATTAAACATATAACGAAAACCCTTTTGGGCGCAAGGATTTTCTCCCCTATGTTGTAACAAATACCGGCAGCGCTTACTAAAGCGTCTGGGCATAGAAGGCCTTCGGCCGGGCGCAAGGATTTTCTCCTCTATGATATAACAAAGACCGGCTTCGCTAACTAAAGCTTCTCTGCGCAGACGGCCTTTGGGCGGGAGCAAGGATTTTTTCCTTTATGGTATAACAAGTACCGGTTTCGCTAAGTAAAGCTTCTAAAATCTGCCTTGTTTCCGAACGAAGGCCGACTTCGCAGATAACCTTAAGTTATCGAAGCCAGTATTTGTAATACCATAGAGGAGAAAATCCTTGCGCCTGGCCGAAGGCCGGCTGGGCAGAGAAGCTGAAGTTGGTGTTTGTTATACGATAGAGGAGAAAATCCTTGCGCCTGGCCGAAGGCCGGCTGGGCAGAGAAGCTTTAGTTAGCGAAGCCGGTACTTTTTTTTATCAAAGAGGAGAAAATCATTGCGCCCGGCCATAGGCCGGCTATGCTTTCGAGTTTGTCCACGGACACTATGTCACTGGACGTTATGACATGCCACCTTTTTGCAATATGTCCCGTTGTTTTTATAAATAACATTTAGGAATGCGTCGTATAGTAATAATGAATGATTTAGACAAATAGTATGCCCGAAAAAATGGGCTATTTTTCATATAATATTTTTGGGCGATTTTTCATAATGAAAAATCACCAAATTTTTGGGTCAACAATTTTGGGTCACTTTTCATATGAATTCAGGCCCAATTTTACATGGAATTTTTTTGGGCCATTTTTCTTTGGGCGATATCTCCTACAGCCCCCTTGAAACTTCAAATATGGTTGAATTTAACAATATAAAATGTTTTAATAAAATAAAGCTACAACCATACACTTAAATATATTATGGTTACCTTAACCATATTTTTATCATGGCAACCATATTATGGTTAAATTCTTCCATCCAAAAGCTATAACCATTGCCTCCAAACATTTTAAATTAATATGATTAGAAAGTAACAACATTCTGGTCGTTTGCATTTTACTTGGTTTGTTAAAAATTCTCATTAATTTTATTTTAATTAGTGATTAAAATACATAAATTTACGTAGAATAAACTAGTAAAACAGAAAAAATGGTAATGGAGGTCGTCACAGGCTGGAATATGAATCAAAGGGTTTTTTTTTACAGAAGTGGAACATAGCACCTATCAGGAATAACAAATTAAATAAAATTATAATTTGACACTTAACAAGCAAATTGATGAAATAAATAACCATAATATGATTAACAATTACCATAATAATGTTAATTCTGACCATAATATGGTTTCTTTTGTCAAAATTCTGGGATATTTTGACCATGTTATGGTTAATTTTGAGCATAATATGGTTAGTTTGGACCATTATTATGGTTAATAGTGATTAAAATAATTTGTTAATTTGCCCATATTATGGTTGATTAAGGGAAAATTAATGTTGAATTCAACCATACTTTGATCATATTTAAACATAATATGGTAACCTGGAAACGTAAACATTGGTAAAATCCAGCTATAGTATGTTGCTCTTAGAATATGGTTACCTCCAACCATATTTTTTTTCTACGTGCAGGTATGTGATAGGAATCGATTTTGAAATGTAACTATTTAAAACCGAAAATTTCGCTTTAAGGTCATATCGTGGGGAAAACGTATTCCAGTGAGAGAGAGAGCTCGCTTATAATTGAAGAAAATGGTATGGAAAGGGGCAACGTCTTTATTTTAGGACAGCTGGGGCAAAACTTCTCAACCAATATTTCCTAAATAGTTTTCAACTTGTTTTGCATTGTCATTATGTAATATTTAGGCTTCATATCTGGGCCCTGTTTCTTAAAACTACAACTTATTTTTGTTTCAAATATATTTGACTTGTTGATTTGTAACTTGTAGTTTTGAGAAACAGGGCGCTGGTGGCACATTCCAGGCGTCTTTTACCACATTATAGCTTAAAAACAATCAGTTGTTTTTCGTACAGGCCTTCTGTGCTCGCCTAGTCCGATTTAAGCAGCTCATAATATATGGAACCCTTTTGGTCTCACTAAGCATAGAGCATTACCTTTGTCGGATTTTACATACGATTTCGAGAGATTTGTGATGATCCAGTTATAATAAATCCCGAATAATGGACGGGAGTAACTGTCTTTGCAACTTTGAAACATAAAATAAACTTAAGAAATTTTCCCTTTGACGACATGAAAATGAAATTTCACTTTGATTTAAACGTTCATGAAATAAAATGAAATACAATTATATACATATTTTGACACTTTCGTTGATATACGCATGTTAACATGTATTACGACATGTGAAACAAATTACGGAGAATGAACCAAATCTTATCATGTAAAAGAAAAATGTTTCCAGTAGGAGATAATGCGGAAACAAAATTTGACAAGCGATTGCTAAATAGTTTTCTTCTAAGCAGTGTTGCCAAAACCCAGCTTTGGATTACAAAGGAGTAGTCTTAAAACTACTCCATGGTATACTCAAGAGGATTAGTTTTGAAGTCGTTTAAAAAACGAGGACATGTCGTCTCACTACAAACTCTGTCATGGTCCATGCCTGCATTACATTGGACCAGTCCATGGAGTAGTCCATATTATCAAAATGTATCAGGTAGTCCAATATTATTTGCAGGGTAGGTTTTCTCATCACACCACAGGTGAATTTTTAAGCATACATTGACAGCATTTCCAGTATATCTTGAATTTTAGAGCTGCCAATTTACTTTTATTCCTGATCAAATAATTTCATTACATTACCATTTTTTTCATAATATAACAAATTTTTCCAATTATTTTCAAAGTTTTCTTAAAATTTTTTTTTTCGTTTTTATATTAGCGAAGACATAAGCCCCTGCTTTTACTTTGTCTTTTTTTCTACATTAAATAAAACGAATGTAGTTAATAAATTTTAATTTCCATTTTTAACAACTTGTTGGCCACATATTATTTTGCCTGATATGATTTCTTAATAAATCATTATAATTAACCAATTTTAAAGACAACTTCGACAGTTTTTTTTTTGTTTTGACTTTTTTAAGCAACTGTTAAACATAATTTTAGTGTCAGCAAATCTAAAACAACAATAAAACCAATTTTTTTTTTGATCAATATAAAACAACAATTAACATTTTCAACAACAAAGTTTTACAAAAATCACAAAACTCATGCATCATTTGCTATAGCTCGCACACACAAACAAACATGATCTTTTAAGGTCTGCTCTGCTGCAAAAAAAAAAATGATTGAAACTCCACCTAAATATGCGCTTAAATCCCTACAATAAATGTCAACTCTTTTAAAGACAAGTTGTCAAATAAGCACAAATCACTGACTGGCTGTTTCGAATCTTTCTTCAACTAAAATACACTTAAACTTCTTCATCAAAGTCATTACAATGATTGTCATCATTATTATCATCATCATGAGTAGTAAAAGAGAAAAAAAAAAACAGGCGACCATAATAATACTAATAATAATAATTTTTGTTTTTGTAAAACGTAAGAAACGTATAAATAAATAAAAATACCAATTCGCACTTGCAATGAAAATTGATAGCAGGCAACACCTTCAACATTACTTGGCTGCCAATACAACCGCCACCGCACCGCCATCGCAATCGCCACATTTTCAACAACAGAAGCCTTAGACCTACAACAGCAACTACAAAAAACAACAAAATTATACCATTTTAGTCTGTTGAAAACCTGGCTCAAAAGACACATCATCACATCACTTGTTTCCACATATAAAACTCATCAACGCCAACCACCATGAAGAAAAATTGAAGGATATTCTTCTTTAAGTTTTTTTTTTTTGTTTTAGTTTCATTTGATTTCATTTCTTTTACTTTGTACATTTCATTTCAATTTTACAATTAAATTCAAAACGTTAAAGAAGAAAACAAAATTATTTAAAAAAATAAAAACAGCAGCTCTAAAATGTGAACATTCATGAGCATTGTCGTGTACAGAACACAACATTAGCAGAAGCAACAACAACAGCAGCAGCAACAAAAGTCTTTGACTGTATAGTTTTTGTGTTTCAACGCCCATATAAGGTTTATTTCGATTTATTTATCACCTGTCGTCCGAAATTGCAAATTTTCTTAAACAGCAACAGAACTCTCTTTGTCTTTGTTGTTTCTGTTGGTTGTTATATCAAAACAGAAAATTATATTAAATGACCATTATATATGCCTTACGCGATTTTTTCTTCTTTTCTGCCTTCTTCTCTACTTTTTGGCTACAACTACTGCATTTTGTTGTTGGCTGTTGGGTCTTGTTGCTGCTGCTGCTGCTGTTCACAAAAGACATTGTCATTTCAAGCACAAGCAATTAACAAAATGTTGCTTAAGGTTTTGTGTTGCTGTAGTCTTTGTTTTTAATTTTTTTTTTTTGGATGTTTTGTAGCCGTAAGGTGCCACAATATAAATATATATTTTGTAATTGGTTTTCAACTTTTTTTTTTTCTTAATTTATATGTGAGTGAGTACGTCTTTAAAGAGCCGTAGGAATAGTTAAGTTACCCCAAATGAATACCAAGTGGTAGAGAATTAAAATAATTTTGTAAAAAAGAGGAATTAGCGTAGGGTCGCTGTGTCATTGATCTTGATTACAAGTGGAAATATTAATCCAATGTGACAGGTCCTTCTTAAGGAGGGAAAATGGACGTAAGAAAGTTTAATTTAATTCTAAAGAAATAACTGATTCTTCCATTTCTGTAAGAAAACAAAACCCTTGATTAATTTTTAAAAGAAACGTATATGAATGACAGAAAGTTTGATTTATTCATTCACAATAGAAATGGGTTCCATTGAATATTGAAAAGTCTTACTATTCTTAAATGTTTCGAAGCTGTGTTTTTTTTTTTAAATTAATATATATGTATGTAGATATATAGGCAATAAGAAAAGTCAAAGACTTTTAATTTATGGCTTTTTTCAAATGTTTTTTTATCGCTATAAGGACCCAAATGAGCCGTCCTCGTGTAAAACCTTGCTTAACTTATTAATTCACAATAAGAATATATCCCTTGCAATTTATCTTCAAATACAATTCTTGTTAAAATTAATAAAAATAAACTGTTTATAAAAAAAAAGTTTGTTAAAGGAAAGCTCTGGAAAGATTTTGAATTCACAATAAAAAATTTTTATTAAATAAATTTCAAGGAAATAAATAACACGATAAAATTTACTTGATAAAAGGAATTTCTATTGCTTTTAACAAGAAAGCTAAAAGTTAAAAGAACGCTTTTATAAATAAATTTGAACCTTTTAATTCACAATAACATGGGGTTCTTTTAAGCCCTAAACAGTTTAATAATTCGGAATTTGTTTGATATGCTCTTTTTACAAAACAAAAGACATGCATCAACATTTTAAAAACTTTTTTGGTTTGCAATAACAGGGAATAGCCCTAAAATAGTTTATTTAAAGCAATTTAAATAATACTGGAATTTGACTAATCAATTTTTTAAGAAAACTTTTGCTTAAAGGCTCCCGGTACACCAACAAACAGTTCATGTACCATATGGAGTACCATGTGCTCCTGGTTTTAATAAATTTTGCTTAACGTGCTTAACTCGCAATTTTTATTCTTGATAAAAATACTAAAATTTATTGTTCATCATGCTATTCCTATGCGCATTTTACTGGTTGCTTAGGCCAGATCATCAGGAAACTTCATCCAAAGATTTTAGAAAAACTAAAACTTAGAGAATAATGGAAATTTTCTCAATGTATCGGCAAAAAACTTTTGCTTTTACTTCTAATTCATTAAATGTAAAAAGTCGCTGTCAAACAAAATCAAAAAGCGAAAAATTGTAGACAAATTTTCGTTTTTTGTTCGACAGTTTTTGGTTTCGACTGCAGTTTTTTAAAACCTAGAATTAAAGAGTGACTGAATATAAAATTCACTAAAAATGATAATAAAACAAGGATCATGTGAAAAAAATTAGCCAGATTTTTTTTTTTAAATTAGTAATGATAACAAAAAGTGGCAAACTATTAAAAAAAATCTATAAGTATGTAATTAGAAGAAATTAATATTAGAACGACTCAAGTTGTGTGGAAGCAAAATTCGTGCTCGATGTACCCTCCTAAAAATGAACCTTGGACTTTTTTAAGATGACATTTTAAATATTTCGGCCCCAGCTTTGACCTCTCGTGAGCTGGACCAGTTTGAAAATGGGTATATTTTTGCATGTTTTGTTAATTTGAGAATATGTTTCCTTACCAACATAAACCAATTGGGTATCATAAGAAAGGGTTTGTTAAGGCGTGTCCAACTGTATATACAATTTGTCCAAGGACGATCATCCATGTCCTTTTTTTTAAGGATTTTCTCTAAAAAAAAAACGGTTTTTGAATTTTTTGTTGGGGGTTGTTTGTAGTAAAAATGCCAAATTAACATATTTAAATCTTTAGTCGATTTAATTAAATATGTGTCTCAGCTTTTTTTGAAATTCGTGCTAGTTCGCGTTTTGACAAAAATGCAATGGGATGGTAACCCTTCGTTTAAAATAGGGCAATATGGGTATTAAATATTTTTTTTGCCAAGTACATCAGCTTTGTATGTAAATAATATGGATTTTTGCAAATTATATGCATTTTACACGGTGCTCTGGAACATATAAAAATGCAATTTTGTAGTAACTCTAATATGATAGCGGATTTAGTTTCTAGATCATGTATGGATGAAAATAGGACTAAAGAAAGAAAAAAAAAAATGATCCACTACTTAAATTTTTTTTAATTTGCGAAAAAAATATGCCGCCAAAAAGTCGTGGATCGTTCCTTTTTTCTTTCTTAAGTCCTATTTTCATTCATACATGATCAAGAAATGTTAATCGCTGAAATAATATAAATGGTAAAAATAGCCAAGTAAATCGCCAATAAAATCAAAAATCGCCACAAAAGTCGCCAGTCGCCAAATGGAAAATCCCATCGCCAAACACGTTTCAAAATCGCCGCGTTTGGCGAGATATCGCCATATCTGACAGCCCTGTTGGCAGATGAGTGCTGGTTAACTTTGCGACAGAAAAGAAGCAAATTAGACATTGACGAAACCAAATTTCTTAATGTGCAATTTTTCGTTGGGAAAAGAGATAATCGTGTAATAAGAAAACGGCCATAAGAATTAAAAGCACCAGTTTTACTTGTAACAATATCAAAGCTTAAAAAAAGCAACAACACTAAACAGTTAGTTTATCTTTTCTTAAGGCCCAAATAAACTACTCCTCAAGCATTGTGGTAGTATTAGTGAAAATGTGTTTGCATTTGTCACACCGACGATGCTGAATGGAAAATCAAAAAATTTAGATATGAGGGCGAATATTACGTCCAGCACACGTACACGATGAGTTCGACCGCTGGACAAGCATTTGAAAAGTGTATTTTGCCCTTTACACTCTCCACTACAATTGTTTGGAATTCTCCCAACATTAATTGTGGTTTTAAGTAGGTTAAGTAAAAACAAAATAAAAACAAAAACAACTTGCTTTATTGTTTTCGCAAGGAAATCAAAAATAAAGCAAGTTGCCAGTTCAGTTTTTTAAGCCGTGCATTTGCCAGTTTATTATCAAAATAATTTTTTTTTTAACTTTGTTTTCAATTTCAATTGGGAACTTGATTAATCATTAATTTTGATAGCGGAAGTTTGGTTTACGAAAACTATTGTTTTAAGGTACCTCTAGCTCCAAGTTCTACCAAAAAATAGTTCATATACGGCATGGATACCCTGTGCTGCTGGTTCAAATACATTTTTTTTTATTGTTTTTATTTTGTTATCAATTTTGATTTTGGACATTGTTAAATCACTTATACCTCTGACCAAAGTTTGGTTTAAAAAACCAAGTTCTACCAAAAAATAGTTCATGTACGTCATGGATACCCTGTGCTCCTAGTTCTCATAAATCACCTCTAATTTGGATCTGCGTGATAAGGGAATTTTGGTTGAAGAAAACTATAGTTTTAAAGTATTTCTTGCTCCAAGTTCTACCAAAAAAGAGTTCATGTACAGCGTTACCGTTCAAAATTTTCAAAAAGGGGCACAAAAAGGGGATTTTCCAAAAAAAAGTGTCACAAAATAGGGAATTCTGTAAAAACAGAAAAAAATTTTGTTCAAAAAATCTTCAAATATAAGATAAAATTAATCTTTCTGGCAATAACACTATTTACAAATCAAAAAATAATTCATAATATGATTTGAGACCAAAAACTTTACATTTAAATAGATAGACATATGTATATATAAGGTTTATGTACATAAATATTTGGCACTTGGATTATTTTACCTTTTTACCAAAAAATTTAAGTTACGAAAAAAGCTCGAGGAAAAAGCATATAAAAGTATTGATAGGAGGATAGTTAATATCAGGTTTATTTGAAAACGTAAATCTATATTTATTAATCAATTCATCACTTGGAATCCAATCTTCCAAGTTATTTTGATACAAATTTAAAGCGGATAACATGGACTGACAGGTATCTACTTTCAGTCTATTTGACAATTTGTTTTTTTTTTGTTAGCAATATTACTAACTTAGAAAAAATCCGCTTAGCGGATGCACTACTATGTGGTAAAATAAAAACATACGAAGCAAATTAATACATGTTTGGATATAAATTGTCACCCAGTTTTTTAAATTGCCAATTTTGTACCAAAATGTTTCAGGGTAAGATACATATTTCAAAAATTGCTTCATAGCTTTTATGGTTTGATCTATTTTCTAAAAGTTTAAACTCTTTTACAAAATCCTCTGGGTTAGTAATTATATCAATAAGAACGGAAAAAATTGCAAAGTAATTGATGTCTTAAGCTGAATTAATAAATACTGGATCTAAAACCGTTAATGAACTCAGTGTCTTATAGCTAATATTAAAAGGGGCAAAAGGGGCACAAAAAACAACAAAATGATACAAAAGGGGATTTAAAACAAAGGGGCCAAAAAAGTGGCACGACAGTCAAAAAAGGGCAAAAATGCGACTTTAGTCGCATAACGGTAACGCTGTTCATGTATCGTTTGGAGTAGCATGTGCGGCTGATTGTAATACATTTTTTATTGCTATTATTGTTTGGTTTTTAATTTTTTTGTTTGGAACTCTGGCTCCAATCTCATTTACGTTATGGAGTATCCTGATCTCTTGGCTCTAATACTAGTTTGTATTGTTTTTGTTTTTGTCTTTTTTTTTAAATTTTCATTTGGAACTTGATTAATTAATTATTTTGAACTTCGTATAATAAGGGAAATTTGATTAGGAAATTTTTTGTTTTAAGGTACCTCTAGCTCGAAGTTCTACCAAAATATAGTTCCTGTACGGTATGGAGTACCCTGTTCTGCTGGTTTTAACACATTTTTTTAATGCTTGTGTTTTGTTTTCAATTTTAGTTTGGAACTAATTTAGTCACTTATTTTGATCTGTGTCATAAGAGAAGTTTGGTTTAAGGTACCACTAGCTCCAAGCTAATGTACGGTATGGAGTACCCTATGCTCTTGGTTCTAACAACTTTTCAGTTGCTTTTGTCTTTGTTTTCAATATGAGTTTGGCCTTTATTATCAATTTTCATTGAAGTTTTTGTTTTAATTTTTTTCTTAATTTCTTTGACTTACAGTCTTACTGATTGTCTGATTCATGTTTATGCATGCATTTTTTAAAGTGCAACACTATGTTTTTTGTAATATATATATATGTATATATATGTATACATTTTTCTTTTCGTCTGCACTTCTTTCTTTTTCTTTTTTTGATGTAGTTTTTGCTCATTCATTGTCTTATCAATATTGTGAATTGAGAAAAAAATAAAGAATCGTATGGAAAAAGACAAAAATAAATAAATAAAAATAACCGGCCCATTTCATAAGTAAATTTACATGTTCTTTTTGAGATAAAGTTTTGCTGGTTGAATAAATGCACAAATTGTAGGATTAAAACAACAACAACAAATTATTTACACACAAACAAATATTGAATTGAAATTGTCTGAAATGCTTAAACAGGAAAGCATAATTTATTGATAAATAAATTTTTACAAAAAAAAATTATCAGACAATTTTTTTCGATACTTAAAAAGATTTTTATAAAAAAATGTTAAATTTTCTTTAAATTACTTAAGATTTTAAATACAAAAAACAATGTTTTTTTTTTTTTGGTCAAGCTCTTAAGAAAAGCTTTAAACAACTTTGTTGTATTTGTTAATCATTTAAAACCATTACTTAACCATGCTATGTATGTTAATATTTAGATTCCATCATCTTCTGTAGCTTATTTTGAATTTATTTTTTTCTTCATGTATAGAAAACAAGTATAGAGTTTTATATTAAAAATAAAAAAGAAGAACCCAGCAAAAAATGAATACCTTAACATCATTATCATCAGCATTAGGTTTGTTTGGCTGGCTGAATGGTTGGCTAAAAGTCAGTACGAACGGTCGAATTGAATGAGCTGAACTGAGCTGAGTTGAGTTGAGGCTAGTTGGTCTGGCTATTTTGGCCTGATGGTGGTTTTAACTTCTAAAGCTTTATCGGCTTTATATGTTTTAAGTAAATTTCAAATGAAGAACAACAACAAAATAAATAAATAAATAAACATACAGTATAGTTGAAATGAATTAAAAACAAGTTCTCAAACTCATTTTCTTAACTTGGCTTGAAAAAAATAAATAAACATTTTATATATATTGTATTTTTTCTTTGCTTCTTATGTTAAGTATTTGTTATTTTATTTGTTATATTGCAAAAGCTCAAACTGTTTAAGATGACTTACAGTTTAACGAAATGAAATAAAAAATCTTAAAAAATATTCCTTAACAATATTAAATCGCAATAATAAATAAGTCTTTTATGTGCTTTAGGGCGTTACATTAAATCGAAGTACCAATTGACAAACTCTCAAATCCTAAAAGGGACAATTTTTCTAAAACGTCAAGAATTAAAAAAAAAATATTCAAAGTCGACATATTCGCTTTTATGCCCATTAAAACTTGATATCTAAAATATTTGCCTCATATTTTTTTTTTATTACTGCCTGTTTAACGATTTCGAACGTAAACGTTCGCATAGAAAATTATACTTAAAACAAAAACAAAATACGAAAATTTGTTTTTGTTTTAAATGTAATTTTCTATGCGAACGTTAACGTTCGTTATCGATGAACAGGCTGTTAATGTATGTATATATTATTTTTAATTTTATGTTATACATACAATAGCTCTGTTTCTTTACTTTTTGGGTAAAGTTCGTGAAAATGAGAGCAAGCATGAATTTCTCTCATAAAGAGACAAAATTACACAAAAGTACGGGAACAGAAAAAACCAAATCTTAAGCACGAAATAAAAAGTCATTGTTTTGATAGTTTTTACAAAATAATAAAAGTTTATGCCACTTTTGAAAAATTGTATATCGTCTGCAGAAATAAACTAATTTTACCAAAAATTAAACCAAACAAACACTTTTACAATAACTAACATTATGTTTTCCTTATATTTCAACATAAAACTTTTAAGTACATTATTTCACTCCACAACACTTTTTCCAAAATTTGGTTCATGATTTTTTCCTTTGCATTTCGTTGTTTTGTTTATGTTTTACAGCTGTTTGACAATTTACACAATTTGGACGAAGAAAAATTCTGGGCTGTTTCGTGCAAGAAGAAGAAGAATTTTATTCTCTCAAATCCGCTCTCATTTACACAAATTAAAAGTACGAGAACGCTTTTCGTGCTAATTGGGATCCCAAAGTAGAGTAAAGAAACAGAGCTAATATTGTAACGAAAATGTATTTATCTTAGAGTTATCTGTAATTTAAGAAAAAGGCTAATTGTATAAGTATAATGGCCATTTTCTCAATGTATCGACAAACTGTCTCTTACTTTATGTCAACATAAATTTATTGGACCGATAAACGATTTTGGGTTTCTCAATATACCGAAAAAAACATTGTTTTCGGCTGGTAACACCTCTCAAAATACATGTAAAAGTTGGGAGTCAGCTGATTGAATTTATCTGTACGGCAAACAAAAGGAAAATAAATAATTGGCAGATGAGTGCCGGTTAGCTTTGCGATAAAATCGAAGCATATGAGACATTGAGAAAACCAAATTTCTTTAATGTGCAGTTTTTAATTTGGGGGAAAAGATAATCAATCGCCTTATGAGAAAATGGCCATAAGAATGTTAAGCATAATTGTATTGCAAGCCTACTGTATAGAATTTACTAGAATTTAAAAAGTATCCCAGTTAGCCATGTCTTGAAGAAATATCATCGAAGACGGATGCACGACAATGATAATTCCAGTTAATAGCCAGAAAAACTCGTCAACGTCATTTGCGAGCAAGTGTCGCGACACAAAGAAAAAAACAAATTCGTTCTTCTTACATAAATGACAATATCGTCGTTTTTGTCATCCAGTCCAAACATCATTATATGGTTATTTATTTCAGACAAATTTTCCATATGTAAGATAAAACAACAAAATAATAATGCAGCTGAACTATTTTGTTGTTGTGTTATTTCTGTTTCATGTTATATATTCGACTTTTATAAGCAATCCTTTAATTGACCGAGAATTATAAACCTGCATGTAGTCCATTTTTTTGGCTCGCGCCAACCTTTGTCAGCCTTTTTTCGGTTTAATAGGATTGTGTTTATTCGTAAATTGTATGTAGGTATATAAATTTACAATTAAAAAAAAAGAATGTGAGAATTCTAAGAAAACCAAACAAGTGATGACATTGAACTATGGCAGAAGAAGAGTGAATGCTGTCTCGCTTAGATTTTATACTCTCTCTCATAGCTTTTGTTGGAAAAAACAAAGAAGACAATGGGTACGTTCGTAAATGCATCACTGTGCTGCATCAGAAAAGCAAACTTCTTTTAATGGCGATAAAAGAATAATTACAATTTGGTGGAGTAGGTATTTCACAATTTTTGGTCCACATTTACTTCACTGATAAATATATAACCATTTGAAATTACTGAAGCAGTGCAGCGATGCATTTACGAACGCGACCAATGTCGTTTAGGTCCTGAGTTTAAAAGAGGTTGTGCCTCAAACAGTCGTATACGACCATTGATGAAAACTTAGGCCTTTACACTGAAAGAAAAATGCTTCATATATTTAATGAATCATTTTCATAAAAAAACTTTCCTTGGGTAAATGAAAACGTTCATTGTCTAAATGGAATTTCATAGTTATAATGAAGTATTTTCGTTAAAATCGCTTCATTGGATTTCGTAATTACGTTAAAAATTTTCATTGGATATATAGATAAACTTAAGTTTGTCCAAGTTAAAAAAAAATTTATAATTGGGAACATAAAAAAACAATAAACAAACATAACTATATTCATAAATTAATACAAAATTATAGTTTCCTTAAAAAAATGTTTAATTGTTAATTAAAAAATGTAAGATTTAATAATGTTACATGTATGCCACTAAATTTATGAAATCAAAAAAATTTTTTATAAAAGCAACATACAGTGCACTCGCGATAATATGAACTTATTAAAACAAAGGCAGTTCACTTTTGCAAGATTGTTCATATTTGCGAGTGGCATCTAATTTCCCTTCAAAAACGTTTTTTCCATAAAAATGAAAGTTTCTAATGTTAAAGTTTTTTTTATTTATTGTTCATTGGATTAAAAAAACGTTTGATTTTTAAAAAAGAAAATACAAACTTAAAGTTATGCAAAAAAGTCTGTGATTTTCTTTCGATCAATCAGTTAAAAAACGCCCCGCTCTCTTAAAAATCTCCAGTCTCTCATTTTCAAAAACCATGATCTGATTTTTCTTTTTTAAGTTCAAAACTTATACTTTTTTAATTCATATATAAGAACTTTTCACGTTAAAATTATATATAAAAATATATATAGAATTCCGTGTTAATGTGAGAACTAATTAAAAAGTGTATGTAAAACATTTTGATAAACAACTGAAGACAATTTTAAAGCGATAGCTGGGGAAATCCCCAGGTTATTATGCAGTTGATTAAAAATTGATTTCGATTTAACACTTTGTAGGTAGATAAAAACCGTTAAAAATACAACTAGAAGTTGTTCATATTTTAAAGCTTTTGCACAAGTTCATATTTTAGGTCAATGAAAGAAAATATGTAAGTGTTCATATTTTGGGGTGTTCATATGTTAGGGCGTAAATATTAACGCGAGTGCACTGTAAATATAAAAAATTGGGAATTTAGCACGTCGTACAAAAATCTTAATAATAAATTTTGTATTCCCGTAAATAACTTTGATAATAATAATAATACAGTGCACTCGCGATATTATGAACTAATTAAAACAAAGCCAGTTCACTTTTGCAAGATTGTTCATATTTGCGAATGGCAAAAGTAAAAGTTTCTAATGTTAAAGTTTTTTTTATTTACTCTTCATTGGATTTAAAAAACTATTGATTTTTAAAAAAGAAAAGCAAACTTAAAGCTTTGCGAAAAAGCCAGTGATTTTCTTTCGTTCAATCAGTTTAAAAACGCCACGCTCTATTAAAAATCTCCTGATATTTGCCGTATCTGCTAACAGTGATCTCTTTGTATCTCATTTTCAAAAAACATTCGGTGCATGCATTTTCCATTTTTTGTATGTAAAACATTTTGATTAACAACTGAAGACAATTGTAAAGCTATAGTTAGGGAAATCCCCAGTTTATTATACAGTTGAATAAAAATTGATTTTTATATAACACTGTGTAGGTAGATAAAAACCGTTTAAAATACAACTATAAGTTGTTCATATTTTAAAGCGTTTGCACAAGTTCATATTTTAGAATAGTCAATGGAAGAAAATAAGTGTTCATATTTTGGGGTGTTCATATATTAGGGTGTTCATATTATCGCGAGTGCACTGTATTTCAATAATTGCCTTCATAAATTTAAATTTTCATTATGACAATAAAAATGTCGTAATAGTAATGAAACAAAAACATTCAATCCACTTTCAATCAACGTTGTTATTGTTATTATGGACAATTTAATCTCATATTTACGCTCTTACTTGAGTAAAAAACATAGTTTTTTAATACAAAAACTGCACTGCCCCGGTAGACTAGCTGGTAGCGAGCTAGTCTATCAGCACCGAGGTTGCATGTTCGAATCCCGCCAGAGACATAAAAAAATTAAAAATAAAATAAAGTAAAATAAAAAAAAAGAAAAGATAAAAAAAAATAATTAAAAAAAATAAAATAATTAAAAAAAAAAAATTTTACTTTATTTAAAGTATTCATCCAATGAATAATATTCATAGATATAATGTAATGTTTCATTAAATCCTTTTAATGAAACAGGTTTCATCGATCCATCGAAGCGCTGCATAGGTTCCTTTTTAATGCAATTTTTCATGGGATTAATGTCAAAATTCATTGGTATTGCGAAGAAAATTCTTTCAGTGTACGGGCTAGTTTAGCCATTTTAATGTATCTGAAATGCGATAAAATATCTTTAGCCCTAAACTAAAAAACGGGCATTTTCAGCCCTCGTTGTTATTTTAATTCAGTCCGTTTAGCCCGTTTTTGCTTTTGCTCCGGAATAGGCAATTTTTTGGTTTTTCTAGTTATTTCAAGCTAGGAATGGGCAAAAAATATCGATATATCAAAATATCGATATAAAAAAAATTATTGATATATTTTGCCGATATTGAAATACGACTATCGAATTCGATATTTTTTTAAAGTCAGTCAGTCTTCATTAAAATCTCAAAATTTTAGCCGTTTTCAAAAAATATGTTTTCTTAAGAATTGGCATCACTGCATGATCATATGTTTTTTTTTTAACTAATATGTCTGAATTTACACGTTTCATCTTTTGATGCTCAACTTCCTTTCAATTCCCTTTTAAAGATGCCAACATAATCACACGCAGCAATCGGTTTCAACTTTTTTCGGTTCAAAACAACAGCAATTTTATTAACAGCGAGTCAAAGTGAAAAAGAAAAGAAGAAAAATTACATGCAGCCATCGTTGTGCATATGCCAACGAATAAAAAGACAAAGCGTACTGACCGAGTACAGGCATCTCCGTACTGACCCCCTTTCTTCTTTCTTCTCTCACCTAAAAACATACGAGTTGATCAAAAGATAAAACGTGTGAAAGAAGACTAATGCCCAATTTTCAGGATAGTATTTAAATCAATATTAAGTTAATTTTCATAACAAACTTAAATCGTATTTAAAACAGATTGTTTTTTTTGAGTTTTATTTAAAAAGTCTTATTTAATTAAGATAAAAGTATGGTAGCACTACTAAATCAGAAAAAAATAATATAAAAAAGTGTATTTATTTACAAGGTGGTCTGAAAAAACAGCTGACTGTTAATGCTTTGCCTGTTGTTGTTGTATTGTTGTGATATTGAGGTCACCTTGCCAAAATATTACAATGGAAACTTAAGTTGAAATTAAGTGTCCAACATCGGTGACTTAAATTTCACTTAAGATGTTAGTGAAGAAGAGAATTTTGTATTTAAAACGATTTTAAAAATAAATGTGTTTTAATATCAATCCTGAAAATTGGCCATAAGAAGATCTAAAATTATTGGCATTAATAAGAAGAAGAATTAAGAAAAACGTGGGGTTTTCGCATTGCTGATTTCTAATTAATACAGTAAAGTCAAACGAACTTGAAAAGATTTATTTTATGAGGTTTTGGAACAATATGTGTGCCTACATATACTTGGAATAATATTAAGATTTGTGCATATGTATGTATATTTTAAATTTTTTAATTTGGTAATAGTTTCAGCAAAATACGTTCGATATTTCGGCATTTTTAAAATAATAAATATCGATACTCTTAAAAACTATCGATTCGATATATATCCATATATTTTTTCAATTTGCCCATCCCTATTTCAAGCTGTAACAACAGTCTTAAAACTGTCGAATATAAAAACATCAAGAGCAGATACGTTTTTATAAGTTTGCAATTGGTAACAATCCATTTATTAAACTTTATAGCTTTACTATAAATACATAAGCATATCCTTAATCAAAAGCTGAAGCTGAGATTACTTTAAGTGTTAATCGAGATAAATGTTATTGGATTTTGAAATGATCGCAAACGCAATACTATTGTTTAATAAATTATTTTCGTGTTTACTTAAAAAATTTATTTTACACCTTTTTGCGCTTTTTTGAAAAAAAAAATGTCATGAAGATGTACTAAATTCGTAATTTCTTCAAGTTAGTCCTTTTTATCTCTTTTGGGCTAAATATTATTGCATTTTATTGTACTATCTTTTAAGCTATAAGCACACTCTGAAACTTTTAAGAGAGTGCTTTTGCTAAAAGGCTCGTTAGCTTCTTGAATTCACAAGAATAGATAATTGGAAACGCTGAGCTTCTAAGATTTACTCGCATATTAATGACAAGTTTGTATAAACCGGTTTTTGTATGGAAATTGTGTTCAATAAATATTTGATAAATTAAAAAATGGTTTATGAATTCGGGTGTAAGTCTTTTAAGACAAAATTTTTATAATTTGTCTAATAATTTTTCTTTAGTTAAAATAACTTAAAAAAACAATTTACATTAAAACTACTAACGTTACACTGTGCGGTATATTCTCTATATAGCGTTTATTTTTTTTTAGGTATTTTAGCCTTTTTGATTAGGTGATCATCGCAACGCATCACATGCCATGTTCTTTAGTTAGTGTTGTTGTCATCGTCATCGTGGTCATCATCATCTACATCTTTTCTTATAGACCATACAATACACCTCTTATTTTGTATTATCATTGTAAAAGGCTTTAAATACATGCATACCTAAATACATACATACAAACACTCTTTTAAACATACCTAATAAACATTAAGGCATACTTAGGATAAGATGGGAGTAGTAGTATGATGGTTGTTGGTCAGTCATTGGTTTCTTTTGCTATATTGATGTTAAATTTGTTTTTGTTGCCGTTGCTTGTATTATTTAAATATGCAAAATAGTTTTAGGTTAAAATGCACACACATTTTTTCTACTTGCTTAAGAAATTTTCTTTAGCTTTCAGACCTGATCTTCGGTGAGGAGTCGTCTTTCTTTTCTACTTGTCTTGGCTGATCTGTATTTTACATTTTTGTGTGTTTCATTTCAATAATATGGAACAAGTATTTGTAAAGGTTTCTGTTGCTGTGGTGGCTGGTTCTTTTGATGAACTCAATGTCGTCGTACTCCATTATACCTCATTATCGCCTTGAGCGTATAAATTATGTTGATGGGGTTTTTTTTATTTAACTTAAAAAAAAAAAACATTTTAATTTTTTTTAAGAGGTTTAAAATGGTTTTAGTTTTTTTTCTGGAATTAAATTAGCTTGAAGGTGGTGTTTTTAATTTGTAAACAGAAAGTTTTAAATAAAACAGAATGGTTAAAATATATTGAAATTTTTAAAATGTAATTGTATTTAAGTAAACATTTTTGAGAGAAGTTAGTTATTTTTATAATATTGCAGGACAATCGATATTTTTTCCCAACATTGAATGGTTTGTCTAAGCTAAAATTGAAAAGTTTTTAAACTAAGATCAATCACAATAATGTATTCAATATTTTTAACAAATAAATTTCAACAGAAACTTTCACATTGTTTAAAGTTCGTGTGAATTTGAAAAGAAATGAAAAGTAAATGTGTACAATGTCGACTAAAAGGTATTTTTAACATGTTTTCCAAATTTAATATTTTAAAAAAGGGATGTAACGATACGCCTTTTTGCCGATACGATAGCGATTGTCAAAGAGAAATGTATTCTTCTTAAGCAGAACTACAGCTCAGCAGCCGCTAAAAGTCTATAAAGTTGATATAACGATTTTTGGATACGAATGTAATTCTGTAACTAAATTTGGCAATGCCATACAAATTCAGTTCGCCGCAATTTTAGATTTTAATGTCACCGCTAAAATTTGCAAATTTTGTATTCCCTAAGGCATTTTAGCGATCGAGATTGAGCTTTAGCTAAGCGAATTACAGAATACGGCTGCTGGATGGACAGATGCTTCTTATCCACGTGTTCTCTTATAATGTTTTCGCAAGCGCTTTAAAGGGAAGCTCTAGTAGACTTATCAGAACTTTTGCTAGGTGTAGGGGTGATAATGTCTTCAACCCTTTCGAAATGCAGAGTCATGTTAAGTAACTCAATAAGAGGTTGTTTCGATACGAGTGAAGTTTTTTGTCCTTGTTTCGAGGATCAATATTCGTATATAAACAATAGGTTTCATTATTCTCTAAACCCTTAAATGTTTTATTCAGAACTAATGCTCAGTTTATTGCACATTTTTGGGACTCTGAACTATTCTCCATCTCCGTTGATTCATTTATTACAATGTTCCAAGACTTTTAACTAGCGGAATAGCGTCAGACAAAGTAGCATTGATTTTTTATATGGATTTTGTAGCTTCTTTGAAGAAACCCACAATTTTCACCAAAATGAATTTTATTCTAACAAACGTAACTTAAAACTTTTCCCTTCTAAGCTGCCCTCCTAAGAAACAAAGTCACGTCTCAATTTTATTAGTTTTGAGCAGCGTAGACAAAAAATCTACTTGCAAGGGCAATTGGATTAAATTCTCTCGTTTTAAAATTTGTGCTCGCGAGCTCTATTTTTAAACTGGTGCATAGCAAAACTGCTTAAGCTAGAGGTCCACACCACGCATTCAATTCGTTGATGCGTTTATGCATCTGTCAAAAAATTAGAATGATAGTAAAATTTTATTAACAAGTCGCAAAGCAATAACGTAGAATGCTTATACGTTTCAAACGCACACTTTTGCATGCACAATAATGCTTTCAATTAAATATTTGTGATATTAATTTAATTTGTACCAGTAAACAAATTAATAGTATCCGTAAAATATTTTTTGTTGATACATATAAATAAATATTTAATTCACTTGATTAAATTTTTAATTAAAACCGATTTAATTTTTGATTAACTTTTTAATTGATAAAAATTGGCGACATTTTTTTCTATGTGTGTATCAAGGGCATAGAACGCGTGGTGTGAACATACATCTGTAGAATTAATAGAAACAATTCCATAATTCGGTTTCGTTTTTATGCATCGATCTTAAATGTGTTATTTTTCTTTGTTGCTATGTAAAAAATAAGCATTGACAGTCGAATAACTTGTTAAAAAAAAATCATCGCCGATACCAGCCTACCTGAAGTATTGCCGATATACCGGTTACATCCCTCCATGAAAATAATATTGGACTACCTGATCCATTTTGGTAAAACGGACTATTCCATGAACTGGGAAAATGTAATGCAATCATGGACCATGTTATTCTCAAAAAGTGTTTGTAGTGAGACGACATGTTTTCGTTTTTAAACGACTTAAAATCTAATCCTCTTGCGTATACTATGGATTAGTGCTAAAACTACTCCATTGTAATAAAAAACTGGGTTATATGGTCCTGCCCTAGGACATTGTTGTTAAATAGGCCATATTTTTTTCCATAAGTTTGGGTTGCTTTTCTGCTAGTCCTAGTCCCTTGTGGGACTATTATTTTCAGGGCTTTTACTTTAAGTCTTAGGTGGCATTTATACGATGTCTTTTCAAGCAGACATACAAGCATGCTTGTTTTGTTTGTAGGCGATCGGGAAAGAGAAGAACGAGGGGTTGCCAAACAGACATGAAATGAGTATTCATGTTTGTTATCGTATAACACCTAATTAACATGATGAATTTTATGACGTCCAATTTTAGACGTAATTTTTTGTTTGGTAGTAAGCGGTGTAGAAAAGAAAGAGAGAGAGAAAACAGATATCATGTTTATTTTTCTACTCCTCTTTCTTCTCTACACCGCTTGCTACCAAACAATGACTTCCAAAATTGGACGACATAAAATTCATTATGTAAATTGAGTGTAAGTATTTATAAAAAATACTGGACATTTAAACAAACATGTTTGGAAAGAAATCGTTAAAATTCAAAAAAAAACATGTCTAAAAAGACATCGTATAAAAGCCGTCCTATTAAAAATGTATTTTGATTAAGCTAAACTTTGATTAGCATTAAAGCTTAAGATTTGTAAGCTTATGTCGATGATATACTGCACAGGTTCAGTGCTCAAGTTTGGCACAACGTAAACAAAACTATAAATTGTGTTTAGAGGCTGTCCGGAATGAATTTCCACTATGTGACCCCCACCAACTGAGGGCTGGTTCCGCCCTTGGGTCAAATTGTTAAACACATTTCTTTTACACTTTTCTTTGCAACTTTATACAACTAATACCTTTATAAATATTAATTTAAATACATTTTAATCATAAATTATTATCATAAAAACACACATCCATACAAACATAAATATTGATAAAATATTTTTTTTTAGTTTACGTTAAATATAAAAACAATTACATAGCAAACAGAATATTGTGAATACTTTTTTTTTTGCAATATTTTATTATACATTTTATTTATAATTGTATTATAGATAAATTTCCATAAAATACAACAAATGCTTTAAAATAAAAAATGTATTAAACAACAACTCATTGATAACATAAGTCCATAATATTAAAAAAAAAACACACACACTCTCACCAGCCGTAAATTGACAAATTATAATAATACTATGATTTTATTTTATTTTTTTAAGCGTTGTACCATAAATAATGCAAAAAAAGAAATGTTAACAATTTTAATTAAATTATAAAAACAATATAAAACATTATTTAAAAACCACAATTTTTAATTAAATTTTTGTTTGAAAGGCAAAAAAAAAAAACTTCCAACAGAAAGCAAGAAGAAAAAATGCAGTCTGTGAGTGCATTTGCAACCTGCAACATTTATTCAAACATTTTATGAGCATTCAAAACTTATCTTTGGCTTTAAATATAAAAAATAAAAAAAATAAAATACAGTGAGAAAGAAAAGTAAAAAACTAGAATTGCATAATTTTTTAGAGAATTTATTTAAATAATAACTGTCATTTTAACACATTTTACGGGCTTACAAAAAACAAAGAAGAGATAATGAACAAATAGTAAAAAAAATTAACCAAAATGGGGGGAGACAGTAAAACCTTGATAAAAAGCACTAAAACCGTTTTATATATTTTGGAAAGACTTTAAATGCTTTTAAATTATAGCCACTGTATTATTTCTGTTAAATCGGGTTCTTATTTTAATTTCTTTCAACTATTTTAATTTTTAATTGTTTCTGAATTATGTTGGTGTGTTTTTTTCTTGCTTCCAAATTATTAAAATTGTTCTGTTTTTTTTTTTTTTTTTTTTTGAAAACCAAGTCATGCCAATGTTTTTTTCTTTCGCTGTAATTTTCTGTAATACGAAGTCGTGCTAAAACAATTCTGTTTAGAAAAAAAAGATAGTAATAATAAAAAGTATTGCATGCAACCATTCAATCATTTAATCTTGTTTGAATTGTTGAATACAACAGCCATGTGCTCATAGTTTGCCAGAATAATGCTGCAAATGTTGCTGCTTTTCGACTCCTTTTTCAGTTTTGTAGCCATGATCTAATAGGAAAAATTTTATGCTTGTGTAAACCATTTGTCGACAATTTTGTTTAAAACATGTCCGCTATTTTTTGTTGTTTTTTTTTAATTTTTTCTTAAAAAAAAAAATAGACTGTCTAGGCCATCAGTAAACAATTTTCTTGTTTAAACTAAAACCATGTAGTACAAAAGAAGCAGAAAAAAATATAAAGAGAAAGAGAAAATAAAAGACTCCATCCAACTTCATGCAATTTCTTTAGTTATAGACTCTGGTACACATGTATTAATTCAATGTTTAAGACTTTTTTTTTAAGTTTTCAGTTTTTTTTTACTTTTTACATGATTCCATATACAAAAGAGGAAAAACTATGACTTTAAACTTCAATGAATAGATACGAGGCCTGGATTTAAGCTCTCAAGGCAGTGTGTTTCTTATTAACATTTGTGAATGTTTTAGAATTAAACGAATTTAGATTGCTCTATTTTTTTTTTTAAATTTTTAAATAAACAAATTCTTTTGATTGTTTCGCAAAGTATGTTTTATGCTTATTCAATTGTGAAAACTTTTTTGACTTAAACTTGCCAAATCCAGGTTTAGCTAAACTCGCTTAATCCAAGTTTAATTAATTTCTGCAGCAGTTTTAAATTATTTTTAATTTAGGATTGATTTTATGTTTATTTTAAACAATTTAGTTATTTTGCATATTTTTTTTAAAGGGGTTTCTTAAATTTTGTTTTATAAAAAGGCATGGTTTTTAGTTATTAGTTGTATTTTTGCTTTTTACGTGACTGCATCTTAAATGGAAAACTATGACTTAAAGCTTCAATGAATAGATAGGAGGCCAGGGGCCTAATTTTGGCAGTCGTGATCGAGTACTTTCTCTATTCGAAAGCAATTTTATTTCTAATTCTTTTTTCGGTATTGTGAAGCTTAAATGAATGCTTTACAACACTGAAAAAATAACTCCGATACGTTCAGTATGGACTGAAATATTTAGATAATAAATTGTTTTCGAATCAAGAATGTACTCGATCACGACTGCCAGAATCAGACCCCAGGAATTAACTTTAAAGGCAGTGTGTGTCTTATTTACATTTGTGAATTTTTAGAGTAAAACGAATTTAAAAAGCTCTATTTTTTTAAATTTTAATATAAATAAATTCCTTATACGAAACCATATATTATTTTTTATTCTTATTCAATTTTGAAACCTTTTTTTACTTAAACTTGCCAAAACCAGGTTTAGCTAAACTTGCTTAATCCAGGTTTAACTAATTTCTGCGACAGTTTTGAATTTGTTTTTTAATTAAAAATTTATTTTATGTAAAATTCAAATAATTTTGTTATTTTGAAGAATGTTTTTATGACTATGACATAAAACATCAATGAATATATAAGTGGACTGATTAAAGGCAGTCTGTTTCTTATCTAAATCTGTGAAAGTTGTAGAATCAAACTAATAAATTCTTTTGATAGTTTAGTATAACATTTTTTCTGCTTATTCGATTTTGAAAACTTTTTTGACTTAAACTTGCAAAAACCAAGTTTATCTAAACTCGCTTAAACCAAGTTATTAAATTGTCTAACAATTTTGTTTTCTATTTGAATTGAAAATCATTTTATTAAAAAGAAAGAGGGTTTGTTTGTAACATCTCATTCGACTAACTTAGAATATCGTTTAGCTGAAACAGCAGACAGGTTGTAAGGCGTACTAAAAGTCATGAACAATTATGGAAATCATAAACACAAAAATACAAATTTAATTAACATCAATTTTTTAATATAAGAAAAAAGTTAGATGGGTAGATATTTCAAGTTGCTTAAAGGAAATTAACTTAAATGTATGTCGGAAAATGGCACAATATTTTATACTATAAAAAATAAACTATTTGTGCAATTTTAAATCAAACATTGGAGCAAACTCTTGTAACGAAGTTATCAATCATTTAATGACACATTCGTTCAAACTTTTGAACTTTTTTTCATATGTTTGTGCAACCATTTGTGTTGTTTATTTGGCCTTTTTATGTTTATCTAAACTTTTGCTCCACTTATGGCCATTTTCTCAATGTATCGACAAACTGTCTGTTACTTAATGTCAACATTAATTTATTAAACCGATAAACTGTCCGTTAACTATTTTGGGTTTCTCAATATACCGACAAAAAACATTGTTTTCAGTTGGCAACACCACTCAAAATACATGTAAAAGTTGGGAGTCAGCTGATTGAATTTATATGTACGGCAAATAAAAGGAAAATAAATAATTGGCAGATGAGTGCTGGTTAGTTTTGCAACCGAATAGAAGCAAATGAGACATTGAGAAAACCAAATTTCTTTAATGTGCAGTTTTTCGTTGGGTAAAAAGATAATCGCCTAATAAGAAAACGGCCATTAAACTTCATTATAATTTCGAACAATAAGTAAATGTTTGTAAAAATGTTGGTAAAATATGCAAAATGTTACAAATCACTTTCCGTTCGTCGGGCTGGTCAGCTGTCTGTCCATGTACAATTTTGAAGACAACTTGATGGAATTTTGTACATACGTTGCAATTGTCATTAGAACGACCCCGGGGCTTTGTAGGGACCATCTTAAGAAAATTTCACCTTTTGGTGAAATCAGGTACATCTCTATACGTAGAATTTGGCAAAAATCCAGCCAGAGGTCTTCACGATCTTTTGCGATAGCTGCTGACCAAAGATCGTATCTGGTATAAGGGAAGTCATTAGCCCCTGAAGCCACGGTACCCGATAGACTATTATTTGAGGCCTCCGTTAGTATAATTCTTGCGAAATCTGCTTTCTGTCTTTAAGGAAGATTGTAAGAAACTAACATTCGTGGTTCAAGTAGAGATTGTGACTTAGTATCCAAAGTTGCGGAAAGGGATATCCTGAAAATAACTTTTAAAAGACTGATTTTTCACCGCTTGTGAAGAAGTTCGGCCTGAGGGAGAACTATTCCTAGGAGCTGCTGCTACTCAACAGATGATGCTTGATAGACTTTATTGTTTTATCAAACATTTGTGCAAACTTTTTATGAAATAGTTGTGCAAACAATTTTTGTGTGTATTGCTCTTTGTGTAAACTTTTGCTTACAGAATTAAGCATTGAGAATTTTCTCAATATTGAAAAAATTACAAAAATTTGGGCAAGCCGTTTTCACATATTTTATTTTTAAATTTTAACTTAATAATTTGTTTAATGAGTTGTTATATATTTAATTTTTTTTTTGTTATTGTTGTCGTAGTTTTCATTTATAATGTAAATTTCTTTTATTGAATTATAAAACGATTTTGTTGTTGTTTTTTTATACCAGATTTTAACGACTTTTTTCAGTCGATGGCTGAATTTTTTCTGTGTATTTCGTCTTAATGCAATTAACGATAAACATTCAAAAATGTGTCACCATTAATTAAGATACAAAATACAAATAATTAAATATTATAATGTAGCAACAACAACATTAATTATTGAAAAAAACTAGCATTAGTAAACTCTATTGCCAATTGAATTAAAAACGGTGGGAATGTCAAGAAAACTGAAACTGTATTTGAATTTGAAAAGATTTTTGCTTGAGAATCTATTTAGTTTTTTAAAGCAATTAAATAAAGATAAAAAATAGTTTTAAACATTTATAAAATGATTTTTTTTTATTGTTGAAAAAATTATTTAATAGAGTTTAAAATTTCTAAAATTCTTTTTGTGGTCATATAATTGCATAAATTACAATTAAAAGTTTACCTGTTTTATACGTTTTTCATAAGTTTGTGTTTTTTTTTTTTTTTTTTTTTTTTTTTTGTAACAATCGTTTGAAAAAAACTTGGTATACAAATAATTTATTTTAATTTATTTTATAAAACAATATATAATATTTTTTGTTTAATTTTTGTCATTTGTGTTATAGTCCTATTCGGTATAAAAATATTTCATGTGTATATAAAAGCTTTAAAAAGATAAGCTGATTCTGATTTTGCTTTATATTATGTTTTTTATTTAAATTTATTATATACAATTTTATTATTTCTATAAAAAAAATGTATGTATACATTTTTTTTTAAATGTTTTGCATTTGCATAATTTCTGCATTAATAATGGGATTCAATATATTCACAATAAGAATTTTTTATTTTTATAAACTTTTTGTTAATTCGTTTTTTTTTTTGTCTTTTTTGTGAACATGTGATAGCTTTGGTGGAATTAATTTAAATTATATTTTATTTTTTGTTGCTGTTTTTGTTGTTAAGAATTTGAGATTAAATTAATGAAAAAACCACCAATAATATAATTATTTTAAATATGCCATGACACATAATAATGAAACAGGATTTAATTATTTATAAAAATAAAATTACACATTATTTTAATTTAATTTTTTTTTTTTTTTTTTGTAAAGCACCAGCAGCATAAACTAACCAATCAGAATTAACCAGAAATTCACATTTTTAGTTAATAATAATAAAAAAAAGTTAATTAACCAATAACAACAATTCCTTTTTCACAAGGGTTTGAAATTGTAGAAAGTTATTAAAAATTAAAAAAGATTTGGTTACAGTTAAATGATACACAAATGTAACAAATATACAGTAACAAACAAAACTAGATAAACAGCAATTGGTCAATAATAACATTTTCATAATTATAAACAGGCCTAACCTAAGTTTAACTATTCAAGGTTACACACATAGAAAAATCGGAGTTGTGACATCTACGCTATTACAAATGGCATCAATTAGGCAAAAAGTGACATCGTTCCAATGATGAACGTCATCATAAAATGTTGTCATATTTAATGCACATCTACGCTGAGACAACAATGACAACAATTCAATGTCGCATTTGTTTATTATTAACATTATTTTCATGTTTAAGAAGTAAAAATTCCCATAATCTATTTGTTTAAACTATATAGGTTAATGATAAGTTCACACTTGGGTTTTTAAACGCGTTTAAGCAAAATGTTGATTTAGCTAATCAAAGCCGTTCACATTACATTTGAGATGATTAAGATGACATATGATTTAGAAAAAAAAACACACAACAAACACACAAAAAAATCAAACAAATTTATATTTCTTTAAAGTATTAAAAATGGATAAAAACACTTTTATAAAGTTATCAGAAGATTATTTTAATCATTTTAATGATGAAATTTTGAAAATTTATGAATTATTTAAGGAAAAAAAAAAACATTAAGCAGAAATCTTGGCTGGTTGTACACGACATGTTGGCGATTCTACATTATTAGGTATGTTCAGTGGATTCTATTTGGTTTATGAAGTGATTTAGTTGTAATCATGTCGATTTGAAGTGATTAACAAATCACTTCAATGTATGGGTAATCATCTCGATTTTGAAGTGATTAGAGCTTAATCACGTTCGAGCTGCTTAAACGCGTTTAAGAACTCAAGTGTGAACATAGTATAATACAGCAAATTTTCAAAGTAGAATGTTTAGGAAACTGCTGGTGTCTTATAATTGAGAGTTCTTTTTCTGAAACAAACATGTGAAACGGGTAAGTAAATAATGATATTCTCACACTTTGACACTTCAATACCAAATTACTCAATTTAATGACAGTTTTTCATTAAATTGAGCCCAATGAGTCCTTTCTCCGATGTTACTGGGTCATCGCACTGATGACATGTTTTATTTAACTGAAACCGATTCGACAGTTCTGTGTTGCCGATGTGCCATCCCATTGATGACATAATTTTAATTTTTGATTCTGATGATAATTTGGCCAAGTGATGTTAAGGCTGACATCACAATGATGAAGAGTTTCATGAGGTCAAAAACGAAGATGCTTGTCATAGTACTGATGTCAAAATATATCAGCGTTATCTATTAGTTCCTTAAGTATACCTCAATTAAAGTAATTTAAAATAAGTAATTTCAATTTTTGGGAATACAAAATTTTAATTTCAAAAGATTTTGTTATTCGTGCTTAATTCCCAGTTTTTATTATTGATAAAAACACTTGAAATTTATTGTTGATGGGATAAGCTATTCCTATGCATTTCACTGGTTGCTTAGGCCAGATCATCAGGAAACTTCATCCATAAAGGTTTTAGACAAACTAAAGATATTAAACCAAATAAAACTGTTAAACGTATAAGAATTATAGCAACAGTTCTACTTGTAACAATATCAAAGTTTAAACAAAACACATCAACAATAAACAACAGTGGGTTCATCTCATCTTACATTTCCCCACTACAATTAGTTGAAATTCTCTCAACATTAATTGTAGTTGTAAGTAGGTTAAGAAAAACAAAATGAAAAAAAAACAACAACTTACAAAAGATGTTGTCAATTAAGTGTTTTTTAGGCCGTGCACTGCCTGTTTATTATCAAAAAGTAATTTCAATTTTTGGGAATACAAAATTTTAATTTCAAAAGATTTTGTTATTCGTGCTTAATTCCCAGTTTTTATTATTGATAGAATTTCAACTAATTGTAGTGGGAAAATGTAAGATGAGATGAACCCACTGTTGTTTATTGTTGATGTGTTTTGTTTAAACTTTGATATTGTTACAAGTAGAACTGTTGCTATAATTCTTATACGTTTAACAGTTTTATTTGGTTTAATATCTTTAGTTTGTCTAAAACCTTTATGGATGAAGTTTCCTGATGATCTGGCCTAAGCAACCAGTGAAATGCATAGGAATAGCTTATCCCATCAACAATAAATTTAAGTGTTTTTATCAATAATAAAAACTGGGAATTAAGCACGAATAACAAAATCTTTTGAAAGTAATTTAAAATTTTTAAAGTTTTTCTTGGGATTCAAATTAATTTTTAATTTTAATTAAGTTTAATTTTATTTTATTTATCTTATCCCCAAACTCGTTTAACGAAAACTTAACTTAAGCTTCGTACAGACGATGGTCAGATCTTGCAATATTGTCATTTTTCTGCAAATGGTGCCATTGTCAGATGCATTTATCTTACACATCTGCCAAATGAAAATAAGCTTTGGACGAAATCTTATCTAAGTTTCAAATGACCTAGTTTAACTAATCTCGCTTTAAGCAAGTTTTCCTAAACCCTTAACAAATGTTAACTAATCTTGTATGATCAAAGTTTAACTAAACTTTGTACAAAAGTTAAACTTATTTTTGATTTATCAGAAATACTTTCAAGTATATCTTAAAAATCAATTTTTATATCTATATTAAATCTAGTTTTATGTGAATTATATCTGTTTGAAACTTTGTTAACTTAGGCTGGGTTTTTGAGGTCTCAGTTAAGCTGGGTTTAGTTAATCGCAAACAGAGTTGTGCCGCGATTACCAAGTTTTTTCACAAAATTTTACCGGAAAAAATCAAATTTTACCGGAAAAACCCGAGTTTCAGACCACGTTAAACTAAGTTAGACTTAATCTACATCTCAAAAATCCGGCCTTAAACTTACTATTTTTTTTTTAATTCTGGTGCTTATATTGATTTAGTTTTTAAATGATAGCTTGCTTAACTTACTCCGGTAAGTGTAAAATTAACTAAGACCTTAATTAAATTGTAATAAATTTTTCAAATTTAAACGCAAATATTTTACACTTTTTTAATTTTACTTATCTCGATTAATCCAAGTTTAATTTAATTTTGGTTTGGTTTCTCAAAAATCTTTTCAAGTGTTATTTAAAAATTACTTTAATAAAATAATTTATCAAATTTTTTTTTTTTAAATTCGGTTTTAAAAATATTTTAAACTCAAAATCTTGGTGTAAAATTAACACTACTTTGTATTATTTGCCTCTTATTTTGTAATTGTAATAAATTAATTTTGTTTAATTTCTGATTCATATTTTATTTAAATTCTAATTTAGCTAAACGCGTTTTAACTAGTGCTGGGATACTATCGATATTTTCTACTATCGATATTTATCGATAGTTCAAATTTCACTATCGATATATCGATATTACTCTCGACTGAATGTTTGTACTTGTGAAGGAAAACTTTAATTATTTTTTTATAAGGCGACAGTCCGTTGTTTTTATCACTTTATTCAATGTATAAAACGTATGTATATACGATTGATTACCGTTTTGGGTTGAGAATCAAAACCAATTAAGAGAATTATTTAAAGTTGCATTAGAATATCTTATAGTCCCTTCTACTTCGGTTCCTTCAGAAAGATACTTATCAATTTTTAAAAAACTGTCATCTAAAATAACGTGCGTATAAACATTAGTGCTGGGATACTATCGATATTTTCTACTATCGATATTTATCGATAGTTCAGATTTCACTATCGATATATCGATATTACTATCGACTGAATGTTTGTACTTGTGCAGGAAAACTTTAATTATTTTTTTATTATTTATTGAATGTATGAGGCGTTTGTATATTTGAACGTTATTTTAGATGGCAGTTCTTTAAAAATTGATAAGTACCTTTCTGAAATTAGAAAAGCAAGTAAAAATTTGCGGCAAAAAACTGTGTGTGTATAGCTGCTGTTAGATGTCTTCATAGCTGTATTTTAAATAATAAAAATATCGATATTTAATTTTTTCCTATCGATATTTTCCATATTTTAAGACTATCGATAATATCGATAGTTTCCCAGCACTAGTTTTAAACAATATGAAAAAAATCTTTTTACTAAATTTAAACTTCGTTTGTCTTTGTAATAAATATTGTGAAACATTTTTTAAGTTAAAAGTTCTTGTTTAAAAATAATAATAAAAAGTGATTAACATTCGGAAAATTCCAAAATTCTTCTTAATTGAGCTAAATAAATTCCAATTTCATTAGACTGATTCAAACCAATGTTGACAAACCATTTCGCAAAATTTAAACTTGTTTTGTAATTTTAACAAAACTTAGTAATTTTTTAAGTTTAAAGAATTCTAAGTTTAAACGTAAATAATATACCGAGCTTTTAGGAAAATAGATCACTGTTTTTCTTTTATAAAACACAACTTAATTTTTGCCCTAATTAAAGATTTTGTTTATTTGTAGAAATTTTGGAAAATTGTCCGCTGAATCCGAATATGAAGTCAGAATTGTCAACAGTTTTTGAGATATTTCAAAATAACCGTTATTTGTGTTTCTAAAGAAGATGATGTGACTGAAATGAAAATATCTTCATTCTGACTTCCTATTCGGATTCTGCGGACAATTTTACATAAATATTAGGTGTCAGATTCATTTGGTCACGACTTTGTTGCAAATTTGTGACACAGTGTTATTATTTTCTTTAATTTTATTTACTGAATCAACAAAATCCTAGTTTGACTAAACTTGTTTTGGATAAAATTGCTGAACCTTAAAATATTTGTTGAATTCTTTTCATTACTGGTACACGTTTTGCTTAATCTTGCAAAATCCGAGTTTAACTAAACCTGCTTAATCCAAGATTAGCTAAACTTTTTGCTAAGTTTGAAGTGTTTTTTAATTTTCTAAAATATTTGAAAGCTTTTTCTAAATCTTAAAATCATATCTAGAAATTGTAATGAAAATGTTTAAAAATTAACAACAAATTTAAAAAACAAAAAAAAAAAAAATTATAAACGAATGATCTGCTTGACTTCGAATTAAGGTAATAGCAGCAATAACATTTGTTAGAAGAACAACGTATTACTTTCTCTCATTACAAATTCGTACCTTCTTTTTAACCTGTCCTTAAAACATTATTTAAACATAAACTTGTTATATTTATTTAAATTGTATGTCATGTCTAATGTGTATTTAATATTAAGTTTATTTTCTCTATCTCTTACAAAAAGCCAAGTACGCTTTTCAAATAAACACTAAAGTTGGAAATTAGACATCCCTTTTGGGATTAATATTAAAGCAACATTCGTTTGAGCAAAAAAAAAAATATATATAAAACAATATTTTCCAACTCCCTTTTAACAAGAACGAAGCAAAAAAAAAACCCACAACTAACATTTATTTTTATTATACACCTTTTTGGTTAAACAACCATTTTTTGCCAGTCTTTGGCTGTCTCCTGATCCACCCCCTCAATATCTGATAACCTAGTAAAACATTTTGTGGTTACTCGAATTGTCTGCCGAATGAGCATAAATGTTTGGTATTACTTACATTTTAATGGTAACTTCTCTTTTGGCAATTTCAAATTAGTTTCTCCATTTTCTAAGCTGAACTGCTTATAAAATTGTAATTTTCTTTTACGTTTATGTACAAACATACAATTCCTGTTGCCTACTTCTAGGCTTAAAAACCTCTATATTAAAAGAAATGTCTTTATACGTTTTAATTTTTTTTTTTTTTTTTTGCTTTTTGCCATTATTTTTCTATGTAGGCATAAGTAAAAGGCCATAAATTAGTCAACACAAATTAGAAAATATGTTCGCAAAGTTTTCCTTTTTTCCATTTGCTTGACTACCCTTGTTAAGGTTTTTCGTTTGTTTTTCTTTTTGGGAAATATAAAAATATAAAAAAAATATATTTATATTTAGTCTTTGAATTTCTTATAAATTAGTTGTTAAAATATTTACGAATGTTTTCTTTTTTTCCTTTACTTATGTAATGGTTTTTGTTACATTTTTACATAATTTATGGTTTTGCTTTTTTGCATTAAGAATAAGAAAAAATATATATTAAGTTTTTCTTTTTTCGGATCAAATAAATAATATTAAAGTATCAAAAGTTAACGAACACGTTGTAAAAAGTTGATTTAAGCTAACCAAACTTAAAAGCATAATTAAGCTTTTTTTTCCAAAAAGTCATTATGGTTCAAGGGTGAGTTTTTAAAGTAAGTGTTAATTTAAATTTAATTTAATGAAAAAGCCCCCAAAGTAAATTTGTAAGCTAGAGACCTCGAAAGAGTACGAGTAATACGAATTAAGACGTAAAAAATTGGTTTAACTTTGAAAAACCAAGTTTACCTAAACTCACTTATTGAAAGTTTAACCTAAACTACTGCTTATAGCAGTTTTACACTGTTATTTTGGTGGAAAGCGTTGAAGATTTATAAAATGTGAATCACTCGCTCACTCGTTCACATAAAACATCTACCATCAATCAAAAATGTGATCATATTTGCAAAAAAAAAACTTTTTTCTCCAAAAACGCCAAAATTGTTCAAGAAAAGATGTTACTTTTAATCTAACCTGTTTGTTTTATTTATTGGAAAATACACAAATTTTAAACTGACCCTTTTTTTATCGGGTGCGTCATTGGTACGTCATCGAACAAAGTGGTCGAATTCGTCTGACGCTTCCTGAAAAATTCAGTGTTCAGTGTAGATTTTGGACTGGCGGTGTTATGGGTCCATATTTCTTTTAGAGGGACGTTGGTCAGGTCGTCACCATCAATGGCGAGCGCTAAAGGTTAATAGTTACCACCATCTTTTGGCCTAAACCAAATGATTTGGACACTGACGAGATGTGGATTTAACTGCACAGCGATACGTGCCACACAGCTCTTGCCACATTGGACATTTTGCCCGAGCATTTCAAGCTTATGGTCATCTCATGGGCAGAGGATGTCAACTTGTCGATTTGATCACGTTAGACTTTATCTAGTGGAGTATTCTTAAGTCGCAAAACTTAAAACCGCAGAGCCCCTCAAGGCCAGCATAATCCATGTCATGTTATCTGTTTCATGCTAAAAATCATCAGTTTAACTAAACACGAATAATTAAAGTCAAACTTAACTTTTTACTAAATTTAAGCTTCCACCACAATTTTAAGTTATATTGTGGAGTATTCTTAAGTCTCACGGCTATGCAAAAAAGGCACACGCCCCAGCGCCTGTCAAGGCCAACATTTTCCATAACATCTCAGCATTATTATCTGTTAAACTTTTAAAATCCCAGTTTAACTAAACTCGAATATTTAAAGTAATACTAAACTTTATACTTAATTTAAACTTCCAGGACATTTGAAGTTATCTTGTGGAGTATTCTTAAGTCTTTTGTCTATGCAAACAAGGCACAAGCACCAGCGGCCGTTAAAGCCAACATTATCCATGACATCTCAGCATTATTATCTGTTAAACTTTTGAAATCCTGATTTAACTTAACTCGCATAATTAAAGTTTAACTTAACTTTTTACTAAATTTAAAGTTCCTGGACATTTGAAGTCCCAGTTTTGCTAAACTCGGTTAATTAAAGTTAAACTAACCTTTTTACTGAATTAACACTTCCTGGACATTCAAATTATTATAATTATTCAATTTTTTTTTTGCTATAAAACTATAATAAACAAAAGTAATTAACAGATACTGTTTTCTACCTAAAAACTAAAAACTTAATTATTTTCTCACTCTCACTATTTTTTCTCATTTGCGTTATTTGCATTGTCTATTTTTGTTCTCTGAAGTCCTTAATAATATTATTACATGATTTTTGTTGCTTTTATTTTAGTTTTTGTCGTAATGACAATTGTAACAATTAGTAGAAGTTTTGTTTATTTCAGTTACAACATTTAAGTGCGTGTTTTTTTTTTTTTTTTTTTTTTTGTTTGTTTTGTTGGTGTGTACTCGTATGTTGGCTGTTCTGTTCTGCTTGGTTGCATGCAAGTGCTGAAATTTCTAATAATTAAATGACTTATATGAATTTAATGACAATGGCGACAACTGCAACACACGGCAAAATACAATAATAATATTGTTTGTAATACGATTTTTCATACACTAAACACAAAAAAGAAAAAAAAAAAACAAAAAAAACTAAAAATGCACTCATCAGAGGAGAAAAAAAAGGAACAACAACAAAATTGTTTATTAACACAATATTAATAATCTACATTATGGCACTTGTAATGTTATCAAAATGTAAAAATCTTTTTGTGTAAAAAACACACTAACAGTGTAGTTTTAATTTAAATTTCAACAAATTTATTAACAGTTTTAGGAAATATTATTAATTTCATTTTGAAAATGAATGATTTTAAAGATGAGATTATGAACAGCGCTTAAAAAACTGCTGGCAAAGTGGAAAAACTGCCATTTCTTCCACTTTTTCATTTGACTGATTATGAAAGAGGATTTTATATCTTTTGATTATTGAATTATTAAAATCTCCAATGGAATAATGAACTTTCAAATTTGTTGTTCTAAAGATTTATTTTTTTTTTTTTTTTGCTACCACAATATGAACTACAGTTTTGAACTTTTAATACCAATCAATAAAACCGAAATGTTTAACAGATTATATCCTGAAACACACACACTTACATACATTACTCGGCAAGCACCTACCACCCAGTCAGCATTTTTTGAAAGTAATGTTCATATATGAGTCTTCTTTAACTCCTTTGCATGAGAAAAGTAGCCATAAATAAGCTAATTTTTTAATTCTAAGTTACTTTTTTCGGCAAAAATTTTGTACCCTACATGCGACTCTTCTTTAAAGAGGCGAATACATGGATCCAGCTTATGTCAAACACTATGGCTGTATGTATCAAACACTATGGCTGTATGTATCGTTTGTATGTGTGACCCTAAAAATGCTGGATGGAAAATCAAACCAATTTAGATACTACGTCAAGCACACTGGCTTGAGGCCAAGCAGTTGGCCCCAGCAAAAAAATATCAAGATTTGGAAGCAACTAAAGCTCAGGTATGCAATGCATTGCTTATTTCATCGCCAAATTGTTTCAAGGTGCGATAAAGTAAGGCCACGATTAAATAATTGTTTAAGACTTAAAGGTAATAGACTAAACTGTTGCTTCTTAAATCATGCATTATAAATGCGCATTGATAAGTAATTCCGTAAGATCTTGTAGTTTTCAAAACTGCTTTTATTGAGGTAAACAGTGCTTTTTGCTGGGCCTTTAGAGTCGTTCATTATCCCATTTTCTAGTAAGATTCGCCCCATTTTTAAACCGCGTTTTTGATTGATTTCGATTTGTTTTTACGTCAAATTTTTTAGTCCTTCTTCTGATAATTTTAAATTCATACTAAAGTCGTGTATGTAATCGTTTGTTAATCGTTTACGTGATACTTTTCAGTACTGGGGTCTAATCATCGTATTCGATACTATCGAATTTTTTTGCATACGATAGACACTGACGTATGGAATGAAAACTCGATAAGTGTAATGAGTTACTCGATATCGAATGCTATTATTGCAAATTAAATACATTTAATTCGATATCGACTTTCATGATACCAAAATAAATAATTTCGATCAATTTTGCTCGATATCGTATGCGGTGATTAACAGCCTGTTCGTCGATTTCGAACGTTATCGTTCGCATAGAAAATTTCATTTAAAACAAAAACAAATTTTCGAATTTTGTTTTTGTTTTATTTATAATTTTCTATGCGAACGATAACGTTCGAAATCGACGAACAGGCTGTTAACGTTCGAAATCGACGAACAGGCTGTAAGTAAGTTTAAGTTATTTCTTTGTAATCATTTGACAGTTCATTCCCTGTTGTTATCCTCTTCAGCAATTCTACAGTACTGGTCATAGACCATTTAAATGATATATACTCTGGATCATTCTAATCAGTGGATTTTATTTAGCGTTGTCCGTCTGTCCAGTTGTTTGTCGAGAGGGATTTTTCGAAGACCGCATATGCTGGGTTTGCACACCTAGAGAAAAAACATGTTTAAATATGGTCAGCTCTAAAAAAACTATTTTTTTAGAAAATTTTAGACTGCACCAAATACACCACACTGTGCAAACACTTTTTCACAACTATTTGTTTTATGAATATACAAACTATTAATTTGTACTTATTAATACAACTTGTTCTTTTATTAATTTATTTCGTTATGTGTTAATTTGCTCCTCATCGACTCCTAAACTATTGAACCGACATTCCTAAAATATGAATAGTAACTTCCTAATTACTCGCGCTTGGGTTATAAATATTTGTTAATGTTTAAGCCGGCTTGTGGGGGTGCCAACTTCAAAATTAAGCTCCACTGAACAAATAAGCGTGGAATCTGCCATACAAGGACAATTAAAATATCTGGATAAGGATAATATTAGAAGTATCTTAATGTGATACAAATTTTATTAAAACAAAATTTACTAATTCTGTCACTAATCAGATTTTCATCGCCCATCTGGGCAAAACAATGTTCAAAACAATTAAATTTCTTACGTCTGCATGATCTACTTAAGATTGTTGTGCATTTTGTTCTTGTATCCTCATCTAATCAATTTGTATGTGTTAGTACAAATAATTTTCTAGTTACTTTTTAAAATTTCCAGGCTCATTATATCGGTTTGATAAAAACTTATCTTTCAAATGCTCACTGGGTATTCACTTATACACAATTTAGGCCATTTGGCATTTACCATGTATGTATGCAGTAGTTTCTATGAATCCTGTTGCTGTTAATTTCTATGCCGCGTAATTTTCAATGTCAGTATGTTCTAATTGGGGTTTTGTTGAGCATTTTCAAATCTAAAGCCACTACTGAAACTAGTTTCACCAACAATTAAACCAAAACTAAAATTGTTAATCAATATTAGAAAATTTTCACACAAAAATTTTTCAAATAAAAACAAAAACTTGATTTATATGCCTAACATTACCTTTAGAGCCACAAAAAAAAAGGATTATATTATAAATTATTTCGTACTGTATTGAGTTTTTGAATGAAATGGTTTTTAATAAAAATTAGTATTGATAAAAGATCTTTATTACGGTCATAATAATGAATACAAAAACTTTTACATGTTGTAATCATCATTATTATTATCAAAATTATAGAAATTTTTATTATAAAAACTTTAGGACTTTGTTAGTGAAATGCCTCGTCCATGATAAATAATATAATTGAAATAGGTAGGAAAACCTTTCCCTAAACTACTGCCGCACAAAACTTACAAAGTAATTGCGTTTAAATGCATTTGTATTATTATCATTAATGTACACACACACACACACACGTAGTTTTATGAATTACACATTCTATGGATGGCCAAAATACATTAAGAACGTTCTACCACAAGCCACTCAATTATGACACATAGCCACAAACGCCCAGACACTATGATATTAACGCTTTAATGTTATAGTTGTGTCTAGAGTAATTTGTAGAGTAGTGTAGTGTAATAGTGGTGGGAAAACTTACTATGATGACATTTCAAAGGAATACTTATGGCCAGTAGTTGGTTGCTGTTAAGTAATAAAGTAATTTCTTTTAACAAAACTTAATGAAACTTTTGGAAAAGTAGAAAAGTTTGTGTTTTTTTTTTTTTTGTGGGGGACAAACAAAACAATTACAAATTTAGGTTGCATAAGTGTATTAAAACATTAATTAAATGATGATTATTAGATAAAAAAAAACATTTGTTTAATGATCATTAAAACTACTCAATAGGAAATTAAAAAAGAAGGAGATGTAATGAGTAAGGACTTTTTTAAAAGTAAAAAAGGGTTAAGGCTTACAGGAAATTTAATTAATATTGGTAGTATTAAAATTGGTTTTTTGTGTTAAACTTGCAAAAACCTAGTTTAACTAAACTTGCAAAAACCTAGTTTAACTAAACTCGCTTAATTGGAGTTTAACTAAACTTATTTGAAGTTTTAGGTTAGTTTTTAAGTTTTTCTTAAATTAATTCACTTTTTATGTTTATCCTTTATTGGCCAAACACGGTTAAGTTAAACTCGCCTAGGAAAAGTGACCTTTAATTAAAATTGATGTATATTTTAAAGCAAAAATGCTCCTTAGGCTTCTATAGTTTTTATAAATGAATATCCTTTTTAAAAAAGGGTATTCGAAAAAAAAATAAAGGCTAACAATACCAAAAAAGCCTCATAAACTACCCGAAAATCGTCCAGTTGGCAACACTGTCTTACACACCAAATTACAAATTTGTTTGTTACATTTTTTAAGACCTCTACAATTACTTTTAATAATAGACTAGGAAATAAAATTCCATAAGAGATCCCCGCAGAATACCTGCTAGAACTAAAAGAGTCGAAAGAAACACAAAAAACCCTTAATTAAACATTTAATTTAAAAGGCGTAACCTGAGGCACAATACGACCATACAGACGCAGGTATTTACCACCAGCAATTATAAACAAATTAGTCGTTATTCTTTTAGGTTTCTCAAACCATTTTTTTTTTTTTTTTTTGCTTTTATTAATTTAAAACCGTAAGCAAATTATTACATTATTTCTAAGTATTTCTCTTTCCATTTCGAAAAGAAAAATCAAAAACATTTAAGAAAAAATCTCATATAAATTGCAAAAAACTGTCTAAATTGACTGTTACAGGTCGTTAAAGGTCGTCACCGTTTAATACAACAATAATAATTACTGATTAAATGCTATAAATAATAATTTTTTTGTTATTTAAGCTTTCATACATCGAAAAGTACAAATCATATACATACATACAGAGACACTTAATAAATAACCACAAAAAACAAAAACAAAAAATTGAAGAGAAATGCTTGTTATTTTTTATTTAATAGCAACAGACAGACAGATGAATGGACGGACGGACGGACAGTGAGACGTACAGATACATTTAGAGTGAAATAGCAAAGAAGAATTCTAACGTTAAAGACAACAAACAGCTTTTGTATTTGAATCGAATTAACGAACGAACAACGAGCGTTTGAACACACAAAATGGACAGTTGAGACAGTTGAAATCAAGCACAATACTTCAAAATGTCGATCATGATAATTGTTGAAATTATTACTTGTTATTGCTAGTGATGGTGTAGTTGGTGTTGTTGTTGTTGTTGCTGTTTCGGCTGTTGATAATGATGTTGTTGTGTTGCTGGCTGTTGAAGATCATGTTTATATGAATTATGGCTGTTGTTGAGAAAGATTATTCAACTGCTGCTGCTGCTGCTGATGCTGTTGCAGTTGTTGTTGGGTGTTCCAATGTTTGCTGGGTTTATTTGTGTTAAATGAAAAGATCAAAGTTTTGAGCGTGTCTTTGATAGACAAATACGAGTAAGTACTTAAGCATGTCATCTTACAAAACAGTAGAAGCTACTTGCTTTCATATTAAGGGAAATTTCCACATAGAAGAGTTAAAAACTACAGAGCCATTAGCTGAGTTTTCAAAAGTGAGAACATAAAAAAAAATGTCAGAACGTTTTTAGTTACATTTTAATAAAACGATTTCAGTTAAACAGTAATAGCATTAGTATCAACCGAAAAGTTTTCGATAGCGTACCCCATTTGGGGCCCATGAGAATTATGAACCCCTGAAAACAAAATAAGTTATTTATATCTTACCTATATAACCCTATATATAATACAAGCATTTAACCCGCTACTCCGTCTGCGTCTCATTTCTTTCGTGGAGACATTTATAGGCAAAAGTTTATGTTCTAAGGTTTTAACAAAAAAGATCCAAAATTTTTATCTTATAGGTTCTCATTCACTCAGGATCCTGCATTTCCCCTTTTTTTTGCTCCATATTGAAGAATCAAAAATTTCAATATTTTTGTGGAAGCCATAATATTTCAATGTATAGAAAAAAATGACTTGTAAAAAGTACCAAAAATAGGTACAATCTTCACCCCTTAAACGTTCGAATTTCGAAAAAGCACCAATTTTATATATATATTTTTAAATAAGTTTTTTATGTCTATGTTTATTTGTTTAAAAGATAGATGGAGTGACAAAAACAGTCAAACAAAAGGGTTTCCCCGTTTACTCCCCACAGGGTCGAATTTCGAAAAAGTACCAGAAGAATTAATCTAATTTTGAATCTCTGATAGTTTAGGAATGAGCCTATAGAATTTACACGTTTTTAAATTATAACCAAGAGCTTGTACCTTATTTGGAAACTTTGGCTCCTGCCATTCTCCAGATATACACAAATACATAATGGCTTAGTACGGGAGGTGCAACGCCCACTTCTAAAATCCCGACCATATTTTTAGAAAGGTTGTTTATAAATGTCAAAATTGAAAATTTGTACCAAATTTGGAAAATCTTTCGCTTGCTATTCTTAAGATATAAAAAACTATTTTGAGCCACGCCCACTTTTCCAATCCGGCCCACAATCTGTGGGATGTTAAGTATTTATAATCGACATATTTGTACCTTATTTGGAAACTTTGACTCTTTCCTTTCTCTAGATACATATACAGCCAGAGAAAAAACATGTTTGAATATGGTCACCTCCAACAAAACTATTTTTAAAGATAGTTTTAAACATATTATGTTTAAAATAACTATATTAATGTCACCGACAACCGTATTATTGTTAAATTAACCCTCCATTAAGAAGCCACAACCATATTACGGTTGCCTTCAATCTTGTTATGGTTAATAATAACTAAAATATATTTAATACTTTATAATAGCATGGTTGTTTTTCAACCATTGCATGTTGCTCTTAGAAAAGAGGAAAACTATTGTTAATTTGAAAACAAATTATTGTCATATTTAACCATAACATGTTTAGAGGCAACCATAATATGGTTGTGGCTTCTTGATGGAGGACTAATTTAACAATAATATAGTTGTTGGTGACAATAATATAGTAATTTTAAACATAATATGTTAAAAATTTTGTTTAAAAATAGTTTTGTTGGAGGTGACCATTTTTTAACATGTATTTTCTCTACGTGTACAAAAATGTATAATGTCTTGTAAGTAAAGTGCCACGCTTACGTCTCCGATCCCGCACATTTTCTTAGAGAGGTTGCGTATTGCTAAACAAGATGTTTGTTCCTAATTTGAAAGCTTTGGTCGTGGTTTTTAGATCATATCTCCGCAATAAGTGCACCGATCTGGCTGAAATTCAATAGCAAAATAATAAGGAGCAGATGTGAGATAAATTTATAACAACCAATTTCCCATCACATCTGAGGCCTTCGGAAAACTGATTTCAACGGACTCATGGACATCGTTAAATCAACTTTGCTATTCCAAAGTACCCACAATTAAATGTATTTAATATAATTTATAGGATCTCAGGTCAATATTGAAGAAATTACTTCACCTGTGGTGAAGGGTATAAAATACCTGAGAAATATGCAAAAGTATTTTCAAATATAAACAAGAAAGTTTAAGATCCACTTATATCATAGTTTAACTAGATTTCGTGGGATAGTAGTTGAAACCTCTGTTAAACAAATTAACTAAAGCCAAAATCCGATCTACAGGTTTTAAAGCATAAAAATATTCCAAACAAGTTCTTTCTGCAGCTCTGGGCTTAATATCCTTTTAAAGCTTAGAAAGTGTTTTCCTTTGCAAAAAAAAAAAAAAAACTTTGTAAAGTCCTTTTTATCAAGATTCTACTGTTTGCATTCTTTCTGTATAAAGATGAAAAAAAATTATATTTTATTTAAACTATTAAAGCAACAAAAACATGATGTGATAATTTATTTCCCGGTGAAACGGGGTGTACTATAACAAGTAACACAGATAACAGATTTAAAATCAACCGGATTGAAATCAAAATTTCTGAGGTTCTCTAAAAATATGGGCATTTCCTCAGAATGGTCAACCAGTATAGAAAAAATAAAATTATAACAAAAGTCTATGTTTTTATAAAAGAATGGTTTTAATTGAGGAAATTGGGCTGGAAACTGGACAATTTTATATTTTCTTTTTACATGCAAAAATATGTTATGTTTGTACTCTTTCTTCATAAACTCTTCATTGCAATCAATTGTAAATTAAGTATTAAGTTGTTTGTTAAGGAAATTTGAAGATATTTTTGGGATAATGCATATGGAAAAATAGTACGTTCGCGACCCGTATGTTTGCGACCGGTACTTAAGACAATTAAACAAAAACAAACAAATATATTTTATTGTGTAAATACTGGATAGAGACCTTTTGAATAATCCGTTCCATTTTGCAGATTTTTACATTTCACTACTGTCAGCCAAAGTTGTCTTCTATTTTGCTTACGTTCGTGACCACATGTTTATAACTCTTATTATGAAAACTTAAACTCGATGAAATCTATCTTTTGCACTAAACATAGAGCTACCCAAATGCTATCGAATCTCAAAAAAAATGCTAGGAAAAGTTTTGTTTTCTATATTATTCGTACATCAATAGCGTACGAACGTAAGTTCGTGACCCCAGGAAATGCCCATATCTTAACTTAATTAAGTTATAGTAAAAAAAAAACAATTTAAGGTGATATTATTAAGCTTAACTTTTAAAGTGTTTAGTTAAACTATTGTAATAAAATTTTAAAACTCAATGCAATAATTGTTTATAACTCAATAATAAAATTTTCTTTAGAAACTTTATACAAAAAATACCTTGATCTTATTTCAAAAAAATAATTTCAATTTCTAAATTAAAATTTCCAATAAAATTTTACGACACAAAAAAAAAATAAATGTGTATATTTTTATGACACAGACCTTAAACCAAACAATTGTCTCTACTTCTTGGTCTTCAAAGAAGTTGAAATGGGGGCCACCAGCTAAACAAAAACAAGAATGGAATATGTTTTACAGACCAAAAAATAGATCAAAATCATCAGCAGCAGAAATTCATAAAAATTCCCAAACCAAAACAAAATATTGGGAAAAAATTAGTTTTACGATTTTAAAAATAAAAAAAAAGAAATAAACGAAAACAAACCTACAACCAAACACAAAATCGCGGCAACAAGTTACACATCAAAATAGAGATATAAGACAAGACATTAAAATCACACACACTCAAACTTCCAGTATGAAGAACTGAAATCCTAAAGATCTTTTTCAAAATCTATCCGCTTTGCTTTCAATTTTGAACAGTTGAACACAACTAAGAAAAAATGTGAGAAACTATTAAAATGCTATAAAATTTATAGTCAAAAGTATTGAAGAAATAAAAAACAAAACCTCAACAACTCAAACACTTATTACGTAGACAACTTGTAACAAAAAAAAAAAAAAAAAAAATTTTAAAGGTAGAATTAACGGATACGTTTGTGTTGGCTGAATGACTGACTGACGGATTTGCTGCTACAACTTTGTGTCTTTGGGCCATAAAATTAAATAAAAATCCATAATAAAAAAAATACTGTTGTATACTTTGTTTTTATTTTTTGGTACTAAAAAAATATTTTGGTATTTCGATATACATAAATATCAAAGATTTTTCTTTTCAATATAAAAACACTTTCAATTTCTTTTTTGAAGTTTAACAATAATTTTATGATTAAAGGTAATAAAGGGAAATAAAATTTTAATTTATAAAGATTTTTTTTTAAAGGAAGTTAATAACAAATTTTGGATTAATAAAGAAATTATTTAAAAAAAAAAAAAAAATTTTTTATATAAAAAAGATTTTTTTTTTTTTTTTTGTCAAATTCCTAAATAATTATTTTAAGCTTTAAGTTTTTTTACTTAGAAATGCCAAAGGATTTTAAAAATGTTAGAAAGTTTAGTTAAACCTGGATTAGGCGAGTTTAGTTAAACTTAGTTTTTGCAAGTTTAAGTCAAAAAAGTTATAGAAATCGATAGCTATCAATCCAAGTAATCAGAAATGGTATATATTTTTTAACTTAGTTAAGTTTAACAACCATTTTGTAGGTTTTAATTATTAAACTAAGAATTTATTTATATATTCTTTTTAAAATAAAATTTGAAGCTTAGTGAAATCTTAAATTTCCCACATTAAGCTAAAGTTACCCTAACAATTATTGCATTTAAAATAGATTCTCTTATTTCCCCCTGCCTTTTAAATTATGAAATATTTAATATGTTACTTTTTTAAACACTTGTATCTACTAGATACTAAACTGAATTATTTTATTTCTACTTTTATACTGTATAATTTTTTTTTTTTTTTTTGTGTTCATTCATTTGTTCGTTCATCTCTCTACTGTCACAATTGATAAAAATCACATTTTCCATTTGAATAGAATTTTATGAATTCGTGCATAAAATTACACTCTTCTCCTCGTTGGTTTTGAATGTGTAGTAGATATTTTTTTTTTTTACAAAATTGCAATGGAATTTCCTTAGTTTAGTTTCTTTTTTCTGTTGCCCCTGTTTACAGAGCAGAGGAAAAATAAAATTAAGAATTACAAAAATTTTGTTTCATTTTACAATGTTGTAAGAATTTTGTTTTTAAAGAGCTAGACAAACAGGCGGAAGGACAGAGGCAGAGACTGAGGCAGACTTTACTGATAATTTCCCATAAAAGTAAACTATTTTTGTGGTTGATATTTTACATTAAATTATTGAGGTGTTAATAATTTTTATTTGACAATGAAAAAAAACCAATTTTGTTGCATGATGACGATAATGATGATTGTGTTGAAAGTGCTTTTAATTTTGTTTTTCCATTTATTTAAGTGGAGGAATTTAATGCAGCATAATTTTTAAACAATAGAAAATTTTTCATTGAGTTTAAACAACAAGCTTGTGTTTGTTTTAGAAACAAAAAAAAAAAATGTGTCAATATAATTAAAATAAAATTTTCTCATGATTTTTTTTTTTTTGGGTTAATACTAAACAAAATTTTGCAAAATTTTTAAAAACGCTTTATCATTTCTTAAAATTCAAGCTTAAGGTTTCGAAATGTTGCAACGTCATGTTAAATAATTTATTTCTCTTTTTAAAGGTGTAAGTACCATTAAAATCTATGTAAAACATTTAAGTAATAAAATTTACATACAAACATATACACAAATCAGTGTTGCCAGAATGTTTTTTCTTAAATGCAATAAAAATTGTAATTTTTCCCTACACACCAAAAAAAAAGTTTTTCTTTACAAAAATTCCTACAAAATTTTATACAATAAATTCAATTTTGGCTGGGTTTCTGAGACCTCAGTTAATTTAGGTTTAAAGTAATCTGAAAACAGATTTGTACCGACATTACCAAGTTTGTATACAACATTTTGACGGAACAGCTTAGTTTTGCTTAAAATTTAGTCTAAAATTAACAATTATTAGACACCAGCAGAATGTAATGCATTTTCTGGCCCGCTAAGGCCTTATTCAGCATTCTTTGAGTCACACTGGATAGTGATACTTTATAAATTGAATGTATTTAACTCAACTATTTTAACAAATAGAAACTGGCCGTAGCGCAAAAAGTTATATCCCTAATTACATATGGATACAAGTTATGTGCTTCTATTATCTCTAGTGCCTTATTCATCATTGTTGCACTATCAACTGAGATTTTCCTTCCCAATATGCATGCATATACATATGCATATGTACATTAGGGTGAAAAATTGAAGGAATAGAACTATTACAAAAAAGCTTTATAAAATACATTCCTGAAATTAAGCTCATAGAATAAATTCGAAAAAATGAAAAATGTTGAATATAATATAAAAGTAACCTTCGGAAGGAAATAATTCCCAGTTTCTAAAATTAAGTAAAAACAAAAAAATTAATTTCGCCGGAAAAATCCGAGCTTCAGACTACGTTCAACTAAGTTTAAACTTAATCCACATTAACAATTTTAAACGAGAAAATTTATAATTTTCCAAAAAAAGTTTACAAACTCTTTATTATCAAACTAACGAAAATTCCGTTCTTAAAATATAATGTTACGCAAGGACATAAAATGAAGAAGTTTTTTTTATTATTGAACAACGATATCTATTTTAAAAGATTTTTTAGTACAAAAACAAGTAAGAAAGTATAGCCGGTCAAGCCCGACCGTATGATACCCTACACCACAGTATTAAAAAACACGTCATGCTTATGTGTCCATATAAATATGGATTAATCTATGTTTATAAACTTCTTAAAAATCGGTTTGAAAGTTTGTGTGAAGCAGAAATTGGCCCCTACCTCCGCTTGTGGTCCTATTTTAGAAAAACTGTATAGCTTATGTGTCCATATAGATATGGATCTATTGATTAAAATTCCAATTAAATAAGTTTGAACCATATTTAATCGAAATAACAACATAATAAGGTGGTTAATGGGCACAAAGACTATTCCTGAAAAAAGCTTGTTTGGGGGTTATGTGAAATTGTAGACCGATTCTCACCAAAGGCATGGTTCTTGTGATAATTTTAAGCTACGAACCAAATTTCATTAAACTATCTCTTAAATTGCGACCTGGTCTTTGCGCACAAGGCTTACATAGACAATTGGCCAACCAGCTGGACGGACGGACGGACGGACGGACATCGTGAAATCGATTTAAATATTACCGATATCTTTATGTTTTTAGGCATCATCACAAATGCTTAATGATAAGTAATTTAAACAACTAAAACAAATCTGTCCGATTTAAAATGCGTTTGTATTTTAAAGATGAAAAAACTAACATGTGGGAATTTTTTTTCTCCACTTCTGGCAACACTGATAAACATAGTTGCAAGTATCGCCATTATCTTCCTAAGTGTGGCTTGTAAAATGTGTTAAAGAAGTGGCACTTGAAACTGCTTAAATACTTTATGACCGAAAAACAAAACTCTGACACAAGTAATAACCGTCTTTTAAGGGCCCATCTAAGCTGACCGACCAAAGAGCGGAAAGGAAAAGATACATTTGTAGCCATTATTGTTAAACTTTAACGTCAAGTTTCTTTTTGTATATTCATTGAAGAAGTTTAAGTAGAATTAAGTCGAACATAAGTTGGATCATGAAAAAAAAACACACACACACACATCATAATTTTAAACAACATTATTATTAATAACACTTCTTTGTAGATTTCAAGTATGAAACTCTTTTTCCAGACAAAATACTGAAGTCATTGTTGATGCTAAAAGCTTTTGAAGCGTCTTACAGTCTAAGAAATATTAGCTTATGCTGTAAGATTTTAAAGTAAAAATTTATGGTTGGAAAATTTTGTAAAAATATTTTAAAATTAATTAAAATATGATTATAAAAACCAAAATTTAATTTCAAAGTAAAGTCTCGTTAAACATTTATTAAGAGAGTTTTGTAAAACTAGGATTAGCTAAGATAATTTAAACTTACAAAATAAGTTAATCAAGCTTATCGCAGTTAGGCCGGGGGTTTGAGAAGTGAATTAAGTTTAAACTTAGTTTAACGTAGTCTGAAACTCAGATTTCTACGGCAAAATGTGATATTTTTTATTATTTCATTAAAGACCAACATTTTAAGCAAAACTAAGCTGTTTCGTCAAAATTTTGTGTACAAACTTGGTAATGGTGGCACAAATCTGTTTTCAGGTTAACTAAACCAAGTTTTACTGAGATCTACAAAACCCAGCCTTAAAATACCAGAATGAGAGCATAGCAGTTCAATCTCGACCATTTAATACCCCATATCATGGTGTATCTTTGTGTCGAATATTCTCTAAATATCAACATCTATATATGTTTTATCTTAAAGCGATTTTAGAGAGGGGGTATTATATGGGACCTATGGTCAATTCTAAGCCTATCAGCGCCATGACATAGTAGCTATTACAGAAGTCAGCTATTACAGATGTAAGTTATTGCATTTAACGCTATTTTCGGGATTTGAGTTTAGTTCAACTATACTAGCGTTTAAGCATTCATTGATTTATTAGCCATTAGTTTAAGTTAGAATTTGGTCAAAAGTTAAGAAACTTTAGTCCAAGTGGATAACTAATTAGAAAATGTTAAAAAGTTTAGTTAAACTTGATTTATGCGAGTTTAGTTAAACCTGCTTTTTGAAAGTTTAAGTTAAAAACCCAACAAATTTAAATTCCTTAGCCCTTTTCACCAAGCAAAGCAAAATTTTTTTGAATAATTTTATCTATTTTAAACAATTTTTCCTAAGATAATAATCATTTTCCAAAAAAATATACAGTTGTAAAATATTTTAATCTTTTAATTACATAGTTTACAAAATCCTTAACAAAACCATTAAAATTTGTGTTCCAACAACATTTTCAATGGCATAATAATAATGTTAGTATCAAAATTAAACTGTACAAAATATCTAACAAATAAAAAAAGCTAGAACCTATAATTATAGCTCGAAGACAAACCCTCATCATCATCATCATCATCATAAAACAAATGTTTAATAAAACATAAAAAAAATAAAAACTCAACACCATTAAATTGTTTAATATTGTATTATTTAAGCGTAAATAATTTCAATTTAATTTTAATTTTATAATTATAGTTTAAACGATAGTTTTTGAACTCTACACAGTTTAAATAAGTGATAATAAAAACTAAATAAAAACTGCAACAAGTGGTTTTCAAAATTGACACTTTAAATTCAAATTTCTATTTAAGGCCAACGTCAGTCAAAATGTGTGTGTTTTAAAGTAATAATCAGTAATTAAATGGTATTTGAATCTATTAAAACTATTTTTATTTAAATTTTAATAGTGTTGTTAATTTGGCGTTTTTTTTCGAAATGAACCCTTATTTTAATTGTGAACATAATTTTGTCCACCTCATGTGGATTGTTAGGAGTTTGAATAAGATTTTTATTTTGATTGAGGGTTAAATTTCAATCAATGTCATTTTAGAACGGAGAGTTTTATCGGTTGCAATATTTTTTTTTTTATCTCAGGTCACCACGAATCCCTTTTGTTGTTGGCTTTTTTAAAAAAAAAGAACCTTTAAAATTGTTATCTTTAACTTTACACAAAACTATAAAATTGTAACTGTTACATTTATTTTTGTATTTATTTGGTTTTGTTAAGGGTGTTTAATTTTCATTACTTTCCTTTTTTTTTGGCATCCCTTCGTTTGTTTTATTGACTTTCGTTTAATTTTCGGTTTTTCTTTGTCACTGATTTATTTTTTTAAATTCATTTTAATGCGCTTAAAATGTTGCTTGTTGCTTGGGGTTTTTTTCTGGTCTCAAGCTGTTTTTATTTTATTTGGTTGTATTTAATGTTATTTTTTGTTTTTCTAATGCTTAATTAAACAATTTTTATTGGGCTTTAAGGAAACTAAAAATGGGAGCGAAGTGAAACGCACTTTTAGAAAGATTTTCTGTTAATTATTTAAGCTGACTTTAATGAGTTAAGAAAGAAAGGGAATAATATTTTAATAAGAAGGACCAAAAATTGATCTTAACAAGCTTCTAAAACGTATAATCTGAATTTGTTAGTGTTTAAGATTTTGAGGAGTCCCTCTATACCACTCGTTTATATCTTGAGCTTTTAGTAAAGGGTTAATAATTGTGAAATTTTTCATTTAACTAAATCTGAAACTAAACTTACAAAACTATTTTTGGGAAACAAATAATTGAGTTGTGTTTTTAGCAGCAACTTAAAATCGAATGGATGACCCAAAACTAAATAAGAATTTTTTACTTATTGGAACATTACATATGGAAATACCTATAACGTAAAGGAGTCGATAGTATAAGTACCATGCACTTTACAATGCAAAAAAAGGTGATATTACAAGGACAAACATTCCAGATCCATCTCGCAGTTCTACTAGGATTGTAGCTACTTCGCTTGTATTCCTTTTAGTATTGGCAACAAAAGCAGTTGCTCTAAGTGATTTACAAAGGACTCCAATTGCTAAGCTTAACGACCATGATAACACCGATGGCCTCTGCCTATTTGCCCATAGTTTTAAGCACAGACAAGAAAAAGTACAAGTACTTTATCGAAATGCTTTTTAGGTCGGACTACGGATCAATATAAGAAAGGCAAACCTTAAGAGAATTAATACTAAGAAGATGGCAGGGGGAGCATACCTGCTTGATGGCCAGGACTCTATGGCTTGGCTATGACGCGGTGATAACGCGCGTCTTACTTGGTCTCGGTAGGGACCAGATGAGGACAGTAATATCGGCTATTACAGGTCACTGGGTTATGGAAACTCATGCTAGGAGGATGGGTCTTGATCACAATGACTACTGCAGAGTTGCCATGATGAGAAGGAGGAGAAGACGCTGTTTCACTTTCTCTGCCAATGACCCGGTCTAGGGGACATTAGGATTAAGGCATTTTGGGAGACCGGAATTACCATGTCTGGACGATGTGTCTAATGTTGGACTGAAGTCGATCTCTCTGTTCTGCATGGAGTCGGGGTGGTTCGAGGCTGCAGTGACCTTTGAGGAATGGCCTGGTTGACACTGACTGACTCTGGTCACTTGCTAAGGGTATCACAAAGGGACCGCTATAAGGACCCCAGTGAGCCGTCGTCATGAAGGCTGCCCATTGAACCTAACCTAACCTAATACTAAGAACAAAAACGCTCTTGTATTCAATGAATATGTCATAGAGGATTTCTAATCTCTTTGCTTATTGTGATGCACAATTTCAAGGAACAATGGTGCGGATGAAGAAGTTTAAATGCCAAATACAAAGGTCGTAAGGCCATTCCCTCCTCAGAAACGATATGGATTTCCAATGACGTCCCATGTGAAACATGGGACCTAAGCCTAAGAGTTACCCGAAAACTACAGACTTTAACCAACCATAAAATCAGATGTTTTTGGCCGGATCAAGGACCAAGACATTATACGAAGAAATTTTGGATGGATTGGTCAGTTGTTAAGGCCAATGAAAACTATCGCTATAACTGCTCTTATATACATCCCACAGGGCCCTCAGCGACATGGACGCGCTAAAACCCCCGGCGGACGTCAACCATTAAATTATTAACCTTGTCACGAATTACGTAGGACGTTGCAGTAAGGGCAGCGCTAGACAGAATCTGTCAGAAATTTCGAATTGTAGCGGATTGCTCCCAAGATGGAGAAAAACGCATCTCGGTTATCAATTATTTGAATTCAAAAATATTTGAATAATTTGAAAATAAGCTTGCCATTTTTTTTTCTTAAATTTGAAAACTTTTCCTTAATCTTACTTAAATTTATGGTCTCATTTGCTGAATTTAATTTTTAAGACATCAAATTATACACATATTTATTCTTCTGCTTGGTACTTTTCCTTTCCCTTGAAAACTAAAACCAAAATAAAAATAATTTCAATTTGCTCATTTCTTGAATTTTAATCCTACTGCTTATAAATGTTGGAATAAAAAAAAAACACACACACACACAACCATAACGAAAATAGCAAACAAAACTGAATCATACTTTTAACGGGATACAGCTGGGATTCTTAATATTATTTCTACCCTAAAAAGTACCAACAAACACGGTTTTATTGTAGATAACAGTGTTTATATGTGTGTTTTTGTGTGAAAAGAGTACGATTACGTCAAAACAGACATAAAGCAATTCATCTTCATCCCTTGAAGTTTTATGCAGCGACCACCGAAACAAATATGAAATATACGCATATTATCATATTTCTACACTTAAACAATAGACAGCAACAAAATACATAAAAAAAAGAAAAGATCTAAAATACAAAAAGCCAAATAGGGTGTGTTCAAAAATTGTCTAAGCATCATCAAATTTCCACCTTTTCACGAAAACAAAAAAAAAAAAAAAAAGTAAAACCAGCTACGCAGGGGAAAAACATGTATTTGAAACAAAAAAAAGACAGGACTGGTACTAGAAAAAACCATTATCAAATCACATACAGCTTTTTTAAAAACTCAAACATATGCTGCCTTTAAAAATAATGCTGAAAATTTTTATGAAATAAAATTACCAGCATAATGTGGAACTGATGAGAAGATGTTACAGTTTTTTATATATAATAATTGTTATCAAGTAAAAAATGCAAAAGAAGTTAAGAAAATAGTAAACATTTCTTAATATTTGAAGAAAATAGAGACTTGAAATTAAATAAGTCTTCTTATTCTGCCATCCACTTAATTCGTACCGGGGCATAGGGCCTCCAATCATAAAATATGTAGGAATTTTATATTCCAATGTGCCGATCTTTGATACCTTCTACCGATAATTATTATATATGTATAAGGAATGTGTTTTTAATGCGATCTATGGAAAATAATAGACCAATCTTCACAAAATTCAATTGTGTGATTTCCGAGAGGGGGGTTTTTTATGCATAGCGTCACCAAATAATGTTTGTTTTTCTTACAGAAATTTTAATTTTTTAGGGTGATTGGATTAGCTTTTTTTCTACCAAACCGATTGCACTGGATTTCAATTCCAAACTTTTTAGCAGAACTAGAAAAAATTTTGCTTTAATATTGTTCTTTTCTTTTTAGACGTTTGAAAGTCAGCGTGACTTCAACGGATGGACATGGCTAAATCTACTTAGATTCCTGAGATTCGAAGAATGGGGTCTTAAAAGAAATTAAAAAAGTTTCACATGGAATGACAAATGAGTCGTTTATTTTGAAAGTGGTTTAAGTCCATTTTTTTAAAAAAAAAGAAGTTAATGATAACAACAATCGCAATCCTATATAATCTTTTTATTTATAAACAATTTAAGTCTATTATCATTAAAATCGCTATGATTTTGGGCACTTGAAAATTAGTTAGCTAACGAAATCCAAAAAAAATTATTTTGAAACCGGTTTAAGTCAACAAATTTTTATTAACTAAAATGAAACGTAAAGATTTTTTTATACAAAATCTCTGGAAGAAGCAATTCATCAATGGTTTAAAAACACTAGTGGCGAACCTGTAAATTGGCTAAGGATATGTTGGATGCGATTTATAAAAAGTGAACCCTATAAAAAGTTTTATAAAGAATCTATGGAAGTGGATAAAGAGTTCAAAATACTTGACTTATAACCCTGTCGGGGAAGAAATTAACACCGTTATTCAAAAATGTACGTCCCATTTCAACTGCTAAGTATAAGGATATAATGGAGTTACTAACTAAGGCATAAACCACCTAAGCACCATGAATATTTTAACAAAACCTCACACCTAATCTAAATGAGGAGAAATAATATGGCAAAATCTTTAATATTATCCTTAATAAATGAATGTAAATTTAATTTTTTAATTAATGAATTCATATTTATTTTTAAAAACATTTTTTTAATTACATAAATAAAAATCTGTATCTGAATTGAAAGCTTCCCTACTTATTTTAAAGCTATTACATTCATATACATCAAACATAAAATATTTACAATTTCAATTGCTTAATTTCTTTAAAATAAGTGGACTTATTCCTTCTCACAAACAAAAAATTCATTTTATTAATTTTGAAAGTGGTTTAAGTCCATTTTAGGTTCTGAAACACAGCTTATTTTTCTAGTAAAGTTTACAAAATGTATTACGTTGGTTATTCTAACATGTTTAAGGTCACAAAGCCATAAAAAAAATTAATACCACTTAACAATATTTTTGAAACAAATCAAACACAAACGCTTAAATATCTCAATATCAGAAAAAATGGACTTAAACCACTTTCAAAATAAACGACTCAAATGTAGTATACCCTCATTCATTACTACTGGTGGAGGGTGTAAAAATTGATTAAGTTAAGTAAAACTTCGTTTAATAAGATTGAAATGTAACTTAAAATTATTATAAAATAGATTCGTTTGAAAAAAAATTATTAAGTTTAGTTAAACTTGGATTTAGAGAGTTTAGTTAAACTTTGTTACTGCAAGTTTAAGTCTTGAAAAGGATAAATATTGAAAAATAACAATTAAAAATTAAAGCAAAATACAAAAAACTGAAAAACTTCCAGATAAAAAGCTTAATTTAACACTTTTTACTCAAATTGTTAAGGTTTTTTAAACTTGTTTAAGTCAAGTTTAGTTAAAAATAGTTTTCGAAAGTTTAAAACAAAATATAAGCAAGTTTATATCTTAAAGCAACTATTTACTAAAATTATTATATTTAATATCTCTTTCTAGATACATATGTACATTAGGGCTATAACTTTTTCACACTTTTTGCGAATATCAAAAACGACATAGTATAGTCGTGCAGAACATGAAAAGTTATTAATAAAAAAAGTGATAATTTTTTCGGATTGTTAAAAAAGTTCACGTAGTTCACTCCAACCCGAAGTTTGAAAACAACAATTTTTATCTCACGGAAATTTTTAAAAATATACACTTGATATTTGTATATATTCCTATACGTATCACTTAAATGCTATTTTGGAATTTATCCACTGCTTTAGATTTAAAAATTTGACTACGGTTTACAATTAATCGCAGTTCAAAATTACTTGAAAGATTTTTTTTAAACAAAACGACGTGTTTTCATTACTAAAACATTCTTGGCTAATCCGTGTTATTATGCCAAAAATTTGGTTATTACCCTAATGTACATTCATACATATATTGTCCATTATATTTTCCATCCTTTTTTAAAACTAAATTATACATAAATTTGATATACACTATTTTATCTGGTACTTAATTTGTCGCATTTTGTCAAATTATATTAAATTATAATTAATTTGATTTTTATAGAAATCTGACAGAAATCTTTGTTTAATTAAAACTTATCTATGCAAACAAATAATTTATCAAACTTTTATTTCTTTTGGCGCTTTTTTTTCTTTCTTCTTCTTTTGCTTCAATGTTTTAAAAGTTTATCTTTAGAAACTACAAAAATAAATAAAAACGCACATACACACACAGACACAGCTTTTTAACAAATTACTTTAAAATAATTTAATAGCCACCAAATGGCGACAAAATAATAAAAAACCCCAAAAAAAATTTTAAATATAAAAATCATTCATAACGTTTCATCTACTCTACACACAGATACAGTTTTTTACAATACATGTACATTATTGTATCTACCCTGTAGGAAATGTTAATAGTGAAACTGCACTGATTGACTTTTGACTTTGTCACCATTACGACTGAGCAACTGCAGACCAGATAATGCCTTGTGTTATAGCCATTTCGGAAGTGTTTGGTATTGAAAATCCACTACTGATTCACCTTAGAACTATTGATTAGGTAGCTCTTGTTGGACCTTTTGGAGGCATTAGATCCAGATATTCACTAGTATATTTTAATAGTTATTGTCCAAATTTTTGAATAATTTTTCTAGAATTTTACACTTATAACCTAATTAGATGAGAAATTTAGTAAAATCCAAACATGTGCATTTATTTTGATTAAACAAAGTGTTTGATTAATGAAGAGAACTTGCAATTATTATATAAAAAGTGCCGAACTTTCACTATAAGCCCCCTTTCACACTCGGCAAGTTACTTGCGCAAGTTACTTGCCGACAACAACAAAGTCTGTAAAAATTTTTTTTTAATTTGTTTTTTCCTTACAGACTTTGTTGTTGTCGGCAAGTAACTTGCGCAAGTAACTTACCGAGTGTTAAAGGGGGCTAAACTGTTGCTTCGTTTCGTTTCTCAAAGAGAGACGCAAGCGTAAAGGCTTTGTTGGCAGTGTCCCTAAAAAAAAAGACAAAAGTAGCGACTGTAGACGCTGGCGTCCAGGTTTCCTGCAGGGTATCTATATGTATGTGTACAATATAAATATATTTGTTTATGATCTGTATACAGTAAATGTTTCATTTTTATATAAGTTTTGTTTGTTGTGTGTGTGTGTATTTTTTAAATATTTTTTGCCACCGACAATAAAATTGTCTGAAAATAAATGTGAAAATAATGAATAATAAAAGTCAAAGAATACATGATTTTTTTCCAGTTCACTTTTATGACGCACAAACAAAATACTCTACGTTTTTTTTTAACATTGAATTCCGAAACCAAAATATAAAAAAAAATAGTAATAATAACGCTAGACGGTACCATTGTCTTTTATATTGAATTTATAATGAACAAAATATACTATATACACCTTTTATGTCTTTTTTCGAAATAATTAAAGTGCTTTAAAAATGACAAAATTCTGCGTGCTTCAGGAACAAAACCACAAAATTGTGAATTTTTAAATAATTTATATACTTGAGATTAAATACTCATTAAATTTATGAGTAAAAATTTTAATTTGCTACAAAATTTGGGGCAGTGTAGAAGTTATGATTTAAACATCAAGATAAATTTTATCACTTGTGTTTTTTAAGATTTCAAAAAATTTTAGGAACTAAAAAGTTTATGATAAGAGGTGTATGCTTTCGAAAAGTAAAGAAAGTGTGCTGTCAGGTGTACCTGGCACTTGGGAGTACCAGCCTTTTTGTACAGAGTTTTGGATCGCTTTTTTTTACTGCTGGATTTACGAACATTTTAAGGAACATTTTTACCGTTGACAATACTGGAAAGTAAGAAAAATATGTAAAGTAGAGATAGGGTTGCCATACGTACTGTTTTTAGCAGTACATGTACTGATTTTTTGCAACTGTACTGTTTTATGCACAACTCCCGAAACAGTACGCAAATGTACCGTTTTTTAGACTTTGTACTGTTTTTTTGGTCCAGTCTACATAAAATCAAGATATTAAGAAAAGCACTGCTAAAAACGTGTTTTCATAATATCCTCATATTTAACAGTACATAGCTTAAAACATTTTTCTTGTGTTCCAAACAAAAAAGTTCTAAAATAATAAGATTTTTTACGCTGTGGTTATTGTTTTCTCATAAATACAGGGTAGAAATCTAATTATAATGGGTGGCTCGCAGCAGTAGTATATTTTTATGTTGTTTTTTTTTAAGACATATGATTTTATGGCTACATCTTCCAATAATAGTTCCCTTTCCACACCTGAGAAAGACAAAAACAAAATCAATTTTTTTTTAATTTATTTTTTTAAATACTAAATAAATACTTATTCCAACACAATTATGTTTAACTTTTAGAACTTTTTTAATTTTCGGGCATGTTCTGGAAATCGAAATCACGTCAAATTGAAAACGAAAAAATTTGGAAAATTCTCCGTGTTCAAAATTTATAAAAATATTTAATACCTTTGTGGACCACTTTTATTTACCTAAACTATTTTTGAAATAGGGAAAAGCTTCGTTAATTTTTACAAACATTTTATTGAAAAGCTTTATCATTTTCAATTGCTCTTGATTGTTTTACTGAGGGAAACTTTTGTGTTAAATTTTGTTAAAACTTTTTTTTACTATTTTCATTATAAATGTCAAAAAAAACCTATTGTTAATTATATACGGTAAAATTGGCCGTAAATAATTTAAAAATTGTTGGAAATTGGAAAAATAATTTAGGAAATTTTCTCAAATTCTACATGATTTGTGCAACTATGTGAGTGGTGAAAATTGCTTTAAATACAAATGTTTAAAGAAAATCGTAGTAACACAATCAATGAGTTAGTTGTTTTAAGGTAAGTTAGGCTTTTCTCCTTTCTTATATGGCTTACGGCAATGATATGATTTTCCTGTCTTCACATTAAAAAAAACCGAACGTTTAGCCCAAATGCTTCGTTTGTGGTGTTTGCTTTTTAAAGGTAAATGGAGTAATTTCGTATATTTATGAAATGCCATAAAATGGAAGTCATACCTTTGACGTTACACATGCATTTTTTTTTATATAATTGTTGTTGTATATTGAATCAAAAGTTTAAAGTATTTTTAATAATTTAAATAACTATGTAGTTATGTTTTCGTCAAAAAAATGTACTGTTTTTTTCTTGACTGTACTGTTTTTTTGAATTCAATGTACTGTTTTTCCACATTTAAAATCTTGCTACCCTAAGTAGAGAGATCTATTAAAAATTGATAAATTGTATAAAATTCACAATACCAGCAGTTTCCTGCCTGTTCAAATAAAAATACTATCAGATTTCCATGGCCGTTGATCGAATGCAAGGTATACAATAAGTTTCTCTAGAGATAATAATCGCTTTAGATAGACTATTCCAATGCACATTTAACAAGGTTAATTCGTTTTTTGTGTTTACAGAAAAATCCAAACTGTCAAAATTGTCTTCATATACATAAAATAAAGTTAATTGAACACACATATACTCCTATTTTAGCTCACACACGCGAAAAAAACTTTTGATAATTTGGAATTATGAATACGCCTCGGTCTCTGTCTCTCTCTCTCACTCTCTCTCTCTTATGTACATTCCTTATTAATGTAACTTGGATTATTCTAAAAATATTTGTAAAAATTTGCACTCCCTTTCGAAAATTTAAGAGGGAGTACCCCGGTACTCCCTTACCCATAATTGACAGGCAGCATGAAGTGCAAAAGCAAGTTAAAATTTATACTTCTTAGAATATTTTAAGAAATTAAAAAAAAAATGCCTTAATTTGCAAAACGGAAAGTTTTGGTTCGTTCTGATAGTTTATAGTGACTTGATTTTTAATTATTAGAATATTTTGATTTCCTTTTTTTTTTGAAACTCTAAGGCTGGGTTTTTGAGATCTCTGTTTAAGGTTTAAATCAAAAAAGAAATTTGTCTTGCCGTTACCAAAACTGTATACAAAATTTTTACGGAACAACTTTGTTTTGCTTTAAACGTTGGTCTTTAATTAATGGATCTGGTTTTTTCTTTAGTGAGGAACCGCTTAGTTTTTCTTAAATTATTTTAAAAACATTTTCCACTTACCAGGGTCTGATGTATCTAGGACAGGTGGTTGTTGAGATAAAGGACCAGGTGTACTTCCAGCGCCCGGCGATCTAGCATCATCGTTCATGGCTCCTCCATATGATAATGATGAACTAGGTGGCCGCTAAAAAAACAGTTAAAGAAACAACAGAAAATCATTAAATATAATTATGTTAAAGAAAAATTTCTAAAATAGAAGAAATTTTAGAAAATATAAAAGTGAGGTTAGATTTTTTTTCAGAAAAAGCCAAAAATACGATTAGATTTATAAAAGTAAAACTAAGAATTTAATTTAAATATCTTAATATCTATATTCAAAGTTTTTTTTTTTTGCATTTTCAGACTAAGTCTGGGTTTAGATTAATTTAATCCGAAAACAGATTTGAGACGCCATTACCAAGTTTGTATACAAAATTTTGACGGAATAGCTTAATATTGCTTAAAATGTTGGTCTTAAATTAAATAAAAAAATAAAAATAAATTTAATTCACATTTTAAAAACCAGGCCTTGGAGATGTAAATATTCCAGAGGCGATATGGTTTTGCCATTTTTGTACAATTCACAATGGAGCTCTAATATTTCAAACAAATTTATATAAAAGCTTGTGCTTTTTACAAATAAATCTAAACAATTTTAGGATTGAAGCAAAAAAATTCAAAGATTCTGTAACAATTTTCTTAAAATTCAATGGAATCGGGAGCTAAACTTATATCTAAAAGCTTTACTAAACGATATCTTAAGACAAAAAAACGTATCAGACCAACCTTAATCAACGCGTCGTAAGTTTTCTATCTGTTAAAAATGCTCATGCTCACACAATATGTATGATGCAAATCCAAATTGCGCAGCATTAATGCTTTGCAATAGGAAAATCAGATTTTGACGGCTCGTTAAAGTAGTGAAGTGGGCTTATAACTTGAGGGTTACACGATCAAGTTTTGGCTATCAAGTTTTAATACACTCACACTCTTTTACGAATACACTCATACTTTTAAAAATTGATACGAACTTGCCTTTAAAATTCTCTTTCCAGTGAGTGTTTCAATTCACGTCCAAGAAAACAGCTGATTTCAAGGTTAGTGAGCAAATTTTTCGTTTGTCTTTATCAATTGTTTTCTTGATGACATCTCGAACTTTGAATTTTTGGAAATTTTGACAAACAGTATATCGATGGCTTAATATAAAAATGGCGTAACTTAATTTTTTCCAAAAAAGATTTTTGGTTTATTCTGGTAGATAAATGCCAAATGCTCCTTGCTATAAGATTACAGCGGGCTTTAGAATAAAATTTGTTGCATCTTTTTATTAATTTAGCATTTAAACTTTTTATATATCTTAAATTGTTTGGATTTGATTAAGCTCTTTTCTTCTCTTGTAAACTAACAAGCAATCGAATTAAGGCTTTTTTATATTAAGCCATCGACATGTAAAAGACTAACTATCTAGAAAAACTTGAGCGTGTTACTGCAGTGTGAGAAACTGTTTTCCTTTTTTTTTACTGTTAAAAAGTAATGTCAATTTAGCTATTTTTATGTCAGTCTACCCGTTTTATCTGCATTTTCTTTCATATTTTGTTGGTTCTAATAAAGACTACATTAACCCGGTGTGCTTCGTTTGCTACCCCATTTAAAAAATAAGTTAAATTTTTTCAACACTGATCCCGTGTATTGATACATAAATTTGTAACCCTTTGTTGTTGCAATTTTTTAACTTTCTTTCTGTGGAAGGTGCCAAGCCACGCCCACTTGAACATTTACATGCATTATTAGCCTATGTTAAGCGCGGGTAATCCGGCAACTCTTTTAAGCATAATTGGAGTAGTGAGTATATGTAGTATAAAATTGCTCGAAAATCATCACAAAAATCGTCATTGTAAGACAACACTAACAACCTGATAAGACGAATGAGATTCTTCCATAACACAGCGAAAGACGATTACTTTAATCGTTGTGGGAATCGTTTGAGATGTGTATTATGATTATCTGACGAGTCCTTCAACGAACATGAATAGTACGAGACTCATATAGACTTTATCTTACAACTAATGAAATTTTCGCCGTATAATTGTTAAATATACGATTAATACAGAGAGTTGCAAAAGGTTCATTCGATGACGGTTTGACCAAAGATAAACAAAGTTTAAAATTGTTGATTTTGTACTCTGGAAATATTCTATTAAAGATTTTTAAGAGTTACATGTTACAGCCGTACTTAAGGCGCCCGTACACGACATGTATTTGTCATCTGACATGTCAAATTTTCAAGTCACATGTAATTGTTCATGTCTGTCAAAATTGCTGTTTTACATAAGGTTTATAATATTCGGTCACAAACGTACATGTTATTTGCTTCTGACATTGTCTCTGTTTTTTTTTCGCATTGTTATTGCAGAAACTAAAGTAGTTCTCGGTTTCAAAATAGCTTGCTGCCGCCACGAAAATATTTATTTGCGCCGTAAAATAATTTAGCCATCTTAAAATTGTTTCTTTTATTTTAAAGATACCAATTTAGAATTTTATAATTAAACGGTTTTTATGTATATATTTACATAAATTCTATTCAATGGTGATGGAGCATACATATCTTGGTATTGTAAAATATTAACTTCAGCCGGCTAATGATTCCGTCAATAGTTGACGCCGCTGCCAGTTTCTTCCCGGCATAGATTTCTGATGTCAGATGGTTTGTCAGAAGAAAATAGAGCACGCTCTAATTGAAATTTTGTCAGATGACTTTGCGTCTGACTTTTACAGAAGCAAAGTTAAAAAGGTAACACACGACATGTATGTGTTTTGCAGTGGGAAATTTGACATGTCAGATGACAAAAACATGTCGTCTATATGCTCCTTTAAACAACAGTGGCTCTTGTTTAGGTATGGCATACCAGCGTTAAAGCTAAGTGGAAGAAAACTTTTCGCCTTTCGATCTTGTTTAGGTACGGCTATTAAACATTCCAGGAATAAAAAACGAAAGTATCAGAAATGTAATGGTTTATTTAAATTGACTAGACTCAAAATTTCGTCTACACTGGCAGAAAAGAAAAAAAAAAGAAATACTTTAAAATCACGCCTATTGTAAAAAAAAGTTTACAATGTTTTTCCGTGGAAGTTTTGCTTTTCACCATAGAATTTTTACGGGAAAAAACCTAAAAAAAATTCCATTTTTAATATTGAAATTTATTATTAAACTAGTCAATAAGTAAAAATATCGCTATCATTACACGTCCTGTTAAAGTATGCAAAAAATATGCATCGCGCTAGAATTAAACGTGTTTTGTATTATCAACTTCTAAGACATAAAATTACTGCCAATCAAATAAAGCTTAAATAAAGTTTTTAATTAGATTTAAAGCTCTTGTACAAAATTTGTCATAAAAAAAATCGTCATATTGTTGAGCCCAAAAATGGCTGTAGGAAATATCGCCCAAAGAAAAATGGCCCAAAAAAATTAATGAAAAATCGCCCAAAAAAATTCCATGTAAAATTGGGCCTGAATTCATATGAAAAGTGACCCAAAAATTTTTTGCTATTTTTCGTTATTATTGGGTGATTTTTCGTTTTTTAAATAAAAATATTATATGAAAAATAGCCAAATTTTTCCAGGCCATTTTTCAGTTTTAAAATTTCGTCAAAATCTTACATACTATTTGTCTAAATCATTCATTAATACTATACGTCGAATTCCTAGTACCGGCTTCGCTAACTAAAGCTTCTCTGCATAGCCGGCCTTCGGCCGGGCGCAAGGATTTTGTCCTCTATGGTATAACAAATACTGGCTTCGCTAACTAAAGCTTATCTGCGAAGTCAGCCTTCGTTCGGAAACAAGGCAGATTTTAGAAGCTTTACTTAGCGAAACCGGTACTTGCTATACCATAAAGCAAAAAATCCTTGCGCCCACCCAAAGGCCGTCTGCGCAGAGAAGCTTTAGTAAGCGAAGCCGGTCTTTGTTATATTATAGAGGAGAAAATCCTTGCGCCCGGCCAAAAGTCGGCTATGCAGAGAAGGTTTTTGTTATACCATAGAGTATAAAATACCTGCGCCTGGCCGAAGGCCGGCTATACCGAGACGCTTTAGTAAGCGCTGCCGGTATTTGTTACACCATAAGGGAGAAAATCCTTGCACCCAAAAGTGTTTTCGTTATATGTTTAATATATGCACGCAGAGAAAAAACAACAAAACCATTTTTAAATGTTTAATTTAACCATATCATTGTCATCGACAACCACATTATGGTAAAATAAGTTTCTTTAAAAATGGTTTTGTTGGTTGTGACCATAATAAAACAGGTTTTTCTCTGCGTGTATGTAGATCTTTTTTTGTATTAAACACCTTTAGTAATTATGGACCTTCCCAGTAAAAAATGGTGCTTACTGGTAAGCAGGTTTGTAAGGGAGAGAAGCACAATTCCCCCTTACAAACCTGCTTACAAGAGGCATGATTTTTATATGGCGAATTCCCACTTGGAAGCACTACTTTTTTGTAAAATCACTGCCTTTTTCATGGCTTACATTATTCCATGAAGGAAGAGCTTCCAAAAACCGCAGCTTTCATACCTTTGATTAATTGCTTCTATACTGTATAGAAGCAAAAACTTATGCAAAAGAACAAAAAGCAAAACAAACACACAACTCAGTTAATATGTAATTTTTAAAATAGAACGAAACTGTACGCAAATTAAAAAGAAAACAACAATAAATCTTGTAATTGACCACATAAAAATTTGCTTGCGTCCTCTCTGCTCAAAAACAATTTGCCGACTGATTGCGTAATAAAAAATAAGTCATTTTAAGCATCTGTTGTTTTCGATTACATGTCGGGAATAATCGTAAACACATTTTGAAATCATTGCAATACAACGTGCTTCCATGTAAGGGATTAACAGAAGCACTTTGAACTTTGGTCGTGAATTTTTTCTTTTAAATAATCATTTCAACTACTCCCTTACAACCTGCTTACTTATAAGGGATTATGCGAAGCTATTAAATAATTTTCATTTACTTATATTAAAAATTTACTTCAATGGTTTTCGCTTCCCTGTTACTTCTAAGTAGTATGTAATAGCCAGCGCATATACATATCAGCGCTCTTGTACTTTTCTTGCTTCCGAAAACTTTAAAATTTTTTACTGGGTTATGACATTTTTAAAAATGACATAATTTCCATTTGCAAAATATCTTAATGCCCACGGACGTTATGACGTTTTCAAAAGTGTCACAGTGTCCGTGGACATTACGACACTGGACTTTATGACATGCCACCTTGCAAAAAGCTATATTCTGTTTTGAGTAATTGATTATAACTATGCAGGGATTAATTAATATTTAACTATTGAATAGTGCACAAAGTTTGGCGGAGGGCTCAAATAGGTATTACTGTCCATACTGCCGCGCAGCTGTCGAAGAAACAATGCAATTTTTACATAAAACTTACATTTGTATGTTACTAAATTTATACGAATAATAAACACTGTTTTGCAAATTGGGTAATTTAAAATTTTTTTTTTTTTTGGGAAAAATTATTTTTTTCTTTTTGGGTCATTTTTCATTTTTATTTTGGGCCCTTTTTCGTTTTTTTTTTTTTTGGCAAAATTTCATATATAACTTTTTGGGTAATTTTTCATGTTCTTTTGGGCAGTTCTTCATTTGGGCGATTTTTCATTTATTTTTTTGGGCCATTTTTCTTTGGGCGATATTTCCTAGAGCCCCCAAAAATAGTAAAACTGACGATAAAACGTGGCAAGGAAGACTTTTTGGAATATGTTTCACCTTTTTCTTTTATTAATAATTGACTTATCTATTTATTTTATTTATCTATTTTACATAAAAGCTGAAATTAAATTTAATTAATTAAAATTCAAATTGAAGACTAGAATTATTAAAAATAAATTTAACGTTCAAAATTCGTGTGTGGCTTAAAAAAATTAAATTTTTTTTTAATATTTTCCTGCTATTAATAGCAAATATAAAATTTTTATTAATAATAAATTTAATTTACGACTTTTGTACATTTATTAATATTTCTAATATCAAACTTCATAAATTTTGCCTCCCCCAAAATTTAAGCGAATTTACCCTACAACAATTCAACAAAAAGAAGAAAAAAAACACCAAAAATCAAATCAAAATTTATTAACAAATTTCAATTTAAATGCCATTAAATATAAAATATTTTATTGCTCGTTTTTTTACAAATTTTTATTTAACGATTTTGTTGTTATTTGTTTTATAATTTTTTTTTTTTACTATATATTAAAGGCGATGTATGATTTGCTGGTGATAATGATGGGTCTGACTGTCTGTTTTTTTAAATTATTTTATTTTCGGTTGGTCGCGGCGGTATGCAAATGAAAGCACGTTTTGAATAGAGGTGTAATTAATATAATTAAAAATACATTATACAAAAACAGAAAAAAAAGAAATTTATTTTTTTGTTTTATTAAAACACGGTACAAACACAACACACAGCTTTTATGAATTTAAATTATTTTAATTTTAATTCTTTCAAATAAATACTTAATGTTAGTATGAATGTTAGTTAGTATGTCTACGTTGTATTCTTTTGGCTTTATGCAAAAAGCCGCTTAAATGTCAAAATGTCATTTTATTTTACATATAATTTATTTTTTTTCTTCTTTTTAAAAGAAAACAGACTTTTCCAAATGCTGATTATGGAAAATGTTGGTAACTCTTGGAGTCTAGACTTTTTGTCTATAAATGGCATTTTAAGCCAAAAGAGTAGAAAAAAAAAAAATATATAAACTGAAGAAAGAAATTAATGCAGAAAATTAATAATGTGTGTGCTGATGGTCTACGTTTTAAAGCTTCTAAATCTAAACAATGACAGGCCACATTTAAAAACTAAAAAGTTGCTTGGTAGGCATACTAATTTAGTTAAAAAGACTTTTTTTTCTAAAAAAAAAAGTTAAAAAGCCAGTTTAAAATACCAAACAACAAATATGAATTATTAAGAAGGCTGTTTTAAAAACAAAAGGCAACGAAAAACAGTTTTTGTTTGAACTGTAATTTGCCCGGAGTCATGAAACCCTGTGGAGTTTTACTCCTTTAGCTTCCTTTTTTAAAAATAATTTACGCCATTTCAAAGTATTTTATACCAAACAACAAAATACTGCTGCTTAATATTGTATATAAAAATAAATATTAGCCCCATTCACAATCTTGCGCATATGAGATGGCAAAATTATGCAATTGTAATATTTTTATTTTTTATTGTGAATGATCTCTTTGTTTTAGTTTACAAAGATTGTTGCAACCAGTGTTCGAAAATAAACACTAAATATCGCTCCTTAGTGTTCGGCTCGGTAGATTTGTGAAAAACACTAACGCTAATAGTGTTTGTGAAGAAAATCTTTAAAAAAATTTCCCTATTTGTCATATTTCGAACCCAAAAAATACTGTTTTTATCCAACTCAACAAAAGATGAGAACATTTAATACCGTTCGGTGTTTTTTAAAAACCACAAGCTTCATTGTGTTCGGTTCAGCTCATCAATGTTCGATCTTTTCTGTTATGCTTAGCGCCTTTTTGGCTGGTAAAAAAAACCAAAATTTTTTACAAAAACAAAATACACATACAAAAAAAAAACAAAAAGCCAGCAAAATAATTTTACACAAACAAAACATATACACAATACACACACAAGCTGTTCGTGCTGCGGTGATTGCTAAAAATTTTTGTTTGTTTATTTCTTTATCAATGTTAAAAAAGAAACATTATAGAACATTAAAATATAATGTTTGTCTACAATATCACTACAATTGTTATGTTTTTTAACGAAGAACAGAACACTATATAATGTTCTGCTCTTTCTTGAAAATAGTTGCGAGCGGTATTAAAGGTTGTGTTCGTCTATATAAACACTAGAAAATAGATATCGTTCCTGGGTGTATGTAAGCGGAACGCTAAATAATGTACTGTTTATTTTCGAACTCTGGTTGCAACACACGATACAAAACACGCAAATCGAAGATCATGCATCGTTCTTCTCCAGCACAAGTTGTCTGCGATAACAAACGTAAAATTCACTGAGTGTTAGTGCTCATTTACATTATACGATTTTTGTCATTGCGATTCGTACTTTTTAGGCGATAGTGGAGAGAGGATTTAAAAGGGGTACTAAAGCGAGTGTGCTCATCGATTCGTTTTGTTCATTGATTCGTAGTTTTAAACATGAAGTTAGTTAGTTGTCAAAATATATATATATATATCAATACACAAAAAGTTATAATGACAAAAATCGCAAAATTAATCATAAGAGCGACATCAAAGAAGAAGAAGCGACAATAATCACAACGGCACAAATCGTATAATGTAAATGGGCACTTAAGGCTCAGTTAGCCAGGAGTAACAGTAACTTAACCTTACCGTAAAAAAGTATGACCAACCTATTTCTTACAGATTGAGACGTAACATCTTACTGCTAACTTAATCGTTCAAATTGATGTACATACAACAAAATGAAGCAGCTAATTTGCAACGTTACTCTTACTCCCGGCTAACTGAGCCTTTAGCTGTCGGTTTGCAATTAAGTGTTGAATACGTCGAGTAAATATAAACACTTGGTTTAAAGTGTTGCATATTAACAAAAGAGTAACAAGTTCATTGCTGTATATTTTGTTGGTGTAGGGTAAAAATATACTATAGATTGTGAATAGGACTTTTGTTTTTCAAGTATAATTGCAAGTTGTTATTTCAAAAGCTAAAAAAGTAGCAGCTTTAAGTATTTTTTAAACCAAGTTCTATAAGTAAATTCATACCAAACTCTTCTTATATGAGTTTCATTTCTTTAAGTGCGTGCTGTGAATTTTATTAAATTGTTTTTTTTTTCTCTAAATTTATTTATATTGCAGCAGGAGTTTTTGTAGAAACGTACAATTTCTGTTGACATTTTCCCAAAGCCTTGAATTTTAATATAGATTTAACTAAAAATATTTTGTTTTTGTTTATATTTTAAAAAAAATTTTTTTTTTTTTTCTTTATTTTCATCATAAAATGAAATTTTAATTTATTTATAGTTGCTAAGTGTTTCTTTTTTCTTATCAATTTTCCCCATTTTCTTAAAAAGAAAAAAAAAATCCATTTTAATTGCTTGATTTTATATTTCATTCCCCTTATTTGAGTGGGGAATTCAATTGATTTCAAGTGACCTTTTTTTGTGTACGAGTTGAAAATAATAAACAAATAATTAAAAATCTATATAATCTTTTTTATGAGGTATAAAATGATCTATTAAGCTTTAAAAGAGAATATTATTTGAAAAAAAAAAAATCAATTAATTGAAAAAAAATCTTTACCCATAAAAATGCTATTAAGACTAAAAATAAGTATGTAATTAAAAATAATTTAAAAGTTATTAAATGTGGAAATAAAATGCGTCGTAAATTTTGACCTTAGAAAAACAAAATCATATGCAGAAATGGCCAAAAGATTAATGGAATACTTTAAGTGGGTTGAAGTCTGAACTATGCTAAAGCAAAATCCACTTTAAGTTTAGCTTTACATTATGAAAGTTTTCTTTCAGATATTATGAGTTTTTTGATAAAAGAGAAGAGGAGAATAGCATGTTCTATTTCGCTCTCACCAATAGTGTGAACCCTGACAAATGGAAACAAGTTTTTATTTTGTACGTCCCTGTTTAGCATTATAGTTTTTGTGCCAACAATTTTTCGAAATTATGGGTGTGAGTGGTGTGAAGATTGGGGGACACTTTATGTGCTCTGCAATTCTTTTTTGCTTTGTAGTTCTCTCTCTTCAAAGTACAAAACTATAATTTCATAATACGGACACTAATATGAAGCAGAATTTTAAGAAATTTAATCAATAAAAATTGCAAGTCTGGTGAGTGACTATGTGTAAGTCAAGGCAGGAATATAAGAAAAATCTTAGCATTTCTTAGATAAAGTATTATAGCAAACAAATTTTCTAATTAAAAGCAGAAGATCATGCATTTTTTTAAAATTCTTTTAACTTGGAATAATTTCCTAAGATAACAATCAAAAGTTTTATTAAATTCACAATAGAGAATACAAAATCTATTTTTTAAGTTTTATAATCAAACTTTTGGCTCTCTATTTGTAGTCACACAAATTAAGACCCTCCTCCAAAGTCATCAGTGCACCTTAACTTTTGTTAAGGTACCCAAAAAACCCTAAGTAGGGTATGGGAAATCAAGTTAATTTTCCATGGTTGTCCACCAAACAACGAGGTCAAAAAACTAAGGTTAAATACGAATGTTTGTGGTTAATGTTGAAAACCGTAAAAAATGTAACTTCGTACAGTTATATGACACCAAAACATTAGACAATTCCAATGAAATGCCAAGCGAACGAAAGGTAAACAAACCAGGATGACCTGATTGCCCTTAAATGATAATGACAAGGAGGCGCAAGCTGCTTCCGCGCCCAGTGCAGTTTTATGAATGACAAGACACATCTTATTAAATAAATAATAATTATAAGACAATGTCTTTTGAGTAATCATAATTATATTACAATTAATCACTGTTATTTACAAAAGAGTGAAGAAAATTGAGAAATTAGGCATTTTGGTTTGAAAAACACACACACACAAGGTCCACAAATATATGTTCTTGAAAATGGAATATCCTTTTAAGAGAACTCAAATGATTTCTTTCAAAACGCTGTTGGAACCAGGTAACATTGTCCGTCAAGAAGGCCGTCCGCTTAAGAAAGCATTTCGTTTAGGGAAATTAGACTGTAGATTTAAATAAAATTGGCGGCCAATAAATTTCTGGGAATAACCAATAAATAAAAGAATCTTTTAATTAAAAAAATTCTTGGGGTATTTTATTTACTATAGGGAAAAGAAAATTTACAAACAGCAGATTTCTGTTGAATAGAATTAACAGTCAAGTTTTTGCCCAAATATATTGGGCATTTCTTAGTTTCAGCGTTTAACAAATGCAACCATGGAGAGGTACACAATTTAGCATCGCGTTAAGATTGTTGCAGCCAGACAGAAGTGAATGGTGACTTAACAAAGACACTCATCTTCAGCGACAAGGCACTCTTTCACCTAATTAGATTCGCTAACAAGAGCAGAATTGTCGCATTTAAGCAAATACGAATCCACGAGTTAGTGTTAAAAAGCCGATGCTTCCACAAAGAGTGACTGTTTGGTGCGATTTATGGGCTAGCGGCGTCTTCGGGCCGTACTTCTTTGGAAATGAGATCGGACAAGCAGTAACCGTGAATGGTGTTCGCTATAGCGAGATGATAACGGACTTCATGTGGCCAGAAATTGAGGATTTGGACCTGGACAATACGTGATTCTAACAAGATGGTGCCACACAGCCAACGAAACAATGGCTCTTTCTTCGTGAGAAATCCAATGGCCGTATTATTAGACACCGTTTCACTTCTTTCTTTGGGGATATTTAAAAGAAAAAGTGTACGTCAATAAGGCAAGAACAGTTAAGAGCTTAAGGATGAGATATTTTGGCACATTAACGACATTGAACCTCAATTATGTCTCAGAGTCATTGAAAACATGGACCATCGGATAGACGTATGCCACCGAGGCCGTGGCGAGCATTTGGTCGATATTTCATTTCACACATAATTTTCATAGATCCTTCTATCATCATAAAAAATATTAAGATTAAGATGCTTTGAAAAGTTTTTGTTTATTTAATCAAAAATTTAATCAAGTGAATTAAACGTTTACTTATGTATATCAACAACATAACTTCAGATTAATATCAAAATATATATAGAGTTTATTTACTGGTGCAAATTTAATTAACTATTTAATTAATATCGTAAATTTTTAAATCGAAATCAATTTATATTATTTTCTGTGAACCCAGTCTTAAGAAATTTTTTTCAGTGTTATCATCTAAACTAAAATAACAGTAAATATTTTCTATGAAACTCTAAATTTTTAGAAGTTTTTTTTTTCTTAAATAACTTTTCAACATTATTGAATAACCATTTTGTTGCTATTAAAAACAAAAACCAACAACAAAAGTTTTTTATTAAGTAATGGCCATCAAAAACTTAATAACACAAGAAAAAAAAACTTTTTCAAACAAGTTTTCTTTAAGATTTATATTTTTGCTTGTAGTGTTTAATAAAAAGTTACGTTAGAAAAACAAAAAACATTTAATTACATTTCTAACAATAAACTTTAAGTCCTAAACTTTACACTCAATTACATTCTCATACTTAACACCAAAAAAGGGACTTATTTATGTTCCTGTGCTGTAATATTGACCATTAAATACACTCAAATAATTTTCCAAACATTTGAATAAATCCGGATTTAATAGCCACGTTCTTAAATATTTTACGAAATCGAGAACACAAAATTGTTTCTCCCATCTACAGTTTTGTTTTTGAGGACATGTAATCAACAAGACACGTTTTACTGCTGGAAAAAATGATTATAGTGTCTGTTCTATTTTTAATAATAATTGTATGTACCAAAAATTTTGTAATGACCACCCTGTCAAACCGTTCAAATTTTGTCTCACACTCTTTCCTTTTCAGTCATCATTTGACGTGCACTTGAAAATAGCTAAACAATCAAATTAACGTTAGAAATATAATTTCTATAACACCCTTCTTATGGAAACCCAAAATTAAGCAAAAAAAAAAAAAAAAAAAAAAAAAAATATTTATATAGAAAATCCCTTGTAAGTGTTTTCTAATGTTATTGTTTTGTGTGTGGGAAGGAAGATGAGAAAAACATTCCAAATAATTTCTCTATTTGATTTTTTGATGTCACTTACACATCACACTCAACCTTATAATAATGTTCGTCCCCGGTTCCCCGGACGTCTGTCATTTAGTGTAACGTCTAATTTTTCAGGTTGGTAAACGTACGCTCTTAAGCTTAAATCCCTGTGGGTATTTGCGTACGGTATCCCACTCTACGTACGAGTACTTTACCCAGGTTCCGTCGTCTGCATGTAAAAATCACCCTCTTGCTTCAAATTATTGTTAATGAAAATATGTAAGTCTGACTGACTTTTCAGAGTATAGTGTATGTTTGAATGTGTTTTTTTTTCGTAGGACTTGTTAATTTGTTTGTATTTCTGGTATTATTTGTTTGTTGTTGCTGTTGTTGTTTTTTGGTAATTGTAGTAGTAGCGCTTTGTGGTTCTTATTGTAGTTGATTTCAAGTATGTTGTTATTTTCGTTGAGTTAACACCCAGACATTCGTCAAAAGTTCAACAAAAGGAAGAAAATTGCAGCAGGGAATTTATTTATTTATTTGTTTGTTTGTTTGTTCGTTCGTTTGCTGTAGTGTACAGAGCGTCGTGGTAAGTGTGTTTAACAGAAAACAAAGGAACTTTTTGTTAAATAATTTCACTGGGATTTTTTCCACTCTTGCTGGCTTTGGTATGGGTTTTATAATTGGCTGGTGTTATTAGCTGGATGTGGAGTAAAGAGAGTAAGTGGGTGGATGGCTGGCAGAGAGTTATAAAGATCTAAAGATTCGTTAATGTGTAATCAAATATCAAATTTCTGTGTTAGTTGTTTGGGAATTGATTTTGTTAGAGTGAGAATTGGTGGGAATTGTAGGAGGTATTGTTGTGATTGTAGTAAAGTTGGTTAATTATGAGGTATAAGGTATGATTTTATTTTAAACTACAGAAATTTTACAAAGAGGAGGGTTTGAAATTTAAAATTTTAGACTTTATTCAAATAGAGGGCATAATTTCTTTACCCGTTTAATCAGTTAAACCTTAATGCAAAAACCTAAATCTTAGTAACTTTTGTAAGTATTTAGATCTTTGGTTTTTATGACTACTGCAGGGGTTGCCATGCTGTGAAGGAGGAGGAAACGGTGGTTCACTTTCACCAATGTACCGATCTGGGGTTTTTGGAGACCAGATACGCCGTATCGTATGCTCTATCCAATGTAGGACTAATGTTGTAATCTCCTTCCTGCAAGAAATTCAAATGTTTCGAGGTTGCAGTGATGTAAAGACAAAAATCTGGCTTGCCTCTAGTCACTTGCTCAGTGTATCAAAAAGAGACCGCTTAAAGGCCCAAGGGAACCGTCCTTGTGTCGGCTGCCCATAAAACATAACCTAACCAATTTCTTTGGTAAATATTTAGATCTTGTATTTTTAAGGAGAAACAAATTACAAACTTAATTCTCAATAGGGTAGCTGCAATATTATCACCCTGAACATTTCGTGTATTGTAATGCAAAGAAGTTTTACCTAGTGATATTAAACATCTTTAACTGTGGAGCTAATGGTTTATTGTTTTGACTGTCTCTGTCTCTACTGTAAGCAAAGCTTTGGCTTGATTTTCAATAGAAAGAAAACATATTTACCAAAGTGTTGCCCCACTTATTTTGAAAAAATATTGAAGAATTATAGAAAATTCCTTTAGTAAACCAATTTGGCAGCTTAGGTTTAATTTTTTCTTTTTTACCAGACACCACCATATGCGTTTGTATTTAGGTTTGTAGCGCATTTAAATATTCCTACTATGCCCACTTTAAGTATTAGAAACACTTTCCAAGTCTAAGTCTTCTAAGGAATGGCCGACCTTTCCTTCGTCTTGTCAGCAGAGTGTTCATAGAAACTTTTAAGATTCATTGATGAAATTTGGTACATAAGCTCTTATCGATGCATAAGCCCAGGATGAAGTCCAGTGAAAATAGTAAGAATCGTTAAATGATTTTAGATTGAGCCTTCTGCAACAGGTAATTTTTTTGACAATTTCTAATGATTGATTAGAATTTCTTATAACTTTCTGTTTTTCATAGTTTTTGGTTTTGGTTTTATATATACGGCCATGTTCTGACAATCGCACGATTTTAAATCGCAAAACGCCAAATTTATTTTATGTTGTTCTGAAACTCGTGCGCTTAGCTTGCGATTTGGCTCATACTGTTGCAAAAAAGTCACCAAACTTCTTGCTATTGCGATTTGCACTACTCCTGTTATGAGATTTCAAGTAAAAAGCGTCTTACGATATTTAGAACATATGCCCCATAATGTCTGCGACAAAGTCATATCCGCTGAAGAGGATGTTCACAATCCTTGTTTGTGAAACTTTCAAGATAAATCAAGTGAATCGCTGAATCTTTTAAACTAAGAAAGTCCTTAAAATGTGTGACCACTAAAAATATGCTACACTCCATTGAATTTTCCAGCTTTGGCTAGTGGTTGTAAAATGTCATCATACATAATGCAAAAACGTTTTAAAATTGCTCAACTTATCAATTATTACAACACAAAAACAAAATACCGTCAACATAAATTTTAATACTGCAACAGCTGCCAGTGTAAACGTGAGAAGAAGCCTTATTAGCCTTTTACGAACCAGGGTTCAGTAGGTAATGAGCCACGCAGAACTGTTGCTCGACCTATTTGCACTGTGGAACCTGTTGATGCTTAACGAGAAGGTGTCCAAACGTATCCATCTGAGTCTACTCGTGTCCAGAACACCGCCGCGGCGCATTATAACAGTTAATCGGGGAATATTTCCATATAAAATTCTATTGGCTCAAGAATTATTGCCTTGTGAAGCATCGCAGCGGCTAAAATATGCCAATCAGACGAATTTCACCCACCCTGTTTAAGTCTTTTATTAGTAGGAATTACTAATTACTACACATGATCGTCGCACACGCCTCCAAAGCTGGCAAAACGAAAGTAGTGCGAATTTTTACCCAAAATCTCATTAAAACTATTAAGCCTCATAAAATTATTCGTTTTAAGAAAAAAGTGGGCACAATTTACTTGTATATAAATTTGAATGTGATAACAAAACTGTAGACTTATCATTGCCTATTCATCCCAAATAAGGATTAATCATTGGTGGCCCCAAAAAAATTTACTTTCTTTTTTGTTTACTGAATAAATAGTTTCTATTTCAGTAAACAAAAAATTTCGTAAATGATTTACAATGAAACAACTTATAAATTTTGAAGCTCCCTCAGTTAAGGCTTAAGTTTCATTCACAATAGCAATCAAAAGTTTCTTTTGCTTATAAATTCCTTCCATTTGAACATCAATTTAATTGAAAAATGATCATAAAATTCATATAATCATTACAACTCATTGCCAAACTCATAAATTAAAAAAAAAAAAAAAATTCAAAGATGCATTAAATTTTGTATACAATTATTATAATTTTTTTATATTTTTAATTATCAGAAGTTTTATGAGTATTTAACACACTCTTATGAGTTTTTATAGAGCGCAACATGCAACACCATGGAATATGATAGATTTACAAAAGAAAAAAAAACAAGAACAAAATTTACAACATGTAATGATTTGTGAAAAAAAGTTACGCATGATTTAATGTAAAAAATATGTAGAAAATAAAATATGATTTTGAAATGTTTTAAAAAAATTCCTTTAATAAAATTTATAAATAAAAAAAAAACAAAATTGTGCGTAAGGAAAAAAGAGATGTGTCCAGTAATTCAATACTGTTGGCGGTTCTTAGGTTTTAACTTTTTTTTTTTTTTTTGTTTCCTTAAGAGCTTAAGGAATTTGTACCTTCTGTTGGTTTTGATTTTTTTTAATCAGCTGGCAAATGAGTTTTAAACTCAACACTTGTGCTGAAAAGGAATTCAAAAATGTTAATCCCTTAAAGTGTTACAAAGTCTCAATATTAATATAAAAAAGCTTCTTTATACCAAAAAAAAGGCGGCTTTAAACAGGACACAAAGCAAAAATATAGACGTAAATATGTATATAGACAAGGGCAGTTTGTGTTGGTGCTGAATAAAAAAATGTATCAAATTTCCTTGAGAAAAAGTTTTTTTCAGGTCACTTTCAAGCCACGATAAGCACGTGGTTGTAGTTTAATTAATATTTTTATAAATTAGTATAAATTAAGTTATCAAATTGCATCTTAAGCTCTAAAGTGTTTTTTGTTTCATTTTTTTTTTTTTCATTAAATGTTAAAGTGTTGTTTTTTTTTTTTGTATGGCCTGGTGTTTAAAAACGTTAATAGGAAATAAACATGTTACTAGAATGCTGGTAGGTACCCTCGAATATTTATACCCACACCACAATAGTGGATTGGGTATTGTGCTGATGTTTGTTTAAATGTTTGCTTAAAATATTGGTCAGAGACTGAGAATCACTTTTTCAATCGATCTCGCAATGTCCGTCCGTCCGGCTGCTAGGCTGACTGGCTGTCCATGTAAATCTTGTGCGTAAAGTACAGGTTGCAATTTTAGAGAAAATTTAATGAAATTATGTACATGCATCAAAATGGTTAGAAGCGGTTCATAATTTCATGTAGCCCCCATACAAGCTTCTTTTCGGAACAGAGTCTTTATGCCGATCAACTATTTTATTATTTTGGTATTTAGAATTAAAATTTATTTAAACTTATGTTTTAGTAATCTAAATCATATTTCTTTATTGGAATCGATCCAACATAGCTCCCATACAAGACCTACTACAACAAAAAGCTTTTAATGATTTTATATATCCTTCACAGCAGGTAAAGGGGTATTAGTTTGTCATCCCGTTTGTAATTTCTGCAATACTGATCTTAGACCCTATAAAGTATACATACATCTGGCTTCCTATTAAGGAGCGAAATTACTTTAACGAGGGTCGTCTTTCTGTTTAAATCGGTTTTGCGAAGACATCATATCTTGGGTCTTCGCAAATGAGGGCTGTCATATATTTACGACACATATGCTCCGTTTACTCTTGTTATTGGAATTAAGCCTGATCGTTCCACAAGTGGCTGGAATATGAGCAAAAATCAACGACTGCCTCTAATTTTGCCCGTAAATCCCTTGTTGTTGTATTTTTTATATCTGGAGAACATCACGAACCAAAGTGTCCAAATTGTACTACAAATATCTAATTTATCAACAAACAGCCGCTTTAAAAATATAGGCGGAACTGGGGACATGAACATGGCACCTCCCGTACAAAGACACTATTGATTTCTGTCTATCTGGAAAACGGCAAGAGCCAAAGTTTCCAAATTAGGAACAATCCTCTTCGTTAGATTTACAATATCCCGACAAATGTGGGAAAATAAAGAGAAGTGGATATGGCACAAAAAAGCTTTATTTATATCTAAAGAACAGTTAACAGAAACAGCATAAGCCAATATATATATCAAAATAGGAGTACGTCAGGGTTGCCCACTATCCCCTCTACTATTTAATATCGAAATCGACTACATAATGACAAATGCTACAACAGACTCCAGGGGTATTACTTAGTTCCTGAATAATTGCTAAGAGGATCTGGACTACGCGGATGATATATATCTACTATCACACAGGTTTTCTGATATGGAGTCGAAATTAGAATCAGTTGAAGCGGAAGTAGCTAAATGTGGTCTCAATGCTAACATCCCCAAAATAAAAGCAATGACAGTCAATACCAGCTGCAACAGAAAATTGTCAATTCGTAGGAATGAATTGGAAGAATTGCGACTGGGGTAGCTTAATTACAATAAACTAAACGAGACTCTAGTGAAGATTTCGCCAGCCGTATTAAGCCAGATAATTATTCACCAGCCAACCTTTAAAGATCCCGCCACAAAACTTAGCCTGTTTAATTCATGTGTGATATCCGCACTTCTTTGGCCAGCAACTAAGTATAAGAAACTTAAGGCTCGGGGAGATTACTTAACAACCACCAATTGCTTTCGAAATTGAAACGCGTAAATGGCGATGGATTGGCTAATCTTTACGCAGACCACGAGATGATGCACAAGACTACCTCCTGACTAGACCCCTCAAGGTAGCCGTAGACAGAGTCGTCCCGTTCATACTTGGTGACGTCAACTTTGCACTTACCTCGAAACAGTGGATGAAACTTGGATCCAACTAAAGAACCTGACATCAAATAAATCAGAATGGGACGCATTCGTTGAGGCCCTATGTTCCTTATAAAAAACAACAGGAACACATATAAAGAACGGAATTTAAATATAATTCTTATTGCACCATTGTGAAGGGTATATAAGATTCGGTATTGGTCAAAATAACACTCTTACTTATTTTCCAATAAATGTTGGTATTGACAAAAAATTCGGCGATAATAAGTTTTACGATAGCTACTATGTCATGCCACAAAGACCCAGGAGTCCGACTTAACCCTCTTTCTAAATTCAATTAAAGGCAAACAAATCTCATGTAGATTTCTAAGATATCTAAATAATATTCGGCCCAAAGTACTTTTACATGAATCTTTACCTTGAAACATAATTTTGCTCTAGAGGTTCAATCCTTGTATTTCAAATATGGTACACTCTCGAAAATTTGTTTTTAAATATCATGGTGTAGAGAGTATCGTATAGTCAGGCTTGACCAACTATACTTTCTTACATGTTTTTAATTGTATTTTTAATAATTAAATAACAAATAAGTATTGTAATTTTCATTTAGAAGGAAAAAAGCTATTACATAGAGACAAACAGACAGTTTTAATCAACATCATCATCTTTGCATGTTTCAACACAATTATTGCTGGAATTGTTCCACTGGGGGCTTTACTCCCTTTACCCCCTTTTCTACTCTCTACATAGAATATTTCAAACAAATTAAAATGCATTACAATAAACAATTAGTTAAAAAGATAGACTAGTAATAATAGAAAAAACGCAAAGAATTTATCGAAAAATGCTAAATAAATAATTGTTACAATTTTAATTGATTTTTCTAAGGAAACATTTTATAGGGAAATAAAAACAATTAATTTATTAAAAAGAAATATAACAAAAAAAAAAAAAAACCTTAATCAGTAATTTTTTCTAAGACAGTTTGTTACAAAGGTCCAATAAAGTAATCAAAATGGTTGTTTTTTCTGTTATTATAAATATTTCTTTTTTTTGTTATTTAATTCCTTTGATACCGCCTTTTAGGTTTCAGTTTCATTTCTATTTGTATTTTAACAATTCAGTCACGTTTATATTTTCCAGCATTAACTGAATGAGAAAAAAGCTTTAGCAGCAGCAGTTTGAATAAAAAAAAGTTGCAAATTATTTATTTATAAAGTTTAAATGCTGACTAAAGACTCTGAGGTATGTATGTGTTTGTTTGCTTAGAAGCCGTTCAAGAAAATTGAAATGAACACACTTGCCATAGAGGCAACAAGTTACTATTCGCTCTAAAACGTTAGTTAGTGAGTTGTCCTCAGGGACTTTGGTGTTTGTTATTTAATGGCTAAGAGAGAAGAAGTGTTGCTACGTTGCCAGCATTCTGTGCCAACTAAATATTACAAGAAAAAACATTTTTTTTTCTTTCGAAATGGTTAATTTTTAATCATTTTAATAGAGCCGTAGCGAAATGTGCTTAACAATTTATGGATCAGAAAAGGAAACTGGAGTGAAGAATTGAATGAAGAATTAAAGTAATTAAATTAGGCTGAAATGGGAACTCCAAGACTCACAAGGTTGGAGAATTTTATATTTACAACTCCTTTACCACTTTAACTCTTAAACAGGGTCACCTTTGTTGTCCTCTTATTGTATTGAGAAATAAATCGTACAGCCCAAAAGTAGACGTTAGAAAAATTTCAATAATCTTTAGAAGGAAAAAAGGAGTCCACTTGAGTCTTAAAAGGCGTCTACTTAATTTAAAAAAAATTGGGTTTTCTTTGGTAAACTAAAGTAAGAAAAGATAAACTCACTGTTTATTGTTATTGTTTTTGTTTAAGCTTTGACATTGTTACAAGCAAAACTGGGGCTTATAATTCTTATTCGCTTAACAGTTCTATTTGGATAATATCTTTAGTTTTTCTAAAATCTTTGCATGAAGTTTCCTGACGATCTGGCCTAAGCAACCAGTGAAATGCGCATAGGAATAGCTTAACCCATCAACAATAAACTTCAGTTTGTCAATAGTATGAAATGGGAATTTAGCACATTATAACGAAACCTTGATAATTAATTTTTGAATCCCAAGAAAAACTTTAAAAGTACAGTTTCTTTTTTTCAGAAATTTCGGTAGACTCTTAAAAAAAAATAAATAATATGAATACGAAAATGATGAAAATTGTTATAAAATATTTATTTTATTAGTTATACATACCAAAATCAGTTTATAAAAGACTGAGTTAGAAAAAAGTTGCTACACTGATAGAGAAATGCATTCTCATATTGATGATGCCCTAACATCAGAATTGTGATATCAATGTTACTCCCCGTCTACAAATGGCATGATTTGCTGTTATAACATTTTGTTATAAAAGCGTTTTTAAAACATTTGCTCTAACAACCGTGTTATAACATCAGAAAACATCTAACATGTTGAGTCTATACTAAACACTAACATCATATTAGTGTTAATGTTAAGCATTTCATATCAGTTGTAGACTACATGTTACTACAAATGGCATCAAAAATGCAAAAAGTAACATCAATCAAATGACTAGCGTCTTCGTCATTTTTTACGTGTCATCTATTTTATGACTATAGTGACATCAATTCGATGCCCCATTTTGTATATTATTAACATTATTTTCATGATTACAATGTATTATAAGAAGCTAAAATTCCTATATTCTATTTTTTTAAATTATTTAGTTAAATTCATCAAATTTTTAAAATAGAATGATTACGAAAACCATATGGGGCATGGTGCTGGTGTCTTATTATTGAGAGTTCTGTTGTAAACAAAGGTCGATATTCAACAAACGTGAAACAAACATATGTAACGGGTAAGTAAATAATAATATTCTCTCAATTTTACTTAAGTCAATTCCAAAGCCTTTGACTTAATGACAAACTGTCATTAAATTGATGCTAATGTGTCCTGACTCCAATGTTACTGCATCATCGCACTGAGGACAAGTTTGTCATTTCTGTGATGCCGATGTGTCATCCCATTGATGACATAATTTCATTTTGACCCTGATTACACTTTGGTATGTTAAGGTTGACATCACCATGATGAAAAGTGTCATGGGGTCAAAAACGAAGACACTTGTCATAGTACTGATGTCAAAATACATCAGCGTTATGACGCCTTTTCCATCAGTGTACGTGTTTTTCCCCAGCATAAAGGTTTGGTGAAATAGCAGCTATAACATATGAGAGCTTGAAGGACTTTCATTTGCTTAGATTTTTCTTAAGTAAAAAGAGTATAAATTCACGAAATTTCATTAGAGTCCATACAAAACAATTTGGGTTTAATAAATTGGACTCAAAATTATCTACACATGAGATTGGTTTGGTTTTAAAAATCAGGCAAATCGAACTATTAATTCAACTAGCACACCCACTCATTAAAAATACGGGTTTCTTTATTGTCACCTCCAACAAAACTATTTTAACGAAAAATTGTTAAATATATTATGGTTACTTTAACCACAATATCACCACCGGCAACCATGTTACAGTTAATAAGAAAAATTATTTGTTTATTTTTTACTGACTGTCTGAGTGATTAATCATAGCCAAAGCGCCTGAAGATTAATAGTTATAATTTGAACCGAAGGTTGGTCTCTCTCTCTCTTCAAATCAATAAAATAAGACGGGATTTTTGTAAATTTGAATGTCTAGGGGATAAAAAGCGTAAAACGTATACACAAAAATGTATTCCTATCGTTGTTCAATAAACAAATAAGCGGATAGGTTGGCAGAACTTTTTTGAGTTTTGGCCTTTCTGTGGAGTAAAGGGTTAAACCTGTATTTTGGAACTATTTTAACACGCCATCTATATTTTAATTGCCCCGGTAGCCTAGCTGGTAGCGAGCTAGTCGATCAGTGCTGGGGTTGCGGGTTCGATTCCCGCCAGAGACTCTGGTTTCTTTCCTGCAGACGAGCGTAGAGCTTCGCGGGATTACGCTTAGGGAAATAAAATTAAAAAAAAAATGATGTACAAAATAAATTTTATTCGAATGTGTATTTTAAAAATTGTATTCGAATGTGTATATTCGAATAGCAAATGATCGTTAAAGATGCTATAAAGAGTCAATAATCACTAAAGTTGTTGCCAGTAACAAATGATCCCTTACACTGAAAGAATTTTCTTCGCAATACTAACGAATTTTGACATTAATCCCATGAAAAATTGCATTATAAAGGAACCTATGCAGCGCTTCGTTGGATCAATGAAACCTGTTTCATTAAAAGGACTTAATGAAACATTACATTAGATCCATGAATATTATTCATTGGATGAATACTTTCAATAAAGTAAAATTTTTTTTTTTTTATATTTTTTTTAATTATTATTTTTTCTTTTTTCTTATTTTATTTTACTTTATTTTATTTTTTATTTTTTTTCTGTCTCTGGCGGGATTCGAACATGCAACCTCGGTGCTGATAGACTAGCTCACTACCAGCTAGTCTACCGGGGCAGTGTAGTTTTTGTATAAAAAAACTATGTTTTTTTCTCAATTAAGGGCGTAAATATGAGATTAATGGCGATTTCTTTTCTGAGAAATATGTTGCATAAATGTTACATGCTCTATCTCTTTTGTATAGAGCATGTAACATTTATGCAACATATTTATCAGAAAAGAAATCGCCATAAATTGTCCATAATAACAATAACAACGTTGATTGAAAGTGGATTGAAAGTTTTTGTTTCATTACTATAATGACATTTTTATTGTCATAATGAAAATTTAAATTTATGAAGGCAATTATTGAAATATGTTGCTTTTATAAAAAAATTTTTTGATTTCATAAATTTAATGGCATACATGTAACATTAGATGTATGAAATTATTGAATCTTACATTTTTTAAATAACAATTAAAAATTTTTTTAATGAAACTATAATTTTGTATTAAGTTATGAATATAGTTATGTTTGTTTATTATTTTTTTGTGTTCCCAATTAAAATTTTTTGTTTTACTTGGACAAACTTAAGTTTTCATATATCCAATGAAAATTTTTAACGTAATTTCGAAATCTAATGAAGCGATTTTAACGAAAATACTTCATCAAACCTATGAAATTCCATTTAGACAATGAAAATTTTCATTTACCCAAGGAAAACTTTTTTATGAAAATGATTCATTAAATATATGAAGCATTTTTCTTTCAGTGTATGTTAATATAAAAAAGCAAATTATCAATAAACGTAGCAATAAAAATTATAAAATTCTAATTATGTTTATTATATCACATTCGAAATTTATCTAAAAAACACAAATATAATCTAAGTACTTTTTAGAAACTCGAACTTTAAAGGTGTGTAAATCGTACCTATTTTTGGTACTTTTTTACAAAACATTTTTCTCTGTTTATTGACATCATATTGTGGTTAAAATATTTTCGTTTAAAAAAAGTTTTTTAGAGGTGACAATATCGAAACATTTGCTTAGTCTTTACGAGCACTCAAATATGCTCGCGAAATAAGGATCTTGCCACGATAGAGAGCCCATAAAATTGTCTTTTTTAAGCTATGGTTAAGGATACAAAAGATTCAGCATAGTCGAGAATAGCAATTTTACTTGTTTTTATATAAAAATTCTTCTGCAAACACATTTTTTTATGGAGCGAAATCTCTATAAAAACCCTCTCTACCAGGATTACTATTAGCCCAGGGCTTATTTTAATGTTTTTGTTATATCCACAACCAGTATTTAAATAAAGTCTTAATGTTTTAAAGAAAATATTTCTACTATTGTTCTTTTTCCACAATATAATAGCCTCAAAAAATATGTTTAAGGATTAAAAAAGGATTAAATTTTTTAGCACAACATAAAAACCCAAAATGCCTTTAAGGCTTGTCGGTTAATGTTAATTTCAAAATTTAATAAGGCTCATTTAACAAATAAATAAATAAATAAACATAAAATAAATCTATAACAATGCAAAACCACAAACAAAAAAGTTCCCAAAGCACGCACTCCCTCCTTAACAACAACAACAGTAACATCTACTAATTCTCATAAACATGGCAAATGATGACAATAATAATGATTATTCACAACAACAACAACAACAACAACAAACACTTCAATAAAAAAACATACGTTATTTTTTCTCTATTTAAATAAGGAATTGAGAAAAAAATATCCTTTTTTCCACCAACAACAATAACAGCATTATGAGTAGAAAATAGAAATTCCTAAAAACAAATAATTAAATCCTTTTCATTGTTTTGTTTTGCTCAGAGATTTTACTAGTGGTGAAATGATTTTTCTCGTTAACGGTAAATTTATACACATCAAAATAAGAGAGGGAGAGTTTTTTCTTGGAAGTATGAATGTATGGACGTATTTATTTATTTGTTTAGGATTGTTTGTATGTGTGATTTGTTTTTTTTTTTTGATGGATTTGTTGTTATTCTTTATAGGATTCTCCTGCTTTTGTCAGGATCTAACTTGGTCCTTTAAGTATTTGTAAAAGTGTGTGTATGTGTAATATTTAAGTTGCTATTTGTGTAAGCGTGTGTATTTATTATTATTGTTTTAGTTTGTTGTAAGCTTTGTAGTGGAATTTAAGGAAAACTAAAACATGCATAAAGGTTTTGTGTAAGCTTTTTTCTAATTTCCTTTGAAATACGTTCTTTATACCTACATAGTTTGCAATAGTTAGAAGACCAGAAATCTTTTTTTAAAAATATAATTGTTTGTTGGTTGCTTTATTATCAAAATATGCATAAACATTTAAACAACTCTATAGAAAAGACAATGGCGTTTATACCCAGTTGGCCATGTCTTCAAGACAACGTCGGCGACGCTTACAATACCCATAGTAAATCCCTGACGACATGTTGGCAACAGCCCATGCAAATCATCGACGACTTTTTCGAACAAAGGGCACTCAAGTCGTACACGACAATATTAGCGACATTATCATGCACATTGTCGTTAATGATCATTGGCGACTATATAAATGACTTTTTTCTCATTAAGTCGTTAATGTCCGATTAGCGACATTACTTTAATATTGTCGTCGATGACTGTATTGTGGACACTGTCTACGATTTAGTCGCTAATAGGTAAGTGACAATTAGGGATGTAACGAAAACCGATACATTGGCAATACTACAGATTTTCCGATATATCCAGGATCTTGAGGATATAGATACTTCAAGTTCAAATAGGTTTCCTAACGACTCAGTATATTTTCGGCGGAGGCTCTAGGGATTTTGAAGGCCGTAGAATTGGTAATAGGTAACATATATGTGGACAGTTCTAAGGGCCTTGATGGGCTGTGAATTCAAACTATTAAGTGCCGGTTCACACACGTCAAGTTTGACTCGTCAAGGCTTAAGCTTTTAGGAGAGAAGGGAAAAGAGAATGCCATATCTTTTCCCCTCTCTGCTAAAAACTCAAGACTTGACGAGTCAAACTTGACGTGTGTGAACCGGCACTAAGGGAATGTGTTCTGAACTAAACATATGGCAATGTAATCAGCAGGAACAGTTATTTCTTTGTGCTTCTTGACCCATCAATTCACATATGTTCAATTTCATAATCAAATCACAGCCGAGAATAACGTTGTAAATTACAAACTAATTGTTCAGGAGAGCAAAAAAACGTTTTCTATATTTAGGATTTTTTTTTTTTAATTTTAATTTTGAATTAAATACAAATTTAAAGATTATATTTTTTTAGTAGAAGACAACGGTAGCGAATATTGCATGCACTTTGTCGTCAAAGTGGTTTGAAACATGACGAAATTAATGAAATGGTCACTTAATTTGTCCTCAATAAAGTATTATTCAAGACAAATTTAAAAAATTGTCTCCAAATATGTTATATACATATAGGCGACAAATTCAAAAATGTCCTAAAGACATCGTTGACGACATTTGCGTCTAGAACCATTTTGCCAACTGGGTATAAATATATGTAAATGTATATGTATAATATATATGTATACATTCACACATATACGTATATATGAAATTACTCCCTATGCGCTTAATTAAGGTTATACACATAACGACATGCGCAAACTTTTTTTGTAATTTTTTCTTTTCAATTTTCTATTGTTTTATTTTTCCCCAACAATTCTGTTATTGTTTTTGTTATTGTTCTATTTGGTTTACTGTTGTATTTGATTACAGTGCTAGACAGACGTCGACAACGTTAACTTACTCCCCCACATTTACATACATACATACACTCACATACATATTAAATCTTCATACTCAAATTACATTTACATTGTTGTTTGTTGGGTTATTGTTTTGTTGTATACTATTACACTTGAGTTGTTTGTTATACATATGGAAAAATATACAATAAATAAATGAATGAACGTATAAATGAGTGAAGGAAAATATGTAAGTATGAAAAAATGTGTGTAGCCACCTTGTGAACATTTAATTGCTTGCAAGAAATTTAATTGTTTTCTTTTTTGTTTCTTTAATAATAATTAACATTCTTAATAATTAAACAAAAATAATAAAAAATGTTTACTGAATCTAAAAGAAATATTTTAGTTATCTACGAGATTTGTTTGGCAAATTTTTATACCCAAACCATAATAATGGGGAGGGTATTTGGCGCTTGTGCTGATGTTTGTAACACCTTTAAAAAACCCGCCTCAAGGTTAACCGATTAACAAAGAATCACTTTTAGAATTTATAAAACAATGTCCGTCCAGCCGGCTGGCTGTCCATATACATTTTGTGCACAAAGAACAGATCGCAATTGGTGATAACTTAGTGAAACTCGACACAAGGGTTTTAGTTGCTACAAGAATGAACCCTATTGAAAAAGTCAGAAGTGGTGCTTAAGTTTACGTAGCCCTCATATCGGGTGATTTTTTAGCTATTATCTTTTTGGCAACACTGGTTTAAACAGCTGACGCACGTTTCGTGTTTTGTTTCACTGTCAATCAACTTCAGTTTGGTCTATAATTTAACCATAAATCGTCTTACAAACGAACAACGTTTGCAAATTATTGAATTTTATTATCAAAATGCGTGCTCTGTTAAGAAAGTGCATCGCGCGCTTCTTCCATTTTATGGGCAGTTTAGTCGTCCCACTGAAGCGGCTATTCGGGCTACTGTGACTTAATTTCGCACCAAATTTACATTGTTGGACATTAAATCACCAACACGCTTACGTAGAGTGCGAAGTAAAGAAAATATCGCAGCTGTATCGGACAGTGTTAATGATGACCATCAATTATCGAATCGTCGCCGCTGGCAGCAATTGTGTGTCTGTTAGTCAACAACGTGAGATGATATCCAACTTTTTTTTGCCCAAAATGCAAGAGCTTGACTTGCAGGACATGTGGTTTCAACAGGACGGTGCCACATGCCACACAGCACGCTTAACAATGGACTCATTGAGAGGCGAGTTCGGTAAACATTTTACTTCACGTTCGCGACCGGTCAATTGGCCGCCTAGATCGAGCGATTTAACGCCTTTAGACTATTTTTTGTGGGGCTATGTTAAAGCTCATGTCTATACACACATGCCCGCTTCAATTGACGCATTGAAAGACAACATTGAAGCATTTCTTCATGAGATACCGGCCGAAATGTTGGAAAGAGTATTCCAAAATTGGACTAAGCGGATGGACCATTTGAGGCGCAGTCACGGTCAACATTTGTATGAAATAATCTTCAAACATTCAATTATATGGACCGTACTATCGATTCAAATAAAGATTTCATTCATTTTTCTGAATTTTATGTGTTTTTTTAACTTTCCTATAGCTCTTAAAAAATCACCATCTTGGTATGTTTATATTTATATTAAATTCTGTCTAAACTTAATTTATAGCATTCTAAATCATCTTACCAATTTTCGGTCCATATTGGACCATAGATCCAATACAATTACTACCACCGAAAATAGCTTTTAATTCCATAACTTCCTTGTAAACGTGGCTATTGATATACAATTTGGTGAAATATTTGTTATAAAATACTGTGGTGTAGCAAGCATTTGGTCGTGCTTGACCGAGTATTCTTTCTTACTTGTTTTATTGAAAATAAATTATTTTTACGGCTAATTTTCTTGTTAAACCACTTCAAAAATAAATTTCATTTAAAATTTTTTATGTGTAATTAAATAAAAAATAAAACTTTATCTCGTGACGTTATTCCTTTTTTTATAACCAAAAATCACATTTTGTAATTGTTATTAAAAAAAAAAAAAAATACCTGTATTATTAATTTTTTAGGTTTCTGATAATATTAATAATATTTTTTAAAGTGTTTTTGTTGTTTGTTAAACAAACATTTTTATTGTTGATTTTTGATAATAGAAAACGTTGAAAAACAGAAGCTTTTTTATAATTTTATGTTAATAGATAAGCTGGTGATTTCTTTTTAGCTATTTAGAAAAGTTCAAATAAAAAGAAAATATTAGACGGATTCATATTAAGTATTATTTTTTCTAAATGGTGTTTAACTTTTTTCTTTACGTTGCAGAAAAACACTTTGTAAAAATTAAATTTTTATAAAAATCAATTTTTTTCACATGAAATCAGCCTTATTACGGTTGTCGTTAATGATGTTACCCAAGATGAGACAAAACTTCACACAATTGTGGCTTAAATGGAGAACAAATGTACTTGTGAAAGTTCAAGACATCATCGTCAATATGATTTTCTATCATTTCTCCCATCATCTTCTTAGCATTAACGTGAAAAATGTGTTGCTCCGCTCATTGATTTCTTGTAGGGAACTTTCCTACTCCTAACATGTATGAGACTCTAGAGTCTGAACTTATATGCTCGCCCTCAAACTCTGAGAAAAAGCGCCTTAAGAAAGTTTTAACTGAGGTGGACTTATTGCCTAAGTCTCATGCAGGATTTATTAAGTCAAATGCTGTCTTAAGATTCTACTTTTAATTGCAGCGATAAGGAAATACACACTGTATTTTTAGCATCAGATCACCGTATGAGCATACTTGACAATATTGAACGTCAGATAGAAACGACTTTGCAATAAAATGGAATCCGTTAGTAGATAAAGCAGCAAGAGCAAAGCAACAGGTAACCGCAATCGTTCAAAATCATCTTCAAGACAAACCTCTATGCTGGTATCAAGGCGAATTCAACTATAGGTGGTGTTTATACTACAGCAATCCAAAAACAACAGAAACAACATACCGTTCTTTGCATTGCATTGTTAGTGCTTATGGCTTGATATGTCAACCATTCCTAACAAAACACATACAGATCAAAATAAAAAAACGAATTGGTTCGAACTGCCAAAATCAGAAGGCGTTTCGACACCACCTGTAGTTGAATTCGCCTTGGATGGTATCATTCAAATTTGAAATATTTCAAACTTTAAAGAAGGAAAACTAATCGGCGCTCCATCTCTGGTCACGGATGGCAGCAGCCAAGAGCTATGTCGCCTGTTAATTCGCGATATAAAATCGAAATCTAGTTTTTTTTTATCAATTCTGGAGCGAATATATCAGTTATTTCAGCATCGTTACTGCAATAAAAACTTATGAAACAAAAACTTTCACTATCGATGATGTGCTTAATTTGTTATTCCGCGTGAAATACTCAAATATGTTTCTAATGCTCCATAAAGTATACCTACATATGTATGTATTTATAATGTTTTCTGCATCCTTGAGTTATTCTAAATCGATTCAGCCATGTCTATATAATATTCGTTGTGTTTTTCCGTCCGTCTTTTAAAACACGATTTTTATGTTTAAATACATAAAGTTCTCCTAAGCAGCCAGCAAATGAAATCCAGCTCTATCGTTTGATTAGAAAAAGAGTTAGGGATAAACATCTTTAAAAAATTATAACACCAGACGCTTTTAAATTAGCAACACTTTGTTTACTTATTAAGATATTAAAATAAAAGTAAATCTAATCATAAAAATATGTTATACGAAAACGTTGTTGTTTTTATTTTATAAAATAAAGATAACAAGACATAACAATTTAGTTCACATACAAACATACTTATGAATCTAAGATTTAAATTTTTTTTTTTATTCCTAAAAGTATGCTCCAAATTGTCCATTTTACAAAACCTAAACGTATGAAACAGATTTTGTTGGTTTGATTTTCCTTTGGTGGAAATAGTTGGCTTTTAAAGAAAACCTTTTAATACAAATATTTCATATTTTTTAAGTTAGAAAAATATTTGTTTTTATCTTAAAGTTTTAACTATGATTAACCTTAATGCCATTAATCATAAAATTATTTTTGTTTTTTTCGTTATCATGTTAGACTTATTTAATTATTAAGCCATAAAACTACAATTAACCCGAGTTGTTTCATTAAAAAAAAACACTTTTTATTACATAACATAAAAGATTGTCTGTCAAATCAAAGTAAAAATCAAGGTTTCGCTATAATGTGCTAAATTCCCATTTCATACTATTGACAAACTGAAGTTTATTGTTGATGGGATAAGCTATTCCTACGCGTATTTCACTGGTTGCTTAGGCCAGATCAACAGGAAACTTCATCCAAAGATTTTAGAAAAACTAAAGATATTATACAAATAAAACTGTTAAGCGAATAAGAATTATAAGCCCCAGTTTAATTTGTAACAAAACCAGAGCTTAAACAAAAACAACAACAATAAACAGTGAGTTTATCTTTTCTTACAATCCCGACCACAATTGGTTGATTTTTTGTCAACTCTAAGGCCCTAAATTTGTAAAACGCAAAAGCAACGCCAAAAATTATATTGAAAGCAAAAACAAAATCGAAAATATTTCATAATTTTGTTGTTGTTTTCTATTGAAATGAATATTGAATTTTTAAATTTTAAACGCTGCATATCTTGTGGCGTTGATAATTTTTAAACGCAATATGTGTTTCTCTAGAAAGCAACAACAAAATTTTGAAAAATTTTTGACATTGTTTTTGCTTTCAATGTTATTTTTGGGATTGCGTTGCGTTTTACAAATTCAGGGCCTAAATGTAGTTGTAAGTGGGTAAAGAAAAAACAAAATTGTTGGCATAAAAATATAAAATGTATTTTTTGTCTTTCAATAAAATTTCAGAAAAATTCAAATTTTACTTCAAAATATTTAAAAACAAAAGAAGTTTTATTGAAAAACTAAAAAAAAAATTAAATTAATTGAAAGACCGGGAATACATATTTTGTTAAAAGAGAACTTTAAGTTGAGTATTTTATAAAATATATTTTTTGTGTTCAATTTTACCAATTCTATTAAAATATCAATTCATATTTATATAGCAAAACGAATTTTAATCATAAATTCATATTTAAATAAATTAGTGAAATCGGCCATTAGTCCTTAAAGAAATTTATTAAACAACTATTTGGTTTTACTGTCGGTTATAATTTAAAGGTCTTAAGTAGTATTTTCCCTTTTCCAGAGAAAAAAATGTAATTATTTTAGATATTTAAAAAATGTAATGGCTTCACAAAAACAACATAAAATAACACCTTCAAAAAAGAAAACTTTAGTCTCATGCAGTATATAAAAATGCCGCAATACGGTGGCGTTTTTGACGTCTGCAAGTCTGCTTGAAAATACCAAAAAAAAAAAAAAAAACTCTCTGGTAGTTTGAATACAAATTTTTTTTTTTTTTTTTTTTTTGCTAAATCATGTTTAGGCCAAAAAGTTTGTTATATACTTATATTTTACAAAAAGTGTATATAATAACATTATAAATATTTCTAACATAAAATGTAAAATTTATAAAATTTCTGATGAATCATGTTTACATTTTAAGAAACACAAAATGTAATAACAAAATAACGAACAAAATACCGCACTTTCTATGTAAAAAACAATTCATTATAAAGAAAATTATAATAATTTGAAATTCATATACTCCAAAATAACAAACCGGCAATTTTCATAATAAAAAGATGTTATACTTTGATAATATTAAAATGAACTTAAAATCATTTCATACCAAGAAAAAAATAACAGAAACTGTATATTTATTTGTCTAGTCATTATTTAGGAATACAGCTACAAAAAAGTGAACTAAAACAAGAAATAGACAGAAAAAAACGCTCTAAAAATTTTCAACCTAAAAAAAACTGCAAGTAAGCTCTTCCTAAGAACTGCATGATCACACAGCTTTTTTTTATTTTTTTATATTGTTTAGTTTTCTTGTACATATTATTAGGCGTAGGATTTTATATTGCTTAGACTTTTAGACGACTTATGACATTTTTGTTTACTCCTTGTATGTTTACAGCAAATGATAAGGCAAAATTGCTGTACTGAATGTTTTCAAATTTTTGGCTAAATCATGATTTTTTGGTTGAATGGAGGCCACAATAAAATATAGAAAAAAATTAAGAAGAATTAGCAAATTGTTTTGTGGTGGATTAAGTTGGCAAAAGAAGTTAAATTTATAAAGGAATTTCAACTTAAAGAAAAAGATATTTAAGAAATTAAAGAAAATCCCAATAAAACTGAAAAACTAATTTAAAATAAACTCTTAAAATTTAAAGAATTCCAGAAGTTTATTATTTAACATTTTTTGCTTATAAAATTTCCTAAATTTTTAACATTTGGGGGATGCACAAGGTTGTCATAAAGTCATGTGCCGTAAAATAATTACAAGAAATATAATTTAGCTTTCTGCTTATAATTTAGCTTTCTGCTGTATAGTTGTGATGAATCAATGAACACAGCATTAACATTTTTATTTTGTTAGAAACACAACAATCAGGTATGTAATGGAAATCGATTTTAAAAACGATACAATTTGAAACCGAAAATATCGTTTTCAGTATCTTTTAAAATGGATTTTAAATACATATTCCTTTTATTTTCAGTCCTTATTCTTTAAAATTTTATATTATACTAGCTTAACCCGGTGCGCTTTGCTAAACTGCTTTAACCACTTCTTCAGTTGAGAGGTATTTAATATATGCATCCTATGGGAGGTATTTCCCCCCTGCGCCTACACGCTTTATTTTTATTTTCAATAGTGTAGTATACCATAAGAGTGACTTCTACAAAGTTTGAACATTCTCACTATAACAGTTCTTAACATATGCGATATTAAACATTGGCTTCCTATGAGGGAAATCACTTCCCCCGCTGTTATTTGATTTCAATTTTGGGGCTTAGAAGATCCTACTACCACAAGTTCAACAAAATGCGTGCAGCGGCTCTTAAGATATGCGATATTTAATATTGGCATCCAATGGGGGCTACCAATTTCCCTGCCACTATCGAAAAAAAAAGTAGCCTATTTTATCTTAAGGGCTCACATGATGTTACTGTAACAATTTTAGGAAAATCGGTTCAGTAGTTTAGGAGTCTATAAGCTAACAATCAAACAAACAAACAAACAAACATACAAACATTTTTCATTTTTATATATGTATATAGAAGATAGATACGTTAACTGAAGTGTATTCTGAACGAAAATTTTAGACTATAATTCAGAAATGGATTTTAAAATGCTTCGAAATTCATCACACCTTTTAAAAACGTTCGTTTTGAAATCGATCGATTTTCATCACATACCTGAATATTTTTTTAACAATTGTAAAATATTATTTAGCCCATTATGATGATATGACTTCATAGCACACCTTGTGAATCCCCCAATTATTTTTGTTTTCTGTTTATCGAATAAATCTAAAAAAAACGTGACTTTTTGATACAAATTGTGACAGATTTGAATTAATAATCTTTAAATACTATTTTATCAAGCAAACGGTATGCAAAACTAAGTAAATGTTTAACACGTTAGTCACTCAGCAAGTTTTGTATTTTCTATAGAGAGCTTGTCACAAATGTGTGACATGAATTTTGTAAAAAAAATTGTCACACGTTAGTGTCATGAATATTGCAACAATATTCTTTAAGAAACTGTGTGTCACATATTTGTGGCATACGTAAAAGTCACATATAGGTGACATGAGTTTTGAGTAAAATTGGTGTCACATTAATGAGTCACCAAACGGTAAATAATATCTTAAATAAATGTATTGAAATTTATTGTCACTTTGTTCACAGTGCCAAATTTTTGAAACAGGGTATGGACATAATACAGATACTTTTCTATTCTAGTCTTTGCATACTTTGCGTACATAAGTATATTTTTATTACATTTTTCAGACTCAACACCAATTTTAAGTTTGTAACATTTCCATCAAGAGAACCCTCTAAAGAATTAATATTTTCCTAAAAATGTCTTCCACCGACTCTACTCATTCTTTGTATCTTTTATAAAGGTACTATTTTCGCTGAAGCTTAAGAACTTATTCTTCAGTTATTGTTATTCTATTTTAAGAATAATTAATAACACTGATGTTTAGCTGATTAATTCTTGGAAACAAAAATTCATTCAGCACGGCTTACCGTAACGGCAGCTCCTTGCTAATTTCGAAAAAGAAATGAGCTTCCTTAAATGGACGAAGTGCTTTATGAGCTTCGCGAACAGAGCTATGTTCTTCCACAATTTGAACGCGTTGTTCTAGTATTAAACAATTCATTATGACTTGCCAAACTTCACTGAACAGATATGTCAACACAGTGTGAAATTCTCAGCAGTCAAAGTCGAAAGTTCTGACGCAGCTAAAAAAAAAAACACCCGATAGTACCCCGGTAGGCTAGCTGCTAGCGAGCTAGTCTATCAGCGCCGGGGTTGCGGGTTCGATTCCTACCAGAGAGTCTGGTTTATTTGCTGCAGACAAGCATAGAGCTTCGCGGGAGTAGCTAAGGAAATTAAAAAAAAAAAAGTTTGATTTTATGGTCTGCTTTTCAATGTGTCATTTGGTTTAGTTCAAGGCGAATTCATAAAGGTGACCGCATCATGAGATAGAGTTATGCTAGCTATCCCTTTTTTTTAAATACTATGTATCTTGTTTTTGTAAAAAGTTAGAGTGAATGTCAAAATTATTTGTTGAAAATATAAAAAAGGAAATTTTTTGTTTATAAAATATGTATACACAATTGCTTTAGAAAGTTACAGCCGTATTCATAATGAAAATTTGGCATAAAGTTAGCAAAAAGTTTATTCATAAAACTAACCAAACTCTGGCTAACGATTTGCTAAACTCTTGTTAACGAGCTGCCGAACGTTTGCCAACTTGTGAAAAACAGCCGTTTAATGTCTAACAATTTTGTTGGTTTTTTTTTAAATAACTGTTGTTTTTTAATTTACTGTCTTTTCTTAATTTATTTTAATTTTAAAAACTTTTTAAAATTTTTATATGTGAAGGGAAAAAGAAAAAAAAATACAAATTCAGCGATGATTAATGCAAAACATGTTGCATTTTTGATTAATACAAGGTGGCATCATACAAATTCAGAGTTGATTTATTAAAAGTTGGCAGATGGAGAAAAATTCGTTATGAATTAACTCTGTGCCAACAAGCTGCTAAGCTTAATCGCCATTCTAGTTAGCAGCTCGTTGTACGTAGTGTACAAACTATGGCTAACTTTTTGTTATGAATACGGCTGTTAATCTTTTTCCTCTATTGCAAATTAATGGTGACTCCACTTATTGCTTACGCATTTTTATTTCCTTGTGTTTATCTTTTAGATTCACTTTTTTATTTTATAAAATTTAAATAACAGCCTGTTCATCGATTTCGAACGATAACGTTCGCATAGAATATTACATTTAAAACAAAAACAAATTTTCGAATTTTGTTTTTGTTTTAAATATAATTTTCTATGCGAACGATGACGTTCGACATCGTTAAACAGGCAGTAAGTTTATTTTTCAAGAATTTAAAATTTTAATTAATTTTTTCACTAAATGTAAACAAAGCTTGACATTTAGTATACACACAAAAAAAATAAAAAAAAACAGATGACAGGAAAATGTCACCTTTATGAAAACGCCATGGTTTAGTTCATATGCAATGCAAACAATAAGCATTCAAAATTAAATTGCTCATTCAAAATACATACAAATGTCAGTATAATATCGCCGATGCCAATATATCGGTAAGTCCAAAGTGTTGCCGATTTATCGGTATTCATATAGGTAACATCCCCACATAAAATTAATGATCTAGTGCAAAAATTTCGGCATACCGCAAAATAGAAGATCGAAAATCTTTCATCTAAATATTTCACATATTTTCCAACAAATATAAATTTTGTTTTAATCTTTTATATCTAAGCGATAAAACAAATCTCCAAATACTTGTAGTTTAACCATGAAAATTGGTAAAAAAAAGCTTTAGTGGACATAACCAAAAACTAATTTCAAATGTCAAAAGCTTATCTTCGAGATTTTTACGCCATTTTTGTTAAGAAACAAACATGATTTCATGATAATTTTGTTTTTTATTTGCTTTGCTTTGTCTTAACTAAAAACATGGTAATGAAGAAAGAGAGAGAGAGAGAGAGAGTGAGCGAGTGATAAAGAGGGCAACAGCGTGTTTAACAGTGCAGAGGAAACCTTAAAACCTGTACAAACAAATAGATTAATATCTTTTTGCTAAGGAATTGCACAAATAAAACCACTCTTCTAAAGCAATGCCAGCCTGGTATGTAAACATGTAATCCTGTCTAACACCTTCTTTTCTTCCAAGCAAAAGACACAACATTACAAGCAAAAGAAAGAAAGAGAGATTTTTATCAATAAACATTATTGCATGTCATGATTGTAACTCGTATTCGAAATGTAAAAAAAAACCAAAAAAAGATTTTTGTTTCTTAAAAAAAAAATTGACTTTTGGTAAAAAGAATAATATGTCACCGTTAAATCTTTAAACATTATGAAATGATAACTCTTGTAGAAAGATTTTAACTCTTTCTTCTGCTAAATTTTCTAAAATCTGATAAAAATGTTGTAAATTTTAGTTAAAAACCCAGACGTTTGCTTTTCCTTAAATGTAATTTAGTTTGTTTTATTTTTTTTTTTGCATATTCAGTTTTTAATGTTGTCGAGAGGTTTTATGGGTGTGACATGTTACACGAAATAGTTTGCATATGTTGCACTAAAACTGTAGCAAAAAAAAAAGCTGAACATTGTATACATTTCTGCAATAATGTCTTGCTAACATACTCATACTCTAACAAACATGCCTCAAATTAATTATACGATTAATGCTCTTCATGTTGCACTACTTTGCAATAAGAAAATAAACCATCTTCTGTTAATTTTTTTTTCTCACTCTATTTTCAAAATTGCATAAAAAATCACTTTTTTAATGTTTCCTTTTTCATTTTTGCTGTCGTTTTTTATGCAAATCTGTTTAAAAGTCTTTATTCTGTTGGTTTTATCTTAATATCTTGTAGTTTAAACTGAAATAAAAAAAATATCTATTTAATTTTGCTGTTGAGTTTTTTTTTCTTAAAGATTGTCTTTTCATTAAACTTACAACATGTTGCTTTTGTATAGAGAAAATGTCTATATTGTCTGAAAGTACTCTAAACGAGAAGTTTTGTTTTGTGAAAAATGCTGTAAAACATGCAATTTGAATAATTATCTTATTTGTTGTTTTAGGTTTATTTTTTTTTTTTTTTGTTGTCTTTAAAAGATTTTCACTAACATAAACTTTAATGTGTTGGAAATAAACACAGATTAAAAGAAGTTTAAATAAAAGATCTGTTTTTCTCCAAAAGATGTATTAAAATGTAATTGAATTTAATATAAGTAAATTGCATTTTATTGTTTTTTAAAGAAAGATCATAAATCTGAAGAAAAATTTAAAGATTAAAAGAATTTTTAAAATAATTAACTTAATAATAATCCTGCGAATCTTATTTTAAGTACTAAACTTATAACATATTTTTTATATTAAACGTATTTTGTGCAATATTTTCAGAGAAAGCTCTACTCACAGACAGTTCCTTCGGCCTGACATCTCTCAAAGGAGGACGATTTTTAAAGTCCCATGGTTTTCTAAGTTCCCTTTCAAAATACTGAAATTAATGATCAAGTAAACGGACGCAACCCTTCAGCACACAAAATTGCGCCGAAGGTCGGTGTCTGCCCGCTGGAGCTTTCTCTGTAACGTTTTCCAATTTCAATTATTGCAGTTTGGTTTTTCGACCAAACTAGCAAATGGTCCTTCGAGCACAATTGTGAATTTAAATATGATATTTTAAATCAATTAGAGTATAATCCTTTGATATCTACTTAAAGCATACTTTCAGAAATTCAAATTGTAGCTTAACAAACGAATTGGAATATAATTATTTTAGCTCTGCCGTAATTTTTTATATTGTTACATACTTTTTATACCCTTCACCGAAGGAAAAGGGGTTCATATACATATATAAGTATGTCATTACGTCTGTTATTTCTACAATATTGCTGTAAGACCCTAAAAATTATATCGTCGGCTTAATATGCCAACCTCCCTTTTAGCATATTTTATAAGAGAGGCAACAACTTTTTATATATCATATTTGCAGCTTGAGAGGGACACAAAAAATATTTTGGGTTTAACATACTTCAAGACTCAAATTGTAGAAAAACAACATGCTAGTCACCGAGTCGTATCTTTCTCTTTCACACGACATCAAAATCTAAATTTATTTAGAATTGGATTTGGCAGGTTGCGTATTAAGCCAACGATATATCCTGGCTCCTTAGGAATCCGGATACTCCGGATTGGTTGGCTTTTAAAATTCTGCCAGATTTATCCTTAAATGGCTGATATATGACCAAAACACCACGACTGCCTTTAGTTTTACCCATTTATCGCTTGTTGTTGTTGTTGTTTTGCTGTATATATGGAGAACGGTAAGCGCAAAGGTTTTCAAATAAGGTACAAGCATTTTAGTTATTAGTATTCAACTTCTGCCAAAATCTGGCCGGGATTGGAGAAGTGGGGGTAGCACAAAATAGATTTATTTAAATATAAAGAGCGATAGAAGAAAACTGTTCAGGTTTTGATAAATAACTGGGTAATCAATACTCAACCTATCTGAAAAAAGCGAGATTGAAGAAGTGGGAGTGGCACCTCCCATACAAATAAAAAATAGATTTCTGTAAATTGGGAGAATCGAAGCAGTAAAAGTTTCCAAACTTTGATGTCAACCCATGACATCTGGCAAAATCTAGGCGGGATTAGAGAAGTGGGAGTGGCAAAAAATACAGTTCTTTACATCTAAGGAACATTAGGAGAAAAGTTGGTCAAAATGGGTTGTCAATACAAAAAACGCATCAAAAAGTGAGTGCTATTATATAAATGTGGGTGCCAGGTCCCATTAAAAAAAAATTGTTTAACATGTTATGTTGAATGTAACCATATTATTGTCACCGACAACCATATTATGGTTAAATAAGTCCTTCATCAAGAAGCCACAACCATATTATGGTTGCCCCTAAACATGTTATGGTTAAATATGACAATAATATGTTTTAAAATTAACAATAGTATTTTCCTCTTTTCTAGGAGCAACATGCTATGGTTGAAAATCAACCATGCTATTATAAGTCTTTAACATATTTTAGTTATTATTAACCATATTATGCTTGGAGGTAACAATAATATGGTTGTGGCTTCTTGATGGAGGATGATTTAACCATAATATGGTTGACGGTAATAATAATATGTTTCTATTAAACATAACATGCTTAGAATTTTCTTTAAAAGTAGTTTTGTTGGAAGTGACCATATTTAAACATATTTTTTTCTCTGGGTGCATACAAATAGTTTCCTTAAAAGGCTTCATGAGTGCGTTGGAGAATATGCGTAGGTTTAAAATATTAATCAAGTATGCAATTATGATATTGCCGTTACGCTCATTCTATCACACGTAATTTATATTTCAAGTTATCACAATTAGGCACTTTCCTCTCTATTTGTGTTTTAGTAGACTTCTATTAGAGAAAATTGCTCGATGAGGAAAAAGAGAGAGGGAGAGAAAAAAACACCTAACTTAGCTATCAAAAAAATATAACTATGATGGTGAGAAGGGTTCTTCTCAAGTCGTTTCTCCATATATTTTCTGCCCATCTGTATTATCTTTTTCTTTTAAACAAAAAAAAAAAAAAATTGTTCGAAAGGGAGTGACAGGGATCTTCCCCTCTATCTATAACACTTTTTACAACACGCCATTTAGTTGAAATTTTCAAAAACTCTTTGCTTAAAAAATTCCATTTTATTTTCTTAACTAAAAATCAAGTTCTAGAATAATTATCTAAACTGATCAAAATCTAAAATAAAAGATGCAACTGTTAACCAACTTTCTCTGGCATTGTTTAACAAAAACAAAAATTTAACAAAAGCAAAATGGCATTAAAGCAAAACTGCATTTGCACAGCTGGATATTTAGGATTGCTCACATTACAGTTTAACTGGGAATTCTTTTCCTTTTTTGCAAACAGCAATTATTCCAGATTATTTTTTTTTTTTTTTTTGTTGTTCATTTTCAATTGTTTGGTAGGGTACATGCTTAAGAGTATAACAGTTAAATAGAAAACACCTTTGTTATAAAGAAATCACAAAAAAGTTAATTGTTTAGACTCGCCTGGCGGTAATTGCAAATAACAAAGAATTGCATAAGAATTGATTGAAGCGAGAAAAAAAGCAAAAATCTAAGAAAACATTGTTTTGAGAGATATGTTTGTATGTATGTTAACAATGCAACTTCGGCGACTAATCCGATTTTAGGTAAAATGAACACCCAGGCCACCAGAGAAATAATGATTAATTACTTTGCAAGCTTGACGAAATATAAAAGAAAATTGGGAAATTTTAAAAAGATTTTGTAAGAATTAAATGCTTGTCTAAATGGAAAGAAGATCTAAGAAGGCCCTTGTGGAAAATTTTATTAAGTATAGAATGAGAGCTGCTGAGGAGGAAGGCCACCCTGCCTTATAAAGTTGAGTAAAAAGTGCGGCACCCAAGCGAACCAGCCCCGCAGACAAACATTTAGGGAAGGAATCTGGAGCTGCGTTACAAATTTTTTTAACATTTGTCAAGGTGCCTGTTAAAGGCTATTATCGTTTACCGTAGGGTTTGTGCTTTCTCGAAAGAATTATTTATCTACCATGTATTCAACATCTTTTGAAAAAAAAATATTTCCCTTAAAATGTTGCTAGTTTTATTTAATATTTGTATGCAATTAAATTTCTACTTAATAATTGTTTTGTCAACATCTTTGCCTTTTTTGTAAAAAAAAATATTATCTTGTCTTTTTAGAACACTTTTTAATTTATACAATTTAAAGCCATAATTCATGGTTAAAATTGTCTTATGTTTTCTAACATTTTATGTGTTAATTACTTTAAAAAAAGCAACAACAAATGTTGTATCTATAAAGTAATTTTTTTTTGTACAATTTTCGTTGTTAAACACCAGCTAACGAAGCAAAATTGTATAAAAGACTTTGTAACTTGTTATTGTATTTTTTTATTTTTTTGCTTCATCGACAATTTAATTAATTTTTCTAATAAATAATTATGTTGCTAAAACAATTTGTTGTAATAATAACAAATAATAAAAAAAAAGTAAAATAATTAGAAGAAAAAACTTGCTTTAAACAAAACAATTACAAATAAAACAAAATGGTGACGAGGAAAATCGGTGACAAGGAGTAGTCTTAACTTAACCCATTGAGAGATTGGGAGGTAAGTGAAAATTAAAATTTTAAATCATCTTCTATTTACTTTTTTATCATAAAGAGAAGAAGGAAAGTGAGATTTAAATATTATTTAAATTTCGGCACATTTCTGTGACATTTTTTGTTATAACTTCTGCAATTATTCAAATATTTGGTTCGTTTTTTCTAATATGAAAGCTTAATATGTCTTTATTATCTCCATCGAGAACTAAAAGAATACCTGTTTTCGTTACTATTTTATAACATTTTGAGTAATTCACAATTGCAAAAGTTAACTTGAAAACAATCATGATCATTCAAAGAATTGAAGCTTGTGTAATAAAAATCAAGTAAAAAGAAGAAAGAACCGAAAACAAAATAACTGATGAGGTTGCGAATCATAAAGGTCCTCTTTGTGTCGAATATAAACTAGATATTTCTATCTTCATGAGGTTTTTCTGTCTATAAGTGATTTTATGGAGGGGGCTTATATTGAACCTACACTGAAATTTTTTAATTAACAATTAAACATTTTTTTAAGGAAACTATAATTTTGTATTAATTTATGAATATAGTTATGTTTGTATATTGTTTTTTTATGTTCCAAATTTTTTGTTTAACTTGGACAAACTTAAGTTTTCATATATCCAATGAAAATTTTTAACGTAATTACGAAATCCAATGAAGCGTTTTAACGAAAATACTTCAACTATGAAATTCTATTTAGACAATGAACATTTTCATTTACCCAAGGAAAGTTTTTTTATGAAAATGATTCATAAAATTTATGAAGCATTTTTCTTTCAGTGTATGGTCAATGCTGGACCTACCAGCACAACAATAACAACATAACATGAAAGCTATCGTAATAGTTATTTGCGCAACATTTTGTGTAAATACCAACCTCTACAAGGAAATTATGACAATATGGCGAATATAAATTTCAATATTTTCGGGTGTGGGATTTCGAAATGAGCTATATTCAAATATGGACCGATTCTAAAAAAAAGTTGGTAAGATTTTTAAGATGGCAATAACACACTTGTGGGCTAAATTTATTTAAATACCAACATACATGTTCAAGAGACTATTTTCCGGAAAGAAGTTTCTATGGGGGCTATGTGAAATTGTAGACCGCTTCTACCAATTTTTGATTGGCTTCGACATTTGTATCAAATTTTATCAAATTATCTCTAAAAATGCACACAAGTTTACCTTGGATAGCCAGTAAAACGGACGGAGATCGTTAGAATTTAGAAACTGATTCTGAGTCGATCGGTATACTAAAACGTGGGTCTACAAGCAATGTTTTTAAGTGTTAGACACATCATAATGGTAAAAATCCAAGCAACCCATGTTCGATCCCTGGCAGAGGACGAAAACTTATCATCATGGCTAACAATCGATCCAAGAAGCGCACTTACCGCCCTTCCCTGTTAAAGAGGAACGCATCATAGCAAAGGCCAGGCGGTCTCCACCCCTTGGTAGGAATCAAATATAAGCAAGGGTCCCCACCTCTACACCAAATAAACGGTGGGATTGTTTCTAGGTAACGACCGATGACAGCCCCATTATTCTAGGACCTGCTAGAGCAGACAAATCATCTACTTAGTTGGAACAACAACCAGTTCTCGAAACTGATATAAGGCAGAATAGCAAAACTGAATGGATCCATACTACAAGAACCAGGACAGTTTAAATCTTACATTGGAAGACGCGAAAACAACTGCAACAAATCTGGTAAGATGGAGATGATTTGTAAAAGCCATATGCTCCCAAAGGGGGTATTGGAGAAAAAAAGGCACATCATCACATACGCATAATACACTGCAGAAAACCTGGAATCAAATGTCTATAAGTCGCCACTTTTGTCGACTAGTTTACTGAGACTCACGACAATATGTCTCCACTTTTGTCTGCTAATAAAATTTACTAGTAAAGCTCTGTTTTCAAAATAAGCATTTGGTCCCACAAAAACTTCCTAGTCAATAGCTCTAAGGTCAGAAGTGGAGTTGCCATGACAAGCATATGCTTAATTACTATAGCACGTAGTATGTTCTAGTCTATAATTGGTTGAGGTGATAAAGTCAATACCGAATAAGAACAGTTTCACCACTGACATTTCCTAAAGGAGACCCCTCCATTAATGGTAGTGTGGGTATAACAAATTGATTTAAAGTCTTAAGCTAAGATCCCACTATCGGCGCAATGTACCAATTTTTGTCGTATTGCATGTGCCGATAGTGGGAACGGTCAAAATTTTTGAATATGCGACAATCTGTGCCGAAATTGTGCTGACTGTGGACAATCAAAATTTACCTTGATGCGCCGATAATGTGAACACTCTTTTGCACAATGTGGAGCAATCAAATTACTTAAAATGTACCGATTTTTATCGGCCACTTGCGCGCCGATAACAGTCGCCAATCAGCGCCGAAACAAGGGATGGCAAAACGAAATTTTTAAATTGCACCAACTGGCTAAAAAAAATTTACTTTTTTGAGCTTAATTGTACCAAAATACATTTGTTTTATCTATTATTTATGTATTTAAACGTTAAATAGTACATTTCTACTGTTAAATGAAAGAAAACAATTCGCCTTCACCACAAAACATTGCAGTTGTATCGATCTTGCCGTCCCTGGTTTGTAAACATCTTTTTACAAAACAACAATTAAAAAAAAAAGAACAAGTGCAGTAAGTTTGAATAAAATTGTATACATTTTTTATTATATATAAATATATTATTTAAAATTGTTAGGAAACATAATGGAATATTCAGACAGAGAATTTTGCGAATTTCTAAAGTAAAATGATATCTGCCAACAAGCAAATAAACAAAAACATATGATTTAATTTGCCCAAATAGCACGATAGTGTGACCGCATTGTACCGATTATTGTCGCAATTGAGTTTTGGCCGATATGAACCGAAAACAATTGTCACAATGTGCGACGATAATGGGACCACCCAAGAATAAATTGTGCAATGTTTTAAAATGTGCGCCGATATAGCACGATAAAAATCGTCACAGATTGTGCTATTTGAGCCGATAGTGGGATCTTAGCTTTATACACAAATTATTAAAATATTAGTCATTGTGAGCCGATATGATTGTTGGTCGTGTTCTAGTCAATCATTGAGAGGTATGCAGGTTCAATTTATAACAGAGACTCTGCACTGTTTCAATACAATGCGGTGAAGGTCTCCGTTATTCGCGTTCGGTAAACTAAGCTAATCAGTACAAACGTGGAGAGGGTATAATTTGATGAAATTTGGTGGTAATAATTTCAAATATTGAAAAATAATTTTTTGCATCATAAATCGTCTAACAACATTTTTTTTAAGTCGGTCTATATTTGACCAAACTTGGAGAGGGTATTATGCGTTTGTGCTTTTCTGTGAAATACTTATAAAAAATTGATCTAACGAAATCCTGTAAAAAAATTACCACTCCCAAAAATAGCTTTAAATGACATAACTTCCTAATAAATTTAGGTATTGATATAAAATTTGGCGACAAAAACTTTTATTATAGCAACTAGGCATGCCATTTGGACCGCTAGGTCCAGAATTGACCAAAGGTCCCATTCAATATAAACCTCCTCTCAAAAATTACTTAAAACCGAACACAACTCATAAAGATATGGATATTTAGATAATATTCGGCACAAACAACTCTTTAATAAATCTTAACCTCATAACATTATTTTGTTTTGCCGGGTCCATGATTGCCCATGGGTCCCAAATAGGGTACATTGTTGAAAATATGTCTTTAGGATTTATGGTCTTTAGTTTTATTTCGGTTCCTTCAAGTTTAATTTTTTTATAAACTCTTACTATCCTTAAAAATTTTTAAACGTGTTTAAAAAGGGCTTGTCGTAATTGTTATTTCACCACTCAGATAAGTAAAAGTTTTAAAAAATATGACATAAAAATTATATAAAAAAAAATCACAAAAAACCTGACTTAAATGACCTTAACTTTAAACTTATAGAAAATTGCTAAGCAGTTGTGTTTTTTTTTTCAAAGTTGAATTCTAAGTATCATTTTAAAAAATAAGCTATATTTCATAGTGATAGCGATCAATCAAGTTAAAACTAAACTGCACCTTATTTTTTAACTCAAGAAAAAAAAAAAAAACTTAAACAGAAATAAAAACAAACCTAAAAAATTGTTTAAGTAATTGAGTTAGAAATGTCATTACTCATTAAATCAGCAAGATCATAATACGAGTATGAAAAATTACTTGAATTTTTTTTTCTAAAATGAAATTAATTTCAAATATTTTTTCATGTTAATTTTTTTGTTTTGCTTCAAAAAAAATCTATCTCATTTCATTATGCAAATGAAATTAAATATTTTCGTTTATCTAATTTCTAACATCTTTTAGTAAACATTTTTGTACAGAATTTTATGCAAATCAAATCTCAGTTGTATTTTCCACTCTCACCTTTCAGTTTTTTTTCCCCCCAAATTTCTCTTAAATTATGCACCCCTTTTGCCTGGTGTTTGTTTATTAAATTCTCATATTCTGGTGCCATGATTTAAAATCATAAACTCATTATCAAAACACACACAACGGGGTAAAATTATTTTTTCCCGTTAAAGTTTAGATGTGGGTGTGTATGAGGAGTCGCCGGGTGTTGGCTTTCTTCCGAAAACGTTAATAGCTTTTAAAAGCTTAATTTGGTTAAGCGTTGCAACAAAAAATTTTAGATTTTTGAAATATAAAAAATAAATAAATTAGATTTTAAAACAGGTACCCTTTGGGAGTTTTGGTAAAGGAGTGAATGAAGAGTGCCATAAAAGAAATCTTAACATTTTCTTTGGGATTAACAGCTGTTGCCGATTTGGTACGTCTGCCAGAGGGCGACTGTTCTTGCATCAAGCGGCTCCCTATATAAATGTGTTTGGATGATCTCCGTGCCTGTCTGGTAGGCTTAGCTTGCAGCCCTAGCAGCAGACTAAAATGCTTTAGCCCAATTCGCTAATCATCCGGAGCTTTAATGATTAATTAAATCGTATACGGTCCTATGCTTCATATAGGAACAACAGGGATTAATATATAATATATTTTATATATATAATAGGTGATTTTTTAGCTTTTATCTTTTTGGCAACACTGGTTTAAACAGCTGACGCACGTTTCGTGTTTTGTTTCACTGTCAAACATCTTCAGTTCGGTCTATAATTTAACCATGAATCGCCTTACAAACTAACAACGCTTGGAAATTATTGAGTTTTATTATCAAAATGCGTGCTCTGTTGAGAAAGTTCATCGCGCGCTTCTTGTGTTCAGCGACGTAGCTCATTTTTGGCTCAATGGGTATGTTAATAAGCAGAATTGTCGATTTTGGAGTGAAGATCAGCCAGAAGCATTGCAAGAGCTACCAATGCAACCAGAAAAAGTCACAGTTTGGTGCGGTATATGGGCTGGTGGCATCATTGGACCGTACTTCTTCAAAGATGATGCGAATCGTAACGTAAGTGTTAATGGTGAGCGCTACCGTGAGATGATATCCAACTTTTTTTTGCCCAAAATGCAAGAGCTTGACTTGCATGACATGTGGTTTCAACAAGACGGTGCCACATGCCACACAGCAGGCTTAACAACGGATTTATGAGAGGCGAGTTCGGTGAACATTTTATTTCACGTTCGGGACCGGTAAATTGGCCGCCTAGATCGTGCGATTTAACGCCTTTAGACAGTTTTTTGTGGGGCTATGTTAAAGCTCATGTCTATACACACATGCCCGCTTCAATTGACGCGTTGGAAGACAACATTGAAGCATTTATTCATGAGATACCGACCGAAATGTTGGAAAGAGTATGCCAAAATTCGACTAAGCGGATGGACCATTTGAGGCGCAGTCACGGTCAACATTTGTATGAAATAATCTTCAAACATTTAATTATATGGACCGTGTACTATCGATTCAAATAAAGATTTCATGCATTTTTCTGAATTTTATGTGTTTTTTTTATACTTTCCTATAGCTCTTAAAAAAACACCCATTATAAATATGCATATTAGTAAATAAAATGTTCCCGGGAAAGGTCTCCTCTTATTTAAGAAACGTTATTTAATGAATCTTGGGTAAATCTTTGTAGCTCAATATTGCAGTTCCCCTCCACCTTTAGTTTTTATGTGCTTTTGGTTATAAAGTACTTCGACTTTATTATAATGCATTCTGAAGATTTTGTTCTGCTTATTTGTTATTATATTAAGCCCCGTTTTCAAAACTTACCGATACTTATAGGTAGGATCTTATCGGCCGTATAAAAAGTGTATCATTATTACAATTTTACTTTAACCTAAAGAGAGCAATAAGTTAAAGGAATGTTCATTATATCTGGTAGGTTAAAGTTAAGTTGTAATAACGGAAGAATTTTAATACTGCCGATTAAATCCTACCTTTAGCTATCGGTAAGTTGTGAAAACGGACCTAAGCATGTTAACTTTGTAAAAAACATAAATGATATTTGTGGAGTATTATGTACGTCTGTTTAAATATAAAAATTATAAAAAGTATAAATATATATTTTTAATTTATACTTTTTCAAAGAATTAATTTTCAGCTCGTTTGTTAAGTGTGTTTGAGTCGAGAATATGAGTATGCATGAATATGTGTATATTAATATTGTTTCTTTCCAGTAACAAACCTTAATGACTTTGATTAAAAACAATCTTAAAAGTAAATGATTTCAAAACAACAACTACAGTAACAAAAAAAAAAAACGGCACCCTGCTGGGTAAAGCATTTTAAATGTGTACACATATGTATATATACAACAAAGAGGCAGTCAGACAGACAGACAGACGAATAGACAGTGAGGCAGTTAGTTAGAGACCAGCCAGCAATCGAAGAAGGGGGAACACTCCAAAAAAAAAAAACGCTAAAAGATCTTACTCATATACAGAATTAATATGTAGAAAAGTAAAGTATAGAGTGGAGCCTGAAGTTGAGCTGGGGAGTAGGTATTGGCTTGTATGTATAATCATCATCCTCATCATTATCATGAACTTAATAATAAAGCATATTAAAACATATCATTGAACAAACAAAGAATATTATTTAAGAAAAAAACAATTATAACCAAAAGATATTTTATTTTTAAATTAATTACGAAAAAAAAAAATCATTTTAGTTACTTTTTTTATTCTTTAAAAATATAAAGGTACACAATAGAATTAAAATGATCACAAAAGTTTTGATCAGCAATGCCAAGGTAGATGAGGACGGACTTTGAAATTTTGGTGTAAATTATGCCATGTAAAACTTCATCATGTTTTAAAATAAAACAGACAATTCGGTGGTCTTCTTTAAAATAAATATTAAGTTTGTGTAAATTTTTTTTTTGTTTTTTTTTGCTTATTTTTGGCTTCTTTGTATTGTTTTGTGTGTTTTTTTAGAAAAAATACAAAAACAGCCACGTAAATAAAAATCGAAACCATATAAAAAATATATTGTACTCATCTCCCGCTGAGTTAAAGTGATTTCATTGACTGTCTACAGACAATTCAACAGACAAATGAAAGGACAGACATAAAGACCCTCTAACAGGCAACAAGACAAAATTTTGTTGATTTTTTAATAATAAAAAAAACGAATAAAAAAATTTCCAATGTTTCAAATAATTGACGCCATAATAATTAAAAAATAAGAATAATTTTTTTTTCTTAAATTAAGCTAAACAACCACCCATAATTTTTAGTTTAACTTTAAAAATCAATAATTTAAAATAAATAACAATTTCATACTTTTAAATACAACAAAAAAAAAAAAAAAAAAACAGTTTGAAAAGAAACAAAATTCTAAAACACCCAGGCCGTTTATATTTTTTTACAAATTCCCATTTCATTAAACACTCAAATCCACTTGATTATTTTTTCTGTTCAGATTTTGTTTTTTTACAAACTAAATTTGTATTTTTTCAGAAAAAAAAATTTTTTTTTAGACGTGATCATGCGTATAATTTTCATCGATCATCGTCGCTTTTGTGCGTTATTTTGCTCTAAAGTGTTCAAAAATAGTACTTGAATTTTTATGGCGTATGATTTGTATGTTTTTCTAAGGTTCTTGGGTTAAATCATGTGCAATTGCACATCATTTTTGTAGAAAAAAAAAATCTAAAAAACAAACATTCATTTTGAGGCTTTTAAAGTGCGAATAGTTGAAAACGTGTGTGTTTGTAGTAAACACACGTATAGATTTTTATTATAAAAATAAACTGAGTTTTTTCTTTTTTTTATATAAGAAAATAAACACAAATTTCTTAGTCAAAATAAATAAATGTCATTTAAAAAGAATTCGAATTAATGGAAATAGTTTTTAATGTGTAAAGTTCAAAAGCTTTTAGATTTTTATAGAAACTTTTAAAATTAAAATCGAATTTGTGAGAAAATTTTAAAGTTTTGGAAAGGGTATTTACAGCTAAGCTTTAAATAATTCTAAAATAAAGCTAAGATAATAAGCTGCGAACAAAGTGTTAATACTAATTTGAATAAGAAAGCTTTAATCTTAACGAATTTTACTTTAAGTTTACTTAATTTAAAAGCTTATTTGCTTAAAACAGTTTTGTAGCGGTTTTTTTAATATAAGCTTTAAGCTAACGAGAGCAAATATATATGTATAACAAATAAGATTACATAAAAAAATTTAAGCTTTATAGAAAAATTAATGAAAAACTAACTAAAAGTTAATTTTATTTAAATCCTCTAAAGAAATTTCAAAAGCTTTTAATGTAAAAAGTAAATGTATTGCTCTTAAAAGCATTTAAAAGCTTAAATGTGTTTATATTAATTTTTAATAAAAAAAAACTTTAATCCTATAGAATGCTTTAACGTAAAATCTAAAACATTTAAAAGAAAGTAAGAAAGTATAGTCGGTCAAGCCCGACCATATGCTACCCTACACCACAGTGTTTAAAAACACATCATGCTTATGTGTCCAATAAAATATGGATTTATCTATGTTTATATACTTCGTTAAAATCGGGTTGAAAGTTTGTGAGAGGAACAAATTGGCTCCTACCACCCCTTGTGGTCCTATTTTAGAAAAACTGTATAGCTTAGTGTCCATATAGATATGGATCTATCTATGTTTTAAATTTCATTAAAATCGATTTGAAAGGCAGAAATTGCCCCTATCTCCCCCCGTGGTCCTATTTTTTTAAAAATTCATCCCTTTTGTGTCCATAACGATATGGTTCTATCTATCTTTTAAGTTTCATTTAAAACGGTTCGATAGTTTCTGAGAGGAAGAAATTTCCCCCTATCTCCCCTCCTGGTCCTACGATTATAAAAACCGGCCCAATTTCAATAGGCTTTGTCCTTGTGCCAATAAGAACCAATGTCCAAAATTATCTCCAAAATTGCGACCTGTATACTTTAAGGTGGGTCTAGAACCAATATTTTAAGGCGAAACACACATCAGCACAAATGCATAACACCCTCTCCACTATTGTGGTGTGGGTATAATAAAACTCAAACCAACTCAAATTTTCGTACACAAATTTTCGTTTTTTTAAAATTTTTTTAAAAAAGTTTTGTAAATCAATTTGTAAAAATGTTAAACAAATAATATAACACAAAAAGTCGAGGAATTTTTAAAAGCTTAAAGCTGTTTTTTAATGTAAGAAGTTAATTGTTAATGTTCTTTAAGCAATTTGAAAACTTGATATGCTCCTTAAAGCTAGAAGTTTAAGAATTATTTACGCCCGTATTTATAAAAATTTTTAACATTTAATAGAGGTTTTCAAAACGAATTTTTTATGACAATTTGCCTTAATAAACGTTTCTTAAATTTAATAATCATTTATAAAGAATCGTTCATAAATAGAGTTTTTAGAGTTGCTAAATTCAGTATGGAAGCAAAGGCTTTAAGTTTAAAACAGCATTTTCTTAAAAAAATAAAAGCTTTTTTTTTAATTTTTAAATTTCTTTTTCACAAATTTTTTGTGATTTGTTGCATGCACTTCTGTTGCAAAAAGGAAAAAGGTCTTTAGTTCGCTGAAGCTTAATTTGAGTTAATGGAACCTTTGCGATCTTCACATTTTAGAGAACACATGGGAAAAGTGTCAATTTGTTTGCACCTTTTTTCAGGAAGTTAACGCAAACTGAAGGTATCTAATTTTGACATTTTTTATCGCAAATTTGTGTTGAGCAACATGTTTATTTTATGTTTGCAACATGTTGCTCAACACAAATTTGCGATAAAAAAGTGTCAAAACTACACGCAGAGAAAAAATATGTTTGGGCATGGTTACGGCAACAACACTATGTTTAATGTAACAATATATTGTTGTCGTACACAAATAATTGTTATTTTTATTTAATATCATCAATATTATAGTTACTGTAAACATATCAATGTTTATCGCAATTATGAATTTGAGTATTGTTTACCGAAAAATAATTATTTTTCTAACAACTTAATTATGATAACTTTCTAAACATATTATATTTCTCACAACCATATCATGATATTTAATAGCCATTACATGATAACTTTCTATAAATTTATCATATTATGTTACAGATGCAATCAAACTATTTTTACTCTAATTATATTATGTAAGCGCCATTTGTAAAATAATTTTGAAGCAGTTGTGGTGTTTTTTTATTTGTGAGCGGTTAAACAATTAAAATATAAAATTCCATAAAAAAAAATAAGTTTAAAAAAATTAAAAAAAATAAAATATTAGCGGAGTTCATTCAGTATTAGTGATTTAATAGTGCAAATGCAAAATATCATAGTTTTTTTGTAAAATCCAACAACAAAACACACAGAGATTTCGTTATATTTTATAAAAGTGCTGCGATATTTCTGTGGTTTTCATGGGCAACCGCGTGTGTCTTAAAACAAATTGTTCAGGAAAGCCGAAAAACCATTCTAGATCAAACTATGGGCTAAGTATTGCACTTTTTAAACTTTGTCATTACGTTAAAAAATCGGAATTGATCCATCTTTTTTCAAAAAAATTTAAAGGGCGTTCAAAATTAGGCAATATGGCATCAACATCTTAAAATCGGAAAAATGGACACACGCGGTTGCCCATGAAAACCACAGATTTTTCATTTGCTCTTTTGCAAGCCTTATATTGAACTCCGCTATTTGATTAACATTAAGAAAAATTGTAAAAAGCCACAAAATAAAAAATCGATTAAAAAAAAATTAAATTTATTTTGTATTTTTATGACAGCTATGAAAGGTGCTGTATCATAATATGATTGCTTCTAAATTTATTATGATTAACATGATGATAATATGATTACTTCTTAGCTTATTATGATTAACATGACAATAATTTGATTACTTCTTAACTTAGTATGATTAACAGAATAATAATATGTTTAAGGGAAAAATATTATGATGTAATAGTACGAGTATATTTAGTCATAATATGATTCAATAATAATTTTACTATGGTGACTACAATCATAATTCTTATCATGATATGTTGCTCTTAGAATATGTTTACCACAACCATGTTTTTTCTTTGCGTGTAGGAACTTTAACTTTATCGGGAATAAAACACGAATTTATCCATGGATTTTCATGAAACAAAATTTATTTTATTTCTATTATATGCAGCTTTATGAAAAAATAATTAAAGTAAAGGATTAAAAAAAAATAATGTGTAATAAAATGGTAAAACTTTGTGATATTTAGCTCTACACAAATTAGCGATAAAAAAGGTCAAAACTAGGTACTTTCAGTTTATCGGAAATAAAACAGGTAGTTATCCATGAATTTTTATGAAATAAAATGTATTTTACTTCTAATGCATGCAGCTTTAAGCTTAAGTACTAAAACTGGTAAGTATTTGTTGATTTAAACTTTTTTTGAATTTTTTGAAATGAAAAATTTTATAAAAAAAACAAAAAAAAAGAATTTTTTTTTTGCCACTTCGGCCTTAATAACTCCAAAAGTAATGGCTAAATTAAAAAATGATATTAGAAAAACTTAAATCAGGCATAATTTAAAATGTTTTGATGGATTGGATAACAAAATCGGGTACGTCGTTCAAAAGCTACGATAAGATGTATGGAGCAGCCTCTTCGAAAATCTCAAATTTTAGAAAAAAAAATTTAAAAAAAAACCTTACCATAGAATTTTAAAAAATTATGTTTTTTGCAGTTAGGTGACTATAGCGGATCAAAAAAATATAGTGGTTATTCAAGCCCTTTTTTGCTGTTGACCTGTGCAATTAATGAGAATGGAGCAAATTTTCAAAAACCATCTTTAAAGTTGAAAAAAAATTACTTGAGCGTTTTTTCCTTATTGCCACAGACTTAAAGTGACCAAAAGATTAACTATTTTCGTGCTTTATTTTTATAGAAGATAGAAGTAAAGCTCTTCAAGTCTTAATAATATTTTAAAGCTTTTTATAAGGAAAGTCTTTTAGGTAAGATATAGGTTAAGGGCATAATTAACTTCACAAATGGCTTGGCAAACATGTCAAAATTTTACGTTTGTACAAACATTTTGTGTTGTTAATTGGGGTTTTTGCTGTTTGGACAAACATTTGAAGCAATGTTTGCAGAAATATTAAAAATTTTTAATATTTGGCAGACATGTTGGATATTTGTCAAACTTTGGCGTCTAATGCTAAATGTTTTCAATTCAATTAATTTTTAATATTAAATTAAATTTTTTTAGTAGTATTGCTTGCCACAAAACAGCTCGTTGTTTAAAAACTGTTTACTTTAAATTGTTTGCCTTTATTTTATAATTTCTTCTCCGTTTTAAGCTAAAAGCAACAAAATTGCCGCAGTACTATTGGCATCCGCATTCATTGAAAACAAAACAAAAATGAAAATTAATGTTTGAACGGAGAATATTTGTGTTGTTTATTGGCAAACCCCAAACGGAAATAATGTGTGTGTTTGCCAAGCATTTTGTGTGGTTTATTATGCCCTTAAAATAATAAAAATATTTTTGCGAGTTTAAGAATTTAGTTATCAATTCAAGATCAGAGAATTTATGTGTTTTGTAATAATTCGAAAGCTTTTAATTTAAAAGCTCTTTTTAATAAGCAAAATTATTTAAGGTTAACATTTTGGTACAAGCTGAAAATGATTTTTGATACATTAAGAGGTTTGTTATCAGTTCAAGTTCCGAGAATGTATGAATCTTGTAAAAAAAAGTTCTTAAAAGTTCTATATTTACATTGAAAGCTTTTTTAAAGAATTGTAAAGCAAATATGATTTTACTTTCAAAAAAAAAAAAACCACTTAAATGCATTTTTGTTATACCCATTTAGATTTCCAATTTCTAAATTTTTTTTTTAAAATTGGACTTTTTTTTAAGAAAAATTCCATTTATTTTCTTTCTGTAAGAAATATACAAAAATGTTGTTTTTGTTTTTATTTCTGTCGGCTGTTCAATTAAGTAATCAGGTCATTAGATCTTAAGCCAAATGGTTTTGTTAATTTTCTACACTTGGTGATAATGATGAGGCCCATAAGTATGTGGCATGGACGTCGATTTGATTGTGTACATGGCAATAACATAAACATAAGAAGACACACAAAAAATACTTTTCTTAGCTTTTTTTTTTTTTTTTTTTGTTCTAAAGCGTAAATGCAATTTTAAATAGCGTGACGTTAAATACATATAAATTATAAAACCTTAACGAGTTTCTGTAAGAAAAAAAAAGAAGGTTCCCTTTTAAGTTTAAAATGAGAAAAATAAAACAACATTAAAAAGAAATTATGGGAATCTAAACGAGACAAAAATTAATTTTTTTTCTTTTTAGATTTTTTCAATAGCTTTTATTCTAATTTTATTCTAACTAATCTATCTTGTGTTGCTGTGAATGGTTTAAAGTTATTTATTTAAATTGTTGCCTACATTTTTATGTTTTTAATTCAAATAATATTTCTCTCGCTCTATGTCTCGGTGTTTGTTAAATGCAATTGTTGTAATACATTTGACATTTAAATTGTGGCAAGGCGCCGTAAAAGTTTAAACATGCTACAAAATGAATGAGAGGAGGCTGCTTGTTGCAACTATTAAAATATCTTTTACTTAATTTTTTTCTATAAACAATTTCGTTCTGTTTGCTTTGCGTTACAATTAAATTGTATTAAAAAAAAAAAAAAAATACAAAAAAGGCAGCCAGTGGTACACACTCGATTTTCAGTGAATGAGTGTTTATTGTACAGATGAGAATTAAATTTATTTACAAGCTTTTTTTTTGCTTTTTCAAAATTGATGAATTTTAATTGTTTTGATTAAAAATAATTTAAAATAATTAACAAAACAAACTCAAGAATAAAAGAAAATTTAGTTTATTTTTAATTAATAAAAATAAAAATTTGAAGGTATATTGTGATTGTTTATTTTATGGAGACAATTTATCATAAAAAATTCTATTTCAAAAGTTTGCTTTTTGATATTTTAGTCAAAATATTTAACAAAACAGCATCGTAAAAATTCAGTTTCTAAGGCCGCTTTAGCCGACCCTAAATGTAATTAAATGCAATGTAAAGTACCGTAACGTACTGTAGGCTCGTTTGTGCACTTATAGAACATGTAAGAACGTGTCAGCTGTTTTTCACAACCAAAAACAAAAAAGCCAAAAATCACGTTGTTATTTTCTAAATTTGTTAACAGTTTTCTTGAAGCAAAGCTGTGAAAAAGAAATAAATATTTCATCGTTTTGTTTTTTGAATTTGTCTAAAAATCTATCCAAACTATGTTTCTTTTATTCAACACTAATATTTTGACCACACTGAGATGCTGATTTGAAACAGAAACCCGAGTCAACACTTGCATTAATTTTCATTTATCGTTAAAATTTATTCATAATTAAAGACGCTAAGTCTGGGTTTACACCATGAAACAAACATTTAACATTTTACTCTCATTTTGACATCATTTTTGACTCACTGTAGTAAGGAGATTTAAATGTAAACAAACATTCAGCATACTACCCTGCAAATAAAATTTGACCAACTGATCCATTTTGATATAACGGACTACTCCATGGACGGGTCCGATGTAATGCAAGCATGGACCATGTCATTGTTAAAAAGGAGTGAAACGACATGTCTTCGTTTTTTAACGACATGCTTTCGTTTTTAAACGACTTAAAAACTAATTCTCTTGAGTATACCATGGAGTAGTTTTAAAACTACTCCTTTGTGGTTCAAAGGTGGGTTATATGGTCCTGCCCTGAGACATCGTAATGTTAAATAGACCATGTTTTTCCATACGTTTGGGTTACTTTTGGACTAGTCCTGGTCGCTTGTGGGCTACTCTTTGCACGCGTGTTTGGACTGGTCCTATTATTTGCAGGGTATTTAGTCTTACTTACTACTATGATGCACATGCACAGAAAAATAATATGTTTTAAATGTAAATGCACTATCTTGTTTTCTTTGTTTCATGGGTTCACCAATAACTCAAACTTTCTAAAAAAAATTAAAATCATAGTTTAAACCCTGACTAAACAGCTGACTCAAAACCAAAGCGTTGGGATATTTGTGGTACAAATAGTGATTTCATTTGCTTTTTTTTTAACTGGTCTAAGCAATTGTGTTTTTAAAATAAAATTGTTAAAGAAGTTTTAATTTTTTAATTGTTGAGAATTCTTTTCAAAGTCAAGTGTTTTTAGTCAATGTTAAGAATTTCGCAAATTTGAATCTGGCAACCCTATAAAGGGCTGGGTATTGTGCATTAAATAAAAAGGGAAAATTTCTGTTTGACAACTAATTTTTCAAATTTAAAAGTAAAAAATTAAAAAACAAGGAAGAAAGTATAGTGGTCAAGACCGACCATTTGGCACTTAACACTCCATTTGGGACCCATGGCTAAACTTGGTACCGCTAAAAGAAAATAATGTTATGAGTTTAAGATTTATATAACAGTTCTTTTCGCCGAATGTTGTTTAAATATTAACCTCTATATGATATTTGTTGGTCTAAAGGCGATTTTGGGCAGTTGGTTTTGTGGGACTATGGTCAATATTGGACCTACCAGTGCAACATTTTATCATCATATAGTGGCTATTGAAAAGTTACTCTCGCCAATTCGTATGTCGATACTAAGATATAAAAAATAATTATGCCAATACAAGTTTTTATCGGAATCAGTATTTGTATGGGAGCTCTATGGTCCCATATGGTCCGATTACAATAAAATTTGGTATGATGATTAAGATTGTAATAAAATAAGTTTGAGTCAAATTTAGTCGAAGACCCAACATGGTATGATGGAAGGACTTTTTCAGAAAAAAGTTTGTATGGGGGCCATGTCAAATTATAAACCGATTGCCACCATATTCACTTCGTGCTTAAAACAAATAAAAGCTATTTAACAAAGTATCGTCAAAATTACGACCTACACTTTTTGAACAAAGTAACGTGGACAGACAACCAGGCATCTGGACGGATGGACATCTCTAGAACGACTCAGTGATTCTGACTCGATCGGTATACTAAAAGGTGGGTCAAGGACAAATATTTATTGCTGTTACACACAACAGCACAACACCCTCATCCACTATTATGGTGTGGGTATAAGAATATCCGGCAAGAAATGTCTCATATGTAAAACCCGAGAAAAAAACATGTTTAAATATGCATAAGCATAAGCATATTATGTTTAACTACACCATATTATTACAACTGACAGCCATATTATGGTCAAATTAGCCCTTCATCAAGAAGCCACAATCATATTATGGTTGCCTCCGAACATGTTATGGTTAATAAAACCTAAAATATGATTAAGACTTAAAATAGCATGGTTGTTTTTCAACCATAGCATGTTGCTCTTAGAAAAGAGGAAAATACTATTGTTAATTTTAAAACATATTATTGTCATATTTAACCATAACCTGTTTAGAGGCAACCATAATATGGTTGTGGCTTCTTGATGAAGGACTAATTTAACCATAATATGGTTGTCGGTGACAATAATATGGTTATATTAATTATAATATTTTTAAAATTTTCTTTAAAAATAGTTTTGTTGGAGGTGACCTTTATAAAGGAGGGCTAATTACACAAACAGCAGAAAAATGCAACAATAAATTCGAATTGAAAGCTTTATAACATGATCTTATTAGTTGGTCTGCGCGAAACGCCTACTGATTTTTTGGCGGAGTTATATTGTTTTCGTGCAGCTGTTTTTGTAGCATCTTGACATTTATACTCGTATCATGTTTTACACCAGCGTTTAAAAAACTGCAGTCAAAGTAGAAAAAATGCCATTTCTTCCTCTTCTTCATTTGTCATTGGGCAATAAAATATTATTGCTTTTACTTCTGATTCATTAAATGTAAACAGTCGTTGTAAAACCAACTCAAAAATCGAAAAGTTGTACACAAATTTTCGTTTTTTGTGCGACAGTTTTTGGTTTCGACTGCAGTTTCTTAAACCCTGTTTTACAAAACAAAATAAATTGTCTTTTCGCTTTTTGAGCTGGTTTGACAGCGCCTGTTGGCATTTAATGAATCAGAAGTAAAACAATGACAAATAAAGAAGTAGACGAAATGGCAGTTTTTCTTCTACGACTGCAGTTTTTTAAACGCTGCTTTAAACTACATATTGTGATAATTCACAATAGTTAGTATTAGGATTGTAAACTTTTCCGCATTTTATTTACTTTTTTTATGTTTTAAAAAGTTCAAATGTCTTTTAAATCAAATTGTTCAAAGAAGCATTTTTGTCTGTTGATTTTTAATTTTCACAAGACTTTTTTTAACATGACGTTTGTTTAATATGTAATAAAGAAAAATCAGAAACTACATTGCAAATGGCAAACGATACCAAAATGCTATTTTGGCGTTTAAGCATTTAAGTGGCAATTAATAACAATTTTTATGAGCCGAAAAAATAGTTGACATCACATCAACAAACTTAAGTCAAAAAATAATCATAATGAACATCATTATGATGATGTTGCTTTTTTTTTTTTTTTGTTTTTGTTTTCTTCTTACAACATAAAATGGTAGGACTAATCAGACAAACTCTAAGCAAACAAACACACAAGAAAAAATGTTGCATGTTGCATAAATACCCTTTTTTTTTTGTTAATTTAACAAAAACAAGTAGGAAAAAAAAGAAAAAACTTTTTATAAAAATATGATGCTTAAATTTCCATTTAATTCTTTTTCATTTTCTTAAGAGTAAGAAAGACTTTGTGCTAGAGTATGGGAGAAAACAAAAAGAGTAGTGTGGCAAGAAGTCTGTGTCATAAACAACCAGCCAACAAACCAATTTGACAAACTCATAATGTTGTATATTTTATGAACAATTATTATATAAGTTTTATTAGCAACAGCTTTTTTTTTTTTTTTTTTTTTTGTTTTTGCTTTTAGCCAACTAGAATCCAGGCAGTTACATGTAACGTGGTGAAGAGTCTAAAATTTGTTTTTTCTTTTGCTAGTTCTTTCCATTTGCAAAAAGTTTTCTGAACTTTTTTTTTATATAAATCCTGTTTGCTTGGAAAGCTTTTATATTAATTAATTTGTAATACTTTTGTATGTTTGTCTAAACACAATCTTTAAGAAAGTAAACAGCAACAAAAAAAAAAATAAAAAAAAAGTAAAGGAAGCCATATAGTGTAGATTTTTTAAATTGTAATTTATGTTTATTAAAAAAAATTGATTAGACTTAATCATTAAGCTTTTGGTAGAAATGTTTATGAGAAAAGAAAAAGTTTGTTCAAGATTAAAACTAATTTTTTTTCGCAAACCAAACAGGTGTGCTCTCTTTTTCTTTAACAGTCAGAAGGAAAATAGACTAAATCAAAAAGTTAAAAATTTAGATCCTGCTCTTTAAGGCTCTTTCGGCTTGAACCAAGTTTAAGGTTTGAACCAAGTTAAAAGCATTTTTAACCAAGTTTGAACTTATTTCTTGTCATATTAGCAATATTATCAAATAATTATCATACAAAACATGCCAAAATCACAAAAAAATGTGTGTATTTTTTGTTCCCCCCTTACTGCTGGGTGTATTTTTCATTCCCTTGTTAATTTTTGGGAGTATTTTCTATACCCACACCTTCACTATGGTGAAGCAGAGACACTACAGTACAGACTTTGAAAAATTTTCAATGATTTCAATATGAAGACATTGAAAAAAGCGGATAACGAAGGTATTGATATTTTCCATAGAAAATTTCTTAGGAGAATACTTCGTATATAGAATCCGAAGCAATGACATGCTTAAAGTTCACTTTAAACGACTAATCAATATTTGCGTACAGTAAAATCTCATACAATGATAGAAAAATGCATCCTCATATTGATGATGCCCTAACATCAGATTTGTGACATCAATGTTACTACAAATGCAAAATGTAACATCAATCCAATGGCTTACGTCTTCGTACATTTTGTTCATTTTTTACGTGTCATCTATTTTATGACTATAATGACATCAATTCGATACCACATTTTGTATAGTATTAACATTATTTTCATGATTACAATGTATTATAAGAAGCAAAATTCCCATATTCTATTTTTTTAAATGATTTAGTTAAATACATAAATTTTTTAAAGTAGAATGATTACGAAAACCATATGGGGCATGGTGCTGGTGTCTTATTATTGAGAGTTCTGCTGTAAACAAAGCTCGCAATTCAATAAACGTGAAACAAACATATGTAACGGGTAAGTAAATAATAAAATTCTCGCACTTTGACTTAAGTAAATTCCAATGGCTTTGACTTAATGACAAACTGTCATTAAATTGATGCTAATGTGTCCTTTCTCCGATGTTACCAAGTCATCGCACTGATGAAATTTTTGTATTTAACTGGCTTCGATTCGAAATTTTTGTGATGCCGATGTGTCATCCCATTGATGACATAATTTTATTTTGACCCTGATGACACTTCGGCCAAGTGATGTTAAGGTTGACATCACCATAATGAAAAATGTCATGGGGTCAAAAACGAAGGCACTTGTCACAGTACTGATGTCAAAATACATCAGCGCTATGACGCCTTTTCTATCAGTGTAGAATATGATGGGCAGGCCATTTAGCCGGAATAAATACGAATTCTACAGCTAAAACAAAAACGTTTTGTGAATCCGGACGCAAGAGAACAGTGGGGCGATTACGAAGTCGCTGGATAGATGCGTTGAGAGTATACAGATAATCGGAGAGAAACTTTGAAAAACAGAGAAGAATGGAGAAGTATTGCATGAAAGGCCAAGGTTAAATTGCAGCTGTAGCGCCAAGAAAAAGAATTTTTAAAATCATAAACTTACCCCCGTATTCATAAACGATTATTAAATTTAATAAACGTTTATTAGGGATAATTTTCATAGTAAATTTTTTTTTTTTTTTTTAAACCTTTATTTAATTTAAGAAATTTTTGTGAATACAGGTATTAATTTTTAACTAACACCAACACTTTTATTTTAAATTTTTTAAACAACTTTAAATCCTGCACATTTTTTTTTATATTTTGCATAAAAAATTTTAACACGTGTAAGCATTTAAATTTAACCATAAATTATTATTTTTCTCTCTACCAAATTCCTTAAATTTATTCTAATTCCATATTTAGTTTCATTCATTGCTAAATATTAGGAAATACTTATTTGTATTTTTTTGTTTTTTCTATTCACGATTTTGCTTTATTTCTGCAAATCCTCTCTAAAGCTTGAACAAATTATAGAAAATCCTTAACAAACGAAAATAAGTCACATGAAAATAGCCAATGTCCTTAACATCCCTGTTATAAGATACTATTTCCTTAACCCCAAAGCCCATCTTTCCACCAGACCCCCATCCTTAAAATCCTCTATAATATTTTTATCTAATGGTCATATGTGTATGTTGGATTTTTTTTCCTCTTAAATAGACAGAAATATATAGAGAAAGAAATCTTCTATTTTAGCCAATAATAATTGAAATTTTTGCTTCTTTTTCCTCTTCTCTAATGGTCAATTTCTAATGGCCATGCATGAGAATAAAAGTTATGGTGTTTAGGGGGGGTTATCAAAAAAAGGAAAACTAAAAGCTTTATATTTATATAATGATATTTTAGTTATAAGGGCAGAGAATAAAATAGATATAAAGGAAATACAAAAAATAGTTAAGGCAATAAGGTTTGTTAGTCAACAGAAACGAATTAGAAAGGCTGTACTTAGAAAGTTGAGTTGCTATAACAAAAGTTAAGTCAAAGCATTGAAATTTATTTTCCTTATAACTTCAGTTGACTTATTTTGGCCACGAACTTTATTTTCTAAAGTCTTACCCCTATATTCATAAAAAAAAATATTTTTGATTTATAAAAGGTTTATTAAACAAACTTTCATAGAAAATTCGTTTCATTAGCCTGTTATAAGCCTGAAATATTTATCACACTATGAAAGTTTGTGTTTATAGGTGAGAGGGGAAGAGGGAAAGAGAACATGCTGTTCCTTTTTCACCTCTCACCCATAAACTCAGACTTTCTGAAAGAAAACTTTCAAAGTTAACACTTTGCTTATTTATATTTTAGTTATGGCAACAAAATTTAAACCAAAATTCTTTAATTAAAAAGAAATTCGAAATAGATTTCTTACAATTATTTAAGTTCTTTTTTTTAATGCCTTAAACTCATTTTACCTCCCCTTTTACTGTAGGGTGCTTTATCAAAAAAAAGAGGATTTGAGTGCAAGTGATTTATTGGTTGCTTTATGTGGAAAGATTTTATTTTGGATGTAGTCTTTTTCACAAGACATAATGGCCACACAAAATGTTCAAAGAAAAGGGAGGAAGTAAATATTAAAGTAGTAAAAATCGAAAAAATGTTAAACAAAATTGAAAAGAAATATTTCAAGAAAATTTTAAAAAATAGCAAAAGTTATTCACAAAAAATATTATACTGTTTAAAAAAGTTGAATGATATTGAAAAGAATCCAGTGTTGCCAGGACTTGATAAGCAAAAATTACTAAAATTAAGAAAAAAAAGCGGCTAAAAGTAAAGAAAATTTACAGACAAAAATAGTTCATTTAGTTATATTGTGTTACCAATGCCTCATGAGTCATGACCTAAGTGCCTTAATAAAATTCTGTTCCAAAAACCTACAAATCTGAGCCAAAAAGAAATAAAATAAGTTTTATTCAATCAAATTTAAAAAAATTTTTTGTAACTATAAAATTCAATTTTCATTAAATTATCCTCATGAAGAAAGGAATTTTACAACATGAAAATTTATTAAAATTGTTAATGATCTACCAAAGGTTTCCATTTATCCATTTATCTTTTATCACATTATCAGATAATTTTTTTTTTTGTTTTTTGTCTATTGGACAAAGCACCGTGCGCCGCTACCCGCCCCTTACATGTTTCGATTGCAACCACTCAATCTCTTCAGAGCAAATTTCGATCTACCAAAGGTTAAAATACAATTTGGTTTAAGGATTGATGTTTGACTATTGACGTCAGCAGTCGTCGATGGCTGCGAGTGTAAGACGGCAAATCCATCTGAGGAGATCGAGTGGTTGCGATCAAAACATGTCATGGTAACCTGCCGGCCAGGGTCCGAGCCCCGGCCACGGTCAAGAATGAAAGATTATCAATAGCAATTTTAATTAATTTTCATGTTGTAAAATTCGTTTCTTCATGAGGATAATTTTATGAAAATTTAATTTGATGAACTTGAGCCTAATTAAGAATATTAAAAAATTTGGATTAAAAATCATAAATAGTTCAACAAAATAACCACAGTACTAATTATTGTAACTATAAAATATAGATATGAATAAGCGAATTGTAAAATCAACGATAAATTGGATTTTTTCCATATTTTGTGTTTGCGTTAAAGCCTGGTACTCTGTTCAGTATTTCGTGCGAAATGTTTTCAATCTCAATATAAAAAAAAATTTCTGTGAAATACAAACGAAAAAATGTTGATAGAGTTGTACTCTGTTCATATACGAAAAACATGCGAAATGTTTCTAGCAACATTTTTATTTTCCGTGCGAAACAAGTGCAGCTCCTATTATTTCGCACGGAATTTTAAGCAACAACTAATCATTTTTTGTAATATTGTTTTTGTGAAGTGAAGTTTCAAAAATAAAAATGTGGAAAAGTGCAAAAATTATTAATCAAATGAAATTTTTTTGTTTTTTACTATAGAAAATAATTAAAATAAAATTGTTTTACTTTTTTTTAATGACATTCATCAAAACACATGGTTTTGTCATAGATGGGGGTAGTGCACTTGTTTAAAATTATTGTAATAATTTTGTTAATGTTAAGTGATGATCTGAAAATTTTCAATCTCACTACACATAAGTGACTATAATGTTAAAACATTTTGTGCTAAAAAAATAGTTTGATTTAAAATCAAGCAATCATCAGTTTATTGCAATTGTTTTTTCTTCACTTATTTGACTAAAAATTTTGCACACAATTTAAAATACAAAACTTGTGTTTGCATGATTAAATCCAAGAATTATTCCGTTATTGACAGAATTTCATTTAGTTTAATTTTCTATGATAATGCAATCATCGGAAAAATCGAAAACCATGCAAGTACAAAATTAAATTTGTTTAAATTTTAGTGATATTATGTTTTCGTACAGCTTTTTCATTGCAAGTTCAAATTTTGAACTACAAATTTGGATTGAGTGCAGCTTTTATGCAGACAATCACAGTTAGCGATAGTGAAAAAATTTACAATACCAATGATTTTTTTAATGCTAGTAAAAAAAAAATACCAATCATCACTAAAGCTGGTACAAATTTGTAAAAAATAATTTGTTGCAGTTTTATTTAGTGAGAGTGCAATGTTGATTTAAGTAAACATTTATTGTACTACCCCCATCTATGGGTTTTGCTAACATTCAAAAATAATGTTGCATACTTGCAGGATAGATAATATTGATACATGACAAAATTTTCGTGTAAAATAATCAATGTTGCTCAACATTTTTCGCAGGTTCGAACAGAGTACTAGGCTTAAGACTTGAAGAAAATTTCGCTCAAATACAAAAATAGGTAAGCAAATAGCTAATAGCTTAATTTATTTTTTCAAGGTTAAACAAAATAAAAAAAAGGTCTAAACCTAGCCACTAAATGGCTGAATTGACAACACTGAGCAAAGCTGATATTTTTCAAAAGTCTATATTAAAATTAACATATTTCAAAGTAAGTTCAATGTTTTAGAATATAAATATAAATATATATTGAAAATCGTCACCTTAAATGCAACTATACTTAATTACATTTTTATAAAATCTTTAGTGACAAAAATTTTTTTAAAGGTTCTTGTCTTTGCTTATAAAAATTCAGAGCAATTTTTATAATTTTATCACATTTCATTGAATTTCAATTCCTTAACAGAATTTTTTCCTTTTTGCGTTTTCTGTTATATAAACAGGGTTTTCCAACAAGAACTTAGTTTTTCAGCACAAAATAAAACAAGGAATTTAAAAACAAAATCAATAAAATTTTGAATTTATGCAAGCGATTATAGTTTTGCAATTATAAGTATATTAGACAGATAATCGCCAAGACCCTACTTACAAATATCTTTCTCAAAATGTCCAATTACATTTTTAAGAAATCATGCCTTTAACACAAATAGCGCACCACATCTTTGCTTTGCACGTTCAGCGTTCAACGACTTTTACAAGAAAAATCAGTAGGTTGTAGTGAATGCTTGACTGCTAAAAATAAATCAAATATTTGCGCTAAATTTTACATGTGGACAATATAGTACCAATTGTTGAAAATGTCGGGGACTTGACTTCTTAGACACGGCTGCCATGACTTTACTTAAGCGAACTGGGCGAATACGGGTTGGTGTAGCCACATTATGTAGAGACCAGGGCGACTTGATTTTATCAATAACATTTTTAATAGCGGTCTCAAGCGGGAATTTTCGCCGTTGGAATTGAAACAATTAGTAAACGAAGATGAGACTTATAGTTTTCCGTAGATATATGGAGCAGCTTCTAATGCAGTCGCTGACAGTAAACGGGACCAAGTGGAGTATCTCAGATGTTTTCCGAATGTCACCGGACTCCTTATAAGTTCTGAGTGCCTATGATACTTGAAATGTCAGGAAGAGTGATTGGCGCTTTTAAATAAACAACTGCCTGCATCGGCCAGCGCATTTTGCCCATGTAAGGGACTGTTGGCAGCGGGCATAGGAACTTTAAACAATTGGCTCGCTATAAAAACACGACATGAGGCACCTCATCCAGCCAGAATGGAGGCCATGCTGGCAGTCACAGTTCCAGGACCTGATGCAAAAGCTCAATCAGCTGCTCATCTTAAACCAACCTATTACCGAAGCCGCTATAAATGAAATGAGGACCTATGCTATTTATAGGAACTAAAGGATCTGTAAAGGGTGTCTCAGTAAGAGTGCACTTTTTAAATTTAGTTTAATTTTTTGGCAACTCTGAAATTTGGCAGCTGTCACATATGTTTATTCCGCTTATTATAAAAGAAGCGCTTTGCGAAAGTAAAACGAGTTATATTTGTGAAAACTTATTACAAAAATTGCAAACTTTGAATGTGCCAACCATTCAAAAAGTGATCAAAAAATTGTGGAATTTGGAGCTCAAAATCCCAATTTAATCCATGAGAAACAAATACACTATGTGGTGCGTATTTTGGTAAAGTGCCGTGACTGGGCCTAACTTTTTTTAAGATCAGGCCGAAGTTGCAATGACTGGGAATGGCATTTCTAACACGAACGTAAAAACATCGATCTTGTGTCCTCAGCTGGACGGCTTGAATCTGAACGACATGTCGTTTTCGCAAGACGGCGTCACCTGCCACATAGCGCATGAAACAATCGATTTGTTATAGCAACTATTTCCAGACCCAGTGTGATTTTTTTTTTGGGTTTTGTAAAATCTCGGGTGTATGCGAATAAACCAGAACCAATTCCTGAGATCAAATCCGATATCCAACGCGTTTTCGGTGGGATATAGCCACATCTCTGTGAAACGATCATGGAAAATTTCATGAAAAGAAAGCTTCTATTGATCCACCAATATCATAGAAGATTATCAATATTTTTAACAAATATCGTAGTTTCTTCAACTGAAATGTCAGCAAGTAAAATGTCAAAATTATAAGGTTAGTCCAATAAGTCCATGTTGCAAAGCCAAGTTCTTGCGCGAAAACCTACTACAAAACACTTGGTTCTTGTCCTTACTAATTTTTGGCTCTTAAACTATCTGCATGTTTTAAACAGCCTTAAAAAAAAAACATTTAAACAAATTGCTGTGCTTTTCAAAACATTTTCTTAAAATATCTGCCTATTTTTTATTTTTTTTTTTAAATTTCATTCCTATAAAACGACAAAAAATTTAAATATTTAATTTTGTAATTAATTCTTTTCACTATTAACAATTTCTACATTAATTTCTTTGTTTTATAGACGGTCAAACACATGCGAATCGAATGAAAAAAATTCACAAAAAAAAAAACGAAAAGGAATAAAATATAAATAAATAAGACAACAATTATTCTTGTACACAATTATTATAATTTCAGTGCAATTAACTATTTGACGTTTTGTAATGCATTTATTTAAGTTGAGACATAAAACTTTTTCTTTATAGAAACGAAAAAAAAGTGATATGAAAAAAAACCAAAAGAATACAAATAAATAAATTCTCTAGCAAATGGTAAAAATGTATAAAGAAAAGCAACACTAAAATAAGGACAGACAGACAGATGGACAGACGGACGGACAGTCAGACAGACAATCAGAGAGAGTGCATCATACTTTATGTAGAAATAAAGGAATAATAATGAAAATTAAAGAAACAAACAACAACAACCAAACTGAAACAAAATATCTCATGTTTATAAAACTGCAATGCCAAAGTGTTGATGATGATGACGATTGTATTTATACAATTTTTTTTTTGTTTTTATTTTATATAAAAAATATATTTTTATTTTGCTGTTATTATAGTTTAGTTATATATTTATTATTGTCTAATAATGAAAAGAATGACGGACTTTTGTCCCTAGAGTATTGTGAAAAAAAAGAACTGACTACGGCTGAACAGCTTTGACTGCAAAACTTTATGCATGTGTTACAAAATTCCTTTGAAAACTGCTTTCATATGGTTAGTTGTAGTAGTGAATGCGGCTATTGTGAGTGAATGCTATTGGCCCGACTAATAGAGCAGTAGACTGGCATTAATGTGGACTTTGTCAGAGGCAATTATTAATTACAAACATGCATTTTTAATTATTTTATTTTAATAATTATTGTTATTATACATTATTTTTTGCTCAGTCTCTGTTTTCCTTTAAGAAAAATCATTTGTATTTGCAAAACAATTAAAATTGTTTATTTTAGTGTTTTTCTGTAATAAATTAAATGTGTGTTAAGTTGGTTAAAATTGCAAATTGAGTGGAAGACATAATAATTAAATTATTTTATACATGATTAAGTATTAAATTTTTGATAAAAAAAAGAGAAAATTTTATATTTTTCAAAACAAAGCAAGGCATATTTTTAAGGTATGTGTATTAGAGAAAGAGCGAGGCGTATTCGTCATTCCAAATTGTCAATAGTTGTTTTTATTAAGTGCGTATAGCCTTAGCTGAGCAACATTTATTATTTCATACGAAAATTTTGACATGTATCGATGTTACCTATCTTGCGAGTTTGTACAATTTGACGTTTTTATTCCTGTAAAGTATGCAACATCCTTTTGCGTATGTAAACACACCCCACATGTATTTTATTACAATTTTTTTTTTTTTAATTAAAAATTTAATAAAAAAGAAAGTAAATATGGATAAAAATTATTGTTATATTAATTTTTTTTTCTTATTAAATAATCAGTTCATCCTTTTTTGCAGTTGTAAAAAAAATGTTGCCAGAAACATTTTGGAACTTTTTCATAAAATGAACAGAGTAGAACTCTATCAACATTATTTCATAGATATTTGACAGCATTTCACGTGAAATATTGAACAGAGTACCAGGCTTATGACCCAAAAAATAAGCATCTCGCATTTCATCATAAAAAGTTTATGAACTCAAAATTTACAAATTTTCAGTAGATGCAAAACAATTTTTCATTTAATGTTAAATGCATATCGACCCCTAACCGCGCAAAAAACGTAAGCGCCAAAAATCAAATTTTACAGGAGAGAGCTTTTTATTTTATTTCATATCAATTTTGTATGAAATTTGTCGCTTACATTAAAATTGTTTTTGCTATAAAATCGTAACGGTACCTTATGTGACCATGACATTTTAGGAGATGATGCAAGTGTTGCCCATAAAGTCATTTATTAAAAAAACGAAAATTTAAAATCATGTCGCTTACGTTATTATTACTTAATAATTATTACTTGTCGATTTTTTCCAAAAAGTGAAAAAAATTAAAATTTTGAGTTAATACCCTCTTGATGATCAAGTGCGATGTATGCGTTAAATGTTCTTTATTTTATATGGAGACAATTTTGATAATTTAGAATTTTCTGTAAACACAAAGAATTAAGAGAGCGACGTGTTCACCTTGCGTTCACATAAGCATGGAAAATAAAGCTTCATTTAGCCAAGACTCAAACCAATAAAAGGTGACAAAAGGTAGATTAAACCTAATCAAATTGTTACTAAGAAATATAAAAGCTTCAAATTCTCTAGTAATAATGAGAAAAATCAATCAAAAAGTAACCTACAAAGCATTATACTTGTACTTGGTTAACCAAAGGCTTACTAAAGAGAGCAGCTGCCGTATTCTGTAATAGTTAAAGCTATAAAATGCCGTAGAGAATACAAAATTTTTAAATTTTAGCGATGACATTAAAACTTAAATTGCGGCGAATTAAATTAATATGACATTGCCAAATTTAGCAATGCACGTTACAGTATTGCATTCGTAGCCTTAAATTGCTAAATCAACTTTATAGATTTAGCTTTAGTGAATTACAGAATACGGCCACAGGTTTAGACATAAAAAGCACAAAATGGCCGGACGACAAAAGGACTATTGATATGCATCTGTAAAGGGGGGTACTTCCCAGAAGAACTGAAGACTTTACTTACGAACGCTGCCGGGACAAGGCAGCTAAATGGAGTGTTCGCTCATGGAAGGTGTCTCTTAAGAAAACTACAATGTATTTTTACTAAGGCTGCGACTTTCATGCAAATGCATGTTTTTTGTCGATAGTCTTAGAATGATGTCGACCAATTATCTTTCCGAATTATTAAATTTGCTTTAAAATAGCTTTAATTTGTTGTTGCATATTTCGGTGAAAATGCATATTTTGCTTTTAAATGCATATTTGTGCATATTTTGAAATTTTTGGTTGATTTTTTTTTTAAATTCCATTAATCCATCATAAAAAAGTTCTGGAAAACATTTCCAAATGCCTAAAAAAATCTTAAAAAACAAATTCAGATCAATAAATAAATTTTTTTGGTGCTTTGCTTAAAATACCAGATTTCGACAAAATATCCTTTTATTTTTAAGTGATGCAGCACCTTACCTGGTTAAGGCTGTAAATAGGTTTAAAATATTGTATTTACTTGCTTGACACATGGCTTATACCGCGTTGCAGGGGAAATTAGAAGCCAATTCGATAATATTACAATCTTTAATGCAATGTATCCCTTAATTCCCCTTTCACCACAGCCAATAGTGACAAGTTGGCTAGATGCTTCAGAATTCTTTTCAAAGAACTTTGAGTAACTTCAGAATGTTTGAAGGGTTTATAGAAACTGTTTATTATGTAATTAAAAGAGTAAAAGAAATATTAAATTTAAATACCATCAAAAGTCAATTAGCATTTGTATTTTCCAACTTCGGAAATATTGGGGAAACAATAACTCAAGTCAAATTAATTGATATTGAAGAGATTGAAGTTAACAATGTGGAAGGAAGAAAAGCCCGACAAATTAAAAGCAAAATCAAAACCATTTGCAAAAAATAAAGGACTTGAAAACATTAAATAAATTTCAAATATTTTTGATCTAATCTCGAATCAAAGTGGGATCTGTAAATGAATGTTTTGCAAATGCATTGGCCTTTTTCAAGTATGCTTCTGCAACTTCGGTTGACGTTGAGAGATCATTATCTATGTTCATATGTTTCTTGCGTCCGAACAGACAAAGTTTTACTTATAATTACATAAAACTTATTTGTATAATCAAACATAAATTTAAATAAGTTTTTAAAGTTTTTACAAGATATTTAAATAGCAATATACTGCGGGCGAATTACGGTACTGCAGTTTCGTTCGATATCGAATGCCGTTATTTTCCCTCTGAATTTTTTACTTTTTTTAAATTTATAAAACTGTAAACCGATTTTTTACGAACATTTTTTAAGTTTTTAGTCCATATATTTTATTTCTTTAAATTATTAAGTGTGGTTCACACTATGAAAGTTTTCTTTCAGAAAGTCTGAGTTTATCGGTGAGAGAGGAGAAAAGAAAAGCATTGCTCTACTAAAAAAATAGACTTACGGCGGCCTGTTATTGGAATTGATATTGAAAATAAATTTGAGTGTTTTTTATTGTGTTTTCAATACAAAATTTGTATTTTAATTCCAAAATTAGGCAATTAACCACTTTTTCTTTATTGCCACAGATTTATAAAAAAAAATTATGTAGGCAAAAGTTAACCAACATAAAAAAACACCTTTACTTGGAACAGATATGTGTAAATTCTCCATAGCGAAGAGATTAAAATTCACGCCCCTTAAGCACAAATTAATACCAAAGAATTTTCTAGCAGGTTTTACACATTTCTAGGCATTATCTTATTAACAATATCCCTTCCTGTCACCTTAATTTCCTTATTTCTGCCTTCCCTGTTACTTCCAAATATGTATATGCTCATATGTTCGATTGCTATTTTATGTAAATTTCATTATTATCTTCAAATAATTTTCATAATTACCTTCGGTATAAACATAAAACACTCCCCCTTTGCAAAACGCCAATAACTAGGCAAAGAAGAATTCCTTAAATTACACCAATATTAGCTCAACAAACAGCTACAGCCAGCCATGGCATTAAAAGAATGCTAAAAAAAAATATGACACTAAAACCATTTGATGACATTAATATGATTTAATGCATTAATTACCCGCCTCTGACGGGAAACCTTTTACCAACTAAAATTCCTGGTTATTAAACAATGAATGACTGACTGGCTGACTGAATGAGGGGGTGATAAAAATCAATTGCCAACAAAAAGCCATAAAAGCCACTCAAGGAAAAATACTTTGACTGAGGCTTAATACTTGAAAACCAAACACAAATTGGCAAACATACTAAAAGTATGCAATATATGAAAATTGTTTTCAGTGCTGCTGTTGCTGCTTAAGAATTCCCAAAATCCCTGAACAGGATTTACCCTTAAAAAAGGAAAATATGACAGATAGAAGGCAGCAAGAGCAAAAAAAAAAAAAATTGCTGGAATAAAAAAAAAGTATGAAAAGTAACTTCATGTAATTGACGTCAATTCGTATTTCGCACCGTGAATAATAAAACATTGTCTCTAAAAAGCCAACCACCACTTAGACGTTTTCACACAAACACACAGTTATACACAGCCAAAAAGTATGCTCTAGTTATTAAAAGTGGTAGTTCCATTCCATGTATATAAAGAATGAGTGTGTGTGTGTGTGTTTGTTATTTATTTATGTAAAAAGGATATTGAAAATTATGTTTATAGGCTAGGGAAGGAAAACGACACATATTTTATTAATGTAAGCATATGAAAAACTGATAAAAAAATTTTTCTTATTTATATTTTTGCAATTTAAGCCCATGTAATAATAATCAGCCATATTTCGATGTATTGAAAAATTAACATTACTGGCAAAGCTGCTGGTACCCCACGAAGGGTGTTTAAGGTGTGTGCTCATATTTCATTTTCATATTCTAACAAAACTGTAATCAAATATTTGTATGTGTGGCATTTTTTGGCATTTCTGCTTAAATCCTTAAAGTATTTGTCATAAGGCCACATATGTTACTTATAAAAAGTATTTTAAGAGATTTGTTTTTATTCATATTAAAATTCATATTCGTATAAAAAATTATTTTCTTAAATATTTAATTTAAAAGTTGCTGTATCTCCTGGTATATAATTAAATTTTTTAAAAAGTCATTTTACAGTTTTTTAAAAAAAAAGGGTTCATTAATTAACTTTTTTTCTCTCGAAACGACAGTCTCTTAAATGTTTGACACCTTTTGTGGCAGGTTGTTGCTGTTTTGTTTCAGGATTCTTAAGAGTCTTTTAAATGAAATCAACTTTAAAATGACAATTTCATTAAGTTAATGCTAGTCACGTATGTTCTTTGAAGCTTTTAGAGGGATTAAATTATTTTTCTTTTTTTTATTCCTTGTTTTTAAATACTTTTTTCATTTTGTTGCCAAAGTGTTTCGTGGAAGGAGCAAAAAATAATGAAAAAATTAATTAAAAATGTTTTAAGGCCAAAAGGTGTTAAATGATTTTAGAGAATTAAAGTTTTAGAATTTAAGATTCATTAAAAGAACAAGGAATTATTTAAAGTATTTATGGAGGCAAAGGAACTTTAAATATAAATTAAACAAAATTAAGAAAAACAAGTAGGGGAGCTACACTCGGCTGTGCTGATTCTTTAACATCCTTTACCTTATGTAAAACAGCGCCTTAGACCACTCACCCACTAACAGGCATTATTAAGCAACATTAAAAAAAAAATATGTTGAGTGCATTTTTTCATTTAAAAGGAATAAAATCAAATTAAGCTCAAATCCTGAATGCATTTGTTGTGTGTAAACCAAAACACAACAGGGGATCTTATGACAAAACTTAGAGGCAACCGTGGGTTTTGCTCATATCTAAGTCATTTATGACCAATCTGTCCGAATTTCAATAACAAACAGATATATGTGTAACAGAGCATTTGTAAAAGAAATATAAATCAACCTAGTCCCAATCACATCTGGGGACGTCGGAAAATCCATTTCAACAGACACACGGACAGCCGGACATTTACAACCAATAAAAACCCATATATGAGCCATTTATTTTAAAAGTGGCATAACTCATTTCGGTTTTTAAGTCGAGATATTTAAGGGTTTGCGTTTTAACACGTTTAAAAATATGGATGCTAACTTTCGAGAAGATTCACTTGTATTTGATACATCATGATAATGATATTTTTCTCAGTATTTATTATTATTATTATTTATTATTATTATTTATTATTATATTTATTATTAACTCGATTTTTTTTGAAAAAGTGACTAATGCCACTTTCAAAATAAACGGCTCATATATCTATAATCACGCTGAGGAAAAACATGCTAAAATATGGTCACCTCCAACAAAACTAATTTTAGATAAAATTGTAAACATATTATGTTTAAAACCATGTTATTGTTACCTAAAACTAAATTATTGTTGAATTAGACCTACATCAAGAAGCGGCAACCATAATATCTATGACAATAATTTGATTTAAAATTAACAATAGTATTTTCCTCTTTTCCAGCAGCAACATTCTATGGTTGAAATTTTTTTTATTTTTAACCAGCCAAAATATGGTTGTGGCTTCTAATTCAACTGTAATATGGATCTCGGTGACAATAATATGGTTAAATAAAACATAATAGTGTTTAAAATTTTATTTAAAAATAGTTTTGTTGGAGTAGACCATATGTAAACATGTCTTTCTCTGAGTGTACTTTAGAGGGTCTTGGTATTATATTGCAGAAACTTAAATCGGAGTGACAAACTTATTTAAAAAACGAACACTTTTCGCCAGTGCTGACGGGTACAAAAAGTTCAAATTAATTTAATTTTAATGATTCAGCTATGGGGCACCGGTTTGTCCAACAATATAGAGAAAAATCCTAAGGCGCCAACACAAAATTTTGCGAATCATCATATCCACACCCTGATATATAAAAAGCGCGAACATTCATAAAACCATAAATGTGCAGTAAAAAAAAAGAACTATAAAACATTCAATAAAATATCTAAGAAGGCTTTAATGCCGTTGCATTCACCATTTTGGCGAAAGTAAGGTAATTGCTTTAGATATTTCCAAGGCGTTTGACAGAGTCTGGCATGGTACACTCTTGTGAAAACTTGGTGCATTTGGTGTCGGTGGTAATTTCCCTAGATTTATATCGAGTTTTCTCAGAGATCGCCCTATACGAGGTGTTATAGATGGGGTTTCGTCAAACGAGTTCAAGATTCATTTAGGGGTGCCGGAAGGCTCCGTTCTTTTTCCTACTCTATTTCTTATCTTTCTAAATGACCTCCTTTGTCAAACTTCCAACCCTATCTACTCTTTTGTAGATGACAGCAACCTTTGCCATTCGTACTCATTCGAATGAAGACCAAGCGTATCCGATGTCGGTGCTATGAGGCAGAATATGAATGATACGTTTTTCCGAGACCTTAACATAGTCTCGGAATGGGGTCGTGCAAATAGGGTAGATTTTAATTCCCGAAAAACCCAATGTTGCGTGCTGACGCATAAACGCGCGACAAATCAAGGTGTATATATGGGTACTATAATTATTGAGGAATCAGAATCTTTTGATGTTCTGGGCATGAGGATACAATGCGATATCCCATGTACAGAACATATATTCAAGATGTCGAAAGAAGCATTCAAGTGCCTCGGTTTTCTAAGGCGATGTAGGATATACTTCACTCCATCTAATCTCCCTACTATTTATACCACCTACATCCGACCGCGTATATAATACAGCTCTCATGTGTGGGCGGTGCTTCAAAGCAATATGTTCTGACGAAATTAGGGATCTTGTTCCCGAAACCCGTACGTTTGTTCGCAGTACACGTTTTTCCTTAAGAGCCCATCCGTATGTGGTCGATTGGCAGGTGAAACGTTCAACGCATTACAAAGAGAACTCGTTTTTTCCCGGACTGTTCGTATGGGGAATAACCTTCCTGCAGAAGTCTTCGCTCTCACTTACAACATGATTAAGTTCAAATCGAATGTTCACAAACACTACTCCCTCTATCCTCCTTCCCACAACCTATTTTCCTAGTTTCAACACAATGCAATGCATTAGTAGGGGTCCTAACAGAAAAAAAATGCACTAAAATCCACTAGGTCGCAATATGTTAAATGATGGCGACCACACTCGCTTAAAAAGAACAGATACTGAAGGACTCTTAACACCTATGTGAGCGGTAACCATGCTAATAAGAATTTTTGTACAGCATTAGTAAGACGGAAATATGACCTTTTGTGCTGTTTCTAAATAACAGGCAAGCGATTGTGTAGAAAAACTTATATGAAATCCACTCAAAAAATTTGACTGCACAATCACTTGCTTGTCATTTGGAAACAGCACATTAGATCAAAGTTTGATTATTTATTAATTGCTTTTTCTTACTTTAATACATGAAGATTACAAAAAGTAAAAATAAAAAAAAACATAAAAAAAATAAGTTTTTAGCTGGAAATTACTGAAATTTTTTTATTTATTTTTTTTTTTTGGAATAAAAAATATTTTCTCTTTAATTATTTTAAAGCATATTAACAACTTTTCATTTACATAAGTATAGTGTTTATCGGGTTTAAACAATATATGTTTTTTCTGTGGTATTAAGATAAGACCTTTCAGTAAAATTATTTAAAAAAGTTTTTTTTTTAATTTTTTGCAATAAATAAAATATTAAAACAGTCTTTGAGCAATTATAATAAATTAAGTTTAAAATTGTGTGCCTATTTTTAGGAATTTAAACAATCTTGCATACACGTGCATTTAACAGCTTTTCATTAAACGAGCATTAAAAAGAGTAAGAAAAACTTTTTTAAGGAAGCAAAAGGAGCTCTTAGTTATTTTTAACTTTGTTTACAGAGATATTTGTACAATAAATTAAAACCACAGAAAAAATCTCTTTAAAAGTTTAGAAAAAATATTATGTATGTGTATGTTATTAAGATAGACATTATTAAACGAATTTTAGATTACAAACAAAAATTGAAAAATTGATTGAAATTAGGCGTATAAACAAAATTTTTTGATTGCATAAAAATTCAAAAAATTTGTTGCCTATTTTTAGGATTTTAAAAAATATCACTAAAGCATTGAGAACAAGAAATAGTTAAAAACATAAAATCGCTTGAAAATTGAGAAACAAATATTAATATCTAAGGTATGTCGTTGAGCTAGATATTTTGAAACAAAGTTTAGATCATAAACAAAAATTTGCTGCATCATATTAGGCATTTTAACAAGATTTTCTTAAATCCATAGAAATTAAAAGGCTTAAAACCAAAACCTTCAAAATATTTAGAAAACATAAAAAAAAATTTATATTATTAAATTTTATTTATTTTACTTTTATTATGCGAATGAATTCCAGCAATTTGTCAAAGTTCGAAGTACTTAAATGGAAGTGAACTGAAGGAAGTAAATAGCTTTTGCTATTTGGGCAGCATCATATTATCCGAAGGAGGATATAACCAGGATACAAAAAGCTGTATAAATGAGGCAAAACAGGCATTTGGTGCACTTAACCCTTCCTATTAATCAATCAACACCAAACTTCGACTGTTCTCCTAAAATGTAATATCTTCTCAGTTGTATAAATACTAGGGTATTCATTTAATCGGGCTTTTGCTTTAATCGATTAATCGCTCGATTAATTAACCGATGTTTTGGTTTAATCGGTTAATTTTGTTTTTGATCGGTTAACCGATTAATAATGTTTTTCTTATAAATTGCGTAATTTCAGTAAATAAAAGCGCAAAATTTTTTATTATTTGGAGTTTGTTAGTAAAAAAAACAACAAATAAATAATCCATAAATATGTAATACATATTTTTTAATTAATACTGTAAGATCATTTTTTAGTTATTTCAATAGTTTAAGGAGATCTTATAAAATAATCTTTTAGAAAAACAATTTGGCTTTTATGTTAAGGATTTAAGCGATTCTTTTCATTTGTTTCGATTCAACTTCACTTGGAAAGCATTCTTTCATTTATCGTAGATGTTGGAGAAATCGAAAGTAACCCATAATATAGAATAACTAAAAATCTTCCATTATGCCATTAAAGTCCTGTTTTAATTTTTTTAAATTTTTAACACTTCTACTGGGGTTAACGTTGATTCTGTTAAAATATTGTTTGCGTTACTATCGAAAGTCTCTTCTGTTGTTAGGTCATCATATGACTCATCCTGGCAAAGCTCAGCACCGAACATTTTGCAAAAAATTTATTTCCGAATTTCTAAGTTTCTTTTTGTACTGTACTTTAAAAATGAAGGAAATAAATTGTATGAAAAAATATTTTCTAATCACATAACTTTTGTGTATGAGATGAAACAAATAATTAAAAAAATAATATTATGACACTACCAAAAAATTAAAAATTTTGTAACATCGGCTAATCGGTTAACCGAATGAAATCAACCGGTTTAATCGTTAATCGAAAATAGCCAATTTTAAATTAACCGATCAGTTAATCGGGTAGTAATTAATCGGTTAACTGATTAACGGGTAACCGAATGAATACCCTAATAAATACGAATACTCGAACACATCTAAACGCCAGATTTACAACCAACTTTGAGGCAATAACAACAGCAACAATATCTAATATTGATCTCTGGAGAAAGACAAACCAAACACCTTTGAAATGTGAAATCTGGAAGAGAAAATTAAATTGGCTGGATCATATTCTAAAAATACCTACGGAAGATATTGAACGAATGGCAACAGACTGGAACCTATAAGGCAGTAGACGACAAGGAAGGCCAGTCTATACGTGTAGAAAAATGGTTGAAATGGAAGTAAAATCCACAAGAAAAAGCTGGAGTGAAATAAAAAGTTTGGCAAAAGACCGATTAGAATAAAAGAAATGCATTGTGGCCATTTAAAGTGAACTGGTCTATCAGAAGAATGGCAGCGTGTCCGATTCCTACTGTAGTATGTTTTACAACAACGGACTAAAGGTCTGAGTTACTATTGCTCGGTTATTTAAGTTATAATATAATTTTTAATTTTATTTGTTACTCTTAATAAGGAAAAAAACCTTTAGCATAAATTAATGAGACAAAAACTCTAGCCTTCCTTTAGGTTGCTTAAGCAGTTTTTAGCAGGGTTTAAAAAACTGCAGTCGAAACCAAAAACTGTCGAATTAAAATCGAAAATTTGTGTACAAGTTTTCGTTTTTTTTTTTTATTAGTTTGGCAGCGACTGTTTACATTCAATGACTTCTGATTCAGTTTTCTGTTTTTTAGCCAATGAGAAATACAGAAGTGAAAGAAATGGCAGTTTTTCTATTTTGACTGCAGTTTTTTAAAAGCTGGTTTTAAGTACAGATAGATACACTTACAAATGAAACTGAAGACTTAAAAAGAAAATCGTAATTTTTCCAATATATTTGAGGAACTTAATTTTCCAATTTCCCTAAAAATCAATTATTAATGGTAAACTCATATGTAAGTATGTGTGTGTGTGTGTGTGGTTGGGGGGATGGGTGCCCTTTAACAAACATAAATCCGTTTTTCTATCATTCCTTCTTAAATAATTGAACATTTGTGGCCACAACGCAAATATTCAATTAGTTTTTAACCCCACTAAACTTTTCAATTTAACCCCTTATTTTCTATTGCCTTCACAAACAAATGTCATATATCCTTTAAAAGCTAGATATAAAAACCAAAAGAACTCAAGCCAAATGATGGATTAAATTACACAAAGGGAAAAAGAACTAGAACATTTTACAAGTGGTCAATACAATTTTAATGATGTGCATTTAAAAAGTTCCCCTTAAACGTAAAAGGATAATTGTTATTGATCCTTTTCAATATATGTATGTACAAAAGGAAAGCTTCAAAGAGTTTGTTTTTTTTCCAAATGCTACTTAAAAAGGTTAATCAAAGATTAAAATAATTGTTAGTTAAGGAATTAAAATTCCATTGATATTTGAGTGTCTGCTGCTATTTCCCCAGTGTGGTTACATTTTGTAACACATCAAAGGGTCACTTATGGCCAGCTTAGTTAGTTAACATTCGTTTAGAGTATGTCCATTAAGCTTAAAAGCTCATTGGCTTTTTAGCTGAACTTATGTAATTAAATGTAAATTCAGTGTAATAAGTGTGTTTTCTTTTAAAGGTTTTTCTTTGTTTTTTAGCATATTCAGTTAAGTAATTTCTCTTTTTAGTTTTTCATTTCTAAGGTTTCCTATAAAACTAGGGGAATTATTAAATAGCGTTAAATAAGTTTTGTTTTTGCAGGGGTGTTAAACTATTACAAATATGTATACAATTTATTTGCTAAGCTTTTAAGCTGATTTAAAAGAAGCTTATGTGGTAAGTTAAGGTGTGTGTGTGTGTGTGTGTGTGTGTGTGAGTGCGTAATAAATAGGAAGACAAAAAGAAATTCTTTAAATATTTAAATTTAATCCGTTATAGTTGGATTTTTTTTGCTTTCTTGGCCAAAGAATTCCTTTTTGTTATAAATTCCATAGAATTTTGCTTCGATTGTTGGTTAATTTTGTCTTTAGATTTAAGTTGTTTTTGTATTTGTCATTTAAAAGTTTGAAATTTTAATACGCATTAGAAATCAAAATATCGCTTATAAGCGGCTTCTGTTTGATTATTTTTTTTGTCTCTAAAGTTAAGGTTTAGCATATTAAAATCCAAAAATTAAGTATCTAAACGATTTCAGTTGATTTGGTTTGTTACCTTAAGTTATAAAAAAAGTTTTGCTTTTTTTTATTAAAAAAAGGCTTAAAAGTATTTCCAAGAATTGTTAAAAACTTTAAGAAATTGAATGAAAAAAAATCCATAAGAACTATTTGGTAGAGTTTTAATTTTATTGCATGGAATTAAATTCTTAATTAGGACAAAAGAAAACAAAATTAAGAAAAAAAAAATAATGAGGTTTAATTCAAAAACTTGAAAAATAAAACTAATAAAGTAAGGCAAAGGCTATGACTACATTTGTATCCTATTAAGAGAGCCTAAATATTCATGGGTAGTCCATTAAAAAGTCCCTTAAAAGATACTTTCAAGCTGCGTCAGGCAAACACATACCCAGCGGGAAAAAGAAGGAGCATGGAGGCCTTCGAGAAGCCTTCTGTACTCGTTCTTTTTTTCGTACACGTATCTACTTTACACACGTAGTCATTGCGGGATATGCCTTCCTCTCTCACTTCGTTCACAGGTTCAAAAGAATGGTAACTGGATCAAAAAAAAACAATTAATTTGCTTTTGCTTTGGCAAAACATTTTAATTTGGGCACCTTACCATTAAGTTTGGTTCATCCCACAGCGCCAGTTAGATATCTTCATCTATATGCGATTTGTTTACTTTTAGTGATTTTGGGAAGGGTGTTTTTATGGTACCTATGGCAATATTTTGTCTTGACAAAATGTCTATCGTAAAAGTTATTGTCGCCAATTTTTATATCAATACTAACATTTATAAGGTAGTCGTCAAAAAAGGACCGATCCAATAAGAAATGGTAAGAAGATTTAGATTGCAATAAAATAAGTCTGTCCAAATTTAATCTAAATAAGTAATAGGATGGATGGTTTCTATGCAATAACACTATTCCGGAAAGAAGCGTGTATGGGGAAATGTGAAATTATAGACGGATTTTCACCAATTTTAGTAGGCTTTGTTCTTATGAATTGAAACCTATTTCATCGAATTGCCTTTAAAATTGCGACCTGTACTTTACGCACAAGGTTACATTGACAGGCAACCAGCCAGCCAGCCGGACGGAGGGACATCGTTAAATCGACTCAGAAAGTATTATTTTGTAGTGTTACCCACATCAGCACAGCGCATAATACCCTCTACACTATTGTGATGTGGGTATAAAAATTAAGATGAAGCAAAAATTTGTCTATTTATTTTTTTTTTTTCTTAAAGGCAGACAAAAATGTAGACACTTAGTTGACAATCGACACTTAATCGTAAGCTTCTGCATGGATACGAGTACATATACTTATGTTTGTATGTACTTTATATGTTAGTATAATATCCGAACATTAATTAACAATAATACAATTTTTGGTAGTTCTGTGCCCATGTTCTGTAACTCTCGCGTCGATAAACTTTTCGATTGAAATGTGTGAAATGAAACAAAAATGTCATATATTGAAAAAAAGCAGTTTTTCTCACTAAACTGTGTCTGTGTCGGTAACTTTAGCAAGTGCTCTACCGTCTCCTTTTCCCCTGGTACCCAACAAAATCTACAATTGTCACTATTCAACCGCCCCGCCCTACGGGCGTATACCGCAGTCCAACAATGACCCGTCATAAAACCTATCAGAAGTCTACAGTCCCTTCTCGATAGCGACAGAAGAATTCTCGTCGACTCCGGATCGTAGGATCCCCACTTTACCTTGGAAACCCTGCACGTTCTTGTGTTTTCCCAAAACGCTTTTGATCTCCTCCGTATAGCAGAGTCCGTATCTCTCCTTATATTCTGAATTGGAGCCGGGATGGCAATCATCCTATCGTGTGGTAAATGGGCCCCCCGTTTCGCCAATTCGTTCACCTCTTCGTTGCCCTCTATGATCTGGTGACCGCGAAATCAGTAGATATGCACTCTCCTATTGGCACAGAGTCTATCTATCGAGTCCCTACACTCCTGGACGACAGAGGAGTATGAGTATTCAGCGGTTATAGCCCTGATCGCCGCCTGACTATCAATGAAAAAGTTAACGTGCGAGTTCTCCGTACTGGAAACACGTGCCAAATCAGCAGCCATTTTGGCTGCAAGAACCTCCGCCGGGAAAAAGTTGCAGTAATCGGGAAGCTTATACGATTCCCGAATACCCAGGCAGTAGACTGCAGCTCCAACTCCGTCCTCCATTTTGGAACCATCAGTGTAGAATCTGAAGGTCCCCTGGCCAGATCGGAGTCCTGCCAACCAACCGTCCTCCTCTAGGGTAACTCGCGGTTTCCTTCCAAGTGTCAGTCTCGGAATGGTGTAGTCACTGCTACAATCTATTCCCCTTATAATACTACCGTGACCATAGAGTCCATATGCAAATTATCCCGTCGCACCTAAGCGGATCGCAGACTTCCTTGCAGTTCCTTCTGCCACTAGATGAATCGGTTGCAAGTCCAGGATCACATGCAGTGCCGCAGTCGGTGTACTACGCAAAGCACCGGTGATACTAAGTTCAGCGAGTCTCTGTACGCCCGTTAGCATATTCCGTAACGATATCTTATCCAAGGCCGTCCACCACACAAGTATCCCGTAGAGTAGGATTGGTCTCGCCACCGCTGTGTAGACCCAATGTGTAAGAGCAGGGGTTAGACCCCACGTTTTGCCTAGCATTCCCTTACATGCGTAGAGCGCAGTCGTTGCGTTTTTCACGCTCTCCTCCACATTCAATCTCCACGACAGTTTGCTATCCAGTATTACTCCCAGATACTTTGTTTGGCACGAATAAAGATGGGGCGAAAAAAAATTTCAGCGCTAAAAACCAATTAAAACTGCAAAATACAAAGAATAATAATAATAATATTTTGTTCTTGGCGCATTTTTTTAATGTTTAATTATTTTGCTTTTAACATTTTTATAAAATAAACGAATGTTTTCAAAGCTCGTTTGCAAACAAGAAACACTAAAGTCGCACTTTAAATTATTTGGTATAGCCGACGGTTGTATTTTCGCTGCCACCGTTGAAAAATTTTCAGTTTTAGTAAATTTTGGTCGCCGTCAACGATATGTGTTACAGGCGTTTTCAACGTCTGCAATGTCACATCGGCTTCGGGTGCAATATTAAGACATTAATAACACAAACTCTTTGGATAGTTTTCGACATGGGTTACAGGCACACTTTTTTCTCATTTTTCGAGAAACGATGGAATATTTTGTTTCACATCTTTTCGATGCAAGAAGTTCTCACAACAGTTACAGAACATGGGTACTGGTCACGGTTGTAATTTAATTTTATTATTTTGCATTTGCACTTTCGCAAGCCTAATACTGAACTCCACTATTGAAAAGAAAAAAAAGTTTATCTATCTCAAAGAAAATGGGTGAATTGTTACAGTGTACCAATGAATTTCGATTGTACCAAATTTGGTACAAATTGTACTACAAATCCCATCAGTGGTAAGTTAAGTTAGTTATCTTTTTCAGTTTAACGGCCATTTTCACCAAGTTCGGTAATAATTAACTATCGGTTATAGCTGACAAAACATATTGGTAACCGGAACTTTAATTGAAAGTTAGTTTTAACCGAACTTGGTGAAAATGGCCGTAAGCCTTATATATGAATGCCAATGTAATATTATTGCTAGGGATCAAGTCTGTGAGTGTGAGGGTTGCGGGTTCGATTGCCACTATAGACTCTGGTCCTTTTTTTGGAATAGGTCGATGGTCTACGTTACTTTTGCCTGGTAATTGAAGTGAGAATGTAAAATGTAACATTCAATAAAAAAAAAAACTTAAGCATTTTGAGAAAAACTGCCAAAATGTGTCTTAACTAAAACACTCTCAAATATTTTTAAAAAAAGTACATTTTGAAACCACCTTCTCAGAAATACGTTTTTTTTGAGCATTCCTTTGTAATTTAGATCTTCTATTCAGTTTTAATTTCAGTTATACAAGTTTTTAATTTTTTTTAAGATCTTTTTCCATTTTTGCTTTAATTTGTTTTTAGTCTTATTCATTAAAGCGTCTTTCTGTCTGCCAAAAAATTTTCGAATTACCCCAAAAACTGAAAACCACAAAACATATCCTCTTCTCAGTTTTTTTTTTTTTGATTTTTTTTGTATTGGCCAAAAACATAATGTTTTAACCAGTTTTTAAAAGACATAAACATTACTTAAGTTTGGAACTGAACTTTTTTCTTTGTTGATGTTTTGATTCCCGTAATCAACATCATTATCATGAGCATCAAGGTGATGGCTGTTGATGAGTTCCCCCTCTGCTCCCTGTTTAAAGTTGTTAATTATAAAAATCATAACAATAATGATGATCATAATGATGTTAGTGATCGTGATTTTAACACATCTTCTAACTGACTGAGTTGAGTGAGTGAATGACTGCAAGTTAAGTCCAAAAATTGTGCACTCATTTGAGAAAAACAAACTTTTACTTGATTTTTTTCGGGTTTTATTTTGTTTATGTCTGGTCCAAAATCGTTGCAAACCGCAAAACTCCAAAAAGTTAAAACCTAAAAAATGTTGACGTATTATATTTGATACTTTTTCTTGATTTTTGCAATTTTTATTTTTTTTGGAAATGAATGTGTCCAAGTTTAAGGTTAAATAAGAAACCTACAAAGTGTAACAGCAACAGCAATAAAATGTGAAAAGAAAAAATATTTTTATTATAAATTTTAGAACCTTTAAAAACGTGTTGTTGGGTTTTTATAGGTATTATTGTACAAAAATATAATTCTTTTTATTTTTTGGTTTTTGTCAATACAAATTCTGTTTAAATCTATAAAACAGGCGACCAAACGTTTTGAGTCCACAACACAAATACTCGACAAATATCAACCCAGAAATAAAAATGAAACATTGAAATCAACATTTGAGACATTTCACGATTTTATTATGTATGAAGTGTCGCGTCTGCAAAAATTTTTATATTTTTTGTTAAAATTTTTTTTAGTTTTCGTCTTCATACACGTTTGTAGTATCTTTCAAGTCCAAAAACCACAAAAATGTCATCATTTTTAGAGCAAAAGTTTTGTTTTTTTTTTTTGCAAGAATACAATCAAAACTTGGCTGTCTGTCTGTTTTTTTTTTTTGGTGGCTGATTTTGTTTGAAGATTTTTTTTTTACTGGTGTTCAATATTGCAGTTTGGTATGGTTTTCAAGTACGTTCTTAAAATATGTTTAATTCACAGTCCAGTTTTAAACATTTCTTTATAGATTTTTAAAACAAAATGCTCTGGTTTCTTTTCTTAGGGGGTTTTGTGTTGTTTAACTTTTTTGTTAACTTTTTGTATTGTTTATTGAACGCGTTTAAAATGTTAAAATTTTGATAGTTTGTTTTTTATTGTTGCCCTTGCTTCAAATTTTTTTTTTTTTTTTTGTTGGTAAATTTTTGTTTAACTAACACTTTGGTTTTAGCGTAGAATGTCATACCTTTTGGAAATTGTTAAATTCTTGTAGATAAACAAAAAAAAACAACGGAAAAAGTTTTAAAGTAAGCTTTAAAAGTCAAGGATTTAAGTCCCTTAAAGTTAAAGAGAACATCTCTCAAGCTTCTCTTAACATGTAATAATAATATTAAATTCAATACAAACCCTAGAGTGAAGCAAACTGACACCGAACTAGTCCCGTGATAGGTTCTTTGGCGGTAGTGACCGGTTCTAGTTCTAACACTTTATATCAATGGGACCTATCACTTTTACATGGGGTTGTCATTGGAGGGGGTCAATTGGCACCTAACAGGCACCACTTGACAAGTCACACATCTATTCTCACTGAACGTGTTAATTTCTACAATGCTTGTCCTAGGCATTATTTCAAAAATTATACAGTCCATTCCGCTTAAAGGCCAAAAACGGATATACGCCAAAACTGTCATATTCACATGCACATTTTTTCGAATTTCATACAAATTATTTGTTCTAAGGTCCATTTCGCTTTTAGTCCATTTTCGTTTAAAAGCTACATTTTCTTAGCATATAATTCTTCATGCAAAAATGTTCGCTTATAGTCCACTCTGTTTTTTATATATTTTTAATCAACTGGCAACATGTTTTAATTTACCTTTCTGGCAACTATTATAAATGCCAAATTTCGCAATTTATGTTTCATGACATGGTGTCTTCGTCTGACAATTTTTTGTTAAATAAACGTCCAACTTCATAAAAAAACGCTAATAAAAATATAAGAGTTTTTTTATATAGACTTTGACGTTTGGTATAACAAAAAATTGTCAGGTGAAGACCCCTTGTAAAGATCCTATGAAATTGATATTTATGTTATGTTTGATTTCGTCATCCAAAGAATTAAAAAGAATCTCATAGTCCAAATTCGCTTATAGTCCACAAAAGTTGTGCAACTATAGTAGTCGACTATAAGCGAAAAGTACTGTACTCTTTATTAAAAAAGAAAACCTCTAGCTTAATAAAACAGACATTAATAAAAATTGCTTGTTATATTAATTTCGATATTTGGATACAAAAAGCGTTTTAATAAATTCAATACTTTCTCTACCTTTTCGTTCTTCATATACCAGTTAAGTGATTGGTTCTCCTTTCACCGGTCATGAGTTCTTTTTTTTTGGTACTTATTCTATTTTCACAAGTCCCAGGACCAGTTCTGTTGGAACAATTGACACAAATTTCCCGCAGGGAAGTTAACTGCAAAACACAATATTCCCTTAAAATAAATCTTCGAATGAAAACAGGGAAGAAAACAGTTGAGGCGATTACCAAGTTGTAGCTCCACAATACTGATTACAAGTTTTAAGATCAGAATGCAAGTGATTGTGTTTTTTTTTTTTTTTGTGTAATAAATTATTTTTGATAGTTGGGTATTTTAATAAAATCAAAAACCGGGCAATTGGAATGATGAAACAAGAATTTGGATCGTGCGCTGCTATCAATTATTTTAGTTGGTCATTTTCGTAGAAAAAGGGTTTAAGCGCACCTTGGCCGGCACTCCTCTGTGCACAGGGAAAATAATGAGACTCGTAAACATATTTATCGAGTATACACCCGGAGAAAAAACATGTTAAAATATAGTCGCCGCAAACAAAACTATTTTTAAAGAAAATTTTGAACATATTATGTTTAATTTAACCATATTATTGTCATCGACTACCATACTATGGTTAAAATAGTCCTTCATAAAGAAGCCACAACCATATTATGGTTGCCTCTGAACATAGTATGGTTAATAATAACTAAAATATTTGTAACACTTGTAACAGCATGGTTGGTTTTCAACCATAGCATGTTCCTCTTAGAAAAGAGGAAAATACTATTGTTGATTTGAAAACAAATGATAGTCATATTTAACCATAACATGATTGGAGGCAACCATAATATGATTGTGGCTTCTTGACGGAGGACTATTTTAACCATAATATTATTGTCGGTGACAATAATATGGTTAAATCAAACATAATATGTTTAAAATTTTCTTTTAACATAGTTTTGTTGGAGATGACCATATTTAAACTTGTTTTTTTCTGCGTGTAGGTGAGTTATCTAGATCCTTCAGTTCGGGAGCAGGAAACTTTTGCTACTCTAGCGGCTGGCACACTATTTGATCCTTCAATGTCTACGAGGAGTTTACCTTCTCAATTTGGTATCCGCATACAGTCAATAAATACGATATTGCATAAGAATTAAAATTTATTGGCTTATAAAATTTAAATAATTAATTTTGCTAGAGTATTTAAAGGACAACAGAGGACAAGAACATGTTGAACTGTATTTCAATGTATGACGAGTCCCATTTTGTTTAAAATGGCAATACCAATAACCAAAATCGTCAAATATAGAGTAAATTTAACCCACAATTTCTTTATGGGACAACACACCGTTCGGCTCGAATAACAAATGTTGTGAGCAGTATTTTCAAGCAACATTGTTCGTCCTAACGATTTCGAAGAAAATAATCGTACTGTATTCGTGTCTCGATTATATTAAAGAGTTCTACTCTAAGAACCACGCCGAAAGAGAATCCATTACAAAGTGTCTGGCTTAAACAAGATGATGCAAGTTGTCACATAATCAGGCCTGTTGTAACAGAAATTCAGCACAAATTGAATTGTTGCAAATTGTTTATATAGCTAAGGCAACAAATTTGGTTGATTTAAAGCAATTATTTTGAACAAAAATAGAGGCAACATTCTCTGCAACCCTTACGGATGTAACGAATAAGGTTTTGTGTGTGTTAAATATACATTACGAGTGGTGAGTCCATTTAAATATAGTCAGTTTAAAAAAGCGCTAAAAATCTAATGTGATTTTTTAAGAGCTATAGGAAAGTTTAAAAAAAAACACATAAAATTCAGAAAAAAGCATGAAATCTTTATTTGAATCGATAGTACGGTCTATATAATTTAATGTTTGAAGATTATTTCATGCAAATGTTGACCGTGACTGCGCCTCAAATGGTCCATCCGCTTAGGCCAATTTTGGCATACTCTTTCCAACATTTCGGCCGGTATTTCATGAATAAATGCTTCAATGTTGTCTTCCAATGCGTCAATTGAAGCGGGCATGTGTGCTTAGACATGAGCTTTAACATAGCCCTACAAAAAATAGTCTAAAGGCGTTAAATTGCACGATCTAGGCGGCCAATTGACCGGTCCCGAACGTGAAATAAAATGTTCACCGAACTCGCCTATTGGTAGCTCTTGCAATGCTTCTGGCTGATCTTCACTCCAAAATCGACAATTCTGCTTATTAAAGTACCCATTGAGCCAAAAATTAGCTTCGTCGCTAAACACAAGAAGCGCGCGATGAACTTTCTTAACAGAGCACGCATTTTGATAATAAAATTCAATAATTTACAAGCGTTTTTCGTTTGTAAGACGATTCATGGTTAAATTATAGACCAAACTGAAGATGTTTGACAGTGAAACAAAACACGAAACGTGCATCAGCTTTTTAAACCAGTGTTGCCAAATAGATAATAGCTAAAAAATCACCCGATATATGCATTATTTTTAAAAAGAATAATAGTAGAGTACTTTATATGGGGTAAAAGAGAGTACTTGGGTACAAGTACCATTTAAATGGCTGGGGCATACCTTAACACTTCTGTAATTAAGTGCTCTATTCCAGGTTTTAAACTTTAATAAGACTTAGCATCTCCTTTAAAATAACCCCCCGGGGTTAGGAGTTTTCTTTTAGAGCATAAGTTCCTATTTTCAAGAGTTTCTTGGGACGCCAATTCATAAATTGTATTACTAAAACTTTGTCGAGACCATCTTTACATTAAGCAAGGGCTAAAAATTTTCTTTTTTAATAACTCAGATCCACTTTGTGACGTCTCTACGTACGCAAATTCTTAAAAGATGCAATTAAGACTTGTGGAATGTGGAATACAATTTTCTAGTTACATAGGACTTGGAGCATTCCTCTTTAGGTGTTCGCAAAACAAAGGCATTCCTAGGTACTAGTTTTAAGGCCTCGATCATTGGACGCGTCTACATTTTTGTTAAGGTTTTAGAACTTTTGTCTATGGAACTCCTGTTTGTGGAGCTCAAAATTAATCATTTTAATAAGATCTGGAGTAGAAAGATTCTATTTGGTACTCTTTAAGTGATGGAGTTCCTAGGAACTAATTTTAGTCTGCACTATTGAAGGCATCATTTGTATCCAACTAAGATTAAAACTTTTGTTCCAAAAATTTATTTTAGCAGTTGCTTATGGTGTTTTCTTTTCTATAAAAAATGTGACATTTTATTTAAAAAAAATGCAATTTGAAGTCTGTTTTTTAAAAATTTTGCCCCCTAAAAGGGTGGCTTATTTTATTCTTAAAAACTCACCCTTTTTTGGAAGCAAAATTTGTATGAAACAGACACCAAATTGCATTTTTTTAAATAAAATGTCACACTTTTTTGTAGAAAAGAAAACACCATTAGACTTGGGTTATCTCTACTAGCCTTGGAATTAAAAGGCAACTTCCAGACTTAAAGGCCTGTTTCATAATTTAAAACGTTTATGTTTAAATAGAAAATTGTTAAGAAAAGAAACCAAGTTTTAAATATGTTTTCTTAAAGAATTGTGAACGTTGGCGTTCGATATTGTTAAACAGGCAGTTAAAATATTATGGGTTATTTTTTAAAACTTCAAGTATAACTTAAGAAATATCGGGTGTTTTTCCAGAGGCAGAGAGCTATCATTTTCTCAAAAGTGGTGAGGGTCAAGGCTGAATGTATAATCTTGCACGATTATGCATTTAAAATCTTCCTTGGAGTGTTGGTTGCGCTCGGGGGCGGTTGGTAAACGCGTTATTTGTTACCCAGTTGCTAAATCCACCATGGAGAACGTATCCATGTATATTTTTTCCACAGTACAAGGTACTGTTAATTTAATGATAGAAGCTTTTGATAAACGAGTAAATTTTCCTAGTGGTCCATTTAATTGGCCAACAAGATCATGCCATTAATCCCCATTGGAGTATTTTTGTTTGTGTTATATTAAGTCACTCGTCCAGGCCGATAAACAAGATACAATTGAAAACCTGGAAATTTACATTTGCCGAGTTATAGACGAAATACGGCCGTAAATGCTGCGAAATGTGTGTGAAAATTTAAGTTCCAGACTGTTCCTGCCGTGGGGTCCCCATGGCCGAAGCCATACTTAAACATTAATGGCCTAAAGTTATCTATGCGCTAAAGTCAGTTATATTAATATTAAAATACTTTTCTATGCTTTAATTTAATTTAAAATTCTGCAACTCCAAAAAAAAACACCCTGTACTTAAAATTTCAATAGTCGGGTACCAAAGATTCCAAAAAGCTTAAAACTACTTAGAAAGTACTAACACTTGCTTTTATTTATGTATTTTAACTTTTGTCAAATCTTTAAATGTTTAAAAAAAAAAGTTAAAAATTCTTCAACAAATTTATATTATAACAAAAAAAAAAAAAAAAAACTTACTCCTACACTGCAATTTGTGTTCCAAAAATTATTACTCTCTGTGTGGGTGTTCTTATAACAAAACAAATTTTTATCTCTTTTTCTTTAAAATTCTGTTTTCATTTCAAAACACGCAAATCACAAATCTGTTTTGTTGCTCATTTTAACAGACTGAATAAACGAAAAACGTAGCGCAAAAAAAAGAGGCCCACAGTAACCTTAATGCATGGTTGCATGTTGTAAAACATGTATGTTTTGTCACACTTTTGGCAAATAACAATGGCTGGAAAAATAATCATAAAATAATAATAAAAAAATAAAAATGGAAAAAAAATAGAAAATCTAAACACAAAAAAAACTCATAAAATCAACACCACCCGTTTTTGTCTGTTGAGTTTTTCACACAATAGGCGTGACTAGATACGTTTTTTTCCATCTACTACTCCCCTGACTCTTTATCTTTATGCATGTCTACGATGGATTGTGTGAATTGTCAAAATCAAATTTCTGTCATACGAAACTATAGACAAAATGTTATATGATCTGTTAGATTTGGATTTTGTATAAATCAGCTTATGATTTTCAGATACATTTTAAGGCTGTAGGAAATATCGCCCAAAGAAAAATGGCCCAAAAAAAAAATGAAAAATCGCCCAAATGAAGAATCGCCCAAGCGAACATGAAAAATGACCCAAAAAGGTAAATATGAAATTTTGCCCCAAAAAAACGAAAAAGGGCCCAAAAAGAAAATGAAAAATGACCCAAAAAGCATAAACGAATTTTTTCCCAAAAAAAATATAAAAAAAAATTACTAAATTTGCAAAAAAGTGTTTATTATTCATATAAATTTAGGTGACATGTCATAACGTCCAGTGTCGTAGTGTCCTTGGACACTTTTAAAGTGTCATAATGTCCATCGAAGACGAGGACGGGGACGTTATGACACTTTGCAACGTCCATAACTTAACTTATAATCAAAAATGTGTAAATTTTTTTTTAAAATACCGTTAAAATTTCAAGTGATTTTTTTAAAGATACTTATTTAACCATAATATGGTTGTCGGTGACAATGATTTGGTTAAATTAAACATAATATGGATAAAATATTTTTATAGCTTTTACTCCGGGTGTATATATTAAATATATATATCCAAAATAAGGATTTCATCTTCTATGGTATAACAAATACTGGCTTTGCTAACTAAAGCTTTTCTGTATAGCCGGCCTTCGGCCGGGCGCAAGGATTTTCTCCTCTATGGTATAACAAAGACCGGCTTCGCTAACTAAAGCTTCTCTGTATAGCCGGCCTTTGGCCGGTCGCAAGGATTTTCTCCTTTATGGTCTAACAAAAACCGGTTTCGCTAAGTAAAGCTTCGAAAAACTGCCTTGTTTCCGAACAAGGCCGACTACGCAGAGAAGCTTTAGTTAGCGAAGCCGGTGTTTGTTATACCATAGAGGAGAAAATCCTTGCGCCCGGCCGAAGGCCGGCGATACAGAGAAGCTTTAGTTAGCGAAGCCAGTATTTGTTATACCATAGAAGAGAAAATCCTTATTTTCGATATTTAATATATACACCCAGAGAAAAAAGCTACAAAACCATTTTTAAAAAAATTCTACCGATATTATGTTTAATTTAACCAAATCATTGTCGCCGACAACCATATAATGGTTAAATTAGTTTCTTGAAAAATAGTTTTGTTGTTTGCAACCATAATAAATCATGGTTTTCTCTGCTATGTAAGATTATGGTAGAATTTTAAAAATAGCCCATTTTTTTTGGGCCATTTTTCATACAACATTTTTGGGTGATTTTTCATTATGAAATTTAAAAAACGAAAAATCACCCAACAATAACGATAAATAGCCCATAAATTTTGGGCCATTTTTCATATGAAATCAGGCCCAATTTTACATGCAATTTTTTTGGGCGATTTTTCATTTTTTTTTTTGGGCGATTTTTCTTTGGGCGATATTTCCTACAGCCACATTTTAACACAATAAAGTGTGCCGAATTTAAAGTTTTTGTTGAATTCGAAATTGGTTTCATATTATTACATATTATTTAATTTAATTTTTTTTTTGTTAAAAGTGTAATACGATCTTGATTAAATATATTTAGAAAAATTGTAAGTTTAGAGCGGCGCAAAAAGAAGTCAGTTAAACACATGTAAAACTAAATGTATTTTTGGCAGATTTTGAAGATTTGAATTTTTCATACCTTCCAGCAATAAACAGTGGGTTTTTCGATGACAAAAGTGGGAACTAAATAGTGTTGTTGCCACCCCTGTTTGAAATTTTAGATCTTTTGGCCAATTTCACTTGAACAGCAAGTTTTAAATTTAGGCAAAAAATTAGCACAATAGGACTAAAGGAAAGAATTTAATAATATTTTGCTATCTAAAACCCTAAAGTAGTAACTGGCTTTAGATTTGGTATACATTAATTTCAAGACTGGAAACGAGTTAGGTGAGAAACTGCCGAAACCCCAACGTGCGATAGAAGTGAGCTCTATATGGAATATATAACTTACGCAGGTCGACATTTTAAATCTTTCTAAACGTTTTTTAACGTATTCCAACTGACTCTTATGTTATAAATGACTAGCTGACCCGACAGACGTTGTTCTGTCCAAATTAGGAAAAATGTTTACGTTCGATTTTTAAAATCCGTTAAAAAAGACACGAACATTTAAAAGAAAAATTAGTCAAATCGATGGAGCCGTTTTCTGATTTTTTTTGGCGGGGCAAAATTTTATTTTCGTATAAATCAAAGTTGGACCATGGCGATCATTGTAAAGAAAAAATCGGTCAAGCCGTTCTCAAGTTATGCGCTTAATAGCAAAAGTGGGCGTAAAATTAGGCGTGGCAAATGTTTCTTTCGATGAAAACTTAAAATGGATTAGTACGAACATTTGAAAGAAAAATTTGTCAAATCGATGGAGCCGTTTTCTGATTATAGGTAATTCGAAAAAATTGGGCGTTAAAGTGGGCGGGGCAAAATTTTATTTTCGTATAAATCAAAGTTGGGCTATGGCGATCATTTTAAAGAAAAAATCGTCCAAATTATATAGATGTCATTGGTGGTCCAATATGAAAATTGGATTTTGCCACGCCCCTCTGTCCACAGACCGAAAATAAAATATCTAACTTCACAGTGTCACCCGCCTGAATATTCTGAAGATTCCCTTTCCATTTTGGAGTCCATACGTTACATACATACATACATACATACATACATACATACATACATACATACATACATACATACATACATACATACATACATACATACATACATACATACATACATACATACATCCACATATCCTGTTTTATATATATAGATATCAAAGATATGTTTTATAAGAGTTATTTTGTTACTTAAAAAGAAAAAACACATCTAAAGCAGTTATTTTTGAACGTAACAGAAGGTCGAATAAAACTCTAAAAAAAGAAGTTTTAGTAGGGCGTCATAAAATAAAACTCATTTGAAGAGTTTTTTAGGATTTTAATACGCACTTATACTTTTTCGTTCAAAAATAAGCTTTAACTGTGCAGTTGGGATCGTTTCTCCAAGATCACCTTAGATTCTTAAAGAGAACTTCAATACGAATCTATTGATATGTGACAGTATAGGTCTCCGTCAGCTTACATTTTTTGGAGAACTGTTATTTACGGTACCTGAATTTTTGGCATGCCAAATCCGCATCTAAGCAGAGTTTTCATCCATCACGTCACATTTATCACATAACGGTACATTTGTGCTTTCCACTGTAAACTTCTCACTCAGCCGCCATCAAGCATCCAAAAAGGTTACTAAATTAAGCGCCAAATAGTGGCTAATTGGTTTTGATGACTGAGTTATAGGAGATCAAAGCTAAGATTTAATGAAAATATTAACCATAGCGCCATTTGTTGTAACTTCCGAAGATGTTTTGTACCACTTTAACTATGGACGATGGCTGAAAGAGTAGTAAACAACGAAAACTACAATTGTAGTATTATCTGTGACGTCACAATTTTCTTCCATAACTGAGCTCACATTCGGATTTAGTATGCCAAAAATCATAAGAATTAATTGGAAAGGTAAAAAATGGTAATTTCACCATCATATGCGCCAAACCAATAATGAGCTGACGATGTCTTAAACTGTTGGCCGACCACCATAAAGCTCTATGCTTTTATCTCTAGTCATATAAAAATAAATTTGACCTAAATTGAATAAAATGTTATGAGTCGTAACGGTTTAAGCCGTACCAAAACGATTTTCAGGAGGAGCATTAATATTCTGTGGAGATTTCTGGTATTAAAAAAAACCTAATTAAAAACAAATTTCAATTCAAGAGTGAAATCTGTTTAAGCGTTTTGTAAATTTTAAAGTGCTGTTCAGAACCCTGCTTTATATAGGACCCATAGTAAGTTCTGAACCGACTATCAGAAAATTCCACGGTGTTAGTTTTTACTATATAAAGCAAAGTTGAACCAAATGCTTCCACAATATATAATGAGTTTCCAAAGCGGGCTTTATATAGGAACTATGGTAAATTATGAAACGATCTGCGTGACAACACACACACCAAGTTTAGCAAAAGCAACAATAGTGCTTTCCGAGAGTAGGCAGTACATGGGGCCCATGATAAATTATGAACCGAACTTCACAAAATTTAGCAGTATGATGATTATTAGGCATATACAACAAATTTATGCAAAATCTTGTTTCAATCCGTCCATTCTGCCACCATTTATCTTAGTTTTTGTAACAAAATTATCAATTTTTCCTTAATCGATTTTTACTGGATTTCAATCCCAAACTGTTTAGAATAACTAAAAACAATTTGACACCAATATGGGTATTTTCTTTTGAGTTGTTGGAAAGAGAGCGTGTTTTTAACAGACGTACAGACAGATGGACAGACAACCGGACAGAAAGACGGACATGGCTTAATCGACTTAAAATTACTCAAGAATTTATATTTTATTTATATACTTTATAAAGTCTAAAGCGGCCCATACACTTGCAATATTATTGTATATCTATAATATTCGCCATATTATTTCCATTTTGTCCTATATTTTACAATAAGTCGCACAATAGTTTCATTCATTCAATAAAAAGGTGAGCATAACCTATAGGAATAACATAAACAGCATTGTACAATGTTGCCAACACACTTCACTTAAATTTCGTTGTGCAATAAAAATCAAAAGTCTTTTGATTGTTGCCAATATATTGTTCCACCTTCGAATATCATTGAATAACATTGGCGATATAATTGTACTATACGTAACATTGAACAATTTTATTGCAAGTGTATGAGCCGCTTAAGATAAATATCAGAAAAGTTTCACACGGATTGACAAACTTAGTGTACCCTCATTCACCATTAATAGTAAAGGGTATAATTACACTCAGAAATTTATGTTTATATTTCTATAAAAATACAAAAAAAAAGCTGAAAAGTAAAAAAAAATTAGTTCAGAAATATAAAGCTGAAAATTTGTACACATATGTATAAGTACATACATGTGTATTCAATATTTAGTTAAACACACTCAAAAATTTTAGGCCATATGAAAGTCACTTATTAAATCCTTTTTAATATTTTGTTATTAATTAAGTCTTAAAAAAAACACATTTTCAAACGCAGTTCAAATATTTTTGTATACATTAAAAGAAAACGATGCCGCTTAAAGTTTGCGATGATAATCTTTTTGTTTCTGCATCTGTTGCTGTCTGGTTTTGCTTTTGCGTTGTTGCTCAGCTGAAAACTTCTTTAGAAAATCCTTTTTTTTTTTTTGCAAATAAGTAGATTTTCTGTTTTTATTTTATATTTCACAATACCATAATTTTTATTTATTTTGAATTTATAGCAAAAATATTTTATTTACATTAATTTTTTTATGGAATTTGGTTAAAAAAAAGCAAGCAAATATTTTATTTTTTTGAGGAATTTTTTTTAACAATAAATATTGTCTTTAAAATTGTTGTTTTGAGTAGATTGGTGAAAAGTTTTTTATATGGGCATGATGACAAGTAAACAAATTTAATAAGAGTTATTTTAATAAAAGCAAAAATATTAAAAATTTTGTAAAATAAAAATTTTTTTGTTAATTTTTTTAAATTGTAACGGAATTACTTAAAACTAAAATTTTGTTAAATTATATTAGTAACTTCAGTCCTTATTAAATTGCTAAGGCCGGCTAGAGGAGCCCAAAGTTCCCTTGAATTTGATCATTCATCTGAAATCTAAAATTTCAAGTCCAGTATGGCAATTAAAGCGCATTCATTTTTTAAGGTGGCTTTGCAGGCAAAGCTGACATACTTTCTTTGTTTCTGTTTCTGTTTGCCAATTAATAACGCAAACATATTTCGTACAAACACCAATTATTTTTTCTGTTTGTTGTGCTGCGGCAATTTTGTTTAAAACGGAAGAAAACTCTTAAAAAAAAGGAAAAGAACTTGGGAGTAAGGAGTGGTTTTAACAACAAACTGGGGGTCTACTCTCTATTGTGATGCGAAAACAATTTCGATGCGAAAGCTAAATGCCAACAACTTGGTACTCTCTATCACTTTCGCAAAACTTTCTGAAAATGAAGCAATAGTGGCAATAAAAATTAAAGATGGCGCGGATTTACAGTAATGAAATGCCAAAGTGAGTAAAAATTTTTTAAATTGGAAAATTTAAATAAAATAAAGTGATGATTTACGAAAGGGATATAAGTTAAAAGATGCGAAAGACATATGCGCAAACGTGGTAAAGAGTACCAATCGCTAGATTTGCTACAATTGTATTTCGCATCGCAATAGAGAGTAGCCACCCTGCTTTTCTACTACTTCACTCTGGAAAGTTTTTATCGAATTATAACATTTACCACTAGTCATCACAAAAAAAAGTTTATGATGAAACAGAATAGAGTCTTCAACTTCAGGCTAAATTTCTAAAGCCCATAACTAAAGGCCCAACCAGAATGTGAATAACGTGGCTTAAGCTACTGAGCAAATACATGTAAATCATATGTGTCAAACCAAATTGAACTTAAAGAAACTTTATGTTATGTTTTATAAAACTGTCATTTGCTTAAGCAAGGTGCGAAACTAATCGCTCATTCCGTACGGAATCAATGTTTTTTTTATTTTGTTTTAGTTATTTTAAATGCATTTGAGAGGCTTTTTGTTTTATTTTTATCAGTAGCTGAAGTTTGTTTATGCACATACTGGTTAGGCCTTATAACGTCGGCAGTTACTTCAAATTCTCTCTCACTTCTTTTATTTTCTTTTGTTCTTATTTTTCTTTGTTTACAAAATGTATGAAATGGAATGAAAGTATGGTAGCATTGTTAAGAGAATAAGTGAGAGCATTGGAAAAAACGTCCTCAAAATAAAATTGATTTTATTTCTCGACTGCATTCTCTGGCATAATTTTATGTCAAACCGTATGAAAAACATCGTTGAGCCCCAGTTCTGTTTCATTATTAAAATTGATTTTATTTCTCGACCGCATTCTCTGGCACAATTTAATGTCAAACTGTATGAAAAACATCGTTCAGCCTCAGTTCTATTTCATCATTTTTTCAATATTTAATGTGTCTAAAAAGTTGGTTCAAATGTTTGTCCAAACAGCAATTACACCAATTAACAACACGAAACGTTTGTACAAACTTAAGTTTTGACATGTTTGCCAAGCAGTTTGTGTGGTTTATTTTGACCTTTAGAAGAAGCAAATTCCAAAGTTGCTTAAGTTTGTTGACTTATCGATCAACTTAAGCAAGAATAAAATATCATGTTGTTTTTTATTGCTGTAGTTGTAGTATTGCCGCCAGCCATATGGCCCCTATAAATCTACAAGTAAAAAGCGTTAAAAAAGCAACAATCTGAAAATTTTAGTTTTTGTTTCAAAAGTATTTTACTTGTAGATTTGTAACTTGTAGTTTTGAAAAACATAATTCGCCTCGGTATCAAGTTTAAAAAAAGGATGTGCATAAGAAGAAAAATTAAAGTGTATTATAACTTACAAAGAGCTGTATTTTGCTTTAATTTGCATGTTTTGTGGGCTAGGATGTGACTTTAAACTTTTGGTTAAGGAGTTATTTCTAATAGTTTTAAACAAAAATCTAGTTATTATACGAATTACTTTTAAAGAAAACATTTTTCTCTGAGTTCATCTCAAACAAAACTATTTTTAGCAAAAAAAAAAATAAAAAATCAATGATTATAGCAACCATTTTATTGTAACGGGCAACCACATTATGGTTAAACTTGACTTAAATAAGGTCACAACAATATTAAAGTTGTTGTCGACCATATTATGGTTAAAATGAACATTGATATTTTAATCCTAAACAATAGTTTTTCAACAACAATAACATTTTCTTCTTTATTAAGAGTAACTGGCAATTTTAAATGAAATCGAAAAGAAGCTGAGCAGCAAAAGTTGAAGCGAATAAGCCTAGACATTAGGGGGGTCGATTCAAAAAAGTGATCAAGTGATTTTAGAACAGTATAAGATATTTTAGAACAGTATTAGATATGCACGCAAAGAAAATATGTATTACTCATATGGTAACGCTAACAAAACTATGTCTTGTAGGGCGGGTCGATTTGTAGGGACGTAAAAAATTCGCCCAAGTGACAAGGAAAATCGTATTCTAGGGATCGAAATAAGAAACACACGAATTCAATTTAGAGGTATGGTTCCTTGGGCAAAGTTTCTTATTTTGATCCCTAGAATTCGATTTTCCTTGTCACTTGGGCGATTTTTATGCGTCCCTACAAATCGACACGGCCTACTAGACATTAATTTGTTAGCGTTACTATATCAATAATTTATGTATATCGAGCCCTAATAGCAAAAATGATGTAACCAACAAAAATAAAATTTTACAGGAGAGTGTTTTTTTTATTTTATTTCATATACGTTTTGTATGAAATTTGTCGGTTACCTCAAAATTGTTCTTGCTATAAAATCGTAACGGTGCCTTATGTGACCACGACATTTTAGCAGATGATGCTAGTGTTGCCAATAAAGTCATTTATTAAAAAAAACTAAAATTGAAAATGATGTCGGTTACATCATTTTTGCTATTAGGGCTCGATATTTTCTTGGCGTGCATATTTAATACTGTTCTAAAATATCTTATACTGTTCTAAAATCACTTGAGCAATTTTTTAATCGACCCTCCTAATGTCTAGTCTTATCCGCTTTGCGTGCATATCTAATATTGTTCTAAAATTCATACAGAAAGTCCTAAATCTCTTTCTAATTTGTTAAGAAACTTTTTTATTTTATAATATTTTGATAGTCAGGGGTACGATTATACCCAAGAAAATATTGTCAGATTTTTTACGAGATTGTTTTAATTGTTGCTTGAAATTTAAAACACTTTTATTTTGTGCTAAATTGTTGGTTGTCAGGGTTCGGATTGTATCAAATAATATCGAACCATTTTCAAAATTTTATATTTTTTCCGCGATTTCTTTTCAAATGGTTCACTGAAATTAGATCCTTAAGCAGAAAAAAATATTTTTAGAGTTAACCATAATCAAAGGCTATCGTACTGTGATTAGATTATAATAATTCTCTGGTTGTAGGTGATTATATTATGCTTAATTTTAAACATATTATGTTTAGTTTTTGAAATATTTTCAATTTGTAACCTTTTTTTTAGTAAATTTGGATTGAAATTTGGTCAAAATGAAATTTATCACTATTTTTCAAGGTTGCGATGTCAACATTTTGTAGCTGAATGTAAACAAAATTTCATTAATCGTAACAATAGCTAGTTTCAGGACATTGCAGAAATCTAAATATATCCACCCCTTTGCGCGAAATTATCGTATATGCCAATGATACAATATTGTTCTACATTCAAAGAGGCGTCACCTGACAAAATATTGTCGGCGAATTCCACTTCGTTACTTCCATTTTGATATTGCAAGCGATAGCAGAGAAAAGTAGAAAAATGGCTTTCCTGTAAAATTTGGTTTTTGAAACATACGATAATTTCGCGCAAAGGGGTCGATATAACCAAACTTCATTTATGTTTTTTTTTTAATATTTCGACTTCTAGTGTCTGGCTTATGTCCAAAATATGTTTTGAAATTTCCAGGATTTTAAAGGTTTTCTTATTAGAATAATTTTCAAAATTTTTATAAAATTTTAAAAGATTTTTTTTTTTTTTGCATAAAAGTTATTTTGCAGCTTTAGTTGGGGAAAGTAGGGTTTGTTACAATTCTTGTTAAGTTTTTAATATTTTACAAAATATTTTTTTACATAATTTTTGCTTTTTAACTGAATATTTTTAATACTTTTTATAATTAGTTGCTTTCAAACTCTCACCTGAAGGAGTTTTCTTAAGGTTTCGTTTACATTTTTTTTTTTTTTTGGAATTCTTTTCTTTTTTATAAAATTACAAAGTTGTTACTAAAATTACATTTTGATTAAATCCGGTTAAAAATCCTTATTTGGGCCTCCTTTGGACTAGAAAAGCTTACGAGAATCTGCCTTTTGTAGATTTATCCTTTTTGTTTCCAGTCAAGTTTTCCGTTGGAATTTCTTCTCTTTCTCTCCGAACAAAAAATAAAAAAGCTTTTGGGAATTTTTTATTTTTTAAATTTTGTTTTATTTTTGAAATATATTATTTTAATATATATATATATATATATATTTATATATATATATTTTTAATTATTGGCTAACTTTCTTTTTTCATTTTTTGTTTTGTTTTATTAGATTAATAATAAATTTATATTAATTATATTAATTTTGTTTTTGTATTTTTAATATATATATCTTGTTGTTGGTTTTTATTTAGTATACATACAAATTGATTAAAATTATTACATTTAAAAATGTAGTTTTTCGTATAACTTTTTGTTTTGAGGGGGATTGTATTTTTTTTTTTTTTTTTTTTGAAAATTTAATAAAATTAAAAAAAAAATTTTTAAAAATTTAAATTTTTGATTGCGTTTTATTACAATTTTGCTAAAAACTAAAGTTTTAAAAAAAAAACTTTTTCTTTTTGTTTAGGAAATAATAATAAATGTATAATATTAAGTAAAAATAAAAATTGTATAAAATATCACCTAATAAAATATTACGTATTTTCAGGATTTTTGTGTAAGTTTTTTTTTTAAAAGATTTTTTTAAGTTTTTTTTATATATATAAAATAACATAAAGACAACAATAAACAAATTAAAATGTTAAAGAAATAATAATAATAGTATTTATAGGAAGTTTTAAGATTTTTTTTTTTAAATTATTACTTTTTAATTAATAATTTGTTTAATAATATTATTTAATATTTTTTTTTTAAGAATTAAAAGTAAATTAAAGCAAAGCTTTTATCGTATAATTTTTGTTTTAAAAGTGCCAAGAACCAAAAAAAAGAGAGGAGCTGAGAAAAGCTTTCTCTTTTTTTATATACACTTTTTAGGGGGAGAGAGGAAGGGTTTTTTACAATAATTTTAAAAATATTATTTTTTTTTGTTTAATAATAAAGTACAACAACTATTTTAAATTAAGTTATAAAAAAAAAACATACAATAAGAAAACCATTTTATAATTAAGCAACTTAAGAGGAAAAAGCTTTTTTGTAACTTTTTTTCTTTTTGTATTTTTTTTTTTTTTTTTTTTTTTAGTTTTAATAGTAAGTTTTGTTTTTGTTATCCTGCCCATATAGCTTTTCAAAATGTTTATATTTTGTATTTTTCGTTTTCTCTCATTTTAGTTTAGATTTTCTATAAGCTAAAGTTTGCATTTAACAAGTTTTGGAAAAAGCTTTTTAAAAAAAAAGTTCGCTTTTTGAAAGCTTTTCCCTTAACTTATTCATCGAAAAACGTTTGTTAACCACCTGCCCATATAGCTTTTTGTTTAGTTTAATTTAGCTATAAACTAAAATGTCTAGGGATTAGTTTTAGGAAAAAGCTTTGTCGAAAGCTTTTGTTCTAAAAAAGCTTTTTCGAAAGTTTTTTTTTTTTTTTTTTTTTTGTTAAATTACCTATATTTATAGAAATTTATTTTTATATTTAGTAACCACTTTATTTTAAGATTAAGTACTTTTAGTAAGTAGTTGTAGTATTTAGTAGTAAGTAAAGATTTTTGTTTAAATTTAAAAAAAATTAGGTTTTATATATCAGGAAGTATCTATTTATTTTAGTTTTTTTTTTAATAAATAGATGTTTTTATTACGTATATCGTTTTCTTTGTTAGTTAGTTTTTTTTTTTACTTTTAAGAAGGAAATAGTTTATAGATTTTTTTTTTAAATACTACTTTTTATAGGACTTTTTTGTTTTTAATTATTTGCATTTTGTAAATGTAAAACGTTTAGTTTTTTATTGTTTTAAATAAATACTTTTTAAATTAATATATTACATTTTTTTGTTGTATTTTTTTTTTTTAATATTTATAATAAATTGTTTTTATCTTGTTTTTTTTTTAAGAATATTCGTATACTTTTTATTTGAACTTAAGTTTTTTTGTAAGTGTTTCTTGTTTTTATTTAAAAAGAAAAACAAAATTAAAATTTAAAAAAAAATTTTATTTTAATTTTTTGACAAGTTTTTTTCTATAAAAAAACTTTTAGAAAAAAAGGACGTTATTAAGCTGTTTTTTTTTTAGAAAAAATCGTATACTTAAGATTTGTTTTTGTTTAAGAGATATAAAAGTTAAAAAAAAAAAAATAAAGAAACTAAAAGTCGGCCTCATTTTTGATGCGATAACTGGCATAGGTCTGTTCCACCGGTTTAAAGGACTGAGAATGGGGCAATTCCTTTTTTCGGTCAAGGTTTTCAAAGAAAGAAAATATTGAAAAATAACTTTAACTAAAGACCTGCTTTTAATTCATAAGAATATTTAAAAGAAAAAGAATCAAAAAGAAAATTTTTTTCTAAAAAAAAATTTCTTTTTCTAAAAAAATTTAAATCAGTTAGTAAAAATTAGTAAAAAATTTGCATAAAAAAAATATTTCAAATATTAAATAAGGTTAGTTTGGTTAAAAATTTTGTTTAAATATTATATTTTAAATACTATATTGGCGAGCTATATGGGCCTCTTGCAAAAACGAAGTTGTTTTAAGATTTTTTTTTTTAATTTTTTTAATTTTCATTAAATTTGTAAAGTTGCGGTACTTTTTACAATTTTGTTTTAGATTTTAACATAATTATGATTGTGTTTTTTTTTTTAATTTTTTTATATAATAAAATATAAAAAAACAAAAATATTTTTTTTTTTAATTAAAAATTCAATGGCTTTTACTTTAGATATTTAAATTTTAATTTTTTTTTGTATTAAAAAACTTTTAATTATTGCCTTCAATTTCTTTAAAAAAATATTTTTGTCTTTTATTTTTTGTTTTGTTGAAAAAAAAAAATCATAAAATTTGTCCACTTTATAAAAATATTTTTCTCTAAAAAAAGAAAAACAAAAAAAAAAACATTGCAGCACGTATAGTTTTAGTTAATTTTTTAAATATTTTGTTAAAAAAAACCTGCAATAAATTAAAAACTTTGCACTTGGATTTTCCAAACAAAATAAATTAAAAAAAAAAAAAACAAAATTTCCTTAAAACTTAAACAAATAAAATAAAAAAAAAAAATGTTTTTACGCACTTTTTGTTACGAGTGTAATTCGTATTTTCTTTTTTTTTTTTAAAGCAAACAAACAAAAACAGCTTCAATTGTAATAAATCACTTGGAAAAAAAATGATTCTGTGGCCTGTTTGTTGGTCAGTGGTAAAAATCTATACGTGTTGCAATCTTTCCTTTTTTTTTTGTTTCAATTTTAGATTTAATAAATTTAAAACGTGGTTTTATTTATAACTTTTTTTTTTTTTGTAAATTTTTCATAACTTTGTAATGCTTTTTTTAAAATTTTTGGTAATTTACACTTGTTTTCTTTTCTAAATTTTAAAAAATGTTTTTTGTTATTTTTTAAAATTTTAAAAATTTTTTTGTGTTTTAGTTTTTATTTTTAATTTATTTAATCCCAGGGCATTGTGAGCACCCGCTTCGTTTTTGCAAGAAGGTCGTTATCGTACTACGAACATGGGTGCACCACCGCATTGTAGCTCGCCAATATAGGACCATGTGCTCCCGCGAAGGGGGTACTCACAACGTCTGGTGTACTAGCTCCATCGGTGTGTGATGTTGAATCGGCATTACTTCTTCCTTCACCATTAGCTGAACCCAATTCTGGTGGTTTGGTGGTGTCCCGTTCGTCAATTACTAAATCTATTGGCATTTTACCCTTTAGACATGATATATATCGATGACAGAAATTATCGCATAATTCATGTACCTTTTTTTTAATTGGTATGATAAGGATTTTTGTTTTGTTTTCAATTTGATTGTTGTTGTTGTTGCAAAAGTGAAGTGAAGGTTGGAATATGAAAAAAGAAGAAAAAAAGGAAGGGAATTTAATTAAAACTCATTTGTTTTTTTTTTTATTCTACATAATATTTCTACAATTGCTTGAAGGTGTAGGGTTCTTTTAATGGTGCAAAGTTAAATTTATTGCTTTAAAAGTTACTATAGATAATTTTAATATGTGAGAAACCAAATGATAAAAAAAAAGAAAGCTGTTTAAAATAACTTACGTATAAATAAAAGTTGAAAGAAAACTGAAGCTTTTGTCTTTTCAGTTATCAAGGAGATTAGGCATCAAAAACCTATTTCCACCTGAAAAGCTTTTCTCTAAAAAAAACCTACTCAAAAGCTTTAAATTTTCTTTCTAATTTTAAAGAATAATGCCTTAAATATTAAAACGACTTTTTTTGTCCAAAAATACGTTTTAATTTAAAAAAGTTTTGTATATTGTTAAATATTTTCATGTATTTTTAAAAGCCTATTAGTTTTTTGTTGCATTAATAATAAACAACGTGCTTTAAAAGTTATAAACACATTGCAATTTGTTTCTTTAATTATAAATTCGCAGAAAAATGCCTTTTTAACTCAACACTATATAAAAAAAACTTTCTTTATTAAGAGCAGTGCTGCCACAACTAATACAATTTTTACAACCAAAATTTTTGAAAATGTTACCAAATGTGAAAAAATATAACCAAATTTAAAATGCCTTTTATAAATTGAGAAAATCTTTAAAATTTATTTTAAGTTGCATTGTAATACAAAGGTTAGTTAGATTTGTGCACTTTATAGTAAAATAATAATTATAAGTCAGGAAAACAAAACAAATAATTAAATTCTTTTACATATTAAAAAAATAACGAGAAACTTAATTACCCCCCAATTCCACCAAGTTTAACGGAACCAACTATTACTTTAAATTCCAGTTAATAATGTGTTTTGACATCTATAACTGATAGTAAATTATAACTGAACTTGGTGAAATTGGGGGTAAAAGTTTTTATTTATTCGAGACTTTTTTTTCAGTATGCCGGCAATTCCACTCATAAGTCTACTATAAATGGAAAAAATTAATACCTGATTTTGGTAGTTAAAATTCTTAAGTATGGTGGCAACATTATGTTTCTTTTAAGTTTTTATAGTGGCAACAACCCAGTAAAAACTTCGCCTACAAAATAATGTGTTGAGTAATCTGAAAAACATAAAGGCACTACTTACACTTCTACTGAAAGAACCAATGAATTTTACAAGGGATGTTCCAAAATGAACGCATTCAAAAGTAAGTCTTTATTTTTTCACTGTATATATCCAGAAAAAAGTTGTTACAGAAGTTGTTATAAATGTAGTTATAGATGAAAGTTTCTGAAAAATGAATAAAAGAAGCTATTCATCTGCAAATATAGCGAAGTTTTTACTGGAAATTTTTTGATATTTTATTATTATTATTTTTTTAAAGATGTAATAATATTATTATTAAATTAAGCTTGAGGTCTCTTCTTTATGAAAAATATTAAATTTATTTAATCCAATATTTCGGCACTCCGTTGTGTGCCTTCTTCAGGGTTTTGTCTTGAATGTTTGACAAAAATTAGAAATTTTTTGTGATGAAAAAATAAATTTTTCAAGTTTTTGAAACATTTATATTTCTTATTTCTAAAAAGAGTTTATTTAAATTATTTTAGTTTCAAAGTTGGTTTCTAACTTGATGGTGTTTATATTCAAAAATAGCATTTTAACGAGATCATTAATTGAAGCACAGCCGCGAATAACGTTTTAAGTTACAAAATAATTTTTTTTCAGGAGAGCAAAAAAACGTTTTTAACTGGCAAGATTATTAATTTTTTATTTTTTTTTTAGATAATTAAAAATAATGATAATAAAAATATTTATGCAAAATATCAACAAATTTAAAACTTAAATTACATGCAAATTTACAGTTTATAACTTTTTTTAGTGGAAAAACGTTTCATATCCACACTCACGATGTCATTTAAAACGTTCTTCCACTACACAAAGCATCATGACTGATGGCTTTTAAAACGTTATTCCACGTTTAAAACCGTTTACTTTGTATCATTTTTAAGTAACTTACAACGTTCTTCCACTAGCTGACTCTTTGTATGTAATTTTTAAGGGCTTTAAGGTGCATAATTTTGGGTGATTTGAGGTTTAAACAGTGTACGAGAGTAATGTTAACGGTTATCCGAAAAAAACAGTTTTTGCAAAAAGTGGCGTTTACAACGTTATTCGCGGCTCTGCTTCAATTACATTTTGTATTTTTCAAATAATTTAAGAGTTCCTATTTTATGCGCTGTGATTTCAGTTCTAACGTTTCATGTAAAATTCCATAAATTTTAAAATTATTTTGTTAAATCAATGTATTTTGGAAAAATCTTTAAAATTCCTATTTGTATTTTCAAATATGTATTTAAATATATCTACTTTTGGAAATAACCTAAATTTAGAACATTTAATTTATATTCAAGTTTTAAGAAACAATAAAACGACTTTTGTGTAATTTTTCAGTCATTTTCTCAAATTGATTCCGCATGATTTAATGCACTTTCTACTTTAAGTACTACTAACCTTAATGGCCATTTTCTCAATGTATCGACAAACTGTCTGTTACTTAATGTCAACATAAATTTATTGGACCGATAAACTGTCCGTTAACGATTTTGGGTTTCTCAATATACCGACAAAAAACAAAGTTTTCAGCTGGCAACGCCACTCAAAATACATGTAAAAGTTGGGAGTCAGCTGATTGAATTTATCTGTACGGCAAATGAAAGGAAAATAAATAATTGGCAGATGAGTGCCGGTTAGCTTTGCGATAAAATCGAAGCAAATGAGACATTGAGAAAACCAAATTTCTTTAATGCGCAGTTTTTCGTTGGGAAAAAAGATAATCGCCTAATGAGAAAATGGCCATAAGTATTCTTAAAATCAAAAAAAGCTATACTCATTTAAAAAAAATAATTGAAATCTTCATCGATTAAAACTTCATATGTTTTCGAAAATGGCCGTTTTTAATATAAAAATCACAAATGGCAATATTTTTCTTAGCAAATACCTTAAAAAAATTAATTGGTTGCAGTTTTGAAAGGGATTTTTTGTTTTCGATAAAGTACAAAAACTTCCGTTCATTGGTAACAAATAATGAAGAAATCATAGTATGTACACAATACAAATTATTTGAGCTCGTAAAATTTTGTATCAAGAAAATCATATTTGTACGTATTATCATTTTAGAAAAAAAGTAACCAAAACGAAAAAAATATTCACATCTCCACATTGAAAAAAAATATAACCAATTTTGGTTAGAAATAACCAAAAACGGCAGCTCTGATTAAGAGTTCTTTTGAGAACAATTAATCTCTTTTTTATAATGCCGCAGAACAGAGAGAATCAATAAGATCAAAGAGAAAAAAATGCATGCAGTAGTGGTAGAATAATCTTTAAAAATATGTTAAAAAAATTAGGTGTACAGGCCTCTATAGGTCCATGACATACTTTGCCTTTTATAAAAAAAAAATATAAAAACATCACAAAATGGCAACATTGAATGCAAGCAACATACGATAAAGCAGCCTTCCTATGTAAACGCTTAAGAGAGACTGACTTTAAATATCACTACACCTACGTGGGGATATTAAAAACAGAAAAAAGCACTGTGTAGTAGATCGATTTCTCGGCTTTATTTTTACTGCTTAAAGGTCCAATTAGACGTGAATTAAACATAATGCCATAGCCGTAACGATGACCATAGAGACCAAAATTCTGTTGGTTTGTATGGTTATGTCGTTATGAGAAGTCACATATAATCAAATACAGTTTTGCACAAAAGGATGGTTTAACCTTTATGTGCTCGGTAGTCTACATTTGTAGCATTTTTGCAGAAAGAGTTGAATAAAACCAAATTTCCACAACAACAGGGTCCGATATTTTCAGTAGCTTCCTAAAAATCTATTCTAAGCTGTTTTGGCTACTGACACGTTAAGAAAATAATTTACAGTACCCCCAGACCCTACTTTTAAAAATTACCATCTCCTGGCCGGTAGTCTACAAACGTGGACAGCACATAAAATGTATGGAAACTCACATCATTCTTTTACTCAACTCGAATTTTTTGAATGGGAAAGCAATTTTGGATTTACAGATATTATACGAAGTATCGGAGTAAAATTAAGTTCTTCTTTCTCAAATTGTGTGGGCCCTCTTGTACTAAAACCGTAATTTCTAGAAGAAAGAGGTAGTTATTTGTCTAAAAGTTGAAAAATAAAGTACATAAAGTTCAACAAGACTTTTAAAAGTTAAGTTTTATGGGTAAAAATTAGAGGCAGTCGTAAATTGTTGCGGATATCTCAGACAGTTGTGGACCAATCTGGCCGAATTTCAATTGCAAGCTATTCCGGACTTTATAAATACATATCTCTTTCAGAAAACCCATTTCAACGTTTACACGGACAGAAAAACCGACGGACGAATAGACGGGGATCGTTAAATCAACTCCGCATTTATTAGATCAATATTGTAAAAATTAAAACTTATATAAACAATGAGCTTACGTATTTATGTCCACCTGTGTTCGAGGGTAAAAATAATATAAACTTTTTTGTCAATTTAACCGAAACATTAATTGTAAAGAAAAATCCAGCTTTTTCTTTTCAATGCCAAGCTTTTTGCTAATTTCGATCTGGCAAGCCTAGTGTGCTTGCATATTTGACCTTATTATATTTTACAAATATGCATTAAAGTAGTGCGGACATAGTTTTCCATAGCAATACATATTTGCTACAAATGTAGCCTTCCGACCGCCAACGTTAGTTAACAATCCCGAGCACATAAAGGTTAAACAGCTGTTTTGTATGGTTATGGTTATGGCACGTCTAATTTGAGCTTAATCTTAAAACAGTGTCGCCCAAGCAATATGCACAATGTGCGAGCTTTTTTAAAAGAGCTTTGTGCTTTCAGACCGTCAAGGGCATGACAGCCAAGCAGATATCGGTGACAAATATGCTTGCTGCTTTCTTTGCAAAGCAAGAACAACAAATTGTAAATACCTTGCAAAGACACAAAAACAAATTGTAAGAGCTTTCAAAGCTGTTTACCTTTAATACAAATATCATAGTATGTGTGTTTAGATGGCACTGTCTGTTAAGTCTTATTAAAGCTTTTAGTTTAAGCAGTAAGCAAATTGTTTAAAGTCAAATAGTTTCGATTTATAAATTAGTAAGTTTAAAAAGCTTTTAAGAGTCTTATTAGCTTGATAATTTAAAAATGCTTAAGCTTTAGAAAGCTTTAAGCTGATATGCATTTATCAAATATTTGTATTGCTTCACAGACAATTTATTGCCTAATCTAAAAGCCTTTCCAGAAGCTTTTAGTTTAATCTTTGTGAACTAGATATTAAGTTCTATCTAAAACTTCAGATGCCAACTTAAGAACAGTGTTTTGTTTTGTTTTAATTTTTTTTTTTTTTTTGTTTAACTCCACTTGAATTCTTTCTATACAGGAGAATAATTTTATGTAAATTCTTTTTATATTTTGTTGCTGTAGTCTTTTTTTTATTTTTAAACCCATCAACTTCATGATAGACATGCAAATTAGTTTTTGCGTATGGTTTTAAAATTTTTTCCATTATTTTCTTTTAGCGTAAAAAATGGCGCATTGTTTTGGCCAGTGAGTAAAAAAACCCTTTTTTATAAACTATATATTGTTAAAGCAAATTAAGCCGGCCGGTTTCGTTTTTTTTTTGTGTTTTTTTTTTGACAATAGTTGGAGGTTTTGTTGTTGCAGTTGGCTGTTTGGCCGGCTGTAACATAAAAATTGGCATAAATATGCATCAGTTTCTTGTCTTATTTTAAAATTTCAACTCATATGCATATTGGCCTAAAGGAATCATTCCAACAATGGTAACCATGGCTAAACACAACAGGCTCTCTACTCCTCCAAACCCCCCCGCCTAAGAGTCATGGCACTAACTGACTGACTGGTCTTCTCAGTGTGTGCGTGTGTGTGTATGATAAAATTGTTTATGCGTTTTTTTTCTTGTGCAAGCTGCCGTACAGTGTGTTTGTTTGGTGTTCGTGTAAGTTTTATGCTTAAACTTTAAAATGCAGAGTTGCATTTTTTGTATTCTTTTTTTTAACTTTTTTTGTAGTTTGTTGCTGGATTTAATGTTTCTGATAAAATTTTTAAGATAATACGGGGAGTTGTGTTGAGAGAGTTGAGTCCAACTGCCATAACATTAAGAAGAAAAAGTTTAAGCTTTCAATTGATAATGGAAAAAAGGCTGTATTTTTTATTTTTATCAGGCTTTAAGCAGCCTGGCGTACAAAAAAAAAATGTTTTTGTGTGTCACTGTTAAATATTTTGTGTGTGTGTATCATTTTGAACTTGTCAAACTGGTTTAAAGTATTTTTTCTGTTTTAAGTTTTTGTTTAACTGACCAGTCATCCCGCCAAGCTAAAGTCAGTTAGCTTAAGCTGTGTATATATTTTTTTTAAGCCTGTCGCGAGAGAGTCTTACCCAAAAGTTTGCGGTCAATGTTATTGTCACCAAAACAAGAACAACAAATAAACGAAATAAAAACAAAAACAGTAAAATACACATGCCTGGACGCTTTTTTTATTTTTTATTTTTTTGTGGCCAGGAGTTTGAAATAGTGGACTTAACTGTTGTTTAGTTTCAGCCAAACAGAAGACTGGTTTTTGCCAAAGTAAGCCAAGACTGCCAGCAACAAAAAAACCAAAACAAAAGTTTCCTTGTTAGTCTTTTTTTTTTTTGTAAAAAAAAGGAAAAAATACTTGATTAAACAAAATTATAAAAATAGAAAAATTGCTTAACAATTGCAAAACACTGTTGAGAAAGTTATTTTTTTTTAAACTTACACTCTAAAAAAATGCCTGATAAAAAAAGACTGAAAAAAATAATAATTTTCCCATAAAGATAATTATTAATTTTACGATTTGTTAAATTATAAAAAAAAAACTATCCAGAGACCACTATAAAGAAGTTCTTTAAACATTCTGGAAATGATTGTTAAAGGCAATTTTTTTCTCTCACTGCTGGTTGTATTTGCAGTTGTTATGCATTTTATAAATTGTTATGTTTTCTTTATGGTTGTTATTGTTATTATTTTTGTAAAAAGCCCAGGACGCTTTTTTTTCTTTTCCCGGATTTTTTCAGTTGATTTTTTTTATCTTGCTTTCATTTTTGTGTGTTCGGTTTTGTGCAAAACATGTCTGGCCAGTAAAACAGTAAAAGCAGCCAGCCAGAGCCCATAACCATTGGAATCATTGTCATCAACATGTGCTGCAGCAACAATTGCATACATACAACATCAGCAGCACCATCATCATCGTAGTCGTTGTCGTCGTCGTCATCATCAGCATTCTCATTCAGCATCATTCTCATTGCAGCTTCAAAACAGTGTGTTGATGCATTGTTAATGATAATTTTGATTAATTTGTCAAGTGTTGAATTTGACATGTTAAGCGAGCAAAATGCTATGACTGACTCAATGACTGACTGAATGGCTGTTTGTTTGTTTGCTGGTTGGTTTGGTTGAATGTTTTAGTTTCCTTTTGCCAGAATGGCTGGCTGAATGACTCGTTATTGTCATTGTCTGTTACATTGCAAACGTGAGTATTTGTGTATATAAAAATGCACTTTATTTTGCAGTACCACAAAGTATAATGGTTGATTTTCCTAAGGAAACTAACTAACTGGCTGCAGAGAGTCAAGAAGACAGACAGACATACATACAGCACATTTTTGTTTAATGTTAAATTTATGTATGTAAAAAACAAAACAATCGCTTAAACAATTCATTTCCCTGAAACGCGAAGTATGAGGAGGAGTAGAATTGAAGGAAATAATTCAACTAAAGAAATTCCTTTTTATTACCAGAGAGTCAGGCAGTCAGTCAGTGTTTGGGTGGTATGTTAACTATTTCGTTAAAGGCAAGATCAGGCAGAAAAAACAAAAACAAAAAATCAAACTACAAACAAGAAAAACAATCTCAAATCGAATTGTCGTACAATGATAATTTGTGGTTTGAAGTTGTTGCTCGTGATAAGTTAATAAGAAAAAGTTATGACAGAGTGGGGAATATTTACAAAATACCACAGTTAATGAAGAAATTATATGAAATAAGAAAAATAAGTGATGAATCTGCAAAAAGATCATAATGAAGAGCTTTTCAATGGAAACATGTTTTGTTTTTTTTTTTTGTCCTTCAGTTATATGTTGCTAAAGAAATTCTTGAAAAATGGTAATTAAAATTAAGATTTTAGCAGAAATATAGCGGAAACAATGATAAAAACAGATAAATGTGAGCAAAAGTATAGCATAATTTTTGAAATGTTGCATAAACATTATAGAAATTTGCTTAAATTAAAATTTTTCATGGTATTGAATATTTAATTTACAAAACTAGAAGAAAAAACTTTTAAATTTCCAAAATTTCAAAAAAAAATGTTTCAGCAACATGTTGCTAGAACTAATTTAGCTAAGGCCACGCCAACTTAAGTTATTTTGTCATAAAGTATTAAGGCAAATAAGTAAAAATAAAACGATAAATGTAAGCAAAAGTACAGCAACATTTTTGCTTGTTGCTTCAACATTATAGAAATTTGTTGAATCAAAATGTATCATAGTGTTGAATATTTAATTTACAAAACTACAAGAAAAAACTTTAAAATTTCCAAAATTTAAAAAAAAATGTATCAGCAACATGTTGCTTGAACTATTTTAGCTAAGGCCACGCCAACTTAAGTTATTTTGTCATAAAGTATTAAGACAAATAAGTAAAAATAAAAAGATAAATGTAAGCAACATTTTTGCTGTGTTACTTCAACATTAAAGAAATTTGTTGAATCAAAATGTATCATAGTATTGAATAGTAAATTTATAAAACTACAAGAAAAAACTTTTAAATTTTCAAAATATCAAAAAAATGTTTCAGCAACATGTTACTAGAACTATTTTAGCTAAGACCACGCCAACTTAAGTTATTTTGCCATAAAGTATTAAGACAAATAAGTAAAAATAAAAAGATAAATGTAAGCAAAAGTAAAGCAACATTTTTGATATGTTGCTTCAACATTATAGGAATTTTGTTGAATCAACATATATTGAATATTAAATTAACAAAACTACAAGAAAAAAACTTTTAAATTTCCAAAATTTCAACAAAAAAAAAGTTTCAGCAACATGTTGCTAGAACTATTTCAGCTAAGGCCACGCCAACTAAAGTTATTTTGTCGTAAAGTTTTAAGACAATTATATTAAAATAAAAAGATAAAACTAATATACTGTTATATACATGTTGAGAAACAATAAGCTTTTCTTAGATTTGTTTACAAACATTTATTGTTTACGAAATTTTTCCCTTTTATAATTAACTGCAATTTACTCCAATTGTGTAACATTTTTCCCGCTGCTCTATTTTTCTGTTTTTCCTCTACTGATTGTATTTTTAATCTCTAGACAAAATCAAGTTTAATTTTTAATTTATTTTTCTTATTTAAATAAAAATCTACAAAAAAAAACAAAAAATGTTTGTTTTTGATTTCCTATTTTAGATAAAATTGATAAATATTCAAGCAAATATAGAAATAATTACAAAAAACATGTAAAAAAATTATTAAAATTAAAAAAAAATTCGAACTATATAAAGAAACTTGCATTTAAAAATGTTAGCTTAAACCCATTAAGTGGGTTTTTACAAAAAAGCATTCAAATTTGTATCTTAAAAAAATTAACATAATTACTTATTTAAGTAAATTAGTTAAAAAACAATTCAAACCAGATTAAGGAAATCTATTTAGTTTTGGGAAAAGAAATTTTTTTTTTATTTTTAAGATCTTTTTATTTTGAAAATAGTCTTTTTTTGTAGTTTTATTGGTGGGTTTTTATTCAAAATATATGAATAGCTTAGTACTTTTTTTATTTGGTCATGCTTTGCTTAACATTTGTTTAATTAATTTCCTCTGAACAAAAGGGGGATGTTGAAATAAAAATAAAATAAAACACAAAGAAAGTTAAAGTTTTATTTATTAAGCGTGAAGTTTTTCAGTGCACAAAATTCTGTTAATTTGTATATTAATTGTTTTTTGTCCATTATTAAAATTTAGTTAAAAAACAAAAGAACAATGTAGGGAACCTGCTTTAAAGTTGAATAGAACACAACTACTATAATTTTTAAATTAGCGTCATTTTAAATAGTTTTGATGTCATAAATTGGTGGAGTTGTATTTTTTTAAGAAGATTTAACATCTTTTGGGAAACCTCTTATAAAAGTGCTAATTAATTTGAATATGATTAAAGCCTCTTAAGGAAGTAATAAAATCTGTTTATTACCATTTTATTCGTAAGAAATAAGATTTTCAAAGCATATTAGGTAATCATGTTGCAGCAGCATTTTTTAATGTTGCAGAAAAAAATGTTGAAACATTTTTAAAAATTTAGTTTTTTTGTTTAAAACAAATAAATTTTATTGAAATTTGTTACTATATACAGAATTTTTAGTCAAGTTTTTGTTTTATCAACATGTTGCAGCAACTTGTTGCTACTGCTTAATCTCAAAGAAAGTTACCATGATTCTTTTAAATCATTTTTGGTATGAAACATATGATTCTTAAGTATTTAATAGAAAATGTTGCAGCAACACATTTTAATATTTCTTTATGTTCTATGCAACATATCAAGCCCTAACCGCAAAAAATGCTTAATCGACAAAAAAAAAAACAATTTTACAAGAGAAAGTTTTTTTTTATTTTATTTCATAAAAATTTAGATGAAGGTTGTCGCTTAAGCTAAAATTATTTTCGTTAAAAAATCGTAATGGTACCTTATGTGACCATGACATTTAAGGAAATGATGCAAGTGTTGCCAATAAATTCACTTTTTAAAAAAACGAAAGTTGAAAATGATGTCGCTTAAGCTATTTTTGCCTTAAGGGCGCTATATTTTTTTTTTTTTTTTTTTGTTTTTTATTTTTTTTTATTATTGAATCTTTCTTATCGAAATTTACAATATGTATTCAAATCTTAATTCTACTTGTTGTTTATTAGTTGTTACCAGTGTAACCACTAACTGCTGTATTCAAATTTTAAAAATGTCTTCTAGTTAGGCTCAAAGTATCGGTTCTTTTTAGCCTCTGGTGACCTTCGAACTGAAGCAAACCCCGAGCGAGGTAGTTAGGGTGGACCATTAGTTTATCGATGTAGCTTATTGAATATTTTTTAATTTCCTCCTGGATAGTGGGGACGTTGAGATCTCTGTGCGTATATACCATGGGGCGCAGACAATTTGTCGTAATATTCTAGACTGTCTTCTTTGAAGCTTTTGGATGTTAGATGCGCATGCAGTACCCCATAATTGGATGCCATATGTCCATATTGGTTTTATGATGGACTTGTATAAGAGAATTTTGTTGTCTAAGGACAATTTTGAGTTTCGACCGAGAAGCCAATGTAGTTGAGCTGCTTTAAGTTTCATAGCCGTTATTTTCGCTTCAATATGACGCGACCAGGTCAAGCGTCTATCTATATGAATTCCCAAGTACTTAACATGGTTTTCTACCGGAACAGTGATGTTATTTATTTTTACAGCTGGGCACGTTTGTCTTCTGAGCGTGAAAGTTAAGTGAGCACATTTAGCCGGGTTAACCTTTATTCTCCATTTTTCTAGCCAGGCCTCTAGTTCATTGATGTGGGACTGCAGATTTTGCGATGCGACTTTTGGGTCATGGTTAACGCTAATAAATGCTGTGTCGTCTGCAAATGTAGAGGTATGCGTGCTCAGGTTTGTTGGCATATCCGCTGTGTATATTATATATAGAAGCGGTCCTAATATGCTGCCTTGGGGAACACCAGCAGAAATTTTCTTGAGGGGGGAGTATTTATCTTGCGACCTTACTATGAATGTTCTGCCTGTTAGATAGCTCTCCAGAAGCTTGTGAGTGTTTTGAGGAAGCATTCGTTTTATTTTGATGAGTAGCCCATCATGCCAAACTTTGTCAAAAGCTTGGGAAATGTCTATAAACAGTGCTGAGCAGTATTGCTTTTTCTCAAACGCCGATCTAATAAGGGTGACAATTCTATGCACTTGTTCTATTGTAGCATGTTTCGCTCTGAATCCGAACTGGTGGTCCGGGATGATGTCGTGTTCATTTAGATGAGGAGTTATACTTAAAACAAATATTTGTTCGAAAAGCTTCGATAGGATTGACAATAAGCTTATCGGTCTGTACGACGCAACCTGGCTAGCATCTTTTCCTGGCTTGGGAATCATAACAATTATAGACCTCTTCCATGAGGATGGGAAGTATCCGACTCTTAATATAGCGTTAAAAATGAGCAGCAAGATTCTGGAAGCAGACGATGGTAGGTTTCTTATCATTGACCCTGTGATGCGGTCAGGTCCGGGAGATTTTCTTATATTCACTTTTTCTATTGCAGATTTTACTTGAGTTATGTTAAATTTTAATGAATGGTTTACCTTATCAGGAATGATTGGACGACAGGAACAAGTATGTGCATCATGTGGCGTGAAAACTTTCTCAAGGTGGCCCGCGAAAGCGTTTAATTTTTCATGTGTGTTTTTGGCCCAAGTGCGGTTTTCCAGTCTTAATGGATATTCTTGGGTTATGGGGCATTTCATATGCCGTACAGCCTTCCATAAGCTATAATTGGAGTTTTTTGTGGCGTCTAGGCTGTTTAGATAGCCTTCTATTGCGGACTCGTGGTTCTGTCTCAATTTGTTGCGAAGTGTGGTCAGGCATAATTGTAGTTGGGCCTTAGTGGTTGGGGAACGACTGTTTTGCCATTGTCTTCTTAACTTCCTTTTTTCTCTGATAAGGGCCTCTATATCCGTCGATGTATTGTAAGGAGCACGTTTAATTGTCTGCTTGATTGGGGTTGCATTTCTTGCTGCAGTATCCAAGACTTCTGTAAATCGGTCGACAGCTATTTGGATGTGTTTTTGAAATCTTATATTATTTAAATCGTTCGTTGTTATTTGTTTATATAAAAACTTTAAAAGGCCTTTAAAACTAAAGGGTCTACCCATATGGACTTCCGAACTTTTACAGTTGATAGCGGCCATATTGTTAAATTACAATGGACTGATATAGCGAATAACAACATGTTCATGTAATAAACTTTTCAAAGTTTTAAGCTGACCCTAATTTCTTGATAAATGGATATGTCAACAAACAAACTTGTTAAACCAATTTACCTGAGCTCCAAGAGCCGAAAAGTCACTGTTTTGTAGGGATTTTGAGAACGACTTTGTCCAGGCCATCACCATCAACGGCAAAAGCTAAAGGTCGATGATCACCATTTTTTTTTTTTTTTTTTTTTTTTTGCTTGAAGTGGATGAAGTGGACGCCAATGACATTTGGGTGCAACTGGATGGCGCTATGTGCCAAACAGCTCGTGCGAAATTGGACATTCTGCTTTGGAAGCCATGGTCATCTCAACTAGAGGAATTGTAAAAGAGCTTCCGCGATCATGTGGTTTAACCCCGTTACATTTTTTCGGCTAAAATTCAGCCTGATTTGTGTGTTAGAGCCATGAAAGTTAGGCATTTCGGATGCACGCTACCCAGTGAGGCTGAAACGGACATTTGCACCTTGTTAAATTTCATACATTTGGAAGGTCTTTCAAACGAATAACCCATTTTATGATACTTCAAACCTGTTTCGTATATTTAAAATTCAGTAGATAAGAAGCAGTTAAATAAATACCCTTTAACTCTTAAGTTTTCAAATTGAGACTCGCACGATGATGAAATCGCATGTGAAATGTAAATCGCCAACCCATATGAAAAACTGCTCTGGGTTAGCGGTATCTTTGCCTGTTTTTCGTTCGTTTTACGTTTCAAACCCAACGTGGCTGACTGGTGGAGAACCATATAAAACTCATATGTTGGAGACCGAAATACTCTGGAGTAGATTCTGCAAGCTCTCGCTCTCCCTTACGAAGGTCAAGGTCGACCAAGGTCTTTTGAATGAGGCTGCAAAAAATCTGTGTCATACCCTTGCGATATAACTGCATCGTTAGATCGACTCAAAAAGTGATTCTGAGTCGATCGTATTAAAGGTGCAAACGAATGAAATCCTCTACACTTTTGTGGTGTGGGTACAATAAATCGCCAAGCATGTTCTAAAACTTACGCTTTTTGGTTTCGATTTGGTGCCTCGTCTAAAATTATTCGCATTTTTAATATATTTTTAGGTCAGCTGCTTATTAAAATCGCCAAAGCAAAAAAACCTAATGGATAAAACTACAGAACATATTTCAAACTTTCCTTTTTTCAATTCAAATTGTAAGAACATGTTACTAATATCAATTTAAATAAATAGAAAAACATATTTAATTTAATTTATAAACCCTGTTTAAATAAAAAAAATTTCAATTTAATAAAGGTTTACAAAACGGATAATGTATGAAAAGTTTCCTTAATAAAGGTTTATTAAATTTAATAATCGTTTTTGAGTAGGCGAAAAAATCTTTTTAAAACTGTGGCTAGGCCTAAATATGTCAAAACAATTTTGTATTCTGCTTCGATTTGAACTTGCTTAGAGACTTGCAATTGCTTTTTACTGAACACCTCTCTAACGAGTTCAAGTCACAAACGTAAATTAAGGCGGGATGCCCGATTTTTCATAAAAAATCCGCATAAGTTTTTTTATATTCAGAATATTGACAGCATTTTGCGAGTACCAGGCTTAAATAAAAAAAATATATTAATTTTTTTTAACAAAATGTTGCAGCAGCATGTTGCTAAGCCAACAAAATGAACTATTTTTTTGTAATTTCTTTAAAATATTTGAAGGCAACAAGTTGCTGCTAAAGCTTTATATATTTTCAAGAATTTAAGGCATTTTTCTTTAAATTTTTTTTTTTTCTATTTTAGAATATGTAGAATTTTTCTAAGTTTTTAACTAAAAAAAAACTATACTTACTTTTTCTAATTCTAAAAGGTGAAACCGAAGTACTTGTATTGCTTGCACCATCTGTAATAACAAAACAAAAAATAAATATTTTAAATTTTTTTCTACAAAAATTTATGTTTTTATAAATAATTTAGTGTAAAACTAATTCACCTTGACCTTTAACCGTTAATTTGAAAACAAAAAATGTATTTTTATCTCAATAGTTTAAAAACAAGTATTATGAAACAAAAATCTAATTATTTAGAAAAAGAAAAAACCGGATTTTTAATAAAAAAAAAAAAAATTATTGGAAGAACACATTTTTTGAATTTTAAATTAAAATATCACTTTTATTTGTAAAGTAATAAAAATGCTCGAAAAAAAGTTTGTTTTTATTATGATTTTTACTAAAATGACATTTTTATGAGTTTGAAGTTAAAAACTTTTAACGATTTTACCTCAAAAACCTCAAACTAAAGCAACTTACTGCATTTTGTGAAACTGTCTGTCTGTCTGTCCGTCTTTCTTAAAGTTTGTTTTGTTTTTTATGTTGTTCAGAACAAATGAGCAACAAATGAAAGCCAAACAAACACTTTACCCACAAGTAATAAAACATCATCATCTTCTCGGGTTTTTTGTTGTATAATAGTCTAGAGAAGTATTTATGTGTGCTGTAGCTGTGTTGCTGTTACTTTTTTACGAGCGAAATATTTATAAAAAAGTCAAGAAGTGTCATTAAAAATTTGTTTACAAATACTCGATATGACACTAAGAATTTTATTTAGCAAGAGAATTTTTTTTTTATATTTTGGTTTGGTTTTTTATGGGCGAAAAAAGTATAAAAAAATCTATAAAATTTAACAAAAAAAAAAAAAAAAAATTGTATGTTAAGTAACTATGTGTTACTAAATGTTTAAGCATTTAAATATATTAAGTAGAAGAGCAAAAACTAAAACAAAATCAAACAGACAATATCACAACTAAATTACAAAAATAAAAAAGCAGCAAATGATTTGAAAAATGGCTCTAACCAGATCCACAGCATCAGCAACAGCAGCAGCATACATGCATGCATGATGTTTTACGACGACAAAATGATTTATGAGTTAAAAGTACTTGTTATACGCAAGCGCATACAGCTATGCTATGAATATAGTAATGCAGTTGCTTGTTGTTGCAACAACAGTCAATGGTTTTTGGTTTTTACTACATGTTTAACTTCATTCACATGCTACAATTTAATGCATGTTCTTGGCCTTTAAATTGGTAATAAACTAATAATATATGCCATAAATGGCCAACTAACCGACAGTTTGGCTCACTCACTCACTCGCTCACTCAGTTAGTTATTCAGTCTGTGACTGGGCAAAATATTATTATGATGTAAAACTATTTGCCCCAACAATTTAACTGAAAACCCAGCATTATACACAGACAAATGGACTGCAACAAAAAAGGGTTTTTTTTAAACAGTTAGTTAGAAAATTTAAAAAAAAAAACGTTAAAATGTTGTTAACAAAACAAAAAATAATTTAAAACAAATACAAGTCATAATAAATGCCATAAAATTATTATAATTACTTGATTTGCATTTGTATTCAAGTGTCAAGTTAATGACAATAACGAAACAAGCTGAACACAAAAAAAATCATTATTAACAAGCAATAAGTTTAGAAACTTCTCTAAATAAATGTAAATAAATTTTTAACTTTTTGTTAAAATCTAGTTAATTAAAAAAAAAAACAACACAGCAAACTTTAGTCGTTAAAAAAAACAAATAAATTTGTCGAATTTGCAATACCCTGCACCTGTGCCGAGTCTTTAATAACTTCAACCGAGAGTTTAAATATTTCAGGAGTGGGCTTTATATGGGATCTATAAATTATAAGCCAATCTTTATAAAGCAATATTTTCCTATTCTGTTCAGACTTTCGAAAGTGCGCGTATTTTTCGACAGACGGACAAACAGACAGATGGACATGACTAAATCGACTTGGAAGAACTTAAGTACCCGAAAGATATACACTTTATGGGGTCTAATATAAATGTTAAAGACAGGCAGATGGACATGACTAAATCGACTTGGATGAACTCAAGTACCCAGAAGATGTACACTTTATGGAGTCTAAGATGAATGTTAAAGACAGACAGATGGACATGACTAAATCGACTTGGAAGAACTCAAGTACCCAGAAGATATACACTTTATGGGGTCTAAGATGAATGTTAAAGACAGACAGATGGACATGACTAAATCGACTTGGAAGAACTCAAGTACCCAGAAGATATACACTTTATGGGGTCTAAGATGAATGTTAAAGACAGACAGATGGACATGACTAAATCGCCTTGGAAGAACTCAAGTACCCAGAAGATAAACACTTTATGGGGTCTAAGATGAATGTTAAAAACAGACAGATGGACATGACTTAATCGACTTGGAAGAACTCGAGTACCCGGAAGATATACACGTTATGGGGTCTAAGATGAATGCTAAAGACAGACAGATGGACATGACTTAATCGCCTTGGAAGAACTCATGTACCCGGAAGATATATACTTTATGGGGTCTAAGATGAATGCTAAAAAAGTTTCACACGAAATGACAAACTTAGTATACCCTCATTCGCCACTAGTGGTAGAGGGTATAAAAAAAGTTTTAAGATCTCAAAAAAATAATTATAAATTTAGCTTCTTTATTAATATTCTAAAATATGTGGGCTGTCAGTCAGTGTGTTTTGTTTTAAAAAATCTTTTAAATGACATTGAACTTGTTGTAGACATTTATTTATTTAATTTTTTTTTTTTTTTTTTCATATATATTTCTCTAAATTTCAAATATATTTTTTTTAAATCATATTTTTTTGTTTGTTCTCGCTCAACTGCAATTGTTAAACAAAACAAAAAAAAAAAAAAATAACATTGTGACAAATTTATTTAAATTCTTGTTTAAAAAAATAGTTTTTTCCATTAAATTTAATTGAATTAAATTTGTTTGAACATTTTTCTCTATACAAAAAACAATAATAAACATGAAACTATGGCAATTTTTAAGTTGTTGTTTGTGGGTCAAGGTGAATTTGTTTAGATATACTTTAGAAAACATTTAATAAATCAAAAACTTACCAGTGAATCGACTTCGGGATCTGCTGAGTAGTAGGGTTTTTGTGATCTGATCTGTAATGTTAAAGAAATAAAAACTTTGTTAAAGAAAATAAAAACCAAGATTAAAATCTTTAATATTGAATGCCTGCAACATGTTGCCAAACATATATTCTTCAAGCAATATGTTGCCTTAAAAAAAATATTAAAAATATTAAAATAAACTGTAATATTAAAAAAAGAATACAAATACTTAAATTATATCTTAAAATTTAAAGACGGCAACATGTTGCCGAACTTAAAAAAGTCAGAATTACGGTTTGTTCCTTGAAGTATCAAAAAACAATAAAAATTTGTTTTACAACTTTTAAAGAATACTAAATAATTTAAATAAAATCTTTAAGCAACATGTTGCTGAACAATTTTTTGTTTACATTTGTTTTTTAGAAGTTTTGTTATAAAAATTTATCTTTTTTAAAATATTTTAATAATTTATGGAACGGTATTTTTTGTACGTTTTAAAAAACTAAAGTAAAGACGATGTTGCTTAACATACAACTGGCTTAAACATGTTGCAAGTAACATAATTTTATATTTGCTATAAAGTTTTTCTATGTGAATTTTTTTATTTTTTTTTTTAATTTTATTAAAAATTTCGTTAAGCGGGTATCGAAATATTGAAGTAAAATATAAGAAAATAAAAATCTTCTAAGTTTTATAACAAAGTGCACATCAAGCCCAATAAAAAAATTATTAATTTGATTAAAAAAATATAGATGACAGACTTTTTTTGAATCAAAATAGATAACAAAAAGTATAGCAATATGTTGCTAGGAGAAATATTTTTTTCTAAAATGTAAAAGTTTTAATAAAAAGTTTTTATTTTTTAAATCTTTCTGCTACATGCTGCTAAGCATAAAACGAGCTGCAACATGTTGCAAGGTATATTAATTTGTAAATGTTATTAAGCTGTTTTAAAAATTTTAAGAAAATGAAACTTTAACTTCCTAGCTTGGAGAAGATATAAAAAATTAATTTTTAGCAACATGTTGCTAACCCAATATTTTTTTTACCAAAATGTTAAGGTTTTTAAAAACTATTTTAATTTTCTGTATGAAATTAAAAAATAAGAGTTTTTTTCATTTAAGTTTATTAAAAAAAATCTTAGCAACATGTAGCTGAAATCGTTTTTTTCAAGATATATAAAAGATTATGGGAATTATTTCTTTCTGTTATAAATTATTTTAACCAAAGGGTAGCTAAATTCAAACATGTAATAAAAAGACCCAACATAGTCTGGTAATGCTTAATAGTATTCCTAAGTATATTTACACGTCTGAAGCTTCAATGCCAATCAATGACTGGTTTAAGCAAAAAGTCTATGAATTACTATTGAGAGAATAAGTCTTTTGCAAGAAACCTATATAAATTGGAATTTAGCACATTCGAAAACATTTTTAAATAATAAGAAATGAAAAAGTCTTATGAAAACTGTCTGGTTTTTTTAATATTTTTTATAGTTGTTAAAATATTTTACTTCTTAAAATAAGTGCTCTTCTAAAAACGTGTTACAAAACTTAAAATTTGTTTATTTTAAATGTTGCCAAGACTTTAACATATTGAAGTATATTGAAGAATATTAAATTTTCACTTTTCTTTAACTTAGTTAAATAAGGGCTTAATTTTTTATGCAGATTCCTAAATGCTTCAGCAACATGTTGCAAAGTTTTGCTTTCCAAAAGTTTTAAAAAGTATAAGAACGAAAATTTTTAGTTTTTTAATTAAACGTTTTTCTTGACAAATTAGTATAAAATTGTTTCAGCAACATGTTGCGAAAAAGAATTTGTCTTAAAAGTTATATTAATAAAAAAAAACTTTTTAGTTGAATTATTTATAAAAAGTTTTCCAACAATGTTTCAGCAATTTGTAGCCAAACATTATTCTAACCTAATTTCTGGACTTTCCTTTAAATTTTTTTCGAAGTTCGCTTATCTTTCAATTATTTTCTGTTTACAAATGTTATTTTCCTTTTAACTCCCGGATGTTTATTGAAAAACATATTCTATGTTTCTTTCATTTCAAGCCAATGACAGTGAAAGTGCATTAGAAATTTGTGCCTTGTATCTTTTTCTTTTTAGTTACACCAATTATTAATCGTGCTTATCAAAATAAATATGACCATAAACTGTTTACCTGACAACACATGTATGAAAAAATCTCAACTCAACTCGAATTTTTTTTCAAAAGATTTAAAATTTGTTTAATAAATATTGACTTTGGCAGCCGTATTTATTTTCTGTGTCTTTTTTAAGTTTCAATTCCTACAAACTGTCTTCTGCTCTATCTGTCGCTACTAAATGAATAGTTACACAAAAATTATCATTTTTCTTTGTTGGTTGTTTTGTTGTTGAAATTTTATGATCGTTTAACTAATTTTTTTTTACTGTCGCGTCTAAAAAATATTGTTTATACACATTATAGGTAGCATTTTGCTTGTAGAGCATTGTAAAGATAATAAAGTAACACACATTTTTCGTTTTTTTTTTTGTTTTTTTTTAAGTATGTATGAGTGTGTGTTATATTCCTTAAACAAATATTACAAATAACAACAGAAAATTATTATAATTTTATGTTGTAGTTATTAGGAACATCAGAAATACGAGCGATAAGTACAAAATTTTTCCTTAGAAGTTTAGATAACTTCAGGAAAATATTTTGTTGAAGGGGGTTTTAAAGAAGGTATGACAAATTTGAGAGGTTAAATGGGAACTCCCTAAAAGAAGGCCACTTGAAAGTAAGTTTTTTTTCGAAATTATTATTGAAGGCAATTGTCTTTTTATTTAGTTTCTAGGCTTGAAACCACCTTAAGTTATGCTTTTTTCAATAATGTTTTTCTTCAACGCCTAATTGTAGGCACCGAATTTTATTTTCTTGTTATTTATAAGTTTTATTAAATATATAATTTATTATTTAGGGTGTTCTATACTTCTGCTGTTACCTAATTTTGTTTCTCTCCCGTGTTAGAGAACAAAAAAAAAACACACCTAAAGAACAAATAATCATAAAATGGCAAAATAAAGCGTACTGCGTATGTTGAAAAAAAACCTTTATCTTTATGATTTTATAAGCCAAGTGCTGAGGCAAATGTGTATAGACAGACGCTACATGATGCACTACATTTGGTGTTTGTGCAGTACACTCAAATATTTCTGTGGGTTTAACAACATGCGATTACATTCCCAGTACTTGTTGCTCTAAATGTTAATCTCCCGTTTCATGATATAGATAGATTTTTTCAAGACCATTATTTGTGTTCTTCTATTACCGAGATAACATTATGTTGCAAGTGTATTTCATAAGCAGTTAAAGAGCCCTTGAAAGAAAGCATAAAATAATAATAAAAAGGTAGTTGTTTAATTATGATTGTACACCACCCTGGTAATCTATTTCTGTTAATTTTGGAATTCTCTTGTTTTGTTTACAAAATCTAACAAAAAAGATAAAATAAAGATAAGTTAAAATATCATAATTGCCGTTAAGAATACAAACTACAATTACAATATTAATTGTAAAAAAAAGAAAAAATTAGACGCCACTTTCCACTAGAAAACAAAAAGTTGTTCTAAGAAGTTTTTTCTTTTTTTTTTTGTCAAATACCCCCCCAAAGTCTTATCAGTTAATCACGTGAGAATTAAAACAAAATTAAAAATTTGAACATTGAATCATAGAAATGTTTAATAATTTCTTAAGTAATAAATTAAATGGCTTTTCAAACGAACAGTATTTTACAAAAGGTGTATGTGTCCGTCAGAGTACATTTTGCTTATGGCCAGGTTTATGATGTTTCTTCTACTGTTTTCGTTTTGAAAGCTTGTAAAAGCCTCGAAAGTTGTATAATCAAATTTTTTTTAAAAAAAGTAAGCAAAGACTTTTACGATGGGTAGTTATAAAAAAAAATCCAAACAATTATTGACAACCTCAACTCAAGTAGCAGATTTATTTTTTTTTTTTTTTGTTTTGTTGGCCGTCTGTTACTTTTATAATTTTATAAATTTACTGCAAAAGCAACAAATTAAATAACAAAATAAAAAACCAGTAGTTTAACAATTTGTTTATAGTTAATACTGGCCACATTTTATACACGCAGTGTTGTGATTTGACATGTGCCTTAGTTTTTAAGATTTATGAAAATTTATGATGGCTTTTTATAAAAAAAACTGATTTTTGTTTAGTTTGTTGGTTGATTTGTTAATATCTCTATCTAGACATTTAAGTGTTTTACGTAAAACACTCGAATAAAGACAGCGACAAAAAAAAGCGCAAATTTTCTCAAAAAGAAATAAACAATCTTTAACACAAATTAACCTTTAATCAAGTAATTTGTCAAAATGTTAAAAATTAAAAACAAAAAAATTTATTTAAAATAAAAAAAGTGGTAATATAAAACGCATTAAATCAAAATATTAACAAACACACACACACATAAAGAAATAACCCAACTAGCGCGACAGCTGAAAGAAACAAACATTCATAACAACATAATAAATGTTGCAGCTTCAAGTTTTTGTTGCTCGCCAATAAATCATATTTAATAATTAACGGCAACATAAATATAATTCACACATTGTGGAGAAAAATTGACCACAACAAAAGTCACAAATTATTATTTGCACAAATGGTTGTTTGGTTTTTTTTTTTTTTTATACGTTATAAATGTCTTAAAACCATCATAAGATTTATAATAGCGAAAAAATGGGGAAAAAAGGAATATTATTAGAGGTTTAAAGGGCTAAGCAACATGTTGCTTAACAAACGCAATGTATGCATATAGAGCAATAAAATAACCTGATAGCCTGTGGGATTGTTAAAGAATTTAACACAGATTAATGAATTCACAACCTAAGGAACATTAACTTTTACAAACACTATCCTAAAAAATCAAAGATAAGATGCCATTTTGGTTCGGCAACATGAGCTCAAAATCTTAACACATTATAATACAATTAAAACATAATTGAAGAATTGAACTTAAGTGTTTAAAAATCTATAAAGCTAAGAACTTAAAAAACTATTATTTCAATTCTTTGCAACATGTTCTTATGAATAAAAAAATACTATTATTTCAATTCTTTGCAACATGTTCGTATGAATATTTTCCTATTAAATTTTGCAAAATAATATATTAAACGAAGTGTAAAGAAGGTAACTTTCATTATTTTGTGGCCAGCAACATATTGCTAATCATTTTATACAAAATTATTTTAAAAATTTTAAAAAAACTTTAATTAGATAATGAAATTATTTTTTGTTTAACTAAATGTTTAGCATATTGCTGACAATTTGTTGTTAGCAACATGCTGCGAAGATTTCAACAAAAAACTCTTGAAAAATAACGAAATTTCTAAAAGTTAATAAAGTTATAAAATATTTTGTTAATGTGTTTGCAACATGTTGCCAAAGTTAAGAAGCGGTTTAAGCAAAGTTTAAGTGCTTTAAAAACATATTTGAATTTATTATAATTTAAAATGAAATTTCGAAAATCTTTAAGCCTAGCAACATGTTGCTCATTAGCATATTCTATATTATCCTCCAAAAAACTATATGAATATCTATAAAATTAAAAATAATCTTTTAAAAAAATTATTTCAGCTCTTTGCAACATGTTACTGGCATTATTTACCTATTAAAACGTACAAAATAATTTTATAACAAAGTAACTTTTATTCCAGAAACTACACGTCTTTTAAGGCCAGCAACATGTTGCTAAGCTTTTTAAAAAAATTTAAAAATGGTAAAAAATAAAAACAATTAAATTAAGATGTTATTTTTTTATAACTAAATATATTGGCACACACATTACTTTTGTTAACAATATGCTGCGTAGCAACATGTTGCCAAAGTTAAAAAGTGGTTTAAGCAAAGTTTAACTATTTTTTAAAAGTTATTTACAACTTTTTATTATTTAAAAATAAATTTTAAAAATATTTTAAACTAGCAACATGTTGCTCATTAACATCTTTTCTATTTTTGTTTAAAAAAGTACATGTTTTAAATTTTTTTTGGTTTTTTTGTTTTTAGACCTCCCATATTTTTCCAATAAACACATATTTTGTTGTCAGCAACATGTTGCGATGCTTTTAGTTAAAAACTTTTTAAAAATAACGAAATTTCTAAGCACAGCAAAATAACTAAGCTTAATTGCCTGTAGCAACTACGATATTATAAAATATTTTATTATTGCCTTAGGTTAAACAACATGTTGATAAAGTTAAAAAGAGTTTTAAAAAAAGTTGATGTTGCTCATTAACATCTTTTCTATTTTTGTTGAAAAAAGTACAGACCTATTTTAAATTTTTTTTTGCATTTTTGTTTGAAGACCTCCCATATTTATTTTCTAGATTAGTATTTAAACCCAAACAAACCAGCAGGATATTTGTCTTTAGATCTACAGGATTTAATAAAAAAGTTTTATTTGTTTAATGTATGTCTCATACTGAACAAAACTACCTGTTTTGCTACAAATATGTCATGTTTCTTTCCTAACATTGCATGACTAATTCCTGTCTCTGCAAAAACAAAAAAAGAAAATCTTTTTGGTTTCCATATAATAAAATGCTTTAAGTATTTGTTAGCTGGAACTAAAAAAAACACAAAAATTCTGACGAAATCCCTGTCTATAGATAAGCCTGCTCTGACTGCACTATAAGCCTATGCCTACTACAAAAAATACCAAAGGGAAATTTAACATTTGTATACACTTGATGTCATAAAAAAATGTTAAAAAAAAATCTTTTTTATACACATGTTTTTTCTTTTTTTTTTGTTGCTTTGGTTTAGTTTTATATAGACCAGTTCTTTTGTGCAAAAAATACTACAACAACTACAATAAAAACCACACACTTAGATAAAAATCACTAAAGCAATAAATAGATAAAATGCCACCTAGTAGTATAAACATTTTAACATTAAACATAAATCCACAAAGGAAGATACTTTCGTATACCACAATAAAAACCCTAAACAAAACAAAAAAAAAAAAAAAAAACAACAATAAAATACAACCAAAGTATAGCAACATCAACAAAAATGTATATAAACAATGTATAATTTTTATTTCGCCAAAATAAACTGAAAGCCAAAACAGTTTTTGAAAAAAACGATCAGAGGAGAGAAAGAAGAACAATTAATAAAACATATGTGAGACTAATGATGGGTCATAAATCATGAAGGTGTATTCCGTAAAACAAAACAAAATCATGTGAATATGAGTTATATTATGTGATCATATAAAATAGTAAAACTAAATTTATTTTAAATTGAATAAGCTTTAAAACTTTATTTAAATAAATTCGCCAAAATAAAGGAAAAATTAAGAAACATCAATCAAATTGTATACAAGAATGTTTTTGCAAGAGAACGAACTGTTTATGGAAAAAGAACTCTCAAGCCAATGGGAGCGAATTTAAAATAATCACCATTGTTTTAAAGCAAAAGGTAGATCCATATTTGATTATAGGTTATAAAACCTAAAGCCTGCCTTTTAACCATAACAATTATTTTAATTCTAGTCTAGAGGAAACATTCAAGCAATTAGACTTTTAACCAAATATAAACAAGAAAGCCAAAAAAACTCTTTTAAGTTAAAGGCCTCTCTGTTGCACTGACTAACTAACAACTGCTCTAAAGCCAGCAACATTTATTGATGATATTGTTTTTGTATGATTTGTATTTTATTTTTGTTGTTTATTTTTGGGGAGTCTAAAAGTCAATAAAAAGAAAAGGAAAAACTATAAACACAACTGGCAACAATGAATTTATTTTCATACAAGCTGGTTGGTTGTTTTTTTTTATAGTTTTCAATTCAAAACAAACTGAAAAAAAACGCTAAAGTTGTTAAACTGGTTTTTAGCTGTGCACCAAAAAAAAACAAAACACACATAAAATTGACACAGCTTTTTATTTTTATTACAAAGTATAAGTTGCTTCAACTTTTAACTAGCGTAAATAATATTGCACGCAATTTGCAACATATTTTTTTTCTCAAAAAAATATTTAAAAAGAAATGTTGCCAAAAATAAACAAAAAAAAACAACTTAAGTATTTTCTCTATTAGCTGAGAGGTTTTTAAAAATCCATAAATCATTTTAACAAGTATTAAATCACAGCATGAGGTTTTATGAACAAATACAAAGAAATATTAAAATAAAAAAATAATAATTTTCTAAATATAAAAATTAATAAAAAGAAAAAATAATTAGCACTTGGCTACAAATTAAAAAATATAGAAAATTAATTTCAAATAAAATAAACAATAAAAAATCAATTAATCATACAATAAATTTCCTTAAAAAGCACTTAAACTAGACAACAACAAAAAAAATCCTTTAATAAAGCCTGGTATTCGGTTCAACATTTTACGCGAAATGCAGTCAAAAACTTGCGCTGAATATTTATGAAATAATGTTAATAGAGTTGTACGTTTTGTGAAAAAGTTACGAAATGTTTCTGGCAACATTTATTATACAACTGCGAAATAATTGAGTTGCACTTATTTTACGCGGAAATTTAAGCAACATCTAATCAATTTTGTTAAGTTGAAATTTATTTTGTAATAGAAATTAATAAAAAAGGAAAAAAGTTTTACAATCGGTAACAGGTTTTCATTTATTCATATTTCACATTGTTTTTAATTTAATATTTTAAAATGCCTTTTTCTCAACGACAATATAGAAAAACATATGACTTTTGTTTATATACGCAAAGACAATGTCACTAGATTTAAAAGTATGAAAACGTTATATTATGCAAACGCGCGAGATAAGTAACATTGATACATGTCGAATTTTTCGTATGAAATAATAAATGTTGCTCAATATTTTCCAAAAATTTGAACAGAAAACCAGGCTTGTGTAGAAATACATTTGTTGAACAGGAAAAAAGAAAAGTGTTGCTATAAGCAACAAAAAATTAGAATTAAAATGTAAAAACATCAAGTTTAGGACTAAAGCAACATGTTGCTTAAATCTTGATATATAAAATATTTTGAAAACTCTTGAACTAGTTAATAAATTAAACAAATATTAAAAAAAAGAACAGAATTTAATATCGAGGCATAAACAATATGTTGCCTAAAACCAATATGTTTAGCATCATATACAAATATTTAAGAAATACCATGATTTTTAATTATTCTAACAAATATCAACTGAAAAAAAACATTTTAAACTTCTTAGCAGCATGTTGTGGTATTAACATCTAAAATAATGTTTTAATATATAAAGGTCAATATATCACCCATATTCTTAAGCTATACTTTTCTAAGGCTAGCAACATTTTTGTTTTCTATTTCTCTAAGCCCTTAAGGGGTTAATTTTAAACCTCCAAATATAATTTACTTGATACGACTGAAGTTATTATGTTTATTTTCCAAATGTTGAAATGAAAAACAAAATGTTGCTAAGTTATTTAAAACTAAATTAAGCCTAAGCCTTGAACATTTTAATGCGATTCATATATAACAATAAAAAACATGAAAACCAAATTTAAAATCCATATAAAATGTTGCCTCAACATGTTTCAAAAACATAAGCATAGCACATTTTTTGTTGCTCTAAACAAAAGTAAACGTATTTTAATCTTTACGTTAAATCCAATATTATTCGATAGCTTTAAGGTTATTCTAAAGCTAATATTTGTTTTTAGCCACATGTTGCTTAAAATCTGCCAATTGATTTGAATGATTTGTTTGCTCAATTTTTGATGATCATTCTACGAAAAGTAATGCCACACTTTGTGTTCATTTTATTTTTATACTCAATTAATAAAATTTAAAATTTTTTTCGGTTTTGCTTAAAATTACGTTTTCGTCTTGAGGTCTATAAACGAAAACCAAGAAAATAACAAATCTTCGGCTAAAGTAAACAACTCTACACAGATTTTCAAAAAATTTTATATTTTTTCTTTTTTGCCCACAAACAGAAGCCCCCATCAATCATCACTAGATATGAAAAGAAAATCAAATAAGAACTAACAAAAACATCTATGAAAAATAATTTTGAAATAAAAAAAATAAAAATAAGAATTTATTAAGAAAACTGTCCTGTCCTCTTTGGAAATTTTACAATATTTAAACATTTAAAAACAAAGAAAAGGCGCCAAAAAACTTTTTTATTCTTTTATAACAATTTGTTGAAACTATTATTCCCTTAACATTTGATCAAATAAACAAATTAACAGAAGTGTGAAAAATTTACATTTTGAACATATATTTTTCTAAGTTTTCAAAAAAAAAGCCCTTTTTCAGTGTTTTTGAGCAACAAAAAATGAACTTTATGAGAACTCATCATTTTGCACCTCCTTTACAAAAAAAAAACGCACAAACTGTATTATTTTTAATCATAAACAATAGAAACTAAATGCGGAATTTCCAAAATGTTCTCCCTTTATACCAAATTGGATTTATAAAGCAGAAAAAAAAGGAACTGTTGCATATGTTGCACATGGAGTTTGTAGTCTTTTTAACAGAGAATTTCAAAAAAAAAAAGAACAATACCATTTAAATATTGCTCTTTTTTACGGTTTCAAAATCTTTTGAATCCAGAATCCTGTTGTGTTATTTTTTATTTGTGTTGTGATTTAGACAACAATGCCTTTGAAGAATTAAAAGAAATTTAAAACCTTTTGCTTTAAGGGTTGTGTCGTTTGTGTATGAGAGGTACCACTATGAGTTTTGTGGAAAAACAAAGCATTTTTAAATACATGAAGAAAAGGTTTAGTTTTGAACTCATTATTTATCATTTGATAAAAAAAAGCATTAAACATACACAAATCCATATCTGTACAAAATTATAAAAAAAAGACCCAGAACAAGATGAAATTATTTCTCTAAACAAAAGAGATTAAAAGCAATGAATATTTTTTTGTTTAATAAAAAGAATTTCTCAAATCCTCTACAGACAACAACGACGCATATAATGTATAACGTCATACCTACAGACGGACAGACGGACAGACAGACAGACATACGGACTGAAGAATAACGTAAAACCCCGCAAGAAATAAAGATCATTACGAAAAATTTCAACGAATAAAAAGAAAAAAAAACGAAATTATTGTTAAAAGGTTGTATACCTGCTTTGTTAAACAATAAATTGTTTTTAAAAATGCTGCGACACAATCAACACACACACATGTTAGATGCCGAACCAGAAATTATATTCAATTTAACCTTATAACATTTACCAAATACTTAATTTACTTTCCTCTCGGTATAATTTCAAAATATTTTGTTAATCTTTTAATGAATTTTTTTATGTTTAAGGTTATTTGAAGGTAATTTGTTTGAAAAGCAAAGTGTTCTACTTTAAAAAATGTTTTGTGAGAATATCTTCTTTTTCCAAAGATGAATGAAGTTGCAGCAACATGATTATGCGATTTAAGAAACTTTAAATTTTTTTCAAACAATATCTCCTTCATTTGCATAAAACCTGGTATTCTGTTTAACATTTCGTATGAAAAGTTTACTAAGCTCCATGTGAAAAACAAAAATTCTGTTTTAATAAAAAAACAAACTAAATATATCTGGCAACATTTAATTTTAGGTGCATTGATTAATTTACAAAAATTTAATATAAAAAAACATGCAACCTTGTTATAAAACATATGGATTTTGTTTAAAGCTTGGCACTCTGTTCAACATTTCACGCGAAATGCTGTCAAAACTCATATGAAAAAAAACTTGTATGGAATATCTATGAAATAATGCTGATAAAATTATACTCTGTTCATTTTATAAATAGGTACAAAGTGTTGTTAACAACACTTTTCTTTAACTGATTCACATTATAAGCTGTACTTATAGTATCAATTAAACGTTTTATTCACTTGATTAAATTGTTTAATTAAAACTGATTTAATTTTTGATAAATGCTTTAATTGAAATGTTGCAGCAACATGTTTCTAAGAAAAATTTGTGAGTAAATAACATTTTGCTTAAAAATATAATAACTATAATTTTCTGTAAGATCAAAAACATTTGTAAAGATGTTTCAGCAACATGTTGCTTTGAAATAATAAGTTTAATAGTCCCAAAGCTGAAATAAGGTTTGAATAGATTTTTAAGTTAAAACATTATTTTGCAACATGCTGCTAAAATAACTTTTTGCAAGAACTTCAAATTTATTTTTTACAAAAGAAAATTTTTTTAAGCATTCAATTTTTTAAATGTTGCAGTTACATGTTTCTTTCTAAGAAAAATTAGTAAGTTAAACAAATTAAAAAAAAAATAATTTATTTTAAAATATTTCAGAAAAATGTTGCTATGTGTGTTGTTGCATAAGCCTGGTACTCTGTTCAACATTTCACGTGAAATGCTGTCAAAATGCATATGAAAAAAACTTGTGCGGAATATTTATGAAATAATGTTGATGGAGTTGTACTCTGTTTATTTTGTGAAAAAGTTCCGAAATGTTTCTGGCAACATTTCTTTACAACTGCGAAATAATGTAAGCTGCCTTTATTCCAAGTGGAATTTTAAGCAAAAGCAAAAAAGTATGAACTTAATATTAAAAAAGAAATACAAAATTAATATAACACAACCGGTAACAGTTTTTTATCCATATTAACTTTTTTTTTATTAAAAAAAAATAATTTTTGTAAAATACATGCGGCGTTTGTTTACATACACGAAACAATGTAGCATACTTTGAAGGAATAAAAACGTCAAATTGTACAAACTCGCAAGATTGGTAACATTGATAAATGCCAAAATTTTCGTGTGGAATAATCAATGTTGCTCAACATTTTTCACAAATTTGAACAGAGTACTAGGCTATAGAGGCATAAAGTTTTGAAATAAATAAAATTTTGGTTAAAATAGATTTTAAAATTTGCTCGCAACATGCTGCAAAGATTAATGTCTGTCAATTTCGTGGCTTATCTTTAAAGTTTAAGACAGAATTGTATTTATAACAAAACAATGTATCCATAAGAATCTTTTTAAAATTGTAAAATATTCTCGCAACATGTTCCTAAGCTAATTTTTTTCAATTTTTTTTTAGAGTTAAGTAAAGACTTTTAGCTAAAATTATAATAATTTAATTTTAATACAATTTAAAATAAATGTTCATTGCTTTTGTTTACAAACATGTATCTGCAACTTGTTGTGTTATATATAATATCACACAAATTTACAAAATTAAAATAATTTTTAACAAGGCTTGGTAAATTTAATAAAATTTGCATAAAAATTCTAACAAAGATACAAATGTTAAGCTTTTGAAAAAGTTCTGTTTATATTTAATTCATTTGCCACATGCTGGCTTAACCTCTTCACTAAATTTTTTTTTTTGTTTAATTTGCTTAACAAACTAACGACCAAATGATTTTTATTAAATGAACCCTTAAAATTTGTTCAAGTATCATTTTTATTACTTAAAGAGTTCCTAATTTTCTGTAGTTTATCCATATGCCTTAAATATGTTATTTACTTTAATATGCCCAAAAAAAAATGACACTAAATCTAATTATGTGCCCCCAGAAGTTGGGAAAAAGAAGAAAAAATTAAGACAACTACTGTTAAGAAAACCATAAAATTTTGTGGATTTGTTTTTTAATGGTCTGCTTTGACATTTAAATAATTTACGATGTTTTAACATCCACAAGTTTTATTTTTCATTTCATAACCACACACTATAAGCAGCATATTTAAGTACTTAATAGTGTTTAAGAGTAGCAGCATCAGCTTCAGCAACATACGAAACTCATGCAACAATAATAATTGCAGTTACAGATGATAATGAGCATTTTTCTTATGATCACTAACGAAATTTTTAGAGTTGCTTTAGAATGCTAAGAAAAAAAAAGAGACTTTATGTCTGTGTGGAATAGAATGTTGCTTTGACAGTCTTTTAGGTACTTCTAGAGTGTTACGTACATATCAGAAAGTGCTCTTTTAAACTATTTTTATGTGTGCTAAAAAAGATTTAACTTAAAGTACTTTTTTTAAATTTTTTGTATTTTAATTCTGTGGCCATTTAGTTATTGCTTAAGACGCGCGCGCGAAATCACATTAAAAACCTCATCATTTTAGGCACCTCATCATGTTATAAAATTCTTTTTGATTTAATTTTTTTTATTTTATGTCTGATTTTTCTTTCTTGGTTGCTTGATTTTTTTTTTTTTGCTATATGTTTGTTGCATGTAGTTTTTTGCCACATAAATTTTGTTCTTTAACATTATAATGTATTTGTTTAGTTTTATACACCAGGCATTTAGCATGCGAGTAGAAATATTTTTTATACTTCATACTACTTGCAACATGAAGAGCAGAGACTATAAAAGGAAGTCAGTCTAAAAATGATGTTTTTATTTATGCATCATTTGGAATTTTGACAGCTTTGCCAAGAGACTTTTTTCCTTGCGTTACGAGGCATGAATCAAGAACACATTTTTTAAGTGATTTAGAGGAATTTATTTTTGATAAAGTGGGTTTTTATAAAAATCATAAATTCAAAAGTTTGTTTAGATGTTTCTTTTGGTTTTTTATTAACTACAAAATATTGACAAATTTTGTCAATATTAAAAAGAATATGAAATTCCAAAACTTTTCTCTTTTGTAGCAACAAAAGAACATATTCATATAGCAACCAACACATGTCTTTTTTGGTTGTTGTTGTTTTTTCTTCTTCTTCGTTTTTTATTTCACAGCGTTTTATTTTTAACAAAATGTTAAAGAAATGTGTTTTAGCATTCATGTGTCGATTTGTATTCATGAGGATTATTTTGAGATTTCTTGTCTATATAAAAATATCTTTTATATCGAGTTGCTGCCAATGTTTTGGTGATGTCTCTAGTCGTTTGAATATCGCTGTTGTGTTGTGAGTGTTGGCTTTACTAATGATGCAGCTAAAAAAATGCTTTATTTAACAAAAAAAAAAAAAAAAAATTATTTATATTTTTAATTTTCTTCAGAGAGCCACAACGGAAAGAAAACTAAAATTAAATACAAAAACACAACAACTACAACAAAAATTGTCAAGAGATTAAAATCGTATATATAAAACTCTTATAAGCAGTCATAAAATTAGAGACATTGTACGAATATAATATTCTACATTGCCACAGAGTGTAAAGAATTTTTCAGCCTCAATTGTTATTAACACTTGGCAAAAAAAAAAAAAAAAAAAATGCTACAAAATACACTCATACGTTTTTCAAAATAAGTTGTGTGTAGGATTTTAGTTTTTGAAAAACTTTTAATGGGTTAATTTTGTTCATCTTCTTTATGTTCTTTTATAAATACTACAACTATATGGCTGAATGTCTGTCTGTCTGTCTTCCCATTTGTATTTATGATCATGATCATTTTCATATGTTGAAATTTAATGTTTTGGTTTTTAAGTTTTTTTTTTTTTTTTAATAAAAACTTTTAATTTTTTCTTATTTTGGTACTTACAAATAACACTAAGAGGGAGATTTGAAACGTAAAAGCAAAAAAAAATAAAAAATAAAAAAAGTTAAATGACGTCGTCGTTTTAGCTGTTTTGTAGTGATGATTAATGAAGTGCCACAAAATAAAGATCATCATTATTGTAAGATGTTTAATGTATAAATATAACGCAATACTATAACAAAATGATTCATTTTCGGTTCTGCTTAATAAAAATTTATAAAAAACAAAACAAATAAAAACCAACGATATTAAAAAAACAACCAGAGAAACAACAAAAAATTTTTAATTCTCTACAAAACAAATTAAATTCTCTTACAGCAAAAAAATGTTGCAGACACATGATGCGTAAAGAAAAAAACTACTGGTGAAATTTCTTAAATATATAATTAATATAAAAAAAAAAATGTGAGAAAACTGGTTAAAATGCTCTAAAATTAAAGCGAAAAATGTTGCATCAACATGTTGCTAATCAAAATCCATTAATAAATCTAATATTTGTTTGTAGCTAATATTTGTTTGTAGGTTATTATATAAAAAACTGAAACGTTACCATTTTTTTAATTTTAAAAATGATGCAGCAACAAGTTGCCGGGGTAAAATAATCCAAAAATCTATTAAAAATGTTGTTCTTCTCAAAAAATTATGACCACAATTTAATAAGTCTGGATTAAAAAAAAATTTTCAGCAACATGTTGCCAATATTGTTTTATAGTGGTAGAAAGGTTATAAAATTAATGCAAAAAATGATGCATCAACATGTTACTAATCAAAATCTTTACATATTGTTTATTGCTTTCAAGGAAATTATGTATATAAAAAATAAATAAAAATTCAGATTTTTAAAATTTTGAAAATGTTGCAGCAAAAAGGCAAAATTATACAAAAATCAGTTCAAAATGTTTTATATTTCAAAAATGTTAAAATTATATCCACAATTAAAAAAGAAGTCTGGATGAATTTTTTTAGCAACATGATGCTTATACAATTTATTAATATTAGGCAAAACTTGTTATGATTTAAATATTTGCTGATTTAAAGGAAACTAAAAAAATAGAGTTTAAAAATATTGAAGAGACATGAAGCCAAGAAGAATTAAGCAAAAAATACTGAAGCAACATGTAGCCAAGAAGAATAAAGCAAAAAATACTGAAGCAACATGTTGCAAGAAAAAATTTTTAAAAATTACTAAAATCTTATAATTTTATTTAAACACCTTTTTCAAAATTTTCCCTTAAAAATTATTTATTTAAAAAAAATTATTAATTTATCCCACCATTTAAATATTTATTATCTTATTTTATTTATTCAGAATTGCTTTTTAATTTATTTATGTTAACTTACCTGTTTACTAAACATTGCAATATCTTCATTAAATGATTCTGACGAACATACATCACCACCTTGCACACCAGGTTCTCTGGGCGTACATGTGGCCAATTCACATTTTTCAAATATCAGAGCCAACAGCGGGAAAAGGGGATGTCTAGAGGGCGAAAAAGAAACAAAAATGTTTGTTAAAAATTATAGACAAAAAAACTATTATTAATAAAATAAACAAATTCAATTGAAAATCACTATATTGATGGTACCATTAAAGCAGCAACAAAATCTCTTCACAACTCTTGCCATCACGGGCAACCAGGGCCAGGCAGGCATCTTCACGGTGATGATGCTCATCGACAACATTTTCATATTGCTTAAATTTGTTTACACTAATGGCGACAAGAAAACGCCGTCATCATATAAGGAATATCTGATTCTATATCTTCTATCTATATACTTTTTTTGTGCGTGTAGATTTTTTTTCTATAAACGAAAAAAATGCGTATAAATGTGGTGCGGTGTGGTAGAAATGAGTGTATAAACATACTCATTAAATACCACATACTTAGTAATAGAAAGTGTAGTGTGGTGATTTTTTTTTCCTTTTTCTAATTTTGTATATCTAAAGTATTGCTGTATGTGTTTGTTTGTGTTTTTTTTCGTTTTTTTTTTATTTGTGAACATTTGGTATTTTAATTAGAGCATAAGTTAAAGGAAATGCTATGCATTTTCAAAATGCCAATTTTAGATTTTTATGAGTATGTATTGGCTTCAAGATAGCACAAACAACTTTTCAAATAATTATAGTATTTAAAAAATGATATTGAAAGTGATTAAGAAAAAAAGGGAATTTGCTCATGATTATAATTTTGTTTGGCGCTTAGTTAACAGCTGGATAGGGGTGTATAAGATAAGGTAAACATAAAGAAAATATAAAATTTTTAAGAAAGTTAATGATTTTTAAAGAAATTTAATAAATTAAATAAATTGTTTAAAATGTTGCAGCAACATGTTGATGAAACATAAAATGTTGCTTGGACAAAACATGTTTAACAATACAATTTTAAGCTGTATTTCGTTTAATTTATGTAATTTTTTGTGAATTTAAAAGATTTTAAGTTCATCTTAAATGTTGCTTAAACAAAAATTGCTTAAATTTTGTAAACTGAAAATTTCCCGCCAATTTCTTTTTTCGCTTTTATTTCTTAATAAACTTTTCTACAAAATCAACAAGTTTGAGAAATAAATAAAAATCAATATCATGTGTTTAATATGTTTTGACATTTTTAAAGGAGGCCTGTTTTTACAATGCACGAAATTGTAATAAATCTTTTAAATAAAATTGTAGCTGCTGCTGGTTGTGTTAAATGTTTGTACGTATGTATAAATAAAAGGCTACTTGTATACATTTAAACATTTAAGTGTCTGTATACACCATATTTTGTGTTGTGAGTCTTTATGTAGTATATTTTTATTTTAATGTAATTTATTACCATCTTTTTAACTGTCAAAAATTCAAAACCATTAACAACAAAAACAAATATTTTTTTTTTATATTAAACAGCCTTTTAGTTTATCTACGAAAATAGAGTGAGAGAGAGAGAGAGAGAGGGAGAGGGAGGAAAATAAAGAGAGAGTAAAATAAATTTCTGGTTCATCATCTCTCATTTTATGTCGTGTACAGAGCTGCCGTTTTTGGTTATTTCTAACCAAAATTGGTTATATTTTTTTTCAATGTGGAGATGTGAATATTTTTTTCGTTTTGGTTACTTTTTTTCTAAAATGATAATACGTACAAATATGATTTTCTTGATACAAAATTTTACGAGCTCAAATAATTTGTATTGTGTACATACTATGATTTCTTCATTATTTGTTACCAATGAACGGAAGTTTTTGTACTTTATCGAAAACAAAAAATCCCTTTCAAAACTGCAACCAATTAATTTTTTTAAGGTATTTGCTAAGAAAAATATTGCCATTTGTGATTTTTATATTAAAAACGGCCATTTTCGAAAACATATGAAGTTTTAATCGATGAAGATTTCAATTATTTTTTTTAAATGAGTATAGCTTTTTTTGATTTTAAGAATACTTATGGCCATTTTCTCATTAGGCGATTATCTTTTTTCCCAACGAAAAACTGCGCATTAAAGAAATTTGGTTTTCTCAATGTCTCATTTGCTTCGATTTTATCGCAAAGCTAACCGGCACTCATCTGCCAATTATTTATTTTCCTTTCATTTGCCGTACAGATAAATTCAATCAGCTGACTCCCAACTTTTACATGTATTTTGAGTGGCGTTGCCAGCTGAAAACTTTGTTTTTTGTCGGTATATTGAGAAACCCAAAATCGTTAACGGACAGTTTATCGGTCCAATAAATTTATGTTGACATTAAGTAACAGACAGTTTGTCGATACATTGAGAAAATGGCCATTAAGGTTAGTAGTACTTAAAGTAGAAAGTGCATTAAATCATGCGGAATCAATTTGAGAAAATGACTGAAAAATTACACAAAAGTCGTTTTATTGTTTCTTAAAACTTGAATATAAATTAAATGTTCTAAATTTAGGTTATTTCCAAAAGTAGATATATTTAAATACATATTTGAAAATACAAATAGGAATTTTAAAGATTTTTCCAAAATACATTGATTTAACAAAATAATTTTAAAATTTATGGAATTTTACATGAAACGTTAGAACTGAAATCACAGCGCATAAAATAGGAACTCTTAAATTATTTGAAAAATACAAAATGTAATTGAAGCAGAGCCGCGAATAACGTTGTAAACGCCACTTTTTGCAAAAACTGTTTTTTTCGGATAACCGTTAACATTACTCTCGTACACTGTTTAAACCTCAAATCACCCAAAATTATGCACCTTAAAGCCCTTAAAAATTACATACAAAGAGTCAGCTAGTGGAAGAACGTTGTAAGTTACTTAAAAATGATACAAAGTAAACGGTTTTAAACGTGGAATAACGTTTTAAAAGCCATCAGTCATGATGCTTTGTGTAGTGGAAGAACGTTTTAAATGACATCGTGAGTGTGGATATGAAACGTTTTTCCACTAAAAAAAGTTATAAACTGTAAATTTGCATGTAATTTAAGTTTTAAATTTGTTGATATTTTGCATAAATATTTTTATTATCATTATTTTTAATTATCTAAAAAAAAAATAAAAAATTAATAATCTTGCCAGTTAAAAACGTTTTTTTGCTCTCCTGAAAAAAAATTATTTTGTAACTTAAAACGTTATTCGCGGCTGTGCTTCAATTAATGATCTCGTTAAAATGCTATTTTTGAATATAAACACCATCAAGTTAGAAACCAACTTTGAAACTAAAATAATTTAAATAAACTCTTTTTAGAAATAAGAAATATAAATGTTTCAAAAACTTGAAAAATTTATTTTTTCATCACAAAAAATTTCTAATTTTTGTCAAACATTCAAGACAAAACCCTGAAGAAGGCACACAACGGAGTGCCGAAATATTGGATTAAATAAATTTAATATTTTTCATAAAGAAGAGACCTCAAGCTTAATTTAATAATAATATTATTACATCTTTAAAAAAATAATAATAATAAAATATCAAAAAATTTCCAGTAAAAACTTCGCTATATTTGCAGATGAATAGCTTCTTTTATTCATTTTTCAGAAACTTTCATCTATAACTACATTTATAACAACTTCTGTAACAACTTTTTTCTGGATATATACAGTGAAAAAATAAAGACTTACTTTTGAATGCGTTCATTTTGGAACATCCCTTGTAAAATTCATTGGTTCTTTCAGTAGAAGTGTAAGTAGTGCCTTTATGTTTTTCAGATTACTCAACACATTATTTTGTAGGCGAAGTTTTTACTGGGTTGTTGCCACTATAAAAACTTAAAAGAAACATAATGTTGCCACCATACTTAAGAATTTTAACTACCAAAATCAGGTATTAATTTTTTCCATTTATAGTAGACTTATGAGTGGAATTGCCGGCATACTGAAAAAAAAGTCTCGAATAAATAAAAACTTTTACCCCCAATTTCACCAAGTTCAGTTATAATTTACTATCAGTTATAGATGTCAAAACACATTATTAACTGGAATTTAAAGTAATAGTTGGTTCCGTTAAACTTGGTGGAATTGGGGGGTAATTAAGTTTCTCGTTATTTTTTTAATATGTAAAAGAATTTAATTATTTGTTTTGTTTTCCTGACTTATAATTATTATTTTACTATAAAGTGCACAAATCTAACTAACCTTTGTATTACAATGCAACTTAAAATAAATTTTAAAGATTTTCTCAATTTATAAAAGGCATTTTAAATTTGGTTATATTTTTTCACATTTGGTAACATTTTCAAAAATTTTGGTTGTAAAAATTGTATTAGTTGTGGCAGCACTGGTCGTGTATAAAAAAAGATTATAAAATTATAAACATTTGCAATGTCATTGTTGACAGTTTAGACACATTTGTTGATAGGGTTTTGACCAATTTATGTCAAAAATGATTTTTTTGTCTTTTAGTAGTTTAATAATTTGTTCGTTTAGAATAATACAAAAAAAAAAAGAAACTAAATTATTTCTTTAAGAAAAATGACAAATTGTTTACAGTTTTCTTTATGTTTTATAGTTATACAACTGACAAATTTTGTACTAACAAAATGATCTGCTGTTGTTTTTCTTTTTAGATATTATGATTATAGTGCTGTCTCTTTCTTTAGATTTTATGCAAATTTTGTTGATGCTTGAGCAGTTTGAAAAGTAAAATTCTACTGAAAAAAAACATCTGCTGAAAACTGACCATTTATGTTTTAAACAATGAATGCTCACTTTCCGGTTTTTGTTTTTCAAGTGTATTTGAAGGATTATAAAACATCCCAAAACATTTTGCACCTGAGTTTGAAGCTAAGGAATAAAAAGAAATATTATTAGTCGCCCTGTTTCTTGGATGGTTTTTTTGTTTTATTTTTTATTTTTTTATTTTAACCCCTGAAATACTATAATTTTTCAATTAGTTATTTCAAAGTCTTTCTAATAGGTTTTGTTAAATGGCCTAAATTTAGCGGGTGTTTTTTGTTAATTTGCTTTTTTCCAATTGTCATGTTCCACATGGCTTAAAAATAATTTCTGTTGGTTCTTTTTTTTGTTATAAACACTAATGAGTTTTATATAAGGTCCTTCTAACCGAACCTTCTTAATTAAATGACTTGCGTTTTTCCTTAATTTTTTTTCCAGACACTTGTCATCATTTCATTGTTTTCGATATGTATTTTAAAAAAAGAAGTGTGATATTTTTACATGTGTTTCTTTTTTTTTTGTTTTCATTTCAAATTTAAGTGGTAAGCCCTAGAGATATGAAATAGAATTGCAAGTAAGTACTAAAAGGTAAATAAACAACAACTGAGGCAAAAAACAAAAAAAAAAACAAAAAAGAAAAAACTAACAGACACTTAAAGTAAAAGGTGTTAAGTTCTTAATAAAGAAGTAAAATGCATTTAGTATGAAGTCAGCAAAATGTTTACGATGGACGTCTAGTCGTGGTGCCTTCCTTAAAAGACCAAAAATGTTATCTCACATACAGGTTGTCAATGCACACGTTATTTCAGTCATTTGTGTTAGTTTTATTGAGGGATTCTTCCGTAATTATTAACTTTTATGATTATGGCCATAAAATGCACTAAGTTGGCAAAGGTTTTTCTTTTATATAAACAATCATAATAACAATATTGTCTGCAGTATGGCAACAAATACTGAAAAAATACTCAAACAGAAGGTGTTAAATGATAATAAAATGACATAATTAAAGAAAATCAATCAAAATTTGTATAGAATTAAAAAAGGAAATAATTTTTTATAAAATTTCACAAATGTTCCTGAAACATGTTGCCGGAACATTAAATGTTGCTTTGTCCAAAAATTGTCGAAAATAAGAAATAAATCGTTTTTTTTTAATAAAATAAACTAATTGCTGCATTTTAATAACCAATGTTGAAATCTATATATATTTTTTATGCTAAATTTTATTATATATATAAAATGTTGCTAAGAAAAACTGCTAAATAAATGGCATTATTAAAGAAAAATCAACAGGGACCGTACCAGTTATGCCTTTTTTCATAAAAGTCAGATGAAAACAGTTATTTTTTGATTTTTATTTTTTTGAGCAAAAATAACAGTTATTTTTTGATTTTTATTTTTTTGAACAAAAATAACAGTTATTTTTTGATTTTTATTTTTTCGATCAAAACTAACAGTTATTTTTTGATTTTTATTTTTTTGAACAAATTTAACAGTTATTTTTTGATTTTTATTTTTTCGAGCAAAAATAAAAGTTATTCTTTTAATAAATTTACGTGTTTTAATAATTTAGATGACTTTAATAATTATTTTAATGTGCATAAGAAATTCCAATGATAATTAAACACTAAAATAAAAATTTCAAGTCAACTAAATTATTAAATCACGTACATTTATTTAGAGAATAACTCTTATTTTTGCTCGAAAAAATAAAAATCAAAAAATAACTGTTATTTTTGCTCAAAAAAATAAAAATCAAAAAATAACTGTTATTTTTGATCGAAAAAATAAAAATCAAAAAATAACTGTTATTTTTGTTCAAAAAAATAAAAAACAAAAAAATAACTGTTATTTTTTGATTTTTATATAAAAATCAAAATTATAAAAATCAATATATTTTATCATTGACAAGTGCATAAGGAACAATATGGTATACTTGAATAAGTTTTTCGACATTTACTTCTATGTGCTTTTTTTGTTTTAAAATTCCAATATAACTGTTATTTGCGGTCCCTGAAAATCAATAAGAAGGTATGTAGAATTACAAACAAACAAACTTCATAGAATTTCATAAATGTTGCTGAAACATGTTGACGCAACATAAAAAGTTGCTTTGTCCAAAATTTGTCGCAAATAAAAAATTAAGGGGTTTCTTTAATAAATTAAGTTAAATAAACTAATTGACATATTTTTGAAGCCAATATTAAAACCCATCAATTATTATTTATTGCAAAAGCTTATAAAATGTTTGAAGTAATTAATAGGCATTAACAATACAATGTTGCTAATGAAAAATTGCGTAATAAACACAACATTTATTACTACTCCTAATATTACAAATAACATGTTGCAATTTTTATTGTTATTTTAATTATAGCATTTAACAATTTCCTGTCTTATTATTTTGCTAAATCGCTCATATGTTTTACTTCTTTTTAATATTTAAACGGGAAAAAGTTAAAAAAAATATTGTTTATAATTAATACATATTTCAATAATTTACATCTGTTTTCCTTTTATAACATTTCAAAAATATGACAAATATGTCATATCTGTCAATAATAACTGACAAGTATTTAACACTCTTTAAGATGTTTGTTAAGTGGTTTAAATTAATATACAAATAATAATCATATTTTTTTCTTTACAGGCCTTTATGGAATAAAAAGGGTGAGTTTTTTTTTATTCATTTATTGTAAATAAAAAATTCATATGTTTTCTTCTGTTTTATTATTTGCTTTCTTATGAGTATAAGTTTAATAACAGATTAATTAAAAATTAAAATGATTGATGCCTTTTTTCGTTTTAAAGAAGAAAAAAAAATAGCAAATTAGAAAAGAAAGCTAAACAGGAAAGAAGGCAATTTTTAAATTTAAAAATTCTAGACACATAAATTTAGCACCTCGTCCTTTTGAAATTTAAATTATATGCTTTCGTAACATTTAACAAACCCCTAATTTGCCATTTAAGTTGTTTTCGGGGGTTTTCTAATATTTCTTTCCTTTCTAACCGAAACGCAAACGCCTACAAAAGGCTGAAAGTCACAACCTTTTAAATTTTCAACAAAAAAAAAAAAAACACCTTAATTAAATAAACGTACCACACAATCTCTCCCTCTTTTTTATTCAAGACAATATTCGTATTCAATAAAGAGAAGGAAGTAAGAATAAACGCACACGAGCGTAAAGTTTGATTTGTTTTTTTTTTCGCAAAAACAAGATTTTTGAAAGAGATTTCGTTGTGTCTATTATACATTTTTGTTTGATGATACTTACTCATATATAGCATCCTTATCACGTTTATGTACTTCGGGTATTGCACCCATTAAATGATTAGCAACCGGTGATACATGACTAGGGGTACCATGGCCACCAGCGCCAGCTGTATGGTAGCCATGCATTCCAACTGTGGCCGCTGCTGCAGCAGCATGTGTCATGTGTGGTGAATGATGTGATGGTAGGCCTTGTAATCCAGGCGGCCGATGACCAACATGTGGATCATACATGGCAGCTGCTGCAGCACCCGAATCCATACCATAGCCATGCAGGCCATCGTCATACTACATTTTATAAGTTCAAAAAAGAAATGGTAAAAGAAAGAAAATTATTTTAAATAAAATATTGAATTGTCTTTTTTTTAATTTTTAAGTAAATTTACTAAGAAAAAGCAGTTAGAAAGAGAGTTTTATAAATTTTAAATGGATTTTTAAATAAATTTATATGATTTGTTATTCTATTTAAAAAATGTGGCAAAGCATTCTTTTTTTGTTTTGTTAATAACTCAGCAACATGTTGATTTATTATATTTCTAAATTAGCTTTTAGGTTTTAATATAAGAATTTTTAAAGTATTAAAAACTTTAATTAAGACTTTTCAATAAATTTTTGAGATTTCGTATTCAGTTAATACATATATATCTTAGCAACATGTTGCTTTACACTTTTTGCAAATCTGCTTTTTTTAGCTTACAGGACAAGTTTTAATTATTAGAATTTCTGAAAGTTCCTTTAGAAACATTTTAAAACTTTCATATGTATTTTTAATGTTGCTGCTAACTTATCTTTTAGAAACATGACGCAGCAACATGTTTCTAATAATTTTTTTAAGGTATTTTAAAGTATTTTTTACTTCAGTTTCGTTTTAAAAACTTTAAAGATTTCTTTGTAATATTTTTTGTTAATTCCCAAGCTTAGCCTACATACTTTTTTTTATGAACGTTAAAATATTTTCGAAAATATTCCCACACACTAAATAAAATCAAAAAAAAAAAAAAAATAAAAGAAAAAACATTCTTTTGTCACCCATAACCAGCCAGGTTTTTTTGAACGTGTGTATTTATCAAAATATCATGATCATCAACGTAAAGCAGCAAAATCAAAGCAACACAACAAACAAAAATCACAAATAACAATATTAATAAGCTTGACCTTGTAATAACAGCCTTAACTTTATGTTTTAACGTTTTTTGCATACAAAATTAAACTCCAAACAACAAATAAATGATTGCTGTCTTCTTTCATACTCGCTCGCTCGTTTATACAATTTTATTTTTTTTTTTTTTTTTTTGGTTTTTATAAAAAATAATTTTTTTACATTTTGTTTAAACGGTTTTAAACTACGTCTTTCATTTAAACAATACATCAACACCATCAAAACTACAGTGAAAAAACAGACAAAACTTCTTTAACGCCACTTTATTAACAAAACAACAATAAAAAAAAGTGCACAAAACTTTTTTTTTAGTTGCTGTTGTTGTCATAAACATTGAACAGAAAAAATAACCTAAACCTAAACACTTACTTGACAATGACAACCACGTTTAAGTTAAGGAAAAAGTTGAAAGAAAAAAGTTTGTTTTTTTGAAATTGTTGTTTTAACACACAACTAAAGTACAGAATTAAAATACAACATCGTCGATGAAAAAAATGATGATTGTTAAGATTTTTATCATTATAAAAATACAAAACTTTTAAACTTGAGAGTTCACACTGCATATAATTTTTTGCAGTCGTTTTTTTTTTGTATTCAATTTGACAAAATGATTTCTGCAGGTTTGGGGAACTAAGTATGAGGAGTTGTACTTCAATCTCAGAATGACTAATGTTTTATCTAAAAAAAAAGTGTGGGAAATATTGCAAAACAAGCACCCTAAACGTTTAAAAGATTTTTTTGTAAAGTAAATTAAAATTAAAATAGGAAAACCTGTTATCTAGGCTTTTGTAGTTAAAAAAAAAGCCTATTATTAGGTGCTTGGAGTCCAAATTAAGTTTATGGTAATACAATTCCGGATTAAAAATCAAAGCTTTTACAGTTAACATAAAATAAAGCCTTTTATAATTTGACTTACGGCCATTTTCACGAAGTTCGGTTATAATTAACCATCGGTTATAGCTGTCAAAACACATTGGTAACCGGAACTTTAATTGAAAGTTAGTTTAAACCGAACTTGGTGAAAATGACCGTTAATGGTAAGAAAACTCTGGTTAGGCTTTTGCAGATTATTTAAAGTAAAGCCTACTTTAAGTTGGTTTTATTTAAGAAAGCCGAATTATATCAAATTTAACTCTATGGTAAGAAAATTCCGACTTTAAAAGCAAAGCTTTTGCAGTTAGAAAACAAAATAAAGCCTACTTAAAAGTGCTTAATTATTAGAGCCGCCTTAAGGAAAATTTTACTTAATGGTAAGTAAACTCTGGTTAAAAAAAGCAAAGTAAAGCCTACCTTAAGTAGGTTTTATTAAGAAAGCCAAATTAAGTCAAATTAAACTCTATGGTAAGAAAATTACAGCTTAAAAAGCAAAGCCAGTTATGTAGGCTTTTGCAGTAAACAAAAAATAAAGCCTACTTTAAGGCGCTTTAAAATCAATTTAATTTTATGGTAAGAAAATTCCGGCTTTAAAAGCAAAGCTTTTGCAGTTAACAAGAAATAAAGCCTACTTAAAATTGCTTATTAGAGCCGTCTTAAGTAAAATTTGACTTATTGGTAAGAAAACTCTGGTTAAAAAAAGCAACGCCAGTTATGTAGGCTTTTGCAGATTATTAAAAGTAAAGTCTATCTTAAGTTGGTTTTATTAAGAAAGCCAAATTAAGTCAAATTTAACTCTTTGGTAAGAAATTTCCTGCCTTAAAAGCAAAGCCAGTTATGTAGGCTTTTGCAGTTAACAAAAAATAAAGCCTACTTTTAGGTGCTTTACAAATAGGGCATTAAAAATTCGTTTAAATTCCAAAAAAAATAATGCTGTCGTTAAGCTTAAAGGATTTAGCTTTTAAATGTTTATCATTTTGAAAATATCTTTAACATTTAAAGCAGCAATTGACACACTGCTGTAAATGTCAAGTTATGTCAAAAGCTTGTTAAAGGGTTTTTTTGAAAAATATTCCAGTTTTTTTTTCTCTAAAATTATTTTATAAAAAGACAAGTGTTAATGATAAAAATCTTTTTCATTTCCTTAAATTTTATTAAGTTGATATGTTTGGTTTGCCTATGAAAGAAACTGAAAAGAAATAAATTCAAAACATTTTTGGATTGCCTTTATTTAAACAAACAAAACCACCTGCACTTTTTTGTTTGTTTGTTTGTCTTACTCTGTTTTGTTTTATAAACTAGAGGAATATAAATAAATGTAGGTCTTTTCTTTCCTTAATTCATAAGACAAAAGCTCCAAGTTTCTTACAATTGTTTTGGAAACCTTTCTCAATACTTATCACAACCTCTCTGCTTTATAACCAGATTGAAATGAAATGAATGGAAAAGACAACTGAGAAAAAAATTGTCCTCCAGATACATACACAAGATTAGCAAAAGACTTCATTTCACATACATGCATTTCAAAAACTAAACAAAAAAAATTGCAGCAGCAACAAAAAATCAACGAATATTTTTTAAGCCACCATGTGCATTGCAAAAAAAGGCATTAAAAAAAGATTGTTGAAAACTGTGCAGTGTAGTTTTTATATTCTACTCTCCAGCAAGTTGTTGTTTATTGTTCAAGTTTTGTGGGTTAAAGTCGCGGTTCAGATATTTGTCATTTACTGCATTTATACGTTTTATATATAAATTTTTTTTTTTTTTTTTTTTGCTTGATTTGTAGAGAAACGTTATAATAAAAAGAAACTACTGCAAAGATTGTCTAAAAGCAGTTAAACTATAAAGTTGTTATGCTAATTTTGTTGTTAATTTTTTTTTTTTTTACTTTGCTTTACAACAATGACAAGCATTACAAAATTGGAGTAAAAAAAAATGAAACATAGATAAAAAAAAGGCAGCTTAAAAACAAAATATTGGAGAATTTTAAGACCAGTGAGAGCAAAAAAACTCGCACTTATACATTAACAAAACAAATGGTTTTAGAACAGGAAACAGGAAATGCAATTTTTTTTTCATGAGCAACAAAAAAAATAATGCAAAAATTAAGCAAAGCAAACGGTATTATTAAAAAGAATTAGAGTTTATTTAACTGCTTTAAGGCAAACAAATTAAAGTAAGTTTTCCCAGAAAAGCATAAAAGCGTTTGAAAATGGAGTTTTTTTTTTAATTCAAGAAATATGAGCAACATGTTGCTAAGCATTTGTTAATGATGCTACAACATGTTTAAGTCGAATAAAATGGGCTTCAAGTGGCCTTTTTATATTAAGCTGGTACCACAAGCTCAGTATTTTTTGCGAAATATTGTTAAACTCGATATAAAAAAAGTGTCAGAGAAATACATACGAATAAATGCCGATTGAGTTGTACTCTGTTTATATTACGTGCGAAATGTTTCTAGCAACATTCTTGTTTTTCGTGCCAAATGACTACAACTCATTTTGTTTAGCAAGGAATTCTAAACAACAGCTGATAATTATTTTGAAGAGTCTATTTTGTCTTTGTGCAGTTGATAACAAGCGTTATGAAGAGCAAACATAAAAATTAAGAAAACAATGTTGTTTACTTGGATGGTCCAACCAAAACGCACGATGTTAATTGTAAATTAAACAAAAAGTTTACTGCGAATTATCTTAATATTTGTTATGATTATAGAAGGATCTATGACAATTATGTGTGAAACAAAATATCGGCCAAATGCTTTCTAAGGCTTCGGCGGCACACCTTTATCCGATGGCCTAAATTTTCAATGACTCTGAGACATAATTAAGGTTGAATGTCGTTAATGTGCCGACTTGTCTCATCCATTAGCTATTGATTTGTTCTTAGCTTATTTACGTACACTTTTTGTTTTAAATGTACCCAAAGAAAGCCGTCCTACGGTGGCAAATCATCTGATCGTGTCGGCCAATTAACATCGCCACAACACCATTGTATTTCTCGCGTAAAAGGGCCATTGTTTCGTTGGCTGTGTGGCAAGTAACACCATCATGTTGGAACCATTCAATATCCTCAATTTCTGGACATAAGAAGTCTGTTATCATCTCGCGATAGCGATTACCATTCACGGTAACTGCCTGGCTTACCTTATTTTCGAAGAAGTACGGCCCAAGGACGCAGCCAGCTCATAAACCTTTCCAAACAGTAACACTTTGCGGTTGCATCGGCTGTTCAACAACCTCTCGTTTATTCTCATTTGCTCAAATGCGGCAATTCTGTTTGCTAACGAACGTCGCTGAAGATGAAGGGCACGAAATGCATTTTGATTTGAACGCCCATCTTCCTAACAGGCATACCTAAACAAGCACGGAAGGCGGAACGTTTTCTTCCGTTTAGCTTTAACGCTGATATGCCATACCTAAACAAGAGCGGCAACGTTGTGCCAAAAACAGTAGTGTTAACTTTCTTGTTTAATAAAACCCACATAATAGAAATAAATAGAAGAGAAAAAGCGGCTAGATTGACAAAAAACAGCTAAATTACCATTATTTATTAACAATAGCGGTCAACATCACTATTAAACGCGCTGTCAAAATCGGATTTTCCAATTGTAAAGCGTTGACGCCGCGCTATTTGGAGATGCTTCATACAAATTGTATGGACATGAGAATTTTTGACAGCTAGAAAACGCTTTCCGCTCTTGTTTAGGTATGGCTGTTAGAGGCATGAACAATCTTAACGCGTTGCTCAATTGTGTCTTACTCCATGCTTGAATATGTCAAACACTGAACAAAGAAATGTCAAATTAAGTCGGGCAAAAAACTTTACGTCAAGCTGTGACGCACAATTAATATAGTAAATTGGACCACCGTTTTATAAAAACTTTAAGTTTTGCAAAACCGTGAGAAAGATAATGTTGCTACATGTCAAAATTTTCAAGTGAAATAATCAATGTTGCCAAACATTTTTTGCTAGTTCGAACAGAATACAGGGCTTAACTGAAAATATGTTGCAGCAACATGTTGCTTAACAATTTCAAACAATTTAAACAATTTTTTACAAGAAAACTATCTTAATAAATTAGGTTTTTTGCGCTTAAGAATCTAAATAATTAAATTAAAATGTTTCTAAACATTGTTGCAAGATGCATCTATACGATTTGTAAGATTTGGGTAACAAAGAGATTAAAACTAAAATAAAGTAAACTTTAAATTCACGGTACATATTTGATAAGCTAACATTACTCATGAATGCTTGTAACATGTTGCCAATCATTTCATAAATGTTGCTATGCCGTAAAATTGGAGAATCATAGGCTTTTAAATCTATCAGTACAGTACGGCAGCCATTTTAACACAGATGGGATGTAGTAGACGTATTTATGGCTTTCAAAATTCTTTGCTGGGTATATTTAAGGCTAGAAATTAAATATAAATTTTTTTTTTAAATTATCATTTTACATATTGTTTACCATAATTTTTTATTTTTTTAAATCTGTTTTAATCAGTTTAGTTTTAATCTCAAAAATGTTTTCATATATTATTTTCCTTTGAGATAATTTATTCAAATTGTTTTTTATATCTACAAATTATTTATAATACATACCATATTTTTTCGAAAAAAAGCCAAATTAACATTAAAACCAAAAACAAAAATTAAGAAAAAAAAACATTTTAATTTTGTTATCTGTCTAACCTTAAATTATGAGTTTCTTGTTTTTTGTTTAATAATAATTATCAAACATCTTAGCAATAGGAAAAAATAGCTTTGAACAAAACTAGTTTTAAACCAAAATAGAGAAAAGAAAAATTCCAAAAAATATTTGTAGGCAATGACCCTTGGGCTATACAAAATCAAAAACTAAGATAATGACCTCTACACAACATAAATGGAAAAAATTAAATTGATATATTTTTCAATAATTATTCAACATAAAAGAAAGATTAACGTAATTAGAATTAGTTTGAAAAAAAAATTTGTTAGTTCTCTTAAAACGGTTAACAATGAAATATTGATTTTTCTAACTTAAAATCAACTACAAAATACATGTACAAATCAAGTTGTTATACATGTTTTTGACAACACATCACATCCCAGCAACATCTATTTCCATTTTGAATGTTGTTGCTGTAACTAACTTAAGTCGACTATACCGGGCTACTTAAAAACTACGTCAAAACTTTTTATGCAATAATTTTTAACTGATTTTCACTTTGTATAAGAATTTTTAGTAAGTTTAAAACTAAACATGAAACTAAAGGTAGCTGGTGGTACGCCCCCCCACTTAGAAACGGTTAAATAGAATACAAAAAAAAAATCTATACCAGTCTAAAAAAAACACGTGAATACCCACAAACATGTTGTTAGGTAATTCAAATTCAAGAGTTTGCTCTCTTTCTCTCTTTTTCGAATTCAAAGTTTTCTATAGTAAAAAATATGTAAACATGTTTAATATACAATATAGAAATCATAAACATCATGTTGTGTTATATTTTTTTAAACGAACAAAAAAATAAAATGTTTGTGCTGATTTTGATAGTTTTGTGAACATAAATAGTTCCTTAAACTTGCAGACTATACTATATAGTAGTAAAGTATATTTACGTGTTTTTCGTCTATTAAGTTCATAATTTTATTCTTTTTGTTTTTAGCGAGAATTTTAAGGTTGTTTATATTTAATATACATATTTATTTATTTCTGTTCTGGGCATAAAAAGATGATGATGGTTTGAAAACGTTTATTTAAATATAGAAAACACGCGATTTATTTGTAGTTTTATTTCTGTGGGGAGGGGAAAGGCAACGATAAGACGAAGAGTTTAAAAATGTTTAAAAGAAAATTTCTGGGAAATTTTGCTTTAAAAAAACAGAGACATCAAATTAGTTCGTAGAAAATTCTTTTAAATGAAAGAATTATGTAAAATACAACATGAGGCTAAAGTAAAGTGTTAGAGCAACATGTTGCTAATAAAGATATAGCTTAAAATACATGAAAATACAACATTAGGCTAAAGTAATATGTTGCAGCAACATGTTGCTACTAAAAAAAAAATATCTTAAAAGACTTGAAAATTACTTATACATAATGCGACTAATCTTGTAGAATATGTAAAAATAGCTAGAAAATGTTTATAAAGGGTAGTCTAATCATAATGCATGATGTTAATTGTGTGTCACACCTTAACGTATAGTTTTTTGCCCAACTTAATTTAACATTTCTTTATTTCAGTGTTTGGTAATTCAACCATGGAGAGGTAAGCAATTGAGCAGCGCCCTAAAGATTGTTGAAGCCTTTTACGAAAATGGGCGTTTAAATCAAAATGTATTAGGTGCACTTCTTGATTTGTTGGTCAGCATAATTGATCAAATGAGTCCATGACAGGAGAATTATGAGCAAATTTCACCAAACCGGGTCTGTAGGAAATGTGAAAACACCTGTTCATGCTCGCCCAGTTCGTGCTGCGAAAACTTTGCAATTGTTCGCTTCTTCTTCGAAAATGAGGCAGTAACCGTGAATGCTGTTCGCTATCGCGAGAGGATAGCGGACTTCTTGTGGCCAGAAATTAAGTCTACACCTAGACGATATGTTTTTCAACAGGATGGTGCCGCTTGCTACACAGCCAACGAAACAATGGCTCTTAACCCATTAGCGCCCAATTTTTATTTTATAGATTGTTAGCTATTTTCGAAAAATAAAATTTTATTTATTCCATTTTTTCAATTATTATTTATTTAATTATTTGTGTATGTTCTCAAATGGGATCATTGGGCGTTAGTGAGTTAAGCGCGAGAAATTCAATGGCCGTGTGATCTTAAGACGTGGCGATGTAAATTTGCCGCTACGATCATGTGATTTGACACCGTTGGACTTATTTCTTTGGGGATATTTAAAAGAATAAGTGTCCGTCAATAAACCAAGAACAAATCAAGAGTTAAAGGATGAGATAATTCGGAACATTAGCGACATTGAACCTCAATTATGTATCAGAGTCATTGAAAATATGGACCATCGGATAGAGGTATGCCACCGAAGCCGTCGCGAGCATTTGGCCAATATTTTGTTTTACATAATTGTCATAGATCCTTGAATAATAAAACAAAATATTAAGATAATTCTGTGAAAACTGTTTTGTTTTATTTTCAATTCACATCGTGCTTTTTGGTTGGACCACCTTTTAGTAAAAAAGGAGTACATTTTCCAAAATCACCTTTAAACTTTAAAATTGCTCTCATATAAAACTTAAAAATGTTCCTTATTGCCACAGATACTTTCCAATGAATTTTTTAATTATCTAACCTTAAACTTGCTGCTTTATAAAATGTTCTTCAATTTGCTAATTATTACTATAAAATAGCAGTTGTTACGGTGTTCTGCGCTTATTTTCAAATTTCAAAATGTTGCCGCAACATTTTCTTAAAAAAAAATTCGCCTTATCATTTACATTTTATTCTGTAACGTGTTTTGCAGTTAAAGTTTAATTTTTTAATAGTTTAAAATGCTCTGCAACATGTTGCTAAGATTTTTTTTTAACTTTTTACTTAAATTCCTATAAAAATGCATAATTTTAAAATATTTGTTATAAACATTTATTATAAGCAAGATTTCTTATCACATTAAAAATGTTTCAGCAAGATGTTGTTTAAAAACAAATAAGGAAATGCGACAAATACTTGTTTGCTTAACATGTTGCTAGTGAAATTAATAATATTTTTATATAAAATTTCATATTTTTCCAATGTGTATTCCAAGTCGATTTTTTTTAAGCTTTAATACTTTAATAGTCTTGAATCAATATTTTCCAGGAATAAGTAAAAATGCTTTAAAAATAAATTACCTTAGAATACACATTCCAATAATATGAAAATTTATATAATAAATGTTACTCACCTTGAGAAATAAATTCCCAGATTCTAATATTTTTATATTTATTTTAATTTTTTAAATACATCAAAATGTTACTGCAACATTATGCAAGGCTTTTAACTGTATAACTATCGATCATTTCTTGAATTTTTAAGTTTTTTTTTTTTTGTTAATTTAAACTTTTTTTTTCAATTAAATTTCTGTTCTTATATTTTCTATTATAAATTTAATTTCATTTTAATTTTATTTTGCTTTGTTCTAGTTTTTATTTCAACTACAATCTAAAGTCTACCTAAAACCATTTTGTACCCATAAATCATTTAATCACTTTCATCTACAAAACATTCTAACAACAAATAGAAGATGAAAAAACTTGCCATAAAAGCCTTTTTTTACAAACATACATATTCAACATTTTTGTTGGTTCCTGTTTTTTGTTGTTTTTTATTTTTTTTGTTTGTACCTCTATGTTAGTCTGTACGTGCAACAACCAAAGTGTTGCATGAGCATATAAAAGCTTTTTATCATCATCTACGCAATAATAACAAGCAAAAATATGCAATTTATTTTAACACAATACACAAAAACATATTGTTGTTGTTGCTGTTGCAGCCAACAAAATATATGTTTAGTATATATTTCATTTTTATGAAAATTATTCCAAGCAAACAATATGAACTTGAAATGTTGCAGCAACAACACCAACACAGAAAAAATAGAAGAAGAAAAAAATGAATAAATAGTAGAGATTTTTGTGTAAATGTGAATGTGTTTGAGTAAAAATCAAATGCAAAAAACAATGGTCACCAACATTTGTTTGCCCTAATATGTTTCTTTGTTGGTGTATTTGCCTTTTTGTAAAATTTTTTTTTCCTCTTTTTGTTGAGCTGCAGCAATATTGCGAATTGTTTGCAATTTTGTGGCAATATTCAAATACCAACCAACACCATGTGTTTTTCATATGGTAGAATAGATACATATGCATTAAGAGTTATCAACGTGTATGTATATACAAAATTTTATATACCTAAACATTACATAGAAGTGACAATGAATGTGTTGGTAGGTTGGTTGGTTGGTTGGTTGTGTTTTTAGGTATAGAAAGTTTTTAGTTAAATTTAAAAAAAAAATACATACAAATTTTTAGGAGAGTTTCATTTGTTTTGTAGGTATTTTTAAAGGCAACATTTTTTGGAATGTGCAAGTATGTTTGCAGCTTTTTTATGTTTTTGGTTTTTAGGTCGTCATAGTAGTTTTGTTTTCCATAGTGAGTGTTGTTTCTTCTATTTGCTAATGCTGCAACCATGATAAAATTGCATTCATATTATCTATCTGTTGGAGTATGTTGTTGCAACATGTATATACATATGTATGTTTATATGTATGTATGTGTTCTACCCGTATGCAAATTCGTTCGAATAACTTTGTATATATACAAAAGTTAGTATGAATTTTCAAAATAAAAGATCTGGGTGAACCTTTAATGGTCTTTTATGTATGACTTGAATTTTTTTTTATTTTTTTTTATTGAAAAAAGTATGTCTATATGGTATATTTGTATATAGCAAGCATATTTATATGTATTTGTTATTAAAAAAAAAAAAACAAACCAGACACATTTACAGACAGTTAGAGTGGTTTTAATAACTATTTGTTGTTCTTTTTTTAACAAAGCAACAATTTGCTTTTTAAAGGTTATATGCAACATTTGTTTCTGACCAAAAATATGCTGTTTGTTAAAATGCATTTGCAAAAATGTTTATAAATTTAGTTTTAGTTTTATTTTTTAATAATATTTAAGATATTTGTAAATTTTGTAATTAAATGTGAAATTTTTTTTAGATTTATGTTTGTGATTTAGGGGTCATTAGTTTTTTTTTTTTTTTTTTTTTTGTTTTGTAACGAAATTCCTTTTTCAATTTTAATTACTTGTTTTAGTTTATTTCTATATTTTGAGGGTGTTTTCTTTTTATAGAGAAATATTTGTTTTTGGTTTTTTTAATTTTGTATTTTATTTTCTTAATTTATTTTTTTATTAAAGACAAATGTTTAACACTCCCATAAATTGTGTTTCTTGATTTGTTTTAGTTTCCTTTTGAATTTTTTGTGAGTTTTTGTTTCTTGGTTTGGGTTTAAATAAATGGTGTTAGACAATTAATTTTTAAGGCATGTTAAAGCAATATTTATAACTTTTATTTGGAATGACGTTAAAATAAAACAAGAAAAAAAATCAATTTTTGGGAATTTTTGTTTTGTTTCTTAAATAAAGCAAACTTAAGTAGAGTTGATATATTTGAGGAAAAAACAATACATACAATACACTACACAGAAAGAATTATTCAAAATGTTTCACCAATTAAAGCATTAATCAAAAATAAAATCAGTGTTAATTAAAAATGTAATCAAGTGAAATAAACGTTTAATCAAGTGAATTAAACATTTAGTCAAGTGAATTAAACGTTTAATTGATACTATTAATTTGTTTACTGGTGCAAATTTAATTGATTTTTTTATAAATATTAAAAATTTTAATTAGTATTGACCTATTTATGGTTTTTTTAATCCAAATTTTCAATATTTTTAAACAGGCTTATGTTCAACAAATTTAATTTTCATTAAATTATTTTTATGAAGAAAGGAATTTTACAACATGAAAATTAATTAAAATTGTTATTGATAATCATTCATTCTTGACTGACCTGAGATTCGAACCCAGGCGGCTGGTTACCCTGACATGTTTCGAACTCTACCACTCGATCTCCTCGGAGGGATTTGCCGTCTTACACTCGCAGCCATTACAAATTTTTTAATTGAAAGCAATTTGTTTTTTTCTGTGTAACTTTAAGTTATTAAAGATTAAAAATTAAAAAAAGACTCTACGATCGAAGTCCCGAAAGCAAAAATTAACTAATTCCCCAATTTTTTATAGAAAGAATAGCAACAAAGGTTTTTATGAAGTTTTTTCATTATAAATAAATAGTTTTAAGTTTTGTGATGTGAGTTTTTTTGATAGTTAAATAAACCCAGTTAATATTTATACGGACTTAATCCGTATATCATTCAAATTGTATTAAACATTTCAAATACTGATATATGTAAATCTTTAAGGGTTCGGGTCATATGCCCCAAGCATAAAATCCCGAATATTCCGAATTTTATAATTCTAAATTGCCAAATTCCGAATCGTCAATTAAAGCTGCAACGCAAAGACGGCCTTTGGCTTATAGTATAACAAACAACGGCTTTTGCAGCTCTAAAGCTTCTCTACATAGACGGCTTTCGGCTAAGCGATTGGTATAACATGCACCTTTTACAATGTTAAAATTGCAAGGAAGACATTTTTCTTAATTTCTCTTAAACTTGCCTTGACCATTCACAATCGCCACATTAATAGACAAACAGAAATTATTCGTTTCCTTTTTTCGTTCTTTTTCGCTGTTGACGGAGTTGAATATTTAACAGGCATTGATATTAAAATCACATTGGTGTGAAAAAAATTATATGAAGCAACAACATGAAAATTGCGAACCGTGGAATAGAAACACGAAAAATATCTACCACTTTAACCCGTCGCCTTCAAACTGCATCTATCTGCCTTCCAACTTCTACATTGTAAAAGGGAACTAACTTAAACCGGCCTTTGGATTTGCAAAATTGGCGACTTCACAGCGACATAAATTTACATTACTGCGTTTTCAGTTTTGTTTTCGGGGTTATTTTATATTTTTGGTGATTTGTTTCATTTTCGAAATTGGGGTTTTTTAATCATAAAGAACTAACTCCCTAATTTTAATGACTAAGATCATTTTCCTTTTCGGGTCTTACTTAATTAGGGCCTAAGTTTGTAGCGCCGAAAGACTGGATACTTCACATTACTCCCCAGTAAAAACTTCGCCTACAAAATAATGTGTTAAGTAATCAGAAAAACATAAGAGCACTACTTACAATTCTACTGAAAGAACCAATGAATTTTACCAGGGATGTCCCAAAATGATCGCATTCAAAAGTAAGTCATTATTTTTTTTACCTGCATACATCCAAAAAAGTTAGTTATAGAAATTGTTATAGATGTCGTTATAGAACAAAGCTACAAAATAATTAGTAAAAGAAGTTATTCATTTTGAAAATGTAAGCGAAGTTTTTACTGGGTCTTGAACAGCCTTAAAATATTTGCCCAAATCTTTTTAAATTAATTTTAGAATTTTTTTTTTTTTGGCCCAAAATAAGACGCCCAGAATGCGCTTTGTCAAGAACAGTCAGCCGCGCTGCCCATATGCCCAAAATCAAAGGTTTTAAATGTTAATGGCATGGATTGATCTTATAATAAAAAAAAGTTGTTAGATTAAAATTTAGTTAAATCTGTTGTTTTTTACAATTTCAAATTCTATCAGGCCTTTAAAAAAAAATTAGTTTCTATATTTTTTTTATTATTGTTTGTCATTAATTTTTACAAAAATTTTATTATACCCACACCACAATAGTGGAGAGGGTATTATGCATTTGTGCTGTAACGCCTTAAAATATTGGTCCTAGACCCACCTTAGAGTATACCGATCGACTCAGAATCACTTTCTGAGTACAGGTCGCAATTTTGGAGATAATTTGATAAAATTTAAGACATAGGTTCTTATTAGCCTATTGACTACGATATTTAAAACCATATCTTTATGGACACATTTTTAAAAAAATGCATTTTTTAAAATATAGGACCACGAGGGAGATAGGGTCAATTTCTGCCACTCAAACCGATTTTAATGAAATTTAAACCATAGATAGAGCCATATCTATATGAACACAAAAGGAATGCATTTGTTAAAAAATAGGACCACGAGGGGAAATAGGGGCAATTTCTGCCTCTCAAACCGATATTAATGAAATTTAAAGCATAGATAGATCCATATCTATATGGACACATAAGCTGTACAGTTTTTCAAAAATAGGACCACAAGGGGAGGTAGGGGGAAATTTCTGCGATGACAATGAAGTACACATAGAAAGTCCGACGTATTCGTGTCGTTTACGACAATCATAATAACAATTTTTTAAAACGACTACGCCGATGACACTCCCGATCCCGATTAAAAAATATCTTAAACAAATTAAAATCGTTAAGTTATATTTTACTAAGACTTTAGAAAATATTTAGGTAAAATAAAAGTTGGGTTTTTTATTCGACCTTTTCTTTGAGATTCTATTTAGGTAAAAGTTATATTTTGCCTTAATTAAAATAGAGAAAACAATTAAACTAAAATTTAAGATTTAGGGCCTTCTTGTAATTTATAAATGTTTCTTGATCTGCTTCAGCAAAAATATGACACCGTAATAAAATTTCCATTCTTTGGGAGTCCGTCGTAACAAAACTTTAACTGCATTTGAAATTGAATTATCAGATTGATCTCTAAAGATATTGTGTGGTTAAAATCGTAACCAAAGGGCAACCTGTACGTGAAAACCTGGGTTCGGTTCCCGGCTTAGTCAAGAATGAAAAATTATCAATAAATTTTAAATAATTTCATGTTGAAAAATTCCTTTCTTCATAAAAATAATTTAATGAAAATTAAATTCAATGAACTTTTAGCCTGATTAAAATATCAAAATTTAAATTAAAGAAGATTAAAGAATGTCCGTCCGTCTAGATGTTAAAAAATGGTCAACAAACACTTATTTTTTAATGTCCCTCTCTACTGGAGCGCAGACTGACCAAACTCAGTATGTTACTATATATAGACTTGGACTGTCGTTGGCAGATATAACCAGGTAGGTCGGGAGTACGGATTGATTGTCATCTCATCAACAGAAATTGTAGATTTGCCTAGATTGGGGAGGACTTTTTTCAATTTTTTCTTTATGTCTAGTTAACTTTTGTACATTACACATACTTTTCAGTGTATCACAATGTGCCCAAGAGCCTCCGAGTATACTCGAAGTTGGGAGTGAGTTAAACAACTTAACATAACCTTATCGTAAATAAAAAGCCTTATTTAAAATAAAAGATTTTTTTTAAATGCATTTGTTTATATTTCTTACTGGCTTAACCCGGTGCGCTTCGCTACACTGATTTAACCACTTCTTCACTTGAGAGATATTTTATATATGCATCCTATGGGAGGTATTTCCCCCCTGCGCCTACCCGCTTTATTTTAATGTTCAAAAGTGTAGTATACTATAAGAGTGACTTCTGCAAAGTTTGAACATTGTCACTATAACAGTTCTTAAGATATACGATATTAAACCTTGACGTCCTATGGAGGGTACCACTTCCTCCGCTGCTAATTTATTTAAATTTTGGGGCTCAGAAGATCCTACTACGAAAAGTTCAACAAAATGCGTGCAGCGGCTCTTATTTATATTTCTATCTATGAGGGGTACTGCTCCTCCTCTGTCTACCCCGCCAATTTCTATATTAAAATTTATAGTTTACCATAATAGTAGCTTCAGTTGAGCGATATTTAATATATGCATCCTATGGGAGGTATTTCCCCCAGCGCTTACCCGTTTTATTTTTATTTTCGATAGTGTAGCATACCATAAGAGTGACTTCTACAAAATTGAACATACTCACTATAACAGTTCTTAAGATATGCAATATTAATCATTGGCGTCCTATTTGGGAAACCAAAGAAGATCCTACTACCAAAAGTTCAACCAAATGCGTGCAGCGGCTCTTTAGATATGCGATATTTAATATTGGCATCTAATGGGGGGTACCAATTCCCCTGCCCCTATCCAAATTTCGTAATTTTTTCTTACATAAGAACCTTCTCCTAATAATAACAAATACAACAAAAAAAGACTTAGTGAAATCGGTCCAGCCATTCACGCGAAAAGGGAAAAAGGGATTCATTTTTATATATATAGATTATCCGTCCCTTTGGTCCCTTATGCTTAGAATCTATTAATAAAGCGATACCCTGTACTTCTTTTCCATTTCAAGCTCTCTTTACGGTATGTTTGCTCTAAAACTAATCTCATTTCTATAAATTTGTTTTCCTGAGTTTTTCACCTGCTTTTAATTTAAGTTAACTTTAAAAATTTACACCTTCGTTTTTTGAAGTATTTGCTTAAAAAAAAGGAAAAAAAAATAACAACTATTTAATAACAAATCTAACAATTCAATATAAAAACCTAAAACATTTTAAAGCTACTTAACTAATCGGTATTTTTTCTATTTTTTCCCCATATTTATTTATTTAAACATTTAACACTTTCGTTTAAACTGCACCAAAAACTGACATTCAGGTGATTTTTTGGTAAAACGTAAAAGCACTTTGCAAAACATTTATTTATATAAAATGTTTATTGTACTTTTTTTTACTGTAAACTTTAGTACATTTTATGGTTGTTATTATGGTTATTTTAATTGTTTAATACTTTTTTTTTATTCTTTCAATGGTGGCTGTTTATTATAACACACAGGTCAACGATATAAAAACGAAAATTGCAATACAGTCAGAAAGAGTGTTATTTTAGTTTGTCTCGATTCACACTATGAAAGTTTTTTGTTGGTTAAAAAGTCTGTTATGTACTTGGAAATTCTGTTATGTTGCTACTTCAAATATATAAACATGGCTGTGATTTTTACTCTTTTTATTTTAATTTCCATATTTTGTTTTATGAACTATTTGGCCAACTCTCTTTAGTTTTGATATTTTAATTAGGCTAAAGTTCATCAAATTTAGGGGGTAATTTTGTTGTTCACTTCACCTTGCGTTGAGAAAATTTTCATATACAATTTTTTGAAATTTTGAAAATTCAAAAAATTGTATATGAAAATTTTCTCAACGCAAGGTGAAGTGAACAACAAAATTACCCCCTTAATTTTCATTAAATTATTTTTATGATGAAAAGGAATTTTGCAACAGTTTAGTACGCATAGAAGCGTAAAAAATAATGCTATCATAACAAAATTTGATACGTCACAGTTTTATAGGACTAGAAACAACACTGTGAAATTACGTGAAGATCGGTCCTTAATTTACCCTAGGCCCCATATAAAGCCCACTCTGGTAAAATAACTAAAAATTCATTCTTGACTGCCGCTAGTTTTATGGCTTTTTCTTTTCTGAGTAAAATTCTGCATTTATTCTGCCTTTTACATTTTTGTATGTTCTTTTCTGAAAAACATGTGTTAGTTTAAAAGTGTAAAGCGTTCTTTTCTGATGATGTTCCCTTTAAAATTAAAAAAAAATGCTACATGTTCAACACTCATTTTAATGAAAGAGGCATGAGTTCAGCACTAGATCAAGGCGAATTCAGTACAAGATGGTGGCAAGTTTCGAGGCATAAAAACTAACAATGCAATACAAAAATCATATGTTGTTTCTGTTGGCTTTGGATTATTGTAGTCTTGCCTGTAATTGAATTTACCTTGCGCTAATTGTACTTTATTGTTTAATGCCGAAATTCGTGTACTTTTGTAAACTTAAAATATGAAACACTTCTTAAAAATTAGGGGAGCATTTAAAAATGTTACCAAGTCACATGTAACACTTATGCAACACTTTTTTTAGAAAAGAAAATGCCATTGGTTTAAAAATGTATTTTATTCTTGGTCTTTTATTTCATGTCATTACGAATGTAAGCGATAATTGAATGTAAGTAATAATTATATCTGTGCAAACAAGTGCTTAAGTCTATTTTTAGTGTTGCAGAAGAGCAATTTTAAACCATAAAGGTGATTTTTTAAAATTTACTTCGATTCTCTGATGTAATAGATGTTTTTTGAGTTTTTATTCCTAATGTCACATATCGGAAGTAACCTGAAGTTCTTATTCAAATCGTTATTGCACTTTAAAAAAAATAAGCAAGAAATTTTTCTATAACTTCTTGAAAAATCTTACAAAATAATCCATGTGTACTTTTAAACGTGAAGATCTCAAAGGTGCCATTAACTAAAATACAGCTTGAGTCAACTAAAGTATTTTTTTAATTTTTTCGGCAAGTATGTTGTTTCTCATCTCGCTTTCTCGTTTTCTCTGTCCTTGGCTGTTGATGGTAGACTTTAAATATTTGCGAATTGCAGTCCATTTGCGAACATTGCAAAGCCGTGATATTATTTTTTCGATGCCTCTTTTACCTTCGATTTTACCTTGCAGAATAAGTGATAGCATTTCGAATATTTCATTACGCCTATTGCGTTCAAGATAGGCTGTTTTTCTACTTTTGATAGTAGAAAGAAGTTCCATATCTTTTCCAATTCTTTGTAATGAGTAGTTTAAAAACCTCAAGTCTGGCAACGCTGTTAGCTGTTAAATATATTCCTCTAAAGTGTCATTTACTTAGTGAAAGGTTTGCCATGTACTACTATGGATCGTTAAACAAACAAAGAACACGTTAAAATAGTTAAGACTTTCTACAAAAAACGTAGTAGTTCAAACGTGGCATTTTTTTAAACATTAGCGGGTGATTATTGTCGTCATAATTGACCTGGTGTGCAAGGAATTGGACAGATAATATAGCATTTGAAGAGACTGGAAACTTTACAGATGTGGTCAGGCCTGTGCATTATCGCAATGTGCGCACTGCCGAAAATATCGTTTCTGTTAGTAAAAGTGTGGCTGGCATCTAATCCCAATTTTTCGTTCCACGCGTTTTTAGCTTTAGCCGAATGATAAATGACTTTTTTTGGCCTACAATTGAAGATAATCAAATGCACGATATGAGGATCTAACAAGACGGTGCCACAAGTTACACAACACGACCGATTTTGCTTTATTGCATGGGAAGTTTCTAGAACCCGTAATTTCATGTTTTGGCGACGTCAAATGGCCACCAAGATCATGCGATTTGACGCCATTAGACTTTTTCTGGGGCTTAGACCGTGTGTTCGCGGATTATCCCCTAATGTTGAAGCATTTGAAAACCTTCTCTCGTCAAGTTATCGCTGAGATACCCTCTAGAGGAGGTCATTTAAATGACATTGTATAGCGAACGTAATGGCCAGCTACAAAAATTATAGAGAAGTAGAAGTTTCATCGAAATCAAAGCGAAAAATGGAAAACCCGTTGCGTTGAATTTCTTTCGTTTCAATGGTAAACGAAGGTAATATTTTTATCAGTTCATTAGGAAATGCTTTTTCATAGTCAATAAAATACGTGAAACTCCTTTCTGCGCATCTTTGCATTATTCACCACGAAAGCGGATGCAAAACAGCCCTTTCGGAGTAACCATTTCCTCTCTAAATCCTAATTGTGATTAACACATCGATTTCTCACACTTTTCGAAAATTCTGCTATCGATAATTTCCAAAAAGATTTTTAAGTAATGACTCATTAGGCTTATGAAATGTCAATAACAAAGAAAAATGATGTTAGTCTATGTTCAGACTGCTCATGCCCTGCTGAAATGATTCATACTTTTTCTTTTTTGAACTTTCATTGGCGTTCAAACCGAATGAGAAAGCAAAACTCTCTCACGCCTATAAAGTAGCATGCATGTCAAAAAGTCATGAGCTGCCTGAACACAGACTTAAAGTAAACATGTAAGTCTGTGTTCATACGACTTATGTCTTATTGTCAAGATTGCTACTTTATAGGCGAGAGGGACGAGGGGAAAAGAAACGAGTACACAGATGCATGTACTGTCTTTACGTTTTGCTTTCTTATTCGTTGTTTAATTTTGTTTTTGTTTTCAATATCAAATAAAACAAAATAAAAAACATTCCGTCAACATGACATGATTAATTTGAACGCCAATTCATGTTCAAAGAAGAAAAAGGAAGAATCTTGTCGATAAGACATGAGCCGTATGAACACAGACTAAGAAATAAAATTTTAAACTTTCATTATGTAAACCGAGACTTGGAATATTGTATTTGTGTGTTATTTGTTTTAATTGTTACATTTTATTAAACTGTTTATTTGTTTATTATTTAAAACGTTTATTATTTTAAACGAGTATTGTTTTAATAATTAAATGGGGCAAATGTGAAATGAGCGATTGAAAATATATTTTTTAAAAGTTGTACAGTAGAATCCCGATAATTCGTAATCGCAAGGGACCGGCTATTTCTTACGAATTATAGGGGTTTTCGATTTAGCGGGGTTTCGATTTAACGGGGTTAAAATAAAATAAATACCAATAAACGGGGTTTTTCAATTTATTTACTAAAACGATACAAAAAACATAAAAAACAATGGTTAAAAATAAAATTTATAAAAATTATTCATGTAACAAACTGATCTTAAGAAAATAAATCCACACACAAGCAAAAATCCACGCAGAAATAAAATAGTGGTTAACAAAAAATCATTCTTTCCATGTTTTTGTTGTTTTTATTACGAATTATAAGTGGTAGTTAGCAAACAATTACGATTTATAAGAGGTAAAGAAAATTTTATTTGAAAAAAAATTACGAATTAGCGAGGGGACCAAAATGTATGGAAATTTTACGAATTAACGAGATTTTTTCAAGGGACCGACAGTTCATTACGAATTATCGGGAATAACGATTTGTCGGGGTACGAATTATCGGGATTTGACTGTATTTTAAAATTGAATTGTTTGAAAATTGTTTATTTTTTTTAAAATTAGTTTTGTTTTTCAGTAAAACTAATTATGGGTTAAAAAAAAACTCTTCAAGTATTTTTCATTAACGTTTAAAAAAAATATAGCAGTTGCTTGCTAATAATTTCCAAAAATAATTGTTAATGTTTTTTGTTTGTAACTTATTACACATATTTGCATATGCATTCTTTTCTTCTGTTTTTTTTTTTTTTTTTTTTTTTTTGCTTAAGCAGGACTGGTGAATAAACGAACGTACGAACGAATATGAATGAATTAGAATGAATAAATGAATGGTTGCAAAAGTTGATAATGTTGCAATTGCGTGCGGATAAAATTAAAGTGTGGCAGGCTGGGTTTGAATATGTTTTTTTTTTTATTATTTTTGGAATATAATTATACTTTGGAGTATTATGTCTCTAACAATTGCCACAATTGAGTTTAATCATAATTTCTTAAGAAAATTGCTTAATATGTTTCTTTTTTTGAAGAAGAAGTTTTTGCCTTTTTTTCTTAAAACCAAGTGTTTATGGGCTCAAATTTACAACTTAACATATAATTTAAAACATATCACTTAAAAAAGTAACGGTTGGTTTTTTGCTGGAGAAAAGAAAATTTCAAAATTTTGAACTTCATTTCATTTCTGTACTTAATTTTCATACTTAACTTAAATTACTTTTAATTTAAGAAATTATTACTTAAAAAAAAAAAAATTCAAAAAAGCTGAAAGCCAGCTTAAAAATAATTTTTTTTTTTTTTTTTTGTTCGCTACAAAAAAAAATCATTTAGATAAGTTAGTGCTGCACGCCGTTGCTCATTAAATTAAATGAACCATCAGCACGCAATTTATTTTCTTCTGATACACACACTTTTTTCAATTTAATTTCTTTAAGTTTTTTTCAACACAAAAACCTTAACAAAATTTAAAAAAAAATATATAAATTTAAGCCAACACTTGGGGTTTTTTTTATTTAAAAACATTTAGAGGAACTTTTTCTCTACTCACGCACTTTTTGTAAAATCTTTAATATAATTTTTTTTTAGTTCGCTATAATTTGTAGCAAAACTAAAACACTTTATATTATTTAAATTAAATATAATTTCCGTTAAAAATAAATTTAATAAATTAAACACAATCGAAAAATTGAAGATAAATTAAAGAAAACATACGGTAATAATTTACTTTATCAAGAAAATCTAAATTTCAAATAAAATGAAATCAAACTATTTTAAACAGTTTTAACTAGACCGCTTGAATTTATTGGATGTATATTTAAACTGAAAAGGTCTTATCTTACAAAGTTGAAAAAAAAATGAATAATATAAAAACTTTAAACATAAATAAAATGTAATTAAATACTTATAAAATGTTTAATAGATTTATTTATTTTTTAAACAAGACCGGGCTTAATTGATACAAAATTTAAGCTTAAAAAGGGTTAACTTACAAAATTTGAAAAAATAACCAATAAACTAAAAATAAAATTCAAAACTTAAAAATAACAACATCTTAAATGTATTTATAAAAATTTTACTAGATTACACCAATACCCCGGTTTGCTACGCTTCGGTTTGCGTCGTTTTCGAACTTGCGTCTTTTTTAAATTTCTGTGATTTCGAAGAAACGTCGATTTAGTTTCACTTTGCGTCGCATGGCGTCGAAGTTGCGTCGCTAGTGCTTCGATTTGCGTCGTTAACACAAAAATGTTTGTACAAAGCTTAAACAGAAAAAGGGGATTTCCCATTAAAGTCTAATGCAAATATGTATGTGAAGGTTTTCTGCTGATTGCAACTGGTTTCAAATTACATTTGCTGAAGTAAAGTTTAATTTAAATATTTTGCAACGAGTCAAAAAAAAATCAAATAAGCATAGAACAAAAACTGTACATTTTGACGCATTTTAAATCAGTGGAAAAGGCTGTTGATATTGAAAGAAACCTTCAACTAGCCCCCTCTACAATAAAATCAATTTGCTGTTCGTTCCAGAGACGCTGATAAAATTAAGATATTTGTTGAAACAACAACATCGTTACAACATAAACAGGTTACAAAAATGAGAAGTCTCTTAATGAAAAAAAAATGGAGCCACCTCTTACTATTTGGATTGAAGATCAAAATCAGCGATGAATGCCCTTAAAACAAATGGTTATTTAAAAGAAAGCTTTAGCTTTATTTGAAGGTCTAAAATAAAATTATTCGTTAAAAAGTTTATCAAATCAATATTTATTTTTTCAGCTTAAATTATGAATCTTGGTACCAATTAAATGAAAATTAATACTAATGTATAAAAGATCGTGCTTCGCTTTGCGACGTTTCGGTTTGCGTCGAGTTTTTCCGGTCCCAATTAGCGACGCAAACCGGGGTATTGGTGTACTTGATTTTAGTTAATGCTAAATTTAAGCTAAAACGGCAACACAATTTGAAAAACTTTTTACAAAAAAAAAAACTATTTTGATACCCTACAACACAGTTAGTAAACCGCATTTTCGATATCGTAGTCTGTTTGGGACCGATGGCCAATCATGGATCCATCAAAACAAAATTATGAGTTATGAATTTAACATTCTTATAAGAGTTCTTTGTGCCGAATATTATTAAACATCTTTATGAGATTTGTTCATCGTAAAACGAATTTGGACAAGGAGTTTATATGGGAACTACCAGTTCAAAACTTTTCCATGACATGACATAGACGCAATCAAAAGTTATCTATGCCAAATTTTATATCAATACCAATTTTTATAAGGAAATGACGGCACCTAAAGCTATTCTCGGGAGGGGAATTTTATGGACCAATTACAACACTATTTTGTAGGACTATTTGTTTAATAAGATATTTTTGGACTAAGTTTAATCAAAATACAAATATAATAAGAAAGTTTATAAGCACAAAAACTCTATTCTTGAAAGAAATTTGTATGGAGGCTATAAGAAATTATGTACAGATTCTCACCATTTGCAAAAGGCCTTGTCCGTAAGACAACTGAAACGTATGTCTAAATTGCATTAAATTATCCCCAAAACTGCGACCCATACTTTGCGCACTTGCGTTAACATGGACAGACAGCCAGTCGTACGGACAGACGGACATCGTTAGATCGCTTAAAAAACTGATTCTGAATCAATTGGTGTACTAAAAATTGGGTCTTGGACCAATATTTTTAAGTGTTACATCAGCACAAACGCATAATGCAAAGCAAAAATTATCCAACATTAATCCAATTAAAGCATTAATCAAATATAACACCAGTTTAAATTAAAAATTTAATAAATGGCATCAAACGTGAGTTAAACGTTTAATACTTCGTTTATACGCAGCACTTATGTGCAAATAAATATATTGCAAGTAGAGAATATTGCCGCATTAACAGTGAATTAAATTTTTGTTTGCGAATAGCTAACTCATGAAAACAATTCCTGATTAACGACACTATTTTCAAATAAGATTTTAAGCATTGCCACACTTTTAACCCTTTTACGTTTTTATTTCGATGTGGCACATTCATATGGCAACAAAAGTAAAATTAAATCAAAAATGTGCAAATAAATTTCCAAATACACAATAATTTTTGATCTTTTTCATTTAAAAAATAAAAAGTTTATATACATACAGTGCTACTAAATGAATAAATTTTCCATCTGGCATCACTTAAAAATAAGAATTTTCATTAAGAAATAGCATATAAACAGTAAGTTAGTTAATCGCAAATAATTTTTATTAGCGAATAGGCTACGTATAAACGTAGTATAATTTATACTTTTAATTTGCTGACTGGTGCAAATTTAATTAATTTTTTAATTAATACCACAAATTTTTACATTGAAATCAATTTTAATTTTTTTTGTGTACCCTTTTCTCTATTGTGGTGTGGGTATAAAACGTTTAAAATAAACAAAATATTATAAAATTTTTATAAAAACTTTACCAGATTTCTATTTTTTTTTTTTTTTTTAATCTTTAAATTTTCTCAAATCCCTATAAGCCGTTTTTTTTTTGTCGCAATTGTAAAACCGCGAAAATTTTTCACATTTCACATTTTAAATGTCCTGTTAACATTATCGACCTTTGTTCTCCTTTATTCTAGTCGAAACCCCTCTATATTTTTACAAAAAAAAAATTAAATTTTGCCTCGAAAATGAATCTTTAAGATTTATTGCAAATGCTTCTATGTTTTTACATACAATATTGTAATCTCAAGCTTAGCAACATGTTGCAAATAAAACTAAGTTACAAAAAAAAAAAACAAATACTGACTGCGTGCCTAAAGATAATTGATCAATCCATGTAGAAAGTAGAGATATTATCAGTAATTAGAACTAGTTAAAACAATTTTGATATTATACTCAAACAAAGTTAGAATTGAACTAAAAAAATATACAAAACGCACAGTGGGTATATATAGAATCAAAACTAAGCAATTGAATATATTTATTTATTTATTAAATGCCGTTTTACACTATCACACAAGTCTTAAGTATTTTGACGAAAATGATTTCCTGATCTTATTATTGTTTGAAAATTTTCCAAAAACAATAACAACTTATCATCACAGGGTTGTATTTTGCTTAAAATACTTAAGACTTGTGTGATAGTGTAAAGTACCCTCAATAGTTACAAATACATTTAAAAATTAAATTCTAACGTAATAAACCGAGCAATAGTACCATAGACCTTCAGCCCTTTGTCGTGAAACAGACCAGAGTCTTTGGCAGGAATTGAACCCGCAATCCTCGCATTGATAGACTAGCTCTACTGACAACTAAGCCTACTTTGGCACTGAATTAAAACTAGTAAAACAACAGTATGAAAAACAAGTCAATTCTATTTAGGTTTTGACTTTAACCATTTTTTTTTCGTGTTAGTTCACTCCAACAATCCCAATAAAAAAATTTTTGGTTTTGCGTAGCACAAATAGTAAGTTTTAAAAAGTAAGTGCACATTTATGCTCTACGCAATAAGACTTAAAGCTCAGATAGCCGGGAGTAACAGTAACGTTGCAACTCAGCTGCTTCATGCTGTTGTATGTTATACAATTAGAACGATTATAGTTAGCAGTAAGATGTTACGTGTCAATCTGTAAGAAATAGATTGGTATTACTTTTTTAAGGCAAGGTTAAGTTACGGTTACTCCCAGCTAACTCAGCCCTTACAGAGAAGCAGTAAAGTAAGTGAAATAATTCACTTTAAATTTAACAAAAATATACATAACATTTTAAGAGCCACGACAGAGCTTATCACTATATCCGCCAATGTTTATATGCGCTGAATAAAGCGCTTTCAGTATCAAAAATGTATCGCTTCAAAGTGGGAACTCGCCATATAAAATTCATGTTCTCCGCAAGCGATATGGTAAGCGAAGCTTTTACGCTTCTCCCTTACAAACCTGCTTTGTTGAAAGCTCCAATTTTTATAGGGGTATTATCTTTTAAAAACTAATTCAACCATTATATGGTTGTAAGTGACAATAATATGGTTATATTAACCAAAATATGTTTAAAATTTTCTAAAAAAAATTGTTTTGTTGGAGGTGACCTAATATGAACTTCAATTTGTAAACAAAAAATAAAAATTTTTTTACAAAATTTAGACGGAATTTAGATTTAATAAGAAGCCAGAAAAATATCAGCAATATTTCTTTAACTATTCATTCCCAGATCACCGTAGGCAAAGATTGTATTATGCAATTGCGCCGATGCGGGTTCTAGATCTAACCTTTTAGTAGATCGATCGATCGATCGATCGACTGAGAATCACTTTCTGAATCGAATTAGCGTTGCCCGTTCGTCCGTTCGGCTGGTTGACTGAATGGTTGTCAATGTTGTTAACCTTGTACAAATCGCAATTTTAGAGATAATTTAATGAAATTTTGATACATATCGCTCGTTTACTTCAATAGTGTTATAACTCAAAAAGCACGATTCTTAAGTCATATCATAATTGATATTGTGTAAAAAAAAATTGTTTCTAAATCGTTGGAAATTTACCGCTTTTGATAAATATTTGTTGTTAGACTTGGTATTGTAGTTATTTTATTGAAACAAATTTTATATTTTCAATCAGGCTTAAGTTCAAACGTTTAATTTTCATTAAATTATTTCATTAATTTGTTTTCATGAAAAAAGGAATTTTACAATCGCACTCTTTTAATCCGCAAAACGCCAGACTTGCTTTTAGGTTATCTGTAACTCTTGCGTTTTGCTTGCGATCTTCCATAGTTTCTTAATAATTTTATAGTTCGCTTCAGCATATTTTTGGAATTTAAACTCGCCAAACTTCTTGCCTTCTTGTGATTGCGATTTACACAACACCTATTATGCGATTTGAAGTCAGAATCACAAATGTTAAGTTGCGATTAACAGAACATGCCTGTATAGATTTTATACAAGTAACACTCCTGAAAATTGCTTTTAACGCCATTTCTTCCTTATAAATAGTGGGGTGCTAATACAAAATTTGGCGGCGCCAACTTCTAGAACAGCTGCTTGGTTAAGTAAAATATTCCATATAAACATCTTGCCTAAATTTACTTTGAGACGAAAACAAAATCTCATATAGATGCAGAGATCTAGAAAATATTCGGCTCAAAGGACTCTTAAAGGTACGGTGACGGGAACAGCAAAGTACTGTGCTTTAGAGATTTGTTCTGTGTGAATTATTTTTAAGTAAAAATCTTTATTTGTTCTGTATTTAACTTTTTGTTTTGAATTTGTTCTGCTTGTTATAAAATAACTAGAAAAAAAACATGTTCAATTTATCTGACTTTTTCTCATTACTGAAACTTGTACAATTTTTCTTTCTTTCTAGAAAAAAATTTAATTATAAAAAAAAATTTTGGGAATATTTAATTAATAAAAGTTAAAAGACATTTGTGCTTAACCTCTTTTAGGGATTGCTTAAGGCTTAAAATTTGAAAAAAAAAAATACTGAGATTTTCGGGTTTGTTGAAAATTTTTCCATATTTTGGCTGGGCAATAATTTTCAAATATCTTCTCGATACTTTTCTAACTTCATCACGATTTTTATTCGTTGCAATCCGAAATATTTACAACAAGAAATTAGATTGCATTTTCGAAAGATTTCAACAATAATTGTAGTTATAAAACTTGCTAAATACGAAAAATACACTTGTATTTTATATGTATACACGGAAATGGTCCGTAATATTCCTGTTCAAAAACTGCAAGGTTCTGGGTACTGTAATAATATTTTAACTTATAAATAGATGCATCAAACAGCCATAAATGTGTCCGCATTAAAGATTTCGACGCAAGTATCATAAGACCACCAAAAAACCAATTTGTCAAAATATCAAAAAAAGTAAGATTTCTTCTCCGGCTCCTCAATTCAAATAGTATCAAAGAGATATTTGGACCTTCTCTTTACGTATGACTTTTCTTTCTGGGTCACTATTTACATAAAATATCAAATTATTTTGGTCTGTATTTCGATTTAAAAAATATGGTTACCGCATTTCTAGAAATCTTAAACTCATGAAATAATTTTGTTTTGGCGGGCCCATGATTGCACATGGGTCTAAAACAGGGTACAGTCTCGAAAATTTGTCTGTTAATACTGTGGCAGAGGGTATCATATGGTCGTGTTTGACCGAAAATATTTTGCTACTTATTTTTTTAATAAATGCTACATAATATTATATAATAAAAGAAAAAAATTAAACAAAATCTAAGATTTTCGTAAAAAGAATTCGGAAGAAAACTCTATCAGCTGTTAAACCTTCTGCAATTGTTAACCAATTTAAAGAAAAACCCCCCTATAAAAACAACTTATTATGACCTTTTGTTTGTTAGAATAAAAATCAATAAAAATTTAATCTAAAGTATAGAATTAAAAAAATAAATCCTAAAAAATAAGTTTTAATTTACGGCCCTACGCTCCTTGTAAGAGTTAAAAGGAGCAAATATAAGTTTTTAAACTATTATATCTTCTGCATGGGATCTGCTACTCCTTAAAAAATTTTATTAGCAAAAGTACTCAATATGACCATTTGAAAGTAAAAAAATTAAAAAAAAAATTTACGAAACATAAAAGTTTTTAACAAAAAATCAAAACAAAAATTTCGCTAAATGTTTCAATTGAGAGAACTTTTCAAGTGCTATTCTTCTGCAACTGCTATCCACTTTTTACTAAAATTTCATTTTAAATACCACTTAATATTAAAAAAGTTAATTAAACGTATAATAAAAATAAAATCCTAAACAATAACTTCTAAATTTTTATGTTTTTCAACTGCTATTTATTGCTTTTGGTTCGGTTCTGCCTGCTACTTTTCCGAAAAAAAATTTGTTTAGCAATAAAATTTGTAAGCAAAAAAAAAATGTCTAAATAAAAAAGACGAATATAAAATTTTTAATAAAATATCAGAAAAAAAATGTTTTGGAACTCCGGAATTGCAATTAAATTTTTTATTATAAATACTAGATGATCACTCATCGTCTAGAAATCACAATCGGGTAGAATTAAAATCGAACCAAACTGATTTATCTATTTAAAAATTTACTGATTTTTTCGGGATTTAAAAAGAATTTATTGAATGTGATAATTCAGATATGAAGGATATACATTAAAAGAAAGTATTTTTAAAAACTTCTCAATGAAAATCGTTTTCAGAAAAAAAAATTTTTTTTTTTTGTGGTTTTACTAGAATTTGATTTTCAGAACTTGGCCGTATAACGTATAACCTCATTAACTTTTATGCAATTAATGCCGAGTTTTTTTTTTATTTTCTTTTAAAGTAGTTAAAGTAGTTGCTACGAAACTCTTTTCACATTTACATTTAAATTTTTTTGAAACAGTTTTTCAACTTTTTCAATCGCGTTTTCTTCCCTTCACAAACAAAAAGTTACATGCGAAAGTTGCGGCGTTAATTGCATAATGTAAATATGGTCTAACACAAAAAAGAGAGAACAAATTTTCCAAAAAAAAAAAAAGAAACACACAAGAAAGAGCGCTATATTCGGCTTAGCAGAGTCTATGATATCCTCCATACTGAAGTATTTTTCAACAGTCGGACTTTTGTGGGACCAATGATTAATTACCCAATAAAAAAGTAAGCTTCCAACGCAGCAGGTTTGTAAGGGAGAAACATAAGGGTTTCGCTTACCATTGCGCTTACGGAAGACATGAATTTTATATGGCGAGTTTCCACTTTGAAGCAATACATTTTTGACACATAAAGCGCATTATTCAGCGCACATAAACATTGTTGGATGTAACGATCATATTTACACACTGAATGTTTTGATACAGTTATTTTTTAGTATTCTCCCTTACAAACCTGCTTCGTAGTAAGGGAATGCCGTAGCACTTGAAATGTTATTTTTTTTTATAAAAGTTGTTGAGAGTTCTTTCACTTACTTTACTGCATTTCTGTATGTCTTATTGCGTAGCGCATAATTGTGCGCTTCTTTTTTTAAATGTACCTTTAGTGATTCGCAAAATTATAAAATTTTTTATTGGGTAGGGACCGAATATTCACGAAATTTAAAGAGTGATTTCTAATCTAATGAAACTAGGACAGACTAACTTTTACAATTGTGTTATTCGTTACAGTTTAAGACGTTTTAAAGTGTTTTCCTTACGTGTGTTCTATAGTAGATTATGGATCGATCATCACACAATTTAGTAGTATGATTTTCAGTCATCTAGAACGAGTTTGTGCAAAATTTAAAATAAATGATGCATTCCGCCACCAATTAAAGTTAGAAACATTCAGCCTTGTTCTGGAAATCGAATTCGCGCTTATTTCAACTCAAACAAATTTTCAAAACGATCCTGTTTTAAAGGTTCATAAAAATATTTTGTTTTAGGTACAACAGACTTTGAGTATCAAGATAAACTTAGGTTTAAAAAAAAAGCTATTAAAAAATTTTCTTCGGTTTCAATTTAACTCGATTTAGAACATGGCCGATTTAATTTTTAGGTTGGTTGGTCCACATTTTGATTGATAACTAATTTCCTGCTGAACTGATTGTATTAGATTTTAATCCCAAATTTTAATCCAGAATTTGACATTAATACTGTTCTTGTATTTAAGTCGTTCGAAAGTAATCGTTATTTCAAGAGACAGACAGAAAGACAGACAGGCAGACAGACAGACAGACAGGCAGACTGACAGACAGACAGACAAGTACAAATTTCTATTTGGATTTAGTCCATCAATTGTTACAATTTCCGCTTCTGTTGTACAAATTTAATATAAAAAATTTGTTAAATAAAACTAGAGGGCATGGCCTATTATTTGCAAAAAAAAAAGAAACTATTGCAAAAGTTTTTTTCCTCCAAAATAAATAGAAATTTTTAGAGTTTTCTTAGGCGCCTTTTAAATTTTTTTTTTTTCTAAAATTTTATTTAAAGTAAACTATTTGATATATTTTTTAAAATTATTCGACCATCCATTGTTATTATTTCTACTTATGGTCAATTATTTTTTAAAAAGAAGAATTAATTATTTATTTTTTCGTTACTCTCGTCGAGCTTTTACCGCAAAAAAAGCTTAAGCTACGAAAACAGAATTTTACAGGAGAAGGTTTTTTTTATTATATTTTTTAAAAATTTTTTATGAAGGTTGGCGCTTAAGCTAAAATTGTTTTTGCTATAAAATCGTAACGGGACCTAATGTGACCATGACATTTAAGGTGATGCTGCAATTGTTGCCCATAAATTAATTTATTAAAAAAAAAAAACAAAAATTGAAAATTATGTCGCTTAAGATATTATAAGCAAAACAAATAAACTTTTGAATTTGGAAAAAAATACAATAAATTTACAAATTTTTTTTTATTTAATTTAGACACACACAAACTCAAAAAATTTTCAGAATGGAAAAGTTTTTTTTTACTTAGTGAAAGTTAATTTAATTTAATTTATTTATTTTATTATTTTTTTAGAGAAAGTTTATTTAAACAGCTTAAACAGAATATCCGTGACAAAGAAGAAAAAGAGCTTAAATCGACTTAAGCTAAATTTAAGCTAATGTAATAAAAGTTCCAGTTATTTTGGTAGATTTTTCAGCATGTTTTGGCTTAACTTTTTTCAATGTTCAAAATTTGGAATAAGAACTTAAGTTAACTAATAATACAAATTTGAAAATTCTATAACAACAGAGAAGTAATGATTACATTTGAATAAGAGTAAATTTTCAAAACTTATCTTTAATGTTACAAATTGTTCTCCTACATAACATTAAGAATTGTTCCTTATTGCCACAGATATTTAAAAAACAATTAACATATATACATTCTAACTAAATTTACCGAGAAATGGTACCGTAGATCTTAAGCCCGTTTTAGGGAAAAAGACCAGAGGCCTTGGCAGTTATTGAACCACCAACAACCCTCGTTCTAATGGTCTAGCACACTACCATTTACCCACCGGTGCACCCAAATTTCTATATTATTTCAAAATTATTTCAAAGATATGCCTTTATAAGGAAAATAACTTTTTCTTCAAATATTATTAACTTTAATTCCCTTCATGTTTTTCTAATGGTGTGCAAGATATGAATAAGTCGAAATACCGTAACTTTTTCAAGACAATCTAAATGAAAGATAACACGAAATGTTCGATAATTATCGTAGTGATTGTTTTAAGGAAACTTATTTGCTTTGATTATGTTTTTCAAAGGACAGACAGATCTTCACAGGAAAAAAAATATAAATTGATTTCAATTAAAAAAAATTGTAATATTAATTAAAAAATTAATTAAATTTGCACAAATTGATAATATCAATTAAATATTTGTTGATGTTAACAACATTTTCTGCAGCAATGTTGTTGATAAAAGTAAGCGTTTAATTCACTTGATTAAATGTTTCATTAAAACCGATTTTATTTTTGATTAGTGGTTTAATTTTTTCAAAATGAAGGCGCGAATTTTTTTGTACTTATAAAAATAGGGCCCTTAATAAATATTTTCTTTAGTTAGAATTTGTTACAAATTCTATATAATATTTAATACCGGGCAATGGTAACGAATACATTTAGCCCGATGAAGTGAAACAGGCCAGCGGCTCTGGTGAGTATTGAACCCGTTTCAATATTTCAATATTTTCTGCAGTCATTACCCAGTAAAAAAAATTTGTGTTTTTTGGAGCACAACAGAGAAAAAGCGCATAATCAAGCGCTTCAATTAGAGAGCTCTTATGAAGCAGTTAATGATAAAGAATAAAATATACAAAAAAGCTGCTATTTTAGTGCTGACAACGAAGAAGATATTAAAGCGAAAAAAATAAAATGAAAATGATTGAAAAAAGGCATTAAAACAAGTAAAAGCAAAATATTACTGAATATGTTAATTACGTTAGCCCTTAAAAAAGCACTTCAGGAGTGCTTTGTATGCGTGTTAAGAGAAGCGCTTTTTGTCAGCAGAAAATAGTCCTCCAAACCGGGAACACCCCATACAAAAATCAGGCATCCCATCAGCAGGTTTGGAGCGATTTGAGGTATGAATTCAAACAAAAAACCTGCTCCTTTTGGAGCACACTTTTTACTGGGTATGTTGATATAAGAAAACGTTTAATGCACTTGATTTACTTTTTAATAAAAACCGTTTTATTTTTAATTAATGATTTAATTAAAAAACAAAATTGGCTAGAATTTTTTATGTGCTTGTAAAGTTTAAGTTAAGTATCATAAATTATATTCAATCTTAAAGGCCGGGCAATAGAAACGAAGTCCTTTAGCCCGTTGAAGTAAGGCAGACCAGAGGCTCTGGTGGGTATTAAACCCACAACCCTCATTTTAATATACTATCGGCGCAACGAAATTTTAATTAATTTAAATTTTTTTTTTAATGCAAAAACGGAATCGCTTGTTCATGAAATATTATCGGTTTGTAGTTATTTTTAATTTCATTATCAAGCGTGCTTTCACTTCAAGGTATGCAAAATAGGAATAAATCATCACGAAATATTCAATATTTATTAGAGGGAATGTTTTAAGAAATGTTATTTCCAGTTAACAAAGAATAAAATGGACAGACAGATATTTATAAAGTTGGGGATCTAAATTATTTATATATTTAGTATTAGGAAGTGTATTCAAACTAAAATAACAAGCCCGTTGTAGTGAAACAGACCATAGGCTCTGGCGTGTATTGAACCTACAACTCTCGTTTTCATACGCCAACATTCTACCATTAACCCCATTGGGGCAGCTAAATTTCTCTTTTATTTCAAAATGTTTTATTATTCGTATATATGATCGGTTTTTAGTTCTGTTTAATGTCTATATCATGCTTGCTTTTCGTAATGATCTTCGAAATGGAAATAAGTCGAGATAAATATTTATGTATTTACCGAGCAACAGAAACGTAGACCTTCAGCCCGTGTTGGCTCTGGCTAGAATCAAATTCACAATCTTCACACTGCTTTATCAGCTCACTATCAACTAGCCTAACGGGGGCACCCTTTAAATATTTAACTTTATAAAAATGCTTTTAAATTGTCCATCACATTTCCATTTAACAAAAATTTTCACAAAAAATGTCCTTAAAAATGCCGTCGGAAATGTAAAATTTTTCCGGAAAAACTTTTTCTCTCTCTCTTAAACTGCTTTTTCCTAAAATCTGTTGAATTTTTTGAAAAAGGAAATTCAATACTCACCCTAGGTTGAGCCATTAATGCTCTAGGAGCGATGTCCAACCCGATTTGTGCCACTTTTTAGTAAAAAGAATTTAAACAAAACGAAAAAACTACACTCAATTTTTCAACCCAACGATGAAAATTGAAGTGCAGATTTTATTTTTATTTATTTTTTTTTTATTATGAAAGAATTATTTTTATTTAAACAACTTTTTTTTTGTGAAATTTAGTTACTGATTTATTGAGTTATGCACTTTTGAATTTTTTTTTAATAGAATAAATTCTATTTTCAAACACTTGTCACTTTTTGAAGAATTTACAAAAAAAAAAAAAAAAAATAATTCAAAATTTCTTAAAAAAATTTTTTAAATTAATTTTACCTTGTTATAAATTATTTTTTGTTAATTAGATTTTGTTTTGTTTAAATTGTGTTATTTTGGTTATGTTTTAGGCACATTAATATTATTTTATGTATTTTTAATTTTCCTTAGAGATTTTTAGGAAAATTAATTTTTTTTTTTTTTTAATTTATTTTCGTATACAATTTATTTTTTCATTTGTTGTTGTTGGTGTAAAAAATGGTTGGAAATTATTTCAAAAAGAAACAATTTTTTTGTTTTTTAAATTTGTGTGGGTAGATGTTCTTCAGAAATGGAAAATTTTTGGTAGATTTCTGTTTTTTTTCTGAAGTAGATGTCATAAATCCATTTTGTAGAGTTAAAGTCTATAACTATTTATGATTTTTTTGTTTTTTTGATAAAAGAGGATTTTCTTTTTGTAGGTTGTTTTAAATCGTATACATAAGTTGTCTTAAGAAATCAAAAATAATTTTTTTTAAAGGTGTTGGTTGTTTTTGGTATCACAGTTCCTCTAAAATTAAGATTTTTTGTAAAACAAAATTAAAGTTTTTGTTTTTTTTTTGTTCAATTAATAACAAAATTTAAATTTAAAATAAAACCAAACCAAAAAAAAAAATCGCGCGCGCGAAAAAAAGCGACGGCTTTTTTTAGTTTTTCTTGTTTGTGTTAATTCCTTTGAAACTGTTTTTTTTTAACTTTGAAAACTTGATGTCTTTGATCTTTAAAGTTCCTTAACAAACACCCGTTACCGGTTAAAAATGTTCACGTTTAAAATTTTTAATAAAATTTGTTTTCCTTTTTAACAAAATGCTGTGTTATTTATTTTTCTTTTTTTATTATGTTTTTACTCCATTTTTATTATTTATTTGTTGTTTTTTGCAAAAATTTTTTGCCGACGTTATTTTTGCTTTTTATTGGAGAAAAGAAAGAAAACTTTTTGTTGTTTAACCAAAAAAAAAAAAGAAAAACTTTCAAGTAAATTTATTGATTGTTTGAAGTTAATTTTTGGAAAATATTGTTATTTATTATAAATAATATTTTTGTAATTTATTGTTATAAATTTTTATTATTATTGTTTTGTGTTGTCTTCTTGTTGTTCTTTTTGTTACTCGTCGTGTCGTCTATAACACAGCACAGCACGTCGTACGCGTTTCGAAGGCAAATACACACTGGGCTTGTCAATCACTTCGAAAACTAAACTTGGCGGGGGTAAATAAACGGCCAAACACACAGATACTTTTTCCTCAAAAACGTGAGAGTGTGTACGTCATTTTTCTACACACACAGACAGCTCAAAATATTTCTTCAGCGATATTGTTGTAGCAGTAGTAGTAGTATTAGTAGATTGACTCTCATATCATTTCTTTGGTTTTAATGGATGGTTCTGTTCTGTTCGTTCTGTTAGGTACGTAGATACTTTTAGTAGATGGATGGATGAATGTTTAGTTTTGGTTGTTTGTTTGCATGTATGACTGTATGTCTGTTTGCTTGTAGGTAGTAGTAGGTAAGCAACAATTGTGCCATTAAAACTCAGATATTTTGAAATAAATTTTATTTTTAAATGCCTGACTGGCAAATGTATTAAGCAAGACAAGGCAAACTACCTGTTTATGAGGGCCATAAATTAATACAACAGAAAGAGACAATATTACTCAAATTAAAATACAGTACTCAGGCGGCAGCACGGGCAACAACTACAACAACCACCCAAAAAAAAAACACAAATACAATAATAACAAGTTCATTTAATCAAAGAGAAAAGCGCATGATTATAAATCATTTTACTTGAAAGGAAAAAAAACCTCAAGATTTTAAGAGTATTCGAATTTAACATTGCGGCGAATTTATCTCTAATTAAAATAAGCCCCTTTCTTCGACCAAATAATTAATCAGCAAATTCAAAATGTTTAATAGAACTTATTTATTAAATATTTTAATTTAAATGTTTAAATGCTTTATTTTATTTGCATTTCAAATTATCCAAAACAATAAACTTTTGCTTATTGCAATTTACTCTTAATAAATTTAAGTTTTCTCTTTCCCCACTCAACAAAGCTCTTTAATATCCGATAAATTACTCTTAATATTGATAATATGCTTAAATTTTTACATTAGTATTTGTTTTTATTTCCTTTTTTCTTCTTCTTATATTTTATTGTTATTATTGTTGTTGCAATTTTTTTATTTGAAATTTATTTGTCTTTAGATGAAATGAGACGGCTTATAATCACTTCATATTGTGTGTTAAAAAAAGGCAAAACCAAATCAAAAACAAGAACAAAAAAATGAAAACGAATTTTGCTTGACTGTTTTAAAGCATTTTTGCTATTGTATAAATGAAACGTAAGGTATAATGGCTTATATGAGCGTGTGTTGTTGTTGCTGTTGGTGGAGTAGTATTTGTTTTTAAGTTGGCTCCCTACAGTGTTGCCAATAAGTGCAAAGTGTAAGTGTTCCTAAGAAAGCTTTAGGAAATGGCCCAAATGTAGGTAGAATTTTAATCGAAACAAAACACTGCTTATTCAAATAAATTAATTTAAAATATTTTTAATTGAATTTATATATGCAATTTCGCTGTTGTCAAAATTTTATAATTTTTGCGAAAAAAAACATACCTTGAAATTAATAATTTGTAGCGTTTTAAAATATTTTCGTTGGGTTTTTGTATGATTTTCCACAGACACAAACTTTTACCTATTGAACTAATTCTGGTATGGCTTTTCCAAAAAAAAAACGTCAACCACAAAAAAAGGAAAAAAAAATTTTTTCTTTTCAAGATTTATTTAGAGAATTGCTTATATTTTTTTAATATATGCGTATAAATTAATTGATTCGAAAAAAAAAGATAAATGGTAAACGAAGTACTACAACTTTTAGCACATACTTGTGTAGGTATATTAGAAAATATGCATTTGGAACAACAATACTCTACTCTAAGGCATATTTATGATCTGAAAAACATTTTTTATTAAGTTTCTTATATAAAGGATTATAAATAGCAACATAAAAAAATTTTAAATCATGGTGGAAAAATTGTCCCGTTTACAATGTCCCGTTTACAATTTCTTTAGCAATTTATTTAAAAAAATGTAATTCATATTTTATTTTGAAACCGAAACTATTTTTAGGGCACATTAGTATGCAACATTTTAAAATTAATCCCAATAAAATATTGTGTCAGGTTTCGCAGAAATCGCTGTTTAAACGGTTACCCCTTAAAACCCACTTCCGTGTTTTGTCCCGTTTACAATCACTGGTTTTTTGCAATTATCTCGGAAACCACGACAGTAAGCGAAAAATTTCATTTGCGGAAATTAAAGAGCTAATTGAGAGTTAAAAGAATCATTAATTTAAAAAATGAAAATCAGGTTGTTTTTTTACAGTTTTGTCAATATAAACGTGTGCGAATGTCCCGTTTACAATCTTGGAAGTGCCCATATAAGTACGATGGCTGTACTCGTCATTCGTTTATGAGAATCACGAATTGAAAATATGACTGTTTTTTAACGACTTTTATTAGTTATACATTCTGGTAGTGTATTTTGTCGAAGACAACCCTGCAAATAATAGGACCAGTCCAAACACGCGTGTAAAGAGTAGTCCACAAGGGACCAGGACTAGTCCAAAGTAACCCAAACGTGTGGAAAAAACCTGGTCTATTTAACATTACGATGTCCTAGGAGAGGACCATCTAACCCACCTTTGGGCCACCAAGGTGTAGTTTTAAAACTACTCCATGGTATACTCAAGAGGACTAGTTTTGAAGTCGTCTAAAAACGAAAGCAAAGGGAATGACCTGCAAATAAAATTGGACCACCTGATCCATTTTGATAAAATGGACTACTCCATGGACTGGTCCGATGAAATGCAAGCATGGACCATGTCATTGTTAAAAAGTGTTTGTAGTGAGAGGACATGTCTTTGTGTTTTAACGACATGCTTTTGTTTTTAAACGACCTCAAAACTAATCCTCTTGAGTATTCCATGGAGTAGTTTTAAAACTACTCCTTAGTGGTTCAAAGGTGGGTTATATGGTCCTTTCCTAGGACATCGTACGTTTGGTTTACTTTTGGACTAGTCCTGGTCCCTTGTTGACTACTCTTTAAACGCGTGTTTGGACTGGTCCTATTATTTGCAGGGTGTTTACACATATACATATGTATGTATGAATAACCCTACAGATAATATTGGACTACGTGGTCCATTGTGGCTTAAATGGACTACTTACAAACATGGCATTCGTGAGCGATAAGGTTTCGTGTCAAAAAAAATTTTGTAGAATTATAAAATTTTTTTGTTTGCAGCAGAATAAAAACGTAATATGTGACAGTTTCAGTTAAAAGGGACCTATGGGCAAAAAATGAGTTATGGAGAAAAACGATTTTGAAGTTAACAACTTAGAGCCAGTTTTTGACATAAAGATCAGCGATTAAATTAAAACTAATCTTTGAAATTCGTTTTTGGGTAGTCGATTATTTTATTTTGTTGCCAAGTTTAAACGCCCAAAGTTGGTGGTTTAAACTTGCGACAGAACTTTCAAAAGTACGAACAGCTTATAAAAGGAAATATTTTTTATTTTTTTTTTTTTATTTAAAGTTTTATTAAATATTCCACCCTCGAGCTTAAATAAATAAAAGTAATTATAAAATAAAGCTCCAATAAGAATAAATATATATTTATAAACATATAATATTATATAACACAATACAAAATTCTCGCCTTTTCTTCTTCTTTTTCACTTTAAGAACAGTAATTTGATGACAATTTTTGGTATTTGTTGTAAACTGCCATACTTATACATAAAAGTATTGTCAATTCATATGGCAATGCTAAAAGCTTTAATCTTTCACTCAAAAACGCCACAGAGGATTAAGGCTAGATTAATTTTATTATAAGATTAACAAATCTTACTATTGATCCTGGTTTAAGCTCTAAGTAAAAAACCCGCTCTTAATATTTTTTCTAATCAAAGGTGTAATTTAAAGCTTATTTATGATGAAAGTAATGCAGCTAGAAAACTGCAGTATGCTGTATTAGAAAGAGCGTATTGTCTATTTTAAGATTCACTAAAAAAGTAAAAATCGATTTTTTCATCCATAGGTCCCTTTTAACTAAAACGGTCACATATATTAATATATTATGATTATTTTAAAGTGTAAACAAAGAAACAAAAAAAAAAATATTAAAATCGCTTATAAATTTTGTTTTGTACTAAGAAAGTCTAAACATGTGTAACTGCAAAAATATATTACGTATAAAAAAGTTTGTAGGTGAATACTTTTGGGTTTTCAAACGAAATTAAGGTTGACAAGGGAACTCGAATTAACATGCGGCGCTTCAACAGCACTGCCACAAAAACTTCACGTAACAGCTTCATCGCTAGAAATTATTCTTTTGGTGGCCATGTGGCATAAATCAATTGGAGGCAAAATAAAGTTGGAACCGAAAATCTAATATGAATGTACTAGCACATTTATGGAAAAATATAGGATTTTTATTAATGGCATTTTCGTTTTGCTTATAAAAACATTTAAGTATGTTTAGGTAAAGTTTGTCGATCACAAATGCGAAGATTTGGCTAGATTAGTTTCTTTACCTAGTAAAAAAATTTGGGTTTTTTGAAGCACTACAGGAAAAAAGCGCAAAGTCAAGCGCTTCAATTAGAGAGCTCTTATACAGCAGTAAATGATAAAGAATAAAATATACAAAAAAGCTGCTTTTTTAGTGCTGAAAACGAAGAACATTTTAAATACGAAAATGATTGAAAAAAGGCATTAAAGCAAGTAGAAGCAAAACATTAATGAATATGTTTATTTAGTTAGCCCTTTTAAAAAAGCACTTTAGGAGTGCTTTGTATGCATGTTTAAAGAAGCGCTTACTATCAGCAGAAAATATTCCTCCAAACCGGGAACACCCCATACAAAAATCAGGCATCCCATCAGCAGGTTTGAAGCGATTTGAGGTATGATTTCATACAAAAAACCTGCTCCTTTTGGAGCACATTTTTTACTGGCATTTATGTATTTACTTTTATCAGTTTTATTTAAAATTTTGTGCAAATTAATTTAATTTAATTTATAACACTTTAAAATAAGTCACCTTTTAGAATTTATTGAATTGCCAATTGTCAATTCACATCTAATACTAGGGACCAAGTATATCCTGCGAATGGGTAAAAAATTTCCTCCAATATTGCTTTCTATTCTGTTACTTTTTTTGACGTCACTATAACTGTTTCGACTTAATTTGTGTTTTATCAAAAAAAAAAAAAAAAATAAAAAAATGTGAGCCTCGTTTCAGATTTCATCAAATTAATAAAATTCACCAAGAGTTTCCGCAATTTTTATTCAGCTCAAAACTCGATATTTTTAAAACAAAATCACTAATAGGTATTTTGTCTGGTTTCCAATTTTTATATATATAAATTCCCGTCGTTTCTATAAGGCTGGGTTTTTGAAATGTGGTTTAAGTTTAAACTTAGTTTAGCGTAGTCTAAAACACGGATTTTTTCAGCAAAATGTGATTTTTTTTATTATATCATTAGAGACCACCATTTTAAGCAAAATTAAGCTGTTCCGTCAAAATGTTTTATACAAACTTGGTAATGGCGGCAAGTCTGTTTTCAGATTAACAGAACCTAGTTTAACTGAGATCTCGAAAACCACGCCTAAGTAGCATAAGACCACTATAATACTGCAATAACATTCAATAACCCCTGTAAACTATTTCAATTTCTTTTATTTCGGTAGACAAAAGTCGTAGGTAACTACCAAACATTATTATTTTTCCATTTTCCAAAAAATCACCAACTTTGCAATTGTCCCCACTAAGTGGCAGCTCGCTAAATTTTCCGTCAACATCAACAACGTCGTCGACATGAAATAAATACAGCAACAAGCTTTTAGCAAAAACCAATCCCCATTTGTTATATTCGCTTGAGTGAGTGGCAGTTTTGCATCACAATTTTTGTTCAGTCAAAATGTTGAAAATGTATGTGCGAGTATTAACCATACAATGGCAACAACAACAACTCAACATTAACGCTTTACACTCTTTTCTTTTTTTATTTTCCAGTGTTTTTGTTGCTATTTTATTGTTTTTGTAAGCGAAAATTGAACCAAGCCAACAAGCAAAAAAAAGGTGGGTTGGTTTGTTTAGGTTTCTTTCCTTGTGGTTGTTGTTTTTGTTTCACCAGCAAAAAAGTGGGTGGGATTGGGTTGCAAGCAAGCAAGATAAAAAAGAATAGAGTTATAAAGGTAAAAATACTAAAGGAATTACACTCATTTGTTTCTTTTTTTTTACTTTTGAACATTATTTTTATACTCTTATTTTATTTTAACAAACTCTTTAGTTTATCGTTTCAGTTTCAGTTGCAACAACAATAAAAATTTTATATATTTTTATAAACAGAGTTGTTTATAATAATAAAAGTTGTATGTGTGAAAGTATGACTGTATGTGTAAGAATTTCTTTTTGTGTTTTTGTTTTTTTTTTTGGCAAGGAAAAACTCTTTGCTCATTTTTCTTCCTTTATTTGTTGTTGTTGTGTTTGTTTCTTTTGTAAACTTTGTCTTGTTAGATGCGCAATAGTTGCAAAACAAAAACAAAATTTAGTATATTGTTGTAGTAGAATCTGTTGTCTTGGTAGTTGTTGTAGGTACTAATAGGAAAAGCGGAATGAAAGAAGTGGTGGTGGCAGTAGCAGCCATCCAGCCAGCCGTTTAGTTTTCATAGAAAATATATAGATTTGTTAGAGAAATTTTTCTTGTTCGTCTTGGCAGTATTTTGGCCATATAATAATGACAAAAAGGTAACGCCTTCAAAATTTATAAAATTTGCAATTTCTTTTGAAATGAAATGAACGAAAATGCAAACAAATGTTGGGAATATTTAAGAAAAGCACTCAGATCAGCAAACAACAATACAAACTCAAGACAACAACGTTAGAAATAAACAAAAAATCATGTTTTATAAAGCATAAATAGGTAGGTATTTAAGTTCCTTAAATTTTTGTAAAAAATAAAAAAATTATCAAGGACATATTCTCGAATCATGTAAATTTTTATAGAAAAAATTGATATGCAATTTATTAATAACACTTTGCAACAAATTAAGAAACACTTTGTTTCCTTAAATAACAACTAGGTATATTTTTTGATCCGCTATAGTCACCTAACGTCAAAAATCATTATTATTTCAAATTCTATTGCAATGTTGTTTTGAAAAATTTTGGTTTTAAATTTCAGATTTTTTAAGTGGCTGCTCCAAACATCTTGTCATAACTTTGGAACGCCGTACTCGATTTTGTTATGCAATACGTCAAAAAATGTTAAATTACACCAGATTTAAGTCTAATATCATTTTTTTTTTATTTTGTCATTAGTTTTGGAGTTATTAAGGCACAAGTGTAAACAATTTTTATTTTTTTTTTTTTTTGTTTAATTATAAAATTTTTGAAATCAAAAATTTCATAAAAAAAATTGAAATCGACAAATACTTCCCAGTTTTGGTACTAAATCGTAAAGTTGCATCTTTTTGAAATAAAAAAATTTTATTATTTAAGAAAATCCATGCCCAAATTCCTCTTTTATTCCCGATAAACTGAAAGTTCTAATTTTGAGATTTCCGTCCCTGGAAAACTTAATTGTTTTCAAATAAACCTTCGCCCTTAAAACAGGGTGAAATAATGCGTTTAAGAACGTCCCCGTTTGGATACCATCACAAAGATGCCAAGGTCTGTACATTGTTGCCTTGACCATTTACTTATTCCCTTAATTCCAGAGCTATCTAAACTCTACTGCAAAAACAGCTTCTGCTCCTAATCAAGCACCTTTAAGACCTCAATCACAACGCTTCGGCTAGAAACAACTAACAGAAAAGCCCTGAAGATCCCACAAATAACGAATTTTGGTTAAACTTCTCTAAAGGCTACAGGTTTCCGAAGAGAAAGCAACGATTTCATGGGTTATGTAGAAATTAACCATCTGGTTAACGCCAATTTTTATTTCGATATGCCAGCTTTAGTAATTTGACAATCTGGTTTCGATAGTTTTGTTTCACTTCTTCAAGTGAAGAAACAACTGAAGTGTTAAAAAAGCTACCTAGACACGCTTTACTGAAAATACCTCTTCTTCAAATTAGTTACAAAAGAAAATTTTGGGTACTTTCTGTCCAGAGATCAAAATAGAATTTATTTTAGTTTCACGTATTAAATTAAAAAAAGTTTATACCAAGAAAAGACGAAATATTTAATAAAATTTTTTTTATTTTTAAATCGGTCGTTATAGCTTAATGACATTTGAACAAATTTTAAGTGTTAAGTTGAAACTTAAGATTTAATACTGTCTCATGATGCTTTTAAGACCGAGTGATCATAATGCGTTGGCTAATGCCACCATGTAGGAACACCTAAAATTTTAGAACGTGATTGTCTGCACCTTTTGCCTGGGGTTAAAAGTTATCTTACTCCACTCTAAAGCAGCTTCAGTTATATAAACCAGGAAAATCTGCTCCATCAAAGATGACAAAAGGACACGGAGGGCATTACAGCTGTCCAGATATCAGCTTAGAAACCTAATTGCAGTTATAACTGACCACTGGCCCATTGGGAGGCACGCCCAGAGGCTGGGGCTCCCTTATAATGACTTATGTAGAAGTTGCGGCGATGAGGAGGAGGAAGAGTCAACGGAACATCTTCTCTGTAATTTCCCGGCATTCGGAGACTCGTAATGTTTGATCCAAGAGCCCTTGGGGACAAAACTTGTCTCTCTGATGTTGATGTAAACAGGATCCACTCCTTTATTTAATCGACCGGATGGCTGCATGGGAATACCAGCAGCCAGATTTCATAGGACCCATGGGAGACGGTGTGATATGGTCACACAACGGGAACTAATTAATGGACCCACATCAGCTGTGCTTGATCACGGCTGCCAATGGAATCTAACCTAACCTAACAATAATACAAAGAAATAACTGCCATCAGGCCAAAGTTAGGTTACGGGTAAAATTTAACACCTTACACGGTATTTTTAAGGTCTCCTTCCCCCTAAAATCTGCCCGAAAAATTCTTATTTATACTAAGTCCATGGACTATCTTACACACTTGGTGTGACTTGGTGCCGGTTGAAAGAACTCTGGTCAACTGTGATCTTTAGGAGATCTGTTAATTTCAAGTACTGATAAACATTTTGGCATATCTTTTGAGAATGCAACGCCAATACCTGCTCCCCAACATGCCAACCCCCAGGGATTAATTAGGGTCATTGCAAAGAAACTAAAGCTGAACTCGGATGATAATAATTTTTTAAAATTGTACCAAGTTTACTAGGATTTTTTAGTATAGTGTCTCTCTTAAGCGCGTTCCTAAGGAACTGACAAATTTGCCCGCTTATGAGTTATATTTGAAAAGTTAACTCTCCTTAAGGCAAAGCGATTTAAATATACAAAAAGAATATATAAATGTGTGTATGAACTACATGAATTCCTGTTCGTTTTTAGGGAAGCCCCCGCGTATTTCATATTGATAAGGCAACGCTGTAAGAATCAGGAAAACAGTGTTGCAGTGTTGTTTTTTGTGTAGTAGCTGTGTACTGCCATCTCGGCTGCCCAGTTATGAGGTATTTAAATTCCAATTTCAAATGCAAAAAAGTGTCCGCGTCGGGTTATGGGAGTGTTGTCAGCACGAGAGTGAAAAATATAAAAAAAACACTAAGGATTTTTTCCACTAAAGTTTTTTTTTAATTTTAATGGATTCCACCTTTTACAATTAAAATACAATCAAATCCCAATACAAATTCGTAATAAACTGTCGGTCCCTTGAAAAAATCTCGTTAATTCGTAAAATTTCCATACATTTTGGTCCCTCGCTAAGTCGTAATTTTTTTTTCAAATAAAATCTTCTTTACCTCTTATAAATCGTAATTGTTTGCTAACTACCACTTATAATTCGTAATAAAAACAATAAAAACATAGAAATATTTTATTTTTGCTAGGGTTTTTGCTTGTGTGTGGATTTATTTTCTTACGATCAGTTTGTTAAATGAATAATTTTTATATATTTTATTTTTAACAATTGATTTTTTTGTTTTTTGTATCGTTTTAGTAAATAAATTGAAAAACCCCGTTTATTCGTATTTATTTTTTTTTTAACCCCGTTAAATCGAAACCCCGCTAAATCGAAAACCCCTATAATTCGTAAGAAATGGCCGTTCCCTTGCGATTACGAATTATCGGGATTCTACTGTAATTCCGATCGGAATCACAATACAATTTAGATGAAAATTTCGATCAATAGTGAATTCCGTTATTTGTTCCCTGGATAAAAACATATTCAGCCATGTGATAAAAATCGATTTATTTTAAAACGATCTTTTTTAAAAGGTGGGATGAGTTTCTAATTAATGAATATATGTATATAGAAAATACTAGTTTCAAATCGTATCGTTTTCAAAGTCGATTTCCATCACATACCTAATTGTTACCAAAAATTAAGATACGAAAATCTTCTAGACCCTTTTAAAATTTTTAAAGTTAAAACACGAACCCTTAAAGACGAATTAAAAGTGAGTTTTACTTGAGGCTAGTTTACACGGTAATACAATGTATTACGACATTGCAAAAAATGATGTAGAATAAGAAAAATCTTATCATGTAAAAGCAAAATGTATCGAGTAAGAGAGAATACGAATACAAAATCTGCCAAGCGGTCGGTAAATCTTTTTTTTCTAAACCATTTTAGAAACTTATGTATTCTCATCACATCAGAAGTGTATTTTAACAGCATATATTGAAGGTGGTATCATTTTTATACAATTACAAAAACAACTAAACTCAACTCAGAAAATTCCCATGTTGTTTTTGTAAAAATTTAAAAACTGCAATCATCTGCTTTTTTTTTGTTATTATTTTTGATTTTACTTATACCATCCGTGTAAACATGAAATATACTTACAACAGACTTTTATTTTTTCTTTTAAACACGGAGAGAATTTCATATTATTTGATTCTGCAAAGTCCTAATATATTGTATTACCGTGTAAACTGGCCTTTAGTGAAATAGTGCCAAATTAGGGCGAGGAAAAATCGTCTAGATGCAGTATCTTGAGTTGTACTGAAACAAATTGTATGTTTTTATAAAATAATAAAAACTGTTAAATATCTGCTAAAATAAATAGTTAAAAAATCCATTCTAAAATTCCCCCTTTAGAAGGAAACCTTATTTTTTTTTAATGAAATTAACACCTTTTGAAAAATTAGTTTTTCGCTTGTTTTTCAATTTGATTTAAATACTAACAAAATATTGTTGTCTGCGTTTTTTATTTATATTTGTATAGATGTATGTTGTGTTACAGCAACATTTTAGTAACAAGATACACAACAGTAAAATAAAAAAGAACTGAAAATAAAAAAAAAAACAAATAGATGGCAGTTTTAAAAAAGTGGTTAACACATATTTTGTAGCAATTTTTCATTAGAACAAGCACAACAACAACAGCAACAATCAACAGCGGCAGCAGCAGTTAAAACAATGGAAAACTAATGGCAGCAACAACAACAACATTATCACGGGGTTAGAGATAAATGTACTAAAAAAAAAGAAGGAACTTAGAGGCACATAATTCTACAACATGGTCAGACGACATTCGGAAACAATTTTAATATTGTTTTTTTTTCACAAAATAGAAAATAACGACGGTAATTTTTTTGTTGGAAAAAATAAATAATTTAATAGAAATGTAATTTTCATTATTTTTTTAAAAAAGTTCGGTTGATCTGCTAGGCGAGGGGGGGAAAAGTCGATGTCTGCTAAAATCCTGATTTGGTAGCTCCAGTTGTAATTTCATATCATATGAATCGGTTAAATACCAACAACAACAAGTATTAAGCACATGTACATCGAACGTCAAGTCTATCCTGTCTTTGTGCCGGTTCACACACGTCAAGTTTGACCGTCAAGTCTTGAGCTTTTAGGAGAGAAGGGAAAAGAGAATGCAATTTCCGGTTGCGAAACTTGCAGAAGAACAAACGCAATCAACGCTCGCCTTCAGACCTTTGCAAACAAATGCTTGCGGAAAATTCTTAACCGCTGAAAGCAGCGAACCAAATCTCTGCTTCTATGGAAGTATTTCAGCGGTAATGGCGGTGGATAGGCTACACACTTCGAAGGCCAAATGACAATAATTCTCGACAGGTTGGCATGTTGGTGCACCTGCTAGAACGTGGAACAGTTCCAAAGACGTGGAGCTCATGGAATGACGTCAGCCAAGCATCTCGCAATTGAGTCTGATATGAGTTGATCGTTGCGGTTTTATGCTTCACTGGGAGTCAGGGATAATAGAAGCAGAAGAAGAAATATAAATTATAATGAAAAATAAAATCAGAAAATCGCTTGTTTATTCTGGACTCGATCCATCAAACACAATTGGATCGCTCGCTTGCTTAAATCATTTTTGTAAAAAAAAAATGTACAGCATTCAGACGGGCTTATATAAGGCTTATTATTTGTTTTCCAAATTAAATTTTCTAAACTTTTTCTTAAAGTGATTACATACATACATATCAACAAAATTTGTTTCCTTTAACGAACTTTAATAAAAATCAAAACTTTTTCAAAACAATAATATTGATGATTCTGCAAAAACGAACATACAAATAGAGTGACGTACTACAATTTTATAAAAAAATCAATATTCAACAATATTGCTAAATAATACTTCTTCACTACAAAAACATTAAATGTGTCCCATATACACTAAATAAAATCATCAATAACAATCATATTGTTGGTTTTGTTGTTGTTGTTGCGTTCATTCACACATTCAAAACTCGACAAAATTTTATAAACCCTTTTTGCCATCTCCACACTTCATTTCGTGTGTGTATATGTGTGTATATGTGTGTGTGTGTGTGTGTCTGGGTTGTGTAGCAGGGCACCCAATGTTGCCGCAATTAATCAAAATTTTTGTTTTTGTGTTTCTGTTGTTTTGCCTCTAAATAAAATGGAAAAACTTAAAAGGACTTTTATTGCTTAACGAAAAATAGAAAATTTTCCCGCTTAAAAAAAATTGCAAAAAAAATATACTAAATTAAATAAATTTAAAAATATTGATTTATGCAAAATCACAAGAAGCCAGAGAAATAAAAACTGAACTGAAAACGACTAGTTAAAATCATATTTATGGATTTCAGATTTTTTTTTTATATTTTTATTTTTGTTGGTTTTCTGTTCGTAAGTATATTGTGGGAAAAATATAAAAACCAAACAAACACATTACCAATGAATAGGAAAATGATGAAATGAAATCAATCAAAAATATGATACGAAGGAAATAAAGTAGTAGAAATATTAGGGGCATATTTCGAAACAAATAACGTGAGCGACTATATTGACAATATGTGTACTGTAAAGCAAATTTATAGTTTTAAAGAAAGAAAATAAAACTTTAAATAAATTTTAATTTTAGACAGGAAAAACGTGATTAAAAGTTTATTTTAATAATGGAAATTGAAAATGATTCAAGGAAAGAATCAATCGACAATGTAAGTCTGTGTTCATACGGCTCATGTCTTATAGACAAGATTGCTACTTTATAGGCGAGAGGGACGAGAGGAAAAGAAACGAGTACACAGATGCATGTACTGTCTTTACGTTTTGCTTTCTTATTCGTTGTTTAATTTTGTTTTCAATATCAAATAAAACAAAATAAAAAACATGTCGTCAACATGACATGATTCATTTGAACGCCAATTCATGTTCAAAGAAGAAAAGGGAAGAATCTTGTCAATAAGACATGAGCCGTATGAACTCAGACTAAGATTTTAGTTACAAAAAGTTTCCCAAAGAGCAAAACATGTTTGGGTTTAAAAAAAAGTAAATATCAACCATCTTAATAACTTACAGCCGTGTTCATAACAAAATGACTAAAATGCCGATAACGCTAAGCATCTTGTTAGCACAGAGTTTATTCATAACAAACTTTTTTCCATCTGCCAACTTTAATAAATCAACTCTGAATTTGAATGATGCCACCTTATTTGCTCAAAAAATGCAACACGTTTTGCATTAATCATCGCTGGTTTTGTGAATTAATTTTTTTCCCGCTCCACATTTAAACATTTTAAGAAGTTTTTTTAATCATACTATTTAAAAAAAAAGCAAGCAATTAACAAGAAATCCAACAAATAGTTTGATATTAAACAGCTGTTTTTCACAAGTTGGCAAACGCTTTGCAAGTTGTTAACAAGAGTTAAGCAAATCGTTAGCCAGAGTTAGATAGTGTATTATGAATAAACTTTGTGCTTACTTCATACTAAATTTTCATTATGAATACGGCTGTTAGAAATTTAATGCGGTTTATCTTTGCAGTACAAGTAAGCGGGTTTCGTATTTTTTATCATCACGTTCAATAGTTTGTCAAGCTCAATTTTAAAGTTGTTTGACAAAATGCGCTTAGCAACAACTCCAACGTAGTGTTAAAAAAATAACTATCAGGGGTGCGCTGGAATCAAAACGTAAAACGCAATAATTTGGAAAATCTTTTTAATACACTTTTAATCAAATTTTTGTTATAAAATTTTGTTTAATTAAAAAATATTTGTATAATATTTGCAATACAATTCTTTTATAACAGAAATTTTATTGAAAAACGACTTTTAAAATTCGTTCGTCTTTCGTTTTCGATTTCCAGCACAGCCGTGTATCTCTTTAAGAGATAAAATTACTAATTCAATTCATTGCATTGATATTAAAAATATAGGATCTGCATAGAAAAAGGAGGAGTAGCCGATCCCCACGAAGACCGACTGATAACTCAAATAACTTTCGATTAACTGTTTCTTTAACTTTTTAAAAAATATTTAAAATTTTTTAAAATATACCAAATTTATAGCTTTTTTAATTACCTCTGAAACCTTTTTTAAATCGGCGATTTCGCTTTAAAGTTGGTCAGCTAAACATTTAAATAGCACAAGATTAACAAAAACGACTTTAATGTTGATACCCCTCGGGGTGTGGCAATCAGTTTTAGGATAATATTTCACCTTTTGGCATTTGGGACTTTCAACATAGCTGCACGTAGTGCGGAACGTTTTCTGACGGTCATTCACTTGGGAGTGACCAGTTATGATTCCTCTGTTTGACTGTCCAAGCAGCTCAAAACTTCCGGTCCTAGACCAAGTATTTCCCGGGTAATAGCTTTTCAGATTTCTCTGAAAACTAGCTAAAGTGAGAAGGCGCCCAGTCATTTATCCTGAATGGTTAAAGTACATCTTTACGTCTCAGAGAAGTAGGCAAATTACATTAATATTTGCTGAAGCATGACTGCATCGCGGGATAGGACACGAAGATAGCAGCCATATCAACAATCTAAGAAAAGAAGGCCAGAATCGCCTAAGCCGCCCTTTGCTCCAGTGGGAGTGGGAGGAATAAATATATTTTGGTGTTGCACTCTCCGTGGCATTATCAGGTGCATGCATACATACCTGGGATTCGACCAAGATCGAAAATGACAGAGCGACGGCTCACTAAAGATCCTATCTACCAAGTGCCCCAGGAGTCAGCAGCCCCCGGTGTGTGCAAGGCACCGGTCTGACCATTAGTTAAGAGCCCCATTACTATGCTTCTTGTGAGAAATGGTTTTTGTTTTTCTTATGATTGTCTTTGCGGAAGCTTTGTTTTCTAACAAATAGTACTTCCAATAGATTAAGCTTACGTACATTATGGGATACTTTCACAAACAGCGGTAAGGGATACTTCCACATGGAAGGCGGATTGTTCAATCTTGTGAGATAGCTAAAATGTTTTGAGAGATAATCTAAATGGGTATGATGACAATTTATAGGTTGTTTGTAGACAGTACGGTCGAAGAACTGGTTTAAGACCAGTGAAGATTCTGAAATAGAATGCAAATGGAAGGTTGAGCTATCAAAGTGGGTTAGGGTTGCTGAGTGTGTGCCTTGGTCTTTGGCTATTATCAAGAGATGAGGTATCGGCGATTCTCTTTAGGCGCTGTTGCTATTCAACAGATGCTGCTGGCTCTTCTTATACCATCGGAGGCCAGATAGCTTCGGCTCCTAAACAAGGAGCAAATTTATAATTTTTGTTGGGTTATACAATCAAATGTGTGTATGTTAGTCGTGTGTACACGGCGGTAGCTTGTCACCTCGTGGTTAAGATCTACCATGAGATTTGGCCATATGGCAGGTACTAATGTAAAGCATTTCCTCATTTCATTTATTAAATAATAAGTGTAAACCTACTAGCAATAAAAATGACAAGTTCTTCTATATAAAATCAGAAAGTCGGCTAACAACGTACGTAGTCCTCTTAAAATTCAAGTGTTTACTTGAACACATATTAAACACGACAAGAGAAAATATTCCATTAAGTTATCACTCAAAGATGATTGAAGGATATTTAAGAAGTAAACTGGAGTTATGTCAAATTGCTAAAAGCTTTAAGCTTAAAAGAAATTCCAGAATACGCCTGAATGAATACGTTGCAGGGTTTTAGGCTGACTTTACAAAAGTCGTATTCCTTTTTTGTGAGGGAATGAATCATGTCAGGGCTAGAAAAGTTTTTATGCGATCTACTTTACTCACAGATGGTTATAAAATCCCAATTTATTGCATTTTAATTGGGGACTCGATTTAAACTACCGATTATTTCAACATACATAAAAAGGGGGTTTTCCAGAAGTCTCCCTTTGAAAACATAGAATAAATTATGCTCCGTTCTAGAAAAGATTTGTTATGTTCGATACAATAACTTTGGACAATGTTTTAGGAAGATAAGGAAGCAAACGTTTTTGTTTGGCAATTCTTCATAATATAACGACTTCTTCTTTTGAAAAGAATCTATCATTGAGATGGTCTAAATAATCCAACAAGGAACGTTTCCCAGCTATAAACAGGATCTCGAATTAGAATGGGGAAGTTATCCATAGCTTATGCAAGTATTCCAACACTTATAGAGAAGAGATAACGACTTCCACTAGGAATGTCGGTAATGCTCTAAACCACCATTGTAAACCTCTTTTGCATATTTTTCTCCCTTAATTCATCCACCAAGTTATCTACTTACCCAGCATATTAAACTTTCTATTTAAATATTAAATTTCAAATATCTTGTTATATGAAAAACATCAGCTACAATAAAATTAAAATTTATACAATCTCTCTCGTATGTTTTTTGTACTTTAGCAGTTCTTCATTAAATTGGAATTTCATGAATAACTAATAAATTAAATTCTAATAAAACACTCACACACAACTCTCAACATGATGTTCATTTTCTTATTTTTAAATAAAATTATCAAAACGAAAAAAAAATAAACTAAAAGACAAGACAAGGACGCAAAGGAGGAGCAGCAGCAAGAACAGCAACCGCACTATAGGAAAATAAATATAAAAAAAATACAATTTAAATTTGATAAAGTTTATTTTTTTACATTTTGCTGCTGCTTCTGTTTGCATTTTCCTTATGAAAGGACAATGAAACAAAACCAACAAACAGCAGCAACAACAACAACAAGAAAATGAACTTTTCAAGAAAGAAAAGAAATATGCACTCTAAGGAAATTTAAATGAAATGAAAAAATAAAATCGACAAAAAAAGAAAACTAATCAAATGATACTTTTATATAGAATTTTAAAGCAAAAAAAATTGAGAAATATTTATACGAGTGTGTGCTTGTGAATTGAAAAGTGGGAGGAGTACTAGAAAAAAAATTCCGCAACCATTACGACAGCAACAAAAACAATATAAGCAACTGCACTATATTGCAAAGAAACAAAATCTGAGATGCGAAATGGAGGTTTTTGAAACTGTACCCAGTTTTGCGGAATTCATTGGTACAAAAAACGCATCCAAACATTACATCACAATTATCGGAACTTTATCAGTTTTGCTTCCACATACGTAAGTTGTATTTTTAAAATTTTATTGTTACGGAATCTTATTTTTACCAACTTCCCCCTGGGGGTGCAGGGATAATATAAAGTTTATTTGACCTTCTGATGTAACATCCTCCCGGTTAAATAACATGTGCGTGCCACCTAGGAATCGCCAAGCATCCAAATGAGAGGGTTCATTGGGTTCTTATAATTTCAAATGAGTGTAGGTTTCACCTCAGAACTGAGGCGCCATGGGAGTCAGTAGCCCACGGTGAATGCAAACGCCGATCTGGCTATTGGTTGAAGCCTTCGTTAGTACGCTTCTTGCTGGATATGCTTCATGTCTTTCAGTGTTATTGTCTTTGCCGACGCGCTGAACAAATGAGGCTCGGGCCTTTTTCAACGAGGAGCAGCCTTTCTCAACCAGGATCACGTGGTAGCTGTGGCTTATACCTCAAATCGCCACTTGTTGTGGGCACCTGCTGCGCCGTCAAAATCATCCCTTGGAACTGTTGCTATTCAACAAAAGCTGCTTGGATTAACCATAGCAGTGAAGTTAGAATAGTACTGGCCCCTAAACAAGAGTTGAGTGTATAATTTTAGGCGGATTGTACACTCGAGTTGCAACCTTTGTATGAAAAATTATCCTGGCACAAACAGGGTCATTTGGTTAGTGCATATGTGAATGACTCACCAACAAGAATTAGGGCCATATGGCTGGTGCTCATGTAAATCATAATCACATTTGCTATCAACAACTTCAGAAAAAGAAAATGCACACTCTCCGTAAGCCATATGAGGAAATATGTAATGCAACACTACAAGAGAAGACCGAATTACTATGTAGGTATGTAGATTTGTTATTTTTAAAAACCATAAATAAAACTGTTATCGAACTCCAAAAAAAAACCAGGACAGAACTCCTAAGATAAAGTTTATATTTTACACAAAGTGCTATCTACCTATAGTGGTGTATTGATCTGGCCGTACTGGAAGTTCGATGTTTTAAGCTTGTAGTTTTAACTATAACTAAATTAGAGCAAATTAAACAGGAATTGCTTTGTTCAAATGTAGAGAAAGGGGAAAGTCATGCTTTATTCGAACTGCGACCCACAAAAGTTAGACCCTAATGCACTTCTTAAACTTTTAAGCTCCGCTTTGTACCAAGCCACTTTAAAAGTACCAAATTTCTTTTATTTCTGTGCCAAAGAAATCCCAAGAAAAAAAAATTTATTAAGAAAAGAAACCGAAACAACAACAGCAAAACGAATTATAAACTTTGTAGAACAAAATGAAAATATTGCATTTGGAAAACTTCCAATCCCAGGTCTCGCTTGATGGGCGATAGAAAAAAAATATGTAGGTATTAATTTTTTTTTCTGCAACATGCGCGCGACAATGAATATTATTTTCTTAAGAAGGATGACGACGGAGAAGGACGAAATAGAAATAAACGGACATTTACTCAAATATTTTTCTTAACAGAAAAGAAAAAACCGAAAAATAAAAAAAAGTTAAATGTAATTTTCTTGAACATTGGAGAGCATAAGACGAGTACGACAAACAACGACGATAATATGATTTATACGGGGAGTCTCGATATAACAGCAGCAATAACAACATCATGCCCGATTGCATGTGAGCAATATGAATGAGGAATTGTTGGTGTGCTAAAGTTGAAACTGCTGTTGGCTTGTGGTTGTTGCTGCTATTGCTGTTTTTGTTGTTGTTGGTAATATAGAGCGATGATAATAATTTTATCCCCCCACCCATAAATGTCTGTGAGAACAAAAGCTCAGTATGAGTGATTGTGTGCGAGTGTGTGTTGTTTGGGGAGAATGGTCGATATGAATGTTCAAACCCCAAAAGATAGACAGACGACGCACCAACATTCGCACCAACATTTTACAGAGAAACATTTCTCATACAAAACGTTGCACATACAGCCTCACATGAACATGTTAAATGCATGAATGGGGATGGATGGTTAGATAGACGGATGGATAGATAGATGGGTATTATGGACGACAACATCAACAACAACAACAACAACAAAAAAAGACGACTACTACACTACTTCTACTTTAAAGATGAGGAAGAAAAATTCAGCTATGAGAATGAAATATGTTGTTGCTATTTCTGATGATGTCGTTGTCGACGACGAAGACGTCGACTACGACGAATGAAGGAGTGTACATGACAATTCATCTCTTTCTTATAAACGCAATTTATCAAATGGAAAACGACGAAAGCGACAGCAAAAATGAAGACGACGACAAGATATACACAGGCAGTCAAGCTTTTTTACAAACATACAAAAATAAACACATTCACTAACAGAATTCGAATTCTGTACTCAAACACATGCACACGCACGAACACTCACCGCATTCACCAACAGCCCCAACGTAAGCAACAACAACAGCATCATTATAATTTCTTGCTTTTCTAGAGGGCAACCATTCAAAACTTTGAGTTGTAAAATACTCTTTGTTTTTCTTTTTGGGTTTTTGTTTTGCTCGTCTTTAGCTTCTTGTTCTTCTTTTACAAACGTTTTGTTGTTTAGCGTGTGTTGTTGGTTTTTATTTTTGTTTTGGTTGCTTTTGAGCTTTTCCTTTCTTGTTGTCGCTTTTGCCTTTTCAAGTTGGCATTGACGTCAACGTCAACATCAGAACCAAGCAGTGTTGCCAATTCCGAAAGTTTTTAAGAGACATTTTAAATTTAATTGTTTTGTGTTTTTTTATTTTTAAAACTGCTTTAATAACAGTACGTATAATAGTTTAATTCTGATAATGTCGATTGTGATTGACATCTAACAATATTTACACACAAATTATAATTGAAAATATTTTCTTTTCTCTCTTATCTTCTAAGATTGTATGAGGGTTACGTGAAAATTCTTAGTACACGCAAACTTAATTTTATTCGTTTATGTGAAAATTTTGCTTATTAAAGCTGGCGACTCACTATCCCATTCAGCCGTTCTATTTTTTAAAAAATCGTATGTGCTCATAAGTGTGACCTAAAAATAGTATTGAATTTTTTTGAAAACTCTGTCAAACTTTTTAAAAATTTTCATTAAATGATAGATTCTATGCGATCAGAGTTGCATTTTCTATTAAAGTAGTAGGTATAAAGTATTGTGGAATTAACAACAGATTTTGAATAAACTTGTTTGATGTCGAAAAGAATTCTTTTAGATTTTCGTGTCAATTAATCGTACGATTGTGTAAGATAGTGAATCCCGGTCATAAGAAGGTGAATTGCCTTAAGAAATAATTTTCAATGGAGCTATTACAGTACGTAAATACGTAAATCTAGAAATAAAAAGTAAATTCTGAGACTTATGGGACCATATGCATTAACCCTTGTTTCAATACCCAACTTTATCCTCATTGTTAAGCACCCGCGGTACCCGGGTACCCACATACTGTAACGTATTATTAATCCATATTTTTATGAAATAAAATTAAATTTTTAATCCTTTTAAAAGCGTATTAAATTATATTTATGTTAAAATTTTATTTTTTAACTTTGTATTGCATAAAGGCTAAAATTTTAAATTTTTTATACAGGACAGTATTTTTTAGTATAACAGTTTAACATTTTTGGTCATACATGATACGTAAGTGAGACTTCCCCGTATTATAATACTAACGCTTTGGAAACTAAACTTAAGTATGTGATTGTATAACACAGCATTCAGTTTATAGAATTTTTTGAGCAGTTCAAACGTGTTTTTGTTATCTCATAAAGTGTATTGTATTGTATTGGGTACCGGGGTACCCGGGTGCGCATATTGCGATGGTTAAAGTTTAAGCAAATTTTTTTTTTGTATTAAAGGAGCAAAAAAATAAATCTAGAATCTGAATTCGCTTTCTTTTAAGTTAAATAACGGCGATCCAGAAGCTTGTTTAAAAATTGTAATTCTTAATACATTTTTTTTATGTTAATAAACGTAGGTGGGTACCATGGTACCCGGGTATTAACACAAGGGTTAAAGAGCCTTTACAAATCTTACGAAGCACTTAAGTACCAGTCAGTTTATGTGCAAAGCCCAAAACTAATTAATCTAGTTCAGGATAGGGTTTCCAATCGGGAAATCCCGATCCCGGAAACCTCGGGATTTTCGGGATTAGGCGAATCCCGTATCTCGGGTTTTCTGTTTTTTGTAAAAACTTGCATTAAGATACGTGTTTTTGTTGACAAAAAAAATTTTAAATACATTTGAAGAGATTTAAAATAAATATGGACAATTTTCAATTATATTAGTTATATATTTGACAAATTTAAAATGTTTGGATAATTTCAAAATACATTTAGGCTGGGTTTTTTAGATGTCAGTTAAACTAGGTTAAGTTAATCAGAAAACATATTTGTGCCGCCATTACAAAGTTTGTATACATAATTTTGACGGAACAGCTTAGTTTTGCTTAATTAAAATGTTGGTCTTTAAAACAACTCAACTCTAGTTCAGTTGAAATTTTGCAGTTTTTGTATTATGGCTTGCAACTTTATGCAAGCGCGGTTAACAAAACCATCAAAAATTTACAACTCATCACTAGCAGTTGTTCCATTTCAGATCAACTGAGTTGAGTTGTAAACTATAATAGGGGCAAAAACAATAAAAAAATTACTTTTCGCCGGGAAAAACTGAGTTGTATATAAATCTCAAAAGCCCGGCCTGAGAAAACTTAAAAATATATTTGGACAATTTAAAATTAATTTGCAAAATTTTAAAAAACAATTGGAAATGGTGTAATTTTTTATTAATAATTAATATGGATAAAAATTAGTTTAGTACATGGTCTTTATGAATTTTGATCAATTAATAATAAAAGTTTGTTTTTATTATATTTTTACAAATTAATAATATACGTTCTTGAAATGTGTATTTACCTCGAAAATTAAGTGGTTTTTTATTGGGTATAAAAAAAAAAATTAAAAAAAACCCGAAATATCCTGAAATTTTTTTCAAAATATCCCTAAAATCCCGGGATCCCGAATCCCGGGATTCAGAAAAACCAATCCCAATTAGAAGCCCTATTTCAGGAAAAGCTGATAATTCCTAAGAATTAAGGAACATGTTAGGTTAAATAAATTTAGGCCCAACCGATGTTTTTGAAATCCCTTTGCAGGTGCACGATTTCTTTAATTCTTTGTTTCAACCATAAACCTTCTAAAAAAATTGGTTCATTTTTAATACCGACCTATAAGTTGAAGCCAAAAAAAAAAACAATTTTAACAACTGTAAATTGCATATATGTAAGTTAAAGTTTAGCTTGTTCTTAATAAAATTGGCAACACTTTAATAATTCTCTTAGCAAAATTCAACTAAAACGCACAGCAAAGTCAAATCAAATTGCACCACCTATCTGTTATAAATTGAAGTTTTTCGTCGTTGTTTGTTTTCAATGAGCCAAAGGAATTGCTTAAGATGATTGCTGCCTTCATAAGGTTGCCACACAATAATGATGACTATGTTTCGTGTTTTTTTAAGCTCTTTTGAATGATAATGTGAAAGTGAGCCACATTTTTAATGCCCCTCACACAAAAATGATGAGTGGATTTCAAAAACTCAACTTATCAAAACGCACATACACAACAACACAATACAACAATCGCATAAACAGCTTTTTACATTTCTTAAACTCGACTGCTCTCTCTTGCCCCTGTCATTGGAACTCAAAGACCAAAAAGGAAATCCTTATGAAGAAAACACAAACAATAATAACAACAACATTAGCGACAGCAGTAGCAGCAAAATGACATTACAGCAAAACGCTGATGAAGAAAAATAGGTGTTGCCATTATTTGACTGTTGCTCTACTACTGTAAATGCATTAAGAATAAAAAAACAATACCTAAAAAGAAAATTTAAGGTTTTTTTTAAGTAAAACTTACAAGAAATAAAGAAAAAAATTGTTATTGTACTTTGGATACACAATTTTAATACGAAATTTGTTAAATTTTGTTTTAATTAAGGACATTTTTTATCACTTGTTTCATTTATTTGATTTGCTTTTCTGCTATTCCTAAATTTAACCGAGTTTCCTTGAGAATTAATCACTTGTAATAATGCCATTTAAATAAATTGCTAAATTGCACTTTCTGGCCACTCTTCCTAGTCTACAAAAGGAAAACAAATACCCCCACTTTTTTCACTCATTCATGAAACAATTGGTACTCTGTAATGTCTCTTAGCACAGACTCTCCCATTTATCATTATTTTTTGTGTTGCAAAAAATGTAAACAAGTGCATTTATTACAAGACTTTGTGTGCGTGTGTGTGCCAGTGTGTAAAAGGTTAATGTTTTGTTTTGCTTATATTTCATTTTTAGGACACTAACAAAGAGTAAAACCATTTGTACTCCCTTTTTTTAAAGAGTAACTATAAAAAAACTCTCTTATTTGTAAACTTGCCCGTAGTTGTATTATGAATGATTTTGTTTTATTACGCATACACGTGTTTGCCGTCAAGTTTTATGGTTTGTTTTTGTTTTTGCGGCATTAGCAAAATTTATACAACCGGGTTATTTTAGTCTTCTTCTTGGGCTTGGAGTGTGTTTAAGTAATTGCTGCACGTACAAAAGAGAAGACTATACTATACAGTAGATGGAAGAAAAAGGGATGGACATATTTTAAAAGAGTATATAACAACGAGCTCTTTCATTTAAGTATAAAGTTTAAGAGATATTAAGATAAATTTCAATATAGAACAGCTGTTTTTATTATGAGAGTTGTCATATATAAATAATGTTAGGTAACTTTTGAAACTGCATATTTTTCAATACAAAAAAAACTTTTTTTTATTATCCTTATTTTAATTAATATTAATTAGAATTTAGTCCTTCATGAATTTAATATTATGTTTTATATTTAATCTCTTTTTTATATGTTCTCTTTAAATTGTACTTATCTTATTTCTCTTTAGGTTTTTATATGTATGCGTTTTTTTTCTCTTTGTATCTTTTTTAACTACTCGCTCTTTATCTTTTGTTTTGCGGCGAATTTATCTTATTCTTTAAAATTTTCCATCTAGGTAATTTTCTCTTTGTACAGCCAAAAATTCTACGCATTTTTTCCTCAAACTAATTCTGAAACTTCTTTGTATTTTTCTTTTACATTTTTTAAATGGAAATTGTCCGGATGCAAAATGATTTTTTGAACAAGTGCGTAAATAGAATTTTGAACGGAATTTTTAGAAAATAAAAAAACGAAATTATTTTGCTGTTTAGAATTATACCTATTGAATGTTTTTAAAGAAAATTCAAAGAAATTTAATTAAAACTAAATACCTACAAAGTTAAAGAAAAAAGTGTTAGTTGTTGATTTTTAAAAAAAAATTTAAACGACTTTTTCTTTTTAAATGGAATAGTAGAAATGCCGTCGGTTTTTTTTTTTTTTTTGGAAGAAAAAATTTATTTAAATGTTATTTTGGTTGAAATTTACTGGTCATTGAAGGCCTTAATAAAGATGGTTTTAGTTAAATATTTCTAAAAAAAAATATGAAAATTATTCTATTTAAGTAAGAAAATAATACACATTAGGCCATGTTCTAGAAATCGAAATCGAATAAAATTGAAATCGAAGGAAATTTTCAATTAAATATTTTTTAAAACGACCGTTGTTTTTCATGCTTTTTAGAGTAATTGTTAATTAAATACAAGTGGACTCAAAGTATGCCTTATACAAAATGGAATATTTCATATGAACCTTTAAAACAGGATTGTTTTTAAAATGTGTTCGATTTCAATTTCACTCGAATTCAATTTCCAAAACATGGCCGACAAAATAAAATAATAAAATATTTTGCATTTTTATTTTCACAAATGGAGTTAGGCCTCACCGGCTAAGTATATATAAACAAATATATACATTTGTAAATGGAGGGTTCAAAGCTGAACCGAACCAAGTCATATAATAAAATAAATAAATGTATTTCGGAACTGGTGTGAAATTCTGCGCAAAGTTTAACTCTATCGAGTTCTGTACCGGACTAAATCAAAAAGTTTTTCGTTCCAAAGGTAACGGTAATAAACCCATGTCATGGAAATTCACTTACTCAAACTCAAAATATTATCGAATTTTCATTTTTGACTTGGTTCACTTCAGCTCTTAGCACTCCACATATAAATTAAGAAAATTTTTTATTTGTTGTTTTGTTGTGCTGTGAATTTTAAAGTAAAATAACAAGTTTATAATCCTTTATGTAAAACATATCGCACCTGTTCAACAATACTGAATTAGCGTAAAAATTTTAAAATTTTCAGTAGAATCAAAACCAATTTTAATTTAACATTAAAGTCATGTGAAAAAGAATTCTCAAGCCAGCCGTTCGTTTCATTACCAAATAGAAGACAAAATTGCACGAGATTTTTAAAGCGGTTAGATATGAAGATACCTGTCGATTTTTTCCAAAAAATATTAATAAAAAATTATTTTGAGTTCAAACACTATCGTTGAACAAGTGCGATATAATATTTAACAACTAAACACAAATTTCAAGTTGTAATAAATTTCGTAATCAGAAAATTACATATAAAATTATTTACATGAATTTTTACTTATTTTCTAAAATTTTTGCCAAATACATATTTTATAAACAATTATTGAAAAGAAAAATTAAATCTTACTACATTCTGGGCCAGTTTTTTTTAGTTTCTTTGCACTAAATATTTAAAAGTTGGCTTAGATCTTGAGCAGTCTCCGTTTTAGGGAAATCTGTGAATCTAAAAATTTAAAATTAAAAAGTGCTTATGCAATTGTAAGAACACTTGTTCCTTTGTGAGATTTTCTTCTGTATACTTCTTAAATTAAACATATTTAATTAGTGCTTCCGTCGGGGCATCTTAGGCACAGGTTTTGGGACAAACTACAAAAGCTTTACAAAACCTTGTACCACGGAATGTTCAAGACCTCGTGAGAGCCGAAAGAAACTGTTCCTAAATGTGTTAAAAAAAAAAAAAAAAAACTAACTGTCCGTTAACGATTTCGGTTTTCTCAATATACCGACAAAAATATTGTTTTCAGTTGGCATCACCGCTCAAAATACATGTAAAAGTCTGGAGTCAGCTGATTGAATTTATCTGTACGGAAAATTAATAATTGGCAGATGAGTGCCGGTTAGTTTTGCGACAGAATAGAAGCAACTGAGACATTAAGGCTCGTTTTCACAACTTACCGATTACTAAAGGTAGGATTTTATCGGCCGTATAAAAAGTGTTTCATTATTAGAACTTTACTTAAGCTACCAGGTAGGATGAACCTGACTCTACTTTATCGCTCACTTTTTTTCTTTATACTACTAAAATTAAACATATTTAATTAGTGCTTCCGTCGGGGCACCTCAGGCAGAGGTTTTGGGAAAAACTACAGAAGCTTTACAACAACTTGTACAATGGATTGTTCAAGATGTTATGAGAGCCGAAAGAAACAGTTCCTATGAAACAATTATGGCCATTTTCTCAATGTATCGACAAACTGCTTGTTAATAAATGTCGACATAAATGTGTTTAAAAAAAAAACAAACTGTCCATTAACGATTTCGGTTTTCTCAATATACCGACAAAAATATTGCTTTCAGTTGGCAACACCTCTCAATGTAAATGTAAAAGTTGGAAGTCAGCTGATTGAATTTATCTGTACGGCCAATAAACGGCAAATAATTGGCAGATGAGTGCCGGTTAGCTTTATGGCAGAATAGAAGCAAATGAGTCATTACGAAAACCAAATTTCTCTAACGTGCAGTTTTTCGTTTGGCAAAAAGATAATCGCTTAATGAGAAAACGGCCATTTATGTTTAAAATCTACGGCCTCAGCCAAGACCTTTCGGTAATACCCAACCAAGAACATTTGATATAAACAATCAACAACACCCTTTCCCTCATGTTAGCATGTACCCTGATACAAGAATAACTGCGCCGATCGAATTAAAAAAAAAAATGGGGTATAATGGGGTATATAGGAAATCGTTTACCGTTAAGGACTTTGTGTTTAGGATCGAATTGCTGCTAGTAGACTATAAATCAGTCATAACCAAGCCCCGAACGCACGCACACAAAGATATTATATGCTTGTGTGCGGTCGCAGAGACTGATGATAGTCCGATGTTTTGAAACGAACAAAGTTGTTGTATATATGTGAATTGCCGACCGTGTGTGTGTGAAAAATATGTTTATTGACTGCCTCGCGAGGCTATGGAGTGGCTGTCACTGCTATAAATGTTTGATTAAAATCCTGATGAAAAATTTACATTACCTTTTGGCTGGCAATTTCTTAAAATGGTTCTGGACGTCTTCCCCAAAAAAATTCTTTTTTGTGAGGCGCGACAATTAAAACACTATCAGATACGAAAATTAAGGCGATTCGAAGCTTCAAAAGTGTATTATGGAGCGCCGGCAGCCTCCCTCTGAATCATCAGAAGCCTTTATTGGAGAAATTATAATGAAAAAAAACGTATTTTGCTTAATTTAACGTAGATTTTTCAAAACTTCCATTCACTTTGATTTATTTTTTAAAATTGCATTTAAAAAGTTTTTGTAATTACTAATTGTTGTTTTTTTTGCATTTGAATTTAAAATTTATTCTTTGAATAATTAAAAAAAAAAAAAATCTTTGAATGCCGCCGCTATTGAATTTAATTTTTAAATTGCAGCACTTGTCTGAATACGATTTTAATTTTTAGTAATAAAGTTGTTTTGTAAATTTGTATGACGCTAATTAATTTACTACAACAATCTTATTGTAATAATTTTATAATGTTGCCAAATATTTGTTTTCTTAAGATTAAATAAATAAATTTAAATTCTTAATTAAACAAACGGAAATAAACAATAGTAATAACGACGCTGCTTTACTTTTTTAGTATTAAAGACAGTTCAGCTTTTGATAAAATGTTATCACTTTTGAAATCTATCAAAAATTTCGATATTAAATAAGTTTTGTATGAAGTGAAAATTATTTAAGTTACTGTAATATACGGATATTCGAAAAGAAATTGCTATAAAAAGATATGGAATTTTCGCTTATGCTAGGATCACAATTGGGTCGTACGTCGCTCATGACGCGTTTAATTGTTAAGAAAGGCTCCGTTTACACACAATTCCGTCGCAAACGTAATTTGTTTATTTTATAAATGCATACATACAGCCATGTCACAGAGTACAATTCCGTTCGGAAACGGAATTTTGGTGCTTCAGAAAATGACGAAAAAATGTTTCGGAATGAAACCATTTTTGTTTTCATGAACGGTATGGGAGTTGTCTGTAACTGAAAGGCCATAAAACTATCAAAATACACTTTCCATCAACAAACAAATATGTTTTCTTCAATTCCGAACGGAATCATTCCGAATGGAATTGTACTCTGTGACATGGCCCATAATATAAATTTCTAATTAATGGCCTGCTCATCGACTTCGAACGAAGGTTTCGTTCACTCAACTTAAATATAAAACAAAAACGAATTTTTATAATTGTCTTTTCTTTTAAATGTAATATAAGCGAACAAAACCTTCGTTCGAAATCGATGAGCAGGCCATTAAGTTGACAGTTTTTAATATTAAGCCGTGTGTCCACTAGCCAGCCACTTGCGTAAGAACTTCTGCAAGTATTTGATGAAGTGTTTCCACTCAAACCGAAACTTGCGGAAGTTTGCTTCCAGAAGTAGTTTGTGAAGTTATCACGACGAACATGCTGCAAGAAATTGCAGACGTGTTTCCACACAATGTGAGTACAGCTTGCAGTAGTTTGCTTTTTTCACGAATGACAGTATAAAAATGTCTTGTGGCAAAATAAGATTGGCAGCTGCGTTGGCAGCATAATAATTAACAAGAAACAAATAAAACAAAAAACCAAAAATAAGTGTTTGGGTGAGAAATTGGGTGCTGCGGCGGGTAGATTTAAGTTTCCAAAGTACATTACTTGAAGAATTGCGGACCGAAGACTCCATGCAGTCGAAAAATTTCCTGAGAATGTCTAATGATGATTTTGAATGGTTCTTGACCAAACTACGTTCGGAGGTTGTGCAATTTCCTTTTGACCTCTTCTTCGGGTGCGTCTATATCATTGGCTATTGCCTTTAAACCATTTTGTTTTTTAATATTATTCTTATAGTCTTGTTAGGACGTGTCCCATAATTCAGGATAACTTTCTTGTTCTTCAATTACCAAACGTGTTTTTTCAGTACTCTAAATGAATTTATTTTTGTCCATTTTTATAAATTTTGAAAAGAACTAAAAAAAATCAAAGCTGAAAACAGAAAACAGAAGAGAATACCACAAACTGTTTACTCACGTATACCCGACTTCTTCTGCAAGTCTTCAAAACACTTGTAGTTTAGACCAAGTCGTTCAAGTTACTTCCAGCAAGCAACAAACAAGCGTTTCCACATAATTGCAGCAAGTAACTTCCGCAAGCCGTGACTTCTGGAAGTCGACTTCTAATCAGTGTTTGCAAATAAACAGAACATTATTTAACGTTCGGCTCACACACCCTTTTTAGTGATTGTGTAGACATACACAACCCTTAATACCGTTCGTAACAGAACAATTGTAGTGATACTGTAAACAAACATTATATTTTAATATTCTATAATGTTTTTTCGTGTGTGTATTTTGTTTTTGTAAAATTGTTTTTTCTACCAGCCAAAAGGGACGAACATTAACGAGCCGAACCGAACATATTGAAGTTTGTGGATTTTCAAAAAAACCGAACGGAATTAAATGTTCACATCTTTTGTTGAGTTTGATAAAAACAGTAATATTTTTGTGTTCGAAAGATGACTAACAGGGAAACGTTATTTTTTTTTAATGATTTTCTACACTAACACTATTAGCGTTTGTGTTTTCCACAAATCTACCGAACCGAACATTTAAAAACGATATTTAGTGGTTTTCGAACACTGCTTCTAATACGTGTTTACACGACAAAAAGTGCTGGAAGTCACTTCTGGAAACAACTTCCGCAAGAAAACTTGGTAGTGTACACACGGCTTATGCTTTCGGAAATAGATGACTGCCTGTTCATCTTCAAATTGTAGTTTATTTGGTTTTCAAATATTCAATTTTGAAACACAAAAATGTTTTCATTTAAGCTTCATTCATAATCAAAAAAACATTTTCACTTGGTGTTCATAATAGAGCAACAATTTCTTTTGCAACCACACACATTTTGCATCAAGAAACCGTTTGCAAATTTTAGCCACAACAATATTATGCATTTATTATTATTTTTTACAACATTTTGTTAAAATTTTCATTCAAAACTAAATAAAATTATTTTGAACGTCAGAAACAATTTCATACAAATTGTTGCTAAAGTTAAAGTAGACTCAACATTAGTTAAATTTTTGAAAAAATTGTAGTTATATTTTTGTTCAAAAAATGAAAGGAAATTATATGAAATACTTACGGATGAAAAAAAAAACCAAATTGTTGCTCTGATTGTGAACACAGCTTTAATGTTTGTAATTTTTTTTTCTCTACAAAGAAAAAATTAAAAATTGTATCTAATCACCAAATTCATAGAATCAAGCGAACAAGGATACTACAGATAACAAAAAATATTTAAAGTTTCGAATTGTTTTTATTTTTTTTAATAAACTATATTCTTAATTTTTATTAAAAAAATTTTCAAAAAACTTTGCCGTTTCAAACAAAATGTTAATTGATTTAATTAAAATAATGCTTGATCACGGCTGCCAATGGAACCTAACCTAACCTAATTAAATAGAACTCAAGTTTGGACAATACAAGATTAAATTATTTAATTTTAAACGAAAAAATCATTTAAGATTTTTAATCTTAATTAATTTAATAATTAATTTTTAATTAATATATTAATTAAAAATTTATTTCAAAGCAACTACAATGTTAATTAAATCAAAATTATATTTTTAATTTTCTTTCAAAAAAAAAAAAAAAAAAAAACAAAAAATAATTGATTCAATTATCACTTTAATTAAATTGAAATACTTTTTAAACAATTTTTTTAATTGATAAAAAAAACTACTGATAAAATTAAATTAAATGGACAACGTATCTAAGTCTCACGCTCATACGTTCTACGGTTACAGCACGTTTTCCTCAAGCAGCTATTCCCATGGCATATTTTAAATTGCCAAATGCAGGATTTCAATTCTCTTTATTGAAAATCGCGTGTTTTAGTACAAACAATTTTAAAATCTATAAACGAATCTTAATTTTGGTATAAAATAAAAAGAAAAAAAAAAAAAAAAAACGCAGAACTACGGATCCTAAAAGAAGAAGTATTTCGAATTCTGGGAAGATTTAAAAAAGTTTCCCAAGACATTTTGAAATGTAATAAAAAAAAATTAAAAAAAAACAAATCAACAAAAATTCTGGTATTGCGACGGAAAATACAAATTTAAGTTTAACTCAAAACCTTTTTGTCCTCGTTTTTATTATGATACATTGTAGTAGAACTTATTAAAATCTTATTTGATAGGGAAGGAATTAAGTTAATTTTTATAGAACACCAGGTGCGCTTTGCTTGCCAAACTGAAATAAAATTAGTTAATTTATTTTTATTGCACGAAAAAAATTCTCCAAAATTGTTCACCAATTATAGCATTAATCAAAAATAAAATCCGTTTTAATTAAAAGTTTATTCAAGGAATTAAACGTTTAATTGATGCTATTAAACGTTTAATTGATACTATTAATTTGTCTACTGGTTTTAATTTGATTAATTTTTTAAATATTATCACAAATTTTTTAATTAAAATTAATTTTTATTTTTTGGCTCTGTGTTAACGAAGAAATTTAAATCAAATTTAGACATTTCTACTGTATTCCTTTTTATATTTTATATTGTCCTTTTACAAAAGGTTTCACGCTTTTTTGAGAGATTTTTTTTTATTTATACCAAAACTTTTTGTTCTGAATTTCAACATTTTTGTAGTAACCATTTATCAGATATAAAGAAGTTTGTAGTTTCTGAGTATGGTAGGTGCCCAGCTCTCTATTTAAATTAAGCCTACTTTTTGGCAACCGTTCTTCAAATATTAGACTATTCATATTGTCTTTGTAGGGCAGATGCCACCCCCACTTGGAATTTCACATATATGTAGAGCCAATATTAAGAGTCAGCTTATCAGGAAATTGTTATAAAAATTTCAAGTAAATCGGTTCAGTAGCTTTGCCCTTAAATACCTGAATTTTAAATACGTATGTAGTTTGCAATTTATTTGTATTTTCGCATCAAATTTCTAACTACTCACTCACATCTCAATCATTCAATTCAGTTGGTACCGTTATACTGAGAATTTTATACTCATTTAAAATTGTTTCATTGTAACAGCGTGAAGTAAATAGGTTTTGCTTAATACTTATTTTTTCTGATGCCCGTCCGTTGGCGGTCTTGGGTGTTTAAGGGTTAAGATTATATAGGGAACAAGCAAACAAACATACACACAAGCGTAATTGTATTGTTGTGTATATACAATATAGACAATTTTTAATAATAACAAGAAAAAAATATGAGTGCTTTGAGCAAACCCTCATAATTAGGATTCCTCCTGGGTTGTTATGACAAAACAATTAACACAGAATAAAAAGTCTTATTATTTTAGGACTTTTTTTTGTTTGAAACACAACAATATGATTTTTTTAAACTATTGTAAAATATAAGGATATTATGACAATATGACTTGGATCCCTTGTGAATCCCCCAAATGTATATATTTTATCATGGTGGAATAAGCAGGTGGCATCGTCACGGCAACAAATACAACATTACAACAAAAATGGAAATTATATCACCGTTTACGTCAAAAAATACTTCAAACGAAAATCAAAGCGTGCCGCTGAACGTGATGCAATAAATAAATGTTTAGCCAATTTTTATTTAATTATGGTCAATATCTTCTTTATTTTAATTTTAAATTATCAAAAACTTTAATAAAATACAATAGTCACAGCACAAAACGTGGACTTTTTGTAAACATAAACAAAACTTTGACATAAACCTAGACAAACAATGCAAGAGCAAAAAATCGTCACCTGGCGTAGTGCTGCCACCTGTTTATTTTACCATGTATTTTGTAGATTAACAGAACGGAAAGTTACGGCCCTTTGTTCCAACTTGGAACCATAGGAATCAATATATATAAAACGGAAAGTTACAAATACATATCGCAATTGATATTATGTTATCATTTAAAGGAATATGAAAGAGAATTATTAAACCAACCGTTTCATTACCAAAAAGTAGAACAAATAGCACGATACTTTTTCAGCAGGTAGATAGTAACATTACGTGTCGATTTTATGTAAAAAGAAATATTTTGAGTTAATACCCTCTTTATGATCTAGTGCTGTATAAAAAAATTTACTTGCAGGTCGGTACCCCTATTCTTATATTCTTCTTTCCTCACCAATAAACTCACGTACACAGAAAAAAATATCTCAAGAAAATTTTTAACAACACAGTTTGTTAAAAATATAATTTTTATTCAACAAACGTTTTGTTTGATTCAAGGAAAAAATTTATCAAATATACACTTTGCAAAATAGCACTCAATAAAACATATTTAATAATGAAATATTTAAATATTTCTTGATTTTCAATAAAACAAATATTTGAATCAACGTTAAAACAGTATATTTACAACTCTTGTCCATTTTATAATAGGTCATAATTCTCATTCGCTTATCAGTTTTATTTGGTTAAATATCTTTAGTTTTGCCAAAGTCTTTAGAAAAAGGTTTCCTGATGATCTCGCTTAAGCAACCAGCGAAATGCACATAGGAACTAGCTTATTCCCCCATAATAAATTTTTGTGTATTTATTTAAAAAGGAAAAAAATTGGGAATTAGGCACGTCATAATTAATAAATAAAGATTCGATAAACATTTTATTTGATTTAGTCAACATTTACAACAATTTATTTTAACAAATCACGCAAACATTTTGTTGAAAAAAATTATTTTAGGCAACAACTTTTTTTATTGATTCAATAAACTTGGTTGTTGACTAAAAATTCAATAACTATACCTACAAACTTTTTTATCAATAATGCAAAAATCGTCATCACAGAAAAATCAAAAATTTTTTTTATCAAATATGCGATTTTCGTATTCAAATATGAAAATTATTTTTTTCTGTGTAGAGAAAAACCATGTTTAAATATGGTCACCTCCAACAAAACTATTTTTAAAGAAAAATGTAAACATATTTTGTTTAATTTAACCATATTATTGTCGCTGACAACCATATTATGGTTAAATTAGTCCTCCATCAAGAAGCCACAACCATATTATGGCTGCCTCTAAACAGGTTATGGTTAAATATGACAATAATATGTTTTTAAATTAACAAAAATATTTTTCTCTTTTATAAGACCAACATCCTATGTTTGAAAACTAACCATGCTATTATAAGTGTTAAACATATTTTAGTAATTATTAACCATAACATGTTTGTAGGCAACCATAATATGGTTGTGGCTTCTTTATGGAAGACTAATTTAACCATAATATTGTTGTCCGTGACAATAATATGGTTAAATTAAACTAAATATTTATAATATTTTTTTATTTTTTTAATTAGGCTTAAGTTCATGAAATTTAATTTTTATTAAATTATTTTTGTGAAGAAAGGAATTTTTACAACATGAAAATTAATTAAAATTGTTATTGATAATCTTTCATTCTTGACGTGGCTCGGGCTCGAACCCTGGCCGGCAGGTTACCATGACATGTTTCGATCGCAACCACTCGATCTCCTCAGATGGATTTGCCGTCTTACACTCGCAGCCATCGACGACTGCTAACGTCACTAGTCAAACATCAATCCTTAAACCAATTGTATTTTAACATTTGGTAGATCGAAATTTGCTTTCCTGAATGATTATCCATCTTAATTGATTTTACATGTTTTTTCCTTACTTCTGTTTTTTCGTACTTTCGTCAAGAATTTTTCTTGAAGTCCAAGTACATTTTTTGTTTTTTCACTTTGTCTTTCTCTTTTCTGTTGACCTTTTTCAGCACAACTTGAAGGACAAATGTACACATAGAGCTCGTGCCTTAGCTTTAACAATAAATATGTTTACATTTTTCTTTAAAAATAGTTTTGTTGGAGGTGACCATATTTAAACATGTTTTTTTTCTGGGTGCTCAGACTTACGCAAAGAAAATTTTTAAAATGTGAACCCAAACTAAAGTCGCTGTAGCGAAAGAAAGAAATATTTGTTTAGAATTTAAGCGATCGAGAATAAGAGAAATAGACTACTGCAGCCGTATTCTGTAATTCGCTGAAGCTAAATCTCTATCGCTAAAAATCTATAAAGTTGATTTAGCGATTTTCGGCTACGAATACAACTCTGTAACGTGCATTGCTAAATTCGGCAATGCCATAACAATTTAATTCGCCGCAATTTAAGCTTCTAATGTCATCGCTAAAATTTACAACTTTTGTATTCTCTTAGGCATTTTAGCAATCGAGATTAAGCGTTAGCTAAGCGAATTACAGAATACGGCTGTTGGTCTCACATACAGAAGAATTTGCTTTAGATAATATAAAAAAAATTTCAATAGAAAACTGGTCTTATATGCAGAGAAAGGGTGAGTTCCAAAACATCAGTTGCAAAGCAACTCGCTTTTTTAAGTGCTTTCTACCAAGCAATCGTGAAAAATTTTACAATGTTATCTGTACCAAAGTTCACTAAAAACAATATCGATGCGTACACAATAATCAAACTTGATATAGTTAAACTCTATGATACTTTTTTGACTTTGACTGCAAAGTATTATGATGTTTAGGAACTCAGCCAAACTTTCAATGAAAAGCTGAACTCTCATATTGAGAAAATTTCAATTGGATAATAGTCAAACGAATACCCTTTAAAAACCCTAATTTCAATTAATTGTTAATTGTATTTATTCTAAGCATTTGATGAAAAGTAGAAAGTAATCCTAATTCATGCGTTCGATGCGTAGATGCTTTCTACGCGTGAGCTGTGTAACGTTTTAATACAATTTTCCACTGATTCTACTATGTTTTAACAGATGTATAAACGGGATCAACGCCGTGATCGCGTGGTGTAGAACTTCCGCTTTAAATGTATACATTTTTGGAAAATATCAGTTTATGTGTGTTTGATCGTTTATTTACATTATCGGCGCGCGATTATTTTATAAATTTAAAAATCTAAAATCACATTTTTTCAGTGATTTCAATTACGCGTTTAATTAAATATTTCCTTTCTGCTTGTAAAATGACTTCTAGAACCTGTTAAGAATAAACAGAAATAGAAAAATATTAGTTAATATAAAAAGTACGTATACATTTCTTTAAAATCCAGAATTTGTTGTCCAGTTAATACAAACCTTTTTTAACTTCTTAATAGGCAGGTGTTTTCATATACTTTACTAAAAAAAATGTCCTTTTTAACTCTTTTGTTAGAACTTTCTGCTAAAAAAACAAATACAGCACACTAAAAACTGGCAAAATTCGTACCTACTAAAATCATAAACATTTTCTCTTTTCTTAGAAGTCGAACTAAAATTTGTCTTTGTCTATTATTCTCTGTCAATTGCAACATTTTATGACGATATTTTGTTAGTTTGCTAAATTTTTTTTTGTCATTTCTATATAACTACAATGGCCACATACTTACTTTTTCTACCTGTAAAAATATCCACAAAAATTAAACTTACTTCCTTTTTGCCTCCTTGAAACCACCTACTTTTATATCTCAAACTCTACACTTTCCCTTGAAATTATCAACGCTGAATGTGTAGAGTTGTTTTTGCAAAATTAAACATTTTCAAATGCTGCCTTACAGCCGGATTAGGCAATACAACGTTGTTGTTTTAGTTGTTCGTTAATCCATTGAAAAGGTAATCCGTTAGTTAAGCCCTGTCTCACTCTTTCCGATGCTCGTATACGCAAAAACCAGACAGCAAATGTTCGTTTTTGTTGCAAAAATAATTTAATCCGTTTATTGTAGTGTCAATGCAAAATTGCAAAAATCAGACAAAAACTTCAACAATTGTTGAAAATTTTAAAGTCGATTTTAAGTAGAAAAATAAATGAAAAACCCATTTTGACTTTTTTGTTGAATGATGATTTGTGGAAATGTGTCGGCGGATTGCTGAATTGAAATATAATTTAAATTTAATTTTTAAAGGATTTTAAGTGACTTTCATAGGCGACGAAGGAATTATTATGTTAGAGAAAAAAATTTATATAAGAGAAGTTATAAATAATTATTAAAGATGATACATTTTAAAAATATTCTCTATTTAGAAATTTTCTGTAGAAAATTTCTGTCAGAAACTGAGACAGAAATAGAAAATCGGTCTTACATACCGAAAAATTAAAATTAAAAAAATTGATCTCACAAGCTAAGAAATTTCTATAGAGAATTGATCCCAAAAGCTGAGAAATTTTTATAGAGAATTGATCCCAAAAAGTGAGAAATTTTTTCTTGATAATTGATCTTACAAAGTGAGAAATTTTCTAAAGAAAGATGATCTCAAAAACTGAGAAATTTTTTATACATAATTGTTAAAAAAAAATGAGAAATTTTCTATAAATAATTGATCTCACAAAGTGAGAAATTTTCTAAAGAGAATTGATCCCAAAAAGTGAAAATTTTTTTATAGAGTATTGTTCTCAAAAAATAAGAAATTTTTTTTAGAGAATTAATCTCAAAAAGTGAGAAATTTTCTATAGAGAATTGATTTCAAAAAGTGAGAAATTTTTTATAGAGAATTGTTCTCAAAAAATAAAAAATTTTCTTTAGAGAATTGTTCTCAAAAAATAAGCAATTTTCTTTAGAGAATTGATCTCACAAAGTGATAAATTTTCTATAGAGAATTGATCTCAAAAATTGGGAAATTTTTTATAGAGAATTGTTCTCAAAAAATGAGAAATTTTCTATAGAGAATTGATCTCACAAAGTGAGAAATTTTCTTTAGAGAATTGATCTCACAAAGTCAGAAATTTTCTAAAGAAAGATGATCTCAGAAACTGAGAAAATTTTGTGTAGAAAATTGATCTCAGAAACTGAAAAGAAAGAAAATTTTTTGAGATCAATTTTTTTCTATAGAAAATTTTCTTTAGAAAATTGATCTCAGAAACTGAGAAAAATTTTTATAGAAAATTGAAATCAGAAAATGAGAAAAATTGATCTCAGAAACTAAGAAAATTTTCTATAGAAAATTGATCGCAGAATCTGAGAAAATTGATCTCAGAAACTGAGAAAGTTTTCTATAGAAAATTTATCTCAGAATCTGAGAAAATTGATCTCAGAAACTGAGATATTTTCTATAAAAAATTGAACTCACAAACTTGGAAATTTTCAATGCAAAATTGATCTCACAAACTGAGAAACTTTTGTATAAAAAATAGAACTCAAAACTGACAAATTTTCTCACAAATTTAAAAATGTTCTTTAAAAAAATTATTTCACAATCTAAGAAAATTAGGGTTGATCTTACAACTTGAAAAAATTAGCATAGAAGAGTTGATCTCATAAGAAATTTTTTATAAAGAATGTATCTCGCAAAATAATTTTTAATGATATTTCACATAAGATCATTTATTGTCTTATTTTTTAACAATAATTTATTTAGCCACAATACCTCAAATCCAGTAACCACCTACCAATTGAAAATTTAGCAATTTTCATTAAGCAAATATTCTTTTAATATCTCTGAAAAGTAAGAAACAGCATTATTTTTCAAGAGAAAAATGCACGGCATAAAAGTATTACCACATTTTTATCACAAACTCTTTACATCCTTAAGGTTTAAGTTTGATGTACAACAAAAATCACCAAGATCCTGTTGAAACTCTCTCGTTTTTGCACATTTTAGGCAACATTTTCAAATTGAAGGTTTTCTTTTTCTTAGAAAAACTTTTAGCGCTGTCATGTTCGCATTGATTTTTGTTCTTTGTGTAGTATTTGCCCTTTTTTTAATCGTTAAAATTCATGCTTCAGCATTTAAGTAGTTTTTAAAAGTGTCTTTTTCGAATGCATATTTCTTTGTTCGTCCGTCCGTCTGTCCGCCTACAGCTCGTTCGACAAAGTAGTATTTTAATCATTTTTTTTTTGCTCTTTGGCTTAAATATTGTTGTAGTGTGTCTTGTCGACAATATAATCATTAGTTATAAAATAAATTTCTGTTGTATTTGTTAGTGAGCAGTGGGCTGGTGCTCGGTTTAAGGTGTTTGTTTACATAAAAATTCTTAATGTTTGGTGCTCTGGTGAAATTTTTATGTTCATCTCATTTCGTAGAAATTTCGTTTATTTTGTTGTTCTGTTAATATTTTTTTTTTTTTTTTTTTTTGTGAAGATTGATGATTCCCTGTTTAAGGTCATGTCATAATAAACATGACTTGTTAAATTAAGGATTTCTTTTTCAACACCATTAAATACTCGTGTCTTTCTTTTTGGTGTTTTTTTGTTTTGTTTTTTGGTTCCTTAAACTGAAATATTGTTTGGCTTGACTTTAAACACCAAAAAAAGTGTAATAAAATCTTGTTATCGCAGATTTTAAATTAAATGTGAAATTTTCATATTGTTTTAGATAATTTATAATAAATATGCTTGAACTTACCTTTTGGTCGAAAAATTTATATATTTGAATATTCAATATGAGTATTTTACTTTACCTGCAATAAAAGAAAGAAGATAAAGTTAATAATTTTGAAATTAAATCTGTGGTGAAAATAATGGTGTGTTTAAGACATTTATGGAATATAATAATACAGTTTGACATTTGAGATATTTACATAACAAATTTTTTATAACAATTTAACAAGTTGTACAAACTGAACAAACAAAAAAAAACTTGTCTTATAAAGTAAGGAAAATATCTTACAAGCTGCTAAATTTTCTATAAAACACTGGTGTCATAAGCTGAGATATGAGACATGCTCAAAAGCGTAGGAATCCTTGATGCATTTAAAGCGAAAAGTCTTAAGCGTCTTTTAAATTAATAATACATTTTTGCTAAAATAAATTTTACTTTTTTCGTTTTTTTAAAGCGTAAAATAAAAAGTATGCAATGCGCTAGCGCGTGGTGTATACCACCTGCTTCATGCTTAATTCAAACGCCATATAGAAAAATTCACAACTTCACATCGACCGTAAATATTGAAATGAATACGAGGATGAGAAACAACTGCAAAATTGATTTTACAATGACTGTATAAAATTGTAAATTTTAAAAACTGCTACTTAAAGTTACAGTTTTACCTGAGGCCCACTTAACATGGCGAATCCGTCGCGACTACCTGATCCATAATTTGATGAAATGGGCTACTGCATGGACTGGTCCAATGTAATGCAAGCATGGACCATGTTATTGTTAAAAACAGTTTGTAGTGAAGCGACATGTCTTCGTTTTTAAACGAAATGTTTTCGTTTTCAAACGAAATGTTTTCGTTTTCAAACGAAGTTAAAACTAATCCTCTGGAGTATACCATGGAGTAGTTTCAAAACTAGTCCACTAGAGTATGTATGAACATGGAGTAGTTTTAAGACTACTCTTAAAACGGTTAAATGGACCATGTTTTTTCCATACGTTTTGGTTACTTTTGGTTAAAATTAATTTTTTTTACATATTCTTTAAAAAAACAACATTTTTAATGAGCTGAAATCCAATTAAATGATGAGACATAACTGGGGCTGAACGATGTTTTTCATACAGTTTGACATAAAATTATGCGAGAGAATGCGGTCGAGAAATAAAATCAATTCTATTTTGAGGACGTTTTTTCTAATCCCTGCAGATAATATTGGACTACGTGATCCATTTTGATGAAATGGACTACTCCCTGGACTGGTCCAATGTTATGCAAGCATGGACCATGTCATTGTTAAAAACAGTTTGTAGTGAAGCGACATGTCTTCAAAACGAGTACACCATGGAGTAGTTTTAAAACTACTCCTTTGCAGTCCAAAGCTGGGTTATATGGTCCTCCCCTACAGTGTTGCCAAAACTTGGTGACCAAAAATGGCTAAATTTCCGGAAAAAATGGCTAAAAAATGGCTAAAAGCTTTTTTAAATAAAAACACATTAAAATTCAAGAACAAAACAGAAATAATTCTTTAAAGTTGTTTACGATGAAATTGTAAGTTAAGATCAATTTGTTAAATAAGAATAAACGTGAATTAATATTTTGATAGATACTTAAAAATTAAATCATCGAAAAATTCGATGTCGTTATTGTTCATCTCATAGGAATCACTCACTCATTAGTTTCAAATAATCATAAGTTTTAAATAATTTGAAGGTAAATCATAATCACGACAACATTTACCCAACCTTTTGAGTCCAGATCTACAATAAAATACAAGTATAAGAAAGTATAGTCGGTTAAACCCGACTTTATGATACCCTACACCACATTAGAACCTTTGTGCCAAATTTTATTAAATAATCTCTTAATTGCGACCTGTACTTTGCGCACAAGGTTTACATGAGCAGCCAGCCGGACAAACATTGTTAATTCGACTCAGAAAGTGATTCTGAGTCAATCGGTATACGTAAAGGTGCGCTAAGGACTAATATTTTAAGGTGATACAGACATCAGCACAAACGCATAGTACCAATTCCAATATTGTGATGGTGATATAAATATTTACCTAATTGATAAAATCGAATTAACGGTTGCTTAATGTAACCTTTTTCTCAAATTACTTTTAACGATGTTAACTTGGCTAAACCACCTCTCTACTTCAGCATTTCGCCATTGAAGTGAGAGCAACTTTATAGTCTATTTTGAAATTTCTTAAACAATTTTGTTACCGCCTGCATCTCTTCATTGAAATACTTGCAACCAGAAAGAAACAGCGATGTTTGTGTTGATCCATTTTATAAATTTAATAGTGGAATACTGTTCCTTTATTCTGAAAGGTGTTTTATTATAATAAAAAAATTAAATTTCATGAACTTAAGCCTAATTAAAAATATTAAAAATTTGGATTAAAAAAAAACCATAAATAGTTCAACAAAATAACCACAATACTAATTGTTTTAGGGTCATAGTTTATAGCGATTTTCAAAATTTTTAAAAGTTGTGATTTAATTTCAAAAGATTTTGTTATTCGTGCTTAATTCCCAGTTTTTATTCTTGACAAAAACACTTGAAATTTATTGTTGATGGGATAAGCTATTCCCATGCGCATTTCACTGATTGCTTAGGCCAGATCATCAGGAAACTTCATCCATAAAGATTTTAGAAAAACTAAAGATATTAAACCAAATAAAACTGTTAAATGTATAAGAATTATAGCAACAGTTCTACTTGTAACAATATCAAAGTTTAAACAAAACACATCAACAATAAACAACAGTGGGTTTATCTCATCTTACATTCCCCACTACAATTAGTTGAAATTATCTCAACATTAATTGTAGTTGTAAGTAGGTTAAGAAAAACAAAATAAAAAACAACAAAAACTTAGAAAAGATGTTGTCAATTAAGTGTTTTTTATGCCGTGCACTTGCCTGTTTGAAATTACTTTTTGCATTTTTTGTTTTGATTACGCAGTTCGTGTTTATATGCATTGTGCCTAGGACATCGTAATGTTAAATAGACCATGTTTTTTTCTATACGTTTGGGTTACTTTTGGACTAGTCCTAGTCCCTTGTGGGCTTCATTTTACGTGTTTAAACTTTTTTACTTCTCTGACAAGAAGGAAAAAGTGCTTAATGGCACCTTAAAATCTTCATGTTCAAATGTACACATGGCCAAAATTTCAATTATTTTGTAGGACTTTTGAGAAAGATATAGTAAAATGACTTTTTCGTTATCTTTTTTTAATGTGCAATAAAATTTGGAATAATAAAAACTTCCGATCTGTGACATCAGGAGGGTTTATGATTAAAAACTTGAAAAACTATAACCGCAGAGAAATTATGAAGTCACCTTTAAAGTTTTAAATTGTTCTCCTATAAAACTTCACAAATAAACTTAAGCACTTATTGCCACAGAATAAATTCAAGGCCAACAGAAGTTTTCTAAAATCAAAAAAGTTAAATTATTCAAATGAATTATTACAAAATGTTTCTGTTAAAATAGGATTCAAATTCAGAATAATCCGGATGGACAGGCGGACATCGTAAGATCCACACAAAAAGACATTCGGAGCCAATCGGTATACTTAAAGGTGGGTCTAGAATCAATTATTTTTAGTGCTACATGCATCGGAACAAACACAAAATATCGTCCCCACTATCGTGGTGTATGCAAAAAATGTTAGCAATAATTTAAACGAAATCGTTCATTTTAGGCACCCTGTATGTATTCGTTACTTTTTCTCAAAAACAAAATTTGCTTTTTGTAATTTATGAAATTTTGGATAATATTTTTTCTATTAAGAAAATGTAACACAAGCTCAGCAAATCTGCTTTGATTTATCTCAAATCATAAAGTAACAAAGAAAACTTAGCGAATGATTAAAAACTACTACCCTTTAATAGTTCAATCATCTTATTAGTCTAAACTGACTTTTATAGCCAATGTTTTCTTGTATTATAGACATAATTAAAATTTTTTTAAATGCCTTTTTTGGCCTTAATTTAAATCTCCATATCCACAAATACACATACTTGTACTGCTTTAATCCCCTACATCTGTAACCAAGTTCCTTTATAAGCAAATTTAGAGAAAATATCTTGAGAATAAGACTTTGCTTAAAATCCTAAAACAATTCACAAAAGAAAACATCGTAGAAATTGGTAATCGTCATGTCTGACTTTCAAGCGAAATCTGACAAAAAGGACATGAAAAAAATAAAGTCAAGTAGATTGAAAAAACAATTGATCAAATAAATTCAGTCACACTCTGGTTTTAATACTCTGAGAATACAAAACACATTTGTATGGTTGACCGTAATGGGTGGGAAAAAGGAAGAGATTTGGAATTTCTAGGAAAATTCGAAAAAAAATTGTTTAAATACTTTTAGAAAATTAATTAAAACTACTTAAACACCATATGCAAAGCAGTTTGGAACCCTGTAAATGTTGAACAAAAACAACAAATATGTTTTGGATTAAAACAAAAAAAAAAAAAAAAAAAACAACAACAAAAAAATTAAAATGAAATTAAATATTTTGTATTCCTTTTGGAGTTTTAAATATCATTTAAATTACATTTCCGACAAAATAAAAACAAAATAAGTTGAATATTTTTACATGTGTTTTAAATGTGTTGAAGATTTCCGAAATAATTTTTTTTCAAAAAATTAAAATAATAAAAACACTAAAAGTCACTTCCAATTATATTTAATTGGCATTTAACTCAAAATAATTTATTAAACAACAGAAAACAAAAGAAAAATAAAGGATTGTGAACGGTTTTTTTGATGTGATTAATTCTGCTGTTTTGAACAAAATCTTTCAATTTCTTTTTTTTTTTTTTTTGGAGGAAAAAAAATATAAATTATTTGTTTAAAAAACTCACTCTGCTTATTAAAATTCGTAAAAAAAATTTATTAAATTTTTGCGTGGGTTTCATTTTTATTATTTATTTATTTCTGTTTCTTTCGCAAAAAGTATTTATTGGTCACTTTGTACACCCTTCACCACAAGTGGTGAATGAGGCTATACTAAGTTTTTCATACAATGTGAAACTTTTTTAATAATCCCCTAAGACTTCAAAAATATACAAATATATATTCAAGGTCCTTGAGTAATTCTTTGTCGACTTAGCCATGTCCATCTGTCCGTCTGTTGAAAACACGCTCATTTTCTTAAGACTTAACAGAAAAGATCAGGGGCCTAATTCTGGCAGTCGTGATCGAGTACTTTCTCGATTTGAAAGCAATTTAATATCTAATTATTTCAGTCAATACTGAACGAATCGGAATTATTTTTTTGGTGTTGTAAAGCAGTGATAACCAAGCAACAAACAAAGTTGTTGTATACATATGAATAAGAAATAAAATTGCTTTCGAATCGAGAAAGTACTGCCAGAATTAGGCCCCAGTATTACATTTTTTCTAGTTCTCCTAAGCAGTTAAGAAATCGAGCTCAGTGGAAAAAGAGTATATGGAAACCCTTTTAAAAACAATTATTGAATAATATTCAAAAATAGTGAAAGCTTGGCGGCTGCAGTAACTCAATTAAAACAAAATCAGGGAGACTGGATCTGCTTTGATACAGATATTTGAACGACTTTTTGGCGTCTCGAACGTATCCAGTCCCCCTGAAATTTTCATTTAATCTCCTCACAGTTGACGAAGTTAAAACACTATTCCGACCATATGTTGAAAGTTTCGAATTGCAGCTTTCATTATTTTTGAAATATTGCTCAATAATGAAGACATGTTGTTCTTTCGTGTAACGCTCTATTTAATTTACCCTAAACTGTTATTTTTCAAATTTTTTTAGGGTTGCCAACAATTTACTGCACAAATGGCGATAAATTCAAATCTTGCGTTAATTTTAGGACACCCTTTATGTGACTAGGAATCATACTGTTAATTTCAGTTAAAATCTGTATATAATTTACCGAATCCGTTTAACATACGTTGCACGATTTTTCGGTCTTAGAAAACCCCTGGTGAAATTAAATGCAGAAAAAATTGGTCGAACATTTAAACTCTCTAAAGTGCCGTTTTAGTAAACTTTTATGGGGAAGTTACAAAACAGGATAAAAATTACCCCTTCAAATGAGTTAATAGGGTTAATATTTTCTAAGAAAAAATCGCCATACAATTCTACTGCAGACATCCGAAATAGTATTTTAGCTCAGAAGTACATTAAGTATATTTTTTTGACAACAAATTCAAAAACTTAGTACATAAAAATGAAAAATGTTTGTATGTTTGTTTGTATGTTGGCTTTTAGACTCCTAAACTACTGAACCGATTTTCCTGAAATTTTTACAGTAGCATCACAAGAGCCCTAAAAATGAAATAGGCTACTTATTTTTTAGATAGGGGCAGAGGAATTGGTACCCCTATTGGATGCCAATATGAAATATCGCATATCTTAAGAGCCGCTTCATGCATTTTGTTGAACTTTTGGTAGTAGGATCTTCTGAGCCCCAAAATTTAAATAAAGTAGCAGCGGGAGAAGTGGTTTCCCCCATAGGACGCCAATGTTTAATATCGCCTATCTTAAGAACTGTTATAGTGAGAATTTTCAAACTTTGTAGAAGTCACTCTTATGGTATACTACACTATTGAAAATAAAAATAAAGCGGGTAGGCGCTGGGGGGTGGAATACCTCTCATAGGATGCATACATAAAATATCGCTCAACTGAAGAACCATTAAAGGGTGAGTCATCAAACGTGGTTAAAGCTACTATTATGGTAATGGGCGGGGTAGGCAGATGAGGAGCAGTTCCCCTCATAGATAGAAATATTAAAAGGAGCCGCTGCACGTATTTTGTTGAACTTTTAGTAGTAGGATCCTTTGAGCCCAAAAATTGAAAAAATAGCAGCGGGGGAGGTGTTACCCCCCATAGGACGCCAATGTTTAATAACGCATATCTTAAGAACTGTGATAGTGAGAATGTGCAAACTTTGCAGAAGTCACTCTTATGGTGTACTACACTTTTGAAAATAAAAATAAAGCGGGTGGGCGTAGGAAGGGGAAATACCTCCCATAGGATCCATATATTAAATATCACTCAACTGAAGAACAATTAAAGGGATAGTCTTCAAACGTGGTTAAAGCTACTATTATGGTAATCTATAAATTTCAATGTAGAAATGGGCGGGGTAGCCAGAGGAGGAGCAGTACCCCTCATATATAGAAATATTAATAAGAGCCGCTGCAAGCAATTTGTTGAACTTTTGGTAGTAGGATCTAGGAAATAAAATAACAGCGGGGGAAGTGTTACCCCCCATAGGACGTCAATGTTTAATGTAGAAGTCACTCTTATGGTATACTTCACTTTTGAAAAGAAAAAGGCGCTGGAGGGAAATACCTTCCATAGGATGCATATATTAAATATTTCTCAACCGATAAAGTGGTTAAAGCAGTGTAGCGAAGCGCACCGGGTTTAGTTAGTTTGGTATATTTTTTTGACAAAAAATTCAAAAACTTAAGGGCCCGATGTTTCGGGATGGCAGATTTGCCATACCAATAGCCTAGTTTCATTTCGCGTTGCAAGTATTGAGGCTAGCGCCGATGATCCGAATTTTGATGCACTGTGTAATTTATAGATGCCATAAATTTGACCCCCTCCAGCAATATTTTAACAGTCGGTGGAGGGTATCAAAAACAGCCGAATTTAGCCCTCAAACTTGTTTTTTTTATTTTCAAAAGGTACTTTTCACCTCTTATTTCTTGAAATCAATTTATTTCGTTGTCGTTTTATTTTCAAATAATCTACTGTTAAGAATTCTTTTTGATTTGATTCAAATTAATTTGGTTTTTATACAGACTTGAAACTGATACATCATTTCATTATTATTATAAATATTATATTGTTAATAATTTTATATAGAAATATTTTTTATTTGTTATTATTATTTTATTAACATAATTCTTTATTTCATTTTGGTCTTTTCATTTAAGTTAATTTTTCAAAATTTTTGTTTATGATGGCCACCCACTTAATTTAACGATTTTGGTATTTATAAGATCGTTGTCATATTTAAACCTTATTTGATGTTATAATAGCCACAGTCGTATTAATAATAATTTAACAAAAAAAAAATTATAATTTTTTGTTTGTTGGTTGGTTCGTTTGTTTATTTGTCTTTTGGCTTGATTTAAATACGGTGATTTGTCAAAGGGTTATGAAATGTTTATTATTATTATCGATGAAATTAAATGAAATGCAAAATAGCTTGGGGAATTTATTTATAGGAAACTGTTTAATAAATAAACATAAGTTGTAGTTATTGTGGGTACGTATTGAAACTATGATTTTTGGACTGGAAACTTTTTGAATTAACACTCGTTGTATCTAATTTTCATATTAAAATGATCGATCATCAGGTTAGAAGTGTGTTTGTGAGATTAATAAACAATAGTTTTAATGCCACACACTTAGTTAGTTAAACTAACAGGTAACAATTTGGGGTAAAATTATAGTAAAAAGAATTTTAATAAGTTGTCCAAATCAGTGTTCGAAAATGAACAGAACATTATTTAGCGTTCGGCTGACACACCCCGGAAATTTAGAAATACACCTAAGGATAAATTTATTTCAACAGTTTTCGAAAAAACTGAAAAATTTCTAAAAAAAAACATCAGGAATTGATAATAATAAAAGCAGATAAGGGTAACAAAACGGTAGCCATGTATAAACAGGAATATGAACAAAAGATGGATAATATTTTAGAAGATAGAAACACATATAGAACAATACGAACTGATCCGACCCATAAGCTTCAAAAACAAAACAACAACATCATTTCGGAGTTAGAAAAGAATGGATTCATTGATATGTGGCAAAAGCGTAAACTTATTTGTCATGCGGCTACTGCACCCAGCATTTACGGGTTACCAAAAATCCATAAACCAGACGTTCCTCTTAGGCCAATTGTGTCGTCAGTACAAGTGCCATGTTATAGCCTGTCCAAATATTTGGGAACAATTCTCAACAACATTATTTCTAGGGAATACAATATTAAAAATTCGATTGAATTAAAGAATCAATTGGTTAATATAAAACTTGAGACACACGACATAATAGTTTCTTCGGATGTTATCTCACTATTTACAAATATACCTGTACACACAGCTATCAAGAATATTATGGAAAAATGGCCGACAATCAAACAGTTCACTAATATCCCAAGACCAATTTTTTAAAAATTTTGAAATTCTGTTTGACAGACAATAATTACTTTGTTTATGGTAGAAAGGTAATAAATCAAATATTTGGAATGCCAATGGGCAACCCGCTCTCGCCAACAATAGCTGATATTGTTCTTGACAATTTGTTGGACGATGCAATACTAGAATTAAAGAACAAAAATATAAATATTAAATACATAACAAAATATGTAGACGACATTTTATAATTAATAAGGACGATAAAGATGAAATTCTTAAATCTTTTAATTCACACCATGAAAAAATCAAATTCACCCTTGAATTAGAAGAAAACAATGAAATAGCATATCTTGACGCAAAACTACGCAGAATTAATGATAAAATTGTTTTCAATTGGTACTCTAAGGAAACAGCTACAGGTAGACTCATGAATTTCAACGCTACACAACCCAGGAGTCAAATCATAAATACAGCAAAAAACTTTATAGAGAGGGTATTGAAAATCAGCGACGAATTATTTCATCATAAAAGCATAAACAAAATTTATGAAATATTAACACAAAACAGTTTCCCAAAAAAATTAATTAAATCTTTAATTGATGACGTAAATATGCGGTTAAAAAATAATAACATAATTGACAACACTGATGAAAAAGAAAACAGGAAATTGTACAGTGTGCAATGCATTCCTGGCCTTACTGACAACAGAAACATGAGAGAAACACTAAAACAAAATAACATATGTTTTGCGTACAAACCAAACAAAACAACAAGTGCAATATATTATTTATATATGTTATTTTTTTTCTGTCTCTGGCGGGATTCGATCGCGCAACCTCGGTGCTGATAGACTAGCTCGCTACCAGCTAGTCTACCGGGGCAGTGTAGTTTTTGTATTAAAAAACTATGTTTTTTGACTATAATGACTATAATGACATTTTTATTGTCATAATGAAAATTTAAATTTTTCTGTACATTTAAGATAAAATAATAAAGTTATTATTTAATATATAACTAATAATCCAAAAAGTGGCGAATAAAGCTACAAAGTAATGAATGCTTGAAGTCATTAAAAGTAGGATTGTAAGTAAAGTTTTTGCTGGGTATTTACGAAAATAAAAGCGCCAGTGGTAAAACAACAACAAAGTAATGTTGTTTATGAAATCAGGTGTAAGGGGAATGACAAAGAACAATGTAATCAAATATACATTGGAACAACAAAGAGGGCTTTATCTACAAGGATCGGAGAACATAAAATGGACATTGCAAAACAGAAGGAGACCACAGCATTAGCTATGCATATGATTGAATCTCAACATATACCAGATTTCCAACAAATAAGAATATTAGACAAAGAAGACTCTATAAGAAAACGATTTACTAAAGAAAGCTTAAGGATCCAACAAAACATAAAAAATACAATGAATCTAAAAGAAGATACGAACAACATTTGTGCAAGTTATCGAGTCGCCATAAAATAAGTTGTGTTGTGGAAATATGTTTTTTAAAAATAACTTAATATTTTATGTTGTTACGTTATATATGTTAGATGTAAATTTTGCCATTTTGATGTATTAATATAAAAAATGTAAGTTTTCAATGTTATTTGTTTAAAATTTTGTTAATAAATGTTATGTTTTTATTAAATAGACGTATCCCCAGAAGAAGTCGACGAAACGTCGCACAGTAGCGCCCGTAGAGCAAACGAGGTTGCAAAAATCAAAATTTTCATGAGCACCGACGAAGTTTTGAATAAACTCATGTTATAGGAAACTTTTCAACGATTTCAAATCTGCCACTCTTAATAATATCACATTTTTAGTTTAGAAGATATAGCCGTTCAAAGTTGACCGACTTTCGGTTTTCAAAAAAACACACAATTTTTAGTAAATTTGTTGCGATTTCAGGTGTAATATCACGAAAAATAGGTAACGAATCGCCTTATTTTTTGTTTGTATTGATTGATGCATTTATTAAATGTGTAATGATAAAAAAAAAATGAACTGTTTGCTTTGTGTTTCTCCTGGTAAATCACTATTTAAAAACTATCCGTTTTTTCACTATTTTTCAACTTTGACGGAAAATAACAAAAATCTATATTTTTCTATATTTGCCATATTTGCAAAATCTGTTCTTTGATTATTTCTTTACATAATTCAAAAATTTTATCTGCCCGTACGTGCCCGTTTGGCTTCTAGAGGTAAAAAAGGTTAAAAAGACATGGTTGCCATACTAATATTGCGGTTTAATAAAATTCTTTAATTTGGCCCCTACAGCGCGTAGGATGCTCCTAGATGGGTCAAATGTATGACCAACCCCACTTTATTATTTATTGCCGAATTTCGGTTTTTTTAGTTATTTCAATAAACTAAACCATTTTTGAGTTACGCGAATATATGCTGTGCAGCGCCTTACATTTTCGAAATAACGGTATATCTTGAAAACAAGAGCTAATTTAAAAAAACGGTTAGCACCACTGAATTCAGCGTCCCCAATTAGGGTGAAATGCCAGGTGCGCGGCATTCGAGTTATCGAGTATTCGAGTTATTCGAGTTATTGAAGAAATAAGCTCAACACATTCGGCTAATTCGGCGAAATTATGACATTTTGAGTATGACATAACTTTTGAAAAAAAAATTTTAAAATTTTTTTTCGTTCATATATGTTCCTTATAAGATAAAAGGAACATTCTCACCAAATTTCATTAAAATCGGAAGGGGTCGTGTCCCACTCTTGGTCGTTTTGACATGGAATTACCCATATACCGAAAATACAGAAAATTGAAAAAATAAATTTAAAAAAAAAAAATTTTTTTTTTTAATTTGTTGGGTAATAATTTAGAACCCTAAAGAAAAAAAAATAAAAACAATCTAAAAATGTAAAAATAATTTTTTTTTAGGTACCATAAAATTGATTTTTCTACTAATTTTAACTTTGATAACCCATAAGTAGGCCCCTACACAGCGTAGCACCCTTTTCAAATGCACATTTCATAGGCTGAACAGTTATCTATCATATGCTGTTTAAACTGTTCAATTACCTTATTCGGTTCAAAAGATATGATTTTTGCAACGAAAAAACTCAAATGGCGCCACTGTGCGTCGGGAAAAAATGTATTAAAAATTATGTTTTAATTACATTGAAGATTTTAGGCCGTTTTAGCTTGATAAGTAAATACAAATGAATGTAAAAAAAAGATATATATTTCTTTTAGTGTTTGTGTAGACGAACACAACCCTAAATACTGTTCGCAACAATTTTCAAGAAAGAGCCGAACACTATATAGTTGTCTGCTCTTCGTAAAAAACAGAACAATTGTAGTGATACTGTAGACAAACATTATATTTTAATGTTCTATAATGTTTCTTTTTTACATTGATAATGAAATGAACAAACAAAAAATTTTAGCAACGACCGCACCTCGTACAGCTTGTGTGTGTATTGTGTATATGTGTACTTTGTTTTTGTAAAAAAGGTTTGGTTGTTTTTACCAGCCAAAAGGGACGGACATTACTGAGCTGAACCAAACATAATTCCGAACGGAATTAAATGTTCTCATCTTTTTATTGAGTTGGATAAGAAATGTATAATTATTGTGTTCGAAAGATGACAAACAGGGAAACGTTATTTTTTTTAATGATTTACTACATAAACACTATTAGCGTTTGTGTTTTCCACAAATCTACCTAATCGAGTGTTTATTTTCGAATACTGAACCAAATACTCTCCTTAGCAAGTCCATAATGTTTTAAAGACACTATGTATGAGTGAAACTAAAAGGTAAGAGTTTAGGCCAAAATTATAGTGAAAACGGCTTAAGATGGTTAAAAGATATCTTTGTTTTTCTATTGTCTTAGGTTTTTTCCGGACTTTTTAACTTTTCGGTTATGAATTTTCCGAGAATTGTAGGAATGGAGATTCCACAAAAACTACACTTTCGTCCCTTGCAGTCTGAATTTGTGCTTCTGGTTTTCCAAAAATTGATGAGCCGAGTCATTGTTTGCAGTGTTTTAGAGAAAAATCTTCATTATATTTATATATTTCATATTATTTCAAATGTGTATTCAAGTCAAATAATAATTTACACCGCTTTCATAGTTTAAACCTCTTATTCCTTCAATATTTTTGCAGATGTATATAATAAATGTTACTCACCATGAGATTTAAATTCCCAGATTCTATTTGTTTAAGAAAAATCTTCGTAAGATTTACGATTAAAATATTTTTACTAATCCAAGTTTGTGAGTGGCAGTATAATTTTGAGATAAGTACAAGCTTTCGATGTCGAAAAAATTTACATTTAACGGCCATTTTCACCAAGTTCGGTTATAATTAACTATCGGTTATAGCTGTCAAAACATATTGGTAACCGGAACTTTAATTGAAAGTTAGTTTTAACCGAACTTGGTGAAAATGGCCGTAAGTTGTTCATAAATTTGTATGTAACACCAAAGAGCTAATGAAATAAATATTTAAAAAAAAGTCTTTATAAATGTGGTGATTTTGTTAGAAGAGTATAGAAGAGTATCGAAGGAATAGCATTTCCATTCGAAAAAAAAAATGATTTACCATTTCGAGCAATTTATACTGTGTATTTCGATTTTCGTACATGTTCGAAGCAATGACAGAGTTGTATTCAAAACAAATAAGAAATTTTAATAATACTAATTGTTCGTAATACAGAGTTGCTATCTAAAAATTAATTTTTTTGTGTTCGATAAAGTTTAAAAAACTTCCGTCCATACGAAATAAATGGTATGAAAATCCTAATACACAGTATAAATTGGTCAAAGTCGTAAGTTATTTATTTCGAATTGTAATATGCGTTAACCCGCAAAATTTGCCCAAAAACACTTCTTTAACGCAAATAGTTTTTATTTAGATCAGGAGCAGGGCTGCCAGATAAATTTGTGAGGAAATCGTCAATTTCTTGAGAAAAAATAAAAAAATCGTCTTTCACGTTTCGAAAAATCGTCTTTCACGTTTCGAAAAATCGTCAAAAAAATCGGACAATTAAAAATTTACTTTTTTTAAACAATTTCTGTTTGATTTTTATAAAAAAAAAAACATTCAAAGAAAAACATAATAACTTCATACCCAGCTAGCATTTTCAATCGTGTAAGAGATACTGAGAGTCTCATGATGAGCGTCTTTGAAAGTCGATGACCGCGTTTATTTATCGTAGAAGATTCCTCACACGGGGAAAACTCTTAACACGACTGAGATTCAATCGTTGTGGGAATCGTTTAAGACGTGGGTAAAGATTATTTTACGAGTCTTTCGTGCCAAGTATCGTATGAGACTCATGTATTTATTCTCTTACAAATCGTGAAATGCTCGCCGTATAATTATTGAAAATATGATTTATACAGAGATTCGTAAAAGGTTCGTTCATTCGTAGATGGTTTGACGAAAGATAAGCAAAGTGTAACATTGTTGTTTTTGTACTCTGAAAATAATTATTTAAAGATTTTCTTAAGGCAAACTTTTTCTCTTTGTAATTGGAAAAACCAATTTTGACAGCTCGTTTAATAGTTAAGTTTGCCGCTATTGTTAATTAATAATAGCAATTTAGCTATTTTTTTTTTTTGGTCAATCTGGCGTTTTTATCTCTATTTTTATTTATAGCTTGTGGTTTTCATTAAACAATAAAGATATCAACACTGTTCGTGACACAAAGTTGGCGCTCTTGCTTATGTATGGCATATCAGCGTAAAAGTTAGGTAAAAGAAAACGTTCCGCCTTCCGCTCTTGTTAAGGTACGCCTGTTAAACATTCCAAGATTAAAAAACGAACGTGTTAGAAATTTTTATGTTTTATTCAGACTTTGGAGAGTGAAAAAATCGTCACTTTTTAGAAAAAATCAGCAATTTGCTAATTTCTGAACAATAAATCGTCAAATCTGGCAGCCCTGATCAGGAGGAAAATTCAAACCAGAGGTGACGATAAACTCTTTATTTTTGACGGTACACTTTATATTACTAATTAACAAACACTGATGTTAATCTATATCCAGTAAAAACTTCGCCTACAAAATAATGTGTTGACTCAACGCGCCATCAAAGTCGTACAAGATATTTTCGCCCAATGCAAATCAACACGAACTCTTAATCTTAAGTTAATTTCATTTAACAAAGATAGTTTTTAGATTGTGATTATAATCATATAATTACATTAAGAAATGTAAATAGTTAAATAAATATAAAATGTTACCACTATGTATTGTTGACCTTTTTTGTTGTTGTGGTTTATATTTTGTTTGGCGTGAGGTCATTGATTGTTAATTAAAAAACTTTTTTAATTTTAATCATCAATATTTTTATTTTTATACCCAATATTTCGACGCAACTCCGTTGCTCATCTTTAGGGGATCTATTCAAAAATATATATAATCAAATTTTATCGTATAAAAAAAAAAAAATAAATTTTTTTTTTAAGTTAACTTAGTTTTTTATTTAAATAAGTATGTTTTTATTGTTATTTATAACTTAGAAAAATTTGTTTATATATATTTTTGAATAGATCCCCTGAAGATGAGCAACGGAGTTGCCTCGAAATATTGGGTATAAAAATAAAAATATTGATGATTAATAATAATAAAAATAAAAAAATTTAGAAAAAATAAAAAAAAAAATCTCAAAGGGCTTTCAGAAATCGGCTTCGACGCGGACCGTTTTTGTTCCGAAATGACCTGAGGAAACATTTTTCGGGTTCAATACAACATCGGCTACAGCGTGGTGATAGGGCCTTATTTTGGTTGTACCCTAGTGTTGAGTAATCAGAAAAACATTTTCATTTTTCGCTACTTACAATTCTACTGAAAGAACCAATGAATTTTACAAGGGATGTCCCAAAATGAACGCATTAAAAAGTAAGTCATTATTTTTTTTACCTGCATACATCCAGAAAAAAGTAGTTATAGAAGTTGTTATAGATGTAGTTATAGAAGAAAGCTACAAAATAATGAGTTAAAGAAGCTATTCATTTTGAAAAAGTAGGCGAAGTTTTTACTGGGTAGGTTCTCTTCAAATTACATCTTTATGCACATTTTACCATTTCATTATTATTCTAGAATAAATTCGGAAGGCAAATAAAATAAAAGCAATATGATGGTTTTTGAAGCTCACATTTCACATTTCAATGACGATATTTAGTTAGATTTACGAAAGTTACCTTAAAACGCAGTCTATAGCATAAATTTATATGTGTCTTAACTTTAATGAACCCACTGTAAGTTCGGATTCCGAATTATAATGAACCATGGATTCCGACTTTGATCGAGCCCAGTTTCCGTCGGAATGGGCATGTTTAGCAAGATCTGAATACACTTGGAGTCTCCAATTAGCTCTATTTTCTATTTTGCTTCAAGCTCAAACTGGTTATCAGCTGTAAACGTAATATAAAGTTAAACAAGTTATTTTAAAATTTGAAAGTCTCTGCAGATTTTTAAGTAATCAATTTTCTATTACCGAACAGTGAGTTAATAAGATTAAGTGTTTATGAACCCTTTTCCACAGGTGGTGGAAATGGTATACATAAGTTTGTCATTCCGTTTGTAATTTCTATAATACTGATGTAAGACAGCAAAGTTGATTTAACGATGCCCGTCTGTCTGTCCATCTAAACTTGAAATGGGTTTTCCGAAGACACTAGATATGATGGGGCTATGTTGTTATACATTTATGTTACCAATAGTCCGGAATTGTTTGCTTTTGAAATTCAGCCTGATCGCTCCACAAATGGCTGAGATATGGGCCAAAAACGACGACTGCCTCTAATTTTACCCAAAGCTCCCGTGCTGTTGTTTTCTGTTTGTTTTATTTTTATATTAGTATATTAGTATTAGTATATCACGGCAATAGCCAAAGTTATTAAATTAGGTACAAGAATCTTGGTTATCAATTAACAACATTCAACAAAATTTAGGCGGAATTGGAGAAGTGGGCGTGGAACAAAGTTGAATGGTTTTCATATAACTTTATTTTGTCTTCGCACCATTGTTACTTGATTATATTTTAAAATCTTTTCTCTTCCCACCTTAATAATGCCGTTAATGATATGTTAATTTGGAAACCTTGTTATATTAATACCCACACCACAATAGTGGAGAGGGTATTATGCATATCTGTTGATGTGTGTAACGCCTTAAAATAATGGTTTTAGACCCACCTTAAAGTATACCGATCTACTCAGAATCACTTTCGAGTCGAACTAACGATGTCCGTCCGGCTGGCTGGCTGTCCATGTAACCTTCTGCGCAAAGTAAAGGTCGCAATTTTGGAATAATTTGATGAAATTAGGGTCATAGGTTCTTATTGGTACAAGGACCAAGCCTATTGAAATTGGGCCGAATCGAAGGACCACGAGGGAAGATAGGGGGAAATTTCTTCCTCTCAGAAACTATCAAACCGATTTTAATGAAATTTAAAACATAGATAGAACCATATCTATATGGACACAAAATGTATAAATTTTTAAAAAATCGGACCACAAGGGGAGGCAGGGGGCAATTTCTGCCTCTCACAAACTTTCAAACCGATTTTCATGAAGTTTATAAACAAAGATAAATCCATATTTACATGGACACATAAGCGTGATGTAATTTTAAATACTGTGGTGTAGGGTATCATATGGTCGGGCTTGACCGACTATACTTTCTTACTTGTTTTTTATAGCATTCAATTTTTACTGCATTTATGAGGGCATTTTTAAGACTATTGTAGTTTGGTGTCACATTGAAACTTTTTGTATAACTTTATTGTTAATTTTTATCGATATAAAAAGCTTTTGTATATCTCAAAATGTTGAAAAGGGGATCTTTTTACTCATAAAGAAGGAAAGATGTTGCAAGTTACTTCTTCTGTTAGCATGTTTCTTAGAGGTCAGTTTAATAGTTAACCAGTATCTAGTCTAAATTTGTCGTATGTGGACTTCATTCCTTTATAAAAATAAAACTTACAAAAGGCTAGTCCAGATTATATGCCCTAAAATGGTCAGTTCTTATATATCCAGAAAATCTACAAAGAATTCAATGAACTGGCCTGCCCTTGTACTTTAAATAAGAATTAAGTATTAAATAATTTAAAATTAACTCAATTCGGTAGATCATATATGTGCCATTAGTTTCAAACAATGCTTCATTAATATCTTCAAAACAACTGGGTTATTTCTCATTAACCCTCATACCCCTTTTAATATAAATATTATATCTTTTTTAATTGCCAGCAATACATCATTTTCATTTGTCGCTTAAGACAACATAAAATAAATATTTTCAAAAATATTCTTGATTTGGGTGAAAAATATCAACAGGTTGTAGTAGAAAAAACAAATCAAATAAATTTTAATATACATATTTCGATAAAAATCCCCATTCATTATAGAAAAAAATAACATATTCAAGCTACATTTTATTTTCCAAAACAAATCTAAAAGAAAATCAGTGTTTCAAACAGTGTAACCCAACCAGCAGTCAATATGTCTAGACACATTCAATAGAATCTAAAATTCTCATTACAGGCAAAACTTGCCTGATTATAAATAAAATATAGTGAAAACTATGAAAAAAAGCTTAGCAAAGGAAAAAGAAAATTTGTTATAATTTTTTAACAAATAAAGTACAAAAATATCAGGTCATGTTTGCCATGTTATCAAGGAAAAGTAAAAAAACCAAAACGCAATGTATTTATATTGAATTGTATACAATTACATGATTTCACATTCGTTCGTACAAAAATCCTAAACGAATGAAATGGTTCTTATTTTCTTTCTATTCATTTATTTTTTATTTTTTTTTTTTTGCTAGCCCAACACTAATGAACTAGCAAATATGGCGACATATTTAAAAAAGAAAAAAAAAAATAAAGGGAAAATAAATAAAGTATGTATAGAATTATCGCTACAAAAAAATCGTTATAATAATCTATATATACTCATCTACTACATGAATCAACAGTGGGTGACAAAAAACAATAAACAGTAATGACTTAAAATAATAAGTATACCTGACGTTTGAAACATATAAAAAAGAACCATTTAAAAATAATATAATATTAATTCAAAATTCGGTTGTTTTCCTAAAAACTGCTAAAAAATTTAGTACAATTGTTATACATTCCCCCTCGGGTTGTGCAACCAATTTAAGCAATTGTTAAAAGAATTAATAACCTCTCTTGATTTATTTAGGAAAGCCAGACTGAGTACGAATTATTCTATGTGTTCACGATTTTTAACAATTTCAGAATTATTTTCAGCTCCTGTTGAACGAGCAACTTAGTCAAGGTTTACACCATAAAATTTTTCGTTGAGAAAGCCTCAGTTTATTGGAGAAAGGGGAGGGAAAAATAGCATGGGGTACATAATTTCACGTACTTATCATATTTAATTCGTTATTATCAACTTAAGATTTTAAATGATTTTTACAGTTTTTCTTTTACTTTTCATGTTTTTATACCCTTCACCACAGGTGGTGAAAAGGATATATATAAGTTTGTCATTCCGTTTGTAATTTCTATTGATGTTATGCCCTAGAAAGTATATATATTCTGGGTCCTTATGAGGAGCGAAGTTGATTTAACGATGTCGCTCTGTCCGCCTGTCCGTTGAAATGGATTTTCCGAAGACCCCATATATGATGGGGGCCAGGTTATTATACATTTATGTCACATATGGTCCGGAATTGTTTGCTATTGAAATTCAGCAAGATCGGTCTACAAATGGCTGAGATATGAGTAAAAAACCACGACTGCCTCAAATTGTTTCCTTTAAAGGTCCAATTAGACGTGACATTACCATACCAACACTGTATTACCAAAAAGAGATAAACATTCCATACAAACCAATTCAATTTTGGTTTCTACGGTCATACAGTGGCTATGGTAATACAGTGTTGGTAATATGTTTTTTTTTTTTTTGTTGTTTTTTATACGTTTCACTACAAGTGGTGGATTTTATTTGTAATGTGTTTAATTTTACGCATACGCATACACATACACATTAATGCATCTATATGATATACCGCTCAAATAAAGAAACAAACTCATAGACTCAATATATTTTAATTTAACGCTTCTTCAGTAAAAGCATTCGTAGCCGAGTTGTTAAGTCCTCTCCTGCGACTAATGATATTGCCAGTTCGAATCCCAAAAATAATTTTTTTTTCATTCATTTTTATTTAATTTTTTTATGTTCTAAAACACGATTTTAAGATTTTAAAACGAATTTCAAATTTTTTGTTTTTTTATATTCTTCGGCATGACGAAATGAAAATATTGGCGTGGCTCAATTAATATTTATTTATACCTATCTAAAGAACGTTATTTATGTTTTTGCTCTTATTTCATCATGGTGAAGGGTATTTAAGATTCGGCATAGCCGAATATAGCACTCTTACTTGTTTTTATTGAATTTTTTCTTACTTAGTTTTTTCTTTTGTTAAGAAATAACAAAAACAGAAAAATTACATATCGTCAGCTCAGAATTGGTTTGGCACATATCATGGCAATTTAACCATAAAATGCGCCAAAACAAATTCTGAGCTGACGATATGTCAAAGTAAACATGTAACAATAGAATATCATTTAAAAAATGTCGATGTGTAGCTACGAATGAGAGTTGAAAAGAGAATCACAGAAAATTTAAGAAAGAAAGCTTTGCTATTGCGAACCTTGGCTTCTACACACACTTTGCTGGATTGAAAATATTTTTTTTTAACTGAAAACTAACGGTAATAACTTGTTTGTAAAAAAACAAAAAAAAAAAAGAACTGAGAACAAAAAAAGTTGCGATAACAATTTTTTGGATTGTCGCGCTGGTAGAGTCTACAATGTTAAAATATTTGGCTGTAGCAATAAGCGAAAAGGAGTGAGGGTTGCACAAAATGAGGGCGTACTGTATTTATTTCGGGAGTGGTTGCATCGGAAGGGTAGTTCATTGTAAAACTAGTCTAACAGCGCGTGGGTTGCGGGTTCGTTTCCCGCCGGTGACTATGATCTAGTTCACTACAAGGGGCTGAAGAACAAAATTGCTATAGCTCGGTAGATTAAACTATAATATTTTTTATAATTGTATTTGCAGCGTTGAATAACTTAATATAATTACATATTTTGGGTTTTTAGCAAGATGGTGGCAGGAATAAAAAGAGGGAGAAAAGAACTAAAACACTTGCAATCTTAGAATTCAGTAATTGTGAAGTTACAGCAACAGAAACAGCACACTTTATAATCAGGGGTGCCAGAAGATTTTTATAAGAAATCGGCACATTTTAAAAAAAAATCGGCATTATCGGCACTTTAATTGCCTATTTCACAATGTCACTCGAACGTTTACGTTCACACAAATAACATATAAAGCAAAAATATTTTTAAAAAATTTGTTTTTGTTTTATATGTAATTTGTCCGAACGTAAACGTTCGAGTGACATCGTGAAATAGACAGTAATTAAATAAAATCGGCAAGTCTAAAATTCTTATTTTAAATACAATAAAACATACTTAAAATAACAAAACAGAACGATTCAGCATTAACTAATGTAAATAACTTCTTTACATTAGATTGGCTATCGGATGTACCTACATCAGCCTGCGTATAAGTATTATAAGAATAACTTTTTGAATAAAATTGTTTTTTTTTTTTTTTTGATAGTGAAATTTAGCTAAAAAAATAAGCTTACAGTAACTCTTTTGTAAGTGTCTTTTTATTTTCAGACTTTAATAAAAAGTATTTTATATATTCCAGGGACCGTTACAGTTATTCCTTTTTTCAAAAGAGTCTGATGAAAACAGTTATTTTTTGATTTTTATTTTTTTGGACAAAAATAACGGTTTTTTTTTTGATTTTTATTTTTTTGGCCAAAAATAACAGTTTTTTTTTTGATTTTTATTTTTTCGAGCAAAAATAGAAGTTATTCTCCAAAGAAATTTAAGTGTTTTAATAATTTAATTGACTTTTAATAATTATCTCAATGTGCATAAGAAATTCCAATGATGATTACACATTTAAATAAAAATCAAAAAATAACAGTTATTTTTTGAAGTTAAGTTTGATCGAAAACATAAAAATCAAAATTTAAAAAATCAATATATTTTTTATCATTGACAAGTGCATAAGGAACAATATGGTATACTCGAATCAGTTTTTCGACATTTAATTCTGTAAGCTTTTTTTGTTTTAAAATTCCCATATAACTGTTATTTTCGGTCCCTGATATTTTCCTTATGAGAAAAGAAATTTGTATAAAATTGTTTAGTGTTTAAAAATGATTTCTTCGTTTAGCTTCGGTCAAAAAAAAAAGTTGGCTTTTTTCATTTGGATTTAGTTCTTTCGTTCTTCATAGTTGAATATTTTTCAAATAAATTTTTAAAAATGTTACAATTATTCATTCCAGTGTTGAAAAAAATGTAACAAGTATTCATTCCGGTGTTGCTGAAAATTAATAAGATATAGTAAAACAAACAAGAAGTTATCGTGTTTTAGGTGTTTATCGAAAAATCGGCAAATCGGCACTTTAATAATTTAGAGGCAAAAAATCGTCAAAATGCCTATAAATCGCCAAATATGGCAGGACCGTTTATAATAAGTAAGAATTTTCTCTCTCTCTCTCTCTCTCTATTTCTGTTCTAGTCGTCTTCAATGCTTCCGCATTCAAAGATCATGATTAGCTTTAATCGCATACAAAGACTTTCCATATGATGGACAAAAACTGCAATAAGAAGCTTGATATCTTTCAAAACTAAAGGCAAACTTATTATTTTTAAGTAAAAAGAGGCTGCATAGGCACAATAACACTGGTCGGCATCTAATAACGAGCAAAACATACATATCGAAACGCTTAACTCAAATTTGTAATCAGAATTTATCTAGGAACTTACGAAATCTAAGGCCCAACTTTTAGGTTCCAGAATACAGCAAAGAAATTTGTTTAAAAAATAACACACATATTTCGTTTTTCATTTTCATACTCAGTTTTCTCAAATATTTGTCAAAGATAAAAACTCAGTTTATTACACTGACCCTCTAAAACCTCTTTAAGCACTACATCTACCGGAGGATCCTTTGAAAGCAGTGTTGATACATAATGAAATTCAATATCCATCCGTACCATTAGCTCATGCAGTAAATATGAAAGGGGCCTATGAAAACATAAAGCTATTGCTTAACAGAATCCAGTGTGATCGCTAATCGCAAATGGAAAAGAAGCCCTGACTTACAAAGTTTCAGTTATTTCCAGTTTAAAAACTTTATTGATATATCTTTCATTCTAGGGGTTGACGGACAAACATTTTTTTTTGAATGGAGGCCTACCCGCTTTAATGTTCATACTCAATTTTGCCCGACACTGTCTCTAATATAACTGTTAGTATGTATGTGTATTCTTAACTACGTTTCTATAGACAAATAATCAAATACAAATAACAAATATTGTATAAAATGGAGAAAATAAATTTATGTGCATTTCCGTTTTTTGTTTTTCCTTCCTTCCGTTTAAGTAAATAACAAATATTATCGCACAAACCGCAACTTTATCTGTGTATGTGTGTGTATGTGTCCATGTTTATAAAAATTCTTTGCTTTTATGGTATTTTCTTTATAATGTTGTTGTTGTTGTTACTGTTATTTTGGTTAAAATTATGTATATTTAAATGTAAGAATATTTGAACTACTGCTGGTAGTTATTTTCAGTATGAGTGTGTTTATATAAAATAACTATCAGGCAAAGAAACTAACCTTTTTTTTTTAAAGTATAAATAGAAAAATAAATGAAAAAAAAAACTAAAAATAAAATTGTTGGCCACAAGTCTATCAAATGCAATGCCAGCAAAACTACAACAAAAAAACTTGAAAAAAAAAAAATCATTTAAGCAAATAGCAATAACAAAAAGCAACAACAAATAACATAATTCATAATGCAAACATTTATAAAGAACCAATTTTTTTCATGTTTTAATAACGCAAGAAAATTAAATAATATTTAATGAAGGAATAGCTGAATAAATGTTGGAATGCAAGCACACAGTGCAACATAAACAAAATATTGATAAGCCAAACAAACCAAATCCAACTAGACCAGCCAACTAACCAACGAAACGAACCATTGACAAATAAACCCTGGACATCCTGTTTCAAAAAAAATAAAAAGTAAAACTTCTACATACGTACAAGACCATTTTCAAAATTATTAATTTAGTTTGTGTTGTTGTATTTCAATGATTTGCAAATAAACATTTCGCTGTTTTGTTTGTTATTTGTTATTTTTATTTGCGCTGGTAGCGCCATGGCGCAACAATGTCCATTTCCATGTTTATAAACTCTTTTTTACCACTTCTGTTTCAGTTCCTTGGTCGCCTTTACGCCACCACAGTACACAACAATACAACAACACAACACAGTGTATTTTATATATCGCTCGATATTGGTTTAGAGCTGAACTGAGTACCGTTGGCTCCAGTTGATTGTTTGGTATACAATAATTTGTAGTTTTGTACATTTATTTGTTCATTTTTGTTTATTTGTTTTATTATAAAATGTTTTGTTTTTTGTTTTTTGTTAAACTCGTAGTTATTTATGTATACATGTATCTAAACAATACATTTCATGTTTCGTTTAATTTGTATCATTTACAAATTGTTTTAAAAATGTTTATTTACACTTCAAAATTATTTTGTTTTCTTTTCGATTTTGATTTGTACATGATTTTAGTTTTTATTTTGCATTTTTGCTTAACATTTTTTGAAATGCGCAAAAATAATTTATAAAAATCATTAAAATAAATATAAATTTTTTAATAGCATGTTTAAAACAATAATGGACTTTTTTTAAAAAAAAATATTGCTTGAGTAAATATTTTAAAAAGGCTTTAACGGTGATTTTTTGTTAAAAAAGATGTTATGGAGTTCAGCGAGCCTTAAACACTTAAGACTCTTCTCTTAAAGGTCTGAAATTTGCCCATAACCAGATATCGTTAAGACCTCCTTCCAGCCAAATCAGTCCAGAGCCAACAAAGTTCTGCGGGCTACTAACTCTCGCGGTAACAGATTGTTTTTTGGCTTAACACAGTCTATTAACACAGTCATTTGAATGTCTTTTGGGACAAGACCTAAGAATTTTCCCATAAATTGTAACGCCAATAGGTAGTTGCTTCCTCACATACACATGGACTTGTTGTAGAAAATTTTTTAAATCTTTCACAGAAAGGAGATTTAGAAGTTTCAAAGTTACAATCTGTTTTTGGCCGTAGCCTAGGGTTATGTTCTGCCTGCTTACATTCAACCGCGGTGCTGCCATTGCCAAAAAACATTTTCAAATGTTTTAGATTTGAATAGGCATTCTTGCTGCCGAAAAATAAAGCAAATAACTGGTGCACCATAGTATTGTAAATATTGCGATTTGAATTTTCAATCTTTAAAAAGATATACGTTTCATATGCAGTTATATTTAAAAAACCACAGGCCAAAAATTTGCCTATTATGTGGTGATTTATTTAAAAATTCTAATGATTTCTTTGAACATACTCAATATAAACATAATCCTAACACTGTTTTGGCGTGTGAGAGATGTGACCGATTTTATTAAGATATACAAGTTTTTAATAATCATATGAAATTTCATGAACAACCTAAATATCTATATAAATGTGCACTTTGTCCAAAAAAGTATACTAATAAATTTGGTTTAAATCAACACATGGATATTTATCATAACAAATCCAAGGCCTTTCAATGTAAATATTGTCCAAAAAAATATGGTTATAAAAGATCATATCCTAATCATATTAAAACTCATGCTACATTTGCCAATGTAAAACATTTATATGCACAACACGCGGGATGAGATAGTTTCAGTTGGAGTACTGATATTTCCTTATAATAGAGAAGTTCGGCCTACGGAGGTTCTCCCAAAATACTCTTGCTAGTCAGTGGCAGCAGCTAGATTTTAATATAGCGATTATGCCCTCAATATTGCTACCAATGTGTGGAGTATCCGTGCACACAATGGGTCATTTGGTAAATGCATAAATGGTCAGATCCACCATTAACGCTAAGATCCATAGGCCTGCCATATGGCAGTTGCTTATGTAAATCTGTTTCCACATCTTAAACCATAGAAAGTTTAAGTTCACTGTTAAACTAAAGTGTCCTTGATACCAATAATAGTGTATTCCTTAAGCTGTCTCAATATGAAGTAAGCTTATCAAATTAACATCATCGTTCTATTAACCCTTTATCTTACACTTGAGTCTGGCCAGACCTTTTTCAATTTAAAATTTTATTTTAATATAAACATGTGAAGGACGGAAGTAAAATGTCTAATGTCAAACACATTAAAAAAGGGATTCTTGGATATGTCCTAAAGGAATGGCCAAAGTAGCTTAGCATTAAACGATACTCATGGATCAAAAAAATGATGGAAGCAAGGTTTGCTAGATGGTTGGGACATTGGTAATATATTCCTTTAGCTTTACAGACTATCAAAACTTCTTTACTTATTAAACGTGACCTGCAGAAATAAACCTTTAAGTCGGCGATACACTGTCGTACGATTTGTCATCAAATCGTTTGTGCTTACACAGAAAAAATCAAAAGCCAACTTCAATTAACGTATTTGTTAGAAATTTGTACTATTAATTAAATTCTGTACTGATTTTCCGCCAGCAAACAAATTGCTCATATCAATTAACACGTTTGTAAGTTTGAGCTTTTTTGCTGTTCAGTTTCAATCAATAGGTTTAATTGAAATGTGACCACCAGCAAAAGAGGCTAAATAAAACGAAAACACAAATTAAAATATTTTTTTCAATCAACACAGTTAATTGAAACAATTAAAGAATTGTTTGAAAATTTTAAATATTTTAAAGTTTGTGTGTATGTTTTCATATTTGCAAATATACACACAAACATTATAATTTTTATTTTCAATTAACGGAAATTAATTGGAACAATTAAAAAAATTATTTGAAAAAGCATTATTGAATTAATTGAACAAATTTTGGTGAAAATTTTTTCTGTGTATAAAGAAGAAGATAATTTCTATGCATTTTCTTGTAAAGTAGTTGAGTCATTTGAGTTGGCATCTTTTTTGTGGGATAGTGTGGCATTGACAGCATATTTTGCAGACATTGTTTTGTGTCGGATAGAATTCCGTCAGATTTTCGTGTGAATAAATCTTACGATTGTGTAGGATAGTGAATCCCGGTCTTTACCGCTATTTAATAATTATTCATTTAGAAGTAGGCGTACTAATTGCCCACTCTAAAGTTTAAAGTATGCCTTAGCCTCTTCTCAGTGGTTAAACCGCTTTTCAGAATTTTAGGCCAAGAAATTTAAAGAGGTTTTTAACGAGAGCACCACCAGTAAGAAGAATTTTAAGTCAGTATTTCTTGTTCGGTAACAAACTTGCTGTCACACATCTGACCCTTCGGGGATGTAGGGATCTTTTTAAGTATATCTCACCTTTTGGTGTTGCATAGTCCGTGCCTAATCAGGTGCATCCAAGACCTGGAATCCGGGAAAAATCCAAAGATTGACAGATCACAGCTGATCTTCTCGATCGCGGGTGACCATAGATCCTATCTAAAACCACAGGAGTCAGTAGCCCCCGGCGTTAAAGCACCGTTCTGACTATTGGTTGAGGACTCCGTTAGTATGCTTCCTACGGGAAATGCTTTCTGCCTTTCAGGAAGATTGTCTTTGCGGAAGTTTTACTTGTCTCATAATAAGTACTCCGAGGATGCATTTCTGGCCGAATTTGCGGATGGGGTGCAAAGGTTATATGCTTTTTTGACGAAATTATGAAAGTATGCCATTGTAAAAAGGGGATCACGTGGTGGTTGTAGTTAAGGCAAGAAGTTGAGTGAAGGGATGTCCTGAAATTGCCACTAAAGGGCTGACTTTTTACCACTTGTTGTAGAGATCGGCCTGAGAGAGGACTTTCCCAAGCCGCTATTATTATTCAAAATCTGCTAGCATATAGGATCGTTCCAGCTCCTGAAGAAGGAGGGAGTGAATAATCTTGGCGTACTATCTTTAAACACTTGTTTCCTGTCATCTGAGTAAAACTTTAGTGTTAATCAATCACAATTTTATATTATTTTTTAAAAATTTTTTTGTAAAATTTAAGAAAAAAATTTGTTTATGCTAAAGTTTAAAATTTGTATTGATTTTTTTTGTTATAAATATAAACTTTAAACAAATTTTTTCAACTTCCTGCCCGCCAATTCACAAATGTTTCCAACTTCATTCACATTAACCAAACAAAAAAAAAAAAAAAAAAAAAATTCAATGACATTGCAAAAATATTGTACATATTTAAAAACAAAATATTTAAAATAACAACAACAACAGCAGCAGTAGCAACAACAACAAGTCGTTGCAAGAAATTAAATACACAGACACTTTTGTTTGCCATAAATGTTGGCTGTCGCGACGACGGCCATCAAAAATTTAACCTAAAACTGACAAATTCATGACAACAGCCTCAAAAAAAAAATATATATATAAACAGCAAAACAACAACAGCAGCAGCAGTAATAATGACAGTAACATTAAACACCTACTTCCATCAGGCGCCCCCTATTGGCTGAAATATGTGGCAAAAAAAGTGTAAGGAAAACTGTTGTCTGTAGTTGTTTCAGTAAAAAAATAAATAAATGCTGTTCTAACTACCAACAACTTTGTTAAATGCCTGCAAAATGACAGCTTGTCTGTCTGTATGTCTGCCCTCCCCCTGCTACTGGCTTTTAGTCTACTATAAATATTTTTCACAATGATTTTCCATAAACATGGAATTTGATAAATATTCTGTAGTTTATTTTGCTACAAATATACATGCATACATATACAAAATCTATTCACACACAGACACTAGAACACTGACAGTGTGACTTACAGACAGATGGATAGAAAAACAGTCAACGTAACAATACATAACGATTAAATATTGCTAAAACTCTGTTCAACTCTTGTCTCGTCTGCGGATGATTAGACTAAAAGCATACTACCACATGTATACACATGTAGTTAAAAAAAGGACTCACACACAGCCATAGGGAGCGATTGAGTGAGTGAGAGTACAAGTCATATTTTTTAGGTGTCAAAATAGGGATCAACAGTCAATAAAATTGCGTTTGACATGTCAAATCACTCTCTAACACACGTTTGCATACAAAAATTCACATACAAAACACGAACGAAGGACGACGAAGAGTGTATCTGTAACACAAGATTATTTTTATATGTTAAAACACGTGAATAACAACAACGACACCAGCAGAAGCAGCAACAAAATCTAATACAAAAACAATTCTGTCTGATGTCTAGTCATTTATATATAAATTTTGTTGCTGATTTTTGTTGTTGTTGTTGTATTCCAAACTCGGTGAAAATCTGCTGTTGTCATGATGACTTTTGAAAATTTGTCAACACACACACACAAACATACAGTTAAACCAAAACTAACTCACTTTATTTTATACATGCAAACAAACATACACATACACTGACATTCTAAACGCCAATCAAACATTTAATAACTCTGTTTGAGTTTTAAAGGATTTCTAAATAACACGACGACAACTACAACAACAACAAATAAACAAAAATTTTGCGTTTTAACAACAAATTATTTCAAGGTCATTTAAAGTTGATTTATGAAAAAATATTTTGGATTTTGAGAATTATTTTTGGCTGCCTTTGACAACACACATTTGGAGGCAGGCAGCCAGGCGCACGTTTTAATGTCAAAAATTTATTTAACACTAAATTGTTTTAAGTGATTTGCTAGCAATACGTTTATTTTTTTTTTTAATTTATTGAATTTTAAGATTGAAAAATAATATAGGAAGTGTCCTTTTTCTGTTTAACAGTTAAGCAATGGCAAACAAATTTAATTGAAATTACGCAATTTTGGTTGTTTTTTATTTTAATTAAATTATGTTGTGTATAAAAAAGTCATATATGTATATTAGGGCGGGTCGATTTGTAGGGAGTGAAAAAATTCACCAATTTCCCTATGATTTCCGTATTCTATGGGTTATTCCATGAAAATTTGCCGAAGGAACCATACCTCTATAGTTAAAATCGAGTCCCCTACTTTTTGTTGGTAAAAAGTTCAAAAGTTACGGGCATTTTTGTCCAAATTTTGGACCATTTTTCCATTTTTTTCATGATTTTGTCCAAGAATATTACTTTCATGGCCATTTTTTTTGGCTCAATCCATTATTTAATTCAATTTACAATTCAAAACGAAGAGTTTAAGCCCAAATTTATCGAATTCGGTTGATTAATTCATGCGATATTTCTAAAACAAATGGAAAAATGCTCCAAAATTTGGACAAAAATCCCCGTAACTTTTGAACCGTTGGACCAATGTTAAAGATTTTTGTTTTGTAAATTGATCAAAATGAGCTCACCTTTCCAACGCGCCTACTGGCGATTAAACCCGATCGATAGTTTTTGAGTTATGGATGTGAACGTGTAGGTAATATTTCATACGAACGTCAATTTGGGAAAAAATCTACCAACAAAAAGTAGGGGACTCGATTTTAACGATAGAGGTATGGTTCCTTCGGCAAATTTTCATGGAATAACCCATAGAATACGGAAATCATAGGGAAATTGTCGAACAATAAATCGACCCGCCCTAATGTATATGCATTTAGTGTCATACCCTAATTATACCCACACCACAATAGTGGAGAGGGTATTATGCATTTGTGCTGATGTGTGAAACGCCTTAAAATATTGGTCCTAGACCCACCTTAAAGTATATCGATCGACTCAGAATCACTTTCTGCCGTATCGTAGGACCACGAGGGAAGATAAGGGGAAATTTCTCCCTCTCAGAAACTATCAAATCGATTTTAATGAAATTTAAATCATAGATAGAACCATATCTATATGAACACAAAAGGAATGCATTTGTTAAAAAATAGAGCCACGAGGGGAAATAGGTGCAATTTCTGCCTCTCAAGCCGATCTTAATGAAATTTAAACCATACATAGATCCATATCTATATGGACACATAAGATAAACAGTTTTTCAAAAATAGGACCACAAGGGGAGGTAGGGGGCAATTTGTGCCTCTTACAAACTTTCAAACCGATCTTAATGAAGCTTATAAACATAGATAAATCCATATTTATATGGACACATGAGCTTAATGTGTTTTTAAATACTGTGGTGCTGGGTATCATATGATCGGGCTGGATCGACTATTCTTTCTTGTTTTTCTTAGTTTTGGGGATTTTAATTTTATGTTTTAGAAAAACTTAAAATTTAAAGTGAACAAATTAGTTTCTTGAGAAATTTAGGGAAAAGAAATTTCGATCTACCAAAGTTTAACAATACAATTTGGTTTAAAGATGGATGTTTTACTATTGACCAGGCAGCAGTTAACAATGGCTGTGAGTGTTAAACTGCAAACCCCTCTGTAGAGATTGAGTGGTTGCAATCGAAACATGTAAAAGTAACCTGTCCGTAAAAACGCCTGGGTTCGAGCCCAGCTTCAGTCAAGAATGAAAAATTATCAAAAACTTTTATTAATTTTATGTTGTAAAATTCCTTTCTACATAAAAATAATTTAATGAAAATTAAATTTGATAAACATAAGCCTAATTTAAATATCAAAATTTGGATGAAAAACTTTTTCTTAAAAACCTGATATTTGTTACTTTTTTGTAAAAATGTGACTTGTTTGTTTCTGGGAAAAAATTAAATTTTTCGGGAAAATATAGTTTTATTGTGAAAAGTTGATTTAAAAGACTTGGACTATAAAATGAAATTTTCAATGAATAAAAAAAAATTCCACTTTTGTGGAAAAAACAACTTTTTGACTTCTTATTAAAAAGGTAGCTTATTAGCGAGAAGATGGCTTTTAAGTGAAAAAGTGACTTTTTAGTGTTTTGGCAAAAATATTAGCAAATACCATATTAATTTTGGATTAACAAGTTTTTTTTTTTGTAATTTTTATTAAAAAAATACTTTTTTTTTACCAAACCTCTTAAACGTGGTTGGCCGTTAAAACTTACCGAAAAGACTAATGCCCAATTTTTGGGATTGATATTAAAAAACATTTATTTTTAAAATCGTTTTAAATAAAAAATTCTTTTCTTAACTAAACACTACATTCAAATGCATTTTAAGTTTCCATTGGAAAAACTTAGGAAGGTGGCCTCAATATTAAACCAACAACAACAGGCAAAACAATTAGCAAACAACTGTTTTTGGAGGCCACCTTGTAAATAAATACACTTTTTTATGATATTTTTTGTATTTAGTAGTGCTACCATACTTTTATCTTAATTAAATAAGACTTTTTAAGCAAAACTTAAAAAAATCAATCTGTATTTAAATACGTTTTTAGTTTATATGAATATTAACTTAATATTGATTTAAATATTATCCTGAAAATTGGGCATAAGTATATTAAACGTGTCTTTGAACAAGACCCATTAATCAGTGTCGCAAAAGTAACTTTTGAACTAGAAAAATGTCAAAATACAAAAGTTTTACCCGATACTTTGCGACGGTGTTTAAAGAATCAAGATCTTATGTCATGTATGCCAAGAAAATTACCGCTCAAAAACAAAGTCAACAGACAAAAATGCATAGACAATGCAAAAACGTATTTAACTAAGCCCCAAGTATTTTGTGATCAAGTTATTTATTGTACTGACGATTCTAATGAACGTTAAAAATATGCCGCAGAGAAGGTGAAGGAAGCTTTAAAACCTAAAAAAACAATGAAAACGATTAAACATGACGGTGGAACAGTTATGGTGTAGGGATGTATGTACCAAATACCTTGGTTCAAAATTAAGACATTTTTTCTCGTACCGCTCCTTAGGTATTAATATATCTATTTGATGACATGCCCACTTCTCCAATCCCGCCCAGCTTTTGCCGGATGTTTTATATTGCTAACCAAGATGCTTGTACCTGATTAGGAAACCTTAGCTTTTACCGTTCTCTAGATATACAGAAATCTATAATGTCCTTGCATGGGAGGTGCCATGCCCACTTCTTCAATCCCACCCATTTTTAGTGAGATTGTTTACTGATAACCCAGCTATTTGCACCAAATTTGGACAATTTTTCTACTACCATTCTTAAGATATAAAAAAAATCTATTTTGGGCCACGCCCACTTTTACAATTTCGCCCACATTTTGTCGGATGTTGTGTATTGCTAACCAAGATGCTTGTTCTTTATTTGGAAACTTCGGCTCTTGCCGCTTTCCAGATATATAGAAATGTATATTGTCTTTGTATTGCAGGTGCCACGCCCACTTAAAATACATTCATTTTTATATCTGTGGCATTTTGATAAAACATCTTAAGTCAAATTTAAAAAGTTGGAAAAAATGTTGCTAGTCATACTTATTTTCATTTAAAAAACATTTTTGTTTACTTTTTTAAAATTTTTTATTATAAACGAAATTTTTCCTTAATTTTGGTTTTTTTCATTATTTGAGGAAAATGATTTTTTCACCGAGTTTTTTGTTAAATTTTTTTGCAATCTTATCTCGACTAAAGATGTTTTGTCAAAATGCCGCAGGTATGTTTAGAAAATAGGAATAGCTTATCCCATCAACAATAAATTTCAAGTGTTTTTGTCAAGAATAAAAACTGGGAATTAAGCACGAATAACAAAATCTTTTGAAATTAAAATAAAATACATTAACTGGCTGTTTTTAGTATAATTTCCGTAACTGAAAATGTATCCTAAAAATAAAAGTAAACTTAATATATCGTCCGCTAAAACTGCGAAACCACGGAACTAACAAAAAATGCGAAATCGGTTCTTTGTATTGATTATGGTGAATATCAACATCATCTATGCCCTCTCCAATTTTTATTCTCATTTAATGAAAATTTTATATTTTTTAAGCGAAAATCGAAAAGACGTATCTACAAGTAGTACTAGTTAAACCAAAAGCACGTAACTACATACTTGTTGCTTGAAAATAGTCTATAGCACATTTTTCTTTCCATTGAGTCTTAATATTTCAAAGAAGGTTTTAAATTCTTATAATGCTTTTCTTACCAAACGCAAAGAAAAAACATGCTTGCGGTAAACATATTTTAAGAGCAACATATTATGATAAGATTCATGATTGTAGTCACCATTTTAAGATTATTATTGAATCATATTATGATTAAATATACTCGTAATATGACATCATAATATTTTTCCCTTAATCATATTATTATTCTGTTAATCATACTAACTTAAGAAGTAATCAAATTATTGTCATGTTAATCATAACAAATTAAGAAGCAATCAAACTGTCAAAAAAATATAAAATAAATAAAAATTTTTTTGATCGATTTGTTATTTTATGGTTTTTTATAATTTTTCTTTATGTAAATTAAATAGCGGAGTTCAATATAAGGCTTGCAGAAGAACAAATGCAAAATCAGTGGTTTTCATGGGCCACCGCGTATTTCCTTTCCGATTTTGAGATATTGCATTATTTTAAACGCTCTTTACATGTTTCTACAAATGTTTGAAAAAAGATGGAGCAATTCCGATTTTTTAACGTAATGACAAAGTTTAAAAAGTGCAATATCTAGCCCATAGTTTGGTCTAGAATGGTTTTTTGGCTCTCCTGAACAATTTGTTTTAAGACATACGCGGTTGCCCATGAAAACCACAGAAATATCTTATCACTTTTATAAAATATAACGAAATCTCTGTGTGTTTTGTTGTTGGATTTTACAAATAACGACGACATTTTGCATTTGCCCTATGAAATCACTAATACTGAATGAACTCCGCTAGTATATTAATTTTTTTAGTTTCTTTAAACTTATTTTTTTATAGGAATTTATCTTTAAATTAATAAACCGATCACATGTTAAATGAACGACACAACTGATTCCAAATTATTTTAAAATGGCGCTAACATAATATTATTAGAGTAAAAATAGTTTGATTGCATCTTAAACATAAATATCGAGCCCTAACCGCCAAAATAACGTAAGCACCAAAAACCAAATTTTACAGGAGAGAGTTTTTTCTATTTTATTTCATATAAATTTTGTACACACAGAAAACAATTTGGTTGGGAAACGGTTGCAGTAATAAAATATTGATCAAGTAACATGATTTATTATTGCAACTATTAAAAATGTATAGTTCTAACTGATTTTTCATTCTCTTGATTATAAAAATGATGTTCCAACTGAAATATGATTCCTTCAATTCTTGTATTAGTTATGATAACTAATTTAATTAAGTTCTAAAAATTAATACAAATGGTTAGAATCACAACCGAATTTAATATAGGGCAATACGGAATATTAATCATTGCAATCAATAATTTGCTTTCGTCAATAAATTTTGTAAAATAAATGATTATTCGTTTATTGCAGCTAATTAATGATTGTTGGAATAGATTCAATTCGAGTACAACAAATGAAAATATAATTATTCGGAATTCACAACCAATAAATAGTTAAAAGCCCCAATTGCTTACTAAATTTTCTGTCAAAACATTTGATAGATTAAATTAATTTTTAATATTATATTTAAAAAATATATTTGCGGTCAAAAATAGAAAATGTGAAAAACTTAATAAATAGGGGTAAGTAATTTACGTTTTCTTATAGGTATGAACATATACACGGTCCAATGTAGTGCAAGTATGGACCATGATATTATTAAAAAGAGTTTGCAGTGAAACGACATGTCTTCGTTTTTTAACAACATGTTTTCGTTTTGAAACGTTTTCAAAGCTAATCCTCTCGAGTATACCATGGAGTAGTTTTAAGACTTCCCCTTTGTAATGCAAGCTGGGTTATATGGTCCTGCCCTAGGACTGTAAAATAACCCATTTTTTCCATACATTGAGATTACCTTTGGACAAGTCCTTGCCCCTTATGGGCTATATTTTACAGGTTAAAAAAAATATATTGATAACGACAATCAAATCTCTTGTTATGAACACCAATTATGTGTTAATTCAGTTGCACCTATCATTTATTCGGGTAAAAGCACAATTTTGTTTCTAATAATCATACTAACAACTAACAATATCTGTTGTTATGACTGATAGTGTACTAAAATTCAAATGTTGCTATCAAACCTATTATGCTAAGGAACGAAATTTTCAGTAATTGGAACCGAATTGTGTGATAGTACATGCAACCGACGAAATTCGATTGGCGCCAAATTCGGTTGTGATCACGAATCTGTTTTCTCTGTGTATGAAATTTGTCGCTTACAATAAAATTGTTCTTGCTAAAAAAACGTAATGGTACCTTATGTGACCATGACATTTTGGGAGATGATGCAAGTGTTAGCAATAAAGTCATTTATTAAAAAAAACGAAAATCGAATATGATGTCGCTTACATTATTTTCGCGGTTAGGGCTCGATATGATAAATGTATAGAAAGTTATCATGTTATGGCTATAAAATATCATGATATAATTGTGAGTAATATAATATGTTTTGAAAGTTATCATAATTTAGTTGTTAGAAAAATAATTATTTTTCGATCAACAATACTCAAATTTATAATTGCGATAAACATTGATATGTTTACTGCCCGTCTATACCAGAGATAATTATTGCGACATATATTGCAATAAATGTCAAAATTATGTTATCTTTAATGTAGACAGCAATTTCTTGTACATATTTATTGCCGACAATTTATGTTGCAATAATTGTTAGTCCATTTTCGGTGACAATTATTGCTTACATAAAACGTCAAATTTGGTTATCAATTGAGAAAAAAGAAGCAAAAAAGAAAAATATAAAAGCAAATTGTGTGAGAAAGAAATTAAATTTGTGAAATGGTAGCAAATTATAATTGTAGTAAAAGAATTAAATTAATGTATTTAATAAACACTAAAATAAAAAAAAATCAAGCTTAAACAAATTAATATACATTTTAAAATTAAAGTCGAATAAGAAAGAATTTATATCAATACAAATAATTTTTGCAAGAAAGCGCCAGTTTTTACACTGCACCTTTTTCCTTGATGTGTTTCAAATTATGAGTTAACATAAATACGTTTTCCCATGCCTTTAACATAAGCTGAGCAATATTGCTTTGTTATTCTGCCAACGTTATTGCCAACTAACTGAGATATTTATCTTTAGTGTAGACCTAGGGTTACAGTAACTACACAGAGAAAACAGATTCGTGATCACAACCGAATTTGGCGCCAATCGAATTTCGTCGGTTGCATGTACTATCACACAATTCGGTTACAATTACTGAAAATTTCGTTGCTTAGCATAATAGGTTTGATAGCAACATTTGAATTTTAGTACATTATCAGTCATAACAACAGATATTGTTAGTTGTTAGTATGATTATTTGAAACAAAATTGTGCTTATACCCGAATAAATGATAGGTGCAACTGAATTAACACATAATTGGTGTTCATAACAAGAGATTTGATTGTCGTTATCAATATATTTTTTTAACCGGGCAAATGTAGCCCATAAGGGGCAAGGACTTGTCTAAAGGTAATCTCAATGTATGGAAAAAATGAGTTATTTTACAGTACGATGTCCTAGGGCAGGACCATATAACCCAGCTTGCATTGTAAAGGGGAAGTCTTAAAACTACTCCATGGTATACTCCAGCGGATTAGCTTTGAAATCGTTTCAAAACGAAAACATGTCGTTAAAATACGAAGACATGTCGTTCCACTGCAAACTCTTTTTAATAATGACGTGGTCCATACTTGCACTACATTGGACCAGTCCAGGATCAAAATGGATCAAGAAGTCCAATATAATTTGCAGGGTATAAACAATAATACATACATTCATACATAGATATGTATGTTCGTGTATATGTTCATACCTATAAGAAAACGTAAATTACTTACCCCAATTTATTAAGTTTTTCACATTTTCCATTTTTGACCGCAAATATATTTTTTAAATATAATATTAAAAATTAATTTAATCTATCAAATGTTTTGACAGAAAATTTAGTAAGCAATTGGGGCTTTTAACTATTTATTGGTTGTGAATTCCAAATGATTATATTTTCATTTGTTGTACTCGAATTGAAACTATTCCAACAATCAATAATTAGCTGCAATAAATGAATAATCATTTATATTACAAAATTTATTGACGAAAGCAAATTATTGATTGCAATGACCAATATTCAGTATAGCCCTATATTAAATTCGGTTGTGATTCTAACCATTTGTACTAATTTTTAGAACTTAATTAAATTAGTTATCATAACTAATAAAAGAATTGAAGGAATCATATTTCAGTTGGAACATCATTTTTATAATCAAGATAATTAAAAATCAGTTAGAACTATTCATATTTATTAGTTGCAATAATAAATCATGTAACTTGATCAATATTTTATTACTGCAACCGTTTCCCAACCAATTTGTTTTCTGTGTGTATAATATTGTTGATATTTAATAAAAAATATCAATTATTTGTGTACGACAACATTATATTGTTACATTAAAAATAGTGTTGTTGCCGTAACCATGCCCAACTATATTTTTTCTCTGCGTGCATTATCACCCATATAATTTCTGTTCGGATATGGGTGATATTAACGTAGATTTTCGTAAAAGAAAACTGGCTGAAGTAATTTTCCACCACGGTCTTGGTTACAACCCGCAATTAAGTAGAGAAGAAGGACGGCCGATGATTAGCAATTCAGGAAATGTTTTTTATATCCAATAAGGTTGGAAAAGCCTTTAATACCATCTGAGAGCTCAAATATATCGCCTTATTTCGACCAAGATGAAGACAAATTTTATACGGCCTATGCCCTGTATAGAGGCAGTTCATTATCATATGACGACGAGCAAAGCCATATATTTCTTATCACCACCATTCACTTTTTTAACTTGTGTACCAGGTAGGGTATTACTTATATTGTTCCTAATGGCCCATCACACATTAGACTTAATTTTAAGCGAACAATTTTTGTTCCATCAATCACACACTGTAGTAAAATTATCTGGCATAAAATGTGTACGTGTACAAAACTTTGTTTGTATTAGTGTTTTTTGCATTAATTTGTTTTTGAAACCGGGTTATAGCCGGTTGAAACTTTACGCCAACGAAAAACCATTCCCTTCACCTCGCCCACAAACTGCCATTTTACGCCAGCATAATTAGTCTAGATTAGAAACTAACAGCTTTTAAACCTTTTTGTGCAATTTTGTAAAGATGGTTTAAGGCTTTGTATGCTTTTCAAACTAGAACCACAAGGAGCCGCCAGTCATAAGTCGCACCAAACAGTCACTCTTTGTGGGTGCATTGGTGCTTTTTCCGACAATCAGTCTTGGATTACCATTCGCCCAAATGCGGCAATTCTGCTTATTGACGAATCCACTGAGGTGAAAATGTGCCTCACCACTGAAGATGATTTTCTTCGAAAATTGATCATCCTGTGTTGCCATTTTTTGCCACAATTCTGAATTGACGACGTTTGTAATGGTCAAGAGGCTTTAGTTCTTGAGTCAATTGCATCTTGTAAGCGTGTTAATGCAAGTCTTTATGCATAATGTTCATCAACGACGAGCGTGAGAGGTGCAATTGTTGGGCACGACGACGAGTTGAGGTGGACGGCTCTTCAGCCACACTTTTCGCGAACAGCAACAATATTTTCTGCAGTACGAGCTGTATGAGCATGCACTGGTGTTTTTACAACTCCTACAGACCCGGTTTGCTCAAATTTTTGCACGATTTTTCCGATTATATGTACATTTGGACGATTAAATTGACCGAAAAAATCACGAACTGCACGATATGCATTTTGATTTGAACGCCCATTTTCATAATAAGCCTGAATAACTTTAACGCGTTGCTCGATTGTGTATATTTCCTTTGTTCAAATTAAGTTAGTCTGAAATTGAGAAATATCAACTGAAATGCAAAAAAAAAGTTGACGTTTAGGTGTGGTTTACATTCAATATCGGCCCTTAAAATAAAAATAAAAAACAGAAAAACGGTTTTAATGATTCTACATTTTACGAATGCAAAACAAATTCTCTTTAGTTATAACTTTAAAAAATGTCATTATAGTTACCTACGTGTTTTCGTTGAAGAAAATGTGAGTTCAACAGAACGTTACTAACAACGTTAAAAAAACTGCAGTCAAAGTAGAAAAACTGCCATTTCTTCTACTTCTTCATTTGTCATTCGCAAAAAAAAAACATGTTGCTTTTACTTCTCATTTATTCAATGTTAAGAGTCGCTGTTAAACCATCTCAAAAATCGAAAAGCTGTACACAAATTTTCGCAACATTTTTGTGAGAAAAGTTCCCGCTTTGAACTATCAAATAAACTCACGAATAAAAATTGGGCGAGAAAAATTTTAGCACTACAATTAGAAATGCAAAGAACAATAATATTTTGTTCTTGGCATATGTGTTTATCGTTTAATTATGTTGCTTTTAACATTTTAATAAAATATACGAATGTTTTCAAAGCTCTTTTGCAAACAACAAACATTAAAGTCGCACTTTACATTATTTGGTATGGCCGGCGGTTGTATTTTCGCCGCCGTCGTTGAAAAATGTTAAATTTTGATCGCCGTCAGTTTCACATTGGCCTCGTGTGCAGTGTTATGACATTTATAAGACTCGAGAAATGATTAAAATATTGGACTACGTGGTCTATTGTGGCTTAAATGGATTACTTACAACATGGTCCAATGTACTGTAGTATGGACCATGTTAAAAGAAATTAATATGCAGTGCTGCCAACAACTGCATGAGGTATACTTTTCTGTAGTTTACAGTATTACACATTAGTAGCCCTGATGGTGTCCAATATTAATTGTTTATTTAAAAGTGAAAGCTTGTGAAATTTGTGGAAAAAAGGTAAAAAAATTAAAAATACCAAGTAAATATATTTAATAAGAGCAATTATAGACTATAGTACACACCATAAAAGGCAATTAGAAAAAATTAAAAAGAAAAATGCTTAAACTACCTACCCCTTAAGTATGGATTACTTTTTAAACTAACCCACTTTAGTACTCCATGGAGTAGTTTAGGGACTACTTCGGTGGGTTATATGGTCCCCTCCTAGGAGATCGTAATGTTGAATGGACCACCTTTTGCCCATATACTTGGAGTAGTTTTGGAGTACTCCTACTCCTTTATGGACTACTCTTTACATGCATGTATGGGCTAGTCTCGTAATCTGCAGGGATATTTTGATTCACATCCTTTTGATGCGAGAAGTTCTCACTATAGTTACAGACCATTAACATATTATCGTTCTATATTTAGCAAATCTTCGACAGTTGATTGCATAACATTTTTTATTTCTAGTGTAAAAAATTAAAAATGTTAGTTACGCGGTTTTGTCTTTTAGATAACGATATATTCTGTATTATATAAATTTAAAATTAAACATAGAATTAGACTAGAACAGAAAGAGGAGCAAAAACCATATTACATTACAGCTGTCAAAAACCCCTACTCCTTTAATCGGTTTGTAAGAAATGTGTTTATTTTGTTGTTGTCAATTCATTCGAATTAAATTTTGAGAGTAATTTTTTCTAATTTCTCTTTCTTTCTATTGTCTTTCTATAGGCTTCTTCTGTGATATCGGGTGATTTTTTAAGAGCTGCAGGAAAGTTAAAAAAAAACACATAAAATTCAGGAAAATGCATGAAATCTTTATTTGAATCGATAGTACGGTCCATACAATGTAATGTTTGAAGAATATTTCATGCAAATGTTGACCGTGACTGCGCCTCAAATGGTCCATCCGCTTAGTCCAATTTTGGCATACTCTTTCCAACATTTCGGCCGGTATCTCATGAATAAATGCTTCAATGTTGTCTTCCAATGCGTCAGTTGAATTGGGCATGTGTGTATAGACATGAGCTTTAACTTAGCCCCACAAAAAATAGTCTATAGGCGGTAAATCGCACAATCTAGGCGGCCAATTGACCTGTCCTGAACGTGAAATAAAATGTTCACCGAACTCGCCTCTCAATAAGTCCATTGCTAAGCGTGCTGTGTGGCATGTGGCACCGTCCTGTTGAAACCACATGTCATGCATGTCAAGCTCTTGCATTTTGGGCAAAAAAAGTTGGATATCATCTCACAGTAGCGCTCACCATTCACAGTTACGTTACGATTTGCATCATCTTTGAAGAAGTACGGTCCAATGATGCCACCAGCCCATAAACCGCACCAAACTGTGACTTTTTCTGGATGCATTGGTAGCTCTTGCAATGCTTCTGGCTGATCTTCTCTCCAAAATCGACAATTCTGCTTATTAACGTACCCATTGAGCCCGATTAAGCTGACCATAAAATGCAAGAAGCGCGCGATGAAAATTCTTAACAGAGCACGCATTTTGATAATAAAATTCAATAATTTGCAAGCGTTGTTCGTTTGTAAGAAGATTCGTGGTTAAATTATAAGCCAAACTGAAGATGTTTGACAGTGACACAAAACACGAAACGTGCGTCGGCTGTTTAAACCAGTGCTGCCAAAAAGATAATAGCCAAAAAATCACCCGATACAAGCATTTCATAACAAAAAAATAAAAAAATGTTGTATTTATTATTAAAATATTTTTTAAATAAATAAAAATAAAAGGCAATGAAGTGAAATTTATGTCATACGCATAAAACAAATAACAATGTTTATTTTCTGTTATATGTACTACAACAACTAACAAAAAAAAAAATTTTTGTAAAAAATTTTATAAATATTTCGTTTTTTTTTTTTATTTTAAATAATAAAAACATTTTTTGTTAACCAGATTACACATTAAAATTTTGTTAAAAAATAACAATTGGTTTGTTAATATTTTATAATTGTGAGTAGTGTAAAAGTTGTTGATGTCGTACAATTTTATTAAAAAAAAAAAAAAACAAAAAAATTAAACAACAATAATGTTAATGCTGTAGTTATTGTTAAAACATAACACACATGTCGTAGTTGTTGTTTTAAATGTTTTTTAAAGCTAATAAATTTGTTGTTTTTTCATTTCTTTTTCCAGAACGAAAAAGTCAGCTGCCGCCTACAATTCCCCTGCCCTTAACCCAGTTTCCTGGTCGTCCTCCCACGTAGACGAATTGAAATTTATGAAGACGAGACATTTACTGGCACCCGCTTTTTGATCAACATATTTTGTTTTGTTTGTTTTTATTGGATTTGAGATTTATTTGACTTTTTGGCTTTTTTTATAATTATTTATTTATTTATATCTTTAATATTTTAAATATTATTTTTCATTTAGTAAAATACTTAAAAGATTTGTTTAAAGTTTGTTAAAGATTAAGGAAACAATGATTAATTATTTGCAATAGATTACGCACAAGGCTTTTCATTTAAAAAGTAATAAGTCGAAAATATGTATATATATTTTGGAAAATTTATTAATTTGGAACCCGACTTGTAAAATTTAAAATATTAAACTTTAGTTTTGGCCATCACTTCCCAGGCTTCAGACGTTTACCTGAATCAGAACTTTAAAGCAAAATAAAGTAACGAGGCTAACAAGGAATAAAATAGGCCTCCATTCGGCATCAGGTAATGGCTTCACAGAAGGGAAATCTAAAGACTTCTTTTCAAATGGCTGGTTTTTGCTCCTAACAAATGTCCCAGTATGTTGTTTCTATTTAACCGAAGCTAATTTTAAAGCGGAGGAAAGATATCATGTCCAAAGATGGTCTCCAGTGTGTTGGTATCTTGATGCATAATCGTTATTGTATGCATTGTGTCTACTTGATGTTGAGAGTTATAATACCAACTTCGCGTTCATCCTTACCCTCTGGCCAGGCATTTTTGTTTTTTACTTGTATTCGTATTCTCTCTTACTCAATACATTTTGCTTTTACATAATAAGATTTTTCTCATTCTACATAATTTTTTGCATTGTCGTAAAACATTTTATTACAGTGTGAACTGGCCTTTAATGACTTCTACATATCTATCTAAAGTCCGAACTTATAGTAGGTGTTTGTTGAAAGAAACTTAAAAATATAATTTTGATTTAATTAACATTTTAGCTACTTTGAAATAAATTTTGAATTAAAATGTTAATTGAAATTACAAAAAATCTTAATTGATTTTTTCGTTTCAAATAAAATAATTTAAGCGTGTAGAATTGTTATTGGGAATTTTACAAACCTGAGCTATATTTAATTAAATCAATTAATACTTTGCTTGAAACGACAAAGTTTAGTGATATTTTTTTTTATTGAAATAAAAATATAAATTATTGAATGAAAAATTTTTCACAATTTAAAATTTTTAGGAATCAATATAATCATTTAGGTAAAAGGTGCATAATCAACAAATTGTTTGCTTGATTTTATGAATTTGGCATGAATTTGGTGATTAAAGACAATTTTTAATTTTTCTGTGTATACACGCAGAGAAAAAACATGATTAGTGAATGGTCACTATGACCATTTTTATTCATATTTGCCAAATATGTTTACCCTAAAAAATTTATTATAGTCCTAATATAACTTAAAAAAGTATTTTTTGTCCTTCACATTTTTATTATCACTATAATAATATTGTATGGTATTTTACACCTTAAAAGTTACTCTGATCTAGTTAAACATATTAAATTATGTGAAATGTTTGCTACTATAATATATTTATTTTCAACAATACAATAAAAATCACAATATGAGTTAAACACAAAAGGTATGATGGTTAATACCATAATTTTTGTTTGCTTTTAAACACATTCTATAAATGAGCGAACATTTATTGTCGAAACAAACAGTGTGTGTTTATACAGAAACAATTTTCTTCAGTCCGCGAGCGTCAGTTAATCGGGAAACATGAATAATTACAAAATAATTAAGAAGTTCTTTGGGGAGAAAAAGGCCATCATGCCTTTCAAAACTGACGAAATTAATTATTATACGTTTAATGAAACAGGTGAGTTATTTATATATATATATACATTTTATTGTAATCAAGTATAAAAATTAAATTACGTTGTCTTTCTTGCAGCCAAAAAAAACCAACAACATTAAAACCGGCATAGATATTTTTTCAATTGCTGTTTAAGAAAATATTAAATAGTGGATTTCATAATATAAATAATAGTAAGTTTGTGTTTAACTTTATTTTAACAAGTGTTAAATGTATGTATTCAATTTGATTTTTTAATATTCATGTTATTTTGTATATGTAATTTTATTAATAAAAATTATATTTTTGTTATTAAATTTTTTATTGGTTTTATTGTGAGAACCATGTAACATGTTGAAATAGACATTTTGCATGGTGTTGGGAAATATAGAAACATGGTTTGCGTTTTTCTTCTAAACATAATAATATGTTTGAGACAATTAACTTAAGACGTGTTTGACACAATCATAACCACAAACATTAATGATAGTTTGCGATTGTGATTGTATCAACCATGTTTTTTCTTTGCGTGTAGACAATACGTCGAAAGAGAAGTTTTTAAAACCCGAGATCTTGCTATACACAGAAAAATTTCTCCAAAATTGTTCACCAATTAAAACATTAATCAAAAATAAAATATGTTTTAATTAAAAATTTAATCAAGTGAATTAAAAGTTTAATAAAGTGAATTAAACTTTTAATCAAATAAACTTAACGTTTAATTGATACTATTATGTAATTTGTTTACTGGTGCAAGTTTAATAGTTTTTTATTAAGATTTTTGTATGACGTGCTAAATTCCCAATTTTTTATATATGATAAATACACTGAAATTTATTGTTGAGGGAAAGCTAGCCTCTAAGCGCATTTCACTGGTTGCTTAGGCCAGATCATCAGGAAACCTTTTCAAAAGATTTTAGAAAAGCAAAAAATATTATACAAATAAAACCATAAAGCGAATAAGAATTTTAAACACTCAAAGTCTTACTTGTAACAATATCAAAGCTTAAACAAAACACCAGCAATAAACAGTGAGGTTATCTTTTCTTTCCGACTCGAATTGTAGTTGTAAGTGGGTGAAAAGATAAAACAAAATTAAAAAACAAATTGTATTATTCTATTGTCTTCGCAAGAAAACAACAAAAAAAAAACCAATTTGGCAATTCAGTTTTCTGCACGGACACATGCAAGTATATTATCAAAGTTATTCACGGGAATACAAAATTTACCATTAAGATTTTTGTATGACGTGCTAAATTCCCAATTCTCCATATTTGATAAATACACCGAAATTTATTGTTGAGGGAAAGCTAACCTCTATGCGGATTTCACTGGTTGCTTAGGCCAGATCATCAGGAAACCTTTTCCAAAGATTTTAGAAAAGCTAAAAATATTATACAAATAAAACCCTAAAGCGAATAAGAATTTTAAACACTCAAAGTCTTACTTGTAACAATATCAAAGCTTAAACAAAACACCAACAATAAACAGTGAGTTTATCTTTTCTTTCCGACTCGAATTGTAGTTGTAAGTGGGTAAAAAGAAAAAACAAAATTAAAAAACAAATTGTACCATTCTATTGTCTTCGCAAGAAAACAACAAAAAAAAAAAACCAATTTGGCAATTCAGTTTTCTGCACGGGCACATGCAAGTATATTATCAAAGTTATTTACGGGAATACAAAATTTACTATTAAGATTTTTGTATGACGTGCTAAATAATTTTTGTTTTAATATTATTTTTTTCTGTGTAAAAGTTGAGATTTATTTATTTTCAACAGTAAAAATAAAAAAAGTTTGGAATTAAATTAAAAAATTAGAAAATAACGTAGATGTTTTTTTTTTATATTTTCTATAAGGTTTTTCCCAATTTAAAATTCTTAGAAAATCTTCTTTTTTAAAAAATGTTCTTCCAATTTGCATTTAACTCTGCCTGCAACTTAAGAAGAAACGTTTTCCAAAAATAACTTTTTACTTTTCGAGGAAAATGTTCATCCCTGCTGTCAATATTTATAGATTTATATCGAATGTACTTTTTTTAAGACTTGAGAGTGTTAATGGTTCATTTATTCAGTGAAACGCTCGTCTGCGTTTCTTCCCTGCTTAAATCCATTAAATAAGATTGTTTTATATATTATTTATTGTTAGACCACGTTTATTGCTGCTGCCACAGTTGCCCCTGCTACTGCCACTGACACTGCTTTTGCTGCTACTGCCACAGTTATCGTTTGTAACATGAATTATTTCTATTTAATAGAGTTAAGTGTAATATTTTATTTCATTTTTCAATTTTCGCCTTCTTCTGTAGCATTTGAAGCGAAGCGTTATTATTTTGTTCTTATTTCACCCAAACACACGTTATAATTCATTATTTGTTGTTGTTGTTGCTTTTCTATTTGAATTTTATGTGTTACAATTTTACTGGAAATTAATCACAATTATAGCAACAATCACAATATTTGCAAAAAATGTTATTAGGAAAAAAAAGAAAAATTAAATTTGATTCTTGCCGTTTTATCTATTACCCCATTATTATTTTATTATTATTTTTTAATTTTTTTTCTGCCTTCAAGATTTATTTAGAAAATAAAAATGTTTGCAATTTTAAGATTTATGACTGTGATGAAAATGTGTGAATGTTGTGGAGAATAAAAAAAAAAAAAAATATACAACTAAATTAATTTTTATTTATTTATTTTTGTTGTAACTTACAACTGGAACGTAACGTTATTTTACGTGTTAAAGCTGAAATAGTTATTTTATTTTTAAATAATAATTTGCCATTTATGCATGACTGCTAATTAAAGGTATTAAAATAAAATAATTGAACAAAAATAATTTATGACAATTAAGACAAAAGTTGTTTTGAAAAGCGTCAATTAATTAATGGGTTATTTATTATTTTTGCTTTTGTGGGCTATTTATTATTGAGTAATTAAGAATTCCAGATTTCCATTGATCAGAAAGATCTGAGACATGATTCGGTATGAATTTATGTAAATTTTGCTAAGTGGAGGGCACTTAATTTTATAACTTAAAGATCTCAATGAACGGTGTTTTGTTTTCAATCTAAATTAAATTTACATACTCTATATAAGATATTAAGTTATAATAAACAATAATATGTCGCCACTTTAAATGCAAACGTGTTCGAAATCGAGTTTATTTATCGATTATGGTTTGTCTTGTTAAACTCATCTTTACGCCAATTAGAAAGAACCCTGCCATCAAAAATAAACAATAAATGCAATTGCCATATCAAAGGCTGGTCCAACAATAATGCACGTAGTTAATTGTGAGTCACACCCCTGCAAATAACAGGACCAGTCCAAACACGCGTGTAAAGAGTAGTCCACAAGGGACCAGGACTAGTCCAAAAGTAACCCAATCGTATGGAAAAAACCTGGTCTATTTAACATTACGATGTCCTAGGAGAGGACCATATAACCCACCTTTGGACCACTAAGGAGTAGTTTTAAAACTACTCCATGGTATACTCAAGAGGACTAGTTTTGAAGTCGTTTTAAAAACGAAAGCATGTCGTAAAAAACGAAGACATGTCGTCTCACTACAAACACTTTTTAAAAATGACATGTTCCATGCTTGCATCACATCGGACCAGTCCATTTTATCAAAATGGATCAGGTGTTCCAATTTTATTTGCAGGGACCTAAAGGCTAGATTACACTATTATACTTTGTATTAATACATGTCAAAAACTCAAGTAATATGACAAAGTGTGATAGTGTGAATGCAATGTGTCACGAAAATGACAAATTGTGTTCGCTATCGCGTAATGATAACGGACTTCTTATGGCCAGAATTTGAGGATATGGACCTGGACGATATGAGGTTCCAAAAGGATGGTGCCACTTGCCACACAGCCAACGAAATTCAATGACCGTATTATCTCTTTCCGTGGCGATGTAATTTGTCAGCCAGGATCACGTGATTTAACTTTCTTTGGGGTTATTTAAAAGATAAAGTTAACGTCAATAAGCCAAGAGCAATTCATGAGCTAAATTATGAGATAATTCGGTTTATTAGCGACATTATACCTCAATTATGTCTCAGAGTAATTGAAAATATGGACCATCGGATAGATGCCACCAAAGCCGTGGTGAGCACTTGGCTGATATTTCGTCTTACACATAATTGTCATAGATATTTCTATCATAATAAAAAAAATTTTAATAATTCTCTCAAAACGTTTAGTTTTATTTACAATTAACATCGTGCGTTTCGGCTGGACCACCCTTTACTTTATTACCAAGTGTCACACTTTTGAATGCATCGGGTGCAAACTCCTTTTCGTGTGGAATATTTTGAAGTACCTACTTATCGAAACCATCAAATTAAATTGGATTTTTAAACGGCAATTTTAATGAACATATATTTTTCTTAAATTCACACGGATGTAACAGCACCTTTAACTTCTTTATAGAAATATCAAAAAAACTAAATAAAATAAATAAGAACATTTAAAAAAAATTTTTTTTAAGAAACGCTTTTCTTAAAAAAGAACATTTTATCCTGGCTACGCCCATATATTCGTGTATTGTCATCGGGAATATGTATGCCTGCAAAGTTTCATCCATTTGCATTGTGTATAAGTCGGTTAAATTAACGTTACAAGATTTGATTTTCCGAAGTGAAGCTAAAGAAAAAGTTTTACAAATTTTGCCCCCCCCCCCCTTAGATTTTATCCTGGCTACGCCCATGTATTCGTGTATTGTCATCGAAAATATGCATGCCTGCAAAGTTTCATCCATTTGCATTGAGTAAAAGGCGGTCAAAAAACCATTTTACCAAAAAAAAATAAATGTTTATGTATATATTTATGTGTTATATGAATCAAAATTATATTTGATAATTTTTGACGAAAGCCCAAATTTGTTGGGGAAAAGCCATATTTCCTTATCTTTAAGATATTTCAACATACAACAAAAAGTTGTTAGGGATGAATTTATTGGCTTTGTTGTAAAGGCATTTGAAGAGGCTTCAAAAGATATGGATGACGTTGATGTGTCAAGTGATGCGAAGGCACTATCATGTCCTCTGATGTCAGCAGAAAATGAAGTTGTTAAAAAAATTCTGGAAACCGCGACAAATGCGAAACAAACGCCATGCTATTCCCATAAATCAAACAACTCAATTTCTAAAAGCAATAAAGTGCCATTAATACAAAAAGTTGTATCATTTGTTAAAAAAACGACAAAATTTTTTAAATACAATCATACCAAGCGAAACGCAGTTTTATCAAAGTATTTGGGAGCCAAACGCTCTACATTATGCGAGACAAGATCGGTGGACCGTCACGACTGAATTTTAGACTTTGCAACAAGTGTACATCATATAGTAGAAGCTTTGGAAAAATATCTGAGTGGAAAGGTAGTATCTCTACCTTTATATTAAGGAACTCCTTAGTACTTTTGAACTTATTTGCGGAATATACAAATTCAGTGTGATACTTATTGTAACACAGCCACTTAGTATCATTTTGCAAAAGCAAGATATAGATCTTCAAAAAGGATCAAGGCTTATCAAAACTTTAATCATGTGTCCCAAAAGATATGCTAAATGTACTGAACATACTTAAACTTCTACCTCAAAGGGTAATCAAGTCATATGGGCAAATCCTGCGTAACGAACGCTACATTCGCACGTGTTTTCTGATTGATATATAAACTTATATACAGTATTTAGTGATATTTATATGTACTTACGAATGGCAGGCATTTGTTGCGAAATAATTGATCACAAAGTTTTGTGACGCACGCCACAAAAATTAGAAGCAACTTTAAAAGTTGAAGTGTGTTTTCATAATTTTTAGCGAATTTTGCATCATAAGATATACAAAGTCTAATTCCTAACAGAAAAATGAATATAAGAGAACTCTAACATTACTTATTCGCAGCTTAAAAAGTTGTAAGTTTTTGATAAAAGCCGTGAACCCTTTGTGACGCACGCCTTACAACGCACGCTACAGTTTTTCAGTACCAATTTTATTTATTTTAACAAAACAAATTATATATATAAACTAATTTTGTGATCATTAATGAATGTATGAATGAATATCAATCTTTTTTTAACGAAATTTATATTGTGATGAGTCTGCTGTAAGTGCTATTTTAAGCTCAAAAAGCACCTAAAATAATAATTAATTCGTGTATAACATTAAGAGATCAGGGGTGGAGTAGTATTTGGTAAAAATTATTGTACTAATGATCGTCGAAATACATATTTTTTAATATAAAAATTAAATTATACATCTAGTCTTATATTCCATTAAAAAAATTAATTTGAACAATTTTTGGTTTGTGGACAGATTAACACATCTTAACTTGAGCCTGAACTGTTGCATTGGCAACAAACATGGAAAATATTTGAAAATCTATCAGATAACGTTGTAGTTGTTTTAATAAACTGTGATAAAGATATCTACCCAAATCTAAGAAAAATATTTCAAATTTTTGTGTCAATGCTCGTCAGTAATGCTACGAGCGAGAGGTCATTTCCTACCCTTCGTCGAATAAAAACATGGCTCAGATCAACAATGACCGAACATAGACTGTACCATCCCAATTTACTTATTTAAAAAGATTAATTTATTTTAATTTATATTGAACGGATCTTATATTTTATTTAACCCTATTGTTTTGTTTCTTTTTTTTATATAATATACACATATTGTTTTTAATAAACTTTTAAAAACAAATTTTTTACTTTTTTTGTATCATACAAAATTTTTTCGTGTTGCACTGTGTAATTATTCTGAATATTGGAAAATGCTATTTTTCACATTTTTCAGTTTTATTTAAATCTTCAAATTCGAGAAATGTTTAAAAAATTTATTAAAGGGCAAAGATGCTGAAATAATCAAAAATCATGTTTTTTGCTTAATTTTTCATTCAAAATTTCAATTGTTTTCTCAAATATAGTCTTGAGAAAAATTGCATGTTCTTAAAAAAAAAAATCAAGTTTTAGCCAAAATATATAAAATCCCAACAGATGCTAAAACAAGCCAAACCCAAATGGGGGTTTCTTTTGGCTTCGATAAATAATTCGATAAATTGCACACGAGAAGGAGTTTGAATTTTATGTGTTGCACTGTGTTGTTATTGATTTTTTTAAAGCTTTTTACATCTCCTGAAACAAAAGAAAAAGAAATAAAATGGAAGTAACGTCCGTTTGCAGTTAAGGTTACGATATGTACATTAAAATTATCATAAAATTAAAAACAAAATTGTAATTTATTTCTAGTTTAGAAATCCAATCATTAAACTATGCTTAAAAGGCTAAGAGGGACGGCTAGATAGAAAAATAGATAGAAAAAAATGAATTGCAATTCATTTCTGGCTGTAGGAAAAATCGCCCAAAGAAAAATGACCCAAAAAAAATAATGAAAAATCTGCCAAAAAAATTCCATGTAAAATTGGGCCTGTAGCCCGTTTCTGTATTTCTCACATCGTAAAACTTTTCGCATGAAACGTGTGAATTGCAACAAAAATAGTGTGAAATGAAACAAAAAATGGTTTTTGTCACACAAGTGTTTCTGTATTATTTTTTTTTGCGAGAATTATCTGTCATTTGAATAATTTTCCAGCAATTATCGGAAGGATGCGAGAAAAAGTGTTTCTATAACAATATTTTGCGAAAAGTTTCGTTCAACAACTGTCAAAATATGTCACATTTGAAATTGGTGGCGAGAAAAACAAAATGTAGATATTTTGAATTTAAAATATGTTTATGTATATACTATTTTTTTAAAATAAATAAAAAAATAGAAGGAATATAAATGATGAATGCATAATTTATATGATGAAAATAAACAAAAAACAATTGTCATATTTTGTTATTTTAAATTTTTTTTAGCCTTTTCTTGTTTTGGTTTTAATCAGTGCTGCCAGATAAATTTGTGTCAAAATCGTCAATTTCCTGAGAAAAAAATAAAAAAGATCGTCTTTTTTGTTTTAAAATTCGTGCAATTTAAAATCAATTTGTTTCGACTTTTAATTAAAAAATAATCAAACAAAAACATAGTTAAAGTTCATGGGTATTTAATAATTTCAGTAAATTTATATTTATTTTGTTAAGCTGGAGGATTATTTTTTAAAAAATTATTTATTTTCTTTAATCCGATAACAATTTAAGTGTCATAATGCCCATCAGAGCAGTGTCATAAAGTCCGTGGACGTTATGTCACTTTGTGGAGTGTCATAATGTCCACAACATGCTTACAAACTCGAAAGCATAGACGGCCTTAGGCCGGGCGCAAGGATTTTCTCCTCTTTGATAAAACAAGTACCTTCGGCCGGGCGCAAGGATTTTCTCCTCTTTGATAAAACAAGTACCGGCTTCGCTAACTAAAGCTTCTGTGCACAGACGGCCTTCGGCCGGGAGCAAGGATTTTCTCCTCTATGGTATAACAAGGACCGGCTGCGCTAACTAAAGCTACTCTGCGAAGCCGGCCTTCGTTCGGAAACAAAGCAGATTTTAGAAGCTTTACTTAGAGAAACCGGTACTTGGTATACCATAAAGGAAAAAATTCTTGCGCCCGCCTAAGGCCGTCTGCGCAGAGAAGCTTTAGTTAGTGAAGCCGGTCTTTGTTATACCATAGAGGAGAAAATCCTTTGGCCCGGCCGAAGGCCGGCTATGCAGAGAAGCTTAAGTTAGCGAAGCCGGTTTTTGTTTTATCATAGAGTAGAAAATCGTTGGGCCCGGCCGAAGGCCTGCTATGCCGAGAAGCTTTAGTTAGCGAAGCCGGTTTTTGTTTTGGTAAAATAAGTTTCTTTAAAAATAGTTTTGTTGGTTTTTTGCAAATTGGGTAATTTTTATTTTTTTTTTTTTTATGAAAAAATGCGTTTTTGCTTTTTGGGTAATTTTTCATTGTTTTTTTTGGGCCCTTTTTCGTTTTGTTTGGGCAAAATTTCATATCTAACTGTTTGGGTGATTTTTCATGTTCTTTTGGGCGATTCTTCATTTGGGCGATTTTTCATTTTTTTTTTGGGCCATTTTTCTTTGGGTGATATTTCCTACAGCCTTCATTTCCAATTCATTTTAATTTGTTTTTAATTAATTCAAATGTGTTAGGAAAAATATGAATATTGAGACTTTTCTAGACAGTAATTTTGAATTTTTAAAGAGTATTTGCAGCTTTTGCAGCCAATAGCAGAGGCCTTTTGAATTAATTCAAAATCAATTCAAATGAGTTGGAAATGAATTACAATTCATTTTTTTCTATGAAAAAAATTAATTAAAAATTTGCTAATTCAGTGCATGAATGATTCACGAATTAATTCAAAAATGAATGATTCATTTACATCTCTGCTTTTTCTAAACATACAAAATATTTTAATCATTCTTTTTTTTTTTTTTTTGTTAATTTGATTTAACGCCTTTTAACATTTATGTGTTTTTTGTATACATGCCCGCTTCAATTGACGCATTCGAAGACAACATTGAAGCATTTATTCATGAGATACCGGCCGAAATGTTCGAAAGAGTATGCCAAAATTGGACTAAACGGATGGACCATTTGAGGCGCAGTCGCGGTCAACATTTGCATGAAATAATCTTCAAACATTAAATTATATGGACCGTACTATCGATTCAAATAGAGATTTCATGCATTTTTCTGAATTTTATGTGTTTTTTTTTAAACTTTCCTATAGCTCTTAAAAAGCCACCCATTATTTTTTATTATTATAGAAGGATCTATGACAATTATGTGTGATACAAAATATAGGCCAAATGCTCGCCACGGCTTCGATGGCATATGTCCGATGGTGCATTTATTCAATTACTCTGAGACAAAATTAAGGTTCAATGTCGTTAATGTGTCGAATTATCTCATGCTTTAGCCCTTGTATTGACGTACACTCTTTCTTTTAAATATTCCCATAGAAAGAAGTCCAACGGTGTCAAATCACATCGTGACGGCCAATTAACATCGCAACGACGAGAGAAAACACGGCCATTGAACTTCTCGCGCAAAAGAGTTATAGTTTCGTTGGCTGTGTGCCATCACTGGTAGAGTTGTAACTACATATCGTCCAGGTCTATGTCCTAAATTTCTGGCAACAAAAAGTCCGTTATCATCTCGCGATAGTGAACGCCATTCACGGCAACTGATTGGAAGATCTTATTTTCGAAAAAGTACGGCCCTATGACTCCATCAACCCATAAACAGCACCAAACAGGTGTTTTTACATTTCCTTCAGACCCGAATAGCTGAAATTTGCGCACAATTCTCCGATTGTGGACACATTTGGTCAATTTGGCGGACTATAAAATCGCGAAGTGCACGAAATGCATTTTAATTTGAACGCCCTTTTTCTTAAAAGGTTTCTACAATATAAACGCTTAATGCTCAATACCTATCTGCGCCTGAAGAAGGTACTCAAGGAAGGGCCGAAATACTAGATTTTAAATAAAAGTTAAAAGTTTTTTATAAAAAAAGACCTTAAGCTCGAAAATTTATTAATATTTAAAATAAAAAACTTTAATTAAAATTTGTGTGTTGGCTAACTAAATGAAATAGTGGATTGCAACGGCCCTTTTTTGCTACAGAGAATTTCCAGTACAAAATATGTAAGTATTTGTGCTAAATTGTGTAGTTTGAGGTCATTCAGTATGACCGTTTGTATGAGGGTTAGATGGAACATCACCCCAATCTTTCGTCTAAGAGACATTTTTACTAAATTTCACTTTTCTACGTCTTTAATTGCGACTTCTATCGTGATTTCAATGTTCGGAAATCGTCTTAGAATTTACCAAGGATCCGGAATATATACTTACAAAAAGTTTATACGGTCTCCGAAGATTACTGCGATGTGTTACAAATGGACTGACGAAACCAATATACCCCAACAAATTTTGTTGGTGAGTCTAAAAGGGGGGATTTGAAATATACTATGCAGTACTTTTTTTTTTTGTTTCATATTAAATACTAAATGCAATTTGAAACCACGTTCGTGCGAATGAGTTTTAAATGAATCCATACAGTATATTTAGTGTTAACAATTTGATTTATTGCCGACCTTGTTACATTAAGGCTTTACAGCCATCTATCTATTTCACTTTTTCCCGGCCATGGCGTAAACAACAAAATTAAACAACAACAAGACAAAAAGTAAAAACCAAACTACTTTTTTACAGCTTATTTGCCATCACTGGCAGTGTTTGCTGGCTGTTGTTCTTGTTGTTGTGGATGTTGATGATGATGGCTGCTGTTGCTGTTCTTATTGTTATTGTTGTTGATTATTTTTATATGAAAAACTAGGGGGAAAGCACACAAACAACATATGAAAAAAACAACAACATCAAAAATTCTCTTAAAGTTTCATCAAGCGTAACCTAAAAGCTAAAGTTAGAAAGAGATAGATGAGACAGTGGGTATGTTGTAAAAGGAGAATTTATACACAGTGGAGAGAAAGTTAAAGCTTTTGTTGTTGCTCTAATTGCTCAGTGTGTTTTAGGTTGTTGTTTTTGTTGTTGGATTTAAGGGAGTTGAACATTAATCATGTATAAGAAGACATCATTCATACTCTCAGCTCATATCACTCACTCTTTTGGGGGTTTGTTGTTGGAAAAAATTTGACATTTACAGGAAGGAAATATAAAACCATAATAGTACAAAATTTCCCCTCTTTCGCGAAGTTTTATTTCCCCTAATTCTGTTGTCTTTAAAATTTTGCAGAAAGTAAAGGGGAAATTATAGTAAAATCAACCGAATTTCTTATTTATTTAAATTAAAAAACAGTTCGATTTATAATTTGTAATAAAATTTAAAATTGTAGAATATTTTAGGTACATACCTACATCTGTGTGTTTGTATTTCCCTATTTAAATCTCTAATAAAACTAGTTTTTATTGTGTTTCCTTTCTATTAGATTTTTTTCCATTAGTTTTTTTGTTGTTGTTTCAGTCTTATTGCTGCAATTTTAATAGTAATTTAGCCTGTCATTTGCGGTTTGGTTTCGTTTCGTTTTTTGTTGTTGTTTAATTCTTATTATTTTTTATAATTATTGCTAGTTTTTGTTGTTGCTGTTGTATGTTCGTGTAATTTTCATCATGTTTATTTTTTTCCATTTCAGCGTTTTTTGTTCTTCTCGGCTGATTTTTTAATTTGTTGTATTGCGTTTATTTTTTAATAACAATTAAATTTAATTTGACATAAATGTCAACATTAAAAATGCAATAAATTTTTGTAATTGCACTCGTTTTTTTTATTTTTAGCTGTAAGAGTTGGTTTATTATTATTATTTTTTTTATTTTGTAAAAAATTTTGTATTCATTACAATTATCTGGTGGTTTTTGATTTTAATTTCTGTAATATTTTAGTGTTAATTAAATAAAGTTTTTTTTTTAGTATTTTATGTCATTTTGAAGTTTAATGAAATTAAAATAAATATTTTTAATTTTAATGAAAAAAATGTTGTTAAAAAAAGTATGTTTAGGTATTTGTAGCGTGGATCCATAGGACGATTATTGGGGTCATGACCACCCTGTCGACAACTGGTATTTTAAAATCATTTTCGCCTCCACGCAGCGCATGCTTTTCTAACCTTACTTGCGTTCTTCGCTTCAAGTTACATGCAACGCTTTTTATGCAGCAGCAGCACAAGTAAAAATAAAATTTATTTTGTTAAAATCAGCTGATTTGTTCGAACGCTGCTTGTGACGCTTACAAAAGTAGAAAGTAAACCTACTTTTCGCCTCAAGGCATCTACGCTTTTGTGCATGTAGCTTACTACGTATAACTACACAGATTCTACTTTTTTGACAGCTGCGAATGCTGCAAAAAAGCGAGTAACGCGTGGTGTGGACCTCCAGCTTAAATTATTAATAAATATATATCAAATAGATCCCACTCCTGATATTCGAACTGTCGGTGGAGTGTATCAAAGAATCGGCACAGCCGAATATAGCACTCCAACTTGTTTGTATATTAAGTATGTATAATATGATCACACTAGGCCCACTGGCTTTTCATATAAATTTTATTAAAAGTTTAATTACTTTTATTTTCGTAGGATTCGACTTTTATAAGCCTATTGCCGATTCTTTGCAAATTTTTAAAAACCCTTAATTGTTAATTTTTTGTTGTCAACCCTTAAAAAATCGCTACAAAATTGAAATTTGGACTAGCGATTGGTCACTCCCTAAATCGATCCACTAAGACGGAATTTTTCGAAATTCGAATGTTTGGGGGTAAAAACGGGAAAATTCGGTAACCTTATATCTCTACAACTAAAAGAGATGCAAAATAAATGTAATACTTATCGTTGTTCTTTAGAAAAATAAGCGGACAAGTGTCTGGTACTTTTTTAAATTCGGCCCTATTATGGGGTAAACGGGTAAAATCTGAATTTAAGTACTTTTTGCCACCCCATGTTTCTTTTGAACCAATAAACATAGAAACAATGTTAATACCACATTCGAAACTTATCAAAAAAATAAGTATACGAATTTGGTACTTTTTCGAAATTTGAACATTTAAGGGGTGAAAATCGTAACTATTTTTGGATTTTTTTTTACAAAACATTTTCCTCCATTCATTGACATATTCGTACTAAATTATGAGCTGCCACTACAATTCTGAACATTTTGATACTATAATGGGGGAAAAATATAGTACTCAAAAAAGAAAATACAAGAAATTTGATATTTTTCTTTAGCTTTTTGGTTCTACTAAAGAATTTAAACTAGAAAAATAAACTTTGGCTATATGTCTGCGAAGAAAACGGATACGCTAACGAAGTAGCGGGTATATGCTAGTTAAAGATATTTAGTTTTGATTTCGATTTAAAAAAAAAAACCATTTTTATTATTTGAGCAGAATAAATGAAGTTCAGGATTGTTTACAATGCTTTAAGAGCTTTTTCAGAGCTTTCGAAGCTTTTACAAATATTTTTCTAGATCTGTAAGAAATTGTTAAAAGGTAAATTAATATAAATTAATTATATATTGGACGGCCTGAAAAGCTGGCCAAAAAGGCAAAACTGAATTTTAAGAAATCTTAAGAACTAAGTACGCAACTCGACAGACAACAATATTTTACATTTTATTGTAAATTTTGAAGACTTTTAGTTGGGATTTGTAGCTCTGAGACCCTGCTAAACTCAGGAAAGTGAAGAAAATTAAATGTTTTTTTTCGGTTTCTGGATGTTTATATGATTTTTTTTTGCGGCTAAACGAATAAAGGTTTAACAAAGATTTTTTTTCGCTGAAAGGTTTGATCAAAAGTTATTTAAAACAGAAAAAGAAATTAAAATATGTTGAATATTCATGTTGAAACAATTCGTTCAAAAGCTAAAAAAAAACAAATTATATACTTTTTTTTGCAAAAAAAGGAAAAGAAGAGGTTTTTAAAAGTGAGGTTAGCATGTCTACGAATTATGTTTGATACCACAATAAAATTTGGAATCTCTTATTTTAGAAACCAAAAAAAAAGTGTGCGCAAGTTTGCGCCATTATTTTTGACGATTTTTTTAAATTTTCACATTTCGTCTATTTTTGCTCATCGGGCACTTTTTCTTATACCTCTATATTGTCATAAACTTGTATGTATTTTGAATTATTGATTTCAACTGTTATTCACATCACTTTTAACACTTCACAATATTAATACCTGCCTATATGTAATTATAAATTGCAAAAATTCTTAATTATCCGTAATAGTTTTAAGGGAATGTCCCACACATCCCCATAAAAATTTTTTTTTTCGAAAAAATAGCTTTTTCCAAAAAGAAATCGAATTTTTTGAATAAAATTGTTTAGTAAGGTAGTTCTTTTGGACTTTATATTTTTTTACAACTCCAATTTTTTTTTACAATAAAAAAAAATTTTCACCCAAATAAAAAATTTTCAAGTCGAGAGGCGCGGATTAGGATTTTATTTTAGACCCATGGTTTCTTCGGAGAATTTTCTTAGAATTTTATGTAGATTACGTTTTTGCTATACGATTTTTAATTTTTTTTTTCATCCATACAAATCGACCCGCCCTAATGTACATACAGTCTGTCAAGAATGAGTTTAAACCTTTAAAATCAACATTTGTTAATTGAGTTTTGCGATTTATACCAACTTTTATTCCTTAAGCTTCGTACAGACGATGGTCAGATCTTACAATATTGGTAAGCAGCGTTGCTTAAATTGCATTAAAATTGGCTAAAATGTCTTACAACTGTGTGAACATTGTAAGCTCATTTGTATTTGCAGATGTGCAAAATTAATGCATCTGACAATGGACCATTTTCAGAAAAATTTTGCTGTTGGCAACGCCTGCTTACAATATTGTAAGATCTGACCATCCTCTGTACGAAGCTTTAGGAATGTGGCTTTTAGAAAAATCTTAAAAATTTAAACTTTTTGGTTCTTAAATTTTTTTATTGCATGTTGAAAACAAAAAATTTGAAGCATTTTGCATGTAAATTTTTTTTTCGCCATTAAATTTTTAATAACTCCAAAATAGTAATAGATACAAAATAAATGTATTGTTAGTTTAAACAGAATTTTCCGGTGCATCTTCTGATCCTCCTGCTATTAAAATCGGAGAACACGTTTTCAAGTTATGGCAAAATATATAAGGCAACCCAACGATTTAGGGGGTGAAGTATGCCACGCCTTTAAAAGAAAATCCTTACGTACTAGAGAAAAACGGAAAACAGATTTGAATTAAGGGCATCAAAATCCATATAATCCACATACTTTTATTTCTAGGGTAGAGAAAAATTTTTTTGTTGCGCAGTGTAATTTTTTCAAAATCTTCCACTAGACTTTTTATATCATACTACACCTAAAACTATCAAAAAACTAAAACTTTTAATTCAAAAAACACGTTTAATAATTTTGGCCAGCTTTTCAGGCCAAATACTCTTCTGTGCGTCACTACAAATTTTCTAAAGCATGCCTTAAGGCACTCTTAGGCATTTGAGGGTTAAATAATATTTTTCATTCTTTAAATAAAAATAACAATTTTCTCCCCTAGAGGTGTGCATATATACACAAAAAAAAAAATACCAATAATAAAATAACATGGCGAAATGTTGATTGAGAATCATAAAAAGAAGACAATTCCCGTATTCTTTTAATTAAAATTATTTAGTTAAATAGTACAACAAGTTTTCAAAGTAGAATGATGACGAAAACCATATCGGGCCATTCTGCTGATGCATCTGTTAACAAAGGAGATACAAAATAAGTGAAACATGTGTTACAGGGGTAAGTGTTTTGAATTATTCTTAAATAAATACATATCTTGTCTTCACACTGTTATATCACACTCCAACCAATTTGATTCTACATGAAATTCACGTTGTTTCAACTGGAAATAACTTTCATTCAACGTGATTCGCTCTAACATTACTGCAATGTTAAATAAACATGATTTATAGTTATTTTAAAAGAAAAAAATGATGTTCGCAAGTTATTGTAAAATCATGTTAAATTAACATGAAGTAACAATCAAGCAAAATCACTACCGAAAACGGTAAAATCAACCTTGTTTTCGACGATTTTACATTGATTTTTTTCTGTGTGTATGCTGCGCTTATGTCCTCCAGTCAATGGTGTCATGAGTTCCTAAGACCCTAGACCAAATACTTGATAACTTTTCTAGAACGATGTGGTGACCTTAAGAGGGATTTTTGTTCATATTGGATTGAGTCCTACATACTTCTCTAGACTTGGCGGCGAATGTTAACACTGTGGGGTTTGCTTGTAATTGTGGGTTATTATGTTTATCTTGTACTCATCAGTCACTTGTAATCGATTTTTGTTTCTTAAGGTTTCAATATATCAATACGGATAACATGCCGCAACTCAAAAAAATATTGTATAAGTCATATTTTTATAATATTTTTATCTTGGTTTCCAATGAATATATAAGAACAATATTTTTTTTTTTTTAGCTTAAAGCAATATGTTTTATTTGTTGTTACTAAAACATTTCTAGCATACAAATCTTTTTTATAAATATAATTTATTTTAAATATAAAAAAATTCTGACACTATCTTTTGTCATCAAAGAAAAACAAAAAAATATCTACAAAAATACTTATCACATAACCCTCGTGTGCATGAAAATTTATGTACCCAGGAGGTTATAAAAGTGATGTACAACAAATTCATAGAATTTACAAAGAAAAAAAAACTTCTTTTAAACTATTTAAAGCTCTTAAGACATTTTGTTCTTAGTCAGCCATTTAAAAATAATGAAATTTTAAAAGAAAAGACAGACGGACGGACATACCACTTATCGAAAAAAGAAGAATGTATTCGATTGTTACAAAATATTTGTTTGAATTTTTGAAATATGATTGAGTGGATGTTTAATTTTTGGTTCAAAGACAATATAAAATATATTTTTAAAATAAAATCCAGAAAAATTCTGAAAACATTTAAAAGGGGGAATTTTTTCATCTATAATTAAAAATGTTTGTTTTTTACTATTTCTACATATTTCTTTTTCTTCTTCTTCTTCTTTTTAAATGCTTATGAAGCGATAAAAATTGTGTCTTTGTTAATTAACAAGCTTTAGTTATTTTTGACATTTTATTTTGTCTATCTAATGATAATTTACGTAATAAAGTTGAAATAGAAACGAAAGAAAAAAAAAAGAAATCAAAATGATTGCTTAAATAAGATTGCAGGCTAAAGTTGTCATATGCGTTCAATGATACAAATGTGCGATACGAACGGACCCAGAGTATCTAATAAATACAATGTTGGACTACAAAATATTACGAATCGTTTCGTTTAAAACTCATCCATCATAATGTGGGAAATTCTCAATTTGTTTAATTTTTATATCTTTTGCTTTATTTTATTATTTTTTTTTCATGTTTTTTGAACTTGTTGTTAGATTTATCGCTTGTACGTTTATATTATTTATATGAAATTAGAGTAGTAGAGTTTTTTGAAACTAAAAGATACTTAGATACTTGTTCGTAAATTGCAGCACTTGTTTTGCAGCTGGGAATGTTAGTAAGTAATAGTGAACATATGTTGGTTTTTGGATACAGCGGGTAACAAAAGTTATAAATCTGAATCCACAAAATATAATCTGTTCCATATAATAAAGATTTAGATAATATTTTTATTTAAAGAATCAATGGGACAGAATATCTTGAATATTTAAAAACACACAACAAATTTCGAAAGCAAACTTTCGTAAAGAAAATTATATGGTTTAAAACTCAGTGTTTTCATCGAAATTTTATAAGCGAAATTGTTGAACCGGCCATTAATATCGGGGTATCCATTAAGAGGTCTATTTTTTCAATAACGATTTTTTGGTAATAAGCAAGGCAGCTTGCTTATAAAACGACATTTAAATTAGATTTTACCATTTTTCCTCTCGCTTGAACTTTATTCCCTGCAGCCAATACCGGAAAAAAGTCTTTGAATTGGCAAGTTTCTAAAATTGCGGTAGTAGCTCTCTGACAAAGAAGGATTTAGTCTTCAGTTCAGTTGTAATTTTGATTTACAAAAGCACCTGTACTATGAACTAAACTCATGGTGTATGTGAGCATGATTTTTCATACACTGGCTACAATTTGAAGGTATAACCGCCAAAATAACACTTTCTCCCCTGCCTAGGAGTTAGAGCTATACAACCTTCACTGCCTATCTGAATCAAAGCAAATTCCGTACTGATTGCAACAGAACCTAAGGATGATTTAATCATCGCAACAGGTGCCCACTCCACATAGGCTCCCCTACGTTTGATGACATGCTGTATTAACCCTCGATATGGGCATAACCACAGCTATCACGTGCTCTCCAAAAGTATTTCTCACCAATAGTTATACCGGTTTGCTAGGTCGGGGCTACTGGCTCCCGAGGCCCAATCAGTTTAGTACCAAAGTACGACTTCGGACTCCTTGAAATCATTAGAACCCAAAGAGCCCTGTGATCACAGATTTTTAAAGCATTCTAGGTATTCTGATCGCCCCATCATACATTTTTAACGTTCGGGGAAATAATATCGATACAACAATAAACTGTGATGCTCCTCTAGCCCGCTATCATATCACCGTTCCGAAGAACTCCATAGAGGTTTGACTGTAAAGCAGAAAAGCTAAATCTTCCGATACCTCTCGATGTGCGCGTCAACTGTTGGTAGTTATTCATTGATTGGTCAAATAAGAATCCTTGCTGATTCCAGGATAGACCTCAACCTGATTTTAACCGAAGAATGTAACACCAAGAGGTAAAACATTGTTCAGATGTTCCCTATAACACCCGGAATGGATCCTTCAGGTTAGTCCGCACAGTCTGTAAACCCAATTTAAGAAAACCAGAGTTTGACTAGCCCAGTGTTTCATGGCATTTTTCAAACTCTATACCTGTAGTGTCGCTATCACAAATAAATACTGTGTGAAAACAAATGATTTACAATAATAAAAGTGCCGGTAGAAAAATCACTCGCAATGAGAGTGGAAATAAAAGATACACATATTCTTTTTTTAAATGTGACTTTGGCATACATGAGAATAGAAATATTTTGTACGTTAATTTCTTTGATAATTCTGCAACAACAGATCTTTGGAAGAATAATTCTTTGATTGCGATCGCCAGACACTTTGTATGCGGGCGCTATATACGACTCTCAAGTAAACATCAGAAATTCTCACAGACTGCACGAGGTAATTTTCAAATATAGGCAAATATTTTTTAATGAATTGTAAAGTTTTGAAAGAATCAAGAACAGTAACGTATGGCATTTGACTTTGTGATTGTACACAAATTTTTTAATAGATTTGATTTTTATTGTGCGTTTGATTTTCAAATACATTCAGGCAGGCCTTAACTGGTTTTTAGTTAGGTACCCTCTGGGTTCTCGTCATGGCTTTTGTGAAAACATGAATCGTAGGAAATCCTAAAACTGTCAGGTTAAGGTTTTTTCCTTGATCATGAACTAGGTGCAATCATGCTGTACGCAGAGCGCAGACCGTAAAGCTAGGTCAAAAAGACAGCTATTCAAGGTAATCTACATTACTTCTGAGATCAACCAAGCTATATATCTTTTTGAAGTATTATTGCTAAATGTAGAAGGATTTTCTATATTTAACGTCAGGCTACCGATTACTGCTTCCATTAGGGGACACCAATTTAGATCATTTTGTTTGCACTCTACTCTCTGCAAAAATTTAAAATAATTTAATGTTTAAAAAATGTATGTATTGAATTTTTACTAAAATATCAACTGGTTCAAGTGTTGTACTTCTAACACTTAAATGGCCAATTTCAACAATTCTTAATAAGATTTCTGTATGACGTGTTAAGTTCCCAATTTTTCATATTTGATACACTGAGATTTATTGTTGAGGATATTCTATATAGTTTTTCATATAAAAATATAAATTGATAATAAAATAAATTGGTGAAATCGCCCAGCAAATAAAATTGGACCACCTGATCCATTTTGATAAAATGGACTACTCCATGGACTGGTCCGATGTAATGCAAGCATGGAACATGTCATTGTTAAAAAGTGTTTGTAGTGAGACGACATGTCTTCGTTTTTAACGAAATGTGTTCGTTTTTAAACGACTTCAGAACTAATCCTCTTTGAGTATACCATGGAGTAGTATTAAAACTACTCCTTAGTAGTCCAATGGTGGACATCGTAATGTTAAATAGACCAGGTTTTTTCCATACGTTTGGGTTCTTTTGGACTAGTCCTGGTCCCTTGTGGACTACTCTTTACACGCGTGTTTGGACTGGTCCTATTATTTGCAGGGCGGCTTTAAGTGCCTTAAATGTTAAATTAAAAACAAAATACATTCTTTAGCCAACCAGATTTTCCTTTTTGGTGTTATGCCGTTAATGGTAATCATGATGGTTATTGTGCAAATTTGCAATGTGTAAATTTACAGTGCATATTATGATTGATCGTGAGCATACCACTTTCATTTTTTGTGCAAATGTGCTATTTTTCTAAAAATTTATTCTGGCAACACTAAACACTTCTGGCAGCACTGTAAACATTTGCACTACCCACCGTGATTTCTCTTATTGGTTTTAATTTTTATATTTCTCTATCTTAATTTGTTAAAAAAAGGTCAAATAATTATGAATTTCCAGAACGTAAAAATAAAGTCCAACAAAATTATCTAAATTGTCCAAAATCAAAGGAAAAAGCGCTGATAACATACAAATAATATAATGAAAAAAAATATGATTGAAAAATTATCATTTACTTAACGTATGAACCCGTTTGTGATAAAAATAATACTTAAATTGTAAAAAACCATTGTTAAATAAACAAAACATCAATTAAAATATAAATGACACTATGCCCAACATAATTTGACGATAAACTAAGCGCCCCAAATATTATATATTACATAAACAAGAAGTAAGAGAAAGCTTTATTCAGCTTCAAAGTAAAACATAAACTTTCTGTTTCCTCCTGCTGCTCATATATCTAGACACATGTCTAAAGACATTTCTTTCTTTTAAATCTTAGATCACATATGTTTTCTTTTGAGTTTTAGAAATCAAATCACCAAAGTTCTTTGGTGACGCTCTCAAGTTAATCATAAACTTATAAACTTTCTCTCTTTCCCCTAGAGCTGCCGCATAAAAACACATTTTATTAGACATCTCCATTCTTTTAAAACTAAGATCACATATCTTTATGTTTTGTGTAAAGAGGATACAGTGGACTCTGTCGTAGCAGATATTCTTGTTAAGCGAATTTCGCTGTCAACCGGACGCAAATACTTTTTTGCATACCAATTTACAATTAAATTCCCCATGGCCGGACAGCCGTGATGGCAGTTACCCGCTTCGATATTGCGACTACACAAAATCGGGTTATCTTAAGCATTGTTGACTATTAAAGCCAAAGTTAATGTTATTAAAATTCATAAAAATCAAAAACTTACAGCCGTATTCCTAATAAAAAGTTAGCCACACTGTGTGCACTACGTACAACGAGCTGCTAACTAGAATGCCGATTAAGCCTAGCAGCTTGTAAGCACTGGGTTTATTCATAACAAACTTTTGTCCATCTTCTAACTTTTAGTAAATCAACTCTGAATTTTAATGTTGCCATATTATATTACTCAAAAATGCAACACGTTTGCATTAATCATCGCTGGTTTTGTAATTTTTTGTAAATTTCCTTTTGTTTTTCATCCACATATAACAATTTTAAAATGTTTTTTAAATTAAAATAAAATAATAAGAGATAGAAAAATAAAATAAAACTGTAATTTAAATAAAAGCAACCAAATTGTTTAACATTAAACAGCTGTTTTTCACAAGTTGGCTCACGTTTGGCAGCTCGTTAACAAGAGTTTAGCAAATCGGAAGCCAGATTTTCATTATGAATACGGTAAGTGTTCGCGAGTTAGCAAGAAAATGTAAGATCAGCAAAACTTAAGCTGAATGCATAATCAAAAACAAAGTCGAAAGGTGTCCAAATGCTTAAGGCTAGTTTACACTATTATACTTTTTATTAATACATGTAAAAAACTCAAGTAATATGTAAACGTGTGATAGCGTAAATGCAATTTGCTTTAAAATTTACATGTGTTACAAAAAAATAAATGTTGATATTCCATACGACTTCATCGCTTATTTAAAATTTTTCTAACGATATATTTCATTGGATCAGGGTTGAATTTAGGAAAATGTAGTTCATGTCTGATTGTATGAATACAAACTGCAAAGTATTTTTTTTCCAGTCGCAACAAAACTCAGTCTGTATTCATACGGTTCATGTCTTAAGCTTTAGATCCACACCACGCGTTACTCGCTTTTTCGCAGCATACGCAGCTGTCAAAAAAGTAGAATCTGTGTAGTTATACGTAGTAAGCTACATGCACAAAAGCGCAGATGCCTTGAGGCGAAAAGTAGGTTATCTTTCTACTTTTGTAAGCGTCACAAGCAGCGTTCGAACAAATCAGCTGATTTTGACCAAATTAAATTTTATTTTTACTTGCACTGCTGCTGCATAAAAAGCGTTGCATGTTACTTGAAACGTAGAACGCAACTAAGGTTGGAAAAGCATGCGCTGTTTGTAGGCGATAACGCGTGGTATGGACCTCCAGCTTTATTGACATGATTGTTACTTTATTTGAAAAGCAGAACATTCTTTCCACATACGTAGAATTTGCATGAACACCCGAAACGAAAACATGTATTTAGTTAAACACCTCAATTAGTATGTCGCAAGTGGAAAAGTTTTACATACCATTGGACGCTGCTTCAAAAACTCTTTTCGATGAGACCAATTTTTATCTTTGTCGTCTTGGAGTAAAGTACAAAAAAATTCGAAAAACTGAAAAAAGATCTTTTTAAAAAATGGCCCAAATCACGGCTGGTCAACGCTAGAACCAAAATATTTTGGGAATCGTCATAAAACATATCAAGTTTTATTTTCAGAGGGGTAAAAAAATCACTTTTTTCAGCTCCATACAAGTTGAGTCGGTCTAATGTACTGTCATTACGTTTTGCTTTCTCATTTTTTTTGTTTTGCTTTTTTTTCTCGTATTTAAAATCTATGTATAAAAAAAAAATATGTCGTCAAAACGACATGAGCTGTTTGAATGTCAATGAAAGTTCAAAGAAGAAAAACTAAGAATCATGTCAATAAGACATGAACCGTATGAACTCAGACTCTTTGTCTTATGGCGATTTCTTTTCTGAAAAAAATATGTTACAGTATGTACATGTAACATTTTCTAATGTTACCTATAATCACTGGAAGTGTTACATGTTGTGCAATTTCAATAGAACACAATTAGTGCTTTTATTTACAACTATTACACTTTCATCATTAATGTACTTAATGAGCGATTTTTAAAGATATTTAAGCGGTTTCTGCACGCTATTACGGGTTGGAAACAAATATTAACATCACTAATGGCTTATAAAAATTAAAACGTTTATAATATAAATAGACTTTTTTTGATTTTAATGTGTAAATATTTTTATATTTTGTTTTAAAACAAATTGTTTACAATTTTTATGAGCGGTATGAATTATGACAAACAAAATAAAGCATTTGTTCTACAAAGAAAGTAGTAAGTGCCAAAGTTGTAGAACAGGGCAGTATGAACACCTTAAGTAAAAGTAAGATATGCAACATGTTTTGCACGTTTTTCATCAACATATTCACAAAAGAACTTGAAAATTTTCCCACAGTTGTATTTTTTGTACAAACGAACACAAAAATGTAGAACATGTAACATTAATGCAACATTTTTCTCAGAAAAGAAATCGCCATTAATTTACACGTTTCATCTTTTGATGCTCAACTTCTTTTCAATTCCCTTTTAAAGATGCCAACATAATCACACGCAGCAATCGGTTTCAAATTTTTTCGGTTCAAAACAACAACAATTTTATTAACAGCGAATCAAAGAGAAAAAGAAAAGAAAACAATTACATGCAGCCATCGCTGTGCATATACCAACGAATAAAAACACAAAGCATACTGACCGAGTACAGGCATCTCCGTACTAACCCCCTTTCTTCTTTCTTCTCTCACCTAAAAACATAAGAGTTGAGCATCAAAAAATGAAACGTGTGAAAGCAGACTGTTAGTTTTGCCTTGCAAAGGATTATCGAATTCGTAAGACTTGTGTGGTAGTGCAAACTAGCCTTTATTAATCTTCAAATGCCCTTCCAAGATATTGAAATTAAAGGAAAACTGCAAAGCTAAAGTTTCTGATTTTTTTTTAAGTCCATTTGAATACCTTGCAGAACAAATTTTTTTTTTACTTCTCACCAAAAAGTTAATGAAATTTTTCTGTTTATTTTGGCTTAAATGTAAAAAGTATGTATTCCAACGTTTTTTTTTGTATATTTCAAAATTTTTAATTTTATAATGGTCAAATTCTCATGAAAATGTTATTTAATTTTTTTAAAAAAGTTGAACCAATTTTCATGTATTGAAAATTTGGAACTAAATTTTACCAGTCATTTTTTTTTCTCTAAGTTAAAAAAACTATCTGAAAAGTAATTTAACTCTTTTTGTACTTTTCTCATAAGCGAACAAATTTGTCAGTCCCTTTAGTGTCCACTGTATAAAGAGTTTCAAACTTAACTTATTTATGATAAAAGTTATTTAAAAAAAATATATACACTCGTTTATGGACAGCAAGTGCCATAAATTTGAAAAGCGAAAAAAATCATTAACACCTTTCCAATGACATTTTCAAATTACTGAGCCAATACAAGGCAAAAAAAAAAAACAACAAAAACATCAATATAAATTTTACGATAATTGAGCATTTCACACCTTTCAGATACGAAAAGCGTTGCAATACGTAAATGATTTTTCTTAAATAGATTTAAGAATTTGCAAAAACAACAAACATGATCTCAAACACAAGTTTACAGCTGCACTTGTTAAGTTTGAAAATAAATAAATAAACAGTCAAACAAATACAAATAACACGGAGAGGCTAAACATTTTTAAAATACATTTTTATACACACATACATACACTGTTTTTTCTCGCAAAAACAACATTTAAATTCTTTAAATTTAAATGAACAGACAAACACACCAACGTTCTATAATAAACATGTATGGATTGGTTTTACAAGGAAGAAGACAAGACGTTCGTTCGTTCGTCCATCCAACCAACTGAAGCTGAACAACAAAAAAACCAGCAAAAAAAAAAAAAAAAACAACAGCAATTATTATCATCAACACCCATGACAGACAGGTAACATGTACTGGCCATTAAATGAACTTGTCAAAAATGACAACTATTTTGTCATAAAATCAACAAATTTATGACCACCTCTCTTCTCGTGCAACAACGACAACAACAACCAACCACATCAGCATTAGTGTAAAATACCAACATCATCAGTCCATTCCAATTCCCATTATTAACGAACGCGTTGCGAACTTATCAGAATGTAGACGGGAAGGGGGAAGTTAAAATGATCTGAATACTTTTTCCTTGTTGTCGATTTTTTGTTTGTTTATTTCTTGAGAAAAACAATATAAAATTTTAAACCCCATAATTAATGTCAAGGATAGAGAAATTTTTAGCTCGTTACATTATTTTCTTTCATTAGAATAATGAGTACTTGTCCGGCAAATTAAGGTGTGAAGGTGTTAATGGTTGATTTAGGAAAGAAAATTAGTTTTTTTTAGGCAAATGTCCTTAAAGAAAAATTAAAGATTTAGTCAAGTGCAGTGTGAACTTAATGAAAATGTTTTGTTGGAATTTTTAGTTAGAAAAAGTATTTTATTGATTAAACAAAGATTCAAAATGTATGGAACAAAATTGAGTTTAGTTTATAGGTGCTACAGCAATGACCCTCATGTTAGACGACGCACAGTGGGGTTTTTGATACCAAAATTGGGAATTAATTCGAGGTAACTTTCCCTGTTTCTAATTTTAACTTTTTTCAGTCGAATTCACTTTAAGAAGTAAAACTTATCAATTTTTTTATATTTTTAAGTTCAAATTTTATTTATTTTCAATTAGTTAATTTTTTAGAACATACCTTTAATATTGATAAAAATTGTAATATTTCCAACAAAAATAAAAATATTTATTCACATTTCTATTCCTTATCCGATTCTTTATCATCATCATCAATAATTATCATCATCATTATCGCTATAACTAGTATAGGTATCATTATCATCATTATTGACATCTTCTTCACCATCGAGATTTGATTCAAATATTAATAATTGAATTGCTTCCATAGGCAAATTATGGGTTTTTTTCTCTTTTAATTTTCTCATATTTGTTATTACTGGATCTGAAGTAACTAATAGTCTTTTAAATATATCTTCATTTGATTTTTCTGTTTTTACTTGCAAAGAAATCATTTTGTCAATATTATTAAATTCTTTGGAAGTAGCACCACATAAAAAGCATTTTTGTGTGCTAGTAGTTTCTGTGAGTGCATTACATATTTTTCCTGCAATCATTTATAGGACCAACTTATGATTGACTTTCAAACGTTTTTCTCCATAAGAAATGACCGACTCTTTAAGGTTTTTTATTTCCTAATCCACTCTATCTATTTCGTTCTTAGCAACAATCGTGGTTTCTTTTATAAATTCCACTTTCAATGGCCTACAATATCTAGGAGATGCTGGACGAGGATTTTGCCATATGATTATGCTGTTGCACATTAGTTTTATTGGCACGATTGAGGTAATAAAAACCGATGAGTCAGTAGCATTCGGATCGTGGAATGCTTGCTTATAAGGTGTGTGACCAGAGCTACCATCAAAGCCCCATTTCGTGTATAGACACAAACTGTTTAACTCATCATCCTTTAATGCATCAATTAGACTGGTTTTGAGTGACGGTATGGTCCAAAAGAGCCTGTAAACTTATTTTTGCTGAAGTTTCACAAATCGTAAGGCACTCATTTTTGGGGTAACAATCCTTTTTCGCTAGTTGCACTTGTGAATATGATGGAAATCTTTCATGAGCGGAAACACTGATAATATTATATTGATGTCAAGACAACTTGGCTTCAACCAAAACAGCCAATGCTTCCTCTTTAGACATTTGGGTCACTGTAGAGGGTTTTGAAAAACTTTTGTAAAATTTGTCTACATCAGATGGTGAAGTGCTTGTTATTTTTTTTTTTACCATTTTTGAAGCTTTTAATTTACCATCTGCCCTCAGACTCAGACGAGGGAAGCCTATTGAAGAATCTAGCCATGTCTTATTATTCAGAACAAAACGTTCCTTCATTCGCAAAGATGAAGCCCAGCGAGTTCTGAATTGAAAACAAAAAGCATTCATCGTTTCATTGAAAACTTTTACATTATGTTCGCTTGACGTTTTAGCATTTGTTCTTTAAGAAAGGTTAATTTTCCATGGATATTTTCACAATCCTCAATCATTATTTCAAAAAGCTCTCGTCGGGAAATAAAATTCGCATTCGAGGATGTGGCTATGATTAAATAAATACGGTCATATGATTTTATACAAAACTTGAAAAAAACACGAAGAACGATTACACATAGTGCACAAAGACAAATAACTACTTTTCAAATCACAACAAGTAAAACCTATTTTTATTTGCTTTTATGACATAAAGAACTACCTAAAAACATTTTAAATAATTTAAACAATAACAATATATTTTTATTATTGTGTTTTTAATATAGTTCTTATAAAACTTTTTGGGAACCACTGTCTCATATAAAAATAGTTTCAGAACTTCTTACATTTTATTTGAAGTAAACAACTAATTTTCCTACATACTCTGTATTGCTTTTTTCAAAATATTTATTCTTAACAATATTAACTGTTCTGGTTACTTATTGTTTTTGTTGCTATTATTGTTTAAAATTGTTATTGTTTTTGTTTTCCATTTCTTCTTTTAATATGTTTTTATATACTCTTATTTAATAATTAAATGCAAGCTCTCATGAAAGCAAAAGCAATAGTAACACTAATGTTTGTATTGCTTCTAATAAAAAGTTGATTTTTTATATGGAGTGCAGCAATATATTTAAATTTTATTTTAAAATGTGCAAAAAAGTGCAGACAAAATTTTCATAAATATTTTCAAAAGCGTTTATATTTTTAGGAAAAAAAAAGTTTTTATCTTAATTTGGCTTTATACACAACTATTTATCGACATATATCCCGAAATCCACTAATTTATAGGCTTACGCGTGAAAATTAATTAAAAATAAAAACAAAAATTACACATAAAAACCAAAACCATAAATTAATCTTATTAACCTGAGGTTGAAGGTTCCATTAAAATATTTTTAATTATCACTTTAGAAAACACTCAAAACTAATTTTTAATACACCAAAAGTTGAAATTTATGTTGCACGCGAGGAAAACGTCAAATAACTCAAACTTTAAAATTGTATAGTGACATAACGGTAGTTGTTAAAAACAAAATTTTTGCACTAGTGATGTAGAATGTTGTGTACTTTTACCGACTACAAAAATTTATTCAGTTCTCCTAAATTTAATTTTGCAATTAATTCCCATTTATGGTATCAAAAACCCCACTGTGCGACGGCCCGTTTAGGAGCTTTTGACAATTTCCACTTATCTAAAACCACATAAATTGTTTTAAAATTTACTAAGGAAATGTTAACTTTCAAATAACATTCATTTGTGGACCCAAGCTTTATGAAAGTCGTGTAACAATTTTTCAAATACAATATTTTTATCAGGAAAAACCATTTTTTCGAATATACATACATTCTGGCCCATAACCATAAACTTAAACTAAAATGCATGTGACCACCATCGTTTTAAATTATACTTTAGAAAAATTCGACTTTATTATACCCTCCACCACAATTAGTTGTGAAGAGGGTATATTAAGTTTGTCATTCCGTGTGAAACTTTTTTATTATTCATCTCAGACCCCATAAAGTATATATATTCTGGGTCCTTGAGTGATTCTAAGTCGATTTAGCCATGTCCGTCTGTCCGTCTGTTGAAAACACGCTCACTTTCGAACAACTTAAAAGAAATGAACAAACTTGGTGCCAAATTGCTTGTAGTTATCCTTAGCAGTTTGGGATTGAAATGCAGCAAAACCGGTTCGGTAGGACCAGAGCTATGAATCAAAATGTGGAACCACCACCTAAAAAAATTTATAATTTTGTTACAAAAAATAACATAAATGCTAGAACAAGACACGGAATGAGATATTTGACTGAAAATCATGCTGTTAAAATTCGTGAAGATCCGTCAATAATTTACCCTAAGTCCCATATAAACACTACTCCCGGAAAACAGTTTAGTACGCCTAAAACCGTAAAAAATAACGCTATCGTAACAAAATTTGGTACGTCACAGTTTTTTAGGACAAGAAATAACACTGTGAAATTTCGTGATGATCGGTCCATAATTTACCTTAAGCCCCATATAAACCCTACTACCGGAAAACAGTTTAGTACGCCTTAAACCGTAAAAAATAATGCAATCATAACAAATTTTGGCTCTTCACAGTTTTATAGGACTATGAATGATACTGTGAAATTTCGTGAAGGTCGGTACATAATTTACCCTAGGCCCCATAGAAACCCTACTCCCGGAAACAGTTTAGTACCCGTAAAACCATAATTAATAATGCTATCATAACAGAGATCAGCTATGAATCGTTTTTTCGATACTCATACTGACTCATGCAACTGTAAGTATAAGTGCGTAGAAATCATTTCAACTTAACTACTCTGATTCACTCATACTCACAAGAGAAATATTTATGAGTGCGACGTCGACATTATACGCATACTCATAAATGACCTCAGCTTGATTTATAATTTCAAGAAAATACTTACAATACTCACAATGATTCAAATCATTTAGCTCATCCATTTACCGTTTTAACACAACAGAGAAAACACACAACTTAATAATCAGCGCTGCCAGATAAATTTGCCAAGAAATTGTCCACTGCATACATGTAACTTTAGTAAACTGTAATTGCCAAATCGTCACTTTGCTATTTCGGGGACAAATCTGGCAGCCTCACGTTTTGCTTCGCCTATACACATTGACTTGAGTAGATTCTAAATCAAACACAACAAATGTTGCTAAGTATGAGTACGATGAATAACATTGGAATAAGTATGAGTGCGTATAAGTACAAGAATTTATGAGTCATGATTTAGCTCTACTCACTTTTTCACTACTCATTGCTGATCTCTTTATCATAACAGAAATTGGTACGTCACAGTTTTAAAGGACTAGAAATGACGCTGTGAAATTTTGTGATGATCGGTCCCTAATTTACCCTAGGCCCCATATAAACCCTACTACCGGAAATCGGTTTAGTCGCCTAAAACCATAATTAATAACAAATCGTCACAGTTTAAGATAGTAATAATAAATAGACATCATACAGATATTACTCCTTAAACATTCGAACGGTCGGTGGAAGGTATCAAAGATTCGTCACAGCCGAATATAGCACTCTAACTAGTTTTTGACTATGATTACGGGCCACTATGTTTAATAAACAAGAAAAATTTAAATTTGCTTCTATTAATGTTGTTTAGTCGGTTTGCCAGTATGACTTATCCTATCCGAGGTATAATAAGCGTTTAATTCAAAAAATTTTACCTTATGTAATATTAAAGAGTTATAAACAATTTTGATTTTAGTTGAACTGTTAATTTCTAATTTTTTGATATTCTTTAATTAGGCTTGAGTTCATCAAATTTAATTTTCATTAAATTATTTTCACTGAGGGAAGGAATTTTACAACTTGGAATTTTTTATTAAAATTTATTGATAATTTTTCTTGGCTGAGCTGGGATTCGAACCCGGGTTAATCTTTACATGTTTAAGAATCACCACATTCTATCCTCATAAGATCTTTGAGTTCTACCCACTGCAGCACTGCGGTGCCCGTTAGCCAACAGTCAAACATCAATCTTTAACCAGTAGAACTGGTGGTTCGAAATTTGCTGTTTTTATCACTTAAATTTTAAAGTATATGTTGCCTCCTTTCCTCTGTTTTTTCGTATTCTTTCTGTCAAGACTTTGTCTTGAAAACCTGAATACATTTGTTTATTATGTTTTTATACCCTTCACCTCAGGTGGAAAAGGGTATATATAAGTTTGTCATTCCGTTTGTAATTTCTGCAATATTGATCTAAGACCCTATAAAGTATATATGTATATTCTGGGTCCTTATGAGGAGAGAACTTGATTTAACCATGTCCATCTGTCTGTCCGTCCGTCCGTCCGTCTGTCCGTCTTACGTTTGATATGTGTTTTCCGGAGAATCCAGACATGATATCGGCTAGGTTGTTTTACATTTATGTCACGTATAGTCCACCATTTCGTGCTATTAAAATTCAGCAAGATCGGTGTACAAATGGCTGAGATATGATCAAAAAACCACGACTGCCTCTAATTTTTTCCAAAAATTCCTTGTTGCTGTATTTTTATTGCTTTTTTCTGTATGTCTGGAGAACGGCAAGAGCCAAAGTTTCAAAAATAGGTACACACATTTAGGTTGTCAATACACACCACCCTACAAAATGTGGGCGGGATTGGTGAAGTGGGCGTGGTACCTCCCGTACAAAAAAATTAAAAATTGTTTAAAATCCTAAATTTAAGGGCTGCCATATGTCCTATGGATGTGACTTATATACCAAAATATCGGATATTTTTAGTAGAACATATTTTATAAAAAACTCGAGAAAATCGGTTCAGATACAAAAAAAATATGACCAAAATTAAATTTTTTTTTTTAATACCCACTTTCGGGAACCATAGGTCTCCTCGAGTCCAAGCTTTATAACTCAAGTAAATGGTAAATTTCTTCTTAAACACGTCGGTATATAAGTCTGTCAAATCGGTTAAAAAATGGCTGAGTTATAATCAAAATACTGAAATCCCAAAAATTACTCTTTTTATACCCTTCACCAAAGGTGGAAAAGGGTATATACATAAAAGTTTGTCATTCCGTTTGTAATTTCTGCAATATTGATCTAAGACCCTATAAAGTATATATATTCTGGGTCCTTATGAGGAGAGAACTTGATTAAAGATTTATTTTATAAAAAAAACTTTAACATAAAAGAAAAAGCACAAAAAAATTGTTTAACGGAGATCAATACAGTTTACATGCTAGATGCTTCTTGTAATTAAAGATTTTGAATAAATTCATAAAGCATAAAATAAAAAACTTAAAATAATGAGTTTAACTTCCACATTTGGTTGCATATATCTGGGAAATGACCTTAACAGGGTTGGCAAAATCGGTACAATTCTACTTTTTTTTTTGGCACTATTTAAACTTGAAGAAAAGTTCAATAGTAAAATCTGGCAGTGGTGACTCGAAAGCATTTTCATTTCTAATTCTATTAGTCGATACTGAACGAATAAAAATTATTTTTTCAGTATTATAAAGCATGCATCTCTAAAAAATAATCTCGATTCGTTCAGTACCGACTGAAAAAAATTAGAAATAAAATGGCTTTCGAATCGATAAAGTATTCGCCCACGACTGCCAGAATTAGCCCGCAGATTGCATTAGGTGCAGATTAAAATATAGGGTACTTTTCAAGAGCTCAAATTGGTATTTTTTAATGGGATAAAATTGGTACTCTTTCTATTTTTGATAAACTCGATATACATACATATAACAGCCTACGTTAACAAACAGTGAACTTTCTCGGGGCTTAAAATGAGGAAAAGGCAGTACAATTCGAGCTCTTTTACCTTTGGTATCTTTTCTCTCCTCGAAAAATTTGGTACAAAGTTAGCATATAGTCCAGATTAAAATTTAGGATACTTTTTATGATGTAAAAACTAAAAAATTTGTACTTTTCTCTCTTTGAAAAATTTGGTATACATATTACATATGGTTCAGTGACATGGACAGTTGAATGTCGGTTGCTCAAGAGTATCGAGAACTCAAATTTTATATGTACATATCGCTCATTTGCTGCAAGACCAGCATAACTCAAAAAATTAAATTTTGGAGTTAAAGATGCAGAATTGTTCGCTTTGTTTTTCTTTATATTGTGTATTAAATTCATCTTTATATCTTTTATACTTTCCCAGTTTTAAGAGAATGTGTCTTCTTTTTTTCTAAGTAGTTAGAGCAAATCAAAACTTTAAATGCGTTTATCTCGAAATGGATTTTTTTGAGTTATGCCGGTCTTGCAGCAAATGAGCGATATGTGTTGGCGAAAACAATAATTCCTATAATGTTATTAATTGAAATATTTTAACATAAAATACATAAAGAAAACTAATTAAAATGCGGTAAATATTTTATAGGATAAACCCTATTCTTTTAATCTTGCTCTTATTTCGACGTGAACGAAGTCAGAGGCAAAAACTAGTAGTTTACATACGAAACAGAATTGTGGCTCGTTATATTATATTATACTAGGATCGCCCGGTGGCCGAAATTCGACCACTTGACATTTACTTTGGAGAAAACCTGTGCGTTTTACAACAAAAACGCTCACATTATAAAAGAACGGCAAAAATGCACTATTCACCCAACTTAGTACGTATGACTGCAAGATAAATTAAAACGATTTTCAAACACTTTAATTCAAAAAATTTTGAAAAAAATATATTGTGCATATCTACACACAAATTCCTTTAAAACTATATGTTTCATTAAAATCGGTGGACGATAAGATACTTTAAAATCCACCACAAAAAATATACAAATAAAATTTTTAATAACTTTTTGTGGTGTTTTTTTTATAAACAAAAATAAAATGAAATTGAGCGTAAAAAAATCTTTTAGTACTATTAAGGTCAAAAGAATAAATTTTGAAAGTTGTCGGTACAATTTTAAAATTCTCAATGCCATCCCTGACACAAAATGTTCATTGCCATTCCTTTTAATGGGTGTTTTTCAAGCCCAATAGAACTTTCGGAAGGGTTAGTTTTCACATTTCGACATTTTTGATCAGTATTTCTAAAAAATCTCATGAATAGATTTATGCTCGAACAATGCTACCAAATAACCAAAATTTATTTAAAAAATTAATCACCTGGGTCGCAGGTTTATGCTGATAAAGCAGCGACAATTGACGCCTTGGAGGCTATTATTGATGATATACAGCCAACAATACACGCATAGATGGACCGAAATTGGACGTCAACAATCCGTTTCGTCAAGGACATTCGCGGTGCCTTTAAACTTGAAATCCGTTTCAAATGTTAATGATTAATTTTTTTTTTTAGAATTTTAAGTTTTATGAGCTTAAATAAAAGGCACTTTTTACTTTATTTAGTAAACAAACGTCCTGAAATGGTTTTAGACAATAGTCTCTTAATCATTATGAAGCTCATCTTTATCGAAATCTAAGAGTTCGTCTAGCGACATTCCTCAGTAAAAAATGTGCTCCAAAAGGAGCAGGTTTTGTGTATGAATTCATACCTCAAATCGCTTCAAACCTGCTGATGGGATGCCTGATTTTTGTATTGGGTGTTCCCGGTTTGGAGGACTATTTTCTGCTGACAATAAGCTCTTCTTTTAACATGCAAACAAAGCACTCCTAAAGTGCTTTTTAAGAGGCTAACTATATTAACATATTGATTAATGTTTTGCTTTTACTTGTTTAAATGCCTTTTTCCAATCATTTTCGTATATTTTTATTTTTTTCGGTTTGCAACCTTCTTCGTTGTCAGCACTAAAATATCAGCTTTTTTGTATGTTTTATTCTATATCATTTACTGCTTTATAAAAGCTCTTTTATTGAAGTGCTCGATTATGCGCTTTTTCTCTTAAGTTCTTCTTATTATTTTATTTTATTTTTATTTTTCTTCACTTAAATCAAAGCTTAATTTTATTAAGGTAACTAAGGAGAGGATTTAAAATAACACCTGATTTACATCCAAGAAAAATTACCCACGGTCTACACACGACAGTCAAAATTACACCCAAATCGGGCAATTACCCACAAAGTGGCAACACTAAAATAAATATTACCTGCAACTTTAAAGCCGTCGTACCAGACAAACAAGGTCAACTCTTATGTTTTGCTGATTCGACAGTTGTAAACTTAAGAAAAGTTTAAGATATTTGTAGCATATATTCTCTCTGGGGGTTCACGAACAAGACACATGCGAAAAATAGATAAGGGATATCAGACAAAAAGCTGTAGTAATAGATTTACATGAGCACCTGTCATTTGGCCTAATCCAATGGTGGATTTTAACCACTGGATGACAAGCTATGTTTTTATCAAACGGCCCCCGAGTACAATCCCAATCTTAAACCGCGGTACCCCAACTTCTCATCTGCATTTAATTTCAGGTCTTACTTCTTATTTTACAGTTCTTCAACCCAACACTTTACTAACAATAATATAAGATCTTTACCACAGACGTAGGGGCCACAGCCAAAATTCTGTACGTTGCCTTGTCAACGGGGACTCGTGACTCCCATGCTACCGCGCAAAAAGTGAAATATCCCTCAGATGTGGAAATACGAGACGAACAGTGGGATATCAGCTTATTTTGCCAAATGCAACTAAATTATCCAAGTTGGTGTGGTCACAGACACAATCAACCTAGATGAATTTGGCGATCTGTAAAGACGCATAATCTGTAGGAAAGTTAATTAGGCAAAGTGTTACTTTACTCTAACAAAATCAAAATTCTAACCCATTTTTGGAAACACTCTTCCGGTGACTTGGGCTTAAACCACAACCTTCACAGGACTCCTTCATCCGTTTTGGACCTAAGCGATCCCAGGAAACTCAGGGACTTGGGATATCTGCCTTTTTTAAACACCTGTCATGCTCAAGGCATTGACTATATAGCCCCGAAAGTCTAATGCCAAAAGGAAAAGCTTCTCCAGATGCATTAGCCCACCGAAGTGTGGGAGTGGAAGGTATCTGACAGAAGATGAAATAGCAGCCAAATACGACTTTTTTTAAACTTTTCTTTTCTTATTACCTTATAACAAAAAAGAAGCTGATAGAATCTGAAGATAAAATTGAAATTCGTATTTTTGTCAAGTCAAATTGTAAAATTTTCTTTTTAAATCAATAATATTTCAATATAATCCCGGAATCAGTTGTTACATAAATATTTTTCCAATAAAATAACCCATTTCTATATAAACAACTAGAAATCCTAAGAAATTAAATTTATTCGTAACGCCTTTCATTACAATAATACTAATGATAAATTTCCTTCCACTTATCTACAGGTCATAAACTTGTCTTAGAACATAATTTTTTGGTTTCTTTTTAAAGGTCTCTTTCAAGGTTCTATTACCGGAAAACCTAAAACAAGCCACTCAATTTCGTAATTTATATAACGTCTGCCCAATCATCTGGAACATACAACACATTTATTTAGAAAATTTATACCACTTTTCACACTTGTTGTTTCCCTAAAACAAAATGCTCTTATTTTTCTCAGCTATTTATGGTAATAATCACGCTTTTAAAACAAATACCCAAAATACAGCCTGGAAAGAGGAGTCAAAATCATAGCAAATATTTGTTAGAAATAAAAAAAATGTATAAAAACTCGTAAAATATAAATCTCGTGAGTAACTCTTAACTGCTGGGAAAACGAAATAACTTTATTTTACGACTTTCTAAGTGGTTAAAGATATAAAAACTTAAATAAAAAATAAATGAAAATGCAGATAAATAAGAGGGAGAAGAGTGAAATAAAATAGAAAATAGCTTAATTTTAAGCAGTTCTATAGAGATTAGTTAATCCAAAAGTTATTCGAATACCAGAATTATACTTTTGATTTTTTTTAAACATTTTATAGTTATTTGATTTTGGTGTAAAAATGATACTAAGTTAAATGTCAACTTGACAGCATGAAGTGAAAGACAAATGAAAGAGAGTGAATCAAGAAAACTAGGAAAAGCATTTTATGACGCCTTTTTCATTTCTTTTGGCTGCTTTTCATGTCTGCTTGGTACGGTTGGTGGTACAATTCAACATTTTTTTTTTACATTTCCGACCAACGTGCCACATCTTTTTCTACTTAAACAATAATTTTACTGCTTGCGTCCTAGAACAGCAACAACAACTTGCGATAGCAACAAATAATGAGAACAACTTCAACAATGTCGTATACAACTCGTAAAGTCGTAAAACTGAACATGTTCATTGTAATAATTTCTATTTATCATGTAATTTGTGAAACAATTTGTTGATCGTAAAAATTTGTTTTTTTTTTATTAACATTTTTGAAGCTTTATAACTTTTACGATTTGTTTTTTTATGTCTGTTTATATGATTTCTGTGCGCTACATTTGGTCAACGTTTTTTAGTCATGTTTGTTGTGTGGCAAAGACTTTAACAGAATATATTCTTAGGCGAAGCTTGTTTTTTTGGATAAAATTGAACGTATATATACACATATATTCATTCCTGAAATTCCTTTAAGGAACAAAGGGCCCTTTTTAAAGGTGCCTCCTCCATGTGTTCGCTGGATTTCCAACGAGTCTTTAACCTTTGGGGTTCCAGTCTAAGGCAGCTCTGGCGATATCGCTGAGGATTTCCTGACGGTATGTCCTCAGTTTTAACTAAAAATTTAATCAACGAAATTAATCGTTTAATCAATTGAATTAAACGTTTAATCAAGTGAATTAAAATTTTAATTGACCATATTAATTTGCACCAGTAAACAAATTAATAATATCAATTAAACGTTTAATTCAATTGATTAAACGTTTAATTCACATGATTAAACGTTTAATTCCCTTGATTAAATTTTTAATTAAAACTGCTTTAATTTTTGATTAATGCGTTTACTGGTGCAAACATTTTTTCTGTGTAACTGTTAAAGATTCTAATTTTAGTTCCTGTGGAGAGTTGGGTGGAAGTCCATGCCGCGCTTAGGATGCCATACTCAAGTTTTGCCTTTCCAAGTCTGTCCTTATTTATATCTTGGGAGGAGCCTCCCGACTTCGAAATGACAGAGCCCAGATAAACAAAAAAACCTTCATCTGCAAGGGAGCCATCAGACAGCACAAGTGGTTGAATATTTTCTTTGTTGATCATCATTGTTTTCGTCTTAAGGGAGCTTATTTTTAAGCCAACCTTAGTGGTGATCAGCCTAACCATTCGTAGCTTTTCCTGCATGTCGGTCAAATTATGCGTACGTTAGCAGATGTCATCAACGTAGTCCAGATTTTCTAAGCGGCTCTGGAGTACCCAGCGAATGTCTCTATTTCGCTGAGTTAATGCTGTTGTCCAAGACGATATTGAATAAAAGTCGCGATAGCACGCAACCCTGTCTGACAGCCTTCCTGACAGCTACTATATCACAAAACTCCTTCGCGTGACTGGACATCATAGGCCATTAACTTAAATTTGTTAAAAAATTTCGTTTAAAAATGTAGGATTATAAATTAAGGGATAAAGTGATTATTAATCACGGGTTATGCTTAGGAGCTTCGACAAGCAAATACCTTTTGGCGTTGCACTTGGAGAAGCAAGGAATAGGTGTAGTCAGTTCAAGAAGCTTATTTGCGGCTTGAATTCGGGATATATTTCAAGACTGCGGCTAACCAAAATCGAGTTGATAAGAACAATAAACTTTAGTGCTGGGGTTTATTTTGCCCTTAACCTAAAGCGGAATATCAACTGCTGAAACATTTCCTTGTATTATGTTACCAGAGCTGTGGATTCGCAGTCGAGTTGAGGTTTTTGTAGCAGAGTCGGAGTTGCAGTACTCACCAAAACTCGCGACTTCGACTCCAACATTTTTCGGCATAAAATATTTAAAAAAATTGTCTAATAAACATAATTTTCTTGCTAAAAGGTACCTGCATTAAAAAAGAGTTAGATCATGTAGATTTAGCATTAATTTAAGAGTAGGAGTTAGAGCTTTTTTTGACTACTCCTCAGCCTAAGATGTTACTATCCACAAGAAGCTTCTTTTCAATGGATCATTAATAGCTGCAGTCTTAAGCAATTTGTCTTGACAACCATGTCCCAGAACAACAGACTTTGTATTAGTTTTTAAGTTAACACATTGTGTCCGTCCAGTGTTTAGATCACTGTTAGGTTACGCCGAAAAACAGTATGTTGATGTGAGTTACTTACTGTGTTGTAAATTGAGGATCGCTCAGGGCTGTGTCAATGCATCAAATTCTTCAAACTTGTCGGAAGCTTCAATTTGAAAAATGGCCAAGAGATCGCGGCTGACCTTAGCAAAAATATAGTACAACGGGGAACTGGTGAGCCTGCTTCGAGAATAAAGTTTTATTTATAAGTAAAACCCATTGGTTATTTTTGTATGCTTTTTAATAGTGATGAAAATGCTTAAGAGTTTCTAACCTTGAAGCCAAGTTTATGGCCGAGTGAAATATGTCTGGAATTCGTTTTTAGTGAGTTTTGTCTCTCCTCAAGTGAGCAGACACCCGATGCTTGGCACTCGCAACTGTGTTGAACACATTGTTGATTGACGGCTGATGTGTTTTAAATAATACCAAAACTTATATTTGCAGTAAAGACAACTTGATTCTCTTTATAGGCTTGAATACCTATTCTAAAGTGGTTATTTATTATTAAAGGGTTTTATGGATTTAGGAAATTCCTGCCTTTTTGCTCTTTTAATACCACCCGATTAATGAAAAAAATATTCATATCACATTTAACACGAAGCAACAAAAAAATTAAATTCTGCAGGGCACTTCCAAGTCGTCCACTCTCTGTGACAGAAGTTTTACTATCCATTCCCATTCACGTGTTGTTTTTCAGAATGTAGTGTGCTGCTGTTTTTGTGTTGTAAAATATTTCATGCATAATGTTGATGAACAGAAAAATCGTAAAATTTTGACACAATATTACAACTTGTTGATAAGAACCAACGCAAGTTAAAACTGAATTCATAAAAAATATTTGTTCGCCTGTCGTGGTCTTTGTTTTTTTTTTTTTGTTTTTGTAATAATTTTTATTTGTGTTTTTATTTCCAATTTTTATGCTCAATTCATGTATGACATCCGACAATCATTTCTTGACATTTATGACAATAAAAACCTAAAATGTTACTTTAAACAAGGCCCACAAATAAAATTAAACACTTATTCACACACACACACACCCAGTTATTGGTTGGTACTAAAGAAAACTCTTTAAATGTCCACTAATTTACCCTGTTACCCGTACTAAACTAAACACTTCTTTACAAACTTTGTCAAGCAGCAAGCGGATCAGGAAAAGCAAGTGTGTAAGTGTGTATTTGTAGTACAAATGGGAATAAAAAGGGCTTTAAGAACAACAACAACAAACAATCACATCGAGAAGATGTGTAAGAAGTGTCAAGGTTTTATTTAATACTAGTACATTCTTAAATTGTTTTGGTTGTTTAATTTTTACGACTTTTAAATAGACTTGTTAGACAGTTTTACGATTATTATGGACATGTTCTTTTGATTATTTTCTTGAAAATTTTTATGGTTTTTATAACAATTTTGTTGCTATTATTTTATTTTGTTTTTGTTACTGTTGTTGTTAGGAAGAGTAAATAAAATGAACAAAATTTTTTGTTGACCTCGGTTAATTTTTGGTATTATTATAATGATGACTTTGATAATGATTATGATGATGGGATGGGATGTAATGAAGGGGACATCGTAAATACTAAAAAATCGTGGGGTTATAGATTTGGATTTTATAGCCTTCCTGTCTTTGTTTTATGTCCACAAAACAATTCACAATCATTATGATGACTTTAGTAGATGTCAAACAATTAGACAGGGGGACTGACAGACAGATAGACGGACTCTCAAGTTTGTACGTGTTGAATCACAAAATTTATTTATTTTTTTCATGATTTTATTACATAGATTTTTACAACTGTTTAATTGTATTTAATTTCCCTTATAAATGTTAAATGATTCTAATATACTTTTTTTATGTTGTTTTGATTTTATCCTGTGGATTTATTGTTTTATATTCAAAATATTTGATATTATAAATGAGAAAGAAGTTGTCATAAAAATACCAATAGAGAGACTGGATAAAAAAGTTTTTTGTTTAGAAAATAACAGTGGGAAATGTTTGAGGTGTTTTATTGGGGAATTAACAACACATGTGCTGGAAGTTTTTTAATAAGAAATATAAAATTCTTGTTTTTTAATCAATAGTTGTGCATTTTATTGTGATACATTTTGAGCAGAGCCTCGAAAGTCAAGAGAAAATTTTTCAGAGTCATAAATAAAACTGTATTACATATCAATTTTTCTCTGAATAGTTTTTTAGTTTCTAATTGGAGTTTTCTGTTTCTGAGAAAAATTTCATCACAAAATTTTTCAGGGGCCAAGCAAATTTTTGACTGAAAGTTTTATATCGGGTGATTTTTTAAGAGCTATAGGAAAGTTAAAAAAAAAAACACATAATAAAAATGAATGAAATCTTTATTTGAATCGATAGTACGGTCTATATAATTTAATGTTTGAAGATTATTTCATGCAAATGCTGACCGTGACTCCGCTCAGTCCAATTTTGGCATACTCTTTCCAATATTTCGGCCGGTATCTCATGAATACATGCTTCAATGTTGTCTTCCAATGCGTCAATTGAAGCGGGCATATGTCTATAGACATGAGCTTTAACATAGGCACAAAAAACTCACCTCTCAATAAGTCCATTGTTAAGCGTGCTGTGTGGCATGTGGCACCGTCTTGTTGAAACCGCATGTGGTGCAAGTCAAGCTCTTGCATTTTGGGCAAAAAAAAGTTGGATATCATCTCACGGCAGCGCTCACCATTCACAGTTACGTTACGATTCGCATCATCTTTGAAGAAGTACGGTCCAATGATGCCACCAGCCCATAAACCGCTCCAAACTGTGACTTTTTCTGGTAGCTCTTGCAATGCTTCTGGCTGATCTTCACTCCAAAATCGACAATTCTGCTTATTAACGTACCCGTTGAGTCAAAAATGAGTTTCGTCGCTGAACACAAGAAGCGCGCGATGAACTTTCTTAACAGAGCACGCATTTTGATAATAAAATTCAATAATTTGCAAGCGTTGTAAGACTTTGTTCAATATTGAATCCATAAAAACCGATTTTACATTAAAATGAAAAGTTTATCTTGTTATATTAACATGCATACATACTTAAGTATGTACATTTTTTTATTTTCATGTTGAAAATATGTTATAAAAAGAAGACAATTCCCGTATTCTTTTAATTAAAATTATTTAGTTAAATAGTAGTACATCGAGTTTTAAAAGTAGAATGATGACGAAAACCATATCTAGGGATTCTGCTGATGTTTCTGTTAACAAAGGTGAATACAAAATAAGTGAAACATGTGTTACAGGGGTAAGTGTTTTGATTATTCGTTAATAAATACATATGTTGTCTCTGAATATTCTTCACACTGTTATTTCATAATGCAACCAATTTGATTCTGCATGAAATTCACGTTGTTTCAACTTGAAATAACTTTCATTCAACGTGATTCGGATTGCTATTTCAATATAAATGACATTTTGCTCTAACATTGCTGCAATGTTAAATTTACATGAATTATAGTTTTTTTTTAAAGGCAAAAATGTTGTTCGCAAGTTATTGTAAAATCAGGTTGAATTAACATGAAAAACGTATAAAGAAAAATCACCACCGAAACATTTTAAATCAATATTGTTTTCGACGTTTTTAACTTGATTTTTTTCTGTGTGATAGATCATAAACAGGCACAACTCAAAATTTGTCAAAATCGTCTTTTTTATAAACCAGTTCACAAATAAAATATTACCTTTTGTGAAAATCAGGTGCAGCGAATACATGGAATTCAGCAGTGATTCAAAATTGCCAAGTTTTATTCAGCTCTCCTGATTTCTTGAGATCGTGGTTTACCAGAGATCCTTTTGGGTCCCCGGGAGTCAGTAGCTCATCGTTTATTCGGTACCAGACTGACAATTGGTTTAGGTCCCCAGAGACATGCTTTTTTCAGGTGAAAATAAATTCTGTAAGAAGTGCCTTGGTATTCTAGCTGGCCAAAAACTCTGGTTTCTTTCCTGCAGAAAAGCGTAGAGCTCAACAGGATAAGTTTAGGGAATTAAAAAAAAAATCCCGACCATTTAAATAAAAAATGAGTAAACGAAGGCTCGAGGGTCAGTTTTTAATATGTTGAATGAGCAAAAAGTTGAAAAACCGTTGATGTGGATATGTCAGGGAGATTTTCAGGGGTCTTAAGGCTGCGTTGGTGGAAGTGGTGAGGATTTAGTAGTTCATGTGTATATGAAGAGAAGAGGGACCGTCTTAAATGTAATCAGTAAAAACCTTGTGAGCGAAATGTTGAGGTACCGATGATGAAGAGTGCACTGCGTTGGTGGAAGTCGTGAAGACGTAGTTGTAGCTGATGACGAAAAGTTGAGGTGGTGAAGTAGAGTGGAGTGTTGGTTAAAGAGTGCAGTGCATTAGTGGAAGTTATTAGACTTGGATTTGGGAGTAAATGTAAAGTCGAGAGCCAATGCTGCGGAGAAAGGTGTCTGTCTCTGGAAATGTGTGCTTCACATAAAGATTCTCTTTCATGGGGAGTGCTGTTCTTACGGGAGCATGTTTTTTTTTGGGATCACATGGTGGCTGTGGCTTAAACACAAAACCGCGGGAAGGGAGTTCCTGAACTACATAAAGAACTTTGACCTGTGAATGTTCGAATTGGGAGGACGGTTCATCCCTTCACACCAAAAAAAAATCAATGTAAAATCCTCAAAAACAAAGTTGATTTTACATTTTTCGGTAGTGATTTTGCTTTATAGTTAGCTGATGTTAATTTAACATGCTTTTACAATAACTTGCGAACAACATTATTATTCTTAAAAATAAATATAATTCATGACATTCGTATTGAAATAACACTCCGAATTACGTTGAATGAAAGTTATTTCATGTTGAAACAACGTGAATTTCATGTAGACTCGAGTGGGTTTGAGTTTAAAATAACAGTGAAAAAAAGCTTCAAAGACAACATTAATTTAATAAACATTCTAAACACTTACCCGCGTAACCAGAGAGAGAGAGAGAGAGAGAATATAATAATAATAAAAAATAAATTCCCAGATTCTATTTATCTATTTTCCTGTAACACATGTTTCATTTTAATGTTTTCCCCTTTGTTTACAGAAGCACTCACAATTAAAAGACACCAGAATGTCCCTACATGGTGTTCCTCATCATTCGACTTTGAAAATTTGATGTATTTAACTAAATAATTTTAACAAAAACAATACTGGATTTTTTTTTTATTTTTATAAATAATTTTAAATATGAAAATAAAAAAATTTATATTTATTGAGTTGTTATTGTTTCTATACAAAAAAAAAACAGGATTTTATGGATTCAATATTGAACAATGTTATTTTGACATTTTTCGTTTAATATTAATATGAAACAATGATAATTTTAAGTAATGTATAATACTTTGCAGAAAATTACTATGATTTTAAATCAACATTGCGCAATGTTAACTTAACATTGATTTTTTTTCTGTGTGTAGACTATGTTGCAATTGCTGCTAGCTTTTCGTAAGGCAGGGGAGGTTTTTCGCATCTGGGCAGCCCATTAAGAAAGTTTGTTAAGGGAAAAGTTCTCTCTTGGCTTATAATGTCGAGGGCCTATATTCAAAACCCTCTATCTTTGATTTTCACGAAAATGACTTTTTAATGGTAAAATGTTTAGTAAAGCAACCCTCATCTATGGTGTGATTTTCATAACAAACACATTCTTTTTTGCTGTTTTATTAGCATTTTTGTATTTTCTCTATCTTATACAATTAATTTTTCTAAATGCAAAACCCTCCATCTTTTCTAATAATAAATTTTCAAATATTTTTGTTGAGTAACTTGTTCCTGCAATGCATGTGTTTTACTATTTTTTGCAAGCTGAACATGAATTTGACATTTTTAATGGTTTATTAAAATAGCGAAAGCCGATCCTGAACTGAATTATAATTAAAATATTTTGCATGCTTGTTTTTGGAAAATATAATGTCCATGGCATAAAAATAAATGGTAAAAGTTGGAATTTGCTCAAAAAGTGTCTTCCTTTAAAGTGTCATCTATGATATAATTGTCAAAAAAAAAAAGTAATTTATTGGATGTTTAAAATCGTATGTAATTAAAATATTATTATCGTGGGATAAACTTACATAATATGTGGACGCTTAACCAGTAAAACTTTGTCAAAATATTAATGCATCTGCAATTTACCTTAAGCAACGCCTTCAGGTACACAGTTTTACTATTTATAATATATGTAGGTACTCATCAGTGAACAAACTATTGGTGGAGCGAAATCAATGGTGATTTGTCTGCGTCGGTATTTGTTTCCTTTATTATTCATCATTTAAAAACGTATTGCTTATCAGATTCATTGCCAATTGCAATCTCGGATGGATGTGGCTACCAAAACCGTAAACATTATTTATCCAATGCTCTATCCAATTTTGTTGTTTTAAATAATAAAGTTATTGAGCAGAAGTTCTTAGAGAAAGGCCATACGCAATTGCTCATGCTAAGATAGAGATTAAGTTGAAAAACCAATCTAAACACTTGCCAATCGATTCCGTTCCTTATTTAAGATCTCTTTTATATCTTCCAGATGGTAGCGTAAAATATAAAATAAATTTTGATAAAGATCACATTGATCTTCCTGTTCGTATTAACCCTTATACAGAAAATATTGAACCGAAGCCTCTATATTCTGCTCCACTTTCAATTCAACCAAATAAGTGGAAGAATTTGCGAGATTTGAAGAGCGTTATACCACTGGAATACCATTATTTTTACGATCATCAAACTCGAAACATATTTAAAAAAGCAAAAACAGAAAAAAAATTGTTGCTATAACTTTTTGTTTAATATTGTTAATTGTTAAGTTTTCTTTTTTTATCTTATGTTGTATTATTAGCCATTATCTTAAATATGCCAAATTAAACACTGACAGATGGCATAAATAAATTCAAAATAATTAATTTTTATTAAAATGCAAAACCCTCTATCTTTTCATTTTCATACATACATATTGAATATATTTGAGAAGCAAAACCCTCTATCTCGCATAAAGTCCCAAATAATGCAAAATTTTATGAACCAAATACCTGTGAGATTCAGTAGTAGATTTCAAAAGTATTGTAGAATACCGAATTTTAATAACTCAAGTAATACGCGAAAAAAAAAAGTTTTTTGGCTCTCCTGAAAAGTTGTGTTTTTTAAGATAGAGGATTTTGAATATATGCCCTCGATATGTTAAATATTTTCCTAGGCAGATTTGTTTTAGTAAGTGGGCGACATATTTTGCAGAAATTTAATCAGTTTTCAAGAATGTTTTTATTTTGGGAACATTTTTGCAACACTAAAGAAAATTTCTCAGTTTTCTACCAAATGGACTTACAAATAATTTCTTACACAGAAAAAAATTTTGCACTAGTAAAAGCATTAATTAAAAATAAATTAGTTTTAATAAAAAATTTAATCATGTGAATTAAACATTTAATTGATATTATTAATTTGTTTACTGGTGCAAATTAATACTGTCAGTTAAACTTTTAATACACTTGATTAAAAGTTTAATTCACTTGATTACAAGTTTAATTCGCTTGATTAAAAGTTTAATTCACTTGATTTAATTTTTAATTAAAAGTGCAAATTTTTTATCTGTGTTTACAAAATTTCTTTGTTTTGAAGCAATTCTTCCTTCGCTTTCTAATCAAAAATGTAAATTTTTTTCCAATAATAACGCGGAATTTTTTTTGGTAAAAATTCTTTTAGCTTTTTCTTGATAAAAAAAATATTCAATAAAACCAAAGTTCTTTCTTTAAGTTTCTAAGCAACCTTGAACTTGAATGTTTTTTAAATTTCTGATTAACTTTGTTGCTACAAAATATTTCTTAGCAGTTCATAAATTAGTTCCTCTTTGAAATCCTACAATAATTCTCTTCTAATATTTTGTAATTGTATTAATAAGTCCCTAATACTCGATTTAATATCTACAATACTCAACATACAAATTTATTATTTAAAATCTACCACCAAATCGAATTGATTTTCCCAAAAAAAATTCAAACTGAAAACCAAAATAAGTTCACACATTTTAACATTGAGGGAAATTAAAATGATGAATTTTTGGTTACTAAAATTACTTATGGGAGTCAAATGCCTTAAAGTACATACATGCACTCGCTTTTGAATACACACATGAATTTAGATTGATCTAAAAATATTTTGAAAAGTACAGCCCTTAAAAACGAGATCATATGCATGTCCGAATGCATGCATACATTTGGTGTATCGAAAAAGGTGTTGGATTTCAACAAGATTTCTATTATGTTTTTTTTTTTGTTTTGAAAGGGATTTGAGACCCTTGCCAAGAAAACTCTCTACTGAATAAGGGAAGCAGCAAGTAAAACTAAAGAAAAGTGAAAGTGCTTTTTTAAATTATAATAATACAGATACAAGGAATACGTTTGAAAATAATTTTAGACAAAAGTATTTTAATGCCTAAATAGCATTAACCACGCTCCTGATTGTTTTGTGCAATTTGGTTGTGCCCTCCTTTTTATGCTTCGTTCATATTCAAATAAAGAACAACACAGAGAGCGAGAAAATATTTTTTGTAAAACTATTTTCCTTAGAGATTTAAAAAAAGATACAACATTAACTGTGAATGTTTGTGTAAAAGTATGTCAGTGTATGTGTTTTTGTAGGAAACAAGATCCTTTTAGAATAATTATCCAAAAAAATAATGTACCTTTTATTTTTAGTTTCTTCTATTTGGTTTTAAGTATCCTTTTTGCTACAGAACAGAGCTAGAAATTCGTGGAATCTTACACTTTGTACAAGTTAAACACAAAACACACATATTTTGACTCTTAAATTAAATTTTCGGGATATTTCATCATCGTCTTTTACATCAAAAACAATATTTTAATTTTGTTTTTCTTTATTCTTTAATTTTAAAATTGTTGTTGGTACCTGAATTGATGTATGAAGTAGATGCTTTGGTGGTGGTGGTTTAAATAAAAATGAAAATGCATTTGCTTTGAAGGGAAAAGTGTCTTGTCCTTTTTTCCTAATTAATGTTGTTGTTATTGCTATTCTTCTGTTTGGTGTTCCTGCAATTCGTAAAATACATGAGACTGTTTTTGTTGTAGATCGGGTTCTTGTTGCTCCAGCCGTTGATGATGATGATAATAATGTGTACACACGTTGACGACAAGAAGTCAATTTTCAATTTACGACCATTTTGAAATGAGTAATTTCTTTTTTTTTTTTTGTACGTCCTTGCTTTGCATTGATGTTAGTATTTAAAGTGCTTGGTAAAGCAGAGACATTGAAGAATAAATTCTATATTAAATACAAAAATATTATTTCATATTTAACTTAGTCTTTGAGATGTTGACAAATATGACCCAAACGCGCAAACCAAATTCGATAGACGGATAGCATATGGCCTAGATTCAAATACATGGTACTTTTTAATATGGAAATCGGGGAAAATTGGTACATTGTCAATTTTTTTTTAAATTGGGTATTAGGGTGGCCCAAAATACAAAAGTAGCGAATATTCGCGCTCCACAACGCTGATCCTATTCGTATAGTGCTTAAAAATGTTCAGTCCAAATTTGAGCACAATCGGTCAATATTTAGAGGTTGCGATAGTTAAATGATTTTTCGGGGTTAGATAGATTTACCAGTCAATAGATCCAATAAAGTCGTTTGTTAAAACAGATTTCAGTGGAGATGGTATTATGCATTAGTGCTGATGTGTGTAACGCCATAAAATATTGGTTCTAGACCCACCTTAAAGTATACCGATCGACTAAGAATCACTTTCTAAGTCGAACTAACGATGTCCGTCCGGCTGGCTGGCTGGCTGTCCATGTAACTTTGTGCGCAAAGTACAGGTCGCAATTTTGGAGATAGTTTGATAAAATCTTGGGCATAGGTTCTTTTTGGCACAAGAAATAAGTCTATTGAAAATGGGCCAAATGCTAGGACCACGAGGGAAGATAGGGGGAAATTTCTTCCTCTCAGAAACTATCAAACCGATTTTAATGAAATTTAAAACAAAGATAGAACCATATCTTTATGGACACGAAAGGGATGCATTTTTTAAAAAATAGGACCACAAGGGGAGATAGGGGCAATTTCTGTCTCTCAAACCGATTTAAATAATAAAACATATATAGATCCATATCTATATGGACACATAAGCTATACAGTTTTTCAAAAATAGGACCACAAGGGGAGGTAGGGGGCAATTTCTGCCTCTCACAAACTTTCAACCCGATTTTAATGAAGTCTATAAACAAAGATAAATCCATATTTATATGGACTTATAAGCATGATGAGTTTTTTTAATACTGTGGTGTAGGGTATCATATGGTCCGGCTTGACCGACTATACTTTTTTTTATTGGTTTAGCTGTATTTTGTTTTTCGCGAAACTTAGCTTCTTCGTGCGATGAATCTGACTCTTGTAATTCTGCATTCAAAATAAGTTAAGTAATTATGTAAAGGGATCAATATATTTGAATTTTAACGAATGTAATTCTAGTAAAGATCAAAGAAAAGTGTGAAAAAGTTTATCCAATACATAAACAAGTACACTAATGATAAGCCAAAATTAAATGCATGTAATAGGTATAAGATGTAAAGCATAAAAGTCGCCATTCATCGCGACCTCTAAATATTGTCCCATTGATCCAATTTTTGGTATATACATATATTTTAGTAATAGAAACAACATCAAGTTTGTGGAGAAAGTATTGGACTATACTTTTACTTTTCCATACAAGCGTGGGCCAGTCTATTGGGTATGCAGATTACTTATGGTCAGGATTAAAGTGTAGGTACCTTTTATGGGATAAAATTGGTACTTTTTAAGTGGTATGAATGGGATAAAGTTGGTACTTTTTCTCTTTTCTATCAATTTGATATACAGATTATAGCAAACTTTAACATAGAGTGTACTTTCAGGGGGCCTAAAATGTGGAAATGTTGGTACTATTGGTTCTTTTTACCTTTGGTACTTTTTCTTTTTTCAAAAAATTTGGTATAGAGATAGCATATGGCACGTACTAAAATGTAAGGTTATTTTTTTGATGCTTTTTATATGAACAGTTTTTTATTTATTCATTTTATTTATTTCGAATATGGGTTTCTAATACAACAAGACATAATATCTTATAATTTAGAGTATTAGAATCGGACCAGTTACATAATGTGATTAATAATTGGACAATGATTTTAAAAATTTAAGCAATTTAAATAAATTAAAATAAAAATAATGTAAATAAATAAAAATAAAAATAATTATTATGTCGGTTGCTCAAGCGAATCGAGTTCTCAAAACTTATCTGTATGTGTTGCCGATAAATGATATCTCCTATAATGCAGTTTATTTAAATACTTAAACATTAAATAAGTATTGATTACAAAAAACTAGATAAAATATACATATGTAATTTTTTTTAGGATAAACCCTTTTCTTTAAATCCTGCTCTAAATTATTCTTTAAAGATATTTTTATTAAACTGATGTTTTATTTAATGGAAATCGAATTTTCTAGCCAACATTTTAATCTTAATAAAATTTAAACTTTTTTTCTCAATTTCGAATATTTTTTTTTTTAAAATTCGAATTTTTTTACTGTGTACTAGATTTTACTAATAATTGTTGCCAATTAGCCATTTAGAGTCTATATTTGGCAATTTTTGTACCCACGTTACAATAGTGTAGATGGTGTTATGCGTGTTTGCTGAAGTCTTTAAATATTGGTTTTGTAGTAGTTTTCGTAGTAGTATTCGAAAATTAAAAGAACAATATTTAGCGTTTGGCTCACATACCCAGAAACGATATCTATTTTTTAGTGTTTGTGTAGACGAACACAACCCTTAATACCGTTTGTAACTATTTTCAAGAAAGAGCCGAAAGTTACATATTGTTTTGTTCTTCGTTTAAAAACAGAACAATTGTAGTGGTGCTGTAGACATTCATTAAATTTTAATGTTCTATAAGTTACTTTTTTACATTGATGAAAAAATGAACACACTATTAGCGTTTGTGTTTTCCGCAAGTCTACCGAACCGAACACTATTATTATTTTCGAAAACTGCTTAAAATCAATTTTTGAGTAGATTTTACGATGTCCGTGCAGTTGGCTGGCCAGTAAATCTTATGCGCAAAGTACAGGTCGCAATTTTATAGTTAATTTGATTACATTTGGTTGATAAGCCCTAATTATCACAAAAACAAAGCCCATCGAAAATTTCCAAAAGTGGTCCATAATAACTGAAGTATTACAAAAACCCATGTTCTGTAACTTTAGTGAAAACTTCTCACATCGAAAAGATGTGAAACAAAATATTCCATCGTTTCTCGAAAAGTGAGAAAAATGTGTGTCTGTAACTCATGTCGAAAACAATCAAAATAATTACTTTGTTAAGTTATATTGTACTCGAAGCCGATATGACATTGCAGGCGTCGATAACGCCAGTCACAATCATTATTGATGGCGACCAAAATTTACCAAAATTGAAAAATTTTTAACGACGGCGGCGAAAATACAACCGACGGCCATACCAAATAATATAAAGTGCGACTTTAATGTTTGTTGTTTGCAAGCGAGCTTTGAAAAAATTCGTATTTTTAATAAAAATGTTAAAAGCTAATTTATTAAACAACAAAACAATGTGCCAAGGACAAAATATTATTAATATTATTCTTTGCATTTTGCATTTTTTACATGTTTTATAGTGTTAAAACTTTTTCTCGCCCCATATTTATACGTGAGTTTATGAAACATTTGCTGCAAAAACTTTCTTCAATCCTCTTTTGAAACTGCATTTGTGTCCATAGAATAAAAAATTTGTTTTACAACTTACAAAAACTGCTTCTACATGAAACAAATAACACTTTTCCATTCGTCTTTCCCCCTTCATTAACAAACTCAAATGTTTTATAATATGGATTTGGACTTAAGAGTTCAAAGCGGGAACTTTCTCACAGAAATTTTAAAGACACAGTTTTTCTGTAAATTGGCGAGTAATTTCCTTACGTGACAGCTACTACTCGCCAAAAATGTAACAGACCCAGTAAAGTGAGAAAAATAGTTGTTTGTTTCAATTTATAACATTTTGTTTCGTTCCTCACATTTCAATCGAAAATTTTCTGGACACGAGAGTTAAAAGTTTAAGAACATGGCCACATAATTAGATTTTTTTTAAGTTCGATTTTTAACTGATTTTTTTTTTCTTTCGAAAAAAATTAATTTAAATATTTTTTAGTGAGTTTTACATTTTTCTATGTTTTAATACTGCTAAATTGTTTTAAATTGAGGTTTTGTTATACAAAAATCATTTCCAACCAGGGCTGCCAGATAAATTTGTGAGGAAATCGTCAGTTTCCTGAGAATAAATAAAAAAATCGTGTTTATCGTTTCGAAAAATCTTCAAAAAAAAAAAAAAAAATCGGACAACTTAAAATTTAGTTTTTTTTAAAGAATGTTTGTTCGATTTTTTGAAGAAAACATTCAAACAAAAACATAATTATTTCATACCCAGCTAGCATTTTCAATTGTGTATGACCTACTGGGAGTCTCATGAAGAGCGTCTTTGATCGTCGGTGACCGTATTTTATAATCGTAGTAGATTCCTCACACAGGAAAAACTGTAAAACGAGTAAGATTCTTCAACAGCACAGCAAAAGACACTTCTTAAATCGTTGTGAGAATCGTTAAAGACATGGGTAAATATAATCTAACGAGACTTTCATGATATACTCTCTTAAAAATCGTGAAATGCTCGCCGTATAATTGTTGAATATATGATTTATACAGAGAGTCGTAAAGGCTCATTAGATGATGGTTTGACGAAAGATAAACGAAGTGTAATAATGTTGTTTTTGTACTCTGAAAATAATCAAAGATTTTCTTAAGACTTGCATATTTCAGCCGTACATAAACAAAAGCGGCACGCTTTACAATTGTAAAAACCGATTTTAACAGCTCGTTTAATAGTGAAGTTTAGTTTAGTTTAACAATAGCTAAGCTATTTTTTGGTCAATCTAGCGTTTTTATCTCTATTTTGCACTACATTTTTGTGGGTTTTATTAAACAAGAAAGCTTTCACTACTGTTCGTGACACAACGTTGACGCTCTTGTTTTGGTATGGCATATCAGCGTAAAAGCGAAAGAAAAAGTTCCGCCTTCCGCTCTTGTTAAGGTACGTTTGTTAAACATTCCAAGATTAAAAAACGAAATTGTCAAAAAATGTAATGTTTCATTCAGACTTTGGCGACTGAAAAAATCGTCACTTTTTAGAAAAAAATCAGCAAATCGGCACTTTGCTAATTTCGGAACAAATAATTGTCAAATCTGGCAGCCCTGTTTCCAACCATCCTTAAAAACTTTTAAATGTTATTAAAAATTAAAAAAAAAATAACTTCACTCCTTTCCAGTTCTGTTTTTTTTTTGTTTTTGAAAAACTGAACATGTTCACTTTAGAACATTCTTAATGTTGTAAGTGTGTTTCCAGTTGCAGATGTGAAAAATGTTTCGCGTCCTGTTTTTTTTTTTGCTCTCTAACACACATACATACAGGTTTTATTTTTATTTTTCGTCCTTAGACACAAAACACGCACAGCACACTTGGTGCATTGAAGCGCATCTTTAACAGTATGCTGCAATATTATTGTTGTTAATTTTGGTACTCTTTCTAAGGGTTTCTTATATTTTTTGTCAAAATAAAATAAAAATATGTGGTACATGAAAAAATTTGATAATATAATTGAATTTGTCTAAACTGAGGCTTCTTTTAATTTTTGTGTTATTATTTCGAGTATGACTTGTAAATTGCCAAGTGTGCAATTGTACTCGTACTTTTGTTTATTTTCGGTTTTCAAAAAAGTACTTGTGGCTGTATGTGTGTGTGGGTTTTCGCTAGTTATTCCTGCTGACTCTGTTCCTAACGATGCTGTACTTTTTATTCTCTTTATTGATGTTAAATTAACATTTTCATTGTTTTGGTTAAATGCGCTCTAAAAGGAGAGCAGTTGATTCCGTTAAATAATTCCTGCAGTTCGGACTAAATTAGCAAATGCGCATGTTTAGAATTTATGTAAACAGTGGTTAAGGATTACACAAAGGCTAGTAAAATGTTACGTTAGTTTAATAAAATGAATGAATAAAAAGTATTAAAAATGGGCTTAATCCAATATTATTTACTTGAATCACTTTACTCAATAACCGCTTAGTTCCTTAAAATAGGCGTTAAATCTTTATTATCAGCAATTGAAGCACAGCCGCGAATAACGTTTTAAGTTACAAAATAATAATTTTTCAGGAGAGCAAACAAACTTTTTTTGACAGGCAGAATTATTTGTTTAAAAAATTTTTTTTTTCTATTATTAAAAATAATGATAATAAAAACTTTAATGCAAAAGGCTTTTAAAACATTATTCCGCACTGCAAAACCATTTCGGTTTCATCATTTTGTTAGTAACTTGCAATGTTCTTTCACTGGCTGATACTTTGTACGCCATTTTGAAGGCGCTAAGGTGCATAGTTTTGGTTCATTTGATGTTTAAACGGTGTAAGAGAGCAAGGTCAACCGTTATCTGCAAAAAAACAGTTTTTGCAAAATGTGGCGTTTACAACGTTATTCGCGGCTGTGCGTCAATTAATTAATTAAATCACTAACTTTTAAATAAGGTTTTTTTTTCATGTTTTCCATAAATATTTAATCCTATAGCTTTTTTTTAATGCTATTAGCAATATGTAGGTGTATTTTACTTAAAATTTTAGTATTAAAAATCTACGCAATTCAAGTCGTAAGTAAATATCTATTTAATTATACAATAAATAACTTAATGGCCAACTAATTTAAAAGCAAATTTACTAGCATTTGTTTTGTTTATTATTTTCTTATGTATTTTAGTTAACGACATTATAACTAAGAGTTATTTAATTTTTATTTATTTATTTTTTTTTGTCTGTAATTTTCTAAATAGCACAAGTACTTAATGACTTTTGGCGTGGTGTGGTAACTTAAGTTTAGTAAAAAAAAAAAAAGCTTTAAACTAAAATCATAGTTGAGATACAATCAGCCAACTAAAAAAAAAAATAAAAGAATTACTACTCATAAAATGTGTAGAGGAGTCATAAACTGAAGTCCTACTCATAACACATACATACATGCTTGTAATAAGACAATTTTTCTTAAAGATGTATTTTGTTGGACTGGTGGCTGCGTTATTTCTTTTACAAAGATGACCCATAAGTGAAGGAGACAATAAATGAAAGAATAGAGTCTTAAGCCGTTTGCTTTGAAGGTGTATAAAAATGATTATAAAAAGCAAACTGTGACGAGATTTAATGTTTCACAGTTAATGAGATTTTGCGTTTCTTTTTATTTTTATTATTTAAAAATTACTTTTTACTGGGATTTCCTTATAAATGTTAAAAGTATATTGAACTTGTTATATTGTTGGTAACACTAATAAAAATAGAGACTGGTAAAAAAAAAAAATCAATTTTTTTTGGAAAATTCAAACGGATTGTACCGATAGAAAAAACACAAAAAGAAGAAAGGAAGCATAGTCCTTCAAGCCCGACAATATGGATCCGCATGAACAAAATTAAGTTATGAAGTTAAGATTTATGTAAAAGTTCTTTTAGTACTGGGGCGTCCTTTTTAAGGATACGGTTAAACTCCTTCAATCAGTTAAAATTATTGCCTGCAAGAAGTAAAAACTTGTTTGATTCTTAAATGTTTGGAATTTTAAAATAAAATTAAAAGTGCTTGTTAAAGTTTAGTTTGTGATCCCAGCTTTAGAGTAGTACTCTGTTCGAACTTGCGAAAAATGTTGAGCAACATTGATTTATTACACGAACATTATGTCATGTATCAATTTTGTCTTTCTGGCGGGTTTTCAAAACTTAACAAACAAAAAGCATAGCTGGGGGTAGTGCACTAAATATTGATTTAAATCAACATTGCATGTAGTTCAAAATTTGAACTTGCAATCAAAAAGCTGTACAAAAACATATGGCCTGTTTGTCGATAGCGAATGAAGACTTCGTTCCCTAAACTTACATATCAAACAAAAACAATATTTTATAATCTGTTTTTGTTTAAAATTTTATTTAAGCGAAGTTAATATCACTAAAATTTAAAAAAAAGGTTACATTTTTTATGTGTATGCTTTTCTGATGATATGCATAAGCAAAGGAAATTAAACTAATTGAAATTCTGTCAATAAAGAAATAATTTTCTTGAATTTAATCATGAAACAACAAGTTTTCAATCTAAATTGTGTGCAAAATTTTTAGTCAAATAAGTGAAGAAAAAAAATTGAAATGTACTGATGATTGCATTTTTAAATCAATTTTTTTTTGCGCAAAATGTTTAAACATTACAATCACTCATGTGTAGTGAGATTGCTAATTTTCAATTCATCTCTCAACATCAACAAAATTGTTGCAATCATTTTGAACTAGTGCACTACCCTCATCTATGACAAAAGCCATGTGCTTTAATAATTGCTATGAAAAAAAGTAAAACAATTTTATTTAAATAATTTTCTAAATTAAAAAACAAAAAAATTTAATTTTATTTTAATTTTTGCACTTTTCTTCATTTTTCTTTTTGAAACGCTTGTCATAAGCCCCACCGCACATATGCAAAATAAAAAATTACAAAAAATTATTAGCTGTTGCTTAAAATCCCGTGCGAAATAATATGAGCTGCACTTGTTTCGTACGGAAAATAAAAATGTAGCTATCGGGTGATTTTTTAGCTGTTATCTTTTTGGCAGCATTGGTTTAAACAGCTGACGCACGTTTCGTGTTTTGTTTCACTGTCAAACATCTTCAGTTTGGTCTATAATATAACCATGAATCGTCTTACAAACGAACAACGCTTGCAAATTATTGAATTTTATTATCAAAATGCCTGCTCTGTTAAGAAAGTTCCTCGCGCGCTTGTTCCATTTTATGGTCAGCTCATTTTTGGCTCAATGGGTACGTTAATAAGCAGAATTGTCGATATTGGAGTGAAGAACAGCCAGAAGCATTGCAAGAGCTACCAATGCATCCAGAAAAAGTCACAGTTTGGTGCGGTTTATGGGCTGGTGGCATCATTGGACCGTACTTCTTCAAAGATGATGCGAATCGTAACGTAATTGTGAATGGTGAGCGCTACCGTGAGATGATATCCAACTTTTTTTTTGCCCAAAATGCAAGAGCTTGACTTGCATGACATCTGGTTTCAACAAGATGCTACACAGCACGCTTAACAATGGACTTATTGAGAGGCGAGTTCGGTGAACATTTTGTTTCACGTTCGCGATCGGTCAATTGGCCGCCTAGATCATGCGATTTAACGCCTTTAGACTATTTTTGTGGGGCTATGTTAAAGGTCATGTCTATACACACATGCCCGCTTCAATTGACGCATTGGAAGACAACATTGAAGCATTTATTCATGAGATACCGGCCGAAATGTTGGAAAGAGTATGCCAAAATTGGACTAAGCGGATGGACCATTTGAGGCACAGTCACGGTCAACATTTGCATGAAATAATCTTCAAACATTAAACTATATGGACCATACTATCGATTTAAATAAAGATTTCATGAATTGTTCTGAATTTTATGTGTTTCTTTTTTTTTAACTTTCCTATAGCTCTTAAAAAATCACCCATTAGAAATATTTCGCATGTTTTTCTTAATATAAATAGAGTACATTTCAATCAACATTTTTTCGTTTGTATTTCACAGAAATTTTTTTTATATTGATTTTTAAAACATTTCGCACGAAATACTGAACAGAGTACCAGGCTTTAAGTGTTACATACAGTATAGTGTAGGGAATTTTTAGGAGGTACCAATATGATCCACTGTTTTTCTGGAATATATTTACTAAAAAATTTTTTTTGCTTATATTTTATTTCTTAAGAATTATATGAATATTTTTTATTATGCATTAAAAAAAAAGACAAAATTTAAAAAAGAGACAAATAAAAACTGTACAGTAACTACCATTGTTCGGTGAATGAATGTCCCAAGACTCATGTGGCATAAACTACTTGAAAACGGTTTTAAAAGTTCGTTATAAAAGCCATAAAAAAGAATTTTACCACATACAAATAAAAACGAATAACAAAACAAAAAAAACTGACAATATAAAAAATAATAAACTAAAATAAATAAAAAAAAAAAAAAATTAATAATAAAACACACACACACGAAAATAAAATATAATCGAAAATCTCTGTCGCATATTTTAGTATCAAATTAAAATTGCATTTTTCTCGACTTTTATGTGACAATAACTATTTAAATGCCTAGTTTTTTTTAAATCTTTTTTAAAATAAATAAACTTAAAAGAAACTTAACGAAAAATACAGTTAAAACAAACAAAATTTTGTAATTAACTCATTTTTATGGGGACAGTAAATTTAAAAAAAATTTTTTTTTTTTGTTTTAAAGATTTTAATAAATTTTTCCGAGAAGTATTTTCACATTAAAGGTTCTTTCATTTTTTGGGCTAAAAAAATAATCTTTTAAATATTTATCTGTTTAATCTTTTAGGTCTTTGGCTTTTAATAAATATGAAATTATGATTGCGAACAAAGTCACAATTTTAAAAATTTATATTTCCACGTCTGTCTGCTTGTCCGTCCGCCTGCTTCACTGTAGAGTTTATTTCTTTTTTTGTCTTCTAGTATTTTATTTAAAAAATTCTTTTGTTCTTAGATAAGGAAAATTATGATTTATTGTTTTTAACCTTTTTTCATCTTTTGTTAGAGATGATGTTGTTGTTGTTGCTGTTGTTTCCTTAGATATGTTGCATGTAAAATAAATAAGACTTATGTTTTTTTTTATTATAATTGTCTATTTTGTATATTGTCTTCTTATTATCTTGCAGTTGTTGGTTGCAATTGTCACTTGGATGAACATCTTGTTTTTGTTAGATTCTGTTGTTGCTGTTGTTTTATTTAAAACTTCATATTTCTAGTAGTTGAATAAGTAGGGTTATCAATGGACATGTTTTGTTTGAAGTCAAGGTGTTAAATATTTAAAATGTCACTTGTTTATGATGAATGTCATTTGAGTTGAATTTGTTTGAAAATGTTAACATTTTTACAACAACAATTACATTGTGGTTGTTATTGGACTTTAAAAACGTTTTTGATTGATCGTGTGAAATAGAGATTTAACTAGTTTGTGTTTCAGATTTCGAGCCAAAACGTCACTTTTTTTTCTAAAATATTTTATTTTTGTACAAAAAAGTAATTTCTTCAATGACGATTTTTGAAAACGATTTTTTTTTACTAAAAAGTCGCTTTTTTACTTTAACCCTTTCGACGCCGATGGTACATTTGTGTACCACTGTAAGTTTCAACATCCCTAACAGCCAGTGTTGCCAATTTAGCCATTTAGTGGCTAGATTTAGCCATTTTTCATCCTGTTTAGCCATTACAAAATGAGTTAAGCCATTAGCCATTTTTTTTAACATTTTTCAACTTATTTAGCCATAACATTTTTTTTGCCGTTTTTCTTTTAAAATAATAATTTTAAATTTCTTATAAAAATGTATTAAAGTAAAATAAACATTTTTAACAATTCAAACTCATTTCATTTCAATCACAACTTTTACAAATGTTGAAAATCGCTATAAACTATGATGATGAAACATCTTTCAAACTAAAGCAAAAGTGGTCCAATATTAAATTTATAAAATGGATCAACACAAACATCGTAGTTTCTTTCTGGTTACAGGTATTTCAATAAAGAGATGCAGGCGGCAAAAAATTTTTTTTTAGAAATTTCAGAATGGACTATTTAGTTGCTCTCAGTTGCATGGTCTAATGATGAAGTAGAGAGGGTATTTACCCAAGTAAACTTCGTTTAAAGTAATTTGAGAAATAGGTTAATTTTAGCAACCGTTAATTCGATTTTATCAATAAAATATTTATACCAGCACCACAATAGTGGAGAGGGTACGATGCGTTTGTGCTGATGTTTTTAACACCTTAAAATAATGGTCCTAAGCGCAACTTTACGTAAACCGATTGACTCAGAATCACTTTCTGAGTCGAATTAACGATGTTTGTCCTGCTGGCTGGCTGGCTGTTTTGAAGAATATTTAATAAAATTTGGTACATAGTAGGTTCTAATGTGGTGTTGACCGACTAATAGGCCCGAGTGATTCCTATGAGATGAACAATATCGACATCCAATTTATCGATGATTTAATTTTTTAAATAACTATCAAAATATTAATTTACGTTTATTCTTATTTAACAAATTGATCTTAACTTACAATTTCATCGTAAACCACTTTAAATGAATAATTTCTGTTTTGTTATTGAATTTTAATGTGTTTTTTTTAAAGCTTTTAGCCATTTTTTAGCCCATTTTTAGCCATTTTTTTTAGCAATTTTTTCCGTAAATTTAGCCATTTTTGGTCACCAAGTTTTGGCAACACTGCTAACAGCTTCAAATTTAATGTTGCTGGGTTGCGAAATGAACCTTATAGTTTTTTTAAGTCTCCTGCCCGTTTTTTGTAAGTTACAACTCTACCAAAGTGAAGTGCATAGCATGGTTTTTGCATGATATGATGCGCGAAAGTTAATTTTACCGGACGCTTGGTACTTACTGGTACCACATACCCCCACAACCCGGACGGTTGGTACTATTTTGTACCCCATAACATCCCGAATGGTACAATGTACCGCAAATGTACCACATCCCCTTACAACTATCACAGCCACCGATCATTGTTTTCCCGATGTTCTTTCACCGATAAGTTATGTATTACAAAAATAATCGGTTCCAATCAAACATTTTGTTTTACCATTGCTATTCGAAGGCCGAGCCGAAAGGGTTAAAGTCCCTTTTTCACTAAGAAGTCCCTTTTTTACTAGATATACATATCTACATAGCGAGGAATGACTGCAACTGCAAAAAAGCTTAAGCTACAAAAGCAAAATTTTAAAGGAGGTTTTTTATTTTATAAAAATTTTGTATGAAGGTTACCGCTCAAGATATAATTGTTTTTTCTATAAAATCGTAACGGTACCTTATATGAACATGATATTTTAGGAGATGATGCAAGTGTTTCCAATAAAGTCATGTGTTAAAAAAAATTAAAATTTTAAATGAAGTCGCTTAAGCTTTTTTTGCGGTAAAAACTCGATATATGTTGCATTAAGTTGCAATGAAGCATAGGTCACTAGAGTTCTTATGTTCCAGAAACTAATCGTAGCCCTTATTTGATAGCCAAATGTCGTCAACAAGTAATTCGGTTTATTATTTCGGTTTCCAATTAACGAATAGGTAGCAATCTTAATTTCAGTCGTTACCTAATGCTGGGTACACACAGTGCAATCTACATGCAATCTGTTTCAATGCAACCTCAAAATATCAAAGCATTTTGATGTTGATGCAATCTGGAATGAATGAAATGAATTTAATTCACTAGATTGCGTAAATGCGTTGCATAGTGTGTACCCAGCATAAGAAGTTTCTTTTTCACCAAACAGAGATAGTATATCTCACTCAATGAGGCTAACGGTGGCACAATTGTGCTAATTGTGGCACTTCTGAAAGTTTGATGACCCTGTGGAAATGTTTTTTGTCCTTTTCAGGTCAAAATTGAACTAACTATGTACTTTAAATCGTTCGATAAAGTTTTCAATGAGTTTTTCTCACTTACAAAATTGTTTTGCTTGTTCAGGGCCAAATAAAACACACAAGCGGTTTGATCTATGATTTAAATAAAGCAATCAAAGCATGTTTGTATGACATCGACGTTTCTTGCAGATACCTAGAAGGCGTCGAATTATTTTGCTGACTGGGTTAAATCCCAGTAAAAAATGTGCTCCAAAAGGATCAGGTTTTTTGTTTGAATTCATACCTCAAATCGCTTCAAACCTGCTAATGGGATGCCTGATTTTTGTATGGGGTGTTCCCGGTTTGGAGGACTATTTTCTGCTGACAAAAAGCGCTTCTCTTAACACGCATACAAAGCACTCCTAAAGTGCTTTTTTAAGGACTAACGTAATTAACATATTCAGTAATATTTAGCTTTTACTTGTTTTAATGCCTTTTTTCAATCATTCTCATTTTATTTTTTTTGGCTTCAAAATCTTCTTCGTTGTCAGCACTAAAATAGCAGCTTTTTTGTATATTTTATTCTTTATCATTTACTGCTTCATAAGAGCTATCTAATTGAAGCGCTTGATTATGCGCTTTTTCTATGTTGTGCTCCAAAAAACACAAATTTTTTTTACTGGGATTGAAACAAAATGGACACAAAATCGTTTTGTTTTCTTCTTAATTAATATAACACATACATATAATAAAAGGTTAAATTTTGGTTTAATTTAAATACACAGCCAGGAAAATAGTCCGTCGTCTTCCAGATATCTGAGAGAATGTCAGAACCGTATAGGTATTTTGTAAGGTAACTGACCAAGATATTTATAAATTGGTTGATACGAATTGTGGCAGACATGACTTGCGAAATTCCGTTTTGTTGCCCGCATGGATATCGCCAAAAATCTAATGAAAAAAACATGGGAAATTCATATGTGAAAGTCGACTTTCCTTTTGTTTTCTGACAGATAGCTGAAATAATATGAAATACAATTCTAATCTACTTATTGCACAGATTTCTGTGAGAAGGCTTCAAATCTTCAAACAACATTATTTTAAAAAAATAATAAAAAAAATTGTCCTGTAAAATTGTTTTTTTGTCGCTTAAGTTTGTACATACCATTTATTACTCTTTTTTTGAAACAATTAAAATTAATTAATACTAGTATGTGGTTATTTTATTGAACTGTTTTGAATCCAAATTTTAATATTTTTAATCAGGCTAAAGTTCATTAAATTTAATTTTCATTAAACTATTTTAAGAAGAAAGGAATTTTACAACATGAAATTAATTAAAATTAGTATTGATAATCTTTCATTCTTGACTGACCTGGGAATCGAACCCAGGTTCTCGCGAAAATGTTCTTCAGAGGGGTTTGCCGTTTAACACTCCTCACCATGGTCCACGGCTGGCAGTCAATAGTCAAACATCAATCTTTAAAACAAATGTTATTTCACTTGGTGGATAGAGTTTTTTTGTGAATGATTATCTATTTGAATTGATTAACATGTTCTTCTTTATAAAATTAATTTTAAAATATTTTCAACTATATGAGAATTGTCATCATTTTCACAAAAATAAAAACACAACGACTTCGACACATCTATATGAATTCAATCAGAAATCTTTAAGACTTATCGGTACATAAATTCCCACCGATATATTCATTGCGAATTCGAATTGCCAGACAATACGTATATTTAATGTCTGACAAAAATCTTAATGAAGTCTCTAAGAATGAACGTTGGCTGACATCGGAGTATTTTGCTGGCAGGTTACAAACACAATAGCCAAATATATTAAACATTTTTTTTAACCCTATCAAAGCTATTTTGGCCCTTTAAATCGGCAATTTGGCCCAAAACAAAAAGAAAGCCTTAAAATGCATCACTGTTCTCACTTAAGTCACTGCTTTAGATAAAGCCACTTTTTATACCCTCCACTTCTAGTGACTTCTAGTGGTGAATAGGGGTATACCAAGTTCGTATACTAAGTTCATATCCTGGTTACTTGAGTAAATTAAAGTCGATTTAGCCATGTCCATCCGTCTGTCCGTCTATTAAAAGCACGCACACTTTCGAAAAACTAAAAAAGGAATAATATTGGTGTCCAATTGAAATATGGCAAAATCGGTTCAGTAGGATAAGAATTATGAATCCAAATGTGTAAACACCACACAAACAAATTGATGATTTCGTTACAAAAAATTCGTTGTCAACGACTAGAAATCACACCACGAAATTTCTTGAAGAAAACTTAAGTACTGCTTAAGCCGTAACGAACAATATTGTAATAAGTTTTGGGCTGTCGTCATTTTATATGACTAGAAATTACACTGTAATATTTCTTGAGAATATGATTATAATTTACCGTAAGCCCCATATAAAGCCTACTCTTGGAAAACATTTTAGTACGCGTAAAACCTTGACGAATAATGCTTTTGTTATAAATTAAAGTCTGTCACATTTTCATATGCCTAGAAATGACACTGGCAACATTTGTGAAGATCTGTTCACAATTTACCAGGTCCATATAAGGCCCACTCCTGAAATATTCTAACTGACTAATCTAACTATTCTGAATAAAGCCCTCAAACTTGTTCTCACTTAAAAGTGCCCTGTTACCTTAAAATTCATGTTACAACTAATAAGTCAAACCTCCTCCACTCAATATCCTATCAATCACACCATTTAACTTCATAATCAATTAATCTTTGAATAACAATATCGTTAATAAATATTGACAAAATATCATAAAAATACCAGCAAAATTTATATTTTTATCACTCATAGTTCTATTGGCAATAAAAAGTAACGTTTTCTTTTTTTTATAGACAACAAGAATTTGATGTGAATTAAATGTGACAAAGTTGAAACAATTTTTGTAGAACTAAGAATTACATGCAAATTTGATAGTAAATGTGGATGACCTTAACAAAAAATTTTTATTGGACAGATAAAAATCAACTAAAATGAACATATAAACGTGTCTGCAAAACCCCGCCACACAAACGTTTCGGAAAACTTTTCAATACGACATTTTTAGCTGCACAGTTTTGCAGTTAGAATTTTCAATGCGTCATAAAATTTTTGAAATGAAGTGATAAGTGTATCTAACACCTTTTTAGCTGTTATTCTTGTTGATTGAGTTTTTATTTTATTCTACTCTGTTTGTGATGATGGACAGACAGACATTGTGTCGGTTTGGGTTTTATAGAGAGAAAATTAAATGAAACATGACCAAACTAACAAAGTAAATGATTAAAATTTTATTGAAGAGCAATACTGAAGTTGCACAGTGGGTCAGAATAGTAATATGTTGTAGTCTGTATTATGTAGCGGCTTCGTCAGCTACAATATTACTATTGCACAGTGGGGCTGTCAGATCGTTTTATGCAAATAAATGTCTAGAATGCAGACTTTGTTCAGAATTTAGTAATTTGTTTGATTTGTATAAAGTAAAGTTACATGTAGTGTATGTATTAAATATTATGGGTTATTTTTAAATCTTAGTCCATAGTGCATTTACTATGCATTGTTGGTTTTTAGAATTAAAAGGCAACATTGCGCCGCACAAAAATAATTATAATGACATCATAATAATAATTTTTTTCTATTGCTTTTTTCATAAAACTATTCTTGAACACAGTGATGATTATTTCGGATTTGAATCCTTAAAAAAACTAAAGTTTTCAACATGCATGTGCTTGAATGTGTGTGAATACAATCATGCATGCATGAATTTTATTACTGACAATTGTTTAAATTAAATGCATTTTTTCTTTCCTCCTCAACTCGTACTGAACTTAAATATTGGCAAGCAGAGAGTTGTAATATCTCAATTTAACATTTTTATACCCTCCACCACAATTAGTTGGGTATATTAAGAGGGTATATTAAGTTTGTCATTCCGTGTGAAACTTTTTTATTATTCATCTCAGACCCCATAAAGTATATATATATATTCTGGGTCCTTGAGTAATTCTAAGTCGATTTAGCCATGTCCGTCTGTCTGTCCGTCTGTTGAAAACACGCTCACTTTCGAACAACTCAAAAGAAATGAACAAACTTGGTGCCAAATTGCTTGTAGTTATCCTAAGCAGTTTGGGATTGAAATCCAGCAAAATCGGTTCAGTAGGACCAGAGCTATGAATCAAAATGTGGAACCACCACCTAAAAAAATTGATAATTTTGTTACAAAAAATAACATAAATGCTGATACAAGGCACGGAATGAGATAAGATTTTGCAAAAATTTGTTTTATTTGACTGGAAATCACGCTGTTAAATTTCGTGAAGATCCGTCCATAATTTATATAAACATTACTCCCGGAAAACAGTTTAGTACGCCTAAAACCGTAAAAATAATGCAATCATAACAAATTTTGGCTCGTCACAGTTTTATAGGACTATAAATGATACTGTGAAATTTCGTGAAGATCGGTTCATAATTAACCTTAGGCCCCATAGAAACCCTACTCCCGGAAAACAGTTTAGTACACGTAAAACCATAATTAATAATGCTATCATAACAGAAATTGGTACGTCACAGTTTTAAAGGACTAGAAATGACGCTGTGAAATTTCGTGATGATCTGTCCATAATTTACCCTAGGCCCCATATAAACCCTACAACCGGAAAACAGTTTAGATATTACTCCTTAAACATTCGAACTGTCGGTGGAGGGTATCAAAGATTCGGCACAGCCGAATATAGCACTCTAATTTGTTTTTTTGTAAAATTATGAAATGTTCTTGTTGTTGCTGCAATTTTATTATTATTGTCATATCACATACTCATCATCGACATCAAACTCTGATATGAATAGTTATGAGATTGCGGGGGGGGGATGGGATAATATAAAAAAAAAATTGACGAGAAAAAGCATTTTGTTCATTTATTGTTTATTTTATTTTTATGAATACCGCGGGAATGTGACAGCTTGTTGTGTGGATGTGTGTTTAGTTGGCATTTTAATGCTTAGAAAAAATATCTACAAACTATTCAAATCATGACACAATAATTCTCACACGTAAGTGAGCTCTTTACAATACAACAAATGAAGCAGAGAAAAAACGCACCATCTAAACATTTTATTGATCCATCTATCTGTTCATGCATTCCCATTATAAACGAACAAAAGAGCGAGGAAGTTGTGCTACTACTACACACAGAAAAATATGGTTGGAGGTAGTAGCCATATTCAGGCAACATACTATGGTTGGATTTTAACAATGTTAAACTTGATCATAATATTCTTAAAAATTACAATAATTTTAATGATATTAGCCGTAATATGGTTTAAATTAACGATAATATGGTCAAAATAAACCTAATTAGGTCAAAAAGAATCAGAATGTGGTCAACATTTTTAATAAATTGGTCAATAATTATAACTTGGTTTTAGCCCTTTTTCCAATTTGCTTAGTGAGTCAAGTTCGTTTTTTTGGTGGCATGTCATAACGTCCAGTGTCATAGTGTCCATGGACGTTATGACACTCCAAAAAGTGTCATAGTGTCCATGGACATTATGACACTTTCAAAAGTGTCATAACGTCCATGGACACTATGACACTTTGCAAATGGACATTATGACACTTTCAAAAGTGTCATTAGGTCCATAATTACTAAAGAAGTTAAATACAAAAAAATTATCTGCATACACGCAGAGAAAAACATGTTTCATTATGGTCCCAACTAACAAAACTATTTTTAAAGAAACTAATTTAACCATAATATGGTTGTCGGTAACAATGATTTGGTTAAATGAAACACAATATGGTAAACAATTTTTTAAAAATGGTTTTGCTGCTTTTTCACTGGGTGTATATATTAAATATATAACGAAAACACTTCTGGGCGCAAGGATTTTCTCCTCTATGGTATAACAAACACCGACTTCGCTAACTAAAGCTTCTCTGCACAGCCGGCCTTCGGCCGGGCGCAAGGATTTTCTCCTCTATGGTATAACAAATACCGGCTTCGCTAACTAAAGCTGCTCTGCACAGCCGGCCTTTGGCCGGGCGCAAGGATTTTCTCTTCTATGGTATAACAAACACCGGCTTCGCTTACTAAAGCTTCTCTGCATAGTCGACTTTCGTTCGGAAACAAGGCAGATTTTAGAAGCTTTACTTAGCGAAGCCGGTGTTTGTTATACCATAGAGGAGAAAATCCTTGCGCCCGGCCGAAGGCCGGCTGTGCAGAGAAGCTTTAGTTAGCGAAGCCCGTATTTGTTATACCATAGAGAAGAAAATCCTTGCGCCTGGCCGAAGGCCGGCTATGATACCAAATTTGTTTACATTCTTGCTTGTAAGAATTTTTGGCATTGTACTTACTTATTTTGATATTTAAAAAAAAATTTTACACATTTTAATATTTTTCATTATGAGTTAAGTTGTAGACATTATGACATTTTGCAAAGTGTCATAACGTCCGCGGACGCTATGACATTTCTTTGATGGACGTTATGACACTTTTGAAAGTGTCATAATGTCCATGGACACTATGACACTGGACGTTATGACATGCCACCGTTTTTTTACTGCTGTTACGAATCTGTTATGTCCTAATTTTTAAAGCGTTTCTTTAATCAGCATTTTCCAGCCCTCGACGACCTTTATTAGCCAAGCAAGTGATTAAAAAGCATTCAACTACTGTCGAGAGCAAAACAACCATAACTTAACAATAGTTTTAGTAGATATGAATGGGTTTGCCAAATATTTTTTTCTAGAAGTTTTTGAAAAAAAAAAAAAAAAAAACCAGCCCCAATACTTGCAACGCGAAATGAAACTAGACTATTCGAGAGCAAATCTGCCAAACGGTTTTGTTTTTGAATATTTTGAAAAGGCGTTTGGTATAAGTCAAAAAATATATACAAAATGTACTTCTGAATTGTATGGCAATTCTTTTCTTAGACTATATTAACGCTCTAACACTCATTTTAAGGTGGAATTTTTGCCCTTTTTTTCAACTTAACCACAACTTTACTAAAGCGGCACTTTAGACGATTGAAATGTTCCACGAATATTTTCTGCATCAAATTTTAATAGGGGTCTTCTAAGACCAAAAGTTCGTGCAATTTATGTAAACGGATTTTCGAAATTTCGGGCATTGAAATTTTTGAATTTCTTGAAAAGGCGTTTGGTACATGTCAAATAAATTTACTTAATGTTTTTCTGAGCCAAAAGACTATTTCAGATGTTTTCAGTAGAATTGTATGGCGATTCTTTTCTTTGAATATATTGACTAACACTAATTTTAAGGGGTAATTTATGTTCTTTTTTTAACTTCTACATTAAAGTATACTAAAACGGCACATTAGAGGGCTAAAAAGGTTTTCGTAAAATTCAAAAATTTTAAGGCCCGGAAGTTCGAAAATCCGTTTTACATACATTGCGTGGGCCCTATATGGGATCTTCAATTTACACTGGGTAACAAATGGAATGAAATTGGTTTTTTTTGTTTCTATCTAAATAAACCACACAAAATGCTTGGCAAACACTCACATTGTTTCCGTTTGGGGTTTGCCAATAAACAACACAAGTATTCTCCGTACAAACATTAATTTTCATTTTTGTTTTGTTTTTAATGAATGCAGATGCCAGTAGTGCTGCGGCAATTTTGTTGCTTTTTGCTTAAAACGGAGAAGAAATTATAAAATAAAGGCAAACAATTAAAAATAAAAAGTGATTTAAACAACGAGCTGTTTTGTGGTATGCAATACTACTAAAAAATTTAATTTAATATTAAACATTAACTGAATTGAATACATTAAGCATTAGATGCCACAAAAAGTTTGACAAATATCCAACATGCCTGCCAAGTATACACATTTTTTAATATTTCTGCAAACATTGCTTCAAATGTTTGTCCAAACAGCAAACACCCCAATTAACAGCACAAAATGTTTGTAGAAACGTGAAATTTTGACATGTTTGCCAAGCCATTTGTGAGGTTCATTATGCCTTTAAGTTTGTCACGTAATTTTCAAATCGACGGTTGTGAACAACCCCTTATAATTTAGTGTGCTATTTTGAATTTAAATCAGCTGATTTAAAAGAAATATAAACAAATAAATATTGGCCTAAAATAAAAATATTTTTTAGTTCTGACCCATGAATTAATAAATTAAATTAGATCTCACCTGACTATTTTGCATTTTTCAGACACAAATCACAAATTAATTTTGTTTTGTTTGTTTAGTGCCGTTTCACACATGTCAAGTTTGACTTGTCAAGTCTTGAGTTTTTAGGAGAGAGGGGGAAATAAATGGCATTCTCTTTTCCCTTCTCTCCCAAAGTTCAAGACTTGACCAGTCAGACTGGACGTGTGTGAATCGGCCCTTACCAAACAGCAGAGTTAAATTCGGATGTTAGCCGGATAAAACTATACCATCAACGGCTACAAAATCATAGCCGCTCGGCTCAGCCTCTCAGCGCATGTCGCCTTTGATTAATAACGACAGCACAATTAAAACAGCAAGCACAGTTTTATTACTTTTAGACACTTTTTGTTTACAAAGCAACAACAATATTTTTAAACTATTGTAAAAGGTTAGAACATTATGACAATACAGCACACCTTGTGAATACCCCATATATAACTGAAGCATATTCAAGGACTGACCTCACATGTGAAATATATAAAATTTTACGAGTGTATTGATCATGAAATTCTTATTTATTATAATAAAAGCCAAGAGTGAGCACGAATTGGAAATTATATAATTCAAATGCTTAATAAAAGTTAGTTTACCATCAAACACCACACCTGAGTCTATTATATTTATATGTATATATTTTCCTTCAATATATTCTTAATATCTTCGTCATATATATTGAAGAAAAGGTCCCATAACTGCATGGGAGTCCCTCCTAGGAGGGTTATATTTGAATTATTTTCATATATCAGTATTAGTGACTTATTCAGTTTTTATCATTTAAAAAGTAATTTCATGAAATTCTCTTTAGTTTTATTACTACAATTTTATTAGATGCAATAATGATTTACTACGAAGTACACACCAATTTAGGTTTGTGGAGGTATTTTCAATCCGTCCACCCATTTGCCGAACATGTGTTCCGGATTGCAATTGAATTGTTTGGTGCATAAGTAATTCTGCTGCAATTATGATTTTTTTTTTTTTTGCCTCATGTCATTGTCATAAACATCAGACACATCACAAAAATGTATTTATCATTGTAATGATCATTCGATTGTTGCCGTCATCGTTTTCATTGTTATCAATTTTTATTACACGCTCATTGGGTTTTGTTGTTTTTGGTAACGGTTTGTTTTGTATGATGTGTTTATAGTTTTCCGCCAATTTTGAATAGTTGTTAGAAACATATTTTTAGTTCAAGTTTATTCATTTCAGATAATATTTTCTAATAAATATCGATTATTTTATGATAGACAAAAACAAAAAATAAAACGAATTGCTTTAAATAGCTAATAATGTACGCAGTTAGTGCTAAAGATGTTTAACGAATAACAAGAGCTAAAAACCTTGGTTTTGGTAATGAAAAGTTGATCCATGCGGACTCTAATATAAGCAATTAAATTTCGCATAAAGTTTTTTTTTAACAAATGCAGGAGTAGTTTGTTTAAAAAAGAAACGGAGTAAAATATAAAATAACTTCTTCTAGGTTTTAAGTTATAAGATTAAAAAAAAAAAAAATATTAAAAAACGGACTGAACGGTGAAAATAGAATATCAAGAACATCTGTTAAAATTGTGTCTGGACTTAGACGCAGGTGGCAATTTCACAACTGAACCTAATTTTTGCTTAGAAGCTGGAGCTAGCTTACTTTTACTGCACCAAAAGCTTCTGTTTTATTGCAACAGTGCATACACGCAAAGAAAAAACATGGTTGTGGTAAACATATTCTAAGAGCAACATATTATGATAAGAATTATGATTGTAGTCACCATATTAAGATTATTATTGAATCATATTATGACTAAATATACTCGTACTATTACATCATAATATTTTTCCCTTAATCAAAGTATTATTCTGTTAATCATACTAAGTTAAGAAGTAATCAAATTATTGTCATGTTAATTTTAATAAGCTAGAAATTAATCATACTATCATCATGTTAATCATAATAAATTTAGAAGCAATCATATTATGATACAGCACCTTTCATAGCTGTCATAAAAATACAAAATAAATTAAAATATTTTTGCATCGATTTTTTATTTTGTTGCTTTTTACGATTTTTCTTAATGTTAATAAAATAGCGGAGTTCAATATAAGGCTTGCAACAGAGCATGGGCAACCGCGTGTGTCCATTTTTCGATTTTAAGATGTTGATGAAATATCGTAGCACTTTCATAAAATATAACGAAATCTCTGTGTGTTTTGTTGTTGGATTTTACAAAAAAACTACAATATTTTGCATTTGCACTATTACATCACTAATACTTGAATGAACTCCGCTAATATTTTATTTTTTTAATTTCTTTTAACTTATTTTCTTTATGGAATTTTGTCTTTTAATTGTTTAACCGCTCACAAATAAAAAAAAAACGACACAACTGCTTCAAAATTATTTTACAACAGGCGCTAACATAATATGATTAGAGTAAAAATAGTTTGATTGCATATAACATAATATGATAAATGTATAGAAAGTTATCATGTTATGGCTATTAAATATCATGATATAGTTGTGAGAAATATAATATGTTTAGAAAGTTATCATAATTAAGTTGTTAGAAAAATAATTATTTTTCGGTCAACAATACTCAAATTCATAATTGCGATAAACATTGATATGTTTACAGTAACACTAATATTGTTGATATTAAATAAAAATAACAATTATTTGTGTACGACAACAATATATTGTTACATTAAACATAGTGTTGTTGCCATAACCATGCCCAACCATATTTTTTCTCTGCGTGTAGGGCAATTCACCAGCAGGCCGAACTTAACGCTAGATGACAAGCAGAAATCATAAGATAGCAGTTATTTCTTTTATCGGGAATTTTTTCTTTACCACAACCACACATCTAACTGCGAAGGCCCCTTACCACATATTAGTCTAGGATCCATGTAAAGTTATGTGGGCTATTATAGGTGCTCATCTGACATCTGACATCTGCCATCAATATCATAATCATCATAACTAAAAAAGTGGAAATAATTATATCTATGGCATCACTGACAAAATGTCATTCGTTTTGAAAGCAGCGTTACCATGTGTCAAGTTTTTGGTCTTGTTGTTTCTTTTTAAAACCTTTTCTTTAGCTTCACTTCGGAAAATCAAATCTTGTAATGTTAATTTAACCGCCTTATACTCAATGCAAATGGATGAAACTTTGCAGGCATACATATTCCCGATGAAAATACACGAATACATGGGCGTAGCCAGGATAAAATCTAGGGGGAGGGCAAACATTTTTTTTTTTTGGTAAAATGCTTTTTTGACCGCCTTTTACTCAATGTTAGATATTGATATTCTGGTATTTTGGATATTAAACTTAATATCAAAATCTGGCATCTCCACCATAGATGTAGAATAAATAGAAATGTAAATGACCAAAGAAAATTGAATTTATAAAGAAAAAGTTAGTTGCGTTTTCTTGTTAATACACTACACTCAATGCAAACTTTACAGGCATACATATTCCCGTTTTGAATTTTTGTTCGGGGTTGTTTGTAATAAAAGTACCAAATTAAAATATTTTAATCTTTAGTCGATTTAATTAAATACGTGTCTCAGGTTTTTTTGAAATTCGTGCTAGTTCGCATTTTGACAAAAATGCAAAGGGCAATATGGGTATCAAATTTTATCTTTTGCCAAGTATATCATCTTTGTATGTAAATAATTTAGATTTGTGCAAATTAGATGTATTTTACACGGTGCTCTGGAATATATACAAATGCAATTTTGTAGTAACTCTAATATGATAGCGGATTTTGTTTCTAGATCATGTATGAATGACAATAGGACTAAAGAAAGAAAAAAAAGAAAGATAAAATTTGATACCCATATTGCCCTATTTAAAACGAAGGGTTACCACCCCATTGCATTTTTGCCAAAACGCGAACTAGCACGAATTTCAAAAACAGCTGAGACACGTATTTAATTAAATCGACTAAAGATTAAAATATGTTAATTTGGCACTTTTATTACAAACAACCCCGAACAAAAAATTCAAAAACCGTTTTTTTTACAGAAAATCCTTAAAAAAGGGACATGGATGATCGTCCTTGGACAAATTTTATATACAGTTGGACGCGCCTTAAAAAAACCTTTCTTGCGATACCCAACTTGTATATGTTGGTAAGCAAACAGATTCTTAAATTAACAAAACATGCAAAAATATACCCTTTTTCAAACTGGTCCAGCTCACGAGAGGTCAAAGCTGGAGCCGAAATATTTAAAATGTCATCTTAAAAAAGTCCAAGGTTAATTTTTAGGAGGGTACATCGAGCACTTTTTTTGGTGAGTCGCTCTATATACATATATATTGGTGTTGACCAGTATCGCTCCTTTGTGCTCGGTTTGGTAGATTTGTAAAAAACACAAACACTTATAGTATTTGTGTAGAAAATCATTTAAAAAAATAACGTTTCCCTGTTTGTCATCTTTCGAACACAAAAATAATGCTGTTTTTATCTATCTCAACAAAAGATGAGAACATTTAATTCCGTTCGGTTTTTTTTTAACCACAAACTTCATTGTGATCGTTTCGGTTCATTAATGTTCGTCGCTGTTGGCTGGTAAAAAAACCTAAAATTTTTTACAAAAACAAAATACGCATACGAAAAAAAGAAAAAGCCAGCAAAATAATTTTATACAATCAAAACATATACACAATACACATACAAGCTGGTCGTGCTGCGGTCGTTGCTGAAATTTTTTGTTTGTTCATTTGTTAATCAATGTAAACAGATAAACATTATAGACTATTAAAATATAATGTTTGTCTACAGCATCACTACAATTGTTCTGTTTTTTAACGAAGAGCAGAACATAATATAATGTTCGGCTTTTTCTTGAAAATAGTTACGAACGGTATTTATTCTACACAATCACTAAAAAAGTATATATCGTTCTTGGGTATGTAAGCCGAACGCTAAATAATGTACTGCTTATTTTCGAACACTAGTTTCGAAATAAAATCGGCGACAATAATTATTACGACAGTTACTATGTCATCATAAAATGATGTGCTGGTAGGTCCAAAATTAGCCATTGGTCCCATATAAAAAAGATATCTAAATAATATTCGGCGCAAAGAAAACAACTTCTACATGAATCTTAACCTTATGTCACAATTTTGTTCTGGCGGGTCCATGATTGCCCATTGGCCCCATATAGGGTGCACTTATTTGATTTGAAATACTGTGGTGTAGAGTATATTTGTTAGGGCTTTGCCGACATTACTTTCTTACTTGTCTAATTTATTTATATATTCAGCCCGTTGTAGTGAACAGACCAGTCGCTGGTGGGAGTCGAACTGCAAGCCTCGCAAGGATAGACTAGCTCACTACTAACCAGCCCATCGGGGCACCCTTATTCGTAGCAAAACACTTTATTACTTAGTTTAAGATTAAAATGAACTAAAGGATTAAACCCAAAATTTCCCAATAGAAAATTTTTAATATCGAATATTTTCACAATCATTCTTCACAAATTGGTATTCACGCTGTCACATAAAAGAAAATCTTAAATATTTATCTTAAGATGCATCCGCAATGCACGATTTCTTAAGAAATAAATTTCAAGGAAATTCAAAATATGTCGACCAAAACTATAATTTGACAAGCGGCAGATTAGATCGTGCGTTATTGGCCACATAAGTAAGAAACTTGGAAAAAAAAAACAGTAAATGAAGATAATAAAGCCACAATTATCTAAACTAATCTAGTGATGAAGAAGTGGATTTTATTTATTTGTTTATGTTAATTTCTGTTTCTTTGTGGTCATACACTTAAAAAGTTGTTGCATTTGTCTTCTCATCGTAGTCATAAATCTTCAAGAGTTTATCTCGGGGAAAAAAGTAAAGAAACAACTCTGATTGTAGGAATGTGAGCTGGGCTTGCGCTTAATGTGAATATCTTAAAGTTGCATATCAAACTAAGCCAGTGGTGTGTAGTGGTGCTCTGATTTTCAGTTTTTTATTTGTTTTTTTTGCTGTTGATATGACCAGGGTCTTAAATTATGTGAAACTACTAAAGCTACAACAACTGGTCATATAAGTAATAACCCTTTTAGAAAGGGATCATCAGCAACTGCAGAAGTAGCAGCAGCAGCATAAGCAACCTGTTGTTGGCTGTGGCCAAGTAGACGATGATAGCGAGGAAAAAATGCTTTATAACCACACGACGACTAATTATCGAAGTTTAAATTATAATTACGTTTGCGCGTGCTGGAACAAAACGTAGATCTTTTGCTTTTGTTTTTAAAGTTTTAAGTTGTAAACATGTATGTGTGTGTATTTTTGACTTTCGTGATAATCACACGCACATCTCAAGGCGGCTTTCGCTTTTTGTAGTTGGCCGAGAAACAACATGGTTCTTGTTTAAGCCACTGGTTTAAAAGCAAATGTTTGAATATGCTCCAATACCAATATACAATATTTATGCCCACTTGGCGCGGAGTACTCGGCCAACTACTTGTGCCAATTAAGCGTGGAGCGTTGGAGCATTAACTAAAGTATCGATTAACAAGATTTTGTGATTTTAAATTAATAATGTTTTATTGTTTAACAGGCCATATATATTTTATTTTTAAATTTTTGTTTTGTTTTTTTCTCGATGCATTTCATTTGGCGCCATAAATCTATCAACACTGTGTAAAAATGATCACTACTTTAAAGTGATCTCTTCAACGTCCACATGCTTGTACATACAAGCATATATTTGTGTATGCCTTTATGTCCGTCTATCTGTGGGTTTTTTGGTCTTGTGTTTGAGCATAATCATATGAAACTACAAAATAGTCAGTCTATTCTAAACCTCATGTTGTGAAAGATTTACGGCCTTAATATCTGTTGTTTTCGCGTTATTGTTGCTTAATACTGCATTTTTTTAAAATGTACATTGGGACAGGGGAGGGAGAATTTAGGTCGTAATTTAATTCATAAAAATGCTTTCATCAGAAGTGCAAGTTTTTTAAAAAAGTACGGTTTGCAAGCAGTAAATGTTGAAAAAATACTTTTTAAATAAAAATAGTTATTAAGCAAAAGTCCCTTTTTTAAATAGTACCCAAAAAACCCTTCATTTTATTTAGGAAACTTTTTGTAAGTCCTCGTTCATATTATGAAACATTTGCTGCAGAAACTTTTTCTAATTCCCTTTTGAAACTGCGTTCGTGTCCATACAGAAAACTTTTGTTTTGCAGCATTTAATCGTTTTGTAAGCCATCTTTATATAACAAACTCACAAAAACTGCCTGTTCATAAAACAAAGTACACTTTACCATACGTCTTTTCCCTTTCATCTACAAACAAAAATGTTTCGCAGCAAATGTTTCATAATATGAACCAGGACTAAATAATGGACATTTGAAACTTTTATAAAAAATGATTTTTAAAGAAAATGTTTTAAAAGGTAGTTTCGAAAAGCTTTTTTCTTTTAAAGAGGAACTGTTTTAATTAAATCTCTTAAAAAAGTACCTGTTAAATCAAGTACAAAAAAAATTATAAATTAAAAAGTACGATTTGAATAACAATTTAAATTATTAAATAATTATTAACAATTTCCTTTCGAAAGTACCTTAACAAAAAGAGGGTTCTTTGAAAAATTTACTTTTTGAAAAAACTTTTAAAACAAGTAGGAAAGTATTGTTAGTCAAGACCGACCATACGATCCCATACTACAGAAGTTAGGGAAACATTTGTACAAAACTTGGTCCTAAGGGTAAAAACGGACGCTTCAAAACTAAATTCGGTAATGAGCTTAAAATACATGTAAAAGTTCTTTGTGCCAAATATTATTTAGATAAGTTTATCTCTATAAGAGTTTTTTCGTCTTAAAGATTATCTATGGACTGATAAGATGATTAGGAATACAACAAAATAAGTTTGGACTAAATTTTATCTTAGTACCAACGTAATAAGATGGTTTACGCAAACAAAATCTCTCATCTAAAAATAAACTTTTATATCGTCTTTGTGAAATAATGGACCTTTTTTCACTATATTTAAAACCTATTCACCAAATTTCATCAAACTGTTTTCAAAATTGCTACAAATACTTGACAGCCAGGTTGGCGAAAGGCTATTGTAAGATCGATTCAAAAAGTGATTTTAAGTCGATCAGTATACTAAAAGCTGTGTATAGGAGGTGTAACAAATAACAGGACAAAAGCCACTATCATGGTGTGGGCAGTGATGCCAACTTTTTGAGAGCAAAAAGCACTTTACAATTTTAAAAAAGCACTAAACAGCACTATTTCTAACAAAAAAAAAGCGTAAAAAAGCACTAAGCCATTTTTACAATTTAATTAAACTCAAAACAAGTTGCATTCGGCTGTTCCGAATATTATATACCTCCAAAATTTAAAAAAAAGGCGACGACGTTGATGGGGCACCATTTTTATGTTAAATTAATTAATAAATATATTTCGTTTGTATTTAATCATTTTTATATGTATTATTATTATTATCTTCAATAAAAATAATATCATCCAAATCATTTGGAACATCATCAGCTAAGTTTGAATTGGCCATAAAACAGTTTTTAATTAATACAGCGCGAGCTCAATTTTCGTAGCTCGAAAAAATCTAACCCATAATTTAATAAAAATATAAGGTTTTATAGTTTAAATAAATCAAAATTAAAATCGTGCAAAGTTTAATAAAACAATTGGCGTATGATATTATCCAATTATTTTGACCTGTGTACGCTTCTAAATAAAAAAGACAAATAAGGTGTAAAATAGAAAAAACATGTTTGTTTGTATTCTGATACTTAGTCAAACCTTTTTCCAATAGCACTAGAGGTAAAAGTGCACAAAACGCGGTTATTTGGAGACGAGTGTCGTGCTTTTGAAAACTAAAGCGCATGAAAAATGGCTGGTTACACAACGTCGTTATAACAGTGCTGATACACCTGCCAATTTTTTGTCATACCAAACGTCAAAGTCTATATAAAAAAAACTCGAAAATTTTTGTCAGCGTTTTTTTAATATGAAGTTTGACGTTTGGTATGACAAAAAATAGGCAGGTGTATCAGCACTATAAAAGTATTTTTTGTCAGCTGTTTTCAATTTATTTAACCCTTTGCTTATACCAAGTTACGACTCTTTTTTGTTTGTTTTTAAAGTCTTTTGTACGGTTTCCTACTGCATGTTTTTTAACTTTTCAATACGTTTTTTCTACATGACTCAAAATCGTTGTTTATTTTCCATTCACAATTCCTAATATTTTCCAAGCCATTTTCTATTTCTGAAACAGTGTCTACATCTTAAAAAAATGTTGACCGCAAACAAATACATACGTTCTTATTACGATAACTAAATATGTTGTCAACGCTAAAAAGTGAAACGTTTTGTAAAATTTCCAAATTGCTAGGAAGCCTAGCTCTTACCTCGTAAATAAAGTTTTTGGTTAAACAAATGCAACTTTCTTTTATAATTTGAAATCTTAAAATCTTTACAGGCTTTTTATAAATTTTACCCAAAATAGCAAATCTCAACTAAATCATCCTCTATATAATCAAAGTTTTAAAAAATGGTAGAAAAAATAAAAATTGTAAATAGCACTTAAGGCACTAACGAAAACTTGAAAAAGCACCAAGTTAGTGCTTTTTCTTAGTTTGGCACTATGGATACAATTTTAACGTTTTGAGGCATCAAAAAGCACCATAAATAGTGCTAAAAGCACTAAGTTGGCATCACTGGGTGGTGGTATAACTAATTATTTTATGAAAATACCTTTTTAAAAAGTACCTTTTATAAACTTTCTTTTATATCAGTGCCTTAAGAGAGAAATTCCTTTAAAAGCCTTTCAAAAATGGCTTTTAAAAAAACAATTAATCAGTTCACAAAGTGTTCAATTTTGTAATATTTGTTGTATTTGCTATATTTTAATGAATATCACATTTAAAAAAATTAAAGCATATACAACCAATATGACACAATAGAACACTTTGTGAATTGCTTTAATGTGTTGCTTACACAAGAAACGTCTCAGGCTGATTGTTGGGTGTTTACGGCGTACTGTGGTCTCAGATACCATCAGTTTATTATGGGTTATGTTAATACCAAGTTTTGCAGATTTTGTGGGGTTTGATGAAGATACGTCAGAACATCTGCTCTGCTGCTGTCTCGCCTTATGGACTTCTAGGTGGAGATTTTTCGGGGGGAATATTTTGAGGCCAGGTGAAATATTTGATTTTCCATCAGGCTTTGTACGTAGCCTTAACCTGGCGGGTGAGATTTACAAGCTCTACAAAAGATCCTATGAGTCGCGGTGCTTATGGCCTTCTATTTATACATACATGCATACACAAGTAACGTAAAAAACTAATTTATGAAATGTATTCTTTAGCCGTTTTAATAAAGAACATTTTAAATAGTAAATTTTTAAACAATTGAAGCACAGCCGCGAATAACGTTGTAAAAGCCACTTTTTGCAAAATCAGTATTTTTGCAAATTATCGTAACATTACTCTCTTACATTGTTTTAACCTCAAATCACCCAAAATGATGCACTATAACGCCTTCAAATTGACATACAAAGAGTCAACTAGTGGAAGAACGTTGTAAGTTACTTAAAAAAATGATACAATTTAATGGTTTTGTAAATTGGAATAAAGTTTTAAAAGCCGCTTGCGTAGTAGAAAAACGTTTTAAATGACATCGCGATTGTGGATATGAAATGTTTTTCCACTAAAAAAAGTTATAAACTGCAAATTTGCATGTTATTTTAAATTCAAATTTCTTGATATTTTGCGTACAAGTTTTTATTATCAATACTTTTGATAATTAAAAAAATAATTTTTTTAAATGCTTCTGTAAAATAATTATTTTGTCACTTACAACGTTATTCGCGGCTGTGCTTCAATTGTCCAATTCACAAGCTCGTGTTATCGTCCTATTAGTTGTTTAATCGTCTAATTGTACACTGTTGTATTTTTGCTTTTGATAATTTTTAAACAAAAGTGTCTATTTATTCGACTTACTTTTATACGTTCTGAAAAATTTGTATTGTATTGTATTTATACCAGGCCTGAAAATGTTCGATTTATGTGGTGAATTTGTAAATATCTTTTAAGACTGTAATACCTAAACAACGCAAAATTAATTCTTCTTAATAATAAATATGTGTTAAGCTCATTTCCATCGATTTGTTTAAACTATTTTAATTAAAATTTCTTTTAAATTAATATTTATTACCATGTTACCCCAAAATTTAGACGTAACGTAATTTCATGGTATCGAGTAATATGAATGGCAAATGTTAAAGAAGAAGAAATAAATAAAAACCAAGAGTCAATTAAAAAATTATAACTTTAATTAATTAATATTCTTGTTGAGTTTCTCTTTTTATTTTTGACATTAAGCAAAACTATAAAATAACGATATAACAAATTTGTCTATTCACATGTGTGTAAGCAAAAATCGTATTTTGTTAAACGATAATCCATATGACACAGCTTGTGAATTGGACTAATAATTGTAAACAAAGGTTTACTTTTCTTAATAATTACGTTATATGCATTAATAAGTAAATGTATTTTCTTTAACCCTGAAACTTACGTTAGCTACCCGCGTGTGTGTTTTTTCACACATAAGCAGTATCTGTCTACTTTGCTGTTGCGCTATAGTTCGTTTGTAATCAAAGTCATCATTTACGTAACATTAATGATGTATATATCCCGTTAGTGATCAACATCAAACCTAGGGTTGCCATACGTACTGTTTTAAGCGGTACATTTACTGATTTTTTGCAATTGTACTGTTTTATGCACAACTCCTAAAACAGTACGCAAATGTACTGTTTTTTACACTTTGTACTGTTTTTTGTACTGTTTTTTTTTTGCTCAGTCTATATTTAACAGAACTGGCTTACAAAAAATTATATTGTGTTAAAAAAAAAGTTCTAAAATAATAAGAGTTTTTACGCTGTTGTCATTGTTTTCTCATAAATACACAGTAGAAATCTAAAATATAATGGGTGGCTCGTAGCAGTGGTATATTTTCGTGTTGTTATGATTTTATGGCTACCTCTTCCAATAGTCTTTCCCTTTCCACACCTGAGAAAGACAAAAATAAAATCTAAATTTTTTTAAGTACTAAAAAATACTTATTCCAAAACAGTTATCGTTAATTTTTAGAACTTTTTTAAGTTTCGGGCATGTTCTGGAAATCGAAATCACGTTAAATTGAAAACAAACAAATTTGGAAAATTATCCGTGTTCAAAATTTATAAAAATACCTAATACCTTTGAGGACCACTTTTCTTTACCTAAACTACTGAAATAAGAAAAAGATAAGTATATTTTTAAAAAATTTTTTTGAAAATATTCATCGTTTTCAATTGCACTTGATTTTAAATATTTTCAGATTTTGTGAAATAAAAATAAACCAAACTACTTTTTTTTTGGATTTTATAGATTAATGGCCAATTTCACCAAGTTCAGGTTTAATTAACTTTCATTATAAAAGTCAAAAAATCTATTGTTTTAGTAATAGTTAATTATAGCTGAACTTGGTAAAATTAGCCGTAAATAATTTAAAAATTATTTAAAATTGGAAAATTAATTTAGGAAACAAACATTTTCTCAAATTCCATATGATTTGTGCAACTATGTGTGTAGTGAAAATTGCTTTAAATACGAATATGTTTAAAGAAAATCGTACTTACAAAATCAATGAGTTGATTGTTTTGAGCTAAGTAAGGCTTTTCTCCTTTCTTATATGGCTTACAGCAATGTTATGCTTTTCCTGGCCAAATGCTTCGTTTGTGGTGTTTGCTTTTTAAACGCAAATGGAGTAATTTCATATGTATATTTATGAAATGCCATAAACTGGAAATAGTTCCTTTGACGTTACACATTTTAAGTGTATTTCTTTCTTTATATAATTGTTGTTGCATATTCAATCAAAAGTTTAAAATATTTACCCCAATTTCACCAAGTTCAGTTAAAACTAACTATTAGTTTAACTTCCAGCTTACAATATGTTTTGACAGCTTGAACTGATAGTTTATTATAGCTGAACTTGGTGAAATTGGGGGTTACTTATTAAAACAAATGGTAATGTTGTCGTCAAAAAAATGTACTGTTTTTTTCTTGATTGTACTGTTTTTATGTATTCAATGTACTGTTTTTCCGAATTTAAAATCTGGCTACCCTAATCAAACCGTATAAAGCTAATGTAAGCACTCACTTTATAAAACATACATTGCATGCAGTTCGCAACAATATCAAAAATATTCACACATTCCGACGGAAAATTTTGACTCCAGTGCAATTTACATAGAAACTACATATGTGTGGAAAACCACACACGAGAATAACTTACGTAAGTTCTAAAAAATTAGATAACTAAAAAAAGTTGTTTATCAAAAATTGGGTTTTCAGTACCTACTTGGTATTGCTGACAAAGTCAGGAAGTTTCTTTAATGTACCTCAACAATTTTTTTACTTATCGTGTGAAAATGATTAATTTTGTTTGATTTTTCACACACGGGTGATTTAAGGGTATAAATAGTCCGTTTTCAAAAGTGCTTCTGAAAAGTTTTTTTTAATATATAAATTTAAAAATGTTCCTTTAAAAAAGAACTGTTTAAAAGTGCATTCTTCTTTAAAAAATTTATTTTTTCAAAAGAAATACTTTTCATCCCATAGTGAAATATCAACTTTGAAAAAAAAAACTTCTTTTCCACCAGATATTGTATACAATTTCAGTTTATTTCTCGTGATTTAATGGAAGTATTTTCTACTCTTCCTAAGTTTCCTTCTCATCTGTGTGATTTCTTTGCATTTTCTGTTTAGTACAAAAATTTTCCCCTTCGACGCAATTGTTTTTAAACAACGTATTAAATATATTTCTTGTGCAGTTCCAGTCAACGTTTTTTTTTTTTCTTTTTTTGAAAACTGTGAAAATGCAAAATTGTTTTATGATCTCTTAATCTTAATCGTGCTGCAACATGTCTTATTTATGATTTGTGAATTGGTTTTTATGCAGCAACCGACATGATTACACACACAGATTTTATTATTGTTTTTTTGATTTTCTTTTATTGTATCTCCACATTTATTGCTGCTGTTGTTGTTGTTGTAGTTTTACAGCCACAACAACATCAACAACAATAATAATACAAGTAATAATCATAATAATAAAAAAGGGGTTTTTCATCCAGAACCGCAGCGAAAACCCAAGGCGCAACAAAGCCACTAAGCGAGCAAACGAACGAGCGAGCCATTACGGCAACCAACCTGGTTATACCAAAAATTGACCATTGAAAATAAATACAATTTTTTTTTTTTCGAGGAAAAAACTGAAACGAGTGTTCATTTGCCACTTCATTTAATTGTATTCACATTATCGTTTCGGTAATAAATCATCAATGTTTTGTTTTTTTTTTTTGTATTTTATTCAAGAGTTTTTACTGGGTTGTTGTTTATTGCTGATTTTTCTCACCAGAGATTATTTTAAATGGTTGTTAGTAAAATGTTTCATCTTCATTTTCAAGTTCACAGGTTGTTTTTAATCGTAGTGCTAGATTTTAGTTTTTGCGGCTGATTGTTTTTCGGCTGTTATTGTTTTTATTGTTTCTACATCGGGTTTTAATTTAAACAACGTATTAACATTTGTTAATAACTTGTTAAGGATTTTATTTGTTTAATCAAAGGCAGGAGTAATCGCACTGTGGACTAAAAAATAACAATGTTCAATTATAATTTATACACATGCGGGCATTGATAACATGTTTCCAATCGGTATATTTTTACATTGAAAGAACTGTCACATTCTCCTAATGCTGGGTACACACAGCGCAATCTACATGCAATCTGTTTCAATGCAACCTCAAAATGGCTGTAGGAAATATCGCCCAAAGAAAAATGGCCCAAAAAAATAAATGAAAAATCGCCCAAAAAAAATCCATGTAAAATTGGGCCTGAATTCATATGAAAAGTGACCCAAAATTGTTGGGCTATTTTTCGTTACAATTGGCTGATTTTTCGTTTTTTAATTTTTTTACTTAGCGAAACCGGTACTTGTTATACCATAAAGGAGAAAATCCTTGCGCCCGGCCGAAGGCCGGCTATGCAGAGAAGCTTTAGTTAGCGAAGCCGGTTTTTGTTATACCATAGAGTAGAAAATCCTTGCGCCCGGCCGAAGGCCGGCTATGCCGAAAAGCTTTAGTAAGCGCTGCCGGTATTTGTTACAACATAGGGGATATAATCCTTGCGCCCAAAAGTGTTTTCGTTATAAGTTTAATATAAGCACCCAGAGAAAAAACAACAAAACCATTTTTAAGAAAATGTTGACCATATTATGTATAATTTAACCAAATCATTGTCACCGACAACCACATTATGGTAAAATAAGTTTCTTTAAAAATAGTTTTGTTGGTTGTGACCATAATAAAACATGTTTTTCTCTTACATTTGTAAGTTACTAAATTTATATGAATAATAAACACTGTTTTGCAAAATTGGTAATTTTTAATTTCTTTTTGGGGAAAAAATTCGTTTTTTCTTTTTTGGTCATTTTTCATTTTCAATTTGGGCTCTTTTTCGTTTCTTTTGGGCAAAATTTCATATTTAACTTTTTGGGTTAGTTTTCATGTTCTTTTGGGCGATTCTTCATTTGGGCGATTTTTCATTATTTTTTTTGGGCCATTTTTCTTTGGGCGATATTTCCTACAGCCCCTCAAAATATCAAAGCGTTTTTTAATTGATGCAATCTGGAATGAATGAAAATGAATTTAATTCACTAGATTGCGTAAATGCGTTGCATAGTGTGTACCCAGGATTAAACTTTAAGAATTATATAATTGGTTTTGGTGGCACACTTTTTAGTCATAAACAGTAGCTTGGACTATTGAGATGCCTGGCCAAAAAGTTTAAAGTCCCAAATATAACATGCATGAGCTTACTTAAGCTGCTGTCGAAAATTAACAAAAAGCCTTTTAAATGCATTTAAAAAAAAAAACATAAACATTTGATAACTTACGGAATGTGCGATCAGTTTCGCACTTGGCTTAATCAAACGACAGTTTCAGAAAAATTAACAAGAAGTTTCCCTCAGTTCAATATGGCTTGACACATATGATCTATGTATATGTATTCGCACAGTTGCTTAAGCCAGCTTATGCATATTATTATTGGGCTTTAAGAATAAAAAATTGGAGACTTGTGGTTAACTTAAAGACAGAATAAAAAACTAAACTAACCTATGCCTTAAATTTATTTTCATTCATTTCAATCTTTTACAAAACTGCCATCAAAATTTTTGTTTTTCTCGAAGATACTACAAAAACAAAACTAAAACATTTTTTTCGCTCAAATAAGCTGATATTAACTTTTGATTCTTAAAAACATCTCAAGTACAATATATAAACCACAGGTTGAATTAGATATCAGCCTCAAAATTTAAAATCAAGACATACCGCAACTTACCCGGGTCGCTCTCACAGACCGAATGTTACTGAATACACTAACATGTAATCAATCCGGCAGCTATCAGAAAACTCAACTTTCTGTCGAATAAAAAAGTTTTTCATCGGTCTTATAGACCAAAGGAAGGTTAAACACAATTCAGGTTAATGCAGGTGTTTTGGTGCAGATTGGAACTGGAGTCTTATAGTTATAGTTGCCCTAAAGAGCACCGAACTTTTGGATTTGCAGTCTTGGGGTATTTAACTGCCGGCGATACCTTAAGCTTGTCTGGGACCAGCGTTGTCAACTTTGAAATTTCAAAACGGAGAAAAAAATCACGCCATTTCATGAAAAACGCACCAACTTTTTTATTTAAAATGTTTATTGAGTTAATATTGCATAAAAAGTATAATTTTTGTATTGAAAATATATATAACCAGGGCAAGCTTTATACGTCCATTTTTGCCTTTTCTTCAATTATTTCGTTAAAAAGCCATTTTTGGTCCAGCTTGCCAAAAATTACATATTTTTGCAACCTAGAAGAAATTTTTAAATAGCCTAAGCGAATATGAGACGGAATCCATTCTAAATTCTAAATGACTCCACTATTATGGTGTGGGTATAAAAACAGTGAAATGCGCATAGGAATAGCTTATCCCTTCAACAATAAATTTCAGTGTTTTATCAGAAATAATAATTGTGAATTAAGCACGACAAACAAAATCTTGTAAATTAGAAAAAAAAATCTGTAAAAGCCGCCATTTTATTTGTTAACAAAATGCTGTAAAACATATGCCGGCAGCGCTTTTCAACTACACATAGAAACAAGTTGATGTGCTTGAACCGACAGTTCGAATGTTTTAGGAGTACCATCTGTATGATGTCTATTTATAAAATTATCTTTAGAAAAACAGACATCTGCATTAAAATTGGTTGCGGTATAATCCATACTAGATGACCCGTGCGAATATTTCGCACCGTTAGTTGTAATTTTTGTAACATAAAATGAAAATAAGTAATAGAAATTTTAGTAACTTCAATACATTTTAAAATATAATTTTTATCAATGAAAATATTAATTTTTCAATTTCTAATTATTTTTCGTCATTAGTGTTAGAAATACATAAGCTTTAAAATGAGATATCATTCATTAAATTTGATGCGGTGGTATGGGAGATATTTGCAACCGACAAAAAAAGTGCTTTAGAAATAATATATATATGATGATTAAATTATTGACCGACAATCAGAAAGTTCTAAGCTTTTTTAGCTATTTTAACTAGCTTGAGTAAAATATCATGATTCGTAACGGTTTAAGCAGAACCTAAATGATTTTCAAGAGGCAATTTATATTGGAGCCATGGTAAGCTATGAACCAATCATCCCAAAATTCTGCAGAGTGATTTCTAGTATTGAAAAAACATAAATTTCAATACAGCGTTGCAATTAGTTTTAGCGTTTGCAGTGAATTTCAGAAGGCTGCTAAATATGGGTTCTAAGGTAAATTATGGACCGTATATCACAAAATTGCATAACATTTTTTCTCGCCATATGAAGCTAAGCTGGAAGGAAGTTTACCACAATATCTATATTTGCTACGGTCAGACGGACAGACAGTCGGACATGGCTTAATCGACTTAGAATTACTCAAGGACCCAGAATATATACTTTATGGGGTCTGAGATGAATAATAAAAAGGTTTCACACGGAATGACAAACTAAGTATACTCTCTTCACAACTAATTGTGGTGGAAGGTATAAAAAAATATGGTTGTGCGTTACCATATTTTAAGAGCAATATGTTTGAAGGATTTCTTATAATGTTTAAATATGACCAAAATATGATTAAAATTATACACAATTTGACCGAAATGAACCCTAATTTTGTCGAAACTAGCCATTATTTGGTCAGAATCTACTATATTTTACTAAAACTAAGTGCTAGTGTTGTCATAATCAGGGAAACCAGAAATATTCAATTGCATGTTTTTTCTCGTGCGACTAATGAAGGCAGAAACAATATATTTATTCGTTTTAGAGTTTTTTGTGAATTTTGGCATCGATTTGTTAATTCCAAGATAAGGCATGACAAATCAACTTATTATTTTAACAAATTTAATACGGCAGTCGACGGTAAAAAAACTTGGAAGCAAATTCGTGATATTGGCATTGGTAAGTCAACTGTCAGGGCAGTGGATGCTGACGTCGACTTGTTGAACGAAACCTTTGTTAACATCCCTCTGCCAAATGTTCAAACTGACTACTATGAAAAACTCACTTTCCCCGACACTAGTATAAGTGAATTTAATTTCCGCTGCCTAGACCTGTTTGAAGTAGTTGAAGGTTTTTTTTCAGTTAAATCTAACGCTGTTGGCTTAGATGATATTAACCCTAGATTTGTGCGAATAATCTTGCCTTTGATAGTCCGTTTTGTCACCCACTTATTTAATACGATTATTACCACCAGCACTTTTCCAATGGATTGGAAACATGCCAAAATAGTTCCCGTGCCAGGGGCTGACAATGAGTACCGACCTATTGCAATCCTTCCCTTTTTATCTAAAGTATTTGAACGACTGATACATAAGCAGATTTCTAAGTATGTTAACGAGAACAATCTATTAACTGATCGTCAGTCCGGTTTTAGGCCACAGCGTAGCTGTATTACTGTCTTATCAGATGTGACAGAGGAAATCCGGGAAAACTTGGATGAAAGTAAAATATCGTTTCTGGTTCTACTGGACCATTCAAAGGCATTTGATACAGTGCATCATTCAATTTTATGTCTAAAATTGTCAAAAATGTTTAACTTCTCCATACTTGCTGTGAGGCTGGTGTTGTCGTATCTTATAAACAGATCTCAATCCGTCACCAATGGTGAATCTATTTCAAATCCGTTACGGGTCACAAGAGGTGTTCCACAGGGTTCAATACTCGGACCCCTACTTTATTCGTTATATACAAATGATCTTCCCCAACAAATCCGATTTTGTAATGTTCAGATGTATGCTGACGACGTTCAGCTGTATCTAAGTAGTACCAAGGAGCTATTTTTGTGTAATGTGGAGGAGCTGAATTATGATCTAAATAACATTTTCGTTTGGGCTTCGGCAAATGGCTTACGACTTAATCCAGGGAAATCTAAATGCTTAGTCATAAGCAAGAATATATTGGGGATAGAGGATGAGGTGAATATATTCTTGGGAGGGTCAAAAATTTACATTGTAAGTAAGGCTAAGAATTTAGGTGTAACGTTTAATAAACGTTTAACTTGGTCAGATCATATTACACAAGTCTGTGGTAGAACCTACGGCATGCTACGGAGCTTATAGGTAACCCAATACTTTACTCCGCCGAAAGTTAGATTATTACTTGCGGAAACATATTTATAACCAACGCTTTTATATTCATCCGAAATATTTGCTGGTTGTAACTCAGGGGATACGAGATAACTTAAAAAAACATTTAACAACATCGTAAGATACGTTTTCGGACTGAGAGCATTTGATCATGTGTCACTTTTCTCCATTCGTATATTCAATATTACATTTGATAACTTCCTAATTTTCAAAAACTTAATATTTCTTTATAAAGTTATAATGACAAAGGAACCAAAGTATCTCTTTGATCGCTTGCGATTTGCAAGATCACCAAGAGGTAAATTGTTGATTCAATTTAGATATCGTAGCCACGCTTCTGAATGTCACTTCTTTATTCTAAGCATCCGTCTCTGGAATGAACTCCCTGATAATTTGCAGACTACTAGCAACGCAATGAGGTTCAGAAAATTACTTAAAGAACATCTTTCGTAAATTTTATTAATGATGTAGCAATATTCTATAAAAAATAGTTAAAACGTTATTTTTTAATTTTGTTTTTTTTTTTTAAATTATTTAATTTTTATTTATTTTTCATTATTTTATAATTATTTAAATTTAACAAATAGAAATTGGGAATTATTTCCTTCCGAATGTTACTTTATATTATACTCAACATTTTTTCATTTTTCGAATTTATTCTATGGGCTGGGTTTCGGTTGTGTGTTTTATGGAGCTTTTTTGTAATGGTTCTATTCCTTCAATTTTTCTGGTAGTGTATAAAGTCATTTCTGAAAAATTGAAGGAATGGAACTATTGCGGAGAGGCTTTATGAGATACATGGCTGAGGTTTGGCTCGTGGAGTGGATTCGAGAAGTGAAAAAGTGTTGTATTTAAATTTAATTTTAATTTAAATTTATTTAAATCAATGTATGGTTAACTTTTCAGATTCTAATACTGTAATTTATAAGATATTATGTCTTGTTGTGTTAGAAAATCATATTTAATAAATACAAATACAAATACATATTTTTGCATATTTTACCGTTTGCAGCATTTTTTTTTGGCATATTTTAGTTAAAAGAGCCTTTTTGCAGCATTTTTTAGGTTTATAGCGCATATTTTGCCTTTTTAATCCATATTTTTATTTATATTAAATTTTTTTAGATGCCTACAATAGCTTCCGCAGCAAATAACAATTTTTTTTTTCCAAAATCGGTTACTTCAATTTCGACATCTACATTTAATTTTTACTCTAAACTTGTAAGACAAAGCAGGTTGTCATTAAGGATAAATGTTATGCGATTTGTATCAAGACCAATCTTTTAGTATTCCGATCGACTCAGAATCACTTTTTTAAGTTTTCTAACGATTTCCATCCATCCGCCTGGCTGGTTGTCTGTCCAAGTTAGCCTTTTGCGCAGAGTACAAGTTCCCGTTTTGTAGATAATTTGATCAAATATGGACGAAGTCTATGCAGATGGTGAGAATCGGTCTATAATTTCACATCCAAATTAGACTCTTTGTGTCCGCAAGCTATCTACATAATTACGATGGTATTTAAATTAAATTCGTCCCAAAAATATTTTACTTCAAATTAAATTATTTTAGAATCGGTTCACATTTGCTCAAAGCTCCCATCCTTAACTAGCTTTAAATTCCTGTTAAATGTTAACAATTTAGCGACCGTACCTAAAATCCTTTTAAGACAAAAACCCATTCGGCGCAAACATCTATTATATGAATTGTAACATTTTTTATGTTTTTTGTGTCTTTAAATGAGCAATTTTTTATTTTTAGGGCATATTTTTAGCATATTTCAGAGCATATTTTCCAGTTTTTACTGCATATTTAATGCGCATAAAACTTTTTTTAGAGCATATTTCTGGTTTCCCTGGTCATAATTATCTAAAATTTGGTTAAAAGTATTCATATTATGGTCACAATCAACAATAATATGGTCAATGTTAACCATATAATGCTTATCTATTTCAACCATTTTTTTTAATTTGCTTACACAGAAAAAAATATATGTTAATGAATTTCAAATAAGAAATTTGTGATATTAATTACAAAATAAATTTTATTTGCATCAGTAAAGGCTAGATTACACTATTATACTTTGTATTAATACATGCCAAAAACTCAAGTTATATGACAAAGTGTGATGAATGCAATGTGTCACGAAAATGACAAGTATTATGAAAAAACGTTTGACATCCCATACGAATTCATGGTTTTTTGAAAAATTTCTAAACAATAATACTTTTCATTGGATCAGGGTTGCATATATTTCATGGGTGAGTGTTTACACTTTGTGTGATGGTGTGAACACAAAGTGTCATGTTAAATTAGATTTTTTGACAGTCGCAGCAAAACTCATTAGATTTCTATCTCACAAAGTATTGTGGAATACGTAAGACTTGTGAGATTGTGTAATCTAGCCTTAAACAAATTAATATTATTAATAAAACATTTTTTGATATTAACAACATTTTCTGCAATGGTAATTATTCTCAAGAAAATCGTTAAAATGACGAAAAATCGACACATCTAACAACCCTGTTCAAACGCCGAATTCACACAACGAATTTTTACTGAGAAATTTGGCATGTTATGCAAAAGTCGTCGTTCGTCTCAGTTCTGTTCCTCACAAAATGGTGTTTTTTTTTTGGCCAAAAGAGACGATGATGCAGTGCATTCCAGTCAAAGATTCTATCGGGCAAAGATGTTTCGAAATAGATAACATTGAGGTGGAATTCTTAAAAATTCAAAGAGCATATTATAAAAAAATTTCATACACGCAGAGAAAAAACATGGTTAAAGTATTGTAAAGAAACTTACTATAGTCCCCGCAGTTGTCACAAACAAACTATCTACCCAATAAAAAATGGAGCTTCCAACGAAGCAGGTTTGTAAGGGAGAAACATAAACGTTTCGCTTACCATTGCGCATACAGAAGGCATGAATTTTATATGGCGAGTTCCCACTTTGAAGCAATACATTTTTGACACATAAAGCGCATTATTCAGCGCATATAAAAATTTTTGGATGTAACGATAAGCCTTACACACTGAATGTTTTGATACAGCTATTTTTTAGTATTCTCCCTTACAAACCTGCTTCGTAGTAAGGGAATGCCGCAGCACTTGAAATGTTATTTTTTTTTTTATAAAAGTTGTTAAGAGTTCTTTCACTTACTTTGCTGCATTTCTGTATGTCTTATAGCGTAGCGCATAATTGTGCGCTTATTCTTTTAAATGTACCATTAGTGCTTCGCAAAATGATAAAATTTTTTATTGGGTATTGTTGTTTTTATCATAACTGTTTTCCCGATTTAAAAAATTTTGTTTCTGTTTTTTTGCAATAAATATGTGCCTCCCTTGAAACTTTAAACATGGTTGGCTTTACAACATGATGTTTTAATAAAATTTAGCTACAACCATTTACTTAAACAGTTTATGGTTACTTAAGCCACATGATTGACACCGGCAACCATATTATGATTACAGTCTAAGAACATTTTCTAAAAATTAATAACATTAAGTTAAAATTTTATATTATGTTTGCAAATAATCGGATCGGATAACTTACACAACAACTTTTTTAATACCTACTCTATAACCAACTCTGTAACTCTGAATATTTCTCTGAAACTTTATATTTTTTTTTTGTTTTGCATATATAAATGCCTGAGATTTATATCAAAATCGCGTAAATCTTTGTTGAGTGGTTATTGACACATCACACAAGATTAAGTTGTCAAGTTGTTTGTCTATCGTACTACAAATAAAATAAAACTGAAAATACTTCAGTTTCATTTTATAGATACTCTTTCTACTTGGGAATTTGTGTCTGGGCAAAAGGAATAAAGTGGCTATTACGCAGTAGAATGAATATACAAACATCTATTTCACTACTCTGCTTTAGTGTTAATAGATTTTATAAAATAAATTTATACAGAAATTAATTTATAGGGATTTACTTTTCTAAATATTTACTTTAAATACAAGTACTTGTAACTGATTTCCAACATTTCCGGTTGATTTATTGATTTATTGTCGTAATACGGTGTTAAGTTGTCAGGCAATTTGCATGTTTATTTTCGGATGAATTAAAATATATTTTAATTTAATAGAATTAAAATAATATTTATGTAAGTTTAATCTTTCATTACAGTATGTGTTTGGGTATATGAGTTTTTTTTTTTTTTATTTAGAGAACTTTAAGTGAAGTTTTTAGCAAGTAAGGAAGTATAGACGGTCAATCCAAATCATAGGATACCCTATCATTAAACTAAACTATCTTTTTGGCTTAATGAGTCCTTTCGTCGTACTGTAGTCAGGAGTAGGAATGAATGGCAGAGCTAGGGCTGTGGTTGGATTTTAAATCCAAAAGAAAACGGAAGAATCCATCTGCGAATAGAAATTTATAAATAAATGAATCATGTCTCTTAAAATCAAGGAGGGAAATAAGTTTCTGACCATGGTTGTAGCCTATGCACCAACGGAAGATGAAAACGCGGAAGAAAAGGATAGATTCTTTGAGACACATAACATAATTGGTGATATAACAACAGCTTTTATACTGCTAGAAGATCTCAAAGGAAGAGTCGGCAACAATCCCGAACAATTTGAAAATTTTATTGACAGATATGGAGAAAATTATTTAAATAACAACGGTACCCATCTGCTGCAACTTTGCATTGCTAACAATCTTGTTCAACAATGTTCCCACATAAAAATATCCACAGAGATACAAGAGAAGAACCCTCGAGAAACGTAGTCTTTAAAAGACCATATTGTCGTAAGCAGGAACCAACTATTGAGATGCCGGGATGCTAATGTAAAACGCGGATCAGAGATAGGCAGCTATCATTACCTACTGGTACTATACGTAAAGTAGTTGAAAAGTCGACGACGGAATATGAAAACAAAGATTAAGATAGCAAAACAAAAATCCAGTGCATTTTAAGAGCGGTACCATAAAGCGGTGTCTGAAAAGAGTATGGCAAGACCACATATAGCAACCGATAACGTAGACTCCATATGAAATGAATTTAAAAACATTATACTTCATTCTGCGAAAGAAGTTTGCGGTGGAGCAAAATGAGGTGGACGACATGTAAAAGCCACAATATGGTGTAACGATGCTCTTAAAGAGGAATTAAATGAAAAGAAAATGAGATGCAAGGACTATTTAAGCGACAAAACCACTGAGAAATACAAATACTACAAAAAGCCACTTATGAAAGCTAAAAAATAAGGCTGGTTGCCAAAGGCAGAAGCAAGGGAAGAATTTGGACGTGAAAATCAAAGGAGAAGCAGAAACTTTTCTACAGAAGCCTTACAAACCGTAGAAGACCCAAAGATTGTCCAATCAAATGTATCCAAAGTAAAGAAGAAGAACTTTTGAGAGATGATAATAAGATAATGGAGCGATGGCGTGAGTATTTTATACATCTATTGGAAGGCGAAAGCTACTCAGTTTCAGCAGGTAACTATATTCTTCTGGAGGACGAAGAAGATCCTAGACAAATCACAATGGACGAACTCCTCAATACACATCGCAAAATGAAGTTAGGTAAAGCTGCTGGACATGTTGGTATAGCTCCTAAACTTCTAAAATATGTATATGGGAGATGATGGTCAGATTTTGCTACACAACGTGATTAATGCTGTATGGAGGCAGGCAACAATTCCCAGCGACTGGCAAGTAGCCATAACCAACCCTGTTCTTAAGAAGGGAGATAACCTGCCATGCCAAATCCCTGCGGCATAGCAGTTCTAACTGTAGAAAAAAACTCGAGAATACTCACTGAAAGACGGAAGAGCAAGATAGAACATCAACTTGAAGAGTAACACTACGGGTTATAGACAAAATCGTGGAACCCCAAATTTTTTATTCACAATGGGACAAATTTCCGAAAAAAACTATTGAAATGAAGAGGAAAACTCATTGCTTTTTTATAGACCTGAAGAAAGCTTTCGATACGGTAAAATTGCAAGAAATATGGGAGGTGCTTCTGAAACGGATTACATATTGACATCAGACGAATCAAAGGCTTCTACAAAATATGCCGAAATTATGTAAGAACCGGGAACATTACATCCGAAGAATTTAAGACAACGCAGGGTGGGCTCACTTAGTCCATATCTGTTTATAATACTATTGGATTACGTTATCAAATCTTGCAGGGACTCGTTTATCCCAATGACGGTAGGAAATTGGAACATGCCACCAGTGAAAGTTTCCATGTTGGCATATACAGATAGATGGCGTGATCATAGTTGCAAAAACCGCGGAATCTCTACAGCAAAACTATCATATTTTGTGAGCGAAATGACGAGGAGGTCGTCTCCGTATAAATACAAAGAAAACAGAAACCACGATAATAAGTCGCGATAGAAATTATCATACAATTTTAATAGGATCCGAAGCATTTAGCAAGTTGAGCACTTCCTCTACTTGGGAGTCACAATTAGCGAAGACGAAAAAGCGGACAGGGATTTAAGTCTCAGGATAGCTACAACTGCCAATTTATACTTCACCTAAAACAAAAATTTCATCGGGTACAAAACTTGCTGTATACAACTCCACGTATATACCAACCCTTACATATGGCTGCGAATCATAGGTGCTTACTACAAAAAATCGGTGCAGAATTCAGGTGTCAGAAATGAAATACTTAAAACCTGTGGCCGGTAAAACAAGATGAAACAGACGACGCTTTAAGAGCCTGCTTAATTACAGAGCCGCTAAACAACAAAATCTAACGCAATAAGCTAAGGTGGTTCGGACATGTAGCCAGAATATCAGAAAACTGCCTTACTTCAAATAGATAAATCTTGATTCCTATACTTGACCAATCGAAATGCCGGGACACGTACAACTTTTTTCACCGACATGAATTTTTCTGGTCAGCAGATAACTGATCCCTACCATTTATCGCACTGTGTTATCAAAGGGATTTTCCTCTTAGATATTGTAAAAATTCACGTCTAAAGTTCAACTCTTGGGAAAAAGCAATATTGCAAAACCATAGCAACGACAAAATAAACAATAGTTTTTGCGAAACAAGTTTCTATGTGGCTGTTACGAAATTTAGATATTTTGCAAAAGTGCCGTGAATACCTCTATTATTTTTCTAAATTTAAAACAAATAAACATTTTGCATAGTTGAAACAAGTTTATTTTTTAACACTTTTGCTAATGGTAAATACGTTGTTGGAAACCGAGACGATTTTCGGTATTGGTATAAATACCGGTAAATTCATATTCAAGTTATCTCCAAAATTTAGATTTGCACTTTGCGCACAAGTTTTACCTATACAGCCAACCAGCTGGATGGACGGACATCATTGGATCGATTCAAAAAGTATTTCTGAGTCCATCGATATACAAAAATGTGGTTCTAAGGTCTTATTAAAATCTCTCCACTTATGGTGGGGTGTATATAAAAAGTTGCATTGCGTTAAAAATTGATACGGTCTTTTATGAACGTATTCGATTTTATTTTTCAAAATTTTCAATTAAATATTTATTCTTGCCTTCTGTTAGAATATCTATTTAGAAAGTCACAGAAGAGTCCGTATAAGACTGTGCTTTGCAAGCCTGTTTTAAACGTTGTAAGTTAAAGTAAAAAATGCTTTTAAAGTTCTTTTAACTTTCAGCTTATCCTGCGTGGTAGAAAATGACGGTACGCATATGTGGTACAAAAGTGCAGTACACAAGGAACAAATTACTTACATAAAAAAATATGTGTGCAACCAAACCAGTTCAGCTCCGGCCAGGCCATGCAATCAGGCCAGTACTGAATTGAACAAACAAACATTGGTTTTATAATCATTGTCGCCGTTTTTTTTTTTAATTTTCTTTGCTGTAGTTGTTGTTTGTTACAGTTGAAGAGAAAGTTAATTAAAATAATGAGTTTTTATACAATTGTGGACGAAAATTGTTGACGAATGTGTGCAATGCTTTCATATATTTACGACGAACTATGCATATGGGCACTTCCATAGGGAAGCTCTCTTTTTTTCACGAAACACCACCAAGGCCAAAATGAAAAAAAAGTGAATAATATACAAACTATTCTTTGAGAAGCAATTTCAAATGCTTGATAGCGTAACGTAACAAATAGTAAACTTTTACATGGAAAGGCCCATATGCACATACACACTTACATGCATATGTACATTAAAGCTTTTACATATGTACCCATAAACTTTTGTACATCTGTACTTTATTATTTTTTTACAAAAAATGTTCATATGACTTTATTCTTTTACTTGCATTTGGTATCTCTTTTGTAATGTGCTATTAATGTTTTATTATTATTATTTTTTTAATTTCAATGCAATTTTAATTAAATGTATAAAAAAATGCCATTTTATTTTAACATATGTCTGTCTGTCTGTCTTTCTTGTTTGTAATTTTTAAGATGAAAGTGTAAAAAGTTGCTTTTATTTATTTTATTTTATATTTGTTAACATTTTAATTATTTTACATTAATTTTAATGCATATTTTTTGTTTAATTTCAGCAATTCCAAATGAAAATTGGTATGTGACAGCATTTAATAATTTTATATAGTGAAGGACATTTATTATTATTTTTGTAAGGTTTATATGTAGTAGAATTTTTTATGATTTTGCTTTTTAAGAAGGAATGCATTTAAACCCCCGAAGCAGGCACATTTTTACCAGAAATTTAAAACAAAATGGAAAAGTACTTTAGAATTTAAATATGTATTTTTCGATATCTTCTTATTCGATATATATATATAAAGAACAAAGACACAAAGGAAATCATATTGAAAATCGAAGAATACATATTTTTTGTCTGTAGGTTTGTCTGTAGCAATGCATTTTTCACCTCAGAATACTCGTGCATCCGCTGCTTCCACCTCCAATAACCTGCATCAGGTTTTTGATAGGCTTCCCCTTCTTCGGCTTTCTCGAGGCGTCCATTCTATGCCTTGTCTTGTTATATCATTTCGAGATTTTCGTAGGGTGTGTCCCAGCCAGGACCACAAATCACTATTTATGAGAGTTTTAGGCCAGAATATACGGAGAATTCTACGAAGGCAACGATTTTCTTTTATACCACTGTAATTTTTTTTAAATAATAAATTGAAGATCGCTTTTAAATATGCTAAGAAAGATAATTACAAATTTCCGTAAAATTTAAAAATAATAAAAGCACAAACATGCAATCTCCAGTGAAGACAAAAAAAAAAATGATGTAAATATTTTTACTAAAAGACGGTCTAACCAAAACATCTAAGACTTTTTATTCATAATTCGATTCCTTTAAAACCTATTTATTTACGAGTAATTTTCATCCAAAGTCGTGCCTCTTAAGCTTGACCTACGTTTTGACTTTGCTTTCTTAGGAATTCTGTATATTTGTAGCTTGATAAAGTCTTTGAATTGGCTGACCTCCAATAGATCTTGTCTGGCTTAATTATAATCTGTCCCGTAACTTCAGGTAATGTTCGGCCTGCCAGCGGATCTGTCTGAAGCAGAAGCTTCTTTTGGGTGAAAAATGGAAAGCTCCTAAGCAAGAGTTTAAGTGGTTGGCCCAGACAATAACTAAGAAAAATTAGCACCTGTGCGTTGGTGTTTGAACACGAAGCCGTTGAAGGACGAATTGTCAGGTCAGGTATCTACAATTATCTTTAATAAACTTTTCTAACAAAAATATCAATACACTCAAAGAAAAAACATTGTCGTGGTAAGCATATTGTAAGATAGGATTTATGATTATAGTCACCCTATAACGAAGACTATTGAATCATATTGTGACCAAATATATTCGTAATATTACATCATAATATTTTTCCCTTAATCATATTGTTATCCTCTTAATCATAAAAAGTTAAGAAGTAATCATATCGAGCCCTTACAGCACACATGATGTAATCAACGAAAATAAAATTTTACATTTTTCCTTTAAGTCTAGGGTTTCGTTTGAAATTGTTTTTGCTCTTATTTACTTCCCACAGATTTTTAGAGATGATGCATATGATCAAAAATTATCGATTTTCATCAAAAAACAATAATCTAAAATGTTGTTGGTTACATCATGTTTGCTATTAGGGCTCGATATTATTGTTATGGTAACCATAATAAGTTAAGAAGTAATCCTATTACGATGCAGCACCACTTTTACAAAAAAAAAATTAAATTTTTTTGCATCGATTTTTTATTTTGTGGCACTTTGCAGTTTTTTTTAATATAAATACAATTTCTTTATTTTTTTTTTTTTATTTCTAAAACTTGTTTTTTTATATTTTACTTTTTTTTTTAATTGTTGAACCACTCACTAACAAATAATTCGATAGGGATACAACATTATTTTACAAATGGCGATAACAAAATATTATTAGAGTAAAGATATTTTGTTTGCATCTTAAACATATTAAATTAACGTATAGATACATGATACATACATGATAGATACATGATAACCTATCATGTTATGGCTATTTAATATCACGAAATGGTTGTGAGTAATATAATATGTTTTCAAAGTTATCATTAATTAGTTGTTAAAAAAATTATTATTTTTCAGTCAACAATACTCAAACTTATAATTGCGACAAATATTAAATGTTAACAGTAACTATAATATTGCTTATATTTAATACAAATAACAATTTTTTGTGTACGACAACCATATATTGTTACAATAAATATAGTGCCGTAACCATGCCCAGCCATATTTTTTCTCTGCGTGTACTAAGATATATTAATAAGGTAAATGCATTACAGAGAGTAAGGCGTATTCATAATTCCAAATTGTCTAAAATACGTTGTTGTGGTGTGTTTGCTCAATTCAGCACTAGCCTGATTGCGTGGCTTCGCCGGTGCGTTCGATTTTCTTTGTTTTATATGCAGACAATTTTGAAAATTTAAAATTTTCTGTAAACACAAAAAATTTAGAGAGCGACGAATTCACCTTTTTAAATGTGCCTTGACCAATACCATTAAATAAATAAGTTTTTTTTAGCCTCCTTACACTTTTTACATTTGGAGACATTTTAAGGGCAATTGATTTCGCATGTTCCAGGCACATACATATGTACGAAATATTTACTTACATTCACCCCATCTTGGCAAACGTATGTATATGCCCTATAGGAAATGTAATAAGTGAAACTGTACTGATTAACTGTTGACTTCGTCACCAGTATAACTAACTAACTGTGTTACAGACATTTAGCATTAAAAATTTCACTGCTGCTCTGAGAACTATTAAAGTATTTAAAAATTAGACAAACAACAAAAATTTAATGTGGGTTAAAAACGTTTATGTAAATCCAGAATGACGAATGCTATGCGGTACTGTGCGTCGTACAATTAAGTGTTGTCAGGGTACATGAATTCAAAAAAGTACACTCTAGACAGTACTTGTTTCTTTCAAAAATGTCATTATACAGCATGTACGTAAATACATATCTTCGATGCAAACGAAAATATTAATATCTATAAAAGATAATCAGCAAAACTTGCATTGGCTGCGAAAAGTAAAGTTTGCTTCTATGATGCAGAGCAGTGATGCATTCACGAACAGGCTTACAGTTAATTATTTTTGCATACACAAAACTTCCTCGTGTAGTCTGCAAGAATTTGTGATGTTTATTTGGACGTCATATGTAGCGGAGACAACACACTTGTGTGGCGCATGTAACATATGCAATATTTTCAGAAAAATAGACTTGTCTTACAATTTCTCTTTCTTATTAAAGTGAAATGTATTATTGACAGTGTTATTAAAATTTTACCAAAATAATCCACAAAAATGGCGACTTGGAGACACTTAATCGTAGGTTTCCTACAGGGCATTTAAACAATGCATTGCACGTGTATAATGGCCATTGTTTCGTTAATGTTATTTATTTTCTAGATGTTATTGTTTTTTTTTTTTGTTTGTTTTTTTCTTTCTTATAACGCTTACTCTCCTTTACACACTTCTATTCACATTGAGATTCATATAGTTGTTGCAAAAGCTGTCAAGTTTTTGTTTCTATTTTCACTACAAAGCAATTCCCAAAGGTGTAAACGCAAAGTGATTAGACTTCAGGACAAATAAAAAAGTGATGATGATACTTTCACATACTCCCAATTATGCTGAAATAAACGAGAGTGGTTTGGAAATTTTTATAAGGCCTTTTGTTAAACAAAATCTAAATTGTATTAGCACCAGGTTAATTCTGGCAGTCGTGATCGAATACTTTTTCGATTAGATAGCAATTGCTGATATTAAAAAAAATACAATTTTTTGTGTAGGACAACAATATATTGTTACAATAAACATAGGGTAGTTGCCGTAACCATGTTTTTTCTCTGCGTGTATGTTAAAACTATGATTATATTCTTTAAAATTTTGTTCAAATCTAATTAAAATTTTTATAAACGTAATTTGCAATTTCCTCATGGTCTCTATCAGTCGCATTTTTGTATGGAAAATAAAAAGAACTTCTACGATTTACCTTGAGCAAAAATGGAACAGAAGAAAACCCAAATTATTGTGCCATAGTGAATGAGGTTTTAACTTTGACCTTTTTTTTAGTTCTTACTAGACGTTTTAAAAGTCATAAAAGGTTTGCAAGTTTCAGTTCCCAATATTTAAATTTTGAAAATAATTCACAATTGCCGTCAATAAGAAGAAAATCACATTAGAATAGTACCTTATTCGGCTGTGCCGTATCTTTAATACCCTCCATCGGGAGTTCTAATATTTAAGGAGTGAGCTTTGTATGGGGTCTATAAATTATAAGCCAATCTTAATAAAACTTGGCCTCACGGTATTAGAATTCTTTGCATAATTTAAATAAAATATCATGATTTGTTTCAAAAATATTTAAGGCGTATTAAAGTGAGGGGATTTTATATTGGACGTACCGCAAATAATTTAAAAAACCTAAATTAGACCAAATTTAATAAAGAAATACATACAAATTGTTAAAACTTAATGCTTCTTAAATTGCTTTTTTGAAGTTCGCTTTAGTCGTATTTAAGTGATTTCCCAGAGAGCATGCTTTATATTGAGCCCATGGTAAAATATGGACCGACCTTAAACTATGACAAACCGAATATTACTGCAATATCATAATACCCCTGCAGATAATATTGGACTATGTGATCCATTTTGATCAAATAGACAACTTCCTGGACTGGTCCATGTTATGCAAGCATGGACCATGTCATTGTTAAAATGAGTATGTAGTGAAACGACATGCCTTCCTTTTTAAACGCAATGTTTTCGTATTTAAACGAAGTTAAACTAATCCTCTGGAGTATACCATGGAGTAGTTTCAAGACTTATCCACTAGGAGTATGTATGAACATGGAGTGGGTTTAAGACAACTCCGTTGTAATGCAAAACTGAGTTATATGGTCCAGCTCTAGGACATCGTAATGTTAAATAGACCATGTTTTTTCAATACATTTGGGTTACCTTTGGAGTACTCCTACTCCTTTATAGACTACACTTTACATGCATGTATGGATTAGTCTCGTTATCTGCAGGGACGTTACGGTCTAAGGCGTACTTCAGTGTCTTCCGAGAGTGTGCTTTATGTGAAACTTATGGTTAAGTGTGGACCGATCTTCAAAACAAAATTTCAATGAGAATCATTGCATTCTGTCACGAATTTATGTTCATTTTCGAAACAAAAATAATAATTTTTAGGGAGATTGTTTCATATTTGGCTTCACATAACACTTTTCTAAATAAACAAATTGTATTGGCTTTTAATTATGAACTGCTCAGAAGAACTAGAAAGACTTTGACACCGATATTGTTCTTTTATGTTGAGTTGTTAGAAAGTGGGCATTTTTTCAACAGATGGGCAGACGGGCAACCCCTTAATCGACTTAAAATTACTGAAGGACAAGGAGTATTTATGACAAACTAAGTATACCCTCATTCACCACTAGAGGACGATTTCTTCATTTCCTATTTATTACTCTTTTCATTTTTAAATAAAAAATTATGCCTTATAAATGTGAAATATTTTATCATGTTACACACTCGTTTACAAAGTGGTTGATTATTCAATATTTCAGTGTAACAAAGTAATATCTTGACTTTTCTGGAATTTCAAAATTTTAACAAAAAAAGTAAAACTGATATGACATATATAATTTTTTTTTTACTAAAATTTTGCAATCTGCTTTAAGAAGAGCTGCAATAATGGTAAAGAGTATATAAGATTTGGCAAAGCCCAATATAGCACATGTATATATTTTTAGTAATAAATTAATAAGATTTTGGTTGCTGTGCTTAATTCCCTATTTTTATTCTTGATAAAAACACTAGAATTTATTGTTGGGGATAAGTTTCTATGCGCATTTCACTGGTTGCTACACACAGAAAAAAATCAAGTTAAAAACGTCGAAAACAAGATTGAGATAACATTTTTCGGTGGTGATTTTGCTTCATACGTTTTTCATGTTAATTTAACCTGATTTTACAATAACTGCGAACAACATTTTTTCTTTTGAAATAACTATAATTCATGTTAATTTAACATTGCAGTAAAGTTAGAGCAAAATGTTATTTATATTGAAATAACAATCGGAATCACGTTGAATGAAAGTTATTTCAAGTTAAAACAACGTGAATTTCATGTAGAATCAAATGGGTTTGAGTGTATTTTAACAGTGTGAAGAAGCTTCAGACAACATTTGCATTTATGTAAGAATAATTCAAAACCCTGTAACACATGTTTCACTTATTTTGTATTCTCCTTTGTTAACAGAAGCATCAGCAGAATCGCCCGATATGGTCATCATTCTACTTTGAAAACTTGATGTACTATTTAACTAAACAATTTTAATTAAAAGAATACGGGAATTGTCTTCTTTTTATAACATATTTTAAAAATGAAAATAAAAAATGTACATACTTAAGTATGTATGCATGTTAATTTAACAAGATACACTTTTGATTTCAATATAAAAAAGGTTTTTATGGGTTCAATATTGAATCCAGATTTATTTATATTTTAATATTTTTTTTTTTTATTTTTTTAACAGTGAATAATATTAAATAAACGTAATTTAAGGTTATTTTAATATTTTTCAATTAAAATTAATATGAAATAATGATAAATTTAAGTAAAGGGCATACTTTTGCTGAAATTTAACATGATTCTCAATCAACATTTTTCCATGTTAATTTTACATGGGTATTTTTTTCTGTGTGTAGGGCTGCCAGATAAATTAGTGACAAAATCGTCAATTTCCTGAAAAAAAATAAAAAAATCGTCTTTCGACATGCAAAACAAAAACAATATTTTAAAATTTGTTTTTGTTTTAAATGTAATTTAAGCGAACGAAGTCTTCATTCGCTATCGACGAACAGGCCTTAAGTTTTTTTAAAAAATTTTTGTTCGATTATTATATAAAAAAAAACAATCAAACAAAAACATAACTAATTTATACCCAGCTAGAATTTTTAATCATGGAAAAGCTAATGCAAGTCTCATGAAGAGCGTTTTGATCGATTTTTACATCATAGAAGATTCCTCACACAGAGGAAACTGTAACACAAGCTAATTACTCTGTGAGGTTCTTCCATAAAACAGAGAAAGACGCTTACTTTAATCATTATGGGAATAGTCTGAGATGTGGATGATGATTATCTAACGAGTCTTACAAACAGCATGTCAAGAATCGTATAAGACTCATAAATATATTATCTTACAACTCGTGATATGCTTGCCGTACACGCAAAGAAAAAACATGCTTGTGGTAAACATATTGTAAGAGCAACATATTATGATAAGAATTATGATTGTAGTCACCATATTAAGATTATTATTGAATCATATTATGACTAAATATACTCGTACTATTACATCATAATATTTTTCCCTTAATCATATTATTATTCTGTTAATCATACTAACTTAAGAAGTAATCAAATAATTGTCATGTTAATCATAATAAGCTAAGAAATTAATCATATTATTGTCATGTTAAACATAATAAGCTAAGAAGTAATCATATTATCATCATGTTAATCATAATAAATTTAGAAGCAATCATATTATGATAAAGCACCTTTCATAGCTGTCATAAAAATACAAAATAAATTTAAATATTTTTGAATCGATTTTTTATTTTGTGGCTTTTTACAATTTTTCTTAATGTTAATCAAATAGCGGAGTTGAATATAAAGCTTGCAAAAGAGCAAATGAAAAATCTGTGGTTTTCATGCGTGTGTCCATTTTTTTCGATTTTAAGATGTTGATGCCATATTGGCTAATATTGAACGCTCTTTACATTTTTTTGAAAAAAATTGATCAATTCCGATTTTTTAACGTAATGACACAGTTTAAAAGGGCAATACCTAGTCCATAGTTTGATCTAGAATGGTTTTTCGGCTTTCCTGAACAATTTTTTTAAGACATATCGTAGCACTTTCATAAAATATAACGAAATCTCTGTGTGTTTTGTTGTTGGATTTTACAAAAAAAACTATGATATTTTGCATTTGCAATAATACATCACTTATACTTGAATGAACTCCGCTAAAATTTTAATTTTTTAATTTCTTTAAACTTATTTTTTTATGGAATTTTATCTTTTAATTGTTTAACCGCTCACAAATAAAAAAACGACACAACTTCTTCAAAATTATTTTACAAATGGCGCTAACATAATATGATAAGAGTAAAACTAGTTTGATTGCATCTTTAACATAATATGATAAATGTATAGAAAGTTATCATGTTATGGCTATTTAATATAATGATATGGTTGTGAGAAATATAATATGTTTAGAAAGTTATCATAATTAAGTTGTTAGAAAAATAATTATTTTTCGGTCAACAATGTAACAATATATTGTTACATTAAACATAGTGTTGTTGCCGTAACCATGCCCAACCATATTTTTTCTCTGCGTGTATAATTCTTGAAAACTTGATTTATACACAGAGCCGCAAAAGGTTCATTCGATGATGGTTTGACGAAATATAAACAAAGTTTAACTTTGTTGTTTTGTACTCTGGAAATAACCATTTAAAGATTTTCTTAAGACTTGCATGTTAAACATTTCAAGATTATAAAACGAAAGTGTCAGAAAATGTATAAAAAAAGTTGTAATTAAAAAAGGAAATGTTTTTTTTACCGTTTCTCGTCACATCATAATTAGAAGACCGCTCCACAAGTGGCTGAGTTATTAGCACATGACCACAATTGCTTTTAATTTTTACCCATAAATTTCTTTTGGTACGATTTTTTATACAGTTGTGACGAGAGTATAAGATTGCAGACGTACCTTGTTTTATCTTTAGTCTGTGTTCATACGGCTCATGTCTTATAGACAAGATTGCTACTTTATAGACAAGAGGGACGAGGGGAAAAGAAACGAGTACACATATGCATGTACTGTCTTTACGTTTTGCTTTCAATACCAAATAAAACAAAATAAAAAACATGTCGTCAACATGACATGAATCATTTGAACGCCAATTCATGTTCAAAGAAGAAAAAGGAAGAATCTTGTCAATAAGACATGAGCCATATGAACTCAGACTTGCTCAAAATTTCCTCTACATTGGCAAAAAAAAACTGTGATAAAGCAAAAAAAAAGAGCAAAAAAACGAAAATTTGTGTACAACTTTTCGATTTTTAAGTTGGGTTGGCAGCGACTGTTTACATTCAGTGAATCAGAAGTAAAAGCAACAGTTTTTTCTTGGACAATGAAAAATTAAGAAGTGGAAAAAATTACAGTTTTTCTACATTGACTGCAGTTTTTTAAACGTTGGGTAAAGGGGTAATATTTTGATGCTATTAAGAAATGCATTAAAAAATCTCGCCCATCGTGAATAAAATTGAAAAGCAAAAGCATAATGCAACAATTTAACAGTTTGTTTTATGAAATTTTGCTTTCCCCATAAATTTTTTAGTTTTAGGGAAAAGAAAACTTAATAATGTAAGCTGTCTTGTTCACAAACTTTTTTCTGCGCTGTTTATATTAATCAGCCTGATTACGGTTGGCGTTGGCGTTAACGCCTGAGTCGTTTTTTGTAATAAACAACCTTTTTTTTTTTAGTCTACTACAAAAATCGACTCTGGCATATACGCCAACGCCAACCGTCATCAGGCTGAATATCTTAACATATAAAAAAGTTTTATATTTTTTTTTTTGAGACTGAAAAAAATCGTCACTTTTTAGAAAAAAATCAGCAAATCGGCACTTTGCTAATTTCGAAACAAAAAATCGTCAAAATGGCGATAAATTGTCAAATCTGGCAGCCCTGCTGGTTGCTTAGGCCAGATCGTCAGAAAACATTCTCCCAAAAAATTTTTTAGAAAAGACAAAAATATAAGCAAATAAAACGGCAGAGTGAATGAGAATTGTAACCACTCAAAAAGTCTTAGTTGCAACGATATCAAAGCTTAACCAAATACCAACAATAAACAGTCAGTTTATCTTTTCCTGTTTTAGGTTTTAATAATTTTAAGGATTGCTCTCCTATGAAAGCATATACATATGTACGAGTTTATATAACAATGTGTGGGACCTGTTATTAAGGGGCTAAAAATAAGGGTATGAGTAACCATATAAAATAATAAGATGAACTGCAGGTGTACGGTATATAAACTTGTATATTTATAAATGGTTGTGTTCTCTTATGAGAATGAATTTTGTAACAATGTATTAATTGAAATGTTAGTAAGTTTTTTGTTTGTTTTCTTTTTTTTTTTTTTTGGTTTGTAGGTCGGTTTTTGAATAATACATAACAAACGGGAATACGAGACATTTGATGCTCATTAAATAAAGTGGATTTCTATGGCAAAAACAACAAGGAGGAGTAAAATGACAAAAAGAGCAGGGAAAAAACTTCAAGGTAGGTTACAAGTGCTTGTGACCCTTACATATATACTACACTTACAACGTATTACAATACCTGTTTAAATAACCCACAATCACATACATACATATATTTATGATATCCAAGGACCAACATTTGTGTACATTAGAATAATTAAACTAAGATTGGTATTTTCTTGACTGGAGCAAAACTGTAAAACTATTGAAATTAGCTTGTGAAAGTCATGTGCGCTAAATAAAATCTATATTTTAAGTCATATTTAGCTAAAATATAAATTCTAACATTTTATTATTATTAAAAAGGATTTTTATTTCGACAAAAGCGCATTACATAGGCCTTAATATGGCCTATATAAATACACTTAATGACATTTTTTTTTACTCAAAAATCCATATTTTTCAAAAACCATTTAATCTAAAAAAAAAAAACTATAATGATTGAATATTAATTTCTACTATTCTAAAGCACACAATGACACAAATCCATTAAAGTCATTTTAGTGTTTTTGTTCTCATTGTTTGAATTTGTTTTTTTTTTTTCTTTTTGTTTGTGTATATCTTATACTTTTTACAAATGTTGTATAATTGTTGGGGTCTTGTATTACATTCCGTCGAAGAAACAAAAAGAAGATGGATTGGCGGTCGTTTATTTTAATGTTTTTGTCTCCACAGTTGGTCGACCCTATGGATGGGTTTGTTTTTGGAAAAAAGAAAAAGAGGTTTGAGTTTGCCTTCGTAAACTCACAAATATTGGTCACCAAACTTTAATATCTAGTACAATAATAGCTGCAGCAGCAACAAGCAACAAAAACCATCAAACAAAAAATATGCGGCATGGTATGAATGTTAACGTACTCTGGTTAACAACAACAAAAAGTAACTTTTTCTTATCCAAAAAAAAAAAAAAATATTACCTTCTTCTAATCTATTAGTAGTTTTGTTCGAATTTTTTGTCTATTTTTTTTTTAAATAACTCTAACATTAGCAGTAACAAAAGTAAAATCGTGACTCTTTGTTTTGCTCCAAAACGTTCCTTGTATGTGACTTAATACATTGTTGACGACTACATACACATACTCGTACATACGTAGATCGATCGATCCATCTGAAAATGCTTTATCCAGCTATGAATGCAAGAATGCACCTCCTTAGACAAGTGAATGTTGGCTGGTCTTATTTGACTTTCTTTTTGTTGTGTTTTTGGGTTTCTTTGTTTTTTTTTTTTTTTTGGTTTTTTGTTGTCGGGTTTCGTGTGTGTAAGGTGCACATTAGTAGTAATTTTTAATGGGTTATTATATCATGGATTTCGCCTGTCCATTCTATTTATCTATTCAATATGAATTTCTTTTTTTTTTTTGGTTTTTGGGCAGCTCAATTTTGTTTATGTTTTAAGTTGTGCTATTGAGATTTAACCTTTTAAGGGACAAAATATGTTAAAATAATAATTGAAAAAAAGTATTAAATGCCACAGCAGCATCGTAAGTTAATAAAAAGATTCCTCTAAAAACGAGTGAAAACATAAAGTTTTGTTACGATATGGCTTATGGGCATATATTGCGTTTCTCTGATTTTATATACACACTAGCATTTAACCAGCTACTTCGTTAGCTTCTCCTTTTTCTTCGTGGACATGTCTGTATGCCAAAGTTTATTTTCTCGTCACTCAGGATCTTCCGTGTTTAATTTTATCTTTCTAGGTGCAAAACCAACTGAAATTCAAAAAGTACCAGTCAAAGAATAAAAAAAGTACCAAAAAGTTCACTCCGTTAGATTCTCATCCACCCAGGACATTGCATCTTGAATTTTATGTTTCTAGGTCCAATACTAATGGAAATTCAAAAAGTACCAGTTAAAGAACAAAAAAGTACCAAACAGTTCCGCAATAGATTCTTATCCACTCAGGACATTGAATGTTGAATCCTATGTTTTAAGGTTCAATATTAACGATACTTAAAAAAATTCCAGTTGTAGAACCAAAAAGCTAAAAAAAAATCAAATTTCTCGTATTTCCTTTGTTGGGTACTATATTTCCCCCCATTAAAGTATCAAAAATTTCAGTATTGTAGTGGCAGCCCATAATTTAGTACGCATATGTTAATGAATGGAGAAAAAGGTTTTGCAAAAACAAGTACCAAAAATAGTAACGATTTTCAACCCATAAATGTTCGAATTTCGAAAAAGTACCAAATGCGTATTTTTGGATCTCTTTTGGTTTTGGAGATATAAGGTTACCGAATTTTGCCGTTTTTACTCTTTCGAATTTCCAAAAATCCCGTCTTACTGGATCGATTTGGGAAGTGACCAATCTCTGGTCCAAATTTCAAGTTTTTAGTCAGGCGCTTAGGCTGTGCGATGATGAATCAGTGAGTAACGGTACAATTATATATACCTATATACAGATATAATTCGTTTGGCCCCAAATGCACAAAATTTATTTTAACTCTGGCCTCACATCTAATTTTTTTTTTTTTAAGCAAGACATCAGTAAATTCCAGATTAACAATAATCGCCTTCGACATTGAACTAAAAGAAGCTTCGCTAATAAGGTGTCTTAAACCCTAGAAAAGAGTAAGGAAACGAATATTCATCTAAAGGGTGGTCCAACCATAGTGCACGATGTTAATTGTGAGTCACACCTAAACGTCAAGTTTTTTGCCCAACCTAATTCGATATTTCTTTGTTTTAGTGCTTAACAAATTGAACTATGGATAGGTACACAATTGCGCAGCTCGTTAAGATTGTTGAAGCCAGTTAGAAGTGAATGGTGACTTTACAAAGAAAATCATCTTCAGCGACGAGGCACATTTTCACCTCAGCAGAATTGCCGTATTTGGGCAAATGAGAATCCAGGAGTGATTGTTGAAAAGTTGACGCTTCCACAAAGAGGTGCGGTTAATGGGCGAGATGATAACGGACTTCTTGTGGACCAACAGGATGGTGCCACTTGTCACACAGCCGACGAAACAATGACCCTTTTTTCGTGAGAAATTCGATGGCCGTGTTATCTCACGTCGTGCCGATTTTAACTGGCCGACACGATCATTTGACAGCATTAAACTTCTTTCTTTGGGCATATTTAAAAGAAAAAGAAAAGTGAACGTAAATAAGCCAAGAACAATTTAAGAGTTAAAGGATGAGATAATTCGGCACATTAACGACAATGGACCTGAATTATGTCTCAAAGTCATTGAAAATATGAAACATCGGCTTGAGTGCCCCGGCAGGCTAGCTGGTAGCTTGCTAGTCTATCAGCGCCGGGGTTGCGTATTCGATTCCCGAAAGAGACTCTGGTTTCTTTCCTGCAAACAAGCGTAGAGCTTTGCGGGATTTGCTTAGGAAAGTAAAAAAAGGTATGCCACCGTAGCCGTGGCGAGCATTCAGCCGAGATTTTGTTTCAGACACAATGGCCATAGATCCTTCTATAATAATAAAAACTATTAAGATAAGACTTTGAAAACTTTTGGTTTTATTTACAATTTACATCGTGCGTTTTGGTTCGACCACCCTTTATGATAATTGAACCATCTACAGTTCTTGTTGATGCATTATTGAGAAATGTTGTTACTGGTGATGACCCTTCAAATATTACTCGGTGGCTTTAGCTTAATCAAAATCGAGAGGAAACATATTGCAAAAGCCAGCTATTTAGTTCGGCCTGCTTATGGGTCTTTCTTTGTAATATTGAACATTAAAAAAATGCAGATTTTGCAGCTTCTAAGCAGGGTTAAGTGCATAGTGGTTGACAATATTGTACTTAAATTGCCACTTGTATCTGGGTGTTCATACGCGGAAACGTAGATGGAAGCACCGCTGTTATGAACACCATGGAATAAGGAAGTATTACCAGATACCCATGTTTTTTTTAAACAAATGTGCTCTCTAATGGGACCAAAAATTCAAACTTCGGGCCTTATGTTGAAACAAATACAAGTAAATTCTGGAGGACGATATATAGTAGATCCAAAATGTTATTTACTTTATGATACTCTTAAACATATTTACTGCTCTAATGGGGGAATAGCTGTTAAGAGAACCATGGATTTAGGACGTTTTAGCTAATGAGGCCAAAAAGACCAACCAGTCGTTCTTCAGGGTGGCCTAAAATTACCGAAGGGGGTTGAATTGCTTATAACTATTTTATTATATTTTTTTCTTTTCTTCTCAGTATTTTGTAAAAAAAATGAAGCAGTACTCAATTAAACATCGTGCCCAAATTGTTGAGCTTTATTTTTCAAATTAACGATCCATTGTTTTGACTCAGCATGCGTCGTCATTTTAATGGGCGGGTTGGACCCTCAGAGTCAACAATAAACCGTCTAGTTGCAAATTTTCGACAACAAGGGGCAGTAAGGAACCTCCCTGGTGCTGGCAAAAGACGAACGGTGCACACGGATGACAATGTTGAACTGGTACAGAGGAGTATTCGGGAAGATGGAGAAACATCAACCTGGAGACGTTCGACATAACTTGGCCTCTCACGAGCGTTGCTGCAGAGAATTTTGCACACAATAGGAATGTTTCCATACAAGATTCAGCTTGTCCAAGAATTGAAACCGAAAGATTACCAGCAAAGATTTGGTTATGCAGTTTTTTCCGCCATAAAGCAGAAGAAAATCATAATTTTATTCATAATTTAATTATGAGCGCCGATGCCCATTTCCAATTAAGTGGGTTCGCTAATTAGCAAAACTGCAGGATATGGGCTACGGAAAATCCGAGAGTAGTTCAACAGCGAGAATTATACCCACCTAAGTGTACGGTTTGATGCGGTTTTCATCTGAAAGGATAATTGGTCCTTATTTTTTTGAAAATTAACACGGGTCGCCTTTTCCGCCAATGGTGTCTGATATCGGACAATGTTGGAAAATTTTTTAAGGCCAGCCGTGGGCAACCATCCGCAAGTATGGTTCCAACAAGATGGAGCCACAGCGCACACTGCAAGGGACACAGTGGCTATTTTACGGGACATCTTTGGTGAACGAATTATTTTGCGTACAAGCTCTTTTAATTGGCCTCCGTGGTCACCGGATTTAACCGCCCCAGACTGTTTTCTTTGGGGGTTGTTTGAAAGGAAAAGTCTCCATTAATAAGCCTAGAACCATCCAGCAATTAAAAAGCAATATTCGCGTCGAAATAAACAACATAACACCTGAAGTTTTGCGAAAGGTTATGGAAAATATGTTGGAAAGTGCACGAATATGCGAAGCAGAAAATGACAAATACTTGCGAGATATTATTTTTCAAAACTAAACTAAAAATATTTCCCATTTATATACTGTATTAAAAAAAAAATATTAGTAATTATTTGTTAAATAAGAAGTTATAACGAATTCAAACCCCTTCGTTAATTTTGGGATCCTAAATATTGTTTACCTAATGTCTCCAAATTAAGGTACTTTTATTGAACACTTTAATAATAAAATTAGTTTGCGTTAAAAAATTTCTTACGCCTTTTAAGGGTTAACATTGACCTTTAATGATGTTTTATTATGCGACTGATTTGTTTTATATTCTTAAATTCGGTTAAGTCTTTTTCTATCTACATACTTGTTGTTATTGTTATTTGTATTTCAAATTATATCTTTTTATTGTTAAGTGTTTAAATATTTAAATCAGATTTTGTTTAACGTTTTGTTGTTGTCCATCTGTGACTTGTTTTTCTTTTTCTAAATAGAAATCGGTTGAATTTCTTCTATAATTATTGTGTTAAAAATTCGATAAAATTGATTTATTTCGTTTTATTTTTAACCATTGAAATGGGGATTTTACACGAAATAAACACACAAACAAATATTTGTGATTAAAAAATACAACTTCAAACATTGAAGGTTTGAAACCATAAGTTGAGATTAATTGTTCGTGTCATACCAAGTTATTATGTAGAACGGGTCGGGTCGTCTTCGTTTTGGTTTTTTACTCATTTAAAACTTGGATAAATACAAAAGTAAAAATTTATAAAAAAAAAAATTATAATAAAAATATAAAAGAATGAATATCTTGTTGGCTTTAAAAGAAAATTAATTTTATAGTCAATGAACTTTTGCTGAATATATTTAAGCGGATTTGTTTTATAATTTTTATGTCTACATATTAATATTAAGTGCTAACGAAACAAAGAAAAGATACTTTTTAATGAAAATTAATTTTAATCTTGTTCTTTTCTATTTTTGCTTTATTGTATGTTGATTTTCTTTAAAGGATTTAAACAATATGATTTTGTAGTTTTCTTAATAAAAATTATGCATAAATTTATTTATGATGTGACTTAAATTAATTGAGCTCTTCCTTCTTATACAAACGAACGGCTTTTATTTTTAAATCTAAATTTGTTTTATTAATTATGCTGAAAAACTCTGTGGTATTTTATTTCATTAAATTAGAATTAGAATTGTTGTATGTGTAAGAAGTCGGTCCAATAATAAAGGGGTTTTCAACAAGAACTTTGCTTTCTAAAACAAAATAAAACAAAAAAGATGAAGATGATTCAAATTTTTAATCCAAATTTTGATATTTTTAATTTTAAATCTAATTTTCATTAAATTAATTTCTATGAAGAAAGGATATTTGCAACATGAAACTAATTATGATTTATTGACCATTTTTCTTGACTGCCGTGGGGTTCGAACCCAGGCGTTCACGGACAGGTTACCCCTACATGTTTCAATTGCAACCACTCAATATCCTCAGAAGGTTTTGCTGCTTAACTCTCACAGCCATTGACGACTGCTGGCAGCCAATAGTCAAACATCAATTTTTAAACCAAATTGTAACAAAATTTTTATTGTATTACGAAGCGAGAAGTTCGGTAATTATGAATGAAAATGAGTTCTGGCAAATGTCCACCACGTGCACGCTGACAGATGTTGATTCTTTCATCAAATTTTTTATCAATTTTTTTTGTAAAATGGCGGGTCTATTTTGTTATTCACATTACGGATTTTACGTTTTAAGGCTGCAAACAATTCGATTGGCTCCGTATAGATTCTGTCCTTAACAAAGCCCCACAAAAAATAATCAAGTGGTGTTAAATTACACGATCTGGCTGGATGAGGTTCGTGAAATTATGCGATTGGAAAATTTGGTTTGCAATAAATTTATCGTTTGTTTATGTGAAATGTGCCACGGTCCTGTTGGTGTTGGCACATTTTGAATCGAACCTGTCAACTCAAGTTTAACCTTGAAGTTTTCGAATTTCATGAGTGCGCAGTTTCTTCAAAGTACTTAAATCTAGTGCTACTGGAGTAAGTATCACCCTGTGAGCTGAATATTGTTTGAGTCCCCCCTTAGTATACTTGTTGCGAGAAATGCTTCCTGTCTTTCAGGATAAATGTCTTTGAGGAAGCCTTGCTCTTTTTTGAACGGATACTTTCGGTAATAACGCTGTGGTTTAAAGCCAAAGCCGCGGGTAGAGAGACTTTCACATGGAAGGCTGATTTTTGACATTCGTAGGAAAGTGCGATTTGTGGAAGCTTTCTAAGTGCTGCTACTATTTAACAGAAGGTACTGAATTTAGCTATCACCGACTCCTCAACAAGGGGCAAGTGTGCATTTTTTGTTGAATTATACACTTAAATTGCAACATGTGTGGGACTTGATAAATGCTTTAAATTAATCACCTAGTAGCTATGATCCGCCATGAGATAAGGCCATATGGCAGGTGGTCATGACAATCATAATCAAAATTGATCTTCGGGAAATAAAGAAAGGGCCGTTACCAGTAATGACTCTAAAACCTAAAACTATCTGATTTCTTTAATTCTTGTAGCCATAGAATTGGGAAGCACTTTCGTGGATGCAGAAGAAGATTGCGTGGTTCAAACAGTCATGTACAGCAAATTCCTTTAACTTGGCTGGAGAAATTTGGATTAATAGAAAACTAAAGTCTCAGGATAGATCGGATATGGGTTAGACGAATTATCAAACATTTGAAGGTTCAATAGCTCCAGCAATTAATGCAAAAGCATGCACTGACATAATATCTGCGGGTTTGATTTGATGTTCCGCTATTATCCAGCTAGGAAGCAAGCGGTCTCAATTAATGACTTGCAACGGACTCTGTTGTGGGCTGTTCTTAATGCCTCGTTTCATGAAAACCCTGCAATTGACAGCTCACGTATGGTTACGATGCACCAAGTGGTTTTCGGACGTCCATGATGTGGAGAACCTTGGGGTTGTATTGCAGTGCTGCATTTGCTACCTCGCTATCGGATATCAGTGCATGAGCAATCCATCCCAATTTTCTTTTCAGGATGTCGTACTGGATTGGCTGTTGGTTCGTGTTTTGAAGCAGCTCAGCGTTAGTACTTGTGTTGGGCCAAAAACATCGAATAATCCTTCGTAAGCAACAGTTAGAGAAAACTTGCAATCGTCGTACGACACTTATATAAAGGCCCCATTTTTTACATCCGTATAGGAGTATCGGTTTCACACATGTGTTAAATACTTTGGCCTTCAGTTGTGTTGATATGTCGGATGATACCCATACTTTTTTTAAACAATGCATGACATGCAGGCCTTGTTGATTCGCACAGTAGCGTCTTCGTTTGCACCACTGTTCGTTGTGATTGTGCAGCCAAGGTAACAGAAAGTTTGTATGGTATTATTACAAAGAGTTAGAGAGGTATTTATTCTCATTAGTTTGGTTTTCCGTCAGTTTATTCTAAAACCAACTTTGAGAGCGTTGTTATGGAGAGCCTTCAGTTTGCTCTCTACATGTTCGAGCATATGTGCTAAGAGACATAAATTAACAAGGTAATGGAATCAGCAAGCTGATCTACGAGTCGACTTGACGCGATTTATTAAGGACTAGCTGACCCGGTCCGCGTTGCTGGCCCTAAGCAAACATTAGTGTTGTATTACCAGACGATTTAAATTAAACTTTAAACGAAATTTATGGCCTTTAAATAAAAATCCATAAATCGAAAAAAGTGGGCGCTAAAGTGGGCGGGGCAAAATTTTCCTTCCGTAAAAACCTTAGCTGGACCATGGCGATGATTTTAAAGAAAAAATCGTCCAAATCGGTCAAGCCGTTCTCAAGTTATGCGCTTAATAGAAAAAGTGGGCGTAAAAGAAGGCATGATACATTTTTTTTTTTCGATGAAATCGTAAAATGGATTAATACGAACATTTAAAAGAAAAATTAGTCAAATCGATGGAGCCGTTTTTTGATTTTAGGTAAATCGAAAAAAGTGGGCGGGGCAAAATTTTCTTTCCGTAAAAACCTAAGTTGGACCATGGCAATCATTTTAAAGAAAAATCGTTTGAATCGGTCAAGCCGTTCTCAACTTATGCGCTTAATAGAAAAAGTGGGCGTAAAAGTAGGCGTGGTAAATTTTTCTTTCGATGAAAACTTAAAATGGATTAATACGAACATTTGAAAGAAAAATTTGTCAAATCGATGGAGCCGTTTTCTGATTTAAGTAATTCGAAAAAAGTGGTCGTAAAAGTGGGGGGGCAAAATTTTCGTTTCGTATAAATCTAAGTTGGACCATGGCGATAATTTTAAAGAAAAAATCGTCCAAATTATTTAGAAGTCATTGGTGGTGCAATATGAAAATTGGATTTTGCCACGCCCCTCCGCCCGCAGACCGAAAATCAAAAATCAGTCTTCACAGTGTCAGCCGCCTGAATATTCTGAAGATTCCCTGAAAATTTTGCTCCGGGTAATATTGGCAACTGTGATTGTGATATAGTTAGTAAGGCCGACCCTTTGTAGAAAATTTCAATTACTTTACTGATAATTCAGTTAAATAATTGGAGCTGAGATATTGCTTTGGTTAGACCAAGTGTGACTTTAGCTTGCGATATTTTTTTAACTGAAGCTTAAAACATATTGAACGCGATTGACACGTGCTAAATCGAATATAACTTATCTAATAGCAATTGGATCATATTTTCTCGAATTTTTTTTTTAATCAGCTTTTGGTATTAATACCGCCGAAATCTACAGAATATATTTTACTAAGTCTTAAGGTATTGATGTTATATTTAAAAGTCTCCCCTGCATAATTCTCTTAAGACCTTAGAAATAAAAAAAAAACTAAACGCTGACCTTAATATCACCTTGGAATTCAAATCTTTAATACAAATCAATACTTGTTACCTCCAAGCAAATCCTGTTGATTATAAATTAATTTTTTTTCTTTTTCATTCGGTTTGTTATTTCCTGTCCAACAAACATTCATCATGTATACACGTGCGCCGTTTCACTCACTCACAAATGCAAAAAAAAACTCATAAAGATTTCTCCAAGTGCAAAAAAAAGATGAAGAAGATGGACAAAAAAATTAAAAACAGGCACAAAAACGCATTTTAAGAAGGTCTTTATGTTGTTAATGTCGATTGAAATAAATATAACGAATTATCTTGGTATTCATCTCGAAAATAATACACATACAATTAACTATAATTGCAAATACCCGTACGGACGTAGATTTTTTTGTGCAGCTTGTGAATACAAAAATGAAAAATGGTTGTTGGGCAAAAGTTTAAAGGTTGAAATTCCAATATATGAAGATACACACTTACATCTACACTCATGAACAAAGATGCTTTTACACAGATACTGGCAGAACATCAAAGATCAACTCTCAAATATAATACTCGGACATGAAGACATATTCTTCATACGAGTACGTTTAACATAAAACAGGAATGTAAAGTATTCATTTTAACCAGACGGAATATATGGGTGATTTAGATTTAGGCCCCAAACAACATTGAAAAATAATGATACGCTGCTCTCAACTATGCACGCTTGTTGTGGCTGGGCAGCAGAGCAGGCTGATTGTTGTTGGATGGCTTAACTCAATGGCTGTAAAACGCTAAATCGTAAACACTATACAACCAAGATGACGTTCATCGTCGTCGTCATCATCATCAACTGCTGCAACAACAGCAACAACAACAACACAAAACATAACAATATTACATGCAATCCTTCTAAAAGAAATAACGAAATAAAATCAGCTAAAATACAAAACTTAAATGCATTCATTGCTGTTCATTGAGTTTTTTTCTCTTTTCATTTCGTTTCATTTCATTTTACGAAATTTGCGATGGAATGGTGGTGTTTGTTGCAGCCGTGGCATGAATATTTGTTTGTTGGCTGGATTTTTTGGTTGATGGCTGTTTCTGTGTGTAGAAATGCATGAACATGCAAATGCCAAAATGTATCAAATTTCACATACAATCATCATCAGAATCAAACAAAGATTGTGTACAACATTAACAACAACCAACAACGTTTGTTCATCATCATCAAGCAACAACAAAAATCTAAGATTTCAATAACGTTGATGAGGCAAAGGCCTTTCAGAACTAAAGGTATTATTTTCTAGTTAAGTTGAAAGCAAAGAAACGCTATTTGCTTTCTATTAAAAACAAAGAAGAAATTAATAGAAAAGGTACATATGGAGGGCTCAGAGCTGAAGCGAACCAAGTCAAAAAAGACAATTCGAATATATTTTGAGCAATTGGCATGGGTTTGTTACCGTTACCGTAGGAATGAATGTTTTGAAATACATGTATATGTGATGTCTTGGTTCGGTTATGCTCTGAGCCCCCCATATATAGAAGATATTTGATGGAAAGCAAATACATAATTCAGTCATAAGCACAAAGTGAAATGAAAGGAGTAACCATGCCGATTAATTCTCTTGTATAAAATCAGAATACTGATAGGCCCATTGCAATAGTCACCAGGATCGAAACTAAACTCACATCATAACTCTAAAATTTTTACATTTTCCTGTTTTGGATTTATTAAAACCATCCCCTAAGAATTAAGAGACCTATGGTTACCTTAGAATATAAGAAGCTTCGGAAAATACGAAGCTAATGACGTGGCGTTCGATGTCGAGCGATAACAAGTCAAGCATTATCGTTCGCACAAGCACCCCACACGGAAAGAATTATTTACTAAATTTCGCATGATTCTCGTCTAATCCAAAAATTTCTTGACTTCAAGTTATTTTGTTCTTATTTAGTAAAATTTCCTCAAAAAAAAGTAACGTCTTGCTTTAAGAAGCCACACATTAACATATAAGCAGGGAAACCACAAATATGCATATGCATGTTTTTTCTTGTGCGACCAATGAAGGCAGAAATAATATATCTATACGTTTTCGAGCTTTTTATGAATTTTGGCATCCATTTGTTATCGCATATTTTGGCATATTTTACCGTTTGCAGCATATTTTTGCATAATTTACTTAAAAAATCCTTTTTGCAGCATTTTTTAAGTTTTTAGCGCATATTTTGCTTTTAAGAGGCATATTTTGATACGCATTCGATTTTTTCATATGACTCTTGTAAGCTTTCGCAGGAAATAAAAAAAAAAAAATTTTTTTTTCCAAATTCTGATTAACAGATGTCTTTTCTGTTTTATATATCTATCTGCATACCCAACGTGTTACTTTAATTTCGCCATCCACATTTAATGTTTACTCTTATGAAGACAAAGCAGGTTGTCGTTAAAGATAAATTTTATCTTAAACTTTAAAATTTTATATAAAAGCAAAATTAAAGGAAAAAGCAATTTTAAACAAACGTTTTTGGCGATGTGTGCAATACATAGATATCTAAGCCAACCTACAGTATACCGGTCGCCTGAGAACTATGCCCATCCGTCCGGCTGGCTGGTTGTCTGTCCATTTTAACCTTGTGCACAAAGTACAAGTTGCAATTTTGTACATAATTTGATCAAATTTGGTAAATACATTTTAATTGTACCAAGGACAAGTCTATTTAAATGGTGAGAATCGGTTTATTATTTAACATATTCCCCATAAAAGCTTATTTCCAAATTATACTCTTTGTGTACGTAAGAGCCATCAAATTATGTTGGCATTTAGATTAAATTCGCCCAAAAAATATGTTACAGCAAATAAAATTCTCTTCGAATTGGTCTGTAAATACTATGGTGTTTGGGCTTTACCGATTATAATTTAAGTATTGTTTTTTTAATGCAAATGTTGAATATTTTCAATTTTGAATTTTTTTGGGGCATATTTTTACACAATTTTGAGGGCATATTTTCGAGTTTTTGCTGCATATTTAATGCGCATAAAACGCATTTCTTAAAGCATATTTCTGGTAGCCCTGCATATAAGTAATTTTTGGCTTGGACGAGAATTATGCAATGTTTCTTGGTTCAAGTCATATTTAGTAAATAATTCTATCCGTGCACAAAGTGCCCATTTTAATTATACGATTTTTGTCTTTTAATTACTTTTGCGTTTGAATTGAGCAATTTTTATTACAGCAACTTTTTGTGTGCGAACGAACTTAAATATGTACATTGTTCGTTAAATGAGAGAACGAATGAGCGAATAAAACGAATCGAAAAGTTCACTCCCTTGTGTGCCCCTTTTAATTCCACGATCCCCTGTCGCCACTTAAGTAAGAATCGCAGCGACGAAAATTGCACAATTTAAACGGACACTTACATACGTCATCCATTTAATATTCCAAAAATTAAATGTTACTTTCAAAATAAAAAGCAGGAAAACATGTAAATTAAAACATACAAATGCTGCTCTGTGCTACTTGATTAGCAACAAATATAAAAAAAAGCTGTAAACGAAAAACACCTGTTTCCAACAATAGAATTTTGAAAAAAAAAAAAAAATATTTTATAAGACAATAAATTTTATTAGTCGCATTGTTTTATAAAAATATGATCATAAATAAAATATTTAGTATTGGTGTTTCCAGAAATAATTTTGTTTAACATTCCAAAAAAAAAAAAAAAATGCCTCTGTCGACATCCATAAAAAAGGTACAGATTTTGACATTTCGCTTCTTTAATGCAACATAGTCGTATATTACAATATATAAGTATGTATCTCAAAAAAAAAAAAAAATTAAGCCTGTCAAAATGCTATTTGACTCTTTAAAATGTACCTTCTTATACTGCTTTAGGAAAATATATTATGCTATAACTTCGGTTCAGTTTGAGATATAACACTAATTTTTTTTTACATATAGATAAGGTATCAGAGAACGGCTTTGTGCGATTGCAAAAAATTCGCATTAAATCAACAACATCAAATACAATCATTTGTGTTCATGCAATCAAAATTTCTCAGCAACACACATCGGTGTTGTTTTAAAATTCATTCAAGTCATGCCCAGCGTATTGGCTTTGCCATTCATACCATGTTTAGCTTCGTTCGTCAATTATTGCTTTGGTAAAAAACATGTACAAAGAATAATACACAAAAATCATTGCTCTGATGACTATTCAGCAGTTGAAACACAAAAATCATTGCTCTGATGACTATTCAGCAGCTGAAACAATTTCCATAGACACAGAAGACGTTTTTGTTTTTTATCATTTCTTAAAAAGTACAGTAGTTCTGTATGTACAGTGTATTATTGTTTTTGTTGTTAGTCCAAACACGCGTGTAAAATGTAGCCCACAAGGGACTAGGACTAGTCCAAAAGTAACCCAAACATCTAGAAAAAACATGGTCTATTTAACATTACGATGTCCTAGGGCAGGACCATATAACCCAGCTTTGGATTACAAAGGCGTAGTATTAAAACTACTACATGGTATACTCAAGAGGATTAGCTTTTTAGTCGTTTAAAAACGAACACATTTCGTAAAAAACGAAGATATGTCGTCTCACTACAAACACTTTTTAACAATGCTTGCATTACATCGGACTACTCCAATGAGTAGTCCATTTGATTAAAATCAGGTGGTCCAATATCATTTGCAACAAATTGGACAATACAACTAGTTTATTTGAACTTATGCCTACAACAATCATACCAATTTACATTCGTCGTTGTGTCATCGAGTGGACAATGACTACTTCAATGCAAAAGCAAAAGAATAAATGCCGTTTGACTTTAAGAAATTGTGTTATTGCGTGCGCAACAATAAATGCAGACAAAGCACTTTCAATAAAAAAACTCACCCATGCACAAATCCAATGTGTACAAAACGATGTCAAAATTACCAACGTTGAATTTTGTTTTGCAGGCATAGAGTTAATGTAAATTATAGAGTATGAGTAAATCAACAAAAATAATGGACTTTGCAGTTCTCTGGAAGGTATATAAGAGCACTTTTGCATTAGTAACTCCAAATTTTTGATTTTTTGAGATATGACTATGTTGACCGTGGAAAACCAACATGCTGATAAAAACACAATAATGCGATAACAATATTATCGTTGAAATAATAATAACGGCTAAAGATTTTATTTTTCTGCGTGTAGTGTAAGGATTTTACATCTTGCACTTAATATAATGTTTGGAATACTTCCCCAATTACCCAATTTTCTACTAGCCCTTGTTACATTTAGTCCAAATTATTTAATATAACAACCCACCTATAATAGTGAACAAATGAAAAAATGACAAATGCGTAGGTATATTTAAAAACTCTACAAAATGTTAAAAAAAAAAAAACGAAAATTTTAAAAATAAAAAAAACAACACCACCTCATCATCATTGCCAACAATTTGCAACAAAACACAAATAAATTGCAACAATAATAAAAAAGACAAACCAAAAAAATCATAAAAAAGAAACACTGTTGTGAAATCAGCAAACAAACGAGTGATTTCACGCTGACGATGAACGTTACCTTCCAAAAAAAAAAAAACTCCAATTTCATTTGGAATCTTAACTTAAAAAAAAACACAGCAACAAAAACACATACTTTTGAATATGTACTCAGATAAAAGGCCAACGTGCATTCAAACATGGCCATGTACTGAGAACAATATTAAATGTTGATTACATCATGGATAAACAGCAACAAAAACGCTTGATATTCCTAGTTATTGCGTATGAAACACAATCAACCACACACACTTACAACATTCTAATAAATGTGCGAGTTAACAGGTGGGCTCTGCCATATACTTATGTATTTATTATAAAGATTATGATTCTATTCAAAATATTCACATTCTTCTGCAACTAAATGTAGCACATGCAACAATATTTATAAGTTGTGTTGGGCATTGTATTCTATTCCGTGTTGTGTTGACCAAGTCTAGTACCTTGATTGTCGCTTAAAAACTAAATCATCTCTTCATTCTCATTCCCATTCTAATCAGAGTCATCTATATCAGCACAACATCGAGTGCAACAAGCAACGTGTGCATCATAATGACCATTAGGCCGATGATGATGATGACGATGATTGTTGTCAATGTGTGTACTACAATCAAACAATTTTATCTAAAATGATTTTATTTATTTGATATGAAAAAAACTTATACTAAACTTTTAGACATTTTGCTATGTTCTTTCTATCCTTTCAGTCAGTTGTAATTGTAGTTATACGAGGGTCTACACAAAGTTATTTAAAATTCTCCAGAAATATAAGCTGCCCCGAGGGTTATTTAAGTAACTTTTTAAGTATTGTAGTTTTAACTTAACTGTCTTTTGCTTAAGTGCACTTTTGACTTCGCTTCACAAAATTAATTAATTATTTTTATCATTATTCTTTAAAATCTTATATTAAATACTTTTTAAAGTGCACTTTCTTTACCTGCATATGTAAGATAAATATACAAAATTTTTGGCATTTTAGCTGCACTTTGACTTAACTTCCGAAAAAAATATTATCAGTAATTATTCTTTAAAATCCTTGCATACATGCATTTTGTATACATGCATATTTATCATATTTTTGGGCAGCGTTTAAATATTTTCATTTAAAGCATCAAAGTTAGCTGCACACATGAACAAAATACGGTTTATTTGAAATAAAATTTGAATGAAATATCGATTTATTAATTTTTAGTTTTTTATTCTTTTAAACCCTCTTCTTTAGCCGCACTTTTATGCAGGAAACCTCAATTGTATATGCACGTCTGTATGCATAATTAAATCAGTGTTTGCATCAAGCTATTAAACTTTCCAATGCTGCAAACTTTCTAAACACCAAACCATTAAAAACAGTCGAGGGGAAGTTAAGAGCATCTGCAAAGACCAGCTGGTTATTCTATGCTCTCCTTTGATAATTCCAACAACACAGCTATCTGCTCTTGCAGCTCCCATACACCAATGCAGGATACAATTAAATGTCCTGATATTGCAGAACTGGCAAGCGCAGAAAATTCCTCAAAGTCGAATAAGGCACCTGGAACCGACAACATATCGCCCGAAATGCTTAAAGCTGATTCTCAGTTCATGGCTTACATATTATTTTTCACTTATCCGGAACTAATGGCGCACTCATGAACTTGACTCTTGGTTGAACAAAGATTTAATAAAGAATATCCCCAACATAGATGACCTGACAGTTTGTAAAAACTTGCGGGAGCTCACCATCCTGACCGCAGCGGGGCACCGTAAACAAAGTACTGGCGTAAATCAATAACAGAAGAATATTCGAAATTATACTAAGAGATCTTAGACCTGAACAAGCTGGCTTTCGTCCCCAAAAATCCTGTGTGGAACACATTAGTAGTGTAGGAATAATCGTAGAACAGTCTGCGGAATTTCGTTCTCCGCTTTGCCAGTTATTTATAGGCTTTGATAAAGTTTTTGACATGCTAGACCAAAATGCAATATGGTATGCTCTTACTTGCAGTGAAGTCCCACTCAAAACAAACTTTATATCGTGCTATTCAATGTCATATTTTCCATAAAAACGCACTGAGCAGCAGCTTTGATGTAGAGCTAGTATCCACCAGGGCTGCGTACTGTCTCCATTGGCTTTTAACGTAGTTTTCGCGTCCAATACACTTCAAACAAGAAGAAACATTTGATGGATCCTTAACCAGCAACTAGAGAGTCTAGAGTACGCAGATGATATCTGCATCCTTTCATACAACTATAAAGGTATGCCTACACTGAAAGAAAAATGCTTCATATATTTAATGAATCATTTTCATAAAAAAGTTTTCCTGGGGTAAATGAAAATTTTCATTGTCTAAATGGAATTTCATAGTTATAATGAAGTATTTTCGTTAAAATCGCTTCATTGGATTTCGTAATTACGTTAAAAATTTTCATTGGATATATGAAAACTTAAGTTTGTCCAAGTTAAACAAAAAATTTTAATTGGGAACTTAAAAAACAATATACAAGCATAACTATATTCATAAATTAATACAAAATTATAGTTTCCTAAAAAAAATGTTTAATTGTTATTTAAAAAATGTAAGATTTAATAACTTCATACATCTAATGTTACATGTATGCCATTAAATTTATGAAATCAAAAAATTTTTTTATAAAAGCAACATATTTCAATAATTGCCTTCATAAATTTAAATTTTCATTATGACAATAAAAATGTCATTATAGTAATGAAACAAAAACTTTCAATCCACTTTCAATCAACGTTGTTATTTTTATTATGGACAATTTAATCTCATATTTACGGTCTTAATTGAGAAAAAAACAAAGTTTTTTTATACAAAAACTACGCTGCCCCGGTAGACTAGCTGGTAGTGAGCTAGTCTATCAGCACCGAGGTTACATGTTCGAATCCCACCAGAGACAGAAAAGAAATAAAAAATAAAATAAAGTAAAAAAAAAATAAGAAAAAAAAAAAAAAATAATAAATAAATAAAAAAAAATAAAAAAATAAAAAAATTTTACTTTATTGAAAGTATTCATCCAATGAATAATATTCATAGATCTAATGTAATGTTTCATAAAGTCCTTTTAATGAAACAGGTTTCATTGATCCAACGAAGCGCTGCATAGGTTCCTTTATAATGCAATTTTTCATGGGATTAATGTCAAAATTCGTTAGTATTGCGAAGAAAATTCTTTTAGTGTACGAAATAAAAGACCCGTGGAAACAGAGGCTGCAAAATCTGTCTGTCGTAGGCAAGAGCAAAGAAATGCGTTATTACAAGCAGATTTCGTACAGAGAACAGTAAACTGAAGTAATTCACATCATTTTGCTGCTTAGATAGTATCCCAATGAATGCAAGTGGTTCTAACAAGAATGTAGTTTACAGAATTTTCAAAGCCAACCCAGCAGTCGATGCCCCATGTTCAGAATGAAAATCTTCTGCCATGTCCAAATATACAAAGATTGGCATATTTAGCTCTGGCGCTAAGTCTGTGCTTCTCTATGCATGTAAGACTTGGAAAGCAACAGAAAACGACAAAAATTTTCTGCAAACTTTTATTAAATGATGTCTTCGAAAAATTCTCAAAGATTTCTGGCCTAAGACCATGCAAAATACGAAGCTCTGGAAACACCCAAACCAACCACCGATGCACATCGATATATTTAACCGTAAATGGCGTTCGGTCTGTCACACGCTTCGGAGGCCTCCAGATAGTAGGACCATCGCACACCTGGATTGTTCAACTAAACATCCAAATTAGCCGTTATTTAGCATCAAACCGGACCCAATGGAATCGATTCGTCGTGGTCATTTGTTCCTAATAGGAACCACAGTGCATTTTTATTTTAGAATCTAAAAAAAAAAAAATTATTTTAAATAATGCGTCAGTTGCGTTTGCTTGCATATCAGCTGCGAAACAGCTGACTTCAGTAATGCTACACTTTGACAGATTTTAGACAGTTGCGTTTGGAAATACGTGACTTTGTTGCACTGCAAATCAGAGTTGTCAAATCTTTACCACTAAAAATAGCAAAATGTTTAGTAAAAATGGATTAACAAGATTTTATTACAAAAAACGCATCAATATTATTAAAAAAATTTGCAGAATTTATTGCATGTTACAGATTTTTTGCTTGGATTGTTTACATTTTTGGTACCAAAAAAAAAATTAAAAAATCGTCGCATAACAACAAGAGCAAATAAGCAAATTTTTTTCTTGTTAAAATAATTTGTGTTAACAACTAATGCAGCACTTACGATATTTTTTAAAAACTTAAAGGAAACTTGGCTAAAGAAAGGCTAATGGCTTAATTGATTTTTCTATGGCTTAGCGAGATGCAAAATGGCTAAGTTAAAAAAAGCGACGTATAAAGTACAAAATATTTTCCAAATAAAAATATCTTTTTGCAATCATTCAGTTTAATATCATAGATTACTATGACTTTGCTTAACGGTAGAAGGCCTATTAATGCAAGAAGATTTAGTTATTGGATGCACTGTCACTCCTTGACAGGTCAACGCCATGAGAACAGTTCTACCTTACGATGTTTAGCAACTTCCGTGGGAGGTTAGTTGTTAAAAACCATTACGGCTAAATGGTCATTGTCTAGTTATGTGTATGAATTTAATCTTAATTTATTATTCGCCATGACTATGAAACTCAAATTCTCACTTGTTTGCTTTTCTGTGCCAAATCAGAAATTTTTTGCACGAACAAATTTTAGCGCTATAAAAATCTTTTAAGTCACTGAGCACAAACCGCCAACTGATCATGCAAAATACGTAGTGCTTTTAAATAACTTTTCAACACAATCTCGAATCAAAATAATTCTTCTACATGTGTGTCCTTTATGGTGGTTGGCTTTATTTTAGTTTTATAAGCTTATGGAGAGATTTTGGTTGCATGTTTGTGTCTGCGTCCACATTGCAATGTTATGATGATGTACTAGCCATAGACATGTGAAAATATGTATATTTTAAATATTTGAATGTTTCGCCTGGTCCACGTTGCTGTTAATTTATTTTTAACAAAGCAATTGGATTTTGTATTTTAAAAATTGTTGTATGTAGTTTTTTTCGGTGTTGCATTTGATTATAAATAAAATATTCAAAATTTTATTTACATCAGTTTCAACATGCATACAAACATGCAACATGAAGTGAGTGCATTAGAATTTTATCATAATGACTTTTGATTTGTTTATATGTGTGTTGGCAAATATTTAATGGGTGGAAAAGTTTTTTTACGTTATTATTTTTTAAATATTAAGATTTTTCATTAATTTAATAACATTAAACAAAATGATTATGAAAGCAGCTTAAACTGTCTCCATGACTTTTTTTAAGATTTTAAAAGTTAAAAAATTTAATTCCTTATGACTAGATATTTTCTTCTTTTTTTTCTTCAAAAATTTTATGAAATTAAAAATTTTTTATGACCCAAAAAAAAAATTTACTTTGACGGCATTTATACGATGGTTTTTAAAAACATGCTTTTTTAATTTTCTTTCAAAGTTATTACCAAAATCTTTTTACATTTTCATGATGTCTTGTTTTATTTTTGTTTAAAAATATCAAAAAAAAAAAAAAAAAAAGAATGAAAATGAAAATAAAAATAAAACACAACAGCAAAATTTGAAATGACAATAAAATAAAATAAGAAAAAAAAACACTAAGAAGAGATATCATGTTTTTTTTTACCCCTCTTTATGCTCTACCAAATTCGTCTACAAATAAAATAACATTTCTTAAAAATCATCGTATAAACTTCTCCTTTTTCTTAGTTGCAAATACTGATTAGTAGGGATGCGATTTCCATGCAAATGCATGTTTTTTGACGATAGTCTAAAATCGATGTCGACCAATTATCTTTCCGAATCATTAAATTTGCGTTAAAATGGCATCGATTTGTTTTGGCATATTATTGCATATTTTGGAGAAAATGCATATTTTTGCATATTTTGGTTTTAAATGCATATTTTTGCATATTTTAACATTTTTGAGTGATATATTTTTACAAATTTTCATATTATAAAAAAACATTTCCAAATCTACAAAAACAAATTTTTTTTAAAATTTTGTAACAAAATACAAGATTTCGACAAAAGATCCTTCGATTTTTAACCGATGCAGCACCTTACATGGTTAAGGCTGCCAATTGTCCTAAAACAATTTATCCAAAACTGCAACACGTGACTTGCTTGGCACATGGGTGACACCGAGTTGCAGAGGAATTGGAAGCCAATTCGATAATATTGATTTATTGGGTTCATACGGGAAATAATATGTTTAAAGGCTCCTTCACGAGTTGCAAATTTTAATGAAATGTATTTCTTGGTACCGTCACCACCGCAGCCAGTATTAAATTTAAATAAATTCAAAAGTCAATTAGCATTTGTATTTTTCAACTTCGGATATATTGGTGAAATAATAACTAAATTGGAAGGATTTAGTTCACTTAATAGTCAACTCAAATTATTAAATCAACATGTGGAAGGAAGAAAGCCCGACAAATTAAAAAAAAAATCCAAAACGTGTTGCAAAAAAAAAAATATAGGATTTAAAAAAATAAAACAAATTCCAAATATTTTTGAAATATAATTAGTATTGTGGTTATTTTGTTGAACTATTTATGGTTTTTAATCCAAATTTTTAATATTTTTAATTAGGCTTAAGTTCATCAAATTTAATTTTCATTAAATTATTTTTATGAAGAAAGGAATTTTACAACATGAAAATTAATTAAAATTTTGCTGATAATTTTTCATTCTTGACTTAATCTGGGCTCGAACCCAGGCGTTTTTACGGACAGGTTACCCTGACATGTTTCGATTGCAACCACTCAATCTCCTCAGAGGGCTTGCCGTTTAACACTCGCAGCCATCGACGACTGCTGACGTCATTAGTCAAACATCAATCCTTAAACCAAATTGTATTTAACCTTTGGTAGATCGAAATTTGCTTTGAATGATTATCTATTTTAATTTATTTTATTTTACATTTTTGAAATATTTTTGAAATTAATATTCTCCAAATGAATTGGCATCCTTCAAGTATGCCTCAAATTCGGTTGACGTTAATTTTCCATGTACAAAAGCTTTTATGTAGTTATTTAAATTAAGTTTTAAAAAATATTATACCTTTGAATACCAATAAAATTTTTTATTTTGTTTTGTTTTAAATAAAATAAAAAAAAAACGATTTTTATTGAAAATGGTCAAGTTTTTGGTGCATATTTTTTAATTTTTTAATGCATATTTAGGAGATTTAAGTGCATTTTTTATGCGCATATTTTCGATTTTTTAGTGCATGAAAATCTCATCCCTACTGATTAGTAAGTGCTTCTTAAAGTTTTAGCCGTCAAGTCTTAATGGCCTGTGCATCGATAGCGAATGAAGACTTCGTTCGCTTAACTTACATATAAAACAAAAACAATATTTTATAATTTGTTTTTGTTTTAAATGTAATTTATGCGAACGAAGTCTTCATTCGCTATTGACGAACAGGCCTTAAGCTTTTAGGAAAAAATGTAATTTCTTTTCCTCTCTCTCTCTCCTAAAATGTCGTGACTTGACGGCTAAAACTTTTTAAAAATTTATATTGAAGAAAAAAGCCATTTTGCGTTTTTTATTGTTGTTTAAATGTAAATTCTCATAGCAAAATTTTTTAATACTTGAAAAACAGGCAGTAAAGCCAAGGTAAAGAGTTTTTTTTTCTCGAAAATAAAAACAATAACGTCTATTTTGTTGCAATTCCTTGTACAAAAAGATGATTCTTTGAAACGTTCCTAAAGATTTAACAAGTCTGTTACATTTTCTCTTTAAAAATATTTAAAAAAAAAGAATAATAGAAATTACCTCTACTTCTAGAAACACCGCAAGCAAACCATGTGAATAAAACTTTATTCACTCGAACTTCTTAACAAGGTCTAAGACCTAGACAACAATTACAGAACCTTATGGTCACAGAAGATCATGGCTCCGCAGATACTAAATTAAGCTCTGGTCAGCCGCTATCTTTTAATGATATGCTAAAGCCTGCGGCATGACATCCAGTGACCGCCACCAGAATCAATGACCATAATCTATGATATTTTTTATCATTCTTGCCAGAACTAACGGCGATAGGTTTCCGCATTACTGATGGATATTCCCTTTAAGGTATTGTAAAGACTAATGACCGATTTCACCAAATTATTTACATATAAATTTATGTTTCAAAATAATAATAAAATAAAATTATATGAAAAGTTATATTTAAATATGAATCAAGACGAATTCATTATAGGTGCTCTTAAAAGCCCTGCTGATAACTTTTTTGTTTAGCTTTATCATCGTTGGATGTCAAAATTTTGTTTTCATCTTTGTTTCTGTTTTGTTTCTGTTTTTGACATTGTACAATGATTTTACAAAAACAAATTGCTTATGGTTTTTGTACGAGTTGTAGTACCGAGATTACCTTTAGTGAATTCCTTTGATTTGAATTGATATTTAAGTAGAATTGGTGAAATTGGCCATAAGGATTATTGCAATTGTCTCGTGACATCAGAAAACTGAACAACGGAAACGGTTGGATCAAGCGATCTTGCCGGCCAGTTTGATTCGTCAAAACATGAGACTTGGAGACCTGCAAATACAGCCTCTAGAATTCCGGTAGTAGATCGTGCAATATGCGCCGTTGGTCTATACGGTTTTAACCATATTTTCTCTAGTCCTAATTCGTTCAGTTGAGTTCAGTTTAGAAACCAGTTGAGCATGACTCTGTAGCGTTTGCAGTTCACATTTGTCGCTTAACTTGCGTCGTTTTTGGTAAAAAAAAGCAGTGACTTTAAGCGGTTTTAATGGCTTTTTGTGTGTTAATTGCGAATTTTCGGTGCCCCAGAGGGATAATTCTGCTAAGCTACGTAACCACTGAGAGGAAACAAAAAAACCATCAACGAATTACTACGCAAAAAGCGTTCTTGAGGAGTATAGCGCTCCATTTCTTATTGTTGTGTATTTTGTATATGTTTACTTAGCAAATGTCAAATCAGAACTGACATTTACCTCCATTTGCAAAAATTATAGTATCTTCCGATAGGGTGATGGCTTTTGCGCGACTTTGTAATTCTATTTTTTTTTTCTGACTGCAAAAACTTATTGTATTATATAGTAACTATGTATCTATTTAAATCAGTGTTGCCAGCTTGGCTATTTAGTAGCTATATTTTTCAAATTTTCAAGCTTTGAGATCATAAATTTTTTTTTTTTAATTTCTGTCGCAATTTATTTATTAACGCTGCCATGAGTAAGCATATGTATATCTATACATAAAGAAAAACGACTTTTGATTTCAATTAAGTATTAACTCTTTGTATCATATTTCAATTAGGCTTTAATATTACTGGACATTTTTAAATAAAAAAAGAGATAAAAAGAATATGTTTGTTGGTGATATGTACTTTTCCAAAAGAACAGCATAGATAAGGGGGAGGGAGAATCATCTCTTTTTTTAAATTTTTTTTGTTAAATATATTTTTAACAGTTTTCGTTTATATAAATGCACAATTTAGCCCTTTTTAGCATTGGTAACACTGACAAAACCAAATGTTTCTTCATTGATGTCACTCACCAACGTCTGTATGTCTGGCATGACCTGTCAAATTTGATGTAAATCAAAATTTGTTAAGATACATAAATTTCAAATTCAAACTCAAGATTTCCCATTTCACTTTCTGATACCACACCGTCAAACAACATGTCATTTGAATACAACACCCAACGAAAAACAACACCACCATTATGGTGTTTAAGTAAAATAATAAAAATAAGAATAAGAAAAATATTTTACACTTTTAACAAGTATGAAAATACATATGTACGTATAAATGTCCACGACACTCCACATAATAAAGCCTGTAAAAGGAATAAAAAGACGACAGTTTTTGAAATTGAGATGCCACACTGTGCGTTAGGATTTGAGACACACCAGAAATAAAGTTAAAAAAAATTAACTGAAATTCAGACAAAAATATTATAACTTTTAAGTGAAAAAAGCCACACTTAAGTGTGGACACATGTGAGTTGTATTTAAAAAAAAAAAACAAAACAACAACTCTAACATCAACAACATCATATTTTAAATTATCACTAGCGTTGTTGTCTTTTTTTTTGTACGTTTTTTCTTCAGTTTTATTTGTTTTAAGCCCAAAACTAAAAAAGTTTGATTTATGGTCAATTGTCAAATTATCCTTGATAAGTCATTAATATTTTTTCTTGTTTATTTTATTTATTTTTTTTTTATTTGTATTAAATTATGTTGTGGTTAGATGAAGTAAAACAAAAACACAAACAGAATTGTAAGAAGGTGTCGGTTGTTGTTGCCATGAAAATGAGACTTTCAGTTGTGTATGCATTTCATTTGATTTTGGCTTGAATGGTTTGATTTTAAATGTTACTGGTAAGTACTCGGCTTATAGAACTTATTTGCTTAAAAGAATAACATAAATATACGTATGTATGTATGTATAAATATAATTTTTCTTGTTTTAAGCGATTGTTTTGGTGGTTAAAATAAACAATTACAAATAATGGAAGGTATGTTTGTTGGCGGCAGACTTTTGTAACTGGCCTAGCCTCTTATGTCCCGAAACCACTTTTTTTAAGCAAGTTTTTAGTTGACTTTATCTAATATATCATAATATTCATTCTTAGGTCCATATTCGACAGACGATTTTATCGAATGACAATTTGTATGATTAAAAAAAAAGTGCTAAAGAGTACCAAATTGGCCTCTTATCGCACTGGGCTTTCGTATTGAATTGTCAGGGTCAAAAATTGCAATAATGTCATCAATGGCACGATAAATCGGCATCACAGAAATGACGAATCATTGTCAGTTTAATAAACCATATCATCAGAGCGATAACTTAGTAAAATCCAAGAGAAGACTCTTAAGGCTCAATTTAATGAGAAACTTGCCCGATATGGTTTTCGTATCACTCTACTACTTCAAAAATTTTATATATCGGATGATTTTTTAGCTATTATCTTTTTGCCAACACTGGTTAAAACAGCTGACGCACGTTTCGTGTTTTGTTTCACTGTCAAACATCTTCAGTTTGGTCTATAATTTAACCATAAATCGTCTTACAAACGAACAACGCTTGCAAATTATTGAATTTTATTATCAAAATGCGTGCTTCTTCCATTTTATGGACAGCTCATTTTTGGCTCAATGGGTACGTTAATAAGCATAATAGTCGATTTTGGATTGAAGATCAGCCAGTAGCATTGCAAGAGCTACCAATGCATCCAGAAAAAGTCACAGTTTGGTGCGGTTTATGAGCTGGTGGCATCATTGGGCCGTACTTCTTCACAGATGATGCGAATCGTAACGTAACTGTGAATGGTGAGCGCTGCCGTGAGATGATATCCAACTTTTGTTTGCCCAAAATGCAAGAGCTTGACTTGCATGACATGCCACACAGCACGCTTAACAATGGACTTATTGAGAGGCGAGTTCGGTGAACATTTTATTTCACGTTTTGTGGGGCTATGTTAAAGCTCATGGCTATACACACATGCCCGCTTCAATTGATGCATTGGAAGACAACATTGAAGCATTTATTCATGAGATACCGGCCGAAATGTTGGAAAGAGTTTGCCAAAATTGGACTAAGCGGATGGACCATTTCAGGCGCAGTCACGGTCAACATTTGCATGAAATAATCTTCAAACATTAAATTATATGGACCGTACTATCGATTCAAATAAAGATTTCATGCATTTTTCTGCATTTTATGTGTGTTTTTTTTAAACTTTCCTAAAGCTCTTAAAAAATCAACCATTATTTCACTAAATAGGTTGAAAAAATAGCATATGGGAATTTTTGCATTTAATTTCATTATCAAAAAAAAAAAAAAATTTTATGTTAATATATATTAATTAAATTATATTATATTATATATATATTTATTAAATTATATTATATTATTGTATATACACAAAATGTGGCATCGAATTGATGACACTGTAGTCATAGCATAGATGACGCGTAAAATATGACAAAATTTAATGATGGCGATCGTCATTGGATTGATGCCATTTTTTGCATCATTGATCCCATTTGAAATAACATTGATGTCGCAGTAGAGTGGACCATCGATGAAGGAAACATTTAAAAAGTTATCTATTAGGATGTTATCCAATCCAATTTCGTTTTTTAATATAGGACTTCATGTCCGTCTGGCTGTCGGTTTTCGAGAAAATTAAATTTTTGTGTAGGGACCAAATCGACCCTTAACCGCGAAAATAACGTAAGCACCAAAAATAAAATTTTACAGGAGAGAGCTTTTTTATTTTATTTCATATAAATTTTGAATGAAATCTGTCTCTTACAATTAAATTATTCTTGCTATAAAATCGTAACGGTACCTTGTGTGCCCATGACATTTTTGAGATGATGCAAGTGTTAGCAATAAAGCCATTTATAAAAAAAAAACAAAAATTGAAAATGTTGCTTACGTGATTTTCGCGGTTAGGGCTCGATATGAAGGGTTGGAGATAGAGGATAAGTTTGTTCAAGAGAAATATTGGGGATACAAAAATAATGGGGGTTGCTCATACATTTTACATCTATAGGGGTGACTCCTCAGTAGTTACGGGCGTTTTTCTCTCAATTTGGCCCGAATTTCATTCTCACAGATTTCAATGCGCGTGCGGCACGGCAATTTTCAATCGATCGAGCTCATGGTCTACTTTTTTGGAAAATCGAAAAAATAATGTTGGACCACCCTAATGTCACAGTTCTGATGTTAGGGCATCATCAATATGAATAAGTCTATTGTCCTACCCGTTTGTATTCTGTCAGATCCCATTTTGTCAGGGGAAAATATTTATTGAGGAAACATCATCAATAACAAGTTACAAATTCGTTTATCCTAACGCTACTAGTTTTAGAGATAATCGATTTGATACTGGTCAGCATCATTGCCGATCTGTCAATTTTAAGCCCAAGACAAGCTTGATGTTAATCTATATCCCCTAAAAAAGAAACATCGAGAGATAAAAGCTAATCCAGTACCCATGTTCTGTAACAGACTCTCTCTGCCACAGTGTTACATCGCTTATAAGGCCGATTTTGGAGTATGGGTTTATTGTCTGGAATCCTGAAATTATTATGCACATAGACCGAATTGAATCTGTTTAAAAGCAGTTTCTGTTATTCTGTCTGAGGAGCTCATTTGGTCGCTATGCGGGGAATCTTCGTTCGTATACTGCGAGGTTATCATAAATTAAACTACCTACTTTAAAAAGCCGAAGGACTATGCTAAATGTGGCATTTCTAATTAATTTGATTAATGGCGATGTCCTCTTCGACTTCCTTCTTCTTAACATAAAGTTTAATATTCCACGACGTTTTACCCGACACCTAATACCTCTGCACCTTCCTGTTGTTCAAATAAATTATGCTGATGCAGATTCTTTGAGGAGAATATGCAAAAATTTCAATGAATTGTATAGCTTAATCGATATTTCTATTAATGTAAATGTAATTAAACGCAATATTATAGTGTTTTTAAATACTTAATATGTCTTAACAAAATTTTTTCGTCAATAATACTTTTATATAACATCTTGTAATATATAGTAGTCGGTAAGGATTTATATCCCTAGATTTAATCAAATAAATAAATAAATAAAAAAAATAAATAAATCTTATAAAAATGTTAAAAGCAAAATAATTAAACAATGTAAAACAAGTAAGAAAGTATAGTCGGTCAAGCCCGACCATATGATACCCTACACCACAGTATTTAAAAACACATCATGCTTCTGTGTCCATGTAAATATGGATTAAGCTATGTTTATAAACTTCATGAAAATCGGTTTGAAAGTTTGTGAGAGGCAGAAATTGCCCCCTGCCTCCCCTTGTGGTCCTATTTTGTAAAAACTGTATAGCTAATGTGTCCCTATAGAAATGGATCCATCTATGTTTTAAATTTCATTAAAATCGGTTTGAGCGGCAGAAATTGCCCCTATCTCCCCTCGTGGTCCGATTTTTTTAAAAATTTATACATTGTGTGTCCTGATAGATATGGTTCTATTTATGTTTTAAATTTCATTAAAATCGGTTTGATAGTTTCTGAGAGGAAGAAATTTTTCCCTATCTTCCCTCGTGGTCCTACGATTCGGCCCATTGGCAATAGGCTTGGTTCTTGTGCCAATAAGAACCTATGACCAAAATTTTATCAAATTATCTCCAAAATTGCGACCTGTACTTTGCGCACAAGGTTACATGGACAGCCAGCCTACCAGCCAGCCGGACGGACATCGTTAGTTCGACTCAGAAAGTGATTCTGAGTAGATCGGTATACTTTAAGGTGGGTCTAGGACCACTATTTTAAGGCGTTACACACATCAGCACAAATGCATAATACCCTCTCCACTATTGTGGTGTGGGTATAACAATAGGAATGACAAACTTATATATACCCTTTTCCACCTCGTAAAGGGTATTATAAGTTATTTTTAATATTCCGAAAATACGTTAATAATAATTAACAAGTAAGAAAGTATAGTCGGTCAAGCCCGGCCTTGTGATACCCTACACCACAGTATTTAAAAACACATCATGCTTATGTGTCCATATAAATATAGATTTATCAATGTTTATAAACTTCATTTAAATCAGGTTGAAAGTTTGTGAGAGGCAGAAATTGCCCCCTACCTCCCCTTGTGGTCCTATTTTTGAAAAACTGTATAGCTTATGTGCCCATATAGATATGGATCTATCTATGTTTTGAATTTCATTAAAATCGATTTGAAAGGCAGAAATTGGCCCTATCTCCCCTCGTGGTCCTATTTTTTTAGAACTGCATACCTTTTGTGTCCATAAAGATATGGTTCTATCTATGTTTTAAATTTCATTAAAATCGGTTTGATAGTTTCTGAGAGGAAGAAATTTCCCCCTATCTTCCCTCGTGGTCCTACGATTTGCCCATTTTCAATAGGCTTGGTCCTTGTGCCTATGTCCCAAATTTTATCAAATTATCTCCAAAATTGCGACCTGTACTTTGCGCACAAGGTTACATGGACAGCCAGCCAGCCTGCCAGCCAGCCAGCCAGCCGGACGGACATCGTTAGTTCGACTCAAAAAGTGATTCTGAGTCGATCGGTATGCTTTAAGGTGGGTCTAGGAACAATATTTTAAGGCGTTACACACATCAGCACAAATGCATAATACCCTCTCCACTATTGTGGTGTGGGTATAAATATGCCAAGAACAACATATTATTATTACTATAATTTGCATTTTTAATTGTTTTTTAGTGTTAAAGTTTTATTCGAGAGTTTGTTTGACAGTTCAAAACGGGAACTTTTCGCACCAAAATGTTACAGACACACTTTTTCTGTAAATTGGCGAGTAATTTCCTTACGTGAAAGCTACACAAAAAAATTTTCTCCAAAATTTTTTCAATTAATTCAATAATGCTGTTTCAAACAATTTTTTTAATTGTTCAAATTAATTTCCCTTAATTGAAAATAAAAATTTTAATGTTTGTGTGTATATTTGCATTTATAAAAATATGCACACAAACTTTAAAATATTTAAAATTTTCAAACAATTTTTTTATTGTTTCAATTAACTGTGTTGATTGAAAAATATATTTTAATTTGTGTTAACGTTTTATTTAGCCACTTTTGCTGGTGGTCACATTTCAATTAATCGTATTGATTGAAACTGAACAGCAAGAAAAGCTCAAACTTACAAACGTGTTAATTGATATGATCAATTTGTTTGCTGGCGGAAAATCAGTACAGAATTTAATTAATAGTACAAATTTCTAACAAATACGTTTATTGAAGTTGGTTTTTAATTTTTTCTGTGTAGTACTCAACAAAAAAGTGTTACAGACACAGTTTAGTGAAAAAAAAAACAGCTGGGGTCTAATCACCGCATACGATATCGAGCAAAATTTATAGAAATTATTTATTTTAGTATCATGAAACTCGATATCGAATGAAATGTATTAAATATGAAAAAATAGCATTCGATATCGAGTAACTTGACATTACATTTATCGAGTTTTCATTCGATACGTCAGTGTCTATCGTATGCAAAACAATTCGATAGTTTATTCGATACGATAGTATCGAATGGGGGGATTAGACCCCTGTTGGTTTCAATATATGGCATTTTTGTTTCATTTCACATATTTCAATCGAAAAGTTTCTCGACTCGAGAGCTACTGAACATGGGCACAGGAAGACTATCATGGGATTTTTTTTTGGGAATCAGCAACTACACCCAGAGAAAAAACATATTTCAATATTGTCGCCTCCAACAAAATTATTTTTAAAAATTGTAAACATATTATGTTTAATTTAACCATATTATTGTCACCGACAGCAATATTATGGTATAATAACTAAAATATCGAGCGCTAACCGCAAAAATAACGTAAGCGTCATTATTTTCAATTTTCGATTTTTTTAATCAATTACCTTATTGGCAACACTTGCATCATCTTCTAAAATGTCATGGCCACATAAGGTACCGTTACGATTTTATAGCAAGAACAATTTTATCGTAAGCGACAAATTTCATACAAAATTTATATGAAATAAAATAAAAAAAAACTCTCTCCTGTAAAATTTGATTTTTGGCGCTTGCGTTATTTTCGCGGTTAGGGTCGATAGGAAAAGAGGAAAATGCTGTAGATAAATATCGACCGATTGCCGTTCTATCTTCAATTTATAAAATTTTTGAAAAGCTTTTGTATGATAAGCTGTTATTGTACTTGGAGGAAAATAATTTATTTTTTAATTTTCAATTTGGATTTAGACGAGAATGTGGTACCCAAGATGCTGTTCTTAACGTTGTTAAAAATATTTGTAAGGGTCTTGATGATGGGTTTTCTGGAGTAGCTGGAATATTTTTTGACTTTACTAAGGCTTTTGACCTAGTAGATCATCAGATACTGCTTCAAAAATTGAAGTATTATGGTATTCAAGGTCGTGAACTTTTCTTTAAAAGTTACTTTACAAACAGAAAACAATATGTAAATATAAAAAATGCAAAAAGTTTTATTGGGTCTGTTGAATATGGAGTGCCGCAAGGAAGTGGATTAGGGCCGTTATTATTCTCAATTTATTTAAATGACATCAAAAACCTGAACTTAAGTGGTCAGCTATGTATGTTCGCTGATGATGATGTGTGTATTGTATCCATATAAGCATGAGTTAGTACTAAAAACCCAAATTGAGAGGGATGCTGCACTTATTTTTGAATTTGCGAGATTAAATCGATTACTGCAACCAATCTAATACGATTAAGACCACATTCTTTGAGTATAAAAAATAACTTTAATGTATATGTTGATGGTAAGATTGTGTATGAAACCCATTCAATAAAGTACTTAGGAATTATTCTTCAAAGCAACTTGTCATGGAATCTACATATCAGTGATGTGAAAAGAAAGATTGCTCCAGCGATTGGAATTTAATATAAATTAAAAAACAAATTGGATAAAAAATCAAAACTGATGATATATCAATCTTTGATAGAATCTCATTTGAATTACTTGGCTGTTATATATGCTTACAATAAAAACAATAATTTACTTAAATCTATGCAATGTATGCAAAACAAAGCGTTAAAAATTGTATTGTTGTATTCAACTATTTCATTATATAAAGATATATGCAAAACAATATTACCAATCTATGGGTTGCATGAATATCAAGTTTAAGTGTTTGTGTTTAAATGTATTTATAACATTGGTTACCATACTATACCATTCATGCAAAATTAAATAAATTTCAATACACGGAATAGAACAAATTTTAGAATTCCTAGATGCAGGTTAGAAACAACCATACAGCGAATTGATTATATTGGCGGAATTAAATTCAATAGTTTGCCTATGGCTTTAAAATCAATTGATCGAATTTCCATTTTTAAGTCTTCTTGTAAAGAACAATTATATAATACAATAGAAACGCTTTTAATATAAATTTTTTTTAATATAAATTTTTTTTTATATAAAAACTTTTTTTTTTTTTTTGTTGATATATAATTCTTGCTTTATGAAAATATATTTGTAATATAAATTTTATTTTATTTAACCTTTATTTATTAGATTCCAAAAAACAGCGTTAACAGCCCACTGTGCCAGTTTTAATTACTCTCCGGACTTTGAGAATGTATCAGTTCTAAACACAGAAAAAAATTATAAACGACGTTTAATGCTAGAAATGTTGCAAATCATTAAAGTACCAGAATTGTTAAGAATTAATTTTAAATCAGACACGGAAAATGTAGCACAAAATTATAGACATTTAGAGTATAAAAACAATACGGGATATTAAAAAATTTTTTAGAATGTAATAGATTATTTGTATAAAAAGTTTTCTAATTTTATTATTATTTTTATTTATTCATTTATTTTTTCATTATTTTTTGTGAACGTTATTTTTATTGTTTAATTATTTCCCTGACGATGATACACATTGCTGTATCGAAATATTGGAATTTTAATAAAATAAATGTTATCTAATTTTTTATAAAAAAAAGAAAAACTTCAAGCTTAATAAATAAGATTGGAATCTATATTTGTAATATATTCTCTAAGTTACTTTTTACCGCATATTTGATTTGTACATTTAACTTTAAAACTATTTTGCCCACTTGCCTCAATAATGCCTTCTTGGCGCTGAGGCCAAATTGAAATTTGTAAAATTATTATGTCAAATAAAATAAACCACTACAATTCATTTGTAGTTGTCAAGAAAACAAATTATTGTCAAATTTAACCAGGACATGTATAGAAGCCACTATTATATGGTTGTGGCGTTTTGATGGAGGAATAATTTGAATTAAACATTTAAAATTTTCATTCAAAATAGTTTTGATGGAGGTGACCATATTGAAAAATGTTTTTCCCCTGCGTTTATGCGCCAAATAAAAAGTCTACAATTTTAATATTAAAGCGCTTCCTGAAATCGCTAAAAATTGCCATTTGTGCAAAAAGGCAAACCTGCGAGACTTGTCTTATAAATACCCATTTGAACTTTTGTGCAATTTTAAATCACAAATGTCAGATTTAAGGAACGTCAATACAAAAATAAACTTAATACAAATTCATCACGAAATGCTAAAATTTGTTTCTGAAAAGAGACATTTGCTTAAAAAAATGCCTAACATAAGACAAAAGACTAATTTGCTCCGATCATACTAAAAATTTGTTATTTGTGGTATGTTAACACTTGGATTTTTGAAATTTATGCACGCACAATTGAACATGACAAGTTTACCAGACAAACGTTTGTATAAATCAATTTTCATTAAATGTTTGACAGTTCATTTGCGAGGGCGTAAAAATGCGCAGTTGGCATTGCGAGTCTTTTAAGCGATTTAATGAATACCGTTATTATTTTACTATATTGGTTGCCACAAGTATAGTTGATACCAAAAAAGAATCAAGCAAATCCAATATGAAAAAATCTTATGCAACTCAAAATCAGAGGCATCAAAATTTGTGTTGACAATTAAATGTAAATAAGAGAAAAATGATACGGGAATCTTATAATGGTGCGATGTATTTGCGATTCTATGGGGCTTATAAAATTCGGCCTAGTGGCCTTTTATCAAAAATTTCATTCTTGTTTGCTTTGTTTTAATTTGGGTGGGGGATATTAACTTGTTGATTTTAGGACATCTTTCTTCATGTATTCCTCGAACGAGAATTTGTCAGTTGCATTCATTCATCCATCCGTCCGTCCACATACTCGTATTCCTTAATTCTATCTGTCTGTTTGCAATGAGTGAGTATTTTTGTGTGTGTAAGTTTTTCATTTGTTTGTTGTTCATCTTATACTCATGATGATTATCTTGTGATTATGTTTATTTTTATTTTTTTTTTTTTCAAGATCTTACGATACATTTGAGGTTTATACTTACAAACATACATCTGTGTGCACTACTAAAAATTTGTATTTGTCTCTCGGTCTGTTTGCCTTTCAGGCAGTCTGTCCGCTTTTGTATATTTGTTTTATATCATTACGATAATGATGTAGGTATTTCTTTCGTCCGTCCATCTGTCTTATTGTATATATTTGTCTGTTGTATAATATATTAACATATGTAATGTGATATTTACTTGTCTCTGAAGTTGTCTGATTCATGTTTGATTTGTTTATAACAAAAACATACATACATTCATATACAACAAAACAAGAGGAACAGAGAAGAAACATTAAACAAATTTTGTTGCATAAATTTGTTATGCCAGTATATTGATATTGTTTTAAGATAAAATAGTAATTTATAAAAAAAAAATTAAATAAATATTTTCTTTTAATTCAACAAATTCTTTGTAATAAATAAACTGATTTGTATCAGTTAACTGATTTAAATAATTAAATTTAATTAGGAAAGTGATTTTAGGTTCATTAAAAAATGAAAAGTTCAATATGTATGAAAGTTTTGAGAATCGGGAAGCTTTTAACTCGTGTTTTTTTTTTTTATAAAAACTTAACCAAAGAATTAAGATAGCAATAATATTCCAATAAAAACTGCACTGGCAAATGTGTCTGGAAATCGTAATTACTAGGGTATTCATTTAATCGGGGTTTTGCTTTAATCGGTTAATCGCTCGATTAATTAACCGAGGTTTTGGTTTAATCGGTTAATAATCGGATAAAATAGTTATTGATCGGTTAACTTATTAAAAAAAAATTTTTGTTATAAATTAAGCAATTTCAATAAAGAAATATGCAAAAATTATTTTTATTTGGCGTTTTTTAGTAAAAAAAAAAACACAATAACATAACAAACAAAAGAATTCTTGAACTTAGACGCCCAAACAAAACAATAATTCATAAATATGTAATACATATTTTTAATTAATACATAAAGGGTTATCCATTTCGTGGTTTCAAAAGTATAGGGCTGGAATTCGACATCTGACAAACTAAGTTGTTTAACCATTTTTTTTTTTCTTTTCAGCTGGAAGTCTGACATTGACGAAAATGGACCGCTTGAAGCTTCGTTCACAATCAAGAAAACATTTTCACTTGGTGTTCATAATAGGCAATAATTTCTTTTGGAACTGCATCAAGAAACCGTTTGCAAATTTTAGCCACAACAATATTATGGATTTATTTTTATTTTTTTTTTAAACATTTTGTTAAAATTTTCATTCAAAACTAAATAAAATTATTTTAAACGTCAGAAACAATTTAATACAAATTGTTGCTGAAGTGCTAGTTGACTCTACTTTAGTTACATTTTTAAAAAAGTTTAAGTTACATTTTATATAAAAATGAAAGGAAAATATATGAAATACTTTGGGAAGAAAAAAGATAGAAGAAGAAACGAAATTGTTTTTTCGATTGTGAACGTAGCTTAACTATCACACAACGCGTAAAAATTATTAAAACCTACTACAAAAATGGTGATTCTGGCACAGCCACATATCGTGCTTTAAGAGGAGATTATGGTTTACATAATCGTCCCACTACGCAAGTAATTGGCAAAATTGGGAAGAAATTTGAAGAGCCTGAAGCGGTTACAGATATTGTAAGGACAGTGCATCATCGTTCCGCTGAAAATATCGCTGCTGTAAGTAAAAGTGTTGCCGAAGACCCGAAAGTGTCGATTCCTCGTCGTTCTCAGGAATTAGGACTGTCTGTCCTAATTTTGTATTTTGTATTTGGATCTACACCTACATCCGTATAAAGTCCAGCTCACACAACAACTGAAGCCAGCTGACCATTCACAACGTCGTAGATACGTGGAATGGGTGCTTAAACAACAGACCGTGGACGGCGATTTTTCGAACACAATTTTCTTCAGCGATGACGAACATTTCTCACTCGGTGGGTATGTTAATAAACAAAATTGTCGTATTTGGGGTTCTGAGAATCCTCAAGTAATTGAAAAGAGGCCATTACTTCACAAAAAGTCACTGTTTGGTGTGCTCTTTGGTCCGAAGGTGTGATTGGACCTTGCTTCTTCAAAAACGACGATGGAACGACTGTCATCGTCGATTAGGAGCGTTATGTTCGTATAATAACCGACTTCTTTTTGCCTGCTATTAAAGAATACGACTTGGAGAATAAGTGGTTTCAACAAGACGGTGCCACATGCCACACAACTCGAGCGAATATGGCTTTATTGCAAGAGACATTTCCTGGCTGTGTAATTTCTCGTCGTGGCGACATCAACTGGCCACCAAGATCATATGATTTGACACCATTACACTTTCTTTGTGGGGCTACGCGAAAGAACGTGTTTATGCAGATAAACCTGTAACTCTTGAGCACTTTAAAACCAACACTCGTCAAGTTATGGCTGAGATACCGCCCAATAAGTGGTCCAAAATGACCTCAAAAGAATCAATGCTTGCAACACTTCGCGTGGTAGTCATCTAAATGATATAGTGTTTCACACATAATGTCAACGTTCAAACTTTGTAATAAAAAAGAAATATCATGAAAAAATATTTTGTATGTGTTTTATTTACGTTTACTTTTGAAACCGCAAAATGGATAACCCTATATTATGTATTTATTAAACAATAAACTGTGTGAACATTTTATTAATTATGCCAATTTATAAGATCTCCTTATAAACAAATCTAAACATATAAAATAGATTCCTGTTTCGATCAATTCGGCTAATAGATTGTTTGTATTACTATCGAGAGCTTCTTCTGTTGTCAGGTGATCATCTGACTCATCCTGGCAAAGCTCAGCACCGAACATTCTTTAAAAAAGTTTATTTCCGAACTCCTTAGTTTCTGTTTTCGTACTGTATTTTAATAATGTATTGCTAGAAGGAAGTATTTTGTACAAAAAAATAGTTTCTAAACACATACCTTTTGTTTAAATATGAGACATATCATAATTAAAAAAAAAAAAAACTTTTTTTTTAATCCAAATTTTTAATATGTTTAATAAGGCTTAAGTTCATCAAATTTAGTTTTCATTAAATTATTTTTATGAAGAAAGGAATTTTACAACATGAAAATTAATTAAAATTGTTATTGATAATCTTTCATTCTTAACCGTGGCGGGGCTCGAACCCTGGCCGGCAGGTTACCATGACATGTTTCGATCGCAATCACTCGATCTCTTCTCTAATTATTAAAAAAAAAAAATTGTTATAATACTACAACAAATGAAACATTTTGTTAGATCGGTTAAACGGTTAACCGACTGAAATTAACCGGTTTAATCGTTAATCGAAAATAGCCAATTTTAAGTTAACCGATCAGTTAATCGGGAAGTAATTAATCGGAATGAATATCCTAGTAATTACACTCAAAATATAATGCAGTTAAATTCAAATGAAAATTCATTTTAAACAACTTAAAATTCAGTTAAAAAACTGATCATTTACTTTTCATTTAAAATAAATGAATTAAGCATTAAATTTCAAATGTTTTATTTATTAAACAGCATATTCTGTAAAATTTAATATTTGTTACTTTAAAAAAAATACATTTTAACCGACAAATAATCAAACTACGTAACAAAATAAGTACGAAAAAAACATTCTTTTTTGGTAGTTTGTTTTTAAAATAACAAACATAAATGCCAAAAAATCAAGTTTTTCGTAAAATAACTATATTTTTATTCCGTACATTAAGCTGTTATAGTACGGAAAACGAATTTAATAACCCACAGTCGGATTCTGTTTTATTTTTTATTTGTTTCATTTTGTTGAACTGTTTTATGGTTTTTAATCTAAATTTTAATATTTTAATCAGGCTTATTTAATAAAATTATTTTTATGAAGAAACTAATTTTACAACATGAAATTAATAAATATTTTTAATGATCATCTTTCATTCTTGACTGACCTTTCATGGACAGTTTACCCTGACCTGTTTCAATTATAACCACACAATCTCTTCAGAGGGGTTTGCCGTTTAACACTCACCACATTGACGACGGCTGGCAGTCAATAGTCAAAAATTAATCTTAAAGCGAAATGGTATTATAATTTTGGTAGATCGAAATTTGCGTTGAATGATTATTAGATAAATTATTTTAATACATAAAGAGATTAATACGCTGGATATTATCGAAATTCTTAATAAAACAAAAACAAACAAGGCTCCTGGCGTTGATAGGGTCCCATACGAATTTCTTAAAAATACATCGCAAAACTTTTATACGGAATAAGCAAACATTTATAGTATTATATTTGAAGACGGAAGAATAGATGAATCGTTAAGAGATACTGTTATTTTCCCAATATTTAAAAAGGGTGATGCTAATGCCCCCAACAGTTATAGGGGCATTTCATTTATGAATAATGTGGCTAAGGTTTTAATGGGTATTTTGAACTCAAGAATACAAAGATTGGTAGAGAACAAAGAAGTATTAAATGAATATCAAGCAGGATTTAGACCGAAATATTCAACCATAGATAACGTTTATAATTTAGCTTTTATTGCACATTTAAAGTTTGATGAGAAAAAAAAGTGTATGCATTTTTCGTCGATTTTAAAGCGGCCTTCGATAGAGTCCCAAGACAACTTTTAATATACAAACTGCGTACTATTGGCTTATCCTCAAAGATTGTAAATATAATTGAGAGTATTTATGGAAACACTAGATCTGCTGTTTGGACGGGGAATGAAGTGTCAGATTATTTTAACACGTATTCTGGTGTAAGGCAAGGATGTCTTTTGTCTCCCTTGTTATTTACACTTTATTTAAACGACCTGCACAACGACCTAGAAGGAGGCTTGATAATTGGTGAATTAAATATACGACTGCTTTTATATGCGTATGATATAGATATATATAGGATATGATAGAGAAATTAGATAATTACACCTAAGATGTCGTTAAAAAAACATCTGGATAGGCGTAATGCGTTATCTAAATGTAGTATAAATGCAACCTGGCAAAGTTTTCTCAACAAATCTTCAATCTCATTATTAGCCAAATGGCGTCTATTTCAAGCGGTATGCAGATCCATCCAGTCTTGTGGAGCAAAACTTTGGGGAGGTACGCAGTTTGATGAAGTAGAAAAACTCCAAAGGTACTTTATTAAAAGAATATTAAAGCTACCTGACTTTATACCAATTTACGCGGTATCGCTAGAAACAAATGCTGAAAATAATCTCTTTTACACAATGAATTTGCACATGAACTTTTTTTCAATACAGCAATACCAGACTACCACACAAACTTTCGTTAATGATATTAAATAAAAATATTTTTTGGGCAAAACAACTAAATGATTTACGCAATGATCTGGATATACAATTTGATGTGAACATGAATAGAGAAGAATGGATAAGAAGAGGCACAGCATTGTTACGTTACTAGTGCTTCAAATTATCGCAAATTATCGCAACAATATTTTAAAGGAACTTCTTTGAAAAAAAAAAACGTAATGAATTTAAATTAATAAGAGATTTTAAGATGGCACACGACTCTAAAGTCATTGTCATTTGTATTATTATATCTTTATTTTATAAGAAAATTTAAATGTACTATTAGAAATGAATTGTAATGAATTAAAAATGCAAAATAAAGAAAAATTATTATTATTATATTATTATCTATTTTTATTGATTTACATTTTCTTCCTTAATTCTTTTTTCGTACTTATTGTCAAGAATTCTTCTTGAAGTCCAAAGAACATTTTTCTGTTCTTCAGGATTTAGTCTTTCTTAACCCTTTCAGACATTTTGCCCAATATATTGGACATTAAAATTTTTCTCTTTAAAGTCATGTAGAGTTGACGCAAATCAACCGATTTTTATAGTATCTACCGTTATAAAAAGAGTGTTTGGTATACTTTAAACACATGTGTTTTAGAAGTGATATTTTTCATTAATTTGTGTTAAATTGAGTGATTTTCAAAAGCTCCTTTGCTATTGTGAAATATTGTACTCTGCAGTATTAGTTTTAAGTGATAATAACGTTATTTTACACTTAGAAAAAAATTTGTTAGTATTACTTGAGTAGCTCTTAAGCTATTAGAATGTTAATTCCATTTAATTTTGAAATAATATAGCCTTTAGACCAGAGATCTGCAAAACACCGCACATGTGCGAATGCTCTCACACAAATAAAGAGAGCATGAGAAAATAATTTGTATTTTTACTCGAAAACACTGAACAAACAAAAACAATTACGCTCAAAAATAAACAACCAAGAGAAACAAGAAATGTAAATGTATGTGTTTGGCGGACTCTGCTTTAGACGCTTGTAAATGCACTTCCATTATATTGGACAAATTGACTTTGTGGTTGCAGTTTTTGGAATTGGCGAGAACATTTATTTTGCCAGTTCTGGTGTTAATTTTACGAAATGGCTTTGAAACTACTACTTAGTGAAGAAGAAATCTTGAAACTTTTAGAAGAATCTTCTGATGTAAGCGATGTTAGAGCAGATGATCAGCTTTTCTCTTAGTAAGTTTCTTGAATTTAGTACAAACTCCTGTGGGGTTCTGTTGATGCACAGACGCGTCTGGACGGCCCTAAGCTAGGGGATAGAACCAGGGTCTATGTTGAAAACACAGAAACCGAGATATTCTACCGTCTGCCGGATAAAGGCAAAAGCTTCCAGGTGAAGTCCATGCTATTACCGAATGTCTGAGATGAATGGAATCGAATATGGGGCGATTAGGTGCCAATATATTTACCGACAGCCAAAAGGCAATTAGGGCGATAGCAGTTAATAGGCTTTAGTCCAGGAATCTGACGAGTTTAGAACGTTTGCTTAGGAGAGCGAGACGCTGAACACTTTTACAGCCAATGTCAGGACTTCGACGAATTAAGATCGAAACACCTCGGGAGCGATGTCATGTTGGACTTAGGATCCCTGAGGAACGCTGACTGGAAAACCTTAGGAATTACGTCCGGGAAACTGAGTTTCTTAACGCCAGACGTTAATACCCTCCCTATATGTGGTGGTAGCACTACCCATCTAAGTCCCCATGTTTCCTAAGGAGTGCACAACAGGCCCAGTAGTGGCCTAGGTATATATCGTATTGAAATGAGGTTGTATCCTTGAAACGTCGTTCTCCTTTCGACCTACCCTTACCTTAATTTCTTGAAACGGTGGTTCAAGAACATGAAGCATTTCGAGAAGAAATTGAAGATGAAGAAGTCTAAGGAAAATTAAGCTGACCCACATTGTGGATTAAGTACCACAACCAAAAATTATGAAAGCACCAAAATGAAATTTACTGAAAATCTATTGTATGGAAGAATAGGCTCATGCGAAATCAAAAACTATTCGAAATTGTTCCGCCAAATGATAATATTATTATAGAAACTCCATTTTAAATATTTCCAAAAATATGTATATCGACAAAAATATTTTGACAATGCCACATGTGACACAATTTTATATGCCGTTCAGCAGGGCAGGTCATCTTTTAAACCATCCAGCGCTGATGAAATACGTGTATTTTTTGGACTTCATATTGTGATGAAAAATGGTCCGTAATTACCAGTTGCCCCTGTAGGAAAATATTTACTTGGACGAGCAAATTAATCCATTCAAAGCAAAATGTATTTCTTTCTACTGAGCCATTGCAAAACTCAATTTAAGCACAAAAAAAACAAGCAATGTTCACAACCACTAACCAATATTTAAGGAAAATACAAACACTGGTCACTTATTGAAAAAAATGATTTTTTATTTGCAAAACCTGCTTTGCTAACTATCACACAAAATAGATTTTTTTAATACCTTTGTCTCATTTAATTACACCCTTTGACTTTAAGTTTACTTAGAAGAAACATGTCCACCGAGTAACATTGTCCAATATATTGGACAACACCTTGCGGCCAGGTGAGACAACCTACCTAATCTGACTCCAGCACTCCCAAATTAGCTTACACTGAAAATTTCAGATTTTTATCTCAACTGGTTCTATTTAATGTCTGAAAGGGTTAAGACTTATTTTTCAAAAAGAGAGATTTATTTTGCCGTCAACAAAAAAAACTGTTTTAAGGAGTTCGTCTAAAATAAGACTCATGTTGTTTATTTTTTCTTTTTTTAACGACGATTTATTTAATTGCAATGCAAGCTGATTAGCTTTATGTGTCATTTTGTGTACATAAAATTAGTTTTTTTTTTTAATGACGGGGAAAATAAAACTCTGCTGTTTGTTTACGGATAAATAAAACCCTCTTCTTAATAGTTCTTCTATTCGACCATTTATTTGTCAATTGAGTTTTATTTTATAACGGCTTTATTCAACCTTTTATTTTTACATTGAAAAAACAATTAGATTTTATTGTTTTTAATTACCAAAAAACTGTTATAAAAGAACTTTTTTGATATCACTTATAATGTTAAGGTCCCTGATTTTTTTTTTTAATTTTAACATTTTTAGGGTAAATATTCAGTAACTTAATCTAAAGTTAGAAGCATTTAATTTTTAGTAATATTTTATTATTGCATGACAATAAATAGTCCTAAATTTGGGGTCAATTGCTTTTTTAAGGCCATCTTTGCAAGGGCCACATTTGGCAACGCAAAATTTAGAGAGACATCATTTCCAAATAAGTTCTGTATTTTTTTGTTTCTTTCATTCAAACCTCATCTTAAACGCATGCAAAATTACATGTCAATCATTCAATAATTATTCATTATTGTTGAAGTATTTTTTTCTTATTTTTGATGAAAATACGAATAACTTATTGCATCAATCTTTTGCAAAGAAGCTTCTTTCAAAAAAAAAAAAAAAAAATATTTTGCATTAATGCATTCAACAATTTTCTTTAAGCAGTTTGATAAATTATTTGAATAAATTAGTTATGCCAGTCAATTAGACATTGTGCAATACAAAAAACTTATAAGTTGTACGTAAATGCCAACAACAATAATACAATTTTATTATAATGTTAATATTAAAAATAAATGCAATTATATATTACAATAGAAAAAAAAGAAATAATTTTGTTATATGAAAATTATGGTAAATCTATGATCAAGTTAATTTCAAGAATTTAACAGAAGTCATGAAAATACTGTAAATATAAATTCTAAGCACTCAAACTCTGGCATTAAATTATATAAATTCATATCTCTGTGTTTATATGAGACTCTATATAAATATTTATGCATTTATGTTTAAGTTTTTTATTATTATTATTTCTTTTTTTTTAATTTTAAAAAGACCCCCCAAACTATTAAAAACTGAAACTTCTTTAAGACTCGCAGTCAACCAAGTAGAAAGGAAGAAAAAAATTACAGCAACAGCAACAACAACATAAACGACACTGACAACGATGTTTATAGATCTTTACTAAACTAGACGCGCATGTGCAATGAACATGATTTTAATTGCAATATAGAAAAGGCAACAAAAAAAAAAACAAATAAACAAAAACTTAAAGGAAATAAAAAAATAAACAGAAATAAAAGCAATATTTAGCTTGAAAATTTACCTTCGATGTTGGCGAGGAACCTTAAGAAAATCTTAAATATGCCTACAAACACGTTTTTTTTAACAACATTTCAGGATGGTCTCTATCTGTTCTGTCCATACACACACACACACACACACACGCAAATACACATAAGTGCATGAACGACGAACGAGAGTGGAGTACAATTCTTCATGTATGTATGCCACCTAGAATGTCACCTTTGTTACAACTTTTTAACTACATACGAGTACAAGAACACAACACACAATAACAGCAACAGGACGAAAAGCAACACACAACAACAAAGTCATCTTTGTATTTAAGAGGGCAGTATTAAATGTCTTTTAAAGGTTAAATATCAGAATATTTAACAGAATTAATAGATTTAGTTCTATTATCTGTACCATCCAAAGAGAAACCGTAAATAAGCAATTGGATTTTTGGCGAAAGTAAGGTAATTGCTTTAGATATTTCCAAGGCGTTTGACAGAGTCTGGCATGGTGCACTCTTGTCAAAACTTGCTGCATTTGGTGTCGGTGATAACTTCTCTCGATTTATATCGAGTTTTCTCAGAGATCGCACTATACGAGTTGTTATAGATGGGGTTTTGTCAAACGAGTTCAGGATTCATTCAGGGGTGCGGCAATCTTTCTAAATGACCTCCTTTGTCAAACTTCCAACCCTATCTACTATTTTGCAGATGACAGCAACCTTTGCCATTCGTACTCATTCGAATGCAGACCAAGCGTAGCCGATGTCGGTGCTATGAGGCAGAATATGAATGATACGCTTGGCCGAGACCTTGACATAGTCTCGGAATGGGGTCGTGCAAATAGAGTCGATTTTAATGCTCGAAAATGCTCGTCAGCACGCAACATTGGGTTTTTGCGCGACAAATCAAGGTGCCTCATCTGTATATATGGGTGGTATAATTATTGAGGAATCAGAATCTCTTGATGTTCTGGGCATGCGGATACAATGTGATGTCCGATGGACAGAACATATATTCAAGGTGTCGAAAGAAGCATTCAAGTGCCTCGGTTTTCTAAGACGGTGTAAGATATACCTCACTCCATCTGATCTCCTTACTATTTATACCACCTATATCAGAACGCGTATTAAATACAACTCTCATGTGTGGGCCGGTGCTTCAAAGTCTATTTTGTAGCTTCTCGACCGCGTGCAGGAGAGGGCGAAGGTTCTCATTGGTGACAGAAGGGTATCCAATTCTATTGAATCCCTTGAGCACCGTCGCAGTGTGGGTTGTATTTGCCTGTTTTATCGTTACTACAATGGGATGTGTTCTGACGAAATTAGGGATCTGGTTCCCGAAACCCGTCCGTTTGTTCGCAATACACGTTTTTCCTCAAGAGCCCATCCTTATGTGGTCAATTTGCAGGTGAATCGTACAACGCTTTACATACAGAGTTCGTTTTTTCCCCAGACTGTTCGTGTGTGGAATAACCTTTCTGCCGAAGTCTTTCCTCTCACTTACAACATAATTAAGTTCAAATCGAATGTTCTCAAACACTACTCCCTCTATCCTCCTTCTCACAACCTATTTACCTAGTTCCAACACAATGCATTGCATTAGTAGGAGTTATCCCCTGAGTGCTGGTCCTAACAGAAAAAAAAATTGTTTTTGCTTGTGCGAAAAAGTGCTATATCCGTGCAGAATGTAATAATAAAGGGTGTTTTTGTTATAGATTGACACAAGTTTAAATCTTAATAAAACAAGGAAATATATTTTAAATATAAATGAAACGGGCTTCATTGGAAAGAACATTTTATGTAATTAATGTGTAAATATGATTTCTGCCATGTGGTCGCCGCGGCTGGCGCGAAGAAGGCGCAATCTGGAAAACCAATTTTCAACAACTTTTCGCATTCTGACCATCATCGTTTTTAAAAACATATGGACCAATGATACCGCCAGTCCATAAAGCACACCAAACTGTAATTTTCTGAGTTTAGACAAAAGCTTGTGTATTCTCCTCACTTTAAATGCGATAATTCGGTTTATTTATATACAAATTCAAACAGAAACGGTCTTCATCGGAAAATAAAATTTTGAATAGAAATTTAAAATCAATATCAATTTGTGTTTCAGCCCATTCGCCGAATTATTTAGATTAAAAATTTCAACAATTTGCACACGTTGCTCTGCTGTAAGTCGATTCATAATGAAATTTCAAAGCAAACTAAATAAAAAGCAACTATCAGCTTTTAAATGGGCTCTCAAATAAACCAGTGATTCCAACTCAAAGTTGTGACACTCTAAAAAACACCCTTTACCAATTTTTAAAATGGCTGGTTTTATACTACAACAAAGACACTTAAAATACTTAAAATACTTTTGTGTGACAGACAGTATGGCTTTCGTAGAAGTCGTTCTACGGGAGACCTGTTAGCGTTTCTTTCGGAACGTTGGAGTCGTTCTATTCACCAATTTGGAGAAAGCAAAGTGGTTGCTCTGGATATTTCCAAAGCGTTTGATCGTGTGTGGCACGGTGCACTCGTTTCAAAGCTTATTGCGTTTGGTGTTGGTAGCGATTTCTCTCGATTTATATCGAGCTTTCTCAAGGACCGCTCTATACGTGTTGTTATAGATGGGTTCTCATCGGAGGAGTTTCATTTGAATTCAGGTGTACCGCAGGGCTCCGTTCTTTCTCCTACACTTTTTCTTATTTTTCTTAACGACCTCCTTTGTCTAACTTCCAATCCTATCTATTCTTTCGCAGATGACAGCAGCATCTGTCATTCATTTTCCTTTGATCATAGACCAAGCCTTACTGAGGTGGAAGCTATGAGACGGAATATGAATGACACACTCAATCTTGACCTTACGACCATCTCCGAGTGGGGTCTTGCGAATAGGGTCGATTTTAATGCTCGTAAGACTCAATGTTGCATGTTGACCCACAGACGTCGTGTGGAGTCAGCGTCATCTGTATCCATGGGAGGTATAACTATTGAAGAATCAGACACTCTTGATGTTCTGGGCATGAAAATTCAATGTGATGTTCGTTGGAACCAACATGTCTTTTAAGTGTCGAAAGAAGCATTCAAGTGTCTTGGTTTCTTAAAACGGTGCAAGAACTACTTCACTCCGTCTGATCTCTTCACTATTTATACCGCCTATATCCGACCGAAAGTGGAATACAACTCTCATATCTGGGCAGGTGCTTCAAGGTCTATCTTGAAGCTTCTGGATCGGGTGCAAAGGAGTGCGTTGAAGCTCATCAATGACAGTAGGGTATCCAGCTCTATTGACTCTTTGGAGCATCGTCGGAATGTGAGTTGTGTGACATTGTTCTATCGATATTACCACGGAAGATGCTCAGCTGGGATGGGCGAACTCATCCCTGAGACGCGGGTGCATGCCCGTAGTACTCGCCTTTCCAGCAGATCACATCCATTTGTTGTCGACTGTCCAATGCATCGCACATTGGTTCTTGGTCGAACTAGCCGTATGTGGAATGGACTCCCGGCAGAGGTCTTCCCAGTCGGATACAATTTGGAAAAATTCAAATTAAATGTCCACAAACACTACTCCCTCTTTCCTTCTCCCCATAACCTATTTTCCTAATTCAAACACAATGCATTGCATTAGTAGGGGGCATCCCCTGAGTGTTGGATAAAAAAAAAAAAAAAAAAAAAAGTCGGGGTAAGGAAAAAAAAAATTTTGTACAGATTTTGTTGTTGTCGGCAAGTAACTTGCCGAGTGTGAAAGGGGACTTAGTCATAATTCTTTAGTTAATAAATGAGAGAGGTGAGAAGATGGGGAGGTGTACTATTTTCTAAGTACTCTGCAATTCTGTTTTGTAATGCTTACACTTTTCCACTTGAAGTTGGCTGTAGGTGTATTTGTATTGATGTATATATAAAATATAAAACTGAGAAAAGGAGAGACAAGATAAAAACAAACAAAAATTCAAGACTAAAATGTCATAAACTGGACACTAATGGAATTTCAAAGCAGAATTTTAAAAATTAGCAGAAAAGAAAATTGCAAGTCTGGACAATGACTAAAGAGTAAACAAATATTTTTAACAACGACCACAGCACGAATAGCTTGTGTGTGTAGTGTACAATGTACACAAGCAAAGTATGTATTGTTTGTGTACAACTTTTTTGCTGGCATTTTGTTTTTGTTTTCATAAATGTAGTTTGTTTTTGTAAAAAATTTTTGGTTTGATTTACCAGCCAAAAAGATGCTTAGCACAACTGAAACGAACGCACATTTATGTGCTCAACCGAACACAACGAAGTTTGTGGCTTAAAAAAAAACGCAGTTAAATATTGTCATCTTTTTGTTCAGTTGCATAAGTACACTATTGTTTTTGTGTTCAAAGACAACAAACAGAGAAATTTCGTTTTAAAATGACGAACTACACAAACACTATAAGCGTGTGTTTTTTTTTATATATCTGCCGAACCGAACACTTAAAAACAGTATATAATCTTTTTATTCGAACACCTATTTTTACCGCATATTTAATAGGCATACAATATATTTTAGAAACATATTTCTGGTTTATCTGGTCATCTCATTCTCCTTCCTGGAAGAAAACCAACTTTTCTAAATGGTCCGTTCCAACCAAAATTTTTTTTACACAAAAGTTCAAAACATATTACGGTTACTTTAACCATATTATTGCCACTCACAACCATACTATGGTTTAATCCGAGTATGTAGTAGCAAGTATATATATTTTAGCAATAATATAGTGGTTGTTTTTTAATCATAATATGTTGTTAATAGAAAAGAGGAAAATATTATTGTTAATTAATATCCATACAATAATCAGCGGTAAACTTGTTATTGTCATTACTAAAACTTACAAGCTTAAAGGCATCAATTTTTTTCTTGATGGAGAGTTCATTTAACAATAAGATGATTGAAGGTGATAAAGTGTGGTTAAAGTCACTATAATATGTTTAAACATTTTTAACAAAGATGGGTTTTCTCTAGGTGTATTAAGTGTTATATCCAGACATTTTATGAGTTCTAATTTGTCTAATATAACCCTACAATGGTCTTTATCAACTACACAGTGCGTAGATAAATACAAGTTAAAGTCCACTTCATTTGTGCTTGGAACAAGAATTAATTCCTTCTTTATGTGTGAAGAACCAGAACAATCTAGACCAATTAGTACTTTGATAACAATTAAAGGGACAACTATCTAACTGACTAAATAGTGTTATGCTCAAGTGGAATGAAAATTTATATTTGTAAGGCAGAAAAGTTATTGTTATCGCTCTTAAAACTGTCCTTATGCCTATTTATAAAAATACAAACAAATAAATTATGTGACATGGTGGCAAATAAACTTAAATCTTTAAGGCCCGTTTTCACAACTTACCGATAGCTAAAGGTAGGATTTTATCGGCCGTATAAAAAGTGTTCCATTATTACAACTTTACTTTTACCTACAAGGTAGGATAAACCTTTATTTACTTAATCGTTCCCTTAAGGTTAAAGTAAAGTTTTAACATTGGAACACTTTTTATAAGGCCGGTTAAAGTCTACTTTTAGCTATCGGTAAGTTGTGAAAACGGGCCTAAAAAGTGATGCTCTTAACAGTTGCATAAAAGACATGTAGTAACATACTGTTTGTTTGGACTGTTGAACTTTGAACCTTTGAACTTTTAGACAAATATAAACATTTCCTTGGGAATCACTTCATGAATTATTATCTTAGTAAATCTTCTGATTGACAAATTCAAAATCCATCATTCTAATTTTTTTTAATAAATTCTAGGATGACCCTTAAACATGCATTTATTTAATTTTTTTTTCTTCCTCTTATGCATATAAAATTAAAAGGAAATAAATAACAAAATACTATGAACTTTTTTGCCACCATGGACATTTTATTTACAAGTTACATGAAACTGAAAACTCTCCATCTTTTGGCATTTGTCGTTAGTCGTCGTTGTAGTCCCAGTCGTCGTTTACTCAAGGCGGTCTTTTATAACAAGCTCATAATGTACGAGAGTCATCGTAAACAAATAAGCCACTTTAACAAACTACAAATACAACAAGAACAACAGCAACAGCAACAATTGCGACATCGAATAAAAAAGTAAAAAAAAAAAAACTAACAATCAAGTTAACGAGTTCAAATATTTTGCTGTTGTTGTCTTAAATACACGGATCTTTAAGGTGACATTTAACGAAGCCAAAAAGACAGCAACAGGAGCAAATGGTTGGGGGAGTGTTGCAGAATAATTTGCTAAAAAAAATTATTTATTTCTGTAGAAAAGTTAATTTTAGGTTTTTTGGGCCTGTTAAAATATATTCTTAAAGAGGAAATTGGTTTAGAAATTATTAATAGATTCGCATTAGGACTTTTTGCCAGAACAGAAAATTGAGTAGTCAGTCCACTTGCATGGATTAGGGAGGCATTTAAAAAAAAATAAAATGGCGGCTTTTACAGAATTCCTTTTTTTAACTTAGCGGTATTTGCAAGTGGACTTCGCAATTCAAAAAAGAAAAATGTGGCCGTGGATGTCAAAGTGCAAAACTTCTAATGAATTGAACTTTCTTTACCTTAGGAACTAATAAATTTAATTCATTATACTGTTTACCTCATTCATTGGCCCGTAACGAAGGTTTATCGCCCGCCAATTATTCTCCATGTTGTATAATTTTTATACTTAGAAAGCTCTTGTCTTCAACAGCCTTAACTGCTTATAATGAATCCTTTACTAATGCAGATCTTTTGGGTGGCAACAGAACATACATACAAAAGCTCATCGGCTGAACGATCTTCGTCACTTAACCCATTTAAACCCAAACAAAAACTACCGGACAAAAAATAAAATATTTGTTATTTTATTATTAAATTCATTACATATAAAAAAAAATTTTGAAATTAAAGAGGTGTACCAAAATTGGCACAGTGGTCGCTTAAAAAAAAAAATCTTTTTTGATGTTATAGAAATGTCTGGACTTCTAATTTATCGATTATGCAAACAAATATTGAATAATGTCAAAAACTTTGTCATAAGCCGCAAATAATGAACTGTTCCCAAATTGGCACAGCAATCGTAAATGGGTTTATATAAGGCAGAACTCCAAAATTCCTTTCTTTACTACATGAACACCGTAAAAGCCCTTAGCAATTATTAATACATTAAGACTTCTGCTTTCCATGGTTTCAGATTTAAAGCTCCAGACAAACATAACGCACCAGCAAAACCTAGTAAAGTCAGTAGGAAGGTGCCATCAAAAGCACGAAAATTAACACCTAAATATCGTTACAATTTATGACACTTGATACCGTTCCAAAGAAAACAAGTAAGAAAGTATAGTCGGTCAAGCCCGACCATATGATACCCTACATCACAGTAATTAAAAACACATCATGCTTATGTGTCCATGTAAGTATGGATTTATCTATGTTTATAAACTTCATGAAAATCGGGCTGAAAGTTTGTGAGAAGCAGAAATTGCCCCCTGCCTCCCCTTGTGGTCCTATTTTTTAAAAACTGTATAGCTAATGTGTCCCTATAGATATGGATCTATGTATGTTTTAAATTTCATTAAAATCGGTTTGATAGTTTCTGAGAGGAAGAAATTTCCCCCTATCTTCCCTCATGGTCCTACAATTGGGCCCATTTTCAATAGGCTTGGTCCTTGTACCAATAAGAACCTCTGACCCAAATTTTATCAAATTATCTCCAAAATTGCGACCTGTACTTTGCGCACAAGGTTACATGGAAAGCCAGCCTGCCAGCCGGACGGACACCGTTAGTTCAACTCAGAAAGTGATTTTGAGTAGATCGGTATACTTTAAGGTGGGCCTAGGACCACTTTTAAAGGCGTTACACACATCAGCACAAATGCATAATGCCCTCTCCACTATTGTGGTGTGGGTACAAAAACAGTTACTCCAATATGGGACTCTATAGAAAATTAGAAAACAAACCAAATATGCAAGGGGTTTGCTTCTTAAGCTAGAAATAGAAAACATGGAATTATATATAGAATTATCAGTTTTTCTATCTAATGCGAATACATTTTATTGTAATTTCACTATCTATTACTGGTTGTTAGTAAATCTTATGGTGTTTTCTTTTCTAACAATAATGTTCCATGTATGCTAACATTCGCGCGGGTGTGAAGTTGTGGTTTTCCTTTCTAAAAATGTTGCAAAAATAAAGGGCAATTTGTTCCATTTCTTACCCCCAGCTATAATTGAGTGTGAGATAATACGCTTTTTTGCAACTACTTTAAGTATAGAACTACATTTACGCTTTTTTGCAACTACTTTAAGTATAGAACTACATTTACTACTGGCGGTGGAGTTTTAATAGCTGTCTTAAATACATTTCCTGCTGAAGAGCTAATATTAAACTTAGCAAGTAAAATTGAATTTATTGCAGTGGTAGTAAAAGTAAACAACATTAAAATATTTATTACATGTTCTTATATTCCACCTCAATCTGATATAATTACTTATCAACAACACATTTTGGCAATGGAACAAGTGGCTTCAAAAATCAGTATGGGTGACTTCATGTTAGTCCTTGGCGATTTTAATATACCTCAGATTACCTGGCATTTCTCCACAGAAAGTAAAACTTACATTCCTAATCGTTCTGATAACATCAGTGATGATATATTCGGTAACATTACAAATTTATGTCTACATCAGATAAATGGCGTCTACAATATGTATGGTAAATTACTTGACCTGGTATTTGTTAATGAGCCTAAGGAATGTACAATAAATCGTGTTGATCCTATAACACTCCCAGAAGATCGTTACCACCCTACAATTGAAATTAGCTGCAACATTTTTAGTTGTCATCGTGTTCAAAATTTTCATAAAAAAGAAAAGGTGTTTTGTTTTAAAAGGGCAAATTACAACGACCTACATAACCTTTTAATTAACACAAATTGGATTCAATTGTTTTCCATTCGCATTGGCGCACCAGAAACAATCGATAAAATGATTAATAATTTCTACTGTACAATAAAACAATATATGAATGAATGTATACCAAAATTTTCACTGAGCTCAAAATCAGGACCACCATGGGGTAATAAACAACTTTCTTCGTTAAAAAACTTAAAAAACAAGAATTACAGAAAATATAAGAAATCTGGATCCCACTGCGATTACAGCAAGTATTCCGTCCTTCGTGCAAAATACAATTTGCTAAATGCTAAATTATATAACGATTATTTGATTAAAATAAAAAACAACTTAAAATACGATCCAAGATCATTCTATAAATTTGTAAATTCGAAAAGAAAGATATCTGGCGCACCGAAGGTCATGAAATATATGGGTACTGAAACACACGATGAAAAGGAAATCAGTGATTTATTCGCCGACTTTTTTTCGTCCACATATTCTGATGCACATTGTGCTGAAAATGTCAATTATCCATTTAATATAGTTACTGGTCAAACTATTTCATTTTCACCAATAACCACACTTAATATTATCAATTGCTTAAAATCTTTTAAATATTCAAACTCAATGGGTCCTGATGGTATACCAAGCAGTATTTTAATCAACTGTATGGAAGCTTTAGCAATGCCGTTGTCAATTATTTTTAATATTTCTTTGAAAAATGGATATTTTCCAAAAATATGGAAAGAGTCATATTTAATTCCTTTATTCAAATCTGGAAATAAATCAAATATAATTAATTACAGAGGTATAGCCAAACTTAGCGCAATTCCAAAACTTTTTGAAAAATGCATTTTAGATTCATTGGTTCATCAAGTTTCACCGTTATTAACACCTTTTCAACACGGATTTCGTAAAGAATCATCAACTATGACAAATATTTTAGAACTGACAACTTTGGTAAATGAGGGATTCGTCAACAACCAGCATACCGACGTTATATATACCGACTTCAGTAAGGCATTTGATAAGGTAAATCACAACCTTCTTTTGAGAAAAATTGATATTATGGGTTTCGACAAAACTTATTTAAGCTGGCTAAGGTCATATCTTCTCGGCAGAATACAATGTGTAAAATTTGGGTTTTCAACTTCTAAACCTATATTGGTAAAATCCGGTGTTCCGCAAGGTAGTCACCTTGGCCCACTTTTGTTTCTGCTCTTCATTAACGACATGCCTGATATTATTAAACATTCACATATACTAATGTTCGCAGATGATGTAAAAATTTTTTTAAACTTCACGAACTATTTAGACCATAATTATCTTCAAGAAGACTTGGATACCTTTTATAATTGGTGTAAACATAACCTAATGGATTTAAACCTAATGAAATGTAAACATATGCGCTTTTCTAGAAAACGTAGTATTTTAAATAACCATAAACTCGGTGACTATAAAATCGAGATAGTTGACACAATTATGGATCTTGGCATCTTACTGGATGCAAAATTGGATTTTATTCAACACATAACAATGACTGTCAACAGGGCTCGTTGTACTCTGGCTTTTATTAAACGTTGGGCGAAGGAATTCCAGGATACTTTCGTCACTAAACAACTTTACACATCTCTCGTTAGACCAATCTTGGAATACGGCTCGATTGTATGGGATCCACATTATATGGTTCATAGTGATCATATTGAATCCATTCAAAAACAATTCTTGCTTTTTTGCCTGAGAGATACATATCGAGGATATGATAATCTCCCCTCATATTCTACAAGATTATCTTTAATACGTTTGCCAACACTGAAAAGTCGCAGAGTTATGCTAAATGTCTCATTTGTAATTAACTTAATAAATGGAAAAGTATGCTCGAATTTTTTATTAAGTAGTTTATCATTTAACATTCCACGACGTACGGTACGGTACTATAATCCCTTATTTATAAAAACTTTCCGAACTAACTATGCTATGGCAGACCCATTTAGAAAACTGTGTTGTTGCTTCAATGAAATGTTTGAATTTATTGATTTTTCTCTGGATTTAAATATTGTTAAACGTAATATTATACTTAAGTTAAATACTCATTTGTATTAGGCTGTAAGGATTTATCCATAGACCTAATTATATATTAAATAAATAAAAATAAATAAATAAATAAATAAATATATGTGATAAAGAATACTTCAAAGCAAATAGAAGTGAATTTTTATTTTATAAATAACAAAAACCCGTTCATCGCCCGACTCTTAAAGTCAATGTATGCAATCAACAGTTTAAGTGGGGCGCGCTTCGTGTTATTTTTTATTACAATACCTGACACTAGTTTTTAATAAAAAAACAAATGAAAAATACAATAAAATATGGAAAACAATATTAATAGTAAGTGCTTAATAAATACATAATCGTTGTTTAAAATAAAATAGTTTATTGGTGAAAAAAAATCAATCTTTTGATCTTATCTCAATTAAAAAAAAAAAAATAAAAGTTTTACACAACTTTGGAGAAGCTTTTAAAAAAAGTTTAAAATGTTTTAAAGCTAAAAGTAATAAGGTCTTGATAAGTATTTGATTTTGGGATTGTATAATCAATTTCATGCTGCGTGTTTTTGCGTTTTTTGAGATATCCCATTTTTTTGCAGGCAACCTCTATTTCGCTTAAGCTCTGAAAACACTGAGGATCTTAGCGCCAGTGAAACCAATGAGGGCGCAAATGATGTCAATATGTTAACATACACAATTTACACAAATGATTTGGATGATATAAAATTAGAAAATTAATAAGATATACCAAAAGTAGACAAAAAGAAATTTTAAAAATTTTGTTCTAACGCGTATCTTTTCATAAGAATGCGATATTTAGAAATTCCAAGTTTATTCTTAGTTTTAGAGTTAATAAGTTAAAAAGTTAATCAAGAAATTCATATCCAGATTTGTTAAAATTCTGTCCGCCTGTTATCAGTTTTGGCCAAAAAAAATTGGATAAATTACCCATAGTGTATTGTAATGGATATAAAAACTTCTTGTTTTACTTTTATTTAATAATTATTTTTTTTTCTGGAAAATTTTTAACAACAGCTGACTTTAATTATTTAAGATCAGTGTTGTTAATTCTTATTGGAATTCAAAGAAAATTTTATGTTGAAAATTGCTACAACCGTGGTGAATATCGCTCATTAGTTCGAATTTTACATTCAATATTAAATTTTTCAGAAAAGAAAACAGCATTAAAGAAAATATCTAATAAATGCTCCATGGCGGACTTTAAAGCATTTTCATCCTTTTTTTGCAAAATTTAAATTTTTCATTCCTTGTATTTATTTTTAAGAAATTTTAACATAAACATCATACTGAAAAAAGTTTATGAGCGAAAAATGTTGTTCGGTTTTGAATTGACCTTCAAGTTCTATTTAAAATAAGTAAACAACCTTGTCTTATTCGCTGGCTGCTATACTCTTTCTCTATAGTATTATTAAGCCCTTCACCGAAGGTATATATAACTTTCTTACTCGCTTTGTAATTTCTACAATATTGATTTTAGACCCTATAAAGCATATGTGACAGCGCATAGAGAAAGGGACCAGTAAGGTAAAGGGTACAGTAAAAACCAACTACACAAAACAAGAGGTAGGGACGACCTACGCTGGTTTTCAATGTTGACCAATAAGGTTGAGATATGTCGCTTTCAAATGAGACATATATAATTTGGATCCTTATGAGAAGAAAAGATCAAGTCCGGTTGTCCGTTTGTCCGTTGAAATGGGTTTTCCGAACACCCCAGATATGATTGAGAGTTGAGATATACCAATATTTATGTCAGATATGCTCATTTTAATTTTTTTATTTTCTACTGAAATTCAGCCAGATCGGTTTATACATGGCTGAGATATGAGAAAAAAACCACGCTTACCTCTATTTTTTCCATTAATTCCTTACTGTTCTTGTTTTTTCATTTCTTTTTCTGTATATCTGCACGCAGAGAAAAAACATGTTTAAGTATTGTCACCTCCAACAAAACACTGACAACCATAATTTGGTTAAATTAGTCCTGCATAAAGAGGCCACAACCATATTATGGTAGCCTCAAAACATGTTATGGTTAAATATAAAAATAGTTTGTTTCAAATTAACACTAGTATTTTCCTCTTTTTCAAGAGCATCATGCTGTAGTTGAAAAATAACCATCCTATTATAAATGTTAAACATAGTTTTGTTATTATTATACATAACATGTTCGGAGGCAACCATATTATGGTTGTGGCTTCTTGAAGGAAGCCTAATTTAACCTTAGTATGACTGTCGGTGACAATAATATGGTTAAATTTAACATAATATGTTTAAAATTTTCATTAAAAAAAGTTTTGTTGTTTAATCATGTTTTTTCTCTGGGTGTGGAGAACGGCAAGAGCCAAAGCTTTATAACTAAAGAACTGTATTTACATGATTTTCTGTTATTATCGCACCCTGGAGAAGGGTAATAAGATTTGGCATAGCCGAATATATCACTCTTACTTGTTTTAATAAATATATGGACATTCGATAGGGATCATTTAAGAAACAAATTTAATACATGTTAATCAAATACCTAAGATTAACTTTATTGATTAAACTTTGCATCTAGCAAAATTGTTTCTAAATAGCGTTTAGTAATAGATTCCGAAGGGCTAACAAAAAAAATTGAAGAAGGCCATAGCGGGCGAAAAAATGCATTTTATTCTGCTGGTATCTAACAGTTGTATAAATTTTCTTTACAATTTACTTCATTTGCTAGCAAAAGGTTAGCTAAAGTAAGCTTCGTAACAGAAATATACAAACGAAAATTCTGATAGTACATAGAAAATATTCCTAGAATAAGTTTGGAGGACGAAGGCCCGTTTTCACAACTTACCGATAGCTTAAGGTAGGATTTTATCGTAAGTATAAAAAGTTTTCCATTATTACAACTTTACTTTTACCTTCGAGGTAGGATGAACCTTAATTTACTGTATCGCTCACTTTAGTTAAAAGTAAAGTTTTAATAATGGAACGCCTTTTATAATGCCGGTTTAAGTCTACTTTAAGCTATCGGTAAGTTGTGAAAACGGTCCTAATGGCCAATTTTCAGGATTGATATTAAAACACATTTATTTTTAAAATCGTTTTAAATACAAAATTCTCTTCTTCACTAAAAACTTAAGTGAAACTTAAGTCACCGATGTGGTACACTTAATTTCAACTTAAGTTTCCATTGTAATATTTTAGCAAGTGGCCTCAATATCACAACAATACAACAACAACAGGCGAAGCATTAGCAGTCAGCTGTTTTTTCAGACCACCTTGTAAATAAATACACTCTTTTATTTTTTATTTTTGTATTTAGTAGTGCTACCATACTTTTATCTTAATTAAATAAGACTTTTCAAATAAAACTCAAAAAATCAATCTGTTTTAAAAATGATTTAAGTTTGTTATGAAAATTAACTTAATATTGATTTAAATAAATACTATCCTGAAAATTGGGCATAAGACTATTCAAGTATAAAAGCTTTTAAAATTTTGATTTGACTTAGAATACACATTCGAAATAATATGAAAATTTATGAAATAAATGTTACTCACCAGAAGGAATAAATTCCCATATTCTATTTGTAATTTAATGTCCATATACTGAAATTTTTTTTAAAACGAACAAATTTTTTAAATGTAAATTTAACTCGAATTCATTCTTGTGTCTGTATAACCAAAAAATGCATTTCATTCTGCTGGTATCTGTGGGCTGTGGAGTCGTCAAGAAATAGTATTAACTCCGACTCCATTTACTGAAGTTTTTTAAGTATGACTCCGACTCCTACTCTTATCTTGATTCTCAGTGTGTATGAGACTGATCCTTATTTGACTTTTTTTTAATGCGGTGAATTCTAAAATTCTTAAATTGCAAATCGGTATTTTAATTCTAACACATCCTGCATTGAGCTTAAATAAAGTTATTTACATATGAGTATGTGAGATGCAAAACTCTTTCGTTACACTCTATTCGAATTTTGGGAAATGCAAAAACATAAAGCGTCTGATTTAATGGACCAAAATGGTTGAACTATTTTGATACTGAAGCGCTATGCCATTCTTGATTGAATAACTCAACAGTTGAAAAATTTAAACCAACTGAAATATAAAAAAAAAAAATTAAAATTTAATTTTGGAACGAACGAGTTTTGCTACGAATTTATGAAATCAACGAACTAGTTTTCTAATCATTGAGCTTAAGTTTATTTTGAAAATTATATTAATTTTTTAAAATTATGCATACAATGCTAAAAATGTAGCAATAGTTATGTAGGGGAGGGATAAGCTACACCAATTCACATCTTTTTCAAAATACGTTCTTTATACTATTGGAATCAGAATTTTTCCTCTATCAGTGGGTGGATTCCCATAAGTCCTATCTAATGTAGTTTTAGAGATAGAAAAGATGAAAACAACACCAAATCCAATTTGCTTAGACGTTAAGGGCATTAAGTCTATTTAATGTGGTTAACCACTAAATTTCTAGACAAGTTTGCACAGAAATAAAAACACTCGGGATAAATCAAACTTTTTATGATTACTTAAAATACAAGTCGTACTCAAAAATTCAAGTACGGATAACACTAAAACGAACTCAAAACAACCCTAAATGGGATTACTTCCTTAAATCAATCCCGGAATTTCTTGAAATAAGTATAAAATCATTAAATCAAGTAAAAAAATATTAAACTTTTTTTAAACAACAAAAACAACAGAACAAGAAGAAAAACGTAAATTATTTTCTTGTTTAACCCTCGGGCTTACACATGTTTTGATTTTCTATACACATTGAAATAATGTCTAACCACACTCATGTGTACCACGAAGGGTTAAAAAGTAAATTTGAATTCTTGCTTCTCATTTAGTTTATAATTTAAGTTAAATATGTACGTACGATTTTTAAAGTTAAAACCATATCGGGAATGATATTGGTGTTTTATCATTCTGTAAGGTATAAAACGGGTAAGTTAATCAATCATTATAATTTCCTTTTTCTAAAATCAACTTTATATTACTTGAATCAAGCGCATTTTGAGATTGATTTTATTTATGATTATTACTTTTCACTTTCACCCGAAATAAGCTAAATGAAATACTCGTAGTGAAAATTATCCAAAAACCGTTTGGACAAGCTAGGAAAACCAAATTTAAATATAAAGAGTATTAAATAATAAAACTGAACCAAATCGCTCAGTTATTTCGCCTGGCTTCCGGACAAGTTTCCGCAAGTATGCACCCGTAATAAGAATTTTAACAAGTTAGCGCCAACACTATGTTGAAGGCTATAAAAGATTCGGCCGAATACAGTACATTTTTGTTATACCCTCCACCACAATTAGTTGTGCAGAGGGTATACTTAGTTTGTCATTCCGTGTAAAACTTTCTTATTATTCATGTCGGACCCCATAAAGAATATATATTCTGGGTCCTTGAGTAATCCTAAGTCGATTTAGCCATGTCCGTCTGTCTGTCCGTCTGTTGAAAACACGCTCACTTTCGAAAAACTCAAAAGAAATAAAAAAAAAATTCTTGTCAATTGCTTGCAGTTATCCGAAGTAGTTTTAAATTGAAATCCAGCAAAATCGGTTCGGTAGGATCAGAGCTATGAATCAAAATGTGGAACCACAACCCAAACAAACTTGATAATTTTGTTACAGAAAGTTACATAAATGGTGGAAAAATGCAAGGAATGATAAAAGATTTTGCAAAAATTCACTTCATTCGACTGAAAATCACCCTGTAAAATTCGTCAATAATTTAGCCTGGGTCCCATATAAGCCCTACCCCCGGAAAACAGTATATATATATATTGGTTCCTTTAGTTCCTATAAGGAGCATAGGGCCTCCGGAAAACAGTATAGTACGCCTAAAACCCTAACTAATAATACTATCATTACAAATTTTGGTAGATCACAGTTTTTTAGGACTAGAAACAAGACTGTAAAATTTCGTGAAGATCGGTCCATAATTTACCCAAGGCCCCATATATATACCCTACTCCTGGAAAACAGTATAGTACGCCTAAAATTTAAATAATAATGCTATCATAACAAAATTTAGGACATCACAGATTCCTAGGACTAGAAATAAGACTGTAAAATTTTGTGAAGATCGGTCCAATATTTACCATAGGCCCCATATAAACCCTACTCCCGGAAAACAGTTAAGTACGGCTACAATCATAATTTATCAGGCTATCATAACAAAATTTGGTACATCACAGTTTTATAGGACTAGCAACTAGACTGTAAAATTTCGTGAAAATCGGTCCATAATTTACACAAGGCCGCATATAAACCCTACTCCCGGAAAACAGGTTAGTACGCCTAAAACCGTACAAAATAATACTAACAGAATAAAATGTAATACTTCAGAGTTTTATATTACTAAAAATCACACTAATAAATTTCGTGATGATCGGTCCATAATTTACTATAGACCTCATATAAAGCCCACTCTGGTAAAATAATTAAATACGTCTAAACCGGAGCAGATATAGATATTGCGATAAACTTTCTTCCAACTTAGCTTCATATGGCCAGAAAAAATTTTATGAAATTTTGTGATATACGGTCCATAATAACCCTTAACCTTAACAATTAACCCTCTAATGCTTAAGTCAGCCTCTAGGCGGGGTAGCAAAAAACCATCATACAATGTTTAGTTTTGACAATATTTCATTAATAAATAATTCTAGATGTAAATCAAAGCTTATTTTATCAAAACATTTTCATTCTTTGGCAACACTCTTACGAGTTTAGCAAAAAATACATTGTCATCTTCAATTTGAGCGAAAACGGTAATTTTTTATTCTTTGTGAAAAAGTTAATATTGTGCATCGAAAAAATAATATTTCAAAGCTTTAGATCGAGCCGAAAAAATTACTGGTGCGTATCTAAACGTCCAATTGAAATGTATATTAAGTTTTCATTTTCAAAAATATAACCGCTGCTGGATATGGATATTTTTACTGCGCCCGTCTGGAGGCGGGCTTGGGCATTAGCATAGAAAATGCCGGGAAGTGCATTAATATTGTGAATAGAAAAAAATAATATTTAAAAGCTTTAGATCGTGCCGAAAAAATCACTGGTGGGTATCTAAACGTTTAATTGAAATAAAAATTAAGTTTTTGTTATAAAAAAAATAATAGCTGCTGAGTATGGATGTTTTTTCTGAACCCGTCTGGAGGCGGACTGGGGAATTACACAGAAAATGCCGGGATGTTAATGAAAAACGTATCTTTAAATTTTACAATAATGCCCAACTCCGCCTCAAGGCGGACTTTACAGTTTGACCCCTTACAGGTCAGCGAGTACTCAAAGGAAAAGATGGAAGTCAGGTTCATGATCCTCACCCTAAAACTATCTAAGTATGATTTTTTTAAGGCAAACAAAAACTGTGGCATTAGAGGGTTAAGGCAGCCTTCTGAGATTCACTGCAATTCCTTAAACTAATTTCTCCTCTGTATTGAAATGTATGACTTTTAATACCATAAATAACTCTGCAGAATTTTGGGGTGATTGGCTCATAACTTACCATGGCTCCAATATAAATTCTTCTCCTAAAAATCATTTAAATTCGGCTTCAACTGTTTCGAATCATGATATTTTACTGAAGCTAGTAAAAATTGCTAAAAAAAAAGCATTAAACTTTCTGATTGTCGGTCAATTATCTAATATATGTCCAAGCCGCAACCAATTTTAATGCAGATGTCTGTTTTTATAAAGATGAATTAATAACAAATATACATCATATAGATGCTACTCTTAAAACATTCGAAATGTCGGTGGAGTGTATCGAAGAACATACCACTCTAACTTGTTCTTAATTAAAATTGAGAAGTCATAATAAAACAAGCTAAGACTTTTGACTCGATTTATTGAGTTTGAGTACAAGTAATATTTTTTATAACATTGCTCATACGCTTCCATTGATTCGAAAATTATATTTATAATTTCCGCAAGATTTTTAATTAATTGATGGTTTGTAAATATTTTCAGCTTTGATTAAGATATTTTCAAATAACTAATATACACTCGACATCTTTTCGTATTTGTACATAGAAGTTTTTAATCTATTATAATAATAATAATTAATACTTTTAAAAAACTAAATTCCTAGCGATTTGATCTTTTAGACTTTTTGGAAAAGACCTTCTAATCTAATTTTGTTTTAAATTTTTAAAAACAATTGCATGATCCTAAATAAATATTCAAGAAGATATATGTACATTAGAGATGCTACATAACATTGATGTTAATCCACAGCTTCGTCTCATTTACCGATAAGACACAGAAAATTGTGCACACATATACAGACAATTAATAAACAAAAACAGACGATCGATAAGTTTTGTGCTTATAATATATTTTTTAATTGTTTGCATCAGTGTTGCCAGTGAAATTTCGAAAAGAGATACATTTTAGTTGCCCAAAAGATACACTTTTTCCCAAAAAGATACATATCGAAAATTTGAAGCGTTTAACATTTATTAACATACTCTTTTATTTCATATTCAATGAATATTGTAAAGAAAATGATGAAAATTAAAAATTTTTTTTAATCCGCATAATTCATAAATTGGTGTTCTCTAATCCACATGTTTTTGTGTATTTGAAGTTTTTGTTCGAAAAACTTAGGTTGAACTACAGATCGCTGATTTGCAAACCGCAAAATGATAGCAAGTCTAATATTTATTAAAAACTGTGAAAGCTGTTAAGAACCACAGGAAAAATCGCTTCTATCGCGAACATGGCTAAAATTCGTGAAAAATTGCAAACTTTTAAACAAATACTTAAATTAATATTTAATCGCTAAATGGGTTAAAAAAATGTCGGAAAGTTACAAAAAAAATTCCAAAAATAGCGAAGTTTCGCGAAAAATTTTAATATTACGCCATAACATTCATTTAAAGTCCCTAAAACAATAAGGAATGGCAAAAATTCGTTTAAAATTACTAAATTAGCAGAAATTTGCAAAAATTTCTAACAGCGGCATGATAGCCAGAGTATACTTTTTTTTATTTATCGTTTAATTTAATCAGAAAACTAATAGGAACAAATCGCTTTTATCGCTAACATAGCTAAAATTCCCAAAAAGTAGCAATATTTAAAACAAACTCAAAAACTAGTTTGAGATCGCTTAATCGATTAAAAATACAACTTTTCGGAAAATAACATAAAAAGTGTTAAAAAAATGAGCTATAATTACATCAAAATCAATGAAAAAATCGATTTTAAATTTTGGGTTAGTTAGGGCCTTTTGCGTTTTAGGTAACGATGTATTTAGATTAAATTGAAAAAAGGAACAACAATTTTTTTCTTGTTAAAAATGTTATCGTTTAACTTTCACCAACCCCTTATTACTATAATTGAAAACGAATAAAAACATGTGCATGTGAAATGCAGAACAACAAAAATGATGAAGTAATCAACTTTCGACTGGATTCTTTTTCTAGAAAATACCCGGATATCTTATAAATTAATTTTTATAATTATTTAAGTCATAAATATACAGTAAGCTGTAGGTGTTATAAAAACAAATTCATTTTTGTACAAATTAATATACGAGTTAAGTCGTTTTTACTAAGGCGTTTATATTAAAAAGTTCATATAAATTTCCTAAAAATAAAAGAATTCATATTTCTTTAGAACAACTTCGCACTACTAGTAATCATCGATTTAGGCGAATCGTATGTTTAAACATCATTTCTGCTTTCTGTCTTCATTATTAAAGCTGCTATTGTATTAGTATTGAGGCAACGATGATTAGTCTTAATTTTAATTAAGTTGGCTAAAAATTCTGTAATATTTTATTTCTGTACATTTTGCATACAGATTCAAAAGATACGAAAAATATCAGGATTATACATGGTACTTAAAGTCACCAAAAGATACGAAAAATGTATCTTTCGTATCCTAATGGCAACACTGGTTTGCATGTAATTATCTTTGTTATATTATATTTTGTTTTTTGTTTTATGTTAATAATAATTATTTATGTATTTATTTATTCAGGCCCCTAAAGATGGTTACCGATGCTAACCGAAATATTGGGAACAGAATAAAAATATCAAAAACAATAATATCCCGAATTTTTATTTTATTTATTTACGTGGACCCGCAGCCAAACAAAAACATCTAAAATTTATATAAATATTCATAGTATTACATATCATACAGAAAAAATATTTCAAAGTAAAGTGAAAGTAAACTTTTAATTAAAAATACATAAAATAAGTCTATTCGCACACATGCCCATATACAGAGTGTGTCTGTGTAAAATAATATGTGTACTTACCACTTAATTACCATTTTCCAGAACCTGTTGAATATCGAACGGCAACAACAACAGCAAAGCAATTGTGATATACACAACTTAAGTCATCTTTAGAGTGCAACAATACATGTTAGCTATTGTCTTTATGTATGTCTGGCTGCGTAAATGTAACTATATATATTAAAAGTGTATTCGTAAGTATGTATATGTAAGTGTGTTTGTGAGAAAGTGCATACGAAATAAAACATCATTTAATATGCATCTGACAAGGTTACTACAAACTACTCGTTGAATAATACTACGATGTTGTGATGATGATGGTTATAATGATGAAACTGGACGTTGCACAGGTTGCTCATTACACACTCACATACACGCATACAATGTATACACTTGTAAGCAAGTCATACAAATAATTAAAATTTTCTCAATTCTGTTTACAACTACCACACAACTTTTAAAGAGATGATTGTTAAATAGAAGTTTGTTCGGATGTAGACTCATACATAACACTCGCCTGTGAAGTGCAGTCGTAAAGTTGTTGTAGTAGTAATTTATTAGTTTGTGGGTTTGTTTGTAGTTGTAGTAGTAAATCACAACATCGTGTTACAAATATACATAATTGATAGAGATGTAAACAAACATTTTTCCTTTTTATTGTTGTTCCTTGCTTGATGTTATTCTTTTTTTTTTTTTTTTTTTTTTGAAGGACAGCACACCGGAGAAAATATTTTTTGAATGAATGAAAATATAAGCAAGAAATAGAATTTGCATGTAAAAAATAAAAAGATGAAGAATAATTGATAAAATAAGTTGGGAGTAAAAGGGCAGCAATAATTCTTTTGCTCTCCAGGAGTGTTCTATTAAGAGAAAGAAATTCTAAAGGTACTATTTTAAATAAAGTTTAAAAGTACTTTGTAAATAAACTGAAACATTTGTTAAAATCATAAATTTACTGATTTGCCCGGGTTCACACTATGAAAGTTTTTTTTTCAGAATGTCTTGTTGGAAAGATGGGAGAGAAAAGTGGCATATTCTACTCCACTCTCAACAATAAACTCAGACTTTCTGAAAGAAAACTGTCATATGTGAACCCAGACTTTCATAGTTTTTATGAAATAAACAGGTGTAAGAAAAAACATTAGAGATAAGTTAATCATTCGGAACGTTTAAGTGTTTATGAACAAATTTCGTTAAACTAAATGCTCAATATCTGCAATAGTTTCAAATGCCAAAAAGCAGGGATGGTTAAACTGTCCGAATTCTTTAAATAGAGCCCGATGTTGAATTTTGAAGCTGATCTAGGTTCCGAGTCAAACTAAAATTAAAATAATAACTGATTGGGGGCAATAGTCCATTTATTTGTTTGCTCAGTGTTAAAAGTAAAATTTTTGTTCTGAATTTTTGTTTTTAAAACTTTCGAATAAGATTGAACTTCTTTAGCTAAATAAAAAGTCAAGAGTTTCTCATCTGAGCCATTTTAAATATACCTTAAATATGGTGCCGTGCAATAAAGCCATAGGAAATAAAGCCATATGGCCTCAATGGAGTGAGAAATAAGGCTATATGACTGAGAGGAGAAAATCCGTGCGCCCTGCCGAAGGCCGGCTATGCTTTGGAGTTTGTTAACATGTTGTGACGGGTCCACCGCACGCCCCACGATCGCCCACCGGACCCACTTCCCCCTACCCCCTTCCCCTTACAACTTCCACCTACTGTACCATATATTTTCAACACTTGACAATGGCAACTCATGCTTTTGCCAATTTGTAACCATAACAATTACACTGATATGGTTTTCTTATTGTTCTTATTGTTGGTATTCAAATATTGAAAACTAGAATCCAGACAATGACTTGGTTTGACAATTAAATTACTTAAAGATAACGCCAACCTTTTAAATTATCTAGTTTAGCAGATATCAAAGCACATATATATAAACATATCGCACCTTATCAACAAGAGGGTATCAACTCAAAATTTTTATTTTTTCACTTTTTGGTAAAAATCGACACGTAATATTCATATCTACCCGCTGTTTAAATACCGTGCTATTTTGTCTACTTTTTGGTAATGAAAAGTTTGGTTTAAAAATTCTTTTTCATATGCCTGTAATGTAAAATTAAAAATTGTTTTGCTTCTACTGAGAATTTTTAAATTTTGAGTTAATACCCTCTTGTTGATAAGGTGCGATATGTAAAAGAGAATGTTGTGACCAGCAAAGCAAAACCTTCCATACTAAATTCAGAATTTCATTGTGTTTGGAATTTGTTAGCATTTTGATAAATTCAATTTTTTATAAAAAAAAACTTTCTTTGCGCACGTAAAAACGATTTACGAAATAGCCCTTTAAATAGGTGATATTATACTTCGCAGTTAAAATTTTACTGTACCTTTAATAAACAGTTTTTAATTTACCTGAAGGATAAAATAGAAGTGTTTAAAAATACCCCTTCAACAGTCAGATGGTACTTTTTCTGGGACAAGTGTTACTCTAAAGAAAATCTCACTTACATCCAACAATCGTTTATACAACATTGTTAAGTAATGTAGAGAAAAGGAGAGAACAATTCAATATTATAAATAATAACTTTTATAAATAAAAACATTAAACACAAAAAAAAGAAAATAAAAAATCTTTCGATAGCACATTAAATTTTCTAAACCGACTGGACCACAAAACGCGCGTTTATTGCTTAAGTTTGTTAAGGCATCAACTCAGTCTACAACTCCCAAACCTTTTATTTTATTCTGTTTGGGGTTTTTCATGAGTGGTGACACCATAGACAGAACCAACAAAAACAATACAAATAGCAACAACAACTACAAATAAACCGTTACCGACTCCATCGACAAGACACAACGACATCAAACGAACCGCAAATACGCGACACCATAAATTTCTAATTGCGAGACAATCTAGAATTTTTTTGTCACTTCTTTTTTTTTTTTTTTGCAAATTTTTCTAAAACATTTTTTACTTGATTTAAATTACCAAAGACCTTAATTTATTTAGTTCACATTACCCTTCAAAAATTTCACTCAAATTCACTTATTATTCGGTATTAGGAACATTTTAAGATTTGCAAAATTTCTATTTTTTTTAATTATTAGAAAAATATCACAAATTTCGTTCGATTTGGTCAAAAGTCAAAAAAACTCTCATTCGCGTTGCGTGACGTTTGGCAAACACAAACTCACACACACAAACACACACACACACAAATGTGGAAAACTTCATATAAACTCGTACACAGACACCTAAAACACACAAGGAAGGAAGAATGAAAGAATAGCAGAAAATAACAGCTGGCGGATTTTGGGGGTTACACAGGATACAATGGGGAAAAATTGACAAGCGCAACGAAAACGGCGGTGTCAACAAAACTAACAGTACAATTGAGAAAAACCATACACCAATCGATGTGTATGTTTGTGTGCCCGATGAGGTCCATGCATAAAGAAGAAAGGCATGCGAAAAGGGATACAAAATACATTGATGTCTCTGATGATGCTCCCATGGCAGAGAATACAAATGACACCCCACCAAACAAACAAAGAGAATTTGTTTTTTTATTGCTTTTTCTACTCAAAGCGAAATGTCAAAAAGCATACATAAAAATCATAACAAAACAATGCTCTCCAATAACCCCAATAGATTCCTTAACTCTTATCTTTTTAGACTTTTATTTGTTTGTTTTTCTCTTGTTCGCAAAAAACATATCAGCATTTCACGGATTGAAAGACTGACATTCGTTAACATGACAGTTTTTACGGATAATATTTTTAACATTTTTCAATCCATCTAAACGAGATATTATTGCAGTTTTGCGAATAGTATAAGAAAGATAAGTTAAGTAACATGAAATGGAAATTTGGCAAAATGTACGTTTCCAGCAAAAGTACTTTTTTGGTTTAATGTACTATTTTGAGGTTCAAAATAATGCCGTATTCATAAAAAATTAAAATAGATTTGAAATGTATTTAAGAAAAATTTCAAACTTGTTTTATTTTTAATGAATACGGCAGTAAATATGTATGTATGTTTTAAGCTATGTAGGTACAAATATTATGTTTATTAAAAAAAGTAGTGCCATTATTAAATCATGGCTTAAGCTTGCTGTAAACGACACGTTTTTTACATCAGACTTGTCAAATTTCCAACTGAAACATAAATGTAATGTGTTATCTTTATGACTTCTTATTGATTCTGTAAAAGGCGTTAACTTATTTGACGAAATTTCAATAGATTGGCTCTATTTTCTTCTGATAAGCCATCTGAGATCAGCTGTTTTTATTATGAAAAAATATGTTGTCAGAAATCTATGCCGTGAAGAAACAGGCAGCGGCGGTCTACAATTGACGGAATTATTAGCCGGCTGAAGCTGATATTTTACAATAACTATACCGTTGAGCATCGATTATCCGTGATTCAATAAGCCGGGAATATAAATTATCCGAGATCAATAACGAAAAGAAATTTTTTTATTTTAACCGATTAACCATGAGCTCGTCAACTATCCGGGATTGCAATATATAAAATTCGAATATTCCGTGTCCAAGAGAAGCTTTTGGCCGCAAATATACAGGTAAAAAGGAAGAAAAAAACCACGTAAAATGATTTTTTTTTTATTTAAGAGGCAACACAAAAGAAAAACTCAGTGAAAAACGTTTTAGTATTATATATTGTAACCCTTATATTCATAAAAAATATTTTTGATTAATAAAAGGTTTATTAAACAAATTTGAATAGAAAATTCGTTTCATAAACCTGTGATAAACCTGTAATGTTCTTTATGAATATGACCTTAAAATGTATGTACATATATGAATGTTCTCTTAACCATATAATAGCAATTATGTACATCCAGAGAAAAAACATGTTTAAATATGGTCACCTCCAACAAAACTATTTTTAAATAAAATTGTAAACATATTATGTTTAATTTAACCATATTACTGTTATCGACAACCATATTTTGGTTTAAGTAGTCCTCCAGCAAGAAGCCACAACCATATTATGGTTACCTCTAAACATGTTATGGTTAAATATGACAAAAATTTGTTTTGAAATTTACAATACTATTTTGCTCTTTTCCAAGAGCAACATGTTATGGTTGAAAACCAACCATGCTTTTATAAGTTTTATACATATTTTCGTTATTAATAACCATAACATGTTCTAAGGCAACCGTAATATGGTTGTGACATCTTGATGGAGAACTATTTTAACCATAATATGGTTGTCGATAACCACAATACGGTTAAATTAAACATAATATGTTTACAATTTTCTTTAAAAATAGTTTTGTTGGACGTGACTATATTTAAACATGTTTTTTCTCTGCGTGTACAAAAATAAAATTTACAGCCAGGCCCACGATGTCATACGTTAACGTTCGCATAGCAAATTACCTTTAAAACAAAAACAAATTTTAGAAATTGTTAACTTGTGACATCGCGGGCCTGGCCGTTAATTATTATATTCTAGACTGGACATTTAAAGAAAAAATCTTTAATATGACTGAACTTTTTTACGGCGCAAACAAACACTTTTCTGGCGGCAGCACGGCATTTTAAACCTGGAACCACTTTGGTGTCTGCAAAAACTATGCGAAAAAAACAGAGACTATGTCAGAGGCAATTAACATGTATTGATAACATTAGCCCATCCGAAAGCTACAACCTTATTAAGGTTGTCTCCGAACATGTTTTGGTTAATAAGAGCAATAATATGTTTGAAATTATAAAAGTCCCAGCAAAAACTTTACTTACAATCCTACTTTTAATGACTTCAAGAAATCATTACTTAGTAGCTTTATTCGCCACTTTTTGGATTATTAGTTATGTATTAAATAATAACTTTATTATTATATCTTAAATATACAGAAAAATTTAAATTTTCATTATGACAATAAAAATGTCATTATAGTCAAAAAACATAGTTTTTTAATACAAAAACTACACTGCCCCGGTAGACTAGCTGGTAGCGAGCTAGTCTATCAGCACCGAGGTTGCGCGATCGAATCCCGCCAGAGACAGAAAAAAAAATAAAAAATAAAATAAAGTAAAATAAAATAAGAAAAAATAAAAAAAAAATAATTAAAAAAAATAAAAAATAATTAAAAAAATTAAAAAAAATTTAAAAATTTTTACTTTATTGACTTTGTGTAACTATATATTTTTATAAAAATTTTAAGTATAAAAAACATATTATTTTTTAGATTATAATAGGCTAAATTATAAAGGATTACTTTTGGGACATCTCCAATAAAAATAAGTACTTTTTCTAGTAGAAAAGTAAGTAGTCGTCTCGTCAAATTCTCATTATTTTTCTGCTTATTTTGTAAGCAAAGTTTTTGCTGGGGTGTAAAATATTGTTTGTCGAATGCTCTTCAATAACTGCCTTAATTTGCTTAAATTCTTACATTTTTTTCTTTAATTATTGATTTAGAACATCAAATTACATAGTAGTACGAAAGATTCAATTGGAAATAACCCTACTGAAGGTAGTCGCGGGCAGAAAATGTATTAAAAGGTAACTTATATAAGTGGAACATAATAGCTGCGTTCGTTTACCCCAAAATTTGTACTAATTTGTACTGGATTTTACTGAAATGCGTTCGCGTACACATACATTTGTAAATTTTTCATATTACTCACCTACTGGATTTTACTGGAATTTTACTGGAAAAGTAATCGAACGCACATAATATCTGTGGCATTTTGACAAAACATCTTGAGTCAAATTTTAAAAGTTGAAAAAAAATGTTGTTTATCATATGAATTTTCATTCAAAAATCATTTTTGTTTAAGTTTTTCAAATTTCGTATTATAAACGAATTTTTTTTTTTAATTTTGGTTTATTTTATTATTTGAAAAAATTATTTTTCTACCGATTTTTTTTTTTTGCTCTCTTATCTCGACTTTTTTTTGTCAAAATGCCACTGATATTTAATTGGAATAAAGAACGAATTGCAAGCAATTACAACTTTACTTAATATGCAAATTGCATAAATATCTATAATATGGTAACCAGTGACTATATTAATTTCGATTCTGACCATGATACGGTTACTTTTGACAAAATTCTGGAAAAATTGGTCCATATTGTAATTGATTTTGAACATAATATATTTAATTTAAACCAAACTATGGTTTATTTCGAATGAATTGTGATTTCTTTTAACCATATTGTAGTCGTATTATATAATACGGCTACCTACAAACATTAGCTTTGCTAAAATCCAATCATCGTATGTTCCTCTTAGAACTCCAACCATATTTTTTTTTCTGCGTGTTTAAATGACAAACGCACCAGGTATCTTCTTTAAATGGTCAAAAAAGATGCGTTACTACCGGTTTTGTTAGTTACACTGGGTTGCAGCAAAAGTCGCCTTTAAATAAAAATATTTGGACTTAAAAGTTTTGAAGGCGCTTAGTTCAAATCCGGTTTCAGCTTTTTTCTATCGGGCTCAGACTTTTGTATGGGCTGGTCTAATATTTCGCCCGAAATATGCTAGTGGTAATGCTGATACATTTTATCATAACTTGAGCACGATTTGTCTGATTTTGACCAAAACACAATCCAATCAGCATAACCGCCTAATTTTGGGCGAAATATTGGTGCAGCCCGTAAAAAAATTTGTGCCCGGTAGAAAAAAACTGAAACTGAATTTGTATTTAGCGCGTTACAATTTTTATAGTCCACATATTTTTGTTTAAGGGCGGGAAATAGTTTTTGTTATTAAACAGTGTACGATTATAAGGAGGAAAACGTACAACACTTTGTTTTTCCCTTTTCTTTACTGGCAAAAAAAAAAAACGACTGATCAAAATAGAATCTGCTACCTAGAAGGAATAGAATCTGCTACCTAGAAAGAATTGTGAGGCAGGAGTTTGTGTTGGCTCCACGGTGGTAAGTCTGTTAAAAAAGATGGTATTACAACGCAATACAATAGGTCTAAGTGTGTCAATTGGGGACTGACTGCCATTTTTTTAGGAGTGTTTAGATCAGTGTTCGAAAATAAACAGTACATTATTTAACGTTCGGCTCACACACCCAGGAAACGATATCTATTTTTTTAGTGATTGTGTAGACATACACAACCCTTAATAACGTTCGTAACTATTTTCAAGAAAGAACCGAACATTAAATAATGTTCGGTTCTTTGTTAAAAAACAGAACAATTGTAGTGATACTGTAGACAAACATTATATTTTAATGTTCTATAGTGTTTTTTCGTGTGTGTATTTTGTTTTTGTAAAAAATGTTTGGTTTTTTTTTATCAGCAGAAAGCGACGAACATTAACGAGCCGAACCGAACACATTGAATTAAATGTTCACATCTTTTGTTGAGTTTAATAAAAACAGTAATATTTTTGTGTTCAAAAGATGACTAACAGGGAAACGTTATTTTTTTTAATGATTTTCTACACAAACACTATTAGCGTTTGTGTTTTCCACAAATCTACCGAACCGAATATTAAGAAACGATATTTAGTGTTTATTTTCGAACACTGGCTTAGATCTAATCTAAGACCCCACCAATCCGACAACATGTTGCCGGGTTTGTAGAAGTGGGCATGGCACCTCCCGTACAAAGGCATAATGAAACGGCAAGAGCCAAAGTTTCGAAATTACAAGCATCTGTAATATGAATGCACAACATCCTACAAAATGTGGAAGATTGGAGAAGGTGGCGTGGTACAAAATATATTTATTTATATGACTTTCTATTCTTATCGCACCATGGTGAAGGGTATATAAAATGCTGCACAGCTATAGCGCTCTTACTTCTTTTAACTCAAGCTTTGACGTTGGACTTTTGAATCCACAATATCAACTTTTAATGACCAGAAAAGGTCCGTTACAACTAGTTTTTTTAAATACGAAACACTACAATAAGGAGGAAAATATACACCAAATGGGATGAAAAACGTGCAACACTTTCTTTATCTCTTTACTAGCAAAAAACGACCGGCAAAATAGTATCTGCTATCTTCAAGGAATTGTCTGAAGTTTCTGACATTTAATTGGAGTGCATTATGGAATTCGGCTACAGTTCGTGCTGGTTCCACTGTGTTAATTCTGTTTAAAAAGATAGTATCACAATTAATCAATCGGGCTAAGTATAAAAACTGAAGACTAACAGCCGTTTTTAACGAGTGCTTAGATCTTATTTAAGATCCTATCTATTTAAATAAGGTATACCCCACGTTTTTGTTATGAAACTAATTATAAACTATGCGTAGATATTTACAAAGGCGCATATTCCTAGAATTCCTGCGAAATATGCAAACATTATTTATTATGCCAGCGTACTAAGTCGCACACGAAAACAAACAGAAAAAGTCCTTCCACAATTTAAGATCGATTAGTTTTCTTGAACATTTTGTCAAACTTGACATAACGTACCTGTTTCCCTGTTACAGAATCCTGTCTGTCAACTAGAAATGTTAAATGATGCGCTCTCATCACTTTAACAATAACATTGCTTATTTACATACATTTTGCACAACAAAACAAAGCTTTTCTTTTAAAACAGCCCTTGTTTAAAAGGAAGTTGTCATAACCAGTGTTTCCTCTTAACATTAGACAAACACTAAATTTAATGAAATAATGTAAAAACAAAAGCTTTTTTCTAGTCATGGTATCTTTGTTTGTGCTAGTTATCTAAAAAAAGCTTTTTATTATTTTTTTTCTCGTATTTATTGCTGCTGTTATGGATGCTGCAGCTTCTTCTTTATGTGTTTGTTGTTGTCTTGTTAGCATGTTATTGATTTTTCCCACATAAATTTTTGACACTTGTCATCTGTTTTCTATCACACTTTGACATTTTTGTATTATTATTTTAGTTTATTAATTTGTTTTGCTTACATTGGTTGTAAGTTGATATTTTAATTTGATAAGAATGTTTTTGTTTTCTATTTAATTTTATTTAAAATTTAATTTTGTTAAATTTTTGTTTTTAAAATTGATAAAAAAAAATATTTTTGTGTCGAGTTTTAAATTTTTTGTAAAAAAGCTGGCTGGACTTTTTACTTGTTTAGTGTTTTTTTATCTGAAAGAATAATTATGGCGTCTTTGTTTTTTTTTTATTTGCATAAATGTATGTATATTTAATTTTGTTTTATTATTAAAATTGACGATACACGGAAAGTTCAAAGAAAAAAAAAATGTTCACCAATTAAAGCATTAATCAAAAAATTAAACAGTTTAATTAAAAAATTCACAAATTCACTTGATTAAACGTTTAATTTATTTGATGACATTTTTAATTAAAACAAATTTTAATTTTGATTAATGTTTTAATTGGTGAACAAATTTTTTTCTGTGTAATCAATTTCGTTTCTTAAAACAAGAAAATCCTAAAAATAATAATCATTTCTTGATTTTAACTTGTTTTGTTCGATTTAGTAAAATTTTCTTATATCGGGTGATTTTTTAGCTATTAACTTTTTGGCAACACTAGTTTAAACAGCTGATGCACGTTTCGTGTTTTGTTTCACTCTCAAACATCTTCGATTGGGCTATAATTTAACCATGAATCGTCTTACAAACGAACAACGCTTACAAATTATTGAATTTTATTATCAAAATGCGTGCTCTGTTAAGAAAGTTCATCGCGCGCTTCTTCTATTTTATGGTCAGCTCATTTTTGGCTCAATGGGTACGTTAATAAGCAGAATTGTCGATTTTGTAGTGAAGATCAGCCAGAAGCATTGCAAGAGCTACCAATGCATCCAGAAAAAGTCACAGTTTGGTGCGGTTTATCATTGGTGCTGGTGGCATCATTGGACCGTACTTCTTCAAAGATGATGCGAATCGTAACGCAACTGTGAATGGTGAGCGCTACCGTGAGAGCTTGACGTTCGGGACCCGTCGATTTAACGCCTTTAGACTATTTTTTGTGGGGCTATGTCTATACACACATGCCCGCTTCAATTGACGCATTGGAAGACAACATTGAAGCATTTATTCATGAGATACCGGCCGAAATGTTGGATAGAGTAGGCCAAAATTGGACTTAGCGGATGGACCATTTGAGGCGCAGTCACGGTCAACATTTGCATGAAATTATCTTCAAACATCAAATTATATGGACCGTACTATTGATTCAAATAAAGGTTTCATGAATTTTTCTGAATTTTATGTGTTTTTTTTAAACTTTCCCATAGCTATCAAAAAATCACCCGATATAAAGAAACATTTTGCTTAAATCAAGCCACACATGTATATATTTATAATAATTAAGTAATTTTTTGCTTGGACGAGAATTATACAAAACGTTCTTGGTTCAAGCCATATTAAGTAAATAATTCTTTCCGTGTACATCGTCCTTTGAAAGTTTTTGTCTCCTACACCTCATTTTTGTCTATATTATCTAACGAATGAATTTTATTTGGTTGTTATTATTTCTCATTGTAGGTATTTATTATTTATTTTGTCAAATTATTATTTAACAAGGATCCCACGGGATCCCAGTGTTGCCAAATATCATAAAATTTTCAAGTACGGAAAGGCTTTTGGTAGCAATGGGAACCTAATTTTGAGAATAAAAGCAAAAAAAAAAAAAAAAAATCATAGAAATCTATAAAACCTACAAAGGGATATAATGTTTTTAATAATAAAATTATAAATAATGAGATGCTCGGCTCGGACTAGGGAAAAATTTTTCCAAAAGTGCAAAAAACCCATAAAATTATACAAAAAATATTAATATAAAATTCCTTTCCTCATAAAAAGCCTGATTAAAAATATTGAAAATTTGGATTAAAAACCATAAAAAGTTCAACAAAATAACCACATTATTTATTATTATTAAAGCTAAGGCACAAGCTCTATGTGTACATTTGTCCTTCAAGTTGTACTAAAAAAAGATTAACAAGAAAAAGAAAGAAAAACATGAAAAAACAAAAATGTACTTTAGACATCAAGAAAAATTCTTGACAAAAAGTACGAAAAAACAGAGGTAAAGGAAAAACATGTAAAGTCATTTAAAAATGGACAATCATTCAAAAAAGCAAATTTCGATCTACCAAAGGTTAAAATACAATTTGGTTTAAGGATTGATGTTTGACTAGTTTGATGGCTGCGAGTGTAAGACGGCAAATCCCTCTGAGGAGATCGAGTGGTAGCGATCGTAACATGTCAGGGTAACCAGCCGCCTGAGTACGAATCTCAGGCCAGCCGCCTGGGTTCGAATCTCAGGTCAGTCAAGAATGAAAAATTATCAATAACAATTTTAATTAATTTTCATGTTGTAAAATTCCATTCTTCATAAAAATAATTTAATGAAAATTAAATTTGCTGAACTTTAGCCTGATTTAAGATATTGAAAATTTGGATAAAAAACCATAAATAGTTCAACAAAATTACCACAATACTAATTAAAAATATTAATTTTTAATAATTTTTTTTTTTTTAAACAAACCTTTGCCTTTAACGTAAAATAAAATCTTATTTTAGTAAAGTAAAAAACCAACAAACATTAGAAATGTTTTGGCGCTACAAAAAGAATTTATGAAAAGTACTAAAGTTGATTTTAAGCATTCCAAGATATACTGGAATGGGTCAATTTAATATCAAGGCAATTTCAATCATCTTACACAAATTGGAAATACATTTGCTACGGTGGATTCAACAAATACCAGTCATACATATGGGCGTTTCCATATCATCGTACGTGACATTTTAAAGCCTTCAGAGAGATAGAGATTTTAAATAGTAGTAACTGGAAAATATTTTTATAATTATGTTTCATTTAGAGGTTACTATATATAAAAAAAATTATCGATCAAAATAAGTGCACTTCGTACGTGACATAAAACTTAGGTGATTTTGGGGTGAATATGAAAACAAGCGAATTGTGGGAGGATTTACTTCTTATTTTAATTATTTACACTAAACCACATATTTTCCTTTATAATCCTTTATAATTGTAAAAAATTTTTTGGATGTTTTAATAATGAACAAAATGTAATATCGTTCATGACATACCGTACGTGACAGATTTTTATCTAACAGTATTTTCAAGGCATAAAATATATGTTTTGTAATTATATGTCTATAAAAACCTAAAACAAGTAAGGAAGTATAGCCGGTCACCCGGCCAAACGATAGCCTACGCCATAATACATATTTTAAAAAATTCAAGATCGCCAGAACATAATTATGCTATAAAGCCTAGTACTCTGTTCGAACCTGTGAAAAATGTTGAGCAACATTGATTATTTCACACGAAAATTTTGTCATGTATCAATATTATCTAACCTGCAGGTATGCAACATTATTTTTGAATGTAAGCAAAAACCATAGATGGGGGTAGTACAATAAATGTTGACTTAAATCAATATTGCACTCTCACTAAATATAACTGCAATAAATTATTTTTTACAAATTTGTACCAGCTGTAGTGATGATTGGTATTTTTTTTTTACTAGCACTTAAAAAAATTAATTGGTATTGTACATTTTTTCACTATCGCTAACTGTGATTGTCTGCATAAAATCTGCACTCAATCCAAATTTGAAGTTCAAAATTTGAACTTGCAATGAAAAAGCTGTACGAAAACATAAAATCACTAAAATTAAAAAAAATTTAATATTTTTACTTGCATGGTTTTCGATTTTCCGATGATATGCATAATCATAGAAAATTAAAATAAATGAAATTCTGTCAATAACGGAATAATTCTTGGATTCAATCATGCAAACACAAGTTTTGTATTTCAAATTGTGTGCAAAATTTTTAGTCAAATAAGTGAAGAAAAAAAAAAATTGCAATAAACCGATGATTGCTGGATTTTAAATCAAACTATCTTTTTAGCACAAAATGTTTTAACATTATAGTCACTTATGTGTATTGAGATTGAACATTTTCAGATCATCACTTAACATTAACAAAATTATTACAAATAGAAACTGGGAATTATTTCCTTCCGAAGGTAACTTTATATTATATTCAACATTTTTAATTTTTCGAATTTATTCTATGAGCTAAATTTCAGTTATGTATTTTATAAAGCTTTTTTGTAATAGTTCTATTCCTACAATTTTTCAGAAATGACTCTATACACTACCAGACTATTATATTGTATTTTCTTTTTCCAACGGAAGGCTAAGGTAAAATGTAAAAAGAAAATACAATATAATAGTCTGGTAGTGTATAAAGTCATTTCTGAAAAATTGTAGGAATAGAACTATCGGGCATGTTCTACAAATCGAAATGAAGTGGATTTAAAATCACACAAATTTTGAAAACGAGCCTGTAAAGAAAGTTCATAAAAATATTCCCTTTTATATACTTCATACTTTGAGTACCAATAATCTTTAAAAGAACCACTGTTAAAAACAGGAAAAACTATAGTCATTTTGCAAATAAGTGAGTTCAAAATTTCATTCGATTTCAATTCCACTTCATTTCGATTTCTAGAACATGCCTGTATTACAAAAAAGCTTTATAAAATACATAACTGAAATTTAGCTCATAGAATAAATTCGAAAAATGAAAAATGTTGAATACAAAATTATTACAATAATTTTAAACAAGTGCACTACCCCCATCTATGACAAAACCATTTGTTTTGATGAATGTCATTAAAAAAAGTAAACAATTTTATTTTAATTATTTTCTATAGTAAAAACAAAAAAATTTCATTTGATTATTAATTTTTGCACTTTTCTACATTTTTTATTTTTGAAACGCTTGTTATAAAATCCACTTCACAAAAACAAAATAAAAAATTACAAAAAATGATTAGTTGTTGCTTAAAATTCCGTGCGAAATAATAGGAGCTGCACTTGTTTCGCACGGAAAATAAAAATGTTGCTAGAAACATTTCGCATGTTTTTCGTATATAAACAGAGTACAACTATATCAACATTTTTTCGTTTGTATTTCACAGAAATTTTTTTTATATTGAGTTTGAAAACATTTCTCACGAAATACTGAACAGAGTACCAGGCTTAAGGTTAAAAATTATATAAAAGTAATTTGTGCCAAATATTCTGTAGTTATCTCCATCTATATGAGATTTGTTTGCCCCTAACCGATTTAAGGAAGAGGGTTTATATGGGACCTATGTTTAATTTTGGACCTACCCGCTCAACATTTTGTCATGACATAGTAACTATCATAACAGTCATAATCGCCAATCTTTTTGAAAATATCAATATTTATAAGGAAGTTATGGCAGTAAAAGCTATTTTCGGGAGAGTACTTGTATGGGAGCTTTGGTCAAATATAAATCAATTCCAATAAAATTTGGTAAGATGAAATATACCGCTAATCGAACTATACCTCATGTATCTTGTTCATTGTTGTTTAACATTAATTTTAAATCATAATTCCAGGGTTGCCAGTATCTGTATTTAGGTTAGGTTAGGTAAGGTTAGGTTCAATGAGCAGCAGTCACGACGACGGCTCGCTTGGGTCCTTATAGCGGTCCCTTTTTGATACCCTTAGAAAGTGACCAGAGTCAGTCAGTGTCAACCAGACCATTCCTCAGAGGTCACTGCAGCCTCGAACCACCCCGACTCCCTGCAGAACAGAGAGATCAACTTCAGCCCCGTTTGGCCAGACCGTCCGCAGTTTGGTTATCCAGGCTTCCACTGTGCCCTGGTCCCCATGTCAGCGTTACCCTGGAATGTTCCGCGATCTCATTTAGAGACATACGGCATTCCACTGTTAACATAGATATCGAGAAGACACCAGCCAGAGCTGCAATGGCAGCCTTGCTGTCCATAAATATACATATATGTACATATCTCTCGATATACGATATTACCTCAGCCAGTTTGCCGCCTGCAGTATCTGTATTTAATCGGCAGAAAAATGAAAATTGTTAATTGTTACTAAAAATGGATCAATAAGAAAGTTTGTTTAATTGTCTATGTTTGTTTTTAAAAAATTGTAATAAGCTATAATTACCTCAGCATAGTAAACTTTGGGTGTTTTTTTTCCTTTCTACCATAATTGAAAAAAATATTTAAGCGCATTTATTTTTGAGTCGGGGTAGACATTCTAATGGAAATGTCTATATACATAACTGAAAACCGATTTAACTGAAATGCATGAGCCGTTTAAATAAGCTCGGAGGGATCAATTTATTCTGCTAATTTTACTTTAATTAATGATAGGAAACTAAACAGTTTGGCAGCCATTATTGAACACTAAGAGCCACTTTTTGGGTTTGAGATTAAAGTTAATTTTATTCTATAATTAGCTAATCTGAGAATTAAGTTAATCTAGTATCAATTGAATTTGATATTTTTGGGTGGTGGCTTAAATCATGTAGCACTACCATGATGAGCACAAATAAATGGCAACATTTTTTGTAAATATCAACTTTTTATCAAGCAATATGGATGTTTTCAAAGAAGAAGAATACAATGCGAGAATTTAATATTGTTTACAAGGTAGAAATTTTTTGCGTTTAAAGAAAAAATATAGAATGGAAAAATTATATAAAAGTGCTAAGCAATGTTTTACAATGTATTTTTTGTTTATATTTCTACAAGTTCTTTATGTTAAACATGTGTATGTTGACAGTTTAAGTTTAGGTTTAAACCACCACCGTTGGCCGCTTAAACTAGCAAAAAAAGTTAACAAAAATACAACTCAAAAAGTAAATACGAAGATTAAAGTTAATTTAATCGCTAATCTCTAACCCAAAAAGTGGCTCTAAGAAGACTCAAAAAAAAAATAAATTTAATTTAATATGTGTATGACCACCGAAATAGGCGGCTGCAGCATCTGCGAAATTATTTTCTCCCAAACAGCAATGAATTAACTTTAGCATATTTTCTGCCTGATTTAACAGATTAAGTTAGGGAATAGCATATTTTTTTTTTTTTTTAGTAAATTTCCTTGTCCAAAAGCAGAAGGTTCAATGAGTTCATTGTTCAATTATTTTGCTTTTAACATTTTTATAAAATATACGAATTTTTTTCAAAGCTCATTTGCAAACAACAAATATTAAAGTCGCACTTTACATTATTTGGTATAGCCGACGGTTGTATTTTCGGCGCCGTCGTTAAAATTGTTTCAATTTTAGTAAATTTTGATCGCCTTCAACGATATGTGTGACTGGCGCTCTCAACGTCTGCAATTTCACATCGGCTTCGAGTGTAATATTATGACATTTATAACGTAACGACGTAATCTTTTTTGATAGTTTTCGACATGAGCTACAGACACACTTTTTTCTGACTTTTCGAGAAACGACGAAATATTTTGTTTCACATCTTTTCGATGCAAGAAGTTCTCACTAAAGTTACAGAACATGGGTACTGGTAAATGATACTCAGTGTATGTGGTATATAAAAAAGGAAATATTTGTTTGAACTTTCAACACAGAAAAGTTTTAAAAACTTTTATTTCATCCGAATGCGATTTTCAGAACGTGGCTGTTAAATTTTGGATATTTTTACATTCAAAATATCTATCCAAATTAAGTTAGTTACACCTTTGTTATTTTAAACCAATTGTAAGTTAATTGCTTGACATTATCGGGCATACTTTACGAATCGAAATGAAGAGGATTTAAAATCACACAAATTTTTAAAACGAGCCTGTAAAGAAAGTTCATAAAAATATTCTCTTTTATATACTTCATACTTTGGGTATCAATTATCTTTAAGAGAACCATTGTTAAAAACGGGAAAAATTACAGTCATTTTGCAAATAATTGAGTTCAAAATTTCGTTCGATATAAATTCCACTTCATTTCGATTTCTAGAACATGCCCGATTATTTAAACTATCAAGGTTCTTATTGGAAATGTATTATTTCGTGTAAGATCTATGTCATCGGAGTCCGTCTCTGAGTCAAGACAAAGTGGCTGATATATTTCGTTTATCGATGCAACAAGTGGAAATAGTACAAAGATAAGTGGCATTGTAAAGCAGCTTCCACCGAGCTGCAAAATCTGCATTTTTTAACTAAAAATCTTTAAAACTGCATTTTGGGGTATAAAATCTGCAAAATGCAGATAAATCTGCACTTTTGGCATCACTATTTGCTACCTTTTTACTAAGCACGGCAGTGTTGTATTCGTATTGTTGTGCAATCGAGGCTTTTTATCAAGAAAAAAACGCTATGGAAACTTAAATCGACACTTAATAAGCAAAGTAGGTTGCTTACGTACTACTTAAAAAAGTATTGGAAAACTCATCTTCGTGTTTAATTAAAACTTACAGCTAATTTAAATTTAAGTTTTTAATTTGCTTGACAATGCAGGCAAGGCAAGCTGTTTTTGTAGAATAAGAAGTAGTTGTAAGATATTTAGGGCCATTAAGCCGGTTCAAAATACTTCAACACAAATTAACTTTAGCTATGCATAGAACATTTCTTAGAGTCACAATAACATCAGAATTGATTCATATTGATAATGCCCTAACATCAGAATTGTGACATCAATGTTACTACAAATGGCATCAACGATGCAAAAAATAACATCAATCCAATGACTAACGTCTTCGTACAATTTTGTCATTTTTGACGTGTCTATATTGACATCAATTCGATGCCACATTTGGATATTATTAACATTATTTTCATGATTACAATGTATTATAAGAAGCAAAAATTCCTATATTCTATTTTTTTAAATTATTAAGTTAAACACATCAAATTTTTAAAGTAGAATGATTACGAAAACCATATGGGGCACATTGCTGGTGTCTTAATATTGAGAGTTCTGCTGTAAACAAAGGTCGTAATTCAACAAACGTGAAACAAACATACGTAACGGGTAAGTAAATAATAATAATCTCTCAATTTGACTTAAGTCAATTCCAATGACTTTGACTAAATGACAATATGTCATTAAATTGATGCTAATGTGTCCTTTCTCCGACGATACTGCGTCTTCGTACTGCAGACATTTTCATCATTTCTCTGATGCCGATGTGTCATCCCATTGATGACATTATTTTAATTTTTAACCCTGATGAGACTTTTGCCAAGTGATGTTAAGGTTGACATCACCATGATGAAAAGTGTCAGGGGGTCAAAAACGAAGACACTTGTCATAGTACTGATGTCAAAATACATCAGCGTTATGACGCCTTTTCTATCAGTGTAGACATTGTCTATTTTTAATTTTTGTTAAACAAGTAAAATGAAAGTATTCCAGAGTTCTGCAGACTATAGAGTACGGAAGTGGAGCTGGAAACTGCAAAGTATATTTTAGTTTTTAGGTCTATATTTATTCCTAATAGTCAAATTGAAAAGTCCATACATAACAGGCGAATCACTTATCATCTCTATTGTTAGAAATACACCACATTTATAAACTAAGTGACTCTTTGAACACTCTTATATGTACAAATCTATAAATTTATGTGCTTTTTTAGCAGAAATAGACAAATTATTTAGCAGTTAAGAATCCCACTTACTTTATATGTTTAGATAAAAATTTTAAATTAATATGTGTTTGTTATCTTACATGCCATGCATTGCAAAATATGTACTCCTTGCGGAATGAGTTTTACAAGCACAGTCATTACCTCCTAATGTTCTCATCAAAAATTATTAATTGCTGTCAGCTACTTTAAAAGCTAATTAAAATTAATACACTTTATCTAAACAGTGAAATCTATTAAAAAATGGTTCTTTCAATACGAACTACTCGCATTAGCCGACTTGCATTTAAAACTTACGAAATACTTTATGAAATTTAAGTCACACTAAATACTGAAAATTATTAACAAATATAAATTTTAAATACTGCTCCGTTTTAATAAAACTAAATTTTTCATTAGATAAAAATCTAATACAACTTCATTCACATTTACCCTCCTGTTTTTTTTTTAATGAAAAATTTCTGCTTCAACGAAAAAATTTCTTAACAATTAAACAATGTCACAAAAACTTAAAAAGTCTTAACACAAAATATTAATAATAAGACATGGCACCACTGACAGGCCCCAAAAACAAACCACTCCACTTTCATACAACAAACTCTATTGAATCATTTAGCCAGGCTAAAATTTGAAAAGCAAATACAACCATTAACTACTGGTCAAACACATAATTAGCAAGAATGAAAAAAAAAAAAAAATAAAATAAATAATAATAAATAAAAACTACACACTCCAAAAAACACAAAACAGGATGACTGGAAAACTACAACCAACACTACACCACGACTGTATATTTTATAAATAGAAATAGAAAATGATGTATGATGTGAATATTTTTGGTTTGTGATAATTTAATTAATATTAAACGCACTTTTACTACCAACAAAACTAAATTACTGCTGCTGCTGCTGATATACGAACAACATTTTTGTTGCTGTGTTTTGGTTAGATGAATAGATAGATGTAACTTTCTATGAATTAGTGGTTATGGCTTTCAGTTAAAATCCATTCACAACATGTAGAGGAAAATACATACTTGAATATATTTTGTACATGTAATAATAAAATGTAATTGCTTGTAAAGTGTAAGTGTACGAATTTAATGTACACTGTGATACAGTTGAATAAAGTAAGAATATTTTGTGAATAAAAGTTTATCGTCGGCTTGATATGCAAACTAGCTAACTCCCTTTCATTAAATTTTGCAGGAGAGACAAAAACTATTCATATTGCATATCAAGGCCTATCCAATAGGTCTGCTTACTTCTACAACAATACACCAATACAAAAAACAACAGGCATTTTTTTGTGTAAAATTCCTCGCCGTTGTCAAAATCTTGTGGCAAAAAACCAAAACCGTAAACAAAAATATACATGTATAAGGAATGTGTAAACAACTTTTGACATCGTTGAGGAATTAACAAATAAACATCTGGCTTCTTGCGCAACCCTATTGGATTGAGCTTGTTTCATATGTGAGTTAAAACACGTCAAACCATCACGAAAAAATGGCATTTTCGGCATCAGCACCTCCGATTTGAATGAAATTCAACACAAATGTTCTATGTAATTGGACTTTAACAAAACATAAATTTCCGACCCCACATTCTTTCGGCATCCGAAATGTGACGTCATAAAAGATGTGAAAAATGTTTAAAAAATCACAAAATTCTCCTTACAAAAGTTGATAGAACTCTTGAACTACGCAAGATAATTTAGTTTTTTTGGTATCGTTTTAAAGGTGAAAGTGCACCCTTTAAAATGATATACATATTGTGTTTTTCTAAGAAAAGGTCAAAGCTCAATTATTGGGGTCTTGAGTTCAAAGCTCCATATCTAGAAAAGTATATTTTTTAAAATTCTTAAAAAAATATATGTTAAGTATTATACCCTCTTCAACATTTGCAGAAAATTTAAAGGTGGAGACTCGATTGGTGTCAGAGTTATATACCAGAACGTGATTCTAAGTATGTTTTGTGTTCAAAAATCCCTTGTTGTTGTTGTATTTTAATTATTTTTTTCAGTATATCTGGAGAACGGCAAGAGCCAAAGTTTCCAAATTTAGTACACAAATTTAAGTTATCAATACACACCATCCCACAAAATGTGGGCGGGACTGGAGAAGTGGGCGTGGTACCTCCCGTACAAAAAATATCAAAAATTTTTTGTATCTGAACCGATTTTTCCGAGTTTTTCAGAGAATATTTCCTACTAAAGATTTCCGATCTTTTGATATATACGGCGTAACCATAGATCATATGAAAGTCCAAAGATTCAGGTTTTTATACAATTTTTGATATTTCTTGTACGGGAGGTACCACGCACACTTCTCCAATCCCGAATTTTTAAGAATTAAGAATTTTAAAAAATATACTTTTCTAGATATGGAGCTTTGAACTCAAGACCCCAATAATTGAGCTTTGACCTTTTCTTAGAAAAACACAATATGCATATCATTTTAAAGGGTGCACTTTCACCTTTAAAACGATACCAAAAAAACTAAATTATCTTGCGTAGTTCAAGAGTGCTATCCCCTTTTGTAAGGAGACTTTTGAGTTTTTTTCACATTTTTCTCATCTTTTATGACGTCATATTTCGGAAGCCGAAAGAATCTGGGTTCTGAAAATTTATGTTTTGTTAAAGTCCAATAACATTCAACATTTGTGTTGAATTTCATTCAAATCGGAGGTGATGATGCCGAACGACTTAACGGTTTGACATGGATTCACTCATGTGCAGCTTGAGAGAAAAGCCAAAAATATAGTAGGTTTTGCACACTTTAAGATTCAAATTGAAGAAAAGCTTCATGCTGGGCGACGAGGCATATCTTTCTCTACCATACGGCGTCAAAATCTCAATTTACTTAAAAAGTGGATTTAGCAGGTTTGCGTACTAAGCGGACGTTATGTTCGTTTCTGTGTTATAAACTAGTTATCTCAATAGGGGTTTGAACTAAAACTAAAACGAAAAACTTCAAAGAGGCGTGAAAAATAAGCTGATCAAGCTAAAGCTTTATATTAAACGATTTTTATTCAATTGTATGAAGATATAATTGCATTATGTAATTTAGAAACTGTTAAATGATGTTTAATCGAGCAGACGTTTTGCAAGAGCAAAATGTTTAAAAAAAACTGTCTGTCCCTTTATTCTGAACTACACTTTCCCCCCAATAAAAAAATTTATCATTTTGCGAAGCACTAAAGGTACATTTAAAAAAATAAGCGCACAATTATGCGCTACGCAATAAGACATACAGAAATGCAGTAAAGTAAGTGAAATAACTCTCAACAATTTTTATAAAAAATAAATAAAATTTCAAGTGCTACGGCATTCCCTTACTACGAAGCAGGTTCGTAAGGGAGAATACTAACAAATAACTGTAAAAAAAACATTCAGTGTGTGAAGCTGTTCGTTACATTTAACAATTTTTTTATGCGCTGAATAATGCGCTTTATGCGTCAAAAATGTATTGCTTCAAAGTGGGAACTCGCCATATAAAATTCATGTCTTCCGTAAGCGCAATGGTAAGCGAAACTCTTACATTTCTCCCTTACAAACCTGCTTCGCTCGAAGCTCAATTTTTTATTGGGCCGCTCTTAACTTTCATTTAAAACACAAACAGAATCTTAAAACTAGTTTTTACTGCCTGTTTAACGATTTCGAACGTCAACGTTCGCATAGAAAATTATATTTAAAACAATAACAAAATTCTAAAATTGTTTGTATTTTAACTGCCTGTTTTTAGAAAACGTAAAGCAGTGAGTGAGTGAGAAATTATATTGAAAACAAAAACAAATTTTCGTTTTTTATTGTTGTTTTCAATATAATTTCTCACTTGTTTACGCTTTCTAAAAACAGGCAGTAAATGTAATTTTCTATGCGAACGTTTACTTTCGAAATCCATGAGCAGGCTGTTAATGTAAGTTTAGCAAACGAAATTTTTGTTCGAAATTTGCGGGCGGGCTGCAAAACTTGTGGCTTTGTGTAGGACATCAAATATTTGATTGGTGTGAACACAGCTTGATTGCTTAGTTAAGGACTCAGTTTTGGTATACGACTTTGAATTTTGTATTTGTTAAGAATAAGACTAAGAAGTTTGCAAAACAAAGTTTTTATGAAAATTTGACTGAATAATCGTTTGTTAAATTAAATAATCGTTTTCAGCACGTGGGTTAGCCTTTTATATAAGATTAAGTCTTTACAATTACTGCCAGGCCCACGATGTCGATAACAAGATTTCTTTAGTATATTAATATTGAAAACAATAACAAAAAACTAAAATTTGTTTTTGTTTTCAAAACAAATATACGAAAGAAATGTTCTTGTCGACATCTTGGGCCTGGGCCTTAGACTAAGTTGTTAGTATAAGATTTAGCTCTTAGTATAAGACTCAGTCTTTAGTATAAGAGCCCGTTCTTTATGTAAGCTTAAGTCCTTAGAATAAGACTTAGGCTGGGGTTTGTGAGATATTTATTAAGTTTAAACTTAGTTTAACGTAGTGTGAAATTCGGATTTTTCCGGCGAAGTGTGATTATTTTTATTATTTTATTAAATACCAAAATTTTAAGGAAAACCAAGCTGTTCTGTCAGAATATTGTATACAAACTTGGCAATATCGGCAAAAATTTGTTTTCAGATTAATTAAACCTAGTTTAACTAAAGTCTCAACAACCAAGTCTTAGTCTTCTCCATACAACTTAATTTTTAGTATAACACGTTAGTTTTTAAATAAAACTTTACAGATTATTGAAACCTAGTTTTATTTTAAATCAGGCTCAATTTCATTAAATCTAATTTTCATTAAATTATTTTATGCCCACTTTTCAGGATAGTATTTAAATCTACCTATATATTAAGTTAATCTATATCTATATACTATATAAAACAGGATGTGTGTACGTATGTATGTATGTATGTATGTATGTGTGTATGTATGTGTGTATGTATGTATGTATGTATGTATGTATGTATGTATGTATGTATGAATGTATGTTTTTTTTTGTGTAAGGAGGTGGAAATCTTACATAGATTCCCGTTGTTCGGTAGGCGCTACAGACCCTCATAGCCGTTAGTCTATACACCGATGCCAGTTTTTTCCTTATTATTTTTTTTTTTTTTTTTTTGTGTAAGGAGGTGAAAATCTTACATAGATTCCCGTTGTTGTGGGATATGTCGGATTCTTACCGACAAAAACCACCACCTTCTTCGCCGCCACTCCCTACGGGGCTGCCATTCCAGGTATTACATCGCATGGTGGGGAATGATCAGTTGATCATTTCGTCTGTGCTTCTAAAGTTCTTTCTTCTTCGCTCCTCATCTCGTAGCTTGAGTTGTATTATTTTGACATAGCTACATATGCTCTTCCAGTTATCATGGCTTTCCATCACTGTGTGGATTACGTTATGCGGCTGTATATCACGACCAACCTCTCGCTCCAGTTAATACTTGTCGCGCGCAAATCTAGGACAATTAAACATAGCGTGTTCCACATCTTCTATAACATTTGAGCATCTTGGGCATTCTGGAGAGTCGTCATGCCCATATTTAAATAAGTAGCTCCTATATCATCCGTGGCCCGACAGGAACTGTGTAAGGTAGTAGTAGACTTCTCCGTGCCTTCTACCAATCTAGCTGCCTATATTTGGAATTAGCTTATACGTCCATCTTCCATTTTGACTGTCATCCCAGCGAGCTTGCCATCTTCGCATGCTTATCTCCTTTTCGTCGATTCGCATTTCTCTTTCTGAGTTGTTGTTTCTTGCCGCTTCATACCTCCGTCGGGCTTCGTCAGCGAGTATGTCTATCGGTACCATGCCAGCTATAACGTTCACTGCGTCCTCTGATATTGTTCGGTAGGCGCTACAGACCCTCATAGCCGTTAGTCTATACACCCATGCCAGTTTTTTCCTTATCATTTGTACGTCCAAGCTCTTTGACCATACTGGTGCTGCATACAACATGGTAGAGCTTACCACCCTAGCGATAACCTGCCGTCTGCTCTGCTTGAGGCCTCCGACGTTTGGCATCATGCGGGAAAGGGCTGCGGTTACGTTTGTGTGCTCCGAAGTTAATTATGTCATCAACCATTACCCCTAAATATTTAATTTAATTTAATTCTTTGAGGTAATTTCGTGTTGGCCTACTCGAATGACCGCGGTTTCGTGTTTCCGTCGGTTGCTAATTAATACTGCTTCCGTTTTGTGCTCCGCCAATTGGAGTCCCGCTGCGTTAATCCAACCTCTTATTTTGGTGACTGTCTCACTAGCATACAGCTCAACTTCCTTAATACTGCGCGCCATTACTACAACAGCGATGTCGTCCGTCTTGCTCTCCGGGGAAATATCAAATTTTAAGATATCGTTATACATAATATTCCACAACAATGGGCCCAGTACCGATCCTTGTGGAACCCCCGCTGTAACATTATACGTTTTCTTGCCTTCTTCAGTATTATATAGCAACTTTCTGTCCGAGAAGTAGCTTGAGATAATATTCGACAGGTAAAAGGGAACTCCTAGGTCCTCCAACTTGATCATTATTCGGTCCCATCGTGCCGAATTAAATGCATTTTTGACATCAAGGGTGACTAGTGAACAATACTTTCTTCTGCACCTTTACCTTCTATTGCCTCTCTTACTAGTGTTGTCACGAGTCTAATTGCATCGACTGTGGACCTTGCCCTCCGGAAACCGAACTGCCTGTCCGATAACCCCTGACGCTCTTATACCGCTTGGAGAAATCTGTTGTATATGGTTTTCTCCAGTATTTTTCCCATTGTATCCAGTAGGCAGATGGGCCTATATGATGATGGATCTCCCAAGCGTTTATTAGGCTTAGGGAGCAGTACTAACCTTGGTGTCTTCCAGGTATCCGGAAATATACCCTCTTCTAGATATTGGTTGAAAATTTCCACAAATTTACACGTCGCATTGAGTATCGCCAGTTTCAACGCCTGGTTTGGTATAAGGTCCGGTCCGGGCGCCTTGTTATCTCCTACGCTCTTGATGATTTCATTAATCTCCTCTGCTGAAACCCTTGTAATGCTGTACGATCGACCCTCCCGAAATCTTGGAACGTTTTGTTGCATGTGCTGTGGAAACAGTGTTGAAACAATTTGTCTTAGCAGTAGTGGGCAAGAAAGTTCGGGAGCCCTCGTGCCCTTCAGGCGACCCATAACGACTCTATATGCTGTCCCCCATGGGTTGTTGTCTGCCTCATTACATATCTTTCTGAAGCAAGCTCGATTACTCCTGCTAATATCTAGTTGGAGTGCTTTTCGAGCCGTCCGGTACTCTATTTGCCTGTTGTCAAAGTCCGGTCGAAGCCTGCCACGTTGGCAAAGTCTTCTCGCTTTAAGACATGCGCTCCGGAGTTTTCCAATCTCCTCAGTCCACCAGTAATATGGTGGTCTAGAGTTCTGTATTCTGCGCCGAGGCATAGAGGCGTCGCATGCTCTGGTTAAGGATGAGGTGATAGCATGCACCTTCTGCATAACAGTTTCTCCAGCAACTTCTTGGTCCAGAAAGGTTTCCAAAAAGGCTTCCTTATCCAATTTCCCTATTGTCCATCCAATAACTTTAGCAACGTTACTTCCCGGCAATTTTCTTCTCCCGTCGTTAATGCTAAAAATTATCGACTAGTGGTCACTGTGGGTGTATTGTTCGCTAACGCGCCATTTCAGGCCTCGAATAAGTGAACTGCTTAAAAAAGTTAGGTCCACTATTGATCCCTTTCCCCTTGTTCTAAAGGTGTTTACCCCACCATTGTTCGCTAACACTAGGTCATTGCCCGACAAGGATTCCAGTAGGATTCGCCCCCTTTCGTTCGTGGCCCTACTTCCCCATTCAACCGCCCAGGCATTAAAATCTCCTGCTATCACCTTGGGGCTATGGTGATCCGCGTCTCTAGCTAGTCGGCCTAGCATTATAGTCGTGTACCGTATCGTTGGGAGGGGCATAACAGCTGTATATGTAAATCCCTCCAATTTTAGCTCTCACAAAACCTGTCATTGTGTTGTTTTGCACTCCTTCGATAGCTCTGTCTCCACATGCCCAAATCGCGCATTTATTTACGCTGTCCACAACCCATACGTTTCCTTGAAGATTCTTGTATTGCTCAGATATTATTGCAACGTCGATACCTTTTTCACGAACGGTTTGTGAAAGCAGCTCTTGTGCGGCCTCGCAGTGGTTTAAATTTATCTGCAGTATTTTCATTTACGCGAGTTTCTAAGAGCCTCCTTAAACACTGGGCATCTGCGACTGCCCGCAATATGGCCATTATCTGTTTTTCCCCTCTCCTGACAGAACATACACAGTGGGTCCATTTGGCACTCCCGCGCAATATGTCCATCTACTCCGCACCTCCTGCACTTTTTGGATCGATCCTGCGAGCTAGTGCACCTCATGGCTATGTGCCCAAATTATAGGCACCTAAAACATCTTTTTATGAAAACCCTCGGTCTCAGATGACATACGACCCATCCTATGCGAATTTTCTGGTTCCTCAGCACAGTTTGGGCAGTGTCCGCCGGTAGTAGAATCGTAGCTACCTGCGTCCCATTATAGCCTCTTCTTAGGCTTATGTTACTCCGCTTTATTGTGTTTATTCCCCTTTCCATGGCAAAAGCGGCACATATTTCCTCCCTTGTGGTGACTTCATCCAGATTGCTGCATTCTACTAGGACCTAATTGCGTCTTGTCTTTATCTCTACTTCTTGACCCATGGTTTTCTATATCTCCTCGTGGAATTTATCGACGATCCCACGATCGTTTGCTCTTATCTCCAATAATAAATCCCCTTTCTGTGTCCTTCTAATTCCAGAGACGCTCTTCCCCATATCTTGCAGACCTGGATCTGCCTTCATCCTGCGTAGAATATCAGCATAGGTCGTTTCGCCCTTTGCGGATATTATCATGGCGTCTGGTTTATGGATTTTCTTAGGTCCCCTCTTTTTTTCTCTTCTTTCTTCGCTGCACTGTTTGCCAATGACCATTATCTTCCTCCGTTGCCCTTTGTTGTGGTTTATCTTGCTTCTTCCTCATTTCTAACCTTTTAGGTGTAGAGCGCTTATAGCGCTTCGGCGTATCATTCCTCGGGGATTCTGCAGTTAAATCCCGGCCTCGCTTTCTTGACTGCTCTGTAGCAGTAATTAGTTGGGGTGTGGTCTGTGTAACCTTCTCGAGTTTCCCCAATAGTTTCATTACTGGTAGATTCTCACCCTGAACGATCTCTTCGCGCGCTCTATTGTATGTCGACCTTATGGTGCATACTTGCTCCTTAATGGCATGATGGATATTATTTTTACTCTTCATAAAATCCATCAGGTTGACGATCAATTCACCTAGTTTCGTGAAGGCATTGTGTTTACCAAAGTTCATTGTATTTGCGCTTGGATGGGTGGTGTTGACCACACTCTCATCGGTTTCTCCTCCAATTGGTGTGCTGAATATCACCTCGGGAGGGGTTCTGCGTACTATTGCACTCCTGCCGAAAGGGTTTACTGCTGTTGCCTCCTTTTTTATTGCTCCGTTTGTCGGATTGTTTATTGTTGCCTGTAGCATTATCTGCTACCTCAGCCAAGCGTACCGTGGTAGCATTGCAGTCGCTGGATATCGATGACCGGGAGCCTGCTTGGTCACTCCCCTCTGCCGCCGATACGGGGTTATTAGTCCCCTGCACCGTAAGTCTCAAATCTTTTCTGAACCTTTGCATGGTGGTTTTTTCGTTTTCCGGGAAACCGTCCCGTAGCGTTTTAGATCTGCCGCCAGGTTGTTGTTGTGAAAGTACAGCCGCCCCTAACATGGGAACAGACGCTGACCAGGTAGCCGCCCACTCTGGGCCAGACAATCCCTGATTCGTAGTGACTGGGGAACCACGGGGACGTCAACCCCCATTTGCAACTCTCTTGAGTGCATCCCTGTGTGTGATGCCTACTTATTGGCGGAATCATTTCGCCACGTCGCAGATTCGTCACAAGGCACTTGAACCCTTTTTTAGTACGCCCTCAGTTTCTGCCGCTCAGCTATCCGCCACCCGCTGACCCCGGTAGTAGCCTGAGCTACTACCGGGTATGTATGTACATATGTATGTATGTATGTATGTATGTATGTATGTATGTATGTATGTATGTATGTATGTATGTATGTATGTAACGTATGGACTCCAAAACGGAAGGGCCGATTTTGATGAAATTTTCAGGGAATCTTCAGAATATTCAGGCGGGTGGCACTGTGAAGTCTGATTTTTGATTTTCGGTATGCGCGAGCAGGGGCGTGGCAAAATCCAATTTTCATACTGCACCCCCATTGAGATTTATATAATTTTGACGATTTTTTCTATAAAATGATCGCCATGGTCCGTCCAACTTAGATTTATACGAAAATAAAATTTTGCCCCGCCCACTTTTTCGAATAACCTAAAACGCCCACTTTTCTATTATGCGCATAACTTGAGAACGGCTTGAGCGATTTGGACGATTTATTCTTAAGAATGATTGCCATGGTCCAACTTAGGTTTTTACGGAAAGAAAATTTTGCCCCGCCCACTTTTTTCGATTTACCTAAAATCAATCCATCGATTTGACTAATTTTTTCTTTAAATGTTCTTAATAATCCATTTTACGTTTTCATCGAAAGAAAAATGTACCACGCCTACTCTTACGCCCACTTCTTCTATTAAGCGCATAACTTGAGAACGGCTTGACCGATTTGGACGATTTTCTTTAAAATGATTGCCATGGTCCAACTTAGGTTTTTACGGAAATAAAATTTTGTCACGCCTACTTTAACACCCACTTTTTTCGATTTACCTAAAATCAGAAAACAGCTCCATCGATTTGACTAATTTTTCTTTCAAATGTTCGTATCTTTTTAACGGATTTTAAAAATCGAACGCAAACATTTTTCGTTATTTGGACAGGACAACGTCTGTCGGGTCAGCTAGTTTTACTTGAAAAGTCTCATTTAATTAAGATAAAAGTATGGTAGCACTACTAAATACAAAAAAATATCATAAAAAAGTTTATTTTTTGCAAGGTGGTCTCAAAAAGGAGCTGAATGTTATTGCTTTGCCTGTTGTTGTTGTTGTATTGTGGTTATATTGAGGCCGCCTTGCTAAGTTATTCCAATGGAAACTTATGTTAAATTTAAATATACCTTATCAGCGAATTAATTTGTATTTAAGTGTTAAGTGAAGAAGAGAATTTTGTATTTAAAACGATTTTAAACATAAATGTGTTTTAATATCAATCCTGAAAATTGGCTATTAATGAGGGAAGCAATTTTACAGCATAAAATGAAATAAAATTTATTGATAACTTTAATTTTTGACTGAACGAGGGGTAAACTTACATGTTTCGAGAATAATCGCATTCTAATCATCGGAGTTCTTTGCAGGTTTTCCCTTTCGCCATTGTGACGGCTGTCAGTCTATAGTCAAACATCAATCTGTTTTCGTCATCAAATTTTATGTTCATTCAATTATTTTAAAGAAGGAAGGAATACTATCTACAACATAAAATAAAATTTATTGTTAATAAAAAGAATCTGGGAATTTATTTCTCATGGTGAGCAACATTTACTATTCAAATTTTCATATCATTCGAATGTGTATTCTAAGCTTCTTAAAATTGTAATTGGACATAGCATACACATTTGTATAATATGAAAATTTATTTTTATTTATAATTTTTATTCTTGACTGAATGAGGAGTTGAACTCAGGTCGAACTTACATGTTTCGAGAGTAACCACATTCTCATCATAATAAAATATTTTATTTTAAATAATTTAATGAAAATTGAGACTAAAATAAAATCAGATTTTGATTTACCACAAAGAAACTAATTGATTTTTATAAAAATATATTTAAAACCGAGATGAAGTGTTATAAGAAGTAAGCGCTTAGTTTTAAAATACGTCATTTGCCATTTATATCAGGCTTATGTGCTGTCTGCTGAGTGTTTTTCACTACACATTCAATCGCCTGTCGCTTGGCAACAGCACGTTATACCTTTGTTTATTAAAAAAAGATTAAAGATTTATATTTATAAAACAATTGTTTAACACTTTTCAAACAAATTTTCGTCCGAAATTTACAACATTGTACCTTATTTGAGCTCAATGGTCAAACTTTGAGCCGGCATATTAAAATTATATTATGAGATTAGGAATCCTATAAGATTTGCTTAGTCCAAATATATCTGCATGAGATTTTTTTGCCTTAAAGCGATTTTAAAGAAGAAATTAATATGGGACCTATAGTAAATTCTGGACATAACAGGACAAAATGACATGATATTACACAAAAAAAAGAGCTATTACAAAATTTATAATCGTCCAATTTTATATCAATACCAAAATTTATAAGGAAGTTTTGGCATCAGAAGCTATTTTCGGGGGTGTTGTTTGTTTGGAAGCTATATAAAGTTAAAAATGGATCGATTCCAAAAATATTTTTTATGCAAGATGATTTAGGTTCCATTAAAAATATTTGAAGACACAATTTTATCTCAAAACCAACATAATAAAATGGTTTTTGGCACAAGTATTCTTTTCGGGCTGGAAGCTTATATGGGGACTATGTGAAATTATGGGCCTCACCATTTTCAACAGGCTCGATACTAATGACAATTTTAACTTTCGTTCTAATTTCATCAAATTAACATTAAAATTGCGATCTGAACTTTGGGCACAAAGTTTAGACATTTTTTTCTTTTTAAATAACTATAATTCATGTTAATTTAACATTGCAGTAAAGTTAGAGCCAAAATGTCATTTATATTGAAATAACAACCCGAATCTCTTTGAATGAAAGTTATTTCAAGTTGAAGCAACGTGAATTTCATGTAGAATCAAATTGGTTGGAGTGTGATATAACAGTGTAAAGAAGCTTCAGAGACACATGTGCATTTATGTAAGAATAATTCAAAACACTTTCCCCTGTAACACATGTTTTACTTATTTTGTATTTTCTTTGTTAACAGAAGCATCCGCAGAATCGCCCGATATGGTTTTCTTCAGCATTCTACTTTGAAAACTTAATGTACTGTTTAACTAAATAATTTTAATTAAAGGAATATGGGAATTGTCTTCTTTTTACAACATATTTTAAGCATGAAAATAAAAAAATGTACATAAATAAGTATGTACGCAAGATAAACTTTTGAAGTTTTTATGCATTCAATATTGAACAATGTTATTTTAACAGTGAATAATATAAAATAAACGTGATTTAAGGTAATTTTAATATTTTTCATTTAAATTTAATATGAAATAATGATAAATTTTAATAATTCTCAATCAACATTTCGCCATGCTAATTTTACATTGGTATTTTTTCTGTGTGTACGTGTGTGGCTTATTAGTGAGCTCGAATTTTGGCATGCTTTTTCTAGCACGGCCAATATCTCACCAATGAAAGCTGTAAGGTTGTCTCCCAGAGCCGGAATTACTTCGTACTTCGTCGTTTGGACCATAAAATGGACGTAATTTACGATTAATATTTTTCTTAAACAGCACAAATTTGAATAACAAACTTTAAAGATTTGCAAGCGTCGTTGGTTTTTTAGTCTATTCATTGTGAAAGGGAAACCCGTACTTAGCATTTTTGGCATTGACACATCGAGTCATTACCGCAAAAAAAAGCTTAAGCGACAAAAACAAAATTTAACAGGAGAAGGATTTTTTTATTTTATTTCATAAAAATTTTGTATGAATGTTGTCGCCTAAGATAAAATAGTTTTTGCTACCAAATCGTAACGGTACCTTGAAGATGATGCAAGTGTTGCCAATAAGGTAATTTATTAAAAAAAACGAAAACTGAAAATGCATTCTTTTTTGCACTAAAAAAATTTATATGGAAAACTTTAATCGCAAAATTATTACCCTTAAAGCTAGTTTACAATATCTCACAAGTCTTACGTATTCCATAATACTTTGTGAGATAGAAATCTAGTGAGTTTTGTTGCGACTGTCAAAAAATCTAATTTAACATGACAGTTTGTGTTCACACCATCACACATGAAATAAAATGCAACCCTGATCTAATGAAAAGTATTATTGTTTAGAAATTTTTCTAAAAACGATGAAGTCGTATGGGATGTCAAACTTTTTTTATAATACTTGTCATTTTCGTGACACATTGCGTTCACACTATCACACTTTGTCATATTACTTGAGTTTTTGACATGTATTAATACAAAGTATAATAGTGTGATCTAGCCTTTAAGAATTCACTTTTAAACTTTTGTTAACTTTTATTACAAGACGTAAACCTATAAATCTTTAGTATAAGAGACTTTATTTTTGCAAGTTCTCTCAACTTTGCTTAGGCGACACCACAAATACATACTTTCATTCTTCAATTAATTCACAGTGTACATTATTATGTTCTAATAGTGGTTTACGTGTTAGTCAAGCTTACAATATTCAACATTGTTTTTTGGTTTTTTTTTTTTTTATTTAAATATTTTTGCCCGAGTATTTTCCATTAAGCCGCGTTTTTGTTGTAGTTCGTTTTTTTTGTTCCACACAGTTATTTTTCATCCTTTAAAATTTCCATAATTAAGCAATTATGCTTATAAACAGCAACAACAATATTAAACATTAAATAATAATAAAACCACAAACATATTGGTCAAAACTTAGCAGGAGGGTGTTACAGAGATGAAAACCATAAAAATACAACATTTGGCTAAAACTGTCAAAATGTTTATAGCGGCTCTAAATGATAGACAAGCCCCTTATTAAACAATTTTCGTTTCGCCTTTTTCTTGGCCTTTTTGTTAATTCTTGCAAACTAGTTGGCCATTTATATTAATTTAAGTCAGACATCCTTTTTTTTTTTTATTTTTTGTTCACTTTTCCACTTTCCCTTAAAATTTACATTTAAGTAAAATTTTTCGTGTGCCCATTTGATAAAAATGTCATAAGGTTAAAGTTGTCCTTAATTTTGTGTTGTTGTTTTGTTTTTGTTGAAGCTATTTTATTTATTAAAAATTGTGTGTCTGCTTAGGGGTTTTTGTTGTTTTTCGGTTACAAAGATGAATTGTTTTATTATTTAAATTTAATTTGTTTAAATGTCTCTTAAAACACCTTAAAACAACTTATTTAAGTTTTTGACTCGCACTTTTTTTTTTCCACATTTGTTGTTTTTTTTTTCTTATTTTTGACAGTCGTACATTTTATTTAATTTTTATTATTTTTTTTTAATGTTATTTCAGTTTGTTGTGAAATCGTCATCATCAACGCCATCACCGTCGCCATTGCCATCACCATCAACATCATTGTAGTCCTATTTGTGGTTGTATTATTAATAATTTTTTAAGTTTTCATGTTAAAGTTCATTAAAAGTCATCTAACAATTGACTCACGTGATTTTAATGCGTGCGTGTTTCCCAATCATACATATTCTTTTTTACTTTCGTCATGGTTTTGTAAAATTGTTTTACTTCTTACTTTTTGTAAAAATTTATTTTCGCTAAAAAAAAAAAATTATTTTTTGTATTTAGTAGTTGGAAAAAAAACATGAACATCATTATTTTTATCGTTTAAATGTATGTTTTAGTTGTTTGTGCAAATAGAAAAATGATTTATACATTTTTGTCATTGTGATTTTTACTAGGAGCCGTACTTAAGAGAAATATCGGCGATACCGATACGAATATTAAATTTAAATTCAAGATAATATTGACAACCCTTGAGTAGAGTATTTTTTTATTATACAAAATTACAGTGTAACCCTCATATTCATAAAAAATATTTTAGGCTTAGAACAGGTTAAGGCGACCGTACACGACATGTTTTTGTCATCTGACATGTCAAATTTCCCACTGCAAAATAAATACATGTCGTGTATTACCTTTTAAACTTTGCTTCTGTAAAAGTCAGATGCAAAGTCATCTGACAAAATTTCAATTAGAGCATGCTCTATTTTCTTCTGACAAACCATCTGACATCAGAAATCTATGCCGCTAGGAACCCGGCAGCGGCGTCCACTATTGACGGAATCATTAGCCGGCTGAAGTTTATATTTTACAATACCGAGATATGTATGATCATCCCACTATTGCATAGAATTTATGTAAATATATATACAAAAACCGTTTCATTATAATATCCTGAATTGGTATCTTTGAATTAAAAGAAAAGTGAAATAAATAAAAATTTTCGTGGCGGCATTTTTGTGTTAGTTTTTGCAACAACTATGGGAAAAAAACAGAGACAATGTCAGAAGCAAATTACATGTACGTTTGTGACCGAATATTATAAACCTTCTGTAAAACAGCCATTTTGACAGACATGCTCAATTACATGTGACTTGAAAAGTTGACAAGTCAGATGTAAAAAACATGTCGTCTACATGCACCTTTAATGAATCGATTTTTCTATTAAAATTTGTTTGATAAACCTTTACTAAATCAAAAATATTTTTTATGAATATGGGGGTAAGAGACTATTGATATTTCAAATTGGTATAAATATAATTTTAAAAACAATGAATTGAATTTGAATTCATAGTAATATTTACTAGCGAAGCCCTGCACACTTCGTAGTGCAAAAAAGAAAATAAGAAATCAATTCGAATTCGTTTAAATCAGTGATAAATTGTTTTTATTGTAATGCTCTGTGGTACACAACATCTCTTGTTTTTCCATTTTCGGTGTAAATATACAAAACCGATGGTTTGTCAACGCGCAAACAGGCTACATACAATTGTCTATGTGAGAAAACTGGATACTCTAAATTCACTCCACAAATTCCTAATGATTGGCCTTGCGCCTTATTTATAGTAACCGCAAACCCAAGCCGAACAGGAAACTGAAGTCGTTTGAATTCAAATGGCATATCAGAGGGAGTCATTGGAATGCGTGGAATGACTACATCTTCGCCTTTAAATTTTCAAGTAAAATAGTAGCTTCAATAACATAAGCCATTACCCTTTAATAGCAAGTCTTATACCATTACACAAACGGGGTGGATTGATATTGCGAAGCAAAATAATAGTGACTCCAACTTTCAATTGGAGATTATGTGGAGGCAATCCTGGTAAATCGAAGGAATTCAAAAATTCTGTTGGATAATTCACAACATCTTCTACATTGGTAACAGTATCCACAGACTTGTACGAAACCAATTCGCCAGGGATCTTTGATTGTATAGCCATGTTTAATTCACTAACATCTTTATTTTTTGCCGCTAAAATTGCTCTGTCACTCAACCATGTACGGCATGTATATTTTTGTGCTTTGTTAGGGAACATACGTTCAATCAATTCCTCTTTTGACTGTACGAAACGGCAAAAATCATGTGGCAATGTTATCAATCCATTGTCATTAACAGGCATTGCACCATTCCCAATTTTCAGCAATTGCTTAGAGAATTTATCAGCAGATGGATCATTCTGGAACTGAACACGAACAATTGTAGTGAGTTTATAAATCTCCATAAGCAGGAAGACTTTAAGCAAGCGTTAATTTCATCGGCAGCTGTCGATCTATAAAATCAAGGCACCATAAAACAACTCTGAATTACCTCGAAGGTCTTTCATTGTTCTTTCCAAATCCTTCAACAGATTTCTTATTCGCCATAATGTATTCATCCCAAATAATGATACCGCAACGTCTGAATAATTTTGCCGTTCCAGATGTTTTTGAAACGTTACATGTAGGAGTTTCATTTACTTGGTAATTCAATGGCAATTTCAAAGCAGAATGTTCTGTGCGACCACCATCTTTCACCATCTTGCACGAAAAAATACATGTTTCGAAACGAAAGCAGTGTTGACTTAAATGGTTTATGAAGATGTGATTAACAATACTTAAGTAGCTAAATTAAAGTAATGGTTTGACTAAAATCGAATTGTAATGAATTTCAAAACTAATTGAATTTCAGTTTTTCAAAATATTAAGTCAAATTCAAAAAAATTTCCATGCTGAAAAAAAATGCATGTTTCGGAATGAATGCAGTTGTTCACTGAAATGGCTATAACTCATGAACCAAGAAACATTTGGAGACCGTTGATACATAAAAACCTTGGTATTGATGTCACCTTCCACGTGAACTTTGCATTACAGAGAACATCAATTACTAACACAATGCAACTTTTTTTATATATATACATAGATTAAAAAAATTAAATTGTTTAAAAAAAAACGTGTAAGAGACTATTAATATTTTAAATGATTATGTGGCATTTTGAGAAAAAAACATATTAAGTCGAAATAAGATATCAAAAAAGTTAAAAAAAAACTCGATGGAAAAATCATTTTTCGCTCATAATAAAATTAACCAAAATTAAAGAAAAATTTTGTTTATAATTAAAAATTTTAAAAACGTAAACAAAAATGTTTTTTTAATGACAATTCGTATGATTAACAACATTTGGTTCAACTCTTTAAATTTGACTTAAGATGTTTTGTCAAAATTTCACATAATTATTATTAAGATTTTTGTTAAAAAAAAACAATGTTTTTTAAGCTTTTGCAGAGATAGACGATTTCGCAAATCCATTGAAGCAGAAACTAAGGTATTTCTACGCCATGTTTTAAAATTTTGGGTATAACATTTTATTGCGCCAGTAAACAAGCGGATATGCATCTCTAGAAAAAGATCCACAGCGTAGCATAGACAGAAATCCTTCCCAAAATTTTCTTATAAGATTTTCACAAATGCTCCAAAGGTCAGTTCTTGTAAACTTATCAGAACTTTTACTAGGTGTGCGGGTGATCGTGTCTTCAACACTTTCGGAATGCAGAGTCGTGTTAGGTAGCTCAAAAATAAGTTTACCGATCTTTTGCCTTAAGAACGTTTGAGCTTTGTGTCTCAAATCTTTTGCCAATTTTTGGAACTCTGAACTATTATACATCTTAGTTTATTCATTTATTGTATGTTCTCAAAATGTTCGAAGACTGTTAGCTATCGGAATAGCGTCAGATATTGTATCTGTGGCTTTGCCAATGGATTTTGTGGTATCTTCGAAGTTACTTAAAATTTGCATTAAAATGATTTTTATTCTCACAAAAATTATTAAAAATAAGCAGAAAAATCTTAAGCGAAATGTTTCTTTATTTATAAAAATTTTACTTAATACGAACGAAATAAGTAAAGCTTCGTTTGCAATCAAAGAAACATTTTCACTTGGTATTCATAATAGAGCTACAATTTCTTTTGCAACCACTCACATTTTGCATTAAGAAATTTAAGCCACAACAATAATTATGCATTTATTATTATTTTTTACAACATTATGTTAAAATTTGCATTCAAAACTAAATAAAATTATTTTAAACGTCAGAAACAATATCATACAAACTGTTGCTGCACCAATTTTTTAAAAAAAACTTTAGATTCGTTTTTGTTTGAAAAATTAAAGGAAAATATATGAAATACTTTGGGAAGAAATAAGACAGAAGAAAAAACGAAATTATGCTCTGATTGTGAACGAAGCTTTAAAATCACGAAATTATTTTTAGATTTTCGATTTTCTTGTTTTGAGAAACGAAATTGATTATTTTAGAAAAAAACTTTCCGTGGTAATAAATTCACAAATATTTAAAAATTTTAAAAATTTTGTGTGTTTTCTATGTATGGGCATTTCCCCAGAATGGTCTACCATGATGAAAAAATTAAATGTTGATTATCATCGTCTTTTATTGTTTTTATACCCTCCACCACAATTAGTTGTGAAGAGGGTATATTAAGTTTGTCATTCCGTGTGAAACTTTATTATTATTCATCTCAGACCCTATAAAGTATATATATATTCTGGGTCCTTGAGTAATTTTAAGTCGATTTAGCCATGTCCGTCTGTCTGTCCGTCTGTCCGTCTATTGAAAACACTCTCACTTTCGAAAAACTCAAAAGAAATGAACAAACTTGGTGTCAAATTGCTTGTAGTTATCCTAAGCAGTTTGGGATTGAAATCCAGCAAAATCGGTTTAATAGGATCTGAGCTATGAATCAATATGTGGAACCACCACCTAAAAAAAATTGATAATTTTGTTCCAAAAACTAACATAAATGGTGGAAAAATGCACAGAAAGACATAAGATTTCGCAAGAGTTCGTTTTATTTAACTGGAAATCACGCTGTAAAATTTCTTGAAGATCCGTCCATGATTTACCCTAGGCCCCATATAAGCCCTACTCCCGGAAAACAGTATAGTAAGCCTAAAACCCTAACTAACAATGCTATCATAACAAATTTTGGCACGTCACAGTTAAATAGGACTAGAAATGAAACTGTTAAGTTTCGTGAAGATCGGTCCAAAATTTACCATAGACCCCATATAAAACCTACTTCCAGAAAACAGTTTAGTACGCCTAAATCCGTAAAAAATAATGCTATCATAACAAAATTTGGCACGTCACTGTTAAATAGGACTAGAAATGAAACTATTAAGTTTCGTGAAGATCGGTCCATAATTTACCATAGGCGCCATATAAAACCTACTTCCAGAAAACAGTTTAGTACGCCTAAAAGCGTAAAAAATAACGCTATCATAACAAAATTTGATACATCACAGTTTTATAGAATTAGAAATGACACTGTGAAATTTGGTGAAGATCGGTGCATAACTTACCATAGGCCTCATATAAAGCCCACTCTGGTAAAATAATTAAATACGCGGTAAACTTTCTTCCAGTTTAGCTCCATATGGCCAGAAAAAATGTTATGCAATTTTGTGATATACGGTCCATAATTTTCCTTAGATTCCATTTTAGCAGCCTTTTGAAATTAACTGCAAACGCTTAAACTAATTGCACCGCTGTATTGAAATTTATGTTTTTTAATACTAGAAATCGTTCTGCAGAATTTGGGATGATTGGTTCATAGCTTTAGCTTAACATGGCTTTTATATAATTTTTTCTCTTGAAAATCATTTAAGTTCATCTTAAACTGATATTCTACTCAAACTTTTTAAAATTGATTCTGATTGTCGATCAATAATTTTATATATGTCTAAACCGCAACAAATTTTAATGCAGATGTCTGTTTTTACAAAGATTATAATAATAAATAGACATCATACAAATATTACTCCTAAAACATTCGAAGTGTCGGTGGAGAGTATCAAAGATTCGGCACAGCCGAATATAGCACTCTAACTTGTTTATTGCAAAACAGTCTTTGTGCTTATAAAAGAATGGTTTCACAGCATATCTCAGCTGTTTTACTTGAGGAAATTGGGCTGGAAACGGGAAAATTTTATATTTTTCTGTATTTTCTACTTCCAAAGACATTTTTATATATTTATTTTACATGCTAGAAATATGTTATGTTAACACTCTTTCTTCAAATCTCTCCATGACAATCAATTGTAAAAGGAGAATTAAGTTTTTTTGTTAAGAAAATTTGAAGACATTTATGGAAAAATGCGTGGTGATAATAATAAAAAAACATATGGAAAAATGGTACGTTCGCGATCCGTACGTTCGCGACTGGTAAATAATCTCATAAAACAAAAGCCAAGAGAGATGTTTTATTTTGTAAATACTGGATAGAGACCTACATTAATACACTTTTAAAATAAATTAATCACTTTTGAATATGTTCCATTGCGTAGATTTTTACATTTCACTACTGTCAGCCAAAGTTGACTTCGATTTTGCGTACGTTCGTGACCACACGTTTATAACTCTTATTATGAAAACTTAAGCTCGATGAAATCCATCTTTCGCACTAAACATAGAGCTACCCAAATGCTATCGAATCGAAAAAAAATGCTAGGAAAAGTTTTGTTTTCTATATTATTTGTACATCAAAAGCGTGCGAACGTATGTTCGTGACCCCAGGAAATGCCCATATAAAAAAATTAAAAATGTTTGTCTGTTTGTATGTTTATTTGTTGGCTTATAGTCTCCTAAAATACTGAAACGATTTCCGAATTTTTACAGTAGCATCACGTGAGCCCCGATAATAAAATAGGCTACTTATTTTTTCGATAAGGGTAGGGGCAGTGGTACCCTCCATAGGATGCCAATGAACTGTATCGCGTATCTTAAGCGCCGCTGCACCAATTTTCTTGGACATTTTGAAAATAGAGCGGGTAGGTGCAGGGAGAGCAATAAATATTTATAAAAGCATCCTGTCAGCCCCAAAAATAAAATAGAATACTTATTTTGTCGATAGGGGCAGGGGATCAATACCCCAAAAGGACGCAACAGTTAAATCAAAATTATGACTAAGTAAAGTTCAGCCCAAACGGCTGAAGCTAGAGACATGCAGTTTGGACAGTGAAAAAAGTCCCAACGAAAAGATCCACAGAAAAGAGATTTTTGGAAATTTAATTATTAAGAGTGTAAACGGGCTAAAATAGGCTCTATATAGGCTATAAATGTTGGAAAAATTCCAAGTGGGCATATCTCCTTCCACATAAAGACAGTATGAATAACCCATTTTTGGAGAACGGTTACACAAAAGTTTTCAAGTTTAAAACAAATAACTTTGTTAACAATACAAAACATCTGCCAAAAATGGACTAGATTGCAGAAGTGGGAGTGGCTCCTCCATTTCAAAGATAGTGAAACAGGGAACGGTTTTGGACAAATATTTAGCTTGGTTATCAAAACACAACATTTATCAAAAAGAGAGCTTGATTGGTGAAGTAGGCGTGGCATTGTACCTTCTATACAAAGACAATCTGGATTTCTTTCTCTCTGGGGAATGGTCACAGTATGTAAAAGTTTTTAAATTTGCAACAGTAAAAACTTCGCCTACAAAATAATGTGTCGAGTAATCAGAAAAACATGAAGGCACTACTTACAATTCTACTGAAAGAACCAATGAATTTTACAAGGGATGTCCCAAAATGAACGCATTTTAATGTATGTCATTATTTTTTTACTTAAATACATCCAGAAAAAAGTAGTTATAGAAGTTGCTATAGCTGTAGTTATAGAAGAAAACTAATAAATAATGAGTTAAAGAAGCTATTCGTTTTGAAAAAGTAAGCGACGTTTTTACTGGGTATAAGCACAATATATATTTCTGTATATCAATAGAACGGTAATAGTTAAAGTATCTAAATTTGGTACTATTTGCTTTGTTATCGATATTCAAGATCTGTTTTAAAAAATTTGATTAAATTTATTTAAATGGGGGAAGCGAAGCGCACCGGGTAAAGCTAGTTTAATTATAAAATTCAGGTTCTTGTGTATCATTCATACTTTGGTATTTATTATAAGGTAAGATATACTGTTTTTCGCAATGGGGCCAGCATTATACCAATTTAGAATGCCAGTCTTTAAGAAGTGTAACCGTATAACAGAAATGCACAAGAAAGAATGTTTCGTCGGCCTCTGCAATTTAATCTACTTCTAGTTTAACTCTTTAAGTGCCATTTTAATAATTTAGAATTAAAATTCCATTAAGTCTTTATAAATTCATCACGTTTAATATCTTTAGGGAATGCATTTTATTGTGAGAATATGACTGAAATGTTAATGTCTAAATTTATTTATTATTGCTGAAGCAACAAAATCTAATATGTATTTCAGAAAATCTTATCACAAAATAAAAAACAAATTTAAAAATCATTTCAGAAATGTAACCAAACAAACATTTACGTGTATCTTTCTATCTAGACATTCATTTATGGTCGTTTAGAGAAATTCCTCATTTCATAAATTATTTCTTCTGTTTGCTCAAATGAGAAACAAAACTCAAGTTAATCACAGAGATTTTACACTTATCGCTACTGTTCTGCTATTTAAATATACAAATATTATTTTATTTGATCATGTGACAGATTTGCTACTCTACTCATAAATATAAAAATATTTTTTTGTTATTTTTTTTAGGAAAACATTCTACAGGAAATGATATAAAAAGACAACAACTTAAATACCATACACTGATACATATTTTTTTCTGTTTAGCTCAAGTTGGGTTGTATATTAAATTTAAAAAAGAAAATAAAAAAAAAATTAAAATTAAATTTAGTATACTTTTGTAGGTATTTATTTATAAATAATGCCGCCCATTATCTTTAAGATTGGGACTATGATATAGAAGCAAAGCATACATATTTATGTATGTATATAAATATTCTTTTTAAAACTGTAAAAAAGATAGGTAAAGACTTTTTTATATCACAAACTCATAGCAAGACAAAGTCCCATTGGTTAAATAGAAAATTTTTAAATATGGAAGAACACTTTCGTTTATCATAAAAAAATTAACAATTAGACAGACCCTTAAAAGATTTAAATCTTAACGTTGACAAATTATTACCGCTTCTAATAAAATCCCAAACTTCCGACTGTTCTGCAGGAATTATTATAGCAAAACTATAAAGATTTTTGCGAGGTTTAATTTGATAATTAAATTTAAAAAATAATTATTGATAGAAATCCTCAGCCAAAGCTCAATAGTTTAATTTTCTCACATTAGGGTGGTCTATTAGGGTGGTACAAACACAGATCTGGTGGATAAATACTAGAAAGAGATACTTCGGATAAGAGAAAAACATGATATACCATACTTTAAGATCGGACTGTAAATGCCTAAGATATAAAGACATATGTAAAAAGGCGACCCCTACACGGAATGAATTACTTATATAAATAAAGAAACATTTTGCTTAAACAAAGCCACACATATATCAAGAAAAAGTAGTTCTTGGCTTGGACGAGAATCATGCAAAATTTTCTTGGTTCAATCCATACAGTGCACTTGCGATAATATCAACGCCCTAATAAATGAACACCTCAAAAAATTAACACCAATTTCCTTCCATTGACTACTCTAAAACACAAACTAGTGCAAAAGCTTTAAAATATGAACAACTTATAATTGTATTTTTAACGGGTTTTATCTATGTTATAATCAAAATCAATTTTAATTCCACTGCATAATAACTTGGGGGTTTCCCTAACTATCTGCTTTAGAATTGTCTTCAGTTATTAGACACAATGTTTTAGTAAGTGCTCCCATTAAGTATAAGTTTTAAACTTTAAAAAGAAAAAACAGAAATTTAAAAAAAATTAGAACATAAATTTGTGGTCTTTAAATGTACTAACAATACGCTTTTTTGACGTGGAAAAAGAAAAATGTGCGGTCTTCCGAGTACCCAAAAAAATGGAAAATGCATGCAACGATGGTTCTTGAAAATGAGAGACAAAAAGATCACTGTTAGAGGACACGGCAAATATCTGTAGACTGTTAAGAGAGCGGCTTATTTTTAAGGTGATTGAACGAAAATCATAGACTTTTTCGCATAACTAATAACTTTAATTAATTTTCATGTTGTAAAATTCCTTTCTTCATAAAAATAATTTAATGAAAATTACTACCCGTCTCCACCATCCATCAACTTGGTAAGAACAGCATGTCGCACATGAATTCTACTCGTGTAGACTGTTCATGTTCATGTTTCGTTCATGTGCTGCCATCGTTGCCTAAACATTCGTCTTAGCATCCATGTGCGCCATGATGTTGGCCATACAATGTATTTTCTGTATACAACCAAACGCACAACAACAAAAATTGTGGTCAATCAGAACATGAACATCAACACGTATTCGCCATATACAAGAACATGAACAAATTAATACCGTTGCTCTGCCGGCGTTATGGTCATGACATGTTCTAATCGAAAGCGCATGGAGACGTGGGGTTAAATTTGATGAACTTAAGCCTGATTAAAAAACCATTAATAGTTCAACAAAATTACCACAATACTAATTTTAACTTTAAGTTTGTTTTTCTTTTTTTTAAATCCTTAGTTTTTTAAATGCAATGAACAATAAATAAAAAAACTTTAACATAAGAAACTTTTATTTTTATGGGAAAAACGTTTTTGAAGGGAAATTAGATGACATTCGCTCATATGAACAATTTTTCAAAAGCGAACCGGCTTTGTTCTAATTAGTTCATATTATCGCGAGTGCACTATATTTAGTAAATTATTCTTTCCGTGCACGTTCAGCAAAAAAAAAAATTTTTCGAAACCTGCTTGCAAAAATACAATACTTAATATTAGATGGTGTACGGCACACTTTTTTTCTTGCAAGCTCATTTAACGATGTCCGCCTGTCCATTGAAATGGGTTTTCCGAAAATACCTGACATTTTTTTATTTATTTATTTTTTTTTTTTTTTCATTATTTATTTATTGAATCTTCATATCCCAGTAAAAACTTCGCCTACAAAATAATGTGTTGAGTAATCAGAAAAACATGAAGGCACTACTTGCAATTCTACTGAAAGAACCAATGAATTTTACAAGGGATGTCCCAAAATGAACGCATTTAAAAGTAAGTCATTATTTGTTTACCTACATACATACATCCAGAAAAAATTAATTATGGAAGTTGTTATACATGTAGTTATAGAAGAAAGCTACTAAATAATGAGTAAAAGAAGCTATTCGTTTTGAAAAATTAAGCGAAGTTTTTACTGGTATATTAAATATGAACTAATAATAATTAATCAAATCTTAACCTAATGCTTTATTTTATGTCCTGCCAGTGCCAGACAAAAATTTTCTTCATCACGGGTTCTGTTCACATATGTAGGTGTTTATCGCTCATCTTAATGGGTAAGTGCTGCAGTGTCTCTTCTCCTTAAGCGAGAGTGGCCGCTATCATTTAAAATATTTCGAGCTAGTGGATTTGGGTGCAACTCTAGACTTTTCAAATATTTTACCGCATACTTCGTAATAATAGTCCTTACCAGTGGCACATTGAGATCCTTGTGGATATTTGAGTTTTTAACATACCAAGGGGCAGCTGTAATTATTCGAAGAAGTTTATTTTGGCGCCTTTGAATTTGTTCGATATTTGAGGCCGAGGCAGTGCCCCATACTGGAATACCGTAGCACCATATTGGCTTTAAAATAGCGTTGTAAAGTAGTAGTTTGCAATCGAGACTAAGAACAGAATTTCTTCCAATAAGCCAGTTAATTTGAATTGCTTTTAGTTTCATTTGGGTTAATTTTGCTTCTATATGGCATTTACATGTTAAACGCCGATCTAGATGAATACCGAGATATTTGACATGCGATTGTTGAGGCACTAGTTGATTATTGATTTTAATAGGGGGACATGTTTCCCCACGCAAGGTAAATGTTATATGTACGCATTTTTGCTCATTGACCTTTATTCTCCATTTTTTTAGTCACAGTTCTTGTTGAAATATATGATCCTGCAGGTATCGAGATGCTTCACGACTGTTCTCGTTAACGCTTAGAAAAGCTGTATCATCAGCAAAAGTTGAGGTTAGGGTGAAATTGTTTGTTGGCGTGTCCGAGGTATATATAAGGTAAAAAAGAGGGCCCAGGATGCTTCCCTGAGGGACTCCAGCTTCAATTGGCTGAGCAGAGCTTAAAAAATCACCTTCTTTAATAATAAATTTTTGACCGACCAGGTAGCTCTATAACAGCTTGTGTGTATTAACCGGTAGGTTTAGCTTCAATTTATGTAACAAGCCTACATGCCAGACTTTGTCAAAAGCTTGAGAAGCATCAATGAAAAGAGCGGAGCAATATTTTCTTTCTTCAAAGGCTTTTCTTATGGCGATTACTATCCGATGGGTTTGTTTATTTGTGCTATGCTCTCTTCTGAAGCCGAATTGATGATTAGGTATACACCCATTGTCATTTAAAATTGGGGTTAGTTTTGATGCTAAGAGCTTCTCGAACAGCTTTGATATATAAGATAATAAGCTAATAGGCCTATATGACTCAACTTTTGTGTGATCTTTTCCTGGCTTTGGTATCATCGTTATTAAGGAGACCTTCCATTCTTGAGGGTAGTATTCAAGGCGTAAAATAGCATTAAAAATATAAAGAATAATTTTCTTTGCTATGCGAGGTAGCTCCAAAAGCATTTTGTTACTGATCTTATCAAAACCAGGTGTCTTCTTGGTGTTTAATTCACAAATAGCCCTTTCTATTTCCCTTATCTCAAATCTTAGGGGGATAGCTGCTCTAACATAAACAGGCGGCAACTCGTCCGCTATATCGTCAGGTATATTTGGGGTAAATACGTTTATCAAATGATTTACAAACAGGTTTCCTTTTTCATTATCATTTCTTGCCCAACTTCCATTCGGGTTTCTTAATGGTGGTTTCGAGAAAACTGGTCTTTTGAGTTTTCTAGCTGCACGCCATAATGAGTAGCCTGATTGTGGAGTTGCATCCAAGTCCTTAAGATATTTTTCTACGGAAGCCGTTTTCTGAGTCTGCAGTAATTTTCTTAGCCTTTTTGTACACTCTTTTAATTCATTTTTAAGTTGAGGGGATCTGTGCAATTGCCATTCTCTTCGCACTCTCCTTTTTTCATTCAAGAGGCGCTCGACATCTGTAAAATATATTTTATTATAATTGGTTTTTTTGACGGGTTTGCTGGAATGTTGAACAGCTAGTTTAAGATAACTGTCAAAATTGACAATAGAGAGATCCACATTTTCCGGTGTGCTAAGCGGTATATTTTTTGTGACATGAAGGGGACTATTTATATCACATATAGTCTGGAATTTGTTGCTATTGATTATTAGCTAGAAAGGTAAACAAATGGCTGAGAAATGAGTAAAACCTACGACTGTCCCTAATTTTTACTCATTAAATAAGTCCTTTGTTTTGGTTTCTATAATGTTGAATTGTTATACCCCCACCACAATAGTGAAGAGGGTAATATAAGTTGTGTTTGTAATATCCTAAAACATTTGTTTTAGAGCTACTGTTAAGTTTACCTATTGACTCAAAATTACTTTCCGAGTCGATCTAACGAAGTACGTCCGGCTGGCAGTCTGGTTATCCATACAAACCTTGTGCGATGATAGATAATAGATGATATTTTGCACAAGGACATTGAAAATGATGAGAATCGTTCTATAATTTCACATAGCCCCTTACATGCTTCTCTCCGGAAAAGTGTTTTATACCCATAAGCCATCTTGTTATGTTGGTTTTAAGATTAAATTTGATAAAAACTTATTTGATTGCAATCTTAATTTGATTGTAATTTTTGATGGAAACGCTCCATATATGACTATAGTCCCCGAACAAATACTACTCCCCAAAATAGCATTTAATGTCCCATTACTGCCTTTTTATGTTGGTATTGACATAAAAATTTGATACAATAACTCTTACGATATCTTCTATGTCATTCTATATCTAACGATAGATCCATATAAACGCCCATCCTAAAATCACTTTAAGACAAAAAAATGTCATATAGATGAAGATATCTCAATAATATTAGGAATTAAAGCAATTTTACATGAATCTAAACCTTAAAACATAATTTGGCGGGTTGATGATTGCTTTTAGTTCTCGCATAGGGTACACACTCGAAAATTTCTTTTAAAATACTGTGGCGCGGGTTCATATATCTAAAAGGTCTCAGCTGTTACATAAATGCATATAACTGTAACCAAGTTATGACTAAATTAAGCTTTGTTCACAATCAGAGCAACAATTTCGTTTTTCTTCTATCTTTTTTCTTCCCAAAGTATTTCATATACTTTCATTTAACTTCAGCAACAATTTGGATGAAATTGTTTCAGACGCTTAAAACAATTTTATTTTGTTTTGAATGAAAATTTAAACATAATGTTGTAAAAAACAATAATAAATGCATAATTATTGTTGTGGCTAAAATTTACAAACGGTATCTTAATGCAAAATGTGTGTGGTTGCAAAAGAAATTGTTGTTTTATTTTGAACACCATGTGAAAATGTTTTTTATTGTAAACGAAGCTTTAATCCTTTATTAAGAATCCACAACCAAACTAGGATTTCTTTATTTGAAATGTGTGTGGTCGCGAAAAAAAATTGTTGCTTATTGTTAACAAAGCTTAATGGTTTAGTTGAAAAAAAAAATATTTTAATCGAAAAATATTATTGTTGCAGGCGAAATGGGAAAATCAATCCTCTGTTAAGAAGCCATAACCATATTATGGTTGCTTCCGAGCATGTTATGGTTAATAATACCAATAATTTGCTTACTAAAAATAATAGTCGGGTTGTTTTCGTGTTATTTTAATGATCAGCCCATCATGCCAAACTTTGTCGAATGCTTGGGAAATATCTGTAAACAGTGCTGAGCAATATTCCTTTCTCTCAAACGCTGATCTAATTTGGGTAACAATTCTATGCACTTGTTCGATTGTACCATGCCTTGCTCGAAATCCGAACTGATGATCCGGAATGATTGTGTGTTCAGTAAGATAGGGAGTAACACTTAAAAGGAATATTTTTTCGAATAGCTTTGATAATATTGATAGTAGGCTGATTTGTCTGTACGACATAAATTGACTAGCGTCTGTTCCTGGCTTAGGAATCATAACAATTGTAGAGGTCTTCCAAGAGGATGGGAAGTAGCAAACTCGTAATATCGCATTAAAGATGAGCAGCAAGATTCTTGAAACAGACGTAGGTAAGTTTCTAATCATTGGGCCTGTGATGCGGTCGGGAACGGGAAATTTTTTAATATTGACATTTTCTATCGCTGATTTTAATTGGGTTAATTTAAATTTTATTGGATCGTCAACTGTATCAGGAATTATTGGACGACAGGAACAAGTATCAGCATCATGGGGCGTGAAAACTTTCTCCAAGTGGCTTGCAAAGGTATTAATTTTTTCATTTGTGTTTTTGGCCCAGTTACGGTTTTCCAGTCTTAGTGGAGATTCGTGGGTTATAGGTCATTGCATATGTCTTGCAGCCTTCCATAAGCTGTAATTGGAGTTTTTTGTGGCATCTAGGCTGTTTAGATAGCCTTCTACTTCAGAGTCGTGTTTCTGTCTCAGTTTGTTGCGTAGAGTTGCCTGGCATAACCGCAGTTGGGCCTTGATGGTTGGGGAACGATTATTTTGCCATTGTCTTCTCAACTTCCTTTTTTCCCTGACAAGGGTCTCTATATCCACAGATGTGAATTGCGGACCACGCTTTATTGTACGCTTAATTGGGATTGCATTTCTTGCAGCAGAAACCAAAACATCCGTAAGTCGGTCGACAGCTGTTTGGATGTCAGATGAATTTATTAGGAAAATGCTCTGAGATAGATGAAAGCTCACATACATTTTATACTTCAACCCATGATACAAATACAGAAGGTAGTTCCACTCTCTCTTTTTGTCGCCATATTAACGTTCTGACGTTTATCGGAATTATGAAAATTTGTGCTACCATAGTTTATTAAATAATCCCATTTTTCTGTTTTTGTTTTGTTTTTTATTTGAAGTTTGGAAAAATAATATATAAAATATATTAAAAAATTTATATTAAAAAGCTTTAAAATTTGCTAATGTTGAAAATAAGAAGTTACATAAATAACATTTATTTAAAAAAAGTAAAAAACATTTATCAAACGTTATTTTGTACTTCTGATTCGATGCGGAAGAGTTTGTGCAGCTGTGTCAAACATATAAAAAATATTGGTTCTAGACCCAGAATCGATCTAACGATGTACGTCCATGCACACTGTGTGCGAAAATTTAAAACGTTAAAAGAACGCAATTTTGAAGATAATTTAATGAATTTTTTTATAGGAAGTTCTAATTGTCACAAGGAAGAACCTTTTTATACCCACAACACAATATTGATAAGGGTATTATGCATTTGTGCTCATGTTTGTAACTCCTTAAAATGTTGCTCCCATCCTTACGTATCACTTTCTGAGTCGATCTAACGATGTCCGTCCGTCTGGCTGGCCGACTGGCAGGCTGCATATGTAAAACTTATGCGCAAAGTACAGGTCCCAATTTTAGTGATAATTTGACGAATTTTGGCACATAGGTTCTAATTGGCACAAGGACCAAGCCTGTTGATCGGTCCATAATTGTATGTATCTCCCATACAAGCTTCTTTCTGGATTAGGGGCTTTGAGCCCAAAAAGTATGTATATGCTGCTGTTAAGATTAAATTTGGTTTAAACAAATTTTATTGCAATTAAAATCATCTCACCAAAATCGGTCCATATTTGACCATCAAAAACTAATCCCGAAAATAGTTTTTATGCCATTACTTACTTATAAATGTAAGTATTTACATTAAAATTGTCGACAATGACTTTTACAATAGCTACTTTGTCAAAATATTGTGCAGGTCGGTCAAAAATTAACCATAGGTGCCGTATAAACCATCTTCCTAAAATTACTTTAAGGAAAGCTAATTCTATATAGATGAAGAAATCTAAATAATATTCGGCACTGAATAACAGAATTTTGTTCTGCCGGGTCCATGATTGCCCATGGGTCCCATATAGACTTAACTTGCAAAAAGTTGTTCTTTTATTCTGTCGTGGAGGGTCGGGCTTAACCGGCTATACTTTTTTGATTGCTTAAGCTTAATTTTTAATTTCTTAGTAGCTCGCAGAACAGCATGCAATTGAAAATCTCTGGGAAGAAATAAAGCTATTAAATGATGTGGTATACGATAGCCTTGAACAATTTATAAACATTTTATCTGAATGCGGGCTTAACAAACCAAGCAACGATTTTTTGCCTAAAGTTGAACATCTTAATTCAACATTTGTCCAAATTAATAGTGATTTTTATATAAAAAGCCCAGTTTTATGAAAAAATTATATGTAATTAAAATGTTGTATTAAATGCAAATATTATAAAAAGGTTATTTTTGGGAAGAATCTTTTTTTAATACATAAAACAATCTAAAATTATTTGTTCAAAGATGAAGTAATTGTAGCTTGAATCTTGTTTTATATATTTTAATTTCTTTTTAATTTTTTTTTTTTTTTTTATTTTTTTTTTATTATTCCCTACACTGATCCCGCGAAGCTCTACGCTTGTCTGCAGGAAAGAAACCAGAGTCTCTGGCGGGAATCGAACCCGCAACCCCGGCGCTGATAGACAAGCTCTCTACCAGCTAGTCTACCGGGGCACATACCATACAATACTATTTATGCATATAATAAGTGAATTACGCTGTTTTTAATTTTGAGCTCTTAAGCAAATTAAAGTGCTTAAAAATTCACATTAAAGCTGTTAATGCAAATTACACATTTTGTCTTATAATTTCCAAACGGAATTTGTTGCCTTTTTTAATATGTGGCAACGATTTTTTTAATATTTACAAAAAACAAACTTCAAATAATTCCGATAAACTTCAAAAAAATAATTGTGAGAGAGAAGTGGAACTACCTTGTGTATTTGTATCATGCTTCAACCAATTTGTGTTTTTGTTTGGATAGGAAATAAAGGTTTCAGCTGCCCTTTCAAAGTTGCCTTTTAGAATAAACGTCAAACACAATTTCATACAAATTGTTGCTAAAGTAGAAGTTGACTCAACTTTAAAAAAAAAACTTTAGTTAAACTTTTTTTTTTTTAAATTAAAGGTTATTATATGAAATACTTTGGGAAGAAATAAGAAACTAAACTTTTGCTCTGATTGTGAACAAAACTTTAATCAAAAATAAAATCAGCTTTAATTAAAAATTTGATCAACTTCATTAAACATTTACTTATATCAACAAAATTACTGCAGAAAATGTTGTTAAGATAAAAAAATATTTAATTGATACTTTTAATTTGTTTACTGGTGCAAATTTAGTAAATTTTTTTTTTAATATTACAATTTTTTTGATTGACATCAACATTTATTATTTGCTGTGTATAGTAGACAAATGCATTTTCTCTGCGTGCAGTACTTTAAATTTTTTCCAAGGCGGCTATTATTTTCCATTGGGTTAATGACTATTGTTAGCTGCAATCTTCGAGCATCCGCTGGTCTTTATCCAAGATAATCCTAAGGTATTCCTAGCAAAGTCCTGGACACTTAAACCTCATTAATATAAACGAAAATTTGCTTGAGCTGACCTTTTTCAGCGTATTAAAAACTCTAGGTAAATAACTGGGTCAAAGCTTCTTATCTTTCTAACAGAGGGAACAATCTAAAAAAGAATTAGGTTTACGGACAATCCACTTCAGTTTATATCAAAAGTGCATTGGACTCATCCATATAATAAATAATAAATCATATTGTTTAAACGACTTTAAACCAAAGGTCGCTAAACTCATTGTAAGAGTATTTGCCGTCTAACATTCTGATTATACATATTGGAGGCATCTTCTTTGTCCATTTTCCATTGCAAGTTGCTTGACATCTGGAATATACTTGTTTCTGTGTTTCTTCTGTTTTTTCTTTTTCTTTTTGGTTGTTTTTATTCTTTTTTTTTTTGTGATGTGTTGCACAAATCAACATTTATACATTTAAACAAAATATATTGTCATCAGCTGTTTAAGTTAATTAATAAGAACACTGTAAGAACTACATAAAACACAGAGCAGAGTATCCCAGCAAATAAAGCAGCTTTAAGAATCAAAGTAGAAAAAAAAATTAGCCCTGAAATCAAAAGGAAGAAAAACAAAATCAGCCAACACAATTTTATTATTTACTTCAATGTATGGATGGTTATATCAGTGGATAAAATCACTTGATCGCAATGAAAACAAAATCCCACTAATGTGCTTAAATAAATTTTCCCCATTTAAGCCAATTAGTCCAGCGACGAACGTTTTGTTTCATGTCAACATTTAGTTGCTTTTTTTCGTTTTTCATTATTTTTGCTCGTATTTTGCTGGTGTTTTATTTATTCTTTTTTTTTTCTTCAAAAAGTACGTTGCTGCTGACAACGTTTTTTTTTTTTGGTTTGCAGAAAAAAAAGAAAGAATCCGTGGGATTAAAAATGGTTCTTATTTGGACTTTTTTTATATAACTTTTTGCTTTATTTAGTGATTTTTTTTCCATATAGAAAGAGTATTGACCATCCATCGTTGGGTTGACTTTTTGTTGGGGCTGTTGTTAATGTGATAGAAGGCCTGTGTATTACGCATTTTCAGTTTATAAATATATTTTTTTTTCTGCAACGTTTGCAGAATTAAAAAAAAACCAAAAATAAAAATACACATCATTTTTATTATTATTTTTAACATTTTTTTATTACATTTAAAGCTTTGCACAGTGGTTATTAGGGATATCTTCAATAACTTACTAGTAGAAGCAAATGTTTGAATCACACATAGTGCAATATTTTAATGAAATTTTACACAAAACGGATGTATCATTAACGAAATGTACATTAAACTTTTTAATAATAAAATTCATAGAATAATTTTATGCAATCAAGTTAGGTTTTCTAATTTAAATCATGGCTGGAAAAAAGACAGATTTAAAATGGAAATGAAAATTTAATAAACTTTCGCCATCACCCAGTCACCGCAAAGGTCCATGGCGAATATCTCCAGTATAGAAGATGTTGAAGGAAAAGTTGTGAAAAGAAAAAAATAGCCAAATAGAAATTGAAAAAAAGAACATAAGATCCATCAAGAAGTCAATAAACCCCTCCACTTTAGTGTCCAATAGCCGGACAAAGCCATTTCTATTATACCTACACCGTTAAAAAAAAATACCTTTCCCGATTTTGTAATCTAAATTAAAGCTGGTCACCCGCCATACAAAAATAAGTTATGCCAGTAACCCCCTAGCACGAAAGTTATCAGGCCTTTGCTGCAATAGAGTCATAACTCCAAAAAACCTGATTTTTGAGTCAATGTATTTAATTTTTTAATTCCCAGTGGAACATAGGGTCACCTACAAGCTTCTTCATTTTGTGTAAAAATTTAACACAAATATCTTATATACTCAAGGGTTAAATTTAAAGGTGCTAGAAAATTCAAATTTGAGTTATGACTCTATTGCAGCAAAGGCTTGATATGGTAATGAAGTTTCTAAACCAGGTAAAAAATGTAATTGCTGCTTGTTTCTTTTATATTTCGCGAGCTTAGGACAACAAGTAATATTTGCAGCTAACCCAGCAAAAACTTACATTTCAAAGTAATGAGTTAAAAAGCTAATATAACGACTCTTCACTACTTATACATTGGCATTTTAACTCATTATTTTAACACGGTGATGTCATTGGAGGCAAGTACTTACCACCCTCGCTTACAAATAGGGAGTTAAATAAGTCATTACCACATTCGCTTACAAATAGGGACTTAAATAAGTTATTACCCCGATGTCACCAAAATTACAACTAACATGTCATGACTTTAAAAAAATTTTTTTTTTTATTATTTTTTTTTAATTATTTTTTTTTCTATTTTTTCTTATTTTATTTTACTTTACTTTATGTTTTTTTTTCTATTTTTTCTTATTTTATTTTACTTTGTTTTATTTTTTATTTTTTTTTCTGTCTCTGGCGGGACTCGATCGCGCAACCTCGGTGCTGATAGACTAGCTCACTACCAGCTAGTCTACCGGGGCAGTGTAGTTTTTGTATAAAAAAACGATGTTTTTTACTCAATTAAGAGCGAAAATATGAGATTAAATTATTGGAGGCAACTACTTACCACCCTCGCTTACAAATAGGGAGTTAAATAAGTCATTACCACATTCGCTTACAAATAGGGACTTCAATAACTTATTACTCCGATGTCACCAAAATTACAACTAACATGTCATGACTATAAAATTTCAGTACAGCATAATTTTTCATATTCAAATTTATTACAAATTGTTTTTTATTTATATTAAAAAAACAAATTGTAAGAACAAATATTTTAAATCAATTTGTATTAGATTTGAAAAAACTTCAACCGTAGATGCATTTTATTACGAATGAATTATAAATTTCGTTAATTAACTCATACACAAGTACTTAGGTATCAGATTATATGTCCGCCATTACCAAACTACTTCTATGTAAAGCAGATGGTATGAAGTAGTCATTGAAAAGTAAGTTGTTCAGTAATGGCAAGTCATTACCAAGTTTTTTCTGGGAAGTTACATGTAAGATAAGACCTTGTTGTCGCAATATATCGCCGGCGTTAAATTCCGATCTCATTATAACGCATTTCGTTATTCATGACTTGACTATGGCTTCATTTTTGTCTTTGGTGGCTTTTTAATGCGAGAAAAAATTCTGGACGCCATTTATAACAACTGAAATCATTTCCCCCTATTTTTTTCATTACAAGTATAATTGGTATGCCCAGTTTTTAAATGGGCGGGACAAAAACCAATTTTTTCTAGTTTTAAAAACTTCATTGACATATCGTCTGTTGATTATATAATTGTCGTATGTGGATACAAATTACATACGACATACGACAATTAAATAATCAACCGACGATATGTATCTTTCATTCTAGTGGTTGACTGGCACAACATATTTTTTCGACCAACCTTAATGCACTTTATGTGTAACACTGTTTCCTGTCTAATAAATTTCTCGCACATTCTACAGAAATCTGATGTGGCGACGTCCTATTTCGCTACCATCTAACTGATTTAGAAGTGTACAGTTATGATGCGCATTCCCCTTCTGATTATAATTAGAAGTCTGTTTAAGGAATCCGTTTTATTAGTTTCCGGTCTTACTTTACCAAAAAACGTTAAGTCTTTTAGTCTTCGGAGAGTAATCAAGCATAATTGGTTTTAATCTTCCGAAGAAATTCCAAGCAAGGAATACCAAGAGGTGGGTGCTGCTCAAGATGTTAACTCCCAAACCGCGGGAGGGTGAAACTTATTTAGGTTGGGTCGGAACTTAAATTAAGCCAGTTACTCCCTTAAATTCTGCCCTTTTTTAGGCCACTTCTTAAGTTGGATGAAAACATTTCGCATATTGTTGTTATTGGTTTGAATACAGCAACTTGTTCTTTTTTTAATTAGTCAAAAAATCCGGCACCACCAAACGTATCAGGTTTGTAAGAAAGTAATGTTAAAGCTTCGCTTACCATCGCTCTTGCGAAATACATGACTTATGTATGGAGAACTTTCGCTTTAAAGCAATACATATTTTGCGATAATATTTACACGCTGCCTCGTAGAAACGGAATGCCGTAGTCCTTTAAATTTTATGATTTTTATATAATTTTCAAAGAATTCCTTTACCTACTTTAGTGCTTCTGCGTGTGTCTTATTGCGAAGCGTACAAATGTGTGCGTACTTTATAAAAGGTACCATTATTTCATCGAAAATAAGAAAAAAAAATTTGTTTTAACTTAAGAAATACAGTTTCCAATTTATCAATATGGCCTCTATATTTTTTTCTGTTAGGACCAGCACTCAAGGGATGGCCCCTACTAATGCATTGCATTGTGTTGGAAGTAGGAAAATAGGTTGTGGGAAGGAGGATAGAGGGAGTAGTGTTTGTGAACATTCGAATTGAACTTAATCATGTTGTAAGTCAGAGGGAAGACTTCTGCTGGAAGGTTATTCCACATACGAACAGTCCGGGAAAAAATCGAATTCTCACTGTAATGCGTTGTACGATTTAATTGCCAATCGACCACTTAAGGATGGGCTCCTGAGGAAAAACGTGAATTACGAACAACGGTACGGGTTTCGGGAACCTGATCCCTAATTTCGTCAGAACACATCCCATTGTAGTAACGATAAAACAGGCAAATACAACCCACATTGCGATGGTGCTCAAGGGAGTCAATAGAATTTGATACCCTACTGTCACCAATAAGAACCTTCGCTTCCTCCTGCACGCAGTCGAGAAGCTCCAGAATAGACTTTGAAGCAACGGTCCACACATGGGAGTTGTACTCCATTATCGGTCGGATAGAGATGGTGTAAATAGTCAGGAGATCTGATGGAGTGAAGTATCTCTTACACGGTTTTAAAATAACCGGTCACTTGAATGCTTCTTTTGACACCTTGAATATATATTCTGTCCATTGGACATCACATTGTATCCTCATGCCAAGAACATCAAGAGATTCTGATTCCTCAATAATTATACCACCCATATATACAGATGAGGCACCCTACCCCGGTTTGTCGCGCATTTAAGCGTCAGCACGCAACATTGGGTTTTTTCGGCCATTAAAATCGACCCTATTCGCACGACCCTATTCTATGTCAAGGTCGCGGCCAAGCGTATCATTCATATTTTGCCTCAAAGCACCGTCATCGGATACGCTTGGTCTGCATTCGAATGAGTACGAATGGCAAAGGTTGCTGTCATCTGCAAAAGAGTAGATAGGGTAGGAAGTTTGACAAAGGAGGTAATTTAGAGAGATAAGAAAAAGAGTAGGGGAAAAACGGAGCCTTGCTACACCCCTGATTGAATCTTGAACTCGTTTGAACGAAACTCCATCTATAACAACTCGTATAGTGCGATCTCTGAGAAAACTCGATATAAACCGAGAGAAATTATCACCGACTCTGTTATCTTTATAAATAAACAAGTAAAGGTGGATTCTTCCTTTAAAACACCCATACCTGAATACTCCTTTATGCCGGCAGTAATAACGTTTCATGGTTATTTTCTTAGATACTACAAAAATAAAACTAAAACATTTAATTTTTCCTCAAAACAATAAAACTTAACTTTTGCAAACTTAGAAACACTTCACATACAATATAAAAATCACAGGTTGATATATATTTAAACCTTAAAAAAAATTCAGGACATACCGCAACTAGGCTTGCCAACCGTACTTTATAATAAAGTATTGTACGTTATTTCGAGTAATTGTACTCTATACTTTATTAGAATAATAAAGTACGCGAAAATACTTTATTCCGTATGATTAGATTGATCTAGAATTCAAAATAGATTCAGGTTATATTAGTCAGGGTTTTATTAGTCATAAAATTATTATACTTATTGTTCAAGTTTTTTTTTGGAAAAATTAAAGAACAACTATTAGTCTGGGCCATTTGTTGATGTTTTTTATGTTGGCAGGACGATTTTTGGAAAAAAATTATCTGACAAAACTATTTCACTTGTTTGTTTTGTTTGAGTACAATAACTGCCTGTTTTTAAAACACGAGTGCAAAACTCTTTCAAATTACTGCCTCCTTTTAGATCGTGACTCGTTAAACTAACATTTTAAACAAAATTTCAAGATTTCCATTCCTTAAGGGGGCTTACATACAAAATGTTGAATACAGACTAGAAATATATTGAGGAAAACGTCCCATAACTGCCAAGGAGTCGCCCCTAGTGGGATATAATGTGTGACCGACCTCAATTAGTTTTTGCCTTTACAATTTCTCGAGACATACTTGCCCGTTATCACCACTTCTTAAGGGGGCTTAACCAAATATTGCGTTGTATGAAATTTTAAAATAAATTAAAATTTTTCGACATTTGTGAATAAAATCAAAAGTGGTTAACAGATTTTAACCATTTATAGCATGTTTTGTTTGACGCTTTGTTTTTTATGTCTGTTTTTTATATGTTTAACAAACAAAAATTTTCGAAATGTTGCTGAAAAATTATTTTTGTTGCCAAAAAAAAAAAAATATGTTTCTAAAACATCTAACTGCGCATGTTAGAATAAAATTTAACGTTTAAAGGAAATTTTGTTGCGGATTTTCGATTTTTTTTTAGTAATTTCAATAAACTGAACCGTTTTTAAACCGGTATTCGATTCAGCGTACCCGAATTAGGTTAAAGCGCCAGTTGTCCGGATTGTTTAAAAAAAAGTGTCAAATTCTAGCACAGTGTAATTGCATAAAACCTGCGAAAAGCAATTTAAAACGTTTTTTAATATAACAATAAAAAGAAATTAATTGTACTTTATATTTATACTGTGTACTTTTTTTTCTTAACCTTTAATAATCAATGTACTTTAATTGCAACAAAAAAAGTTGGGAACCCTAACCGCAACCGACCCGCGTCGGTTTTACGGACCGAATGTTACTGAATACACCAACACCGATGCCTCATACAAACATGTGTAATGCAAAAAAAAAGAAGATAGTAATCTATCTGGTACATAACAGAAAACTAAACTTTCTAGCGTATCTGGAAAAATAAACTACGACGTCTGATGTATCGTTATACTCGTCTAAGAAACAAAAGTGTTATTATATATATTTTTTTTACGCAAAATACCCGCATTAAGCTTAGGAGGCGTAAAAACATTTGCAATTTATAAACAGAAATAAAATTAATGGGTTCCGCCTGCTGAATTTAATGCGGGTGTCTAAATAAAGCTTTGCCCACACCAACCAAAGGCTCAACGCTTTTTTGTGTAAAGTCAAAGGAACTTGAACTATAAAGTTTTTGTCTTAAACGTCAACCGGTAATCAGACAGCAATGCGACAATGTTTTTGTATTTTTTTCTTAGTCTATGTTCACACTATGAAAGTTTTCTTTCTGAAAGTCTGAGTTAATTGATGAGACGGGAAGAGAACATGCTATTCTTCTCTTCCCTATCACCAATAAGCAAAGATAGTGTGTGTAACATTTTAAGAAAGTCCGCCATTATATGCAACGAGGTTCGTTTCAGTATGTTTTGCCTTACTCTGTGTGTGTATGTTGTATCAACCCACATGTACTTTCTGCAACCAATGTTTTGTCGCAATCAAGGCCCAACCATAATATGCTTAAGTAAGCTTAAGCAAATGTGCGAATACATGTTAATTATATCAGGCAAACCATATTGAACTTAAGGACACTTTTTGCTAAGTTTAATGAAACTGTAATTTACTAAAGCAAGGTGCGAATCTAGTCGCACATTCCGTACGGAATCAAATGTTTTTTATTTTGTTTTTTAAATACATTTGATAGACTTTTTGTTAATTTTTGACAGTAGGTAAAGCAAGGCTATGCATATTATGGTTACCCTTAATTCAAAAAGACAGTTTAGCGGTTGTTTTGTTTGGTGTGGGTTGTCTAATAAAAACTAATGTTCTCTTATCGTATTAGTCAAAAAAAAAAACGGTTTTGCCTTTTGTTGGTGTGGGGTCAACCTTAAGCTTCTGTTTGCAAACTACTTAAGTCTTTAGTGTTGACTTTGTTTATGGTTTATAAACATAAGTATATGTATTTCAGATTTTTCAATTTTGCTTTGGACTATTAAATATGCATTAAAAATTTTCTTTTTTCCAATCGGGGTATGATTTTCTTAATTTTTTTGTTTTTTTTTTTTTTTTGTTAAAAAGTTTTCTTCACTTCTTATTGCATTTAGTACCACTGTTTGCACTGCTGTTTTTTTTTTAAATATTTTTTTTATTTAAAGGGATTATTGAAGTGCAATTAAAGCCAAAATGACAGAGCTTATAGTCCCACAAATGTTTTATTTTTTTAACGGAAAAGTTTTATCATTCATTTAGCCATTTTTGGTTGGCTGGCTTGGTTTATTTGGTTTGGTGCCCTTTTAATTCTTCATTCTCAGAGTTAACTTTTTCCAGTTAAGATGCTTCTTTTTTTTCACTGGTAGTTATTAACCATATTTTATAATTTTTGTTGTGTATTTTAATCATAAAATACAGATTGTTTTTTATCGTTGCTCATCCTTCCTTTTTGAGCCACTTTTTCAGCGTAATTTTTATATTTTAGTGAGGCTTTATGTTCGTTTTTTTATTTTATTTTTTGTTGACTCAGATATAACAATTTGTAGTTTATGTTCTGTTTAGTTTGACTTTTAAGGACGGCAAGTTTTCAAAGGAAAATTTTCAAAGTCAATACACCATATTTTTCAGCAAACATTTTTTTACAATTGTTTAATATTTTTTTTTTATTGCAGAGAATTTTTATGGAACTTTTTTTTTGTTTCTTGTAATTTATGAAGAAGAAGTTTTGTAAAAAATTGTAAAAATTTAATATCTTTTTTAAGTATGTTATACTTTAGAGGAGACAAAAATAATCATACTTTAAAACATCCTTTTCCGGTCCAGGGCATATTTTTTTTTTGTTAAAAACGAATTGATCGGAATATTGAATGGAAGACTTAAGACTGAAATTTTTTGGTTTTAAAGTTTCCAAAAATTTCCTTATCTTTTTAATCTTATAAGATTAGGAATTCCGAATTTAGTTATGTTATTAAGGAAAATTTTAAATGTAAACAATCATATTAAAACTTTTCTGATTTGGAAAGCTTATGAGAGCAAATATCTTTGATTGAAAATTTTAAATTTATTATTTTTTTATGGCTGTTAGGGAAAACAACTACAAGTTATTTGTTCTTTATAACGTTTATATATAAATACCATGAGCAGGGGGAGCTGTGTTGGAGTGTTGCTACTTCGTGTGTAATAACCCAAATTAGATGTAATTTCTGCTGTCATGGGAAGAGCATGTATGATTTATTTTAGGTGTAGATGTAGTTCAGGTGTTTTTGATAATCCTTAGTTTGATTTCTATCTTTTAATATATTCTTGCAAAAGCTAGACAATGAATGGCGTCAGCAAGAGTTTTATATTTCGATAAGTATTCCCTTCATAGCGACTTAGAATCCGAAGTTGTCCAAACTAAAAAATACTCTTGTTATACATTGAAACTTCGTTATAACGAAAAACGCAATATATCGAATTTTTAGCTGAGTCCCTTGAAAAAACCCTTTTATTGCAAAGTTTTTTATACAAAAATGCTCTATAGCTATAACGAAGAAATTCTGAGCTATAAAGCCTCTATATAGCGAAGTATTTTTTCAGAAGCTACTTTACAACGAAATAATAATTGAGAAACACATACATATAACATTTTAATGGCCATTTTCTCATTAAGCGATTATCTTTTTTCCCAACGACAGACTGCACATTAAAGAAATTTGGTTTTCTCAATGTCTCATTTGCTTCGATTTTATCGCAAAGCTAACCGGCACTCATCCGCCAATTATTTATTTTCCTTTTATTTGCCGTACAGACAAATTCAATCAGCTGACTCCCAACTTTTACATGTGTTTTGAGTGGTGTTGCCAACTGAAAACCATGTTTTTTGTCGGTATATTGAGAAACCCAAAATCTTTAACGGACAGTTTATCGGTCCAATAAATTTATGTTGACATTAAGTAACAGACAGTTTGTCGATACATTGAGAAAATGGCCATAAGTGTGTTAGTCATTAAAATCCCGTTATCAAAAGCCTCTACATAACGAAGTCTTGAACTAAAGCCTCCAAACAACGAAGTTAGAATAAAGCAAAATTAAATTTTAAGCAAAACAGGGAAGTCCCTTTTAAAAACAACGAAAGGTACATAAATGTCTTTGCATATGTAAAGTGCCACAAATGTTGTCAGTACTGTTTTGGTTCTTTGCCAAAATGAGTGTATTAAAGCGTAAATCAATTTCTATACGAGAAAAAATTTTTATAATTGATGCTGTTGATTGTGGTGACTAATCTAAGCAAGAAATTGCTTAACAATTTAATATAATATAAAATTACACAATATTTAACTAAAATGTAATAAAATAAAAAAATAAAAAAAACTAATTTTTAATTTAGTGAATTTTGATTATGTACATAGTATTTTCGTGTTAACCCTTTCAGTATTTTTGTCGAATATATTCGACATTACATTGTACTCTGTTTCTACGCAATTTTACTGTATAAAAGTGTACAGTAAATTATATTTTTTTGTTTTATCTGAAAGAAAGACACGTTTGCTATTTTAAATAGTTGTTACATTAGGCATTGACTTTCTTTTCTTAATATTGAGGGCATTGTCGTACACTAGTCAGGAAATTCGTAAAAAGGTTATATTTAGGACGAAAAAAAAATAATAGTTTCGGTGATCGGGCGATATTAAAAACAATTTGTAAGTATTTATACATGCGTAAATTAATATTTACTTGAAAAAAAATATGAGAAAAATTAATTTTAGGTTCTTTTGGGGACCTTTGAAGGTCAATTTTGAAAATATTTGACATGCCCTAACAACCAAGGGAGCTACATGAAACAAAAACTACTATTTTTCCCGGCTTCAGCGCCATCACATTACCTTGAATACAAATTTTCAGATCTATATCTCGCCAAAAATTATTTTTGACCCTGAAAGGGTTAAATAGATTGTGGACAAAAAAAAACTGTAGTTATAACGAATTTTGTTCGTATTTCTTTAAATTTACTTATACCAAGGTTTCACAATGCATATGTATAACGAATCAATAGATATAACGAAGTATTTTTCGATCCCCTCTAGATCCGTTATATCGAAGTTTCACTGCATAAGATATGTTCCTAATATAAAGAATAATTCAGTTTATTTTGCCATTTTCAAGTGCTTCAGATAAGAGAATGTTAGGCACCTTTAACATTTAAGTAACAGCCTGCCATCTAAAAAAACTACAGAAATTTTATTTACTAAAGAAGTTAGAAAACATTTTGACCCATCACAATATTAAAAGTAGATCAGAATAAGCTATTCAAAGGTTTGAATTCTTTTAAACTTTTTTGCTTACTTTTTCTGCCTTGTTGGTGAAAAAGATTTGGCAACTTTAATGTGAACAACTACAAAATCGAACAAAGTACCAAAACAATTGATTTATATTTCTTAAAATATCCAGACTTTATTTACAGTTTGATAATGAGCGACGAAGACCATTTCCTACTTCAACAAGCAAAACGACAGAATTTGGGCCACGGAGCATCCAATAGCAGTTCGTTAGCGACAATAATACTCACGTAACCCTTAAACAACCACCTGCCTGGCTGGGACTGCTTGTATTTTGTATGGAGCTTTTTGTGGCTATAGAAAAACTTACACTAACTTACCCCTGGGCCTGGCTGGGACTACTCTTACATGTATGGAGTTTAATGGCTACAGCAGGAACATTTTGTTGCCAAATTGAATAATTCATAATCATATGAAAAGGATTAAGTGAACTCTTTGGTGTTTATTTATTTATTTGTTTGCTTTCCAATACAACAAGATTAAAAATCTTATTATTAAAGTAATGGATTTTTATAACGTAAATTATAACAAAGTTTTAATAATCTGTTTGGTACAAATTACAAAAAATTAAATAAAATAAAAAATAAAAGTTGTGGTGTGGTGTATCGTTTGATCGGATAATTTGCTCATGGTTTTGAAAATGGCATTGGTGTTTCAATCTCAATAAGCTATGGAAAACCATCAAGCCTTATGGTTTCAACAAGATGTAGCCACAGCACATACTGCAGGTGCCTTAATGACTTTAGTAATGGGCATATTCAACGTACGCATTATATCACGTTAAAGCGGTTTAAACTGGCTTCTACGCTCACCGAATTCGCAAAGTCCTGGAATCATTTTTTGAATAAAGAGTGTGCATATGTTAACAAGCCACGAACCATAACGCAACTAACAACCACCATTGGAAAATAATCAGCTTTTAATATCTTTTAAATTTTCGGTCACGGTGGACCTTTTGATGGAAATGCCCATATACTTTATAGGGCTAAAAATCAATAATGTAAAAATTACATATTTATGTTTCCTCTCCAGTGGTCCTTAAAGTATGAGTTACACGAAAGAAAATATTTTTATAAAATTTGAACATGGGAGAGTTTTCGAAATTTGTTCGATTTCAATATCACGTGATTTCGATTTCCAGAACATTTTTTTTTTTTTTTTGTTCAAACCTTATGGTAAAAAATAAAATTCCACTTTTCATACTTTTCATATATGCAATTACAAACTTTATTTATCCAAAGCGCTCGCACCTCTAATCAACAATTACACCAACTACATACGTCAAATATCAAATAAATCATTTAAGATTAAACTTGATGGTTTCTTAGCACAGAACTTTTCCATCCCATCCTTGTTGTGTGTTGTATGACAAAAAAAAAAAAAATAATAAGGATAATATTACAACAATCTCTTTCCGCTAAAATACAAAAAAAAAAAAAAAAAAATAGAAACATTCTTAAATACTATTAGTTACATCAAGTGATAGTGAAATTGCTTAGAAGAAAATTGTCATGGTTTTTAGAAAAATTCTAGTTTCTCCACCAAAATTAGTTGTAGAGAGAGTATACTAAGTTTGTCATTCCGTGTGAAACTTTTTTATAAAGTATATATATTCTGGGTCCTTGAGTAATTCTCAGTCGATTAAGTCATGTCCGTCTGTCTGGCCGTCTGTCCGTCTGTTGAAAACACATTCAATTTCGAAAAACTCAAAAGAAATAAACAAAGTTGGTGTCAAATTGCTTGTAGTTATCCTAAGCAGTTTGGGATTGAAGCCCAGCAAAATCGGTTCAGTAGGATCAGAGCTATGAATCAAAATGTGGAACCACCACCTAAAAAAAATTTAAAATTTTGTTACAAAAACTAGCATAAATGGTGGAATAATGATATAAGATAGTAATAAGATTTTGCATGAAACTGGAAATCACGCTGTAGAATTTCGTGAAGATCCGTCTACAATTTACCCTAGGCCCCATATAAGCTCTACTCCCGGAAAACAGTATAGTACGCCTAAAACCCTAATTAACAATGCCTTCATAACAAGTTTTGGCATGTCAAAGTTTAATAGGACTATAAATGACACTGTAAAGTTTCGTGAAGATCGGTCCATAATTTACCCTAGGCCCCATATAAACCCTACTTCCGGAAAACAGTTTAGACGCATACAACCATAAAAAATAACGCTATCATAACAAAATTTGGTACATCACAGTTTTATAGGACTAGAAATAAGACTGTGATATTTCGTGAAGATCGGTCCATAATTTACCCTAGCCCCATATCAACCCTTCTTCCGGAAAACAGTTAAGTACGCCTAAAACCATAAAAAATAACGCTATCATAACAAAATTTTGTACAGAAAAGTTTTATAGGACTACAAATAACACTGTGAAATTTCGTGAAGATCAGTCCATAATTCACCATAGGCCCCATATAAACCCTACTACCAGAAAACAGCTTAGTACGCCTAAAACCACAAAAACTAACGCTATCTTAACAAAATTTGGCACATCGCAGTTTTATTGAACAAGAAATACGACTATAAAATTTTGTGAAGAACGGTGTATAATTTACCATAGGCCCCATATAAACCCACTTCCGGAAAACAGTTTAGTACGCCTAAAACCGTAATTAACAATGCTATCATAATAGAAATTGGTACGTCACCGTTTTATAGGACTAGAAATGACACTGTGAAATTTCGTGAAGATCGGTTTATAATTTACTCTAGGACCCATATAAAGCCCACTCTGGTAAAATAATTAAATACGCCTAAAACCGTAGCAGATATAGATATTGCGGTAAACTTTCTACCAGCTTAGCTTCATAATTTACCTCAGATCCCATTCTAGCAACCTTCTGAAATTCACTGCAAACGCTAAAACTAATTGCACCCCTGCACTATAGGAAATTTACCCTTTTTTTGGCCAAAATTAATTACAGCCAAACGGGTGGACCGATTTGAATAATTTTTGGGATTTGACTTTTGGTGAACTTTTAATTTTCATACACTCAGAAAAAAACATAAGTAAATTTAACTAAAAAATTAACAAATAATTAGTTCTAAGAAGGGGTTAATGGTTATAGGTTCCCGCATCCAAGATTTTTTTAGATCTTTGATAGATAAACTGCTTTTTTTAAATTTTTTGAGTGTACACTTACCTTTCGAATATAACTGTAGAAATAGGTTTTACTAATTTAATGAAGTAACAAACAAAGTCATGTTTAAAAAGGATTTTATTCAACAATTTGATTTTCGAGTTCCAAACCGTCAACTAAATGTAATATACATGGGTTCAAAATGCCACGACTCTCTATTTCTTCAGCTTCGCTTTCGGACTTTTTTGGTCTGCATTTATATTTACTACATGTAATATCTTTATTAAGAGGATATACATCGCAATTTTTGATTTTATTTTCATATCTTATATTGCAATATTGCTCTTTTGAAAAGTTGTTCTCTAAAAGAAAGGCTAGTCCTTCATCAGCAGGTAACTTAGTTGGCGTTACTTTTGAAATTATTTTCCGTATTTTCGAAGCTCTAGTTGGAGTACTGACCGCCTCCTTTAAAACCACTGCTAAATCGAATTGGTTACATTATCGAGAAGACGCAGTTGCAGCAAGAATTGTGGTTTCCACTTAATTATTATGATCTTTAGAGATTTCTGCTGCAACTCGTCCTTTTGTTCTCTCAGATTTTTGGCAAAACAGTATATGCGGTCGTCCAGGTTTCGATTTAATGGGGGCACACTGTGTGGGATTTTTTGCAGAGGTGGAAAGTTCTGATTTGCCACTCACTTGGGAGTGGCCAGGACGATTCCTTTGTTGAACTGTCCAAGCAGCTAACTACTTCCGGTCTTAGACCAAGTACCCCCCGGGCAATGGCTTTGTAGCATCCGCTTTAAGGCTAGCCAGAGTTAGAAGGCGCCACAACCATGTATCCTGAATGGTCGAAAGGACGTCTCAGGAAAGTAGGCGATAACCGCTGAAACATGGTTGCATCGTGGGATTGGACGCGTAGATAGCAGCCCTATCACCAATCTAGGGGACGAGGGTTAGCAGCCCACTTTCCCGAATCACAAATTGCTAACGAATCGCTAATTATATTTTGGCGCCCTATGATCCAATGGGAGTTAGAGGAACACATATATATATATATACACTGCGTTTCACGTTTTCTGATCGAAGTACTGGATTTATATCAAGAGTATTAAATATAAGCGACCCGCAATATCATAACAAAAATATCGACAAAATCTCAGAAATTTTATGTAGCAATAGTTTCCCTAAAAAATTAATAAATACACTTATCAACGATACACTAAAACATGAACAAAGCAAAAACATTAATAATGATGACAACCCTGAAAAAGGCAAACAATTTTACAGTGTAAAATACATACCTGGCTTGACGGATAATAGACACATAAGGACAACAATAAAATCAGAACAAATAAACTTTGCATACAAACCAAATACAACTTTAAGTGCAATATTTTCAAGAGTAAAGGCGCCAATAGAAAAACTACAACAAAGTAATGTTGTTTACGAAGTAAAGTGTAACGGAAGGGACGATCAGAACTGTGACTTAATTTATATAGGAACAACAAAGCGTTCCCTTGAAAAGAGAATAGGAGAACATCAAAATGATATATTAAAGAGAAGAGAAACAAGTGCATTATCGCAACACATGATTTCTACATCTCACTCCTGATATATTTATTAATTCTGAATATATTATTAAAGTAACATTCTATGATAGTTGATATTAAATAATACGATAAGTTGATACAAAACATGTATTAATAAGAGTAGTAGTTAATAATATAAATAACTTATAAATAGTTAATTGTACAACATCTTCCTTTTATAAGTTAAATAATATAAACAATATATATATATTTTTTTTTTTTTTTTTTTTATAGTTTAATATAAATACAATTAATTTAAATTTCTAATTCTCAAAACCTAATCTCTGAGGTTTTAAAATCCTTCTTCCACACTTAGTATGATAACTATCCGAGTTCATTTTAACATTATTACTAACTTCTGCTGTTTCAGCATTACCGAATTCTTTTTCAAACTTGCTATTTTCTTTTTTTTTCCTTTTGTTCCTGTGAAATTTCAAGAATATGTTGTCTATTTCGTCTGTAGGTAACACCCTCCCTATCTTTAATAAGATAGGATCTCGGTTCTTTGCAAACATCAGCTATTATACCCGGTAACCATACTGACAAAGGTGTTTTCTTGAAATATATTTGTTTACCAACTTTAATGGAACTAAATTCCTTTCTATTTTTTAAAACTCTATCTTGTGTTCGTTCAGATGATTTCTGAAGCACTTTGGATCCTATCAATTTCGGTTTTAAAAACTTTGCCAATTTTGGTAATTTCGTTCTTAGAGCTCTGGACATAAGAAGTTCGGCAGGACTAGCCAAATTGTCTTTCTTTGTAGTACGATAATGCAGTAATGCCGTATAATAATCTGTTTTATTTTCACGACATTTTTTCAACATTTTTTTAACCGTCTGAACAGATCTTTCTGCAAGGCCATTAGATCTTGGCAAATATGGGCTTGATGTTAGATGACCTATTCCCCATTCAGAGCAAAATTTTTTAAATTCTATAGAATTAAACGGTGGACCGTTGTCCGAAATCATTACAGTCGGAATGCCATGCCTAGCAAAAATGCTTTTCAATTGAGCTATCACATATAGACTTGAAAATCCTGTATTCAAAGGAGCAATTTCTATATATTTAGAAAAGTAATCAACAACGAGAAGGTAATATTTTCTGTCAAATTCAAACAAGTCTATGCCTAATTTGTACCATGGAATTTTTACGACCTCGTGACTTAAAGGGGCCTCTCTATAATTTGCATTCCTAAACTTAATGCAAGTTTCACACCCAGATACTATATTATTTATGTCATTATTTATATTTGGCCAAAAAATAGTATCCCTTGCTAAACTCTGACACCTCTGAATACCCAAATGCCCCTCATGCAACTTAGACAACATTTCCGATCGTAAGCATTTTGGTATCATGAGCCTATTATTTTTCAAGAGTAAACCGTCTATAACATTTAAATCATCTTTAACAACAAAGTATGGTATTAACTCCTTATCACAGGATTTCTTATCCTTAGGCCACCCAAATTGTATATAGTTTTTTATCCTTTGAAAAAGTTCATCTTTTTCAACAGCTTTCTTAATTTTGTTTACTTCCTCTTCCGGTAATGCAATATTATTTATAATAGCATGACAATGTAAATCGATATCCTTGTCGATTTCAGTAAGAGTGTGTGATTTCAAAGGAGCTCTAGACAATGTATCAGCAATATGAAGATATTTCCCTGGCTTATAAACAACTGTCAAATTATATGTTAGTAATCTCATCATAAAACGCTGAAGTCTAGCAGGAATCTTATGTAATGGTTTATTAAAAAGTGACACTAAGGGTTTATGATCAGTCTCTACAATAACATTATGTCCGTATACATATTGGTGAAATCGAGTACAACCAAAAAGAATAGCAAATAACTCCTTTTCTATTTGTGCATAATTACATTGGCAATTTTTATCAAACCCATTTTAACTGCAATGTCCAGACCTAAAACTACATTGCATTCCATATCTAAAACGTAAAAACTTGTTTTGTATACACCATTTCCAAATGTGAACTCAACATCTACTTCACCTACTACCGGTAATTTTTCGCCACTAAATGTCAAAATATTATTTCTAATACTAGTAAATAATTTCTTAATATTAAGCTTACGAAACATTTGCTTAGACATCAAATTAGCTTGCGATCCAGAGTCCACCTGACAGGAAACTTTCACGTTGTTTATTTTCACATTCACCTTCCATTCCTTCACAACTGTTCCAACATCATTATACACCATACCAACAAATAAATTTTTATTATCTTCGCCATCATCCTCAGATTGTGAACTAACACATTCCTCTTCGTTAACATTTTTTACAAAATTTTTTTCTCCTCTTTTCATTTGAAACTGCTCGTCCTGTCGTCTAAAACACATTTTTGCAAAATGATTTGGCTTTTTGCAAATATAACATATAACCCCTTCAGCAGGACATTTAAACATATGTTTTTGTCCACATTTATTACACCTTTTTGTTTGTTGTTTTTGTTCCTTATTGCCTTCTTTGGAAAATCCTTTTCTAGTCCTTAACACCGCTACCATACTTTCAGACGTTTTTTGAATTTCTTCTGTGTTCTCTTTTGCCATTTCAATACTTTTTGCAATAGATAGGGCTTTTTCCAATTTAATATCCCCTTCACTTAAAAGTCTTTCTTTTATGTTTTTAAAATTTTGTGACAGACCACATATAAAAATGTCCTTTACTAAATCTTCGCGCAGACTTCCAAATTCACAGGTCGTACTTAAATTCTGCAATACTGTTGCATACTGACTTATTGATTCATCTGCCTGCTTCCGTGTAAAAAACTTGTTCCTTTCGATGGCAATATTAATTTTGGGAATAAAGTAAGCCTCAAATTTTTTCCATAAGTCGTCAAATTGTATAGCATTTATTTCAACGTTAAAAGAATTAAAAACTTCTAGTGCCTCAGAACCCATATGATGTAAAAGAATTGCAACTTTCCTTTCATCAGACTGTTCAACTAAATTAGACGCCAATAGAAAAATTCTGAACTGTTTGCTCCAGCTTCGCCATTCTAACGACAAATTCGTGTTTCTCATGTTTAATGGTGGTATACTAGCAGCAAATGAAAATATTTGTTTTCCGGTCTCCATTATTTGATAACTTATACAAATTCTTTATTATATTTTATATACAATTTAAAATTTTAATAAATTTTTTTTTTCACCGATTGACACCTGACACCATGATATATTTATTAATTCTGAATATATTATTAAAGTAACATTCTATGATAGTTGATATTAAATAATACGATAAGTTGATACAAAACATGTATTAATAAGAGTAGTAGTTAATAATATAAATAACTTATAAATAGTTAATTGTACAACAACTCCTTTAAAGCAGAACAAGTGAGAGTGTTGGATTTTGAACGAGGGGAGAGAAAGAGATATACGATAGAAAGCTTAAGAACACAACAACACATAATGAAAACAATGAACCACAATGAAGATGTTGACAATATCAGTGCCTGTTATAGAACCGCAATATAATTATTTCTGTGATAATAACTTTAAGTTGTGCTTTACTGTTTTTGTTAAATATGTTTGTGCAGTTTAATTTTATTATAAACCTGTCGATGTTTTTAATGTAAAATAATATATATTTTTGTAAGTTGTGTTTGCTTGTTGTGAAAAAATATTTTTGTATTAATGTTATCCTTTTATTATTTTTATTTAAATAGACGACCCTTGAAAAAGTCACCAAAAACGTGACGAAACGTCGGGTGAAATGAAATGAAATTGTTTTTTTTTTATTTACATCAACATCATTAGGTCTTATTAGCTTATAAAAGAAAAATAAACTGAAAACAGCATGATGTTTTTCAAAAACTTTCAAATTTCTGGAACATTTTATACTCATATTTGAACAAAATAATCTTAAATGCTCTTTTAAATACTGTTTAAAGTTTTCGGAACAACCACTCTCAAAAATGTGGGGCAAGAAATGGGCGTAAATAGCGGCTCTTTTGTCAATTTCGTTGTGTTTCTCTAGCCATATATTGAATAGTTCTGAATTTGGCACGCAGTAGTTAGTAACTTGAAAAATTCATTTTTTTTAAACTCGCAAAAAAATTCGTAGATGAAATATTTTAAATTTGTTAGATAAATGATTCTTCTATAGAACTATTATGATATTATGTCTAACATGTGTTATCATTTTTTTGTAAGTCCATATAAACTTCTAATTCATAATTCCATTAGTTCATTTTAAGGTCATTTTAATTTTTGCAATGTTTACCAACATTTTGCTATAGAATGTAAAAGTACTTACCTCCGGCATTATTTCCCATTTTTTAATTTTTCAAAAATATAAATTTTTGTTACGAAAACTTTTATCAGAAGATTTCACAAAATTCACTGAACTTAAAGGTTTTCTGATAGCTGGTATAGAAATCGTAATTAAAACACCTGTTAAAGTAACAGAAATTAAATTTTTGGGAAAATTTAAAAAGCTATGTTTACTTTGTTATATTTTTTTATTGTATTAAAGAAAAAAAAAAAAAAAAAAAATTTTACTGAAATTTTCTATAGTGCGCTGTGTTGAAATTTATGTTTTTTAATACCAGAAATCATTGTGCAGAATTTTGCGATGATTGGTTCATAGCTTATCATGGCTCCAATATAATAAACCTCCTGAAAGTCATTAAAGTTCGGCTTAAACTGTTACGAACCATGATATTTTATTTAAGCTAGTTAAACTTGCTAAAAAAAAAGCATACAATTTTCTGATTGTGGGTCAATAATTTAATGTTTAAACCGCAACCAATTTTAATGCAGATGCCTGTATTTATGAAGATTATAATAATAAATAGACATCATACAGATAAAACTCCTAAAATATTCGCACTCCGGTGGAGGGTATCAAAGCTTCGGCACAACCGAATATAGCAATATATTTTTTTCTTCTCAAATAATTTTTTTTATCTTATTGTCTGCCTAATGTTACAGCATTTTGTTTTTTTTTTTTTTTTTTTTTTTTTTTTTTTGTTGCTTACAAAATTTAGATATTTGTTGATATAAACCAAATTGTCTTTTTCTGGTTTTTTTTTAGATACATAACGAAATCCAAAATATATATATATATTTTATAAAGAAAGGTACATATGTACTAGGGTTTCTTAAAGTCCGTTTTTTTAGCTCACGGGAACGCATGCAAATTTTTATTTTTATTTTCGGAACTTTTTTTTTATATATTTATTTATTTATAAATTTATTATAATTAAAATTATGGGCTATCGGCTTGATTTGTGTAGAAGAGAAAATGTGAAAGGTTTGTTCAAATATTTAAGATAAAAGAAATAAGAATCATGTTATATTTTATTATGTAAGTTAATGTGTTGTAAAAAATAATATACCCTGCTTAAGTTTTCGTCAGAAGGACATTTCAATAAGTTAATTAAATTGTTTTAGTTGAATATGCATAAACGATTATATTGTCGAGGGATAGACAGTCTGATAAAAGATATATTGTTGTTACACTGATAGAAAAGGCGTCATAACGCTGATGCATTTTGACATCAGTACTATGACAAGTGTCTTCGTTTTTGACCCCATGACACTTTTCATCATGGTGATGTCAATCTAACATCACTTGGCCAAAGTGTCATCAGGGTCAAAATTAAATTATGTCATCAATGGGATGACACATCGGCATCATAGAAATGACGAACATGTCATCAGTGCGATGAAGCAGTAACATCGGAGAAAGGACACATTAGCATCAATTTAATGAGAGATTATTATTATTTAATTAACCGTTACATATGTTTGTTTCACGTTTGTTGAATTGCGACACTTGTTTACAGCAGAACTCTCAATACTGAGACACCAGCACCATGCCCCATATGGTTTTCGAAATCATTCTACACTGAAAGAATTTTCTTCGCAATACCAATGAATTTTGACATTAATACCATGAAAAATTGCATTAAAAAATTAAAAAGGATCAATGAAACCTGTTTCATTAAAAGGATTTAATGAAGCATTACATTAGATCTATGAATATTATTCATTGGATGAATACTTTCAATAAAGTAAAAAACTTTTTTTTTAATTATTTTTTTTTTTTTAAATCATTTTTTTATTTTTTATTTTTTCTTATTTTATTTTACTTTATTTAATTTTAAAAGATTTTGCTACTCGTGCTTAATTCCCAGTTTTTATTCTTGACAAAAACACTTGAAATTTATTGTTGATGGGATAAGCTATTCCTATGCATTTCACTGGTTGCTTAGGCCAGATCATCAGGAAACTTCATCCATAAATATTTTAGACAAACTAAAGATATTAAACCAAATAAAACTGTTAAACGTATAAGAATTATAGCAACAGTTCTACTTGTAACAATATCAAAGCTTGAACAAAACACATCAACAATAAACAACAGTGGGTTTATCTCATCTTACATTCCCCACTACAATTAGTTGAAATTTATTTTATTTTAATTTTTTTTTTTTTTCTGTCTCTGGCGGGAATCGATCGCGTAACCTCGGTGCTGATAGACTAGCTCACTACCAGCTAGTCTACCGGGGCAGTGTAGTTTTTAGATAAAAAACTATGTTTTTTTTCTCAATTAAGAGCGTAAATATGAGATTTAATTGTCCATAATAACAATAACAACGTTGATTGAAAGTGGATAGAAAGTTTTTGTTTCATTACTATAATGACATTTTTATTGTCATAATGAAAATTTAAATTTATGAAGGCAACTATTGAAATATGTTGCTTTTAAAAAAAAATTTTTGATTTCATAAATTTAATGGCATACATGTAACATTAGATGTGTGAAATTATTAAATCTTACATTTTTTAATTAACAATTAAACATTTTTTTAAGGAAACTATAATTTTGTATTAATTTATGAATATAGTTATGTTTGTATATTATTTTTTTATGATCCCAATTAAAATTTTTTGTTTAACTTGGACAAACTTAAGTTTTCATATATCCAATGAAAAATGTAAGAAAAGATAAACTCACTGTTTATTGTTGGTGTTTTGTTTAAGCTTTGATATTGTTACAAGTAAGACTTTGAGTGTTTAAAATTCTTATTCGCTTTAGGGTTTTATTTGTATAATAATATTGATCTGGCCTAAGCACCCAGTGAAATGCGCATTGAAGCTAGCTTTCCCTCAACAATAAATTTCAGTGTATTTATCAAATATAAAAAATTGGGAATTTAGCACGTCATACAAAAATCTTAATAATAAATTTTGTATTCCCGTAAATAACTTTGAGAAAATTTTTAACCTAATTACGAAATCCAATGAAGCGATTTTAACGAAAATACTTCATTATAACTATGAAATTCCATTTAGACAATGAAAATTTTCATTTACCCAAGGAAAATTTTTTTATGAAAATGATTCATTAAATATTAAATTTTTCTTTCAGTGTACTTTAAAAATTTGATGTATTTAACTAAATAATTTAAAAATATAACATATACGAATTTTTGCTTCTTATAATACATTGTTATCATGAAAATAATGTTAATACTATTCAAAATGTGGCATCGAATTAATGTCTCTATAGTCATAAAATAGATGACACGTAAAATATGAAAAAATTGTACGAAGACGGTAGTCATTGTATTGATGTTACTTTTTGCATCATTGATGCCATTTGTAGTAACATTGATGTCACAATTCTGATGTTAGGGCATCATCAATATGAAGATGCATTTTTCTATCAGTGTAGTGTTGAGTAATTGCAGAAAGTACATACTGGTTGGGATTCTGAAGACAGCAGATATTGATGAGTAAGTTTAGTAGAGTGGGTAAGTCTCGTAAGGCAGCGATTTTTGTGCAAATTGGTGGAATTAGGTAGCGAAATGGGGTTTATCCGAATTTATTTCTTATCTTTCATTATTATTATTATTTATTCAATGTTACACAAAAACCGAGCCCATACGGTTATAATTGTTCCATTTACAAAGTAATGAAGCATTTAAATTTGCTAATAAACTTCTAGCGACAAAGTTCTTGGATTTAGGTATAGAAAGATTATTGGGATGACGATGAACTGTTTTTGCTGCCATGTCTGCAGCTTCCCAGCAAAAACTTTACTTGCCTGGTAAGTTAGCAAGAAATGTTGGAGAATAGTAAACACTATTTATTTTTCGGCTGAATAACTACTTATTTTTGTTCGAGGTGCCCAAAGAATTCAGTACTTACAAAATACACTTACTAGAAGTCCAAAAATACCAGTAAGTAAATATTCAGTACTGAAAACAACAAAACGAATAAGTGGTTATTGAGGTGATTATTAGTAAGCAAATGTTCAGTAGTAAAAATAAAAGCAGTTACAAGAAGTTGCTGAGGTCATAACTAGTAAGTACTTATTGAAGTTTTCAAAAAAATGACAACTGTTATGACAGCTACTTAGCATGTTACGTATGAAATAACTACCACCTATTACTTAAAATCAAAAAGTTTTTCCTAGGTTCGTTACCAATAATATCTATATGACTAGGAATCCATAACAATTTCACTTTCTTTGTTAATTGTATTAAAATTTGTTGTATAAACTGCTGTATTTAAATTTTAAAAATGTCTTCTAGTTAGGCTCAAAGTATCGGCTCTTTTTAGCCTCTGGTGACCTCCGAACTGAAGCAGACCCCGAGCGACTAATTTAAAAGTATTATTTTATTTAATAACACAGTGCAACACATAAAATGCAAACTTTTTTCCTGTTAAAATTCTCGAAGTTCTTATCGAAACTCTTATTTGGGTTTCCCTAGGTTAGCTGCTGTTCAGATGTAAATTAAGGCTAAAACTTGCATTTTCAGAAGAAAAAACATTTTTCTGACAGCTGTATTTCATAAACCAATTAGAATTTTGTTTTCCTGCCTTCGGCACAATTGTAGCTTACATAGCGTCTTCACCTGACAATTTTTTGTCATACCAAACGTCAAAGTCTATATAAAAAAACTTGTCATCGTTTTTTTAATATGAAGTTTGACGTTTGGTATGACAAAAAATTGTCAGGTGAAGACGCTATGTTAAGAATAGGAGACATGATATGAATATATCAACATCATGCTTTTTTTGCTGTTGCTACATTTTTCGTACATTTCTTGAATTTTCGATATAAAATACAGTTGGAGAATGTGAAAAAGGCCTTTTCCAGTATTAAAGTGTTCCGAAGTATTATGAATTTTATTAAAAGGAGTAATTGGCTGAAGATGTCTTTACTTGATTTCCGAAAAATTTACAGCTTTGGGCCAAAAAAACTGAAAAAAGATATAAAACAATTAACATTTTTTGATTTTTTTGCAAGTTTGAGACTCTAGATGAAGTTTTTTAGAGTAGTTTGTTTTGCACTTATTTGTCCTAGTCTGTAGCTACAATTGTGCGTAAGAAAGGAATACAAAATTTTAATCGTCTTCTGAGACACTATAAAACCCATAAAACCCGAACAGCAACTAAACTATCAAAACCCAAATGGATTTTTGTTAGTTTCGATAAGTACTTTGAGTAGTTTGCCTCAATGACTTCAAAAATGTTGCACTGTGTAATAAAATCTCAGTAAAGCAAGATTCAATTTCAAAAATAAGAATTTTAAAAGCCTTTTCCTCATCAGGATTATTACAATGCGGTGTGTTAATATGTCCCGCACCACTAAACAAATTTTCAAGCCGCAACACTAAATTAATAAAACTTATGATTTTGATACAAATTTCCCCCAAATTATGTGACACAAAACTTCCAACTTAATACAAATATAATGAATATTCTTGAAAAAAAGATCCCGGAAATTGAATGAAATATTTTTCCCGGTAAATTTTGGAAAAGTTTTTTCCACCCAAACCCCTAATATATTTTATTTTAAATGTGCGAATGGAAAACACTTGCGTTAAGTTTTGTTTTCCAAGCGACTTAAGTATTATTAGAAGTAAAAACATTTGGCTTTGTTTGTCATTTGACTGCATCCAATCTTCCCATACTCGGAAAATAAACGCACCAAAGCAAAAAAAAAAAAAAGAAAAGAACCATATCAATTTATCCATCCATTCAGTATTTTTTTTTTTTTTCATTCATTTATTTATTCCAAAGAATTTCTTTTCTGTCCCTTCTTACTTAGTTGCGTTTCTGGATTTTAATTCAAATACCAAGATTTTGGTGCCAAACATCCCTTCTTCTTCCCTAAACATTCGAATGGTTGGTTGGTCCGTCCGTCCGTCCAACCATTTAGACTTTGTTGTTGTTGTGTTTGTCGTTCGTTCGCCTGTGCACTCTTAACGCAATTTCGTTGGTAATAAATCAACCAAAGTCGACATTAAATCTTTCTATTCCCTTTTTATCCCACACTACCCCCATTGTGAAAATTAAAATTCCAACAACAACAACAACAACACCAACAACAATGGAAAGAGAAAATATTTAAGTATTGAAAAGAAAATGAAACTAAGTATGTGCGTAAGTTGATTTTCCCTTTTTTTAATATTTTTCTTTTTTCCACAAAGAACTGAAGAGACATAAGAATTTTCAATTTTCTTTTATTAAACATTTGAAAAAGCAGTCTTCTTATTATTGTCCTCCAGCGTGACTGACTGACTTTCTTTCTTTTTAACAAAAAATCTTGACAATTGGCTTTAAAAATAAACACATTGCTTTTTTATTTATTCAATAACAATTATTCTAAAATAACAAACAAACAATTGTTTAAATTCATTTACGAATCCAAAAAAAAAAAAAAAAAAAAAACAGACTAAAACAAATTTTTTGATTTAGGTGAATTTCTACTCTAAATTGTCTCATTATTGGAACAAGTCGTTCACACAAATCATTTTGTTACCTGTGATTTGAAAAATTTTACAAAACCGAATAACACGTTACTGGCAAATCCCCAATAAAATTTTTACAAACCCGCTTAACTTCTTTTTTTTCTCGATTGGTTGACTTTCATGTGAAATGTTTTGTGTCTTAATTTTGCTTAAAATATTAATTAATTTTTTTTTTTCTTGTATCTTTTTTTTTTTTTTTTTTGTTATTAATTTATTCTTTTTGTATACAATCAGATTAATCTGTTGTCATTTTGTTTGTTTGAAATGTGTTTTTCTTTTTTGAGTTTTTGCTGTTGCTCTTTGTCTCAAATTAAAAATGCTAATAATCTGTTAATTACGATTATATTATTGCTAGTCTTATTATATTTTGAATATTTTTCATCGCTAATGTTCAAAAATGAATATTAATTGAAATTCCCCACAACTATTTTAAATTGTTAATTTAATTAAATTTATGAACACTAAACAAAACATAAAGTATGTACGGATTCAGTATAAAACGAAAAGTTTTTGAACAAAAATGAGTTTAAAAAAAATGTTTTTGTAAGCCTTTTTATGCTCTCTTGCTTATTTAAAGCATATTTCTTTGTTTATTTAAAGCTATTTTACTTGCATATTTACCCCCTTATTCATTAAAAATATTTCAGTTTTATTAAAGGTTAATTAAACCTTTAAATTCGTCTTATTTACCTGTTATAAGCATGGAATATTGTTTATAAATAAGGCCATAAAGGCCCTGGTAATTCGATATAATTTGTTTTTAATGCATCATCCAGAGAGACACGATGCTACTGTGCCCACTGTGCTATGGGCACATGCGAATTACTGTGTGAATTACAAGAAAATACTTCATAAATTGTTTAAATAAATGATTTAGCATGAAGAAAAACTACTTAGTAAAAAGGGGTTTTAAAAGGCTTTTTTTTGGGAACATAAGGCCTCCCAGCCGCATTCCAACTTTATTTCTAATTAACATGTAAAGTGTGATAGTGTGAATGCAATGTGTCACGAAAATGACAAGTATTATGAAAAAAGTTTGACATCCCATACGACTTCATCGTTTTTTGAAAAATTTCTAAACAATAATACTTTTCATTGGATCAGGGTTGCATTTTATTTCATGTGTGAGTGTTTATACTTTGTGTGATGGTATGAACAGAAGCTGTTAGGCTACATTACATTTTTTGACAGTCGCAACAATACTCATTAGATTTCTATCACACAAAGTATTATGGAATACGTAAGACTTGTGAGATAGTGTAATCTAGCCTTAAGTAAATAATACTATACTCTCACTTTGACTTAAGTCAATTCCAATGACTTTGACTTAATTACAAGCTGTCATTAAATTGATGCTAATGTGTTCTTTCTCCGATGATACTGTGTATTCGCACTGAAGACATATTCGTCATTTCTGTGATGCCGAAGTGTCTTCCCATTGATGATATAGTTTCATTTTGACTCTGATGACACTTTGGCCAAGTAATGTTAAGGTTGAAGACACTTGTCATAGTCCTGCTGTCAAAGTACATCAGCGTTATGACACCTTTTCTATCAGTGTACGAGACACATTTCTTAAAGGATATTATTTTCTGAAATATATTAAAGAATGCTATCTAACATCTGTAGTAGACTAATTATTTTCTTAATAAATAAAGTATTTGTCACGAATAACGCTTTTCTAATGTTTCTATGTTAATATTTTAAATATGTTTAAGTAGTTTCAAAAGATTTTGTTATTCGTGCTTAATTCCCAGTTTTTATTCTTGATAAAAACACTTGAAATTTATTGTTGATGGGATAAGCTATTCCTATGCATTTCACTGGTTGCTTAGGCCAGATCATCAGGAAACTTCATCCATAAAGATTTTAGACAAACTAAAGATATTAAACCAAATAAAACTGTTAAACGTATAAGACTTATAGCAACAGTTTTACTTGTAACAATATCAAAGCTTGAACAAAATACATCAACAATAAAAAGTGGGTTTATCTCATCTTACACTCCCCACTACAATTAGTTGAAATTCTCTCAACATTAATTGTAGTTGTAAGTAGGTTAAGAAAAACAAAATAAAAAACAAACAACAACTTACAAAAGATGTTGTCAATTAAGTGTTTTTTTATTAGGCCGTGCACTTGCCTGTTTATTATCAAAAAGTAATTTCAATTTTTGGGAATACAAAATTTTAATTTCAAAAGATTTTGTTATTCGTGCTTAATTCCCAGTTTTTATTCTTGATAAAAACACTTGAAATTTATTGTTGATGGGATAAGCTATTCCTATGCATTTCACTGGTTGCTTAGGCCAGATCATCAGGAAACTTCATCCATAAAGATTTTAGACAAACTAAAGATATTAAACCAAATAAAACTGTTAAACGTATAAGACTTATAGCAACAGTTTTACTTGTAACAATATCAAAGCTTGAACAAAATACATCAACAATAAAAAAGTGGGTTTATCTCATCTTACACTCCCCACTACAATTAGTTGAAATTCTCTCAACATTAATTGTAGTTGTAAGTAGGTTAAGAAAAACAAAATAAAAAACAAACAACAACTTACAAAAGATGTTGTCAATTAAGTGTTTTTTTAGGCCGTGCACTTGCCTGTTTATTATCAAAGTAGTTTTAAAATAGGCAATCCAGTTTCTTTGCTTTATTATTAGTTATGTAGGTAACTATATTTTGAAGATCCTAATAACCGTTCCTATTAACAAGTCAAATAGTACAAAAAGAAACCCTCAAACCTCGAATGCCATAATAAATTTTATATCAATAACAGCCCCAGGCACGTATGCATGACATTTTAATTTTTAAATCTCAAACAAATAATAATTTTTAAATTTGTATTCATTTTAGGAAGGGACAAATAATAAGACCACCGCAAAACAAACCAAGTACATAAAAAAATATTGAAATGTACATGTTTAAGCTCACCACAAAAAAGCTTTATTGAAGAAATGTTCAAATAAAATCTAGAAACCACAAATTCCCCACAATACTTAAACAAAACAAAACAAACGCCCAAAGAAAAAGTGCGACAAACAATTTACAATTTATTTAGATCCATAAAATACAATTGCTGACTGAGCATTAAACAAATATGTTAAAAAATAGTGACCAAAAATAATAAAACATATAAAATTTTAGTAGAAAAATACTCGCACACAAATCACTTTTCTAAAAGAAAAAAATAAAAAACAGACAATTCAACAAAAAATATACATACAGAGAAAGAATAACTAAATTAGAGTTTTTTTTTCGGTAATTTAATGCGGTTTTCCCGGTTGGTAATTTTAAGTAAAAGTTCAGAAAAAATTACTTTGTTTTATTAAAATATTATATTAACCAAAGGTACTAAAGATATGCTCACAGACTTAACATATATTTGGCGAAAAAATCCAAAAACCGTTTCCTTTATTTAAATTGTTCAAACTTTAGCTTTATTTTTAACAATTTCTATTGATTTATTTATTTATTTAAAAAGAGTTACAACTACATGATTGGCAAGCGTTTTGCAAAAGCAAATATATTTTTAATGAAAGTAGTGGTTACGTTTAGAACGTCAAATATTTAATAGGTGTGAACATAGCTTTAGTCAATATTTTATTAATACATGAAATTGACTTTGAAATTATATTAAAATTTTTAATCCTTTATGCAATCCATTACTTAACAATAAGAGCGCTATATTCGTTTATGTCGAATATTATGTACCATTCACCATGGTGCGAGAAGAACAGAAAATTATATTAATAAATACTAGGGTATTCATTCGGTTAACCGTTAATCGGTTGACGGATTAATTACTACCCCATTAACTGATCGGTTAATTTAAAATTGGCTTTTTTCGATTAACGATTAAAACCGGTTAATTTCAGTCGATTAACCGATTAACCGATGTAACAAAATTTTTAATTTTTTGTAGTATTAAACCATATTTTTTGTGTTTTTAATTATCGGTGAGTTCCAAAACGTCGGTTGCAAAGCAACTCGCTTTTTTAAATGCATTCTACAATGCAATCATGTAGAATTTTACAATGTTATCTATACCAAAATTCACCAAAAGAGTTACCAATGTACACAAAAAAAGTTGTGTTTAGATATATTGTTTTATACAATAAGTGCGTTCGTTTCCTTTTCCAGTAAAATCCCAGTAAAATCCAGTAGGTGAGTAATATGAAAATTTATGTACGCGAACGCATTTCAGTAAAATCCAGTTCAAATTTGTAAAAATTTTGGGGTAAACGAACGCAGCTAATGTATTTCCATCAAGAAATTCATTCTTAAAATACAGTACAAAAACAGATATTAAGGAATTCGGATATAAACTTGTTTTCTTAAAATAAACTCTTGATATTAACACAACAACAAAATTAACCGAAACAATTAGAAGGGTTAAAGATTTAAAATAAGTAAAACATGGGCCTAATTTTGTCAGTCGTGATCGAGTAATTTCTCGTTCCGATTCGTTCAGTACTGTCTGAAATAATTAGATATTAAATGGCTTTCGAATCGAGAAAAAACTCGATCACGACTGCCAGAATCAGCCCCAGGACTCTAATGGCATAATGGAAGATTTTATATGTTAAGAAAAATCCTGTAAAAGGACTGAGAAATTTGAAATTTTTTATTATGGATTGCATTCGATTTCTCCAACATCTACGATAATTGAAAGAATTTTTCCCATGTCAAGTTTTATAAAAACAAAAGAAAAGTGCCAATTTAACCAATTGTTTTTCTAAAAGACTATTTTATAAGATCTCCTTAAGCTATTGATATAAAATGACCTCACAGTTTATTTTTTAATAAATACATAAAACATTGTTTGCTCGTTGTAGAACAAGAATTGTTATGTTATTGTTTTTTTTGCTAATAAACTTCAAATAATAAATAATTTTTCATTTTTATTTATTGAAATTACTTAATTAATTAAAAAAACTTTATTAATCGTTTAACAGATCAATAACAAAATTAACCGATTAAACCAAAACCTCGATTAAAGCAAAAGCCCGATTAAATGAATACCCTAATAAATACATACATATTTACTATATGTTGTATGTTTATTGATCTCTTGCATTGGTAGCGAATAAATTTTGTAACTTATACTGTTACTGATCTATGATGTATTTGTATGTGATGTGTCAAGCCCACTTATCAAGTAACACCAACTTTTCGATGGATTTTGTGTATTGACAACCCAGCTATATGTACCAAATTTGTACTCCTGCCATTCTCCAGTTATAAAGAAATGCATTTTGTAGCACGCCCACTCTTTCATTTCTGTCTACTTTTTGCCAGATGTCATGCATTGACATTCAAGCTGCTTGTTTGAAATATGAAAACTTTTACTGCAACGATTCTTCAGAAAAACAGATGTCTGTTTTTTATTTGTATTGGAGGTGCCACTCTCACTTCTATCGCCCATTTTTCAAAAAGGTTGTGTATTGTACTTAGTTTGGAAACTTTTGGTCTTATTGCTCTCCAGATATTCAGCAAAAAAAAAAAGCGATTTATGGGTCAAATTAGAAACAGTTGTGGATTTTTTTTCTCATATCTAAGCCATTTGAGGATTGGACTGACTAAATGATAATATCGGGTGATTTTTTAAGAGCTATAGGAAAGTTTAAAAAAACAAGTAAGAGTGCTATATTCGGCTGTGCCGAATCTTTGATCCCCTCCACCGATAGTTCGAATGTTTAAGGAGTAATATCTGTATGATGTCTATTTATTATTATTATTATCTTAAACTGTGACGATTTGTTATTAATTATGGTTTTAGGCGACTAAACTGTTTTCCAGTAGTAGGGTTTATATGGGGCCTAGGGTAAATTATGGACCGACCATCACGAAATTTCACAGCGTCATTTCTTGTCCTTTAAAACTGTGACGTACCAATTTCTGTTATGATAGCATTATTAATTATGGTTTTAGGTGTACTAAACTGTTTTCCGGGAGTAGGGTTTCTATGGGGCCTAGGGTAAATTATTTACCGATCTTCACGAAATTTCACAGTATCATTTGTAGTCCTATAAAAATGTGACGAGCCAAAATTTGTTATGATTGCATTATTTTTTACGGTTTTAGGCGAACTAAACTGTTTTCCGGTAGTATGGTTTATATGGGGCCTAAGGCAAATTATGAGCCGATCGTCACGAAATTTCACAGTGTTATTTTCAGTCCTAAAAAACTGTGACATACCAAATTTTGTTACGTTAGCGTTATTTTTTACGGTTTTAGGCGTTCTAAGCTGTTTTCCGAGAGTAGTGTTTATATGGGGCTTAGTGTAAATTATAAACGGATCTTCACGAAATTTAACAGCGTGATTTCCAGTTAAATAAAACTAATTTTCGCAAAATCTTATCTCATTCCGTGCCTTGTTCCACCATTTATGTTATTTTTTGTAACAAATTTATCAATTTTTTTAGGTGGTGGTCCTACTGAACCGATTTTGCTGGATTTCAATCCCAAACTGCCTAGGATAACTACAAACAATTTGGCACCAAGTTTGTTCATTTCTTTTGAGTTGTTCGAAAGTGAGCGTGTTTTCAACAGACGGACAGACAGACGGACATGGCTAAATCGACTTAAAATTACAAAAGGACCCATAATATATATACTTTATGGGGTCTGAGATGAATAATAAAAAAGTTTCACACGGAATGTCAAACTTAATATACCCTCTTCACAACTAATTGTGGTGGAGGGTAAAAAAACACATAAAATTCAGAAAAATGCATGAAATCTTTATTTGAATCGATAGTACGGTCCATATAATTTAATGTTTGAAGATTATTTCATGCAAATGTTGACCGTTACTGCGCCTCACATGGTCCATCCGCTAAGTCCAATTTTAGCATACTCTTTCCAACATTTCGGCCGGTATCTCATGAATAAATGCTTCAATGTTGTCTTCCAATACGTCAATTGAAGCGGGCAGTATATGTGACATCAATACATAACAACAACCTTGTCCCTATCATTTCTGATGTCTGTAGAAAACACATTTCAACATACACACGGAAAGACGGACATCGTTTAATCAACTTCGATGCAAAAAAAAAACGATTTTTATCAAAAAAATTATTTTCTTCACGGCAATAATTTCGATAAAATGGGCACTACGGCTGTTCTTTGCGAAGCGCATTAAGGATGTCCAGTTTTGGGACATTTTAAAAGAAATAAGGCCCTATGATGCTACTAGCTGTCCAAATTTTTGGATGCTATGAAGCCTATAGCGAGTTTTGTTGATTGTTCTCACTACATATTATTGGTCTTACTCAATTAAATTTTAATAATATGGTAGCATTATTCAAGCTTAAATATGTTCATGAAGATTTGCCAGAGTATCCCAGCAAAAACTTACATTGCAAAGTAATGGGTTAAAAAGCTAATATAACGACTCTTCACTACTTATACATTGGCATTTTAACTCATTATTTTAACACGGTGATGTCATTGGAGGCAAGTACTTACCACCCTCCCTTACAAAAAGGGAGTTAAATAAGTCATTACCACATTCGCTTACAAATAGGGACTTAAATAACTTATTACTCCGATGTCACCAAAATTACAACTAACATGTCATGACTATAACATTTCAGTACAGCATAATTTTTCATATTCAAATTTATTACAAATTGTTTTTTATTTATAATAAAAAAAAAAACAAATTGTAAGAACAAATATTTTAAATCAATTTGTATTAGATTTGAAAAAACTTCAACCGTAATTGCATTTTATTACGAATGAATTATAAATTTCGTTAATCAACTCATACACAAGTACTTAGGTATCAGATTATATGTCAGCCATTACCAAACTACTTCTATGTAATGCAGATGGTATGAAGTAGTCATTGAAAAGTAAGTTGTTCAGTAATGGCAAGTCATTACCAAGTTTTTGCTGGGATACTAATAATAAATGTCAAACAGTGAGCGCAGTATTTCAGCTAATCCTTTCGTTAGTTCTATGGAGCGAAAAAAAAGCACTCTTTACATAAATGGCAGCACAAAAAAAGTAAGAATATTAATTTAAGGAGTTCGCTTATTTAAATAGAACTTATATTTAAAAAAAACAAACACATATTTGAACTCTAAAATCTCTGGCGATTTTGGAACAGAATGAATTTTCTGTCAGACCAAGTTATTAAAAAAAGTTTATATATCAGAAACCTTAACACTGTATGGGATGCTTCGAGTCTCTATTATTTCCTTAACGATTTTCTTACCTTTATCGAAAATGAGAATCTTATTCCGATTATTTGCGTTCATCAAACGCTAGCTCTCGATATTTTGTATACATTCACATATGATACAAATTGCACCAGTTTTTAAGTTTTGGGAAGTTTTTTTTTTAAGAAATACTAATTTACTTCAAAGCCAGTATCGTTTTACAAATTTAATGTAAAATTTCGAATATTTTTAAATTGCCAATAACCTTCAAGATATTTAAGATTTAAATATATTTATATTTTTTGTAGAGAAATTCCCAAGATCTCGGGAAATTTTAAATATTATCCCGTTTTTTTGTGTAGTTTAAAAGATCGAGAAAAAAACTCTAAACTGAAAACCAAAAAATTTTAATTAAAAAAAAAAAAAAACTGCTCCCAACAAAAAAAAAATAACCTTAAATTTCCCACAATAAATTGTTAGAAAGTTTTTTTCAAGGTTTACGCAAGTACGAGGGTCACACTATCAGCCCAATAACAAATTCCAACTCCGCTACTAATTTTTCTCTTTCCTAATCCCCCATTACAAAAAAAAAAAATTACATGGGGCCTGCCTCCAAAAAATTGTGTTACTGAGTGGAAAAATGTTTGTTATTGATATTCTTAAAAATAATCGTTGGATCAATAAAGCAAATACGCCAAAAGGCTACAGCAAACAAAACAAAATAAAGTACACAGTAGAAATCATACGTTGAAGTTGTGCCGCTTAAGCCCGTTGGTGTTCCCGATAAACCTAACACAATTGAAATTTTTAATAAAGAACTTGCAAGGCTATGATATTCTTTTTAATTATTTTGCATTCAATTAATTTTACTTTAAATTGAACAGCAACAACAAAATAACATTGAATGTAAGTGCCGGTTCAAACATGTCAAGTTTGACTCGTCAAGTCTTGAGTTTTTAGGAGAGAGGGGAAAGGAAATGGTATTCTCTTTTTCCTTCCTCCCAAAAACTCAAAACTTGACGTGTGTGAACCATCTCTAAATATAAAAACAGTCTCGGTGATGCCACTTAATAATTTTTTTGTTCCCGCGAAATTTATAATTGGAGGATTTTTTACGAGAAAAGTATTTTCTCTGGGAATATTCGTGGTTGGGCTGTATAAGTTAATCAGAAACTTTTAATATATTAAAACAAAACATGAGAATATTTTGAAAAAGTTTCATAAAGTGGTTCGTATCTAACAGGTCAACCTAAATAAATTCGACAATTTTAAATCGCCAAAACGATTTGTACTTTTTTTAATGTACTGGCAACATTTATTTAGGTTGGCCCGTTAAAGTGGCAGTTTCACACTATAAAACAATTCATAGCAGAAATACTTAGACCAGCATAAAAAACTTAGCGACAAGACTAACGTCAGCGTTTCACTGGAGTTGCATTACGTGAGCTGGAGGTCCATACCACGCGTTTCTCGCTTTTTCGCAGCATACTAAGCTGTCAAAAAAGTAGGATCTGTGTAGTTACACGTAGTAAGTTACATGCACAAAAGCGTAGATGCCTTGAGGCGAAAAGTAGGTTTACTTTCTACTTTTGTAAGCGTCACAAGCTGCATAAAAAGCGTTGCATGTTACTTGAAACGAAAAACGCAAGTAAGGTTAGAAAAGCATGCGCTGCGTGGAGGCGAAAACGCGTGGTATGGACCTCCAGCTTTATGATCCAAAAAATGTACTTAATATCGTTGGTCTCATTAGAAAGGCCCTAACTCACATAAATGCAACTTTACAGGAGAAGACAAAAACATAATAGAAACCGTATGTATCATAATGTAAAATGGCTTCTTCAATTGCTTGTTTAACTGATATTTTTGATGCTATTGTATTAAATTTTTGTGACGAGGTGTATTTGTGTGAAATGTATTGGAATCACTAAAAGCTCAATTTCGAAAAAAAAAATTTGTATGTACTTTATTAACACTATTTAATATTAGAAATTACCATAGAACTTTTTTGACAGTTTAAATACTTTTAAAGAAATTAAAGATTTTGCAGCTTTTGACAACAAACGTTGATACATAAAAAATGTTCAAGCTTCATTAGTATGTTCATTAGTACGGGCCCAATGAAAACTAATAGAGCGATAGTGACCTACAAATGACAATAAACAGACAAGGGATAGAAATTATGAAATTCTAGTCATTCTAGGCTTTTAGCACCTTCTTAAGGGGACTGTTCGTGTGTGTCCTGAGGAGTTCAATATGGTACCGTGAGAACTAGGAGAGTCAGCGATTACTTTTGTTACTATCCTCGTATAAAAGTCGCGACTAATATTTGCGTTAGAAGCCAAACGAAAAACCCCAAACAAAACTCTATGACACATTTTTTCCAGATGTCTGTAATTATGATGAAAACAAATGTTTAATCAAATCAAATCATCATAAAGTAAGTGGCGACTTAACAAGGCACCAAAAAATAAAAAAAAAAAACACATAAAAAACATCGGTTTTAACGACCAAACAAAAATTCATAATCATTTTTAATTTTATGAGCATTTCTAATGACGATTTCACAAAAACAACAACTAAAAACGGTAGAACAATTTGTTTGTTTTATAAAAAAAAATTTTATTACCTTTTTGTTGCCATGATTGTTGGTGTTTGCTAGTTGGATGGATAGCTGGATTCATGTTACCAAAATCTACATGCATTCCATGATGTCTGTATGTTTAGGCTACAAATTAACACCAAATGCTTTTTCTCCCTCTCCTTCTCTCACTCTCTCTCTCTGGGCTTATTAGGTTTTAATGATCGTTTTATTAAGTCAAGCTACTTTTACCCGGATCCATATTATTATGAGATAAAATAAAAATCTAAATCTTAAAAATTAAAAAAAAAAATCTGCGAAACTATGAATTTTATTTTTATGACAAAAGATTTTAAAAGAAAGATTTTATATTGTTTAGAAAAAAATGTGTTTTTTTTTTTGTGGAGTAAAAGTAATTGTCATCTTCTGTATTTTTAATTAGCTTTTATGATCATATTTTTTTTTTTTAAAACTTTTTTGCTTCAAGATGCCTGGGAAAGATTGATCTTTGTAATTTTTAAGGGGTACAATTTCTCATCTAAACAAATAAAATGAATGACAAATTTGAAAATTGTCTTAAGTTATTGTTAATGAAATGAAGGGCGTTACTTGAAAGAATTTTAATTTATTTTAATTTTTTTTTTTTGTTTTTTGTATAAATCAAAATTTTTTGAAATTGTTATTGGAGGGTATAAAAAGAGAGTCGTATGGGCGGTTAATCTAGTTTACTGAAGCTTAATTGGGGTTTCCTAATATTTTAAGAAAAGGCTTTCCTTAATTGATATCGGCTTGATTTAAAGAAGATATTCATAACTTTAATGTTGCAATCTTTTAACTGCCACTCAACAAAAATATAAATTTTTTTTTTTTAAATTATAAAAATAACAAAGAAATCAAGTAAGAAAGTACAGTTAGTCAAACCCAACTATATAAAATCCTTACCGCTGTATTTAAAAACAAATTTTCGCGAGTGTAGCCTATTTGGGATCCATGGGCAATCTTATAGCCGCCAGAACAAAATTATGCTATAAGGTTAAGATTGATGGAAAAGTTCTTGGTGCCGAATATTATTTATATGTATCCACACGCAAAGAAAAAACAGGGTTGTGGTAAACATATTCTAAGAGCAACATATTATGACAAGAATTATGATTGTAGTCACCATATAAAGATTATTATTGAATCATATTATGGCTAAATATATTCGTAATATTACATCATAATATTTTTCCCTTAATCATATTATTATTCTGTTAATCATACTAAGTTAAGAAGTAATCAAATTATTGTCATGTTAATCATAATAAGCTAAGAAATTAATCATATTATTGTCATGTTAATCATAATAAGCTAAGAAGTAATCATATTATCATCATGTTAATCATAATAAATTTAGAAGCAATCATATTATGATACAGCACCTTTCATAGCACAAAATAAATTAAAATATTTTTGCATCGATTTTTTATTTTGTGGCTTTTTACAATTTTTCTTAATGTTAATCAAATAGCGGAGTTCAATTTAAGGCTTGCAAAAGAGCAAATGAAAAATCTATGGTTTTCATGGGCAAACGCGTGTGTCCATTTCTTCGATTTTAAGATATTGATGAAATATCGTAGCACTTTTATAAAATATAACGAAATCTCTGTGTGTGTTGTTGGATTTTACAAAAAAACTATGATATTTTGCATTTGCAATAATACATCACTAATACTTGAATGAACTCCGCTAATATTTTAATTTTTTGATTTCTTTAAACTTTTTTTTTATGGAATTTTATCTTTTAATGGTTTAACCGCTCACAAATAAAAAAAACGACACAACTGCTTCAAAATTATTTTACAAATGGCGCTAACATAATATGATTAGAGTAAAAATAGTTTGATTGCATCTTTAACACAATATGATAAATGTATAGAAAGTTATCATGTTATGGCTATTAAATATCATGATATGGTTGTGAGAAATATAATATGTTTAAAAAGTTATCATAATAAAGTTGTTAGAAAAATAATTATTTTCCGGTCAACAATACTCAAATTCATAATTGCGAATAACATTGATATGTTTACAGTAACTATAATATTGATGATATTAAATAAAAATAACAATTATTTGTGTACGACAACAATATATTGTTACATTAAACAGAGTGTTGTTGCCGTAACCATGCCCAACCATATTTTTTCTGTGCGTGCATCTATATGAGATTTGTTTGTCTTTGAGCGATTTTAGGAAATTTTATTTGCAACGTATGGTTAATTTTGGGCCTACTTGCACAACAACATTTGTCATGACAAGGTTTTATTATCATTATTTTTAATAATCTAAAGAAGAAAAAAAACCATAAAAAAATTAATAATCTTTTTGTCACAAAAAGTTCACCTCTTCATTAAAAAGTCAGTTTTTCACTAGAATATCTTGAAAGTCAGCTTTTGCTAAAAAAAAAATTACTTCTACACTTAAAATTCACTATTTCTCAAAAAAGAAATTGTTTAGCCAATGGTTAACTTTTTCACCAAACGAAGAGAAAAAATATGGTTCGGCATTGTTACGGCAACTACACTATGTTTAGTGTAACCATGTATTGTTGTCGTACACAAAAAATTTTTATTTTTATTAAATATAAGCAATATTATAAAGGGTGGTTAAATTTTACGGGCCGATGTTGATTTTGAATAAAACACAAATTATTTAGGAAATTATTATCATATCTTTTAATTATGATAATTTTGGTATTGTTCAATTATATATGGAGCAAAATATCGGCCAAATGGTCGGCGGAACACCTCCATCCGATGACGCTGAGGCATAATTAAGGCTCTATGCCGTTAATGACCCGAATTATCTCATCTGTAAGTTCTTGAATTGTTGCTGGATTATCGACGTACACTTTTTCTTTTAAATAACCCTAAGGAAAAAAGGCCAACGCTGTCAAATCGCATGATTTTGGCGGCCAATTGACATCGCCACCACCTGAGATAACAAAGGCTATTGGGTTTGTCGCGCAAAAGAGCCATTGTTTCGTTAGGTGTGTGGCAAGTGGCACAGTTCTGTTGAAACCACATATCGTCCACATCCACATCATCCAATTCGGGGCATAAAAAATTCGTAATAATCTCACGATAGCGAACACCATTCACAGTAACTGCCTGCCCGGCCTCATTTTGGTAAAATCACGGTCCGATAATGCCGCCAGCCCATAAACCACACCAAACAGTCACTCTTTGTGGGTGAATTGTACGATAACCCGCAGAAGAAAGTCAGTAAAAACGTCAGTCAGATGAAATGGTACCCAGAGTACCCCACACTCTGTTAACGGATGCCAGGATTCTCATTTACCCAATTCCAGAGATTTCCCTGAGATCTTGGAGATAATGATCTCCCAGACAGTTCGCCCTGGAGCGCACGAGTGCCGGACAGTAGCATAGCAAGTGCTCTACCGTCTTCTTTTCCCTTGGAACCCCACAAAATCTGCAATTGTCACTATTCAACCGCCCCGCCCTACGGTCGTATACCGCAGTCCAACAATGACCCATTATAAAACCTATCAGAAGTCTACAGTCCCTTCTCGATAGCGACAGAAGAATTCTCGTCGACTCCGGATCGTAGGATCCCCACATTACCTTAAAAACCCAGCACGTTCTTGTGTCCGTATCTCTCCTTATATTCAGGGTTTAAAATGCTATCGCCATATTAGCAAAAGCAGCCAAATTTTGCCTTTTTCCTATTTAAAAAAAAATCAAAAATAAAAAGCCGACAAGTTCCACTGCTAAAAAAGCCCACACTTTTCAAAAGCAGCAGCAAAATAAACACACTGTTTTGGAAAAGTAACCTTTTAATGGACACTGCTTTTTCCAACTATTGCTTTTTTAACAATAGCAAAAATTTCTTATTTGATGGAACTCAAAAAGCAACGGCAATAACTTTTCTGTTGTAGGAGAAAATATGTAGGAAAGATAATGAAACAAAAAGATTCTGTCAAACAGCCGCCAAATCAAAAACCACTGCATGCTAATAGCCGCAAAATAGGAGATAAAAGCAGCGCAAAGGCACATGATCGACGAAGACAAGTGATATTTTTCATGCAAAACAAATACAACAAGAATTTGTTTTTGTTTCTATACAATACAAAATCCAACCGACACTTTGGCTGGTTGCCTTTACTAAAAATATTTAAAAAAAAACCAAAATACACACACACACATTTCGTGCTATAGTCATGCAAACTGTCGAGCAACAACAACATTACTACAACATTACTGAAGAAAGGCAAACATTTATTTTTCCTCACCACCATGAAAAAAAAACATGTTGCTTGTACACTGATCAGTATTTTTTCGTTGTAATCTGCCTTTTTGCAGAGCTAATAGCTCTGCTCAGACTGCTTTTAGCACACACTTCAGCGGCTTTTTGTTATTACCAGCCAGAGAAGAATTTTTGTTCTTTGAATTTTAGATTTTTTTTTTTGGTTTGTCTTTTTTAACTAGCTCTTCTTTCAGGAAAAAGTAAAAAAGCAAAAGGCGAAATAATTTTTTTTTAGCTTTTGCTTTTTATGTGGTTGTCCATTTTTGTCGCTGGCTGGTAAAAAAGCAGTTGTCAGAAAATAAAAATATTCAAAATAGGAGATTTGCTTTTTTGCACAAGCGAAAAACAAAACATTGGCTATTGGAAAAAAATTAAAAATTTCAAAAGCAGTGGCAAAAGCAAAAATAAAAAGCAGCCAGCTGATGGATGCTTTTAAACCCTGCTTATATTCTGAATTGGAGCCCTAAGATTCAAACAAAATATTTTTACTCTAATAATATTTTGTTAGCGCCATTTGTAAAATAATTTTACATCAGTTCTGTCGTATTATTTTAAAGAAATTAAAAAAAGTTAATATATTGTTCATCAAAAAATTTTTTTAATAAAATAGCATTGCTAAACAAATTTTAATTTTTTTTTTATTGTGAAAGTGCAAAAATTGCATTTGAGGTTAATGTAATTTTAATAGAAAAAGTATAAAATAATTTATAAATAATTGCGACCTACGACAAACGATAATAACGATATTACGATAACCTACGATTATAATATGATTACAGTAATCAAACAATAATATAATTAGTTTGTCTCATAATATTATGATTTATATGATAATAATATGATTACTTTTTAGCTTATTATGATTAACATGAAGAGAATATGATTAAGGGAAAAATATTATGATGTAATATTACAAATATATTTGGTCATAATATGATTCAAGAAAAATCGTAATAAATCTTATCATAATATGTTGCTCTTAGAATATATTTAACACAACCACATTTTTCTTTGCGTGTAGGGAATCTCCAATATTCATGTTTTAAACACTTTTCCACTAAAATTACGCTTTCATTAGAACGTCATTTAAATGTCATAAACATAGACTTGACTATTTGAAACAAAAACCCAATTTTGTCCAAATTTCTTTACTCAAAAATTAATAAAGTCCTTTTAACCCCTTTATTCACAGCAAGTCAACAGAAATCTTTAACTAATTTGCCTAAATCCATTATCACAATTATCGCAACATCAAGCAGCCCACATAAACCGGATATTTGGTAAATAAGATCATTATAACAAAAAGTGTTAACCAAGACTCCTGCTCTTAACATTTTGACAATATCCTAAATTCATTTTACACAACTTTTATTTTTGAAAAACCATTTAAAACATTTCCTTAATACGAACAATTGTACGATAAGCCCCTCAACTCAAAATGAGGAAGGAATTGTTACAAATACTCGTATAGATGCGTAAGTTGTAGAGCATAAAGTGTTTTAAGTACAATAAGCGGTACCAATGAGCAAATGGGTGTATGTTTGTAGAAAGAATTCATCGTATGTTTGTATGAATAGGAGAGAAGTGTGTATACGGTGCGTTAAAAGAAGTGAATTTGATTAATGCAAAACTGTCACTGATATGTCACATGCATGTCAAATAGTGACATTTGACATTTTACCAGTAGTCGTGGTAGTGGTTGTAGTAGTACCGTAACACTTACAATATTCATACTTTATATTGTATATATGTACATATAAACGTATTTTAACTTGTATATTTTCATGCGCTTGGTTGACTTTTGCGTTTACTGTTCCTGCTTTTTCTCCTGCAAAGTGTTACTATTACAATGTGTATTATACAACACAATGTATATATTTCGTATCCCTTTCTTTTATTGTAAATTATTCATTTTGTTTATTTATAAAATTTTATTTAAAATAATAGCAAAGATATGCCCATGACAATGGGGGAAAGCTATTTGTTACATTGGGTAAGAGAAGATATTTTTTCATCCCCAATTATTTTTTTCGCACAAAATTTTTACAAAAAAAGAAATCAAATATTTCGAAATTAAGCGATTTACAAAAAAAAATTACTGTTATTTCCTTAAATTTAAGCTCTTCACTAGCAAGTCCCTTTTCGTTAAACTTAATGTAATTTTTTTCCAATGCACACCAATAAACCATTCTCTAACGAAAAAATACCATTTTGTCTGAAAAAAACTACTATTGGTTGGTCCAACCAAAACGCACGTTATTAATTGTAAATAAGACAAAAAGTTTTCAGAAAATAATCGTAATATTTTTTATTATGAAAGAAGGATCTAAACAAAATGCTTGTTACTGCTTCAGTGACATAGATTTATCCGAAGCTCCAAATTTTCAATGACTCTGAGACATAATTGAGGTTCAATGTCGTAAATGTGCCGAAGTTCACAATGGACTGCATTGGTCTCCGAGTGGAAGTGTGCCCTTGGGCCCATAACTCTTCTGAACCTAACCTAACCAATTTGTTGCACTTGATTTCCATTAAAATTGCTTATTGGGATATTATGGTCATCTTGCTTCTCATTAGTTTTTCAATAAGCTAAAGCGTTTTTGAGTTGCGCGAACATATGTTAATCTATCTATACAATATATAATTTCTTAGTATGTCAGGATGTTTGCATGTATGTCCTATCCTTTCCGCAACTTTCTGAAGCCATCAAATGACATAGGAAGCTGAAATTTGGCACACTTGAAGTACTTTCTCTGCGGAAGATCGTAACGAAGCCATATTTTTGATTTTCTTCTTTTCAACTAGTATAACTATAAAGATCTGATAGAAAAGATGTTTTTTTATAATATGGGGAACTTTGACCCCACCCGGCACGGCTAGGCACCGTCGGATTGACCTGAAAAATGAGATCATGATTTCCTACACCAAACCTCATATTTTAAGCAGCGCAAACAATAAAATTAAAAAACAAGTTAGAGTGCTATATTCGGCTGAGCCGAATCTTTGATACCCTAAACCGACACTTCGAATGTTTTAGGAGTAATATCTGTATGATGTCTATTTATTATTGTAATCTTTGTAAAAACAGACATCTGCGTTAAAATTTGTTGCGGTTTAGACCTATATAAAATTATTGATCGACAATCAGAATCAATTTTAAAAAGTTTGAGTAGAATATCAGTTTAAGATGAACTTAAATGATTTTCAAGAGAACAAATTATATAAAAGCCATGGTAAGCTATGAACCAATCATCCCAAATTCTGCAGAACGATTTCTGGCATTAAAAAACATAAATTTCAATACAGCGGTGCAATTAGTTTAAGCGTTTGCAGTAAATTTCAGAAGGCTGCTAAAATGGAATCTAAAGAAAATTATGGACCGTATATCACAAAATTGCATAACATTTTTTCTGGCCATATGAAGCTAAACTGGAAGAAAGTTTACCGCGTATTTAATTATTTTACCAGAGTGGGCTTTATATGAGGCCTATGGTAAGTTATGCACCGATCTTCACCAAATTTCACAGTGTCATTTCTATTTCTATTAAACTGTGATGTATCAAATTTTGTTATGATAGCGTTATTTTTTACGGTTTAAGGCGTACTAAGCTGTTTTCCGGGAGAAAGGTTTATGTGGGGCCTAGGGTAAATTATGAACTGATCTTCACGAAATTTCACAGTCTTATTTCTATTCCTGTAAAACTTATATGTTCCAAATTTTGTTATGAAAGCATTATTTTTTACGCATTTAGGCTTACTATACTGTTTTCCGGGAGTAGGGCTTATATGGGGCCTAGGGTAAATCATGGACGGATCTTCAAAGAATTTTACAGCGTGATTTTCAGTTAAATAGAACGAACTGTTGCGAAATCTTATATCATGCTGTGAATTTTTCCACCATTTATGTTAGTTTTTGTAACAAAATTATAAATTTTTTTTTTGGTGGTGGTTCCACATTTTGATTCATAGCTCAGATCCTATTGAACCGATTTTGCTGGATTTCAATCCCAAACTGCTTAGGATAACTACAAACAATTTGACACCAAGTTTGTTTATTTATTTTGAGTTTTTCGAAAGTGAGCGTGTTTTCAACAGACCGACAGACGGACAGATAGACGTACATGGCTAAATCGACTTAAAATTACTCAAGGACCCAGAATATATATACTTTATAGTGTCTGAGATGAATAATAAAAAAGTTTCACACGGAATGACAAACTTAATATACCCTCTTCACAACTAATTGTGGTGGAGGGTATAAAAAAAATTGCGACCAGTCTAATGTACATACATACGGTTTTTTAAATAAAAACCATATCGGAGATGATGCTGGTGTTTTATCATTCTGTAAAGGTGCATGTAGACGACATGTTTTTTACATCTGACTTGTCAACTTTTCAAGTCACGTGTAATTGTGCATGTCTGTCAAAATGGCTGTTTTACAGAAGGTTTATAATATTCGGTCACAAACGTACATGTAATTTGCTTCTGACATTGTCTCTGTTTTTTCCCATAGTTGTTACAAAAACCAAAATAAAAATGCCGCCACGAAAGTTTGTATTTACGCCGTTAAATAATTTAGCCATCTTAACATATTTTTCTTTTAATTCAAAGATACCAATTTAGGATATTATAATGAAACGGTTTTTATATATATAATTACATAAATTCTATTCAATGGTGCTATGATTATATATATTTCAGTATTGTAAAATATTAACTTCAGCCGGCTAATGATTCCGTCAATAGTGGACGCCGCTGCCGGTTTCTTCACGGCATAGATTTCTGATGTCAGATGGTTTGTCAGAAGAAAATAGAGCACGCTCTAATTGAAATTTTGTCAGATGACTTTGCATCTGACTTCTACAGAAGTAAAGTTTAAAAGGTAACACACGACATGTATGTATTTTGCAGTGGGAAATTTGACATGTCAGATGACAAAAACATGTCGTGTACGGTCGCCTTAAGGTGTAAAACGGGTACACACAGAAAACAAATTGGTTGGAAAACAGTTGCAGTAATAAAATATTGATCAGGAAATATAATTTGTTATTGCAACTATTAAAAATTTGTAACTCTAACTGATTTTTAATACTAATGATTATTAAAGCGTAATTCTAACTGAAATATGAGTCCTTCAATTTTTTTATTAGTAATGATAACTAATTTTATTTAATACTAAAAATAAGTACGAATAGTGTCTATCACAGCCAAATTTATTAAAGTGCAATACTGAATATTGGTTTTTACAATTAATAATTTGCTTTTGTCAATAAATTTTATAATATAATTGCTTATTCATTTATTGCAGCTAATTATTGCTTGTTAGTATGGCTTCAATTCGTGTACAACAAATGAAAATATAATTATTTGGTATCCACAACCAAAAAAAAGCTATATGTCCCAATTGTTTATTGTGAGTACTAAACTAAAAGTAAAAAACAAATTATTTAATAATATAAGTTTTAATATCATATTTAAAAAATATTTGGTCCGATCAACATCGTACATATGGGCTAACTCTCCAGCACGCTCTATAGGCTCCAATAGATCACTAGTCCCTTCAAAGTCTATATTCCACCTTCTGAGCTTATCCATCAAATCCATTTTGGACTCGGCGGCTATAGATGCTATCGAGAGGCGAGTCATCTTATTACTCCTCTACCGGTGATTTTACCACTATATTCAGCTACGGGGTCACTAGGAACTTGGGCGAGGATAGGCCACCTATTGCTTCCTGCTTCATTTGGATTTCTTAAAGGCGCTGTGTTTCAAGCTCACCACTTATGAATTTAGCCCAGTTCTCAGTTCCTCAACACTGCCCGCTTCGTCTAATTGGAACTCTTTTAGGTGCGATAAGAATTCTTCCCGTTTAAGGGAGTAGGCCCACGATGTTCTTAACATTGTCTGTGTTGGTCGGATAAATGATGTATGCCTGTATTTTATAACACTAAATAATCACCCTTTTCTTGGTTGGCGAGTTTAAAATACGCTTGCGACTGTTTGGTCATAGATCTAAAAAACAAGTTCACGTTCTCTTTAATCTATTACCAAAAGTTCGCCAAACACGATAAGGGGGAATAAATAAACGGTACATAAAATAATAAATAAACAAACAAAAAATGGAGGCTATTGGAATTATTTTGATTTTTAATTTATAAATCGGGAAAAAGGTTAATGCAACCGAAGGGAAATTAGGAGATTTTAGTTAAGTCAATAAAATTTTTTGTTATGAACACCAATTATGTGTTAATTCAGTTGCATCTATCATATACATATTTTTGTTTTCTAAAAACAATGCTAACAATATCTGTGGTTATAACTGATAGTGTACTAAAATTTAAATGTTGCTATCAAAAATAATTGTAACCGAATTGTGTGATAGTACATGCAACCGACGAAATTCGATTGGCTCCAAATTCGGTTGTTATCACGAATCTGTTTTCTCTGTGTAAGTATATCAATCATTTTTTTTTTTTTTTTTTTTTTTTTTTAATTCCCTATGCTAATCCCCGCGAAGCTTGACGCTTGTCTGCAGGAAAGGAACCAGAGTCTCTGGCGGGAATCGAACCCGCAACCCCGGGGTTGATAGACTAGCTCACTACTACCTAGCCTACCGGGGCACTCAAATAATAATAATAATTTTCTCTTTCTAATTTCTTTTTTGGTTTTTTTTTTCAAGCTCGAATTCGGGATAAAATCAACTTTTCATACTTGAATCAAGCGCATTTTGAGATTGGTTTAATCTTAGTTTTACTTATCATTTTTGGATTATTTTAAGTACACAGAGAAAACAGATTCGTGATCACAACCGAATTTGGCGCCAATCGAATTTCGTCGGTTGCATGTACTATTACACAATTCGGTTCCAATTACTGAAAATTTCGTTGCTTAGCATAATAGTTTTGATAGCAACATTTGAAGTTTAGTACACTATCAGTCATAACAACAGATATTGTTAGTTGTTAGTATGATTATTAGAAACAAAATTGTGCTTATACCCGAATAAATGATAGCTGCAACTGAATTAACACATAATTGGTGTTCATAACAAGAGATTCGATTGTCGTTATCAATATATTTTTTTTAACCGGTCAAATGTAGCCCATAAGGGGCAAGGACTTGTCCAAACGTAATCACAATGAATGGAAAAATGGCTTATTTTACAGTACGATGTCCTAGGGCAGGACCATATAACCCAGCTTGCATTACAAAGGAGAAGTCTTAAAACTACTCCATGGTATACACCAGAGGATTAGCTTTGAAATCGTTTCAAAACGAAAACATGCCGTTAAAAACGAAGACATGTCGTTTCACTGCAAACTCTTTTTAATAATGACATGGTCGATACTTGCACTACATTGGACCAGTCCAGGATAAAAATGGATCAAGAAGTCCAATATAATTTGCAGGGTATAAAAAATAATACATACAATCATACATACATATGTATGTACGTGTATATGTTCATACCTATAAGAATACGTAAATTACTTACCCCTATTTATTAAGATTTTCACATTTTCCATTTTTGTCCGCAAAAATATTTTTGAAATAAAATATTAAAAATTAATTTAATCTATCAAATGTTTTGACAGAAAATTTAGTAAGCAATTGGGGCTTTTAACTTTTTTTTGGTTGTGAATTCCGAATAATTATATTTTCAGTTGTTGTACTCGAATTGAATCTATTCCAACAATCAATAATTAGCTGCAATAAATGAATAAACATTTATATTACAAAATTTATTGACGAAAGCAAATTATTGATTGCCATGACCAATATTCAGTATTGCCCTATATTAAATTCGGTTGTAATTCAAACCATTTGTACTAATTTTTAGAACTTAATTAAATTAGTTATCATAACTAATAAAAGAATTGAAGGAATCATATTTCAGTTGGAACATCATTTTTATAATCAAGAGAATTAAAAATCAGTTAGAACTATACATTTTTAATAGTTGCAGTAATAAATCATGTTACTTGATCCATATTTTATTACTGCAACCGTTTCCCAACCAATTTTTTTTCTGTGTGTACTAATTCAGATTAAATCAATTTTTGAATCATCGCTCAATCCCGGTATTTTCCGGGATCGGGACTGGCATCTCTGATGGGATTTGTGGTACAATTGTATCAAATTTGGTACAATCGAAACTTCATTGGTACACTGGTACAATTCATCCTTTTTTGGTACAATTTAAAAGCTTTATCAACTTTTTGAGGTGGATTAATTTTCTTTTTAAAAATTAAATTTTTAATAACATATCTCCAGCCTTGCCCAGAACTATCAAAATTGCATTAAATTTGTGTTCATGATGATAAATTTATACATACATAAATATATCGTCGCAGGAATTAAAGAACACTGTAACTGACAAAACATAAAATGTTCACCAGAGCCAAAAAACCTGTATGGAAGAAAGTAGAAAAAAATTCATATCACAAAAACTATGCAACTTAGGAACATGATTTTAAAAACGTATTTTTATTTGTTCTCGCTTTATATATTGGCTGTAAACATTTCCTGTCAAGTCAATTATTCCCGGTGATTCTGCGTATTACAGCAAACGAGTTTTTTTTTGCGTAAGTGAATTTTTTTCATCATACAAATATAGGACCGGGACCAATCGACGCAGTATTTTTTTCTGATAAAAATGATGCAAAAAACGTATTTTCGATTTTTTGTCCGTAACAGCGTTCTTTAATTCCTGCGACGATATGTACTCGTATCCCTGTAGGAAGGCCTGGCATCAAATGTCTTCAAATCGCCACTTTTGTCGATTGTTTTGACACTGTCTACACTTTTGTCTGCCTTTGACAAAAAAAGGAGAAAAAGAGATATTGTTGCTTCTTCTTTATTTAGTATCCCGTTACCACAATAGTGAAGAGGGTATAATGCGTTTGTGCTGAATTGTGTAACGCTAAAAAACATTTGTCTCAGACCCATCTTTTAGTATACCAATCGATTTAATATCACTTTCTAAGCCGATTTAAATGTCCCTCAGTCCGGGTGGGTCCCAAATAGGGTACACTCTCGAAAATTTGTCTTGATATACTCTAGTGTAGGCTATCAAATGGTCTGACTTAACCGACTATACTTTTTTACTTGTTTTGTTTTTATTTTTGAATAGCAAAGTGTTATTAGTTACTATGTATTCTTTTTTATTTTATAGCGAAAATTTGGTACAATTTATGTCGCCTTGGTACAATTTTGCCATTGAGACGGTACAATTTAAGAATTGTCAGATCCCAACAGTCACTGGCATCCCTATTCCGAGCGACTTTAATTCGGGCACTCTCCGTACTCTGATAAAACAAAGTACAATTTCCACGAAAAACAAATCCAAAAATTACTTTAATCCAAAATTAAATCTTTTAAGCAGAAATGTTAAGGAAATTACTGTTTCCCCGTTTTCATTTTCAAAATTAATAAAATGCGTTAATGGTAGAATTCCACGTTCGCTCTAGGATCAAATCATTTATCCTTCATTTCTTACCCCAATTCTTTTCAACTTTTATTTTAACCAATTGATAGTATGCATAAGTGGTTAAATTAAGGTCCTTCTGCCATTTTTGTAAAATTTATTCTTAATTTTTTACTGTTAAAAGGCAAATACTGATTTGTACAAGTGCACTTTTCCTTTTGCAGTATCCTGCCTGCGTTAATGCTTGGTAATTTTAATTTTATATTTTTTTTCTCATCTTTGTTATTAACACAGAAAAATGTTGCTTGTCTTTTTTAACTTTTTTTTTCATTTTATACTTTTTTTTCTTTAACTTTAGTGTTCATATGTTGACATTTGACAATGACGACATTTGTGCATGAAATATTCAACCTATTTGACTGCGAATTAATGTTGAATTCATGTATATTTTTCGTTCAACTCAACTGATCCCTCGTACTTCTGCTGTTTAGTTTTTTTTTTTACCATCTTTTGTATGCGGCAGGGAAAGAAGTATATTACAATATATGAGAGGTATTCTTCATTTTCCATAGCATTTTTTTTATATTTGTTTCTTCATGTGCTGGTGTTTTTATCTTCTTCTTCTACTTGGGCTTTTCGTATTTTTGTTGATTGTTGATGTGATGTGGGAAATGTCACTTTTTGACAGTTACTAGCTTCTGCAATGGCGATACAAGTGTATTTTTATAAATATTTAATTTGTTTATTTAGCATTCGTTGTTTGTTTTTTCTCTTCTGTGTATTTATATTTTACATTTTAGAGCATTGTATAGATGATGATGAAGATAATGATCATCATCATTATAAATATTTAACAAAACAAAACTTAAAAAGCAGGAGGGGCGTTGTTTACATTATAATGTTGTTTTGTTTTGCTTTTTTTGCTGCTGTCGTCGTTTTAAATTAAATGTGGCAACCATGTGTCATAATTAATAATATTTGAAAAATTTTTTAATATGAATTGGATTGTTTAACAATTTTTTCCAATTTAAAAAACTTTTTTATTTCGGGGGAATTTTTATCATATATTAAACTTAAGGTTTAATATTTCAATATGTTTTATTCGTTTGTTGTGGAAATCGTAGCTTAAATAAATTAGAAACTTAAAAACATTAGAACAAATGTTTTATCATTTAGATATTTTTAAATAGATGTTGAAATGATGTTGAAAATGGAAATCTGTTTGTCAATCATTAAAAAACGTATTTACCCCAAATGTATCTCACGATATTGCGGTCGAGTTACCACCTGTTGCTGCTAGAGCAGCTGTTCCCCTAAGATTTGAGAAAAGAGAAATCGAAAAGGCTATTTGTGATTTAAACCTCAAGAAGGCTCCTGGTTTTGATAAGATCAGCAACAAAATGCTTTTGGAGCACCCCAGCATAGCAAAGAAAATTATTCTTTTAATTTTTAATGCTATTTTACGCCTTGAATACTATCCTCAAAAGTGGAAGGTCTCCTTAGTCACAATGATACCTAAACCAGGAAAGGAACACACAAAAGTTGAGTTATATAGGCCTATAAGCTTTCTTTCTAATATATCAAAGCTGTTTGAGAAGCTGTTAGCGTCAAAATTAACCCCAATTTTAAATGAAAATAGATGTATTCCTAACCACCAATTCGGCTTTAGAAGAGAACACAGCACAATTGAGCAAACCCATCGTATAGTAAACGCAATAAGAAAAGCCTCTGAAGAAAGAAAATATTGTTCCGATCTCTTCATCGATGTTTCTCAAGCTTTTGATAAAGTCTGGCATGAAGGCTTATTACATAAATTGAAGCTAAACTTACCAGTTTACACACACAAGCTGTTAGAAAGCTACTTAGTCGGTCGAAAGTTTATTATTAAAGAAGGTGATTATTTAAGCTCTACTCAGGAAATTGACGCTGGAGTCCCTCAGGGAAGCATGCTGGGCCCACTTTTATACTCAATATGTATATACCTCGGATATGCCAACAAACATCTACACGCTTCAACATTTGCTGATGATACAGCTTTTCTAAGCGTGTACGAAAACAGTCAAGAAGCATCTCGATACCTACAGGATCATATATTTCAATTAGAACTATGGTTAAAGCAATGAAGGATAAAGGTCAATGAGCAAAAATGCGTACATATAACATTCACCTTGCGTCGGAAATCATATTAAAATCAATAATCAAATAATATCCAAAATTCGCTTGTAAAATACCTCGGTATTCATCTAGATCGTCGTTTAACGTGGAAAAGCCATATAGAGGCAAAATTAACTCAAATGAAACTAAAAGCCATCCGAATTCATTGGCTTATTGGAAGAAACTCTGTCCTTAGTCTCGACTGCAAACTTCTTCTTTACAACTCCATCTTAAAGCCAATCTGGTGCTATGGTATTCAGTTATGGGGCACTGCCTCGGCCTCTAATATCGAAAAAATTCAAAGGCGCCAAAATAAACTACTTTGAATAATCACAGCTGCCCCTTGGTATGTTAAAAACTCAAATATACACAAGGACCTCAATATTCCATTAGTTAAAACTATGATTACGAAATATGCAGTAAAATACATAAAAAGACTTGAATTGCACCCGAACCCACTAGCACGAAATATTTTAAATGATAGCGGCCACACTCATTTAAGAAGAAGAGACACTGCAGCACTTATCCAATTAGATGAGCGATAAACACCTTTAAAAGTGAACAGAACCCGTGATGAAGAAAATTTTTGTCTGGCACTGGCAGGACATAAAATAACGTATTAGGTTAAGATTTGATTAATTATTGTTAGTTCATATTTAATATATGAAGATTCAATAAATAAATAATTGAAAAAAAGGTTAGTGCTTTTTAGACATCATCAATCAATTAATTGACATTAATTTAATATTTCTCTGTTTTAGTGTTTGACAAATTCAACCATGGAGAGGTACACAACTGAGCATCGCGTTAAGATTGTTGAAACCTTTTACGAAAATAAGCGGTCAAATCAAAATGCATTTCGTGCACATCGTGATTGGATTCGTTAATATGCAGAACTGACGCATTTTGGTAAATGAGAATTCAGCAGTAATTGTTGAAAAGCCGATACATACATACAAAGAGTGACTGTTAGGTGCGATATGTGGTTCCGACAGGTTAGTGCCACTTGCCACACAGCCAACGAAACAATGGCTCTTTTGCGGGAGGAATTCAATGGCCGCATTATCTGACGTCGTGACAATTCAAGAGCTAAAGGATGAGACAATTCGGCACATTAACGACTTTTAACCTCAATTATGTTTTAGAGTCATTGAAAGTATGGACCATCGGAAAGTTTATACCAACGTGGCGAGCATTGGGTTGATATTTTGTTTTACCCATAAATGTCATAGATCCCTTTATGATAATAATAAAATACAATTAAGAAAATTCTCTGAAAACTGTTTCCTTTACTTACAATTAACATCGTGCGTTTTGGTTGTAGCACCCTTTACTTTTATACTGAAATCAATTTTTAAAACAATTAGTACCTATTTAGTTTTTCCTTGCTGTAAATATTTATTTGTTTTATTTTGCCTTAAAAGCACATTTGTGATTTAAATAAATAAATTTCTACTTGTGCATTTTTATGCTTTTTGAAATATTTATTTAGCAAAAACTCATTCTCTAAACGCCTGGCGCCAAAGTTTTGAAAAATTATTTCCTGATTTTTATTATTTTCTATACGAAAATTTATACTGTTTTTTTCGACATACATTTACACAATCAGAAACTCAGACATTTTCAACATACAACAATACAATTATCAAATTGTACTCTCGAGCATACAAATAAAGTCTTGAATTGTAGTAGTAAACATTTTATAAATTATTGCCAACATTGGCGGTTTGTTTAGATTTAAAAGTTTCATTGATTCAATGTTGCCATATTTCAACGAATTACGAACACACACACACACCCACACACATCCATATACCCTCACACATAAACATTCCCTCACTCACCCATCGATGGACGGACCCAAAGCGAAATGATTAAGTATGTGTTATTTTATATGGACATAAATTGAAATGTTAGTTTTGTTGAAATAAAAACAATCGGAAATTAAAAAAAAAAATTGTTACAAGAAATAAATTTTATTTAAAATACAAAAGATTTATTATAGTATTGAATATCTTAATTATGGGCTTATATAAATTAGTTTTGAAAAATTTTTAAAAAAAATATAAGAGTTTTTATGAGAATATGTTAAGTTTTTCAACACCTTGGTTGGAGGTAGTGTCAAATTAACAATTATTATAGCCTTCTTATCACGTTAGCAGAATTTATATGTGTATTATAAGGACTTATTTTATTCTAATTCAAAATCTTATATGTGCTAAGATAAAATTTTATACTAAGACAGCGTCTTATACAAAGAATTATATGCTGTTTCCAGTTGACAGGTGATTGATTGTGTTGTAAAATTTATATGGAAAGTTCTCACCCAGCCAGCAAAATAGTTTGACTTCTTTCAGATATCTGACAGAAACATCGAAAAAAATCAGAATCGTATACGAATTCTGTGAGATTCCTGACCCAAAAATTTACGTTTTTAGTTTGTGTAAAACATAATAAAGATGTCAAAAAACATTGCACGAAAAAACGCAACTCTGCAAAAAAAAACAGCAGGCGTTTTGCGCCCCAATTCTGGCAGCCATGTCGTGGCAAATTTTTTCCCCGGCATTTCTGATAGATATCCGACAGAAATTCTGTTATATTTGCCGGCATTCTTATTGTTTTCTGAAAGAATGAAATTTAAATCTAGTAATCGCACAGATTTTTATACGAATCATTTTATTTTATTGCAAAATAAAAGTTAAAAACTATAAATTTTACATAAATCTATATAAGTGTGTCCCAAAAAAAAAATTGGGGCTCAAGCAAAATTTAAAAGTTTATAGGCTAAAGTATTTTTGAGATTTTTTTCAGATTTTTCGGAAGAGGTTTACAGATCGCCCAAGTTAAATTTTTGCCAAAAATCGGGTTCGCCGATCTTTCTTTAACGACGATTTTCTTCACTTTTAAGGAAATAATTTAAAAGAAAAATGTCCAAGTTTTAGTTTTGTGACACACTAATCTACATACATATCACATACGTACCATTTTTTAAAATTGTTTAAAACAATAAAAAACTTAATGAGAATTGTCATTATTTTCAAAAAAAAAAATAAAACACTCATAACCAGGGTTACCGTTGGAAATTTTCGAAAAGGGTCACAAAAAGGAGATTTTCCAGAAAAAGGGGTCAAAAAAAGGGTATTTCAATAAAAAAAAGGTCAAGTTTTTTATAAGCAGTATTTCCCATTTTAATAATATTTCAGGTAGGAAGACCTCAAAAAACTTAATTTTTTTATGGAATGCTCTGTCCTGTTTTAAACACCTGACAAAAAGTTTATTGTTTACCATTATAGCTAATTTGTTCATACTTTTTATGTAATTTTCCGATTTAGCGATGTCAAATAAATTTTAGTGCTTGTTTTAAATTATGCTTTCGTTCGCGAATTGTAACCATTTTCTCGATTAAAGCGATTTTTCCTGTAAGTGTAAGATTTTTTAAAGCTTTTACGATTTTTAATAAATATAAGACTTTGCTATCATACCGCTTTCACCAAATATTTGGGAATTTCCGCTAAATGAGCAATTTTTACCTCTTGTTTTCATTCCTGTTAGGGCACTCTCAACACTGTCGATTCAAAAGGGGGCGAAAAGTTCAATACCTTTTGCCATTATAAAGGGCGAATTTTTTTTATATAAAACATGCTACTGTTTAAGAGAGCAAAACACCAAATTGCATTTTTTTAATAGAATATCAAATTTTTGTTTAAAAAAAAACCACCGTAAAAAAATAACAAATATTTATATGTGTTGACAGTGTTGACAAAAAACAAAATGTGAGAGTTATTTCCAAAAAAGGGTCAAAAAGTGTCACAAAATAGGTGATAATGATACAAAAGTATAATTTAAAAAAAGGGTCATTAAAGGTATCAACACCGTCGAAAAAGGGTCAAATTGATACTTTAGTATCACAACGGTAACGCTGCTCATAACAATTTAAACACGTCTATATGAATTCAATCAGAAATCTACTAAGGGTAATTTACACTATCGCACAAGTCTTACGTTTTTTGTGAAGAACAAACTCTAATGTGATAAGTTGCTATTGTTTTTTTTTTTGAAAATTTTCAAACAATAATTAGAACAGGGAAGAATTTTTCTCAAAATACGTAGTACTTGTGTTATAGTGTAAAGTAGTTTAAGACATATCGGTGCAGAAATTTCCCCTGATATATCCATGCGAAATTGATCAAGAAGTGGCCAGACAGTACGTATATTCAATTTCTGACAGAAACCTGAACGAAGTGTCAAAGAATGAAGTCAGATATTTGTAAGAAATGTCTGATTCATACAACGTCGGAGTATTTTGCTGGCTGGGAAGACATTAATTTGAAGAAGCAGTTTGATGTGTGGCCGCGGCGCTTTAGATATATTCTTATAGTTATATGAAGTACACAAAAAGAAAAAAAATCGGGATACGTAAAACGTACTTAAAACAATCCTAAACGGGATTACTTTCGAAAAGAAATCCCTCAAAATTCTCAAAATAGGTACAAAATTCTTAAGCCAAGTAAAAAAAAAGTTTAAACTTTTCGTTGGTAGTGGCACTCTGAGAGTGAAATTACAATGGAGTGTTTTAGTCTCATTTAACTTATTAAAGTTTGTTGTAGACACTATAACAACACGACACAAGTAGTAACAACCAAAGCAACAGGAGAAGACGAAAACACATTATTTTCATGTTAAAAAAGTAATATTGAGAACTCTTGCTTCTCATTTAGTTTATATTTTCAATTATATATGTACATTAGGTTTTTAAAGTAATAACGGTATCGGTTTTGAATCAAGCGCATTTTGCTATTGGTTCAATCTTAAGACCTAAAAGAATGTCAATAACGTGGCTTAAGCAACTGTGCGAATACATGTAAATCATATGTGTAAAATAGCGGCCATCACAAAGAGAGACAATTAAAAATGTGTATGTAGTGGTAAGTGCATACCCTGCAAATAATTGGACCACAAGGGACCAGGTTTAGTCCAAAAGTAACCCAAACCTATGGAAAAAACATGGTCTATTTAACATTACGATGTCCTAGGGGAGGACCATATAATCCAGCTTTGGACTACAAAGAAGTAGTTTTAAAACCACTCCATGGTATACTCAAGAGGATTAGTTTTGAAGACATGGCCCATGCTTGCATTACATTGGACCAGTCCATGGAGTAGTCCATTTTATCAAAATGGATTAGGTGGTCCAATATTATTTGCAGGGTATTGTGTGCAATGAAACACCAATTCTGGAAAAGAGAGGAAAATAAATTAACTCGTTTGAGACATTAACTATGTGTTTTGTTCTTGTTTTTTAACAACAAATGCGACGACGACTAGCTTGTTTGAAAGCTAGCATACAACTGAATGAAACTATGGCTTTTTACAATTGTTTAGTAAACCTTCGTGTTGTGTGGGTGAAATTCACGAAAAGTGCTCGGCCCCCTGGGGCATAGCGTGATGATCGTTGTTGTAAAACCATATTGAACTTAAGGAAACTATTGTTAAGTTTTTTGAAACCTTATCAAAAAGTAATTTCAATTTTTGGGAATACAAAATTTTAATTTCAAAGGATTTCGTTATTCGTGCTAAATTCCCAGTTTTTATTCTTGATAAAAACACTTGAAATTTACTGTTGATGGGATAAGCTATTCCTATGCATTTCACTGGTTGCTTAGGCCAGATCATCAGGAAACTTCATCCATAAAGATTTTAGAAAAACTAAAGATATTAAACTAAATAAAACTGTTAAACGTATAAGACTTATAGCAACAGTCTAACTTGTAACAATATCAAAGCTTTAACAAAACACATCAACAATAACTGTAATTTGGTAAAGCAAAGTGCGAAACTGGTCGCACATTATGTACGGAATCAAATGTTTTTTATTTTGTTCTGGATTTTTTAAAATCATTTGAGAGGCTTTTCGTTTGTTTTTGACAATAGCTTCAGTTTGCTTATGCACATTCTGGTTAGGTCTTTAGTTTTACTTAAATTAATCTCATTCTCGGATTAATTTAAGTACGAATTCGGAATTAAATATGGATAAATTATGTATTTCACGATTGAAAATCAGTACTTGAATCAATCTTTCTTTACTTGATTTAAGAAAATTCGTACTCACCGTATTATTATTACCGCTTCGGATTGATTTGAGCACGGATGGATTGATTTTTCTTCTGAGTGTACAACACGAGGACAGAGTCTTATTCTAAAGCCTATTATACACGGAATGTAAAAAGCCACAAGCGCATGTGCTTCTGACGCAATTTCGTCGTTATAACACAACACGAACTGGCTATTGTGGCTTTGTAGTGACGTAAAAATTACGTCAGAACGACATGCGCATGTGGCTGTTGACATTCCGTGCACTATAGGCTTAAGAGTAAGTATTTCGATAATACTCTATAATCTTATACTACACCAGGCTTAATTTATACTCAGACTATGTCTTACACTAAGACAGATTCTTATTATTATACTAAGTATTACACTATGACTAAGTGTTATACTAAGACCAAGCAAATTATAACACTAATACTATTGTTTAAAACTTACACAAACTATTTAACTAAGACTTAGTCTTATACTATCAATAAGGCATAGTTTTATATTACGACTAAGTATTATACCAACACCAAGTCTTACACTAATACTTACTCTTATACTTAAATTAAGGCATTTACTAAGATCTTAAAGTAAAACTTAGTCTTATACCAGAACAAAGAATTGCCCTTCGACTAAGTGATATAACAAGACAAAATTGTATATGTATTGTATTGACACAGTATCTCATAGAGTGATATTTAATGTCGGACTTATTCCTTAAATACCCAAAACCTAATAAATCAGCTGCGAAGCTCGACTGTGTGATAATTGTTGTTAATGCTTAAATTAACAGCGATAGAAAGATCTCTCAAATACGTCAAAAGAAACTAAAAAGAATAACAAACAATTTAGCAAACAAAAACTAATATTTGTCAAAAGTCAATTTCACTTTTAACTAAATAAATAAGAACGAGCACCAAACAACCAACAAAAGGGCAAAAGGGATAAAAGCAAATGCAACGACATTAAAACCCCAAATCAAAAATTCATACAACAGCTGAGTTGTTGATTATCATGACAAAAAAAAAGGACCAACAAGGACAATTGTTGACGATTATCGTGATGATGATGAGCTAAGCACAGATGATGAATTCCTAGAACTTTGACAAACAAGAAAAACAAAAATAAATTCAACATAAAAAAAAACGATACAGTCAACCACCAAATCAAACAGGAAAAAAAGGGATAAATGTCATATTTGTTGCAATTTGTATAAAGAAAAACAACAACATGCATAAAATAAAAATAAGGACCCTTTATTTCAGCACTAAAAACAACAAAAACAGCAACCCAATAAAGATCAAAATTTAATAATCAAGTATAGAAATTGAAATTCACAAAAAAATAATGTGATGTGTGAATAAAGTCCTGTTTTCATTTGTGTGTGTGTATGTTTTTTTTTGTAATGTACGTGTTTGGCTGTCAGTGTATGTGTGAAAGAATGTGTCACTTTTGGTCTGTCAGCAATTAACACGCTATTCATCAAGGGTTTGACTTCGACTCTGTATATCTGCGAAACTTATAGAACAACTGCATCAAATGGCTACAAAACAATGTGACACACATGACTGATCTTTTGTTATTAGAGAATTCGCTTGTGTGCGTATTTTAATTTTTATAAAAGGAATAAAAAACCTGGATATGAATAGAATTAAAGTAAAATAACAATAAAAACGTTCACACAAAAACCGGATTAGTTAAATGTAATCTTTTAACCAATATTTTTTTTTAATTTTTTTTTTTTGATAATGAACACTTTGTATTGCAAAATCAGGATCAAGGTGGAAAAAGAGTCAAAGGAAAAAACATATTTATATATATATATATATATACATATATATTACTAAGCTACAGTATTATAATTGGAACAATTTGAATGGTATGGTCCCGTATCTCAGCTGACTTAGTGAAATTAACTGCTTTTCTACTTCATCTAAACATTTGAATTTTTTTTCTCATAAAACCTGTACTATAGAAATATTTTCAATATAATTATGTCAACGTGACAAGGAATATAATATCGCGGTTGATTGTAATACCCTACACCACAGGTGGGAGAGCTTATAAGTTTGTCATTCAGTTTGAATTTTTCTACAATATTGATCTTGGACCCTATAAAGTATATATATTCTGGGTTATTATTAGAAGCAAAGTGAAGTAAACGATGTCCATCTATCTGTTGTAATAGATTTTCCGAAGACGCTAGATTTGATGTGGACTTTGTTGGTAATTATTTCTATCACACTAGCTGACCCGACAGTCGTTGTCCTGTCCAAATTAGGAAAAATGTTTGCTAGGATATAATAATTTTGTTCATTGCAATGCTTTGTAATTTACGACATTTTTTGTTTGGTTGTCTGGTGCATAAACAAATAATGCTAATGGACTTCCAACGCGGGAACAGGCGACATATAATTGACCATGCGAGAAGCGTGAATTCTCAAGGTTAATGCCGCAAACACGCAATGACTGCCCTTGAGATTTTTTGATTGTCATTGCATATGCGAGCCTTACTGGAAACTGCAAGCGTTTAAATCGAATGCCATGTCAGTAGGAATCATTAGGATCCGAGGTATCAAAACATTTTCTCCTTTGTACTTTCCTTTGAGCATTGTTGCTTCGATGACGTTATTCATCATTTTGTTTACCGTAAGTCGGGTGCCATTACAAACACGTGGTTAATTTATATTTCGTAACATTAGGATTACCGATCCAACTTTTGGAGATTATGAGGCGGTCATCCGGAAAATTCCAGGGAGTTTAAGTAACGGAATCTACCCATTTGTTCGTCTTTAATCCTAAAATTCAGTTCGCCGACATTAACGTTTTTCGCAGCTTATAGCACGTTTGGTCAACCAACCATGATTTTTCCAATTTTGTAATGAGTTTGGACTTTGATTCGGTGAACTGACAGAAATTGAAATATCCACCGGGATTTTGCCGTTTCATACGTCCACGATGCGAGTGCAAGTACAATATGATTCTGCGAGCGTATCGTTGCCAAAATTAACACAATAAAAAAAAGTTTTCCCAGTTCCACCGGGAGCGTGGAACTCATCTTTCACAGCTCTCATGAGGGTGTCGTATGCATATTTTTGTTGTCGATTGAACAGTGGAAAATTTGTTCGAACTGATTCCCTTAGGGCTTCGCGAAATCGGTGCAACTGTTTTCAGATTTTAGATAAATAGAATAAGTGGGCGTAAAAGTAGGCGTGGTAAATTTTTCTTTCGATGAAAACTTAAATTGGATTAATACGAACATTTGAATCGATGGAGCCGTTTTCTGATTTTAGGTAAATCAAAAACAATTGGCGTAAAAGTGGGTGTAAAAACCTCAGTTGGACCATGGCGGTGATTCCAAAGAAAAAATCGTTCAAATCGGTCGAGCCGTTTTCAAGTTATGCGCTTAATAGAAAAAATGGGCGTTAAAATGGATTAATACGAACATTTGAAAGAAAAATTTGTCAAATCGATGGAGCCGAGCCGTTTTCTGATTTTAGGTAATTCGAAAAAAGTGGGCGGGGCAAAATGTTATTTTCGTATAAACCTAAGTTGGACCATGGCGATCATTTAAAAAAAAATCGTCCAAATTATAAAGATGGTGGTGCAATATGAAAGTTGGATTTTGCCACGCCCCTCCGCCCGCAGACCGAAAATAAAAAATCCGACTTCACAGTGTCACCCGCCTGAATATTCTGAAGATTCTGTAAAAATTTCATTAAAATCGGCCCAGCTGTTTTGGAGTCCATGCATACACACATCCTGTTTTATATATGGGGGATTTCATGTCAAGTGACCCCATTTTTAAATCGATGTCTTCCGATTTGGGTGAAATTAGCACCAAGTTTAGTCCTATAAAATAGTAGTTCAGACACATATTTTCAACAAGATCGGTCAAAAAGTTTCTGAGATAAAGGGGGTCAAAGTTTGACATTTTGGCCATACAGGTGTTCTTTCTCATCCATGTAAGTTATTACCTATTGGTGTTAGCAAAAATTGTCCCAAGTAGCTTCGATAGCTATTTGATTTTCTATGATCTTAGTATTTTTTTCTTGTATTATGTATATAGTTATCTAATAGAAAAATAACTTTATTTAATAAATATTATACTTGAGAGCTCGTCAAAATGGGACTTAGTATATAGAAATACGCTATACTTATACTTTTTGTTTATTTGAAGTTTGTAATTATATATTCATATTCATTAAATAAATGTTTAAAAAAAAAAAAAAATCGTAATGTTATATAGACCAGGTTTTTTCCATACGTTTGGGTTACTTTTAGACTAGTCCTGGTCCATTGTGGACCACTCTTTACACGCGTGTTTGGACGGGTCCTATTATTTGCAGGGTATTCAATTTGAAAGCACAAAAATAATTTCATTTTATATTTTAAATTTTTTTTTCTATGACTAAACGGTCGTAGCCGGCGTATGAAATAGAATTAGATCGACGTACGACGTAGATACGCTTTTACGTTTGCACCAGCTATTGTGTTCCATTGCAAATGCATTGTATTGAATATTATACGCTTTAATTGGACAACGTATCTACGTTACACGTTACTACGTTGCTACGGTGCGCTACGGTGCAATTGTGTTCTTACGGTTAGTTTTTCATCAATTAAAAAATTGTTTAAAAATTATTTCAAAATAATGTGATAATTGAATCATTTATTTTTTTGTTGAAAGAAAATTAAATATATAATATAAATTAACATTTTAGTGGGTTTCTAATTAAAATATTAACTAAATAACAAAAAATCTCAATTGATGTTTTCGCTTAAAATAAAATAGTTTAAACTGGTAGAATTGTTGTTGAGAATTGTTATAACCTGAGTTATGTTTAATTAAATCAATTAACACATTGTTTGAAACGGCAAAGTTTTTTGATAGTTTTTTTTAGTTTAAAAATATCATTTATTGAAAAAAAAGTATTCATAAATTTTAATTTTTACAATTTTTAGTAATCTATATTATCAGTTTTAGTAATAGATGCAAAATCAACAAATAGTTCGCTTGATTCTATGAATTTGGTGATTAGAGACAATTTAAAATTATTTTCTGCGTAAGAACCGGTCATATACCAAGGCTCAGTCTTATGATCAGACTTACAGCCTGGCCCACAACCTGGTTGTTCGCAGAGCAATTTTGCTACAGTATTAAACGCAATTATTTTTTTTGAAACACCAACACAAAATATTTTTTTATTATTAAATTTTTGGAATAGCACAACTATTTTTTTTTATAAAATACTATCTGCGCAATTATAAATACTAACTCCCTGGGAGTTTTTCCCTTTTCCCAGCGGTTTCTAACGGGTTAAAATTGTATCATCATACTTATTTTTGTTTAATTAATGTATTTTGTGAATTTCAGACAAAACCATAAATAAAATATCACGAAAACAGTGCAGATCGATAGCTAGTGAGGCGTTTATGAGAACGATTATGAGAGACTAGTTGTCGTTCCCTTTAGTTGTCGATCGTTATCATGTGCCAGGTTGTTATACTTATAATTAGAATCACTCTTTTTATTATATGACTCATAGTGATGCCAACTTTTTGAGAGCAAAAAGCACTTTAAAATTTTAAAAAAGCATTAAAAAGCTCTATTTTGAACAAAAAAAGCGTAAAAAAGCACAAAGCCATTTTTACAATTTAATTAAACACAAAACAAGATGCAATTGGCTGAATATTAAATACCTCCAAAATTTCATTTTCATTTAAAATTAAATAATAAATATATTCACATTTATATATAAACATTTTTAAATGTATTATTATTATTATCCTATTATTATCTAATATTCAATCGAAGTCTTTGCGTTTTTTTTTTTAACTCTTCAATACGTTTTTTCTACATGACTCAAAATCGTTTATTTTTCCATTCACAATTGCTAATATTTTCCAAACCATTTTCTATTTTTGAAACACTGCCTACATCTTTAAAAAAAATGTTTACCGAAAACAAATAAATCGTTTTTATTGCGATTACTAAATATGTTGTCAAAGCTAAAAAGTGCAACGTTTTGTAAAATTTCCAAATTAATGGGAAGCTTATCTCTAACCTCGTAAATCAAGTTTTTAGTAAAAAGAATGCAACTTCCTTTTGTCACTTTTTAATCATTTGAAATCTTAAAATCTTTACAGGCCTTCGCAAAATTATACCCTAAATAGCAAAGATCATCTAAATCATCCTTTATATAATCGAAGTTTAAAAAATTGCAGAAAAACAATAAAAATTGTAAAAAGCACTAAAGGCACTAAAGGCACTAACGAAAAATTGAAAAAGCACCAAGTTAGTGCTTTTCCTTAGTTTGGCACTATGGATATAATTTTGGCGTTTTGAGACATCAAAAAGCACCATAAATAGTGCCAAAAGCACTAAGTTGGCATCACTGATAACTCAGCCTTATAACTAACTCGTTTACTAATACTCAGTCTTAAGGCCCAAATACACTTGTCAAATGCTTGACGTTAAGCTCGTGTACGTGTGCTTGACATTAGAACATACATTTGCTGGATCAGCTGTCAAGCATTCATTTTGCATTTTATTTTGAAGTGACAACAACAGGAGCAAAAAATATTAAAATATAGATAAAAAGTGTTTAATTGTGAAAACATACTTTAAACTGTGTTGCTTTTTAATAAATAAAAAAAAAAATTGAGGAAAAGAAGGAGAAAATTATTAATAAAATTTTTTTTCCTCCAAAACATATTTTTCTTTTCATCCGACATTTTTAGCGTCTGTTCGGTTTGAAATCACGTTTAAAGTGTGTGGGTGCTTGAAGAGTAACGCCAATCACTCGTCAAGCATGCTAAATATCTAAATTTTTTGATATTCCATCAAGCATCGTCGGTGTCACACATACAAACTCATTTTCACTAATACAACCTTAATGCTGGATGGGAATTTGACCAGTGTATTTGGGCCTTTATACTTTATATTTTACTTAGACTACATCTCTTATACTAGGATCAGACTTATAACAAGACTGAGTCGTATTCTAAGACTTTTTCTTATAGTAAGACTCTATTTTGAATCATGGCCATTTTCTCAATTTGTCGACATCAATTTATAAGTCCGACAAACTGTCCGTTAACAATTTTCGTTTTCTCAATATTCCGACAAAAACATTGTTTCCAGTTGGCAACACCTCTCATAATACATCCAAAAGTCAGTTGACTGAATTTATCTGTACGCCAAATAGCTAATTGGCGAATGAGTGCCGGTTAGCTTTTCTACAGAATAAAAGCAAATGAAACATTAAGAAAACCAAATTCCTTAAACGTGCAGTGTTTCATTGGGAAATAAGATAATAGCCAAATGTAAAAACGGCCATTAGACTTTATTCATACATATAAATACATACACATGTATGTACAGTACTTTTCACATATAGTTACATCCTTTAGATGCAGCAAAACGTGGACTATATTGCTAATGTGACATATATCGCACTTGTTCAACAATACTGTATTTACTCAAAATTTTAAAATTTTCAGTAGAAGCAAAACAATTTTTAATTTAATATGAAAGGCATAGGAAAATATATTTTTAAACCAACCATTTCTTTACAAAAAAGTAGACAAAATATCTCGATATTTTTACAGTGGGTAGATATGAATAATACCTGTCGACTATTTCCAAAAAGTGAAAAACTAAAAATTTTGAGTTAATACAGTATTGTTGAACAGGTGCGATATGCAACTATGAGGCATATAACCGAATTCGAATATAAGCAAGTTATGTGAATATAGAAAATAAAAAAATCATATAAGTTACACCGACTTCAGGCTTATGGTTTTGCAACAGACTAACATGCATTATAAAAAATAGTTAAAATAATAACAAGATATTTCATAACTGATAACGAATGAAACACCAAATTTTTTAAGAGTAAAGAGTTGAGGACAAACATTAAACGACTCAATTCTTTCTTTCTTTGGATGGATTGTGGTTTCAAAAACTAAAAAGAACTTAGTAAATATTGCTAATGTGCTTTACTTTTCCCTTTGATGGATGTTGATAGATGGAATATATGGCAAATGTGCTTATATCGCTAAATGGACTACGTCAATAATTTATAATAAATTGACTCATAGCGGCAAAATAAACAGATAAAATGGACTATATCGCTAATGTGACTATAAGCGGTAGTGACTATAAACGAAAAGTACTGTACATACAAACGTATCTTGTTCTTCAAATCAGTGTTCGAAAATAAACACTAAATATTGTTTCTTAATGTTCGGTTCGGTAGATTTGTGGAAAACACAAACGCTAAAAGTGTTTGTGTAGAAAATCATTAAAAAATAATAACGTTTCCCTGTTAGTCATCTTTCGAACACAAAAATATTACTATTTTTATCAAACTCAACAAAAGATGTGAACATTTAATTCCGTTCGGTTTTTTTTTTGAAAATCCACAAACTTTAATTTTTTACAAAAACAAAATACACACACGAAAAAACATTTTAGAACATTAAAACATAATGTTTGTGTTGTTAACGAAGAACCAGTGTTGCCACTTTGTGGGTAACTACCCGAATTTGGTATAATTTTAACGGTAGTGGGTAGAGCGTGGGTAATTTCTCTTAGGTGTAATTTGAAATTTTTACTTCAGATGCCCAAATAAAATCAAGATTCGATTTCAGTGATGACATTTATTTCTTTTTAAATATTGTTGCTAAGAAATGCGCAGCCTTCTGAACCAAAGTCTCGGTTTCTTTTTAAGAAACGAATTCAATCATTAATCATACATACATATATTTTCAAATGTTTGGTAATGAATGTCGCAATATGGACCCTTAGATTTGGATAAAGATGCCTATCATAGTGATTTAGAACCTAAAGTTTATTGAAAACATTAATTCAAACTAAAAACTTGCCTGGGGGAAGATATGTTTCCAATATTGCAAAATATAATTAATTTTATTTCTATCTTGCTACTTTTTAATGCTTTAGTTAAAAGAATCAGTTGTAAAACTGAATTACGAAAGGGACAGTTGTATAAAACTCTGCAGGCATTTTGTTTACTAAGTAAGGTATAAAGCGTAAAATGGTAGACAACACAAAAAAAATTTATTTTAATCGCAGATTGATAATTACGATTTGAAACTGATTTAAAACAAATAGACACTGCGCCTGTCCTTGACGAAACGCATTGCAGACGTCGAATTTTGTTTCTCTTTTTCGAATAAAATAAACAATGTTGACCACCAAGCAGTGTTGCCAATTTAGCCATTTAGTAGCTAGATTTAGCCATTTTTCACCCTGTTTAGCCAGATTTTGTTATTCGTGCTAAATTAATTTAACAATTAAAACGCCTTTAATTTCAATCACAACTTTTACAAATGTTGAAAATCGCTATAAACTATGATCATGAAACATCTTTCAAAATAAAGGAACAGTATTCCAACATTAAATTTATAAAATGGATTAACACAAACATCGGTGTTTCTTTGTAGTTGCAAGTATTTTAATAAAGAGATGCAGGCGGCAACAAATTTTTTTAGAAATTTCAGAATTGACTATAAGGTTTCTCTCACTAGCCAAGTAAACATCGTTAAAAGTAATTTGAGAAAAAGGTCACATTTAGCAACCGTAAATTCGGTTTTATCAATTAGGTAAATATTTTTACCATAACAATAAAATATTTATACCAACACCAAAGTATTGGAGAGGGAACTATGCGTTTGTGCTAATGTTTGTTACACCTTAAAATATTGGTCCTAAGCCCACCTTTACGTCCGGTTGGCTGGCTGTCCATGTAAACATTGTGGCAAAATACAGGTCGCAAATTTGCAGATAATTTAATAAAATGTGGTACATAGGTTCTAATGTCGTCGTGGTTGACCGACTATACTTTCTTACTTGTTTTTTATTGTAGATCTGGACTCAAAAGGTGTTGGGTAAATGTTGTCGTGATTATGATTTACCTTAAAATTATTTAAAATCATAGGCACGAGTGATTCCTATGAGGTCAACATAACGACATCGAATTTATCGCTGATTTCATTTTTTAAATATCTATCAAAATATTAATTTACGTTCATTCTTATTTAACAAATTGATCTTAACTTACAGTATCATCGTAAACAATTTTAAATGAATTATTTCAGTTTTGTTATTGAATTTTATTGAGTTTTTATTTTAAAAAAACTTTTAGCCATTTTTAGCCCATTTTTAGCCATTTTTAGCAGTTTTTTTCCGTAAATTTAGCCATTTTTGGTCACAAAGTTTTGGCAACACATTAGCATTAACCACTGACTTCACAGCCCTACGAAAAACAATCAATAAGTGTCACATCGCACGGCCTTGAAGTCTAATTGACAGTTTATTTTCTCTAAATCAACACATCGCCTACATTTGTGAAAAAAAGTTGCTTAATTTAAATCAAGAAGTCACCTTTAAGTTGCGAATATCGATGGTTGATTTTCAAAGCATATTTTGGTAATTTGGTGGCGTTGTTCAAGAATGAGTCTATTCATGATGATGTGCCTGTTCAAAAAGTAAAAATAGTCTGACAGTTCGTTTTACAGCTAACCATTCCTATGCTCTATGGGGCTAAAAAGCATCCATTATAAAGCAATGGCAAGGAACATTTTAAACCTTCCCAAGATATATCAACCAAATGTGGAAGTTAAACTCATTGTTTTAGCAGTTTTATTTTATGTTTTATTAATTTTTTTTAAGTCTTTAATGTTATTTTTGTCAATTTAAATAAAATTAACAGTTTGACTCATATTGATCTTGTTTTAATGAGTTTGTTGTGTTTTTGCTTCTTTGTAAATGTCTTTTTATTAAATAAAACTTAAATTTTTTTATCGGGTGTAATTTCATTTAAATCGGGTAATTTTGCTTCATCTCAAGTGTAATTTTGAATCTTGCTGGTGGTAACACTGCGAAGAACCGAACTTTATATAATGTTCGGTTAATTCTTGTAAATAGTTACGAACGGTATTAAGGATTGTGTATGTCTACACAATCACTAAAAAAATAGATATCGTTACTGGGTGTGTGAGCCGAACGTTAAATAATGTACTGTTTATTTTCGAACACTGCTTCAAATACAATATTTTAGAAAGATCTCTTCAACTGATTGATATTAAAAACAACAGTGGTATCTTACCCCTAGTTTTATATTATTGATCTGTTTCGTTTTCTACTAAGAATTTGTGTAAATGTATAGACATTTTTATACAATCATTACAATAATCAATTTTAGACAATTTTCTGCAATGTCATAATTCATAATTCATTTGTCATTTGTTTTCTTTATTATTTTGTAAGTTAAAAAAAAAACTATTTTCATTGCGCACGCGTGCCATCTGTCAAATATAAATATTTTTAGAGTGTGTCATTTTAGATTTGTTTCTGTATTTCCATGTTTTATTTTTTAATACATTTTTATAGGTACTAATATGAAAAGAATACGTTTTTAATAGAATTCAAAATCTCATAAATGTGCCAAGCTAATAAACATTTTTGATTTATTATCTTGTACACATTCAGACATTCAACTTATACTGCATGCGACTATAAAATATTTTCGTAGAGTAACTATGATGTATGAACGAGTGTACTTGTTGTCATTGTGTCATTTATAATAATTGTTACGTTCAAAGCGACAAAAATATCACTCCAAATTATAACAGTCTCTATTACAATGAGTTTTGAAAAGTGCAACATCACAATCATGTTTTATGTATGCTGCATTTATATGTAGTATTTTTATTTTTTTTTTACTTTTTGCCTCGCGGTGTATTTTGAAAACTGTTTTCTTCGTTTATGTCAGAGAGAAGGCGTCATTTTGACAGTCTTTTGGTGAAAAAATGCGTTGTGTCATGATACAAGGTGTTGATTTGTAGTTATTCTTTTCTTTTTTTTTTTTTTTGTAAAAATATTTCTTTTGAAAAAATTTATTAAATAGTTTATAATGGATTGGGTGAATGCTTTTTAGTATTTAATAACATCGTAAAGTGTGTGCCTGTATGATTTGTAGTTTTTATGATTAGTTTAAGTTTTAGAAGGAGTGTTAGAAAACTATGAATAGACAAAAATTATTCATGATCGTATGAACCGTTTTGATTTGTAATTTGTTGTAGTTTAAGAAGTTGTATTATTTTTCAAATCGTTTTTTAAAAAGATTTAAAAGGAAACTCTTATACTAGACCCAGTTCAATTGCTAACTTAGACTGAGACCTAAGTGAAAGATGTTTGTTAGACTGGTCGCATCTTGTATGGGATTTTTTTTTTAAATTTAATTGTTTGCGCTGCTTAAAATATGAGGTTTGGTGTAAGAAATCATGATCTAAATTTTCAGGTCAATCCGACGGTGCCTAGCCGTGCCGGGTGGGGCCCAAAGTTCCCCATATTATAAAAAAACATCTTTTCTATCAGATCTTTATAGTTATACTAGTTGAAAAGCCGAAAATCAAAAATATGGATTCGTTACGATCTTCCGCAGAGAAAGTACTTTAAGTGTGCCAAATTTCAGCTTCCTATGTCATCAGATGGCTTCAGAAAGTTGCGTCTTATGCTAGAAATTATACTTATACTCAGGATAAGATTTATACTAACACTCAGTCTTATACTAAGGCAAAGTCTTATACTAAGACAAAGTCTTATACTAAGACTAATTCTTATACTAATAATGAGTGCTATACTAAGACTGATTCTTATACCAAAACTGACTGACTGAGTCTTATACTAAGACTAATTCTTATACTTATGCTGATGCTTATCCTAAGGCAAATTCTTACACTAAGACAAAGTCTTATACTAAGACTGAGGTTAACACTAAGTCTAAGTCTTATAGTAAGACTGAGTCATACACTATGACTTAGTCTTATACTAATATACTTATATTAACACTAACACTGAGTTGTATACTACAAACAGTAAGTTTGATTCTCCTAAAATGGAGTCATATTACCACTATGTCCTAAGCTAATGCTGAATATGCCTTTTACTAAGTCTATATTAAGACTTGGCCTTATTCTAAAACTAAGCTTAACAGATCGATAGATAAGTGTACTAAATTTAATTAACAGTATTTGACGCATATATAAATTTTTAAAAATTTTTTTGAACATTTTGTATTTCTGCTTCATGCAAAACATTTTATTGGTTGGTTCACTTGTTAAAAAAAATTTTTAGTTCATATTTCGTTCCCTAAAACGTAAAACGCCCTAACTAGCAAAAAAATTCAAACCCAACATTTTTACAAATTCCAATGTATCTAATGAAAGTACATCGGATTTTATAAAAAAGTCGGATTTGGAATTTTTTTTATTAAGATTGTTTTACGTTTTAGGTAACGATATACAGTTCATACTTGCAAGTATTCACATGAATATGAATTGTATATTTAATATTTAAAATTTCATTCATATGTCAGCAGTGTTGACACAAACATGACAAGAACTTGCACTTTTGGATTACAAGTGGATGAATGTTGTCACTAGTACGGGTTGGAGAATTTCAAGAGACAAATGTGGTACTCTTTTTTGTTTTGCATAACTTTTAAACGTTAAATAACAGAACAAAAAAAAACGTTGAAAAGGGAAATGAAAGAATAATGAAAAAAGAACAAAAGCAAACAACTTCCTTGTAAATTGAAAAATGGCGTAAAATTGTTTTTTCTCTCCCTCTCACGTAGTTTTTTTTTTTTATTTAACTTAAATGGTACTTTTTTTTTTTTTTTGCATACAGGAGAAGACAAAAACAAGTGACATTTTATTATTGTTGTTTGTTTAATATTGTAATTTTCTGTTTTTTTTTTTAACTTATACAACAGCCATGTTGTTTTTTATTTACATTCCGTATTCTTGTAACAGATCAAATGTCAGAAAATCATGTCAACACATACATTCCGGCATATCAGCAAAATTGCTGTCGTTGTTCGCTTGTTTGTTGCCGTTCTTTTTGTTAATAAATTATTAATTTATTTAAAAAAAAAACACACACACACACATTTTTTTTGTGTGTTAAATGTTAATGATACTTTTCTTTTGAATACAAAATTCTTCAATATAAATTTTATCTGCTTGTGTTTTGCTTAATTTTAAATTTATAGATATTTTTTAAAAATTTGAAATTTAACAAAATAAAACGAAATTGTTTTATATAAAATTTTTTTTTATTTTAATATTGTTTCGGGATGATGTCTAAATGCACTAAGAGAAATGTGTAAAACAATTTTTTCGAATAATTTTGTTGGTTTAATGCCGATTTCCCTAAATATAACTTATAATGACTATAATTGTCAAAAAACATATTACTATCACGCAAGTTTTACATATTTTGAAGAAAATACAACCCTTTGATGATAAGTTGTTACTGTAATTTAATAATTATTAAACAATAATTAGATCAGAGATGCATTTTCGTCCAAACACGTTAGACTTGTGTGATGGTGTAAAACAACCTTAACTGTAACTGCCAGGTAATAAAGTCATAAAGGGTTATTAATTTATAACTTTTTTAAATTTTTAATAAAACACTTAAAAATGAACTGGAATCCTTTTTATTGCCCGAAAGAAAAATCTTTGACATTTACTTATTCATTCGAATGTTGCTCGCGACTACGCTGTAGCGTGGCCAATTTTAGATAACTCTTTCCAGCATACTACCGTTAACTCGTGAATCATGCGCATAATGTTAGCTTCCAAGTGTTAAAACGTAGCTGGCTTATCGACGAAGACTTTTGACTTCACATCAGGGTTGATAAAGTTGGTACAATTGTACTTTTTTTGGTACAATTCAAAACTAAAAAGTACGCTGGTACCCCCGTGACTCATTTGGTACTATTTCCACATTTTTCAAACCTACATATAAAAAATTGCAACTCGTATTTACTGTCTAATGAATATAAACGGAGTTTAGTGTTTGGTGCAAATAATCTTGCGAAAATGCAATATGTCGTAGCTTTTTTTTATGAAATCTAAGGGAAACTCTTCAATTTTTGTTGTTGGATTTAACAAAACAGCTATGATATTTTGTATTTGCTCTTTTGCAAGACCATTTGCACCAAACTCTGAACTCCGCTATGTGAATAGATTTTTTCACTTGCTCATTGAACGATTGCTTATGCAACATTCTAAATTAGTATTAGCGGCAGCACATAAGCGTGCATTTTCTGATGATATTGACAAGTTTTAAAAGATATAGGAACCTACTTCAGCAAAAGTTCTAGTAGAAGAGACGACTTCCTCTCATTTCAAGATTATTTTGGAACGGAAACTCATAATATTTTGAAATATTCGTGAACAAGATGGTTGCCACGTCAAGAAGTAATCAACAGAATTTTGAAACCGTTTATTATTTTATTCCGAATAAGTTTGAAGGAGATTTTACAAGCGCTTAATTAAATTTGATTGTATTAGTTCTTTCTACTCCTTTCCTGTTTTTATAGTGCATATTGAAAATTGTAAACACAATAAATTTGGAAATGTAATCCGAAGATGTTTTTTATTTTCGTTTCAAATTCGAGACGGCATTTCGAGAAATATTCGTCAATTTTCCAAAAAAAGAAGTTAAAAATAAAAATAAATGGATTGCTCGACCCTTAATACCGCACGCATGATACAGGTCTGGCTAGACAAAATACAATTTGTTTGCCTCTATTGTTGAATATTGTGGAAAACTATTTTGAAAAATTCGAAATTCATTTTTGACCTATGGTTTCTTTGGCAACGTTTCTTGGAATGACTTATAGAACAAGAATCGCGATGTGCTTTTGAAGCGAAAACATTTTACCCACGCTATCATTATGTATGTATAATTAATGATCATTAATTTTTTTCTATCTATACTTTACATGTACAAATGAATTTTAAGTACCTTTTGTTTTTATTGGATTAAATTTTTGTTAAAAAAAAAAAAAAAATTATTTAGTACTAATGGGACCAAAAAAGTACGATTTTAAAAGATCGTTGGTACGATATTGGTTTTCTCATTTATCATCCCTGCTTCACATAACCCTTAAGACGGAGGTGTTATATCACATGACACACAGTTGACGGGTCCGAAACGCGAAACTAGCTGCTTCCCAAAGTGCCGTCGCACAGTTTTGCTGTGTTCACCTACACTTTTTTTACAGAATGAAACAAGTCACGCCTGACCTGTAAAAAAAACAAATACAAAAAGATAGAAATGGATTACCATTTAGGTAATTATTGCTAAACTTTGTGAAACTGGCAGTTAGAATATATTATACGTTTATAGTTCATCTACATTTGAGGGGCTTAAAGCACAAGGGATTCAAGTGACTTATGATAAATAATGAGGCAAAGGTGGTTGTTTCGCTTGTGCTCCAAGCGAAGAAGTGTCCGGATGAGAATCCTACATTCACCTCTTGTGCTCTGAACAACTTCTCCGAACTTCACCTATAATTCCATGTGTAAACTCAATTTTAGAAAAAGGCACTTAAACCCCTTGTGCTTTAAGCCTCTCATTTGTTTGTAATCACAACTAAATCTTTTGATTATAAAAGCCAACACATTTTATTTCAAATTCGTAATAAAAACTGCCGTAATCAATTTTAAGCTATTTAAACATTCTTTGAACATTTTTATCAGTGTACCTGCATGCAAAACTAGAGCGTATTTGTTTTATTTGTTATAAATATAAATTTAGTATCTTTTTTATTTTATAATTTTCTAAAACAAATTCATTTAATTTGTGTGATTCTTACCTCTGCTGTGAAATTTTTTTTTGCATATTCATTTACATTCTATTAGAAATTAGAAATAAAATAGAAACGACCAGAGCAGAGAATTGGTTAACAGTTTTCGATGTTGTAATAAATTTTATTTCAACATTCCTAAGACTTTATAGACAACATCGTTTATCTTGTGTGAAATATCTATTTCTTTTTTGTTCTTTTTGGATGTTTTGAGTTGCATTTTTTTGCCGTATTTTTTGCTTTAATTTGATTGGATTTAAATATTTGTGTGGCGATTTTTTTATTGCAATATTTGTTTTTTACTTAAATAGAATTATAATACTTTGATCTATTAAATCTAAATTTGATTATAACATCAATTTAGTAGAACAAAAGTTCATGGACGTTATTTATTTAATTTAGGTAGGTACTAAAAATAGTTTTTTTTACCAATTTGAACAAGTTTGAGCTAGAGACAGAGATTTTAAGGCCCTAACATTGGGGGTTCACCTGACAATATTTTGTCATACTAAACGTCAAACTTCATATAAAAAAACGCTGACAAAAATTTTAAGTTTTTTTTTATATGGACTTTGACGTTTGGTATTGCAAAAAATGGTTAGGTGGAGACCCCATGTAACCATATAAAAAGCAACGCAACATCAAAGTATAACATTGAAAGCAAAAACAAAACAAACAAAACAAAAACAATGTCATAAATATTTTTTTCATTTTGTTGTTACTTTCTACAGAAATTTATGTACCGTTTTAAAATTTTCAACGCCACAAGTTATGAGTTAAAAGTACCAATAATTAAAGCAGATCCCAGACACAGTGATGCCAGAAGTGCAGATTTATCTGCATTTTGCTGATTTTATACCCAAAAATTTCCAAAATGCAGATTTGAAGATTTCTGGTATTAAAATTGCAGATTATTTATCTCGGTGGAAACTTCTTTACATTGACACTTACTTATGTTTGTAATATTTCCACTTCTTGCATTGATAAGCGAAATAAATTAACCATTAATGGAAGAACCGTTTGGAAATAGATTCATTAGTAGGAACATTTTTTTTTTCTGTTAGGACCGGCACTCAGGGGATGACCCCTTTTAATGCATTGCATTGTGTTGGAACTAGGAAAATAGGTTGTGGGAAGGAGGATAGAGGGAGTAGTGTTTGTGAACATTCGATTTGAACTTAATCATGTTGTAAGTGAGAGGGAAGACTTCTGCAGGAAGGCTATTCCCCATACAAACTGTCCGGGAAAAAAACGAATTCTTTTTGTAATGCGTTGTACGATTCACCTGCCAATCGACCACATAAGGATGGACTCTTGAGGAAAAACGTGTATTACGTACAAACGTACGGGTTTCGGGAACCAGATCCCTAATTTCGTCAGAACACATCCCTTTGTAGAAACGATAAAACAGGCAAATCCAACCCACATTGCGACGGTGCTCAAGGGAGTCAATAGAATTGGATACCCTACTTTCACCAATAAGAACCTTCGCCCTCTCCTGCACGTGGTCGAGAAGCTCCAAAATAGACTTTGAAGCACCGGCCCACTAATGAGAGGTGTATTCCATACGCGGTGGTATAAATAGTAAAGAGATCAGATGGAGTGAAGTATATCTTACACCGTCTTAGAAAGCCGAGGCACTTGAATGCTTCTTTCGACACCTTGAATTTATGTTCTGTCCATCGGACAACACATTGTATCCTCATCAGAAATCAGCAATGAGTAGTGAAAAAGTGAGTAGAGCTAAATCATGACTCATAAATTCTTGTACTTATACGCACTCATACTTATTCCAATGTGATTCAAACTCATATTCACTCAAAAGTTTCATTTTATTCATCGTACTCATACTTACCAACATTTGTAGAGTTTGATTTAGAATCTACTAAAGTCAATGTGTACAGGCGAAGCAAAATGCGAGGCTGCCAGATTTGTCCCCGAAATAGCAAAGTGACGATTTGGCAATTACAGTTTACTAAAGTAACATGTATGAAGTAGACGATTTTTCGCCAAATTTATCTGGCAGCGCTGATTATTAAGTTGTGTGTTTTCTCTGTTGTGTTAAAACGGTTAATGGATGAGCTAAAGGATTTGAATCATTGTGAGTATTGTAAGTATTTTCTTGAAATTATAAATCAAGCTGAGGTCATTTATGAGTATGCGTATAATGTCGACGTCGCACTCATAAATATTTCTCTTGTGAGTATGAGTGAATCAGAGTATACTTACAATTGCATGAGTCAGTATGATTAGCGAAAAAACGATTTATTGCTGATCTCTGATCCTCATGCCCAGAACATCAAGAGATTCCGATTTCTCAATAATTATACCACCCATAAATACAGATGAGGCACCCTGATTTGTCGCGTGTTTATGGGTCAGCACGCAACATTGGGTTTTTCGGGAATTAAAATCGAGCCTATTCGCACGACCCCATTCCGAGATTATCTCAAGGTCTCGGCCAAGCGTATCATTCATATTCTGCCTCATAGCACCGACATCGGATGCGCTTGGTCTGCCTTGGGGCTCCGTTATTTTATGTCCTGCCAGTGCCAGACAAAAATTTTCTTCATCACGGTTCTGTTCACATATGCGATAAACACCTGCTCATCTAATTGGATAAGTGCTGCAGTGTCTCTTCTTCTTAAGCGAGTGTGGCCGCTATCATTTAAAATATTTCGTGCTAGTGGGTTCGGGTGCAATTCGAGCCTTTTTAAGTATTTGACTGCATATTTCGTAATCATTGATTTAGCTAATGGAATATTGAGATCCTTGTGAATATTTGAGTTTTTAACATACCAAGGGGCAGCTGTGATTATTCGAAGTAGTTTATTTTGGCGCCTTTGAATTTTTTCGATATTAGAGGCCGAGGCAGTGTTCCATAACTGAATACCATAGCACCAGATTGGCTTTAAGATGGAGTTGTAAAGAAGAGACTGTGACGGCTCATAATACAAACATTTTACTTGTTGGAAAACCTGGCTACCTTTTAATCCGGCCGTGCTCAGGGCTTTGGGGTGGAATCTTGTTTTCCTTCAAGTTTATTTAAGCCAAGTCCATAAATGAAATTTTAGGTAGCAATAATCCCGTTGAGTTTAGATTACAAAATTTAAATGAACCCAAATTAAAATTACAAATCAAATAAACCAAGGTGAAGTTTAAGTGAGAGAAATAAGATGGAAGTAAATTCTCTCAAACTCAATACCCTCCCAACCTGCTGTCTCTTTTAAATGCTTCCTAGATAGCCCAAAATTTATATTTACATAATCCTAAACTTTTCGTGGAAAAATTGATTGACTTAAGAACTCATATAACGAAAATTCCTTTATTTAAAAAAAAATTTCTAAATTTATTAACATAAACATTTTAAAATTTTTGTTAAGATATGTTTTTGAACACAAAAATTAAAATTAAATAAGTAATATTAATATTATTATTATATGTACATATATTTTTTTATGTAAAAGAATTTAAATATTAAAAAGACTAAAACCAAATTAAATTAATAAATATTGGGTATAAAAATGTTCGTATTGAGGTTTGAATTAAATGTTAAATTGAACTGTTCGTAAAAAAAAATGTGTTTTTTAAAATACGTTTTCTTTTAAGTTACTGTATAACTTGAAAATTCAGAATATATATATATTTTTTTTTTTTTTTTTAAATTTTATGTATGTATCTATAAACTCACCAAATAAAGTTTTCCAGCGATGACATAAGGCCTTTTGTCTGCTGACCTGTGAATTCTGATTAGTTTATATTCTAAATTTCCATTTGATACGTTTTGATAAAATCAAGTTTTTAGTGTTTTGTGCTGTCAATTTTGGATAACCAAAATTTGTTTGTCTTAATAAAAAAAATATAATATTAATATTTTTATAAAATTTGCCAAAGTTTCACTTAATTTAAATACTCAAAATTTTTATGTCACAATATCAGGATTCGTCAGGGATAATATTTCAGATTTGATCATACGCAAGGTTAAATTTAGTTTCAGTTTCTAAACGCTTCTCTTACTCCGCAAAATCTCTAGTTTATAAATATTCAAATTTCAATAGGCACATATTATTGCTAAATTTTAGGTTTCTCCGATAAATAGCTCAATTTATGGATTTGAAACAAGATTTCCCCAACTTTCAAATTAACTTATAGTTTTGTGTAAAATCAATTAAAATGGATAATCATTCAGGAAAGCAAATTTCGATCTACCAAATGTTAGAATACAATTTGGTTTAAGGATTGATGTTTGACTATTGACGTCAGCAGTCATCGATGGCTGCGAGTGTAAGACGGCAAATCCATCTGAGGAGATTGAGTGGTTGCAATCGAAACATGTCATGGTAACCTGCCGGCCGGGGTTCGTGCCCCAGCCACGTCAAGAATGAAAGATTATCAATAACAATTTTGATTAATTTTCATGTTGTAAAATTCCTTTCTTCATAAAAATAATTTAATGAAAAAAAAAATTAAATTTCATGAACTTAAGCCTAATTAAAAATATTAAAAAAAATTTTGGATTAAAAACCATAAATAGTTCAACAAAATAACCACAATACTAATTATTGTTAAAGCTAAGGCACGAGCTCTATGTGTACATTTGTCCTTCAAGTTGTGCTGAAAAAGGTCAACAGAAAAGAAAAAGACAAAATGAAAAAAAAAACAAAAAATGTACTTGGACTTCAAGAAAAATTCTTGACAAAAGTACGAAAAAACAGAAGTAAGGAAAAAACATGTAAAATCAATTAAAATGGATAATCATTCAGGAAAGCAAATTTCGATCTACCAAATGTTAGAATACAATTTGGTTTAAGGATTGATGTTTGACTATTGACGTCAGCAGTCATCGATGGCTGCGAGTGTAAGACGGCAAATCCATCTGAGGAGATTGAGTGGTTGCAATCGAAACATGTCATGGTAACCTGCCGGCCGGGGTTCGAGCCCCAGCCACGTCAAGAATGAAAGATTATCAATAACAATTTTGATTAATTTTCATGTTGTAAAATTCCTTTCTTCATAAAAATAATTTAATGAAAAATTATATTTCATGAACTTAAGCCTAATTAAAAATATTAAAAAAATTTTTGGATTAAAAACCATAAATAGTTCAACAAAATAACCACAATACTTATTATTGTTTTGTGTTAACTTTAACAAATTTTGATACCACGTGCCGAGGTTTTGAGATTAATTTTTCAAATTCAATTTAATTAAAGAGGTTGATGAAAGAGAAGTATGTATCTAGTTTATTCGAACATCCATTTGAAATAATCTGTTTGATAATATCCAAAGTATGAATTTCGATATCAGATGGAAATAATCCTTCTTGCGATTTTTTATTTGTATTTAAAATAATTTTTATAAGATTTTAATATTGTACGTCTTTCTTTTCTCGCCTCAAAATCAACAATCCCTTTTTCAAAATTAAAATTTTTCTAACAACATTTTCCAAGCATTTAGTGTTCCTTTTTTTTAATTAAAAAAAAATGTTTTTATTTTATATTTGTATACAGTTTTGATTAAAATAAAAGCACGTCCTCACAAGACTAAGGACAGAGTTACTTCCAATAAGACAATGAATTTGGATGGCTTTTAATTTCATTTGAGTTAATTTTGCCTCTATATGGCTTTTCCACGTTAAACGGCGATCTAGATGAATACCGAGGTATTATACATGCGAATTTTGAGGTATTATTTGATTATTGATTTTAATAGGGGGATGTATTATATTATGTATAAATATCTTTTATAGTGTCAATATTTGATTTCTTGTAAATTTTCAATAAGAAAACTTATAGTTTAAATCACATGTTAAGCAATTAACCTTAAATTTGTTGATTCAAATAACAAATATGTAATCCTTACTCAGCGTGAGTAATTAAATCTGGATAGATATTTTTAATGTAAAAATATCCAAAAATGATCATCCATGTTTCGAAAATCGCATTCGAGTGGAATTAAAATCGAATCGTATTCCCAAAAATTACTTTGATAAATCGGAAAAAAATTTTAAAACTTTTCTGTGTTGCAAGTTTAAAAAAATATTTCCTTTTGTATACCTCGTAAATCAAGGACCACTTACAGATATTTACCTGGGGCCAAACTACGACATTCGATATCGATCGAAATTGCAATACAATTTTACGTCTAAAATTTAGACGTAAAATCAGCAAAAATACATAATTTTTAATCAAAAAAACTGCAAGATTTAAAAAATCTTCAACAAATCTTCAAAACACATTTTTATGCAGTTTACTTAGAAAAAGATATAACAACTCAGTTTAAAATATACGGCAATGTTCTGGAATTTGAAATCGATGATAGTTTTAAAAGAAGTTCAGGAGGCCAATCACGACACGTGGTTTTATGGGAAATGTCAAACCTGGTAAGATTTAGCAAAAATTTAAAAATTTTTCTTTAATTTCCGTGAAATTTTTGCAAGAAATAATGGAAAAAGTATACATGCTTAATAAAATTAATGATAGTTATTAGTCGTTTTATTAACTAAAACCAGGTTAGTCTGCAAAAAGTATATGATTTGTATTGTCTGGGCAGTGTTGCCAGAACATTTAGAGTCTAAATCTTACCAGGTTTGACATTTCCCATAAAACCACGTTTTTGGAAATCAGTTTACTCGACAAATTTTTTTTTTTTTTTTTATCTATATATGTATATAAAAATGAAAAATGTTTGTATGTTTGTGTGTTTGTTTGTTTGTTTGTTGGCTTATAGACTCCGAAACTACTGAACCGATTTTCTTGAAATTTTTACAGTAACATCACGTGAGCCCTAAAAATAAAATAGGCTACTTATTTTTTCGATAGGGGCAGGGGAATTGGTACCCCCCATAGGATGCCAATATTTATTATCGCATATCTTAAGAGCCGCTGGACGCATTTTGCTGAACTTTTTGTAGTAGGATCTTCTGAGCCCCGAAATTGAAATAAAATAGCAGCGGGGGTATTTGAATCCCCCATAGGACGCCAATGTTTAACATCGCATATCTTAAGAACTGTTATAGTGAGAATGTTCAAGCTTTCTAGAAGTCACTCTTATGGTATACTACACTTTTGAAAATAAAAATAAAGCGTGTAGGCGCAGGGGGGCAAAAATATCTTCCATAGGATGCATATATTCAATTTCGCTCAACTTAAGAACTATTGAAGGCAGAGTCTTCAAACGTGGTTAAAGCTTCTATTATGGTAAACTATAAATGTCAATATAGAAATGGGCGGGGTAGCCAGAGGAGGAGCAGTACCACTCATAGATAGCATTATTAATAAGAGCCGCTGCAAGCAATTTGTTGAACTTTTGGTAGTAGGATCATCTGAGCCCCAAAATCGAAACCCCCATAGGACGCCAATGTTAAATATCGCATATCTTAAGAACTGTTAAAGTAAGAATGTTCAAACTTAGTAGAAGTCACTCCTATGGTATACTACACTTTTGAAAATAAAAATAAAGCGGGAATGCGCAGGGGGAAAATACCTCCCATAGGATGCATATATTAAATATCTCTCAACTGAAGAAGTGGTTAAAGCAGTGTAGCGAAGCGCAACGGGTTAAGCTAGTATATATATAAAAATGAAAAATGTTTGTATGTTTGTTTGTTTGTGTTTGTATGTTGGCTTATAGACTCCTAAACTACTGAACCGATTTTCCTGAAATTTTTACAGTTGCATCACGTATGCTCTTAAAATAAAATAGGCTACTTATTTTTTCGATAGGGGTAGGGGAATTGGTACCCCCATTGGATGCCAATATTAAGAGCCGCTTCACGCATTTTGTTGAACTTTTGGTAGTAAGATCTTCTGAGCCCCAAAATTGAAATAAAATAGCAGCGTGGGAAGTAGTTTCCTCCATAGGACGCCAATGTTTAGTATCGCATATCTTAAGAACTGTTATAGTGAGAATGTCTAAACTTTGTAGAGGTCACTCTTATGGTATACTACACTATTGAAAATAAAAATAAAGCGGGTAGGCGCAGGGGGGAAATACCTCTCATAGTATGCATATATTAAATATCGCTCAACTGAAGAACTATTAAAGGGAGAGTCGTCAAACGTGGTTAAAGCTACTATTATAGCAAACTTTAAATTTCAATATAGTAAAGGGCGGGGTGGACAGAGGAGGAGCAGTTCCCCTCATAGATAGAAATATTAATAAGGACCGCTGCACGCATTTTGTTGAACTTTTGGTAGAAGGATCTCCTGAGCCCCAAAATTTAAATAAAATAGCTGCGGGGGAAGTGTTACCCACCATAGGGGGCCAATGTTAAATATCGCATATCTTAAGAACTGTTATAGTTAGAATGTTCAAACTTTGTAGAAGTCACACTTATGGTAAGGTGACCATACGTACTCTTTTTTAGAGGACAATCATCTATTTTAACTGGCTGTCCTCTATAAAATTTGTGTATAATTTTAAACTAATTTTACTTAAGAAAATGTTAATTTTTTTATATCTCCTGCTTAATATCCAAACCTGCTAACTCCCTTTCAACAAATTCTTGAGAGGAAACAAAAAATATAGTTGATTTAACACACTTCAATACTCAAATTGCTGGTCCACGAGGCATATTTTTCTCTACCCAACGGAATCAAATCTTAATTTCCTTAAAAAGTGGATTTAGCAGGTTTGCATATTAAGCCGACAGACAATATGAAAATTTGTCTGTAATATAAGTAAAAAATCTTGAAGTCAAAAATATTTTTTACTTTTTTTCTTTATGTCCTCTATTTTTATTTTCAAAATCTGGTCGCCTTACTTATGGTATACTACACTTTTGAAAATAAAAATTATGCGGGTCGGCGCAGGGGGGAAATACCTCTCATAGGATGCATATATAAAATATCGCTCAACTGAAGAACTATTAAAGGGATAGTCTTCAAACGTGGATAAAGCTACTATTTTAGCAAATTTTAAATTTCAATATAGTAATGGGCGGGGTGGACAGAGGAGGAGCAGTTTACCTCATATATAGAAATATTAATAAGAACCGCTGCACGCATTTTGTTGAACTTTTGATAGTAGGATACTCTGAGCCCAAAAATTCAAATAAAATAGCAGCGGGGAAGTGGTACCCACCATAGGACGCCAATGTTTAATATCGCATATCTTAAGAACTGGTATAGTTAGAATGTTCAAACTTTGTAGAAGTCACACTTATGGTATACTACACTTTTGAAAATAAAAATTAAGCGGGTTGGCGCAGGGGGGAAATACCTCTCATAGGATGCAGATATTAAATATCGCTCAACTGAAGAACTATTAAAGGGATAGTCTTCAAACGTGGATAAAGCTACTATTTTAGCAAATTTTAAATTTCAATATAGTAATGGGCGGGGTGGACAGAGGAGGAGCAGTTTACCACATAGATAGAAATATTAATAAGAACCGCTGCACGCATTTTGTTGAAATTTTGATAGTAGGATACTCTGAGCCCAAAAATTCAAATAAAATAGCAGCGGGGAAGTGGTACCCACCATAGGAAGACAATGTTTAATATCGCATATCTTAAGAACTGTTATAGGGAGAATGTTCAAACTTTGTAGAAGTCACTCTTATTGTATACTACACTATTGAAAATAAAAATAAAGCGGGAAGGCGCAGGGGTTAATACCTCCCATAGGATGCATATATTAAATATAGCTCAAATGAAAAACTTTTAAAGGGAGAGTCTTCTAACGCGGTTAAAGCTACTATTATGGCAAACTTTAAATTTCATTATAGAAATGGTCGGGGTAGACAGAGGAGGAGAATTACCCCTCATAGATAGAAATATAATTTAGAGCCGCTGCACTCATTTTGTTGAACTTTTTGTAGTATGATCTTCTGAACCCCAAAATTGAAATAAAATAGCAGCGGGGAAATGCTACCCCCATAGAACGCCAATGTTTAATATCGCATATCTTAAAAACTGTTATAGCAAGAATGTTCAAACTTAGTTGAAGTCACTCCTATGGTATACAACACTTTTGAAAATAAAAATAAATCTGGAAGGCGCAGGGGGAAAAACATTCCATAGGATGCATATATTAAATATCTCTCAACTGAAGAAGTGGTTAAAGTAGTGTAGCGAAGCGCACCGGGTTAAGCTAGTTCTTTATACATTTTTTGCTAAAGGGTAGTATCGCTTAAATTGGGGGTATCATCCAAAGTGATCGGTAGGCCTTAAGTTTTAGAAAGAAAAGCGAAAACTTCCAGAATCCGCTCCAGGGAAATATGATCACCGGCAGTAATGTATCTAAATATTAAATGGTATGCCACTTTTAATTGATCAATGCTATAATGGGTATTTATGCCCCACTACAAGACAACCACTTTAAAACTTTAAAAGAGCGAGGTTAAAAACGATTGCAAATGGTTAACAGTTATACGACGCCAAGCTAAATGCATGGAGGGCAGACAAACAAAAATCGCCTGAGGTATTCATGACGAAATAGAAAAACTGAAGGGGTACAAGTGACTATAGTGTTGTCGGATCTAACCACTGTTCAGTAGTTAAATTATTTCGAAATTGTTATCAGTTCATTCTACCATACACGTTAAACGCTCCATTATAAGTAAATTTGACTCCATCAATTAAAATAAAATTATTTAAATATATTAAGAATTAGAAAAAAATAATGATAAATATTAAAACTTAAGCAGGATTCACAATATAAGCAACATTTTTATCGGCGATTTACAATTTTAGCAACAATTTTGTTTGCAAATGCGTTAGATTTCAAAGAAAGAAATATTTTAAAATTATGCCCAAAACAAAATTATGTATTAATTATTATTTCGAACAAATATGTCCATATTTTCTTTCAAAACTCATACAAAATTTTCATAAACGTCATTTACAATTGTATAAAAAATTTTGATGTAGTTGAATGATTACTAATCATATTAATTAGTAATTAGATTATTTTTTTTTTTTTTTTTTTTTTGAAAGGTGAACTAATGATTATATTACGATTATTTTCAGATTCGCACAATTACTAATTGATTACGATTACAGATAATCGAAAAATAATCAAGATTAATAAAAATTACGAAAAAATAATAAGAAGTAATCGAAAAATAATTTGACTACTTTCGAAGATTACTTTTGATTGTTTTTGATTATTTTTTTATTTTGCAAAATAATGGCAATACTGTTTAATGTAAGTTTTTTTTTATCAATTTTTGTTTTATTGAAAGCCTGGTACAATTAATTGTTCTTAAAAAATTAACAGAGCAAAAGTGAAAAAAAATATTATTCAAAATTGCAACAACTTCCCTTTCAGAGTGACCGAAATCTAGCAGGCCATTCAGTAGTAGAATATTCATTAAATCTGCTTTAATCGGTTAATCGCTCAATTAATTAACCGAGGTTTGGTTTAATTATCTTATAATCGGTTAATTTTGTTATTATTTTAATTTCAATAAGTAAAAATTATTTATTATTTGGAATTTATTAGTAAAAAAAAAAAAACCATTATATAACAAACAAAACAATTCTTGAACTAAAGAAAATAAAAAAGTAATTCATAAATATGCAATACATATTTTATTATTTATACATATTATGTATCTACTCAACAAACACGAAGTCAAACCTTTGATATGAAATGACTTTATCATTTGACATCAAACACAATTCTCAAACGTTTTTCAATTGTTTGATTTAACATTTATATTCAAATTGATAATGATTTGAAAATAAACATTTGATATCATATGTTTTATCAATTTAATGTCAAATGTTTTTCAAATGTTAAATTCAAATCAAAAATTAACTTGTCAACACTAAAGGGAAAAAGCATTAAAAATGGCGATTAAAGTTACATTTACTTTGTGGTTACATGTGTTTAACTATTAAAAATAAATTTTAATATAAAGTGAACAGTTTATTTCTTGTGAAAATTAAAAATTATTTGTGAGTTATTCCAATGATTAAGAATACAAAAAAAAGGAAAATAAAACGGGAAAGTGAAGAAAGTTTGTTGAACGATCGCGGTGCTACAATCCTCAAAATAAAGGGAGCAAATGTTGTCTTTGCAAAAATTAGAGGACGGAAAGAACCTCATTTCATCCTTTATATATGTTGCCGAATGTTTATCTCACACTGAAAAAATTTTCTTCACAGATCCAATGAAATTTACATTAAAATTCAACCTATGTAACCTTTCATTGGATTAATGAAATGTTTCATAAAATCAATGAAAATTTTGCATTAGTTTAATGACAAACGTTTATTTTATCCATTTTTTCAATGAGGATTCATAAGATCAATGAATATTTTGTCATTGATTTTATTAATCCTTCATTAATCCAATGAAAGGCTACATAGGTTGAATTTTAATGTAAATTTCATTGGATCTGTGAAGAAAATTTTTTCAGTGCACAGTTTATTTAAAAAAATAATGAATTTAAATTAAAAAAATAAAATATTTTTATTTATGTTCCACATTGTATTAATGTCCACATTTGAAAAATATTTGAGAATTACGTTTGAAAGCAAGTTGAAAATAAAGGCATTTTTCAACTTGATAATAATTTCCCCTTTTTTTTGAGAATGCTATGATTTTCAAATCATTATCAAACGTTTGTCGTTTGAGAAAACGTTTGATTTCAAATCGTTTTCAAATGGAAATCAAAGCTCCGTGTTTGTTGGGTAATAAGAAATAAACTGTGAGATCATTTTATAATAAATTTTTAGGGAGATCTTATAAAATAATCTTTTAGAAAAATAATTTCGTTTAAATGTTTAGGATTTTTTGTGTTACAATCGAGAGTTTCTTTTATTGTCATCTCATCATCTGACTCATCCTGGCAAAGCTCAGCTTCGAACATCCTGCAATTGGACTGTATTTAAAGAATGTATTGCTAGAAGAAAAAAATATTTTTCTAAGCACATACCTTTTGTATATGAGACAAAACAAACAACTATAAACACAAAAAAAAAGTTATAATACCACAGTCGGTTAATCGACTGAAATTAAACGTTTTTCGAAAAAAGCCAATGTTAAATTAACCGATCAGTTAATCGGGTAGTAATTAAAGGGTGGTTAAATTTCAAGGGCCGATGTTGATTTTGAATAAAGCACAAACTATTTAGGAAATTATGGTAATTTTATTTTATTATGATATATTGGTATTATTCAATTAGTATGGAACAAAATATCGGCCAAATGGGCGCCGCGACCACGGCGGCATACCTCCATCCGATGGTCCAAATTTTCGATGACCCTGAGGCATAATGGAGGTTCTATGCCGTTAATGTGCCGAATTATCTCATCCTTTAGCTCTTGAATTGTTGCTGGCTTATCGACGTACACCTTTTCTTTCAAATAACCCTAAAGAAAAAAGTCCAACGGTGTCAAATCACATGATCTTGGCGGCCAATTGACATCGCCATTACGTGAGATAACACGGCCATTGAATTTGTTGCGCAAAAGAGCCATTGTTTCATTAGCTGGGTGGCAAGTGGCACCGTCCTGCTGAAACCACATATCGTCCACATCCATATCTTCCAATTCGGGCCATAAAAAGTTCGTTATCATCTCACGATAGCGAACACCATTCACAGTAACTGCCTGACCGGCCTCATTTTGGAAAAAATACGGCGCGATGATGCCGCCAGCCCATAAACCGCACCAAACAGTCACTCTTTGTGGGAGCATTGGTTTTTCGACAATCACTCTTGGATTCTCATTCGCCCAAATGCGGCAATTCTGTTTATGACGAATCCACTGAGGTGAAAATGTGCCTCATCACTGAAGATGATTTTCTTCGAAAATTGATCAACCACTGTTGCCATTTCTTGCCACCATTCTGCCCATGTTGGATTGTGTATCTCTCCATGGTTCAAATTGAGTAAGTCTGAAATAGAGAAATGTCAAATAAAATTCGGAAAAAAACTTGGCGTGTAGGTGTGGTTCACATTCAACATCGGCCCTTACAATTTAACCACCCTTTATAACCTATTCAGTAGTCACTACATTTATAGAAATATTATCCAGTATTCGGATAAGGCTGAAAAACATTTGTTCTTCAGATATTTAAATGATAATGCAAGTGCTGACGAGATTTGCAAAAAATATAATTTAGTGAGGGATTCATTTATTATTTTAACACGCCCTTAACGTCTTCAGCTCCTTCAGTTGAACGACTGTTTGCATCGTAATTGTAATTTTTGTGAATTGAATGTATGCTGAATGCATTTGTTTTCTTTATTATTTTTCCACGTATTTTTCCCTTTTTTGTTGATTTAGGAAGAACTAAAATTGTTATTGGTCGTTTTGTTATTGAAGTGAATATACCAATATTTTGGTTTATTTATTTGTTCAGAATTTTTTTACGTTTTTAATTTAGATTTTTCAAAATAAAATGTATGTATAAAATGATGCGCATTCTGAATTTTTAAAAAATAATCGAAAATAATCAAAAATAATCCTTGAAAGTAGTCAATTGTTTTTTTGATTACTTTTGATTATTTATGATCATTTTGTCGTAATTCTAACTAAACTTAATTATTTTTGGATTATTTGTAATCATAATTAATTAATAATCAGGAATTGTTAAAAAGAGAATTATGTAATCAATACCATTCTTTTTAAAATTTAATCTAATTGATTACTAATCGTAATCCAAATTTAACAGCTCTGGCTGAATTAGACATAAATGTATAACAAAGCTTTTGTTAGTTTTTTGTACTAAAAATAAAAAAATGTATAGAATTCACTTCGAAAAATAATTAAACAGATGAAAAACGCAATTATTGCTTCCATTGTGAATAAGGCTTTGTTAATAAGATTAAAGGATTTATTATAATCAGAACTTGCTACTGATAAACGTTTTTTTTTTTTAATTTAGCCCCTTCTTTTTCAATAACTTGTTTTATAGATGTTTTTATTTTTTTATTTTAAATAAAATAATATACAAAATCATAATATTTTTTTGAAATTTTATGCTTAAAAATTAAATTGAAAGCTTTAGAATTCATAGTTTAAAACTTGTATTAATATAAATTATTTATAAACAAAACAAAATCACAATAAATACAAAATTATTATTTTGCGGATTAGTAGCAATATTTCACTATGGTCCGTTTAACTTTTTTTCTAATTAATCATTTTTAATCTAGTGGAGTTGTTAATAATGACTAGACAGGACTGGACTGGACTGAATTGTATTGTATTGCATGCTGCCAATTAGTATTAAAAAGAATAAATACCGAAAAAATAAATGATGCTTTAGTTTGTTAATATTTGTTTATTTAAATTTCTATTTTTTTTTTTTTTTTATTTAAAAAATTGAACATTAACCAATTAAGAATTCATATGAAACCTTAATTATAAAATCATTCAATAAGATACAATAAAAAAAAAATCAAAGAAAAGGTTCACAATTAATTTATTTCTAAAAAAAAATATTTTTTGCATGCAGAAATAGTTTTTGCAAAATTTTATAAAAATTTGGTTAACAAAATCGTCAACCACCTCAAATATTTTGTTTAATTTTAATCTGATGGTTGGTCTCTAATTAGCCAAAAAAAACCTCGATTTAAAACATGTGCAAAAATTTAAACAAAAGAGAGAGGTAGAACGAACGTCTGTTTCAAATAATTTTGAAACAAAATACAATTTTTTTTTTTGGTGTCAAATTAATTTAAAAAAATAGCCCCAAACTTATCAAGTCATATTTTAAGTGTTTTTTTTTTTTAATTTTAATTATTGTTCTGATGAGTCAAGATGACGTTTTTTTTTAAATTAAACAAAATTTAAATCAATTTTGATCATAAAAAGATTATTATCTTTGATAGCTTCAGTTGGTTTTTTTCATTAAATTGTGTTGACATATTTATTAAACACCACCTTAAGCTGTTGCGCTTTGCTAACCCTATCGAAATAAAGTTAGTAAATTTGTTTTTTAACAGATCTCATGTACTGATAACGAAGCATTTTGGGAGGTGCCATACCAACATTTCCAATTTTACTTACTTTTTGACAGATGTTGTGTGTAGATGTCTAAGATATACTTATGTAAACAATTGGAATACTTTCACTGTACACTACTCCAGATATACAGAAAACTACAGTGTCTTTATTTGGGAGGTGCTTCGACCACTTAAAATTTCCTTATATCGAGTTTTCCAATAAGGACTTGACAAATATTTTTTTAAATAAAACGCGAACCGTTTGAGATATTTCCAAAACTTTATGATCGACTTAAAATACAACCAAAACATTTATGAGTGGAACTCGACTTCGTTCATATGGCTACAGTGGGCTCGTCGGCAGCGGTCGATTTGTTGGACCCAATTTCCCTGGCAAACCCCAGTATATCAGCTTGATTACATCCAGCGATGCACCCCAGTTCGTCGTGGAGTCTATCTCCTAGCCATTTCCGTCTAAGTCACTGCATCCGTTGACAGTACATGCTCGATCGTCTCTAACTCCTTATAATCATCGCACAATCTGCAGAAGTCCGGTATGGTTTTTGCTTGTAAAAGCCCTAACAGGACAATGACCCGTTAACAACCCTATAAGTGTTATGAAACCACCCCTATCCAATCCCAGGAGAACCCTGGTTGCCCCCGCGTCCAATCTGCGCCATAGTGCCCTAGACAGCCTGCAATCTGTTCTATCCCCCCAGGACCTGTTGACGTCATTACGGAATGTTTCCCGTGTCACCCCATAGTAGTAACATAAGGGGTGCTTTACCCCCTGTCCTTTACTACTAAGTCCAGATTTGAACCCCCTCTCGCGAGTTCGTCCGCCACCTCATATCTAACAACCATGCAGTGTCCAGGTATCCAACACGGCCTTACATTGAATGCCTCCATGAGTTCCCTAAGAGCATTCCTACACCGAGCAACCAGGCACGATAACACCGCATAATTTATCAATGTCCTAGGCACTGCCTGACTTTCGACGTAAATTGTAACCACATACCCACCCACGATGTGATCCAGTATCACTTCTGCGCCCTCCAGATCGCTAGGATCTCAGCCTGGAAGACACTGCACTCATCAGGGAGTCTGAATGACCTTTTCACCTCGGTTTCCTCTATATATACACCGACACCAGTGCCGGTTTCCATCTTGGATCCATCCGAAAATACTGCCCACCCCTCAAACAGACAGTTGGATCCACACCAAACTTCCCTATCCGGGAACTCCACTAGTGGTGGTACACCCAAGTGCAGGGTCATAGTCCTATGATCCGAAATTCCCTAGAGAATAATATTTTCTCGAGAGTAACGACCGAAAATTGCAGTTAACGCTCTTAAAGTTGCGGTCACCGATTCCAATTTTCGTTCGTGTACTTTACCATGATGAAAATGTTGAGTTTACTGAAAAGAGGAAAGTAACAGTTAAATGATTAGTGAAATAGTGCGCTCACAAATTAACTTCAAAGTTAGCAAATACATATTAAAAAATCCATTTTATGGTATTTACTAAGCGCCGAGTAATCAATAAATTACTGTTTAAATTTTAGGAAAACCGGTTCAATAGTTTAGGGAACAAACATACAAACAAAACCCATTTTCGTTGCTATTTTCTTATCGTCACGTTAAATGCAAACGGACGTAACTGTACAAAAATCTTATATTGAGTTCTGTGATCAAAAATTACAACTTTATAAAAGAAATTCAAAGGCCAAGAACACCTTGATTTTTTTATTGATTTTCTGTAAAAAAAAAATATAAAAATGTAGTTATGGCCGTTTGTATTTAAGGTGACGATATAGAATTAGATATTAGTTTTATTGAATGAATCCAAAATTATCTGAAATAAATAAGTTTTTTCCAAATTATTATTTTATTATGGTTGTACAGTAGTTTTGACTTAACTGCCTTTTGTTTACGTGCACTTTTGATAATTTTTGGAATTATTCTTTATATTTCTATACAAATTCCTTTTTTAAGTGCACTTTCTATGCCTGCACATTTAAGATAAATGCACAAAATTTTTGGCATTATAAAATTATTTTCATACAAAAAATCAAAGTTAGCTGCACTTTGACTTAACTGTCCAAAATACATATTTTCTGGAATTATTCTTCAAAATACTTGTTTACGTGCATTTTGTATACCTGCACATTTTTCATATTTTTTGGCAGCTTTATAATATTTTCATAGAAAACATCAAAGTTAGCTATACACATAAAAATATATGGTGGCCACTTTTTCACATAAATATCCAATTTAAGCTGTTTATAAAAATATAAATCTTTATGGATGAAGTTTCCTGATGATCTGGCCTAAGCAACCAGTGAAATGCGCATAGGAATAGCTTATCCCATCAACAATAAATTGCAAGTGTTTTTGTCAAGAATAAAAACTGGGAATTAAGCACGAATAACAAAATAAATCGCAATTATTTTGTTTTTTTCCATAAATTTTTATGTTCTTTGTTAATTCTCATTGTTTTTGTTCATATTTCTTTTATATTAAATAAACATACATACATGTATAAAATGATATGTTATTTCCTAGCTAGCATAGGCTGATTGTTAAACGATTATGTTTAATATACAACTCCTAAAAGAATCTTTTGATGATTATCTGATGAGGAACAAAAACATCTAAATCTCTTTTTAATTTATTATTTTTTTTATTTATTTTTTGACACGATCACCTTTAAATCTTGGAATGAACCTTTCTGAAGTATGAAAATGCTATTGCCAATACAATTTTAATAAAATCAACCGACCTAAGGATCTGTTAAAAAGGATTTTCCGACAGGATGGTGTTGATTCCGCGACCTTAAGGTTTGTTTTATAAAAGTTGTATGAAAATTAGAAGTTTTGGCATGAAAAATACGCTTGATGCCCTTTATTTAGGTAGCTCAGTCATACTGCTGAGCATTTCACGAGTTGTAAAAAAATACCTACGTACATGAGTCTCATACGACTCTTGGCATGCTTTTTGAAAGACTCGTTAGATAATCTCTACATACATCATAAACGATTCCCTTTACGATTAATATAAGCGTTTTTCGCTGCGTTATGGAAGAATCTCTCATAGGAATCAGCACGTGTAACAGTTTCTCCCGTGCGAGGAACTGTTTACAATTAAAAAATGAGCACGTCGATCAAAAACACTCTTTGTGGAATTCCCAGTAGACTCCTAGACGATTGAAAATGCTAGCTTGGTTGAAATAATAAAATAATTTTTTATTCTATGTACTTTTAAAGCAAACACTTTACTTTAACTGCACTTTTGTGCAGATAACCACAATTGTGTACCTGCACATTAAGACAGGTAAATGCATTTAAGATAACTGCATTTTTGATTTACCTGCACAAAAAATCGTGCAAAGGAGATTGTGCAGCTAAGTCAAAACTACTGTATTTAAATTAAAGCGATAAAAACTTATATTAAATACACTTATCACAGCGTGGACTTTGACAGAATTCTAGACAGCCAATACTTGAGCAAAAAATCTTCAATATGCGTAGTAATGCCACCTGTTTATTTCATCATGATTTCAAATACATTTTGTTGTTACAAAAGTTATAATATTTTTAAATTTTAAGGTACTCAGGTGCCTCTTTAACGGCAAAAACACTGAAGATAAATTTTTTGACCTCGAAATTTTAATAAAGCTTTTACAAATTACGGCATGAGGTTAATGAACCTCTTCCACAAGCAACCGAACGACCTTCAGGTAGCCGAAACTTCAAATGTCAGCCGCTAATTTATAGCGATAACAATGGTGTGTACTTCACCATCACCGTGCAAAAGTTAAGCTAAAGTGAAAGGTTAAAGTCTAACTTCGAAAAACTATAACGCAGTATAATTATGCGACGCCAACACCGTTAATCCCTGCCGACGCACCGTTAAACGTGTGAAGGTATCACGACTATGATTAATGCTGGGCCTACCAATGGTTGGCATGACACAGAAGCTGTCTAAGAAGTTATTGTAGCCAAATTTTATATCAAGCGATTTTGGGTCCCATGGGCAAAAATAAACTGATTGCAATAAAATTTAGAACGTTATTAAGGTTGCAATAAAAAAATTTTGGGCGAAATTTAACTAAATCTCAAAATAATAAAATGTTTAATGGCCACTAAGACGCTATACCAGAAAAAAGAGCTTGGCGAAATTATTGGCTGATTCTCATAATTTTCAACATGCTGCGTTCTTATAAGAATCTTTACGCAATCAAACTTCATCAAAATATTTTTAAAATTTTGTCCAGTATTTTGCGCCAAGTTTAAATGGACAAACAGCCAACCTGCCGGATTGACGGACAGACATCATAAGATCGGTACAGAAAGTGGTTCTGAATCGGTCGGTATATTAAAAGTTTTCACAGACATCAGCACAATTCGGCTACGTAACTTTTGTATCGAATGAACGACAACAAGAGCGACATTGTCCAAAAACAATCAATTATACGACAAATTCCATACGCTGTTCTTACTAGTTTATGAAATTATTTTGAATTTTTTTAATAAACTTTTATTTTTCCCATATGCATGTTTCGCAAACTCTTTCCATTTGTTATTCGTTAGTGTCTGCTTTAATAATAAATATTTTAATCAAGTCATACAATATCATTTAAGTAAATACTTGCAACATTTAGAGCATGTTTTCGACAAACAACCAACATGTACATATATAAAAAAATAATAAAAAGTGTTAATAATAAAATTTTGTTTCTTTAATTTTTTGTAACTTCTGCCAAATTAAAACTATCACATGCAACAACATTAATACTTTAACAATTTGTTCGCAAATGAATTTGATGAGCATGAATGAGGTGATGGTAAAATGATGTGATGTTACTCCCACAATTTATTTCATGAAAGAATCATATTCTGTAGTAAGTTTTATTTTCAGAACTCAAATGAAAAAATTTATTCCTGTTTGTGAAAGAAAAAATGTGGCAATGCTTGAAACTGATGCCGTTGCTGTTTGTTGTGTGTGTGTTGCTTTTTAGCTAGAGTTTTTTTCCCGGGAAATTCAATTGTTTAAATTACCACTTTTTTCGGAAATTAGTGTGGGATTCTTTGGAAATTTATTTTTAATAACAGTTTAAGAAAATATGAAAAATTTTACATTATTTTTTTTAGCCGAAAATTATTTTGTCGATATTTTAGTAGCATTAAAAATATCGGATAAAAGTCAGTGCACTCGTGATAATATGAACATATCAGTAATGAACACTTTTACTCTACCACTGACTACTCTAAAATATGAACACTCTGCAATAGATTTTATGACAAATTTCTACTAGCTTAAAAAAGGGCAACAAAGTCAATAACAATACGGTTACAGCTCCTTTCGGAGTATGTACCTAATAATGGAAAATGATTGTTTCGGACTGATGTTAAAAGAAAAGACTAAAGAACTCGATTAGAAAATTAAAGAAAATTGCTAACCTTTGAAAGCCAGTGGCTCCAAATATCGGGAGAAAAACTTTGTTCAAAGGCCCAGTTGGTTGACCCATTCAAAATGGCGCTAATGGCATAAGGGCGATAAGGGCTTGTTTTGGAAACATTTGATGAACGTGACCTTACAAGAAAAAACAATCCAATGTACAAGTATGAAAAAACAAAAATTTTATAAGTAAATAAATCAAGTTCCTTTTACTAACTTAACTAACTTTTAATGCCACTCGCAAATATGAACTGGCTTGTAATGAGTCCATATTATCGAGAGTGCACTGTATAGCAAAACACTGACATATGTTCATAGCTTAATTGGCGAATTAAATAAATAAACAGCAATCCGAAGGGAGTTAAGATCTTTTTATACATACAAACAAAAGCACAGTTAACTATGAATTAGAATAATTTTCTAGGATTTTAAAAACCGGTTTTGTAATAAAAGATAAACTCACTGTTTGTTGTTGGAGTTTTGTTTAAGCTTTGATATTATTACGGGTAAGACTTTTGAGTGTTTATAATTCCTATTTGCTTAACAGTTTTATTTGAACAATATCTTGAGCTTTTCTAAAATCTTTGGAGAAGTTTCCTGATCAGGCGCGGATCCAGCTTGAGCCTTAGGGGGGGAAATTTTTTATGATACAAAAAAAATTTGTGTATATAAGGTTAAATAAAATATTCAATATAAATTAAAATAAACTTATCTTTTTTAAAAAGAAATTTATGATTTCCTTGTGAGGCAAATTTAGATAGTACAGTCTATGTTCAGTTTGTCATTGTTGATCCGAGCCATGTTTTTATTCGACGAAGGGTAGGAAATTACCTCTCGCTCGTAGCATTACTTACGAGCATTGAAACGAAAATTTGAAATATTTTTATTAGATTTGGGTAGATATCTTCAACACAGTTTATTAAAGCATCTACAACGTTATCTGATAGATTTTCAGATAATTTCCATGTTTGTTGCCAATGCTACAGTTCAGGCTCAAGTTTAGATGTTAGTAGGTGTTTATCTCGAGTTGTGGTTTTAAAAGTTTTAAATCTGTATATGACTTGATTACACTTTGAGTAGGAGTTTTGGTATGTTCAATACATTAAAGATATCTATTGGAAAGGTGTTTTGAGATCTTCTAAAATAAATTCAATAAGAGAATGAAACCTACAACATTTCTTCCACATTTTGGATGTGATTATTTCGTTCAAATCTTGTTTTTTAGGTTGGCACCTCGATTTGAACGCAAATAACTTTAACTTTTTTAAAACTCACTTTAAATTGTTCTTCGGCTTTATTTCTTTTTTCTTCAAGGCACATGATTAAAGTTTTGATAAGGCTTGATCCGTTTTGAAGATCTATATCGTGCTTTTGTAAAATGATACTAAGCGGCTGTGTTACAATAAGTATCACACTTAATATGTTTATTCCGCAAATAAATTCAAAAGTTCTAAGTGAGTTCCTTCATATAAGGCTCTTGATGAAGTATTTCTACCTTTCCACTCAGATATTTTTTCCAAAGCTTCTACTATATGATGTACACTTGTTGCAAAGTGTAAAGCTTAGTCGTGACGGTCCACCCATCTTGTCTCGCATAATGTAGGGAGTTTGGCTCCCAAATACTTTACTAAAAACGTATTTCGCCTGATTTACGGGAAATAGCAAGGCGTTTGTTTCGCATTTGTCGCGGTTTCCAGAATTTTTTAACAGCTTCATTTTCTGCTGACATCAAACGACACCCATCAGTTCCAACTCCTATACAATGTTTTAGGTCAAGACTAAAATTTGTCAAAGTTTTAAGAACTGTTGATGACAGTGCCATCGCATCAATTGACACATCAGCGTCATTATCAATATCCTGTGAAGGCTCTTCAAATGCTTTTACAACAAAGCCAAAACAATTCTTGCCTAACAACTTTTTGTTGTATGTTGAAATATTAAAAAGATAAGGAAATCTGGCTTTTCCCCGACAAATCCGTGCGCTCGTCAAAAATTATCGAATAGGATTTTTTTCATATAACACATATATACATAAATATTGCAAATACTAAGGCTTTTTAATAATTCAACCGCACGCATTTTCAAGTCAAACGTTTACTCTTTGGTTAGAGATTCAAAAAAAACAAAAAAATACTCATTGAAAATTTCGTTAGAGATTCAATAAAAAAACAAAAAAAACCTTGCTAGGATTTCCAAAATTTTGTACATTAAAAAAAGATAATATTAATGGGTATTCTTGTATTATCGAAATAAACAAAACATATTTTTATAATTTACGGGGGGGAAATTTCCTTATTTCACCCCCCCCTGAATCCGCGCCTGTTCCTGATGATCTGGCATAAGCAACCAGTGAACTGTAAGAATTGGGAATTTAGCACATTAAAACTTAATGGTATTCATGAAAAACTTTTGACTTCCAACAAAACCTTTGATAAAGATATTTGATTGCAATGAAATTTTGCTAATTCCTCAAAGTTAGTAAAACTAAAACAAAAAAGTATACTTTACTTCTTTCAATAATTTTAGGGTTTAAATATATTATACTTTGCTAAGTAACTGAAGGTTCCCCAATAAGTATGAGAAAGTAAAGTCAGTCAATCCCGACCACGTCTACAGCAATATATTTGCCTCCAAAACAAAATGATGTTATGAGGTTAAAATTCATATAAGAAGTGTTTGTGTCGAATATGATAAAGGTACATCTATTTGAGATGTTAACGTCTTTAACTGGTTTAAGAAAGGGCTCTTATATGGGACCTATGATGAATACTGGACCTACAAGAACAAACTTTTGTCATGACATGGTAGCTATTATAGAAGTTATCGTCGCCAAATTTTTTAAGAGGTCATGGTTTTAAACGGGTTTGTTCGCTAGTGGTATATAACAACCGTTTCCAATAAAAATTTGTAAGATGCATAAGATTGCAAAATGTTTTGAGCCAAATTTAATATAACTACCAAGTTGGTTGTACCAACATAAAAAGATGGTTTATGGCAGTTACGTCCTAACTTTTACAGTTAGATGTTGTTTCTTTGCAAAGTCAGCAGCAATCATTGTTGTCACCGCGATGGCTGTTTTGCTCTCGTCGGTGTGAAAGCACAAAAGCTCTTTGTAAAAGCTCGCTGGACGCTAAGCTGGACGTAACTGGCTTATGGGCAAAAAAGACTCTATAAATTTTTTTTTTTTTTTATGTCCGAGCTAAGTCAGAAAAACCCTGTGTTTTGGTACTTTCGATAATTATTTTCAGATAGCGAAATCAGAATGATGATTTGATGACTGCTGGACTATGATATTTATTTATCTATTTATTTAGTCTATGGATTTATTCCTTTCAGACAAAAATTGCAAAATTTTACAAACAAATTTAACATCATCTATTAAATATAAAATTCAATTCTGTTTGATAGTATTAATATCCAAAGTTATATCAATAAAACTGTACAGATCATTAAAGTTTACAAATATTCGACGAAAAGGGTCGGCATTCGCACAATTTTGTTGGAAGTATTCAATTGATAGTGGCTGGCAATAACTTGAAGGGCGTTGGGGAACATTAAAAAATAAACTGTTTAACAGGAACTCCGAGTAAATATTGTCTTTAATTAGATTGATAACAAATATCACATTCAGCATTGTTGCGCGGCTTTTTAAATTTGGTTATTTAATTTCCAATAACCTGGTTCTATAAGGACGAAGATATATGGATGAATTTGGGTAAGTACTCCGTAATATGAATAGCAGAAATTGTTGTGGGGCAGACTCAATACGATCACTATGAACGTTGTAATATGGGTCCCAAATTATTGAGCCATATTCGATTACACTGGGCAACAAAATTCGGGTCATCGGGAGTTAAAAAATAATTCCAGATGTCTTCAGTAGAATCGTATGCCAATTCTTTTCTTAGAATTTATTAACCCTCTCACTCTCATTCAAAGGAGTAATGTATGTCCTTTTCCCCAATTCTTACACAAAATTATACTAAAACGGCACTTTTAAGGGTTAAAATGTTCTACGAATATTTTTTGCTTCAAATTTTACAAATAGCTGTCGACCGATTTACAGAAGTCTTGGATACTGCAGCAAGAAATGCAACCCCAATCAAGCGGACAATTAAACGTGCCCCTTACAATACATCGACGGATATAGAGACCCTTTTCAGAGAAAAAAGGAAGTTAAGAAGACAATGGCAAAACAATCGTTCCCCAACCACTAAGGCCCAACTACAATTATGCCTGACCACTCTTCGCAACAAATTGAGACAGAATCACGAGTCTGCAATAGAAGGCTATCTAAACAGCCTAGACGCCACAAAAAACTCCAATTATAGCTTATGGAAGGCATATGAAATGCCCTATAACCCAAGAATCTCCATTAAGACTGGAAAACCGCACTTGGGCCAAAAACACACATGAAAAATTGAACGCTTTCGCGGGCCACCTTGAGAAAGTTTTCACGCCACATGATGCACATACTTGTTCCTGTCGTCCAATCATTCCTGATAAGGTAAACCATCCATTAAAATTTAACATAACTCAAGTAAAATCTGCAATAGAAAAAGTGAATATTAGAAAATCTCCCGGACCTGACCGCATCACAGGGTCCATGATAAGAAACCTACCATCGTCTGCTTCCAGAATCTTGCTGCTCATTTTTAACGCTATATTAAGAGTCGGATACTTCCCATCCTCATGGAAGAGGTCTATAATTGTGATGATTCCCAAGCCAGGAAAAGATGCTAGCCAGGTTGCGTCGTACAGACCGATAAGCTTATTGTCAATCCTATCGAAGCTTTTCGAAAAAATATTCGTTTTAAGTATAACTCCTCATCTAAATGAACACGACATCATCCCGGATTACCAGTTCGGTTTCAGAGCGAAACATGGTACAATAGAACAAGTGCATAGAATTGTCACCCTTATTAGATCGGCGTTTGAGAAAATGCAATACTGCTCAGCACTGTTTATAGACATTTCCCAAGCTTTTGACAAAGTTTGGCATGATGGGCTACTCATCAAAATAACACGAATGCTTCCTCAAAACACTCACAAGCTTCTGGAGAGCTATCTAACAGGCAGAACATTCATAGTAAGGTCGCAAGATAAATATTCCCCCCTCAAGAAAATTACTGCTGGTGTCCCCCAAGGCAGCATATTAGGACCGCTTCTATATATAATATACACAGCAGATATGCCAACAAACCTGAGCACGCATACCTCTACATTTGCAGACGACACAGCATTTATTAGCGTTAACCATGACCCAAAAGTCGCATCGCAAAATCTGCAGTCCCACATCAATGAACTAGAGGCCTGGCTAGAAAAATGGAGAATAAAGGTTAACCCGGCTAAATGTGCTCACTTAACTTTCACGCTCAGAAGACAAACGTGCCCAGCTGTAAAAATAAATAACATCACTGTTCCGGTAGAAAACCATGTTAAGTACTTGGGAATTCATATAGATAGACGCTTGACCTGGTCGCGTCATATTGAAGCGAAAATAACGGCTATGAAACTTAAAGCAGCTCAACTACATTGGCTTCTCGGTCGAAACTCAAACTTGTCCTTAGACAACAAAATTCTCTTATACAAGTCCATCATAAAACCAATATGGACATATGGCATCCAATTATGGGGTACTGCATGCGCATCTAACATCCAAAAGCTTCAAAGAAGACAGTCTAGAATATTACGACAAATTGTCTACGCCCCATGGTATATATACGTAATGATATTATCCACAGAGATCTCAACGTCCCCTCTGTGGAGAGGGGACGTTCTTTTTAGCCTCTGGTGACCTTCGAACTGAAGCAGACCCTCGCTCGGGGTCTGCTTCAGTTCGAAGGTCACCAGAGGCTAAAAAGAACCGATACTTTGAGCCTAACTAGAAGACATTTTTAGAATTTGAATACAGCAGTTAGTGGTTACACTGGTAACAACTAATAAACAACAAGTAGAATTAAGATTTGAATACATATTGTAAATTTCGATAAGAAAGATTCAATAATAAAAATAAATTTAAAAAAAAAAAAAAAAAAATTTACTAGGGGTCTTCAAAGCCCAAAAGCTCGTGCAATCTCGAAATTTCGGGCATTGACATTTTTGAATTTCTTGAAAAGGCGTTTATACAAGTCAAAAAAATATACTAAATGTACTTCTGACCTAAAAGACTATTTGAGATATCTTCAGTAGAATTGCATGGCGATTCTTTTCATAGAATATATTAACCCTCTAACACTAATTTTAAAGGGTAATTTTTGTCCTTTTTTTAACTTCTACGCTAAAACGGCACGCGTTAAAATGTTCTACGAATATTTTTTGCATCAAATTTCACTAGGGGTCTTCTAAGATCAAAAAATCGTGTAATGTACTTAAAACGGGTTTTATAAATACCGGGACTTGAATTTTTTTTATTTTTTGAAAACCCGTTTACATACATAGCACGATTTTTTGGCCTTAGAAGACCTCTAGTGAAATTTGATGCAAAAAATATTCGTAGATTATTTTAACCCTCTAACGTACCGTTTTAATGTAGAAGTAAAAAAATAACAAAAATGACCCTTAAAATGAGTATTAGAGGGTTAATATATTCTATGAAAAGAATCGTCATACAATTCTACTTAAGACATCTGAAATAGTCTTTCAGGTCAGAAAAAGAATGTTGGAAAGGTCTAAGCATTGTTTACTTAAAAATTCAGTAAGATATTGTGCTAAAAGTTTGGGAATGGGACTTAATTTGGCAATACCTCTGTAGTTCACTATATTCGATTTATTCCCTTATTTAAATAGTGGAATAATAAAAGATTTTATCCATAATTTCGGGATGTAGTCATGCTATATAGACATATTGAATAATATTGTTAAAGGTATAGCTATATTATGCGCACAATTAATAAGAAGGCAGCTAGGAATACCATAAGGTCCACTGTATACCGACGATTTTAGTTTTAATAATAATGTTGTCATATTGTCAGTACTGACGAATGGGAATGAAATGGGTTGTTGTTCAGGGATATAAAATGGATAGCTATTCAATGTATCATATTTCTCAATAGAGTAGGTTGAAGTGTTAAAGGTTTAAACTTTAAAATTGGAGTTTTTAAGGTTATAAAAAAACCTTTAAAATCTTTAATTTTAAAAGAAAAAATTATTTCCTTTTTTTCTTTAAAGCAGCTGTTCCCGGGATCCCGGGATATTCAAAACCATTGCCCGCTTTGTGGGGAAGTTTAAAAGTTCCAGGTTTAAAAAAAAAACTCGTAACACAATTCATTTTGTCACAGTTTATATAAAGTTGATGGCAGAAGTAAAATTTAATTGTTTGTAATTATAAAACTGATGTGTCTGAATTCCTTTTAGCAATTTTATGCCTTCATTCACACATTTTTTTCTTTTTTCTGAGCTTTATAAATATTTAACACACTATTTCTTTTTTTTTTTTTTTTTTGATTTTTCTGCGTTTTTCCACCATTTTTCTCAATTTGTTTTTCCAAATGTGAATGTATGAATATTTAATTTCCAGCGTATGCATGAAAGTGCATGTATTTTATATGATGTGTTTAACTGACAGTGAATGTATGTAATTTTTAACTGCACAATTACCGTGTGCATTATTGTATTTTTTTTTTTTTTTTGTTGAAAAAACTTTTCCAGTTTTTTGTTTTATATAAATGTATGTATTCAATTTAAATATTAATTAAATCAAATGAAATATTTATTAATTTTTTTTTTTTTTTTTTTTTGAACAACCGATAAAAAATTAGAAAGAAATGTATTTCATTACTTGATCATTTTTCATTTGAATGTTATTTAAATGCTAATTAAACGGGTTTTACTGAAATTGATATTACTAATTTAAAATTGATTGTATTAGTTTGGACTTCACAGTTGCACAAACACACAAACCCATAAAACAAACACATTCGCACACCATAAATTTAAAAGCACAAACGATTTCAATTCTTGACACATATTGAATTATTTATTTTAAATTGTTTATTTTTTTTTAATGACACACTCGACTTGAAGCTCAGTGTGTTGAGGGTATGGATACATTGAGATTACATTATTGTGTTTAATGAAGATGTAAATTAGGAATTTCTTAGAGTTACTGGAAAAAATTATCGTTTTTGCAGAATTATTAAGAGCAGCGAAAGTCCGAAATAAGAAGCTTAAGATAACTTCATGACTCGAGCTACCGATATCTGTCTATTTGTATGTTTAATGTCTGCGCATCAACACATCTTGCTATCACGATTTGAATATTTGATACATTTTGAAGTTAGTTAAGGCCGTTAAATAACACAGTGCAACATTTTTGTCATCGAGTGCAAACTCTTTCTCGTATGAAATTTCTCGAAACACATACTTTTCGAAACCAACAAGCGTTTGTTTGCGTTTTGCTAGTTTGGCAGCCATTCGATTTTTATTGACTTATGAACATTTTGGCTCAAACTAGATTTCTCCAAAGAACGTGTATATTTTCTCATGTGTATGTCTCGGAAACCAATGGGAATTTAGTTTATTTGTCTCGCCACAAAAGAAACCCGCATTGAGTGCATCCCTGCAAAAACTGCATTTAGTTCAGAAAAATTGCTAAAAGGGTGAAAAATTTAAATTTTTTTACAAATTTTTAAACCATTTTTGGCCCTTAGCTGCCAAACATTGGGAAATTCAGTAATGTAATCTTCATAAAAATTTTCCTTAACATACCACCACAAAAAGTTGCCCAAATGCGCCGAATCATACGATCGAAGTGGCCAATTTACAAGTCTAGTTTTAAAAGAAATTGGGTCACTTAAAACATTTGGTTCAACAAAGTGATGGTTAAACGCGCTGTATGGCATGTTGCGTCCTTTCATTGGAGTCTTTTCTCCTCCAAATGACTTACGATGACAAGAAGAATAAAAAAATCACAGACCATTTGCCCGTTGTGTTCGCCATTCACGGTAATGTTGGGGCACCGATTTCAGATTCAAAGACAAATGGGCTGATGACGCATTCGGCATGTTAATCGCACCAAACAGAGTTTTTTCGGGATGTATACACAGGGCCCAAGTGATGGTCCACTGGCTTTAATATTTGCACCAGATGAACCTTAGAAAGAAAAACTCGTACTAAATTTAAGTTTTTCTGCATACATACATAAGTACATGTCGAACCCAAAAAATTTAAGTACGAATAACACTTATACTACATTTACACCTACGCCAAATCTAGTTGTTTTTGACTAGATTTCCCATACAAAACAAAATCTACTTCGTGACTAGATTTTGACGAAATCTACTCAAAATCTAGTAGTACTTAATGATGCAACTATGGTTTTTTCAATAAAGCACTAAAAAATACTTCCCTGCACAAGAAAAAATTACATTTAAAAAAAAAAGACAAAACAACATTGTTAAAAAACAAATTGAAAGTTTAATAAAAACTGTAAAAATATAAAAAAACGAGTAATATTGATAAAATAAATATGGTTGATTATTAATAAAAGGTAATGCACATTTTTCGATGCATATTTCTTTTTGTGTTTGTATGTGTAATGAAAAAACTTTTTGTCAGTTGTTTTGTTATAAAAACAAAATCTCGCTAATGTCAAAAAAGTATAATGTAAACGCACTAGATTTCGAAGAAGATTTTAAATCAAATCTACAAGATTTCGGGCTAATGTAAATGTAGTATTAAAAGTACAAAATGGGATATCTTTCGAAAACCAATATTCGTGCATACTATAGGTGTATCAGTTCCAGTTTGCTGGGCAGATTTATGTTCTCTTATAATCAAAAAGTAAAGAAGTAAAATTTCAAGCGAATCCAATAACGTTTAGTGGATCCTGAAAAAAAGTCAAACAGCTGGACAACTATCTCTTAAGTTATCCCAATCGGATGCTCTAAACTTAAAAAAAAAACAACATATCATTATTCTCAGTTTTAATCCATATTTTTGTTGTCTGAAAGTGGTTGACAGGCATTGAACGCCTCGGTGGCATCAAATATAATGATAGATTTTTTACCGTCCTTTTCAACCATTGAGATTAAAATAAATTGATTATGTATAGAAATCTACCAAAGTGGGTCTGTCAGTGATCGAAAATAAAACCATGTTAATGGTATCTGCCACCAAGACTTCCAGCAAACTCGGGCGAAACGTGGACCTGAGTTGAAAACAGCAACTTTGAGATAGTCAAGGATTTTATCTACCTTGGCACCACCATAAGCAAAACAAGCAAAACATCAGTTGTGAGATAAAACGAAGAACAATCCTGGCTGATAGATGCTACTTCGGACAAAGCAAGCAATTTAAGAACAACACCAGTTCTTGACAGACAAATTTCGCCTTCTACAAGACACTGATACGACCCGTGGTGTTATATCCCAGCAATAAATGTTGAAAATGGTAATCGAGTTTGGAATTAAGAATTTTAGGCGGAATGACTTCTCAACTGGATTACCATATTAACTATTTTTACTAGGCATGAGAATAAAATAATTAGTTCCTCAGAATTTATCACTTTCCTTACTCCTTTTAATGTTAAAAGAAGTTAGTAGTGAATTTTTTTGACAAAACAATAACGTAGGTAATTCATATATTCGTACAATTTTCTTTTAATAATTACTCTTACAGTTTAATGTAATGCGTTTGGTAATCGAGTGATAAAACTTGGCAACTTAAAAGGTAAGTCATTATGTGGCAACCCGTTTTTTGGTAATGTCCAGGGAAACCAGAAATATGCTCTAAAAAACACGTTTTATGCGCATTAAATATGCAGTAAAAACTGGAAAATATGACCTGAAAAATGTTAAAAAAATGCCCAAAAATAAAAAAATTTCTCATTTGAAAACACAATATTCAACAATTTGATAACAAAATCTTTAAAAAAAAAAAACCTAAAAAAAGTTAAAATTCATATAAGAGATGTTTGCGCCGAATATTATCGAGATATTAACATCCATATGGGTTTTAGATTTAAAGGGATTTTATTGTTAACAAATGTTAACATTTAAAGCTAGTTCAGGATGGGAGCTTTGAGCAAAGGTGAACCGATTCGAAAATAATTTAATTTGAATTAAAATATTTTTGGCACGAATTTAATTTAAATACTATCGTAATTAGGACACAAAGAGTATAATTTGGATGTGAAATTATAGACCGATTCTCACCATTTGCAAAGACTTCGTCCATATTTTATCAAATTATCTACAAAATTGGAACTTGTACTTTGCGCACGAGGCTAAAATGGACAGACAACTAGCCAGGCGGATGGATGGAAATCGTTAGATCACTTTAAAAAGTGATTCTGAGTCGATCGGAGTACTAAAAGATTGGTCTAGGTCGCATAACATTTATCCTTAATGACAACCTGCTTTGTCTTACAATTTAAGAGTAGAAATTAAATGTAGATGTCGAAATTGAAGTAACAGATTTTCGAAAAAAAAAAATTGTATTTGCTGCAAAAGCTATTGTAGGCATCTAAAAAGATTAAATATGTATCAAAATATGCATTAAAAAGGCAAAATATGCGCTATAAACCTAAAAAATGCTGCAAAAAGGCTCTTTTAACTAAAATATTCCAAAAAAAATCCTGCAAACGGTAAAATATGCAAAAATATGCACTAACAAATCGATGCCAAAATTCATAAAAAGCTTTAAAGCGAATAAATATTTTGTTTCGGTCTTCATTAGTCGCACAAGGAAAAACATGCAATTGCATATTTCTGGTTTCCCTGGTAATTTCTAATTTTTGCTGGGATGGTTTTGAAGCATGGGTACTTGCGAACGCAGACAAGGCAGTACTTGGAGTACTCGAGAGAAAAATTCTTTGTGAAATCTATTGAATATCGGTGTCGTCTGAAAAAAGAGCTGTACGAGCTATATACCGACATCAACGAATGTAGATAAGCATATTGAATTGCTGCGTTTAAGGTGGGTATGTCATGTTGTGGGATTGAACAAAGATGCTCCAGCTAAAAGGTCATTTGAATACGAACCTAGACCGTTTCACGCAGAAGAGTAACACTAAAATTTCGGTGTAAACATCAGGAGGAGGAAAACATCTCAAAACTTGGTGGCACAAATTGAAGAAGAAGCGCAGAAGATCGAAGCGCTTGGAAATATATTTTACGTTCGGCTGCTGGAACCAATTTTCTGTAAAAGCCGATTTAATGAGTTAGTAAGATTATGATGGCAGAAAATCAATACATAAGGCTTGAGTTTTTTTTAACAAGATTTTGTTTGTCGTGCTTAATTCTCAATTATTATTCTTGATAAAAACACTAAAATTTATTGTTGAAGTGATAAGCTATTCCTTTGCGCATTTCACTGGTTGCTTAGGCCAGATCGTTAGGAAACTTCATCCAAAGATTTTAGAAAAACTAAAGATATTAAACAAATAGAACTGTTAAGTGAATAGGAATTATAAGCAACAGTTTAACTTGTAACAATATTAAAGTTTTAACAAAAAGAACAATAATAAACAGCGAGTTTAGCTTTTATTAACTTTTAATTGATTTATTGAATCTTCAGTTGTAAATTGAATTTACAATAAGTATTATAATCTTAAAAACTAGTATTATCAATAATAAATCAAGCCAATGCTAAACACAATTTTAGGTTCAACGGTTGCTTCTTTGGTTGTCTTACGTCTCTCGTATTTGGTGAAAAGCAAGTGTGTCTCTCTTTCTCAGCCGAATGTGGCGTCTAAAGTTAAAGATACTGCGTGCGAGTGGATTTGGGTGAAACTCAAGTTTTTTTTTAAATATGTTGCCACATGTTTAGAAACACATTTTTTAACAATGGGACATCTAGGTCTTTATGCAAGCGCTGGTTTCTGACATATCAGGGAGCTGATGTAATCAAACGAAGGATTTTGTTTTGTCGCCTTTGGATTTTTTCAATATTTGATGCCGATGCATCAACTTTGTATCTATGTGGGGCTTCCATGTTAAACGACGATCCAGTTGGATACCTTGGTATAGCCTCAAGGTGTTGCGGAATGATATGGTTATTAATATTAATAGGCGGGCATAAGAACACATTTTTGTTCGTTGATTTTTATTCTCCACTGCTTTAACCATTTTTCCAGCTGCAATATATATTTCTGCAATTTTCTAGAAGCTTCTTGAGGACTTGCGTGTAAGCTTAGAAAAGCTGTATCATCGGCGAACGTATGTAGATGTGTGAATATCGTAGCCCGTTGGCATGAGGAACTCCGGCTTGAATCGTCTGTGGTGTGCTTAGGAAATTACCTTCTTCGATGATGAATTTTCGTCCAGTTAAATAGTTTTGCAATAGCTTATGAGTATTGGAGGGTAATTTTTGCTTAAGTTTCTGGATTAATCTTTCATGCCATACTTTATAAAATGTCTGAGAAACGACAATAAAGATGGCAGAAGGAAATATAAATTGTTTTTATGCATAATTAAATTTAACTTTACTTGATATCAATCACTTATGATTAAACTTTGTCCAACCCAGGCTCACTTCCTCTTTCTCAGTCAAACAACCAGCCAGCATTTTAAGTATTAAACGCATAAATAATAAATAAATAACAGAAAGAAATGAAAATAATTAAGCAAAGTAGCACTTGCCATGTCATGTTTTGATATGTCAATTTTATTAAAATGAAAATGGATTAGACTAATGGCATAACAGACACAAGATCTCAAAAGAAGCCAACAGTTTAGTTTATTAATGATTGACTGACTGATTTATACAAACAAACATCATTTTCATTCTCAACATGGTACATGCTTGATGATAGTAAGTGGTGGTGAATATTGATTATGATGGTGAGATGGCACCATGCACATTACACGTCTTTTACCCAGCAACTAAACTAAACACTTATCATCTTTCATATGGCTCTACTTTATGGAAACAAATCCATTCATTAAATTTCATTTCAATACACATCCATAGAGTAAGTAAAATTTTAAATACATACATAAATATAAAATTTTATATTGAGGTGTTTATATTTCAATTAACGCATAATATGAGGGCATTTAAGAGTCGACAGCCAGAGTCAGATGCAGCAACAAGCAATTTTACTTGCAACACCAACCAGCCAACAACATTATTCTTCAATATAATTAACAGCCATTAGGGAGTAAAAGAATAATGAATTAAAAAGGAAAATAATATTTCAACCAACCATCATCATCCATTTGCTACAGCAGTGCATTGATGAACATTTTAACCAAATTAACTTTTCTCGCTCTTTGTTGTCTCGCTTGGTTCGAGAAAGTGTGTATTTATTGTCTGTTGTTGCCTGTGTTCTGTTTCCAAATTGATTTATTTACAAAAATTGTCACTGGTACGTGTGAAAGTCATAAATAAAAATTTTTCTGTTTCTTTGTAGTTGGTTGTTTTACAACAAACAACATCGCAATTTAAAACAGCAACAACGACCAGGAATGACATTTATTGTTCACACTTTGTTGTTGAAGTTTTTTTTATTGTTGTTGCTGGTATTTAGTTGGTTGTCCTGCTCAATATTTTTTTATTGTAGTTGTAAGCAAATTTGTTGTGAATTTTTTTTTAATTTTGTGACAAAAACTTTTATTTCACAGCTCTAAACAAGGGCGTATACATATGCTGGGAAGCGTTTGGGTTAGGTTAGTTTGGGTTAAGTTAGATTGCATTGGCAGACGTAATCAAGCACAGCTCCATTAGTTAGTTCCCGTTGTTTTACCATGTTACACCGTTTCCCAAGGGACCTATGTATATTACCTGGCTGATAATGTTCTCACTTAGCCACCCGGTTTATTCAACAAAGGAGTCGATCCTGCTCAAATCAATATCATAGAGTCAAGTTTTGTTTCCAAGGGTTCTTCGACCAAGCAGTTCAAATCTTAAATCTTTGAATGCCAGACAATGTCAGAGAAGATGTTCCGTTGACTCTAATTAATAGAAAGAGAATTTGATATATCGAATAGAAATGTGAATTAATTTAAATTCAAACGAACTAGATGTCTGGAGGCATGATTTTACACATCGCAGACGGATAAATATTTCAAGTCACGCAAAAACGCTCTTAACCCTCAAATAGTTCAACGACTCAAACATTTTTAAAATTAATGAGTCCACATTCTTCTCATTTGAAGAACTTCTGAAGTAAAAAAATTACTTTTTTATAACGGACAATAACAACCTGTTCATCATCGAAATCGTTAAACATGCAGTAAATTTCTTCTTTTCATTTCTAATTGGGACTAAAATACTCTAAACCAGCGATCATCACGCTATGCCCCCGGGGGCCGAGCACTTTTCGTCAATTTCACACACACAACACGAAGGTTAACGAAACAATTGTAAAAAGCCATAATTCTAAAAAACAAGAACAAAACACATAGTTTATGTCTCAAACGAGTAAATTTATTTTCCTCTCTTTGCACTCACCACTACATACACATTTTCAACTATCTCTCTTTGTGATGACCGCTGCTCTAAACATTGAGCCTGGCAAGAAAAACCCATACAAATTACGATGAATAAGTACCTACATTGCAGAGCTTAAGCAAAACTTTACTAACTGATCCACAACCAAAATATTAAAGACCGCGTTTTGATTCTCAATAGTTGAATTGTCTGATAAGAATATATTGAATCCCTCCAAATTGTGAAGATAGCAGCGTTAATCCCTTGCTTAGTAGCCAGAGCTAGTAGAAAGCAGGCCGAAATTTTATCTAGCAAAATTAAACAACTTTGAGGAATTTTATCTGGATTAAATAAACAGCCACTGCACAAGACCCAAAGGGGACATAACCAATAGCCCAGTGTTACCACCAGCAAAATTCAAAATTGCACTTGGGATGAAGCAAAATGAAATTACACCTGATATAAAATTGAAGTTTTATTAAATTAAAGACATTTACACAGAAACAAAAACACAACAAACTTATTGAAAGAAGATCAATATTAGTCAAACTGTTAACATTCTTATTGTAATTTAAAATAAATTAACATTAAAATAAACAACATTAAAGACTTAAAAACAATTAATAAAACACAAAAAAAACTCCTAAAATAATGAGCTAAACTTCCACATTTGTTTGCATGTATCTGAGGAAGGTTCAAAATGCTCAGTGATTCCTTTATAATGGGCGTTTTTAAGCCCGAAACAGCTTACGAAAGGTTAGCTTTGAAACGTCATACAGCGCTCACTTTTTGCGCAGACACATCATCATAGATAGATTCTTGCCTGCACAACGCCATTAAATTATCCAAATTAACTTTTCCGTAGGCCTGTGAAGGCACTGGTTTATGTTGATAAACCAGCAACTATTCCCGTCTTGGAGGTCGACATTGTTCATTTTATTCGTGACACGTAGCCAGCAATGCTCGAAAAAGAGAAACAAAATTGGTCGCCTGCAATGCGTTTCGTCAAGGACAGGCGCGGTGCCTATTTTTTATAGATATTAATCTGCGATTAAAATTCATATGTTTTGTGTTTTCTACCACTTTAAGTTTCATGGTCTTAATAAACTAAATGCCAGCAGGGTTTTATACAATTGTCCCTTTCGTTATTCAGTTTTACAACATTTCTACCCCCAGGCTAGTTTGTAGTTTGAGAAACTTTTTTCAATAAACTTCAGGCTCTAAATCACTATGATAGTCATCATATTTCAAATCTAAGAGTCTATCTTGCGACATTTATTACCAAACTTTTGAAGGATGTATTTTCCTTTGCTTCAGAAGACTGTGCATTTTTTATCAACAATATTTAAAAAGAAATAAAATTCATCACTTAAATCGAATCTTGATTTTATTTGGGTATCTGAAGTAAGAATTTCAAATAACACCTGAATTACACCTAAGAGAAATTGCCCACGCTCTACCCACGACAATAAAAACTATAAATAAAATAAATTCGGATAATTACCCACAAAGTGGCAACACTGCAATAGCTACTGTTTCTCGTAGCACCATATATGACTCTTGGTGGTCACGATCTGGGAGATCTAACAATTTCAAGCTGTTGCTCTATCTATTCACCATCTAGAGTAAAACGCCAAAAGGTTGGTTTCTATTAAGACGCAAAAACACCTCCTCGCACAGTGGGACAAATCACGAATCTAGATGTCACCACTGGGTGACAAGTAATGCGTTTCTAACCCGCTAAGGGCTACTGATTTCCATGGTAGTAGATAGGATCTCTGAGAAGGTATTATCTCAATAGATCTCGAGACCTGTACATTTTGAATTTTTGCAGAATCCCAGATATTGATTACACTTAAATTGAATTAAGGGTTAATAGCTTGGCCATAGAATGAATTAGTAGCCAGTGAAGCATAACAAAAACTGGTCTTAATTATGTGGTGCGTAGTCTACAGCCTTCACCTACAAAAACTGAAAACCCTGACTGTTTCATTAAGCAAAAAAAGTCATTATAAAAATCCTGGCTAATTAAGTTATAAAGCCATATTTAAACTAGGTATTTTTTTATTGCAAAGAAATCATTCCAATTGTATCCTTCTAAAAGTGTACGCCTTTATTAGAATTTGTGTTTAGAAAAGTAATTAAACACTTTTATTTGTTGTCAACAGCATTTATGTTTCTTTTTTTATTGTTGTTGTAACTTTTATGGGACCAAGTTCATTTTGGGCCAAATCCATAACAAGAATTACAATAATTTTTGCTTGAGCAGGACTTTTGCATGTGTCGTTGGCATAAATTATGACTGTTTCATGTGGTGACTACATACTACTTCAACTACAACAACATCAATAACAAAACTACATACAATATCAACAACATAAACACTTAAAAATTCATTTCCCCAAAAATATTCAACAACTTGACATTGGTTTTTTCAGGGATGGAAATCATTATACAATTGTACTTTTTCTTGGTACTTTTTTAACTTAAATTGTACCGTCTTACAACTGTGGCTTATTTGGACAATTTAAAATTCTCAATTTTCATCGAAAACAGTTTGTTTTCTAAATGAAATGCAACATTTAAAAATCAAAAGTTTCTTGACTGTAAACTGTTTTAATAGTATGCAGCTATAAAATATCAAATCACTTTTTTCAAAATCAGCATTCAAATGTACGTAAATTTAACGTAAAGGGTGTCGCAGAACTAATGCAAGATTTGAATTTGTTGCAGTAAAATGTTAACAAACGTAAAAAAAAGTCTACAGCTGGTAGTTCACGGTTAGTAAATATAGAGCGTTACAAGAAGTTCTACATGATTGAACCATATCTAAAAAAATAATGACTTATAAAAAGTAGTCAAAAATTTTCTTTGTCTACTGTGAAGAGAATAATTAAAAAATTCAGGGAAGCTGGATATGCTTAATTAAACCATATTAAAAGTTTCAGGTGTGGAAAACATTGTATTGTTAAAAAGAAACAAAATTTAAATAATCGTGAAAACAAGATCAATTTCTTTTTGGTCATTGCGGGGACTATAATATGGTTAAAAAGCCTTAATTCAACCATGTTTATTCTCTGCGTGTGGTACAACATCTTAAAATTCATTTTCCATCCTTGGGTTGTACACACGTGAGTGAGAAAGTGTGTGTTTTTATTTTTAACTGTTGTTGTTGTTCATGTTGTAACGTTTGTTTTATTACTGTGTTGAATCATTTCACATGATTTGTGGCATTTAAATTTTTGGAGGTTGTTACCACAACAATCCACCATCAAACAACAACACCTTTTAGCAATAAAAAGAAAGTCAAATGAGTTTGTTTCTACTGCTGTTGTTGTTGTTGTTTTTCTACAATGTAAACAATAAATTTTTCCAAGCACGACCAGGAGGCAACTAAAAGGTAGGTCAGTTCCAAAAAAGAAACATTTGGATACAATTAAAACAAAAAAATGAATACCAAAATTTATTAACTTCCACTGTAAAACGTTCTCATACGTTTATGCATGTCTGTTAGAGAGTGTGTTTTGAATCTTTCAACTAAATACCCATTAGTTAAATTGCATGCAACATTCACACCATACACTCAGACCCACATATGTATATGTACTCCTTTTTGGTAAATTGACTGCTTCTTTTGCGGTTACTGCTGCTCACATGATTAGCATAACTATGCATTTATTTATAAATACATTTTTTTATCCTGGCATCTGCATCACAATTCAACTTTTTTGGTGTTCGCACAATCACGAGAAAAAAGTTCCTTTAATTTATTGTAAATTTGCCATAAATTAAATCATTGCCTCTCTCTCGCGCTGTGAGTGTTTTTATTAAGATTCATGGCAACTTTGTAATAATGCATTTGCTCTGCCGCACTCTAGCCCGAATATATAAAACGAGAACTTGGCACTTTTTTGCTCAAATTTCTAGATTTATTGTGCGGGAAATAATTCATGACACTATTTACGGTTTTGCTGGTTAAACGTATGGCCTTTAAAAACGAACGCACACGCAGTTTCACCTACTCTCCATTCTGCCACCTTTTAGGTAAAAAATGCAACATTTAAGTGTATATGTAACTTTGTAACGCAAACAGCCATGTGTAGTTACGTTAATAGTAACCAAGCTTAGCTGATGTTGCAGTATTATTTCTAAGCAATGCTTGACTTTGGTTCTTTACTCTAGATTGCGTTTTGTTACGAAAAAGTTCATAAATACTAAATTCTGGTAACATGCGTTAAAATACAATGACAACATCGAAAATCGTATTCATTTTACTAGTTTGTTTTTTTCTTCGCTTTTAAACAAACAGCAAAGGAAAAAACTGTTACGAGAATTTGTATTTAACACCTTTTTTTATTGGGAAACACAACATCAAGCGTAGGAAAATTAAGGGATATTCTTTGAGGTAGCCTGAAAATCTCATCTACTAACAAATAGGACGGACAGGACATGTCTGAATCATGTTAGAGAAGCGAACTATTAGGTTTTATTATAATTTTTTAAGAGTCCCTTTTAAAGCCGCTGCTGAATTCTACGCCACTGTAATCATTGTGATTTGTTTAAAATTTTTGTGCCGTTTGCCATGGAATATATTTGAATATGAGCACAATTTTTAGCTGAATTGTAGTTCAATTTTATTAACATTTTCAGTTATAAAATGCAACATTTGATATTTATGGTTAAGTTTGGTTTTCGATAACTTTTTATTTAAAGATTTAAAAATGTTTAACATTGAATAGTTGTTATAAAAGAAAATGCCTTTGCAAATAAAGCTTTTTCGAGTAGAATGGCAAAATATTAACGACGAAAAAAATCTTTTTAGCTTATGGGGAACTTTAAATTGTTCCCTTTAATATTTACGATGGCATCTAATGCCATACCAGTAAAATTATTAAATAATAAAAATTCTGGTAAAACTGGTTTAGCGAAAAATTTGAATATCGGTAACAATTCGAACTTCTTAGGGCCATTATTATAACTTGGCGTGAGCTGTTATCCGACAGTTAACAGACGCTTTTTGACAGATAACACATTATTATCTGTCAATTTAATCTTAACTTTAGCTAACTTCAAGTTTTAATTAATAATGGATGGCCCTTAGTAAAAATTTTTAATTTCATTGAAAATTTCATTGTAAAATAAAAATTTATTTAATAACTCAATACTAAAGCTACGCTCACACTTGTCAAATATTTAACGAAAATAACGGCACCAACAAGCAAACTTAATAATCATTTCCTTAAATACCAATTTTTTTTTTTTGATTATAATACCACATCTTACAAAAAACAGTTTTTTGCTAAGCCTAGAAGTATAACACTGTGTCACAAATTTCCAGCAAAGTTGTGACCAAATGAATCTGACAACCTTAAAAAAAAAAGAAATTCAAGGATTAATTTTCAAAACCAATCTTAATTTTTTTGAAGCATTCAATATTTCAATTGATTTTTTAAAAACAGATCCAGAAAATTGAGAAGCCAACAGTTAATATCGAAGGCCGTCTATAACGTGAAGCTTTAGTAAGCAAAGCCAGTGTTCGTTATACCATAGAGAAAAAAATCGTTGCGCATGTTCGAAAGCCCAACCATGCTATCAATCGTACGATTTTTAAAACCAAAACTGTTTAATTTTCCGGATTTTGAAATCGGAATTCTAAATTTGGGATTTTAGTTTCGGGCATATGAACTCCTCTTTTGGGGTTAAAATTCATTATAAATTTTGAGGTTATTTTTCATAATGAAGAATTACCCCAAATTTAGGGTCATATGTATTTCATTTTATTTTTAGGGTTATTTTTTTTTTGGATATTTTGCTTTTAAATTGTTTGCTGTAAAGTGAAGAAAATCGTGGTTTTTGACAAAATTATGAAGAAGACTCAAAAAATGACCGGCAAATCCGATTTTTGGCAAAAATTCGACTTGAGCGACCTCTAAACATTTTTCCGAAAAATCTGAAAAAAATCTCAAGAATTATTTACCCCATAAGCTTTTTTTTTTGCTTGAGTCCCAAATTTTTTTTTTTTTTGGGACCCACTAATAATGTACATACGATTTTTAAAGCAAAACCCATATTGGGCATGATTTTGGTGTTTTTTCATTCTGTTAAGTGTAAAACGGGTAAATAAATCAATCATAATAGTTTTCTCTTTCTAATTTCTTTTTTGGTTGTTTTCAAGCACGAATAAGGGATAAAATCAACTTTATAATTCTTGAATCAAGCACATTTTGAGATTGTTTCAATCTTAATTTTACTTAAATCAATCTCATTTTCGGATTATTTCAAGTACGAATTCGGGATTGAATATGGAAAAGTTAAGTATTTTGCGATTAAAAATCCGTACTTGAATCAATCTTTCTGTACTTGATTTCATCATATCTGGAGTCTTCGGAAAACCCATTTCAACAGACAGACGGAAAATTAAAAATACATCTGAGAAGTCTGCTTATAACTATTAATTTTTTAACGCTCACTTAACCTTGGTTTCATTTTTATAATAACATTTATAATTAACATTCAAGATGATTTACAAAAAATAAAGAATAATTCTTCTCACATATTTATATTGCGGTTTACAAACTCGAAACAAAAACACTTGTTACACATCTAGACAGATATTTGTAGAATAGATTATGTTCCCTGAACAACTACAACACCTTTTAAATGTTCATAACAAAAGCAATGGACCGCCTAAAACATCTGATGATTTATGGTTTATTGATTTCCATATAAAACAATTTACAACAATTCAGATCTAATCTGTAAATAAACAACAAACATAATTGTTAAAACATCAAACAAACAATACAAAAAAGTGTCGCATTGAAAGCTGAAAACCCAACACAAAAATTCCGAAGAAAATAATATTTAATGAATTTTCAATAAAACGAAAATGAAAATTTCATTCCCAGTCAAATTCGGAAGAAAAACCTCATCCCCAAAATGACTTGGCAACGATGCTGATGTTGAAGACCATGACTGTATTCTTTAATAGGCGCTTGAATTTAGGGAATAAACTCATCTTTCTATGTTTCAGTTCATTGATATTGATGATCAGGATGACTGTTCAGAGTCTTTTTATTGTTTCACTTAAAATCGAGCGTGTGTATGAGTGATTTTTACAACATTAAACCTCTTTTGTAGTCGTAGATGACAATGCATTACCTTTTTAACACATCATGTAAATTGATGTATTCATTTTGTTTTTCTATCATATTTGAAGTGTTCCCAGTCATTATCATCAGCCATCATCTTCAACTGCATCATGATCGTCATCGCCATGGTCATCAATTTACTTGTGTACATGTGAAATGGAAATGAAAGCAACAGAAAAAGGTGCAACAATGCATTTTATTATATTCTGTTGTCATGTCTGACATCTGAGAAAACAATTTTTATTGAACCATTTCGTCTTTTTGTTTTATTGTTTAGCATTTTTGTGTCTTTTTTTTTTTGGCATTGAGTGCAATGAAACAAGTGTTTTATTTGATCAATGACCTGGGCATCACATCACCATCATCATTTTTATTTATTCATTTATTTTGTAATTCAAAAGATGTTGCACGAGTATGAATGTTTAACAATTATGAGTAAAAATAAATGTATGCGTGCAGCTAATTTCTGATGCAGGATCAAAATATTGATACAGTTCTTTTAACATGTGCCAACAACATTGCCATCATCATGTTCATCATCATCATCATCGTCATGATCATGTGGATCATGACCAACAAAGTATGTAGAAAACGAAAGAAGTGTTTATAGTACAACAGCAACTCGATTACAAGTATAATTTAAGAATTCCTATCGTTATTATGTATTCATGAGATAATATTTATTATTTTTATAGGAGTGCGATTATTTACATAAATTTAAAAACAATTTCAAAACGGAAATATTTATTTTATTGCAATTTTATCTACCCTTTAAAACCCAACCTGCCAAACGAAAACTCTTAAAAAAACCCAGGTGGTGTTCCAGTTTTCAAAAATTATAAAAGCATAAAATTGTATAAAACTATTGGAAATTTATTGTAAAATTAAAATTCAAGAAAAATAGTTGTAAATTATAACTCTTGAATAATTTGAGATTAGTATCCATTTGTAACAGCGGTCATTGTTACAAATGAAACAAAAGGTGACAAAACGAAATAAATAAATAAATGTATGGAATTTTTGTAAAATATCCGTTATACTTTTGAATGCAACGGACAACGCTATTTTCAAAAAGGCCAGCTTTTCAGTTTTAAGCAAATGATTTTTTAAATAAGTAGATATTAAAAAGATTAATTCTAAATAATGGTAATTGAAATGTGTTACCTTAAACGCAAAAGGTCCTAATTAACCAAACAGTTAAAATCGACTTTTTCATTGATTCTGATGTATAGCGTCAGCACAATTTACACAGTGCAACAAAATACGGGTCATCGCCGCCAGTCTCAACACTTCAACTAGCAGAGCAAATCTGCCAAAGGGCTTTGAAAACTAAGCTCGGGTTCTCGAAATATGGTCCCCTAAGGTTTTTGAATTGTTTGAAGAGTCGTTTTATATACATATGTCAAAAAAAATATACTAAATGTACTTCTGAGCTAAAAAAAATAATTTCAGATGTCTTCAGTAGAATCGTATGACTATTCTTTTCTTAGAATTTATTAACCCTCTTCACTTTAAGGGGTAATTTTTGCCCTTTTGCCCAACTCTTACAATGTATATAAAACGGGGTTTCGAAAAATTTCAAGGCCCAGAATTTCGATCCGTTTTAAACGCATTACACGATTTTTTGTTCTTAGAAGACCCCTAGTGAAATTTGACGCAGAAAATATTCGTAAAACATTTTATCCCTTAAAAGTACCCTTTTAGTATATTTTTGTCTGGAAATTTAAAAATGACTTGTACCAAACGCCTTTTTAAGAAATTCAAAAATCGCAATGCCCGAAATTTCGAAAATCCGTTTTAAACGCATTACACGAACTTTTGGTCTAAAAAGACACCTAGTGAAATTTCATGTAAAAAATATTCGTAGAACATTTTATTCCTTAAAAGTGAAGATTTAGTATACTTTTGTGTAAGAGTTGGGGAAAAAGACCAAAATGACCCCTTAAAATGAGAGTTAGAGTGCTTATCAATTCTAAGAAAAGAATCGCCATACGATTCTACTGAAAACAACCTAAATTATTTTTTAGCTCAGAAGAACATTTGGTAATTTTTTTTTTTTTTTTTTTTTTTGACTATACCAAACGCCTTTTTAAACAATTCAAAAACTAGCTCGGTTCCCGAAATATGTGACCCTAAGCTAACTTTTCAAAACTCTTTGGCAGATTTGGCTCTACTAGTAGTCTACTTTTATTTCGCTTTGCAAGTGCTGAGGCCGGTTTTTTTTTGTTGCACAGTGTTATTTAAAATGTATTTTAAAACCAAAATTTACATTACAATTTTTCTTAACACACATTTAAATCAATTGTTTATGAGTACAGATATTACTGTTCTAATTTAAAACTTTTGCGTACTGTAATTTCTTCTCAAAAACGGTAAATTTTTAAGAGCCGTACACTGAAAGAAAAACGCTTCGTAACAGGAATGAAGCCGTTACGTTAACCCCCTTACATTAATGTAATGAAAAGTTTCATTAATTAAATGAAAATGTACATAATAGTAATGAAAGTTACATTAATGCAATGAATCGTGTAAGACAGGAGTTTTTAGACAATTCGTAGTTTCATTGGGGCTACGAAATGTATTACATTCGAGCAACGAACAACTTTTAAGCACGATTTAAGGCATATAGTTATAGAAAAAAGTGATTATGATTACCTTTTTGGGCTACAATTATTAAAATCTATTAATTTAAGTTACCCTTATTTAAAAAGGTATTGAACTGCAGCAATAACAGCATCTGCAAAATTTTAATGAAATATTTACGTAGCATTAATGAAGCTTTACATTTCTGAGTGACAAAAGTTGTTTCTGTTTTTTAAGAAAAATAATGTAATATATGTACAGATTTTTTTTTTTTTTTTTTTTTTTTTTTTATCATTATTTATTTTATTCATTCATTTAATTTACAATAAATTAAATTATAATTAATTAAGATAGATATATTAATTGATAACCTTGCGAAGCCATTGAGGCTTGTCTGCAGGTATGGGTTAAAAATTTATTTCATTTTGTAATTCATTGCCGATGAAAAGAAAATAAAGTTTAATAAATAATAAAAAGATAATAAATTAAAGTTTTTCTTTCCTTTTTTTTTTTTTTTTTAACGTTAAATTTAAGGCATTCATTGCTGATTAATAAAAAAGTTCTTAAATATTCTGTTTCTGTTCTTATAATTGGCAGTATTAAGAATTTTAAGGGGCAGTTTGTTGAATATTGTTGGTAGCATTACGGAAAGAGTGTTTTTCCCATAGTTGTTTTTGTATCTTTTTACACAGTATCTACCCTCAGCATTCATACGAGTCTGATGATTGTGTTCTATTCTTTTTAGAAACCTGGAGTCATTATAAAATTCTGTTGCTATTGTAGTAAAAAAGATGCTTTTTACGTTTAATATGTGTAGATCCTTAGCAATGTTGATATTTGATGTGTTGTTGTTGGTATTTGCAGAGCTGTTGGTAGATGTGGTGTTGCTGTTGGTAATACTAGGGATGGTATCGGGAAAAGTTGTTCTGTTTGCATTTGTTGTTTGATGATAGTCGTTGGAACTAGTTGTTGTATGGTTGATTGTGTTGCCGTTTTGTGTGTCGTTGAAGTTGTTTGTTGGGTTGTTATTATTGTTGACAATGACAGGAGCCATATTGCTGACAGTGGTGTTTTGGGTATGGTTTATATAGCGATTTTCCTTTAGAATTTTAAGCAGTTGGTTTTGAGTTTGTTGTAGCTTGTTACAAAAGGTTGAGTTTCCCCAGGCTGTTATGCCATGGCGAAGATGTGATTCCACTAATGAAAAATATGCTTGTCTTAGCACCATATTGTTGGAGCTGTTACTTAAATGATGTAGCATAAATGAAGCTTTTCTTAGTTTTTTTCGGAGTTCATCTACATGTACCATCCATTTAAAATTATGGTCTACGTAAACGCCTAGGTATTTGTATGTGTTGACAATTTCAATTGTAGTAGAACATAGGTCCTCACTGTAATCAAAGTCTGTCATTTTTCTTCTGTGCAGACATTCTGTTGAGTGGAACCTTATATTAATTTCCCTATAAAGTATATTTGTAGGCTTAATATGCATAAGCTTGGTTTTTGAAGCATTGATTATCAAACCATGATCGTGACACCATCGTGCAGCAGTATCAAGCTGGTGTTGCATTATTATTCTTGCGGTATCTATGTTTTTATGAGCCACTACTATAGCAGTGTCGTCCGCATATGCGAACGTTTTGCATGTTTTTAGTTTATTAATTAGTTCGTTGGAATATATTAAGTAGAGTATGGGGCCTAATTTTGAGCCTTGTGGTACACCAAAATCCGAATTTGTTTTATTACTTAAAATGTTTTTTAATTTTACGTAATATGTTCTTAGTGTTAGATAGTTTTTAAACCAATCTAAACATCTATCACGTATTCCAATTTTTTCTAACATTATTATAAGCTTACTATGTGAAAGGGTATCGAATGCTTTGCTTAAATCGATAAATAGTGTAAGGCATTGATTTTTTTTACTTAGCTGTTCATTTATATAGTTTGCAAAGTTACCAAGAAGTTTGTTTATGTTTTTTCCTTTTTGGAACCCAAATTGGTTTGATGAAATTATTTGGTATTTTTTTATATAGTCTGTCAATCTGCTGCACACGACTTCTTCCATTATTTTTTCAATAACGGATAAGATAGCTATTGGCCGATAATTATTAACATCTGATTTTTTACCGCTTTTATAAATAGGACGCACAAAAGATACTTTAAGTACTTCCGGTATTATTGCATTGTGAAGTATTGTATTTATTAGTTTGGTAATTATTGGTGTCATTACAACGGCATTGTTTTTAAGATCAACTGGTCTGATTCCATCGTATCCCGCACTTTTTTTTGTGTTAAGAGAAATTAAAATATTAAAGATTTCCTCTTCATTTGTATAGGAAAGGTATAATGAATTTTGTAGTAATTGGGTTGAGTGATTAATTGTTTGAATATCGCAATTGTGTAAAATATTTGAGACATTTTGCTTAAAATTTGTTGCAAAGTTGTTGCAAATATCGGTTATGTTCATGTTTTTAAAATTGTTAAGTATTATTTCATCTAAATTATTTGATTTTTTACCAATTATTTCGTTTATAATTTGCCATGTTACACGAATATTGTATCTATTTTCCAAAAACTTATTCTTGTAATACAAATTTTTTGAGTAATTTAGTTTTTTATTTAACATATTTCTGTATTTTTTATATTCAGTTTCATTACTTTTATTGTTTTTATTTAATAGCCATTTTTTATAAAGTTTATCCCTAATTTCACAGCTTTTTATTAAGTTTTCATTCATCCAAGGATTTGGAACTCTATTTTTCTTTTTTTGCGTTATTATTTTTGACTTTTCATATATTTGATTAAATTTTTCATATATTGAGTTAAACATTGTATCCGGATTGGAATGATTTCCTACTTCGTGCCAGTTGGTTGTGCAGATCTGATGATTGACTTTTTGTTGACATATTTTTGTATATTGAGTATTACTTATTATCTCTTCATTAACGGCTTCTTTCTCTTGGAGACAGCATATTAAAGAATAATGGTCAGAGATGTTTGTTTTAACTATCGATGCATAGATGTGTGTATTCATATGTTTGTGTCTTACAAAGAGATGGTCAATGCACGATCTTGTACAGGGCTGTCAGATTTTTTTGAGCTCCATCGCCAAACCGGATGTCGTAAATCGCCAAAAATCGCCAAACGTCAATTTTGTTCAGTTTTCGAAATCTTTTTTTTTTTTTTAATTAAATTTTGCATACAAAAAAAAGCTGATATAATATTGCAGTCAAAAATCGCCAAAAACTGAGAAAAAATACAAAAAATCGCCGAAAGTAAATTTTGTTTAGTAACTGTTATTTTTTTTTTAAATAACAATAAATGGAGATCATTTATTCAGTTAAAAAAACTAAAATTAAGCACACAAGTCTTTAAGATCACTTCAGGCTCATCGATTTCATTACTATTGTTTTGACCTGCATACGTACTATTAGATTTAAGCAGTGTTTAAAAAACTGCAGTCGAAGTTGAAAAGCTGCCTGCCATCTCTTCCACTTTTTCATTTGTCATTGGCCAAAAAAAATTTTTTTTTAACTTGTAATTCATTAAATGTAAATAGTCGCTGTCACACCAAATCAAAAAGCGAAAAATTTTAGACAAATTTTCGTTTTTTGTTCGACAGGTTTTGGTTTCGACTGCAGTTTTTTAAACCTTGGAATTAAAAAGTGACTGAATAATTCACTTAAAATGATAATAAAACAAAAATCATGTGCAAAAATTAGCCAGATTTTTTTTTAAACTAGTAATGATAACAAAAAAGGAGAAACTGTTCAAAAATCTATAAGTATGTATGTATATTCATATTTATATATATTTAGCTGGAGAGGCCTAACTCCGCTTACTTGAGGGTTATACGATCAAGTTTTGGCTATCAAGTTTTAATACACTCACACTTTTTTACCAATACACTCATACTTTTAAAAATTGATACGAACTTGCCTCTAAAATTCTCTTGCCAGTGAGTGTATCAATTTTCGTTCAAGAAAACATCTTATTACAAATCTTTTGAAGTTGGTTTTGTTTTTTTCACAAATATTTTGCCGGCAAAACCTGAAGTTCTTTTATTTACAAATTGTTGCGGGAATTTTAAAATTTTAACTAAAAACCTAAAAAAAAAGTGAAATATGTTTATTAATAAAATTTATTTATAAAATTAATAAGCAAAATGATGTTCTGCGATTCATAGAGCTGTACAGAAGCCATGAAATTTTATGAATCTTTCATCATATAGGCGAAATGATTTGAAAATAAAAGCCTACGAGTCTATAGCTTCTGAAACAAAAATGCCAGTGGAAGAAGTAAAGAAAAAAATAAAGTCCCTTCGAACAGCCTACAGTGCAGAAAAATCAAAAGTGGAAAATAGCAAAACATTTTGAGTTGTTTTCTCGGCGACGACATCTTGAAAAAGTAAATTGCTTTCAACTTGCGTGCAGCCTACGTCACAGCTGTCAACTTTTGCATATTTTGACAATCAGTATATGTAAAAGACTATCAAGAAAATCTTGATCGTGTGGCTGCACTGTTATGTAAATAAAAGTGCAAATTTTTTATTTCAAAATCGCTTAAATAATATATAATATGAGTGGTAAAAATAGCCAAGTAAATCGCCAGTTATATCAAAAATCGCCACAAAAGTCGCCAGTCGCCAAATGGAATATCCCATCGCCAAACACGTTTCAAAATCGCCACGTTTGGCGAGAAATCGCCATATCTGACAGCCCTGATCTTGTATTTCTATTTAGGTCTTCTCTTGTACATTCGTTGATCATGCATTGTAAACCATTGGATGACATCATATCGAGATAAAGAGAAATTGGCATGTCATATTTAAAGAGATTTATATTCATGTCCCCAACAACGATACTGTTTTGTTTGTTTACTGTGTTTATTAAATTATCTAGTTCAATGGTAAAAGAACGGGTAAGGGTGGATGGTGGACGATAAATTGCAAAGAGTGAAATGTTTTCATGTGTATGTAGTTTTATTTGTAGACATTCAAATAAAATTGATTTTATTGGTATATGAGTGTAAGAGATGTGCTCTTTGATGTACACTGCAACACCTCCCCCACCTCTGTCTGTTCTATTAATAAATATTGAGTTAAAACCTTTTATACCGTAAAATGTAGTTTCTGCGTCTGTTATATTAGTTTCAACTAGCACTATTATTTTAATTTGGTTTATTATACCATGTATTGTGGCTAAGAAAGAGTTAAAGTTTGTTCGAAGTGATCGAATATTTAAAAAGATTATTGAAATCGGATAACTTAAAAGCTCTGGATTTATTTGACTAAAAGTGTCAACTGATTCGGATGTAATATTATTCATATTTTTTATATAAAAGATTGTTTTTTGTTAATAGTTAAAGGTAAAAAATAAGGAATGATTATTTATGCAATAAGTTCAATATCACAAGTGTTCATAATTAAAATAGGGGTAGAGTTTTCATTCTTTTTAGCTAGAAGATGTTCATTTTTAAACCAAACAAATTTCCACTTCGCCTCCTTGGCCTTATTTTTTGCTAACCATAAAAGTCTGCGATTATTAGCAGTTAATTCATCATTTACAAAAATGGTGTTATCATTGTTTTTATTTGAAGTGGTTGCATTGAATAAATCTCCTTTTACCCTATGACCAATAATGTTCGACATTAATTCTCTCTTTTTGTTTAAAGAGCAAAATTCAACAATCACTTTGTTTTGTTTTTTAATTTTATACGCGTTGCTAATATCAGTGTCCATTATTTCAACGTTTACAGATGCTGCAATAGTTTTCAATACATCTACTGGTGTTAAATTGTTGTCTTGTACATTTTTGATTTCTACGTTTCTGTTTAGCATTTTCTGTTCCAGTACGTTAACTTTATTCTCCATAATTTGTAGGCGAACATCTTTCTCTTTATTTTGCTCTTTCAGGTCATTGACCTGATTAGCTAAACCAGCCAATGCGTCGGTAAGCTTTGCAAATGCACTGGTCATCTCTTCACGTAACTCATTATGTGTTTTATTCAGGCTACTCGTTAATTGTTGAATACTGGTCTTTATGTCAGTCATGTCGTTTGATACAGTTGTTTTAAAAGAACCAAAATCGGATTTTAGTTCTTGCACATTGGTGTTGACGGCATCTAAGAAATTTGAGTCTTTGCAACGTTTTATGCTTTCGTCATACCCATTATCATTTATTTGTTGTTGATCTGGATGTTGTTGATCCTGTTGATTGCCTTCGTAAGACACCGCCTGATACAAATTATTTGGAGACTTACTACGGCTGGCTCTACATACCATGCATTTCCATGCAGCTTTTTTTTTCCGCATTCATGCTCGCATATGTCGACTCTGACACTGTAGCGCAAGGAGAGTAGTGATACTTACGACCACAATGATGACAATTGACGAAGTCTCCAGTAATAGGCAACGATTTATTACAAGTTTTACAGAGAGCACTTGTTGCTGTAAGGTAATTCTGTACACTCATTTTGATACTCTTTTTTTTTTGGTATGAATTTAAATTTATATTTTTGTTGGTATGAATTTAAATTTATATTTTTTGAATTTAAATTTATATCTTTTTGACTTTTTTTTTAAAAAACAAATGTAATTATATAGTTCTTTATTTATTTGTTTTATGCGTTATAAAACGGACACTTTTAGGGATTTTTTTATTATTTTTTGTAATTGTTTTTTATTAGTTTTCACTGTTTTAACGTATTGTGTTTAAGCGTTAGGAAAATACACGTCTACTCGCCACGAGTGCATTTACAAATTAAAATTAAAACTTTTAATTAAAAGAATATAATTTTTAAAGTTTTTATTGATTTTATTGTTTATTTTACGAGTTTTTAGTAGCGTACAATTTACATTAATATTATGACAAATGTCATTCTTTTTGTCATTTTACGTTAACTTTCTATGGAAGTGTTCTTGTAATTTCGTAACTATGAGTAAACTTTAATGACAAAATTGCATTATAGTAATGTATCTTTTCATACAGTTATTCTTAATACAGAAACAATACACTTATTCACATATATACACATGTAAGTATGTACATTTTTTATTTTCATTATTAAAATATGTTATAAAAAAGGAAGACAATTCCCGTATTCGTTTAATTAAAATTGTTTAGTTAAATAGTACCTCAAGTTTTCAAAGTAGAATGATGACCATATCGGGCGATTCTGCTGATGTTTCTGTTAACAAAGGAGAATACAAAATAAGTGAAACATGTGTTACAGGGTAAGTGTTTTGAATTATTCTTACATATGTAAATGCAAATGTTGTCTCTGAAGCTTCCTCACACTGTTAAAATACACTCAAACCCATTTGATTCTGAAATTCACGTTGTTTCAACTTGAAATAACTTTCATTCAACGTGATTCCGATTGTTATTTCAAAATAAATTACATTTTGCTCTAACTTTACTGCAATGTTAAATTAACATGAATTATAGTAATTTCAAAATAATATATTAATGTTAAATATCATTACATTAATGAAACAATATCATTAAATGAATGCAGCTTTTCATTTTATCTACGACAAACGTATGTACATTCCAATAAGGACACAATTTCATTGTTAATTCCAAATGTTTTCATTGCAATTATGAAAACTTACATTATTGTAACGTAAGGTTTCATTATATAAATATTTGAGTGTTATAATATTAATGACATAATTTCGTTATATTAATGAACATTTCTAACCTAATGAAACAATTTTCATAGCGGGAATGACGCGTTACGTTGGTTCAAAATCGATGACAAAATCGTTTCTGTAATGCAAAAAAACATTACATTTACGAAGCTTTTTCTTTTAGTGTACGGTAAAGACGACACACAGTGCTTTGTCCCCATAAAACGAAGGGTCATAAATAGAAGGAGTTGTCAGAAATTTGGTACACTAGCATAAAATAGCTTAGTTAAGAAAAATATGAATTTTTGGAGAAATCGGTCCAAGGACACGCCTACCTCCCATGTGTTCTGAAATGGAAAAATGTAATTTTAGCTTCAATAATGCCCACAAAACTACAAAGAATGGTCATGCGGATACACACAACTAGCAACGTGTGTGTAAATTTTCATTTATATCTGAAGAAGGACTCAAGGTCCTGCCATATATCCTTTTTCTTAAAAATGCTATAACACTTACAAAAATTGTCCAATCGTAATAAAATTTGGTATGATATTTGCTAGATTTATATGTATTTATATGTATGCCGAATTTTGGTAGAATCGGATTATTAATGTGAAAAATACAAAAACATCATTTAATGAAAAATGAGTTAAAAACGCTTAAAATGCTCTTGCAAAAATAACAGGTAAGAAAGTATAATCGGTCAAGCCCGACCATGTGATAGAGTGTAATCAAATTTCCTAGAGTGTAATCTATTTGGGCAATCATGGACCCGCCAGAACAAAATTATGTTATGAGGTTAGGATTCGTTAAAAAGTTCTTTCTGCCGAATATTATTTAGATATCTTCCTCTACATATATGAGTTTTTTGGATGAGGGTTTAATTGGAACCTATGCTTTATTTTAGACATACCTGGACAACATTTTGTCATGACATAGTATGTATAGTAAAAGGCATTGTCGCCCATTTGTATGTAAATATTTATATTTTTAAGGAAGCTGGCGTTAAAAGCTATTTTCGGGAGAATGATTTGTATGGGAGGTATGTTCAAAAATAGAAAGATTCCAATAAAATTTGATAAGCTGATTTTGATTGCATTAAAATTAGTTTGGTTTAGACCAAATTTAATCTTGCCGATGTAATAAGATGGTTTTTGTAAAATTATGGACCGATTCGTTCCATTTTCAATAGGCTTGGTCCTTGTACCAGTCAGAACCTCTTCGAGAAATTTCATCAAATTGTCTCTGAATTTGCGATCTGTATGCACAAGGCTGCCAGCCCGGACGGACATCGTTAGATCGACTCAGAAAGTGATTCTGTGCCGATCTAACGAATTTTTTTGAATTATTTCTTATTATATTCCTAATTTATTTTCTTTAAACTAATTTATTTTATTTACATATGTTCATATATTTTAATTACAATAAATCATCTTCAGTACTGGATTCTTCCAGAAAAATATTGCCGCTCAACGAAACATTTGTTTCGTCATCTTTAACTGGGTCATCAACATTTTCTCTCAGAATATATTTCTCAATTTCTTCAAAAAATATTTTTTTTCTGAGGAAAGCATTAAATGAGTCATTAAATCTTTATGAGTGTATCTTCGTGACGTTTTTCTCGTATGGGACAGTCTTGTTTTTCTCACGATTTTGTGGTTGGCTTCCAATGCTTCTTCGGACAAGCACCCTGAAATTTATTTTAGTTATTAGTTACGTTTCATTATAATTACATAAAGCCACTTTAATACCTAATATTTATTATTATGTTCCTAGTTTATTTTTTTTAAATAATTTAATATATGAATATTTGAGCAAAAATCACGAAAATAGCATAGAGTGTTAGACGGCAAATCCATCTGAGGAGATCGAGTGGTTGCGATCGAAACATGTCATGGTAACCTGCCGGCCAGGGTTCGAGCCCGAGCCACGTCAAGAATGAAAGATTATCAATAACAATTTTAATTAATTTTCATGTTGTAAAATTCCTTTCTTCATAAAAATAATTTAATAAAAATTAAATTTCATGAACTTAAGCCTAATTAAAAATATTAAAAATTTGGATTAAAAACCATAAATAGTTCAACAAAATAACCACAATACTAATTATTGTTAAAGCTAAGGCACGAGCTCTATGTGTACATTTGTCCTTCAAGTTGTGCTGAAAAAGGTCAACAGAAAAGAGAAAGACAAAGTGAAAAAAACAAAAAATGTACTTGGACTTCAAGAAAAATTCTTGACGAAAGTACGAAAAAAACAGAAGTAAAGGAAAAAACATGTAAAATCAATTAAAATGGATAATCATTCAGGAAAGCAAATTTCGATCTACCAAATGTTAAAATACAATTTGGTTTAAGGATTGATGTTTGACTAGTGACGTCAGCAGTCGTCGATGGCTGCGAGTGTAAGACGGCAAATCCATCTGAGGAGATCGAGTGGTTGCGATCGAAACATGTCATGGTAACCTGCCGGCCAGGGTTCGAGCCCGAGCCACGTCAAGAATGAAAGATTATCAATAACAATTTTAATTAATTTTCATGTTGTAAAATTCCTTTCTTCATAAAAATAATTTAATAAAAATTAAATTTCATGAACTTAAGCCTAATTAAAAATATTAAAAATTTGGATTAAAAACCATAAATAGTTCAACAAAATAACCACAATACTAAGCATTTTTTTTAAATACATTTTTTTCAAGTTGTGGTCAAATTTTTTTAATTGTTTTTCTTGTAGTTATTAGAAAACAGTCTAGATATTCGAAATCAGAAAAAAACTTATAGACGATATTTTTCTTTTTTTTTAATATTCCATCAAGGTTAAAAAATTTTTAGAGCTTAAGTAAATAATAAGCATTTTTCAAACCATTAAGAAATATGTATAGGAGAATAATTCACCTAAAAATTTTTTTATAGTTGATTAAGAATATAGTTACCTGTTATAGAAAAAAATTTCAATCTCGTTATCCAGAAAATAAATTTTTTACATTTATTTTCTTGAAACAATAAAAAACCAAGGGCATTTGTGATTTCAGCGCCCTCTTATGCCGAAAAATGCAGACAAACACAAAACATTTTTTATACATATTTTTATTTTTGTCCTTTTTTATTGAACGGTATAAGTTTGAATTTATATTTCACAGTATTTTTAGTTTATTGTCTTTTAAACTCCTGAAAACTATGAAAATTTGAGCAAAAATCATGAAAATAGCCATTTAAAAAAAAAAAATTTTTTTTTCAAGTTGTGGTAAAATTTTTTAAATTGTTTTTCCTGTAGTTATTAGAAAACAGTCTAAATATTCGAAATCAGAAAAAAACCCATAGAGGATTTTTTCTTTTTATACCCTCCACCACAATTAGTTGTGAAGAGGTTATATTAGGTTTTCCATTCCGTGTGAAACTTTTTTATTATTCATCTCAGACCCCATAAAGTATATATATTCTGGGTCCTTGAGTAATTCTAAGTCGATTTAGCCATATCCTTCTGTCTGTCCGTCTGTTGAAAACACGCTCACTTTCGAACAACTCAAAAGAAATGAACAAACTTGGTGCCAAATTGCTTGTAGTTATCCTAAGCAGTTTGGGATTGAAATGCAGCAAAATCGGTTCGGTAGGACCAGAGCTATGAATCAAAATGTGGAACCCCCACCTAAAGAAATTGATAATTTTGTTACAAAAAATAACATAAATGCTGGAACAAGGCACGGAATGAGATAAGGTTTTGCAAAAAATTGTTTTATTTGACTGGAAATCACGCTGTTGAATTTCGTGAAGATCCGTCCATAATTTACCCTAAGCCCCATAGAAACCCTACTCCCGGAAAACAGTTTAGTACGCCTAAAACCGTAAAAAATAGCGCTAGCGTAACAAAATTTGGTACGTCATAGTTAGGACTAGAAATAACACTGTGAAATTTCGTGACGATCGGTCCATAATTTACTTTAGGCCCCATATAAACCCTACTACCGGAAAACAGTTTAGTACGCCTAAAACCGTAAAAAATAATGCAATCACAACAAATTTTGGCTCGTCACAGTTTTAAAGGACTATAAATGATACTGTGAAATTTCATGATGATCAGTCCATAAGTTACCTAAGGCTCATATAAACCCTACTACCGGAAAACAGTTTAGTCGCCTAAACCCATAATTAATAAAAAATCGTCACAGCTTAAGATAATAATAACATCATACAGATATTACTCCTTAAACATTCGAACTGTCGGTGGAGGGTATCAAAGATTCGGCACAGCGAATATAGCACTCTAACTTGTTTTTTAATATTCCATCAAAGTTAAGAAATTTTTAGAGCTTAAGTAAATAATAAGCATTTTTCAAACCAATAAAAAAACACTTATGAGAGAATAATTCAATTAAATTTTTTTACAGTTATACCATATTAACATTATGCAATTAATGCCGTAACTTTCGCATGCAACTTTTTGGTTGTTAGCAAGAGGTGTAGGGAAGAAAACGGGGTTGAAAAAGTTGAAAAAATGCATGAAAAAAATGTCAATGTAAATGTGAAAAGAGTTTCGTAGCAACTTCTTTAAAAGAAAATAGAAAAAAACTCGGCGTTATTTGCATAGTCTAAATGCGGTCTTAGTTATAAATATAGTAAACTACTACAGAAAAAAATTTCAATCCCGTGCTTTAAAAAACAACAGTTTTCCTGAAGCATGTAAAACTCAAGTAGGTGTTTAGCCATTTTTACTTTAAATTCTCAAACTTTGGCGCCCTCTAGCGGCGCCAAAAAGAGTTAAATCTTAAAAATTCTTCTAAATTCATTTGAATTATTTTGTTATCTATCGATCTGTATATTTTTTAGTACAATATAAGACTTGTTTTTTTTTATTTATGTCTATGGGCCAAAGTACTGTGCGACATCTGGAGTCCGATGAATGTGGAATATGTAGATTTTCTGTTACAACTCTTCAAATACATAATTTTTCATCAGTGATACTTCAGACCGTTAAGAATGTATTTTGATATGCGCAAGATCACCCGTTGTTGATATTTTGCAAAGAGTAAAAATCTTGCTTTTCTTACCATGGAAATAGTTTTATCCACTTTTCCCGAAGTTGTACTACATAAACCTTTACTTGCTTACTTGTCCTACAATGGTAATAATATGTATTTTGAAGTATGTAATTTAATCTTCGTTCTATTTTCGTTTGATAAGTTTTCGAATAACTTGTATTTTAATTTCAAGAAAAGCTACTTTGCATTTTTAGAATTTATTGATTTAAGGCCGGTTTTCACAACTCACCGAACTTAAATTAAAATAAAAAAGACCATAATTAAATAAAAATTGGCTAAAATTTTATTTAATTCATTACGTTCAGCGGCACGCTTTGATTTTTGTTTACATTTTTTTTTTTTTTTTTTTGACGTCAACGTTGATATAACTTAAATTTTTATTATAATGTTGTATTTATTGCCGTAACGATGCCACCTGCTTCTTCCACCATGGTGTATACGTATTATCAACGAAAAATCGAGGAAACAGCCGAATGGCTGAAAGTACAAAAATTGTTAAAATGTTAGTGAAAGAGTGTGATTGTATTGAGTTTTTCGCACTTGCACATGCATCAGAGAACGGCTTTGTGCGATTGCAAAATACAAAGAAAAATACACAAAAATCATTGCTCTTCCATAGTAACAGAAGACGTTTTGATTTTTTATCATTTCTTAAAAAGTACAGTAGTTCTGTATGTAAAATGTATTGTTGTTAATGTTGCTTGTTACGCTTTTAAAAAATACCCTGCAAATAATAGGACTAGTCCAAACACGCGTGTAAAATGTAGCCCACAAGGGACTAGGACTAGTCCAAAAGTAACCCAAACGTATGGAAAAATATGGTTTATTTAACATTACGATGTCCTAGGGCAGGACCATATAACCCAGCTTTGGATTACAAAGGAGTAGTATTAAAACTACTCCATGGTACTCAAGAGGATTAGTTTTGAAGTCGTTTAAAAACGAACACATTTCGTTAAAAAACGAAGACATGTCGTCTCACTACAAACACTTTTTAACAATGGAATGGTCCATGCTTGCATTAGATCGGACTAGTCCAATGAGTAGTCCATTTGATCAAAATCAGGTGGTCCAATATTATTGCAGGGTAAACACAAAAACAAAGTGGAAAATACAACTAGTTTATTTGAACTTATGCCTACAACAATCATACCAACAAAGCGACTCGAACAAATACCAATTTACATTCGTCGTTGTGTCATCGGGTGGACAATTCTCCTTAACCCTTCTGCACTCCTTGGGTCAATTTGACCCAATTTTGGTTTTCAAACGCAAAATTTGTCCCTTTTAATATAAGATGTGGACGTGAAACTTCAATTTATCCATTACAGGGACAAAAATTATAAATTTAAATGAAAATAATAAAATTTTAGTTTTTCCTTCCCCCTCCAAAAAACACGATTTACACACATTTAATATCCTTTGGGTCAATATGACCAAACATGCGATATTGCAAGTTTAATTCCAGTTTAAAATTTGTTTTCTATTGAATTGAGTTCATCTTCATTCAGAATCATCGATCAATAATTTTTTCGGTCAAATAATCAATAGGATCGCTTTTGTTTTTATTACACTTAAATATGAAATGCTGTTAACATTTTATTGTTGGGTCATATTGACCCAAAGGATCATAGGAAGGGCACATATCCAAGGGATGCAGAAGGGTTAAATGCAAAAGCAAAAGAACAAATTCCGTTTGACTTTGAGAAATTATGTTATTGCGTGCGCAACAATAAATGCAAACAAAGCACTTTCAATAAAAAACCTCGCACATGCACAAATCAAATGTGTACAAAACGATGTCAAAATTACCAACGTTGAACTTTGTTTTGCAGGCATAGAGTTAATGTAAATTATAGCGTATGAGTAAATCAACAAAAATAGTGGATTTTGCAGATCTCTGAGTTGCATGTGGAAATGGGGGAAAAAACACAAAAGCTGAACACAAATAAGCATACAAAAAAAATAAAAAGAACAACCAAGTTAGCCGCGGTAGTACCACGGTACCAACAAGGTCTATATGTACCAAGAAAGTACAATATTACCATGGTTTCCATCCCAGATACAGTATATGAGTACTCACTAACAGCTGTTGAGTTTAAACTTAAGGCAGTAGTGAAGCAACAGTTTGTTTTAGCCAAAGAAAAATTAAGAAGTCGAAGAAATAGCAATTTTCCTACATTGACTGCAGTTTGTTAAACACTGCACAATACCACAAACGGGTACCATCAGCAAAACGCATAGTCCCACATAATGTCCATAGACGAGCAAACCACTGGCTCAAGCACTTAAACGCGCGTGCATGCTGTAGTCATGCATGGGCCCCTTAAGTAAACCCCAACCAATATTTCATCGGCCACTTAACTTCAAAATATATTCGAATATATTCGAATAACACATATTTCACTTTAATTTCTATTACATTTATTAAATATTTTACAAATTAGTCTGTGAGTGATTTATGATTTGTTAATTAAAGCCACAAAACAAAAGCGAAAAAATTTTAATTTTTACTTTAACTATTAATTTGTTTAGACAATTTCTGGCGCCGCACTGACTGTGGCATGTGAGTTCTACAAAAAAATTTTTATTTTTTTCGTTATAGCGAATTGGTAACGCTTCAGCTGTAAAAATATAAATAAATAATATTTCGTTAATATCATATTTTATATACTTTATATTTTGTAATATTTGAATAGTTGTTAGTGTTGGTGGTTACTGTTCCAAGTTGTTGTTGTTGAATCTTGCAGTTGTTGTAGTTAATTAAAAAAGCTGCAGGGTTTCCAACTGAAAATACTTACACTCCACGTCCATCGGTCTGTGAAATACTTTGTTCCCTCTTTATTTTGTTGTTAAATTATTATTATGATTATTATTGTTATTATTACTACTATTATTTTGTATTGTTTAACTATAATGATTATGGTTTTGTGTAGCTACCAGTTTCTTCGTTAGTTTAAACGAATTGAAGCACTCTGACGACTGACTTCCTTACGGTTGGTCGATAATGTTTTTTTTTTTTTTTTTTTTTTTTTTTTTTGATGCGTAAAACGTTTAATTATGAATCCGTTCTCCAGCTACCAGTTCGTAGTACTGACATGCCGTACCATGCACTCGTGGTATTTAGCGGGGAATGCAACTACAATGTAGTTACGATGGGCATTCAGTTGTCTTGTAAGTGATTATAAGCGTAATATTTCTTATGGTTTAATCTAGTCTGGTTTTCATAATTCGTTGCGTGTTATTATTATTGATCATGTCTATAAGTGCGATTATTAACGCATTTCTCAAACTTCATTAGGTGAGTTGTACTTTATGTTTTATTAACTTTCATGTTAAATAGTTTTATGGATTGGTGTATAAGTTATATTTCGTTAATTTGAAATGTAAATACATACGTATAAGTAGTCTTAAGGCAATATTTGTAGAAAAGGAAAATGTTACATTGGATGCTTTATGGGACATCATTTGGAGAATAAAACTTAAGACAAATTAGAAGTGCCTAACATAATTTTGTAGAAATAAATTAAACTCATCTTTAAGGAAGCATTCGTCAAAGTCCAAGGACTTGCGTATGTTGTGTTTTGCCTGTATAAATGGTCTAAGCATACGGTGTAATGCGTCTACCAACGGCATGTATGTAGACGTTACTACAAAGGTCTGCCAGACAATGTCTTGACCATGTACTTAACCTTGCTAAGGATTTAGAAGTACCTAGCCTTTACTTCAAAATACAAAAATATGTCTCTTTTGTTGAAGAGCAACAGCATACCCGATATTTTTCCATTGGTAATAGATATAATTAACGCCGCTTTTTTTACAGATCAGCCAATATTAAACAGGTGCTCTTAAATCTGCATCTGAGAGTACAACTTCAAAAAATTGTAACGCATAACCCTATATTAAATAATAGGGCGAATAATCTTTTGGAATAGTTTTTGTGAATTTTAAGTCTATCAATCTACTTACTGCTAAGTTAAAAAAAATAGTTTCCGTTATACATTCAAAGGCACCAACAGCCCCCTTTTAAGCCTTTTTGCCGCTGCGTGCTCTGCTTTCACGTCCATATGGAAGCCCGATTTCTTTTTCAAAAATCACCATGGTCTAAAGCAGAGATTTGTATTTTTTAAAAGAAGAGTTAAAAATCAGCTGCTGATGTATTTGGACGATGGATTTGGCCATTTTAGATAATTTATGGAAAAAGATGTTTGTATTTAACGCAAGGAAAAAGGTCTTCTCTCATTACTTTAAAAAAATTTTGAATCCACCGAAAACTTCACATGAGTTTATTTATGCGCCCATACTTATCAAAGACGATAAACTCGATTCAAATTTTACATTTGATGAGTTAAAACACGTTCTGAAAACGCAAAGCCAAACAAAGCCCCTGGAGAAGATGGAATCACATACGAGCTTATTATAAACTCGGCCGAAGATTTCCAAATACATCTATTAAATTCTTTCAACAAAATGTATAATGAGGGTAAAATAAATGAAGTTTTTAGTAAAACAGTGGTTTTTCCTATATTTAAAAAAGGAGATCCCAATACGCCAGAAAACTTCAGAGGTATATCGTTCATGAATAGATTAGCTAAAGTTATGATGGGAATTTTAAACAACAGGTTATATAACTGGGTGGAAGAGAACCAAGTTTTAACAGAATATCAAGCTGGTTTCCGAAAAAAGTATTCAACAATTGACAATATATTCAATCTGGCTGGTATCGTTAATATAAAGTTCGCCGAAAAGAAAAAGGTATATGCATTTTTTGTCGAATTCAAAGCAGCCTTCGATAAAGTGGAAAGAAAATCACTTATATATAAATTATATTCAATTGGTATTTCTTACAAATTTTTAAAAATATTGGAGGATATTTATACAGATACGAAATCCACTGTATGGAATGGTGAAGAGTTATCTGAGTATTTTCAAACCAATTCAGGTGTTAAGCAAGGATGTTTACTATCCCCACTTCTTTTTTCACTTTTTATTTACGATTTACACGAATCCCTAGGTGGTCGAATACTAGTCGAAGATATAAATATTCGGCTACTTATGTATGCGGATGATATAGTCATACTAGCTGATGGTATAGGTACTCTTCAAGAGATGATCTTTAAACTGGAAAAATATTGCGATCAATGGAATCTAGAGGTAAAGTTAAATAAATCCGAAATAGCTGTATTCAGAAATGGTGGTCGAATTAAATTGCAAGAAAAATAACAGTTCAATAGAAACAATATTAAAACCACCAATAAGTATAAGTACCTAGGAGTAATTCTTACACCGAAAATGAAATTTACCAAACATGTGGAAAGTAGAAATACATATTCAAAAACAGCTATTAATTGTACTTGGAAAAACTTTATATCTAATAGACAAATTCAATTGAGACAAAAGTGGAATCTCTTTTTAGCTGTTTGCAGGTCGATTCAATCATATGCAGCTCAAATTTGTGGTTATGGGTATTTTGAGGAGATTGATTTCCTTCAAAGATATTTCCTGAAAAAAGTTTTGATGCTGCCAGATTTTACACCTAATTATGCTCTGATGCTTGAAACTGCCGCGGTAAACAACCATTTATATACATTGGAACTAAATCTGCTGTACTTATTTCGAGTTGTGTTTCAATACCCGGCTAATAGGTTACCGTTTCAAATTGCACATATACTTGCCCGAAAAAATTTGTTTTGCTTTAAAGAGTTGCTAACGGTTGCAGACGATCTTAATATTCCATGGTCCAGTACACAACCCAATAAACAACAATGGATAACTCAAAGCAATGAACTAACAAAAAGAATAAAACAACATCAGCTCAATCTGTGGTTACAGAATAAAGCAGCAACCTCAAAAATATATAAAGATTTAGATTTCGAAAGAGGTTCAAATTATTTTATCGACAACATGAATCAATCCAAAATAACGGGGGTCTTTAAAGCAAGATGTGGTCTCATTAAACTAAATACAACACATTCGGGCGACAACTGAGAACAAGATATGCAAGATTTGTAATATGGGTATAATGGAAACATTAGAACATTTCCTTGGTGTTTGTCCAGTCCTCAAGGAGGTCCAAATTGTTAGTTTTGAAAAACCGTATTTACTTTACACTGAGATGATTGATATACTTAATGCTGAAAAGAAAACGGATTGGAAAAGATTGATTGATTATCTAAAGTTAGCATTACATTATCGAAATTTTTTAACACAAGAGTATAATTAGCTAATAATTTGTTAAGGTTATCGACAGACGTTTTATAAAAACATTGTCGAATATTTCTTTCAATTTTCTAATTTTCAATAAGAATTTATTTAATAAATTAAGATGAAATTTGTAAACAAAAATTTAATGTAAATAAAGAAAATCTTACTACTACTATATGTGCCTTAGTTTTAGTCCTACCGTATAGAATTATTTAACTCCGCCCTTTTTCCCATTTCTTTTCCATAGTAAACAGTAAACAACAAGTCTTAATATTAGCAGCTAATAACTTAAAATTTTTAGAATTCTCAAATAGTGGTTTAGGGACCCCTTGGAGTCCTTGACAAAATTTCAGTACTTTAAAACGGAATACAAAAATTTCCTTGCAAATTATTAAACATTTGTTTAATTGAGGAGTTTATTATTACTTCTACAATCTAAGCACGGCGGTGCGCAAAATGACCCCAGGAAATATGGCCCCAAAAGTAAAATGAAAAACGGCCCAAAAATTTTACATGAGACACAACAACATGCAATTTTGGCGAAATTTTTTTGTTTTTTTTTTTTTGGGGATTTTTTTCATTTTTTCGTAAGGGTGTTTTTGCATTTTAGGTGGAATGAAAAATTACCCCAATATCATGGAATCAAAAATGGCTCCAAATAAAATCAAAATTTTTACTTTGAGGCTATTTTTCGTCTACTAATAAAAAATGCAAATTTTAAGAGATGAAAAATCACCCCAAACTTTGTTACACAAATTTTATAAAATTCGATGTAAAAGTTTCTAGGGATAGTATAAAAAACCCGAATTATGCAGAGATGCTTTAGTAAGCGAAGCCGGTGTTTGTTATACCATAGAGGAAAAAATCATTGAGCCCGGCCGAAGGCCGTCTTTTAAGAGAAGCTTTACTAAGCGAAGCCAGAGTTCGTTATACCATAGAAAAGAAAATCCTTGCGCCCGGCCGAAGGCCGTCTATGTAGTGAAGCTTTAGTGAGCGAAGCCAGTGTTCGTTATACCAAAGAGAAGAAAATCTTTTCACCCGGCCGAAGGCCGGCTATATAAAAGAACTTTAGTTAGCGAAGCCAGTATTCGTTATACCATAGAAGAGAAAATCCTTGCGCCAGGCCGTCTATAACGTAAAGCTTTAGTAAGCAAAGCCAGTTTTCGCTATACCATAGAGAAAAAAAATCCTTGCGCATGGCCGAAAGCCCAACCATGCTATCAATCGTACGATTTTTAAAACCAAAACTGTATAATTATCCGCATTTTGAAATCCGGATTCTAAATTTGTGATTTTTAGTTTCGGGCATATGAACTCCACCGAAAATGTTTAATGTAACTTTCTTTGTGTTCTTTTTTGGGGTTCAAATTCATTATAAATTTTGAGGGGATTTCTCATAATGAAGAATAACCCCAAATTTGGGGTCATATTTCATTTTATTTTTAGGGTTATTTTTCATTTTTTGGGGGTAATTTTTCATTAAAAAAATGGGGCCATATTGCATTATGAAAAATATCCTCAAATTTTGGGTCAATTTTCATTTATTTTTTTGGGGCTATATTTCCTGGGGCCATATTTCGCAGCGCCTCTAAGCACAACCTCTTCACTATATTACGTTTAAGGGTCAGCAAAGAAAGAAATAAAAAATTTAGGACAAATTTCACCAATTGTAATTACATAAATATCAATTTATATTCAAAATTCGTTTTTCTTGCCAATTAAAAATAAAATTTTGTGAACGTACGAAAAGCTTAATTTAAACATGAATTGTTATTAAAATAGAATTTTGTTGAAACAGGCAATTAGAGGACTATAGTAAACTCTGATTGAAAAGCAATTGTATTATTTAAAGCTTTCAAAAAGGATTTAATGTAAAGGAACCTTATTCAAGATTCGAGAAATCCTTTAAAATCATTTTAACAAAAAAAAATTTTATAAAATACTTTTTGGCGTAAAATTCAGATACATTTTCTTATGCAGCAGATTATACACAGACATAAATCCTTCTTGGTATAATCATACTTATTCCAACACATATTCACATACAAGATTGGCGTTTCTAAAAGGTAGATACATTAGTATCACAAATATGATTTTGTCCAAAAAAGCATGACGTTTCTGACTTTATCTCATTTAAATATCAGTGGTTTTCACAGCATGTCGTCTACCTTAAAGTTCTTAAGATGTTTTTTTTTTTTCATTTTCCGTCTTTGGGTACAAAATGCATACGTATCCGCATACAAAGTTTTTGTTTGGCTCTTTTTTAATATATTTATATATTTTTTGTCTTTTAGGTAAATTCACTATCACATTATAAGTTTTATCCCCAGCATGTGGTTTTGTTAGATTCAAATTTTTTTATTTTTTTCATACTTTCCACTCAGTTCGGGAATCGTACAGTAGTTTTTTTTATTTCCATTTTATTTTCAGATACAAAACTGACAATGAGGACTTTTTACGCAGTAAAAACAAAAAGTTTAAAGTTATTTATACAAATTATTTAAAGATCAAGTTTCTTCATTTGTATAATTTCTGGTTGGGATTTTAGCTCATTAGTTTAATAAAACAAAAAGAAAATAGAGAAGTTAATGAAAAAAAAAGTTTAATGGTCAATATCAAAATGTTGGTTAAAAATATTTCTCTTTCCTTTAATTCTTAATAAATCTAGACATATTTCTATTGCCTGACTTAAATCAAATTTTAAGACTCATCAGTCAGTTATTAATTAAGCGAAACCTTTATAAGTATATGAAGGAAAAACCATCCTCAAACTAACTATTGCAGGGTAATATTGGCTCCACCAAGAATCAATCTGAATTTTAAAAGGTACTCCACCAGCAGTTCGTCTAGTTAAATATGGTACTCGACCAAGTCGCATCGAGTTGTTTATGGGCACATCGAGTGGTTTCTGTTGGGAAAAAAGGGCACAACGAATTGATTTAATTCGGTATTGTTTGATGATATATGTTTGACTTCTTTCCAGCTTTAAGCAATACGGCTTTTCGATGTAAGTTGACGACGCCAGGTGTGCGACGGTCTATCTACTCGCTGTGTTTTACCTTCACGTAGAGAAAATATGGTCACTTCCAACAAAACTAGTTTTAAGGAAACCCTTAAACATATGTGATGCTCAAAATAGAAAGGGACCTAAGGGTTTTGTTCATGAGAGCCATTTTAATGATTTAAATACGTGTATCTTTGGTGTACCATCACTGAGCGTGTTGGTATTGGTCTCATTTGAAAGCGACACATCTCATGACGTCAGGAACGTGTTGGTCAACGTTGAAAACACGCGTAGGTCGCCCCTACCTCTTGTTTTGTGTAGTTGGTTTTTACTGTTCCCTTTACCTTACTGGTCCCTTTCGCTATGCGCAGTCACATATATTGTTTAATTTAACCATATTATTGTCACCGACAAATATACTATGGTTAAATTTGTTAAATTATTATAGTTGCCTCTTAACATATTATGGTTAAATTAAACACAATATGTTTAAAAAAATTTTCCTTAAAAATAGTTTTATTGGAGGTGGCCATTCTTAAACATATTTTGTGTCTGGGTTCTGTGGGTTCCAGTCAAAGGCGGTTTTGAATATGTTATCTGGAGGCATCCGAAATGTGTCCAACGCCATTTACGGTGTTATATTTCGATGTGAATTGGTCGTTGACTAATTTGTCTCTAGAGCTCCGTACTACAGATCGTTTTAGACCACAAAATTTGAAGATTCTTCGAAGACAGCGATTTACAAAAACTTGTGGGAAATTGCGTTGTGTTCTGTTGTATTCCAAGTCTTTCATACATAAAGAAGCACAGACTTAACACAAAAATAATATATAAATATGTTCCCGATGATCCTATAAGGAGCATAAGGCCCCAACAAAATTTCTCCACTTTGATCTATCCATCGCAATTCTTTTCACTTCGTTCCAACTGGTGCTAAAAGTTGTTGCTTCAGCTATGACTTGCCTTCTCCATGTATGGGCTGGACGTCCTCTTCTACGACTACCTTGTGGATTCCACTCTATGGCGGTTTTAGCAATATCTGGGTGTGTTTTTCTTATCGTATGACCTATCCAGTTCTATTTTCGTCTACGTACTTCAGCGGTTATAGGAGATTGCTGCGTTTCGAACCACAGCCTCTCATTGGATAACGTTTGTGGCCAATACACCCGAAGTATTCTTCTCAGACAGCGGTTTATAAATACTTGCATTGCCTGAATGTCTGGAGGGGCCGCATTCCAATGTTTCGCAGCCGTATAACAAAGTAGAACGAACATTAGAATTAAACAGTTTAATTTTGACACCACGAGAGAGTGTGGAAGATCTCCATATGTAATTAAGTTGGCCGAAAGTCTGTGATGCTTTTTTAATTCTGTGAGAGATATCTGCGCTCGAGCCACCAGTTGTTGTTAAAATAGAGCCGAGATAACAGAAAGAGTCTACATCCTCCAGTATATTATTACCAATTGTAAATCTGCTGCTGGTTTCAGCGTTTATTCTCATCACCTTGGTCTTGCCAATGTTTATTTTAAGGCCAGCATTCGAGGCCATGTCTGAAAGATATTGCAACTTTGACTGCATATCAGAGTATCGATGAGAGAAGAGGCAAATGTCATCGGCATATTCTAAGTCCTCTAATCTTCCATTAAACCCCCAAGAAATACCCGTATTATCTGCCATAGATTGTTTCATGACAATATCCAACACGATGTTGAATAAGAGTTACTCTTGCCTATGTTTATCTTTGAACCAGCTTTTGCTGATTTTGTTTCGAGGAATTTGATGCCATAACTTTATAGCTTTGTGAAAGTAGCCAGATAACATTTGCATACTCTATACTATTATAGTATTATAGTACTACTTATAACAGTTAAAAGCTAACCTTGGGCTGAATTAATATGGTTCTGGTGGACATTCAGTGGACTAATTTAGCCATAATATAGTTGAAGATAACATGATTTGAAGTTACTAAATATTTAAATCAACCTAATTTCTGACGTGCATCAAATAGAAAATAAAAGACAATCATAGTCCTGCAGTATACAATGTCCTGTAGTTCATATTAGATACTAAGGACCACGAAATAATTTCCTTTGGTTCTATTTGACGGCAATATATTGTATTTCATTCCAGCTTAATCCGCTCTGCGTAATTTCGAATTAAATTTGGCGTCTCCAGTTTGCGAAGGAAGCCTCCTGCTTCGAGTACTGCCATGTGGCGTCCGGTCTATGGTGGTTTTAGGTGTGTCGCCAGAGGGTCTGCGTAGCATCTGATCGATCCATTTCTATTTATATAAATGTTTATTACTAGTTAAAGTCCATATTCAAGGATATCTAAGAACTAGAAATAAAAAATAGTATGCAAATCTGAAAATTTCAGACTCGACTAGGGCTACTCTTAATGCCTTTTACTTTGTTATATAATATTTTGTTAAGTTTGGATTAGATAAGCTAAATAAAATGTTTGAACTGACTCGCTTAAAGTACTAGGGGTATCTTAAAAAGTCCTCCACAGCTCAAAGTTATTAAGAAATTCAAGATTCAAATAAATCAATATTCCAAAAATCTTCTATTAAAAAATTATTTTAGGTAGTCTAGTACGCTGCTAATTTCACTATGAATTTGGGTGTGCAAGTTGGATTGATTTCGGTCCCTTTTATTACACTTAACTAGCAAGTTGGGCGACAAATCATGTTCCACTTGTACATATGTAGGTCTATATTTAAATAATTAATGATTTTAAAAAATTTTGCTTTAATTTATATTTCTTCAACTTTATTAAAATTTTACTAATACATACTTTTTATTTTCCTCTCATTTCTCTTAGATTACCAAAAGGTTAGTCTTCCAAAAGATATTTCTACCAAACTCAAGAATCATTGTTTAAAGAAAAATTATATTTTCGTTACACTCAAGTAGGGGGTGACACAATTTCATTTTAAACAAAGAAATCTTGTTTTTATCCCTACAAACCATGAAAACAACAAGATAAACAATAGAAAGTAAACCAAGCGACAGACAGAAAGTCAACTTCAAAAATATTGGGAAAATTAAACAACAAAAAAAATAGGAAAGCGATTGTTTACAAAAGCCGACAAGATCAAAAACCCGACAAAACAATTGTATTTATAACAAAATATACAAAATAAAAAAAAAAGATGTCAAATATGACGACATTAAGAAAACATAACTGAAATTCAATTTTACAAGTGTAGTCGTTCAAAAACAACAATATGAAATATTACGTCGAAAATACGTAACGTACATTTTTGAAAAACAAAAGGCATTGAAGGTTTTTATTACGCAACATTTCGTAAGGTTTTTTTTAAAAGGAAAAGCTTTAAGAGATGTATGAGGTTCGGCTGAAAATGATTTGAGAAATACATTGTTTTCATTACTGATTAGGTCTCTAACTTCTTTAATAACCATAAGTATCTGGAATCCAAAGCTATTTTAAAGGAGAAATTTACCTTTTAGAAATGTCTCCCCCCATTTGTCGTAGGTAAATATTTTACTCCAAAAGGAGAATATTGCGTTACTAACGAATGGATTCGAAAAAAATTAAATAACGTACAATATTAAGAATAAACCAGGACCCCTCTCTGTTTTATTTCTTGTCATTGTAAAGTCCGTTTTTTTTAATTATGTCGTGTGAGTATATTTTACTATACTATTAGGAAAATGCGTATAAAAGAATAATGGTTTATTGGCGTTATTTTCCTAGTAACTTTTTATTATTAAATGTAGCAAACGTAACTTCACAAAAACTTAAAACTGAGTTTTTGATTGATAATGGTTCGTTTTATCAAGCTTTCTTAACCGCCGATTTGGCAAGGCTATCCACTGTTAAATATCTGTCATTTATTTAGTAAAAAATTTGCCTTTCACGAATATCAATCGCTTGAAACCGAAGGACGCGTAAAAACAGTTAAAACCTGCTACAATAATTTTGGTTTAAACGTGACCATCACTTTTGAGCATTCTGTCAAAATTAACCTACTGTGTAAGGAATTGGCACAATAATAAATAGGTTTGAAGCGACTGGAAGCGTTAGAAATGTGGCGGGGCCTGTGCAGCATCGCATTGCGTATACTGCCTCGCTTCTATTAGTGAAAGTATTGCGGATAATAAGAATTTGGCGATTCCATGACGCAGAGCGCTCTTAGCATATAATAACCGCCTTCATTAGTTACGTCCGTTTGGATTTGAGGTAACGGTATGTGACCCAAAAGCGACCATTACCACTGATTACAAAGGACTATCAAAGTAATTCATCGTAAATAATTTATTGTTTACTTCCTGTGTAAAACATATTAAGAAAATATAAACGGGAAAGCGCGACTTAATAATGCCATAAATACCACTGATGGGATTTGTGGTACAATTGTACCAAATTTGTTACAATCGCAACTTCATTGGTACACTGGTACAATTCATCCCTTTTTGGTACAATTTAAAAAAAATACCCACGAAGTTATATAATTTCTTTGAGATGGATTAACTCACTTTTTTTCATTAAAAACATTTTTATTAACATATCTCCAGCCGTGACCAGAACTGCTAAAAATTGTATTATTACTAGGGATGCCAAACGGGTTATCCCGAATTTGTCAATCCCGGGATTTATTTTTTTTTTAATCCCGGGATTTTTAATACATCATCTTTTGTGTACAAAAATGCTCGTTTTTATTGAATATTTATACCCTATACAAAAAAAAAAATTATTAAAAATTATATTTCAGTTCTATTTTTTATTTTTATAATTCTTATTTTTCTTTTTTAAAAATATATGTCATATACATATATAAAACTTTTTGAAAAAAAATAAAAAAAGTATTGTTTATTACAAAAAATCCCGGGATTTCACAATCCCTAATTATTACTGAGTCGATTCAACGATGTCCCTCCGTCCGGCTGGCTGGCTGGTTGTCTATCCATGTAACCTTGTGCGTAATGTAAAGGTCGCAATTTTTAAGGGAATTCGATGAACATAGGTTTCAATTCATTAGCACAAAGCCTACTAAAAACGTTGAGATCCGGTCTATAATTTCACATGTCCCCATACAAACTTCTTTCCGGAATAGTGTTAGTGCTTATAATCCATCCTTTTACGTTGGTATTTAGAAAAAATTTGGATCAGACTTATTTTATTGCAATCAAAATCATCTTACCATTTTTTATTGGAATCGATCCTTATCTAAAAGGCTCTGGCGGGTCAAAAATGAACCATAGGTCCCATATAAACACCCTTCCTAAAATCACTTAAAGGCAAACAAATCACATATAAGTAGATGAAGATATCTTATAATAGCCGACACAAGAATTTTTACAAAAATCTAAACCTCATAACATAATTGTGTTCTGGCGGGTCCATGATTGTCCATGAGTCTCACTCTTGAAAATTTGTCTGTATATAATGTGGTGAAGAGTCTCGAATGCTCGAGTTTGACGGCCTTTAATTTTTTACTTGTTCTGAATTCTTACTATGTATGCTTTTTTATTTTTAGCAAAATTATGGTACAAGTTTGCCATTGAGACGGTACAATTTCCGAATTGTCAGATCCCAACAGTGTTACATACCTGAAGTTTATTGTGAAATAGACTTAACACAAAAGTTAAAATGCTGTTGATGTTTAGGAAAAGGTAATTTCTATGGGTACTATGGTCAAATAAAGAACGATTTGAACGAAATTTAATTACGTAATTAAGGTCGTAATAAAAGATTGTCGTCTGAAGAAGAGCTAAATATTAACATAATAAGAAGAGTTGTAGACATAAAGGCTCAATGCTAAAAATTCGTTTCGGGACTAGAAGAAATAATATAACGATTTTTACTTGTTTAATAGGCTTCTTCCTTGGATCAAGAAAAGGTTTTGCACCTAACTTCGTTCAATTATCTTTTAATATGCGGCCTTTAGTTTGTTCACAAAGCACACATGGACACACACAGACAGACAGCAAGTCAGCAAATGGACCATATGGACGTTAATGATTGCTTAATTTTCTATTGCAATCAATATCTAAATTTGAAATCATTACTGATAAAACAGATTTGAATCAAATTTTTGAAATCAATTCATATATTAATTGATAATTGATTGAAATCGTTTTGATTGCAATAATAAAATTGCAATCAAATCCAGTAATAGCATTCACATCAGAATCAAAATCTTCGTTTTCATCAAATGGAACTCCTTCTTTTTGAAATAGTGCCGACTTTGATACTTTTGGATTGCTAACAATGTCAGCTTTAATTTGCAACTGATAGATTTCAAGCCCATATTATTTCGTTTAACTTTCACTATAGTGGTGATTTTAGAGGCATGAATTGAAATCCAATTAAAATTTGATTGCAATTAAATTGGTTGCATTCCACGATTTCTTAAAAGAATGATTTTTAAATGATTGCAGTCACAAAATATTGCAATTTTGACAAGATTTCATTTGATTTCATGAACTATTTCCAAATCTGCTTCAAATCTCGCTCTCTCTTGATTTGCCCAAAAAATCCTCCTTTTCAAAAACTAAAGAACTTCAACCTCATCCTTCGTAATATTTGTTTATTTAAAAAAAGTATTGCCTTAAAAATCCCAATAAAAAAATATCAGGAACAAGAACGACCACTTGAGATTAAAGACCGATTATCGACATTTGTTCGCAAGCAGAAAAACTACAAGAAAAGAAAGCTGAACAAACTTTACAAAGAAAAAAAAACATCAAGTGCTTGTTTTTAAGTGGTTCTGGGTAAAAGGAAACTCGTATTTAAGATTTGATTTTATTTTTGAACTAAAAATTCATAAAATTCATTTATTGAAGCCGAAAAAATAATTTAAAATTCCAAAAATTTATAGGAGTCGTCGTCAGTATTTCTTTAAAGTTTTCTTTTCTGTTTTTGCTGTTCGATTTTAACGTAGTTTGGTTAAGTTGCGGTGAATAACAAACATTTACGCATGCGCCGTGACACTTATTTGACATTTTATGTTAAAATGAAAATACAACAGCAACAATAACAACAAAGAAAACGTCAATGTCAGCATTTTAACATGTTAAAGGAAGCTGTTGGTCAAGAAACCTCTACCGTAATAAATCTTAAAAATGTATTTTATTATTATTTCAACCATTTCGTCTTGAGTTTTTCATGTTTGTTGTGTTGGCAAAGATCTAAAACAAACACAGTTCACCTGTTGGATAATAGTTGTTGGTGTGTGTGTGTGTGTGTGTATTTTTTACAATTTAGAAAAAGATCATTCCATAGTACACTTGTTTGTGGAGTAAACAATTCCGGCACAAGTTTATAATATTACATGACCTTCTGTTGTTGTCATTGTTGGAATCGTAATTATAACTAATTTCTAACATTACAAAATACTTTTACTACCTTTGAGTTGTCGTTAACCAAAAAAATTGTAATAATAAATTTTTTTATAGAGATTCTTAAGAATTATTTTTAATAAACATTTTATGAGTTTTTAAGCACAGACTACTTAAGTAGGCCCTTACAAAAACGTATTTTTAATACCGGAAAAGCTGTTTATCGTATGCCCAAGTCCATCATACAAGTGTCAAACATGGTTTGTTATAAACAAGACTCTATTCACCTTGTGGATGTAAATACCTTTTTTTGGTTTAAATTACAGCCATTAAACGCGTGTGGTCTGGTTGTTTAAATGTTTAATTAGGTTTTTAATTTTATGTTATCAATGTAATAAAAAATATTCGCTTTAAATCATAATATTTTGGTTTTACCAAGAAATTTCAAAAACAAATTTTAATACAAATACAAAAGAATTATATGGGCACTTCCACAGAAAAGCTCTATTTTTGTCACGTCACGTCACCTAGCAATTTTCTTGTATTTTAGAACCACGTTGTTCAAATTTTTCCTCTCTTTCACTAAATGGAAACCTTGTTGCGCTTTACACCCAAATGCAAAAAAGTAAATAATATTTTCATTATTCTTTGAGAAATAATTAAAAATGGTTGGTGACGTTACGTGACAAAAAGTAGACATTTCTGTGGAAATACCAATATGATTCCTTTAAAAAAATCTCCCTCATATTTTTCGAAGGGACTACAACGGACTCAAATGGTCTTTAAGTGAAGGTGGAATATTTTGAATTACATATACAATTTTGCCACAGGTGGAAAGGGCACATATTAGTTCGTTATTTAGTTTTTTTATCTACGGCCCCATTACGTGGACCCCTTAGAATACCAGTGTTGATTTTTCTGTGACCGTATTGCTGTTTAAATGGGTTTTCGGAAGACCCCAGAAAAGCTGGGGAACAGGCAACTATATAAAGTTTAAAAATTGTAAATGCAAAATTAGCTGATCACCAAAATTTTTTTCTCAATAAAGCCATTGTTGCACAGGGTGTTATTTGGATAATCTTGCTTTTTGGAAATCAAATTTTCTTTTAAATTTGAGGTAAATATTATAAAAATAGCGCAAATCACTCCGAATAAAAAATTTTAAAAACGAAAAATTTTGTGCAAGCATGGGCAGTGGGCGTGGCATTTGTTGAATTTGCGTTTAAAAATAAAATACATATTTATAAATTCAAACGGGTTAACGTAATAACCAATACAAAATTGTATGCTAGTATAGGCAGTGGGCATGGCAGTTCAGGGCTGCCAGCTTTGGGGTTTTGACCCCAAATTAGGGGTTTTCTTGTTGCTAAAAGGGACAAAAAATTTGATTTGGGGTTTGGGGTTTACATTGGGGTTTAAAAAAAAATAGGATTTTTTGGGGGAATACACGGAAAGAATTATTTACTAAAGCACCACAAAATATGACTTGAACTAAAAAAATATTTTGCATCATTCTCGTCCAAGCCAAAACTTTCTTATGTTAAATATGCTCTATAAAATTAGTTTTATGCGCATTAAATATGCAGCAAAAATTCGAAAATATGCCCTTAAAATTTTTAAATATATGCCCCAAAAAATCTAAAATTTGCTCATTTAAAAACAAAATATTCAACATTTGCATTTAAAACAAGACCAATTCGAAAAGAATTAAATCTGCTGATACATATATTTTGGGCGAATTTAATCTGAATGCCAACAAAATTAGATGGCTTACGTACACAAATAGTCTCATTTGGTAAGAATTTTTTATGGTACAATCAAAATGTCTTTACAAAATTTTAGCAGTCAGACGGACGGATAGACATCGTTAATTCACTTTAAAAAGCGATTCTCAGACGATCGGTATACTAAAAGATTGGTTCAAAATGGTATGTTTATTATTGCGTTTTCCTTAACTTTTGCTTCTATGTAAAATTTGAAAGTTTAAAATAGCATTATCTTGAATGACAACCTGCTTTGTCTTCATTTTAGAGTAAATATTAAATGTGGATAACGAAATTAAAGCAACACGTTGGGTATACAGATATATATTTAAAACAGAAAAGCAAATCTGCTAACCAGAATTTGGAAAAAAGGCATTTAAATAAATCGAATTTGTATCAAAATATGCCTTAGAAAGGCAAAATATGCGCTAAAAACTTAAAAAATGCTGCAAAAAGGTTATTTTAACTAAATTATGCAAAAACGGTAAAATATGCCAAAATATGCAGTAACAAATCGATGCCAAACTTCATAAAAACCTCTAAAACGGATAGATATATTATTTCTGCCTTCATTAGTCGCACAAGGAAAAACATGCAATTGCATATTTGTGGTTTCCCTGCTTATGACCAATTTCACCAATTTAATATAAATATCAATTCATATTTAAATATAGTTGTTCCTATAATTTTATTCTTATTTGACATGAATAACTAATTTCAAATATAAATTGGTATATAAATAAATTAGTGAAATCGGCTATTAATATTTTACAAAATACGAAAAAAATTCTGCATTTTTAACATAAAAACGTATAGCATTAGTTAGTGTAAGGAAAACTTAATATAAAAAAAGAAACTTTTTATTATTTGCTCAACATGTCGATTAAAATAAAAATTAATTGAATTAAACCAAGTTTTTATTGAACATTTTCTGAAAAATTAAAAAAAATCCCTAGTATTCGTTTCTTTATGCAAGAAATTCGATTCTTTTAATTAATCAAAATAACCAGATTAATATTGAATAAATGCAGCTTGATTTAAGCAAAATCTTTTTTATTTTTAATAAAAACAAGCTTCTTTTGTATTTCTTGTCTTAAGAAATTTTTGATCATATACCAAAAACATGAAGTTTTTGATCATGAGAAAATGTTTGTTTATTCACGAAAATTTTACTAAATATATGTATGGAGTAAAACGAACAAAATATGTTAAAATCATAAAACTATTTTAGGATTTTCTGTGTTAAGAAAGGAAATTGGTTAGATTACAAAATAAACCTTTTTCCGTGTAAAAAATATGAGTTTAATTTTTCTAATTTTATGCACACAAAAGCATTATGGTGGCCATTTTTGCAATATCACTTAATATCAATAAGCACCGGGTAAAAAAAGTGGTTTTTTATATAAAAAAAAAAAAAAAAAAAAAAAAAAGACATCTGAAAAGTTTGAAAATAATTTGTCAATAATATGATTATGCATAATAAGTACAAAATTTGTATTTTCCTTCAGGAGTTCATGTATGTACATATACATACTTATTAGAGGTGTTAAAAAATTAAAATGAATGAACTCTTAAGTCAATGAATGGGAAAAGTCGATTGATAAGTTGAACAGTGAATACAACGCGAAAAAATCTTTTATTTTAGTTTTTGTCAATTTTTTAATGTCGTAAACTTTTCTTCTAAATGATAAAGTAGATACAATTATGTTTTCAATGCAGATTCATTATAGGGAAGTTCGACTGTATATATACATATATATACGTATTTCCCTTCAATAAAAATGATCTCTTGTAGAACATAGAGCAAGTACAACTCAAATAAATAAATTAATTATCCGTTTAAATTGTTTTTACAGGGGCTTATTTTTGGGGATTTTCTCTTTTATTGGGGGATTTTTGGGGAAATTTTTTTTAAGTTAGGGGAGGACGAAAAAGTACCTGGCAGCCCTGTGGCAGTTGACCAATTTCTTTATACTTTTGAGGAAAGTTTGACATTAGACTAGTTATGCGTTGTGCGTAAAGTCAAAATTCTAACTCAATTACTTACCGAAATATTAATTTGGTCCAGCTAGATTGGCTAATTGTACACTGTGCATTGTGCTGCGCGCGTCTTTGCCATCAATTTTAGGCAACAAAAAATTCGTAATAATTATTCGGTAAAGAGGCACATATTTGTGGTTGATATTGGCAATTGTGGTCTCGGATCGTAGGTGTTGCACACCATTTGTTGACAGAAGGTCACAATTTGTATTGTTAATCACAGATTTTCGTCATGCAGCTGAATTATTTATAGACGTTGTGGCTGTGTAAGCCTTTAAATGATTAATGTCCAATTTTCAGGATAATAATTAAATCCATATTAAGTTAATTTTCATATAAACTTAAAACGCATTTAAATACAGATTGATTTTTTGAGTTTTGCTTAAAAAGTCTAATTTAATTAAGTTAAAAGTATGGCAGCACTACTAAATACAAAAAAATATCATAAAAAAAGTGTATTTATTTACAAGGTGGCCTCCAAAAACAGTTGTTTGCTATTGTTTTGCCTGTTGTTGTTGCATTGAATAAATATAAAAAAATAAATAAATGAAATAAGCTTAACAGGATCTTGTTATTAAAATTTACAGTTCTAAATTGGCTTTTGGCTATAGACAAATAACTATCTTTTCTTCCCGAAATCAAAGATTTGGCAAAATAACGAAGTAAAATAGAACTTGACAAGGAAAAAATTTTTTGTACATAAAGCTTCGTACAGACGATAGTCAGATCTTACAATGTTGTCATTAAAATTGCCTAAAAATGTCTTGCAGCTGTCTGAACATTGTAAGCTCATTTTCATTTGGCAGATGTGTAAAATTAATGCATCTGACAATGGCACCATTGTCAGAGAAATGACAATATTGTAATATCTGACCATCGTCTGTACGAAGCTTTAGTTAATGACTAATATTGGGTAAATAACCTTACAAAACAAACTAGAATGATATGCCAACTGCAAAGCAACTTGCTTTTTTTAATGCATTCTACAATGCAATCGTGTGGAATTTTGCAAAGATTATCCTCCCCAAAGTACAGCAAAGAAAATTATCGATGCACACCAGAGAACCTCAAAATCACTATTTTTCTTGATTTATTCATACGCTAAAATTTACATTCATTCTTTGCTTGCAAAACAAAGTTCAACGTTGGTAATTTTTACATCCTTTCGTACACATTTTATTTTTGCATTTATTCGTTTTTTATTGAAAGTGCTTTATTTGCATTTTTGTTGCTCACGCAATATAACACAACTGAGTAAATTCAAAAGAACACATTCTTATACTTTTGTTTACATTAACAACAACAATAAACCACTCGATGAGACGCTTTTTCCAAATTAACAACAATAAAAACAACAATAACAATAATACATTGTACATACCTACTACTGTACTTTTTAAAATGAAAAAAAGTCTGTTTCTATGGAAATTGTGTGTACCTACATATGTATGTGTGTTTAGTTTTCCTGCAAATAATAGGACCAGTCCAAACACGCGTGTAAAGAGTAGTCCACAAGGGACCAGGACTAGTCCACAAGTAACCCAAACGTATGGAAAAAACCTGGTCTATTTAACATTACGATGTCCTAGGAGAGGACCATATAACCCACCTTTGGACCACTAAGGAGTAGTTTTAAAACTACTCCATGGTATATAACCCACCTTTGGACCAGTAAGGAGTAGTTTTAAAACTACTCCATGGTATACTCAAGAGGATTAGTTTTGAAGTCGTTTAAACACGAAAGCATGTCGTTAAAAAACGAAGACATGTCGTCTCACTACAAACACTTTTTAACAATGGCATGGTCCATGCTTGCATTACATCGGACTAGTCCATGGAGTAGTCCATTTTATCAAAATGGGTCAGGTGGTCCAATTTTATTTGCAGGGTTCATTTGAATTTTTTTTTTCTTTTACTACATAGTTGCTGCTGAATATCTTCATGAGTAATGATTGTTTCATTTCAGGCTTTTTTGTTTGTATTTTTTTTTCTTTACCAAAAAAATCATTGTCGTACCGAACACTCAAACATCTTTATTAAAAAACGAAGGTAACGATTGTATAAATAACAAAGCACGATGTGCGTTATTTGAATGACTGCAAACCAGCAGCGAATATTTGCGGTTGCGCAAGTTTGACTGTATGACCGTAAGCGAGTGTATTTGTTGTCGTTGATTAAATGCGATTTTTTTTCAATCGTATAAAGCTGTTCTCTGATGCACACACAAAAAGCAAAGTGTGCATAATTGAACTTTTTTTTTGTTGTTCTCCATATATTTATTGAATCTTTACCTAATGTTCGTAAACTAACAATAATTAGTCAACTTTAAAAACCAGTGTTTGAAAATAAACTGAACATTATTTAGCGTACGGAGCAAACACCCAGAAACGATATGTTTGTGTATAAGAACACAATTCTTAACACTCAACAAGCACGGAGGTTTGATTTCAAACTGAAAATGAAACAGGGGAGGTTTGATTTCAAACAGAAAATGATTTGAAATCAAACCTTTTCTCAAACGACAAACGTTTGATAATGATTTGAAAACCATAGCATTCTCAACGAAAAGGGGAAATTATTTTCAAATTTGAAAATGCCTTTATTTCAACTTGCTTTCCATTTTAATTCTTAAATGTTTTTCAAATGTGGATTATAAAACAATGTGAAACATAAGGGCCCGTGCAATAAAGCCAATTCATTAAGAAATAAGGCCATATTATTTCTTAATGAATTGAGAAATAAAGTCATATGGCTTTATTACCACTATCCAAGTGCAATAACACCATAATCGCTAAGTAACCAAAGTGGAAATAACGCCATAACAGTGTAATTGTTATGGTTACAAATCGCCAAAAGAATGAGTTGCCATTGTCAAGTATTTTTAAAAAGATGGTGGCGATATGGCTTTATTTCCTATGGGTTTATTGCACGGCGGCGACCCAAAAAAAAAATATTTAATTTTTTTCAATAAACTTTGAGATAAACATTCGGAAACATAGCTAAAATATGAAATAATGTTCTTTCCGTCCTCTAATTGTTGCAAAGACGAAATAATTGACTCCCTTTTATTTTGAGGATTGCAGCACCGCGATCATACAACAAACTTAAAACTTCTTTACTTTCCCGTTTAATTTTTTTTTAAATCAGACAATGTAAAACGTTTGAAAATTGTGTTTGATGTCATGTCATGAAACAAAGTCATTGCATATCAAAGCTTTGACTTCACGTGTGTTGGGTACCGTTCATAACTATTTTGGCGAAAGTTACAAACATTATATTGTATTTTAATGTTTTGAAAAATTAAATTTTTTTTGCATCGATTTTTTATTTTGTGGCACTTTACATTTTTTTAATATAAATACAATTTCTTTATTTTTTTTTTATTTCCTGAAACTTATTTTTTTAATGGGTGTTTATTTTAATTGTTTAACCACTTACTTATAAATAATTCGATAGGCATATTTAAAACAAACGACAGAACTGATGCAAAATTGTTTTACAAATGGCGATGACAAAAATATTTTTAGATTAAAGATATTTTGATTGCATCTGTAGCATATAATGAGTACACGTATAGAAGTTTTCATGTTATATTTATTAAATATCATGAAATGGTTGTGAGTAACATAATATGTTTTGCAAATTATCATAATTTAGTTGTTAGAAAAATTATTATTTTCAAATTTATAATTGTGATAAACATTGCGATGTTTACAGTAACTATTATATTGCTGACATTAAATAAAAATAACAACTTTATGTGTACAACAATATATTGTTACAATAAACATAGCGTAATTGCCGTAACCATGACGGATGTTCAAATCGCTGAGCAACTGTTGGTTTTTCATATATGGGTTAATCCAAAGTGTTGAACGTGACAGTCGTACGCATCAAAAATGTAATAACATTTTAAACAACAAATATTTTTACGTTCTCTTACCCTGAAATTATAGCACTAAGAAAGCACTTTTATCTATGCTAAAGTTTATGGAGGGCGCGATTCTAATGCAAAGATAAAGGCAAAGGAAGTACCGGTTCGAACTTGGAAAAAAAAAGTAGTTTTTGTGGCCATGTATAAAAAGGCGTGATTCAGCGAAACCTGGCACAAGTTTTTAGTCAAACTACTTTCAGAACTTTACGTGGCAATGTATCTTTGGTTTGATTCCGAAATCTTCTGTATTTTTTTTTTTTTTTTTAGCCAAAATCTGGGTCGAGACGGGACATTTCAAACGTGAAATTTGTTCCATAATAATTTAACTGAATAATGATTAAAACAAACTAAAAATTTACCGTTAATCCGAATAGCACATTTCTCTTTGAACTCTTCCTTAGATTAAAGACCATGTAAGCAATTTTATTTGGAATAATTTTTATCAAATAGCACCTCTTTGAAGGAAGATAATATTAAAGAAAAAATGCAATAACACATTCTCACAAATAAGAAATTACGTTTGCACAACTTTGCAGTCTGCACGCAGAGAAAAAATATTGCTGGGCATGGTTACGGCAACAACACTTTGTTTATTGTAACAATATCTTGTTGTCGTACACAAATAATTGTTATTTTTATTTAATATCAACAATATTATAGTTACTGTAAACATAACAATGTTTATCGCAATTATAAATTTGAGTATTGTTGACCGAAAAATAATTATTTTTCTAACAACTAAATTATGATAACTTTCAAAGCATATTATATTACCCACAACCATATCATGATATTTAATAGCCATAACATGATAACTTTCTATGCATTTATCATATTATGTTTAAGATGCAATCAAACTATTTTTACTCTAATAATATTATGCAAGCGCCATTTGTAAAATTACTTTGAATCAGTTGTGTCGTTTGTTTTATATGTGAGCGGTTGAACAAGATAAATTACCATAAAAAAGAATTAATTTAAAGAAATTAAAATAATTAATAGTGCAAAATATCGTAGTAAAATCCAACAACAAATATTGAACTTCGCTATTTTTTTTACATCAAGAAAAATTGTAAAAAGTCACAAAAAAAAATCGATACATTAAAAATTTAATTTATTTTGTATTGTTATGACATTTATTAAAGGAGCTGTATCATAATATGATTGCTTCTAAATTTATTATGACTAACATGATGATAATATGATAACTTCTTAGCTTATTATGATTAACATGACAATAATATGATTAATTTCTTAGAATATTATGATTAACATGATAATAATATGATTGCTTCTTAACATATTGTGATTGACAGAATAATAATATGATTAAGGGAAAAATATTATGATGTAATATTATGAATATATTTAGCCATTATATGATTTAATAATAATCTTAATATGGTGACTGCAATCATGAATCTTATCATAATATGTTGCTCTTAGAATATGTTTACCACAACCATGTTTTTTCTTTGCGTGATTGTTCATCTAAGTGAACAAATTTATGGGTAAATTTATAAAATTAGTAAAATCTAAATAATTCTCTATAACAATATCGTAAAATAATGAGCTTTTAATAACTTTATAATTTTCGGTCACGGCGGACCTTTGACAGAAATGCCCATATTACGGAACACTTGTTATTGCTCTTAAATTGTTATTTTAACATCTTTGCAATTTTTCCATGTATGTATATAAAAGGCTGAGTCTGTGTTCATATGGCTCATGTCTTATTGACATGATTGCTACTTTATAGGCGAGAGGGACGAGGTGAAAAGAAACGAGTACACAGATGAATGTACTGTCTTTACGTTTTGCTTTCTTATTCGTTGTTTAATTTTGTTTTTGTTTTCAATATCGAACAAAACAAAATAAAAAACATGTCGTCAACATGACATGATTCATTTGAACGCCAATTCATGTTCAAAGAAGAAAAAGGAAGAGTCATGTCAATAAGACATGAGCCGTATGAACTCAGACTGAAGCAATTCACCATAATTGTACACCGTAGAACCAAATGGGCTTTACAATCAAATTTACAATCAAGGGCAAGTTTGAGTTCCTGCGTTTTAACCATGTAAGTTGCACCAGTTTCAATTTTGGCCTCTATATGGGGTTTCCTATAGAAAGCTTGGACACAAAGGCTTGTGTGTTCGTAGTGAGCTAACATAGTTTTTCTCTTTAATACAAAATTTCCAATTAAGTATAGAGCTTTCCAAAAGTTTATGAATGTTCGTATGCAACCACTTTTTCAATTTATAAATTAGCCGTCCGTGTCAGACCTTATCGAACGCTTGCGAAACGTGAATAATGTTCAACTAGATGATACTATGATAATGTACTATGATGTTTTGGATCTCGCTTTGAATGAACTTGGTTAAATATTAAAAATTAGCAAACTGTATAATTCTTTCAGCTCTCATACGCATTTGCTTTCGTATAAAACAGATGTCTCCAGTGTGCTCTTAACACTGGGTCAATGAACTGCTTCGGATAAGCAATTCAGTATTTCGGATGGATTGTTTTTATTACCGTAAGCATCTTATATGTATATAAAAAAGCAAATTTCGATCTACCAAAATTTAAATACAATTTGGTTTAAAGATTGATGTTTGACTATTGATTGTCAGCAGTCGTCAATAGATGTGAGTGTTAAACGGCAAACCCCTCAAAAGAGATTGAGTGTCCGTGAAAGGCTGGGTTCGATTCCCGCTGCAGTCAAGAATGAAAAACTATCATTAAATTTTAATTACCTTCATGTTGTAAAATACCTTTAAAATAAAAAATTATTTAATGAAAATTAAATTTTATGAACTTTAGCCTAATTAAAATATCAAAATTTGGATTAAAAACCATGGACAGTTCAACGGAATAACCACAACACTAATTATTGTTTATAAAATATATTTTGAGGATCATGTTAGCGCCCTGACACTGCTAGTCATCATGTTGTTGTACTATTAGAAGATTTGTTTTCAATACTAAATAATGGTAATAATAAATTGTACCAAAGTTTAAAATGTATTTAAAAAAAAAAGCAGAGAGAACTTTTTTGTTCCACCAATATTTTAACCATTTGCATTCATTTTTAAATACTCCTAAAAAAAAAAATATTCTAATTACAAGAATATGTATTTTAAAAAGCCAATAGGAAAGCAGCAAGAAAATCAAATTATCTTTCAGACAAGTTGATTACATAAAAATTAAATAAAATGACAGGTTTGCAAATACAAGACTAATTTACTTTTATAAACGCTAGGTATTAAAATATCAACCGACTGATAAATATTAGAAGTTTGCCTTATTTTACCTTTTCAAACACAAATAATTTTGAGCTTCTAAATGATTTTTAAAATAGTTTTTTATTTTTTTTTCTTAAATTTTGTCTGTGTTACTTTTTTATTTTAATTAATTTTCATAACCATTAACCAGTCTTTAACCTCAGTTGGTGGTAGTTTAAATATTATAAATATTGAGAAGCAAAAAAAAAAAAAAAGCAACAGCAACAGCCATCTCATCACATAAACTACGCCATTTTATAGCGCCATCACTCATTTTAGTCTTTAGTTGTAGATGTTTGGTCTTTTTTTTCTTGATATTTCTGTTGTTGTTTTTGCTGTTGCTTTACAGGCCAACATGTCTTAAAGACATTTCATATACTCATGGAGAAACATCAACTAATCTTTCATTACAACTGTACAGCCTTAAATTCACACTTGCGTCATACGTTGCAATTTAAACTTCTTCTTTTTTTGTTCGTTTTGTTTTAGAAATTCATGCAAACGCATACAAATTGTTAGACAGACAACTGCATGTAGAGACGACTAATGCAGTCAGACTGGAGAATATGGTGTCTGATGTGTCTGACAGCTCGGCATGCGCAATTTGCCTATATGGCCTGTTGGTAAAATTATAGAAAATATTATGTTGCATGGTTTCGTTGTAGGAATAATTATAAACCTGCTGTAATTTTTATTTATTATTTTTTATAATAATTATTTTATTTTTATTACTATGCGTACTACTGTGAAGTAGTGGAGCGTCACAATTTCGAATAGCAATGAAACGTTGCATTTTATTTTTAGGTACAAAAAAAAATTATGAAACGAAGATTTGGACCTACCTTCAGCCCTCTAACGCAGCATCAATAATTTGAAAATGAGATCAAATCCATCAATTTGTAAAACATAATAAAATTGATAATTACACTCAAAATACAGGAGAATCCCGATAATTCGTAATCGCAAGGGACCGGCCATTTCTTACGAATTATAGGGGTTTTCGATTTAGCGGGGTTTCGATTTAACGGGGTTAAAATAAAATAAATACGAATAAACGGGGTTTTTCAATTTATTTACTAAAACTATAAAAAAACATAAAAAACAATTGTTAAAAATAAAATATATAAAAATTATAAATAAAAATTATGCATGTAACAAACTGATCTTAAAAAAATTAATCCACACACAAGCAAAAACCCACGCAAAAATAAAAAAAATGGTAAGCAAAAAAGCATTCTTTCCATGTTTTTGTTGTTTTTATTACGAATTATAAGTGGTAGTTAGCAAACAATTACGATTTATAAGAGGTAAAGAAGATTTTTTTTGAAAAAAAATTACGAATTATCGAGGGGACCAAAATGTATGGAAATTTTACGAATTAACGAGATTTTTTCAAGGGACCGACAGTTTATTACGAATTATCGGGAATTACGATTTATCGGGGTACGAATTATCGGGATTTGACTGTATCTACAACTTCATAAAAGGTCAGCTTTAAGATGAACTAAAGATGACAAATTTTTGAACTCCTAAGTTATTGTTATAGTGTATTTACACTTGTAATTATCAAACCAGTTTATGATCGTAAACTACCCAGTAAAAACTTCGCCTACAAAATAATGTGTTGAGTAATCAGAAAAACATAAGAGCACTACTTACAATTCTACTGAAAGAACCAATGAATTTTACAAGGGATGTCTCAAAATGAACGCATTAAAAAGTAAGTCATTATCTTTTTACATGCATACATCCAGAAAAAGTAGTTATAGAAGTTGTTATAGATGTGGTTATAGAAGAAAGCTACAAAATAATGAGTTAAAGAAGCTATTCATTTTGAAAAAGTAGGCGAAGTTTTTACTGGGTACTTTCATAAACAATATCGTTTACATCAGCATTTTAGACAGTTAAGCTGATGGTCCACACCACGCGTTACACGCATTTTCGCTGTCTATTGAAAATTTATAAAATAATTTTTGTCATTTACATTTGAACGTGCCAAAAAAGACCCGACCCCGTAATGCAAAACAAAGAAAATATTTATTACAAACCATTAAAAAAGCTTCTGTTGATCGCAAAAGCCCTTTAAATAAATGATTACCTAATGAATATTTTGGCATTAAGATTCGTTGAAAAGTATCAGGGGATCGAGTAAGGAGTTTAATGTTAAAGGTCCAATTAGACGTGACATAATCATACCAACACTGTATTACCATAATCACTGTATTACCAAAACGACATAAGCATACCATACAAACCAATTAAATTTTAGTTTCTACGGTGATCGTTACGGCTGTGGCATAATGTTTATGTCACGTCTAATTGGACCTTAAAGCATATTATGTCAGGACTTACACGCTTCAACTTCTGCTGCTCAATTCTAAAATGGTGGCAAAACAGCACCAATTTTAGCCATCCCAAAGTAAAGAAAAAAAATTGATTTGCTGCCATTTTTTTTGCAACAAAAGCACAAAGCGTATTGACGAGTACAAGCTTCTCCGTACCAATCCCGTTTCGTATTTTTCTCCCTCCTAAAACTGATTAAAAACATATCCCATGCATTAAAAAAATTAGCCTTTTGGCTAAAAAGTTGTTATTCATCGTAAAATCTCTTTTAGAACACTATTTAGTCATGAAGGACCACTAAAAAATTTTATTGAAGCATAGTAAAACTCCACTCCAAGCAATTAAAAAAAAACAGCTGCTTAAAGCTTCGTTCACAATGGGCGAAACAATTTCGTTTTTTCTTCTATCCTTTTTTTCCCCCTAAGAATTTTATATATTTTCCCATCATTTCTCAAACAAAAATGTAACTAAAGTTTTTTCAAAAAGTTGAGCCTACTTCTACTTCAGCAATTATTTGTATTAGATTGAAAATTACGTTTTGTATTTGGAACACCAGAGAAAATGTTGCTGCCTATTATGAACGAAGCTAAAATTTTCTTAAAGCATTACAGACCTGCTGGAAAATACCAGGGGAGAAAATACTTAAACCTGAGTTCGCGGCTCCATTCTTAATGTTTGCAACTGTTTCTTTCTCAAGCACAAATAAAAGTGTTCTTTCATTCTTGGGACTTTTTTGTAAACATTTTATTTTCTAATTTGCTAAATGTTACCGATACAATCACAAATTTTATTCTAACTTAATTTATGAAACAGCCCAGAATCTCTAGCGGGAATCGAACCCTTAAGCCCCCAACTGAACACAAGCTCACTTCCAAAGGCTAGATTACACTATTATACTTTGTATTAATACTAGTGCTGGGAAACTATCGATAGACTATCGATATTATCGATAGTCTTAAAATATCGATAGGAAAAATATCAATATCGATATTATTATTATTTAAAATACAGCTATGAAGACATGTTTACCGTAAATTTTTACTTGCTATTATTAATTCGCGCTGAATTACAGCAATGAATACAAACAACAAGAATGGCAAGTGGTATGGATTGCCTAGCAGTGCTTTTTATTGCTAATTAAAGGACTTTAAGCCGAATTTGTACATGTTTATATTGGGACTGAAATGGCAAATATTTTTGTAATGTTGTAAAAAAAATGCAAATCCAAATGCAATTGCAAGCATAAGACAAAAGAATGAACGACCATTAGAGGATAAGTCCGCTAGATTGATTACCTTTTTGGGTTTAGAACTTAGAAAGTTTTTAAAAGTTGCAATGGGATATCTTATAGTCCATGCTACTTTGGTTCCTTCAGAAAGGTACTTATCAATTTTTAAAAAACTGCCATCTAAAGTAACGTGCGTATATATGTATGTACATAAGTCTTATACATTCAATAAAGTGATAAAAACTACGACTGTAGCCATATAAAAAAATAATTTAAGTTTTCCTGCACAAGTACAAACATTCAGTCGATAGTAATATCGATATATCGATAGTGATTTCTGAACTATCGATAAATATCGATAGTTAAAAATATCGATAGTATCCCAGCACTAATTAATACATGTCAAAAACTCAAGTAATATGACAAAGTGTGATAGTGTGAATGCAATGTGTCACGAAAATGACAAGTATTACACACAGAAAAAAATACCCATGTAAAATTAACATGGAAAAATGTTGATTGAGAATCATGTTAAATTTCAGAAAAATTATGCCCTTTACTTAAATTTATCATTATTTCATATTAATTTTTAATAAAAAATGTCAAAATAACCTTAAATTACGTTTATTTAATATTATTCACTGTTAAAAAAAAAAAAAAAATATTAAAATATAAATAAATCTGGATTCAATATTGAACCCATAAAAACCTGTTTTGTATTAAAATCAAAAGCTTATCTTGTTAAATTAACATGCATACCTACTTAATTATGTACATTTTTTATTTTCACTTTTAAAATATGTTATAAAAAGAAGACAATTCCCGTATTCTTTTAATTAAAATTGTTTATTTAAATAATACATCAAGTTTTCAAAGTAGAATGATGACCATATCGGGCGATTCTGCTGATGCTTCTGTTAACAAAGGAGAATACAAAATAAGTGAAACATGTGTTACAGGGTTTTGAATTATTCTTACATAAATGCAAATGTTGTCTGAAGCTTCTTCACACTGTTAAAATACACTCAAACCCATTTGATTCTACATGAAATTCACGTTGTTTCAACTGGAAATAACTTTCATTCAACGTGATTCCGATTGTTATTTCAATATAAATTACATTTTGCTCTAACTTTACTGCAATGTTAAATTAACATGAATTATAGTTTTAGATTTCTATCTCACAAAGCATTATGAAATACGTAAGACTTGTGAGATAGTGTAATCTAGGCTTAAATAGCCCTTAAATGCCTTAGAGAATACAAAATTTAAAAATTTTTGCGATAAAATTAAAAGCTAAAATTGCGGCGAATTAAATGTTTATGACATTGCCAAATTTAGCAATGCACGTATTGCATTCGTAGCCAAAAATCGCTTAATCAACTTTTTAGATTTTTAGCGATATAGATTTAGTTTTAGCGAATTACAGAATACGGCCACTGGTTAAACATAATTTACTGCAAACTAAAACTGATTCCTTTGTTTTGTTTGAAATATGTTTTTAACAACGAATTTTTCAGATTGTTTTCATAATCAGATTAGAGAAGCAACAAATAATCACACTGAAACTGTTTATAATCCTGCCCATTCCTCTTATATACCCCCCAAAACCCCCCAACATTTGCATGATAATTAAATCAGAACACATATTTGAAAATATTCCGATTTTGCGGCTTTTTCTTTTCAACTTAAAAAATAACAACAAAATATTTGTTGCACTCAAATGTTATGTTGCAAATAAAACGAAAAAAAAAAATTATAACAAAAACAATTGCGTGTGAAACAAAGACGTCAAACTAGACTCTATAATAATCTATTGTATAGACTGGACGAACATGTAAATGTCTAAACAGCTGAAAATACAACAAAGAAACTGCAAGACAAAAAAAAAGTTACCAAAAAGGGTTGCCGACAATCAGTCCAACTAATGCCACAGCACCGTGAAGTGATCATCAGCAACCGCGTCTAGATTATAGAGATGGTAAGCAGGCATCTCCTCTCAATAAACACCGCAATACCACATATTTACACACATTATGTAAATGCCTTCATATTGGATAGACGTCTGTATGTTGCATGAAAATCGACAGTGATTACGACGTGTATGAAAAAAATAACATTGATTTATCACAAATAATTTATCACTCATTAGGGAATGCATTTTAGATGAAAGCCAACAACAGCAGCAACGAAAGTAAAAAAAAAATATCACCAACAAGTTCTTTAGAGATTTTCAATGATTTTTTTATCGTTTTCTTTGCATTTTTAATTTACTAAAACCTTTAAAAGCGTTGAAAGGTGTAGTAAAAGAAATATATACAGATTTTTTTTTTTAAATGCAAAATATTCAACCCGAGACATGGCACCTCATCATGCGTTTTGTTTCTTGAACATTTTTTGTTCTTTGGTTTGGTACTTTTGTTGTTCCTATTTTAGCTCCATTCCAATGAATGTAAATTTATGCCATAAAACCTGTTACATTGACATTTATAACCAACCATTGGCATCTATCAGTTGTTTGGTCGGTCAGTTCAGTTATTTACGAATACGTTCAATAGCTAAAATAAATAGTTGGGGTCAGAAAAAAATTAATTCAATCTTGTGGTGCTTTTTTTCAAGTAGAACAAGAGAAATACATGTTTGAATAATGTTAGAGGAAAAAATGGTAGTCTTGCATTTGAAAATGTTTATTAAGAAGTTCATAAAAGTCAAGCTTTATTAAAAACCTATACAATTATTGGATATATGTACATATGCAAATAAAAAAAAAATTTGTTTACCGTCGATTATTTTCGTATGAGAACTTTTCAATTGCATGCGGAATAATGTTTTTCGTACTTATTGGAAAAACTAGTACTAAAGCTTAGGGATCGGCCTGTCTCTCCCGAAAAAACTTATTATATGAGTTATGGAAAATTAATCCTTAATATCCTTAAAAGAACTTAATCTTTTGAAAATATTTGCTAAGCTATTTCGCGCATTTGATTTTGATATAATCAAAACTACTAAAAACCAGGGCAAGTTTTTAATGCATTTTGCATGAAAAGTATGCATTTCCATAATTTTTAAATGTTCCCAAAAAAAATATGCTTTACATAGATAAATAGTTACGCAGGATGGCAGCGTGTTCGTTTGTAGCATATTGGTTATATTTAACAGGGCTGTGGAGTCGTCAAGAAAAAGTGATAACTCCGACTCCGACTCCATCCGCTGAAATTTTTAAGTACGACTCCGACTCCTACTCTAGCCTTGATGCTAAATATATATGTGACTGGTTCTTATTTTTTTTCTTAAAACTTTTTTTTAATATAGTACCTTTCAATGGTAAATATAACAAGAATATGATTCTGTAAAAATTTCAAATCGTTGTTTTAATTCTTACACGTGCCGCACAGAGACCTACGCCGAAGCGGCTTAGCCGGCTAAAAAAAATCGGCTGCAGCTTAGCCACCTTTTTTTAACACCTTGCCACATTCTTTTTAGTTTGTCTATCCTTAAAAAGTGCAACTCTTGGTTTATTGTTTATAAAGCACTAAAATTTCATAAAAATTTTTAAAATAACGAAATATAGGAAAATGAGTGAACACTGGTGCAATCGTTTATTATTTTTTATGATAACTATTCTGCGTATTTTCCCGCCGAAAAGTTTTAACTCTGTAAAAATTAAACCAAATCACTTTTGTTAAACAGCCTTATAACATGTTCACACGGACAGCAATATTCGCTCTCTTATTCCTGTTTCGCGCCCCAAACATGATTGAAACGACTTGTTTCCCCATACAAAATGTTGAGAGCGAAACAGGTCGCTTCATTTTGAAACAGCTGCGAAACAGGAAAAATGTACTATCATCTCCAATTTTGATAACATTTATCGTTAGTTTATCTGAACTAGTTCTCAAAAAAAAATCAGCCGAGTTCAATTCAGATTTCGTGCATTACGAAAGTATGCTTAACGAGAAAAATGAATTTAAGAGTAAAACGCAAATATGTTTGTTTGCATCACAACTGAGGTTTTCGTGTACGCGGTCAACACACCAAGACTACCCTTCAACGTGGTCGAAATTTTGGTGTGTCACTGTAACACATTTTGTCCTTTTTTAAGAGACCATTTTCAAGCCCAACAAAGATAAATAGAAGTTCTAAATAGGATGGTAAGTTTTATTATACTTGTTTTATATGTAAAAAATTATAAATTTTGTACCTCTGGAATAGCTAATTATTCAATTAATGTTTGATTTCCTGTGTCATTGAAAACATGTGATTCTTGTTTAAACAAAAACATATTTTTATGCCATGAGTAGTGAATTATAGTATGAAAAATGGCTTAAACGGTTCGTTATAATATAAACACATACAAATATGTTTACACAAATGTACGTACATATAATTTTAATATACATATCCAATTGGCTGACAGCCACATCGGCTAACAGCCGGAGTGAGCCGCCGCACAGAGGGATTTGTCCATACAATGTTTGGCAAAAAAAAAAAGGAGTGCTCGTAGAATGTTGAAATTTTGCTCTGGGCCTTTGGTTAGCTCAATTAAGAAAAATATAAAGTTTCATCAAAATTCGCCACGCCCTCAACCCACCGCCCATAGAACCCAAAATTTGTTTTTGGCCCAAAGTTTTTTAAATTTTGCTCTGAGCCTTTATTTAGCTCAATTAAATAAAAAATAAAGTTTCATCGAAATTGGCCACGCCCTCCACCCACCGCCCATAGAAACCAAAATTTTTTTTTTGACCAAAGTTTTTGAAATTTTGCTCTGAGCCTTTATTTAGCTCAATTAAGAAAAATATAAAGTTTAATCAAAATTGGCCACGCCCTCCGCCCACCGCCCATAGAACCCAAAATGAAATCAGTTAATAAATCCACATTATTATTGCAATTTATAAGTTCCTTGCACAATTCACTATATGAAACACAAAAGGAACCCATTTTAAAAATTAGTTAGGTTTAATAGTTTTCTTAATTTTCAAATAATCATATGGTTTTGTTTTTCTTTTTTTGTTATGCACTTTTTCGATATTGCTGTCAATCAGTTATTAAAAAGTAAAAGTAAAAGCCTAAAAGTATACAAAACCTTTTACTGTTAATATGCATTGCAATTTATTGTAAAAATTCACAAAAAATACGTGAGTTTTATCACAAAATGTATAAGTTTGTTCAGCGATCGCAAAAAGTCGCAGAATTTTTTTACATACAATGAAAGAAAACATTCCAAACTTTAATTTAGTAGTAGTACTAACACGGAGGTAGACCGAGCTAACTTATTTTTTTTTCTAATGAAAACTGCAAATGCTAAATTTTTTGGAGTCATTTTGATTTGCTCAGATCTCTTAAACTATATATGTAATTTAAATAATCTTTCTTTCCTATTAAATTTAAAATACTATATTTTAATAAGAATGCTCTAAAACTATTCGTACTTAAACCATATTTATTGTATAACCAACTGAAATGTAGTAAAATTTTCATCAGTTTTCGTTGTATAATATTAAGATAACTTTACCACACTCTTTTTTATACCAAATTTAATTTTTTTCGAAAACAAATCATGGGTTTCTACTAATGAAACATTTCTCTGCAGAATTGCATCATAAGATTTCTAAAAAATAACTGTAAAAAAATAGACTTTTTGCAAAAAAAATACCACTGTGCGCCGCCGAGCATTTTTTTTTGCGTCAGCCGCCGCCGCCGAAGAAAACCCACGGCGCAGGTCTCTGGTGCCGTATTGAACTTTAATACAGTTATTTACATAAGAGTAAGTGAGATGCAAAACTCATTCGTTACACTTTATTCGAATTTTGGGAAAATGCAAAAAAACATATAGCGTTCGATTTAATGGAGCAAATTAGTTGAACTTTTTGATTCAAAGTATTATGCCATTCTTGATTAATAACTCAACATTTTTAAAATTGAAACCAACTGCAATATACAGTATTTATCGGATATAAGAAACTTAAAAAATCCACGAAAAAAGTTTCTTATAAGCGTTTCTTTCTTATATACAATTATTTTATATAAGAAACTTATTTCTTATATAAGTAGCTATAGCCATAGACTTTCATATTTTGGTTTTCTGTCTCTTTTTTTGTTAACATTTCTAACTTTTAAATAATTATTTTCTATGTCTTTTGAGTTTTTCACTATTTTAGATGTTTTTGCAATTTCGCTTCTTTTTATACCGTTTTGTATTTCTTTAAAAATGTTTACTTTTGTTTTTATTGGCAAAAAACACAAAGCTTCTCATGAGTACCAGCTCGCTCATCTAAAACTAAAGCTCGAGGTCCATAACACGCGTTTTCGCCTCCATGCAGCAAATGCTTTTATAACCTTACTTGCGTTCTACGTTTCAAGTTACATACAACGCTTTTTATGCAGCAGTAGCACAAGTAAAAATAAAATTTAATTTGTCAAAATCATCTGATTTGTTCGAAAGCTGCTTGTGATTCTTACAAAAGTAGAAAGTAAACCTACTTTTCGCCTCAAGGCATCTACGCTTTTGTGCATGTAACTTACTACGTATTACTACACAGATTCTTGACAGCTGCGTATGCTGCGAAAAAGCGAGTAACGCGTGGTGTGTACCTCCAGCTTAAAAGTAAAAAAAAAACGTTGTTCTTGTTGTAAAACTGTCAGAAAAAAGAGTTGTCCATGCAAACTACATAAAGTCTGTGTTACCGTTGGAAGTTTCTTATATAAATTCTTTTTCTATACATTTTGTGGTTTTGGTGTTTAAGAAAAATGTTCTTTAATCAGTTTTTTTCTTATAAGCGTTTTTCTTATATGAAACCTTTTTTGTTAAAAAAATCACTAAAAAGACATGGTGTTTTTGAAAATGTTTCTTATAAGCGTTTTGTTCTTATATGAGATGTTCTTATATCCGATTAATACTGTAGAAATATAACAGCCCTACAAGAAATGAATGAGCGAGTAGTCACATTTTTCATTTTGGTGTTAAGAAAATGATAGAAAGAAATGACCGAAATAAAGTTTTCGGTCACATTCGGTCATTTCCTTCTATCATTTTCTTAACACCCAAATGAAAATTGTGACTACTCGCTCATTCATTTCATGCAGGGAGGTTTTTTTGGAACGAGCGAGTTTTGCCACGAATTTTCGAAAGAAACCAGTTTTACAACCCACCTACTCATATGTAACGAAGACTGGACCTTATTTTCTGATTTCAAAATTTTTAATGTACCCCCTCTTAAAATTTATTTATGTTTTCTTCACATGAAATCTTCAAGCTCAAGGTAATTTTTATATAAAAAAAATTTATTATTAATCAAAACTACAGACATTTTAGGAAATACAATAAGTTTATTAAAATGGAATAGAAACCATTTTTGTTCCCTGTGTATAAATTTTATTTTTTATTTTTTTTTTGCAAAATTGACAATTTTATTGTTTCATAAAATTTTGTTCTAAAAAATATTTTTAAAATTAAAAAAACCAAAAACCTGAAGAAGTTATCCATCGAGATAAAGAAATATTGGATTAATAATAAATATTTTTAGTATAAGTGACTTGAAATTATCCGCAAACAGGATTCACTTAACTAAAACTGAGCTTGATTCAAGAATTTTTACTTTCGTTGTTTTTCGCCCTTTTTTAACAGAACAATTCTCAGTTATAAGACCTCATCAGCATTCCCGATATGGTTTCCGTACACTGAAAGAAAAATGCTTCATATATTTAATGAATCATTTTCATAAAAAAGTTTTCCTTGGGTAAATGAAAATTTTCATTGTCTAAATGGAATTTCATAGGTTTGATGAAATATTTTAGTTAAAATCGCTTCATTAGATTTCGTAATTACGTTAAAAATTTTCATTGGATATATGAAAACTTAAGTTTGTCCAAGTTAAACAAAAAATTTTAATTGGGAACACAAAAAAACAATAAACAAACATAACTATATTCATAACTTAATACAAAATTATAGTTTCATTAAAAAAATGTTTAATTGTTATTTAAAAAATGTAAGATTTAATAATTTCATACATCTAATGTTACATGTATGCAATTAAATTTATGAAATCAAAAAATTTTTTTATAAAAGCAACATATTTCAATAAATTTAAATTTTCATTATGAAAATAAAAATGTCATTATAGTAATGAAACAAAAACTTTCAATCCACTTTCAATCAACGTTGTTATTGTTATTATGGACAATTTAATCTCATATTTACGCCCTTAATTGAGAAAAAAACATAGTTTTTTTATACAAAAACTACACTGCCCCGGTAGACTAGCTGGTAGTGAGCTAGTCTATCAGCACCGAGGTTGCATGTTTGAATCCCGCCAGAGACAGAAAAAAAATAAAAAATAAAATAAAGTAAAATAAAATAAGAAAAAAGAAAAAAAAATAATTAAAAAAAATATAAAAAAAAAAAAAAATTTTTACTTTATTGAAAGTATTCATCCAATGAATAATATTCATGGATCTAATGTAATGTTTCATTAAGTCCTTTTAATGAAACAGGTTTCATTGATCCAACGAAGCGCTGCATAGGTTCCTTTATAATGCAATTTTTCATGGGATTAATGTCAAAATTCGTTAGTATTGCGAAGAAAATTCTTTCAGTGTAATCATTCTTTTTTAAAAATTTGATGTATTTAACTTAATATTTGAAAAAAAAGAATATGAAATACGAACATGAAAATAATCTATATTTTTTCCTATTTTAGTGTTATTGTTGTGCTTGCAACAAACTTAAAAAAACACACGTGTATGCACGCATGCATATAGGTTTTTGAAAATTGTTCCATTTTGGATGGCTTTAAGTACTTTTAAAGGCCGTTATACACTATCCCACAAAGTCTTAAGTATTTTACTAAAATGCTTCCCTGATCTAATTATTGTTTGAAAATTTTCAAAAACAGTAACAACTTATCATGACAGGGTTGCATTTTCGTAAAATACTTAAGACTTTGTGGGATAGTGTATAACGGCCTTACGAGTTATCCGTACTTCAAATTTTAATAACGAATCGTACTAAAAGAAGAAAAAACTTAAATTTAGTACTAGTTTTTTTCTTTCTGTGTAGCATTATTTGTTACGGTTTAGGCATACTAAATTCTTTTCCGCAAGTATAGACCGATCATCACGAAATTTATCAATTAAACTTAAATTCCTATAAAACTGTGGCATAACGAGTTTTATTAGAGTAAAATTTTTTGCTATGGTTTTATACGTAAAAAGCAACTTTCCGAGAGTACACTTTATATGGGACCTAAGTAGGCTTGCCATTTCTATTTTGAGAAAAAGAGGACGCCAGCATAAAAAATGTAGGACATTTGCTTGAAAAAAGAGGACACTTTCTAAACAACCTAATTTTAGTAAAATTAACGACGGCATAAAAATTAACAACCAAAACTTGTTTTTACACAAAAACTTAATTTGGGTAATTCCATGTCAAATCGACTTAGAGTGGGACTTGACCCCTTTCGATTTGAATGAAATTTGGCGAGAGGGTTTCTTTCATCCCATAAAGAACATATATCAACGAAAAACAAAATGTCATAATTTCGCCGTATAAGCCGATTGTGTTGAGTTTATTTTTTTTAATATCTCGAAAACTACTTTACATACGAAGATGATTTTTGTCAGTTTAAAGAGAATACTTGAGGCTACAATAAATATATTGAAAAAATGTCTTTGCAAAATATTAAATTTTAAAAATGGACTAAGTCAAAACGCTAGTTTTTTGCTGATTTTCTTATATTATTCTTCAAACTGTTCTTTTAAAATCCCGAAACTTTGAAGGATGACTTTTTTTTAGATATGATTTTTTATTTCTTTTTAAAAATAATCTTAAAATAAAATTTTAATATGGTCATTTGAGCGATAAGTATTTATTTGAACAAAAGGAACGACATTGATAAGGTTGCTTTTGCTTATTTGTTGCATTTTTTTTTTTTTTTTTGGGAGCTCCATTTTCAAAGAAAAGTACTCTTTTTGTAACGTTACGTCCCCAAAATTAAATCATACCTATCTTAAAAAAAAAAACCAGAGCATCTAAATCTTTTTTTTATTGAATTTTGTGACCTGTGATTTATAGTTTAAATGCAGGAACAAATTTTCAATGAAGGTGTAAAAAGCCGGACAACCCCGGACACTTGATGAAAAAGAAGTAGGACTGCCCCGGATACCCAAAAAAAAACAGGACGGTGTCCGGGGAAAAGAGGACGGATGGCAACCCTAGACCTAAGGTAAATTATGGACCGATCTTCACGTAATTTAACAGAATGATTTCTAGTTATATAGACCGAATCTGTGCAAAATCTTATATCCATCCGTGCATTTCACCTTCATTTATGTTAGTGTTTGTACACACAGAAAAAAATCAAGTTAAAAACGTCGAAAACAAGGTTGATTTAAATTTTTTCGGTGGTGATTTTGCTTCATACGGGTTTAAGTTAATTCAACCTGATTTTACAATAACTGCGAACAACATTTTTTTCTTTTGATATAACTATAATTCATGTTAATTTAACATTGCAGTAAAGTTAGAGCAAGATGTAATTTATATTGAAATAACGATCGGAATCACGTTGAATGAAAGTTATTTCCAGTTGAAACAACGTGAATTTCATGTAGAATCAAATGGGTTTGAGTGTATTTTAACAGTGTGAAGAAGCTTCAGACAACATTTGCATTTATGTAAGAATAATTCAAAACCTTGTAACACATGTTTCACTTATTTTGTATTCTCCTTTGTTAACAGAAGCATCAGCAGAATCGCCCGATATGGTCATCATTCTACTTTGAAAACTTGATGTACTATTTAAATAAACAATTTTAATTAAAAGAATACGGGAATTGTCTTCTTTTTATAACATATTTTAAAAGTGAAAATAAAAAATGTACATAATTAAGTAGGTATGCATGTTAATTTAACAAGATAAACTTTTGATTTTAATACAAAACAGGTTTTTATGGGTTCAATATTGAATCCAGATTTATTTATATTTTAATATTTTATTTTTTTTTTTATTTTTTTAACAGTGAATAATATTAAATAAACGTAATTTAAGGTTATTTTGATATTTTTTATTAAAAATTAATATGAAATAATGAGAAATTTAAGTAAAGGGCATAATTTTTCTGAAATTTAACATGATTCTCAATCAACATTTTTCCATGTTAATTTAACATGGGTATTTTTTTCTGTGTGTAGTGGATTTCGTCAATAAGCAGAATTGACGCATTTGAGCGAATGATAATCCAAGAGTGATTGTCGAAAAACAAATGCACCCACAAAGAGTGACTGGTTGGTGCGGTATTTTTTCATCGAAAATTTGGACCATCGGGTGGAGGTGTGCCGCCGAGATCGGGGCGGCCATTTGGCCGATATTGTGTTCCATACATATTTGAACCATACCAATGTTATCATAATAAAAAGAAATAACAATGATTTCCGAAAAACAAGTTGTGCTGAAAAAGGTCAACAGAAAAGAAAAAGACAAAATGAAAAAAACAAAAAATGTACTTGGACTTCAAGAAAAATTCTTGACAAAAGTACGAAAAAACAGAAGTAAGGAAAAAACATGTAAAATCAATTAAAATGGACAATCATTCAGGAGAGCAAATTTCGATCTACCAAATGTTAAAATACAATTTGGTTTAAGGATTGATGTTTGACTATTGACGTCAGCAGTCGTCGATGTAAGACGGCAAATCCATCTGAGGAGATCGAGTGGTTGCGATCACAACATGTCATGGTAACCTGCCGGCCAGGGTTCGAGCCCCAGCCACGTCAAGAATTAAAGATTATCAATAACAATTTTAATTAATTTTCATGTTGTAAAATTCCTTCCTTCATAAAAATAATTTAATTAAAATTAAATTTCATGAACTTAAGCCTAATTAAAAATGTTAAAACATTTGTGTTTTATTTGAAATCAACATCGGCCCTGTTAATTTAACCACCCTTTATAACAACTAGTATATTTAAATCGCTGAGAAAGCGCGATATAAATCGACAGAAATTATCAACAACATCAAATGGAACAAGTTTTGCCACGAGTCTACCATGCTAGACTCTGTTAAATGCCTTGCCAAAATGGTGAATAGAACGGCAAAATGTTTCCGATAACAGGGCTAGTAATCTTTAGCATAGCGACCTCTACGGAAGTCATATTGGCGACTGCTTAAGGGTACTTTACATGAGTACACAAGTTTTACGTATTTGTTGAGAAATACACCCCTGTCCTGATAAGTTGTTATTGTTTCTTAAACAATAACAATAAGACTTGTGTGATAGTGTAAAGTACCCTTTAGTAGGTACATAGTTTTAAATAATTCAAAATTAAAACACCGATTTTCCAACAATGTCTCCGTATTGCAAACCCTAGTTTTTATAAACATCACTTCAATACATTTTTAAAACTTTATCACATGAAATTTAAACTTGTTCTCGCAACTCTTTCAGCATCAACTTTTTCCCCCAACCAATAAACAGTTATTGTTCGCTGTTTCACTAAAGGCTTATTTTTTCTTTTAACTTTTTCAGATAATACAAAAACCTGTACAACTAATAATCATTAACAATTAAGATAATTTGTTGGCATTAATATTGCTTGAGTTTGCAATTCGTTTAAAAATTTTTTTCTCGCTTCAGATTGGTTTTTTTTTTTTTTTGTGAAGCTTAAGCGAATATTTTTTAAAAAGCATGTAATACAACTTTTGATTGGGAATTACTACTTCAGCTCCTAATCTTATTGATTGGTTGGTTGTTTATTTTTTTGTAGATTTTTTTTAGCATGTTTCGCTTAATTTTTGCATTTCGTATGACAAAACTACTTGTTGTATTTTATAATTATGCCAAGTTAAGTTTGTGTTATTTGAAAGCTATAAAAAGTTCATTTTAATGATACTTTCAGCTTTTTTTTCTGTGTTTGGTCATATTTCTTTGAGTGTAGCTCAAGCCGGGGAGGGGAGTATAGAAAGACGTCTACTGGTATATGAATAAATATAATCTGGCGACTTTTTCCAAGTCTTTAAAAGGTATTGAGGGAAGCGAAACTACTTAATACTCTTAGTAATAGGTATTGTAGTCGTATCGTATGTATGTATATTTCAGACTTGTAGACAACACTTTTTTTGTTGTTGTTTGTTTTCTGTTTGATACGAGTAAGTATAAACTTAATGGACAAGTGGTATTGTTAATGTGACACATTGATTGACATTTAGCTATTTTTGTTGAATGAAATTATTATTTTTTTTTTGTTTTTAATTTTTTGCTGTGTTTTATTTTTTTAAATAACGAAAAATCTTAATTGCACCCACTTTAAATAAAATTTATTAAATTTAAAATTTATTAGATTTCTTTGTAGCCAAGTCTAAACATGATTTTTAAGCCATTCAAGTGATTTCAATTTTATTTAAATATTTCTGAGTAACTTGTGAGAGAATTTGGCTATAATTTTGAAATATTTAACCCAATTGTTTATTTAGTAAAAATTCATATTCGTGTTAAAAAAGCTAAACAAAAATATTTCGTTCAGTTTTTATGACAACAATAAATGTCGATGGTGTAGAAATCAATCTGTATGCAAATTATTTTCAATACAAAATAACAAAATACTCGTTCAACAAGATTGATTGATCTTTGCCGACATAAAATGTTAAACACAAAATTTTTTTAATCTTTTTTTTTTTCTTTAAAAAATTATACGCCCTGTTTTCCCCCTACTGGACAAAAGTAAATATTAGAAAAAATGCTATTTTGATATAAAATATTTCTATTAAAAGGTTCGACATTGAAATAACCAAAAGCGGCACTTAAGGCAAAAAACTAAAATATACACATTGTAAGTAGTTTTTTGTTAAAAAAAAATTGTGATAGAAAAAATAATGTACAATGAAAAAATGTTAAAATGCGTTTGACAAAAGAGCGCCATAGACAAAGCGTTCACAAAGTACTCAAAACGCTACAAATACAACAATGTACTTCAAACGTGTGAGCATTTATGGTTAATTGAATATTGTTTGAATACAAAACTATTATTATTATTATTAAAATCATATCATAGATCAAATATCAGTAATAATAAAAGCAACAACGGCAACATTAAAAAATACCTAAAATAAAATTTTACACGATGATCTTCATACAAATGTACTGAACGAAAATCTGTCTACTCATGCTAAAACCAACCAACCAGACCGGCCGACAGTCATTTAATGGCAGGACAGTCCTACAAACGATTCTCATTCTTTTACGACAATCGAAGTACCAGCCAGATAACAGACATTTAGGCGTTTTCTTATGAATATTATTCAGTTATTATAAGCTGTAAACGAAATAACAAAAAAAAGAAAAAGAGTTAAGTGCAAAATTCTACTTTAAGCCAAAAATATACCAACCAGCATTCAAAGTGAAAAGTAAAAAGATCTTTAAAAGTGTTAAGAATTCAATTAAAACCACATTTTTTGTATTCGTTTCTTTCTTTTTATTGAAAAAGCCGCTCGCTCATATTGTAAAGAAAAATATGGTGACGATGATGTTTACGATGATTAAGATGACGATAAAATTGTTTTTAAACTCTCTTAAGGAATTACACAGAAAATCAAAATAAAAAAAAAATCTACTCAAAAACTGTAGAAAAACCTTAAGGTTTTAGACCATAAACACCATAATTCTGTTGTTAAGTGTATGAGCTTGAGGTTTTTGGATAAATTTTCTGTCATATTTGTATTTGAATGTGTAGAAAATGTATTAAGAAATTTATTTATGCCGCTTTCAGATACAATTCCAACGACATCTATAACAGCATACCGATCAATCTTATCAAAACTTATTCTATAGGTTTTGTCTTAAAATATAATGTTTATTGTGTTTGTTGTAAGAGATCTTTAGAAACAAATGTGTACAGTGGGATAAACATCAAAATATTTTGCCCAAATTTGATTTGAAAATAGCATAATTTTGACCCAATAAAGTGTAATAATCCGACAGTTATTTCGTTTTATATCTAAAATGACATCTACATAGAAAGAAAAAACTCGTATTAAATTTAAGTTTTTTCTTCTTACTTTAGCACGAGTTGTATTCAAAAATGTAGGTACGGATAACACTTAAAAATACTTAAAACAATTCAAAATGGGATAAGTTTCGAAATGCAATATGCGTGCATAGGCGTGCGTGTAATAAAGTTTGTTGTAGACATAACAACAACACTAAAAAAAGAAAAGAATAGATTATTTTCATGTTTTAAAACTAAACTAAGAAGCAATAATTCCCATATACTTCTTTTTTATACCCTCCACCACAATTAGTTGTGAAGAGGGTATATTAAGTTTGTCATTCCGTGTGAAACTTTTTTATTATTCATCTCAGACCCCATAAAGTATATATATTCTGAGTCCTTGAGTAATTCTAAGTCGATTTAGCCATGTCCGTCTGTCTGTCCGTCTGTTGAAAACACACTCACTTTCGAACAACGCAAAAGAAATGAACAAACTTGGTGCCAAATTGCTTGTAGTTATCCTAAGCAGTTTGGGCTTGAGATCCAGCAAAATCGGTTCAGTAGGACCAGAGCTATAAATCAAAATGTGGAACCACCACCTAAAAAAATTGTTAATTTGTTACGAAAAATAACATAAATGCTGGAACAAGGCACAGAATGAGATAAGGTTTTGTAAAAATTTGTTTTATTTGAGTGGAAATCACGCTGTTAAATTTCGTGAAGATCCGTCCATAATTTACCCTTAGCCCCACTACTCTCGGAAAACAGTTTAGTACGCCTAAAACCGTAAAAATAGCGCGAGCGTAACAAAATTTGGTACGTCACAGTTTTTTAGGACTAGAAATAACACTGTGAAATTTCGTGGCGATCGGTCTATAATTTACCTTAGGCCCCATATAAACCCTACTCCCGGAAAACACTTTAGTACACCTAAAACCATATTTAATAACAAATCGTCACAGTTGAAGATAATAATAACATCATACAGATATTTCTCCTTAAACATTCGAACTGTAGGTGGAGGGTATAAAAGATTCGGCACAGCCGAATATAGAACTATAACTTGTTAATTATTAAGTTAAATTCATCAAATTTGTAAAGAAGAAGGATTACGGAAACCATATTGGGCATGCTGCTGTTGTCTTAAAATTGAGAATACTTCTGTAAACAAAGGGCGGAATACAACAAAAGTGAAAACAACATGTGTTACGAGTAAGTAAAATAACAATATTCTCTCTGGTTCTGTGGGGTAATCTAATCTCACTTTCGGAATATTTCAAGTAAGAATCGATTTTAAAATGTCTTAGAAATACTCGAATCAAACACAGTTTGAGATAAATTATTACTATTGCGTTTTGTTCGAATGAATCCTCAAATCGTTTTTGTTGAAAGGTCGTCGTTCGCCAGACTTAAGTCGCAATTTGACACTTTTTTAGCGGCCTGCGATATTTTGTGAGACTTTCTTTATCATCGACTTTTAAAACTTTTTTAATTTTTACCATTTATTTTGTAAAGTTTCTTACAAAAAACATTTAACTTGCAGAAAATTATTAATGTTCTTATTATTTTTATCCAAAAAAAATCGTCAAAATGTAAAATCAGTTCACAGATTATTGTTCCTCTGGAAACAATTTTATTACTTTTTGCAAGCTTGTCAAGTAGACATACAATGTATTTAAGAATTTTTCGCAAAGTTTCAAAGAATAGTTTAAGCAAAAAAGGTTTTTAAAAAAAGAAGTTGTGGTGTTTGCAGCTCATTTTACAAAAGTATTTTTAGCCGCCGAGTCAATGAAGGAAGAAAACGTTAATATCGCTGCAGGTCCTTCCAAGTAACGTAATATTTGGTAATGACATTCGAAAGACGTTAAAAAAGATGTGCGACTTTTGTTTTCTCAAACGACTTTTTTCTGCGACTTTATTTTAATAAAACGATCTTTTGTGCGATTTTCAAAAAAATTCCTAATGGTAACCCTGTCCGCATATCTTCGTTTTAGGTAGCAATACAATTTATTGGTATCGATATGTCAAGCCTATTTTAGCTACATCTCCTAATAATACTGAAAATTGTTGCTAAATTTAACAATTACTTCTTAGCTGACAAGTCAAAGGCTTTGTAAATCTCTTGGTGAAAGAGAATTTAGATAAAGACTCTAAAAATTCTAACGTTTTAAGATGGGTGCAAAATAGTCTATTTACTATTGTATCGTACCTTCTGATAATAATATTTGAAAGAAGCTATAAATTCCAACTTCAATCCAACTGTATTTAGCTCATTGAAACATTCAAGCATCCCCAAATGTTCTACATATACTTCTTGCCTCTCACCTTTAGAATATACAAAAAACACTATTAACCTGATTTTTAATCATGTTCTTTTTTTTTTGGCTTTCTTTTTTTGTCCACAGATACAAAACAAAAAAAAAAAAAAAAAGACACACTATTCTCTGGCAAAAGTGTCTTGACCATTATTAAAAAGGCATACGTTACCTTGTCTGTCCAACTGTCCATTAATCTATGAACTATGAATGCCTCTTTTTCCGAAAAAATCCTAGAACGAAAATAAAAAAAGGTATTTTTTTCTAAAAGGTTTCCCTTTAAATCAATTTAATTTGTATTTTTTTATGCCACAAACAAAGAAATCATTTTTTGTAATCTTAATGTAACTATTAGATAAGTTCTCGTTTCTAAAGGCTTTTTGTTTTTAAAGAAAATTCAAATCTCATGGTGATTTTTTTTACTCAAATTTTTTTTTTTAAAGCAGGTACATTAATTGTTTCTCTAAAAGAAAAGAATTTTGATTTTTATTTAACTATGCGTTGCATTTAGAAGGCGGTAACAGATTATGGGTTTTTCTATTTTTCAACTTTTTTTTTATTCTGTATTTGAATTTTTTTTCTTTTTAAGTCTCTCTCAGTGACCAGATACAGCCAGACTTAAGTGCGTCTTTTGCTTGTGTTCTTTGATTGTTTTCATAGAACTGGCAAATGTTTTGAAATTTAACATTTTAGATGCAGTTATAGCCCGCAATTTTAATCTGTTTGATTTTTGTGCTGTCTCTTCGTTTCATTATTGTTTCTATTTTCAAGGGTCAATAATTGACTTTTAAACATCAAAATCATCAATATTCGACCAGAGATTTGATTTTTATTGTAAATTTTTGAAGTGTTCATTAAGTCAGAGTGTGTTTTCACATGTCTGTTAAGAAACAGGGACTTAATTTGTCTGATCACCACCACTACCACCACCATAATTTTAACATTAAATTGTTATCTTAATTTGTGTTCTTCTACACATTTAATTAAAATGATTTTCCTCTTGTTTTAATGGAAAGGGGAATTTTTTTAACCACCCTTATGCTTTTGATCATTCGTTTGTTTATTTATGTCCTTTTTCAGAAGATCGCTACAATTTAATTGCATGTTTCAGTTTCGAAACTGTCACTTTATGATGACTGTTTGATTGATTTCGGTGAAAACCAATCAATGGGGGGTTTAAACTATTGTTAAACTTGTATAGAAAATCATTTACAAATTTGCAGTTTTTTTGTTTGTAATTTAATTTTAAATAATTGAATTTTAAATAGAAAGAAACTATTTAGAGGGAAACGTTAAATTTCGTATACTATAGAGTTTTGGAAGCTGTTGTAGGAAAAATGTAAATTTGTTTTTGAAAAATAACTTTTATATTCTATTTAAATAACAATATAAAACAAGAAAGAAAGTCTTTTCTAAGTTTTTTAATTATTCGACCTTTTTCGATTATAATTTTTAAAATAAATAATTTATTCAAGCTCGAGGTCAGATGTTTTTCTCCTTTTAATTCTTTATTTTTCCATACTTCGACATCCTTTGGATGTCATCTTTAGGAATACCGAGTCACAAAAATACACAACAATTAGCTTGTAGATCTACAAGGAGTAATAAAAACTGATCTCTAGCTTGAATAAATTATTTATTTTAAAAATTACAAGAAAGAAAGTATAGGCAGACAAGCCGGGACCTATAAAAATTATGGAGATTATAGCACAAAATTTTGTTATGACATAAAGATTTAAATAAAAAGTTAATTGTAGCGAATTTTATCAAATTACAATTTTTTTAAATTTTAAAAGTTTAATGGAATTATAAGGATGAAACCCTTTTCGAATTCGTTAGTGTCTACTTTTTCTTCGTGGACATATTTTTATGCCAAAGTTTATTTTTCTAGGTTTAAACTTGTTTAAATTCTAGCATTTAACCCGCTACTTTAGTAGAACCAAAAAGCTAAAGAAAAATGTCAAATTTCCCGTATTTCCTTTTTTGGGTACTATATTTTTCCCCCATTAAAGTATTAAAAATTTTAGTATTGCAGTGATAGCCCATAATTTAGTACGAATTTGTCAATGAATGGAGGAAAATGTTTTCTAAAAAAAAGTACCAAAAATAGTTACGATTTTCACCAAATGTTCGAATTTCGAAAAGGTACTAAATTATTATAAGTATTTTTTGATAAGTTTCGAATGTGGTATTAACTTTGTTTCTATGTTAATTGGTTCAAAAGATGGTAAAAAGTACTAAAAGTCAGATTTTACCCGTTTACTCCCTCATAGGGCCGAATTTAAAAAAAATACCAGACACCTGTCCGCTTATTTTTCTAATGAACAACGATAAGTTTTACCTTTATTTTGCATCTCTTTTAGTTTTGGAGATATAAGGTTACCGAATTTTCCCGTTTTTACCCCCTAAACATTCGAATTTCGAAAAATCCCGTCTTAGTAGATCAATTTGGGGAGTGACTAATCGCTAGTCCAAATTTCAAGTTTCTAGGGTCATTGGTTTTGGCTGGGCGATGATGAATGAGTCAGTCACTCACGCAACTCTTTTATATATATAGATTCTGGATTAAAAGTTAAAAATTTTGACAATAATATATCAGTTTTTTATGCCTGTGCTTTAATACCAATTTTTTATGGCAAAGATGAACCGATTTCTATATAAAACATTTTTTTGCTAAATTTTGTCCAAATTTCACGCTAAAGCAGTTATTAATATATCAACAAATATTTATGTATAAAACATTTTTAATTGAATTTGAACAGTGTTCGAAAATAAAAATTATTTACTGTTCTTAAGTGTTCGGTATGGCAGAAAAATGGAAAACACAAACGCTAATAGTGTGTGCGTAGTAAATACCTTCAAAGAACGTTTCTCTTTTTGCGACCTTCGTAAACAATTAAAATAATGTATTATTCTAACCCAACATAAAGATGAAAACATTTAATTGCGTCCGGGTTTTCGTAAAAAAACTGTAAGCTTCGTTGTGTTCGGCTCAGCACATTACTGTTCGCTCGGTTCGGTACTGCTCATCGCCCTTTTGACTGGTAAAATCAATAAAAATGTTTACGAAAAAAATATTTGCCAAAAACAAAACATGTATACAATATACACACTAGACTGGTCGCAATTTTTTTTTTAATAAATTTAATTGTTTGCGCTGCTTAAAATATGAGGTTTGGTGCAAGAAATCATGATGTAATTTTTCAGGTCAATCCGACGGTGCCTAGCCATGCCGAGTGGGGCCCAAAGTTCCCCATATTATAAAAAAAAACATCTTTTCTATCAGATCTTTATAGTTATACTAGTTGAAAAGCCGAAAATCAAAAATATGGCTTCGTTACGATCTTCCGCAGAGAAAGTGTTTCAAGTGTTTCATGTGTGCCAAATTTCAGCTTCCTATGTCATCAAATGGCTTCAGAAAGTTGCGGAAAGAATAGGACATTCATGCAAACATCCGGACATACTAAGAAATTATATATTTTTATTTATTTATTTAATAAGTAATATACAAAAGCCTATCAAGACCAATAAAAATATATTACAAAAGCAAAATCCTGAATATTATTAATGGAAACAATAAATAATCAAAAACTTATTTATTCAAGTATATACACCTAATTATAAAAATACAAATACAAATGGCTCCCCAGCCAAAGATTGAAAGAAATTTTTTAAGAAATACTAATTTATCAATTAACAGGTCCCAAAGTAGTAGCCCAGATGAAAAAGATGAAAAAATAGATATATATTGTATATATTGTATATTTTATTATGATACGAACGAAAGATTTTTAACCTAATTCGGGGTCGCTGAATCCAGTGGTGCTATCCGTTTTTTTTTTTTGGTTAGCTTTGGTTTTCGAGATATAACGTTATTTCGAAAATTAAGGATGTTGCACAACATATGTTCGCGTAACTCAAAAACGCTTTAGCTTATTGAAAAACTAAAAACAACCGGAATTCCGCAATAAAATTTACTTTAACCCTAGAAAGATAATCTGCGTAAATTTAACGCATGCACTTTCGAAATATTGATATTTATTTTTAATTAGCTTGAATAAGTTGCTGTGCATTTCAGAGATTTTATATGTACAAATATTTTAAATTTTGCTATTTTTATTAAATACAAGTGATAAAATGAAATCCACATTAGTTTGTTCTTAATTAATCAAAAACAACAACAATACAGGAGACTAAAATAATGCGTAAATTTTACGTATGATTATCTTTAACGTATGTCATGATATGATTATCATTTAAGGATTAAGAATTTAATAAATTTAATAAAATTCTTAAATTAATTAAAATTTTTCGTCTTTTGTGAATACATAAAATCAAAAGTTGATAACAGATTTTAATCATTTATAGCTTGTTTTGTTTGCAATGTTGTTTTATGACTGTACAAAATTAGAAGCATAGCTGCATTTTTCAATTTTTTATGAATTTTTAAAAACAAAAATTCCGAAATTTTAATAAAAAAAATTATTTTTTTTTTCCAGAAAAAAAATTATGTTTCTACAACGACTGCGCATATAAGAAAAACGTTTTTCCTTTTATTGCGGAATTTCGTTTTATTTGACTTTATCAATAAGCTAAAGCGTTTTTGAGTTACGCGAGCATATGTTGTGCAACCTCCTTAATTTTCGAAATAACGGTATATCTCGAAAACCAAAGCTAAAATAAAGAAAAAAGTTTTAACTTTCTTAAAGTAAATTTTATTGCGGAATTTCGGTGTTTTTTAGTTTTTCGATAAGCTAAAGCGTTTTTAAGTTACGCGAACATATGTTATGCAACATCCTTGATTTTCGAAATAAATATACGTCGAAAACCAAAGCTAACATAAAAAAAAAGGCTAGCACCACTGGATTCAGCGACCCCGAATTAGGTTAAAAATCTTTCGTTCGTATCATAATAAAATATACAATATATACAATATACATCTATTTTTTTATCTTTTTCATCTGGGCTACTACTTTGGGACCTGTTAATTGATAAATTAGTATTTTTTAAAAAATTTCTTTCAATCTTTGGCTGGGGAGCCATTTGTATTTGTATTTTTATAATTAGGTGTATATACTTGAATAAATAAGTTTTTGATTATTTATTGTTTCCATTAATAATATTCAGGATTTTGCTTTTGTAATATATTTTTATTGGCCTTGATAGGCTTTTGTATATTACTTATTAAATAAATAAATAAAAATATATAATTTCTTAGTATGTCCGGATGTTTGCATGAATGTCCTATTCTTTCCGCAACTTTCTGAAGCCATTTGATGACATAGGAAGCTGAAATTTGGCACACATGAAACACTTGAAACACTTTCTCTGCGGAAGATCGTAACGAAGCCATATTTTTGATTTTCGGCTTTTCAACTAGTATAACTATAAAGATCTGATAGAAAAGATGTTTTTTTTTCATAATATGGGGAACTTTGGGCCCCACTCGGCACGGCTAGGCACCGTCGGATTGACCTGAAAAATTAGATCATGATTTTTTACACCAAACCTCATATTTCAAGCAGCGCAAACAATTAAATTAAAAAAAAAAAAAAATCCCGTACAAGATGCGACCAGTCTAAACACACACAGGTTATTCGTCCAAATTGCCGAGCACCAACAGCAATACTAGTAAGAAGCGTTGCTCATTTCTTAATTAATGTAAAAAAAACACTTCAGAACATTACATTACATTAAGTACGATGTCCACAGAATCATTACCTTTTTTCTGTTTTATGACGAAAAACAGAACACTACATAAAGTTTGATACTTTCGTGAAAACCCAAAAAACCAAGCGATACTGTAACGATATCGAAACGTTATCATACAGGTGATAAAAAGTATCACAAGTGATAATCGTTTTCGATGTATTTGATACATCTTCTTGCAATAAAATAATTATTCTTCTGTAAGATATGTTTTTAATAATTAAGAAAAATTTTAAATTCATCTACAAATTTAATAGATATTACCATAGCCGTACCTACGCCGAGCTATTGAGGGATGCTTCATACAAATTGTTTGGGCATGAACATTTTTGACAGCTAGAAGACGCTTTCCGCTCTGGTTTAGGAATGACTGTTTGGGGTTTCGTTCTATTGTTTATTGGGTATTCACAATTTGTTTCAGTTGAATTAAAATTGTGTGTATAATAATATTAAATAAAATATAAAAAAATTAATCTTTGGAATAAGCAATATTATAATTCATTTTATGATTCATTAATAAATTTCGATAAGTCTTTTTTTCATTCTAGTTTTTAAATTCTAATCGGTGTTAGTAGATGTCAGAACCTCCAGGTCCCTCCAGTTCTTAGTCGATAATAAGTATTAATGCTATACAATTTGTATTATTTTTAAATAAAAAAAATTTCTTAAAACAACATTTTAAATGCATTTCCATCTTTGAGTAGGCAAATAATTAATTAAAAAATTAATCAATAAAATAAATATATTGTTAATATAACATAAAAATCAATATCTGATAGTTGACAAATATTTTATTTCGTTCTACAAACTCGCTGTCAAAAATATTTGTTGTATATTAACAATACGATTTGAATTAACAAAAGTATTTTTTATATTTATAAATTCTAGTGTTGATGCCTCTTTAATCCAAAAATTAATTGAAGCTCAGCCGCGAATAACGTTGTAAACGCCACATTTTGTAAATACTGTTTTTTAGCAGATAACCGTTAGCCTTACTCTCTTACACAGTTTAAACATCAAATCAACCAAAACTATGCACCTTAACGCCTTCAAAATGACATACAAAGTGTCAGTCAGTAGAAGAACATTGCAAGTTACTAACAAAATGATCAAACCGAAATGGTTTTTCAGTGCGGAATAATGTTTTAAAAGCCTTTTTCATAAAAACTTTTATTATCATTATTTATAATGATAGAAAAAAAAAGTGTTTTTAAAACAAATAATGATGCCTGTCAAAAAACGTTTTTAAAACTTTATTCGCTGCTGTGTTTCAATTGTATTGACGAATATTCTATTCAGTACGACAATTCATTTGACTTTCTTTTTACTGTACAACATTATTAGATGGGCGATGGGCACTAAGGCCCTATAAACTGATAGAAAAAAACGTCATTAGGCTGATGTATTATGTCATCAATAGGATGACACATTGGCATCACAGAAATTACGAATCAGAGTCAATTTAATAAAAATGTCTTGCTTTTGATTTAACGTTTTGAACATGAAAATAATGTTTATAATGCACAAAATGTGACATCGCATTGATGTCAGTCTAGTCACAGCATTGATGACGCGTTAAATATGACAAATTGTATCATGACGTTCGTTATTGGATTAATTTCACTTTTTGCCATATTGATGCCATTTGTTATAATCTTGATGTCACAAGTTTGATGTATGCGCATCACCAATATGAAGATGCATTTTTCTTTGAATATACCGGGCGAACATTTGTATGAAGGCTAGATGGGATATAACTAGGCTTGCCATTTCTATTTTGAAAAAAAGAGGACGCCAGCATAAAAAATGTAGGACATTTGCTTGAAAAAAGAGGACACTTTCTAAACAACCTAATTTTAGTAAAATTAACGACGGCATAAAAATTAACAACCAAAATTTGTTTTTACACAAAAACTTAATTTGGGTAATTCCATGTCAAGTCGACTTAGAGTGGGACTTGACCCCTTTCGATTTGAATGAAATTGGGCGAGAGGGTTTCTTTCATCCCATAAAGAACATATATCATCGAAAAACAATTTTGTTATGTCATATTCAAAATGTCATACTTTCGCCGTATAAGCCGATTGTGTTGAGTTTATTTTTTTTAATATCTCGAAAACTACTTTACATACTAAGAAGATTTTTGTCAGTTTAAAGAGAATACTTGAGGCTACAATAAATATATTGAAAAAGTGTCTTTGCAAAATATTAAATTTTAAAAATAGACTTAGTCAAAACGCTAGTTTTTTGCTGATTTTCTTATATTATTCTTCAAACTGTTCTTTCAAAATCCTGAAACTTTGAAGGATGACTTTTTTTAGATATGATTTTTTATTTCTTTTTAAAAATAATCTTAAAATAAAATTTTAATATGGTCATTTGAGCGATAAGTATTTATTTGAACAAAAGGAACGACATTGATAAGGTTGCTTTTGCTTATTTGTTGGACTTTTTTTTTTGGGAACTCCATTTTCAAAGAAAAGTACTCTTTTTGTAAAGTTACGTCCCCAAAATTAAATCATACCTATCTTAAAAAAAAAACCAGAGCACCTAAATCATTTTTTTTATTGAATTTTGTGACCTGTGATTTATAGTTTAAATGCAGGAACAAATTTTCAATGAAGGTGTAAAAAGCCGGACAACCCCGGACACTTGATGAAAAAGAAGTAGGACTGCCCCGGATACCCAAAAAAACAGGATGGTGTCCGGGGAAAAGAGGACGGATGGCAACCCTAGATATAACTAACCTAAGATCCCAAATATGATTGACTTTCCAGTCGTCATAACTTTGTTTGTAAGTCTGGCCAGGGAGCCCAGTGGTTACCGCAAATTATATGCTCGCAATTTACAGATCGACTTTAAATGAAAAGTAAAGCGTATTGGATTTCAACTATCTCACACATACATTTCTGATCAATATAGAGACTAAGTGCCTAAAAGCAATTGATATTTGGATAACATTTTACCAACCAGGGCTACCATTGGACATTTTCGAAAAGGGTCACAAATAGTGTATTTTCCCGAAAAAGGGGTAAAAAAAAGGGTATTTTAATAAAAAAAAGGATCAAGTTTTTTAAAAGCCGTATTTCCCAATTTAATAAATATAATAAGGCCAGGTTTTTAAAAAACAAACAAAAATACTTATTTGTGCTTAAAAAACTTATTTTTTATCGAATGCCCTTTCCTGTTTTTACACCTGACAAAAAGCGTGTTCTTCATCATTATAAGTAATTTTTTTAATACTTTTTTTGTTATGTTCCGACATTTTTTTTTTTACCGATTTAGCGATTTTAAACAAAATTTAGGGTTTGTTTTTAATTTTGCAATCGTTCGCGATTGAAGTGATTATTTCATGTAAGTTTTCTGATTCTTTAAAGCTTTAACGATTTTTAATAAATATTGAGACTTTGCTATCATACCGCTGTTACCAATTTTATGGTGCTATTTTTGCAAACTTTTTCGACTTTTTAAAATTTTGCGAAGCTTAGTTACTCTTTGAGGCAATCGTAGCTGTTTTTAAAATAGCCCCATCCAAAAACCGAAGTCTTTCTAAACATTGTCGATTTAAAAGGAGGCGTAAAGTTCAATGCCTTATGCCATTTTAAGGGTGAATTTTATAGCATAAAACTTGCTACTTTTAAGAAACGAACACCTGATTGCATGTTTTAAATAAAACGTCACGTTTTTTTTTTAAAGAAACCACCATAAGTTATTCAATAAATAAAAAAACAACAAATATGTATATAAGTTATGTTTGCTATTAGGAAAATCGAAAATCTAATTTAGAAGTCGTAAAAAATCTTTTAACACCAACTTTTTACGAATACTAACCACTTTTTAGGAATGTGCGTTCCATATTTTGGTATTAAATCTTCAATTGAATTCCATTCCTCCATCTCCGCTTATTTCGAAAACATTTGTTTAGCACTAACGTTCAGCAGTTTTGACAAAATAAAAATGTGAGTGCTTTTCCAAAAATGGTCAAAAGGTGGCACAATATAGGTGAAAATCATACAAAATCATAATTTAAAAAAAAGTTCATGAAAGGTATCAAGAACTTCGGAAAAGGGTCAAGTTGATACTTTAGTATCACAACGGTAACGCTGTAGCCAACATTATTTTTTAGCAAACAAAATTACGTTAGCAAATTTTATATTAATCGTCCAGAGCTCCCATAAAAACATGAAATACCAAAAATCGTCTTCACTGCCATAAATTCTATTTAAATATTCGTATTAAAATACAGTATTGCAGCTAATATTTCATGGCAAAAATTTGTGACGGTACATAATATGTATATAGTCCCATATTGGCCTCCTTCAAAGCATATGTACACAACAAACAAATCTCTTATAGATGTTAGATGCTCGATCAAATTCGGCACAAGCAAATCTCTTAATCAAATTTAATATAATAACTTTGTAGGTTTATAATTTCCGGTAGGTCCCAAATTAAAAACAAGTAAGAAAGTATAGTCCGCCAAGCCCGACCATATGATACCCTACACCACAGTATTTAAAAACACATTATGTTCTTATGTCCATATTTATATGGATTTATCTATGTTTATAAACTTCATTCAAATCGGTTTGAAAGTTTGTGAGAAGCAGAAATTGCCCCCTACGTGTGGTCCTATTTTTGGAAAACTACATAGCTTATGTGTCCATAAAAATATGTTTCTATCTATGTTTTAAATTTCATTAAAATCGGTTTGATAGTTACTGAGAGGCAGAAATTTCCCCCTATCTTCCCTCATGGTCCTACGCTTCGGCCCATTTTCATTAGGCTTGGTCCTTGTGCCACTAAGAACCTATGACACAAATTTTGTCAAATTATCTCCAAAACTGCGACCTGTACTTTGCGCACAAGGTTACATGGACAGCCAGCCAGCCTGCCAGCCGGACGGACATCGTTAGTTCGACTCAGAAAGTGATTCTAAGACGATCGGTATACTTTAAGGACCAATATTTTAAGGCGTTATACACATCAGCACAAATGCATAATACCCCAGTTGGCTATGTCGTGCACGAATCATTGATGAATCGTGCATGACAATGTTAATTCCTGCACGACATGTAGGGGACAACTAATGCAAGTCGTCGATGACATTTTCTAACAAGTGTCGCGTAAATCGTGCACGACACAAAGAGAGACCATGTCGACAATGTCGTCGACGGCAATTTGGCCAACTGGGACCCTCTCCACTATTGTGGTGTGGGTATAATTATTGTCTAAATACTCAGAAGTGGTGTCGGATATTTGTTTAATTTTAGTGATCTTTATCGATAGAAATTTGCTATCGATAGATTAATAAAAATCCAATGCAACAAAAATATGATCGCTTTTTTAAGATTTTGAAAATAACATTATAAAAATTATATATTTATCACACTAAAGTTTTAGCAGAGCCAGTAGAGTGTCTACTCTGAACGACAAGAAAATTTTTCCCATAAATTTCCCAAAAACTGTGCCAACGAACAGTCTAAACTCTTATCGTTTTAAACTCTCTTCATTAATAGCACTTCAATATGATTTAGAAAATTGTGTTGCTTATCACATGATGTATTCGAAATGTCCATTAAAATAATCATATACAAGGTCTTAAATTTTCTCAACCAAAAACTTGATATGAAACTAAGAAAATCCCAAACCAATAATTATAACAAAGAAAAAAGAGCAAACGCGCTTAATCACACAACAACAATTTCATTGAACCGAAACTTTAAAAAATATTCAAAAGCAGTCGAGAGCCCTCCCTCCCCTGACAAAGTGTACACAATTTTAGAAAAATAAAATTATCAATAAAATGCACATGGTTGAATAGAATTTGGATGGGGTCCCTCTTTCAAATCATATTCAATTTCAAGTGGCTCATTTCAATCATACAAAAAAAAAAAAAATTGTATTTCAACAATAACGTAAATTATTATTGAAATAATAACGACATGAAACAAGAACCCGAAAACTATTTATACATACAAAAGTTTTCTATGATTCACATTCAAATTATTGTATCCAGAGAAAGTGTTTGAAACTTGTATAGTTTTATTGTTAGTTTTAATTTATTGAAATGTTGCATTTAATTTTATTTAAATTCAAACAAATTATTTCAATTTTATTTTGAAAAATCAAAAACTAGATCTTCTTTGTTATTTTTTTTTCTTTTTTAAAAATAATTTTGTATTGTGGTTGGTAATTTCAGGCAGAGGCTTCTTCTTTAAAAGTTAATGATGGTATTTTTACGACCGTAATAATCGTTATGATTATTAGTTTTATGAGCAACATTATCATGTGTTCGGTAGTAGTAGAAGTAGCAGCTCCAGTTTGATGGTGGCGGCTTTAAAATTCATATTTCCAATATTGTCATTTTTCTCGTACACAATGATTTTCATTATCACATCACTGTGTGGCTTAATGACGAAAGCAACATGTTGTCAATGGTTTTTGATGAGACTACCCCGATTAAGTTAAGAAAATTTAAATTATTTTATAGTTAGGAGGCTTGTTAAGAAATTAAGTAGATTTTAAGGATGAAAGCTTTAATTAAGTCCGCCAAATTCATTAACAAGAACAAGTCTAAACTAGCACGATTTTGATTCCTGTATACCACAATATTTTTAAAATGTGTCATGTTAAATCCAGAGACAAACTTCAAGTATTGACTGCAGCGTTACCGTTGTGATACTAAAGTATCAATTTGACCCTTTTTCGACGGTGTTGATACCTTTTATGACCCTTCTTTTATATTATACTTTTGTATCATTATCACCCATTTTGTGACACTTTTTGACCCTTTTTTGGAAATATCTCTCACATTTTGTTTTTTGTCAACACTGCGGAACAGAAGTGCTAAACAAATTTTTTCGAAATAAGCATTGCTTGATATGGAACAGACTCAAAGTATAAACTTACAATTCCATGCTTTCATCTCTTTGATTTTTGATAGTAAAGTACAATTTCCCTAAAAGCAAACATAACTCATATACATATTTGTTATTTTTTACGATGGTTTCTTTTCAAAACAAAAGTTTTACATTTTATTAAAAAAATGCAATTTGGTGTTTTGCTCTCTTAAAGAGTAGCATGTTTTATTCAAAAAAAATCGCCCTTAATAATGGCAAAAGGTATTGAACTTTTCGACCCCTTTTGAATCGACAGTGTTGAGAGTGCCCTAACAGGAATGAAAACAAGAAGTAAAAATTGCTAAATTAGCGGAAATACCCAAATATTTGGTTACAGCGGTATGATAGCAAATATTTATTAATAATCGTAAAAGCTTAAAAAAAATCTGACACTTACAGGAAAAAATCGCTTTAATCGAGAAGATGGTTACAATTCGCGAACGATTGCAAAATTTAAAACAAACACTAAAATTTATTTGACATCGCTAAATCGGAAAATTTCATAAAAAGTATTAAAAAATTAGCTATAATGAGAATAAACTTTTTGTCAGGTGTTAAAAACAGGACAGAGCATTCCATAAAAAATTTAAGTTTTTTGAGCTCTTCCTACCTGAAATATTATTTTTTTGTTTGCTTATAAAAAAACTTGGTCTTATTATGTTCATTTAAATGGGAAATACTGCTTATAAAAAACTTGACCCTTTTTTTTTATTGAAATACCCTTTTTTTGACCCCTTTTTCTGGAAAATCCCCTTTTAGTGACCCTTTTCGAAAATTTCCAACGGTAACCCTGATTGACTGCATCTATTCTCTGAGAGTGCAACTTTATTGACGAGAAGTTTCAGAGAAAATGAAGTGATCACAGTGTCAACTTTCGTGAAGATCGGTTTATAATTTATGACACGCGTGGAAAGAGTAGTCCACAAGGGACCAGGACTAGTCCAAAAGTAACCTAAGGTAGGTAGGTAGGTAGAAAGGCCGGTGTGAAGTTTCCTTCACACCTTCACCCAGAGACCAATATGGTCCATTGTGACGCCTTAATTAGAGGTAGCCAAGAAGGCATAAGTAGGTGAAATAAGCAGCAGAAGCATAAGACAGATCCGAAAGATGGGTAGAAAAGAAAGGAAGGAAAAGAAGGTAAAGGACCAACAAAAGTAACCTAAACATATGAAAAAAACCTGGTCTATTTAACATTACGATGTCCTAGGAGAGGACCATATAACCCACCTTTGGACCACTAATTATTAGATTTAAAACTACTCCATGGTATTCTCAAGACGATAAGCTTTGAAGTCGTTTAAAAACGAATGCATGTCGTTAAAAAACGAAGACATGTCGTCTCACTACAAACACTTTTTAACAATGACATGGTCCATGCTTGCATTACATCGAACCAGTCCATGGAGTAGTCCATTTTATCAAAATGGATCAGGTGGTCCAATTTTATTTGCAGGGTAGCAACTTTAAGAGTTTCTAACTGCAAAACCAATTCTATTCTTTTTGAGTCGTTAATGAAATTCGTTTCAGCGGTTCCATAACTATAAGCTTCCAAAGATGATACCTACTCAAACACACAACAGGGGTACCCGCGTACCAAATAGTTTTTATATGAAAAAAGTATCAAAAAAGAGGCTGTTCAAGGTTTTTTTAAACATATTAAATTATTAAATTAATTTTTCTAAATTTGTTATTAAAAGATTCTTAAATAAGTATTTTTTTGTGAAGGTAAAAATTACAATGGGTTACATATGTACCCCAGTTATGTGTTTGCGTAGGTATTTTTTTGGTTGTTTGCTTACTGTATGTATATTGATTTATGGTTATGGCATAATTGTTTGTTGTAAGTGGAGAACCGCAAGAGCCAAAGTTTCCAAATTAGGAACAAGAGTGTTGTTTATCAACAGACAACATCCGAAAAAAGCACAGCGGAAGTGGAGAATTGAGCGTGGTACGAAATAGAATCATTTATATCTAAGAAAACGGTAAAAGAAAAATTGTTCAAATTTGATACACAAAATTTGGTGATCAATACCTAGCCTCTCTAGTTTGGGCAGGATTCGAAAAGTGGGCGTGGGACCTCTCGTACAAAAATTTCTGTATATCTGGAAAACGGCTAGAACCACAGTTTCCTAATTAGATACACGCACCTTAGTCACCAATACACAAGATCCGACAAAATATGATGCGATTAGAAGAATAAGAAGTTTGGAATTCAAATGCAGCACAAGCGGTTCAGCCAAAAATGGCAATATTAGATTGGCGCTACATCGCAAAAGCGTGACTAAATAACAAACATAAGCTTTGGAATATATTCGTTTTATCGATATTAAAATAAAATTTAATAGACTTTAGTCTAATAAGACAAGAAATCGTACAGGCAAATTTTGTGATGATCGGTCAATAATTTACCATAGATGCCATTAAAAGCAAAACCTCGAAAAATACTGTAATACGCTTAACACCGAATGGTAAAATGGTTTTGTGGAGAAATTTGGTCGCTTATGTTATGTTACTACAGGATGGCCCAAATAAAATTAGCCAATGTTAAGCACGTATATCGATAAAAGACAAACTCACTGTTTATTGTTGTTGTTTTTGTCTTAGCTTTGATATTGTTACAAGTAAAACTGTTGCTTGTAATTTTTATTTGCTTAACAGTTTTATTTGTTTAATATCTTTAGCTTTTCTTAAATCTTTGGATGAAGTTTCCTGACGATCTGGCCTAAGCAACCAGTGAAATGCGCATAGGAAAAGCTTATCCCTTCAACAATAAATTTCATTGTTCTAATCAAGAATACAAATTTGGAATTAAGCATGACAAACAAAATCTTGTAAAGTATAAGCTTTTCATTTTAAATATAATTGTTGTTGTTCTTTTTGAAGACTGTAAGCGAATTCATGTAGACAGTATACACCAACGCGTCAAAATTATCGAATTTTTCTATTCTTGTCAACGTTCAGTTGTTATGACGCAGTCAAAATATCGTTAATATTTTTATTCCAGATCAGCTGCAACAGCCTTCATGGTTAAGAAATTATTCAGCCGCTTTGAGTGACTGAGCGACTGTGACTGAATTCAACGTGAAAACTGTGCGGCAGAGTGTTGAGAAATATCCCTCTGTCTCAACTCGCCGCCGTTATTGCAAATTGGGCCTTTCTAGAACCCCATTGCAGAGAATTTTAAAATTAGATCTTGAGATGCATCCATACAAAATTAAAACTGTGCAAGCATTGCTACTGCAAGACTTCCAACATCGACTACTGGTAGGTTTTATTTAGGACACCCTGTGGATACAACACCATACAATTTTGTAATGATCGGTCTATAATTTATCATAGCTTTCTTACAAAGCCCATTATTAGATAATTCTTTAATTTTAAGTTTGTTTCATCATTTATCACAAATCCCATATAAAAATCACTCCCAAAAACATCCAGTGCTCGGTGGAGGTTGCTAAAGATTCTGTTTAGCCGAATAAAGCATTCCCACTTGTACAATTTGTCTTTCCATATTTCTTTAGTCACATTTAGACTTTTATTAACAACCCTGTAGGAAGTCAAACACATTTTTAAGTAACTTCAAACTGGTTTTTTTATAACCACAACTAGTTGATTAAGTGACTTTTTTCCTTGGCGACGACTCATTATTTTAACATGGGCATGTCATAGGCAGTATTCAATTGGCCATCTTTGCATGACTTTTAAATTGACTACTAACTACTTATTTTTCAACCAATTTGTAGTCAATTAATAGTATAGTCGGTTTATAATAAATTATTTAAACTTAAACAATTTTTTGTCAAAAAAATATATGTATGTATGTACTTACATACATATGAATGTATATTTTTATATACATATATACATATGTTTATTTATACAGAAATAATTATTTAAGCAAATTTTGCATCAAATTGCTTTAAATGATGATATATAATACATGCTGAAATAAAAACGCTACATAATTGCTTGTACATAAACAGATTTGTATTGATTAAATTTTCAATTATTTACATAAATATGTTTGTAATATTTTTTTTTCATTTGACTTCATGGCATGCTTGTTTTACTTATTTTGCTTTTATTTGTGTTTTACGTGTGCCTTTTTGGGTGATATCTGCATGAGATTTGAACCAATTTGTAGTCATTTGAAAAACAGTTAATTTATAGTTAGTGTTTTTTGCAACTGACTATTTTATTTACTACAGGGAATTTGATTTACTCTGGTAGTATGTGAAGATAGTTTGTTTTAGTGTTCAGTTTTATGAACTTTTGATTAAATTAATGGCAATAATTCTTCTAATTCAAAATCATATTCATATTCTCTATTAAGAGTTAGCGAGTGTGTGTCTGGCACACGGTAACTTGATAACAATATAACAGTTTCCATGTGTTTGTGTGACAAAAAAAATAAAAACAAAAGCTAAAGAAATTCAATAAAAAATAGTTAATTTATATTTAAATATTTTATGGTCAAAACCGTAAGGTGATAAATACAAACACCAAAAGCCTAGCAATAAATTTCAATATTATGTAATTTGTTTTTTTTTTTTTTTTTTTGAATAGGATTAAAATTAGTTAAGAATAACAATTTAATTGACAAGATATTGTTAAGAACTTTTATTGGGTAAGGTTAGTTTTCTAATGCTTGTGTATGTGTATTCGGTACTATTTTTGACAATATGTTTGGTTTTCTATAAAAAAAAAAAACATATCACACTTAATCAACAAGAGGGTTTTAACTCAAAATTAAGAAATTTTCAGGACAAGCAAAACTATTTTTAATTTTACATTAAAGGCATATGAAAAATAATTTTTAGCCCACCCTTTTAATTACCAAGAGTGGGCAGATATCAATATAACGGGTCGATTTTTTCCAAAAAGTGAAAAATAAAAAGTTTTAGTTAATTCCCTCTTGATAATCAAGTGCGACTGACTCATTTGAAATGCTTATAACTTTTTGATTTCTACAGTTCTTTTATTTAATTTTTTTTTTAATGAAAGTATAATTTATAAAAAAAATTTTAGTAGGTATGAAAAAGGAAGTTTATTGAATGGCGTCCATTTTTCTGCTCTTTTCAAAACGTTTTGGATTACGTTCCGCTACGTTTCTGGTTCCCATTTTTTGAATTTCTGTTTTAATATTCTGCTTAAGTTGCTGAGTATTTTGTGGTTTGTTGCCAAGAGCCCGAACAAGTTGGACATGCAAAATCAGAATTTTTTGAAATTATTCGGTCATTAAAAACTATTGACGATATTTTCTTTGTGTTGTAACAATTGATTGTTCGGAAACCCAATAAAATTAAAAAATTTTTGCACGTTGAGTATGATTACATTATAAAATTAATTAATCTGTTAATAACCTGCGCAAAAATTTAATTGGAAACTGCACAATAAAAAAGTTGTAAGCATTTTAAATCAGTCAGTCGAAGTTGGTCCACCCTGTAGAAGCTCCGTCTCAGGAGTAGCACTGGCTAATCTTACTTTTCTTTGGCTACACTGAAAGAAAAATGCTTTATATATTTAATGAATCATTTTCATAAAAAAGGTTTCCTTGGGTAAATGAAAATTTTCATTGTCTAAATGGAATTTCATAGGTTTGATGAAGTATTTTCGTTAAAATCGCTTCATTAGATTTCGTAATTACGTTAAAAATTTTCATTGGATATATGAAAACTTAAGTTTGTCCAAGTTAAACTAAAAATTTTAATTGGGAACTTAAAAAAACAATATACAAACATAACTGTATTCATAAATTAATACAAAATTATAGTTTCCTTAAAAAAAATGTTTAATTGTTATTTAAAAAATGTAAGATATAATAACTTCATACATCTAATGTTACATGTATGCCATTAAATTTATGAAATCAAAAAATTTTTTTATAAAAGCAACATATTTCAATAATTGCCTTCATAAATTTTAATTTTCATTATGACAATAAAAATGTCATTATAGTAATGAAACAAAAACTTTCAATCCACTTTCAATCAACGTTGTTATTGTTATTATGGACAATTTAATCTCATATTTACGGTCTTAATTGAGAAAAAAACATAGTTTTTTTATACAAAAACTACACTGCCCCGGTAGACTAGCTGGTAGTGAGCTAGTCTATCAGCACCGAGGTGACATGTTCGAATCCCACCAGAGACAGAAAAAAATAAAAAATAAAATAAAGTAAAATAAAATAAGAAAAAAAAAAAATAAATAAATAAAAAAAATAAAAAAAAAAAAAATTTTTACTTTATTGAAAGTATTCATCCAATGAATAATATTCTTGGATCTAATGTAATGTTTCATTAAGTCCTTTTAATAAAACAGGTTTCATTGATCCAACGAAGCGCTGCATAGGTTCCTTTATAATGCAATTTTTCATGGGATTAATGTCAAAATTCGTTAGTATTGCGAAGAAAATTCTTTCAGTGTACTTTCATCCAAAAGACCAGTTATCTCGAAACCACCATTGAGAAACTTGAATGGAAGTTGGGCAAGAAATGATAATGAACAAGTTAGAGTGCTATATTCGGCTGTGCCGAATCTTTGATACCCTCCACCGACAGTTCGAATGTTTAAGGAGTAATATCTGTATGATGTTATTATTATCTTAAACAGTGACGATTTGTTATTAATTATGGATTTAGGCGACTAAACTGTTTTCCGGTAGTAGGGTTTATATGGGGCCTAGGGTAAATTATGGACCGATCTTCACGAAATTTCACAGTCTTTTTCCCAGTTCTATAAAACTTTGATGTACCAAGTTTTGTTATAATAGCATTATTTTTTACGAATTTAGGCGTACTAAACTGTTTTCCGGGAGTAGGGTTTATATGGGGCCCAGGGTAAATTATGGACCGATCTTCACGAAACTACACAGTTTTATTTCTTGTCCTATAAAACTTTGATGTACCAAATTTTGTTATGATAGCATTATTTTTTACGGATTTAGGCGTACTAAGTTGTTTTCCGGGAGTAAAGTTTATATGGGGCCTATGGTAAATTATGAACCGATCTTCACGAAATTTCAAAGATTTGTTTTTAGTTCTATAAAACTTTGATGTACCAAATTTTGTTATGATAGCATTATTTTTTACGTTTTTAGGCGTACTAAGTTGTTTTCCGGAAGTAGGTTTTATATGGGGCCTATGGTAAATTATGGACCGATCTTCACGAAACTTAACGGTTTAATTTCTAGTCCTATGTAACTGTGACCTGCCAAAATTTGTAATGATAGCATTGTTAGTTAGGGTTTTAGGTTTAATATACTGTTTTCCGGGAGTAGGGCTTATATGGGGCCTAGGGTAAATTATTGGCGGATCTTCACGAAATTTCACAGCGTGATTTCCAGTTGAATAAAACGGATTGTTGCGAAATCTTATATCATTCAGTGCATTTTTCCACCATTTATGTTAGTTTTTGTAACAAAATTATCAATTTTTTTTAGGTGGTGGTTCCACATTTTGATTCATAGCTCAGATCCTATTGAACCGATTTTGCTGAATTTCAATCCCATACTGCTTAGGATAACTACAAGCAATTTGACATTTTGTTGATTTCTTTTGAGTTTTTCGAAAGTGAGCGTGTTTTCAACAGACGGACAGACGGACAGACAGACGGACATGGCTAAATCGACTTAAAATTACTCAAGGACCCAGAATATATATACTTTATAGGGTCTGAGATGAATAGTAAAAAAGTTTCACACGGAATGACAAACTGAATATACCCTCTTCACAACTAATTGTGGTGGAGGGTATAAAAAGGAAACCTGTTTGTAAATCATTTGAAAAACGTATTTACCCAAAATATACCTGACGATATAGCGGATGAGTTGCCGCCTGTTAATGTTAGAGCAGCTATCCCCCTAAGATTTGAGATAAGGGAAATAGAAAGGGCTTTTTGTGAATTAAACACCAAGAAGTCACCTGGTATTGATAAAATCAGTAACAAAATGCATTTGGAGCTACCTCGCACAGCAAAGAGAATTATTCTTTATATTTTTAATGCTATTTTACGCCTTGAATACTACCCTCAAGAATGGAAGGTCTCCTTAATAACGATGATACCAAAGCCAGGAAAAGATCACACAAAAGTTGAGTCGTATAGGCCTATTAGCTTATTATCTAATATATCAAAGCTGTTTGAGCAGCTCTTAGCGTCAAAATTAACCCCAATTTTAAATGAAAATAGATGTATTCCTAACCACCAATTCGGCTTTAGAAGAGAACACAGCACAATTGAGCAAACGCATCGTATAGTAAACGCCATTAGAAAAGCCTTTGAAGAAAGAAAATATTGCTCCGCTCTTTTTATAGATGTTTCTCAATCTTTTGACAAAGTCTGCGTCGGGAAACATGTCCCCCTATTAAAATCAATAATCAACTAGTGCCTCAACAATCGCATGTCAAATATCTCGGTATTCATCTAGATCGGCTTTTAACATGGAAATGCCATATAGAAGCAAAATTAACCCAAATGAAACTAAAAGCAACTCAAATTAACTGGCTTATTGGAAGAAATTCTATTCTTAGTCTCGACTGCAAACTACTACTTTACAACGCTATTTTAAAGCCAATATGGTGCTACGTATGTATGTATTCAACTATGGGGCACTGCCTCGTGCTCAAATATCGAAAAAATTCAAAGGCGCCAAAATAATCTTCTTCGAATAATTACAGCTGCCCCTTGGTATGTTAAAAACTCAAATATCCACAAGGATCTCAATGTGCCACTGGTAAGGACTATTATTACGAAGTATGCGGTAAAATATTTGAAAAGGCTAGAGTTGCACCCAAATCCACTTGCACCCAAATCCACTAGCACGAAATATTTTAAATGATAGCGGCAACTCTCGCTTAAGAAGAAGAGACACTGCAGAACTTACCCATTAAGATGAGCGATAAACACCTACATATGTGAACAGAACCCGTGATGAAGAAAATTTTTGTCTGGCACTGGCAGGACATAAAATAAAGCATAAGGTTAAGATTTGATTAATTATTGTTAGTTCATATTTAATATATGAAGATTCAATAAATAAATAATGAAATAAAAAAAAAAACTTTCATCCAAGAGCTCTGAGCTTGCATCTTGAGAGAGAACTTTTTTTTATTGCACCCTAAGGTATTAAAGGTTTTGAACTAATTATTATCATCTGCCAGGATTACATGCAAATGTAATCTTATGGACGTTGTGTTATGGGAGGTGTTTCGAGATCAAAATTGTCATACAGACTGGTCTACCTGGTTCATGTTGCTTTCATCAGAGCTAAAGATCGGATAGCTCCTGCTTAAAAGTAGAATTGCCACCTGTATGTTGGTATCCGCGCACGTTATGCATTAGTTGACTTATTACCATCAATTACTTAATTCTTATTATTTTTTTACAACTCCTTGTAAAAATTATGGTTCCATTCTTAACTAATAAAACTAAATTCAAACCTGTAAAATATGATATCGCTGTGTAATTCTCGCCATTTAAGAAATAAGCGGTTCTAACTTCAATATGCCACCCTAAAACCAATCAATAAAATAAATTTCAAAGAACAAAACAAAAGGTAAAACCTGAACTGATGCTGTTGCAAACAACAAAAAAGAGCAATAACAATGCCACACAAAACTTATAATTAATTGGCAACACTTAAATTTCGATTATTCCTTTAATTACCAACAGAGTGTCCCCAGCTGTTTTGCATAAACAATAAAGACAAGAATTAAATACAATAAAGAACAATCCACAAAAAAAAGAGGCAGAAGAAATTTCCCATTGAACAAATCCAATCAAACAAACACTGGCAATAAATTCCAAAAACAGTGGGATTAAAATAAAAACGCACACACACGGACCAGTAAAACCATGAAAATAGTGCTAAATACAAAATATTACGCGATATTCGCTCTCAGTTCAAAATCATGAAGTCAAACATTTTTTAATAACGAAATGGAAAAATAAAATAAAAAAATTAAACAGAATCGAAAACATGGAATCGTCACTTAAAACCCCAGCGTAATACATTTAAATTAAGGCTTTCGGGATATAAATAATAATTTTTGAATTGATTTTATTAACACAATAAAAGCAAAAACAACAGCAACACCAAATTCAACGATAATAACAACAATAGCAAATACGCAACCATTCACTGATCCAAATACAATTTGAAAATTTTATTCAAAATCAAAAATTTATAAAAAAATAAAGTCGAATTGAGGAACAACAACATTAAGTATTTACGTTTTTTTTTGTGGATGAAAAGAACGCAAATTTAACACAGCAGGATGTAAAATTTCAAAATCTGACCGCGTTTTTTTTTTTTTTTTTTTTTTTAAATTTTGTATGAGTTGCGTGATGTAGTGTGATCGTCATGCGCCTGCTGTTAATCTCACTGGGTTGTGTTTTTCTTTCTTTATTTTTCATCTTTTCCATTCGAGTAAAATATCTCCTCCGCTAGAACAACAACACCAAAAAAAATTTAGATTTAATTCTTACTAGCTCACCCTACCCTGGCTGTGGACGGTCTGTCCATCTTGACTGGCTGACTGGGTTCTTGTGGTGTATAAAAGAGAGTGTATCCTTTGATGTTTGATGTCATGTGGTGGTATCACTTGCAAATGTTGCAAGATTTGTTTTTGTTTTCTTTTTGCTTAAAATACTTTTGAGATTCATGTTTTTGTACACTCGTTTATTTAAATTCTATATGGCGATTTGATACGTTCCTAAAAAATATTGAAGCGATAATGGATTTGAAGCAAATGAGCTTTTAAGTTTAATCTCGAAAAAATAAATATTTTTCATTTTCGGTTTTTTCTTTCTACAAACCTAAAAGAATAAAAAATTTGCTTAATATAACAAATTTTGTTGTTGGATTTAAGTGCAAATTTCGATTTAATTTATATGTAACAAAATGATTTAAAAATAAAACAATTATGTGACAATTTAAAGGTTTTAGCTTTTGTTTTTTGAGCATTTTGAATGAAAGTATAAAAAAGTTTCGCATACATCGATGGAAAGCTCGCTTTATCATTAAACGTAAACAAATATGAAATTCTTTAGCAGCTGATACCTAAAACTAGAAACAATTTTAATTTTATCAGATTCATTCGCAACGCAACGTCACGTTTATGTTAAAGTACCTTTTAAACATAAGCTCGTGTAAGGTAAACGGTATACCTGATCCGCAACCTGCATTACTTTTGTACGATGGTATTAATTTTTCATTAATAGAAGGAGCACAGTGGCCTTCTAGAAGGTATCCGTACTCCTTCTTTTTCCTGATGGGAAATACTTAAAGCTTCTGTTCGTCGCACAATTTTAATAGTAAAGAGTGTTTTTAAGAGTGTCACTATTTTGAGTCGGCACCACTGCTTTATTTGAGCACCTATTTAAAAGCTAATAATTGCTTGTTGTTTAGTTTGGTTTGAAAGTTCATTATGAATCGAAAAACAACAGAGCAACGCTTGCAAATTGTTGAAATTTTTAATCAAAATAATTCGGCGAATGGGCTGAAGAACAACTTGATTTTGAATTTCCATTCAAAATTTTATTTTCCGATGAAACAGAAATCAGAATTTTTGCATTTGGAGTGGGGAGAATCCACAAGCTTGTGTCGAAACAGCATTACATCCACAGAAAATTACTGTATAGTGCGCTTTATGGGCTGGCGGGGTCATTTACCCACATGTCTTCAACAACGATGATGGTGAGAATGCGAAAAGTTGTTAAAATTGGTGTTCCAGATTGCGCCTCCAGCCGTGACGGCCATATGTCAGAAATCTTATTTAAGCATTAATTTCATAAAATATTCTTGCCAATTAAGACCGTTTCATTGATATTAAAAATATACTTCCTTGTTTTATTATGATTTTAACTTGTGTTACTCTACAAAAAAACACCCTTTACTAGTGTTCTTCCAGTGGTCGAAATTCGACCATTATTTTTTATGCAAAAATTAATAAAACATATACATAAATGAATTAACATATTTCGAGCATTTGTTTTTTTCCGTCTTATGCCCAATTTTCAGGATAGAATTTAATTTTCATAACAAACTTAAATCGTATTTAAAACAGTACCCATGTTCTGTAACTTCAGTGAGAACTTTTTGCATCGAAAAGATGTGAAACAAAATATTCCATCGTCTCTCGAAAAGTGAGAGAAATGTGTGTCTGTAACTCATGTCGAAAACTATCAAAAGAGATTACGTCGTTAGCTTATAAATGTCATAATATTGCACTCGAAGCCGATGTGACATTGCAGACGTTCAGAACGCCAGTAACACACATCGTTGACGGCGACCAAAATTTACCAAAAACTTAAAATTTTTCAACGACGGCGGCGAAAATACAACCGTCGGCTATACCAAATTGTGTAAAGAGCGACTTTAATGTTTGTTGTTTGCAAACGAACTTTGAAGACATTCGTATATTTTATTAAAATGTTAAAAGCAAAATAATAAAACAATGAAAAATGTGGCAAGAACAAAATATTATTATTATTCTTTGCATATTGCATTTTTAATTGTTGTTTAGTGTTAAAATTTTTTCTCGCCCCATGTTAACAGTTCAAAGCGGGAACTTTTCTCAGCAAAATGTTACAGACACACTTTTTCTGTAAATTGGCGAGTAATTTTTTTACGTGACAGCTTGTATTCGCCAAAAAAGTTACAGACACAGTTAAGTAAGAAAACCAGCTGTTTGTGTCAATTTATGGCATTTTTGTTTCATTTCACACATTTCAATCGGAAACTTTATCGACGCGAGAGTTACAGAACCATGTTCAGATTGGTTTTTTGAGTTTTATTTGAAAGTCTTATTTAATTAAGATAAAAGTATGGTAGCACTACTAAATACAAAAAAATATATAAAAAAGTGTATTTATTTACAAGGTGGTCTGAAAAAACAGCTGACTGTTAATTCTTTGCCTGTTGTTGTTGTATTGTTGTGATATTGAGGCCACCATGCTAAAATATTACAATGGAAACTTAAGTCGAAATTAAGCGTACCACATCGGTGACTTAAGTTTCACTTAAGTTTTTAGTGAAGAAGAGAATTTTGTATTTAAAACGATTTTAAAAAAATGGTCTGGCGAGGGACCAACTTCCGTTCCATATGTTATCTTCCACTTAAGTCCGTGAATGTTTAATTTAGTTTTGTAGTTCCAATAATATCAAAAGAAATCAGAAAATACCAATTGAAAAACAAAAAAGTACCAAAAACTCTCCTTTTTTAGTTTCTCAATCACTTTAGATTCACCATGTTGAATTTTTTGTTTCTAGGCTAAGTATTAATAAAAATTTACAAAGTTCAAGGTGAAAAACGATAAAATACCAAAGAGGTCCATCTAGCAGATTCTTATTCACTCAGGAGCCTTCATGTTTAATTTAAAAAATTTAAATTTGCTGGCCCATTCAGCTTGTGTTTAATAGCCCTTGAAATCATGATTTGAGAAGAAACAAAAAAAGTGAATTTTGTGTTTTATTAAACATTGCATCTGAAAAATCCATGATTTAGGCTCCAAAATTCGATACTTTTTTGGACTTGCACAAAGTGGCTATTTCTTATTTCCAATTCAAAAGATGGCTTAAGCAAAGAGTTTTTACTCCAAAGTGAAAATCATCTCACAAGCCAATACCGATTTTAATGACCTCGTCAAATATTAATTTTGAAAGGATAACAAATTTAAGTAAAGTTTAATAAAGTGTATAGACTTCTAAGAAGTCTACGTCATAAAATAAAATCATTTTTTCAGTCAGAAAACTGTGTTTCATTGAAAAAAGTCACAGACTTATAGATCCGCCCTCGTTCTTAGTACAGCAAGTGTATTTTTAGCATAAAAGTATAAATATTCTATTGGGATATTCACAAAGTGTGCTATCCAGATACATTTTTATAATGTTCTGAAACAAAAAGTTTCTTAAATTAATAGAACTTTGCTTGCTATGTTTATTGTAGTGTCGTAATAAATCCGAAGAGACCTGCGCTGAACGACTGAGCCGAGCAGCATAAGTTTTTGTAAGCCGTCGCCGTTGATAAAATTTTATCCGGCTAACATCCGAATTTAACATGAGGCTAGCAATTTTTGCAACAAATCACTTGCGGTATCAAGTTAGATCGGCTAAGGACTCTGCTGTTCGGTAAGCAAACAAAATAAAACTTATTTTTGATTTGCGTCTGACAAATGAAAAATAGTCAGGTAAGATCTAATTTCATTTATTAATTCATGGTTAAGAAAAAAAAATATATTTTTATTTTAGGTTAATATTTATTTTTTATATTTGTTTTAAATTAGCTGCTTTAAATTCCAAATAGCACACTGAATTATGAGGGGTTGTTCACAACAGTCGTATTTTTCATGTTATTATTTTAAGACATATGACTTTATGACACCTTATGAATCCTCCATATGTTTTGTTTTACTTTAAATGTGATGTTAAAACCAATTTTGAAATTAAATTATGATAGACCTTCGAAAGGCCGTTTCAGAAAAAGAAAATAAATTAATTTAACAAATACGATAAACAAATAAAATCCAAATCTACAAAATCTCATCTAGAAAAAAAAATAAAAAAAACCAATAATGAATTCCCCAAAAACAATGACATAATCTAAGATCTATTTCAAGTTGATGACAAACATTTTAATTTAAGCAACCAAAAACAAAAACAAAGAGAAGATTTATCAACTTTCCCAAGAACTAAAAAAGCTACACAAACCAAAGTTTGAAATGGTCAAATGACACTAAAACAACTAAAAAAGAAACATCTAAATATCGAAAACTAAATTTAAATTAGAAATATTTATAAAACAAAATCCGTTCTTTCAACTTAACAACTGATCATTTGTGTTTTCATTCCCATAAAACAGAGAAAGTTTTAAATGGAATTACGAAAATTTATTTGAAAATTAGTTCCCTTAGAATAAAGACTAATAATTTTCATTTGAGGGTGCCCATGGTCATAAGAAGGTTTATAGGTTCGATTCCCACCAGAGACTCTACTCTGTTCACTGCAGCGGGCTGAAGGTGTAAGATCCCTGCGGGAAATTTGTGTCAATTGGTCCAACAGACTTGTCCTGGGAGTTGTGAAAATAGAACCGGTACAAAAAGAAAGAACTTATGACCAGTGAAAGGAGAACCTATCATGTAACTGGTTTATGAAGAATAAAAAGGTAGAAAAAGTAATGGACTACAGTACAGTCTTCACCGGTGGTGTGACACATTTTATGGGACTTTATAAACTTTAGTACTTGAATTTAATTTTAGGACTTGTTTTATTAAAATTATTCTACTTTGTATTGAAATAATACTACATTGTAGTAACTGTCACTAAACACGTCCATTGAGAATAGGTGTGTGACTGGTCAAATGGTGTCAATTGACCCCCTCCAATGACAACCCCATGTAAAAGTGACACATAGGTCTTATTCATATAAAGTGTTAGAACTAGAACCGGTCTCTACCACCAAAGACCTATCACGGGACTACTTTGGTGTCAGCTCGCTTTCCTCTAGGGATATCTTAATTAAGTTCAAATATAATTCGTGATTTTTTTTATATGTAACTCTTTATAAATAAACAAATTTAAAATTAATAAACAAATTGTCATTAGAATTTACACTTTTTTCCATGGTTCCTTGCAAAACGAATTCATAAAGGTGACATTTTCCAGTCATCTGTTTATTGTTTATTTTTTTGTGTGTATACCAACGCGAATTTATTACAGGTGGTCTTAAAAGCCCTGCTGATATTAGCTAAAATCACTGTTGGATGTCAAAATTTTGTTTATTCTCTTTTATTATTTTTGTTTCTGTTTTGTTTTATTTCTGATTTTGACATTGTACAATGATTTTACAAAAACAAATTGCTTGTGGTTTTTGTACGAGTTGTACTTGTTGTAGTACCGAGATTACCTGGGATGAATTCGTCTTGGTGTATACTGAATGTCAAGCTTTGTTTACATTTTGTGAAAACATTAATTCAAATTTAAAATTCAATAAAAATTTACATAGTTGAAAAAAAAAACTTATTTAAATTATATAAAACAAAAAAAGTGAAAAAATATAAACACAAGAAATTAAAGATGCGTAAGGAATTAGTGGAGCCACAATTAATTTGCAATTAAGGAGTTTCTTAAGCAATTGTGTATATTTTATTAACAAAAAAATTTCCTTTTTTATATTTTCAAAAAATATTTTTGACATTCACTCTAACTTTTTACAAAAACAAAATAAATAGTATTTTTCAATAAAAAGGGATAGCTAGCATAACTCTATCTCATGATGCGGTCACCTTTATAAATTCGCCTTGGTTCCTTGATTTTTCATTTAAAGTTTATTAAAGATTTATATGTTAAATTTTAAATATATGATGTTAGGAAATATATTTTTTAATAGAAAAAAAAACTATAAAAGTCATAAAACAGTGACATGAATTATGTTTTCAACACCCTGTGAGACTTGAATTTTAAAATTACCACTGCATTTGATTTGTTTTTATTAACTTTGCCTCTTTTTTCAATTTATTTAAAAAATTTTGTTTGTTTTTGAAGTCACTTAAACAGGAACCAGAACCTTCAACGACCAAATCCCATAAACAATTTAAATCAAAACTTAATTTCCATTAAAACTGCATAAAAATCATTATAATTCACTAACCCAAGTACAAGGAAATGAACGTTAATTTTTTTTTTTTTTTTTTTTGTTATTTTGATTTTAAACGTTTTTCTATAAGAATTGTTAGTTTTCAAAAGAAATCCAAAAATTTTAAAAAGGAAAAAACATCATAAATTAGTTTTGTTTCTGTTCAAGTAAAATGCATGAGCAGTGCAGTCAAAAGAGAAGTCGTCAGAACAAAAAGGTTTAACGCTTGACATCCACTGTTGCATACTTAAGAGGATCAAGAATTAATTTAAGACCTTTAATAATGGAAGAATTAAAAGTAAAACAGAAAAAACTGAATTTAAATTGATAATTTCTATAAAAAAAAACTTCAAAATGTTGTTGCTTTTTACACTTTACCTCAACAGGCCAGAGCTATAATTAATTGAATATTCTGTTTGTAACACAACAAGTTATCTAGATACATATACTCGTTCTCAGATTAAGTTATCTGAGGAATGAATTGTTAAACGGCATAGTCGTGCGCTTGGTTTATCTATAATGAAAACGCTTTTTGACAGTGTGTATAAAAATGGGACATTTATTTGAAATATGTATTTTAACCGTTCTACAGCGAGTGATAATTGGTGGTGAAAAGTGCCTTCAATTACTGACGTCTTACAAATTTACTAACATAAAATTTGATTTCGATTTCCATTCTTTCCAATGCGAATTCATACAAGGTGGTCTTATTTTGAAAATGGATACAACACTGTAAATTAATTTAACGTTGTGTCAAAATTATACAACACTGTAGTAAACAAATAAGCTGTGTGTCAAAAATATATGCTGTCATATTTCATTTTGTTTTTAATTTTAAATCATGTTTTGTGGAATGCAATAATTTAAATATGTGTGTTTAGAAAACCTTATTTGCAAGAAGTTTAGCTTTTTTTATTTAAAAAAAAAGTACAGATGAAGCACTTTTCCACGATTGCTCATGGAATCTTTTTCTGATAAGGTTTCATTGTATTCACGAGTAAAAGTTTTAAAACTACATAGTTTTAAGAACTCAATGGAAAAAGAGTTATGTTTATACCCTCATCACAATAGTGGACTTGGTATTATCCCAGCCAGCATTTTTATTTGTGTAAGAATCTGCTAGGAATCTCATGAAGAGCGTTTTTCATCGTCGAAGAGCTCATTTTTAAATCGTAAAAGATTCCACGCACGGGAGAAACGGTTGCACAAGCTGATTCCTCTGTGAGATACTTCTACAACACAGAGAAAGACGCTTATATTAAGCGTTTGCGATGTGTGTAAAGATTATCTCACGAGTCTTTCAGAAAGCATGTCAATATGCGCATGAGTTTCATGCAGGAATTATTTGACAACTCGTGAAAAACTCAGCCGTACAAATGAAATACCTAAGTAAGAGCTTCAAGCGTTTTTTTTTCATGTCAGAAAATCTTTTTTGAAAGATCCTACAGTCGGTTTGTTTTACTGAAATTGTTTTGACAATGGAATTTGCATGTTTAAAAAAACGCTCTTATTTAGCAAGCTCAGTGATTGTTATATGACTCGTTCCAAGATAACTCTTCAAATAATCATCAGAAGATTATTTTAGGAGTTGTATATTGAATACCATCGCCTACTAAACAGCCTATGCTAGCTGGGATTCGTTTGTGCAGATGTTTGTAGCAACTTCAAATATTGTTCCTAGACAATCCTTAAGTATACTCTCAGAATCACTTTCTGAGCTGATATAACGATGTTCGTCAAGCTGGAAGTACTCCACTTCCTTCTTTTTGGGTTTTAGCTTTTGCGTGCATGTGTGTGATTCATTTTGAATTTATAATTTATAAAGAAAACTCTTGAAATTTATTTTGAATTTAAATAAATATTTAAATAGAATTGTCGAAAAAAGGAACGGCATATAATTTTGACATATAGTTAGTTATCAGCTGTTGCTTACGTAGCAAGCCAAGGTCACCTTGTATGAATTCGCCTTGATTCTTTCTTTTGACATTTTTTTATGTATGTATCTCCTAAAATGATTTTAAATGTCAGCTTATCGAAAAAGTTATAGACGAACAATTTTTGATCCTGAACAAATTAATATAAAATTTCAAACAACTCTGGGTCATAGGCAATTTTTATTATCGTATGGAACCTGTTCGTCGATTTCGACATTTGAAACAAAAACAAATTATAAAAACATTGTTTTTTTTTAGATGTAAGTTAAGGAACGAATTCTTCGTTCTAATTCGACGAAAAGGCCAATAATGTACGATGTTAATTGTGAGTCACACCTAAACGACAAGTTTTCTTTAATTTAACATTTCTTTGTTTCAGTGTTGGACAAATTCAATCATGAAGAGGTACACAATTGAGCAGCGCGTTAAGATTGTTGAAGCCTTTTACGAAAATGGGCGTTCAAATCAAAATGCATATTGTGCACTTCGTGATTTTTTCGGTCAATTTAAAAATTTGAGCAAACCGGGTCTGCAGGAGATGTGAAAACACCAGTGCATGCTCGTGCAGCTCATATTGCTGCTGTTTGTGATAGTGGTGCTGAAGAGCCGTCCACCTCAACTCGTCGCCGTGCCCAACAATTGCACCTCTCACGCTCGTCGTTGATGAACATTTTACATAAAGACTTGCATTTACACCAGTGATGTTCATTCAAGCCCCACCCATTTGTTTTTTACGCTCATTAATTTAGTTGCACACGTACGGAAGATGAGTTGATCTTATTTCAAATACAGTGTGTAAGATAAGTAATAAAATTAAAAAAATATTTGAATGTTTTTACGAAATTGTCATAAAAGCATAAATGTAGAAGAATTTAGTGGAGTTTTTTTTAGATATAATTCTTAATATTAATTTCTAAACATGCTCGCACTTCACATTGAATTTTTTTTTAATGGTAATATTTAAAAATTTCTAATTCTTACTGTTTGTTAAACATTTTTAAAAGTTAAAATTTTAATAGTCAATTTGAAAAATAGAAAATTTAGTTGGACGGTATTATTTTAAATATTTTACAATCAAAACAATTTATTTGTATTAAATTTAAATAAAATTTGTGCGTTTAGTTTTGCGTATCTCTGTATTTTGAAATTCTCTCATAATACATATGCAAAACATTTTTGAACATCAATGATTTACACGCTTACAAAGTGAAATTGACTCAAGAAAGCCTCTTGACCATTCCAAACGTCTTCAATGTTCAGAATGGTGGCAAGAAATGGCAACAGTGGATGATCAATTTTCGAAGAAAATCATCTTCAGTGATGAGGCACATTTTCACCTCAGTGGATTCGTCTATAAGCAGAATTGCCGAATTTGGGCGAATGATAATCCAAGAGTGATTGTCGAAAAACCAATGCGCCCACAAAGAGTGACTGTTCGGTGCGGTTTGTGAGCTGGAGGCATCATCGGGCCATATGTTTTCCAAAATGAGACCGGTCAGGCAGTTACTGTGAATGTTGTTCGCTATCTTGAGATGATAACGAATTTTTTATGGCCCGAATTGGAAGAAATGGATGTGGACGATATGTGGTTCCAAAAGGAGGGTGCCACTTGTCACACAGCCAATGAAACAATTGCTCATTTGCGCAAGAAATTCAATGGCCTTGTTATCTTATGACATGGCGATGTAAATTGACCGCCACGATCATGTGATTTGACACCGTTGGACTTCTTCCTTTTGGGATCCTTAAAATAAAAAGTTTACGTCAATAAGCCAAGACCATTTCAAGAGCTAAAGGATGAGTTAATTCTGCACATTAACAACATTGAACCTCAACTGCGACCCTGAGAATCATTGAAATTATGGACCATCGGATAGAGGTGCCACCGAAGACAAAGCGAGCATTTGGCCAATATTTTGTTTCACACATAATTGACATAGATCCTTCCATAATAATAAAAATATTAAGATAATTCTCTGAAAAAGTTTCGTTTTTTTACAATTAACATCGTTCGTTTTGGTTGGACCACCCTTTACAATAGGAAAAGAAAAAGAAAAAGAAAGAAGAATGAGTAAAAAATGTTAAAAATTGATATTTAAATTTGTTAGCAATTTGACCGCTACTAGGTCGGCATTATTTAACTCAGATAAATCATTGGTAAACCTTCATTGTGGGCATTCTGTTATTATGTGGCTGATCGATTGCTACAGTCACAGAAAGAAGTATCAGCTGATCTCTGCCAAAATAGTGTAAGTGCGCAACCCCCGCACTGTGCTCTGTCCCATAGGCAAAACTAGAATATTTATGTAATATACATTTTTGTAAAGCTAACAGAGGGCCTTAAATAGATTCATAAATAGAATTCATAATTTTCACTTTTTTGTTTGCAGTGGATGGCAACAACGTCAAACAATTTTTGAGCTGAACTCTTTAAAAAAAATAACTTTTATCTGTTTTACTGAAATAAATGTCAAATATGCATACCTTAATCACCCTTATTGTGTTTGGCGTATTTTAAATACGCCTACGACTGTTTGGTAATAGATTAAAGTTTTAAAGTTTACATTCTCTTTAATCTATTACCAAGCAGTCGAAGGAGTATTTTAAATACACCAAACACAATAAGGTTGAATATTGTTGGTTAACAATCAGCCTGATTACGGTTGGCGTTGGCGTATACGCCTCAGTCGGTTTTTTGTAATAGATTAAATTAACACAAAAATTATGTTCCTTAATCTACTACAAAAACGTCTCAGGCATATACGCCAAAGCTAACAGTAATCAGGCTGAATATTACTGAGAAAAATTTCCGATTTACTAAAAAATTTTTTTAATTAAAATCAAGTCTTATTTTTTGTGCATTCACAGAAAAAAATATTAAAAAAATTATTTCAAAAGTAGTAAAATTTAGTTAATGTGATACAGTAGAATCCCGATAATTCGTAATCGCAAGGGACCGGCCATTTCTTACGAATTATAAGGGTTTTCGATTTAGCGGGGTTTCGATTTAACGGGGTTAAAATAAAATAAATACGAATAAACGGGGTTTTTCAATTTATTTACTAAAACGATAAAAAAACATAAAAAACAGTTGTTAAAAATAAAATATATTAAAATTCTATATAAAAATTATGTATGTAACAAACTGATCTTAAGAAAATAAATCCACACACAAGCAAAAACCCACGCAAAAATAAAATAGTGGTAAACAAAAAATCATTCTTTCCATGTTTTTGTTGTTTTTATTACGAATTATAAGTGGTAGTAAGCAAACAATTACAATTTATAAGAGGTAAAAAAGATTTTATTTGAAAAAAAAAATTACGAATTATCGAGGGGACCAAAATGTATGGAAAATTTACGAATTAACGAGATTTTTGCAAGGGACTGACAATTTATTACGAATTATCGGGAATTACGATTTATCGGGGTACGAATTATCGGGATTTGACTGTAATTGAATCAATGGTATTTTTATACCCTCCACCACAATTAGTTGTGAAGAGGGTATATTAAGTTTGTAATTCCGTGTGAAACTTTTTTAATATTCATCTCAGACCCCATAAAGTATATATATTCTGGGTCCTTGAGTAATTCTAAGTCGATTTAGCCATGTCCGTCTGTCCGTCTGTTGAAAACACGCTCACTTTCGAACAACTCAAATTGCCAAATTGCTTGTAGTTATCCTAAGCAGAGCTATGAATCAAAATGTGGAACCACCATTTAAAAAAATTGATAAATTTCACGCAAAGAAAAAACATGGTTGTGGTAAACATATTCTAAGAGCAACATATTATGATAAGATTCATGATTGTAGTCACCATATTAACATTATTATTGAATCATATTATGACTAAATATACTCGTACTATTACATCATAATATTTTTCCCTTAATCATATTATTATTCTGTTAATCATACTAAGTTAAGAAGTAATCAAATTATTGTCATGTTAATCATAATAAGTTAAGAAATTAATCATATTATTGTCATGTTAATCATAATAAGCTAAGAAGTAATCATATTATCATCAAGTTAATCATAATAAATTTAGAAGCAATCATATTATGATACAGCACCTTTCATAGCTGTCATAAAAATACAAAATAAATTAAAATATTTTTGCATCGATTTTTTATTTTGTGGCTTTTTACAATTTTTCTTAATGTTAGTGCTGGTTCACACAGGTCAAGTTTGACTCTTCAAGTCTCGAGCTTTTAGGAGAGAGGGGTAAAGAGAATGGAAAGGGGTACATACTTGACCGTACCAGTCAGTTTTGTATTTTTCTTTTCTTTTTTCATCCGTAATATAATAAAAAGCTACAAAGTTGAAGGAAAAGAAAACAAAAATTAATTTTGTGCATGAACGTGAACGCAAGTTCAAAAGAAAATGTAAATAAAACTGTTCAAGTAAACTTGACCTGTGTGAACCAGCACTTAATCAAATAGCGGAGTTCATGGGCAACCGATTTTAAGATGTTGATGAAATATCGTAGCACTTTTATAAAATATAATGAAATCTCTGTGTATTTTGTTGTTGGATTTTACAAAAAAAACTATGATGTTTTGCATTTGCACTATTACATCACTAATACTTGAATGAACTCCGCTAATATTTTAATTTTTTAATTTCTTTAAACTTATTTTTTTATGTAATTTTATATTTTAATTGTTTAACCGCTCACAAATAAAAAAAAAACGACACAACTGCTTCAAAATTATTTTACAAATGGCGCTAACATAATATGATTAGAGTAAAAATAGTTTGATTGCATCTTTAACATCAACATGTCATGTTATGGCTATTAAATATCATGATATGGTTGTGAGAAATATATAATGTTTAGAAAGTTATCATAATAAAGTTGTTAGAAAAATAATTATTTTTCGGTCAACAATACTCAAATTCATAATTGCGATAAACATTGATATGTGTACAGTAACTATAATATTGTTGATATTAAATAAAAATAACAATTATTTGTGTACGACCACAATATATTGTTACATTAAACATAGCGTTGTTGCCGTAACCATGCCCAACCATATTTTTTCTCTGCGTGTTGTTACAAAAAATGGCATAAATGCTGGAACAAGGCACGGAATGAGAAAAGATTTTGCAAAAATTTGTTTTATTTGACTGGAAATCGCGCTGTAAAATTTCGTGAAGATCCGTCCATAATTTACCCTAAGCCCCATATAAACACTACTCCCGGAAAACAGTTTAGTACGCCTAAAACCGTAAAAAATAACGCTAGCGTAACAAAATTTAATACGTCACAGTTTTTTAGGACTAGAAATCATACTGTGAAATTTCGTGAAGATCGGTACATAATTTATTCTAGGCCCCATATAAACCCTACTCCCGGAAAACAGTTTAGTACACCTAAAACCATAATTAATAATGGTATCATAACAGAAATCGGTACGTCACAGTTTTGAAGGACTAGAAATAACACTGTGAAATTTCGTGATGATCGGTCCATAATTTACCTTAGGCCCCATATAAACCCTACTACCGGAAAACAGTTTAGTACGCCTAAAACCGTAAAAAATAACGCTAGCGTAACAAAATTTAGTACGTCACAGTTTTTTAGGACTAGAAATAATACTGTGAAATTTCGTGACGATGGGTCCATAATTTACCTTAGGCCCCATATAAACCCTACTACCGGAAAACAGTTTAGTACGCCTAAAACCGTAAAAAATAATGCAATCATAACAAATTTTGGCTCGTCACAGTTTTATAGGTCTATAAATGATACTGTGAAATTTCGTGAAGATCGGTACGTAATTTATTCTAGGCCCCATATAAACCCTACTACCGGAAAACAGTTTAGTACGTCTAAAACCTTAAAAAATAATGCAATCATAACAGAAATTGGTACGTCACAGTTTTAAAGGACTAAAAATGACGCTGTGAAATTTCGTGATGATCGGTCCATAATTTACGCTAGGCCCCATATAAACCCTACTACCGGAAAACAGTTTAGTACGCCTAAAACCGTAAAAAATAATGCAATCATAACAAATTTTGGCTCGTCACAGTTTTATAGGACTATAAATGATAGTGTGAAATTTCGTGAAGATCGGTACGTAATTTATTCTAGGCCCCATATAAACCCTACTACCGGAAAACAGTTTAGTACTCCTAAAACCTTAAAAACTAATGCAATCATAACAGAAATTGGTACGTCACAGTTTTAAAGGACTAAAAATGACGCTGTGAAATTTCGTGATGATCGGTCCATAATTTACGCTAGGCCCCATATAAACCCTACTACCGGAAAACAGTTTAGTACGCCTAAAACCGTAAAAAATAATGCAATCATAACAGAAATTGGTACGTCACAGTTTTAAAGGACTAAAAATGACGCTGTGAAATTTCGTGATGATCGGTCCATAATTTAAGCTAGGCCCCATATAAACCCTACTACCGGAAAACAGTTTAGTCGCCTAAAACCATAGTTAATAACAAATTGTCACAGCTTAAGATAATAATAACATCATACAGATATTACTCCTTAAACATTCAAACTGTCGGTGGAGGGTATCAAAGATTCGGCATAGCCGAATATAGCACTTTAACTTGTTTTTTTTTCCAAATTATCGTCAACATTTCTCTCTTACATTTGGTGCGTTTGAGAACTTTTATAGTAAAATGCAGTAAATGAGTAAACTAAAAAATTTGTAAAAATTCGTAAAATAAAGGCAACAGCTGATGGCAAATAATTAAAGTGTTGATAAATGTTTACACTTTTGATTACTTAACTCGTTTTCTTATCGGTACTCGATTAAATATTTTTTATACATAACACGAAAATTTTTGGAAAATACAAACAAATAATTTAATGTTATCTTTTATGTTTGTTTGTTTTTTATTTTATTTGATTTTACTAATTTGTAGCGGGTTAAATTATTTAAACCTATTGATTATTTAAGTACCCAAATACTTCACACTTTTACAAGTCTAAAAAATTAACATAACAAAAAATGTTTTAAAAGTTGGAATTTAGCCAAATAAATGCTTCACAAACAAGTTTAATTAATTAATTTTTAATATTTTTAATTAGGATTAAGTTCATGAAATTTAATTTTTCATTAAATTATTTTTATGAAGAAAGGAATTTTACAACATGAAAATTAATTAAAATTGTTATTGATAATCTTTCATTCTTGACGTGGCTGGGGCACGAACCCCGGCCGGCAGGTTACCATGACGTTTCGATTGCAACCACTCAATCTCCTCAGATGGATTTGCCGTCTTACACTCGCAGCCATTGACGACAATTTGGTTTAAGGATTGATGTTTGACTATTGACGTCAGCAGAAAGATTATCAATAACAATTTTAATTAATTTTCATGTTGTAAAATTCCTTTCTTCATAAAAATAATTTAATGAAAAATTAAATTTCATGAACTTAAGCCTAATTAAAAATATTAGGCAATTTCGTAAAATGCAGTAAAGTTCAGTAAAAAATAGTAAAAACGTTTGTGTTTTCGAACGCAGCTATTGTTTAAACATCATTTCACCCAAAATTATGCAACTTAACCTCTTTAAAATGCAATGCAAAACAACATTGTAAGATCGGACCATCGTCTGTACGAAGCTTAAGTATTTTAGATTTGGCGATTTTTTTTGCCGATTTTAATTAATTAAAGTGCCGCTAACGCCGATTTGTTTTTGAAAATGTGCCGATTTCTTCTGAAAATTTTCTGGCACCGCTGGTTGTAAGTTACTAAAAAAATGTTGGTAAATTTTTCATGTCCATAAATCGGTTTCCATGAGCTCTCTTCAGCTGTTTCAAAAGATTCACAATTTAGTTTTTGGCTTCTATTATTATTGTTAAAGGATAAAAGAGATGTATCAATCGAGTTATTTATCATATCGCTGTTTTCTTTGTTTATGAGTAGAGGGAGATTTTTTTTAAGATGAAACTGAGGCACAGGAATCACTAAAATCTTCGGCTGTCGTAAAGGAATTGAATGATTGCCTCGCAGCAGAGGTAACCAATGGAGTCTCAGGTTTAGAAGCCAAGGACACATTTTCACTTTTCTCAAAGAGATTGGACACGCCATCATTACAGCTTTCAAAGCCTGATGAGATATCCGAGACTTTTTCCTTTAGTCTAAAAACATTTTCATCAAAGAACAGTGCTACTTTTCTTCGCCCATTTTGTACCACTTTAATATTATTCTCGATGGGATATGTAGCAATGGTGACTTTTTGATCGAATGGCTGCTCCACACTAACACCCATACCACAATAACGCATCATACCAATTGTTTCCTGTTCAATATTTTTATAATTTTCCCAATCGTCAACGGCTGGTTGTTCGCCAACTGGCTTGGTGTTGACCATACGGTGTACTGTTTCTATTGCATGTAGTTTTCCATTAATTTTACCAGTGCTTTGATGTTCTTTTTGTTGTTTCCTATATTGTAATTTTTTATTGGCAGCATATTCCGTGTGAGCTTTAGGACGTGGATAACTGAATTGGGGCTCCGGGAAAGCTCCGAATATAAAATCATGATGGGGTTGTAAGTTAACGACCTCTTCTTCGAAGTCAGTTGTGGGTACCCAAGGCATTGGAAAACGTTGTAAATTTCCAATAAAATATTAAAGATTTCTTATTGTAAAACGGCTGCTTGTTTAATTTTGTTTCACAAAACTTTTCTCACTGCCAATTTTCGTATATCGGAATTCTGTATGAAAAATTAAATTTAATATTTTATTTCAATAATTTCTACGCCTTCTGCGACCAATCACGATAAAAGAAAAAAAAACTTTCCTTTGTTTGCCTTGGTTCATAACCACAATAGTGTTACAGGATAGGTAAGTATAACTGTTAGCTAAGAGCACGACCAGATATCTGTTTGTAGAATTTACGGGCATTAGTCCCCATATGTATTATACGATTTTTGTCGTTGCGATTATTACCTTAATGTCTAGAGGGGAGAAAGGAATTAAAACACAATCGAATGTACTCTTAGATTCGTTTTGTTCGCTCTTTTGTTCTCTCATTTGACAAAAAATGTATTTAAGTTCGGTGGCATCATGGTAGAATAAGAACAAGGTATACTTATTAGAAATTTTGTTCTCAATTTCAAAACCTGTATGACGTCAAACTAAAGGAAATATGGAACAAGATTAAAACAGGCGTCAAAAATCAAATAAATTAATTACTTTACATGGGGAAATAATGACAATTTTCTCTTATGAACAAACCTGGTACTTATTTTACTATGGGTGGCAATGAAAATGTAAGACCGACTTAAAGAAGAAATCGTATAATGTAAATGGGCACTAATGAAAGAAACATACACCAGATGCAAACCGTTATTTAAAAATCATGACTAACTTATCTTTAATTACCTTTGAAAAATGCTTTTAAAAACACAACAGATTCAAACGATGATTTTTCCCCATGATTTTAAGGTTGATTTTTCTTCGTTATCGATCATTCTTTTTTACTTGCTTTTTTGTAAAAACAAACAATTTATTTGAGCTCCGTGTTTTGTATTGTAAAGAGATGCTGCCACATTGAAATAAAAAATAAAATGTGGCAACATAGCAAATATACGAATGTGTGCAAAGGAGATTAAAAAAATACACAGAGAACACAAATTTTGATTTTCTTTACTACCCCGCTTGCATCTCTACACCGTTCACCAACAAACGACAATAAATCATGTCTTAAGAAACATTGAAAAAATCACCGTCTTAATCTAGTGATAGTAATGTAGGTCGTATGTCGCATGTCGTAAGAACGTAGGACGTAACGCCGTAAATTTCTAAAACCACGCTCTATTTATCCACAATTCCTTCGCAGACGTTTTTGGTTTTCATTTGAAATTAATATTAGAAAAATCCAAAGTTGTTGAAATTGTTGTTTGTTTTTTAATTCTTCTTATTTGTTTTTAAATATTTACAGCCAGGCCCAAGATGTCATACGTTAACGTTCGCATAGAAAACTACATTTAAAACAAATTTTAGAACGTTAACGTGTGACATCGTGGGCCTGGCTGTTCATTTGAAAACACAAAAATATTTCAATTTATATTTTTAACAAATAAAAAAAAACAATATAATACGGTCGCAACTGGCGTATAAAAAAAAGGGTGGTCTAATCAAAACGTACGCTGTTAATTGCAAATAAAACCAAAAAGCTTTCAGAAAATTATCTTAATGTTTTTTTTTAGGATAAAAGGATCTATGACATTTATGTGTGAAACAAAATATCGGCCAAGTGGTCGCCACGGCTTCGATTGCATACCTCAATCAGATGGTTTATATCTTCAATGATTCTGAGACATAATTGAGGTTCAATGTCGTAACTGTGCCGATTGATCTCATCCTTTAGCTCTTGAACTGCTCTTGGCTTACTGACGTACACTTTTTCTTCCAATTATTAACGTCGCCTTAACGTGAGATAATACGACCATTGAATTTCTCGCGCAATAGAGCTATTATTTCGTTGGCTGTGTGGCAAGTGGAACATGTCCTCAATTTCTGGCCACAAGAAGTCCGCTATCATCTCGCGATAACGAACACCATTTCCGGTAACTTCTTGGCCGACCTCATTGTCGACGAATACGGCCTGATGACGCCGCTAGCCCTTAAAAAGCACTAAACAGTCACTCTTTGTGGATGCATAGGCTTTTCAACAATCAGTCATGGCTTCTCATTTGTCCAAATCCACTGAGGTGAAAGTGTGTCTCGTCGTGGAAGATGATTTTCTTTGTAAAGTCACCATTCACTTATGTCTGTTCAACCAACTATTCGCCGTATGACGACGCTTGAAATGGTAAGTAGGCTTCAGCTCTTGAGTCAATTGAACCTTTTAAGCATGTTAAAACAAATCTTTATTCAAAATTCGCATCATTGATGTTCGTAAGATTATTAATTGTTGAGCACGACGACGAGTCGAGGTTGGCGGTTATTCTGCAACACAATCGCGAACAACAGCAATGTTATGTGTGTCTTAAAGTATTATTCGTTTTAATTTGATGACGTAAGTATCTGCGTCATGCCCTTATATGTGCAAACTTCCGTATATATGAGTCATTTTTAGATTTGTGCTTTTATGGAATCGGTTAAAATTGCAATTTTTGCAAATGGGCAAGCTTGCGAGACTTGTTTCACGAAGCCCCTTCTCAACTTTTGTGCAATGCCTACAGAAAGCAAAAAGACTAAATTGCTCAGATAATCCGAAGAATTTGTTGTTTCAGATTTGTTAACACTTGAAGTTTTTGTAAAAACACGACGCTTAGAATAAAAATATCTGTTTTAATAAATGCACAATTAAACTTTACGGGACAAACTTATTGGGTACATAAACGAAGTTTTTGTAAATGGACTTTCATACGATTTTTGACAGTTCGCTTGCGAGTGCGTAAAAATGCAGAGATTGCGAGACTTTTAAGCGATAACATGAGGATCCTTATTGTTATGCCCACACCAAAATAGTTAAGCGTTAGTGCTGATGCTTGTTACACCTTAAAAAATATGTAGGTCTAGCTAGTGTGCCAGGTGGGACACTGATTGGCAGGCTGCCTTTCCATGTAAACTTAGTTCACAATTTTGAAAATAATTTGATTAAATTTTGTACATAGATTATAATTGCCACAAGTACCAAGCCTATTAAAAATGGAGACAAACAGTCCAAAATTTCACATGCTCCCCATACAAGCTTTGTAATAGAGTCTTTGTTCCCATAAATCATCTTATCTTGTTGATAATTGATTTAATTGAACCTGAATCATCTTACCAAATTTAAGTAGCATTGGTCCATATTTGACCATAGCTCCCATACAAATACTACACTCGAAAATATCTTTTAATGCCACAACTTTCTTGAAACTATTGGAATTGATACAAAATTGGCGACAATAACTTCTACGATAGCTACAAAATCGCGTAGGTCCAAAATTAACGATAGGATCCGAATTCCTAAAATCAGTTAAAAGCAAAAATATCTCATACAAATGAAGATATTTAAATATAATTCGGCAAAAGAACCCCGCATAGGATTCTTAAACTCATAACATAATTTTGTTTCCATGAATGGCCATGGGTCCTAAGTAGGGCAGACTCTCGAATTTTTGTCTTTATGTTATGTGGTTAAGTGAATCAAATTGTAGGGCTTGACCGACTATACTTTCTTACTTGTTTCCATTTGTTTTCGTATTCGTAAAATGCTTAATTAGTTTAGGTTTAAGGTAATGAACAAGAAAACTGATGGCACGAAGCGAATACTTGGGCGAGTGATGCCAGAAGTGCAGATTTATCTGCATTTTGCAGATCTTATACCCCAAAATTGTTCAAATGCAGTTTTGAAGACTTTTGGTTTAAAATTGCAGATTTTTAGCTCGGTGGTAAGTTTTTTACTTTATCACTTATATTTGTACTATTTCCGCTTCTTGCATTGATAAACGAAATATTTCAACCATTCATGGAACAACCGTTTGTGAATAGATTCATTAAAAATTCGTATTGTCTTGAAACATTAAGATCGCCGGACTTATGTCATCTGATTTAACACAAAATAATATGCATATGTACGTATATATTCATAAGTCCTTATGTATAAATATTTTTAATGGTTTCAGTGTTTGATCTCTTGTAAGTTCTCAATAAGAGCCTTGATAGTTTAAATATCATGTCAAGCAAAAAGTTTTAATTGGTTGTTTAAAATAACAAAGATGTGATAAATCCTTATTCCTGTCAGAGTAATTAAATTTGCATAGATATTTTCAATGTAAAAATATCCAAAAACTATCGCCCATGTTCTGAGAATCGTAGTCGAGTGAAATTGAATTCGAACAAATTTTTTAAACTTTTCTGTGTTAAAAGTTCAAAAAAAAAATATTTCCTTTTTTATACCGCATAATTCGAGGACCACCAGAATTACTTTTATAACTAAATAAACTGCATTAAAAATGTTATAAATGTGTTTTGAAGATTTCTAAAATCTGGACGCAGATTTTGCAGATGTTTTGATAAAGAATAATGGGTTTTGCTAATTTTACCTATAAAAGTTCTGGCAACACAGGCGTGGGAACGCAGATTAAAAAGAGAATTTAAAAAAGAAAGTGTATAGAAATTTTATGCATATGCACTAGGGATGCCAATCAGGATTGATTTTAGAAAATCCCGGGATTTCCCGGGATTTCGGGATTTTTTTAAATAAACAAATTGTTTTTTATTTATTTATTAATTTTCAAAAGGTTTTATTTGGTTTAATATCTTTAGTTTTTCTAAAATCTTTATGGATGAAGTTTCCTGATGATCTGGCCTAAGCAATAGGAATAGCTTATCCCATCAACAATAAATTTCAAGTGTTTTTATCAAGAATAAAAACTGGGAATTAAGCACAAATAACAAAATCTTTTGAAATTTAATTTTTGTATTCCCAAAGAAATTACTTTTTGATAATATAACATATATTTTAAAAAAAGAAAACTAAGAATTATAAAAATACGACGAGCTCATTTTTAATTCGTATTAGAGATTCTTCCATAACGCAGCGATAAACGCTTATATTATTCGTAAAGGGAATCGATTATGATGATGTTGAGACTATCTAACAAATCTTTCAAAAAGTATGCCAAGCGTCGTATAAGACTCATGTGGGTATTATTTTAGAACTCGTGCAATGCTCAGCCGTATGACTAAGCTACCTAAATAAGGGCATCAGGCGTATTTTTCATGCCAAAACTTCTAATTTTCATACAATTTCTATAAAACAAACCTTAAGGTCGCGAAATCAACACCATCCTGTCGGAAAATCCTTTTTTACAGATCCTTAGGCCGGTTTGTTTTATTAAAGTTGTATTGGAAATAGCATTTTCATACTTCAAAAACGGTATTACTTACGTAGCTCAGTAATTGTTATACGACTCAGAGAGTCCCAAAAGGTTCATTCCAAGATTTAAAGACGAGCGTGTCAAAATAAAATAAAAAAATAAATAAATAAATTAAAAGAAGATTAAGATGTTTTTGTTACTCGTCAGATAATCATCAGAAGATTCTTTTAGGAGTTGTATATTAAACATAATCGTCTAACAAACAGCCTATATTTTATATGTACATGTATGTATGTTTATTTAATATAAAAGAAACATTAACAAAAACAATGAGAAGTCACAAAGAACATAAAACATAAAAAAAACAAAATAATTGCGATTTATATTTTTATAAACAGCTTAAATTGGATATTTATGTATGTGAAAAAGTGGCCACCATATATTTTTATGTGTGCAGCTAACTTTGATGTTTTGTATGAAAATATTTTAAAGCTGCCCAAAAATATGAAAAATGTGCAGGTATACAAAATGCACGTTAACAAGGATTTTAAAGAATAATTTCCGAAAATATTTATTTTGGGCAGCTAACTTTGATTTTTTGTATGAAAATAGTTTTGAAATGCCAAAAATTTTGTGCATTTATCTTAAATGTGCAGGTATAGAAAGTGCACTTAAAAAAGGAATTTGTATGGAATTAGAAAGAATAATTCCAAAAATTATCAATTTTGTGCAGTTAAGTCAAAAGTGCACGTAAACAAAAGGCAGTTAAGTCAAAACTACTGTATTGTTTTTCAAAAAACGATGAAGTCGTATGGGATGTCAAACTTTTTTCATAATACTTGTAATTTTCGTGCCACATTGCATTCACACTATCACACTTTGTCATATTACTTGAGTTTTTGACATGTATTAATACAAAGTATAATAGTGTAAACTTGCCTCAAGCAGCTTGAATATCGGTAAAATTGTTTATACCTTATCATTTTTTTATGATAATTGCTTTTTAAGAGCTTGGTGGAAATTATCCAAATTCCTTAAATTTGGGTTACAGTTAAAGTCTTTTCATAACCAGTCACATCTTTAAACATTTTAGAGCTAATAATATTTGCAGACTTGATTTTATCAATTGCTTTTATAATTGTGAATTGCTTATGTTTGTTGTTGTTGTTGAAAACTTAAGTACCTGCTTCTAATATTTCATTATGTGTTTAGCATTTTAAATGCCATCATTTTTATTTAACAAATTAAAAAATATAAATTCCTTAAGCACAACAAACAACACAAAACAACTGCTACAACAAGAAATTCCAAAAAAAGGTTACCTTTTTCAAATTTTCCATACAACAATAAAATACATTTTACACATTGAAACATACAGTATGTACTTGTACGTCTGATTGTCTGCCTGGTATCCGATAGAACCTTTTAGAAATGCAGTTAAACAAATAAACTAAGCAGCATAAGAACCAATCAATAATTTAACCAAAAGAAAAAAAAACAAATACAAGCCTACGACTACTTTTACCAATGTCCAGTCAAGTCGACTAAGTTGAGTCAAAGAAACGTATTTGTCGTTTCTTCTGACGACTGCACGCATTCAGTCAGTCACAAATGTCAGTTGTGGGGCTTGGTGTTTCTTCTTTTTTTCGTTTAATTTTGTAAACAAACATATGTAACGTTTTTTTTTTCTTTTAACCAGGGTCTTTCTTCATTATCGAAGTCGCTGTCCCCAGTAAAACTTTAATAAATATTATTTTTTTTTAAGTTTTTGTTGTTCTTAGCCAAGTTAACCCACAACATGCAGTTTAGTATTACTATAGTTGGCGTTTTCGTTTTTTTTTTTTGAGTTGTCTGTTACGTTTTTTGGTTTAATAATTAAAATTAATAACTACCGCTGGCCTTTGCACACAAAGCTTGGGAAATTTTTAATTTACCTGGGACATTTTAACAACAATGCTGCTTGCATTAATCGATTTGGAAACCAAAATTGTATAAAACAAAAAGTTAATTCAATTAACATTTTCAAAAACAATACCAATTTCATTGGCCTTTTCATATGCTTAAATGTCACTTTCTTCACATTTCCTGGTATAACGAATCAATTTTAGAAGACAAAATCTGGCTTAGAATGGCCAAAATAACACTTGTAATGTCTCATAAATGAAATAGAGATTCCAAATGAAAAATGGGCGTTAACCTCAAAGACATTTTAAGACATGGTGATACCCACCACCTGAAATGCCACACATTCATTGCAAATCAAAAAAAAATCATACACACGCAAACTTGAAAAAATGCCCACACTATCCATCTATCCACGATGAAACAAACAAACAAAAAAAAAAAATATCCATACCACCAACCAACTATTCCAGCCATATGGTAAATTGTCATGATTGCAAAGGATTGAGCGGGCCAAAACAGCAAAATCCCAACTAAATCGTACCAAATGAAAGGCAAGGAGCAACAAAAATCCAAAACGAACAAAAATAATGCTGGTTCAGGTAACAACTTCATCATGGCGCATAAATTTGCAATACAAATTTAATTTATGCAATGAACTACGTATAAGTATTAAAACTTTATACTCGTACATGAAGAAATGATCGGACGCCGGACAGACGCATCCAGGCCCCATACTACTAAACATGTTAGTACATTTACGAATTGTACTACACTAAACAAATTCTACTGCACCTACATAAGCTGATTTCTTTAACTTTTTTTTTTAAAGGAGGAGGGGGGGGGGAAGAAATCTCCAACTTAAAACGAATTAAGAGGCAATCGGTAAAAATCACAACGAAAAAATCTTTTCAAAAATGAAGTTAAACTTTACATGCGTATTAACGCATAAAAATATGTTTCTACAAAGAAAAGTGATGTGTCTCCTTTTAAACACACATACACATCTACATAATTTCTCATATGCATATGTGTGTAAGTATGAGTAAATCAGAGTCAGTAAGTGTGACCGGCAGACAGACAGACAGAGAGACAGACAGACCGAGACATCCCGAAAAGATTTCACATTTTAACTTATTTTATCATCATGTTGGGGAAGGTAGACACAATTAAACAATTTCCACTAAATCTGCTTACTTCCTTGGCAATTTGTTATTTGCCAACAAAAATTATGTGACTTCAGATCATAAATTCTTTTTGCAAAAAAGGAGTGAAAAGAAAGAGGCGAACGAATGAACTACGGAACGAAGACAAAAAATAAGCAAAAAAAAAAAAAAACAAAAATGCATTATTGACTAAAGGAATATTAGTTAGTAGTAGTTTTTGTTGCAGTAGAATATATTTGTTTGTTTTAACAGATCTGTGCTATAAGTTGGCCCTCGTTATAATGGAACTGCAAACCACCAAGGATTTGATTGTTATTTGGTTTTTAAATCAGTGGTTTTTTATATTCTTTTAAGGTTTCTTTTTGCTGGAGCTCAGCATTATTCAGAAAATACATAGTCTTTTGGAGTAGAAATAGTATTTTAAGATAAAACTAGGTCTTTAGATAAGACGTAGTGTTTTAGATAAGACTTAAGGCCTAACCATAATATGCATAGCCTTGCTAAACCTACTGTCAAAAATTAACAAAAAGTCTTTCAAATGTATGAAAAAAAACAGAAACAAAATAAAAAAATTTTTGATTCCGTACGGAATGTGCGATCAGTTTCGCACTTTGCTTAAGCAAATGACAGTTTCATAAAACTTAACAAAAAGTTTCCAATATGGTTTGCCTCATATGATTTACATGTATTCGCACATTTGCTTAAGCCAACTAAAGCACATTATGGTTGGGCCTTTAGTTTTATACAAAATACCTTGTCTCTTAGAAAGTCGTGGTATTTAAATACAGGGTATTAATGAAAAGAAGTATGCCCGGCTTCTCCCGGAAGGTATTAATTAATGATTCGTTTCTTATTTATGTATAACAACAATTGAAATCATTATTAATTTAAATCAAGTAAGAGTGCTATATTCGGCTGTGCCGAATCTTTGAAACCTTCCACCGACAGTTCGAATGTTTTAAGAGTAAAATAGATATCATGTCTATTTATTATTAATTTATCTTTATAAAAACAGACATCCGCATTAAAATTGGTTCCGGTTTAGACATATATTAAATAATTGACTGACAATCAGAAAGTTTTATGACTTTTTTTTTAGCAATTTTTACTAGCTTGAGTAAAATATCATGATTCGTAACAGTTTAAGCCGAACTTTAATGATTTTCAGGAGGGCAACTTATATTGGAGCCATGGTAAGCCATGAACCCATCATTCAAAAATTCTGCAGAGTGATTTCTGGCATTATAAAACATAAATTTTAATACAGCGGAGAAATTTGTGTTAGCGTTAACAGTGAATTTCAGAAAGCTGCTTAAAATGGATCTAAGGTTTATTATGGACCGTATATCACACGGTTTAAGGCGTACTTATTTATTTTACCAGAGTGGGCTTTGTATGAAGCCTAGTAAATTATGGACCGATCATCACGAAATTTATTAGTGTGATTTCTAGTCATATAAAACTGTGAAGTATTTAATTTTATTCTGATAGCATTATTTGGTACAGTTTTAGGCATACTAAACTGTTTTCCGGGAGTAGGGTTTAAATGGGGCCTAGGGTAAATTAAAGACCGATCTTCACGAAATTTCACAGTGTTATTACCAGTTCTTTAAAACCGTGAAGAGCCGAAATTTGTTATGATAGCATTATTAATTATGGATTTTGGCGTACTAAACTGTTTTCAGGGAGTAGGGTTTATATGTGGCCTAGGGTAAATTATGAATAGATTCACGAAATTGTACAGCCTAGTTTCTAGTCCTATAAAACTGTGGTGTACCATTAATTATTAATTATGGTTTTAGACGCACTAAACTGCTTTACGGGAGTAGGGTTTATATGGGGCCTATGGTAAATTATGGACCGATCTTCACGAAATTTTACAGCGTGCTTTCGAATAAAACGAATCTTTGCAAAATCTTATATCATTTTGTGCAATGCTCCACCATTTACGTTAGTTTTTGTTTATCAATTTTTTTTAGATGGTGGTTACACATTTTGATTCATAGCTCCGATCCTACTGAACTGATTTTGCTGGATTTCAATACCAGACTGCTTAGGATTCCTTTTCAGTTTTTCGAAAGTGAGCGTGTTTTCAAAAGACGCACATGCCTAAATCGACTATGAATTACTCAAGGACCCAGAATATATATACTTTATGGGGTCTGAGATGAATAATAAAAAAGTTTCACACTCTTCGCAACTAATTGTGGTGGAGGGTATAAAAATCAGCCAAATCGCTCCAGCCATTCTCAAGTAATGCGATTACATACCAGGACAATTTCATTTTTATACCCTCCACCACAATTAGTTGTGAAGAGGGTATATTAAGTTTGTCATTCCGTGTGAAACTTTTTTATTATTCATCTCAGACCCCATAAAGTATATATATTCTGGGTCCTTGAGTAATTCTAAGTCGATTTAGCCTTGTCCGTCTGTCTGTCCGTATGTCCGTCTGTTGAAAACACGCTCACTTTCGAAACACTCAAAAGTACTAAACAAACTGGATGTCAAATTGCTTGTAGTTATCCTAAGCAGTTTGGGATTGAAATTCAGCAAAAGCCGTTTAGTAGGATCAGAGCTATGAATCAAAATGTGGAACCACCACCTAAAAAAAATTGATAATCTTGTTACAAAAACTAACATCAATGGTTGAATAATGCACAGAATGACACAAGATTTTGCAAGAATTCGTCTTATTCAATTGAAAATCACGCTGTAAAATTTCGTGAAGATCGGTCCATAATTTACCCTAGGCCCCATATAAACCCTACTTCCGGAAAACAGTTTAGTACGCATAAATCCGTAAAAAATAATGCTATCATAACAAAATGTGGAACATAAAAGTCTTATGGGACTAGAAATAAGACCGCGAAATTTCGTGAAGATCAGTTCATAATTTACCCTAGGCCCCATGTAAACCTTACTCCCGGAAAACAGCTTAGTACGCCTAAAAACTTAAAATATTATGCCATCATAACAAAATTTGATACATCACAGTTTTATAGAACTAGAAATGACACTGTGAATTTGGTGAAGATCGGTGCATAACTTACCATAGTCCTCATTTAAAGCCCACTGTGGTAAAATAATTAAATACTCGGTAAACTTTTTTTCAGTTTAGCTTCATATGGCCACAAAAAATGCTATGCAATTTTGTGATATACGGTCCATAATTCACCTTCGATTCCATTTTAGCAGCCTTCTGAAATTCACTGCAAACGCTTAAACTACTTGCACCGCTGTATTGAAATTTAAGTTTTTAATACCAGAAATCGTTCTGCAGAATTTGGGATGAATGGTTCATAGCTTACCATGCATGGCTTTTATATAATTTGTTCTCCTGAAAATCATTTAAGTTCAGCTTAAACTGATATTCTACTCAAGCTTTTTAAAATTGATTCTGATTGTCGGTCAATAATTTTATATAGATCTAATCCGCTACAAATTTTAATGCACATGTCTGTTTTCCTAAAACATTCGAAGTATCGGTGGAGGGTATCAAAGATTCGGCACAGCCGAATATAGCACTCTAACTTGTTTTATATAGAGATTTAATAAAGGATTACAAAACAAATTTTCTATGAAAATTTTCCTTAAAAATCGTTTGTTAAATTTAATAATCGTTAATGAATACGGGAGTAGTCTAAAAAAAGGTGCATCTTAGAAATTTTATGGCTTTTTAGGAAATGCATTGTTTTTTTTTAACGAAAAATGGCCTTTTAGAAAGAAAGTAAAATTAAAGAAAAACTTAGTGTATTCATAAAAAAAAGTTTTCAACTTAATAAAGGTTTGTTAAATTTAATAATCGTTTATAAATACGGGTGGTAGTTTTTAGAAAATAAATACTGTCTTATGCAAAAAAGCTCAGTAAAAGTGTAGGGGCTTAATGGTACCAATACTAATGTGAAATTTAACTTTTTTGAATTAGAAAATAGACGTCAGTTATTTTTGGAAAATACGAAGTTTTGAAAAAAACGTAGTCTTAAGAAAAGACGTAGTCATAGGAAAAAACGTAGTCTTTAGAAAATACCACCGTATTATAAAAGATGATTAAAAATAAAATATTCTTATGAATACGACAGAATAGTGAACATATTACCTTCTACGCAGCGAAGATTCTCGGCGTACAGTTCCATGATCATATGAAAATACGAACATTGGTATTCTTGCATAAAATCATATCAACTCACGAACCTGATTACCTTTATAGCCGGCTTAGTTTTAGTCGATTTGGCAGAAACAGAACTTTAATACAACTGAGACACTATACGCTTATATCAAATTGGCAGTTCTTCGTAAATGCAATACGTTTTTGGAATACTATTCCTCCAATCATTAGGGAAACCAGCAACGCACAACTTTTTAAAAAAAGAATTATTAATTCTATTGTAACTAAAACTCTATGCACATTGTATATACATACATATTTACTTACTGATCTTTTTAAACTTTTTATAACTTACTCTGTATGTCATTATTTAATCTCCTCCTTTTACCTGCTCAATAGTTATAACTTAATTAAAATAATTTTTGTTAAATCTTAAAGTATTATTTTTTTTTTTTATTATGCTTAACTGTTAAACAAATAACTATGTCCGCTCTTCTATTAGTATAAAAAAACTTTTGTTTTGTTATAGAAGCTACCAACTTATAAATAAATAAATAAAAAAAAAAAAAAAAAAAAAAAGACGTAGTCTTAAGTCTGGAAATCGAATTCGAGTGAAATTAAAATCGAACAAACTTTGAAAGCGATCCAGAGTATTCTATTCTGACGGGTGCAACATTTAGACGCTTTAAACGTCTTTTACTAATAGAAAGAAACACATTTGCAATTAAGTTATTTCTTGAAGGGGTAACATTTTTTTATATACTATTGTTATCTATTTACAAGAATTTATATGAAACGATCAAATAGCTACGGGATAGCTTTAAAGTGCATGACGGATGCAACCAAATTGGCCAACTTTCCTAAGATCATACCACAAAAACACAAAAATCTGTTAATTTTTAAACTTTTATTGTATTATTCTTTTTTATTATGAAAGATGAGATATCAGACGACGATTATCAAATTTAACATCGTAGAGAAATCAATCCAAAAATAAGAAATTTGCTCTTTTAGCCTGACGGGTGCAACATGCAATGAATTTTCTGTTCGCGCCAAATCTATGAATCATAATGCTTCGAAGTGTACAACAAATTTATATTTAAGCTTACGTCTAAAAAAATTATATTATTACAAACAAGTAAGAATGTATAGTCGATCAAGCCTGACCATATGATACCCTACACCACAGTATTAAAAAACACATCATGCTTATATGTCCATATACATATGGATTTATCTATGTTTATAAACTTTATTAAAATCGGTTTGAAAGTTTGTGAGAGGCAGAAATTGCCCCCTACCTCCCCTTGTGGTCCTATTTTTGAAAAACTGTATAGCTAATGTGTCCATATAGATATGGATCTATCTGTGTTTTAAATTTCATTAAAATCGGTTTGAGAATCAAAAATTGCCCCTATCTCCCCTCGTGGTCCTATTTTTTTAAAAAAATGCATCCCTTTTGGGTCCATAAAGATATGGTTCTATCTATGTTTTAAAGTTCATTAAAATCGGTTTGATAGTTTCTGAGAGGAAGCAATTTCCCCCTATCTTCCCTCGTGGTCCTACGATTTGGCCGATTTTTAATAGGCTTGGTCCTTGTGCCAATTAGAGCCTATGTCAAATAATCTCCAAAATTGCGACCTGTACTTTGCGCACAATGTTACATGGACAGCCAGCCAGCCGGACGGACATCGTTAGTTCGACTCGATCGGTACACTTTAACGTGGGTCTAGGACCAATATTTTAAGGCGTTACAAACATCAGCACAAATGCATAATACCCTCTCCACTATTGTGGTGTGGGTATAAATATAGATACATATTTAACTTTAAATTGGCATCAAAAAAGTATCAAATACTGTGATTTGAAAATTTATGTTAAAAGTTGTCTAGAATCGAATCGCCCTACTGAAAATCTCCATCAATTTAAATTCAAATCGATTTCGATTTCCAGAACATGGCTGATAGTCTTTCAGAAAAAAAAGAGTTTTAGAAAAGACGTAGTCTTTAGAAAAGTCTTAAGGTATTTTCAGAACTAAGAAATATTTTACGAAAAAATTCAAACAAATCTTGACCAGTTATTTGATCAATCTTTAGCTTTATGCTTAACAATATTTATTAATTCACTAAACTTTATTTGTAAGAAAATAATTTACAAACTGTTAAATGATGTTTGGTCTAGCAAACCATTTTTTAATAAATGCGTATAGGACGTCAAACATTTGATAAATGTGATCATAGCTTTATTCTGTAGAAAATACGTATTCTTTATCAAAAAAAGAACATTATCTTAAGAAAATACGTAGTCTCTAACAAGTTTTTTAGAAATAGAAAAGTCTTTTGGACAACACAAAGTCTTTAAGATGAAACAAAGATTAAAATAAATCAAATCTTTTTTCCTAAAAAAAAGCGAATTCTTTCAGAAAAGACGCAGTTTTATAAAAACTACACAGTCTTTTAGAAAAAACAATCTATTTTAGAAAAGTCGTGGTTGCTAAACAAAACAAGTCGCGGCATTTTGGAAAAGACGTAGTTAATGTGCTGTTTTCACAACACAAGTGACTGAACGTGTAGTAAAATTTGTATGGAAAACACTCAAAAAACTGAGTGCTTTTCATATAAATTTCACTACACGTGCAGTCACTTGTGTTGTGAAAACAGCACAAGTGAAGGAATAAAAATGTGATATGAAAATATAGGAATAACGGTCATTTTCACCAAGTTCGGTTATAATTAACCATTGGTTATAGCTGGCAAAACGTATTGGTAACCGGAACTTTAATTGAAAGCTAGTTTTAACCGAACTTGGTGAAAATGGCCGTAAAACCGATAAATAAACCAGCAAGTTGCAATTAGAAGTAATCGTTGATTTAATAAAATTACATCAAAACATTACTTGTGGTTTTAGTCAACGTGCCCCTGCAGTAAATAGAAAAATTTGGGAAGGTTGGCTTTGACTCTTAATGGTTCTCGGCCGCCCTTATGGGCACATAAGGGTTTTTACGTGGTCCTCTACCATGCAAGCCAGTGATCTTCTAAAAATCTTCTTACCGATTTTCCTGAAGTTTCTAATTTTTTCAGCTAAAAATCTTCTTACCGATTTTCCAGAAGTTTCTAATTTTTTCAGCTATTTTTACTGCACTAGAAAGATAACTTAAACCAATAATTTCATTACAAAAAATTGGACAAAATAGCACGTTTTTATTTTGTCATATTACATGGACACGTTTTCCAAAAAGTAAAAAAATTAAAATTTTTATTTAATACAATATTGTTGATCAAGTGCGATATGTTGGTTTTTTTAAGTTAAGGCATAGTCTTTGTACCAGATCGATCATGGAAGGTGCCCGGTGAAATAATTTTATTACTTTAGTAATCCTTTTTACACAAGATAAGTTTATATTTCCATTTACTTGATTTTTTAACTGTTACTAGTTAAAAACTAAAATTGAATCTTCCTTTGCCCCCATTATACCCAAGACCTGTCTGTGTCCTGTCAGACAACAACTTTTTAAACAAATTTATTTACAAGATGGGTCCAACCAATCGACCGACCACTTGAGTGCAATTGGACGTACATACGAATATAAAAATGTGTAAATTCTATTTTGGTTAAAGCAGTTAAACTGTAAATTTATGTTGTAGCAAAAGCGGGTGCACACATGCGCATAAAGTGCGATTAAGTGGACAAGCTCAGTGACCTAAAGCTGCCAGGCAAAACAGCCAACCAACTAGAGATGCAAGACAAACAACAAGCCAAAAAAAAATTAAATAAATTCCATCTTAAATCCAGCTGTCATTTAAGTGAACTCAATTTACAAAAGTTTAACATAAATTTAAAGATTTTCTTTAACAAAAAAAATTAAATTAAATACAAAGACTTAAAGCGAAAGCAAAAATAATTTAAACTAAAAAGTATTTTTCGTATAGATAAAAACAACATATTTTAAATTGAAGTTTAGTTTTAAAATGAAATGTTAATAAAACAACTAAAAGAACTTTTCAAAAACAATTCAATTTTCTTTGACTTCCGGTGGCGGCTTTTCGTTGTCGTAGGATTTTTTTGCTACATTCATTCAGTTTCAATGGCGCTGACGGCCATTGTTTGGTAATGTCATTAAAATGGGTGCATTCACCACTCTTTATTGTAGGATATTATTTTTGCTGTTGTTACTGTTATTTTTTATTATTTTGTATTCGGATGATTGTAACGCTAAGATTACTGTCTGGCATTTATGCATGCATGTACTCGGTGCATTAAATGCAAATGCAAATTTTATTTTCGTTGCATGTTTTTTTTACTCGTTTTTTGTTGGAATATACAAAATAAAAAAACAATAACGAAATAGAAACTTAGCTAACGGTGGCTTATTAATATTGTTTTACTACTTTGGTTGCCGCTACTGCTATTAAGAAATACAGTGTTTCCAGGCGGATTTTTTTAAATTTGTTATTATCTAATTTATTTATTTTTTATTTACATATTTAATAATTTTTTGACTATTTCCGAAGAATAACTCTATAACCTTCTCAAACCGAAGTTTCTTATAACATTGGAAACTAAGGAATCAAACAAACCAATTGCCTTTCTCAAAGTTATTTTCGGGAATACAAAGTTTATTATTAATACGATTTCCGTATGGCGTGCTTAATTCCCAATTTTTCATATTTGATAAATACACTGAAATTTATTGTTAAGGGAAAGCTATAGCTTCCATGCGCATTTCACTGGTTGCTTATGCCTTTCTGTTTTACAATCTTCTTTATTTTGAGCAATTAAATGCGCTTAATTTAATTATAAATTAGATTGCGGAAAAGTTAACCGAAATGTGCCAAAGGGTTATTTTACTTTTTCGAACTATAAACTTTTCTCAGAGGTCTTAAATTTGGAAAAAAAAAAATACTTTAATAAACACAAATTTTTCGGAAATAATACACTATATTTATCGGAATGACTTTGATTTCATCATCAAAAAATAAACTTTAATTTGTATAGGCTGGCTAAACGCTCACAATGTAATTCTTAACACTGTGCTAGTAAAGATTATTCGGGTTCGCTGAATTCAATGGTGATAGCCGTTCTTCAAAGTCAGCACTCCTATTCTCGAATAGAAATTTTAATACTACACTGAAAGAAAAATGCTTCATATATTTAATGAAACATTTTCATAAACAAATTTTCCTTGGGTAAATGGAAATTTTCATTGTCAAAATGGAATTTCATAGTTATAATGAAGTATTTTCGTTAAAATCGCTTCATTGGATTTCGTAATTACGTTAAAAAATTTCATTGGATGTATGAAAACTTAAGTTTGTCCAAGTTAAACAAAAAATTTTAATTGGGAAAATAAAAAAACAATATACAAAAATAAAATCATAGTTTCCTTAAAAAAATATTTAATTGTTAATCAAAAAATGTAAGATTTAATTATTACATACATCTAATGTAATATACCATTAAATTTATGAAATCAGAAATTTTTTTATAAAAGTTACATATTTCAAAAATGCTTTCATAACTTTAAATTTTCATTATGACAATGAAAAATTTCATTATAGTAATGAAACAAAAACTGTCAATCAACGTTGTTATTGTAGTTATGGACAATTTAATCTCATATTTACGCTCTTAATTAAGTAAAAAACATAGATATTTTATCCAAAAACATAGATATTTTATCCAAAAACTACACTGCTCCGGTAGGCTAGCTGGTAGTGAGCTAGTCTATCAGCACCGAGGTTGCGCGATCGATTCCCGCCAGAGACACAAAAAATAATAAAATAAAATAAGAAAAAATAAAATTAAAAAAATAAATTTTTTTACTCTATTAAAAGTTTTCATCCAATGAATAATATTCATAGATCTAATGTAATTTTTCATTTAATACATTTTAATGAAACAAGTTTCATTGATCCAACGAAGCACTGCATAGGTTCCTTTTTAATGCAATTCTCATGGGATTAATGTCAAAATTCATTGGTATTGCGAAGAAAATTCTTTCAGTGTAATGTTCCAAAAGACGATATTTTCTATACATTTGGATGGTACATTAGTATTTTTAATCGCCACTCAAATTACCGAACTCAAATTAGCTTTACTGGTGGTGTGTCCAGGTTGTCAAAAAAAGTATCGAACTCATGCACAGTATAATTGTGCAATATAAATGAAAGGTGCCCAGATCCGACATATGTCTTGAAGGGAATTTTTGACAAATTTTCAGATAGCGTATTGTATTGTCATATAATTTGCCACCATCCCATTACTGACATTACTGTGTTTTAGGTTGTAGTATCATTAACTCGAGCTTAGCTTTTATTAAATTAAAGTTAGACCAGTCGCAGCTCAATAAAGCTTTCTTTGCTTCAAGAAACATTAAAGATCAGCATATTCCGGTCTATGTATTGCTTTCCTGTGTGTTTTTCATATCGAGCCCTAATAGCAAAAATGATGTAACCAACAACATTTTAGATTTTTGTTTTTTCATGAAAATCGATAGTTTTTGATCATTTGCATCACCTCTAAAAGTCTTGTATCTCTGAGAAGTACCGTTACGAAATAAGAGCAAAAGCAATTTCAAACGAAACCCTAGACTTGAAGCAAAATTATTTAAAAAAATTTTTTTTTTGTTGGTTACATCATTTTTGCTATTAGGGCTCGATATGTTTTCTTGACAGCCTCGAAAATTTCATGATTTTTTTTTTTTTTGAGATGTCTACTTCAGATACAAAACTTCAAACTTCTTGTGTAGTTTATTTTTTTTTTAATGCAACGCCAATAGTATTCCGTGAATAACTTAATCAATTTCGTTCAAACTTTCCACTTTCTGATGCAAATCTAATATGTTTTGGGATTTTTTGCACGGAATTGTTGATATTTTTACCAAAACTCTTAGAAAAGTAAGCTGAAAATTAGTTTTTTAGAGCAGTAAGTTCGGCTAACTTAACCGCGGTATTAACTTTTACGCCAGCTAACTTTTTCGCGATTATACTGTTCTATAAGTAAAATTTACAACATTTTTTACTAATGTTAATTTCAATAATTTTATTCCAACTTGTAACAACGGGCGAATTTCTTTAATCATAATCTGTACTTGACCGTTTTAGCGTTTCTCACAGTTCTTCCACTGCTTTCAGGGTACCATGCAATTGCTATCTTCAATACATTGTCATGAGGTCTTCTCAAAATATGACCAACCTAGTTCCGTTTTATTTTTGCAATTTCTTTGTGGATAGGTGTTTTGCCTGTTCTTTGCCAGAGATCTCTGTTATGTGTTAATATCGTTTCGATTAAATTTTTAATGATTTTACGAAATCCATTAAATTTATGATAAATTAACGGTTTTAGTCATCTAAATACACAAAAACCACATACCCATTTATCTTCAAAATTTAACTTATTTTAAAATTTTTTGTTATACAGAAAAAAATTTCAATTAAAAAATTTGTGATCATAAATAAAAGTGTAATTAAATTGGCACCAACAAAGAAATTAATGGTATCAATTAAATATTTTTTGATATTTACAACATTTACTGCAGTAATGTTGTTAATATAAGTAAAAGTTAAATTCAGACGATTAAATTTTTAATTAAAAATTATTCTATTTTTGATTAATAAGTTAATTGAAAAAAAAAGAATTTTTTTGTGTATAGAGAAAACTGTTGCAAATTTGATAAAAGAATTTGTTAAATTAAAGAATTTTTTTCTTTAGGAGCCATTAAAACTTTGCGCTTATCCAAAAAAAAGTTCGATGTTCCATAGATATTATATTTGCTTTAATTCCTGGTTTTTTCTTCAAAATCAATTTGAACTTTATCTGGAGATTTCCTATAAATCTGCCCAATTCGATTCTGGTTCTGTGTATTCTTAATTGCCTACGTAAACAGTGTTGTGCTTTACTTTTTATTCAAAAGTTTCTATTTCAATTTTTTTTATTTCGCTTTTTGTTGGTTTGTTTGATTTATATGCCTCTTAACGACATATTTGGCTAATACTTCAATTGGTTGGTTCAACATGGCCTCCGTAGTTATGTGTTGCTACAATATAATATACCATATTTTTTTGTTTCTAGTACTGTTGTTGTTGGTTTTACTAGCAACAATTGCAACTACTTGCAGCTGACCCTGTTTTTTTCGTATTTGTTTTTTATTTCTTTTTCGCAATTGAATCGGGTCTTTAGTTTTTTTTTTTTTTTATTTGCGTCTTTAACTTGGAGGGTTATTTTTGTGTGTAAAATTGTCTGTTTCTCCCCAAATGTCTTTGTTTTAGATTTTCGATTGCAGCAAGTTGCAGTCAGAAGAAGGCTTTTTGTTTTTATTGTTATTGTTGCTGTTGCCGATGCGATGTGTGTGTTTGTGTTTGGGTGAGTGTCTCTCAATAAATGGTGAAATGCTTTAGTAATAACAGTTACTATTATTGTTATTGCGAATTGTTCGTTATCGTTGCGAAAATTTTACATCGTCAACCACCGGAAAAATATGTGCCGTTGTTTTTTTTCTAACAAAATTTTTTGTTTGAAGTTCTTTTTTAAACATTACACATTTGGAAATTTGAATGTTTTAAAAATATTTACTTTGTTGCAATTTGTTTTTTGGTCTAGAAGTACAACAAAATTTTGAAGTTATTGAAAATTAGAAATAATACGAGTTTTCGCAAAATCCGATTAAAAGAAATAAGTAAGAAATAAACCATTTTCAATGCGATATTTGGTATAAAATAATTAGGGATTTCACAACAGCGTTTTAAAATACGTGAAATATAGTGACGTTTCAGTTCAAGTTCTTTAAATTGGGTTGGCAAGTTTTTTGTTTTGTTTTTTTGTATAAGTGAAATAAACAGAATACCAATTTTTTTTTTTTTTTTTTTTTTGTAAAACTTTTGAAATTTTCAGGACTGACATGCAAAATCAAGATTTCTTAAGGATATTTTTAAATCACTACAAAAATGAGTATAAGTTTTAAGGCCCAGTTAGGCGAAAGTTGCTGTATCCGTAATGTACCGCACCGTACTGTAAGTACGTTGGTGCACTTATTGAACATTTAAAAACCCTCCAAATAAAATTGGACCACCTGAACCATTTTGATAAAATGGACTACTTCATGGACTGGTCCGATGTAATGCAAGCATGGACCATGTCATTGTTTGTAGTGAGACGACATGTCTTCGTTTTTTACCGACATACTTTCGTTTTTAAACGACTTCAAAACTAATCCTCTTGAGTATACCATGGAATAGTTTTAAAACTACTCCTTTGTAGTCCAAAGCTGGGTTATATGGTCCTCTCCTAGGACATCGTAATGTTAAATAGACCATATTTTTCCATACGTTTGGGTTACTTTTGGACTAGTCCTGGTCCCTTGTGGGCTACTCTTTACACGCGTGTTTGAACTGGTCCTATTATTTGGAGGGAACGTATAATATGTTTTTCCCAAATATAAACGAAAGGCAACAGTGTGCATAAAACAATACACACAGTGATGGGAATCAAAAATGTTTAAATGGTGACCGCTGTGCAGAAAAAGTACCAAGTGATTTAAATGGTATTAAAAAAGTATTTTGTGTATGTAAATAACGTTAATAAATAAATATTTATTTTATAGATTTACAATAAACAAATAAGTATGTATTTTAGTGTATATATTTTTAGCATTGAAATTTTTCCCCTTTTCACATATTTGCGATCATGGAAAACTCCCATGACAAAAGGTAACTCAAAGGAGAATAATAACGTGAAAAAACGTTCAAGGGGAAAAACTCCCCTTATCGTGAAAAGTTTTTTCCCTCGTTATTTGTTCACGTTTGCTTAGATTTGCTCACTTTATTTTTGCTAGGGAACAGAACAATTATGTAAGTAGTTCCTCCTATAAATCAAATATTAAGGGCTGGATCCGTTAATAAGGCACAAACCGACATATAAGTCAACAAAATGCAATACAAAAAGTCGATTGGCTGCTGATTTGTGAAGCTTTCGGCAGATGTGGTTGCAGAATTTTGGAAAATATTTTACTACATAAAATTAAAAAAACTGCAAAAAACTTACATACATATTTTGCTTTATTATTTTAACTTTTCTTTAAAATATCTACACTCATAAAATTATTACAGTAACTGATTGTAGGTTATTAAATTCGTTTTCGGTACTGTTAAAATTGAATAAAAATATAGTTATTTTACGAATAAATTTATTTTTCAACATTTATGTTTGTTATTAAAAAAACAAACTACCAAAAAATAATGTTTTCCGTATTTTTTTTTGTTAATTTGTTTGATTTTTATCGGTTAAAATATATTTTTTAAAAGTAAAAACTATTCAATTTTAACGAATATGATGTTCAATAAATAAAAAACTTAGAAATTACTGAAAAAATCATTTGTTTTAAATGAAATGTAAATGATCCGTTTTTTAAATGAATTTTAATTTGTTTCAAATGAATTTTCGTTTGAATTTAACTACATAATATTTTGAGTGTACGTGTATTTTTTTGTAAAAAATTTGCATTGATTTTTAATTTTTTTTTAATCTTTCTTCTTTGTTACATTCACTGGAACCGATAGCGTGCAAAATTTTTCACATGAGATTCACGATTGCTTTTATGCCTGAAGGCCTGCAACTTGCGGTCCTTTCAATATTTACCGCTGGGAGCATATGAAATATTTGTATATATGGAAATATGTTGTATTGTAAGTTGTTTTGTCGCAATTCCATAGCTATACTGAAAAAAGTACCAAAAAAAAAGAGCAAAAATACCCGCATTCAATGTTACATACAAGCCGCCCATCACTGTCTTACAAATGTCACGTAACAACGGCATGAAATTCTATTTTATTCAGATTGGTACATTGCAACTACGGTACATTGCATTTCGGTAAGCTTTTGTATTGGTTTTCATATAACATAAAGCGAACAGCTGATGGATACAGTACAGATACGGTACAGCAACGTTCGCCTAACTGTGCCTTTAAGCGCCACAAGGCCGCATGATCTTTAAAAAAACCGTGGTCTTTGGTATATTTGAACAGTATCCACGATATGCTAAAAATATCAGTTTCGTTTTGGGTATTCAAGCGATTTACCGTTGTTCTATTAATCGTTTAATTTTGGGCGCTTAACTGTTCGAATAATTTAAAATTGCTTATTTTCGATACACAAATAATTCGAATATGTTTCGTTAGCTGTGTGGCAAGTGGTACCGTCCTGTTGAAACCACATATCGTCCACATCCATTTCTTCCAATTCGGGCCATAAAAAGTTCGTTATCATCTCACGATAGCGAACAACATTCACAGTAACTGCCTGACCGGTCTCATTTTGGAAAAAATATGGCCATATGGTGCCTCCAGCTCACAAACCGCACCAAACAGTCACTCTTTGTGGGTGCATTGGTTTTTCGACAATCACTCTTGGATTATCATTCGCCCAAATGCGGCAATTCTGCTTATTGACGAATCCACTGAGGTGAAAATGTGCCTCATCACTGAAGATGATTTTCTTCGAAAATTTATCATCCACTGTTGCCATTTCTTGCCACCATTCTGACCATTGGCGACGTTTGGGATGGTCAAGAGGCTTTAGTTCTTGAGTCAATTTCAATTTGTAAGCGTGTAAATGCAAGTTTTTATGTAAAATGTTCATCAACGACTATCGCAAACAGCAGCAATATTTTCTGCAGTATGAGCTGTACGAGCATGCACTGGTGTTTTCACATCTCCTGCAGACCCGGTTTGCTCAAATTTGTAAATTGACGGAAAAAATCACGAAGTGTACGTTGCTCGATTTTGTATCTTTCCATGGTTCAAATTGAGTTAGTCTGAAATTGAGAAATGTCAAATGAAATGCAGAAAAAAACTTGACGTGTAGGTGTGTAACCTTTAAGTGCTTCTGAATCTTCAGTTATATCTGGCCCTTGTTACATCTTTTAAAGATCTCAGCAGCTTGGGACTTATTTGGTGCCATAGGAACCAGAAACCTTTTGGTTTGGCCGTCAGACGTCCAAAAGATCGCGATCTTCTCTGGTGGCACGAAAAGCAGTAAAATCCTGTATTTTGTTATGTATTTTTAAAGGCTCAGTTAGTCTTTACTTTCTGTTCTGTTACGAATCAGCTGATTTGTTTTTCGTATTTAAAACCCTGTGAAATTTATTAGTTTGTCTGTTCTGTTGCGGTTCAGTTTGTTAAAATCAAAAACTTGTTTAGTTATTGTAAGTGACAGCAAAATAAATAATAAAAAATACATACTTATGTTGAAATAAACTATTTTTTGACTTTAAGAATTCATAAAATTCAATTTCTTAAAATTTATTTGCATTAAAGTGATTGAAATGCAACATTGGATGGTGCAAAACTAATAAATTTGTCATAAATTGCTGAAAAGTTGCTACAGAAAAAGTAACTATTACAATTTCGTAACAGAACAGAAACAGAAAGTAAAGACTAATTCTGCCTTAATGCTTGAAAAACTTCAAAGTTGCCTCTTACTTTGAAGTAAAAGTTTAATGAATTATTTTAAAAATAATGTGTAGAAAATTGTTAAAGGAATTTATTGTGGTGGCATTTCATAACGTCCAGTGTCATAGCGTCCATGGATACTATGACACTCCAAAAAGTGTCACAGTGGCCATGGACATTGTGACACTTTTGAAAATGTCATAATGTCCGTGGGCATTAAGACACTTTGCAAATGGAATTATGTCATTTTTAAAAATTTCATAAGGTCCATAATTACTAAAGACGTTAAATACAAAAAAAGATCTACATACCCGTAGAGAAAAACATGGGTTATTATGGCCACAACAAACAAATTTATTTTTAAAAAAACTTATTTAACCATAATATGGTTGTCGGTAACAATGATTTGGTTAAATAAAACATAATATGGTTAAACAATTTTTAAAAATAGTTTTGTTGTTTTTTCCCTGGGTGCATATATTAAATATATAACAGAAACACTTTTCGGCGCAAGGATTTCCTCCCCTATGATGTAACAAATACCGTCATAGCCGGCCTTCGGCTGGGCGCAAGGATTTTCTACTCTATGGTATAACAAAGACCGGCTTCGCTAACTAAAGCTTTTCTGCGGCGGGCGCAAGTATATTTTCCTTTATGGTATAACAAGTACCGGTTTCGCTTAGTAAAGCTTCTAAAATCTGCCTTGTTTCCGAACGAAGGCCGATTTCGTAGAGAAGCTTTAGTTTGCGAAGCCAGTATTTGTTATACCATAAAAGAGGAAATCCTTGCGCCCGGCCGAAGGCCGGCTATACAAGAAATCTTTAGTTAGCGAAGCCCGTGTTTGTTATACCATAGAGGATAAAATCCTTGCGCCCGGCCAAAGGCCGGCTGTGCAGAAAAGCTTTAGTAAGCGAAGCCGGTACTTGTTTTATCAAAGAGGAGGAAATCCTTGCGCCCGGAAGAAGGCCAGCTATGCTTTCGAGTTTGTAAGCACGTTGTGGACATTATGACACTCTACAAAGTTTCTTAACGTCCACGGACTTTATGACACTGCTCTGATGGACATTATGACACTTTTAAAAGTGTCATAAAGTCCATGGACACTGTGACACATTTTAGAGTGACATAGTGTCCACGGACACTATGACACTGGACGTTATGAGATGCCACCTTTATTGTCATCATTAATTAAATTTTAATTGTAATTATTTAAATAAGGCTGTAGGTGAATTTTACTGCATTTTTTTCTATAGGTCGAACCGCCTTCGACTTAACTCAAAAACAGAGATCTTCAAAATGATTTTAAAACAGAAGCTTCTTTTAAAGGAGTAAACAAATAATCCTGCGTTAGTAGACTTGTGTCCATGAGATTAAGCTATAATGGAATCTCGCTTTTAGTTAATACATACCTTATAAACAATAGATTAGTACATGTACTAAATTGCCACTTGAGTGTTTTTACTCGCGCTATGAGCACTGCGGTGATAGGCCGTTTATGAGGTACCCACATATTTCTTGAACTTATTGCTTCCAGAGAAATCATTCCGGAAGCGATTGGGATTAAACAAATTTCAAGCACGTTATTAAAGAAGTACTTTTTTGTTAATTTCGGCTAACGAAAAAGTTCAATAACATTTCCTGAGTTCCCATATTAATTTCTAGTTTTATATTAAAAAAAAAAAATAATTCTTTAACTTTCCTTAAACTTCCAATCACTTTTTGTAAAACCTACAGTCTATTTGCTTTTTTTATTCTACGACTATAACAAAATTTGCTTATTAGCTAGCCAACTACCATAAACCGCTTAACATTCTTATAACTTGTTAACGTTTTATGCATTTTGACCACGAGCATGTTGTAGAGTATTATTATTATTACTATTGAATGTCGTTATTTCTGTTGCATTTTACTGCAACAATTAATATGCAGCGCAGCTTTTCACTTGGCTGCATGTTTATGTGACATTTTTTATTTGTTTAAAAATGTACTTTTCACACGTAAAAACGTTATTAACCTGTAACCATAAATACACTCATAAAATTATTACAGTAACTGATTGTAGGTTATTAAATTCGTTTTCGGTACTGTTAAAATTGAATAAAAATATAGTTATTTTACGAATAAATTTATTTTTCAACATTTATGTTTGTTATTAAAAAAACAAACTACCAAAAAATAATGTTTTCCGCATTTTTTTTTTTGTTAATTTGTTTGATTTTTATCGGTTAAAATATATTTTTTAAAAGTAAAAACTATTCAATTTTAACGAATATGATGTTCAATAAATAAAAAACTTAGAAATTACTGAAAAAATCATTTGTTTTAAATGAAATGTAAATGATCCGTTTTTTAAATGAATTTTAATTTGTTTCAAATGAATTTTCGTTTGAATTTAACTACATAATATTTTGAGTGTAGTTATTAATAATTTAATATTATTTTTTATTTTCATACGAATACATTTATGAGAGTGTGTTATTATTTCAGTTTCTAAGAATACAAGCAGAACATTTTTAAATTTATAGTTAATCTAAACGTAAGTTTAATGTTATAATTTTTAATTTTTTTGTGAAAAATTGTGTTAATAATATATTTTTGTTGCTGTTAATGTAAAACAAGTTTTGTTGCGAGTAGAATTAATGAGGAATAAAATCTACTACTACTGTTTATTGCTACTAAAACTAAACTATCTGTCTACAAATATGTGTTAGAAATGAAAATGCGTTTGTTTGTGTGTTTGTTTTGTTTTCTACCCAACAAACACGAAGTCAAACCTTTGATATGAAATGACTTTATCATTTGACATCAAACACAATTCTCAAACGTTTTGCAATTGTTTGATTTAACATTTTAATTCAAATTGATTATGATTTGAAAATAAACATGTTCTCGTACATTTGATATCAAATGTTTTATCAATTTGATGTCAAATGTTAAATTCAAATCAAAAATAAACTTGGCAATACTAAAGCGAAAAATAAATGTAAACATTAAAAATGGCGATTAAAGTTAAATTTTTTACTTCGTGGTTTCTTGTGAAAAATAAAAATTATTTGTGAGTAATTTCAATGATTAAAAATACGAAAAAAAGGAAAATAAAACGGGAAAGTTTGTTGAACGATCGCGGTGCTACAATCCTCAAAATATAAGGGAGCCAAGTAGTTTGTCTTACCAAGAATTAGAGGACGGAAAGAACATTATTTCATCTTTTAGCTATGGTGCCGAATGTTTATCTCAGAGTTTATTTAAATAAATAATAAATCTAAATTAAAAAAAATAAAATATTTTTATTTATATTCCACATTGTATTATAATCCACATTTGAGAATTACGTTTGAAAGCAAGTTGAAAATAAAGGCATTTTTCAATTTGAAAATAATTTTCCCTTTTTGTTGAACGCTATGATTTTCAAATGATTTCCAAATCATTAACAAACCTTTGTCGTTTGAGAAAACAATTGATTTCAAATCATTAACAATTTGAATTCAAACCTCCGTGTTTGTTGGGTATAGACTTCTAAGCTTCTTAACCTGGAATTTTCACAGAAATTTCCTGATTACCTGGTGGTGCCTAATATAGGCAATAAATATTTGTAATTCTTCAAGAGGGGGTGGCACCTCCTGTACAAAGGCAATATTATCAAGTAAAATAGTACACGCAGAGGAAAAATATGCTTGGGCATGGTAACGGCAACTATACTATGTTTATTGTAACAATATATTGTTCTCGTACACAAAAAATTGTAATTTTTTTTAATATTAACAATGATTAACATGGTAATAATATGATTACTTTTTAACTTATTATGATTAATACGATAAGAATATGATTGAGGGAAAAATATTATGATGTAATATAACGAACATATTTAGTCATTATATGATTCAATTATAATCGTAATATGATACCGTATTATGGCAAACACTATGCAAAGTAATATATTCGCGGTAAACCAATTAGATTTAGGTTTAAAAACTGGGCTCTGAATACAAGTGATGGATATATGCTTCAGTTTGACTTATATATGGGAAAAAGGCAGATGTCGTTTCCCAAGGTTTGGTGTAGGTGGCGATAAGGTTTTAGATCTGATTACAAAAGCAAATATGCCAAGAAATAAAGGATTCAAAGTAAAATAATAAAAATTCAAACATTTATCTAGTTCGCTAATGTATATTTTTTTTTTTTAATTACAAGACTTTTTTTGACAACTACTTTACATCCGTTAAGTTACTACGGTATTTGTCGAACATGGGTTTCTGTGCAACTGGCACAATAAAAGATGGTCGTACAGAAAAATGTCCGCTTCGTTCTGTTGCCGAAATGAAAAGGAAATAAGAGGATCAATAGATAACCGTTTTTTCAGCACTGAAAACATATGGGCAAATCCTGCTACATTCGCACGCGTTTTCTGATTGAAATATAAAAATTTTTATGTCTTTCAAAAGAGATAGATAGCTTCAACTTATATATAGTATTTAGTGACATTAATATGTACTTACGAATGGCATATATCATAATTTCTTAGCAAGTATTTGTTGCGAAATAATTGATCACAAAGTTTTGTGACGCACGCTACAAAAAGTGGAAGTAACTTCAAAGGTTGAAGTGCGTTTTCCTAATTTTTAGCGAATTTGCCATGATAAGGTATACAAAATCTAATTGCTGAAAGAAAGATGACTATAAGACAATTCTTAACGCACTTATTCGCAGCCAAAAAATGTTGTGATTTTTTGACAAAAGCCGTGAACCCTTTGTGACGCACGCTACAGTTTTTCCAGTAGTATTTTATCATTATATTTTATTTATTTTAAGAAAACAAATTATATTTTTATGAATTGCATTTCTTAAACTAATTTCTTAACTAATGAGTATCAACTTTTTTTTAACGAAATTTATATTTTGATAAGTCTGCTGTAAGTGCTACTTTTAGCACAAAAATTACCTAAAATAATGCTAAATTCACGTATAACATTAAGAAATCAGCAGTGGGGTAGGATTTGGTAAAAATCATTGCATTAATGATCATTGAAATACATATTTTTTAATATTAAAATTACATTCCATTAAAAAAAATTAATTTGAAAAATGTTTGGTTGGTGGACTGTTTTTGGGATTTGCCCATATTGCTTATGAGATGGAAAGACAATAATGTCGTCACCATCGGAACAAAATTCAACAACAACGAAATGGGAATATGTAGACGTTACGCTAGAGGACAAGGTGCAATACATTTAGTGCAGCCAAAAGTTATCCAACTTTCTAACAAAGGCATGGGCGGCGTGGATAAGATGGTTCAATTGGTGGCTGCATATCGATCACGAATATATTTTCATATTTATTGGACGCATCGGTAGTTAATGACTGGCTGCTCATGCGAAAATGATCCAAGTTGTACCAGTTTGCTTTAATTTCGTCGTTATATAGCTATATCATTGCTGGAAACCTTTGGAGTGCTCTCTCTTAAAGGTAATAACCGGATAAAGGTGTATTCTGATATAAGATTTGATGGAAAAGATCACATAGTAGAATATTCCAAAACGGATAGGCGATCTGCAAATTGTGCCAAAAAGTCTTATTTGTATGAAATGCAATAAAGGCCTTCAACAAAAAGACTGTTTTAAAACATTTTATTCTCAAACTGCACTTGCAACATAAAGTCCCTTAAGAGGGACACCTCGTAAAACTTACATTTATCTTTTTTTTTTTTTTAAATAAAAATTTTGAAAACTCATTCAGTAGTCTTTTTTGATACCAAAATAATAATAAACAGGTTTAAAAAGTTGCGGGGGAGCTTAGTGCACTGATGGGTTAAGATATATAGTCATCTATGTATATGAGATTTGTTGGCCTTTAAGTGATTTTAGGAAAATGGTTAATATGGGACCTATGCTTATTTTTGGACCTAGTAGCAAAACAAAGTTGCTATCGTAAAAGATATTGCCACCAATTCTTATGTCAATACGAATATTTAGAATGAAATTATATCATTAAAGGCTACTTTTGAAGGTAGTTATTGTATCATGATTTTTGTAGTGACAATGTAGATGAGATATGTACCAATTGCAATAAAATTTGATAAGATGATTTAGAATGCAATAAAATTAATTTAGACCAATTTTAGTATAAATATCAACACAATGAGATAGTTTATGGGCACAAAGACTCTATTTCGGAAAGAACCTTGTGTGGCGGCTTTGTGAAATTATTGAACGTTTCCCATTATTTTCAAAAGGCTTTGTCCTTGTGCCAATTAGGATCTATGTAACAATTTTCATCAAATTATCTCTAAAATAGCGACCTCTAATTTACACACAAAAATCACATCGACAGCCATCCAGCTGGATGGATAGACGGAAATTGTAAGATCGATTCGACTTAGCATTGATCGGTATACCAAAACAACTATGTATATTTGAAGGTGTTACAAACATCAGGATAAATGCATAATACCCTTTCCACTATTGTGGTGTGGGTATAATTCCAGCATATTTGGAAAGCGGTGAAAGTAAGAGTTTCCAAATTTGGTACAAATAATTTGCTTATGAATACAAAACATCTATCATAAAGCGATTTTAGCTCGAATAGTGATTCTGAACCTTCTACACATCTAAATATCAGATGAAGGATAAAAGGACACTCAAAATATTATGTAGGTAAAATCTACGTAAAATGAAATATCAAACAAATGAAAATTCATTCAAAACCGGGTCCACTAATTTTTCATTTAAATCAGACTAAAAATCTGTTTATTTTTAAATGTTAAAAAATAACTAACTTTTATAACTCTAATCATAGTAAAAATTACTAATTTTAACTTCTGTTTCGAAAAATTAAAAATAAAACGAACTAAGTTTTCTCTAAAATAAAAAAAAAAAACAACTTAATATTTTGAATGAACCTATATTTTGGTTTAATTTTATCCCATCAACAATAAATTTCAGTGTTTTTATCAAGAATAAAAATTGGGAATAAAGCAGGACTAACAAAATCCCTAAAAAAAGAAAAACTTTAAAAATAGACTACAAACAATTAATGTGTAACTTTTTTGAGTGTAGATGTATCTAAGTTTTGTATCAATTGCTTCTTTATCAATTGGCCTAAAAACAAAATTAACTAATAGAATCTGGGAATTTATTTCTCATGGTGAGTAACATTTATTACATAAATATTCCTGGAAAATATTGAAGGAATAAAAGCTTTTAAAAAATTGTAGTTTGACTTAGAATACACATTCGAATAATATGAAAATGTATATAACTTTACTAGCGAAGCACACCGGGTTAAGCCAGTATTACGTTTTAAGATCTAAACATACTACTACTTCTAGTTGCACTGGCATAAAGCAAACCAACCGTATCAAAACATGTCTAAATTTTTCTTCCAGTAGCAGATACTTTATATTAGGGCGATACTACCATTTCTTATAATCAATTAGTATAATTCCTTTAAATATTTAACCAGCTTTACTCAGGAAAATATATTTAAAATTCCCCGAAATTTTATGATGGAAAATTTATTGCCTATTTTCCTTAATGCAAAGCAAAGGTTTCTTTCGACATCGTGAAATTGGCAGCAAGTTCGAAAAATTTGCGAAGAAATTTCGTAGAGTTCTTTTGTCATTAAATATTCTCAATGTTGAAATAAATGAACGATATGAAATGAATGTAGTAAATGTTTATTCATTTCTCATTTCGCAGATAAATTTATTCAGTTAAAATTTTGTCATTTAAGTAACGTCAATATTCAATTTGTTTTGAGTTGACCATTGACCATTCGCATTGTTGTTAATTTAGCTGGAAGTCATAAAGTCAAGGTTTGCCATTTTTTAATTGTAGAAAAATAAAAAACATATAAATTTTTATTATAAAAAGTTCTACGTAGAGTTAAGTTAATAACTAAAAAAAATGTCTCCATTTATTTACTCACACAGATACATTATTTAAATTTTAAATGCTAATAAAAAAAAATTAATGAAATGTTATGCAACTAGACAACGATTCAAATACGAATAATACCGCATGCAATCCAACAACAAATGACAAACAAGTGAAACAGTATAGTCGGTCAAGCCCGGCCATATGATACCCTACGCAATAGTATTTGAAACGGTGTTTACAAATAAACATTATGTACTGGTGTTTAGTGTTCGGTACGGTAGAAATATGGAAAACACAAACGCTAATAGTATTCGTACACAATAAAAATACAGGGCCCAAATTCGATATCGATCGAAATTCCCATTAAAATTATATTGTAATTTCGATCAATATCGAATGCGGTAATTTGGCCCCGGTATCACTTCAATTTTTCTGTTTTATAATGAGAAACAGAACAGTACAAAATGTTTGTGACATTCGTGAAAATAGTTATGAACTGTATAAAGGGTTGCGTACGAATACACAAACACTAAAAAATAGATGTTGTTTCTGGGTTTGTGTACCGTACGTTTTTTAATGTTCAGCTGAATATTACTTGGACATCACATTGTTATGACATAGCAGCTATCGTAAAAGTTATTGTCGCCAATTTGTATGTCAATTCGTACCAGCATTTATAAGAAAGTGATGACATTAGCAGCTATTTTTGCGAGTACAATTGTCAAATATAGACCGATGCCAACAAAATTTGGTTAGAGGATTGAAATTTCTATAAAATAAGTTTGGACCAAATTTAATCTAAATATCTACATATTAAGATGCTTTATAAGCACAAAGACTCTATTCCGGAATAAAGCTTGTATGGGGCTATATGAAATTATGGACCGATTCTTACCCTTTCCAATAGACTTCGTCCTAGTAGCAATGTGAACCTCAATACCAAATTTCATTTAATTATCTCCAAAACTCCGACCTTAACTTTGCGCACAAGGTTTACATGGACAGCCAGCCAGCCTGCCAACCGGACAAACGCACATCGTTTGATCGGTTTAAAAGTGAATGTAAGTCGATCCGAATACTTAGTGGTGGATTTAGAACAAACATTTAAGGTGTTACACACATCAGCACAAACTCATAATACCCTCTCCACTATTGTGGTGTGGGTATAAAAATTATTTGATTTTGTTGTTGCATCAGCAGTTATCAGCTTATATTAATCCGCCTAATTAGTGAAAATTGAACTCTGACAACAAAATTTAAAATTATATTTAAATGCAAATTTTCAAAATTTATTTGTTTTTTTTTTAAATCTACAAATAAAAACCAACAACTGGAAAAAAACTTTAGCAGCATAAACATGAATCGTTTTAACAGCTGCCTCTCAAACGAAACCAAACGCAGTGTTTAATTTTTCGCTTTTTTTGTAAGCTTTTTTGTTAAATATTTTGAAAATTAAATAACATATCCCACAGCGTTGGCTGTCATTTTAGTAAAATGTTTTTTTTTACTGAATTCAAAAAAAAAACATGTTAAAGATATCATGTGAAACATGCAATCATCTAAAATTAAAACAGCAGCAAAGCACACGCAATTTTAACAAAATATTTTTGTTGAAGTTTTTTCTTCTTTATTTATTTATTTAAATTAAAATCAAACATAAATGCACTTCATTAATCTAAAAACCTTTTTTTTTTTTTTTGTTTTAATAATTTAAAATCATTTTTTTATGTTGTTTCTTAAATGATTTTTGGTTAAAACAATAGATTTATTTGTTTTTAAATTATAAATTATAGTTATCAATCAAAGCATACATAAATGATTTGATTTAATTTGATTTTTTAATGAAGTGTTTAGTATTATAAGAAATCGTTTATACGCTTTTTAAAGGAATCCAAAGGTCTTATTAAATTGATCTCTCTCTCGTTTGGAATTTGAATTTAAATTTTTTCAGTTTTTTATTTAATGTGTTGATTGCATGTCGTCGTATTTTATTTGGAAGTTGTTTTATGGTTAGTATTTTATTGGAAAATATTTAAGGGATTTTGAACACGTTATCGTTTTAGAAAATACTATACATATTTAGATGAAATAGGCCTTAAGGGATACTTGAGTTACAAGATTTTTTACTTCCAAAGGGTAAAAACATTGGTGGTCTCATTACACAAAGAACTGAGGGGTAAAAACATTAATTAAAGACAAAAAAATCAACAGGTTAAAATCGAAAGTCTGATATGAATAAAAATTTCACTTCGCTGCACAGTGGGTTGAAATATAGGTAAACTTAGAATTAATTAATGAAAGCCTATTATTATCGATATGTATAGTTTTTGAAAAAAAAATTTATAGAAAATTTTTTCATTTTAAAACAAAGAGAACAATTATATATGCAGACCTACAAACTTATTATGCGCGAAATTATCGTATATGCCAATTATTTCGAAATTGAGTTTTTGATGCAATCATGTTCTACATTCAAAGAGACTTCACCTGACAAAATATTGTAGGCGAATTCCACTTCGTTGCTCCAAAAATTGAATGTGTATTTTCATTTTGATATTGCAAGCGAAAGCAGACAGATGTAGAAAAATGGCTGTCCTGTAAAATTTGGTTTTTGTAACATACGATAATATCGCGCAAAGGGGTCGATATGTATTATCATTAGGAACGTTAAAAACCCAAGTTGAACCAGTTACTTTATAAGATTAAAGATAAGTTAAAAAGAATTCTAGAAATATATTTTTAATTTTTGCCACGCCTCTTTCTTTCCCCCTACCGTTGAATTTTTTGCCGTGGCAAGAAAGTCCTTTCATTTTAAAAAATTAATTTTATAATTAAATCCTGTTTAAGGCCGGGACTCACTATCCACATGAAAATCTGACAGAATTCTAGCCGACATAAATAAATGTGTGCAAAATCTGTTGTCAATGCCACACTATAAAACCAAAAAGATACAAAAAAAATATGACTCAGCTCATTTACAAGAAAATGCAACTCTGATCGCATAGAATCTCATATTTTTATGAAAATTTGTATGAACATTTCCAAGTCGCACAGACTTGCCAAACAAATCTTTCACTCAATTTCATTTGTAGGTCACACTATCATATTTTATGAGCGCACAGGATTATTTTAGACATATCGTAAGACTGAATAGGATAGTGAATCACGGCTTTTAGCAATCTTCTAGCCATTTTTTACTTAAAATTTAAGGATTTGAAGTGCTGAAGAGTTGGCAACACTGATCTTATCCCACCTTATTCAATATCGTCAGGCAACGGTTAATTTGCTTTGACACTGATTTGGATAGTTGTCTCTGTTTTCAATGCCCCGGGTTGATTTGGAATCTTTTCATAGATCATAATCCCAAGCTGTGATTCCGGCATTAAATGTGTCTGAGGGGTTCCTCACACAGCAGCTGTGAGTAAGCACCCTGAAGAACACTTACCTCTTTGCGTTGCACTTTCGGAGTTATAGGTTCAGGCGAAAACTCAAGCTTTGCTTTAAATGGCAAGATATTTTAAACATCGCACCTGACAATAGTTCTTACTGGTACCGCAGAAACCATTAAATAGCAAAGAAGAGTTACATAGGCCTAGACTTGTCATTGTGTTGTTATAGCAGCTAGACCTGGCAAACATGTGTTAACAATCCTTGTTCGGTGTTCGTTTAACTTCGACTGTAACTTTGTATGTTAATTTGGGCTGCTAGCGGATGTGCTGTGTACTGTTGCTATTCAATAGAAGCTGATTTGCAGTGGAAGCTAAAAAGCTTCATCTCCTGAGCAAAGGTGGCAAAGGATGGTCCGTACAATCATGCAGAGTGTACATTATTGTTAGTTGAGGCATCACATTAGGCAGCTATGTAAAATTTTGTTGCTGATGCGTGTTTAGCGGTTGCAGATGCTTTACTACTGCCAAGCTTTTTTTTATACACTTTTTCTAAGAAACCTTCTCTTTAAATAATAACTTCGTAAGATGCCCTTTTTAAAACATTTCTTTTTGTTTTCCAAATGTGTTCTCAAATATGCGATGTACTCCAAAATTTTTTTTAAATCTATTCTATTCAAGAGCTACTTTGTCGACTCTTTAGGCTAAGTTTTTTAATAGGTTATTTAAGCCTTTTCCTGTCCTGTGCATCACATATGATGTACAGCAAGTAGTTTTCATGCGCTTGTGCATCACAAGTGATTCACAAGTGATAATTGTTTTAAGGTTTTTATTTTAATAAGAACCGTGTGAAGATGGCATTATTTTATCTTGTGTCGAGTTCCCACATGCCTGATTCTCCTACTATAGAAATTTTATGGAAATAAAGGGGGCGTTTTTATAATAACGAAAAAGTTATAACATCACTGCCATACCAGTTATCAGCAACTAAGAGTCTTCCCTCATTCATTAAGCCCTCGGCTAGTGAATCACCAATGGTTTCAGAATAATCTAGTTCGGATACCTTAAAACAATATATCGAGAAATTTCAATAATGGCCGCTCATCTCTCAGAATTATTATGCCACATTTATGATCTTTTACAGGATTATATTGTTTGAATATGAGTCTTCCCTTCTGCGTAGTCATTGTTTCGTCTGCCGAGATTTCTGCACGTGGAGTTTATACTTCCTGGTAATTTGAAATCAACATTATCTTGATGTTTAACATCAGTCTCATGGCGGAGCAAATTATTTTATGAAACAATGGATAATAATTAATTTCATCTTTCTTCCAATAGCACGGTGCTACAGTAAGTAGATCTCAAATCAGTTTTAAAATGTTCGGAAACACCCTCAACCTTCGGAGTTATTCCGAAAAAAACATTTTCGGGTAGGTTAGAGTACTTATGAACACGAAACTCTGTGATTTTTATCCAGAAAGCAGAGACATGTATACAATTTTTGTAGTGATATTCTTAATTATATCTGATTTGAATTTTATTTTTTCTCGGTTTTTCAAATTTGGTGCCATTTTATTTTTAAATAAGTTTGTTTAGAAACATACCATTATGTATACATTTTATTAAAGCTAATTTAGTTGTGAGTTAAACCAGCTTTCATTTAATAAAATCGAATAAAAAATAAAAAAGTAATTACGGTTTTTCAAAAGTGAAAAATTTAGCTTTTACAAAAACATTAGGATAGTCACCCCGTAGAATGAAAGATATGTCAATAAAGTTTCTTAAACAGGAAATAATTTGTTCTGCCACGCCCCGAAATACAGCCCTTTGGTTTTTTGTATGTAGCGCTGACATTTAAAGTCTGATCTCATCAAATCGCATATCGTTGTTCATGGCTTGACAGTGGCTTAATTTTTTTTTAATTAATCCTCACCCCAAATTTTAAAATCAACTGAGTTACGTGTTCATAAGTACTCGAACCATACTGAAAATGAGTTTTTCGGAATAACTTCAAATTTGAGGGTGTTTCTGATTTTTTTAAAATTGATTTATGATCTACACAGTAAAGTCTTCGCTTTTCAAGTATAAAAAGTGCTCATTTGTAGCACCGTGTAGTCTTCCATGTTAATACCTAGAAAGTATTTCATTTCAGTCACTGTTACATCTGACCATCTATTCATACTGGAATTACGACGCAGCTGACTTCCTTTCTTATTTTTTTCAAAAATGCATTAAATCAAATGTGATTCAAAGAAAGTCTGGTCAAAAATTAGGCTAAAAAAATGTCTGTGCATTACACAGGGCTGGGCAGTAATTGAAATACGTATTTAAAATACAAATACGTATTTTGTATTTTAAATACATGACGTGCAAGTATTTTGTATTTTGTATTTAAAATAAATGTCCAGCAAGTATCTTGTATTTTAAATACTGCAAACCATGTATTTTGCCCAACACTGGCATTATATATGATTCACATTTTTTTAAAGAAAAACCATTTCTACAATACTTAAATTACATATTAAAATAACATAAACAAAATTCAATGCATAAAATCGTTTAAAACAAAATTAACTGTCTGACCCACGATGTCGATGAGAGCATTTTTTTCTTATATTTGTATTGAAAAAAAAACAAATGTTAGCTTTTTATTATTGTTTTTAATATAAATATCCAAAAGAAATGTTGTTGCAGCCATTGTGGGCCTGTAAGGGGACAGGTAAGGGGTAAGAGGTAAAAGGTACTTCTCAACACATTAAATTTAGGCTTCATATAAAGTCCCTTAATAAAAACGTATTAAATTTGGCAAGGCGCACCACATTGCCTTGAGTCATTACAGTCCCCCTGGGTTATAATAAATTGTTTTCTTCTCTCTAAAGGGTTCCTTATTAAAAAGTTAAGTTTTTCAAATGCTACTGACAGGAAGATCCAAGTTGGCAAGGTGCTACAAGCTTTGCACGTCGTGATTAAATTCCCTTCTCCATTTAATTGTTCCACAAGCTAAATCATTGCTTGATATAAAAGAAATCAGGAAGTATAGTCGGTCAAGCCTGACGATATGATTCCATACACAACAGTACTTGTTTTAAATCAAATTTTTGAGAGTGAACCTCATTTGGGACCCATGGGCAATCATGAATCCACCAGAACAAAATTATATTATTAGGCTGAAAGGTCGTGTAAAAGTTTCTTTAGTATCGCATATTATTTACATGGGACCTATGGCTAATATTGGACTTAACAGCACAACATGACACAGAAGTTATCGTTAAAGTAATTGTCGCCAATTTGAATGCTAATACCAACATTAACAAGAAAGTTATGACATTAAAAGTTATTTTAGGGAGCAGGATTTGTATTGGCGCTTTGGTCATATATGGACCGATTGCAAAAAAATTTGGTAAGATGTTTTTGATTGCCAAATACCAACATAAGATGGTTTATGGGAACAAAGACTCTATTCCGGAAAGAAGCTTGTTTGGGGGCTATGTGAAATTATGGACCGTTTCTTAACGTTTGCAATAGGCTGTGTCCTTGTGACAATTCCAAATTTCATACAATTATCTCCGAAATTGCAACGTGTACAGCCGGATGGACATCATTAGACCGATTCAAAAAGTGTTTCCAAGTCAATTGGTATACTTAAAGGTGGGTCTAGGGCCAATATTTGAAGGTGTTTCAAACATCAGCACAAACGCATAATTCCCTATCCCCTATTGTGGTGTAGGTATAAAAACACTTTGAAGATACGTTAATTACACTTCCCTTTAGATTTAAATGGTAACCAAATCGCCATGGCCCATTGGGCTCTCCAAACACATTTAGAAATTGAACTGAAGTCCATGTTTTAGTTGTTTGCAATAATAACTCGTATAAACCACTTAGTTCAGATTTAATTCATTTTTTAATTAATGTAAAATTACCCCTGACATAAAGTTAAGCAGGCGTTTAATTAATTACTTTACAAATGTAAAAAAAACATAACAAACTTTAAAAATTTAATTCCAACAAACAGAAACTATTTAATTCTGTAAACGCCCTTCACAACAACCATCATCTAATCGAAATTAAAATACCACACAGCTACTCTCACTTGTTTATACAAATGAACTTTAAATTATAATCGTTTGATTGGTATTTTTATTTTTTATTTTTAAATTATGTACCAGTCCAACTTAAACAAATATTCATTTTGTAGCTGTTGCTTTCAAAAGATTAACACACTGCTTTCTCTGGTGTTTTAAAAGAACTTTTTTTTCTATAATAAACAAAGCAGAAAACAATTTGTGGCTAAGAAAATGTTTGTCTGTCTCTAAGTCTTGTCCGTCCGTCCTTTCATTTGTCTGTAGTTTGATTATTGTTTTTCGTCAGTCCGTTCGTCATGCCAGTGTATTCCAATCCTGGATAGAAAAATATACATTCAAATTGAGCTACTCAAATTATAAGAGGAGGGTGCTTTCCAACTCTACCCGGCTGGCCTTACTGCCAGCCTTGTGCTTGCATCAAGAGGAAGAAGAAGAAGGCATACAGAAAAAAATTTACAAATAATAAAACAAAAAAAAAAAACTCACAGACACACACTTTGTGCGGCGGTGCCTGTCAGTTAAATTGATTGACAGTTTGACTTGAGATCTTCGTAAATGTTTTATTTTGCTTGTGTTACGCTGATTATTATTATTATTACTACGTGTTACGGCGAATTAACAGGAAAAATACAATATTGTATTAAAAAGAGGAAATACAGATGTAATGGAAATTATAGGGATACAAAGAATTTCAGAATTACTTTTCTATTATCAGTTTCGAATTCTGTAGTAAAATTATTTCAATAAGTTTAGAAGAAGCCCATTTTCAATGCCCCAGTTAAACTTTTTTGAAAATGAGACCTTGTAGTTATTATTGCCTCACATAAAGTTTTTAATTGTCAATGGCTCTATTCAAATTAACTTTGCACAAAGATAGTCTGGATTAAATACTTAACCTTTCTTAAGGTGTAAAGCAAACTAACTCCCACTGCTTGGGCAGCAGCTCTGCTGGCTAGCAGGGCGATATTCCCCACCTATTTTAGACCAAATCTCAGCTTATAACTTACATTTTAAAAAGTTATCTTAGGAGGATCTGCCAGTTCTAAGTCCCAGATTAACGTATGCTATTGGCTCCACTGATATTCATTTAGTAGGAATACAACTTTCAGGAAAACTATACATCTTTAATAGGTACCGTTAACGGGTCTATCAGAAAAAAATATCCACACCACATGCCTAAATACAGATTACCCAGACCTTTAAGAAGATAATAGTATAATCTCCGCTACTACTATAGGGCACTGCTACACGTTCAATAAATATCGTGATATTTGGACCGCGATCCATTTTAAAATATTGATAGATCACTAGCGTATGCTACATGTTCAATATTTATCGCGTCAGTATCAATATCAATGTCGCGAGAAAACCAAAAGAAAGCCTGTTAACCTATTTTGCTTTCTTTTTCATTGAAGAAAAAAGTGGAAAGAAAAATTTGAAGAAAAAGTGGTTTTGTTTGTCACTTTTTGCTGACGTATCATGATTTAATATCATGAAAATGCTACACGTTCAATATTTATCACGCGATCCACGATCCGCGATCTGGATTTCATATTTGAGGGCACTGCTACACGTACAATAAATATCGTGATATTTCTAGTATGTGTGTGTAGCATGCAATATTGATGGATCGCGATCCATATCGCAGAATGGCCTAAGTGCACTGCTACACGTTCAAAATACATCGTGATATTTGGATCGCGATCCATTTTAAAATATTGATGGATCACGAGCGTATGCTACATGTTCAATATTTATCGCGTCAGTATTTATGTTATTTTTGTGCCGTGCGGGTCGTCGCGATAAGCCCAAAAGAAAAGTGGAAAGAAACATTTGGAGCAAAAAGTGGTTGCAGGATCGGAAAAAATACACAAATTTTGTCAATTGTTTTACTTTTCATTTGTTTAATTTTTTCCACTGCGTATTTTATTTCTTTTATTTTAAAACTTTTTACTGACGTATTAATTTTTATTTATATTATGTAATATCATGCTACACGTTCAATATTTATCACGCGATCCACGATCCGCGATCTGGATTTCTGGATTTCATATTTTAGGCCATTCTGCGATATGGATCGCGATCCATCAATATTGCATGCTACACGTTCAATAAATATCGTAATACTAGAAATATCACGATATTTATTGAACGTGTAGCAGTGCCACATAGAAAGAGTTGGTACATAAAGTCAGGTGTGCTGCACTACTAAAAACGTGTTCCGATATTTAAAAGATCCTTTTTTTATTCCAAAACTATAATTTTATTCCAAACTGTATACTAATTTATTTGTTTACTGTTACAGTTATTTAAAGGTGTTCTTTCTTTGAACAAAAATGTTGATTTAAAATTTAAGCAAACTTGGTGGCCAGATGACGCCATTTACGCGAGAGGTATAAGGCGTTTGCAAGGAGCAGTTTTAACATGAGGCCTAAAAATAATCATTGATCTGTTACTGCCCGTCTACAACTGACATGATTTGCTGTTATAACTTGAAGTTATAACAGCGTTGTTAAAACATTTGCATTAACAACCGTGTTATAACATGAGAAAACTTCTAACATGATGAGTCTATACCTAACACTAACATCATATTAGTGTTAAAGTTAAGCATTTCATGTCAGTTGTAGACTGCATGTAACACTCGCCATGATTAATATGTCTAAACAAGATGGAGTCCGTTTTTCCTTCACTTTCAACCTTTACGGATATAATATCGATTGATTTTACATGCATTTGCACAATGGCTTAACCCAGCTTATGCACATTATGGTTGGGCCCTTAAGTCCTGTCAAGTAAATTTTATGGCTTTTTAATAAACAGCAAATTTTAAAGACACCGCGCAGTGGGTTGAGTTATAGGTAACCTAATGACAAATTCAGGGAAGCCCATCACTACACTGCGGAACTGACATTTTGCGGTTTAGACTTTGATTGCGAATTTTTACTACTTTGAGGTCGCTGATTTCAAATCTTTTATCTTTTTTTCTCTATCAGCTCTACTTTTCGAGATATACCGTTATGTCTAAAATTAAGGCACAATCGCTACATATGTATATTGGAATAACTTTAAAACGGTTGAACATATTCAGTTACCAAAAAAATTCGAAACTCGGCAACAGTATTATATTTAAGACTTGCTGAAAAATGGAAAGTTGATTTTAAATCGGTGACCACAAATTAGTAAAAATTTGCAATCAAATTCCAGACCGCACAAAAAAAGTTTAAATTAAATCCCTTGTGTTATCAATTATTTAAAAAAAAAAATTTTTTTAATTACTTAAGGCCGTTGCACACTATCCCACAAAGTCTTCAAAAAACAATAACAACTTATCATGACAGGGTTGCATTTTTATGACTTTGTGTGATAGTGTATAACGGCCTTTAACATCATTTGGTAAAAAAATAGGTTTTGAAAAAATTTGATAAAAAAAAAAGTTTTTTATTTAAAAAAGAAGAGAAAAATTATATTTACATTAGAGGTGTTTAAAAAATAAAAATGAAAGTGAATTCTGAAGTCAATTAGGTCGGATTTTTTAAATGAAGATTAAGTTTAAACTAAGTTTAACGTAGTCTGAAACTCGGATTTTTCCAGCGAAATGTGATTTTTTTTATTATTTTTAAAAGGCCAATATTTTAAGCAAAACTAAGCTGTTCCGTTAAAAGTTTGTATACAAACTTGGCAATGGCGGCACAAACCTGTTTTCTAATTAACTTAACCTAGTTTGACTGAGATCTCAAATACCCAGATTTAAAAAGTTATTTTTTAGTTTTTGTCAAATTTTTTAATGACGCAATAGTTTTATTCTAGATGATAAATTAATCGAAATGTAAATACAGACCACTAACGTGCCATTTATTACTTAAACGAGAATTTTAAACGGTGTTTTTTTTTTAAATAATATCGGGTGATTTTTTAGCTATTATCTTTTTGGCTGACGCACGTTTCGTGTTTTGTTTCACTGTCAAACATCTTCAGTTTGGTCTATAATTTAACCATTTATCGTCTTACAAACGAACAACGCTTGCAAATTATTGAATTTTATTATCAAAATGCGTGCTCTGTTAAGAAAGTTCATCGCTTCTTCCATTTTATGGTCAGCTAATTTTTGGCTCAATGGGTACGTTAATAAGCAGAATTGTCGATTTTGGAGTGAAGATCAGCCAGAAGCATTGCAAGAGCCACCAATGCATCCAGAAAAAGTCACAGTTTGGTGCGGTTTATGGGTGGTGGCATCATTGGACCGTACTTCTTCAAAGATGATGCGGATGACGTTCAACTTTATACCAGTTGTAGAAATGCTTTAACTGACCAGTGTATTATCACTGTTAATCAGCAACTTCAACGTATTTGGGTGTTTATACGTTAATAGGTACTATCGACGGCTGCATTAAAAAACCATATATAATTTTTAAATTTGCGGAAATATCAAACGCGTTTAATAATAAATACAGTATACTTTTTTACAATGAATTGCAATACCTAAATTACCTTAGTTTAGTCATAACTTCATGTTTACCTAGAAAAAAGTATCTACCCTGGCCTGTCCCTTTAGTATTCTGTAACAAAATATTTGAAATTTACCACATTGCTAATTCATAAAATATTTAATCGTTAGTTATTACATAAAGTAGTTTAAATAACAATGGTAATCATTTAAAAAAACTTTCAAAATACTTTCAAATTTTATTGAAAAAAATTACATATTTTTTGTCCCTCGTATTTTAAGTCTCTTCCCCTGCACATTTTTCGATCGTTTAAAAATGCCGCTAAAATGCGTTGACGCTGCAAATTTAAATAGCAGAATATTTGTTTTGAAGTGAATTTAACAATAAAAGTCGCGCGAGCCACTAGCGTGTTCCTATTGGGCCAATAATTCGACCAAAACACTCGGGTTACTCGCACGTGTCAGTGATTAATGTATCTCCACTGGAGAGTTTTATTCATTTGTTATTTGTGGTTAAAGTTTGTTTATAATATTGATTTATTTTAATTTCAGTATAATTTACTGTGTTAGTTTGATTTTTCGTTACAATACATATTTTTCCGATTATGCTAGTTTTTTAAGGAAAACATCTCTCCCCTGCCGTATTTCCCCTGCTTCATCAGATGCCAGGGTAAAGATTTTGCGTCCAGGGTAGATAAGGAATTGAGAAATTAATTCTTTCTTAGTATTTTACGTTAAACCAACACATTTCCACTATATACGTTATACGTGTTTTAACGCTTCAAAAATGTATGTATGCCTTATTTAATGTGAATTTTGGTTTAAGTTAGTTTTATACTACTAACATACATATGTTGCATTATACAATAATAGAAGGTAGTCAAGTTCTTTCTTTAGTTGCCATATTAACGTTCTGACATTCAAGATTTATACAAAATCGTGCTAACCAACTTTTTAATCAAATCCAATATTCGTTTTTTATGTTTAATGCACTGGCAACCAAATTGCAAGAACTTTACCTAAATTAAGTAAAATTCACGTGGAATTACCACGAAGCCGGTCACGGCAAGGGCGCGCCTGATGGAGTAGGTGCGACGTGCAAAAGGACTACTGATAGACTTGTTGGAGCTGGGAATGACAATTCATCGCTGTCCAAATGTTATTGATGGCGAAGACATTTTAAAGAAAGAAGAGGGACTTAATAAAAAAAGTTCTAAAAGCTTCTCAGCCACTATGAAGGTCCAACAAATTACTGGATGCCCCAATGAATTGACAATGAAGAGCTTAAGCTGTTTCTGTGATCTTGAAGTATACAATCATTTTGTGGTCTGCACCTTGGATTTTGCTTTCATGAAAACCAAACCGCGCCTTAATGTTGATTATGTATATGGGGCTGAAAGAGAATCTTAAGACGAACCACTAATAAAGTATCTTCTCAGTATTGTTCTCAAGCAGTTACCGAGAAGTCATGCCAGCTTGTAAACGAAGGAAATGAAATAATTAGCTTTTTTTCGACTACGTTTATGTAAGCAGATGTTAAGAATTTTTGTTTTTAAGTAACATAAAAAAATACTCTATGGAGTTATCCAAAATTTTTTTGTTTTAAACTATCATCAAATATTGAATAAATAAGTTGATTCTTACGAAAATAAGGTTTGTTTTCAATTTATTCTTCCGCTTAAAGTAAGGTATCTTATCCTAGTCGTCATGTCTTTACCCTGTGTAGAGTATCTCCCTTGGTTATTTGAAATACCGGAAAAAGTAGATAACTTGACTGGCCATTATTAAACATGCATTCAAACTTCCTGATTAATTACGATTATATTGAAAAAAATCATAATTTTAAATATTTTCATTACGCCGCCATTTATATCCATTTATACGTGGGCAACGGCAAATGTTTTGGAAATAAATCCTAAAAAATCTAAATGCATAGTAATTCAAAGGCGACTTAATAAACAGAATATAATTCCAAATATATTTATAATATATAATTTTTTTACATAAGATAGTATATACCCACAAACCTGATCATCTGTACGGCAAACTTTGTATTTCAGATATAAGCAGGGGAAAAAGAATTAGATCGTTTAGTTAGAAAAGTTAAATTTCGGAGTGGCATTTCTACATATTCTCAATTTCTCTCTGGAATTCTATACCCCATAGTTTTCAACTTTTAAGTAACGCACGAAAATTTAAAGAAAATATTTTTAAACTGTTTTCAACATAACAATTTGAAACATAATCATTTCAGATTTAAGTACATATGATTAAATTATTTAAATATTGTTTGATTTTAATTGATTTTGCTTTATATATATTTAACTGTAATTAGCTATTAAGTTGTTAATTAATTAATGCTTTATAATTATACACATTCTCAGTTCCATACTGCAAAATAAGACTCGTACACTGAAAGAATTTTCTTCGCAATACCAATGAATTTTGACATTAATCCCATGAAAAATTGCATTAAAAAGGAACCTATGCAGCGCTTCGTTGGATCAATGATTCTATGAATATTATTTATTGGATGAATACTTTCCATAAAGTAAAACAATTTTTTTTTTTTTATTTTTTTAATTATTTTTATTTTTTTTTTTTTTTTTCTTATTTTATTTCACTTTATTTTTTTTTTTTTTCTGTCTCTGGCGGGATTCGATCCCCCAACCTCGGTGCTGATGGACTAGCTAACTACCAGCTAGTCTACTGGGGCAGTGTAGTTTTTGGATAAAAAAAACTATGTTTTTTACTCAATTAAGAGCGTAAATATGAGATTAAATTGTCAATAATAAAAATAACAACGTTGATTGAAAGTGGATTGAAAGTTTTTGTTTCATTACTATAATGACATTTTTATTGTCATAATGAAAATTTAAATTTATGAAGGCAATTATTGAAATATGTGGCTTTTATAAAAAAATTTTTTGATTTCATAAATTTAATGGCATACATGTAACATTTACGAAATTAATAAATCTTAAATTTTTTAATTAACAATTAAACATTTTTTTAAGGAAACTACAATTTTGTATTAATTTATGAATATAGTTATGTTTGTATATTGTTTTTTTATGTTCCCAATTAAAATTTTTTGTTTAACTTGGACAAACTTGAGTTTTCATATATCCAATGAAAATTTTTAACGTAATTACGAAATCCAATGAAGCGATTTTTACGAAAATATTTCATTATAACTATGAAATTCCATTTAGACAATGAAAATTTTCATTTACCCAAGGAAATTTTTTTTATGAAATTGATTCATTAAATATATGAAGCATTTTTCTTTCAGTGTAAGTCTTGTGTATGGAGCAGTTCAATTAAATAAAAATAAAATAAAATAAATAACTGTGAATGGTGAGCGCATCCGTGAGATGATATCCAACTTTTGTTTGCCCAAAATGCAAGAGCTTGACTTGCATGACATGTGGTTTCAACAAGACGGTGCCACATGCCACACAGCACGCTTAACAATGGACTTATTGAGAGGCGAGTTCGGTAAACATTTTATTTCACGTTCGGGACCGGTCAATTGGCCGCCTAGATCGTGCGATTTAACGCCTTTAGACTATTTTTTGTGGGGCTATGTTAAAGCTTATGTCTATACACACATGCCGCATTGGAAGACAACATTGAAGCATTTATTCATGAGATACCGGCCGAAATGTTGGAAAGAGTATGCCTAAATTGGACTAAGCGGATGGACCATTTTAGGCGCAGTCACGGTCAACATTTGCATGGAATAATCTTCAAACATTAAATTATATGGACCGTACTATCGATTCAAATAAAGGTTTCATGCATTTTTCTGAATTTTATGTGTTTTTTTTTAACTTTCCTATAGCTCTTAAAAAATCACCCATTATAATAGCAATTTTGAGTCTTCCTTACAAGAAAGCAACTTGTTATTTTTTATGAAATTACTCTTTTATAACTCGCCTCAAAGTATTGTGCGATTAAAAGGAATGCAAGGTAGAAGTTAAAATTACCTTATAAATAAATAAAAGAAAAAATGTATTTACTGCAAAATTGTGTAAGATAAAAACAAATTAGAAATTAATACAGAGATTTAGACGACTATGTAAAACCCTACATAAAGTTTTTAAACTATATTAAGTTATATTTTAAGCAATTAAAAGTATAACAGAATTATAACCAGGACTGTAGAGTCGCCAATATTAATATTTCGAACTCCGACTTCGACTCCAACCTTTAAACTATTATTTTGTAATGCAATACATTTTAAATATAGCACGAAAATGATCCTGTAAAAATTTCAAATCGATATTTTAATTCTACAACGTGCCGCATTGAGCTTTAATATAGTTATTTACATATAATTCGTATTGTGGTCATTTTGTTGAACTATTTATGGTTTTAATCCAAATTTTCAATATTTTTAATCAGGCTTAAGTTCATCAATTTTAATTTTCAATAAATTATTTTTATGAAGAAAGGAATTTTACAACATGAAAATTAATTAAAATTGTTATTGATAATCATTCATTCTTGACTGACCTAAGATTCGAACCCAGGCGGCTGGTTACCCTGGCATGTTTCGATCGCTACCACTCGATCTCCTCAGAGGATACTGCAGACGTCAATGGTTAAACATCAATCCTTACACTAATTTGTATTTTAACCTTTGGTAGATCGAAATTTGCTTTTTTGAATAATTATCCTTTTTTAATTGATTTTTACATGTTTTTCCTTTACCTCTGTTTTTTCGTTATTTACCTATGTTAAATTGACTGGTCCCTATTTTCTGACTTTTTAATTTAAATTAAACAATTTTTAGTCGGCGTTGCAAGTTTTTGTGGGTTTGTGTAATTTGCCAAAATTAAAACTAACTTTAATAAAATTAAATGAATATAAAAATGGATATTTTTCGAATGAATTTCTTTTTTTGCAGAACTTTATTAGATTTACAACATAATTATGTCAATATTATATTAAAAATGGCGCGCCGGTAGGCTAATTGGCTGTGAGTTGATCTATCAGTGCCAGTGTTGCGGGTTTGATTTTCTCCAGAGACTGATCTGTTTCACTACAACGAGTTGAAGGCCTATCTTACTGTAACTTCGAAAATAAATTAAGACTATCAGCCATGCCACAGAGTATGATTTCGTTTGGAAACGAAATGCATTCCGTATTTTGGTGCTCCCACCAACAATTAACTTCAGTTTGTCAATAGTATGAGATGGGAGTTTAGCGCATTATAACGAAAGCTTGACGATCATTTTTGTTTTTGTGAACGGAATGAAAGTTTTCTGTATCTGAAACGCCAAAAAAAAACTATAAAAATGCACTTTCTCTCAATAAACAAATAAGTTTTCTTCGATTCCGAACGGAATTGTACTCTGTGACATGGCTGTATAATTTGCACTGGTATTTGCAAAATTGTATAATTAAATTTTTAGACTTACTGCGAATTTATTCACAAATACCATCCCTTTAGCTGTAGGGTACAAACAAAATTCTATGCTTTATAAGATAGTGGCGAATGGGGGAAATAAATATCATGTTAAAAGTAAAATCAAATAAAAGATTAGGGTAAATTACATATTTGTAATTTATTTATTTATTTTATGTATTTTTATCGAGAATAGTATAGCAAAAAAAAAAAAAAAACCAAAGGAAATATATAAATAATGTATAAACGGAATTAACAAATTAGCTACAAAAGTGTTTTATGATTAAGAACAATTTTTACTTTTTTTTTTTTTTTTGAAGGTTAAATATATTAAAGATAAAGTGAAATGCGGATAGTGCTGCCATGATAGGAGTTTATCTAAGAAATATAAATAACTAATTATTATATTGTTTAATTTAAAAAATAAACGTTTTAAAATTTAAAGTGTTTTAATTCTAAAGAGGCATTTTTCTTAAATAAAGTAGTAGATTGGAGTTATTTATAGTACAAGTGAGTTAAAAAGGTATTTTAAAATGTGAATGTAGACCACCCTGCTACATTTTTTATTTATCGTGAATTTAATGAAATTTTTAATTAATACCACAATAGGGAAGAGAGTATTATGCGTTCGTGCTGATGAGTGTAAGACCTTCAAATTTGGCTATGGATCAACTATTAAGTATACCGATCGACTTAGAATAACTTATTGAATCAATCTAACGATGTCCGTCCGTCTGGCTGGCTGGTTATCCATGTAAACTTTGTATTCAGTCAATAAAATTTGGTATTTATTCTAATTGACACAATGACCGTGGTTGTTCAGAATCGCGAGGATCGGTCCATGCACTAAAAAAATATCAGTAGTGTTTTATCAATTAACAAATTGCTTAAAAAGTATTTCAATTTAATTAATATAATATGATATTTTTTTTTTTTTTTTTTGTAAGAAAATATAATAAAAAAATATAATTTTGATTTAATTAACATTTTAGTTGTTTTGAAATAGATATTATAATTAAGAAAATCTTAACTGATCTTTTCGTTTAAAATAAAATTATTTAAGTTTGTAGAATTGTTGTTGGAAATTGTTAAAACCTGAGCTATATTTAATTAAATCAATTGACACATTGTTTGGAACGGCAAAGTTTTTTTTGTCATTTTTTTAATTTAAATTAAAAATATCATTTATTGAAAAAAAATATTATTAACAATTTTAAATGTTTACAATTTTTAGTTATCTATGTATATAATAATTTTGGAAATATGTAGATGCAAAATCAACAAGTTGTTTGCTTGATTCTATAAATTTGGTGATTAGAGACAGTTTTTAATTTTTTCTGTGTAGTTTTCACACAAGCTTATTGCCAGAATAAAGGCTTTCTGCTCATAAGCCATCTTATTGTCTTGGTATTAAGATTAACTTTGATCCAAACTTATTTTATTGCAATCAAAATCATCCTTCCAAATTTTATTGGAATCGGTCTATATTTGACCATTGTTCCAATACAAATACTACTAACGAGAAAAGCTTTCAATGACATGACATCCTTATAAATGTTAGTATTTAAATAAAATCTGGCGAAAGAAACTTTGACAATAGCTACTATGTCGTAAAAAAGTTTTGTTTTAATAGGTTCAGAATTGAACACAGTTCCTATAAAAAATATTCTTATAATTTCCAAAATAAAAATACTTTCAAATTTGCCATGCAAAATTAAAAATATTGATTCGAAACTTTTACTGAATCCTTTTTTTGCTATATTTAACCATTTAACAGGTACTGCATTAAAAAAAGAGTTTAAAGTCAAATAAGGAGCAGTCTCATATACATTTAGCATTAAGGTTACATTAGGAGTTGGAATTTCAGCGGTTGGAGTCGGAGTTAGTACTTTTTGTTGAGGACTCAATGTTAAAAAAAAATCAATTCTAAAGAAGAAGCATAACAAAGAGTACTAAAACGGACGTAGGGGTACCGTGGTATTTTTAAAAGGAAAAAGTACTGAAAATAGTACCAAAGTACTGAATTTTCCATCTCTGCCTCATGCCATAATTTTATTCTGGCGGGCCATGATTGCCCATGTGTATACCCTAAAAATGTTTGTTTCTAATTACAGTGGCGTAGGGCAGCTATCGGCAAAACATGCGCATGGTGCGATTTTCTTCTTATTTTTTCACACGCACACGGGTTCACACATTGTAAAAGGACAATAAAAATCATTCAGTCATTCATTGCTGCTTTAGATGCACGTGAAGTAAATTTTTTTTAAATGCTTTATTATGATAATTATTTTTAATTTTTTTTTTTTTTTAATAAGTGTTATTAAAAATAACAAAAACAAAAAAATATATATTAATATTATAATTTTTACTATTATTATTATTTCTATTAATTTTTTTTTTTTAATATTGTTAATATTATTCTTATTATTCATTCATTCATTATTTTAAATATTATGAATGCTTTTTATTTAAATAAATGGTTTTTGATCAAGGTTTCGTTATAATGTTGATGGGATAAGCTATTCCTATGCGCATTTCATTGGTTGCTTAGGCCAGATCGTCAGGAAACTTTATCAAAAGATTTTAGAAAAACAAAAAATATCATACAAATAAAACTGTTAAGCGAATAATAATTATAAGCCCCAGTTTTACATGTAACAATATCAAAGCTTAAGCAAAAACAACAACAATAAACAGAGCGTTTATCTTTTCTTACAATCCCGACCACAATTGGTTGATGTAGTTGTAAGTGGGTAAAGAAAAAACCAAAATAAAACAAATTTCTTTATTTTTCCAGTTCAGTTTTATTTACACTGCCACATGCATATTAGTTATCAAAGTTTTTCTTGGGATTAAAAACTTTTTTGCTTATTTTTATTTTTAATTAATTTTTATATAAACTTCTTTTGTGCTTTATTCTTGCAAGCGTAGAATAAAAAAATTAAACATAAATTTCTTCAGTACTTTAAGAGAATAATGCACTATTTCACCGATTCTTTTTAAGTATCAATTTATGTTCAAAATTCGTTTTTCATGTCAAATAAAAATTAAATTATATGAAAAACTATATTTAAATATGAATTGATGATTGAATAGAATTAGTGAAATTCGCCATAAGAGTCATAAAAAACAAAATTAAGTATGTATAAAATACACAAGTTTGTGTTTACGATAGCTGGTGAAGGGTATAATACGCTCGGCTTATACGACTATAATTTATTAGTTGCTTGTTTTTTCTTTTGTCAAAAAAATGGACTTTAAACGAAGTTGATGAATATTAAAATAGAACAAAATTAAAAAACCTTAATAAGAGGTGAATTGCAAAACTCGTTCGTTACAAAATTCAAAGTGCGTGATGACAAATGTCACAGTCCTTTTGGCGCTTTATAAGAGGAAATTTGCTGATTGTATTAATTTATGTCTATGCAAACACATGTAAGAGGAAATGCATTGATACAATTTGTACATATCTTCCCATAAAGTGCCAACAGAACTGTCAGAATCGGTTGTAATCTCGTATTGTTAACTCACCTACTCATATGTACTTATGTTTTCAAAAAGTTAACAAAATATCACTAAATAAATATTTTAACGGCCAATTTCACCAAGTTCAGTTATAATTAGCTACCAGTTATAGCCGTCAAAACAGATTGTTAACTGGCAGTTAAAGTAAAGGTTAGTTTTAACTGAACTTAGTGAAATTGGCCGTAAGTTAGATAACGGCTCTGGACGTTCTATTTAAAAACCATAAAGTGATCTTTTTAATTGAATTATAACGAAAAATATGTCGTTTTACCACTTAAAGGCTTAAAAGTAATCATGAATGGTCTTACCTCACGATGCTCCAAACAATGAGTTGACACAATGCGTCTATTATTGACGCTTTGTGGTGGCACTTACTCAGCTGGAAATATTTAACCTCTACTCGTAAAGAACACATTTTCTGATATGATCATCTCCAGCGAAACTATAATTAACATAAAAATGTTTAACATTCTATGGTTACTTTAATCATATTATTGTATCCGGCAACCATATTATGGTTATATTATTCCTCCATCCAAATGCCACAACCATATTATGGTTGTCTCTGAAAATGTTATGAAAAATGTGTTTTAGCTGCGTGTAGTGCAAAAGCAGCTTGTATTTAAAGCTACAGCACACGGGACATCCATCAGCAGCTGAAGGCTACAGATGATTATAATCACGGTTTGGGATATAAGCTACAGCCCTTAGGAATTATACTAACAACCAGTGTAGGGTCTAAGTACCTCGTCGGACTATTGATCTGTCAATTGAAGGCCCCAGATAAACAAAAGTCTTCGGCTGCACCTTCATCTACCGACAGTGTACAGCCAAATAGTAGGTGCACCTTGATAGCATATGCCCAACACCGAGGTATTTGTTTTGATGGTTGCATGGATCCCCAGTGGGACGATAGGACTTTAGAGAATCACTTAAAGTACGTTATTAAGGTGTAAAAATTTTAAAAATTACGAAAATTTTAAAAGATTTTGTTATTTGTGCTTAATTCCCAGTTTTTATTCTTGATAAAAACATTTGAAATTTATTGTTGGTGGGATAAGCTATTCCTATGCGCATTTTACTGGTTGCTTAGGCCAGATCATCAGGAAACTTCATCCATAAAGATTTTAGAAAAACTAAAGATATTACCTATTAAAAATTCAAAATTATTTAGAAAAAAGAAAGAAAGTGTAGTTGGTCAAACTCGACCATAAGAAACCCTACACCACAGTATATTAAAACAATTTTTGCTGGTGTACCCTGTTATGGACCCGCCTAAACAAAATTATGTAATGCGGTTAGGATTCATGTTAAATTTTTTTCTGCCGAATATTATTAAGATATCTTTATCTATATGAGATTTAAGGACAGGGGTTTATATAGAACCTATGGTTAATATCAAACCTACTAAGACAAAATTTAGTCAAGACATAGTAGCTATTGTTGATGTTGTTATCGCCAATTTGTTTTGTTAATACCAACATTTACATACAATGAAGTAGTATTTGTATGGGAGCTATGGTCAAATATGGATCGATTCCAATAAAATTTGGTAAAATGATTTTGATTGCATTTAAAAAGGTATGGACCAAAGTAAATTTTAATAACAACATAAAAGATAGTTTACGGGTACAATGACCCTATTCCGGAAAAAAGCTTGTATGGCGACAATAAAAATTAAACTGAAATTTTACAAAAGAAATGCACAACAAATACGTAAACGTTTTGATGTCGGAAAGCTTCGGGACAAGGAGAAAAGTAACGAAATTGGAGAGGTTTTAAGGTAATGTATACCAGCAATTAACACAACATGGGATGAGACGTGCAACTCACTTAGGGCCATTGCAGAAGAAAAAACAGAGAGAAAAATATGGCTATCAGACAACACTTGGACTCTAATACAGGAAAGAAACAACCTGAAACAACGGAAGATCGATAACCCAAACTTCAAACCACAATATTCGACCGTAGCGAAAGCCGTAAAAAAATCAGCCCGAAATGATAAAAGAAAATATTTTGGAAGCAATAGCCAGTGAAGCGGAAGCAGCAGCAGGCGCGAACAATATGAGGGAGCTACATCAAATAATAGGTCGTCTTTCAAACCAAAATATAAATCGAAGCTATGCGATAAAAGATACAAACGGTCAGCTGCTAACGAACGTCGAAGAACAAACACAAAGATGGAGACAACATTTTGAAGAAATCAGCAACATTGTCGACGATAACGTAGAAAGCTCCACCGAACCGTTTAAAGCAACCAACAACGCAATATCTATAGACGCGCCTAGTATTGAAGAGATAACATGCGCTGTAGAAAAACTTAAAAGAAACAAAGCGCCAGGCGAAGATGGGATACCCTCAGAGCTACTCCAAGCTAACCCAGCAGTAGCCGCGGAAATAATTCATCCCTATATACGTGATGCTTGGGTAATCGAACAGTTGCCTAACACGTGGACAAAAGGTCAAATAGTAAAATTTCCAAAGAAAAATTACTTGACTGAGTGTGATAATTGGCGAGGTATTACTCTGCTCAACACTGTATACAAGGTAATTGCTACTATAATAAATATCCGATTACAAATAATCGAAAAATCATTACGCGATGAACAAGCAGGCTACCGACCACATCGCAACTGTGTAGATCAAACCAATACCCTCCGGTTAATAATAGAACAATCGGTTGAGTAGCGCACACCGCTTTATTTGGTATTTATAGACTTTAGGAAAGCATTTGACTCGATAAAACGTAGTGCTATATGGGATGCACTTAAAGCAAAAGGTGTACCAACAAAATTAATAAATTTGATTAAAGCTATGTACAACAATACCACACTGCAAGTTCGTCACAATGGTATGATAAGCGAACCCTTTATGACAAACGCTGGAGTTAAACAAGGTTGCCCACTTTCACCATTACAGTTCGCCGTTGTTTTGGATGAGGTTATGTCACAATTATGCAGGAAAAAAAAAATTGTCTGGGATTTCCAAAACCACCAAGAAGACTTGGACTTTGCCGACGATATTTGTCTTATATCGCATAAGTTTAATGATATGCAGAGCAAAGTAAATGATTTGGTCGCGCTAGCAAATAGAGTTGGGCTGGAAGTTAATATTGCCAAAACACATGCAATGCGTATAAATAACGCAACTGACAACCATATTGTAGTACAAAACCAACGTATAAAATATGTGAAATCCTTTTGTTATCTAGGATGCATGATGTCGGTAGATGGAGGAGTGGAAGAAGACGTTTCACTCAGGTTAAACAAAGCAATATCAGCTTTTGGTCGGCTAAATAAAACATGGCGATCCCCCCAAATCTCAAAGAATACAAAAATTCGTATATTCAATGCCTGTGTGAAATCCACACTGCAATATGGAAGCGAGACATGGCTTATGACGAGTACTATAGCGAGAAGACTGCAAGTTTTTGTAAACAAATGTTTGCGCATAATATGCCGTATCTTTTGGCCAAACGTAATCACCAACATCGATCTCTGGCGAATGACAAACGAAGTTCCCATTATTCGCCAAATTGCAAGACGAAAGTGGAAGTGGATAGGCCACACATTGCGACGACCAGTTGGCAGTATTACAAGAACGGCATTGGAATGGAATCCTCAAGGTAGCAGACGCTCTGGCCGCCCAAAGAACACCTGGCGTAGAACAATCATACAGGAACTCAATATGCAAAACAAATCGTTTAATGAAATAAAAGATGTATGTAATGATAGAATAAGTTGGAATTTACTTGTAGAAGCCCTATGTTCCCAAGTGGAATAAATAAAGGAAAAAAAAAAAAAAATTAGAACTTATATTCGAAATTTTATCCAATTATCTTCAAAATTGCAACCTGTACTTTGCGCACAAGGTTTACAGCCCGCCAGCCGGACGGTAATCGTTAATTCGACTCAGAAAGTTATTTTGAGCCGATCGGCATACTTAAGGGTGAATCTAGGATCAATATCTCAAGGTGTTACAAACATAAGCACAAATGCATAAAAACCTCTCAACTACTGTGGTGTAGGTATAAAAATGGATAACATTTTAACTTTAAAAAAATAGCGTTTTTTAAAATGCTTTAAATTTTAACGAGATATAAAATTAAAAATGAATTAAACTCTTTCAGTTTTTTAATGTCATGTTAAAAAATATCAATGTTTATTTTTTTACAAATAAAAATTAAACTTTCAGAACAAAGTTTGTTTGAGAACAGGAATAAAAATATGTATTTAAGTGTAAAATTTAGATGAAAAATTTAATAAAAATTAATACTACCTATTAAGAAATATTTTTTGATTTTATAAAAATTTTAATATATGGGCAAATCCCTGAGACAGTCCACCAACCAAAAATTTTTCAAATGATTTATTTTTTAACGAAATATAAGACTAGATGTATATTTCATTTTTATATTAAAAAAATATGTATTTCAATGATCATTAATGCAATAATTTTTATCAAATCCTACCCCACTGCTGATTTCTTAATGTTATACGTGGATTTAGCATTATTTTAGGTGATTTTTGTGCTTAAAATAGCACTTACAGCTGACTTATCAAAATATGAATTTCGTAAAAAAAAGTTGATATTCATTAGTTAAGAAATTAGTTAAAGAAATGCAATTCATAAAAATATAATTTGTTTTGTTAAAATAAATAAAATATAATAATAAAATAGGTACTACTGGAAAAACTGTACCGTGCGTTATATAGCGTGCGTCACAAAGGGTTCACGGCTTTTGTCAAAAAATCACAACATTTTTTGGCTGCGAATAATGGCGTTTAGAATTCCCTTATAGTCATCTTTCTTTTAGGAATTAGATTTTGTATACCTTATCATGCCAAATTCGCTAAAAATTAGGAAAATGCACTTCAACCTTTGCAGTTACTTCCACTATTTGTGGAATACTTCAAATATACAAATACAAATACTTGCTTAGAAATTATGATATATGCCATTGTAAGTACATATTAATGTCACTAAATACCAGGCGCGGATCCAGCTTGAGCCTTAGGGGGGGGGAATTTTTCATGATACAAAAAAAAATTTGTTTTTAAAAGTTTATTAAAAGCAATTTGTGTATATTATATTAAAAAAACTCAACAATAAGGTTAAATAAAATATTCAATATAAATTAAAATAAACTAATCTTTTTAAATAAGCAATTTATGATTTCCTTGTGAGGCAAATTTAGATAGTACAGTCTATGTTCAGTTTGTCATTGTTGATCCGAGCCATGTTTTTATTCGACGAAGGGTAGGAAATGACCTCTCGCTCGTAGCATTACTTACGAGCTTTGAAACGAAAATTTGAAATATTTTTCTTAGATTTGCGTAGATATCTTCATCACAGTTTATTAAAGCATCTACAACGTTATCTGATAGATTTTCAGATAATTTCCATGTTTGTTGCCAATGCTACAGTTCAGGCTCAAGTTTAGATGTTAGTAAGTGTTTATCTCGAGTTGTGGTTTTAAAAGTTTTATATCTGTATATGACTTGATTACACTTTGAGTAGAAGTTTTGGTATGTTCAATACATTAAAGATATCTATTGGAAAGGTGTTTTGAGATCTTCTAAAATAAATTCAATAAAAGAATGAAACCTACAACTCGGTAGAAATCTTCAACATTTTGGATGTAATTATTTCGTTCAAATCTTGTTTTTTAGGTTGGAACCTCGATTTGAACGCAAATAACTTTACCTTTTTTAAAAATCACTTTAAATTGTTCTTCGGCTTTATTTCTTTTTTCTTCAAGGCACATGATTAAAGTTTTGATAAGGCTTGATCCTTTTTGAAGATCTATATCGTGCTTTTGTAAAATGATACTAAGCGGCTGTGTTACAATAAGTATCACACTTAATATGTTTATTCCGCAAATAAATTCAAAAGTTCTAAGTGAGTTCCTTAATATAAGGCTCTTGATGAAGTATCTCTACCTTTCCACTCAGATATGTTTTCCAAAGCTTCTACTATATGATGTACACTTGTTGAAAGTGTAAAGCTGAGTCGTGACGGTCCACCCATCTTGTTTCGCATAATGTAGAGAGTTTGGCTCCCAAATACTTTAGTAAAAACGTGTTTTGCCTGATTTACGGGAAATAGCAAGGCGTTTGTTTCGCATTTGTCGCGGTTTCCAGAATTTTTAAACAGCTCCATTTTCTGCTGACATCAAACGACACCCATCAGTTTCAACTCCTATACAGTTTTTTAGGTCAAGACTAAAATTTGTCAAAGTTTTAAGAACTGTTGATGATAGTGCCATCGCATCAATTGGCACATCAGCGTCATTATCAATATCCTGTGAAGGCTCTTCAAATGCTTTTACAACAAAGCCAAAACAATTCTTCCCTAACAACTTTTTGTTGTATGTTGAAATATTTTAAAGATAAGGAAATCTGGCTTTTCCCCGACAAATCCTTGCGTTCGTCAAAAATTATCAAATAGGAATTTTTTTCATATAACTCATATATATGTATGTACATAAATATTACAAATACTAAGGCTTTTTAATAATTCAACCGCACGCATTATCAAGTTAAACGTTTACTCTTCTGGGATTGAATGTAGAATAATAACCCAGTAAAAACTTCGCCTACTTTTTCCAAATGAATAGCTTCTTTAACTCATTATTTTGTAGCTTTCTTCTATAACTACATCTATAACAACTTCTATAACTACTTTTTTCTGGATGTGTGCAGGTAAAAAAATAATGACTTACTTTTTAATGCGTTCAATTTGGGACATCCCTTGTAAAATTCATTGGTTCTTTCAGTAGAATTGTAAGTAGTGCTCTTATGTTTTTCTGATTACTCAACACATTATTTTGTAGGTGAAGTTTTTACTGGGAAGTATTTGAATACATTAAACTAGATGTTTCATTGAAAATATCTAATAAATAACTAGTAGGATGAAGATTTGGATACTTATTGAAAATTTGGTTAGAGATTCAAAAAAAAAACAAAAAAATACTTATTGAAAATTTCGTTAGAGATTCAATAAAAAAAACAAAAAAAAACCTTGCTGGGATTTCCAAAAATTGTGTACATTAAAAAAAGATAATATTAATGGGTATTCTTGTATTATCGAAATAAACAAAACATATTTTTATAATTTACGGGGGGGGGGGGGAAATTTCCTTATTTCACCCCCCCTGAATCCGCGCCTGCTAAATACTATATATAAGTGGAAGCTATCTTTTCTAAAAGACCAAAAAATGTTTATATTTCAATCAGAAAACGCGTGCGAATGTAGCGTTCGTCACGCAGGATTTGGCCATATATTAACTTTTGCGCAGTTACGGATTTTTAGCGAAATTTTACGGGGCATAGAATTTCGAATACTTAAGTTATATTTTTTTTTCAAATGAAGGATCACTGATTTCACTGAAATCAGTCGTACCAGGGTTTCTATAGAAAACGTTTTCCATCAAAAATGTCGGTTTTAAAAGCTATTAAATTTTAAAACATAATCTTAAGCGCATAACTCTTAACACTTAAATGACCAAAAAGACTGCTCAAGTGTCAAAATGACAGACCACCTATGGGCACAATCCAAAACACCACAAATAAACACAAAAGATTCAGAAAGATCAATGCTTTCGAAAACATCAATAAATTTAAAAAAAAACCCATTCAAAATCAAGGAATAAAATGCGGCATGCATGGCTTTTCAATAATGCCGCTTCATTCATAGAACTGTCAATAAATGTTTAACTTAAATTTAAACGAAGAAGAAAACCAAACACACTCAAAATACTACTAAAGGATATTGAAATGATAACAATGAATTAAGAAAAAAGTCCTTGTTTAAATTTTTTTTCGGAAAATAACGAGAGTAATTTTCAATAGCGCCCCTTAACGGTGAGTAGCTGAACTGCTTCCAACAGTAAAAACTTACAACAAATCATATTCTTTCATTCACACACGCGCTTTTTTCATAATAATACTGTTCTTTACAGCCATCACTCTTTCGTGCCTTCTTTCATTAATGATGGACAGCTAAACATCAATTGCACACAAACATGACACCACCATTATCATTTTGTATGCGCATTACTTCCCTCCTTGTTTGTTGTTGCTGCATACATAACAATATAACCCTCTCTTTCTGACAAACAACTCTCTCGCGAAGTAGTGGTGCTAGTTTTTTATGTTTCTTTACTGCTCTTTACATGTTAAAAGCTCCACCTTAATTTAAATATGGCCTCTTTTCTGATTGGCCGGAGTGGTTAATCAGCTAAAAGGCGTTGCCGTTTTTTTGTTACTGTTTTATTTGTTTTGTTTTTGTTGGCTTTAAGCAACAATTTCTTAAATATTTGCTTAACGTATCAAGGTTTTGTAAATGAATCAAAAGTTTCGTCTCTGACCTGTTTCCTTCTACTGACGAGTGCGAATCGTTAGACGGACGGACATATTTGCGTGTGCATATTTTTTTTTGTTTTTAACAAAACACAAAAATAATAAAAAATTATTATGATTTACAAAGTTAACAAATTATTTTTATTTTTCTAGCTGGTTTGTTTTGAATTTTTCTTAAAATTTTTACGAACGTACATTTATAAATTTTTTTTTTTTTTTTTTTTTGTTATTTCAACTGCATTTTCATTAATTGCTGCCAGAGTTGTTAATATTCATGTTTATTTCATGTTTTGTAAAATTCATTAATTACTTACATCACATTCTAAATTAACGAATTCATATAAATTACATTTAGTTTTTTCTACAAAAATTTCAGTTTGGAAAAAAATAAATACCTTGGATGTTTTAAGCAAATTTATTCTATCCTTGTAACAGATTTATTTATTTACAAATTATTTTTACTTGTTGTTAAAATGTAATTAAATGTGCGTTTTGTAGAAATTTCAAAACATTTGCGGCACACTTTTTAAATAACAATGTTTGTAATCAAATTATTGTAGGTAGGTATAAATTGTCAAGAGAAACTGGTTGCAATTACACAGTAATAATTTTAAGTATGAACTTGTAACACAGGATCTTTTTGAATTCAAATTTTAAAAATTGCTTTGAGCTTTAATTTTCATTTATAAAATCTACACTCAGAAAAAAAACATGTTTAAAGTACATATGCATAGGTATAAAATAAACTGTGCCTATTCAAGCAAATATTGCTGATTTTAAAATAGCAATTAATCGTTAATCGGTTAACCGATTAATTACTACCCGATTAACTGATCGGTTAATTTAAAATTGGCTTTTTTCGATTAACGATTAAACCGGTTAATTTCGTTCGATTAACCGACGTAAAAGAATTTTTAATTTTTTGTAGTACCTATTTAACCATATTTTTTTGTGTTTTTAATTATGGGTGAGTTCCAAAACGTCAGCTGCAAAGCAACTAGGTTTTTTAAATGTATTCTGCAATGCAACCTTGTACAATTAAACAACGTTGTCTGCGCCAAAATTAACCAAAAAAGTTACCAACTGCACCAAAAAAGTTGTGCTTACAAATATTTTTTCATACAATATAATTCCTTCTAAAAATACAGTAACATAAATTAAGAAATTCGGATATTAACTTGTTTGCAGAATGTTCGGTGCTGAGCATTGCCAGGATGAGTTAGATGACGGCCTGACAACAGAAGAAACTTTCGATAGTAACACAACCACAGAATAAACCGAAACAATTAGAAGTTAAAAATTTTAAAAATTAAAACAGGACTCTAATGGCATAATGGAAGATTTTATATGGACTGAGAAATTAGATATTCTGTATTATGGGTTGTTTTCGATTTCTCCAACATCTACGATAAGTGAAGAAATTTTTTCCAACGCAAGTTTTATCAAAACTAAAGAAAAGAATAGCTTAAATCCTAAACATTTTAACCAGATTATTTTTCTAAAAGATTATTTTATTTTATAAGATCTCCTTAAACTATTAAAATTACTAATAAATTTTTTTTGCTCGTTTTAGTTCAAGAATTGTTATGTTATTGTTTTTTTTTTAACTAATAAACTCCAAAGAATAAACAATTTTTCAAGTTTATATATTGAAATTACTTAATTTATAAAAAAAAACTTTATTAATCGGTTAACCGATCAATACCGATTAACCGATTAAACCAGAACCTCTATTAATTATTCGAGCAATTAACCGATTAAAGTAAAATCCCGGTTAAATGAATACCCTACTATTTAACCATAAAATGTTTATTTTCTTTGAAAATTCAGAATGGGTATTTTACATACACAGAAAATTAGTAGTTATCAATTAAAAAAATTGTTTTAAAAGTATTTCAAATAATTTAATGTGATAACTGAATCAAATATTTTTTTTTTTTTTTTTTTTTGTTGAGAGAAAATTAAAAGTATAAGTTTAATTTAATTAATATTTTAGTTACTTTCAAATAACTTTTGAATTAAAATATTAATTATATAACAAAAAATCTTTATTTGTAGCATTTTTGTTGGGAAATGTTAAAACCTGAGCTATATTTAATTTACTCAATTGTTTGAAAGGGCAAAGTTTTTTGATCCTTTTTTTGATTAAAATTAAAAATATCAATGATTGAAAAAAAAATTTTACAATTTTTACCCCCAATTTCACCAATTTCAGTTAAAACTAACTTTTACTTTAACTTCCAGTCAACAATATGTTTGGCAGCTATAACTGATAGTTAATTATAACTGAACTTGGTGAAATTGGGGGTTAGTAATTTATGTTATCATTTTGGTTATACATATGTAGGTGCAAAATCAACAAACAGAAAATTTTTAATTTTTTCTGTGTGCATAGGTATCATGTGTAAAAAGTACAAGCTGCAACTAGTAAAGGCTGATTTTTAAAGAGCTATAGGAAAGTTTAAAAAAAAACACATAAAATTCAGAAAAATGCATGAAATCTGTATTTGAATCGATAGTACGGTCCATATAATTTAATGTCTGAGTAAATGCTTCAATGTTGTCTTCCAATGCGTCAATTGAAGCGGGCATGTGTGTATAGACATGAGCTTTAACATAGTCCCGCAAAAAATAGTCTAAAGGCGTTAAATCGCACGATCTAAGCGGCCAATTGACCGGTCCCGACCGTGAAATAAAATGTTCACCGAACTCGCCTCTCAATAAGTCCATTGTTAAGCGTGCTGTGTGGCATGTGGCACCGTCTTGTTGAAACCACATGTCATGCAAGTCAAGCTCTTGCATTTTGCGCAAAAAAAGTTGGATATCATCTCACGGTAGCGCTCACCATTCACAGTTACGTTACGATTCGCATCATCTTGGAAGAAGTACGGTCCAATGATGCCACCAGCCCATAAACCGCACCCAACTGTGACTTTTTCTTGATGCATTGCTAGCTCTTGCAATGCTTCTGGCTGATCTTCACTCCAAAATCGACAATTCTTCTTATTAACGTACCCATTGAGCCAAAAATGAGCTTCGTCGCTGAACACAAGAAGCACGCGATGAACTTTCTTAACAGAGCACGCATTTTGATTATAAAATTCAATAATTTGCAAGCGTTGTTCGTTTGTAAGACGATTCATGGTTAAATTGCAGACCAAACTGAAGATGTTTGACAGTGAAACAAAACACGAAACGTGCGTCAGCTGTTTAAACCAGTGTTGCCAAAAAGATAATAGCTAAAAAATCACCCGATATTATAAGTTTTTAATATACCTTGTATGTTTAAATGTAACAAAATTAAAGTTGTTTTGTTCTCTGCAGTTGTTGAATGATTTTCTAACGTTTGTTTGGTTTGTTGAAAATTCTCGAATTCTTTTTTTAATTGTTGATTTAAATAATTACAAACAGGTACAAATCAGCAAAACAGAAACAATGCTAATGAAGTTTATCGCTAGATAGAAAGAGATAACACACAAAGTTCTTCGGTGTAAATCAAATAATCATCATATATATAATTTCTAAAGCACTTTTTTTTGTCGGTTGCAAATATCTCCCATACCACCGCATCAAATTTAATGAATGATATCTCATTTTAAAGCTTATTTCTAACACTAATGACGAAAAATAATTTGAAATTGAAAAATTAATATTTTCATTGATAAAAATTACATTTTAAAATGTATTGAAGTGACTAAAATTTCTATTAATTATTTTCATTTTATGTTACAAAAATGACAACTAACGGTGCGAAATATTCGCACGGGTCATCTAGTAGCTTATAAAAGACAAACACATGGCATGTAAGAGGAGAATAATCCAATGCTATGTTCATACCAATAACGATAAAAACAAGATTACGCATTGCGAATGTTTACAAAATATAACTGTTTAATATGACGTCACAAGAGAACTTTATACACATGTTTGTTTGCTTGTGTTTCTATATTTAAGCTGTACTTATACGCTGATGTGACGTAGATGCGCAGAAACATTTCATTTTTTAAAGTTGAATGCGTTATCTTGTTTTCTTTGTATCATGTATTCAATCACGCGAAGCTCTATGCTTGTCTGCAGGAAAGAAACCAGAGTCTCTGGCGGGAATCGAACCCGCAGCCTCTGCGCTTATAGACTGGCTCGCTGCCAGCTAGCATACCGGGTTACTCACTTTTATTAACATCAATTTTTATTTTGTTTTGATTTTTTTGAGAGCTAGTTCAGATAAACTAACGATAAATATTATCAAAATTGGAGATGATAGTACATTTTTCATGTTTCGCAGCATGTTTCAAAATGAAACGACCGACCTGTTTCGCTCTTAAAATTTTGTATGGCAAAGTAAGTTGTTTTAACCATTTTTAGGGCGCGAAACACGATGCTGTCCATCTGAAAATATTATAAAGAACCTTAATCGATAATATTACAATTTCACTCCAAAAGCACATTTGAAAAATGTCTGAAATCAATAATAATAATATTATTAATTCATTATGATTTACCATATCGAGCCCTAACCGCGAAAATAACGTAAGCGACATGATTTTCAATTTTCTTTTTTTTTTAATAAATGACTTTATTGCCAACACTTGCATCATCTCCTAAAATGTCATGGTCACAAAACGTACCGTTACGATTTTATAGCAAGAACAATTTTATTGTAAGCGACAAATTTCATACAAAATTTATATGAAACAAAATAAAAAAGCTCTCTCCAGTAAAATTTGATTTTTGGCGCTTACGTTATTTTCGCGGTTAGGGCTCGATATAATGATTAGTATCGACCATATTTTTAAAATATTTGTGTCTTTGTTTCTTTCAGCATTTTGTGAAGTAGTCTTGGGGAATTAATCATAAATAACTATATAACCGAACAAAAGTAATTACACCCGAAGTTTTGCGAAAAGTTGTGAAAAATAAGCTAAAAAGAGCACTTCACTAACAGGATATAATTGTTCAAAGGTAGAAAGGCCGGTGTGAAGTCTCCTTCACACCTTCACCCAGACATCAATATTGTCCATTGTGACGCCTTAATTTGAGATAGCCATATGAAGGTAGAAAGTAGGTGAAATAAACAGCGAAAGCACAAGACAGATCCAAAAGATAGGTAGAAAAGAAAGGAAAGAAAAGAAGGTTGCGGACCAACCCCGAGAGAAATCCCACTCAAGCCAAATTCGCCCTCGCGCAGCCAGGCCATCCCCATTACGAATCCTATCAGATTCCCCTAATTCGCCCAGGAATCTACTGCCCAGCCACCTCAGCCTGCTACCCTGCAACCTGGGACAGTGGCACAGAAAGTGCTCAACTTTCTCCAACTCCTCAGGGTCCTCGCATAACCTGCATATATGCAACAAGTCGGATCCCATCCTCACCGCCATCCTGCCTATCATACAGTGGCTCGTGATCATTCCTATCATGGTCCTAACGCAGACCCTGCTCCTGCCCAGCAGAGACACCGAATCGGACTTTCTAAGCACCGGCCACAGTGTCCGCGATACCCGGCAGTCCGTTCGGCCCCCCCAGGCCCGATTGGTCACGCCGAAAATAGAAGCCCAATGGAGGCCTAACCTCCACACAGTTAGGATCCTCCATCGCTGAGTCCAGTCTTGCCAACTCATCAGCAACCTCATTGCCACCTATGTCGCAGTGACCCGTCACCCAGCACAAACTTAGCAAATACTCCCTCCAGAGCCCTCCTACACTCATCAACCAGCCTAGAGTTCACATAACAGCCCTTCAATAATGTAGGTACTGAACTTACACAAAAAAGTAATAATAAACGCATATATAACAAGTAAGAAAGTATAGTCGGCCAAGCCCGACCATATGATACCCTACACCACAGTATTTAAAAACACATCATGCTTATGTGTCCATGTAAATATGGATTTATCTATGTTTGTAAACTTCATGAAAATCGGTTTGAAAGTTTGTGAGAGGCAGAAATTGCCTCCGGCCTCCCCTTGTGGTCCTATTTTTTAAAATCTGTATAGCTAATGTGGCCCTATAGATATGGATCTATCTATGTTTTAAATTTCATTAAAATCGGTTTGAGAGGCAGAAATTGCCCCTATCTCCCCTCGTGGTCTTTTTTTTAAAAAAATGCATACATTTTGTGTCCATATAGATATGGTTCTATCTATGTTTTAAATTTCATTTCATTTCAATCGGTTTGATAGTTTCTGAGAGGAAGAAATTTCCCCCTATCTTCCCTCGTGGTCCTACGATTCGGCCCATTTTCAATAGGCTTGGTCCTTGTGCCAATACAAACCTATGACCCAAATTTCATCAAATTATCTCCAAAATTGCATGGTTACATGGACAGCCAGCCAGCCTGCCAGCCAGCCTGCCAGCCAGCCGGACGGACATCGTTAGTTCGACTCAGAAAGTGATTCTAAGACGATCGGTATACTTTAAGGTGGGTCTAGGACCAATATTTTAAGGCGTTACACACATCAGCACAAATGCATAATACCCTCTCCACTAGTGTAGTGTGGGTATAAAAAGTTATAAGACATTCAAACCCTGTAGCTCATTACTTTTACCTTAAATAAACGTACTAGTGGTGAAAATTAACACGATAGGCTTATATTTTTGAGTATTTTCCAAAGAAACGGCCTTATTTATAATTATATTAGCTAGAAGCACCAAAGTGCGGTCAAAGATTCTGTATACAAAAAATTTGTTTGGTTACAGAAATCAGCGAAATCTACCCAAACAAACATGCTTCCGGATACCATATGAGCTTGGAAACCATTGGCTTACTATGCTAAAAGGTATATAAGATTCGGCTCATCCTTTTTTTGTTTTATTTTAAATCCAATCTCAAAATCCGAAGTTATCGTTAGTAATTATTTTTCCAACCTTCCGGATGAAAGAAGTAAAAGCTCTTATGATTTCTAATTTTTTTTTTTAAGATTAATTTTATTAAAACTTATAAATTTGTAAGTGTCAAACAAATTTAGTTGGAAATAATTATAAAACTAACTGAAATTTTCGTATTGCTTATTAATTGTTCAACTTTGGCGACTTCCATTTGTAAAGCTTGGTTCAGATCGGCAACATTTTCCTAATTTATTCTGTTATTACAAAAATATTAAATTTTTTGCACGCAAAAACTTAGAAAACTTACAGTTTACAATAATTTATATGACACACAAATAATTTCGTGTTGTCAACAATTGAAGACTTATTTATATCGCTACAAATTGGCGTTTCGTAATATTCTAATATAATAATTAACATTACAAATAAAAGAAGTAAGAGTGCTATATTATTCGCCAAAACCAAATCTTTATGTGTCTTTAAATCAGTGTTCGAAAATAAACACTAAATATCGCTCCTTAGTGTTCGATTCGGTATATTTGTGGGAATCACAAACAAATAACGTTTCCCTGTTTGTCATCTTTCGAACACAAAAATAATAATGTTCTTATCCAACTCAACAAAAAGATGAGAACATTCCATTCCGTTCGGTTTTTTTTTTTCAACCACAAACTTCATTGTTTTCGGTTCAGCTCATTAGTGTTCGGTCGTTTCTGTTGTGCTTAAAGCAGACCATACACGATTCAATTCAATTGTCAACTGAGTCGGTTGTTGTCCAAATCAAAGCGTGTATGGCCTTGTCAGTTGATTAGTTTGACGGTTGTCGAGTTGGTTGAAGAAAAATGAAAAGATTTTGATTTTTTCAAGTTGACTACTAAGTCTTCCAATTCGATTGTACTGTGTGTGTTCAAGTCTCTTGATCAGCTGTCAAAATGAATTTTTGTAGTTAAGTATTTCAAAAATTGTCTTTTATTTCATTTAATTTTAAAATAAATTAAAAATCTTTCAATTCAGTTGATGAAGTTGTCAACTGAGTTGAAAGACTCATAAATAAAAATTAATATGTATAAAAAAGGACGTCAGTATTAAAATTCTAACGTTGTAGATAATTTAATAAACTGTGATGAAGATATCTACCCAAATCTAATTTTCAATTTTTCGTTTCAATGCTCGTCAGTTATGCTACGAGCGAGAGGTCATTTCCTACCCTTCGTCGAATAAAAACATGGCTCGGATTAACAATGACAGAAGATAGACTGTACCATCTAAATTTGCCTCACAAGGAAATCATAAATTGCTTATTTAAAAAGTTTAATTAATTTTAATTTATATTGAACTGATCTTATATTTAACCTTATTGTTGACTTTTTTTTAATTTTTTTGAAAACAATTTTTTTACTTTTTTGTATCGGATTTTTGACCGATTAGCTAATGTAGTTGAGCTGCTTTAAGTTTCATAGCCGTTATTTTCGCATCAATATGACGAGACCAGGGGTCTAATCACCGCATTCGATACTATCGTATCGAATAAACTATCGAATTTTTTTGCTTACGATAGACACTGACTTATCGAATGAAAACTCGATAAATGTAATGTCGAGTTACTCGATATCGAATGCTATTATTTAAAATTCAATACATTTCATTCGATATCGAGTTTCATGATACCAAAATAAATAATTTCGATCAATTTTGCTCGATATCGTATGCGGTGATAAGACCCCAGGTCAAGCGTCTATATATATGAATTCCCAAGTACGTAACATGGTTTTCTACCGGAACAGTGATGTTATTTATTTTTACAGCCGGGCACGTTTGTCTTCTGTGCGTGAAAGTTAAGTGAGCACATTAAGCCGGGCTAACTTTTATTTTCCATTTTTCTAGCCAGGCCTCTAGTTCATTGATGTGGGACTGTAGATTTTGCGATGCGACTTTTGGGTTATGGTTAACGCTTATAAATGCTGTGTCGTCTGCAAATGTAGAGGTATGCGTGCTCAGGTTTGTTGGTATATCCGCTGTGTATATTATATATAGTAGCGGTCCTAATATGCTGCCAGTAATTTTCTTGAGGGGGGAGTATTTATCTTGCGACCTTTAAATTTTTAGGGCATATTTTCAAGTGTTTACCGCATATTTAATGCTCATAAAACGCGTTTTAACGCACAATTCTGGTTTCCCTATTTATAGCATTTCACTTTTCTGACCGATTAAGTACTTTTTGGACCATATGTGCTATAATTGGTTATGTAAATCTGGTTATTAACAATTAATTCTTTTCTATTTTCCCATAAAATTTCCATATAAAGTAACATATTTTTGCATTAATTGTTTTTATTTGTTAAGTATCAATTATGTTCGTCATCATCCTCCTTCTTCTATCATTAACATCATCATCAGAAACTGATAACAACTACAACAAGAATGCAACAAACCACACATGCACCATTTAACACAAAACCGCAATTACAATATTTTGTTGTAAATTGTTTTTTTTTCGTCTTTTTTTTTCTTCAATTTAGCAGCAACATTTCATTATATTATTGTTGTTGCTTTTGCTGTTTTATTGAATGAATGAGCAAAGGCGGGTTATAATGGGCTTGTTTTGTTAAATACATGATGGCTTTCAGCCTGGTTAATGCAAAGTTGAATGCCTTGTCTTGTCTGGCAACAAATATGTTAAGTTGTTTGTTTTTTCTCCTCTCTTTTTTTTGTGGATTGTAGGCTGATTCTTGTTATAAACAGTTAAATTATTGATATTTTTGTGTGAGCATTCTGCTCATACGTACAACATTGTAAAATGTTAATTGGCCAAATAGTTGACAGGCCAACTGACGTTTCTTGTAAGAATAAGTACATACTTTTTTTAACAAAACCACATAATTATTCTAAGAGAAAGAGGAGAGAATAATACCTACTAAAGAAACAAACTTTTAAATGGCTTAATGTTATTTTGTTCGTTGTGTTAATTTATTACAGCTATTTCTGTTCTTCTGAAAGTTTTCTTAACTGGAGTTCTTCCTGTCTTCACCTGTTATAACTGCTTTATCATTAGATTAATCAACACTTTTAAAAGATAGTTGTGTGCGCATTGAGAAACTTCAAATTAATTTTCAATAACAAGCATTAATTGCCTTGTTAAGCTGCATTATTTATTGGATACTTGCAGTTGATTTTGAATTTTTAATATTACACGTCCGTTAAAATACATTATTTATTACTTAAAAAAAAATTGTTTTTTAACAAAATTGTTGGTATTTGTAAAATTTTTTGTTAATGTGCTCACCTTTGTTTTAAGTATTACAATGTTGAATCTTTTTTATATTCATGCGATTTAATAAATGCACTTTACAAAATGTATCTGTCTGTAAGGGCTTGTGTATATTTCACTAGCTAATCTAATGAATCTTGCTACATAAGTTTTTTTTTAAACTCTAGGGCAGAGATTTTTGTGATAACCCGTTCATTTTATTAACGAGTTTGCATATACAAGTTTTACCGGAATAGGTCTTTAGCGATTACAATTAACAAATTAATTAAATTAAGAAATTTAAATTATGCAACAAAATCGGCCTATACTTGTCAGAAGACAAAGAAAAAATTCTTCAAAATTGTTCACCAATTAAAAGATTAATCAAACATAAAATTAGTTTTAATTTAAAATTTAATTAAGTGAACAAAACGTTTAATCAAGCGAATTCAACTGTTAATTGCTACTATTAATTTGTTGTTTTGTTCAAATTTAATTATTTTTTTAAATTATATCACAGATTTTTTAATTGAAAACAATTTCTATTTAAAATATTGTGCTGGTTGGTCCAAATCACTGGTTTACAGCCAAAAAAAAAATACCAAGAACGCCACATGCCTAGATAAGTTAATTGGGACCTCCTGAACACGAAAAACGCCGTAATTTTTTTTCTAAGTACCGTTTTTTAGATAACGGTACTTTTGTGTTTTTCTGTGCATGGTCGCACTCAAACCCTTGTGGAGCCCAACTAAAAAGTCCGATCGAAATAAATGGAAAGGCAATTGAATGCCTTTTCCGTCGATATGCTGAAAGTTTCTATCTGATAAGAAATGGCTGAGTTATCGGATGAAAAATAAAGTTTTTATTAAGGATTTTGCGAAACGACAATATTTTTATCTTCATTGCTCACACAATATATTCGGCGTCCATCAGTTTTAATGTATTTAAAAAAAGCGGAATTTTATATGAGATGAAAATTAAAAATTTGTAAAGCATTGAAATGAACCACAGTTCCAATTTCAGTACTTATCAGAAGATACAGAAAAAATTCTTCAAAATTTTTCACTAAACAAAATAAAAATAGTTTTAATTAAAAATTTAATCAAGTATATAAAACGTTTAATCTAGTAAATTAACTGTTTAATCAAGTGAATAAAACATTTAATCAAGTGAATTAAACGTTTAGTTGACACTATTAACTAGTTGTATGGTTCAAATTTAATTAATTTTTTAATTGAAATCAATTTTTATTTAAAGTATTGCGCTGGTTGGTCCAATATCAATACCCACCCTAAAACCACTTAAAGGCAAACAAATATCATACGGATGAAGATATCCAAATGATATTCGGCACAAAGAACTCTTATATGAAGCTTAACCCCATAGAATAATTTTGTTTTGCCATTTATGTAGCTAAATTCAAAAGAAAATTCGTTTTAAACAAGTAAAAATTTATTTAATAGTTGTTACTTTTAAAAATTATATTTTAACCGATAAAAATCAAACTACATACAGTATTCCACGGATAGTTACCTCGACAAAAATGCCAATATTTTTGGGTAATTATGCGGGGTAAGCATTTAACCGAATACGCTTAACTACCTCGTTGAGGTAATAAAAGGAATACGTATAACTACCTCACTGAGGTAATTAAGCGAATTCGTTTAAATACCTCAGTGAGGTAATTAGACGTATTTATTTACAAGATAACTTAACTTTGATGTATGAAAAAATTTAAGAAAGGAATTTTTACATGTATCAGCTAAATCTTAAGAGATTTACAAAACAATGGGATTTGTTGTCTTAAATTTTATCTGTGGTGCTTTTTGAGATGTCCTATCATATCCTACTACTACTAATGGAAGCCGTAAATATCCCAGCAAAAACTTGGTAATGACTTGCCATTACTGAACAACTTACTTTTCAATGACTACTTCATACTATCTGCATTACATAGAAGTAGTTTGGTAATGGCTGACATATAATCTGATACTTAAGCACTTGTGTATGAGTTGATTAACGAAATTTATAATTCATTCGTAATAAAATGCATCTACGGTTGAAGTTTTTTCAAATCTAATACAAATGAATTTTGGTATCGATTTGTTTGTAAATAATTGCCATATTTTAGCCATTGCTGCATTTTTCTTGCACAAATATTTTAAGTTTTTAAAACATATTTTAATACATGTTAAGAAAATAAAAAAATTGCTTAAAATTCTGGTTAACAGGTGAATTTTTTTTTGCTTTAATTTCGCCACCTACATTAAATTTTCACTGTATAATTTTAAGCCAAAGCAAGTTTTTGTTGAAGATAAATGCTTTTCGCAACTTATAACATAGAAACCTAGACGCATCGTTTAGTAAACGATCGAATCCGTCCGTCCGTCCGTCCATCTTGCTGGTTGTATGTCCATGTAAACCTTGTGCGAAAAGCAAAGGTAGCAGTTTTAAGATAATTTGATAAAATTGTGTAAATACGTTTAATTGTCATAAGAACGAAACCTATGTAAATTGTAAGAATCGGTCTATAATATCACATAGTCCCCATGCAAACTTCAAACTTTAATCTCTTTAAAACAAAATATCGCATAACTTTGGTGTATCTAGATAATATATAACTCTTATATGAATCTTGACCTCATAACATAACTTTTAATGCAAATATTAATTTGTTGAATAATTTGGTTTTATTCAAGCCATATTTTGTTTTTTAGGCATATTTTTTAAAAAAAAATTTAGTGCATATTTTCAAATTATTAACATGTAAAACTTGGGTGCATTACTTGCTGTGTTTTTGTCAAATAGTACTGAGGCAATTAAACGAATGAAATTTAGGTGTAATTTTGTTTTGGGAGTTAAATTTTTAAGGCAATTATCCGAATCGGGTTATTAAGCGTATGGCAATTAAACGTGGATTTTTGTTTTAAAAATGGAAGAAAAATAACGGGGATTTAAAACTCGAGGTAAATAAGCGTGAAAGGTATTTAAGCGTGGGGTAATTAACCGGGTTATACTGTAACAGTATAAGTACGAAAAACCTCTCGAAAATTTGTTTTTTAATACTTTGGTGTACGGTGTCATATGGTCGTCCTTGACCGAATATACTTTCTTACTTGTTTTTTCCGATTTCGAAAGAAATTGGAATATTCATATTTTGTCTATAATAATGATTTAACTCTATTATCCCAAGAATGGTACAACATCCCATATGTCATAGCTTCTCTTACCAACTTTTTTCTTTCAGTGCTTTTAACCACTTAACAAAACTTAAAACTAACAAAAAAATATCGCATAGATGTTCACATTATTTTGTCAGCATATTACAGCGCACTGACAACCAACAAACATTTTCTAATGTTGTTTCAATGTTGCTCACATTTATGAGGCGTTATATTAATTGACAAATTGCCATTAAGAAACATCTTTTCCTTAGAAAAAAAACTCTTTCCCCCTAAATAAACTTTGCTTATAAGCAGCACTATGAGTTTGTGTATTTATTCACAAATTGTATTTGCAACATTTTGATATGTTTCGATTTTAACACCACTTAATTCCATTCCTCCATTCCAACATTCAAGCGAACACAATCGTTTATTAATTTAGTCAAGAGTCATATGAAATGACTGGCGATGATGTCGCCAATGAGTCTCTCCTTTAGCCACTCAGCACCACCATAAAATATTAGATGAAGTCATGACTGAGCAAGCAAAAAAAAAAAACAAAAAAGCTAAATTCAACAACAAAAAGGTGCTTAATAAATTATTAAAACAAGTGACAATGTTGTCACAACAATATTGGTTTTAAATGTCTATTAGAAGTAACAGCGATAAATAGCATTTCACAATTTTAGCACACAAATGTAATTTGTCCATTATTTCTGATTTTAGTTGGAAAAATGTTTTGAATTGCTGGCTGGCAAGTTTGTTGTTTGTCCGTCTATCTGCCTCTTTAGTTTATGTGGTTTTTGTTTTACGCTGCTGTTGCTCTTTTGCTGTTTGAAATGCAATAAATTAATTAGTGCCATGTATAAAAATTTTGTTCTTTAAATTGATTTATATGTTTATTAAATGTAACAAATAATTTAAAGATAAGGAAATTAAAAAAAAAATTGGCACAATTTTCTAAGTCAAAATGAACAAAAGTACTCGTTTCAAAATAAGGAATTTTTTAACAGAATCCTTTTGATAAGATGTTTAACAGCACTTTATTAATGGAATAAAATTAACTTAATAATACAGTGTACTTTTTTGGACCAAAAGTATCTACGTTTTTAAAACTCTTGAACATTTTTGAATATTCAAACTAATGGTGTTTTCTTTTCTAAAAAATAATGATGCATTATAGTTGTGTAATATATTTATTAGGTTACACGAAGCCTTAAGGCGACCGTACACGACATGTTTTTGTCATCTGACATGTCAAATTTCCCACTGCAAAACACATACATGTCGTGTGTTACCTTTTTAACTTTGCTTCTGTAAAAGTCAGACGCAAAGTCATCTGACAAAATTTCAATTAGAGCGTGCTCTATTTTCTTCTGACAAACCATCTGACATCAGAAATCTATGCCGAGAAGAAACCGGCAGCGGCGTCCTTTATTGACGGAATCATTAGCCGGCTGCAGTTAATATTTTATAATACCGAGATATGTATGATCATCGCACCATTGAACAGAATTTATGTAAATGTATATATAAAAACCGTTTCATTATTATATCCTAAATTGGTATATTTGAATTAAAAGAAAAATATGTTAAGATGGCTAAACTATTTTACGGCGTAAATAAACATTTTCGTGGCGGCATTTTTATTTTGGTTTTTGCAACAACTATGCAAAATAAACAGAGACAATGTCAGAAGCAAATTACATGTACGTTTGTGACCGAATATTATAAATATTCTGTAAAACAGCAATTTTGACAGACAAGCACAATTACATGTGACTTGAAAAGTTGGCAAGTCAGATGTAAAAAACATGTCGTCTACATGCACCTTTATAGAAAGTGATAAATTTTTCTAAATTACAATAGAACAAAATAATAGCTACGTTTTACACTCAACACTAATGTGTATTTAGCGTGTTAAATATTGAATGCAAAGTTTGTACTAAAAGCGATATTCACCACGCTTGTAGCAATTTTAAAAATTACATTTTCTTACAATTCCAATAAGCGTTAACAGCACTGATTTTCAATAATTAAAGTCAGCTGTTGTTAAAAATTTTGCGACAAAAAAAATATAATTATTTAATTAAAGTAAAACAAACGAAAAACAAAAAGTTTTTATATCCATCACAATAAAACTAAAAATCACAATATAACGCAAATTGTCCGCAAACGCAAGAAAAAAAAATACTTGCTTGCATAAAAAAGTACTTTACGCAGATGCAAAAAACTGCGGGTAAGAAATGGAACAAATTTGCCATTTATTGTTGCAACATGTTTAGAAAGGAAAACGACAACTTCTCACATTTTTGCATATATTTTTAGAATGGAACAAAAACTCGCACGAATGGTAGCATATATGGAACATTATTGTCAGAAAAGAAAACACCATAAAAGTACATTTTTACGAACAAAATTTGCTTTTTAGAAGACATCTTTTAAAACAAAAAGTACACTTTTAAATGAGTTGTAATAATGGAACACTTCTTATACGGCAGATAAAGTCCATCATTTAGCTAAAGGTAAGATTTTATCGGCCGTATAAAAAGTGTTCCATTATAACAACTTTACTTTAACCTACCAGGTAGGATTAACCTTAATCTACTTTATCGCTCACTTAAGGTTAAAGTAAAGTTTTAATAATGGAACACTTTTTAACGGGATATTTAAAGTCTACTTTAAGCTATCGGTAAGTTGTGAAAACGGGCCTTAGAGTTGTATATTTAAAAGTCCAATTAGCAAGCTCTTTCGTACGGCTAAAGGAGCATATAGACGACATGTTTTTGTCATCTGACATGTCAAATTTCCCACTGCAAAACACATACATGTCGTGTGTTACCTTTTTAACTTTGCTTCTGTAAAAGTCAGACGCAAAGTCATCTGACAAAATTTCAATTAGAGCGTGCTCTATTTTCTTCTGACAAACCATCTGACATCAGAAATCTATGCCGGGAAGAAACTGGCAGCGGCGTCAACTATTGAAGGAATCATTAGCCGGCTGAAGTTAATATTTTACAATAACAAGATATGTATGCTCATCTCACCATTGAATAGAATTTATGTAAATATATACATAAAAAACGTTTAATTATAAAATTCTAAATTATTATCTTTAAAATAAAAGAAAAAAATTTAAGATGGCTAAATTATTTTACGGCGCAAATAAATATTTTCGTGGCGGCAGCAATCTATTTTGAAACCGAGAACTACTTTGGTTTCTGCAATAACAATGCGAAAAAAAGAGAGACAATGTCAGAAGCAAATTTCATGTACGTTTGTGACCGAATATTATAAACCTTCTGTAAAACAGCCATTTTGACAGACATGAACAATTACATGTGACTTGAAAATTTGACATGTCAGATGACAAATACATGTCGTGTACGGGCGCCTTAATCGTTTTAAAATGCGATTTTTGTTTTCTTCTTCTTTTATTAAAGTTGACATTCACATAACTCGATGACATGAAATTAAGCAATTTGAATTGAATTAAACATATGTGGAGTTATAATCACTTCTAAAAAGTTTTTTACATATTTAGCAAGCAAATCATACATTAGGTGCGTTTGAGTACTTTTACAGTAAAATGCAGTAAATGAGTGAACTGAAAAATTTGCTCTCACAAAAACCTGTTGTCGAAAAAAGTACGCGAACGCAAAATTTTTAAAAATTCGTAAAATTAAGGCAACAGCTGATGGCAAATAATTGAAGTGTTGAAAAATGTTAACACTTTTGACTATTTTACTCGTTTTCTTATCGGTACTCGATTAAAAAATACTTTTTATTACACGAACATTTTTGGAAAATACAAACAAATTGTTTTATGTAATCTTTCATATTTGTTTGTTTTTTATTTTATTCGATTTTACTAGTTTGTAGCGGGTTAAATTTTTTAAAAGAACACGAATAATTTTTTTGCTATTGATTACTTAAGTACCCAAATACTTCACACTTTTACATCTCTAAAAAATTAGCATAACAAAAAAAATTTAAAAAGTTTGTATTTAGCCAAATGAATCCTTCACAAACAAGTTTAATTAATTAATAGTTATTCACGTTTTGTTTAGGTTTAATTTTTATTTCAGCTTTTCTTTTATTTAACAATTTTTTGACAATTTGTATGCTTTTTATTTGTTACTTTTGTTCGTTTACCTTTTGAAACAAAAATTGCAAAATTGTCTGCAGTAAAAATGTGTAAATACACAGACAATAACTGTCACTTTACGCTCTCAATTTGTGTTCTCATTTACTGTATTTTGTGTACTCGAACGCAATTTCGTAAAATGCAGTAAAGTTCGGTAAAAATTAGTAAAAACTTTTATGTTCTCGAACGCAGCTATTTTCATGCCTGGTATGAATACAACATCAAAACACATAAAAATCAATTGAAAATTGAGACAACGCTAATAGTGTTTGTGTAGAAAATCGTTAAAAAAAAAAAAGTTTCCCTGTCATCTTTCGAACACAAAAATAATACTGTTTTTATCCAACTCAACAAAAGATGAGAACAATTAATTCCGTTCTGTTGTTTTTTAACCACAAACTTCATTGTGTTCGGTTTGGTTCATTAATGTTCGTCGCTTTTGACTGGTAAAAAAAACCAAACATTTTTTACAAAAACAAAATACACATACGAAAAAAAACAAAAAACAAAAAAAGACAATACACACACACAAGCTGTTCGTGCTGCGGTCGTTGCTAAAATTGTTTGTATGTTCATTTCTATATCAATGTAAAAAAAGAAACATTATAGAACATTAAAATATAATGTTTGTCTACAGTATCACTATAATTTTTTGGTTTTTTAACGAAGAACAGAACATTAAATAATGTTCGGCTATTTCTTGAAAACAGTTACGAACGGTATTAAGGGTCACTAAAAAAATAAATATCCGTTCTTGGGTGTGTGAGCCGAATGCTAAATAATGTACTGTTTATTTTAGAACACTGATTCAAACTCAAAACTTAAAGTACCATTTTACATAATTTTTCAAAGAAGGTATTTTTCCAATCTTTTTCACATTTCTTTTATATGTGTCTGTATACTGCATTTGATTTAAATTTGACTTATCAAAAAATTTCAAAATTGGTACTTTTTCAAAATATGTACTTATTCAGGAGAGTACTTTTTCTTTGGGGAAAACAAAATCATTTTTCTGAAATCAAATAAGTGATTCAAAATAATTGATGATGTGTTGCTAATATCCATCTCGGGAGTAAACATTCTCAATTTAGGAATTCCAATGAACTCTATTTAGGGCAGTTATTGTCGCCTCAATCCAGCTGTTTCTAGCTACTAGTTTCTATACTTTCGTGGAACGCCATGTGATCTTCGGTCGACTTCTGCGTCAATTGCTTTGACCCCTTTCACACTCGGCAAGTTACTTGCGCAAGTTACTTACCGACAACAACAAAGTCTGTACACAATTTTTTTCCCTTACCCCGACCTTACCGCTGACGACTACAAACCAAGAGTTGCGCAAGTAACTTGCCAAGTGTGAAAGGAGTCTTTGCGAGTTGTATATCAGAGCTGCCTTAGTTTTTGTATTTGTAGACTTTAAAGTGTTGCCTATCCAACCATATTTCCTTCTTCTGGTGTCATCATGAACTGGGTTTTATTTTGTTGTAGGATAAAATATTGAGTTGGGCCAGTAACATCGCACGATTCGTGTTAGGCATCTGTTCGTAAGAGCTTGCAGCTTGTTGATAGATTTTTGCTTAAGATCCCATTGCTCACATCCGTGAAGCAGGATGTGTATAAAACAAGTATTAAAAACTTTGACTTTCAAGTGCTCCGATAGATTATTTGCTCTCCATATTTCTCAGACTGTGTTTAGTGCTGTTCAGTACATTTCTAGGTTTGTTGGTGAGATTCACTATATTTTCGTTTAATTTATTAGCACTGAATATAGTACATTCCAGCTAACATAAACTGTTGACTTCTTTGAATTTGGTGTTATCTAGGGTAAGGTTGCAACTACTATTGCTCTTGATTTTCATTAGTTTCGTTTTCTTGAGGTTTATCTTTGGTCCAACATTGCGTGTATTTTTATGTAGAAAACTAAGCCTTTGCTCAATGTGTTCAAATTTATGGGCAAGAAGGCACAGATCATCAGCGTAGACCAGATCAATGCATTTGGGGAATGGTGTCCATTTAATGCCATTCAGTGCTTCGATGTTGATGACGGCCATTACCTCGTCGAGCAGAAGCAGAATGATTGAAGGTACAAAGCCTTGTCTTACTCCGACGTTAGTACAGAACGGTTCAGATACGCAACCCTTTACTTAAGCCCGGTTTTCCGTGCTCTGGTACATTTTCTTGACAGTATTTATTAATCTGCAGGAGACCCTATGTGATCGAGTGCAGTCCATATGCTGTCCCAGTGGATGTTGCCAAAATGGACGAATATTACGTTTGGGAGTTAAATTCTCTAGCCTATTCTACGATGATGCGTAGAGCAATTAAAATATTTTAATTTATCTGCCAACAATCATCCAATTTCTAAATCAGCTAACTAGAAACATAAACAACTTCTGTCTACTGTTTTAAATGCACTTTCGAATTTATGCAAAATAAATTTGTTTTAAGCTAAACATAAAAAATTATTGTATCTTTTGAAAATGTCTACTAAAATTATTGCTAATAAAGTTACCAAAGTTTAAAACTATTTTGCATACAATTGTTCATTTATAAATTTATTGATAAAAAAAAGTCAGTCAGTAAGTTTGTGTCAGTAGTTTTGGGCTGTTGGCATCAGTTTAATTTCAAATAAATTTTGCAGAAATTAACTGATCTTACCACAATTCACGACACACTCACATTTAACTTTAAACTCTTAAAATTCAGACAAACAATTGAACTCTTGCCTACACACACATCATAAATAAAATATTTTTCTATTTATTTAATAACAATATTATTTTCATATGCCATGAAACAAAATATATTCTCACGTTTTATGAATTTGGCAAAAATTTAAATAAATAGAAAAAAATATTAATTTAAAAATTTGCCGAGATTTGTTTTTAACCAGAAAAATAAACAAAAAAAAGATTTAGGAAAACAAAAAGTGATATTGACAGTGATGTATGAATTGTTTAATGTTCATTTGGTAGTAAAAAAAAAAAAAACAAACAAATAGCTAAAAAAAAAATGAATTATTACATGTTGGCCAATAGTAACAACAACAACTACAACAGTAAATTTAATGATACAAAAAATAAAACTTATTCAAACATTTTGAATTTCAGTTTGTATTTTTTTGCTTTAAAATCGGCCATAATAATTGAATTGGAAGGGAATTACAGAAGTTGATAGCAGTTGATTAGTTGAGATAAATGATTTTGAACTTTTGATTAATAAAACATTAATTGAATCGAACAAAAAATACACACAAAAAAACAAAACCGGTCAAAATCTTAAAAAAATCGTGATGTTTAAGACAATAAGTTCAAATTTGTTGTTCAAACAATGGACCAACATGTCGGGGTTGCAATTTAACGTTTTTTTTGTCGTTTCGTTATTTTGTGTATTGTCTGATTATTTTATAATTAGTTTTAAAACAAATTAAAACGTGGGAAAAAAGATTTAAGATTTACTTTGGAATGCCCTGCAGTATTTGGTGATGCAAATTAGAAAGGGAATGCTAATTTGTAATCGAAGAAAGATACAATTTCAAGTAAGTAACTCCTTCTATGCAATCAGTTAGCATAAAATAACATTTACATAAATTTAAATAAAATAAAAACTGGGAATTATTTCCTTTCGAAGGTTACTTTATATTATCGAGCTCTAACCGCGAAAATAATGTAAGCACCAAAAATCAAATTTTACAGGAGAGAGTTCTTTCTTTTTAATTACATATAAATTTTGTATGAAATTTGTCGCTTACAATAAAATTGTTCTTGCTAAAAAAACGTAACGGTACCTTATGTGCCCATGACATTTTGGGAGATGATGCAAGTGTTACCAATAAAGTCATTTATTAAAAAAAAAAACGAAAATCGAAAATGATGTCGCTTACGTTATTTTCGCGGTTAGGGCTCGTTATATTCAAATTTTTTTTCTTTTTTTTTCGAATTTATTCTATGAGCTAAATTTCAGTTATGTATTTTATAAAGCTTTTTTGTAATAGTTATATTCCTTCAATTTTTCAGAAATGACTTTATACACTACCAGACTATTTATATTGTATTTTCTTGTTACATTTTTCCTTAGCTTTCCTTTGGAAAGCAATGAGGTATATTTTATGTACAGAAAAATTTACAATTATTAGACACCAGCAGAATGTAATGTATTTTCTGGCCCGCTACGGCCTTCGTCAGCATTCTTTGTGTCACACTGGATAGTGATACATTATAAATTGAATATATTTAACTCAACAATTTTAACAAATAGAAACTGGGAATTATTTCCTAATAAAATAATTTAATTTGAAGATTTTCGTTCAATACTCGAAGGTTTGACAAACAATTTCTAGTAATATAAAAATTTTAAATTTCGAATCTCGTAGGTAATATCAACGTTAAAGCATGTTCCATACTTTTCCAAATATAAACCTTTTTTTTTTTTATTTAAGTGATGCGAAAGATTGGCGTTATTGCCTGCTGTGTTGGCCTAACCTTTACCCCATTCGACTTTATAAATCGGTTGAGTTATACATGCGCCCCTAAAGCAAATAGCAACAGCAGCCAGGAAGATTTAACATCAGCTAAACTTTCCCTACAAACGTGGAACATCAGCCTTTAGAGGCAACTTTTTAAGATCCCAATTCCCGCAACATTGGCCTTAAACCACGATCAATACACAGAAAGAAAAAACTCGTACAAAATTGAATTTTTTCCACTTAGTTTTAGAACAAAGCGTGCAAAATTTAAGTACGATAGTACTTAAAACAATCAAAGAGTGCCACTCTATATTTAAGATGCTTGCAAAAAAGTAAAAATTAAAACCACACCATAGATAAAGGTAAAAAACGGTTTGTTTTGTGTAGAAACAACAACAGTACAAGAAGAAAAACATGTATTTTTTCATGTTTCAAAATTAAATACGAAGCTTAAATTCCCGAATTCTATTTTTTTTAATTAATTACTTAAATACATCAAATTTTCAAAGTAGAATTATTGCAAACTCCGTATCCTGCATGCTGCTGGTGTCTATTAATTGGGAGTTCTTCCTTTAACAAAGTATGGAATAAATAATATTATCATACCTTTCTGATGCTCGCATTATCGAATTATTGCAAGTATGAATTCGAGATTAAACCAGCTAAGTAATTCTTGAATCAAGCAGAGTTTGAAATTAACTTTTATCTTATTATTACTAAAGTCAATCTTGTTTTCTGATCCTTTGGATTACGGGGCACTTAAATGAAGCATTCTATACTTGATCTAAAGAAATCCTTACTTACCGTACTTTTGACACCGCTTCGGCTTGATTGAAGTACGAATGTATTGATTTTTCTTTTCAGTGTACGTGATACCCGAAAGGTACTCAACCAATAGTCAGACTGTCACCAAGGTTCCACTGCTTCTTGACTGCCGTGCTACCAGAAAGGATCTCTTGTTAACTGCGATCTCAAGAAATCTGTCAATTTTAAACTCAGCTGAACCCGATTTTCCCGGAGCATGTAACACCACAAAGTGAAATATCTTTAGAGTATCTCAGTACATACCACCAGGAGGGTGAGGCGATAGACAACTTAACTTTGTTAAGTTATTCGATAATAACTTTTGCTTTATTATGGAAATCATTTTGTAATGTTTTAGCTTGATGTTCGGACATATTCTGGATATCGAATTCGAACCAATTTTTCAAAGGATCTTATCCGAACTTCTCTTAAGCTAGAAAAAACAACTGTAATTTTTAAAATTAAGCGATCGCCCAAAGAATCTTGTTCGATTTTAGTTCCACTGGATTTTGATTTTTAGCAGATGGCCCACTATTTCCAGCAGAAATATTGTCAATTCTTCACTCAAAAAAAAATTTTTTAAATTTTAAAACTTTTGTTAAGTTAGCAGTTTTCTTTACCTTAAGTTTCTATTTGATATACACGTAGACAAAACACATTTTCGATATGGTCACCTCGAACAAAACTATTTTTAATGATTATTTTTTTAACATGTTATGATTACTTAAACCATAATATTGTCACCGGCAATCATATATCGGTTAAATTAGCTCTCCATCGAGAAGCCACAGCCATATTATGGTTGTCCCTAAACATGCTATTGTTAATAATGAAAATAACTTGTTTGCCACTTCTAATTGTACGCATGTTAATTAGCAGGGAAACTATACATATGCAATATGCTTGTTTAACCTTGAGCGACCAATGAAGGCATATATTTTTATATATTTATCCGTTTTAGAGCCTTTTATGAATGGCATCGATTTGTTAGTGCATATTTTTGCATATTTTACCGTTTGCAGCATTTTTGTTCATTATTTAGATAAACGAGCATTTTTGCAGCATATTTTAAGTTGATATTTTGCCTTTTTGAGGAATACATTTGAGGAGCTTTTGCAGAAAATATTTTTTTTTTCGAAATTCTGCTACTCCAATTTCGCCATCTGCATTTAATCTTTACTCTCAAATTGTTAGACAAAGCAGGTTGTCATTAAGTATAAATGTTATGCGATGTGTATAATAATGGGTGATTTTTTAGCTATTATCTTATTGGCAACAGTGGTTTAAACAGTTGAAGCACGTTTCGTGTTTTGTTTCACTGTCAAACATCTTCAGTTTGGTCTATAATTTAACCATGAATTGTCTTACAAACAAACAACGATTGCAAATTATTGAATTTTATTATGAAAATGCGTGTTCTGTTAAGAAAGTTCATCCACTTTTTTATTGAAAAATTGTGTTCAGCGACGAAGCTCATTTTTGGCTCAATGGGTACGTTAATAAGCAGAATTGTCGATTTTGGAGTGAAGATCAGCCAGAAGCATTGCAAGAGCTACCAATGCATCCAGAAAAAGTCATAGTTTGGTGCGGTTTATGGGCTGGTGGCATCATTGGACCGTACTTCTTCCAAGATGATGCGAATCGTAACGTAACTGTGAATGGTGAGCGCTACCGTGAGATGATATCCAACTTTTTTTGCCCAAAATGCAAGAGCTTGACTTACATGACATGTAGTTTCAACAAGACGGTGCCACATGCCACACAGCACGCTTAACAATGGACTTATTGAGAGACGAGTTCGGTGAACATTTGATTTCACGTTCGGGAACGGTCAATTGTCCGCCTAGATCGTGCGATTTAACACCTTTAGACTATTTTTTATGGGGCTATGTTAAAGCTCATGTCTATACACACATGCCCGCTTCAATTGACGCATTGGAAGACAACATTGAAGCATTTATTCATGCGATAGCGGCCGAAATGTTGGAAAGAGTATGCCAAAATTGGACTAAGTGGAGTCAAGGGAACATTTGCATAAAATAATCTTCAAACATTAAATTATATGGACCGTACAATCGATTCAAATAAAGATTTCATGCATTTTTCTGAATTTTATGTGTTTTTTGTTTAAACTTTCCTATACACAGAAAAAATTATTTTTCCAATTCAAACAAAAAATTTGTAGAATCAAACAATTTTTTGTCTGAAATTGTTCCTATAAACAAATTCGCATATTCAAACAATTTATTTGCATTTCGTTTATTGAAAAAAACACTGATTTTTTCAAACAAATAATTTAACTGAATCAAACAAAAAGTTTACTGAAATTCATATACTAAATTTCAAAATCAAAAAAAAAAAGTTTTTGCACAAGCAATGATGCGCACACAAGCAGGCACTGTATTATAAGATAATGGCAGAGAGAGAGCAGAGCGGCCGGCCGGCTTTGAGACACATTTTTTTGTTGAAATAATTTTTGAACGAAGTCTTTTTTTATACACACAATGTTTTTCGTCATCACTCACTGTTGCTGTATCCTTTCCTTCGCTAATGAAGAAGAAATGTAACCCAAAAACGGCGACAGACCGACTCGATATGTTTTTCGTCATCATTATATTTTTGTATTTGATGTATTTAACTAAACAGTTTGAAAAAATTGAATACGGGATTTTGTTTTGTTTTAACCAACTTTGAAACCAACAAAAAATTTATTTTGTTTCTTATAATGTTGTTGTTGTTTCTGTTGTGTAAAAAGAGTAAAACGTTTTTTTACCTGTTATTTTTTTTTTTTTTTACTTCAAACCTCTTCATCTTTCTTATTGTTGTACTTTTTTAAAGTGTCTAAAAATAGACTATATTGGGCTATTCACAAGGTAGTCATAAAGTTGTAAAGTCGTATGTCCTAAAATAATTACAAGAAATATATATGACTGCTGTGGGCAAGCGCTTATATTTTAGATTTCTAATGTATAGTTACGACAAAATAATGAACACAGCATTAAAATTTTTATTTTGTTTCAAACACAACAATATTTTTTTTTAATAATTGTAAAATATTATTTAGGACATTGTGACGATATGACTTGATAGCACACCTTGTGAATAGCCCATATGTGTTTTTTGTTGTAGTTCTTATATTTCACATTAGGAAGTGTTGCTTACGATCAAATAAAAAAATGCAAAAAGACGACAACATTAAAAAGCGTTAAATATTTCATACAAAATTATGAAAACTTGAAAGCAATAACGCGTGTATTATATTTTTGAATGGTTGTCAACATTTTTGTTGGTTAAATAAAAATCAAACAAAAATTTTAATTGAATCAGTAAAAAAATTTGTAGAAATTGAAAAAATTTTCAAACAAGCATTTGTTTGAAAATAATTCGGCAATAATTTTTTCTGTGTAGCTCTTAAAAACTAACCCTTTACATCGAAATGTAGACCAATCTTTTAGTATACCGATCGACTCAAAATCACTTTTTAAAGTGATCTAACGATATCTAACCTTGTGCGCAAAGTATAAGTTCCAGTTTCGTAGATAATTTGATCAAATATGGACGAGGTCTGAGAATCGATCTATAATTGCACATATTCCCCATAAAAACTTCTTTTCAAATAAGACTCTTTGTATCAGTAAGCCATGTTACTGAAAATTTAATTATTTTCGAATCGTTTCACATTTGCCTTAAGCTCCCTTCCTTAGCTTTAACTTACTTTAACTGTTAACATTTGTTAACAATTTAGCGACTGTACCTAAAATCCCTTTAAGACATCACCCATATGGATGTTAAAATCTAAACAATATTCGGCGCATATTAAGTTTTAACCTAATATTGGCTAAAGCGGTAATATTTTTTTCAAATTTTGTTATTAAATTGTTGAATATTTTGTCTTCAAATAAGTAATTTTTGATTTTTAGGGCATATTTTAAAATTTTTCAGGGCATATATTCCAGTTTTTACTGCATTTTTAATGCGCATAAAACGTGTTTTTAGAGCATATTTCTGGTTTCCCTGTTAATTAGAAATAACATAAACCTCTTTTTGTTGAGCAACATATTTTGTTTGATAAACAAAAATACTGTTATTAGTGATGAACATATTATTGTTCGAAGGTAACCATAATTTTGTTGTGGCTTCTGTGTCGAAATTCAAAGTTTTGTTGGAAGTGACCATAAAGCATTTTGTACCAGCCGATTCTCCACCCAAAACTTAGGGTTAACAGCTACAATGATGCCCTTAACTAAAAAATTAAATGTTCTAGATCATGCACTAATTTTGTTACATATTTAATCTATTTTACAACTTCCCATTGAGTTAAACAGCAAACAAACAAATTTTCTAACTGCCACCAAATCTGTATCTGGGCATTTTACATTTTCTAGATATGAAAATTCAATACAAATCGTTAACAAATTTTTTGACACACCATTCTATTCATACAACATTTTTAACATTTATAATTCAGAGACAAGGATTATTGCAGTTGAAGTTCGAGTTAAAGTTGCTGTTGTTGTTGTTGTAAAGCAACATTAATAACACAAATTCATATGCAAATTTTATAACTTTTTTTCTTTATTTTTCTCTCCACTAAGGCAAAAATTCTATGCTTGGCTAAAGCCTTTTTAAGCTTGATTGCATGGCTTATTGTAACCAACAGCAACAAAAAACACTACAACAACAACACATAAGAAACCAGCAAAGTGGGTGGATTAGCGTGAATTACAATTGCTGCAACATGAAAAGCTTAAAACATGCCGCACTCAGCAGGCTTGTAGTAACAACTGCAACAAACAATGAATGTACTTGTACAATGTCTGATTACTACAATTGAAAACTCCTTTATTTCTTGACTTGGAGCTGGCCCCAGTTAAAAGATTTCACCATAATCCAAGAGACTCTATTTTTTTAAGACATTAACTGAAAGCAACACAACAACAAAACATGCAAGATACCACCAAAGCAACACCAACAACAACTAAATAGCAAATATTCTCTACTTTGTCTACTAATTTTGCGCATGCGCAACATTTGCATGTTTTTTTTTTCTTCCTTCTACGATGATTTCTTCCTTTAGAAGAAAACTTCTTTTTTAACTTTAGATCCTCAAAAAAAAAGTAAAAACTAAAACTACCAGGGACTAAGTTCAGTTGAAAAGGAAGTTAATATATTACAAATTCGTTGGTTTTGTACGTTTGAATCTTTTAGACTATTTTACGAAACCATGTCTTCCTTCTTTCCCCAGCAATTTGTTTGTCGTCGTCATCGTCTTCTCCAACGACCGACCGCACTATATTTTCATTCATTTTGTTAAAGTTATTCAAAGAAATTTTATTTTTCTTTCTACAATTCCCCTGCCACGAGTTGTTGCATTTAGTGTTGCTGTTGTTTATTATAATTTATGTATGTCTCCTGTCATAATTGCGTTACCACTTGCCAAATGAGTGCCTAATGTGTGTCGTAGTAGATGTTTCATTTGCCTTACCTGACTTGTTTTATGAACGTTTTTATATTTTTTATTTTAAATTTTTTTTATTATTATTTTTTGCAATTTCTAAAAAGAAATAATTCATATTTGTGGTGGTTTTTTGCACTTTATTCATTTTATTTAGGTGGGTTTTTAATTGACTACATTTTTATTTGAATAAAAGAGAAATAAAATTGAAATTAGTTTATGGTCGAATATGTGTGTACTAAAGTTAAGAATGAAGTTTATGATGTATTATTGTTTAACATGTAAGCTGAATAAATAAATTAATATTTTTAAATATAGTTTATAGAACTCCATTCCATTGCCCTGAGGACGATCGGCAATGGTCTTCCAAGAGATAGAACGGAGTATAATATTGATCGTTGCATATGGTAGAAAAATATAAAAACTAAATATCATATTTTTAAAAAAAAAAAGCTCAAGCTCAATAAAACATTAACATTAACTTAATATAAAATTTTAAATTGAATAAAATTTAATTTATATCGGGTGATTTTTTACGAGCTATAGGAAAGTTTAAAAAAAATCACATAAAACTCAGAAAAATGCATGAAATCTTTATTTGAATCGATAGTACGGCCCATATAATTTAATGTTTGAAGATTATTTCATGCAAATGTTGACCGTGACTGCGCCTCAAATGGTCCATCTGCTTAGTCCAATTTTGGCATACTCTTTCCAAGATTTCGGCCGGTATCTCATGAATAAATGCTTCAATGTTGTTTTCCACTGCGTCAATTGAAGCGGGCATGTGTGTATAGACATGAGCTTTAACATAGCCCCACAAAAAATAGTCTAAAGGCGTTAAATCGCACGATTTAGGCGGCCAGTTGCCCGGTCCCGAACGTGAAATAAAATGTTCACCGAACTCGTCTCTCAATAAGTCCATTGTTAAGCGTGCTGTGTGGCATGTGGCACCGTCTTGTTGAAACTACATGTCATGTAAGTCAAGCTCTTGCATTTTGGGCAGAAAAAAAGTTGGATATCATCTCACGGTAGCGCTCACCATTCACAGTTACGTTACGATTCGCATCATCTTTGAAGAAGTACGGTCCAATGATGCCACCAGCCCATAAACCGCACCAAACTGTGACTTTTTCTGGATGCATAGGTAGCTCTTGCAATGCTTCTGGCTGATCTTCTCTCCAAAATCGAACACAAGAAGCGCGCGATGAACTTTCTTAACAGAGCACGCATTTTGATAATAAAATTTAATAATTTGCAAGCGTTGTTCGTTTGTAAGATGATTCATGGTTAAATTATAGACCAAACTGAAGATGTTTGACAGTGAAACAAAACACGAAACGTGCGTCAGCTGTTTAAACCAGTGTTGCCAAAAAGATAATAGCTAAAATAAAATAAAATAAAAAAATAAGTACAAAATTCTTAAACCAAGTAAAAAAGATGAAACTTTCCGTTGTAGTGCTACTCTGAGAGTAAAATTACAAAGTTAGCGTTTTAATATCATTTAACTTATCAAAGTTTGTTGTACACTAGTACACCAACACCACACAAGTAGTTAAAGCTCAAATTAGACGTGACATAACGTTCTTCGGCATCTCTCAGTTCATGTCGCACCCAATTTTTTTTTTATGAGTACACATTACTTTTGAGCACTTTTTGATTATGATACTCCAGAGGTTATAAATCTTAGTCAAGTCATATCTCTAATTCAAGATTCTCAAACTTTTAAAGCTTTTTGGATGTGACACAACAAGCTAAGTCATCTATCTGTTGATAAGCTTCAAGAATTAACTTATAAAGGGTGGTTAAATTTCAAGGGCCGATGTTGATTTTGAATAAAACACAAACTATTTAGGAAATTATTGTAATTTTATTTTATTATGATATATTGGTATTTATCAATTATGTATGGAACAAAATATCGGCCAAATGGGCGCCGCGACCACGGCGGCACACCTCCATCCGATAGTCCAAATTTTCGATGACCCTGAGGCATAATGGAGGTTCTATGCCGTTAATGTGCCGAATTATCTCATCCTTTAGCTCTTGAATTGTTGCTGGCTTATCGGCGTACACCTTTTCTTTCAAATAACCCCAAAGAAAAAATTCCAACGGTGTCAAATCACATGATCTTGGCGGCCAATTGACATCGCCATTACGTGAGAGAACACGGCCATTGAATTTGTTGCGCAAAAGAGCCATTGTTTCGTTAGCTGTGTGGCAAGTGGCACCGTCCTGCTGAAACCACATATCGTCCACATCCATATCTTCCAATTCGGGCCATAAAAAGTTCGTTATCATCTCACGATAGCGAACACCATTCACAGTAACTGCCTGACCGGCCTCATTTTGGAAAATATACGGCCCGATGATGCCGCCAGCCCATAAACCGCACCAAACAGTCACTCTTTGTGGGTGCATTGGTTTTTCGACAATCACTCTTGGATTCTCATTCGCCCAAATGCGGCAATTCTGTTTATTGACGAATCCACTGAGGTGAAAATGTGCCTCATCACTGAAGATGAAGTGCACGATATGCATTTTAATTTGAACGCCCATTTTCATAATAAGTCTGGATAACTTTAACACGTTGTTGGATTGTGTATCTCTCCATGGTTCAAATTGAGTAAGTCTGAAATAGATAAATGTCAAATAAAATTCGGAAAAAAACCTGGCGTTTAGGTGTGGTTCACATTCAACATCGGCCCTTACAATTTAACCACCCTTTACTTCCAGTTCCAGGTATTCAATGAATCGATGTTATATATAAATCAATTAATCGCGCGAATAATTATTCGAGGTAAAAATTTAATCAAATAATAATCGAACAATTTAATATTATTCCGTTAATCGAATAATTTTAATTATGTCTAGTTTAGAAGTTTAGAAATAAGACCAAATATATTATAGTTAGGCTTGAGTTCATCAAATTTAATTTTCGTTGAATTATTTCTACTAAAGGAAGGAATTTAACAATTTGAGATTAATAAAAATGTCAAATCAAATTCGGGTTGAATTTACGTTTCGAGAATAGGCACATTCTCATCATCAGAATTCTTTGCAGCTTTACGGTAGGACTTCTACCCTCTGCACCACTGCAGTGCTTGCGGGCCAACAGTCAAACATCAATCTTTAACCAATGGTATTGGTGGCTCGAAATTTGCAGTAATTAATGTTATTGTGGTAATTTTGTCGAACTATTTATGGTTTTTAATCCAAATTTTTCAATATTTTTAAATCAGGCTTAAGTTCATCAAATTTAATTTTCATTAAATTATTTTTATGAAGAAAGGAATTTTACAACATGAAAATTAATTAAAATTATTGTCATTCATTCTTGACTGACCTGAAATTCGAACCCGGGCGGCTGGTTACCCTGACATTTTTCGACGACTGCTGACGTCAATAGTCAAACATCAATCCTTAAACCAAATTGTATTTTTACCTTTGGTAGATCGAAATTTGCTTTTTTGAATGATTATCCAATTTTTTAATTGATTTTACATGTTGTAATTAAATATCAAAATTTCAAATTAAAAAAAATAGCCACAAACCTATTTATTAAAAAAAATCAGCAAAATTTAAGCGAATCTTCTTTAATAATCTTTCAAAAAGAGTACACAGTTTAACTGTTTTTGTTTCAAGCATGATCGACTAGACTTCGAAATGATTATTTCACTTTTTGTTTACATTGGAGAGATTGAAAGTAAAGCGTTATAAAGCATATGCAATTTCGCTTTTCTTTTTCTTGTCTTTTCTAAGAACTGGTAGTCTTCCATTATGCATACTTCTTGAATCTCTTTTTGATTTTTTATTAATTTTAATAGTCTTGTTAAAATCTGGTAGAAGGTTCTTTTCATTCCTCTCAAAAAAATCATCTTTTTTCTCCAAATCATTGTGGTAAAAGTCTCGGCTTCATTAATTGAATAATCGACATAAATTATTCGAATTATACGTTAATCGAAAATAAGCAATTTTAAATTATTCGAAAAGTTAATCATCTAAAATTATACGATTAATCGAACAACGGTTAATCATTTGAATACTCTACTACCAAGCACACTGGTCAATTCCGGCTAAAAATGATTTTTTTTTTTAATTTCAATAAAATTTTGTTCACAGATTATAGCAAACACTTCAAAAAGCATAACGTGTGTCTTAATTTGGCTCTTGGATAGCTACATATGTTACTGTTAAAACTAGAGCAAAGTGAATAATTTTTTTCTTGTAATTATAAGATTTTTAAATTGAATTTTTGTACTTATTTATTTATTTATTTCAGCCAATTAACCAGAAAAATATAACAAGTGGCATATATAGCATAAATTAAAAACTATCCTATTTCATATTCTATTCTGGATAACAAATATACTAAGGAAAATAAATATTTAATACTAGCTGACCCGACAGACGTTGTCCTCTTTAAATAAGAGAACATGTTTGCGTTCGATTTTTAAAATCCGTTAAAAAGATACGAACATTTGAAAGAAAAATAAGTTTACTGATTTTAGGTAAATCGAAAAAAGTGGGCGTTAAAGTAGGCGGGACAAAATTTTCCTTCCATGGCAATCATTTTAAAGAAAAAATCGTCCAAATCGGTCAAGCCGTTCTCAAGTAATGCGCTTAATAGAAAAAGTGGGCGTAAAAGTAGGCGTGGTAAATCTTTCTTTCGATGAAAACTTAAAATTGATTAATACGAACATTCGAAAGAAAAATTTGTCAAATCGATGGACCCGTTTTCTGATTTTAGGAAATTTGAAAAAAGTAGGCGGGACAAAATTTTCCTTCCATGGCAATCATTTTAAAGAAAAAATCGTCCAAATCGGTCAAGCCGTTCTCAAGTAATGCGCTTAATAGAAAAAGTGGGCGTAAAAGTGGGCGTAAGAGTAGGCGTGGTAAATCTTTCTTTCGATGAAAACTTAAAATTGATTAATACGAACATTAGAAAGAAAAATTTGTCAAATCGATGGAGCCGTTTTCTGATTTTAGGAAATTTGAAAAAAGTGGGCGGGGCAAAATTTTCTTTTCGTATAAATCTTAGTTGGACCATGGCGATCCTTTTAAAGAAAAAATCGTCCAAATTTTATAGATGCCATTGGTGGTGCAATATGAAAATTGGAAAATCAAAAATCAGAATTCACAGTGTCATTCTGTGAATATTCTGAATATTCCCTGAAAATTTCATCAAAACCGGCCCAGCCGTTTTGGAGACCATACGTTACATACATACATACACACATCCTGTTTTATATATATACATAGATGTAAAACCCCCCATTGCACAAAAGTTGAAAGCAATAAAAAATAATAATTAATGTGGAAACCGACTGACAACAAAATAACAGAATTATACAGCAAAAATTTTACAACTGCCTTAAAATCAAATGCTTAAACTTCTTAAAGGAATATGAAAATTTTCGCTATGAATAAGGAATTACAGAGTTCCATAAACTAATAGATTTATTCACAAACGATCTTTTCATTATTAGTGTATCCTCTCGTGGAGAAACAAGAACTTGAGTTCTTGTAGAGCTATCGACTAAGTACCTACATCTCAGATATGGTGGACAATTAATCTCAATGGAAAGTTAAAGCCAAGAAGTGATATTATATATCATGTATGGTTCTATATGTAAGCCCATAAGCGAAGTTCCGGTATATATTTCAACTCCATAAAGGAAAACGGGCATGCAGACAGAAAACCCCAATTTTTTTGGACACTAACTGGTAGATCATTATGATTTTTCTTTCAAAGTTTTCTTTGCAATTAAGCACATTATTTTTTAACCGTGTTAGTAATTGACCATTCCATGTGTTAATTGTGATTTTGTTCGCGTTATTTTTTTTTTTTTTCAAAAAAAATTCAAAAAATATCATTAATTAATCAAAAATTAAATTGACAAGTGCTTGAAAGTTTTTTTTAAAATGTGTACATTTTGGCAAAAAAAGGGCAAAAATAAGAATTTGGTACTTTTTGGCAAATAGAAATAAAATTCAAATTGTGTTCTCCTCTACTTAAGAAGCCCTCAAACACATTTTGGTTTTATTTTTGGAAATTTAAATACATATATAAAGGCGACCGTACACGACATGTTTTTGTCATCTGACATGTCAAATTTCCCACTTCAAAATACATACATGTCGTGTGTTACCTTTTTAACTTTGCTTCTGTAAAAGTCAGATGCAAAGTCATCCGACAAAATTTCAATTAGAGCGTGCTCTATTTTCTTCTGACAAACTATCTGACATCAGAAATCTATGCCGAGAAGAAACCGGCAGCGGCGTCCACTATTGACGGAATCATTAGCCGGCTGCAGTTAATATTTAACAATACCGAGATATGTATGATCATCGCATCATTGAATAGAATTTATGTAAATATATATATAAAACCCGTTTCATTATTATATCCTAAATTGGTATCTTTAAATTAAAAGAAAAATATGTTAAGATGGCTAAACTATTTTACGGCGTAAATAAAAATTTTCGTGGCGGCATTTTTATTTTGGTTTTTGCAACATCTATGCAAAAAAATAGAGACAATGTCAGAAGCAAATTACATGTACGTTTGTGACCGAATATTATAAACCTTTTGTAAAACAGCAACTTTGACAGACATGCACAATTACATTTGACTTGAAAAGTTGACAAGTCAGATGTAAAAAACATGTCGTCTACATGCAGCTTAAACATTTTTGGTACATTTTTCTTTACAGCTATTTTTGTACTGCATACAAAAAAAATTCAAAATAAGGTTGATAAAATAGTACTATTAAATGGTGGTTAAATTTCAAGGGCCGATGTTGATTTTGAATAAAACACAAACTATTTAGGAAATTATTGTAATTTTATTTTATTATGATATATTGGTATTACTCAATTATGTATGGAACAAAATATCGGCCAAATGGGCGCCGCGACCACGGCGGCACACCTCCATCCGATGGTCCAAATTTTCGATGACCCTGAGGCATAATGGAGGTTCTATGCCGTTAATGTGCCGAATTATCTCATCCTTTAGCTCTTGAATTGTTGCTGGCTTATCGACGTACACCTTTTCTTTCAAATAACCCCAAAGAAAAAAGTCCAACGGTGTCAAATCACATGATCTTGGCGGCCAATTGACATCGCCATTACGTGAGATAACACGGCCATTGAATTTGTTGCGCAAAAGAGCCATTGTTTCGTTAGCTGTGTGGCAAGTGGCACCGTCCTGCTGAAACCACATATCGTCCACATCCATATCTTCCAATTCGGGCCATAAAAAGTTCGTTATCATCTCACGATAGCGAACACCATTCACAGTAACTGCCTGACCGGCCTCATTTTGGAAAAAATACGGCCCGATGATGCCGCCAGCCCATAAACCGCACCAAACAGTCACTCTTTGTGGGTGCACTGGTTTTTCTATAAATAGGGATAGGAACAAAGAAACCTAGACTGTGTTATCACTCAAATTAAATGGATGTTATAGAAAATGTACACAAAGGTGATTCAAGATACTATCCATAGGGTGCCTCAAAATATGAAAAAAAGCCCATCGATGTGGCGATTTTTCTAAAATAAGTTTAAGTTGTGTATTTTAACAATTGCATATTAACTTTGATTTTTTAATATATATATATGTTCCTTTAACTCCCACTGGATCATAGGGCCGCCATTTTTTTTTTAATACCTGATATAAATTTTTTATTACGGCTAATGTGTCAGACCATACTTTATTCCGCATACGTTATATAAACTGATGCAGTTAGGGATACATGAGAAGGAAAATTGTATTTTCACTACTACCACCCTCGCCCCCCAAAACAAACAAACTTACAACGTTTATAAAAGAAATTTTGGTGGTTACATTTTTGGATTCATAGAGAGAACTTATTCTACTAAACAGACGGACAGACGGACAGACAGACAGACATGGCTTAATCGACTTAGAATTACTCAAGGAGCCAGAATTTATATACTTTATGGGCTCTAAGATGAATAGTAAAAAAGTTTCACACGAAATGACAAACTTAGTATACCCTCATTAAACACTTGTGGTGGTGGAGAGTATCAAACTATATTTATATACAATATGAATTATAATAAACAAGTAAGAAAGTATAGTCGGTCAAGCCCGACCATATGATACCCTACACCACAGTATTTAAGAACACATCATGCTTATGTGTCCATGTAAATATGGATTTATCTATGTTTATAAACTTCATGAAAATTGGTTTAAACGTTTTTGAGAGGCAGAAATTGCCCCCTGCCTCCCCTTGTGGTCCTATTTTTTAAAAACTGTATAGCTAATGTGTCCCTATAGATATGGATCTATCTATGCTTTAAATTTCATTAAAATCAGTTTGAGAGGCAGAAATTAACCCTATCTCCCCTCGTGGTCCGTTTTTTTTTTTAAATTTATATATTTTGTGTCCATATAGATATGGTTCTATCTATGTTTTAAATTTCATTAAAATCGGTTTGATAGTTTCTGAGAGGAAGAAATTTCCCCCTATCTTCCCTCGTGGTCCTACGATTTGGCCCATTTTCAATAGGCTTGGTCCTTGTGCCAATAAGAACCTATGACCCAAATTTTATTAAATTATCTCCAAACTTGCGACCTGTACTTTGCGCACAAGGTTACATGGACAGCCAGCCAGCCAGTCTGCCAGCCGGACGGACATCGTTAGTTCGACTCAGAAAGTGGTTCTGAGTAGATCGGTATACTTTAAGGTGGGTCTAGGACCACTATTTTAAGGCGTTACACACATCAGCTCAAATGCATAATACCCCAGCGGTAACAAGAATATGTAAAGAGGCCTAATAGATGGCCTTATTTAGCAGTCACAAGCTGTCAGGAGCCCTTCTCGCCGCATTCCATACTTATTTATTTTTTACACAGGTTGTCATTGGGCGCAAGGCCTTCCACACTTCCTTTAAAAACAACTTCGATCCCTTCCCAAAGAAGGGAGTAAGGAAGGTCACTAAAAATAAAAAGTAAATAAAACTGAACACCTTCCTTTCTCCCTTCTCAAAGAAGGGAGTAGCGAATGTGTACTGAATATTTCAGAAGGCCTTTTTAAAAGAAGTTTATACCTTCTAGAAGGCATGCTTCTGAAGGCAGGATATCATGCGAAGCGAATCTTTTAGAAAGGAGTTTAGAGGCCTTCAAAAAGGCCTGCCATTTGCTGTCCTTTCAATATTTACCGCTGGGACCCTCTCCACTATTGTGGTGTGGGTATAAAAATTGAAAATGGCTAAAGATTTTCAAAAATTAACAAAAGTTACTATTTAAGTGGCTATTTAAGTTCTGATTGACGATTTTCAATACCTTATAGGTACGTGCAAAATTTGCTTGCGGGATCCATTTAATGGCTTTCCAAAAGGATCTTCTTCTGATTTCCTTAGAGCGTGTCCAGAAAAATTATATATTTTACATTTTATATACATACTTATATGTACATGTACATATAACTTTTTGAAAATACTAACAGATTTATCTGAAAATCTTTTTCTATATGCAGTTATATAAAATTCTACACAACTTCTGTTACTTCCACTTTAACATTTTGCCATTCATCTATTTTCTTACGAAATCCTCTAACATGTATTTGCATATTTTGTTTGTTTTTTTTTTTTTTTTTTATTAAAATCTTGTAGTATTTTATGACCACAGCGCAACAGGTACCTTTTAAAAATAGAAAAAACAAAATTGTAATTTTTGCAAAACTTATTTAAGATATTTGCAAAATATCAAAAAACAGCATGACAAACATGACATAAACCAAAAAAGGTGCTGCTGTGTCACTTTATTTAGATCACAAAACAACCGGACCAGACAGCAAAATAAAAATCAACAAATTTCCACGAATTTTTCACACAACTGCCAAGTGAAGGAAAACTCTAAACTTTAACAAATTGCCACAATGAGTAAAGTGCAACAAAATCTAAAAGAAAAAAGTTAGCAACAGATTTGTTAAACAGAAAAAAAACACAATTTGCATACGAAACAATGAGTAAAAAAGGCAGAAAATCAGAAAAAGGAAAAGTAGTGCCCCCTATTAGTTACGGTAACAGGAAAACAAAACAAAATTCTAAAAAAAGTCTTAATCTTGAAATAGAATTTGCATCTGTTTTAAATAAAATATGTAACAAAATGAAAAAAATTATGCAAATCTTTCTTTGTTTTTAGAAAACCTTTCATAAGGAATTCTTATAAAGAACTTTCTCTTTAGTTCTGGTTTAAAATTGTATGTATTCGATCGATTCATTGTTTTTGATATTTTCCTTTCTTTAATTTTATGACTTTTACATCCAACTCCTGTGCGCAGGCTCACAGTATGCTTACTATTACTTGTGTTGCTCTTCCTTCCTCTCATATTGCATTGTAGTTTCTCACATTTAAGAGTTTGAATTATGATGTGTTATCGAAATACAAATAAATTTTAACAGCTATTTTGTTAATAAATGAAAATATTGATATGTTAGATAATAAATGTGCGTTCATGTGACACCAGATACTTTCTCCTTTTTTCTCATTTGCTGTTCTTTGAATGCTGTAGTAATCGGCTTTGTGTGTGTGTGGTCTTTATGGTTTTTACATAATCAGCTGAATTGTTTATTTCATACAGTTTTCAAACACTTGAAACCAAAAGTCATTTACCTACCACAGCCTTAGAAAATTTTAAGTCAGCCTGCTCTAAATATCCCTGGCATTCAGTTATGAAAAACATATTTTATGTACTTTTCAAGGGCCACGTACCACAATTGAAGTTCGTAAACTAAACATTTGAAATCGCTAAAAAAAAATGTTGTTTATGTGTTAAAGGATTTATGAGCCTCTAATTTTAGTTTAAATATTTTGGAGTTTTAGTTTTATTTATCTATTTTTTTGTTTTTTTTTTTTTTGGTAAGTTAGACAGTGGCAATTTAGTGTAAAGCGTTTATCTTTCTGTTTGGTGTTAAAAATTTTTTTTTTTTTTTATTTTGCTTAACACTAAAAGTTTTTGGCGAACTATTTAAGTTATAATGCCAGGGTATCACACACTTTTTGGAGCTTCAACCGCAAAAATCTCGTTCGCCCTAAGCCTTCGTATAGGAAGGCGAGAGCTTCCAGAATCCGCTCCAGAGTATTTTGCTCTCCATCAGTTTAACGTCTGAGTTATTTCCTTGGTACTCCACCAGTAAAACGTCTGAGTTATATACAACACACTAAAACATTGAGGTTAAAAACGACTGCATGTAGTTAATGCAGAAACTATAACTCGGTACAGTTATACGACGCCGAAACACTTACCAATGCGGGTGATAACGCAAAACGCAACAAAAGCAGACTAACAAAAACGACCTGGGGTCTAATTACCGCATACGATATCGAGCAAAATAGATCGAAATTTTTTATTTTGGTATTATGACTCTCGATATCGAATTAAATGTATCGTAATTTAAGATGATAGCATGAAATATCGAGTAACCAAAGCCATTACAACTCTCTAGTTTTCATTCGATACGTCAGTGTCTATCGAATGCAGAAAAATACGATAGTTTACTCGATATCGAATGCGGTTATTATGCCCCTGTTTGTCCTTAAAAAATAATGACAAAAAGCGCGAGCTGCTTCTCCACTCAGAGCAGTTTTACGAGTGTGGTGTTAAAAGTTGACGATATTTTTAATATAAATTTTTTTATCACAGAAATTTGTGGCGCACAGTGGGGTTATAGCAATTGTTTGGAGATAATTTTTGTAAATTATAATCCTTTTTCTTCGACCTTTTTTATTAAATTTTATACTTTATTAAATTATTTAAGCTTCAGGTCACTTCACTTCAGTTCACTATTGAAAGAGAATTGAATTTTTCAATTCCATATTTGAACACATTGGTGATTAGGAAAGGAAGTAGATTATTGGTAGATTGGTATCAAAAACCAACCTCATCAGGTAGAATTTTAAATTATTATTCTAAACACCCAAAGAGAATTATCATTAACACAGCTAGGAATCTAATAGACAGGATATTAACAATTAGTGACAATAGATTTCATAGGAAAAATAAGGAAATGATTGGGAATATTTTGGAGAATAATAGTTTTCCCAACAAATTGATTTGCAAATTAATAAGACAATACAATATAGATAGATCTCGTAATATTGATGAGATTTCGGCACCACGTATTTATAAGTCATTAACTTATGTACCTGGGTTTTCAGAAAGATTAGAAAACTCGAATATATATGATAAAGGGAAATACAGAATGGCACATAAGGTGATTAATAATGTAGGGAAATTATTCACAAAAACTAAGGATTGATTACTAAAGTCAGATAGGTCGAATTTAGTTTATAAGATTCATTGTGGTGGCAATGATAATGAACAATGTAGGAAAATATATGTAGGAACAACTGGGACAAAACTGGAAATAAGATTAGCTGGACATAAACATGACCAAAAATATAGGAATTATAATTCAGCCCATGGAATGGCGTTATCAACTCATTGTAGGGATTTTAATCATTATCCTGATTTTGAAAACACATCAATTTTGAATACGGAAAGTTTTAAGAAACGTAGATATATGCTAGAAATGTTGCAGATAAATAATGTTCTATTTGAGAAAAGGATTAATTTTAAAAAAGATACTGAGGGCTTAGCTCAAATTTATAGACATTTATTGAATAAAAATAAATAGGTTGATGTAAGGGATAATTATAAATAGGTATTTGTCCTTGATTGTTTATAAAATAAATTTCAGATGGCATAGCTTATTATTGACGGAAAGGGACATTAAAATAGGTTTTAGGCTTTGAATAAATTTAAAAAATTTTGTTTTCCTCTTTTGTTTGTTTGTCTTTTTGTTTAAAGTTTGTAGAATGGAATTTTAAGGCCCTAAATTTGTAAAACGCAAACGCAACGCCAAAAATTATATTGAAAGCAAAAACAAAATCGAAAATATTTCATAATTATGTTGTTGTTTTCTATAGAAATGTATATTGAATTTTAAAATTTTAAACGCTGCATATCTTGTGGCGTTGATAATTTTAAAACGCAATAAGTATTTCTATAGAAAGCAACAACAAAATTTTGACAAATTTTTGAAATTGTTTTTGCTTTCAATGTTATTTAAAACATTGCGTTGCGTTTTACAAATTTAGGGCATTAATTTATTATGATAATTTTGTTTTTTGAAATTTTAAAATTTATTTTTCCATATTTTATTTTTCCATTTATTGTCAAATTTTATTTTATTTTAAAAAAAATTTCCTGAAGAAGATTTCCAACGGAAATCGAAATATTGAGTAAAAACATTTTAATTAATTTTTTAAACAAGTGACCCGAAGCTTAAATAATTTAATAAAGTATAAGAGATAATTTTTGGTAAAAATCTTTAATTTTTCATGGCTTTATGACAACTATGAATAAAACGATCTCAAAAAGTTCACTAAAGAAAAAATGAATGTAATTGTAGCAGGCAACCATAATATTGTTGTAACTTCTTTGTGGAGGTCTTATTTAACCTTAATATGACAAAAATTAACCATAATATGTTTAACATTTTCGTTAAAATAGTTTTTGGAGATGAATTTATTGCAAAATATTTTTTCTCTGGGTGCATAACATGTACATTAGGGCCATAACTTTTTTACACTTTTTGCGAATATCGAAAACGGCATAGTATAGTCGTATAGAACTTTAAAATTTATTATTAAAAAATATGATAATTTTTTCGGATTGTAAAAAAGTGCACGCAGTGATCGGGTTGAAGTTTGAAAACAACCATTTTGATCTCAAAAAAGTAACACGGAACCAAATAGCAAAAAAAAAATATATGTATATATACATATCGCTCCTTTATTGCAACATAGTCATATCTAAAAAAATCAAAAATGTTAAGTTATTTACACGCAGAGAAAAAATATGGTTGGGCATGGTTACGGCAACAACACTATGTTTAATGTAACAATATATTGTTGTCGTACACAAATAATTGTTATTTTTATTTAATATCATCAATATTATAGTTACTGTAAACATATCCATGTTTATAGCAATTATGAATTTGAGTGTTGTTGACCGAAATATAATTATTTTTCTAACAACTTTATTATGATAACTCTCTAAACATATTATATTTCTCACAACCATATCATGATATTTAATAGCCATAACATGATAACTTTCTATACATTTATCATATTATGTTAAAGATGCAATCAAACTATTTTTACTCTAATCATATTATGTTAGCGCCATTTGTAAAATAATTTTGAAGCAGTTGTGTCGTTTTTTTTATTTGTGAGCGGTTAATCAATTAAAAGATAAAATTCCATAAAAAAATAAGTTTAAAGAAATTAAAAAATTAAAATATTAGTGCACTCCATGGAGTTCATTCAAGTATTAGTGATGTAATAGTGCAAATGCAAAATTGTAGTGGGGAATGTAGGATGAGATAAACCCACTGTTGTTTATTGTTGATGTGTTTTGTTCAAGCTTTGATATTATTTCAAGTAGAACTGTTGCTATAATTCTTATACGTTTAACAGTTTTATTTGGTTTAATATCTTTAGTTTGTCTAAAATCTGTATGGATGAAGTTTCCTGATGATCTGGCCTAAGCAACCAGTGAAATGCATAGGAATAGCTTATCCCATCAACAATAAATTTCAAGTGTTTTTGTCAAGAATAAAAACTGGGAATTAAGCACGAATAGCAAAATCTTTTGAAATCATAGTTTTTTTGTAAAATCCAACAACAAAACACACAGAGATTTCGTTATATTTTATAAAAGTGCTACGATATTTCATCAACATCTTAAAATCGAAAAAATGGACGCACGCTGTTGCTCATGAAAACCACAGATTTTTCATTTGCTCTTTTGCAAGCCGCATATTGAACTTCGCTATTTGATTAACATTAAGAAAAATTGTAAAAAGCCACAAAATAAGAAATCGATTCAAAATTATTTAAATTTATTTTGTAATTTTATGACAGCTATGAAAGGTGCTGTATCATAATATGATTGCTTTTAAACTTATTTTGATTAACATGACAATAATATGATTAATTTCTTAACTGAGTATGATTAACAGAATAATAATATGATTAAGGGAAAAATATTATGATGACATATTACGAGTATATTTAGTCATAATATGATTCAATAATAATCTTAATATGGTGACTACAATCATAATTCTTATCATAATATGTTGCTCTTAGAATATGTTTACCACAACCATGTTTTTTCTTTGCGTGTAAGAAAAACTGCTCCTTCATACTATCTGTATATGTGACAGCGCATAGAGAAAGGGACCAGTAAGATAAAGGGAAGAGTAAAAACCAACTACATAAAACAAGAGGTAGGGACGACCTACGCGCGTTTTCAAGGTTGACCAACAAGGTTGAGATGTGTCGCTTTCAAATGAGACCAATACCAACACGCTCAGTGGTGGTACACCAAAGATAAAATGGCTCTCCTAAACAAAACCCTTAGGTCCCTTTCTATTTTTCGCGTCACATATCGATGCCTTACTTTCTCAACCTCGTATCTTAAAAATACGGTTTTGACTTTTTCATATCAAACGACTGCTATTTTTGTGTTCTAACCAGTGTGGCCATATCTAAAAATATTTTACAGCTAAATCGGCTTTAAAATAATGCTAAAAAATGCTAAACAAAATCCTAAACTGCCAAAAAATAATGCTAAGATTTAAATTGTATTATTTTTTTGTTATTTTAATCAATAAACCTTTATACATGATTTATTTTGCATAATTCTTTCCTATAAACTCACATTATATGAATAGAACAAACTGATTAAAAAATAACAATAAAATATTTATAAAACATTAAAAGTCTTGAAACTATAAAAGAAACATATTTCAGTCTTTATATACGTACATAAAAAGTTTTCAAACAAAAGGTACCATACCATAACATGCAGTCTACAACTGACATGAAATGCATAACTTTAACACTAATATAATGTTAGTGTTAAGTATAGACTCATCATGTTAGAAGTTTTCTCATGTTATAACACGGTTGTTAATGCAAATGTTTTAACAACGCTTTTATAACATCAAGTTATAACAGCAAATCATGTCAGTTGTAGATGGGGAGTAACAAAAAATTAAGGGAACTTGACCCATAAATGGCTATTATTTAATATTTCAATAAAAATTATACAAAATTTTAATTTCAAAAGATTTTTCTATTCGTGCTTAATTCCCAGTTTTTATTGTTGATAAAAACACTTGAAATTTATTGTTGATGGGATAAGCTATTCCTATGCATTTCACTGGTTGCTTAGGCCAGATCATCAGGAAACTTCATCCATAAAGATTTTAGACAAACTAAAGATATTAAACCAAATAAAACTGTTAAACGTATAAGAATTATAGCAACAGTTCTACTTGTAACAATATCAAAGCTTGAACAAAACACATCAACAATAAACAGCAGTGGGTTTATCTCATCTTACATTCCCCACTACAATTAGTTGAAATTCTCTCAACATTAATTGTAGTTGTAAGTAGGTTAAGAAAAACAAAATAAAAACAACAACAACTTACAAAAGATGTTGTCAATTAAGTGTTTTTTAGGCCGTGCACTTGCCTGTTTATTATCAAAAAGTAATTTCAATTTTTGGGAATACAAAATTTTAATTTCAAAAAATTTTGCTATTCGTGCTTAATTCCCAGTTTTTATTCTTGATAAAAACACTTGAAATTTATTGTTGATGGGATAAGCTATTCCTACGCAAAATCTTTTGAAATTAAAATTTTGTATTCCCAAAAATTGAAATTACTTTTTGATAATAAACAGGCAAGTGCACGGCCTAAAAAACACTTAATTGACAACATCTTTTGTAAGTTGTTGTTGTTTTTATTTTGTTTTTCTTAACCTACTTACAACTACAATTAATGTTGAGAGAATTTCAACTAATTGTAGTGGGGAATGTAAGATGAGATAAACCCACTGCTGTTTATTGTTGATGTGTTTTGTTCAAGCTTTGATATTGTTACAAGTAAAACTGTTGCTATAAGTCTTATACGTTTAACAGTTTTATTTGGTTTAATATCTTTAGTTTTTCTAAAATCTTTATGGATGAAGTTTCCTGATGATCTGGCCTAAGCAACCAGTGAAATGCATAGGAATAGCTTATCCCATCAACAATAAATTTCAAGTGTTTTTATCAAGAATAAAAACTGGGAATTAAGCACGAATAGCAAAATCTTTTGAAATTAAAATTTTGTATTCCCAAAAATTGAAATTACTTTTTAATTATATAAAATGTTAAAAAAAATTTATTTTATAAATTAAATACGTCATCAAATGAATAATCTTCTTCAGCTTCTGAAGAATCGATCGAGATATCATTATAATATATGTTCTTATTCCATTTTTATATGAGATTGTACACTTTTTTAAAACTATCGCAACATTTTAAACCACACCTAATATAAAGTAGCGATTTCATAGACTTAAACGTCATTCTATTTCGAAGTTTCGGTTTTAAGAGATTTATACCACTAAAAACCTATTTTAACTTCCGCGTTGCTAAATGGCAAAACCAAGAACTTCATTGCAAAAGAAGCTAATTCACTGAATGGATTTTCATTTAATGCATTTCTATATCCATATACATTTATCCAGAAATCAACTGTTGAGTTCCTATTTAACAATTCATATGAATTTAGTTTCTGCCACTGAAGTTCCAAAGTTGTAATTTTTTCTACAGAGAAATCAATAATTTCTTCTTTTAAATGTTCGCTTAATTTGCATTCATTAGTTTTTAAACTGTTTTCTACACAAAAAAGTTAGTTTTTGTTAAATTATGAAAATTGTTTGGCAATCTTTGTTTAAGTTGACATAAAGTTTATATTTCAAAAGTTATGGTATTTTTTTCGTCTCCAAAAATTGTTTTGAAATTGTAATTGAGGGAAAAAAATCCGCTTAACATGAATTAAATGGTTTAAACTGATCAAATTTTAAAACAATTTGATATGAAAGGTCTTTTAAAAGATTGTACAGTTTCTATAGCAAAAGAGTAGGGATTTGTATGTGTATTTAACAAAAAAGCGAGGTAGATGTTCAAAAAATATTACGTGAATATTCTTAAATTAAATAATGCTAAAAAATGCTTAATATGTAGTTTAAAAATGCTAAAAAAAATGCTAACTGCTAAATGAAAAATTTGCAGCTAAATCAGACAAAAAAAAATGCTAAATCTAGCTGCAAAAATGCCAAAATGGCCACGCTGCACAGTGTTGTGAGCGTGGCCATAAATAGAAAAATCCAATTATGGAAATTAAAAAAATGGCTAATGGCATTTAATAAAAGACACTTTTACTAATAAGCGTAAAAAAAATTAGATTGAAATAATAATTTTTTCTAAAGATATGGCTCTTCAAAATTGTGGTTTGAAATAACTGCAATTTTGTATAAAAAAGGAATAAAAATGAGCATGTACTTCATAGGGTTAAATAATTGAATTTAGTTGGCAAATAAAAAAAATTTGTACTAGATTAGTTGTTGTATTATGTTTTAAGTATATAAACGGTATTTTTAATTACATATGTCGATAACAGTGTATGCATCATTATTAGAATGATATTAATAAAACAAAACAAAACTTGTTGTGATAAGCAAACATATAATAGTGAATAAAAAATAATTTTCAAGTATTACCGGGATAATTTTTGTTTCATTTTATAACAAAAAGTATGTTAATTTATAAAAATAAAAATTTAGCTGCGCTTAAGTGCGCCAATTTAAATAATTCTTATTTTTTTAGTGTCGATTCAAATGAAAATGCGAGACTTTTTTAATTCTTGGATTGAGTTAAAGGAAAACAAAAATGTAGTTAAAAATTCTTAGGAATTATGGGAGCTCGAATAGGGAAATCTTTGGAAGCGAAAGACGTTCGAAAAATATATATCGTCGGTCTCATGTAGAAAGGCCCTAACTCGATTTTTTTCGAAATTGAGTTTTTTAGTGATTCCAATACATTTCCCACAAATACACCTCGTCACAAAAATTTAATTCAATAGCATCAAAAATATCAGTTTAACAAGCAATTGAAGAAGCCATTTTACATTAAGATACATACAATTTCTATTATGTTTTTGCCTTCTACTGTAAAGTTGCATTTATGTGAGTTAGGGCCTTTCTATATGAGACCAACGATATGTAATTTAAATTCAAAATTAAAGCGGATGTGGTCCGATTGCAACCGAAAAAGGGACCGGTTCGAGTGTGAGCTCGGTGACTGGCTTAATACCGATTTGCCAATACACGGAGTAAATTTGAGTGATGTTTGTATTTTTTTAAATTAGTTACTGTATTGTGAATGCTGCGAGTAGGTCAAAAAGAAGAAAGGTACAAAAATTAATTTCTGTAGAAAAAGCTTTGGCTTTATACATTGATATGAACCTTTCATATCGACAATATAAAATGATGAGGTCTGTTGTAAATTCCGTTCATAAAAATTGTTTTCCGTCATATTACTGTATTGCTAATGCAAAGAAAAATTTTATACCTGATGATATTGTTGCTACAGAAAAATCCGCAGAAGTTCCCCTCCAAAGCATTTTAAATATAACTGCAAAAAGTATTTTGGATTTACATAATTTTGATTTAAAAAATGATATACTATTAGAGTGCAAATGGGGATTTGTTTACGCTTATTAGTAAAAGTGTATTTTATTAAATGCCATTAGCCATTTTTTTAATTTCCATAATTGGATTTTTCTATATATGAAAATAATATTTTTTATAATTTTAGAATTTGATTGATGCAGTTTTATTAAATAGATTTCAAATAACAATAATCAAAAATAAGTTTTAAAATATGTTAATATATATATATATATAAAGTTAGAGCTAATCAAATTTGAATGTTTTAGGTGAATGTGCAGCATGCAAAGAAAATTTTAAAATAGTGCGAATATGCTAAAGGGTTAATATGATATAAATTGTCGATAAAGCCGGCAATATTTGCATTTATATTATAGTGTGATATTACTAAAATATGGTAAGGCACTTTTTTATCCATTTATCTATCATATGTATGTGTTTTACCGTTGTTCTGAATGTGAACAAAAGAAAGTAATAATTATTTACAACTTGCAAGTTAACCTGGCAATTAAAAGAAAACTATAAAAACTCCTTTTTTTATAATTTAGTATAATATTAATTCAAGTATTTATATTATAAAAAAGTATGTGACATTTGCGAAACGTTGCGAAAATTTAACTTTTTTCATTTTTTCAGTGTCATCAAAGGTACAAATTAGAGAATTTTCAATATTTGACAAACAAACATAATTCTTACAGAGCAGCCCATACTGAAATAATTAATTTTTGGGAAAAGAAATTTAAGACTAAAGTGGAAAAAGAAACAAATATATTTTTATTTTATTACTGTTTTGAATTTTATGAAAAAGGACATTTTTCAGCTAGGCGTGTCCATGTTCCGATTTGGATAAAATTTGGTCAATCAAATTTGGTGTATCAAGTCCAATAACTATACGAAATTTCATGAAGTTTAAACTCATTGTCTATCTTTTATGACATTTTTTATTTTCAGGATATATGGGAAGGACATGAATCCTTGCTCCGAAAATTTAGAAATTTTAAATTTTGTTATCTTTTATCAATTAAAACATTTGTGCCAAATTTCAACTCTTTACAATAACGTCTTCTATTTATGGCCGCTCGTTATATGAAAACACGACACTGTGCGCTAGTTCTAACAATGCAACAACTTATTATTTCAATACAATTTACATAGATGTAATCAATTCTTTAATAATTCCATTTTAACTTTAACCCAAACACCGAAGTATACAAAGATAAAAGGTTTTTTTTTTCTCCTAAAAAGTTTTTTTTTTATTAAGATACGAGGTTGAGGAAGTAAGGCATCGATATGTAAATAAAAATCAGTGTTTTATCTCAAACTGAACCGCAGTTATAGTTAAATATATTCAACTGAATCTGTATAAAACGGTACATTTTGAAGACTTTAATCGCTTTTTGCCAAGTTTGATTTTTTTGAGTTATGGCTATGTTGCAACAAAGGAGCGAAATGAATGTAGTTCTACATTTACATACATACGTACATACATACTTACATATACTATATGTATATCAAAAATGCAGCCGCTTTTTTCTTGCATTAACAAACATTTAACAAACAAACAAATTAAAATGTATTCAAAACAAAGTCAAGTGTTTTCCAAACTTTTCTTTTTTTCTCTAATTGGGTGGTCTCTGAAATATTTTTTCTTTCTAAGAAGCGCTCATGTACAATTTCCAAATCAGTTGAATTGTATAAAAATTCAAGTATTTCGATATTTTTCAATTAAAATATTTCGATTTCAAGTTGTTGAATTATTGGCTTTAGGTTAAGAAAAACAAGAGGGTAAAACTAAAATAAAATTTAACTGAAATTCAAAAATGATTGCTTTATAATGAGCATCACTTACATGTTACATGTGTTTTTTTTTTTTTTTTTTTTGTTTGGTGTTGCTAAAGAGCACTTGATGATAAACAACAGAACACACAGATTACTGACAGAAAGATTATCGGTAGAATATTTTCTGGTTTTTTTGCCACAGTATCAATTGATAAAATACTTTAAAAATTTTAAACTTAAATAAAAGTAAAAAAAAAATACGTGAATAAATAAACTAAAAACCATTTACAATCATTGTTAACCTCTATCTGATATTTATTTCTTTAGGGCGTATAGTTATAACCACATTTATTTTTATGATTTTTCAGATTTGTTTTTTCCTTTTTGCATGCTCCTTTAGTTCAATTTAGATTTTTGTTTAAACTTGAAACTTTTTTACTTTTCTTATTTTTTATTACAAAATAAGAATGAGAAAAAACCAAATGAAAAGAGAAAAAATCAAAATCGCCTGCAGCGAATTTAATTGCGTTTGTGTTATAAATTTGTTGTCCCCTTGTAAATGACGTTTCTTACTTCTTGATAAACACTGTGAGAGAAACGAATAACAAAATTAATAAATAATAAACCTGTAGAAAAAGCCAATAGTGGTACTTGAAATAAAGATTTTAAGAACAGGACACATACATATATTATTATTTCATATTTTATGGTCATCGACAGTTAAGACATGGTTCGCCTGTCATCCATGCGGGTCCACAATTGCCTAGAAATCAATAGTCGATCGCCGAAGTTCGAGTTTGCATAAGAGCAGAGGCACCCCTAAGCACTCCAAAGCCGGTGGAGCGCGTAAGGTATTGCCAAATCTAGCAAGCTACTCTGCCCTGATTTTCTCAAGAGTATTACTGTGCCCTGTGGCCCATATAATCTTGATATGAAACTTCCTAGCCATTTGGGAGAGGTACTCCCTGGTAAAAGATTGTACTAATTCTTTAAGACTGGGTTTTTGATATCTCAGTTAAACTAGGCTTAGTTAATCTTAAAACCGATTTATGCCGTCGTTACCAAGTTTCTTAAAATGTTTGTCTTTTATAAAATAATAGAAAAAAATCACATTTCGCCGGAAAAATCCGAGTTTTAGACTACGTTAAACTAAGTTTGAACTTAATCCGCATCTCAAAAACACGGCCTAAGGCGTATAATAGGTTTAGCTTTTCATCTATGACTGAAATATTTAATTATAATTTTAGAAGCGGAGTTTAATTTTCTTTTCCATTTATTTGCCTAAAAGTCAATGGATCCAAGAATATCTAAATATTAACTTGCGCTTATAGTAAGGCAAATAATTTAGAATCAGCTGTTGAGCTTTAAACTGATCTGGGATTAAGATATTTTAAAGTGCCGTTGTTGAGTTTGAATAAAACACAAATTATTAAGGAAATTATTGTCATTTCTTTTTATACCCTTCACCGAAGGTAAAAGGGTATATGTAACTTTGCCATTCCGTTTGTAATTTCTAGAGTATTGATTCTATACCCTATAAAGTACCTATATTCTGGGTCCTTATGAGAAGCGAAGTTCAAATCCGGTTGTCCGGCTGTCTGTTTAAATGGTGTTTCCGAAGCCCCATGATATGATGGGGGCTTGGTTGGGGTATCTTTATGTAAGGTATTCTTATTATAAATTTGCTATTGAAATTTAGCCAGGTCTGAGATATGAGCAGAAAACCACGACTACCTCAAATTTTTTCCAAAAATCCCTTGGTGTTGTAATTTTATTACTTTTTTCTGTATACCTGGAGAACGGCAAAAACCAAAATTTCCAAATTAGGTACAAAATGTGGGCGGGATTAGAGAATTGGGCGTGGTACCTCCCGTACAAAAAATATCAAAAATTTTATAAAAATCTGAATTTTTGGACTGTCATATGACCTATGGTTACGCCTTATATATCAAAAGACAGGAAATCTGAAGTAGAAAATATTTTCTCAAAATTTCGGAAAAATCGGTTTAGATACGAAAAAGTTTTAAATACCCACTTTCAGGAACCATAGATCTTCCCGAGTCCAAGCTTTATAACTCAAGTAAGCTTCTTCCTTAACACGTCGGTATTTAAATCTGTCAAATCGGTTTAAAATTGGCTAAGTAATAACCAAAATACTGAAATCCCAAAAATTATATTTTTACTGACCGGCCTCATTTTTGAAAAATTATGATGCCGCCAGCCCATAAGCCGCACGAAACAGTCAGGCTGACTTCATAAACGCAGTATTGCAATGCAACAGTAAATGGAATAGCTTTATAAACTCCGCGACTTTTCTATAGACAATTCTTTGAGTTCATTATAGCATGGTAACTGTATTCACTGCACAACGGTTGTGAAATTTGTGCATTGTTTTAATTTGTAGTGCCTTTTTAATGCATTGGTTTTTTGTGATGCTTTGCAATACTGCGTTTATGAAATCGTTTCACTCTTTGTGGGTGCATTGGTTTTTCGACAATTTCTCTTGGATTATCATTCACCAAAATGCGGCAAATCTGTTTATTAACGAATCCACCGAAGTGAAAATGTGCCTCATCACTGAAGATGATTTTCTTCGAAAATTTATCATCCACTGTTGCCATTTCTTGCAACCATTTTGCCCATTGACGACGTTTGGAATGGTTAAGAGGCTTTAGTTCTTGAGTCAATTGCCCCTTGTAAGCATGATAATGCAAGTTTTTATGCATAATGTTCATCAACGACGAGTATAGGAGGTGCAATTGTTGGCCACGACGACGATTTGAGTAGTACGGCTCTTCAGCCACACTATCGCGAACAGCAGCAATATTTTCTGCAGTACGAACTGTACGAGCATGCACTGGTGTTTTCACATTTCCTACCAACCCGGTTTGCTCAAATTTTTCCGATTGTACGCACATTTGGACGATTAAATTGACCGATAAAATCACGAAGTGCACGATATGTATTGAACGCCCATTTTCATAATAAGCCTGAATACATTTAACGCGTTGCTCAATTGTGTATCTTTCCATGGTTCAATTTGAGGAAGTCCGAAATTGAGAAATATCAAATGAAATGCAGAAAAAAACTTGACGTTTAGGTGTGGTTCACATTCAACATCGGCCCTTAAAATGTAAATAGGCTTTTGGTGATTTTAAAAGTAAAATTTTTCAAAAATGAAACAGAATCTACAGACCATTAAAAATATTTTTAAAATGAGATCAAACGAAAAATATTCAATTATTTATCGCTTATGTAAACAGTAGAGTTGTCAACCGATTAAGAAAAATTCGGTTAATCGATCAAACAAAACCAAACTCTTGTTCGAATAATTTCAAAACGACGATTTTCGAATAACGAATAAATCGATTAATTAATGTCGATTAATCGAAAATTTTTTTTATTCAAAAATAAATTAAATAAAATCTTAGAATCAAAGTTATTTTCGGGAATACAAAGTTTATTAAGATTTCCTTAGAAATTATTATTCTCCTAAGTTTTTAGTGATTTTATACAAAATGTAGGAAATTAAAAAAATATTGTTGCCATAGCCCTGGTTGTAATTAATCTCAATGTTAAGTAAGTAAAAACCGTGTTGTATTTTATGAATCTTATTAAATAAATCTTAACAAAAAATTTAGTAGGTGAGTTGCAAAACTCGCTCGTTACAAAATTAAAAAAATACAAGATGACACTTGATTCTAATAGTTCTTTTGGCGCTTAATGAGAAGAAATATAATAATTATTTCAATTATGCATGTGATTTCGCGATTTTAGCACGGACATGCATTGGTGCAATCAGAATATTTCGTCTAATAAAGCGCCAAAACAACTGAAAGAATCATTTGCCATCTCGTATTTTTAATTTTGCAACAAACTAATTTTGCAACTCACCTTCTCAATTGTGTCAGCTGTTTTAGTTTTAAATCAAACGTTTAAAAATTCTCAAGAAACGGAATTTTTCAATTTCGCATGAAAAATTTATAAATAAACAAAAAGCTTAAAAATAAAGAATTGATTTATATGATTCATATCTTGAAAGTAGAAAATGTTGTTATTGAATTATATTTTATTTTAAAGATTATCCAACGACATCAAGAAATGTCGAACTTGGTCCAATGGAAAAATACATTAAGAGAGACAGCGGCTGTTCTATAGAAGAAATTGTAGACAGAAGTTTGGTTGAAGATGGTAGGTCTGCCAACGCCTTTCGAAAATCCAGAGTAATATCGGATTATTAAGGGTTTTACGATGCCTTTAAGTAATACAACGATATGGAGTTAAGATGAAAAATGTTACGCATCAAAAAAAGAAAAAGTCATAGCGGATGGAATAGAAGATTTTCCATAGTAATTTTTTTGTACAAATAATTTTTTTATTCGTTATTCTCATCGATTAATCGAATAAGTTTTTAGATTTAATCGTTTGATCGAACGAACAAAAACAATTATTTTAATTATTCGAACAAAGTTGAAAGGCGAATAATTGACAACTCTAGTAAACACCGGTTTTGAACATTTTACGCTTTCGCTTTAATGCATTCCAACTTGTGCAACTTGCAATTTTATAAAAAAAATTGATAAGCACTCTATATGCATACAAGCGATATTCTATTCGTTTTAAGGAACTAAAAACCGTGCAAATAATGAAATGCAATTTATCGATAAATACTGTGTTTTCGATGATCTTTTACTAATGCAGGTGATAAAGAATCAATACTATCCCTATTTTTGCTCAGTGATAACATGTAATTATAAAGATGTGAATTTTATTTGAAAATAACCTTCTTTCTTCAAATGCATTGTAGTGTCAGGTTTTGCTCTCGAAATGGCAACAACAGAAACATAAAGTTATTATTTCGTTGATCGCTTTAAAGCATTTTCTTGTGAATTTATATTTTTACAACAATAATTTTAAATTTTGTACGTTAATATGCGCATCATTGTGCAGCAAAAAAAAATCTGAAATTAAAATAAACTTTTTGCTAACCACACCAAACATAATGCCAATTTATGAGACATGGACTATTGTAGTTGTTCTTGGATGACAAAATCATGTTGTTATTCATTTCTTCCCTACAAAAATGATTCAAGTGGAAAATTATTTCTAACTCTTAACTTAAAAAGTACTAAAATGTTTAAGATGTTCACCTCTAGATTGGAGCAATTTCAAAACTTATTTTTTAAAATATGCAAAAAAAAATTAAATTACAAATTAATAGCAAATGGTAAATTTTTTGTTACTTCTAAAACATGACATATTGCTTAAAGTCCTAAAATAAAATTGAAGAATTGAAATACCGCCATTACAAAACAACCTTAAGCCCCCCTGAAACATGATGATGGGTTTCATTAAAAGTTGTTGTTGCCATTGCAAGCGAAATTAAAAAAAAAAAAACATGAACAAAAAACTAAACACCAAAAACCTCAATTGTACAATAATTGTTCTGAAAAAGTGAATAAATTGTTTTAAAAAGGATACAACAAAAAAAGGAACGCCAAAACAATAAAATAGTAATACCTGCATATATTTTGCATTCGTCGTCGCATTTACACAATAACAAGAAACGCCAGAACAAAAAACAATTTCAATTGCAACTGTTTTTTGTGGTATTTTTTACATTATTTATTGTATTGTTCCTTCTACGAGTATCTACTTGAATGTTGTGGAAATTGTTGATTTTAAACTGCAGTTCGAAATGCAAATGCACCTTGCAGTATGAGAAAACAACACAAACAAAAAATGTCAAAAGAAACTACCGAAATAAATTGCTGTAAAAGGAATATTCCTCAATATTGTTAATGTGCTTTTAGAAGATTGGCGGCAATTTTTTTTTTTTAAGGTTTTTGTTATTTGGATTAAAAAACCAATTAAATTATGTTGAAATTATATTTTTAATGTAAGTTTATGGAAATTTGTATTCAGTAAATTTATGTGGATAACTTTAAACTTAAGTTTTCAAGCTAAAAGAGTTATACTTCATAAATCTAGTGAACAAATTCCGGTAAATTTGTTTCTCAGGTCCAATGAAAAATTTAATAACCGTTATGAAATTTCACGAATACAAAGAAAAAATAAAAATTGATTTTAATTAAAAAATTCGTGGTATTAATTAAATTTGCACCAGTAAACAATTTAATAGTATCAATTTAACGTTTAATTCACTTGATTAAACGTTTACTTTGCTTGATGAAACGTTTAATATACTTGATTAAATGTTTAATTCATGGCGCTACATTTAAGAGATTTTTTTTTTGTATATGACAAAGCAATTTTATTGAAATTGCGTAATTTCGTATAATTTTTCATAGAATAAATGACAATTAAATATCTCTTAAATTGAAAAGCTACCTTTAATAGTTATTCATTATTTTTTTATAGATTTTTGTAAAATTTAAATAAATTATTAATATTTTTAATTAGGCTTAAGTTCATGAAATTTAATTTTTATTAAATTATTTTTATGAAGAAAGGAATTTTACAACATGAAAATTAATTAAAATTGTTATTGATAATCTTTCATTCTTGACGTGGCTCGTGCTCGAACCCTGGCCGGCAGGTTACCATGACATGTTTCGATCGCAACCACTCGATCTCCTCAGATGGATTTGCCGTCTTGCACTCACATTATCAATAACAATTTTAATAAATTTTCATGTTGTAAAATTCCTTTCTTCATAAAAATAATTTAATGAAAATTAAATTTCATGAACTTAAGCCTAATTAAAAATATTAAAAATTTGGATTAAAAACCATAAATAGTTCAACAAAATAACCACAATACTAATTATTGTTAAAGCTAAGGCACGAGCTCTATTTGTACATTTGTCCTTCAAGTTGTGCTGAAAAAGGTCAACAGAAAAACAAAGTGAAAAAACAAAAAATGTACTTGGACTTCAAGAAAAATTCTTGACGAAAGTACGAAAAAACAGAAGTAAAGGAAAAAACATGTAAAATCAATTAAGATGGATAATCATTCAGGAAAGCAAATTTCGATCTACCAAATGTTAAAATACAATTTGGTTTAAGGATTGATGTTTGACTAGTGACGTCAGCAGTCGTCGATGGCTGCGAGTGTAAGACGGCAAATCCATCTGAGGAGATCGAGTGGTTGCGATCGAAACATGTCATGGTAACCTGCTGGCCTGGGTTCGAGCCCGAGCCACGTCAAGAATGAAAGATTATCAATAACAATTTTAATTAATTTTCATGTTGTAAAATTCCTTTCTTCATAAAAATAATTTAATAAAAATTAAATTTCATGAACTTAAGCCTAATTAAAAATATTAAAAATTTGGATTAAAAACCATAAATAGTTCAACAAAATAACCACAATACTAATTATTGTTAAAGCTAAGGCACGAGCTCTATTTGTACATTTGTCCTTCAAGTTGTGCTGAAAAAGGTCAACAGAAAAGAGAAAGACTAAGTGAAAAAACAAAAAATGTACTTGGACTTCAAGAAAAATTCTTGACGAAAGTACGAAAAAACAGAAGTAAAGGAAAAAACATGTAAAATCAATTAAGATGGATAATCATTCAGGAAAGCAAATTTCGATCTACCAAATGTTAAAATACAATTTGGTTTAAGGATTGATGTTTGACTAGTGACGTCAGCAGTCGTCGATGGCTGCGAGTGTAAGACGGCAAATCCATCTGAGGAGATCGAGTGGTTGCGATCGAAACATGTCATGGTTACCTGCCGGCCTGGGTTCAAGCCCGAGCCACGTCAAGAATGAAAGATTATCAATAACAATTTTAATTAATTTTCATGTTGTAAAATTCCTTTCTTCATAAAAATAATTTAATAAAAATTAAATTTCATGAACTTAAGCCTAATTAAAAATATTAAAAATTTGGATTAAAAACCATAAATAGTTCAACAAAATAACCACAATACTAATTATTGTTAAAGCTAAGGCACGAGCTCTATTTGTACATTTGTCCTTCAAGTTGTGCTGAAAAAGGTCAACAGAAAAGAGAAAGACAAAGTGAAAAAACAAAAAATGTACTTGGACTTCAAGAAAAATTCTTGACGAAAGTACGAAAAAACAGAAGTAAAGGAAAAAACATGTAAAATCAATTAAGATGGATAATCATTCAGGAAAGCAAATTTCGATCTACCAAATGTTAAAATACAATTTGGTTTAAGGATTGATGTTTGACTAGTGACGTCAGCAGTCGTCGATGGCTGCGAGTGTAAGACGGCAAATCCATCTGAGGAGATCGAGTGGTTGCGATCGAAACATGTCATGGTAACCTGCCGGCCTGGGTTCGAGCCCGAGCCACGTCAAGAATGAAAGATTATCAATAACAATTTTAATTAATTTTCATGTTGTAAAATTCCTTTCTTCATAAAAATAATTTAATAAAAATTAAATTTCATGAACTTAAGCCTAATTAAAAATATTAAAAATTTGGATTAAAAACCATAAATAGTTCAACAAAATAACCACAATACTAATTATTGTTAAAGCTAAGGCACGAGCTCTATTTGTACATTTGTCCTTCAAGTTGTGCTGAAAAAGGTCAACAGAAAAGAGAAAGACAAAGTGAAAAAACAAAAAATGTACTTGGACTTCAAGAAAAATTCTTGACGAAAGTACGAAAAAACAGAAGTAAAGGAAAAAACATGTAAAATCAATTAAGATGGATAATCATTCAGGAAAGCAAATTTCGATCTACCAAATGTTAAAATACAATTTGGTTTAAGGATTGATGTTTGACTAGTGACGTCAGCAGTCGTCGATGGCTGCGAGTGTAAGACGGCAAATCCATCTGAGGAGATCGAGTGGTTGCGATCGAAACATGTCATGGTAACCTGCCGGCCTGGGTTCGAGCCCGAGCCACGTCAAGAATGAAAGATTATCAATAACAATTTGAATTAATTTTCATGTTGTAAAATTCCTTTCTTCATAAAAATAATTTAATAAAAATTAAATTTCATGAACTTAAGCCTAATTAAAAATATTAAAAATTTGGATTAAAAACCATAAATAGTTCAACAAAATAACCACAATACTAATTATTTAAATAAATTTTTATTTAAATAATCCAATATTTTTAAATTAATGAAAAACAGGAAATTTTTGTAATATCATATTTTCTTTATTGAAAAATGTTTTGAAATCAATGACAAAAAAACAAGGTTTTATCTACAAAACACCTTAAACTCGGAAACGTTTGGGTTTTTCACGGAAGGTAGATTATAAGGTTATATAGTTATGTAGTTATATTAACAGCAACACAATATATTAATAAAAAAGTAAATAAATGTATTTTTTTGTTGTGAATATGTATATCTAAAAAACCAAACAACCTTATAACCAGACTTCCCCAGAGGTCACTGCAGTCTCGAACCACACCGATTCCCTGCAGAAAAAGGAGATCGACTTCAGTCCCGCATTGGACAAATCGTCCAGACATGGCAATTCTGGACTCCCAAAATGCCTAAACCTAATGCCCCCAGACCGGGGCATTGGCAGAGAAAGTGAAACACCGTCTCCTCCTTCTCCCCGTCATGACAACTCCTGCAGTAATCATTATACGCAAGACCCATCCTCCTAGCATGAGTCCCTATCACCCAGTGACCCGTGATGACCGATATCACTGTCCTCATTCGGATATCGAATCATTTCACATTTGCCCAAAGCTTCCATCTGCAAATAACTTTAACTTCCTTTTAAATGTTAATATTAATAAACAATTAAGCGACCGTCCCTGAAATCCCTTTAAGACAAAAAAAATCTATTATGGATGTTGATATCTAAATATTATTCGGCACAAATAGCTCTTATATGAATCTTAACCTCTTAACATAACTAGGTTTTTGTGAGCCCATCGTTTACAAACAGGGTAAAATCTTGAAAATTCGTCTGTAAATACATGGTGTTTGGGCTTTGCATATTATAATGTTAGGATTTTTTTTATTAAATGGAACTGTTACTAAATTGTTGAATATTTTGTTTTCAAATTAGCAATTTTTAATTTTTTGTTGCACATTTTTAACATTTTTCAGGGCATATTTTAAAGGTTTTTACAGCATATTTAATGCACATAAAACGTGTTTTAAGAGCATATTTCTGGTTTCCCTGGCTATGACAAATAGTCACAGTCTTAATTAAATTCTTTATATCAAGTTAATGCTTAATTTAAACATACATATTTTCTGAAACATTTTTTAAACTGGGTGCTAACGTAACATTTTTCATTAAAAAAATGAAGCATTACATAGATTAAATTTTAATGTAGTTTTTCATTGTATTAATGTCAAAATCTAATTGAAATGAGTAGAAACCAAGTCGCTTTAATTCGTTATATCGATAAACATCAATCTTTATTTGCAACCGCACAATTTTTCCTGAGATTGCGATTAAAAATCAAATTTTGTGTCAATCCTGATTTAATTCTTATTTCACTGACTTAAATTCCCTGGAGTATATACAATTTTTCTCCCGTTCCCGAGATTTCGTGGGAATTTTTTTCACAGATAACGTGTTAAAATTTTTCAGTTAAATAATTAATTAGTGTACAGTTATTTTTTTAAATTAATTTGTTCTTTGTTGCAACTAATTTATTTAATTAAAGCACATGAACAAGGCGAATTCAACTACAGGTGATGTCGGAACACCATCTGATTTTGACAGTTCGACCTATTTTGTTTTGATTTGTTAGTGTTCTGTAAGGAATAGTTGACATTTCGAGCAGTAAACATTAAAAATGCAGTGCAAAAAACCCTTTGTTGTTTCTGTTGTTTTTGGATTGTTGTAGTTCCGACACCACCTGTAGTTAAACTCGCCTTGCACATGTATTTTAATATGTGTGTATATGTTGTGTATTTTTTAGTTTATGTTATTAATTTTTTAAGGGCAAAATTAGTAAAAAATTTTATTGTGTGATGTTCTATTTTTTCTATGTTGTTAAGCATAATATGAAAAAGAATATCAGGCCTGTTCTGGAAATCGAAAACGCAAGACGCAAGTATTTTAAGCGTAATTTTTTAATTAGAATTCTATAAAAAAAGAATTTTATGATAAATATTATACAATTATTTCTCTATTAAACACAATTTTATAACAAAAATTATAAAAATTACATTAAAAGTGTATTAAAAACAACTTTCAAATTCTTGCGTTTTGCGTTTTCGATTTTCAGAACACCCCTGTATAATTTTTAAGTCAAATATTGAGAATTAATGGTAACTTTTAGCAATAAAATGTGATAAATCAGAAAAACTGATCGTTGTATTACTATTTGGAATATGTTTTAGACGTTAGCGTTCAGAAAAAGTCGCCTTTGATCTTAGAAAACAAATCGTAATAAAAAATACTGGAATTTATTTTATAGAAACTTTTGAACCTTAACCTTGCAATGTTTGCCTAAAGTCAGAAGATTTGACATTCCCGTTATGTTAAAACATTTTTTCAATAAAGATTCGGTTGGAAAATTAGTCAAAAATAGTGTCTTCGCCCCCACGACAGAACTATTTTTTTAATTATAAACAATATGGATATGTGTATCATAAGAACAGTTAAGTAAACTTTCCAAAAAATGCACCATTTGAAAGGTGTTTACATACAGAAGTGCACAATGTATATTTAAGTAAAATCTGAGGGAACAAAAAGGGTAAAAACGGAAAAATTTGGTAATATTAAAAGTTATCATTATAAAGAAGCTGCCAATTCGGCCCTTTTAGGGAGTAAACAGGTATTATCTGTATTTTTAAGCTTCTTTGTAACCCCATCTACAGAGCTCGTAATTTATCTTTAAAATACAAATATATATATGGTACTTTTTCGAAAGTCGAACGTTTAAGGGGAGAAACTCATACCCATTTTTCGTACTTTTTTTACCAAACATTTCTCTTCATTCATTGACGTACACAAACGTTACGAAGTTTCCCACTAGATCTTTAGCATGAATGACCTCAGGAAGGTCCCAACCCTTCTCACAAGCCTCGTATTCGAACTTAAAAAGAAAACAATGAAACATAAAATACAACTCAAAACTATCACTAAACGCAACTCTACCACATTAAGAATTTGGGAGACAGCTGTTTGTCTCATTTGGCCCTCCCAACCATGTCATATGTTTCTATGACCAATACAATACGGAAATTTTTTATACTTCAATGGGGAGACAAAAAGTATCAAAAAGAGGAATTACAGGAAATTAAATTTCATAAACAGAAACATACAATTATAGATGCAGGGCCCTGAGGGAATGAGAACCCATAAGTTGAAAAATTTTTGATTGTTTTTGATTGAATTGTTTGTTCAATTGGTACTTTTTGAATTTTCGGTAATATTCGAACTAGAAACATAAAATTAAACATGCATGTTTCTGAGTGAAATAGAATCTGTAAGGGGGAGCTTTATGGTACTTTTTAATTCTTTAACTGGATTTTTTTATTTTAACTTTTTTTAATACTGAACCTAGAAACATAAAATTTAATATGCAGGGTCCAGAGTAGTTGAGAAACTATAAGACTTCCTGGAACTTTTTTGTTTTTCAATTGGTACTTTCTAATTTTTGTTTATATTATTGAACTTACAAAATTAAATTAAACGAACTTGAGTTGAAGATAATAATTATACCGGAGGTTGGTCCCTCGCCAAATCGATCCACTAGGACCAAAAAAAAACAAATGCTCGAAACATGTAAATTCTTTAATACTTATATGTTTGTTTTCTTCATATTTGCATAACTAATTGTGGTCGAATTTCGACTAAGGGGCAAACAATAGTCTGAATAAAGGTTTTTTCGGTAAAAATTTAAACATAATTATAATGTATTTTATTTCGGTAGGAATCAAACACCAATTAAATAAACAAAGCTGAGTTTCTCTGTAATCAAAGTGGTTTTTAAAAATTTTATTATTATTAATTTTAAACATTACTTATTTAGTTATTTCTTATCCTCTAACACTATAAATATGGAATTTACCTGTAATCAAAGAAACGACATTAAAAGTTTATAATTTCAGCGTAAATTCCTTCTTAAGCAGTATTATTTTCATAACCTTACTGTCTCTTTACAAAAAATCTTTTAATTATGACTTGACAAATTTAATAAAACATATGTTTATCTATTGCAACCTGTGTCAGATATCTAAATACTTGCGTTCTTTTCTGTACAAGATAGACGATTAAATAAGGGAATTCTAGCCCTTACATCTCCCTCCTCGGGGGAAAAATTATTTTAATAATTTTCTTTATATTGTTTAATTTTAACCAAATAATTATTTAAGTTCAGTGTGTAAAGCAGGGACCAACTTTGTAATGTGAAAAAGACTCAACTCCGATTCTCTGTGACCTGTGTTTATTTTGTAAATTGAATTTGATAATTTTTCTATTATTTTATACCACCCAATTCGTAATTCGTCCATTTTCTTTCGATTAAGTTTGTTACCGTTTGCCACAAATACCATATCTCCTTCTTGAAATTCAAAGTCTTTTCTATTTTTATCAAAAAGTTTTTTATTATAGTTGTGGGATTTTATCGTATTCTGTAAAGCCTTTTTCCTGTTGTTTAGCCATTCTTCATCTGTACCTTTTACTTTTATTTCATCAGGTAATATTGTAGTGTCTACGCCTTCTAACAAATATTTTGGAGTGAAGCCTGTAATCGTGTGTTCCGTTTCGTTGTATAATTTTACACATTCTTGCGTTATTGTTGTCCAAGATCGTTTCCTTCCGGTTTCATTAATCCTGCATCTAATTTTGTTTACAAGTGTCTGGTTAAGTCTTTCGTTTAGTCCATTTGAAAATGGTGCGTCTATTGTAGTAAAAATGATGGGTATGGCTTTTGACATTAAAAAATTTTTGAATTCCTTCGAATTTAACCCAGGGTATTGATCTGATAAAACCGTACCAATTCTGTGATCATCTGTTACTTTCTGTATTAGTTTAATAAAATCTTGTGCATTCTGTGTTTTCGAGTAACAACAAGGTCTTAAATGTTGAATAGGTTGCTAAAACCCGTATTTAAAACTGTTGTTTTTTAAGAGTGTTTCTTATTGACTTATTCAAAACTGGCTTATTAAAGTATCGGCTATTTGAATACTTCAGTTTTATTAAATTTAGCTTAAGAAAGTACTTCAAACAGTTCTGAAACTCACATTGTCATGCCTGATCTTAATGCAACGTATTTGTCAAGCAATTCCACGATTACGATTTTTTTGAAAGAAAATTTCCTTAAAAAATATAATTTTAAAGAAAAAATGTTTCCAAAGTTTGAAAACTACATGTCCCCATTAAATAACAATTAAAACTCTTGCATGACTGAAGTAAATGTTCAGTCATAAAAAGGCGGAGTTTTCTCTTTTTGTGTTCATTTTTCAAAATCATAAAAATCAAACGAAGCCATTTATAGTATAAAGTTTAAATGTTTTTATGGTTATAATTATGTGCGGTTATTGTTATTTAACAGGCCTTTTATTTGTTGGTAGCAGACTCACTCGACCAACATAAAAATAAAAAATTAACAACATTTTATGACCAAAATAAAAACGAAAACAGCATAAGAGCCCTCAAAAAGCTATAAAAAAATTTATGTTTGAAAATGGCGCAGTTAAATGGAATAAATGAAAATAAATATGGCGATTCTTTATTTATAAAATGAAATATAAAAATAAATATAATAAATTAAAAATACATAAAAAATAACACAATCAAAGTACAATTTTATTTCAAAATTTAACAGGAGAACACAATTGAATAAACATGACTGAACGACTGACTGACTGACTAATCATTGTGGCAGCAATGCAATCCTCACGATGAATTGTGGATCTTTGTAACATTTTCCATTTGCCAAAATAACCACAAAATTGATTGAAGTGTTGAAAAGTTCTTTAACAAAAACTTAAATCAGCCTGCCAGCCAACCAAACGCCCAAAAATGATTGATATTCGGAAATACATTTACATTTATTTTCGCTGGTATTTAACAAGTACAAAACACATTATTCATTAAATAATTCTAAAAATGCAATTGCTTAGAATTTGTATGGAATATTGGATGTGTAGATTGTGGCTAGATTTAATTTAACATCAATGATTTTTTTCTTTGGTTCCTTTTTCTTCTAAAGATGTTTTAAAACAATTAATAAAATCATTAAAATACACTCAGAAAAATTCGTGGAGGAAAGAAATTTAAACGGCAGAAAAACAATTTCTCAAATACGAAAATAATTTTCAAATTCAGAGAAATTAATGCATCGACCAGTCTTGCAATTTTTGTTGCAGCAATTCTTGAGTTTATGGGTGGGAAAAAGGTGAGCAAATTAGGGAGGGCTACTCACTTTCATATACTCTGGAATTTTTTTTGTGATTTTCACACATTTTAACTTAAAGTTGACTGTAGGTGTCTTTGTATTTATACCATGCAAATAATAGGATCAATCCAAACACCACGCGTGTTAGAACACAAGGAACTAGGACTAGTCCAAAAGTTACCAAAACGTATGGAAAAAACATGGTCTATTTAGCATTATGATGTCCTAGGGGAGGGCCATATAACCCAGCTTTGGACTACAAAGGAGTAGTTTTAAAACTACTCCATGGTATACTCAACAGGATTAGTTTTAAAGTCGTCTAAAAACGAAAGAAACGAAACGTCGTTAAAAAACGAAGACCTGTCGTCTTACTACAAACACTTTTTAACAACAATGAAAAAAATTTCTTCACAGATCCAATGAAATTTACATTAAAATTCAACCTATGTAACCTTTCATTGGATTTATGAAATGTTTCATAAAATCAATGAAAATTTTGCATTAGTTTAATGACAAACGTTTATTTTATCCATTTTTTCAATGAGGATTCATAAAATTAATGATAATTTTGTCATTGATTTTATTAATCCTTCATTAATCCAATGAAAGGTTACATAGGTTGAATTTTAATGTAAATTTCATTGGATCTGTGAAAAAATTTTTTTCAGTGAATGACATGGTCCATGCTTGCATTACATCGGACCAGTCCATGGAGTAGTCCATTTTATCAAAATGGATCAGGTGGTCCAATATTATTTGCAGGGTATACACAATATAGAAAAAAACAAGATATACAAAAATTGCAAACCAGAATACAATTTCAAAGCAGAATTTTAAAAAATGCAGCAATAAAAATTAATAGTCTGAGCAATGACATATATGCGGACTATGAGGTGGCTTAAGTCAACTTAAGCAAGTCATCGTCCAGTTTCGTTGCACCAATTCTTGAGTTTATGGGTGAGTGGAGTGAGAAGACTGGGGATGGGTACTCAGTTTCATATACTCTGCAATTCGGTTTTATTTTGTTATTCTCAGTCTTTTGAACTTGAAGTTCGCTAAAGGCGTATTTGAATTTATATATAAAGTATAAAAGGAGAAGGCAAAATAAAAATACAAAAATTCCAAGACTATAATTTCATAATCTGGACACTAGTGCAATTACAAAGCGGAATTCTTAAAAATTTCTGCAACAAAAGTTGCAAGTCTAGTCGATGTCCAACTGTGTGAATATATATTAAACATATGTATGTCAAATAAACAAATGCAGGGCTGTAATTTTTGATACTTTTTAATTTAAAGATGAAAAATGTATGCACAAGCATTCAACAATTTTAACATGTCAGTGCATTATGTTCACCTTAAAGTCGTTCTTAATTTACCTATGAATTTGGAGGACTTTTCGTTAATTTTTGACAGTAGCTTAAGCTACCTTTTGCACATTATGATTGGGCCTGTAGTCCCTAAAAAATTCAGAGCATCATCCTAGTTTCATAAACGTTCACCTAATGGGCCGAGATTCGCATAAATGTTCGTGCATTTCAAGTTGTTGCAACGGACTTATTTTCTATTGTGAATAATAATTTCATGCATGTTAGTTTGACAATAATTTCATGGAGAAATTACTTCAATTCATCAATACTGAACGTGACAAGCCATTTCTCGCACGTTAAAATCAACGGAACATATTTAGTGCCCATGTTCTATAAATCCCGCGTCAAGAAACTTTTCGATTTAAATGTGTGAAATTGAACCAAAATAACAAACATTTAAACAAATTGTGATGAAAAAACTTTAGACACTAAACGCATGAAGATATTTGAAAAACGTCTTTGATCCTTTTATAATTGACTATTGTTTTATAAAATTTGCAGTTCTTGGTCGTTCTCGTTCATTCCACACATCAGAATTATATCTTAAGGCTAGATTACACTATTATACTTTGTATTAATACATGTCAAAATCGCAAGAAATATGACAAAGTGTGATAGTGTGAATGTAATGTGTCACGAAATTGACAAGTATTAAGAAAAAAGTTTGACGTCCCATACGACTTCATCGTTTTTTGAAAAATTTCTTAGCAATAATTCTTTTCATTGGATCAGGGTTGCATTTTATTTCATGTGTGAGTGTTTATACTTTGTGTGATGGTGTGAACAAAAACTGTCATGTTACATTAGATTTTTTGACAGTCGCAACAAAACTCATTAGATTTCTATCTCACAAAGTATTATGGAATACGTAAGACTTGTGAGATAGTGTAATCTAGGCTTTAGGGCCAAAATTCTTTTTTTTTGCGTTTCATGTACTTAAAAAAGAGCTAAATCTAGACAAAGGGCTCTAACTATACTGTGTCTTTAACTTTTTTTTTGGCGAGTAATAGATGTCACGTAAGGAAATTATGCACCAATCTATAGAAAAAGTGTGTCGATAGAATGTGGTTATTCTTAAAACATGTTAAGATTAACCCGGGTTCGAATCCCAGCTCAGCCAGGAAAAATTATCAATGAATTTCAATAAAAATTCCAAGTTGTAAAATTCCTTCTCTCAGTGAAAATAATTTAATGAAAATTAATGTGCTGTTTACACAACACAAGTGACTACACGTTTAGTAAAATTTATATGGAAAACACTCAAAAACCTGAGTGCTTTTCATATAAATTTTACTACACGTTCAGTCACTTGTGTTGTGAAAACAGCACATAAATTTGATGAACTCAAGCCTAATTAAAGAGTATCAAAAATTAAAAATTAACAGTTCAACTAAAATCAAAAATTGTTCTGAAAAATTTTTTTGAGAAAAGCTCCTGATTTGAACTGTCAAATATAATCACAAATAAAATCGCTTTTACACGCCGTGTTAACATTTTTCAGTCGGAAATTTAAAATGCACATACATGCATGTCGTGTAAGACTTTTTTCATTATTGAGTTATTTTGCTTTTAAAAATTTTAGAAAAATGTTAATAATTAGTTAAGCTCAAGGCCAGGTTTTTTATATTTTTTTATTTATTTAAAAAATGTTTCCAATATTTCGAGATTTACTGGATCTCATCTCAGGGTAAAGAGGAACAATAATAAATAACACGTCACACACGGTTTTACATTTAAAATTGCACTGTACCGTGTGTGACGTGTTTTTTATTATTGTTCCTCTATACCCTGAAGATGAGATCCAGTGGATTTCGAAATATTGGAAACATTTTTTAATAAATAAAAAAATATAAAAACCTGACCTTGAGCTTAACTAATTATTTACATTAAAATTACAACAAAAACTCGAACAACACACATATTGAAAATTTTAGAAAAATTTGCAAATGTATACATTATTTGTAAAAGCAGATAGTTTTTTTTTTAATTTTAGAAAATGTTGGTCGCCGTCAACGATATTGTGATAAGCGGGATAGTTTTCGACATATAATACAGACACATTCTTTTCACACTCTTCGAGAAACAATGGAATTTTCATTTGACATCTTTTTGAAGTGAGAGAATCTCATTAAAGCTACAGAACATGAGTACAGCATAAGCTTTGGTGAGCAACCCAGCGGGAAAATGAGGAATTGATTACATAAATAATTAAAAAAATAATGCATTATTTTCGAAAGAATAATAATGCATTCATTGGAATCGAGAAGGTAATTTAATCAGACACAAAATTTAAGCACTGATTACCACGTATATTCCTACATTTGCAGAACAAGAAATGTATTGTTTCTGTTAAGGCCGTTACACACTATCCCACAAAGTCTTACGTATTTTATGAAAATGCTTCCCTGATGAAATTATTGTTTATAAATTTTCAAAAAACAATAACAACGTATCATGACAGGGTTGCATTTTTATAAAATACGAAAGACTTTGTGGGATAGTGTGTAACGGCCTTTAGTAACAATTGTTCGTGTTTTTGCTTTACATACATATTTCCTTAATAAAAATCCGTTATTTTTTTGCTGCCTTTATGTCGCCTACTTATAATTTTTATTTTAGTCGCAGTTTGTGTTTGAAAGCGTACGGCACAAATTATATGTCTGTGGGTCAAAGTTATTTAAAGTAAACAGGTATTAAAAAATGTATTCCAAACGGCATTGGAGAAGACTTTTATTATAAGACTTTTGAATAATATAATTTATTCCAAAGAATGAATTATTTAATTCATTCGCAGGATACATTAAAATAATTTATTACAATCCTAGGACATGGTCTGTGTTAAGAATAATGAATTCTGGAATCAAATATCATACAAGATATGTATTACTTTCTCGATTCCTATTAATTCCATTTTCCCGCTGGGAATCAATGTGCTTAAGCTGTTCTTCTTGTTTCAAATAGAGTAAAACTTCAAGCAGTAACCCAGCGGGAAAATGTAATCAATAGGAAACGAGAATGTAATACACATAGTGATTTATATTTGATTCCAGAACTCATTATTCTTAACACAGAACATGTCCTACGATTGTAATAAATTATTTAAATGTATACTGGGAATGACTTAAATAATTCTAAAAAATACGAGCAATTGTCACGAACAGAAGAAACAACACGAATAATTGTTACGAACAGAAACAATACATTCCTTGTTCTGCAAATGTGAGAATATACGTGGTAATCAATTCATAATAATTGTGTCAATAAAATTACCTTCTAAATTCCCATGAATGCATTATTATTCTTTCGAAAATCTATATATATAAAATTGTAACGTTACTGACTCACTGACTCACTGACTCACTGACTCACTGATTCATCATCGCACAGCCTAAACGCCTGAATCTAGACACTTGAAATTTGAACCAGAGATTGGTCACTCCCCAAATCGATCCACTAAGACGGGATTTTTGGAAATTCGAATGTTTAGGGGGTAAAAAAGGGTAAAAACGGGAAAATTCGGTAACCTTATATCTCCAAAACTAAAAGAGATACAAAAAAAATTTAAAACCTATCGTTGTTCTTTAGAAAAATAAGCGGACAGGTGTCTGGTACTTTTTTGAAATTCGGCCCTATTTGGGAGTAAACGGGTAATATCTGAATTTTAGTACTTTTTTGACACCCCATCTATCTTTTGAACCAATAAACATAGAAACAAAGTTAATACCACATTCGAAACCTAACAAAAATATACGAATTTAAATTTGGTACTTTTTCGAAATTCGAACATTTAAGGGGTAAAAATCGTAACTATTTTTGGTACTTTTTTTAAAAACCATTTTTCTCCATTTATTGAAATATTCGTACTAAATTATGGGCTGCCACTATTATACTGAAATTTTTTATACTTTAATGGGGGGAAAATAGTACCAAAAAGGGGAAATACGAGAAATTTGATATTTTACTAAACTTTTTGGTTCTACAACTGGTATTTTTTAAATTATCGTTTATGTTGGACCTAAAAACATAAGATTCATCATGCAATGTCCGGAATGGATAAGAATCCATAAGGGGCAGTTTTTGGTACTTTTCTGTTAATTAACTGGTACTTTTTGAATTTCCGTTAGTATTGGACCTATAAAAATAAAATTAAACATGCAGTGTCCCGAATGGATGAGAATCTATAAGAGGGAACTTTTTGGTACTTTTTTGTTCATTAACTGGTACTTTTTGAATTTACGTTAATATTGGACTTAGCAACATAAAATTCAAAATGAAATGTCCTGAGTGGTTAAGAATCCACAAGGGGAAGTTTTTGGTACTTTTCTGTTCATAAAATGGTACTTTTTGAATTTCCGTTAGTATTGGACCTATAAAAATAAAATTAAACATGCAATGTCCTGAATGGATGAAACTCTATAAGAGGGAACTTTTTGGTACTTTTTTGTTCATTAACTGGTACTTTTTGAATTTCTGTTAGTATTGGACCTAGAAACATACAATTCAATATGCAATGCCCTGGATGGATGAGAATCTATAAGAGTGAACTTTTTGGTACTTTTTTAATCTTGGACTGGTACTTTTTGAATTTCCGTTGGTATTGGACATAGACAGATAAAATTAAACATGCAAGGTCCTGGGTGAATGAAAATCTGTAAGAGGGCTTTTGGTACTATTTTGTTCTTTAACTGGTACCTTTTATATATCCGTATTTATTGGATCTAGAAACATAAAATTAAACATGCAAGCTCCTGAGTGAATGAGAATCTGTAAGAGGGATTTTTTTTTTAAATAAACTGGTCATTTTTTTAATTTAATATTTATTTTTGTGAATTAAATAAAAAAGCAAATTGGTGTCTGGTACTTTAACGAAATTCGGTCGTTTTAGGTAGTAAATCTAGCTTTTAAGCCAATACGTATAGAAATAAAAATTAAATAACATTTGTTACTTATCTAAAAAATACAAATGCGAATTTGGTACTTTTTCGAAATTCGAACGTTTCAGGGGTGAAAATTGTACCTATGTATATCGATCCCGCGAACCTCATACCTCCTAAACTAAAAGAGATAAAAAACATCAGCAATTCGCTAACCGTATATTTCCTAAACAAAAAGAGATACAAAAAATTTAATACTAATTATTGTTCATTAAAAAAAATAAACGGAGAGGTGTCTGGTACTTTTTTGAAGGAAGACCTTTTTGGGGTGTAAAAGGGTAAATAAATATTGTATCACATTTTTAGCTTATCTAAAAAATACAAAACAGGTTTGCCCCTTTTTTGAAATTCAAACGTTTAAGGTGTGAAAATCGTTCCTAATTTTGTTACTGTTTTCTCAACATTTTTCTCCATCTCTATATAATATAAATTTGTAAAGTAACTGACGGATTCATCATCGCACATCCTAAACTCTTGAAGCTAAAAAGCTGACTTTTGGACCGAAGGTTGTCCTCTCGCCAAATCGATTCCGCTAACCAAAAAAATCCAAAATTAAAGAGATCCAAAAAATTTAACACTTATTGTTGTTCGTTAAAAAAAATAAGGGGACAGGTGCCTGGTACTTTTTTGAAAATAAACTTTGGCATAAAAATATGTCCACGAAGAAAAAGGAGACGCTAACGAAGTAGCGGGTTAAATGCTAGTAATATATAATTTTTGAGTTATTTATGTAATCAATTCCTTATTTTCCCACTGGGAATGGTTGATTCGAAATTTTCTAGGCGGAAAAAGATGTTGTTAATTACACTGTTTTGTTCACTAACTTAGTGACAATAGGTGTATTTTTTATTTTTATTAATTTATTTAAGACATAAAACCTGTTTTAAAGATACGTCATGACGTATCATTTGTTACACGATACGTCCCATAGATTTTTAGTGTTCCAACAGCAACGCATTACTATAAAAAAAATTTTAAATTTATTTCTCTGCTCAATCAATTCAAGGCACAAGTGTTAAAACATTTTGTGTAAAGGTTAATTGGGCGCCTTTAAGGCATCTTTTTACCCCACATAATTCTTTTTATAATTTTTTTTTTTTCTTCTTTTTTAGTTTGCAATACATTTTCATAGATTTGTGTACTTTTTCAAATGAAAAACACACAAAATTAATTGGGTTTGAAAAATGAAAAATTTATTTTTTTTCTTAACATAAACAAAAATTGCCCATGCATTTTCATCACTATCAACACAACCAGCTCCACCACCGCCACCGCCACCAACAACAAACTCCGACACCTTCAACGCCACTAAAACTGCCGTCAGCACCACAGGCCAATGCCAATATTTGAAAATTAAGCGCCACTTGCTTGTAGCATTTTATAGAGTTGAGGATGTTTAAATCTTTTGTAAAAATGTGTGATTATTCGAATATTAGATTAAACAAAGTACTTGTTGTTGCATTTTTTTTTTGGATGATTTTTATTTTTTAGTTGTTTCAATGCCTCTGCATGTAGAGAAGTGGCGCCAATACTTAAATACGCATTAATAAATAAGTGTGTGGCACATTTGTTAGAAATGTGTGTTTAGATGCATTTCTTTATAGTTTCAATTTAATAAAAACTAAAATAGAAAATCTTGTATTTGAATAAATATTTGAGATTTTTTAAATACAAACTAGCCCAACCCAATGCGCTTCGCTACCCACACTGAATTAAAATAAGCAAAATGTAATTTGTTGTTTGTACCAAATTTTGCAACGTTTAATGTAACGAACAGCCCTTAACTGCCGCTTATCTCGGTGATAAAGTGGGGAACATGAGGGCAGAAGAGCTCGCTAGACTTAGCACAACCTTACAGCCTCCACTGTATCTTTAAGGCTCTTGGCAAACTCGAACTTTGGCGAAATACTATCAATATCGCTAAGTACAGATGATACACGAACATTAGATGCAGGTCTTCCAAGAGGGAAGTATCACTTTTAGTATATTTTGTCACGGGACACTGTCTTATTGGTAGACATGCAAAGCATCTCGGAGCCGAACACTGTGAATAATGTCGCAGCTGTGATGATGAGGACGAGGAGGAGAACGTAGAACGTAGAACACCTTAACTGTCCTGTATTGGCGAGAAGACGTGTGGCCGAAATGGGATCCGCCGCCTTTGACGGATTGTACGACCATTCTTGCGTTGAACTGGAGCGCATTATAAACTTTATTAGAAGTTCGGGTTGGTTCTGCGGTGGTGGTTCTGCACAGTGGAACTCCATTGTATCACAATGGATCATTGGGTCTAAGTGTGCCAGACCGATACTGACTGCCATTTCTACCTAACCTAATCTAACCTAACGTTGCCGTTTTTCAGAAAAATACAAATTTTGTTTGAGAGGTACCACGACCGTTTTTCAAATGCAGCCTACTTTTTGACATATGTTGTGTATTGACTTCGATTCTATTTATACCAAAAATGGACTATTTTACACTTACCGCTCTGCAGATATACAGAATTAAACTTTGTGACACGCTGACTCTTTGTTTGTCCTTTTTAAAGGCTTTAAGGTGCATAATTTTGGGTGATTTGAGGTTTAAACAGTGTACGACAGTAATATTAAGGGTTATCTGCAACAAAAAAAAAATGTTTTTGCAAAAAGTGGCTTTTACAACGTTATTCGCTGCTGTGCTTCAATTGAAAAATCCGATTTTGACACCGCGCTTAATAGTGAAGTTGGCCGCTATTGTTAAAAAATAATGGCAATTTAGCTGTTTTTTGACAATCTAGCGGTTTTTTCTCTTCTATTTATTTCTATTATGTGTGTTTTATTAAACAAGAAAGTTAACACTACTGTTTATGGCACAACGTTGACGATCTTGTTTAGGTATGGCATATCAGCGTAAAAGCTAAGCGGAAGAAAACGTTCCGCCTTCCGCTCTTGTTTAGGTGCGCCTGTAAGAGACCGCGTATCTGCGTATTTTTTGTAGAACAAAAGCTTCACGTCAAAGTTAGGAAAATAGTTGGCCCAATACGCGATAAATGGTGACTATAGAAGTAACGATTAACTGCTCGACTTACGTATAGGAGGGGACAAAGTAAAATTTATAAAAGCGCAACGCCTATGATGGGAGGACACCTGGCACGCATGGACATGGACAGTAGACCCCAAAGTCATATTTATCTAAGATATCAGATGTACCAAGAATGGCCGCGAACGAGATGGAGAAATTTCGTAGATGTTGACTTAAGAATAATTATTATTCGAAACGAGCAACAGAAAGCCGAAAATAGAGAATCAAGTCGAGCTATAACGCTATAAGATGATGATGATGAAATTCTCGAACCGAGGACTTTAACATTCAACTTCGTTTTACTTAATAAGAAAGTTAAAAATATTTAACCAATTTAAATAATAGTTTTTTATGTCCAATAGACCTAAAAAATCGTTTTGATATAAAATACTTTTAAAATTATACTTAATTCAAGGTCGATTCTCTTTCCAACAGTATATTCGCCTTAACAATTTATTCCCATCTCAATTAACGAAAAATTTTACTCAAAATGTCATTTGATCAAACAAACGAAAAGTACCTCAACTGTATCAAACTATCTAAGCCTTTCTCAAAATTAGTTATTTTTTGATTAATCATTAGATGGAAATATTGTCAGTTGTTGGTGATGATTTGAATCTTGAGTAGGGTTTGACAATATTTCTTCAAAATCTAACAACAAAAACGCAAATAGCATTCACTGCAACATTATTGTTAAGGCTTAAATACACAAAGGATATTTTAAAAAATTTTAATCAAAATCAACTAAGAACCTGTACGCAAAACCAAAAATATCAAAGGAACAAGATACAAACATAAACACAAAATCACAGAAAATTTAACAAATTAGTTGTTTGAAATAAAGACAAGGAACATGCAAAGAAAACTTTGAACAAAAAAAAAACAGCATACTCCTGTATCACTTGCACACTGTTTACCAATCAGAGAATTGTTTGTTGGTTTTTGTAATTTTTGTTTTCTTATCTTAAGTCAGTCTGATAAAGGACCTACAAGGTAACTTGATTAATGCATGCAAAGAGCTGACAGTTTATAGGCTAATTACCCACTTTTAAAATCATTTTTATTAAAAAAGAAGATCACAAAACTCCAACAACAAAATGGGGTAAAGTTTAAATAAAATCTTAACTGCAAAAGCAAAAATTCAGATCTTCATGATTTTGTTTGCTCTGGTTGTGTTGTGCTTTTGTTGTTTTATTGTTCAATATAAAACAGAGTTGTTATCTGCGTAGACATAAGACTTTCATCTACAACCCAACACTTAACAATCCATGAGTCTGTCTGTATGTAGAACAACAATGGTTTACACGCAAAAGCTTTGTCGGCTTCTTCTCTTCGTTTCGTTGATTTTTTTCTCGTTATTTCATTTTTGTGCCTGATTGAATGAAAATACATGAAGAAATCCGAAATACTTCCCACAAAACGAGTAAATGTTAAGTATAAAAGAGCTTAAACGAAGATTGGATATTACCTTAGAATGGGGCCGGTATTTAAGGCGCCTATATTTTTTTTTATTACATGATTTTTTTATATCATCATTTTGATTATAAACGAAATTTTGCCCTCTGAAACTTAAGTTAATTTTAGGTGAGCCTTCAGAGATTATGGGCTGATAAAATTTGATCAGTTAAGATGATTTTAGACGACATGTATTAAGCAGTGAGCTTGTAAAATTTCCCACATACATAAATATCTATGTATTCTGCAGTGTGTAAAAGCAAAAAAAATATTGCTTTTGTAAATGTCAGCTCCGCTTTGCAGTTTAACTTTTTCCAATTCGAGCGTGTTCTATTTTGAACAGACAAACCCTCTGACATCAGCTGCTTTGCAAGTCATTTGTTTGTGAAGGCAAAAAAATTAAAATTCATTTTTTTTTTACATATTCTTTAAAAAAAACAACATTTTTAATGAGCTGAAATCCAATAACATAAATGATGAAACAGAACTGGGGCGGAACGATGTTTTTCATACAGTTTGACATAAAATTATGCCAGAGAATGCGGTCGAGAAATAAAATCAATTCTATTTTGAGGACGTTTTTTCTAATCCCTGCAGATAATTATTTTTTTTACATATTGATTGATTGACGTGATCCAGTTTGATGAAATGGACTACTCCCTGGACTGGTCCAATGTTATGCAAGCATGGACCATGTCATTGTTAAAAACAGTTTGTAGTGAAGCGACATGTCTTCGTTTTTAAACGAAGTTAAAACTAATCCTCTGGAGTATACCATGGAGTAGTTTCAAAACTAGTCCACTAGAGTATGTACGAACATGGAGTATTTTTAAGACTACTCCGTTGTAATGCAAATCTGGGTCATATGGTCCAGCCCTAGGACATCGTTATGTTAAATGGACCACCTTTTAACCATATATTTGGAGTAGCTTTGGAGTACTCCTACTCCCTTATGGACTACTCTTTACATGCATGTATGGACTAGTCTCGTTATCTGCAGGGATGCTCTCACATATAGACAGTTATTCACTTAACAATGCTACCATACTTTCATTCAGTTTCATACATTTTGTAAACAAAGAAATATAAGAGCAAAAGAAAACGAAAGAAATGAGAGAGAATTTGAAGTTACTGCCGACTTTTTAATTATGGGCTTTAAAATTTTTGCCTGAAGTTGAAGACTCAGTTCTGTTTCATCATTACAAGTGAAAAGAATCGGTATATAATTTGCTGCTGTGAACAATTTTATATATGAGGGGTATAGAATCAAAGACTGCAAAGTCCACTTTTTTCACAAACGTAACTAAAAATGCCATTTAGTTGTATTTAATGAATGCTTCCAATTAGTGAATGTTACATTACCAGAAACACTTTTATCCCATAAAAAAGTATGTTCAAAATTTAAGAATTGATGCAAAAACGGCAATGTCCATTGGACATTGTCGTTTTTGCAATGATCACAGTTTGTTAAGCTCTTTTTCTCTCAACTCTTTTCGAAAATGCAGGCTATTTTTTTTTTATTCTTTTCCCTTTTTGCAAAACAAAACTAAAAAGAAATTAAAAATATAACAATTTTTTTTTATATGAAGCAGTTTGTTTTATTGTTCATTTTATAACTTTGAGCTAAGTTGCCATGAAGTTCCTCCAAATCAATCAAGAAAAAACTAAGCCTTTGTTAAGTTTAAGAATTTTATAACTACTGACTGTTTTAAGTACTTGCCAATGCTAAAAAAGCAGCAATGTCCATTTGATTAGAGAAAACACAGCAATCTCCAATTTTATTATTATAATTGCCAGCAAACTGCTATATCGATTTGGTTGAAACTTGCGTCATATCTTCATCATATTCTTATTTACTGAATAGCAGATATACAATACATAAATATGAATATACTTTGAGCTATAGGTTTTTTCTATTTATTACGAAAACTATAAATGTGGACTTTGCAGTCTTTGATACTATACCCCTTATATGTACATCTGTAAATGTTGGTTTTTATAGAGTGACACAAGTTTAAATTACAATAAAAAAAGCAAATTTATTATTAATATTAATGAAACGGGCTCAATTGAAAAGAAAAATTTATGAAATTAATGTTTAAATATGATTTCTGACATGTGACCGGCACAGCTTCCGCGTAGAAGGAACACCAATTTTCAACAACTTTTCGCATTCTGACCATCATCGTTGTTGAAGACATGTGGGCCGATGACTCCGCTATTACATCCATGGATGTAATGATGTTTCGATAAAAGCTTGTAAATTCTCCTCAATCCAAATGCGACAATTCTGCTTATTTACGTACCTATTCAACCAGAAATGGGCTTCATCGGAAAATAAAATTTTGAATGGAAATTCAAAATCAATAACAATTTGTGCTTCAGGCCATTCGCCGAATTATTTTGATTCAAACTTTCATCAATTTGCACGCGTTGCTCTGGTGTAAGTCAATTCATAATGATATTTCAAATCAAACTAAACAAAAAGCAACAATAAGCTGTTAAATGGGTGCTCAAATAAAGCAGTGATGCCAACTTAAATTTGTGACACTCTAAAAAAACACCCTTTACATGAGTTCCTGTTGTTTATATAAGTAGCAAAGGGCATCGACGAATGCGTTCCACTCTGATTTTTTTGATGCCAGCTCTTAAAGTTGGATCCAAGTTTCTTTTACTGCTTCGAGTTCAGTGTCAAGTTGACGTCGCCAGGTATGGGAGAGACGACATCGGCTATGGCTACCTTGAGGGTTCCAGTCAGGCATTAGCTTTGTGTCATCATCTTGTGATCTGCCTAAAGCATGTCCAATCCATCGTCATTTACGCCTTTTAATTTCGATAGCGATTGCCGGTTGGATGGTTATCTCCCAAAGCCTTAAGTTGTTATAGTTGCTGTTGAAAATATGCGCATAATTTTTCGTAATCAGGGGTTGGTGAATACTTGTTGAGTGCTGATTTCATGGTGAGCTACATTCCATGATTCACAGCTACAAAGAAGTGCGGATTTTACACACGAATTAAACAAGCTTTATATTATTCGCTACGATATCTGGCGGAATCAGCCAAAGTTGTTCAGTTTCCCGAATGATTGTATGCCATTATTAGTATACGGCTGGCGACATCTTCACTAGAGCCTCCGTTTATTGTACTTAAGCTACCCAAGTAGCTGAATGAGTGCACTTCTTCCAATTAATTGCTGCGTATTGACAATTTTCTGTTGCACCTAGTGTTGATTTTCATTACTTTCGTTTTGGCGATGTTAATATTGAGACCATATTTAGCTGCTTCCGCTTCAACTTATTTTAACTGCGATTCCGTATCAGAGAACTTGCGTAATAGGAGATATATATCATCCGCGCAGTCAAGATCTTCTAACCGGTTATTTAGGAGCCAAGTAATACCCCCGGGTTCTGTGGTAGCATTTTTCATTATGTTGTCGTTCTCCTATTTATACATCTATAGGCTGGCTGATGCTTTTTTCATGTTTTATGCGACAGCATGCGTTATTTTAGAGGGTTTTAATTAAATTTATTATCCTGGGCGCCCTCCATATAGAACTATGGTTAAGTGTATCAATGGCTTTTTCAAAGTCTATGAATACCAGATACAGCGGAAACCTCCATTCCACTGACTTTTTAAGAATGATCCGATGGCCGTTAATGTGGTCAATGCATTATTTTTTCAAGGCGAAGTCCCGCGTATTCGCAGCAAAAAAAAACCGCGATTGAAACATATAAGGGTCACCTGTCCGTGAAAGCCTGGGTTCAATTCCCGCGGCAGTCAAGAATGAAAAATGATCAATGAATTTTAATTAATTTCACGTTGTAGAATTCCTTTATTCATGAGAATAATTTAATGAAACTTAAATTTGAAGAACTTTAACATAATTAAATTATCAAAATTTGGATTAAAAAAAATAAATATAAATAAAAAAAAACGGTAAAGTTTTAGGCAAAACACCTGCGTTCAATTTAAGAGAAAGAGCCGTTAACTTTTGCCTTCATTTCTCCTTTATTTTGTAATTTGTTAACAATTTAAATTCATTCCACATACGCCCCAAGTTATAACAAACAGCATATCTCATTATTCTCACAATATCTTCTTAAACAAGTAAGTGTGCTGAATTCGGCTTTGCCGAATCTTCTATATACCCTTCACTATGATGCCACAAGAGCAGAAAGTTAAAGATATGTAAAACGTTCATTAGATAGAAATAAATCTAAACAGAAAGAAAAAAAAAGTTTTTTTTCTTACTTTAGTACGAGTCGTATTCAAAAATTTAATGTGCTGTTTCCAGGTGACAAGCAATTGATTGTGTAGAATAATTTGTATGAAAATCACTCGGTTTTTTTAGTGCTTTTCATATAAATTTTACTATACAATCAATTGTTTGTCACCTGCAAGCAACACATAAGAAGGAATAAAACTCAAAAGTACAAACAACAATCCAAAATGGGATAACTTTCGAAAACCCATATTCGTGCAAGCGCGTGTGTTTGTAAAAATTTGTTTTTAAACAAACAACAATAAATGCTACAAGAAGAAAAATATAGATGATTTTCATGTTTAAAAAGTTAAATAAGAAGCAATAATTCCCATATTCTTCTTTTTTATTCATTTAAATACATCAAATTTTTAAAATAGAATGCTTACGAAAACCATATCGGGTGTCTTATAACTGAAAATACTTTTGTAAACAAATGGGGGAATACAACGAAAGTGAAATAAACATGTGTAACGAGTAAGTAAAATAATAATATTCTCTCTAGTTCTGTGAAGTAAGTGTTTAGGTTCAAATCAGTCTAATTTCACTTTCGGATTATTTCTAGTACGAATCGAGATTAAACCGTCTTAGAAATTCTTTAATCTAGCACAGTTTGAGATTAATTTTATCTCACTTTTAATTAAGTCAATCCTGTTCTCGGATTTTTAAAAGTATTTGGGAATTAAAAAAAAATTAAAAAAGTATTTCCCAGTTGAATAATCCGTACTTGAATCAAGCGTTCTGTACTTAATTTACGAAAATCGTTACTTACGGTACTATTGACACCGCTACGGCTTGATTTAGGTACGGATCGATTTATTTTTTTTTTTCAGTGTATATTGTGCGACGCGCACTTCTACAAGCCTGCCCAATTTTTGTCGGCTGTTGTGTATTAATAACCAAGATGCTTGTATCCTATTACAGCATGAGTCATGCTGTTCTCTAGATATACAAAAATCTATAATATCTTTGTGCGGGAGATGTCATGCCCACTATCTGATCCCGCCCACTTTCTTATGGAGAAGTTTTGTATTGAAACCCCGCCTATGTAAACCAAATTTGGCCAATTTTTCTCTTACGGCTCTTAAGATAAAAAATATACCTATTTTATGCCACGCTCACTTCTCCAGTCCCACCCACATTTTGTCGGATGTTGTGTTTTGCCAACCAAGATGATTGTACCAACTGTGGCTTTTGCCCCTCTCTAGATATACAGAAAAAAGCAACAACAGGCGATTAATGGCTAAAATTAGAGGCAGTAGTGGATTTTTGCTCATACCTCAACCATTTGTGGACCGTTCAGGCTGAAAGTTTTAACGGGATGTATTTGATATAAATATATTACAACCTAGACCCCATCATATCGGGGGTTTTCCAAAAACCCATTTCAGCGGGCAGACGGACATAATTAAAGCAACTTCGCTCCTCATAAGGACTAAGATTATACATATGTATATATTTTATATGGTCTAAGATCAATATCGTTAGCTTTTGTGGTGAAGTGCTTAAAAAAACAACCTTAATAGTTTTTTCTCGAACCTTGTCAAAATATTTTAAAAGTTTAATGTGTGGTTTATAGAACACGAGCGCCTTACTCGTCCGTTCAACTTACATTTAAAACAAAAACAAAATTTCGAAACGAGGTAGGCGCTCGTGTTCTATAAACTACACATTAATCTTTTTGGGCCCTTTGATTGACACTTGATAGGCTCCGGACTATTTTTAAACACACCTTAACTCATTGTAATAAACAAGTTGTTCTTGAGTTGCTTCCAGCCCCATTTTGTTTAATATTTTTGATGAGGACAAACCAAACGAAGGAAAAAAATGGGCAAAAGAAAGAAGCCTTTTGTGTTGTCGTTATTGTTGACTGCAACTTATCCTTCAATTGGCGACATTATTTCAATCGCAATGTTGTGTTGCTGCTGGTGATCTCCTTGTTTTTTGTAGTGTCTAGCTTGCTAGCTCTTTGCTGTTCTTGTTGTTTTTGTTGGCAATATAAAGAGCAGTAGCCGAAAAAGTAAAAAAAGAGTGGTGGACATACCATTATTTAAGTGATTGTTGCATTGCAATGCATTGTTGCAACTTTTAGTACATTCTTAAATACAAACGAATACACATGCATACTTATTGAGTGTATGTGTGCATCGGTATGTTGTACAATACAATTTGGTGGACCATGTCAATTTTTTAATTCCACGAAATGGCTTGATCCGCAACAAAATAAATACGTTTCATATCAACTTGCAACAAACTATGTACCGATGTATGTATTTATGTTTGTATGAATGAAGGTATGCAGTTACCTTGCCATCATCATCAACAACAACGACAACCATTTCAGTATTTTATTTAACTTATATTTTTTGCGTAAAACAGTAGCTTACTTTTTTGTCAGATTACTCACAATCCAAAAATATTTATACTTTGTATGTCTATGTACTCGTACACGCCATACAGACGAACTGTAGTGTGTACTCGTATGTTTGCAGAGGAGGAGGAGGAGGAGGAGAAGGAAGAGATGATGCGGGAAAAATAAAGCCTTAAAGCTTTTGAGTATGTGTTGGTTAGTAGTCCTATAGATGGATCTAAATGAAAAATGGCGTGCATCAACTAAATTTAAGCCGCTTTTTTTTCTTTCCTAAACTCAAGTCAAAAAGTTTTTATGTTTTTTTCTTCACCAAATTTGAGCTGCAACAAAACAAAGCCAAAGAAAAATCTTACAATTGTAGTCTTGGCTGAATGCCGCTAAAAGATCAAAGTAAAGCCGTTTCGTAGTATTTTTCCTGTTTATTTGAATTTAAATTGTATGAATGCAGTATTACTACTGCTAAAAATTTGCAATACACATTGGTATGTATGTGTGTGTGAGTGTGTGTCTCAGTATGTTTGTAATCCTGCATGTGTGGAAAATTGCATTGAAATGCAAATTTTCAATTCAATTGATGTTTTTGCAAACTTCACTGGCAACATCAGTAAATGCAGCAGTAGCAATAACAACAACAACAACAACAAGAGCGGTGGGAGACAAGCTTTTTTACCACAATAAACTCGATAAGATGATTTTTACAAAAACCTTAAACTCCTAGTGTTCACAGTTTACGAGTTGTATGTTTGTATGTACAATATTCAAATAAAAATAATGGCCGCATTTAATTTCTTTATGTTTTTTTTATTTCTTTTTTTTGTAGTACTTTTCCCCGTAGTCATCGTCATCATTTTCATGCTCATCATCTTTGCCGGCTTCATCATTGTAGTCGTCATGTTGATCACATTGAATAATGCATTCATTCTTTCTGTTTTTTTTCTGTTGTTGCAATTGTAGAAGTAGTTTCCTTTTTACATCTTAAGCCGCCAAAGGTTTTGTTTTTGTATAAATGCTTGATTGGTGAACAGGACAAAAAAAAAGTTAAGAGCTTTTGTTAAGTAAAAATGATCTTTAAGAGGAAAACAAAAGAAAAGTTTGTATTCTTAGAATATCTTCTAAAAAAGGATTTTCTTTGAATTTGTATCTATGATTAAACATAATAATTATCAAGGCAAATTTTTTATATGTACAAAAAAAAAATATTAAAAAATTTTAAAAACAAATACAAACAAAAACTGAAATACAAAAACAAAGTTTCGTTTAAATGTGCTAAATTCCCATTTTATACTATTGATAAACTGAAATTTATTGCTGATGGGTTAAACTATTCTAGATCATGAGAAAACTTCATCCAAAACAATAAATTTCAGTTTATCAATAGTATACAATGGGAATTTAACACATTTATACGAAACCTTGTTAATAAATTTTTTTAACTCCAAAAAAAAAACTTGGAAAAACTTATAATTTGAAATTTTTGATAAATTTTGTACTGAAAATATAGATTATTTTATTTAAGTGCGCAACAAAATTGATAAAATTTTTTTGATTACACAGTGCTACACGAAAAAATATAACCATATACGGACACCACTACAAGATTAAAGACCCGTGTCTCCCAGTTTTCCCCAAAGTCATGCACTTTTCTTTTTTGGGGCCTCGGCGGCATTTTTGCAAAAAAGTGATCATTTTCTCAGGCTTATATCTTGCAAACCGTTCGGAGTTTTGATTTACCCTCTGAAACAAAGTTGTAGCTCTTGTTTTTAAGATTGTGAACATATAAAATCAGAAAAAACTCATCTTTAAGATCAAAATCGCTAAAAACTTTAAAAAATTAGATTTTTTACCTTTTTTTCATGTTCTGGTCCATAGGAAGCAAACCGTTCAAAATTTAAGGAAACAATCAACTACAAAAATGTACCCAAGGCCCCAAATCTTTGGGGGCCCATAAAAAAAAGTGCATGACTTTGGGTAAACTGGGAGACACGGGTCTTTTCTTTTTTTGGTCTTTTATCACGTAGTGGTGTTTGTATATGGTTATTTTGCAATGACTTAAAAAATTACACACAGTGTTATCAAAGGATTTTTTCTAAATTCTTATATATTCGTTAATTCATAAAATATGATCTTAAGCAATTTTGCATATAGCTTAAATCATTATCTTAATGAAAGGTTTCATTAATATCACAGTTTTTGTCTTGCATTAAATTAATAGAAATTTTTGAATTTTAATGTCATTTTTCATTGATCCAAATCCAAACAAATTACATCGTCCAATAATAGATCTTAAACGTAACAAACATCAGCGCTATTTATAGTAGGAATATTAGATTTTTTTCTCATCAGGACAGTGTACGGAACGTGGCGATTCTGAAAATAATTGCAGGTCCTTTTCCAATACTCCTTTTCGCAAAAAAAGCATCAGCGCATAGTATAAAAATTGCAACGATGCGTTGTCAATATTTTATTCTATGTACATCTGTAGTCAAATTCATAACCAAACGTTTTCAAATCTAGATCTTAGAAGTAAAAAACAACACACGTAGTAAAATTAAAAAAGAAAATGAAATAAAATGTAAAAACCGCCAGGTGAAAAAAAATTGAGAAAACGAACAAAATAAATATTTGAGTAAATCATACACAAAGAAAAATAAAAATTGATTTTAATTAAAAAATTTGCGATATTAATTAAAATAATTAGTATTGTGGTTATTTTTGTTAAACTGTTTATGGTTATCAATCCAAATTTTGATATTTTTTTTAATTTTTATAAAAAAAAAGGCATTTTAAAGCATGAAATTAATTAATATTCATTAATAATTTTTCATTCTTGACTGCCGCGGGGCTCGAACCCAGGACAGGTTATCCTTACATGTTTCAATTCTAACCACTCAATCCTTTCAGAGGGTCTTGCCGTTTAACACTCAATTAATGTGCTGTTTTCACAACACAAGTGACTGAACGTGTAATAAAATTTGTATGAAAAGCACTCAGGTTTTTGAGTGTTTTCCATATAAATTTTACTACACGTTTAGTCACTTGTGTTGTGTAAACAGCACATAAAGAATTATAAAAATTCCACCAGAAAACAAATTATTAGTACATATCAATTCAATATTTTTGATGGCTGTAGGAAAAATCGCCCAAAGAAAAATGGCCCAAAAAAAAAAATAAAAATCGCCCAAATGAAGAATCGCCCAAAAGAACATGAAAAATTACCCAAAAAGTTATATATGAAAATTTGCCCAAAAAAACGAAAAAGGGCCAAAAAAAATGAAAAATTACCCAATTTGCAGTGTTTGTTATTCATATAAATTTATTTAATACAAATGTAAGAAAATTTGCATTGTATCTTCAACAGCTGCTAGGCGGTATGGACAGTAATACTTATTTGAGCCCTCCGACAAGCTTTGTGCACTCTTCAATAGTTAAATATTAATTAATCACTGCATAGTTATAATCAATTACTCAAAAAAGAATATACCTTTGGCATGCAGTCCAGAGTCGTAATGTCCATGGACACTGTGACACTTTTGAAAATGTCATAACGTCCGTGGGCATTAAGACACTTTGCAAATTGACATTATGCCATTTTTAATAATGTCATAAGGTCCATAATTACTAAAGATGTTAAATACAAAAAAAGATCTACATACACTCAGAGAAAAACATGCTTTGTTATGGTCACAACCAACAAAACTATTTTTAAAGAAACTTATTTTACCATAATATGGTTGTCGGGGACAATGATTTGGTTAAATTAAACATAATATGGTCAACATTTTTTTAAAAATGGTTTTGTTGTTTTTTCTCTGGGTGAATATATTAAACATATAACGAAAGCACTTTTGGGCGCAAGGATTTTCTCCCCTATGGCGTTACAAATACCGAAAGCACTTACTAAAGCGTCTCGGCATAGACGGCCTTCGGCCGGGCGCAAGGATTGTCTACTCTATAATATAACAAAAACCAGCTTCGCTAACTAAAGCTTCTCTGCATAGCCGGCCTTCGGCCGTGCGCAAGGATTTTCTCCTCAATGATATAACAAAGACCGCCTTCGCTAACTAAATCTTCTCTGAGCAGACGGCCTTTGGGCGGGCACAAGGATTTTTTCCTTTATGGTATAACAAGTACCGGTTTCGCTAAGTAAATCTTCTAAAATCTGCCTTGTTTCTGAACGAAGACCGACTTCGCAGATAAGCTTTAGTTAGCGAAGCCAGTATTTGTTATACCATAGTGGAGAAAATCCTTGCGCAGAGAAGCTTTAGTTAGAGAAGCCGGGTTTTGTTACACCATAGAGGAGAAAATCCTTCCCCCCGGCCGAAGGCCGGCTTTGCAAAGATGGTTTAATTAGCGAAGCCGGTACTTGTTTTATCAAAGAGGAGAAAATCCTTACGCCCGGCCAAAGGCCGGCTATGCTTTCGAGTTTGTCCACGGACACTATGACACTGGACGTTATGACATACCACCTTTTTGCAATATGTCCCGTTATATTTATAAATAACATTTAGGAATTCGACGTATATTGATCAGTAATGATTTAGACAAATAGTATGTAAGATTTAGACGAAATTTTTAAAATGAATGTTGGCTATTTTTCATATATTTTTCATATTGAAAAATCACCAAATTTAAAAAACGAAAAATCAACCAAAAATTTTCGGTAATTTTTCATATGAATTCAGGCCCAATTTTACATGAAATTGTTTTGGGCGATTTTTCATTTATTTTTTTGCGCCATTTTTCTTTGGGCGATTTTTCCTACAGCCATTTTTGATATTAACAACATTTTCTGCAGTTGTTGTTGTTGTTGATATGTATAAATAAGCGTTTCATTTACTGGATTAATTTTTTAATTTAAGCTGATTTTATTTTTGATTTGAAAAAAAAATTGGCGAGAATGTTTTCTGTATATTTTTAAATGTGCTGAAAAAAATTCAAGTCTTTATAATCAAGATCATAAATGTAAAGAACACCACATTGTCGTATCAAAAACGAAAACTTGTAAAACTAAAATAGAATAAGTACCGCCAGTTGAAAAATAAATTAAAATACAACAAAAGAAAGTTAAGTTTTTAAATTCAAACGAAGAAGTTCCTTACGGTAAAACTTTAATGAGTTTTTTACTGTGATCTTTTTAAAATCCCAATAAAAAATAATTGAGCTTCAAACGAATCAGGTTTGTGAGGGAGAAATGCAAGAGTTTCGCTTACCGTCTGTCTCGCATACGGAAGGTATGAATATGGTGAGTTCCAACTTTGAAGCAACACATTTTTGACGCACAAAGCGTTTAATTCAACGCATATATAACAGGTGAACGTAGCTATTAGCTTTACACACTGAATTTTTTGTTGGTTTTACAGTTATTTTTTTATTATTCTCCCTTACAAACCTGGGGGCTAATTTTGGTAGTCGTGATCAAATACTTTTTCAATTTGAAAGCAATTTTATTTCATCGGTTTTGTAAAAACTCAAGTAAATGCTTTACAATACTGTAAAAATAATTTCAATTCGTTCAGTATCCACAGTGGTCCCAATGACAAATTTAGAGCGATAAAAACTCGTAACTCTTTTTTATAAGTACTATAAGGATACAAATTTTGTACGAACAAATAACTTGGTATGGCACGATATTACGCCAAAAATTTTCAGATTCGATTGCATTGGTGGCGCTTTCCATATAAAATTAACTGACATAAAACCTACAAAATCATTTTATAATACAAGGGAATCTGCATTTAATTTTTTTCTATCAGCTCGATTTTCATTTTAGTTTGTGCTTTGTTGTGATACAGACGTGTATTTTTAACCCCGCATACGATTTGAACTATTAATTAATCATATCTGATTTTGACATACATCAGCAGCGAAATAAAAAAGTAAAAATATATACATACATACGTATGAATGTTCATACATGTATGTATGTATACATATTCTGAACAAAAACATTTAAGCTTTAATTCATTGATGTCCATTCAAGCAAACAATTGTTTGTAAGCCCCACCCCTTTGTTTTTTACGCTCTTTAATTTAGTTGCACACGTACGGAAGATGAGTTGATCTTATTTCAAATACAGTGTGTAAGATAAGTAATAAAATTAAAAAAATATTTGAATGTTTTTACGAAATTGTCATAAAAGCATAAATGTAGAAGAATTAAGTGGAGTTTTTTTAGATATAATTCTTAATTTTAATTTCTAAACATGCTCGCACTTCACATTGAATTTTTTTAATGGTAATAGGTATTTAAAAATTTCCAATTCTTACTGTTTGTTAAAAATTTTTAAAAGTTTACATTTTAAAAGACAATGTAAAAAATAGAAAATTTCGTTGGACGGTATTATTATAAATATTTAACAATCAAAACAATTTATTTCTATTAAATTAAAATAAAATTTGTGCGATTAGTTTTGTGTATCGCTGTATTTTTAAACTCTCTCATAATACATATGCAAAACATTTTTGAACATCAATGCTTTAATTTCTTATTTTTGGTGTGTTGTAATACAATAAATAATAAAAATATTAAAAGCAAAGCAAACCGGTGAAAAACAAAAACAACTCTTTGCATGAGTACGAACAGTGAAACAACACTAAGACAAAATGAAAGAAACGTTTACGTTTTAGTTAATGCAAATGAAAATAATGCAGATATAAATAAAACAAAACAATATAAATTATTTAACGGTTAAGCCAATTACTCGAACACGTTCCCTATCACCCTCGGTGTTTACAAAAACAGTGGATAGTGACTCATTAAAAAAACTACAACTAGATTTGGTGACAAGTGTTGCCAGGCCAGCAAGTATTGCCGTGACGTCAAAAACAAATTTAGTGGGAAATGATACCATGAACTCAAACACAAATGCAATGGAAAACCCCCTGTAAAACGTTGTCAAAAGCCTACAGTACAAGTTGGTATGGGCAGGTACATAACAGTACTTAAACGGGGACGCAGCCCTCAAAAGTACCATCTTTTGAAAAAATAAATACTCAAAATCGTTTTGCAATTCTGGAGGATGAATCCTCTGAAGCACCAAACGTCATTTAATCATACAAGCCTCCCCCGATATATCTTAGGGAGCAAAATTCAAATGAGCTCATAAAGAGTTTGATATCGGTGATAGGTGAAAATTCGTTTTACGTAGCGGCTTTCAAGCGTGGAAGTATAAACGAGACAAAAATACAACTCAATCATGAGAATGATTTTCGCAAAATTGTAAACAACTTTGAAACACTTAAAAAAAACTTTCATACCTACCAACTGAAAAGCAGTAAAGGTCTACAGGTAGTGATTAAGGGTATTGACTCATGTGTGGACCCAGAAGAGGTTAAAACATTCCTAGAAGAAAAAGGCTTCAAATTAAAACATGTAGTAAATATTAAAAATAGAGAAAAAATTCCCCAACCACTTTTTCGAGTGGAGTTTGAACCTGGCGACGTAAAACTTAAAAAAAAACGAAACACATCCTATTTACAATTTAAAATACATATATTCTCTACAGCAGAATAACTATAGAAGAGCCGCACAAAAAAAATGAACCTGTTCAGTGCTTAAACTGCCAAGAATTTGGCCATACCAAGGCATACTGCTACTTACCCCCTGTCTGCGTAGTATGTGGTGAACTACACGGTACAGTTTCTTGCGATAAGTCTAAAACCGACCCCAACGTAAAAAAAAATGTAGCAACTGTGGCGGTAATCACACTGCCAATTATAGAGGATGCCCTGTATATAATATCGTCAAGCAGACGGTTGGACCGAAAACAAATACCCCTCAAATGCAGGTTGCAAATCAAGTAAACACAAATGCAATTCAAGCCCCCCAGCCTAGTAATAAGTGAGCCGTCCTAAAATCAAACCATCAGCCAATTCAAGGTGCCTCGCCAAGTAATGATGAAACTCCGGTTTCTAATTTAAGTCGTTTAGAAAAAACCATGGAAACATTAGTGCAAACAGTAAATAATTTTACGAACACAATGGGTAATATGATGCAGGAAATGCTTAGAATGCAATCGATGTTATTGCAAGCTGTACTTAACAAACTCATTTGACCTCAAGAAATACGTTTAAAATAAATGTTTATATACTATATGATACCAAGGACCCACGAGATAGAGCTTGTGGAGGTTCTGCCATTTTAATGAAAACCAGAGTCAAACACTACCTAATGTGTGATCATCGTGAAGATTATCTCCAAGCAACGAACATTTGCGTTGAGGAATTAAATAGAAACCTAGTAATTTCATCGTTATACTCCCCGCCTAGATTTTCAATATCAGAGGACCAATATTATAAATATTTTAAATCATTAGGACCGTGTTTCCTAGCCGCTGGCGATTATAACGCTAAACATACCTTCTGGGGGTCGCGACTTATAACACCAAAGGGTCCTTGTTTTATTTAACACAATTTCTAAAATGGATTTAAATGTGGTAGCGAGCGGACAACCAACATATTTGCCCACTGATAATCAAAAAATACCAGATGTCATCGATTTCGGCGTGGTTAAAAACATTCCCATAGAAACGATTCATGTTGAAGCCTCCCTAGAATTATCTTCCGATCACACACCTACAATTGTTACTATAATGAACCCCAATAGAATTGTACCTCCGACTGGTTTCATAGCGACGACAGCTACGCAAATTAATTGGTTAAAATATAAAAAATATCTCAGTACCCATTGCACAGAAAATATTCCGCTCAGTACACCGGATTATGTAGATCGCTCTATTGACAATTTTGACAGTTTTTTGAAACTAGCTGTTCAACATTCCAGCGATACCCCCAAATAATTAAAAATAACAAAATATATTCTTCAGATGTCGAGCGGCTCTTGACTTAAAAAAGGAGAGTTCGAAGAGAGTGGCAACTTTACAGATCCCCGCAACTTAAGATTTTATTAAAAGAGTGCACAAAAAAGCTAAGAAAGTTACTGCAGAATCAGAAAACGGCTTCTCTAAAAAAATATCTTAAGGAACTTGATGCAACTCCACAATCTGACTACTCATTATGGCGTGCAGCTAGAAATCTAAAAAGGCCAGTTATATCTAAGCCACCATTAAGAAACTTGAATGGTAATTGGGCAAGAAACGATATTGAAAACGGAAATCTGTTTGTTAGTCACTTGAAGAACGTATTTACACCAAATATATTTCACAATATTGCGGTCGAGTTACCACCTGTTGCTGCTAGAGCAGCTATTCCCCTCAGATTTGAGTTAAGAGCAATCGAAAAGGCTATTTGTGACTTAAACACTAAGAAGGCACCTGGTATTGATAAAAGCAGTAATAAAATGCTTTTGGAGCTACGTCGCATAGCCAAGAAAATTATTCTTTTTATTTTTAATGCTATTTTACGCCTAGAATACTATCCTCAAAAATGGAAGGTTTCTTAGTTACCATGATACCTAAGCCTGGTAAAGACCATACAAAAGTTGAGTCTTATAGGCCTTTTAGCTTATTATCAAATATGTCAAAGCTGTTTGAGAAATTATTAGTTTCAAAATTAACACCGGTTTTAAGTGTAAATAGATGTATTCCAAACCATCAGTTCGGATTTAGAAGAAAACACAGCACAATCGAACAGACTCATCGAATAGTAAATGTCATAAGAAGAAGAAAAGAAATATTGCTCAGCACTCTTCATCGATGTTTCGCAAGCTTTTAATAAAGTCTGGCATGAAGGCTTATTACATAAATTGAAGCAAAATTTACCTGCAAACACACAAAAGCTGCTAGAAAGCTACTTAGTCGGTCGTCAATTTATTATTAAAGAAGGAAATTTCTTATGTTCACCTCAGCCCATTGCCGCTGGAGTCCCACAAGGCAGCATCCTGGGCCCCCTATTAAACTTAATTTATACTTCGGACATGCCAACAAGCAACTACACACAAACTTCAACATTTGCAGACGATACAGCTTTTCTAAGTATCCACGAAAATCGTTATGAAGCATTGCGTTACTAACAGCATCATATATTTCAACTAGAAACATGGTTAACACAATGGAGGATAATGGTCAATGAGCAAAAATGCGTACATATAACATTCACTTTGCGCCGGGAATCTTGCCCCCCTATTACAATCAATAATCAAATAATTCCTCAACATTCGCATGTTAAATATCTCGGTATACATCTGGATCGGCGATTAACGTGGAAATGCCATATAGAGGCAAAATTAACTCAAATGAAACTAAAAGCCATTCAAATTCATTGGCTTATTGGAAGAAATTCTGTCCTTAGTCTCGATTGCAAGCTTCTACTTTACAACTCTATCTTAAAGCCTATCTGTTGCTACGGTATTCAACTATGGGGCACTGCCTCGGCCTCTAATATCGACAAAATTCAAAGGCGCCAAAATAAACTTCTTCGAATAATCACAGCAGCTCCCTGGTATGTTGAAAACTCAAACATTCATAAGGATCTCAATGTGCCATTAGTTAAAACTATGATTACAAAATATGCAATAAAATATTTAAAAAGGCTTGAACAACACCCAAATCCACTAGCTCGAAATATTTTAAATCATGGCGGCCACACTCGCTTAAGAAGAAGAGACACTGCTGCACTTACCCAATTAGATTAGTGATATATATATATAGGTGTTTATATAAGTGAACAGAACCCGTGATAAAGAAAATTTTGTCTGGCACTGGCAGGACTTAAAATAAAGTATTAGGTTAAGATTTAATTAATTATTGTTAGTTCATATTTAATATATGAAGATTCAATAAAAAAATAATGAAAAAAAAAGCTCGACTTTTCGCAATATAACGTTATGGCCAAAATTAAGGAACTTCCGCTAAATATATTGGAATAACTGATAATGGGTCACCATAATTAGTTCAAAAAAAAATTCTAAATTCGTCACCAATATTATCTTGATGGTTCTTCCTCCGAGTCTTCTCCCATTTATCCAACCAATATTTAAAGATTGACTCGAAAACATTATTTGTTCTGTGTGCATGCATCCACTTCTTCGATAGTTTGCTAAGAAAATTTTGAAATTAAATTTGAGAATAAAAATTGGGAATTAATTATTTTTTATTTACAGCTTTGTTTGTTTTTCATACCCACACCACAATAGTGAAGAGGGTATTATGCATTTGTGCTGATGTGTGTAACGCCTTAAAATATTGGTCCTAGACCCACCTTAAAGTATACCGATCGTCTTAGAATCACTTTCTGAATCGAACTAACGATGTCCGTCCGGCTGGCAGGCTGGCTGGCTGGCTGTCCATGTAACCTTGTGCGCAAAGTACAGGTCGCAATTTTGGAGCTAATATGATGAAATTTGGGTCATAGGTTCTTATTGGCACAAGGACCAAGCCTATTGAGCATCGTAGGACCACGAGGGAAGATAGGGGGAAATTTCTTCCTCTCAGAAACTATCAAACCGATTTTAATGAAATTTAAAACATAGATAGAACCATATCTATATGGACACAAAATGCATGAATTTTTTAAAAAATAGGACCACGAGGGGAGATAGGAGTAATTTCTGCCTCTCAAACCGATTTTAATGAAATTTAAAACATAGATAGATCCATATCTATATGTACACATTAGCTATACAGTTTTTAAAAAATAGGACCACAAGGGGAGGTAGGGGGCAATTTCTGCCTCTCAAACTGATTTTAATGAAATTTAAAGCAAAGATAGATCCATATCTATAGGGACACATTAGCTATACAGTTTTTAAAAAATAGGACCACAAGGGGAGGTAGGGGGCAATTTCTGCCTATCACAAACTTTCAAACCGATTTTAATAAAGTTTATAAACATAGATAAATCCATATGCATATGGACACATAAGCATGATGTGTTCTTAAATACTGTGGTGTAGGGTATCATATGGTCGGGCTTGACCGACTATACTTTCTTACTTGTTTATTATAATTCATATTGTATACAAATATAGTTTTATACTCTCCACCACCACAAGTGTTTAATGAGGGTATACTAAGTTTGTCATTTCGTGTGAAACTTTTTTATTATTCATCTTAGAGCCCATGAAGTATATAAATTTAAAACATAGATAGAACCATATCTATATGGACACAAAATGCATGCATTTTTTAAAAAATAGCACCACGAGGGGAGATAGGAGCAATTTCTGCCTCTCAAACTGATTTTAATGAAATTTAAAACATAGATAGATCCATTTCTATATGGACACATTAGCTATACAGTTTGTCAAAAATAGGACCACAAGGGGAGGTAGGGGGCAATTTCTGCCTCTCACAAACTTTCAAACCGATTTTCATGAAGTTTATAAGCATAGATAAATCTATATTTATATGGACACATAAGCATGATGTGTTTTTAAATACTGTGGTGTAGGGTATCATATGGTCGGGCTTGACCGATTATACTTTCTTACTTGTTTTTTATTTACAGCGTTGTTTGTTTTTTATACACACACCACAATAGTGGAGAGGGTATTATGCATTTGTGCTGATGCGTGTAACGCCTTAAAATAGTGGACCTAGACCCACCTTAAAGTATACCGATCTACTCAAAATCACTTTCTGAGTCGAACTAACGATGTCCGTCCGGCTGGCTCTCAGGCTGGCTGGCAGGCTGGCTGGCTGTCCATGTAACCTGGTGCGCAAAGTACAGGTCGCAATTTTGGAGATAATTTGATAAAATTTGGGTCATAGGTTCTTATTGGCACAACAAGCCTATTGAAAATGGGCCGAATCGTAGGACCACGAGGGAAGATAGGGGGAAATTTCTTCCTCTCAGAAACTATCAAACCGATTTTAATGAAATTTAAAGCATAGATAGAACCATATCTATATGGACACAAAATGTATGCATTTTTTAAAAAATAGGACCACGAGGGCAATTTCTGCCTCTCAAACCGATTTTAATGAAATTTAAAACATAGATAGATCCATATCTATATGGACACATTAGCTATACAGTTTTTCAAAAATAGGACCACAACGGGAGGTAGGGGGCAATTTCTGCCTTTCACAAACTTTGAAACCGATTTTCATGAAGTTTATAAACTTAGATAAATCTATATTTATATGGACACATAAGCATGATGTGTTTTTAAATACTGTGGTGTAGGGTATCATATCTTACTTGTTGTTAACTGTGCTACAAATAAGCACAAAGTTTTATTTTGATGGCTTAATTAACATGTTTGGCTGATTTTTATTTTGAGGCAAGCGTTTATTTTGTGGTATAATTGATGTGAAATTAAAGTAATTTCAGAATGAATAAATTGATAACGTAAGAAACGCGAAACCTGTCGACCGACAAGTCGATAGTAAGCTGGGCGCTTATAAGAAGAATAATGAGTGACTTGTTGTCGCTCGTTGAAATTGTCGATCGACATCGTGGGCCAGGCTGTTTACCTAGCAAGAGTTATTAAAATACTTGTTTCAATCTTCTTGTTTACAAAACAAAATTTTAAAAAATGTGTAGAAATATAATTGATTTCTGCGTGTGATTTGTTTGTGCTCGACGTCTTGCTACTTGTTAATAGCGCTGCGCGCGCACAAATCACAAGTAGCTAAAAATTTTAAATTTCTTGTGATTTGTTTAATGTTATTAGTGGGCTTGTGCGCGAACTTTTAACAATTTTTTTTCATTTTAGTGGACAACGAAACTTCAAATTGTATCTATTGGGAGATGTATTTTCGATATTTTTTAATAAAATAACATTTGAATGCTTATTTCTGCTTAATAGCCAGTCAGGCATTCGTCCATTTGCTTCTCTTATTAATTTATTTTTTTGTTGTGTACACAAATAAAAATGTTCATTTTTTATTTTTTGAGTAGTTTGGAGAAAAACAAATGAACATACCTATTGTATGTAGCAATTTCTAAGTTAAATAATATATATATATATATATGGGGGATTTCATGTAAAGTGACCCAACTTTTGAAATCGATTTCTTTCAATTTGGATGAAAGTTGCACCAAGATCGGTCAAAAAGTTTCTGAGTGAAAGGGTAAAATTTTTGGTCATGTTCTGACAATCGCAAAACGCTAAACATTGGCTGTTTGGCTTGAAATTGCATAATACGTTTACTGTAAATCGCAATCGCAAAAAATTTGGTGACTTCCAACCTCAAAGGAATGCTTAAGGGAACTTTAAGAAACTATTGCAGATCGCTAGCAAAAAGCACGAGTTTCAGAACACCATAAAATAAATCTGGCGTTTTGCGATTTCAAATCGAGCGATTGTCAGAACATGGCTGTTTGACATTTTGGGCAAACAGGTGTTCTTTCTCATCCATGTAACTAGTTACCTATTGGTGTTAGCCAAATTTGTCCCAAGTAGCTTAAATAGCTATTTTATCAGTCTTTCGAAGAAAAAAAGTTTTTTATTTTTATAAATTAAAAAAAAATTTTTTTCCAGGATTTTTAGTATTTCAACTAGTCACGAAACTAACATAATACAAACATTATTATAAGCTATCTTTAAAATTCATCCAATCAATTTGTATTTTGTCACACATAAAAATTATGCAACAATTTTCCTTAGCTTATGCCCAATTTTTAGGATAGTATTTAAATCTATGTTAAGGTTATTTTCATATAAGCTTAAATCGTATTTATTTTATCTTATTTAATTAAGATAAAAGTATGGTAGCACTACTAAATACAAAAAAAAAATATCATAAAAAAGTTTATTTATTTGCAAGCTGAATGTTATTGCTTTGCCTGTTGTGGTTGTATTGTTGTCATATTGAGGCCGCCTTGCTAACTTATTCTAATGGAAACTTAAGTTGAATTTAAATGTGCCACATCGGTGAATTAAGTTTTATTTAAGTGTTTAGTGAAGAAGAGAATTTTGTATTTAAAACGATTTTGAACATAAATGTGTTTTAATATCAATCCGGATAATTGGCCATTAATTATCGAGTAAACGAAACTTTTTTATATTTATAAATATCGGACACACGGAGAGTTTAAAGCTTTTAATCAGTAAAAATTTAACTTAGGCGGCATTTATACGGCGATTGTTGAGACATGTCTTTAAGACATGTTTTTTTATTTGTAGACGAATTCGGTAGAGAAGAAAGAAGGGTAAAAACGTAAACTGAAACGAAAAAGAGTCATATAATTTTTTTCATCATTAATTTAACTGCATAATTTTAGACCTCACCTTCTTTAGTTTTCTTAATTATTCTTGGCTTAAATATTATGTATGATTTTGACATTTGGAGCAGCCAAATTTCCTTAATACACATGTTTGATATTTTTCCCTAAAAAAAAAATTTAAATAATATTTTATTTGATCTTCACGATCTTGCTCTACTTTAAATATCTGTAACAACAATAAAATGCAACAAAACGATGTATGGAAAAACTGTAATGGCAACCTGTTGAACCCAACTAAACAAATAACTTGTACTTGGAACGTGCAACTTGCAACGAAATACCACATATACATATATTAAATACTGCTTAAGCTACAGCTGTTACTCGTGGTGCAGCTAATAGTGATGCTGGTGGTGGCAACAAACAACAACAAACAAACGAAAAAACCAAGCGGTACTAAGCTGCTCTTTTCGAACATAACAATTACCACAAAATGACAATAAAATAGTCACGTATTTACTTTGGCAACGAAACACTTGCAACATAGAGGGGCCACAGTTTTATAATGAAGTTGCCAAAATTTACAAAAATAAAAAAAAAATAGACAAACAACAAAATAGAAGGGAAAAATGAGATTTTATTCTAAGCAAATTGCGCAACAAACCATTTATGATTGTTGTTGCCGTTGTTATATTTGTCGGCTGCTGTTCCTGCTTAAATTGTATGGTTTTTGCAGTTGTTGTCGTGTTGTTCAAATTATTTTCCGACTATTTTAACAATTGAAAACATTTATTGTTGTTGTTGTTGTTGCAATTGATGCTAGTGGTGGTGGTGGTGGGTAGAGCTTTAATAGTTTCTTAACAAACCAAAACAAAAAAAAAAACGAAATTGCAAAATTTGCATTTAAAAACATTAAACCTGCTGTGTATACATAAGTGTTGTCTAGGAAGCCAAAATTTTGCTGAAAAAAGCGAGTAGCGCCTTTAACAACATAACTGCTGCAATTGTTGTAACAGCAACATAATCTCATAGAACACATGCAATCATGTTGGTACAACACAAAAAAAAATAAACGAACAACTGCAACAACCAATATACGCGTGCGGCTTGCAACTTCATACTCCATTACATATACATATACGAATGATAGTTAAAGTCTTCTCGATCCCTCTGGTTAAAAAGAGAACAAAAATATGAGTCTTTTAACAGACACTGACAGTTACAAAGTGCCAAACAATTGTGAGACTTTCGAACAGCAGTCGTCGGGCAACTAACAGCATAAAATTACAGAAAAATTCAAATTTCGTTTGGCAAATGTTGTCAAAAAAATTGCCTTAACCTCATCAGTAGTTCCTTTGTTTTGCTTAATTTTTTTTGTTTTTTTTGATTTTCTATATAAAAAAATATTAAGTTTTAACTGTTAAATGCGAATCACAGTTGCTCAACATGCATATATACATCCATCTAATACTCTAAACATATTGTGTTTACTAGGTTCACCTCCTGCAGTGCCAGCAATTGTCAATACGATACAAAGTTCTGAAAATAGCCAATAACAATATAGCGGCAACTTATAACAGCATCATCATCACATCTTGCCACAAACAAAATCTTGCTTTCTTAAAATCCAAACCAAAATCAACTGAAAACTTCCAGCTTTAAGCCAAATTAAAAAAAAAGAACAAAAGAAATAACAACAATTCATTTCAACGAGATATTTTTCATTCAAAATTGTATTGAATTAATGAAATTGAAATCTAGAAGACATTTGCAGCTACTGGCGATTACTTGCACTCATCTATGTTCAATATTTATATGCGAATTGCTGCCTGTAATCCTTCCTTACCTCCGCTACACTTTCAACAAGCTGTTGCCAACTGTTGCTGGTCTATTGATGTTGACCAGGTAATTGCATTGCGAGTTGACTGCATCATGCACAGCTGCACAAGCAATTTTACAAGTGATTGCAATCAATATTAAGTTTTAGGTTACTTACGTGCCACCACAGCTCGGCACACAACGGCTCTCAGTTCGCACAGCAAAGGAGAACTATCAACGTCTGCTTTGCAGTTTATGGTTTAAAGCTTAAACAGTTTTCAAATAGTTTCAATAGCCGGAAGCTGTTAAATAAAATGTATTCAATGATTATTTTTGGTCTGCTTGTTGTCATAGATGGTAAGATGATTTTGTTCAATCTTTTTAAAGAAGTAAAAAAATTATATTTCTTTTCCATTTCCTAAATCATTTTATCCAAGGATGGTGTGACTGAGGAGAGTTAATTGCTGAAGTTTAAGACTGGGAATTCAAATCTCTACAATATTTTAAAAGCAGTAGAGGTGTGTTGATCGGCTTTGGGCTAGTGAGCCAGTTAATTAGTCTCGAGATTGCTAAATTGATTTTATCTAACGACTTGAGGAGTTTTTTCGTTGATACGAACCATATGATAACACGGATTAAACAGTACAATAACTTCTTCTTTATTTATTTATAAAATTAACTTATAATTAAAAACTTATATATACCCTTTTTCACCTGAGGTGAAGGGTATAACAAGTGAGAGTGCCATAATCGGTTATGCCGAATCTTATATGCCCTTCACCATGGTCCGATAGTAACAGACAATTATAAAAATACCGTTCGTTAGATATAAATAAATAAACTTGTCCAATCTCGCTGAAATTTTGTCGGATGTTGTGTATTGACAACCATGCTGATCGTGCCTTATTTGGAAACTTTGGCTCTTGTTGATCTCAAGATATACAAAAATGTATAATGACGCCCCCTTGTTCAATCCCGCCCACATTTTGTCGGATGCTTGTACCTAATTTGAAAACTTCGGCTCCTGCCGTTCTCCAGTTATACATTAACATATAATAAAAACAATTTAGAATGCTATATTTGTCTGTGGCGAATCTTTGACACCCTTCCCCGACAGGTAGAATATTTCAGGCGCACAGTGGCTGAAAATTTTATTTCATTGGCCAAAAGTCCAATTTTTGTTTGTCACCGATTTCAAAAATTTTAATTTGATTTAATAGTAAACATATTAAAACTAAGGTAGCCAAAAAATTTGGTCAAAATATTGGTAATTGTGGGTGTGACATGTTCTTAAACACAACTTTTTTTTTAATTCAGAAAAAAGTATTTTTTTTAATATTTAATCCGAAAGAAATTATCATTGCACAAAAACTATAAGCGATAATGACCTGCTTACTTTTCTGCTAGGTTGGTAGTCTTGTTATCTTTAAAAAGGTAATATTTGCGACTGTTGTGTTATTTATATTTGAGATGCTAGGACATATTTTCTAAACTACTATATTTTTGTCCAATTTCAACTTTAGTAGAATAGAACTTTTGCGGCCCAAAAGGGACCAAGAAGGTGAAACCACTGATAGAAAGGTGAAAGTGTTTTCTTTTACCCTGTATATACTCTTGTACCCGTTTGGACCCGTCTGTTTAACACTTTTTTAATTTTAATGAAATTACTCAAAAAAAAATTTCTAAACTACCATATTTTTGTCAAATTTCAACTTTAGTACAATAGAACTTTTGCGGCCCAAAAGGGACCAAGAAGGTGAAACCACTGATAGAAAGGTGAAAGTGTTTTCTTGTATCCTGTATACACTCTTGTACCCGTTTGGACCCGTCTGTTTAACACTTTTTTAATTTTAATGAAATTACTCAAAAAAAAATTTCTAAACTACTATATTTTTGTCATATTTCAACTTTAGAAGAATAGAACTTTTGCGGCCCAAAAGGGATTAAGAAGGTAAAACCACTGATAGAAAGGTAATTTTAATGAAATTACTCAGAAAAAAAATTTTTTTTTAAATTGTTTTTTACAATTTTTTTTATTCCGCAAAAATGTTTGCAGAAGTAACAGAAATCATGTGCTATTGTCTTCAAAAAAATTTTATGATATAGGGAAATTGATCGTGATCGAACATAATTCAGGTAGTACATATAAACAATTTTATTAATGTTACACAATTGAAGTTAGCTACCAATTAGTGCTAACAATGATAGATGGAAAAGTAGGCCAGGCTTTGACTAACACGAAGGCTGCATCCAGCTGCATCATATGCCATGCAACATCAAGCCAATTAAACCAAGTCCCGACAAAATCATTAGATAATACTGATGCATATGAATTTGGATTATCACCACTACATGCAAGAATACGACTTATGGAACACATACTTAAAATCAGTTATGATTTGGATTTCGGATCTTCAGGATCAATAAGAAACAACGAAACCAACAAGGAGTTAAGAAGTTCAAAAAGGAAACATGTTCAAGATGAATATCGCAAATTTGGGTTGATTATAGATCAGCCGAAACAAGGGTCAGGCAATACAAATGATGGCAATACCGCAAGAAGATTCTTTTCAGATCCAGAAAAAGCATCTGAAATCACAGGTGTTGATTTTAACCTTATTTTTAGATTTAAAATAATCCTAGAAGTACTTGCGTGCAATGAAGAAATTGACTCTAGAAAATTTGGAGATTTTGCTAAGGAAACTGCAAAAATATTTACAACCAAGTACCCATGGAGAAATATGTCTGCTACAGTTCACAAAATCCTTTATCATGGAGAAGATGTCATTAAATATCAGTTGGTGCCACTTGGAGATTTATCAGAGGAAGCTCAGGAAAAAAGGAATAAGGATTACAGATTTTATAGAGAGCACAATACTAGAAAAATTTCACGAAATTCCGCTAATGAAGATCTGTTTAATATATTATTGACAACGTCATTTCCGTTTATCTCCAGTATTCGAAATCAATGGAAAGTGGAACATCGGGATTTAGATGAAGAAGTCAAAAAACTACTTAAGAACAGAGATAACACAGAACAAAATATGGAATATTTGCAATCAATCTTTCAATTAAATGAACAATAATTATAATTCATTAGATCAAAGACAGACATTGTATTAGTAAAAAATAATAATAAATAGAAGCTCACGTTGTTACAAAAGCTATTAAAATCTATTGCTGCTATTATTCATACATTATCCACATATGTATGAAATGTTTTAATAAATAAGAATAAATAAGTGTAAACAAATTTGAAAGCAAAAAATTGTTTATTTTTCAGCAATAATAGCAAAATTTCCAGTGGATTTTACTATTTTTTTTTTATGTTAAAATTTTTTTTATAGTAAACGTTTAATTTTTTGAGTGTCCCATTATTACAAAAAATGTTAATGATTATTATTTAAATCAAAAAATTACATTTTTAATTAATTAAAAGAATTAAAAAAAACCATATTGCAAGCTAAATTAAAAAAAAAATTTAAGTTCCACTTTGACCTTAAATTCCTCAATAACTACTCAACCGATTTTAATGAAATTTAAAGTGAAGAAAGTTTATGAATCTAACTGTCAATTAAAAAAAATTTCATTAAAATATCTTCTTCGGTTCAAAAGTTACAGATTTTTGGCCAATGAAAAACGATTTTCAGCCACTGTGAGGCGTGGGCCCCATATGGGGTCTATAAATAATTAATTTAATTTTATTTTATAAATCGGACGTCAGTATTAAAATTCAACGCGGATTAGAGCTACATACATATGTTAAATTATTGACGACAATCAGAAAGCTTTATGCGTTTACTTCCTTCTAGTCCTATAAAAATTAATTTGAACAAATATTTTCGAGAGGGAAATTCATATTGCATCCTAAATTAAAACAAACTTCGATATGTAGTATTGAAATTCGTTATTGCGAAAATTTTTTGAAAATTTTTTTGATTTCTACAAATTTTTTTACTGATTCAATCAATATTTTTGTTTGATTTTTATTTAACCAACAAAAATGTGGACAACTCTTCAAAAATATAATAAACGCGTTATTGGTGTCAAGTTTTCATAATTTTGTATGAAATATTTAACGCTCTTTAATGTTGTCGTCTTTTTGCATTTTTTTATTGATTGTAAGCAACACTTCTTTATGTGAAATATAAGAACTACAACAAAAAACACATGCAGTCTATTTTTGGACGCTTTTAAAAGTACAACAGAAAAAACACATTATTAGAAACAAAAGAAATTTTTGGTTGGTTTCAAAGTTGGTAAAAAAAAAAAAACAAAATCCCGTATTCAATTTTTTCAAATAGTTTGTTTAAATACATCAAATACAAAAATAGAATGATGGCGGAAAACATATCGAGTCGGTCTGCCGCCGTTTTTGGTTACATTTCTTCTTCATTAGCAAAGGAAAGGATAAAGCAACAGTGAGTATAAATATGACTTCGTTCAAAAATTATTCCAACAAAAAAATGTGTATCAAAGCCAGCCGGCCGCTCTGCTTCATCTTCTCCAACAGTGCTTGCTTGTGTGCGCGTCATTGCTTGTGCCAAAACTTTTTTGTTTGATTCAGCAAAATTATTTGTTTGAAATTTATATGAATTTCAGTAAACTTTTTGTTTGATTCTGTAAAATTATTTGTTTGAAAAAATCGGCGTTTTTTTCAATAAACAAAATGCAAATAAATTGTTTGAATATGCGAATTTGTTTGTAGGACCGATTTTAAACAAAAAATTGTTTGATTCTACAAATTTTTTGTTTAAATTGGAAAAATAATTTTTTCTGTGTAATACAATATATTACGACTTTGCAAAATATTATGTAGAATAAGAAAAATCTTATCATGTAAAAGCAAAATGTATTGAGTGAGAGAGAATACGAATACAAAATCTGACAAGCGGTCGGTAAATGCTTTTTTTTCTAAACCATTTTAGAAACTTATGTATTCTCATCACACCAGTGGTGTATTTTAGCAGAGTAACTTGAAGGTGGTAGCATTTTTATACAATTACAAAAGCAACTAAAATGAACTCAGGAAATATTAATGTTGTTTTTGCAACCATCTGCTTTTTTGTTATTATTTTTGATTTTACGTATACCATCCGTGTAAACATGAATTATACTTACAAAAGATTTTTATTTTTTTCTTTTAAACACGGAGGGAATTTCATTATATTTTGATTCAGCAAAGTCGTTATACATTGTATTCGCAACTTGGAATATTTTGTAAATTAAGAAGGTAGTCATGAGTCATAAGGGTATGTCCCAGGCGGAGTGCTGAAAATGTTACAATTTCTATTCGGTTAAGTCTGAACTCACATATATCGGTATATTGATAAAAAAAAAAAAAAGTTCTGTTACGGTTAATATTCCTATACCAATTAGATGATCTTTGATGCGTGTCATCTTGTACCACAATGTTGTCCTTCGTCATTATGAATTGAAAAATTAGAGGTGCATTGAAAGCATCCTTGGCTGTTTTATCCGCAAATTCAGGGCCCTTAATTCCACAGTGTCTTGGAGACCATGTACGAACTATCCGTCCCCTTTCTCGAATAAAACTGTTTCTTATATATGATATATAAGCGTATTTATTCAGGTTTTCATAATCATTATTAATTCAGAATTTTGCGAATTTTGGTTGTTCGAAGCCAATATAATTTATAGCTTCGTAGATGGCGATTAGCTCAGCCGAAAGAGTCAAGCTGAATGTTTACAGAAAAACATTTTTGCGCCAGTAAAAGTATTCATCAAAAATAAAATCAGTTTTAATTAAATATTTAATCAGGTGAATTAAACTTTTAATCAAGTGTATTAAATGTTTAATTAACAATATTTGTGCTGATGTGTGTAACGCCTTAAAATAGTGGTCCTAGACCCTCCTTAAAGTATACCGATCTACTCAGTTTCACTTTCGGAGTCGAACTAACGATGTCCGTCCGGCTGGCTAGCTGGCTGGCTGGCTGGCTGGCTGTCCATGTAACCTTGTGCGCAAAGTACAGGTCGCAATTTTGGAGATAATTTGATAAAATTTGGGTCATAGGTTTTTATTGCAAGGACCAAGCCTATTGAAAATAGGCCGAATCGTAGGACCACGAGGGAAGATAGGGGGAAATTTCTTCTCTCAGAAACTATCAAACCGTTTTAAATGAATTTTAAAACATAGATAGATCCATATCTATAGGGACACATTAGCTAAACAGTTTTTAAAAAATAGGACCACAAGGGGAGGCAGGGGGCAATTTCTGCTTCTCACAAACTTTCAAACCGATTTTCATGAAGTTTATAAACATAGATAAATCCATATTTACATGGACACATAAGCATGATGTGTTGTTAAATACTGTGGTGTAGGGTATCATATGGTCGGGCTTGACCGACTATACTTTCTTACTTGTTTTTTTGTTAAAAAATGTTAAAAATACGTTTAAAATTAAATCTAAAGCTTAAAATCTCTTACCATCTCCAAATATTAATGAAATTTCATACTTGAGCTATTTTTTGTTTTAAATAATATATATATGTTCCTTTAACTCCCACTGGAGCATAGGGCGCCAACAATAGTCGTTCTCCACCGTACTCGGTTTTGGGCTACTTTTCTAGCTTCGTTCCATGTTAAACCCACAGATCTCATTTCGGCTTCGGTGGAACGTCTCCAAGTAATTTTAGGCCTTCCAACTCTTCGTCCTGCTTGATGAAACGGGTTCCAACGTAACGCATGCTTGGCGATATTCTCATCTGGACGTCGAAGTGTGTGACCAATCCATTGCCATTTTCGTTTTCGAATCTCAGTAGCCACGTCTATCTGATTTGATTTACGAAGTAGCTCACTATTCGATATAACATTTGGCCAAAAGATTCGAAGTATTCGTCTGAGGCAGCGATTGAACGACTTGTAATTAAACTGGTCACCTTCCATGTTGTGCATCCGTACAAAAGAACTGATTTTACATTGGATTCAAAAATTCGCAGTTTTGTTCGAAGACTAATGTTGTTGTTTTGCCATATTGGTGCTAGAATTCCAAATGCTGCTCTAGCTCTACTGATTTTTGCCTCCACGTCAATCTCAGTACCTCCATCAGCGGTAATCATGCTACCCAAATAACAAAATTCTTTGACAATGGCATAGTTGTTATCACCTACATTAATAGATGCCGGAGAGTTATCTTGTATGGAGAGACCTTTTGTTTTTGTTGTGTTTATTTTTAGACCTGTACCATCCAACTTTGACTGGATGTCAACCATCGACATCTCCAGATCACGAACTCTATGCGAAAGAAGGCATATGTCATCTGCATATGCAAGGTAGTTTAAAAAGGAGTTATCTATACGCCATTGAACACCCCTACGCTGAAATGAGGTTGATGTCAATACGTACTCCAAGCATATTATTAATTTTTCGTAACCAAGAAGAAAATTAAAAATTTTCAAAACTTCATCGCGGTTGGTGCGTGAACTTTTTTGGCCTAATCGAAAAAATAAATTTACGTTCCCTTATTGTTGCTTATGCTCTATCGGACTGTGCTATGCCAATTTTAATATTTTAACAAATTGTTTAAAAGTTATTTCCCTAATATATATTTTTATTAATGAGCAATTTCAATTAAAATCATTTAATAATATATTGTAATGAAATAAACATACTAACGGCCAATATCTGACAATCGCACGATTTGAAATTGCAAAACGCCAAATTTATTTTTTGGGTTTTAAAACTCGCTCGTTTTGATTGCGATCTGTCATAGTTTCTTTAAAATATTCTAGATCTCGTTTAACGCAAATTTAATGATTCGGAAAGATAATTGGTCTACATCATTCTTAGACTATCGACAAAAAACATGCATTCGCATGGAAATCGCATCCCTAGTTATCAACCAAGCGAACACTTCCTGGCCTGGAATAAAAACGACATATTTTAAAAACATAAAACACAATCGTATATTTTTAATGAAAACTACCAACAACAACAATTCAACATTCTGTAATTTAACGATAAAACAACGAATACGGCGAAAAAAAGATCTTGCTTTCGATTTTTAAGGTTTTTGAATAAAACTATTTTTATATTTTAGGAACAGATTTATATTACTTTTTAAATACTCAAATTAAAACAAACTTACGTGGTGTTTATAGAACACGAGCGCCTTACTCGTCCGTTCAACTTACATTTAAAACAAAAACAAAATTTCGAAATTTGTTTTTGTTTTAAATGTAAGTTGAACGGACGAGTAAGGCTCTCGTGTTCTATAAACTACACATTAAATTATGAGCAAGAATATTAATCCGCATCAAATGTGTACACAATTTACCAACCATGTTCTTTTTGCATGACATGCTTATAAATTGTATACGGCACTGGATAAGGTTTTGGTACCGAAATCTTAATCTGTTTTATAATCTCTACTGGATACGGTTTCTCAACCTCGACAGGGTAGGGTTTCTCCACCGTAAATGGTATGCGTCTCTCTGTAATCTCTGGAACAATACGATATGTAGGCACCTGAATTTCCTGTTGTACGGGTACATGGACGGCATAAGGCTCGGGTATTTGTATGCGTATGACATTCGGAACTTTAACTGCTACGGGGTGGGGAATAGGCAAAGGCACCTTTTCTATAACTTGCACTGGTACAGGTTTAGAAATTTCCGAATAAGTTTCATGGGTTTGATGATGATGTTGGCCAACAGCGGGTATTGAATGATGATCAGATATGGAATATTCGTCACTGCCAATTTGGGAAGCAGTCACATATGATGCAAAGTTAACATACAAAATAGTAGCTAAATATATGATCTGGATGTTAAGTTTTAGATAAAATTAATTATGTTAATTTTGAATTATACAAATTTTTTTTAGCACTTACATTTGTGTTAACCATTTTACTTGAATATTAGTCTGTAAAAAAATAAATAAGATAAATGTTTTATATTTTACTTGGTTAACCGTTGTTTGAATTAATACTGTTACAATTTTCCTCAATGGCCTTGGCTTTTATTCAAAAAACCTTTCGTTTGGCCAATACTGCAAGTTAGTCTTCCTGAACAAAAAGTGAAAGATTCATCTCCATTGTGGTGAATAGTTTAGTGTTCACCTCTTTTACTCTACTGTTCAAAAGGAAAAGTACTTTGGTCAGTGTGTTTTTCTTTCTACCTCTATGTCTGTCTGTTCGTAATTTTAATGACTCTCATATTGTGCAATCAGCCATTTATTATATCATACCACTCAGATGTATTCATGTTAAAATGAAAGTACCCTTAATTTTTGTATTCATTTTTTTTTTGCCTGTTATTCGCATGGCCCGTAGAGAAGGAAATATACAACTTTTTAATATTGTTTTTGTTTGCGATTCGGAAGAAAATAGATCAAATAACAAGTGGAAGTAAAATTTTCATACTACGATAATCGCAGGTAGCGCCCTCTCACTGAAAAGCAAAACAAAACAAAAAGATCGTAACAAATGCAATAAACATACAATCAAGTTGAAAGTGATTGAGTTACATTTGAAAATATTTTACAGAGTTGCCATTCGTTTTACTTTTTTAGTCTTTTTTTGATTTTTTTTTTTTTACTTATGTATTAATTTTATTATTTGAGTTAAAAAATTTTTAATCCATAATTACAAACTACGAAAAGATGTTATTAAAACGTCTTATATAAAAACATTAATTTTTTCTCCAGAGCACGTTATTTTTGAACCAATGCACGACGGTCAATTCCAGCCAAAAATCCATCATCTTAATTTATTGAAGTCAATAGCAAAATTTTGGTATCCAACTTAAGAATATCATATTTGATCCCTTGCTCCAGTTTTGGACTTGTACATACTAGTGCTGGGAAACTATCGATAGTACTAACGATATTATCGATAGTCTTAAAATATCGAAAATATCGATAGGAAAAATATTAATATCGATATTATTATTATGTATACACTAGTGCTGGGATACTATCGATATTTATCGATAGTTCAAATTTCACTATCGATATATCGATATTACTATCGACTGAATGTTTGTACTTGTGCAGGAAAACTTTAATTATTTTTTTATAATATTTTTTGAATGTATGAGACGTATGTATATACCAGGGCTGTGGAGTCGTCAAGAAATTGTAATAACTCCGACTCCGACTCCTTTTGCTGTAATTTTTTAAGTACGACTCCAACTCCGACTCCGACTCCAACTCCGACTCCAACTCCGACTCCTACTCTAACCTATCATTATTTATGAGACTAGTTCTTATTTGACTTTAAACTCTTTTAATTTGTTTTTTAATTCAGTACCTTTTAAATGGTTAAATATAGCAAGAAAATTATTCTGTAAAACTTTCAAATCGATATTTTAATTCTAACGTGCCGCATTGAGCTTTAACATATGAGGAGGAAAGCTCGAAAAACATATAGCGCCCGATTAAATAGACCAACTGAGCTCTAATTTTTTGATTCTACAGTGTTATGTCATTCTTGACTAATAACTCAACAGTTGAACATTTGAAGCCAACTGTAATATAGAAAAATAATGGATTTAATTTTGGAACCACCGAGTTTTGTTACGAACTTTCGAAAGATATGAGTTTTGATTCAAACCGTATGGGATCATTAAACTTTAGTATATTTTAAAAGTTATATTTATTTTTGAAATATATGCAAACAGTGCTAAAAAATGTAACAATAGTTGTGTAGGGAAGAGATAAACTACACCAATTCACATCTGTTGGAATTTATAGATGTGTGAATTTCCATAAGTTCTATCTAATGCAGCTTTCGAGATAGAAAAGTTGAAAACAATGCCAAGTCCAATTTGCTAAGACGTTAAGGGCACCAAGTGTACTAAGTATTGTTTACCACAGAATTTGTAGAGACAAAGAACATCATAAGTTCTTTTTTGTAAATTGTGAAGTGAGGTCTTTTGTTTTTAATATACATAAATTCAAACACTGCCGTTTTGTTCTTGTTTTATTTATTAAGTCAAATATTTAGACCAACTTTTTTAATCATTCTCAGGAAAATTAAATATATTTTTATTAAAACATGCAGATGCGCCTTCAGTTGTTACTTCTACAATTTTTATAACACATTTTGAAGAGAAACGTACCGTAAAAAGTTCTATTATTTCTGGGATCATTAAAATATTCGGATCATTAAAATATTCGGACAAAGGCAAATTTTTAATACAGAAATAGCATCATTTGCGATTTTCAAAGTGTTTCAAAATGTGGCTTGCAGAGTTAAAAAAATATGAATTTTTAAACAACTAAATTGAAATCGTTTTCTTCAGTACACCATTGCTTTTTTCCGTTCCAAGTTCAATATTATTATTGTCAAAGACCGAAATTTGAAATTGCAAGTCTTTATTATCTCTCCAATTTTTCCTAAATTGAGTAGATAAAAGAATTCTCAAATCATTTTTCGGGTTTACCCCAGATTGATGGGAATTATATTTAGAACAATGTCATGTATTTTTCCGAGCTCCTTTTCCTTTCACCACAGGAGCTACAGCAAATTTCAAGTCATATATCGGAACATGGCTACAAAAATATTTGTTAATATACGATAAATAAAAAACAACAAATTTTTAACTTCCTTAATTCGGCTCTATTTCATTAGGGATATCTTGGCGAAATTCAAACAGTGAACCAGCGAGTTTTGTTACAGAAATTTTAGGTCACATAAAAACATAGAAAAGGACATGCTTCGATACAATCTATATATTTCTCATAAATTGCTAAAAGAACTGTCAAAATAAAATGTTATCTCAATTTTTCTAACTCCCCTACTCATATGAAAAGTATACTGGTCATTATCTTCTGACTTCACAAATTCAAAAAGTAGACCCTCTTATTGCCAATTCCACCAATTTATTTAAATATCAATTTATGTTTAAAAATCGTTTTTTTATGTGGAATAAAAATAAAATTATATGAAAAATTATATTTAAATATAAATTGATATTTTAAAAGAATTGCTGAAATTGGTCATTAAAATTTTTTTATTTTGAAAAATATTAGAAAAAATGTTAATGCCTAAAAGTCGGAGTCGGAGTCATTAGTGTTTGTGGGTTCTTCGACCCCGACTCCCACTCCGGTACAAAAACCTCAACTCCGACTCTTCAACTCCGACTCCGACTCCACAGCCCTGGTATATACGAACGTTATTTTAGATGGCAGTTTTTTAAAAATTGATAAGTACCTTTCTGAAGGAACCGAAGTAACAGGGACTATAAGATATTCCATTGCAACTTTAAAAAATGTTCTTAATTCTAAACCCAAAAGGTAATCAATCTAGCGGACTTATCCTGTAACGGTCGTTCATTGTTTTGTCCTATGCTTGCAATTGCATTTGGATTTGCATTTTTTTAAAACATTGTCAGGTAGTCAGTGGAAAAAAATATTTGACATTTCAGTCCCTATATAAACATGTACAAATTTCGACTTAAAGGACTTTAATTAGCAGTAAAAAGCACTGCTAAGCAATCCATTCCACTTGCCATTCTTGTTGTTTGTATTCATTGCTGTAATTCAGCACGAATTAATAATAGCAACTAAAAATTTGCGGCAAAAAAACTGTGTGTGTATAGCTGCTGTTAGATGTCTTCATAGCTGTATTTTAAATAATAAAAATATCGATATTTATATTTTTCCTATCGATATTTTAAGACTATCGATAATATCGATAGTCTATCCATTGTTTCCCAGCACTAGTATACACATACTGTTTTTGTCGCAAGTTTTTACTTGCTATTATTAATTCGCTGAATTACAGCATTGAATACAAACAACAAAAATGGCAGGTGGTATGGATTGCTTAAGGCTAGATTATACTATTATACTTTGTATTAATACATATCAAAATCTCAAGTAATATGACAAAGTGTGATAGTGTGAATGCGATGTGTCACGAAAATGACAAGTATTATGAAAAAAGTTTGACATCCCATACGACTTCATCGTTTTTTGAAAAATTTCTAAACAATAATACTTTTCATTGGATCAGGGTTGCATTTTGTTTCATGTGTGAGTGTTTATACTTTGTGTGATGGTGTGAACACAAACTGTCATGTTACATTAGATTTTTTGACAGTCGCAACAAAACTCATTAGATTATGGAATACGTAAGACTTGTGAGATAGTGTAATCTAGGCTTTAGCAATGATTTCCTTCTGCTAATTAAAGGCCTTTTTGCCGAAATTTGTATATGTTTACATGGAGACTGAAGTCAAATATTTTTGTAATGTTGTTAAAAAAAAATAAATGCAATGCAAATGCAATTGAAATTGAAATTGCGAGCATAGGATAAAACAATGAACGACCATTAGAGAATAAGTCCGCTAGATTGATTACCTTTTGGTTTGAGAATCAAAACCAATTTAGTAAATTATCTTAAGTTGCAATTAAATAACTTATATACCTTGCTACTTCGGTTCCTTTAGAAAGGTGCTTGTCAGCAGCACAATTTTTCAAAAACTCTCATCTAAAATAACATACATACGGCTCATACGTTCAATAAAGTGATAAAAACAACGGACTGTAGCCTGATAAAAAAAATTAGTTGAAGTTGAAGTCGATAGTAATATCGATAGTATCGATAGTGAAATCTGAACTATCGAGAAATGGCGATAGTAGAAAATATCCATAGTATCGCAGCACTAGTACATACAGGGGCTGGCGAAGTAAGCATGGACGACCCATAAGTATTAAACAAAATTATTAAAAATAACGGGTATTGGGATAAGTAGTTTGTGGAATATCTATCTTATTGTATCTTCACATCGGAAAGGAAGTCTACGAGAAAAATTTTAAGTCTCTGATTCAGGTGCTTGGGCTGGGCAATGATCACCCAGTCAGCCACGGTAATCTTATATAAATAGATTTTGTCACTAAAAACGCTCCGGTTATTAGGGTGTGAAATTTTTGATACTTTACAGCAGGAAGTTGTAAAGAGTCTGAGTAGAATTACAAAAAAAAATGTATGCATGATTTTCCTTGTGGTCTGAAGTCGTAATTGGGCGATTCTTGTTTCCGTCGTAAACGTATTTTGTTTTCTTTTGATAAAATTATAAGAAAATTCAAAAATTATTTCAATTATTGAAATTATTCAAATATTTAATTTGAAAACAAAAAAAAATCCATTAAATATTTTTAACTTTCTTTTTCTATTACAATTCGGTCGCAAGCGGCATATGAAATAGAATTAGATCTATGTCGACGTACGAAGTAGATACGGTTTTAAGTCTACGCCAGCTATTGTGTGCCTTTGTTTAAAATGCTATACGTTTTAATTCGACAACGTATCTACGTCGTACGCTACTACGTTGATACGTTACAATTGTGTTCCTACGAATACTTGTAGATTTATAACTTGTAGTTTTGAGAAACAGGGCTCAGATGTGTAAAATTGTGTAAGTTCCGAATTAAGAACCTCTTGGGGCGTTGGGGCGGACCTAGAAGGCTTCAAAATGTGACACTTCTGCCATTCAAAGCATTTTTAACGATCTCATTTTGTATTGGTTGGTCCAATTTGAAAGGTCGCACTATATACGAAATAGTCGGATCAACAGTTTGGAACACTTGGCGATATAATGTTTTCGTAAGACTTTAGTTTCCTCTTCACCATGAAAAAAATTAATTTAATCTGGCAACCTAAATTGAATCATTTAACATCACATATTTCTTTTATTGCCGAGTTTTGGTTCAAATATAACAAAATAGTCATCACGTATATCGATAAGGTGGCGCATAAGTAACGTTATGACTTATTGATTGAATAACTTATTTTCCTTTTGATTTTATTTAACGTTGGGATTTATTAAAATGTAGATTATAGTTTAAAAATATGTTAACATTATGTTTTGTAGATAATATCTTTCAAATGTTGCCCATTGCTCTTTTCAGAGCACTTTCCATAACTTGTCTTAAACTTTCAGATCCCAGCGCCTTCTTCTCGGATATTCGCCTTTAGCTGTTGGATGGTTATTGGCTTATTGGCATACACATTACCCTTTCGGTAACCTAAAAGAAAAAAATCGGGAGCCGTTAAACCGGGCTAACGCGATGGCCAGTTCAAATCAGAAACATTCAGTATTATTTGATCGGAAGGAGAGCCATAGTTGGACGAGCTGTGTCTGGATTTTTCAAGCATTGTCCGGTATTGAGCGCCATTCCCATTAAACGCAATTTGCATCTTAGTGAGTACATTTCATGTTAAACAATTATTCTTGGATTTTGAGTGCCCCATATTCTGGAATTTTCTACACTGACGTGACCAATAAGATGAAAGTGGGCCTAATCGCTCATTATTCGATATGATCTTCTTTATCTGAATAACCAGATACTGACATTCAAAAAAAAATTTATCAATTTTCCTTCTTTGTTTTCTGCTGAGTCTTTCCATCATAAATTTCCCTAGTTTTTCAAAATTAATTCTGCAAATATCACCAAAACGAAAAAACCTTAATAAAAATGTATTCACTTATTGAATCTACAAGTCACAGTATTACCCATGATCCCTGCCATTAACCTATTTTTAGCCAGCCAGACACCAAACTCTTGCCATCTGGCAACTCAATTTGTAAAACGGTTTTAAGTTTAAAATCTTTTGAACTTGCAACAAGTGCAGATCATTGTTTTTATTTTATTTTTATTTTTTTTTGCATTTAATTTTCAAACAATTGTTATTGTGTCTTCGGTTGCTTAAGTTTAAGTAATTTGATCTGAAAACGTGCCTTAAACACAAATACATAATAATACAATTTGAGCAAAACGTTTGTTCCTTTTCAGTTATAAAAATATGCTGTGTAATTTAAGGTGGCGGTGCACAATTAAAGTAAAGTTCACTAAACAAGCCACAAGCTTTTGAGATAAACTCAAAGCTGCAATTGCAATTTATTTATAAACTTTATTTCAAAATTAAAAAAAAAACATAGTTAACTTTTAAAATATGCGGAAAAGTTTAGTTTAATTTCTTTTAAAGGCAAAAATAAAATATGGGTTATATCTAAGAGTACACTATTTCGTTTTTTTTTTTTTGCTAAAATGATTTTTATAACACACATTTGTTGCTAATTAAACAAACGCTATACACAAACAAAAACTTTGTTATTTTGGGACAAAATTCAAACAAATAAATTTCTTAGAACCATTATTTGCATTTGTTTAAGAATAAAAATTCTGTGAAAACTTACAAAAGAAAACAACAAAGAACTATTGCGTAAAACAACACAACCCAAATAAAAGTAAAAAAAAATCAATACAACACTGGCATACACTCCAAATTGAGGACAAACGCATTTTGTTTGCGGTCTGATCGGGCAAAAACGCATTGTGAAAAGATCAATATGGCTTTGAAAAGATTTCAGCGAAATTCTCAAAGACATGCAAATTAGAAACGCTTAAAGATTTTTTTTATACAAAAGAAAAGCAACAAAAACAAAAAATATTGTATGTTTTTTTAATACACTCAAAGAAAATGTTTGTTTTAATATATTTAAATTTTAAAGAAAATTAACCATTTCAAACTCATAGAGATTTTTTTCAAAAGATTCTAAATTTGAGTGTATGGTTTATATTCAAATTTGCTTACTAAAAAAAGAAAAATAAGTATCTTAAAGTCATTGTACAAAAACTAAAAGTACAAAGAAATTTTTGTTCTTAGTGCCGACAACACAGACATGGTATGCAAAGCATGAGTTTTAAGAAACGGAATTGTTACCAACGACATTGGTTCATCTTTTAGCCATCAGTAGAAAAAATAGCAACATCATCAAGCTACAACAGCAGCAGTTTTGTCGTCATCTCAAGGATTTAAAGTTTGGCCTGCTTAAACACATTTTGAAAAGCTTTGAAGATGGAAGTTGAAAAAAATACACAATATTTATCTGCGATCGCTGAAGTGCAGGGATTTAAAAGAGTTAAATGTAAATTATGAATTTATCAAACACCAAGTAAGAGTGCTGTATTCGAATCTTTTATACCCTTCACCATGGTACGATAAAAACAGAAATGAAAAATGTTGAATATAATATAAAGTAACCTTCGGAAGGAAATAATTCCCAGTTTCTATAAGTAAATAAGTATATACTATATGTAAATTGACTATTATTCGACCTTTGCAATGAACAGAACAGATTATAATTTAAGGATTAATGATATAATAAGGGATAACTCAGTTTATAAGCAACTGAGTAAAGATCCTACTGATAGATTACAAAGGATAAATAATGACTTTGTTCAGGAACTTTTTAGGAAGAATATAATAACAGTTACGGAAAAGAACAAACTTAAAACTAATACAGCAATTGCACCTCGATTATATGGAGTTCCAAAAATTCATAAAATTGATTTTCCATTAAGACCAATATGTTCATGTATAAATTCTCCATCATATGAACTTTGTAAATATGTTACAACAATTCTTAAAAATATAACTGAAAATTCAAAATATAACGTAAGGGACTCTGTTCAATTTAAAGATAAAATTAGGCAAACCAAGTTAAATGATGATGAGAAATTAATATCTCTTGACGTACATCCAGTTCATCGATTTCGAACGTTAACGTTCGCATAGAAAATTATATGTAAAACAAAAACAATATTCGAAAATTTGTTTTTGTTTAAAATGTAGTTTTCTATGCGAACGTTGACGTTCGACATCGTTAAACAGGCAGGTAGTTTCATTGTTTCCAAGTATACCTATAGATGATGCTATAGATATAATAGAGGAGCAATGGGATAAAATAGAAGAACACACTACACAGAAAAACTTATTGCCGAATTATTTTAAAACAAACGCTTGTTTGAAAATTTTTTTAATTTCTATAAATTTTTTTACTGATTCAAACAATATTTTTGTTTGATTTTTATTTAACCAACAAAAATGTGGACAACTCTTCAAAAATATAATAAACGCGTTATTGGTGTCAAGTTTTCATAATTTTGTATGAAATATTTAACGCTCTTTATTGTTGTCGTCTTTTTGCATTTTTTTATTTGATCGTAAGCAACACTTCTTTATGTGAAATATAAGAACAACAACAAAAAACAACACTCAGTCTATTTTTGGACGCTTTCAAAAGTGCAACTATAAGAAAAACAATAGCAGAAACAACATTACAAGAAAAAAATCCCGTATTCAATTTTTTAAAACTGTTTGGTTAAATACATCAAATACAAAAATAGAATGATGACAAAGATCATATCGAGTCGGTCTGCTGCCGTTTTTGGTTACATTTCTTCTTAACCCAGCGTTTCCACATGCAAGTAATTACTTGCAAGTAGTGTATACGTATTATCAACGAAAAATCCAGGAAACAGCCGATTGGCTGAATGAACAAAAATGGTGTGAATGGTAGTGAAAAAGTGTGAGTGTATTGAGTTTTTCGAACTTGTACTTGCATGTGGAAACGCCAGGTTACCCTACGTTTCCACATGCAAGTAATTGCTTGCAAGTAGTGTATACGTATTAATTACGAAAATCAGGAAAAATACACAAAAAAACACAAACATTTTTTGGGTGGCTACACAGGACGGTGCAAGTTCATTTTTAAAATGTCGGCATCAATTAAACTTCACGCTTATATTTTCAAATCGTTGCATATATAGACTCTCCTCATGGCTACGATATAAATTAATTAAGTTTATAATTTTTTCTTTATTTAACTTTTATGAAATCTTTATAAAAAGTTATGTTTATTTTAAAAAAAATGTTAATACAGTATTGCCCTATTTCCGATATTATAAAATTACCAAAAAGAATATTTTAATTAATTTTTTTTTTTTAAATGCCTGAAATTTATGTTTAAAAATACCATTTAGATGCGTTGTTGTATAGTTGTGTTCTTTTTTATTTTTAATTTTGTATGAATACAGAGAAATAAGCTATAAACATAACTTTTATTTTACGAAGTACAAGTTTATTGATACAAAACTCATCCACGGTAACACTGTTTTTCCATTGGTCATTTTACTTGCGACAAGTGTCAAAAATTTACTTGCAAGCAAATTCTCTTGCAAGTTGGGCTGCAAGTTCGAAAAATGCGATCGCATTTGTTTGTAAGTAAATTTTTGACACTTTCAGCAAGTAAAATGACAAATGAAGAAACAGTGTTACCATGGATGACTTTTGTATAAATTTTCTACTACTTAGTAATATAAAAGTTATGTTTATAGGGGATTTTCTGTGTATTTATAAAAAATAACACATAAAAAAGAGAACAACTATACAACAACCCATCTCAATGGTAATTTTATCATAAATTTCAAACATTTTGAAAAAAAAAATTGTTAATCAAAATATTTTCTCAGTAATATTATGAAATCGGCACGACGGCAATACTGGAGTCAGATATTTTATAAAATAAACATAATTTTTTCATCAAGATCGACCAAAAATTAAATAAAGAAGGAATTATTAAATTTATTTTGTAAGAACTTGTTAATATTTTTAACATGGTAATGCTGTTAAACCGAAAAATAAAGTTTTTTTATAGGGTGTTTTCGCTTCGAGAACATTTGAAAAATGAACTTACAACTGACTGTGTAAACGCTCAAGCTACTTGCAAGACTTTCGGCTTTTTCTTCGACTTTTTCGTTGATAATACGTATATACTACTTGCTAGTAATTACTTGCATGTGTAAAGGCAGGGTTAGCAAAGAAAAGGATACAGCAACAGAGGAGAGTGATAAAGAAACACATTGTGTTGTGTGTATAAATAAGACTTCGTTCAAAAATAATTCCAACAAAAAAAATGTGTCTCAAAGCCAGCCGGCGGCTCTGCTCTGACGTCATCTTCTCATACAGTGCTTACTTGTGTGCGCGCCATTGCTTGTGCAAAATTTTTTTTTTTTATTTTGAAATTTAGTATATGAATTTCAGTAAACTTTTTGTTTGATTCAGTTAAATTTTTTGTTTGAAAAAATCAGTGTTTTTGCAAATTTGTTTATAGGACCGATTTCAGACAAAAAATTGTTTGATTCTACAAATTTTTTGTTTGAATTGGAAAAATAATTTTTTCTGTGTAAAATAGAAAAGGACTTATTTTTACGTATTCTGAAATTTTGTATAATTGACTATAGATATTTTCAATTGGACAGTAATGTATATGTTCAACTAAGGGGACTTCCTATGGGATCACCAGCATCTCCAATTGTAGCAGATATTGTTATTGAGAGATTAATAGATAGATGTTTGGAACAGTTGACTATTAAACCTAAAATTATGACAAAATATGTGGATGATTTATTTTGCGTAATTAAGGAATCAGAAATAGTTAAAATTTTAGATACATTTAATTCCTTTCATGCGGATATAAAATTTACAATGGAAAAAGAGTTTGAATCTAAATTGTCTTATTTAGACACTTTGATAATACGAAAGGGAAAAAGTGAAACAAAATATTCCATCGTTTCTCGAAAAGTGAATTTACGTTATAAATATCATAATATTGCACTCGAAGCCGATGTGACATTGCAGACGTTCAGAACGCCAGTAACACAATCGTTGACGCCGACCAAAATTTACTTAAATTGGAAATTTTTCAACGACGGCGGCGAAAACACAACCGTCGGCTATGCCAAATTGTGTAAAGAGCGACTTTAATGTTTGTTGTTTGCAAACGAGCTTTGTAGACATTCGTATATTTGATAAAAATGTTAAAATCAAAATAATAAAACAATGAAAAATGTGCCAAGAATAAAATATTATTATTATTATTCTCATTTCTAATTGTTTTTTAGTGTTAAAATTTTTTCTCGCCCCATTTTTATTCGTGAGTTTATTTGACAGTTCAAAGCGGGAACTTTTCTCACCAAAATGTTACAGCAACACTTTTTCTGTAAATTGGCGAGTAATTTCCTTACGTGACAGCTTGTATTCGCCAAAAAAAGTTACAGACACAGTTAAGTGAGAAAAACAGCTGTTTGTTTCAATTTATGGCATTTTTGTTTCATATCACACATTTCAATCGAAAACTTTCTCGACGCGAGAGTTACAGAAAATGGGCACTGATTTCGAAAATACGGAATATAATTATAAACGTAGATTAATGTTAGAAATGTTGCAAATTATTTATGTACCGACAATATCAAGAATTAATTTTTAGTCAGATACTGAAAGTTCAGCACAAAATTATAGACATTTAATTTATAAAAATAGAAACGGAAGTTAAAAATTTATTTAAACTGTAAAGATTAGGTTTGAATTGGAAAACCTTTTTTGTATTTGAATTGGGAAACCTTTTTTGTATTTAAATGAAAATTGTTATCAGACTTTATGTTAAATTTGTTAAAAAATTTTTAAGTTTTTTGTCAAACATTTAAGAAAAAAAAACACCCTGAAGAAGGCACACAACGGAGTGCCGAAATATTGGATTAAATAAATTTAATTTGTTTTATATAAAAAAGAGACCTCAAGCTTAATTAAATAATAATACTAATATATACAATATGTATATATAAACACTTTTCCCGTGACTTCATTCAGTTGAAAATAAGAGCACTTGATATTCAGCTCATTGTTGGTTTGGCGCATATGCCAGAAAGTCGTAGTGAAGAAAAACAAAAATGAAGGTTAACATGAAGTTTTTTTTAAAATATACCAGATAGAATTTTTTTGTTTTTTCACTACTGCTTCTGGCATATGTTTTCAAGAAAAAATTAACATCATTTTGAACGTTCATTAACGAACATAGAAGTTAATAGCTTTATGTTAAAAGTGAAAATGAGTGTTTTGTGCCGCATACGCCACTTTTCCAAATTTATTTTTAAAAAATAGTTTTTTGTGCTACATACGTATTAGGGATGCCAATCGGGACTGGTTTTCCTAAATCCCGGTATTCGGGATTTCAACAAATCAATTCCGGGATCCCGGGATTTTTCGGGATCCTGGGATTTTACGGGATCCCGGGATTTTCCGGGATATCGGGATTTTTCGGGATTCGGGGTTTTTGAAAATTAGAAGATAAATGCTTTTTATAGATATTTATTAAAAAAAAAAGTCATTAAAAGCGGTTTACAAGCAAAAGTTTTATATTAATTTGTTATTTTAAAGTTAAAGATAATGTTATATTTATTACTAACATTAAAAATTGTGATTTTTTTCTTAATTAATGATTGATTTAATTAAAAATATGATAATAAAAAACGGCTCCGTGCAATAACTCCCAGGTGCAATAAGTCCCAGTGCAATACCTCCCAATGAATTAAATCCCAAAAAAAATGAAATAAGTCCCAAACTAGAAAAAAAAATCCCAAAAAAAATGAAATAATTTCCAAGTTTTAAATGAAACAAACCCCAACTTTTGGGAGTTATTTCATAATGAAATAACCCACCACAAAGTGGTAGGAATTGTTTAGTGTATAAAATACACTTCTTAATTATGTATAATCGCTCCATAAATTGCCGTAGTTCCTATGCCTACTCTCGTGCAACACTTTTATATTTCTAGCCCTGTGAAGAGTAAAGTTTTAATGTAGAATTTGGTGCACCATTGGAATGTTTTGTGCATTTGAAGAGACATTTTTTTCCTTTATTAATTTTTTTCTTTAATTATTTTCTTCACTACTCGTTAAAATTTCTTTATTATTGTTGGACATGCTTAAAACAAACAAAGTTTAACTTTTTTGTTTCGTTTTTAATGACAGTATTAACAGAAATAATCAAGTAAATATTAAAGATCAGTATTTTGTTCCCTATGCTCTCAAGGGGGAATGTAAAGAGGAATTTCTTTTTATAATATAAGGTAAAGCAAGAAAATTTTGTTAACAATTTCGGGATTAACTAAATCCCGAAAATCCCGCGATTACAAAATTTAAATCCCGGGATTTTCGGGATCGGGATTTCGGGATTGGCATCCCTAATACGTATACTCAAGAATGATAGAAATAAAGACTACGACATCAGGCAGATATAAAAAGTTTTTACTGCGCATTAAGGCGAATTTACACAAGGTGAACTTATCTTGCTTCGTAAGCAACAGCTGATTACTAACCTTGTGTCAAAATGGTATACCGTCCTGTTGGTTCTGGGGAATCTTAACTAAATTCTTTAATTTTCTATTAAAATTGTGAAATTTAAAACTTTTTTAAGTTATAAAATTTCAAACAAACACAATTTAATATAAAAACAAAATCAAATATTTCTTTGAATTTTTGACAAAACGTTAAAATGTTTAACAGTGTTGTAAAACGTTTTCAAAATAAGACCACCTTGTATGAATTCGCCTTGCTGCGCATGTAGGTCACACAACCTTCGTACTCATTGGCTTATAATTTGTAACTTTTAATCTGTTATGTTTATGTGTAAACATGACAGTGGAACAATTTAATATTTTTCAATTTAAATTATTTGAAAACTGAAAAATTTTTATAAGAAAAATATATATTAACTATAGTTAAAAATATAGACATTTAATTAAAAGGACGCAACACGTTAGTTTTTCTCACAATTTTCCGATTTGTTTTTTTGGGCTAATTTGTGGGCATTTGCCCACTGCACACTTCATGTTTGTTCTCTTTTCTGCTCTCTTCTATTTTTATTTAGATTTTATTTTTCTTAATTATGCTTCTTTTAACACACGTTTGAACACTTTTTAAATTTTTATTTATTATTCTTAGTTTTTTGACAATTAATATAATATTTTTTTTTGAACTCTCTGAGTAAATTAATTATAGGGTTGCCAACTAACACGTATAACATAAATTTTTTGTAAGAAATTACTATTTTCACATATAAAAGAGACTTGGTAATCTTAACAAGGGAACTACTACGTCATCAAACGGTAAAACATGCGCAAGGCGTAATCTTTATTTCTATCATTCTTGCGTATACTTACTGCTGTGTATGTATTGATTTGTTGACATTTTATGTTGCTTTTGCTTTAACAATTTTTTTTTTTTGCTGTAATGAAGCAATTTATTATGTACGTTTTTATATCTAGAACTTCCTTCCTTTGCCAAACAGTAGCGTGTAGAGCAAAAACCATAAAAAATTTGGAGAAACCGGTTTTGGATTCAGAAAGCTAACTCATTTTTTTTAAATGTTCGGTAGGTCCAATAATGAACTGACGATATGTATAGTCCGGCCACTATACCATATGCAATCTATATACCAAATTTATTAAAAAGTACCAAAAGTACCAATTTATTCCATTTTTACATCATAAAAATCAACCTATATTTTAATTTGGGCCATATGCTATCTCTATGCCAAATTTTTCGAAAAGAGAAAAAGTACCAAATTAAAAAAGTACGAAGAATACCAGCTGTTCCTCATTTTAGACCCCTAGAAAATACACTGTATTTTAATGTAGGCAATAATCTGTATATATAAAAAATTTTTCGATAAGAGAAAAAGTACCAATTTTATCCCGATTTTACCCCTTAAAAAGCATAATTTTTTTCTCGACGTTCTCTTAAAAAGTACCCCATAGATGAATCTGCTATTCGTGTACCAAATTTCATCCAAGCCTATTATAACAAGACCATATGCAATATATATACCAAATTTATCAACAAAATACAAAGTACCAAGGCATCACTTTTTCCCCGTTTTTACCCCTACAAAGTACACTATATTTGAATCTGGGCCGTGTCTCATCCAAATCCATTAAGCAATTTTCGGGTGATTAAGCCACAAACTAACAAACTTCAACTTTTAAATTTATTATATGGATAGGATAAATATATTTATCGCTTGTCTGCAGGAAAGAAACTAGAGTCTCTGCGGGAATCGAACCCGCAACCCCGGGGCTGATAGACTAGCTCACTACTAGCTAGCCTACCGGGGCACTCATATGTATAACAATGTAGTCCCCATCCTATTGGGGGTCTTCGGAAAACCTTACCCTTACGCAAAAATAGCTTATGCGACATCATTTTCAATTTTTTTTTTTATAAATGAATTGATTGGCAACACCTGCATCATCTCCTATAATGTCATGGTCATATAAGGTACCGTTACTATTTTATAGCAAAAACAATTTTAGCTTAAACGCCAATCTTTATAGAAAATTATTATGAAATATAATATAAAAAAAACATAATTCTATAGCCTTGCGTTAAGGGCTCGATGTGGTAAAGGGTATAATACAGTGTTGCAATGCAACACTGACAGGCATAGAATTCATGGCCTAAACAGCTTTTCTGTAAATACCGTATTCACTGCACAATGATTGCGAAATTTGTGCATTGTTTTTATTTGTAATGCTTTGTCAAAGCATTTGTTTTCCCTGATAATATTACTTAAGGGTTGTTTACATGATCACACAAGACGTACGTATTTTGAGGAAAATACAGCCCTGTCGTGATAAGTTGTTATTGTTTTTTGAAAATTTTTAAAAAATTAGATAGTCCTCGTCTATATAATGAAACATTTGCTGCAAAACCATTTTTCAGTTCTCTTTTGAAACTGCATTCGTGTCTTTAAAATGAAAGTTTTGCTTTGCAGCATTTAAGTATTTTGTATGCCTTGTCTCTATCTTCTTCGTCCTTTCAATAAAAACTGCTTCTACATGGAACTTTTCCATACGTCTTTCCCTTTTCACTATCAAACTCAAATGTTTTGCAGCAAATGTTTCATAATAAAGACTGACGGAGACTTAAGGAAAGCATTTTCGTAAGACTTGTGCGATAGTGTAAAGTGCCCTTTAAGATACAGGTTAAAAAATTTTTTAATTCTTTTTCTTTCTGAAATGGTGAATTTTGAAAAAAAAAAGTAAAAAACAACAATTTTTCAAATTTAAGAGCATGTAGTTCAGTGAAATTTAATCCAATTAACGCAGTATATATCGAGCCCTAACCGTGAAAATAACGTTAGCGCCTATAATCAAATCTTACAGGATAGAGTTTTTTTTTATATTATTTCATATAAATTTTGTATGAAATTTGTCGCTTACGATAAAATTGTTCTGCTAAAAAATCGTAACGGTACCTTGTGTGACCACGACTTTTAGGAAATGATGCAAGTGTTGCCAATAAATTCATTTATTAAAAAAACACGAAAATTTAAAATTATGTTGCTTACATTATTTTCGCAGTTAGGACTCAAATTATATTGACTGATAGGGGAAAAATAACAGTGTAAAATTTGGGTAATTTAAAAAAAAAGTTCTCAAGATTTTTTTAATAGCCTTATAAGCTTCAAAACCAGGGTTTTCGGGAATATCTCGAAAATGATTCTTAAGAAAAATAAATTACTGCCATAGTGTAGCTTAGTGTTATAAGAGTCTGCAATCTAGATACAGTGAAGTTTTTTTAACATCCCTTATCTTAAAAATAAAAATAAACGACTGCTTTAAGGCTCTGACTTAGCAAAAATCATTTGTTGACTACTTTTTTTTGGATTAAGATTATTTGTTTTTTGTTTTTCTGCTACTTTAAAACAGACAAGTTCGTTTTTTCAATTGTTCGATCGATCGATCGATTCATGCCAGGTCGGCAGGCAGTCAAAAAACAGAGAAACACAAAGTTAAGACTCAAGCAGTAAAAAAACACTACAACAACATGTAAATATACTCGAACATTGTTCGGATGAAGAAAAAAATAACAACAAACAAATATTTAAAATTCAACCAACTACTTTTTTCCAAAAGTTAAAAAAACCATCATACAGCGTTAAATTGCCAAATTCAAAATTTATGGTTTAACTTCATGATTTTCATAAATTTTCATTTCTGAAACGTGTCCTTCTTTTGTCATTGTTTTTCCATACGTACTGCATCATTTGAAGATCAAGCAAACTCTGAAAAATATCGACAAAAAACCGCATGTTGTTGTTCGTTTAAACTTTAAAGTGGTAACAGTAGCCTTTTCTCCCTCTACTGCTTTCGACTCTTGCGCCAAGATGAATTGTATTTTAAGCTTGAAATGATGGGGCGGCTTAGATTTTTACCTTAAAGATAAATACATTTTGCCAACAATTGAAATCCCGAAACAACAACTTTCTAAGGATACGATTTTTTTTAAGTATGACAGTGCTGCCTGCAATGCCAACAAACAAGTAGTTTGTGGTAGAGTTCATGAGTTTCTTAGTTTGGGCATTTTTTTCTGAATTTGGTTTATTTGCATGTGATTGAAATGTGACTTTAATATTTGTATTGAGGCAATAAATTTATATGAGAGTTTTGCTGGGCTCCTTTTTATCGGTAGCAATATAAAGAAAATAAAGATATGCAAATAAAGTTCTTTTTTTGTTCCTCTTTAGTTTAATAAAACTTTTCTTAATGATGTTAAAATATAAAGATAATATTATTGAAATTATAAGGAAAACGTGATGAGATTTCAAATAAAATCATACATTTTTATTATTAGCATATCAAATGTAAAAGGAATATACGGACGTTAAAAACCAAAAATATTTAAGTATTTTTTCTTTATAAAAAGATGAATTGTAAGTGTTGGACCTGGAAAATATAAAAACTATTGTTGAAGTGATGTTTTAAATGAGAAATTTTTAGGAAGGTTATGTTTTATTCATTAAATATGAGATTAACGACGAATTTCACCAAGTTCATCTAAGGGCCATTTTCTCAATGTATCGACAAACTGCCTGTTACTTAAGCCTAGATTACACTATCTCACAAGTCTTACGTATTCCATAATACTTTGTAGAAATAGAAATCTAATGAGTTTTGTTGCGACTGTGTTCGCACCATCACACAAAGAATAAACACTTACACATGAAATAAAATGCAACCCTCATCCAATGAAAAGTATTATTATCAAAGTTATTTACGGGAATACAAAATTAATATTAAAATTTTTGTATGACGTGCTAAATTCCCAATTTTTCATATTTGATAAATACACTGAAATTTATTGTTGAGGGAAAGCTAGCCTCTATGCGCATTTCACTGGTTGCTTAGGCCAGATCATCAGGAAACCTTTTCCAAAGATTTTAGAAAAGCTTAAAAATATTATACAAATAAAACCCTAAAGCGAATAAGAATTTTAAACACTCAAAGTCTTACTTGTAACAATATCAAAGCTTAAACAAAACACCAACAATAAACAGTGAATTTATCTTTTCTTACATCCCCCTACAATTGGTTGGGTTCTTTCCGACTCGAATTGAAGTTGTAAGTGGGTAAAAAGAAAAAACAAAATTAAAAAACAAATTGTTTCATTCTATTGTCTTCGCAAGAAAACAACAAAAAAAACCAATTTGACAATTCAGTTTTCTGCACGGGCACATGCAAGTATATTATCAAAGTTATTTACGGGAATACAAAATTTACTATTAAGATTTTTGTATGACGTGCTAAATTCCGAATTTTTCATATTTGATAAATACACTGAAATTTATTGTTGAGGGAAAGCTAGCCACTATGCGCATTTCCCTCAACAATAAATTTCAGTGTATTTATAAAATATGAAAAATTGGAAATTTAGCACGTCATACAAAAATCTTAATAGTAAATTTTGTATTACCGTAAATAACTTTGATAATATACTTGCATGTGCCCGTGCAGAAAACTGAATTGTCAAATTGGTTTTTTTTTGTTGTTTTCTTGCGAAGACAATAGAATGAAACAATTTGTTTTTTAGTTTTGTTTTTTCTTTTTACCCACTTACAACTACAATTCGAGTCGAAAAGAACCCAACCAATTGTAGGGGGATATAAGAAAAGATAAATTCACTGTTTATTGTTGGTGTTTTGTTTAAGCTTTGATATTGTTACAAGTAAGACTTTGAGTGTTTAAAATTCTTATTCGCTTTAGGGTTTTATTTGTATAATATTTTTAGCTTTTCTAAAATCTTTGGAAAAGGTTTCCTGATGATCTGGCCTAAGCAACCAGTGAAATTCGCATAGATGCTAGCTTTCCCTCAACAATAAATTTCAGTGTATTTATCAAATATGAAAAATTGGGAATTTAGCACGTCATACAAAAATCTCAATAAAAGTATTATTGTTTAGAAATTTTTCAAAAAACGATGAAGTCGTATGGGATGTCAAACTTTTATTTTAATACTTGTCATTTTCGTGACACATTGCATTCACACTATCACACTTTGTCATAATACTTGAGTTTTTGACATGTATTAATACAAAGTATAATAGTGTAATCTAGCCTTTAATGTCAACATAAATTTATTGAAACGATAAACTGACCGTTAACGATTTTGGGTTTCTCAATATACCGACAAAAAACATTGTTTTCAGCTGGCAACGCCACTCGAAATACATGTAAAAGTTGGGAGTCAGCTGATTGAATTTATCTGTATGGCAAATACATAATTGGCAGATGGGTGCCGGTTAGCTTTGCGATAAAATCGAAGCAAATGAGACATTGAGAAAACCAAATTTCTTTAATGTGCAGTTTTTCGTTGGGAAAAAAGATAATTGCCTAATGAGAAAATGGCCATAAAACTTACTTTTACTTTAACTTCCAGTTAACAATATGTTTTTGACAGTTATATAGTTATATCCCACAGACTGGTCCTGGGAGTTGCGAAAATGGAACAGGTACAAAAAGAAAGAACTCATGACCAGTGAAAGGAGAACCAATCATGTAACTACTTTATGAAGAACAAAAAGGTAGAAAAAGTAATGAATTACAGTTCAGTCTTCACCGGTGGTGTGATACATTTTTTTGAGACTTTCTAAAATTTGGCTCTTGAATTTAATTCTAGGACTTGTTTTATTGAAATAATACTACATCTTATTGAAATAATATTACATTTTAGTAACTGTCACTAAACACGTCCATTGAGAATAGATTTGTGACTGGTCAAATGGTGTCAACTGACCCCCTCCAATGACAACCCCATGTAAAAGTGATAGGTCTTATTCATAGAAAGTGTTAAAACTAGAACCGGTCTCTTCCACCAAAGACCTATCACGGGACTACTTTGGTGTCAGTTCGCTTCCCTCTAGGGATATATGTAGTTGGTAGTTTGTTATAAATGAGCTTGGTGAATTTTGCCGTAAGACTAAAATAGAGATTTTAAAGTGAAATTTCTAGGAATTTCTACCCATTTTTCTCATGTGGCAATATTTTTAAAAACCTTAATAATCAAATACAACAGAGCAAAACACAATACTTGTCAACAAATTTTAAGTGGCACTACCAAGGCGAATTTATTACAGGTGGTCTTAAAAGCCCTGCTGATATTAGCTAAAATCACTGTTGGATGTCAAAATTTTTGTTTATTCTCTTTTATTATCTTTGTTTCTGTTTTGTTTTATTTCTGTTTTTGACATTGTACAATGATTTTACAAAAACAAATTGCTTGTGGTTTTGTACGAGTTGTAGTACCGAGATTACCTGGGATGAATTCGCCTTGGGCACTACCTTGTGTTCTCTACACCATGCAAGGCGTATTCATACACATGAACGCATCATGAAATAGAGGTATACTAGCTATCCCTTTTTGTTGAAAAATACTATGTATTTTGTTTTTGAAAAAAGTTACAGTGAATGTCAAAATTATTTGTTGAAAATATGTATAAAAAAGGAAATTGTTCTTGTTATAAAATATGCAAAATTGCTTAAGAAGGTAAATCTTTTTCCTGTATTGCAAATTTATTGTGTCTCCACTTATTCATTAAGCATTTTTAATTCCTTGTGTTTATATTTTATATTCACTGTTTTTGTAAAATAAAATTTAAATAAGTTTTTTTCAAGTTTTTAAATATATATTGAATTTTAAATAATTTGTTCAAAAAATGTAAACAAACTTTGAAATTCAGCATACACACAAATTAATAAACAACAAACAGATGACTCGAAAATGTCACCTGTATGAATTCGCCTTGATGCCATTGTTCTACCTTATATTGTTGTAAAGGGTGGTTAAATTGTAAGGGTCGATGTTGAATGTGAACCACACCTAAACGCCAAGTTTTTTTCCGAATTTTATTTGACATTTCTCTATTTCAGACTTACTCAATTTGAACCATGGAGAGATACACAATCCAACAACGTGTTAAAGTTATCCAGACTTATTATGAAAATGGGCGTTCAAATCAAAATGCATATCGTGCACTTCGTGATTTTTTTGGTCAATTTGATCGTCCAAATGTGCGTACAATCGCAAAAATCGTGGAAAAATTCGAGCAAACCGGGTCTGTAGAAGATGTGAGAACACCAGTGTATGCTCGTACAGCTCGTACTGCAGAAAATATTGCTGCTGTTCGCGATAGTGTGGCTGAAGAGCCGTCCACCTCAACTCGTCGTCGTGCCCAACAATTGCACCTCTCACGCTCGTCGTTGATGAACATTATGCATAAAGACTTGCATTTACATGCTTACAAGGTGCAATTGGCTCAAGAACTAAAGCCTCTTGACCATTCCAAACGTCGTGAATGGGCAGAATGGTGGAAAGAAATGGCAACAGTGGATGATCAATTTTCGAAGGAAATCATCTTCAGTGATGAGGCACATTTTCACCTCAGTGGATCCGTCGATAAGCAGAATTGCCGCATTCGGGCTACTGATAATCCAAGAGTGATTGTCGAAAAACCAATGCACCCACAAAGAGTGACTGTTTGGTGCGGTTTATGGGCTAGCGGCATCATCGGGCCTTATTTTTTTCCAAAATGAGGCCGGTCAGGCAGTTACTGTGAATGGTGTTCGCTATCGTGAGATGATAACGAACTTTTTATGGCCCGAATTGGAAGATATGGATGTGGACGATATGTGGTTTCAGCAGGACGGTGCCACTTGCCACACAGCTAACGAAACAATGGCTCTTTTGCGCAACAAATTCAATGGCCGTGTTATCTCACGTAATGGCGATGTCAATTGGCCGCCAAGATCATTTGATTTGACACCGTTGGACTTTTTTCTTTGAAAGAAAAGGTGTACGTCGATAAGCCAGCAACAATTCAAGAGCTAAAGGATGAGATAATTCGGCACATTAACGGCATAGAACCTCCATTATGCCTCAGGGTCATCGAAAATTTGGACCATCGGATGGAGGTGTGCCGCCGTGGTCGCGGCGCCCATTTGGCCGATATTTTGTTCCACACATAATTGAGTAATACCAATATATCATAATAAAATAAAATTACAATAATTTCCTAAATAGTTTGTGTTTTATTCAAAATCAACATCGGCCCTTGAAATTTAACCACACTTTATAAATATAAAAATATAAAAACGTTAAAGTTGAAATTTTTTAAAATTAATAAAAATAATTAGTATTGTGGTTATTTTCTTGAACTATTTTTTACTTGATTTTTATACATATGCCACTCGCCGTTCAATAAGCGACCAAAACTACCTAAAAAAAAAAATTTAAAAAAAGCCTTAAATTTCAAAAAAATTTAAAAAGAAAAAAAAAATTTGCGCAAGATTGATCAAATATCTGTCTAGGCTACTTGGGACAAATTTTGCTAACACCAATAGGTAAAAAGTAACATGGATGAGAAAAAACACCTGTTTGCCCAAAATGTCAAAGAGGGGGTCTATTCTCAAACAGAAACTCAACGATATTGTTAAAAATTTGTGTCTAAACTACTATCCAATAGGACTAACCTTGGTGCAAAATTAATCCAAATCGGAAAAAATCGAATTTAAAAGTTGGGTCACTTGACATGAAATCCCCCATATTTTAGTTTTATAAACACATACATACATTCATATAATAATTTATTAACAATTGTAAGTAGAAATTTGTAACCGATTATGACTTTTAAAGGCAAGGCTAATGTTTAAAAAAAAATAAATAAATAATATGGAAATTGTAAAAATATAACACTCACAAATGTTAAAATGTGCAAAAATATTCATTTTCACCCAAATATGCAAAAACATGACATTTTAACGCAAATTTAATGATTCGGAATGATAATTGGCCGACATCGATCTTAGACTATCGACAAAAAACATGCATTTGCATAAAAATCGCAACCATACTTATTATCAAACATAATAAAACCAAACCATAAACACCTTTTTGTTTAAATATTTATTTGTGACTCTAAATCCTTTCCACCTCCTCGTTTGTATTTATACAAACACACTAATATGTAAGTTTAAAGTTTATTATACCCTTCATCACAGGAATCCCACAACTCCCAAAAAAAGCTTTTCAAAAATTAGTTTTTTTAGATTTTTGGAAATATTTTCCGTACCAAGTACGGGTCTCAGGATTCCCAATTAATTTAAACATACATATTGGGTCATACAAAAAGTGCCACAAAGGCTCTATTCCGGAAAGGAGCTTATTTGAAAGCTTTGTGAAATTATGGATCGACTCTCCCCATTTTGAATACACTTGGTACCTGTGCCAATTAAAACCTACATATATGTATACCAAATTTCATCATCAAATTAAGTTCAAAATTGCGACACAAGGTTTACATGGACAGCCAGCCAGCCAGACGGACAGGTGGACATCGTTATCGATCGGTATGCTTAAAGGTGGGTCGAGGACAAATATTTTAAGATGTTACAAACATCAACGCAAATGCTTAATACTCTATCCACTATTGTGGTTTGGTAAAAAACTATCTTAAATTATCGTAAGTATACGAACCTCTTACATTTGGCAAATATTTGACGAAAAAACGTGACCAACAGGTAAATTAATATATAATTCCAATATTTATTTTGATTATGCTACCACCATCTTAAAAAAAAAATATTAAAATAGTTTTTTGCTATATATAATAATAATTAATATAATTAGTTTTATTTTGTGACATTAAACCATGTTGAATCACACTAACTATTTATAAAATAAATAATTTAATAAGTTTGAGCATTAGCATAACAAAATCATAATTATAAGTAATTGTTTTTGTTGCTGAAATACTTATTAATAATTGTATTATTATGAAGATTATCTTTATATTTGTTGTTGATCTAATTGCTACAACTTAAATTTCCGCTCTTTTCTACGATTTTTCTGGGTAGCTCTTCGATCAGTGATTGTGTTGCAATCACTAGAAATGCCTCAGCAATTAAATATGAATGTGTTGTGATCATGTTTTGCCAGCCTTGAGTTTTCACAACATCGGTGGCATGTGCATAAATAAAATCTATCGCTTGTGCTTTCAATTGATCCGCACTGTGGAGATCGGCTTATATTAAAGTTTCAGCAGCAGCTTCGACGGAGAGATTAACGCACAGCGCTTCCTCACACATTACTTTCAGATTTTTTAAAGCGTACTTATCAGCTGCTGCTAAGAGATCCTTGGCCATTTTAACTAAATTTGGCGCTTTTCCAGTATAAATAAAACGTAATATTTCCTTTAAAATTTCATGATCCACATCTGTTATGGTGACACGATTTAATTTACGCTCTTTCATATCATGTTTAAACATGGCAGCAAATACATCACTTCGAGCTGCCAATATAGCTTTATGTGCTTGGAATTCATTTTCACCCACGGCTAACGTTACGTCACAAAATTCCCCATTATCAAAGAGATTACCCAAATCTTCGCTCAATTTACATTCGGTGAATTGTATAGTTGATTGACGAAAATTATTAACTCTACCGGTCAGAACATTAACTTCGCAGAATATTGTCAATGTGTCTTCGGGTAATAGTTCATTGGCTTCGTTCAGTAGAAAATCTTGTAGAATGAATTGTTGGTAACCTAAATTGCTTCCTTGCATGAAACAGCTTGCGCTCTGTGTGCCTACGACAAAGGTTTCTTCTCTGTTAGCATTAATTATGTAAATTTTAACTTTGGCTTTAACACTCGATTTATCGCAGGAAACTAATAATAAATATAAGGATACATAATCTTTACTTTTTTTATCATCACCTTTTGGATAAACTTATCTTTTATCTTTTTAAAAAAAATTTATTTATATATCGTCAGCTCAGAATTGGTTTGGCGCATATGCCAAAAAGTCGGAGTGGAGAAAAACGACAAAGAAGATTTACATGAAGATTTCTCAAAATGTACCCGATAGAATTTTTTTATATTTTTACTTTCAGTATATGTTTTAAAGAAAAATGTAAGTTGTTGCGCACTTTTATGAACAAAGTTAGAATTTAATAGTATTTTTTTGAAAATGAAAAATATTGTTTTGTGCCGCATACGAAACTTTTCTAAAAAAAATTAAAAAAGTGCTTTTTTGTGCTACATACGTATATTTATTGCGTGAGTGACTGACTCATTCATCATCGTACAGCCTAAACTTCTGAAGCTAAAGACTTGAAATTTGGACCGGAGGTGGATCTCTCCCCAAATCGATCCACTAAGACGAGTTTAGGGGGTAAAAAAGAGTAAATTCGAAAACCTTTTATCTCCAAAACTAAAAGAGATACAAAATAACTGTAATACATATCGTTGTTCTTTTGAAAAATAAGTGGACAGGTGTGTGGTACTTTTTTGACTCTTTTAGGGTGAAAACGGGTAAAACCTGAATTTTGGTACGTTTTTGTCAGCCCATCTATCTTTTGATCCAATAAACCTAGAAAAAAAGTTAATACCACATTCGAAACTTATCGAAAAAATACGAATACAACTTTGGTACTTTTTTGAAATTCGAACGTTTAAGGCGTGAAAATCGTAACTATTTTTGGTACTTTTTTACAAAACATTTTGCATTTTGCAATTTTTGATACGATAATGTGGGGAAAAATAGAACCAAAATGGGAAATACGGGAAATATAATATCTTTCTTCAGTTTTTTGGTTCTACAACTGGTATTTTTTAATTATCGTTAATATTTGACCTCAAAACATAAAATTCAACGTGCAATGTCCTGAATGAATGCTTTATATCTCAGAAACCACAAAAAATTTCGCGAAACAGATTTCGGATTCAAAAAGGGGGTATTCAAAATATATATACCCCATACCTAACTCAATTTTTTTCAAAATGGTCGGTAGGTCAAATCAATTATGTGCTGACGATATATCTAGGGTTACTATTCCAGTTTGAGAAAATGAGGACGTCAACTACAAAAAACGAGGACATTTACCCCTTTAAAGAGGTCAATATTTCTTTAAATAAACTATTAAAAAAAAGAGACAAACAAAATGTATTTATTTAAAAAATTATTATAATAACAAATAAGTTAATAAACATAAAAATTATTTTGATCTTAAAATCAGTGTTTGGAAATAAACTGAACATTATTTAGCGTACGGTTCACACAACCAGAATTAGTACACAACCCTCACCTGGCGTTTACATTTGCCAGTACTGTCAAGACAGTAGCAATATGTACATGCAAATCTTTTTACTAATCCATGCACACTTTTCCAACTGTCTTGTCTACTGTCTAGCAAATTTAGCAGACACACAGAAAAATTTATTGGCAGTTTTTTTTTCAATTAATAGTGATTTTTGAATTTTAAAATAAATTTGATTAAGTTCTTAATTGATTGAATTAAAAAAAAATCTTTTTTTTCAATTAAAATTTTACTTGATTTTGAGCTTAATTTTAATTATAAGTTTAATTGAATCAATCAACTCGGTTGTTTGAATTGAACACTTTGTTGCTTTCGCCTTGTTGCTTTCCTCCCTCATCAACAGTTTGCGAAAAACGTTACAAGTGCAACCAACATCTTTATAAATTTATTGTCTTTGCCCTTACATGTGCATACACACATGTTTTTGTCATCAAAAAGAACAGTAAGCGTGGCGTGCAAAAAAAAACTATCAACAAGTTAAAAATGAACTGAGATTTGTTATAGACGAATTACAATTATGACCACCACCAATGTCAATAATGAGCCTACATGCATATGTATATTATGCGTAAAATAAAAAATCTCCTTGTGGCTGACCACATTGTTGACGGTGGTTATGGTCGCAATCGAAATTTGGTGTTTATTTTCTTTGTTTGTTAAGTCTGAGTTCATACGGCTCATGTCTTATTGACAAGATTCTTCCTTTTTCTTCTTTGAACGTGAATTGACGATCAAATGATTCATTTCATGTTGACGACATGTTTTTTATTTTGTTTTTTTTTTGATATTGAAAACAAAAACAAAATTAAACAACGAACAAGAAAGCAAAACGTAAAGACAGTACATGCATCTGTGTACACGTTTCTTTTCTTCTCGTCCCTATCGCCTATAAAGTAGCAATCTTGTCAATAAGACATGAGCCGTATGAACACATACAAATTCTTGAATTATTTTCATCACTTCATGTTGTGCGTTTAAAGTGAATAGGTGGAAAAAAGTACAGCCAAATTACACAACAAAAACAGTTTTTTGTTTTCAATCTTGAATACCTTGAAAAATCAGAGTTATTCTACAATTTTTTACCAAGTTGTATGTATGAAATTCCTTTGTCAAAAAAATCTTCCAAAATTTGTACAATTAAGCATGAGCTTTTACAATTAAACAAATAAAACAAGTTATTTTTAAGCCATATTCAAATAAAACATATATTTTAAATAATATTATTTTGCGTCATTTAACCATCAACTGAATTGATTTAACAAACTTATTCAACTAACTATTTGTTTGATTGGATAATTTGCGTAATTGAATTAAGATTGTATTTCAAATACACTGTTTAATTTATTCAGTTAAAAATTTAATCGATTTAATCAATACAATTATTAAAGTAATTAATTTTCTGTATTGCAATCAATTACGTTAGTAATTCATTCAATTAAAATAATGATTTTTTGTTAATTAATTTGTTAATTCATTCAATTAAAATATTGTTTTATATTAATAATTTTTTCAATTATTTTTGTAATTAAAATGTAAAAACTTTTTAATTGGAAAAAAATCCTTCTTTTGCAATTTTTGCAAATTTGAGTAGGTGCAAAATTAAACAATTTTTTGATTGTTTCAATTATTTTGGTGATCAAAACCTTTTTTACTTTTTTCTGTGCAGTAAAATTAGACAGTGATTTGACATTTCGTCGTGCCGAAGTTATCTTGCCGTATATCACAAAAATTTTTTTTTTGGGAAATCGAATTTTAAGGTTCAAATTTTTATACACAAAAATGTACGTGAAAAAAGTCTTCCAATATTTTTGTCAGATATTGTGTCTGAAGTTCTTTACCGATTTATGTAAAAATATCGAAAGTCATGGAAAAAAATGTTCAATTTTGTCGTATACGCCACTTTTTGCGTTTAATTTTTTAGTTTGTGTGATATAAGTCAAAATAAGGTATTAAAAACCTACATTCACGTGATTGACCAATATTAAAAATTAAGTTATAATAATTTTCAAACGAAAATTTATGCAAGTTACAAATATATTTACGTATAGTTATAAATTTTATATTATCGAATTTCCTTATGTATGAATAATTTGAAGTTTATTATTACTTAAGGGTGGTCTAACCATAATGCACGATGTTAACTGTGAGTCACACCGTAACGTCAAATTTTTGTCCAACTTATTTTGACATTTCTTGGTATCAGTGCCAAATTCAACCATGGAGAGGTTCAGCATTGAGCAGCGCGTTAAGATTGCTGAAGCCTTTTACGAAAATTGGCGGTCAAATAAAAAATACATTTTGTGCACATCTTGATTTTTTTGGTCAGCATAATCGATCAAATGTGTCTACAATCGGGATAATTGTGCGCCAATTTAAGCAAACCAGCTCTGTAGGAAATGTGAAAACGCCTGTGCATGCTTAGTGCGGTTTATGGTCAGGCGGCATCGTCGGGCCTTACTTCTTCGAAAATGAGGTATGGTGTTCGCAATCGCGAGCTGATAATGGATTTCTTTTTGCCAGAAATGGAGGATATGGACCTGGACGATAAGTAGTTCCAAAAGAATGGCCATGTTAATTGGCCGTCACGATCATATGATTTGAAACCGTTGGCCTTCTTTCTTTGGTAATATTAAAAATAAAAAGTGTACGTCAATAAGCCAAGAAGAAGAAAGAAGAAATTCAAGAGCTAAAGATAGATAATTTGACACATTAAGTACATTGAACCTCAATAATGTCTCAGAGTCATTGAAAATATGAACCACACAGAAAAAATTATTGGCAGTTTTTTTTCAATTAATAGTGATATTTGAATTTTAAAATAAATTTTATTACGTTCTTAATTGATTGAATTAAAAAAAAATATTTTTTTTCAATTAAAATTTTACTTGATTTTAAGCTTAATTTTAATTATAAGTTTAATTGAATCAATCAACTCGGTTGTTTGAATTGAACACTTTGTTGCTTTCCTCCCTCATCAAGTGCAACCAACATCTTTATAAATTTATTGTCTTTGCCATTACATGTACCTACATACACACATGTTTTTGTCATCAAAAAGAACAGTAAGCGTCGCGTGCAAAAATAAAACTATCAACAAGTAAAAAATGAACTGAAATTTGTTATAGACGAACTACAATTATGACCACCAACAATGTCAATAATGAGCCAACATACATATGTATATTACGCGTAAAATAAAAAATCGCCTTGCGGCTGACCACAGTGTTGACGGTGGTTATGGTCGCAATCGAAATTTGGTGTTTATTTTCTTTGTTTGTTAATTCTTGAACTATTTTTGGCGTCATTTCATGTTGTGCGTTTAAAGTGAATAGGTGAAAAAAAGTTAAGCCAAACGGCTTTTTGTTTTCAATCTTGAATACCCTGAAGAATCAGAGTTATTCTACAATTTTATACAAAGTTGTATATATGAAATTCCTTTGTCAAAAAAATATTTCAAAATTTGTACAATTAAGCATGAGGTATTACAATTAAACAAATAAAACAAGTTATTTTTAAACCATATTTAAATGAAACATATATTTTAAATATTATAATGTTGCTCATTTAACCATCAACTAATTGATTTAACAAACTTATTCAATTAACAATTTGTTTGATTGAATAATTTGCGTAATTGAATTTAGAGTGTATTTCAAATACACTGTTTAATTTATTCAATTAAAAATTTAATCGATTTAATGCAAAAATTCAATCACTATTTTAATCAATACAATTATTAAAATAATTAATTTTCTGTATTGTAATCAATTACGTTAGTAATTCATTCAATTAAAATATTGATTTATTTTTTATTAATTTGTTAATTCATTCAATTAAAATATTGTTTAATATTAATAATTTTTTCAATTATTTTTGTAATTAAAATGTAAAAACTTTTTAATTGGGAAAAAAATCCTTGTTTTGCAATTTTTGCAAATTTAAGTAATTGGTTTAATCATTTCGGTGATAGGTGCAAAATTAAACAATTTTTTGCTTGTTTCAATTATTTTGGTGATCAAACCCGTTTTTGACTTTTTTCTGTGCATAGGACAGAGGTATGCAACCGAAGCCGCGACGAGCATTTGGCCGATAATTTCTATCACACATAGTTGTCACAGATCCTTCTATAAAATAAAAAATATTCAGATAATTCTCTTAAAACTTTTTGTTTTATTTACAATTTACATTGTGCATTATGGTTGGGCCACCCTGAATATTCAACCTTTAATTGCTTAGCAATAAAATGAATTTAGGCAATATAGCAATAATTCCATCAATATAAATAGCCGTTGTGTCCTACGTCCGAAAAATATCTTTACATATAAAACGAAAAATGTTAAAATAACAGTAATATTAATAAGATAGTCCATTTTTTGTAACATGCCAAATATACTTTGTTCACATACAACAAGATAACGCAAGATTTTTTTAATTGAAAGTTTTCATACGTTTTTTGCCGTATATCCACAATTATGCTACATACGGTATTATAACGCATTAAATATTTCGTAAAAGTGGATATACAACAAAATGGCTTCGTAATATCTCATTAACCATAAGAGATAGAGGAGGATTGCTCAGATCGATAGATCTGTTAAATTTACCACAGGAAACACTATTATCTCATTTTTTTCGATTTTGTGATATACGACAAGATAACTCCGGAACGACGATTTGCTAACAGTTCGCAAAAGTAAGAAAAAATCAAAAAGTAAAAAAAAATTATTACATTCTGCTTTTATGTTTTAGTTAAGTTTTATATTTGTTCACACAATATAGTTATTTTAAGCTATTTTTAAATTTTTTTAGTTTATACAAAACAAGTTTAGCTGGACTTGCACTCCAACATTCCCGTTTGACATATTTTAAATAGTGAACTTTATTAACTACTGTCTGGACGCCTACGTCACGAAGACAGTTAGTGGTGTTTTTGGCAACTAACACGTTTTTTCTTGCTGTCTTGCCAGTACTGTCAAATGTAAACGCTGTGTTAATACCGCTCATAAGTGCCGGTTCACACTATTCAAGTCTTAGCCGTCAAGTCTTGAGCTATTGGAGAGAAGGAAAAAGGTGATGCCATTTCTTTTCCTCTCTTTCCTAAAAACTAAAGACTTGACGGCTAATACTTGAAGAGTGTGAAACCGCACTAACTATTTTCACGAAAGAAACAAACATTATGTTGTGTTCTGTTTTTCGTTCTAAAACAGAACAAAATTCCGGGATCCCGCACTTTTTAAGGCTAATAAATCCTGATAAATTTGTGCCAGAATTCCCTGAATTTTTTTATTGAATTATGGCAACTTTACGAGGCCCTATGCTCCTAAAAGGAACAACGGGACAATATATATCGTTACCTCAAACGCAAAAGGTACTAACTAACAAAAAATTAAAAATCGACTTTTTCAATAAATCTAATGTCTACAATAAATTTTAGAATCTTTTAACCAAAATTAGCGATTTTATTAACAAAAAACAAACGGCCCTATCTACATAAGATTATATAATACGCAATAAAAGACCTTACTAACAGTTTGCATAATATGCAACATTGTCAATTGTCAAAACAACTGGTAGGTTTTACAAGAAAAATAGAAGAAAAATAAAATATAAACAGTTTAAGGCAATTTATCGATTAACATTTTTTAATAGTAATTTGCTTCTCCTGTAAAATTTTCAAAATGTTAGAAAGGGCGCTTTGCGTTTTAGGTAACGATATATATATATATGATATAATTGTAAATAACAAAGTGGTGGAATAAGCAGGTGGCTTCGTAACGGCAACAAACACAACATTACAGCCAAAATGGAAATTATATCCCAGCTTACGTCAAAAAATGCTTTAAACAAAAATCAAAGCGTGCCGATGAACGTGATGAAATATATAAAGTTTAAGCCAATTTTTATTTCACTATGGTCAATATCTTGTTTTTTTTTTTCATTTAAAATTACCAAAAACTTTAGGGGGTAATTTTGTAGTTCACTTCACGTTGCGTTGAGAAAATTTTCATATAAAATTTTTTGAATATTTTAAAATTTAAAATTAAAATTTTTGTAAACACAAAATTTTTGTAAACACAAACAAAACTTTGACATAAAGCTTAGTCTAGGCGATATGTTGAATCAGCAAATGTATGCTTACACTAAATAATAACAAATGCCTCTATCAGCATATTCAATATGTTAGGATTATACTTTGATGTTAGGTGTCTTAACGATATGCTGAAAATACCAAAATTTTTCAAATTCAACATATGCCAGCAAATGTTATTTCAACATATAAGTTAGCAACAAGGCGAATTCATAAAGGTGACATTTCGAGTCATCTGTAGCCCGTTTCTGTATTTCTCACATCGTAAAACTTTTCGCATGAAACGTGTGAATTGCAACAAAAATAGTGTGAAATGAAACAAAAAATGGTTTCTCTCACACAAGTGTTTCTGTATCTTTTCTTTGCGAGAATTATCTGTCAATTAAATAATTTTCCAGCATTTATTGGTAGGATATGAGAAAAAGTTTCTTACAAGAACTGTCAAAATTAGTCGCATTTGAAATTGGTGCGAGAAAAACAAAATGTGGATATTTTAAATTAAAAATATGTTAAAATAAATAAAAAATGTAAGGAATTTAAATGATGAATGCATTATTTATATGATGAAAATAAACAGAACACATTTGTTATATTTTGTTATTTTAAATTTTTTTTAGCCTTTCCTTGTTTTGGTTTTATTCAGTGCTGCCAGATAAATTTGTGTCAAAATCGTCGATTTCCTGAGAAAAAGATCGTCTTTTTTGTTTTAAAAATCGTGCAATTTAAAATAAATTTTAAACAAATTTGTTTCAACTTTAATAAAACATAATCAAACAAAAATAAAGTTAAAGTTCATGGGTATTTAATAATTTCTTTAAATTTATATTTCTTTTGTTAAGCTGAAGGATTTTTTTTATAAAATTATTTATTTTCTTTAATCCGTTAACAATTTAAAATTGTTGTTTTTCCCTGGAGAAGTCACACAAAGGCATGAGCAAATATCATATTAAACAAAAAATAAAACTAAATATTTTTACAAATAGATATATACATATTTACAGAAACCGCGATCAAAATGGAATATTTTTAAATTAAATCAGCTTTGATAACAACGTTGATTTATATTTATATCGTATGTAGTCCGAAATAGTATATTATTGAAATTTAACTATATCGGTTTACAAATGGCTGAGATATAAATCTTTAATTTACCTATTCCTATAATCTTTTTTTTTTTTCTTTTTTACCTGAAATAGACTTGGTAGAATACCTGGTAGTTAAAATTAAAAAAATCGGTTCATAAATAAACGGGTTAAAGACCCAGTAAAAACTTCGCCTACAAAATAATATGTTAAGTAATCAGAAACACATAAAAGTACTACATACAATTCTACTGAAAAAACTAATGAATTTTACAAGGGTTGTACCAAAATGAACGAATTCAAAAGTAAGTAATTTTTTTATCTAAATACTAGGGTATTCATTCGGTTAACCGTCAACCGGTTAACCGATTAATTACTACCCGATTAACTGATCGGTTTATTTTTAAATTGGCTTCTTTCGATTAACGATTTAACCGGTTAATTTCCGTCATATTTTGTATATGTATATAAGAAGTATTAAATGTTCAAAATAAGCCAAGTCAGTCCATTACTTTCCCTCGAAATTTTGCTTTTGCCGATACATTTTTCAGGGAAGAGACAAACAATTTCGAGGACAATTTTCACAATAGGGATAAATATAAAAATTTAACTCTTGTTTATAAAGATATCTTTTTTTTCTAATAAACAAACATATAAAAATATTTACAATTATCTTATTTCGAAGACTAAGGGGCTTATAGTGTAAAACGCAACGCAACGCCAACAATTTCATTAAAAGCAAAAACAAAATCAAAAATATTTTATAAATTTGTTGTTGCTTTCTACAGACATTCATATTGTTTTTTTTTTCAATTTTCAACGCCACATAATAGAAGTGTTTGAAATTTAAAAATTAAAGATAAATTTCTATAAAAAGTAACAACAAAATTATAAAATATTTTTGGTTTTGTTTTTGCTTTCGTCACTTTTTTAGAAAAAATCATAAAAACGTCACTTTGTTAATTTCGGAACAAGAAAATCGCCAAAATGACGATAAATCGTCGAATCTGGCAGCCCTGTTTTTATTATATTTATTTCGTTTTGTTGACGTTTCGCTTTTATTTGACGCTAATTTACTGGAAATATTCCAGTATAAACAGAATTTGTTGTGTCTGTTTTCGCATTCAAATACAGAAACACTTTTATCTCATAAATCGAGAAACGATGGAATTTTTTGTTTCACTCTTCATGTAAGAAATTTTACGATGCGAGAAATACAGAAACAAGCTACTGTTTACTGTTTATTGTGTGTATACTGAATGTCAAGCATTTTGTGAAAAAATTAATTCAAATTTAAAATTAAAAAATTTTTCTAATTCAAAAACAAAATAAAATATTTTTCAAATCAAACTTGATCTATTACAATATAAATAAACTTTTAACTTCCGTTTCTATTTTTATAAATTAAGTGTCTATAATTTTGTGCTACATTTTCAGTGTCTGACTTGAAATTAATTCTAGAAATTGACGGAACCTTTATAATTTGTAACATTTCTAACATAAATCTACGTTTATAATTATTTTCTGTATTTAAAACAGTTGTATTTTCAAAATCTGGATAATGGTTAAGATTAGCACAATGTGTTGATAAAGCTGTTTTTTGTGATGAAATAGTTCTATATTTTTGATCTGATTTATGTCCTGCTATCCTAGAAACGGAAGTTAAAAGTTTATTTATATTGTAATAGATCAAGTTTGATTTGAAAAATATTTTATTTTGTTTTTGAATTAGAAAAATTTTTTAATTTGTCATTTATTGTTACATTTGTGTTAAATAATTTATAAAATAAGGAAAGAAAAAAATAACCCTGAAGAAGGCACTCAAGGAAGTGCCGAAATATTGGATTTTAAATAAAAGTTAAAAGTTTTTTATAAAAAAGACCTTAGGCTCAAAAGTTTATTAAAAATATTAAATAATAAAGGTCGAATAAAATACATAATTTATAGTTGAAAAAATTATATAAAACAAAAAAAGTGAAAAATATAAGCACAAGAAATTCAAAATGCGTAAGGAATAAGTGGAGCCACAATTAATTTGCAATTTAAGAGTTTCTTAAGCAAGTGTGTATATTTTATTAACAAAAAAATGTCCTTTTTTATATTTTCAACAAATATTTTTGACATTCATTCTAACTTTTTACAAAAACAAAATACATAGTATTTTTCAATAAAGAGGGATAGCTAGCATAACTCTATCTCATGATGCGGCCACCTTTATAAATTCGCCTTGGTTAGCAAACAATTTTTGTGTCTACACGATATGTTGAATTTCGTATGTTGATATATATGTTGAGTATTGAGAACATTTGTTTAAAAATTACAAATAAATTTGACAATTCTCTTTTTTTATTATTTTTTTAAATTGTTTATAAGGGTGAGTTCCAAAACATCAGTTGCCAAGCAACTCGCTTTTTTAAGTGCTTTCTACCAAGCATAGTGTATAATTATCAGTGTTGCCAATTTAGCCATTTAGTGGCTAGATTTAGCCATTTTTCACCCTGTTTAGCCATTAAAAAATGAATTTAGCCATTAGCCATTTTTTTTAGCCATTTTTCGACTTGTTTAGCCATAAAATTTTTTTGCCGTTTTTCTTTTAAAAGAATAATTTTTATTTTATTATAAAAATTATAAAAGTAAAATAAACATTTTGAACAATTAAAACTCCTTAAATTTAAAACACAACTTTTAAAAATGTTGAAAATCGCTATAAACTATGACGCTGAAACATCTTTCAAAATAAAGGAACAGTATTCCACTATTAAATTTATAAAATGGATTCACACAAACATCGCTTTTTCTTTCTGGTTGCAAGTATTTCAATAAAGGGATGAAGGCGGTAACAATTGTTTAAGAAATTTCAGAATTGACTATAAGGTTTCTCTCACTTCCATGGTGTAATGCTGAAGTAGAGAGGGTGCTTAGCCAAGTAAACATCGATAAAAGTAATTTGAGAAATAGGTTACATTAAGCAACCGTTAATTCGATTTTATCAATTAGGTAAATATTTTTACCATAACAATATAATATTTATACCACCACCACAACAGTGGAGATCGTACTATGCGTTTGTGCTGATGTTTGTAACATCCTAAAATATTGGTCGTTAGCCCACCTTTACGTAAACCGATTGGCTTGGAATCTCTTTCTGAGTCGAATTGACGATGTTTGTCCGGCTGGCTGGCTGTCCATGTAAACCTTGTGCGCAAAGTACAGGTCGCAATTTAGAGATTATTTGATAAAATTTGGTACAAATTGTAGGGCATCATAAAGTCTGGTTTAACCGACTATACTTTCTAACTTGTTTTTGATTGTAGATCTGGACTCAAAAGGTTGGGTAAATGTTGTCGTAATAATGATTTACCTTCAAATTATTTAAGACTTATGATTATTTGAAACTAATGAGTGATTCCTATGAGATGAACAATAACGACATCGAATTTTTCGATGATTTAATTCTTTAATATTATTTTTTTTTTTTTTTTTTTTTTTTTTTTTTTTACTGTTAGGACCAGCATTAGGGGATGACCCCTACTAATGCATTGCATTGTGTTGGAACTAGGAAAATAGGTTGTGGGAAGGAGGATAGAGGGAGTAGTGTTTGTGAACATTCGATTTGAACTTAATCATGTTGTAAGTGAGAGGGAAGACTTCTGCAGGAAGGTTATTCCACATACGAACTGTGCGGGAAAAAAATGAATTCTCTCTGTAATGCGTTGTACGATTCACCTGATAATCGACCACATAAGGATGGGCTCTTGAGGAAAAACGTGTATTACGGACAAACGTACGGGTTTCGGGAACCAGATCCCTAATTTCGTCAGAACACATCCCATTGTAGTAACGATAAAACAGACAAATACAACCCACATTGCGACGGTGCTCGAGGGAGTCAATAGAATTGGATACCCTACTGTCACCAATGAGAACCTTCGCCCTCTCCTGCACGCGGTCGAGAAGCTCCAAAATAGACTTTGAAGCACCGGCCCACACATGAGAGTTGTATTCCATACGCGGTCGGATATAGGTGGTATAAATAGTAAGGAGATCAGATGGAGTGAAGTATATCTTACACCGTCTTAGAAAACCGAGGCACTTGAATGCTTCTTTCGACACCTTGAATATATGTTCTGTCCATCGGACATCACATTGTATCCTCATGCCCAGAACATCAAGAGATTCTGATTCCTCAATAATTATACCACCCATATATACAGATGAGGCACCTTGATTTGTCGCGCGTTTATGCGTCAGGACGCAACATTGGGTTTTTCGGGCATTAAAATCGACCCTATTCGCACGACCCCATTCCGAGATTATGTCAAGGTCTCGGCCAAGCGTATCATTCATATTCTGCCTCATAGCAGCGACATCGGATACGCTTGGTCTACATTCGAATGAGAACGAGTTGCAAAGGTTGCTGTCATCTGCAAAAGAGTAGATAGGATTGTAAGTTTGACAAAGGAGGTCGTTTAGAAAGATAAGAAATAGAGTAGGAGAAAGAACGTAAATATTAATTTACGTTTATTCTTATTAAACAAATTAATCTTAACTCACAATTTCATCATAAACAACTTTAAATAGTTGAATTATTTTTTGTTATTGAATTTTTATGTGATTTTATTAAAAAAAAAGCTTTTAGCCATTTTTTAGCCCATTTTTTGCCATTTTTTAGCCATTTTTTTCCGTAAATTTAGCCATTTTTGGTCACCAAGTTTTGGCAACACTGATAATTATACTGAATAAGTACGAGTGGTATATTTAGCTGGGCCAAATCCGAAGATAGTTAAAATATTTAAGGACTGGATGGGATTTAAAAATTATCAACTAAACCTAAGAGTATTATAATTTGTTGCAGTTCTAGACCCATGATAAATTATGGGCCGACCAGCAGAATGTTTCATGGTGTAATTTTTATACCCACACCACCATATTGTAGGTAACAATTTAAAATATTGGGCCAATAACCAACTTTTAGAATACCGATCGACTCTATCACTTTCTCAGTCAATTCTAAAGATGTCTGTCGCAGTTTTGATTGTTATTGAAAATTGTGAGGATCGGTCCAAAATTGCATCCGGATTAGAATCTTTGTGCCGATATACCATGGTATTATGTTGGTATTAATACTAAACATTTTATTACAAATTTAATCATCTGGCCTAATTTTATCAGAATCGGTCTTCATTAAACCATAGCTCCCATACAAATACCAATCCCAAAAATAATACCAATGCCATAATTTTTTTTTAGATGTTGGTATTGATACAAAATTTGGCGAAGATAACTTTTATGTCTACTTTGTTATGGCAATCTTTTGTAATAGTAGGTCCAGAATTTCATAACCGGATAACATAATTTTGTTTTACCTCGTCCATGCGTCCCAATAAAGATGCACTCTGAAATGTATTTGCCTGTATAGAATGTGAAGTAGAGCATCAAATGGTCGGGCTTGGCCGTTTATACTATCGTTCTTGTTAGTCATAAAGAGATTTTCAGGGCATCGAACATCTCAAAATTTGGTTGATTGATTTTTGCATTAAAAACGCAAAAAAACGTATTTGGGGTACATGGCAAATTATGGACCGATCATCACGAAATTTCGTAGTGTAATATCTAGTCATAGAAAACGAGTTCTTGCAAAATTAAATACCAATCGGTTCATTCTGTCACCAGTTTCTGTTAGTTTTTTTAAATGAAGAAAATTAGCTCAGCTGAGAGAAGCCGGTGCTTGCTATACCATAACATAAAGAACCCTTATGTCCAGTTGAACACCGGCAATAAAGAAAATTTTTTTAGAGCGAAGCCGGTGTTCGCCATATTATCGAGTTAAATAACACCCACATTGGAACAATTACATAAAGTATATAAATTATTACCACATACAGGGTTGCCCATGTTCGACGGACCCATGTTTTTTTTTAAAAAATCAAAGAAAAAAATAAAAATTTGGCGGTTGGCAATCTTAATCATTTAATTTGTTCCAAGTAGATTTGTTTACATCAATTTTTGAATATGATATCTCTCAAATGGCCGCCTCTGGCGTTGATGGCGTATTGTGCCCTTTTGCAGCATTTTCCATCGTTTTCGCCAACATTTCGGCCGGAATAGCGGCTATTTCTTCACGAATGTTGTCCTTGAGCTCTTCTACGGTCCTTGGCTTGTTAACGTAAACCTTTGACTTCAAATATCCCCACAAGAAGAAGTCAGGCGGCGTCAAATCGGGCGAACGCGGTGGCCAGTCCAAATCACCACTTTTCGACATCAAACCGCCCGGAAACAAATTCTTCAGAAAATCGATTGTTATGCGACTTGTGTGCGGTGGAGCGCCATCTTGTTGAAACCAGAACTGCCTCATACACTTTCGACGAATAATTGGCATCACAAAATTGGTCATCATGTCGCGATAACGCTCCTGGTTGATGGTAACAGCATGGCCATTTTCATTTTGGAAGAAAAACGGCCCAATGACCGTTTTCGCACTAACGCCGCACACTGGGGATTTTTGTATGGAGGTGAGGAAAAAAGTATATTTTTCAAAAAATATAATGATTTCATTATAAATTTAGTTTTATTTATATAGTAATACACAAAAGTAATCAAAATAAAGAAAGTTAGAGAAATATATATCGTTACCTACAATGTAAAAAGCCCTAACTAACAAAAAATTTAAATGATTTTTTTAATTTTTAATTTATTATTTATTTTAAATCTACTTTTTAATTTATTATTCTAAAAGAGCCTTAACTTCGTCGCTTATATCACTATGCTTTTTCTGGCTAAATGAAGGAGTCAAGTGTGAGATCATGGGATCTGATGTTACCATCATTCGGTGCATAATATCTTCGTTCGTGGCAATTCGACTGCATTTTCTGGAGTGTCTAAGGCGATATTTTTTATAGTCTTTGTTACGACTTTCCTGAGCCTCTTCGGATAATAAGCCTACAGGAAAAATACACTTTTCAATTATATATTTTCCATGAATCAGAATTGTACCACAAAAGTGCAACAAACTTTTTTGCCGTCTCCAGACAAAAATCACCAAATTTTTTCGGATCTAGTGCCTCGGTAATGGTTATAGCTTCGAGAATTGTTGAAAACCTCTTGATTATGTCTTCATCTAGACCCGTGATTTCGGAAATTAAAGCAGGATTAGCAAAGAATCTTCGTGACGTATTTCCTGAATTTGTCGTACCAGAGCCTTGTTTAACAGTATCAACCTGTATTCCAATTTTCTCTTTAATTTCACGCTTTATCAAACATTTTCGGGCTTCTCTTATCGGACGAGTATTTGAGTCGACTCTTCCACGTTTAAATTCAAGATTGTAAGCTACATGCAAAAGACACTCCATCAGCTTAATACGCGCATGAAGTGGTGACATACCAAATTGCAGTGCTTGTTCATTTACGGGCATAGCTTGAACTTCTTCGATTTTATTCATCTTGGATGTTGTTGCTCCACAAATAAAACAAGAAGATGCTGCTGGTGTCTCTGTTACTGATTGTGCTGTCTTGCCGTCAATCATTGTAAAATATAATTCATGTTTAACTTTAAAGTTACGATTATTTACTGTTAACGCAAATTCTTTTAGTTGAGATATCTCCTCATCGACTCTTCTCTTTTCTTCTCGTATAACTTGAGGTGTCTCTTTAACGTACGCAAACTGTAGTGTTCTACAATATTGTGTGGAAGAAGGTTTATGGTTGTTCCATACTAATTTATTTATGTCATCACTCAATGATAATTTAAGTGGTACAACTGATGTCATATATAAATGAGAGTCAGAAATTTGATCATCTGAAAACCTCTGTTGGTATTCGCTTTGACCAGATGCCCCATCACATCCCCATTTATAGTACATTGTTAGATTTCCGCTTTCAATATTATTTATTTCCTTTACTGATTTGGTCTCTAGGACTCTTTTAGCAGTATGATCCAACAGATTTTGCAGAGGTACACTGCCTGAACTTTCAGTGATAGAAATTTCTAGAGGATAACTGTTAGTTTTTTCTTTCGTGAGTTGTTTGTATGGTACGAGTATGTTATATCCTTCATTTTGTAACCAATGCATTAGATACTCGTATTTTTCTTTTGTAAGTTCAAGCTTTGTAAACATCCCCAAAGTTTTTAATGTACAAATTTTGTGGTTGGTTTTTGAAATATTAGAAGAAAAATCAATTACTTCTTGAGGAAACATAGAACGTACTTCATCCCTTTTGTATCGTTTGGCGCGATCAGGGCACTCCTCAAACGATTTGCGGGGCCGACCAAGTGCAGAACTGGTAGAACATTCAGCCTCAGTAAACTTAATTGTAAATGTGCCTTCAAGCCAATTTACATTCTTTTTTTCAAATCGCGACTTCGTACGGTTAGAATCCTGCCATCTTGGTTTGAAGTTATAGTAAAAGTGTTTATATATTGTATCCAAAATTTCACATGCTCTAGTATCGTTTAAGCCAACGTGCAATTGTTGCAAAAACTGTTTTAATTTTGTTCTGTCTTTGTCAAATTCCAGAAGCTTCGAGCATAAAACCCCATGAGAAATAGAAAAACTTTCCATTGCCGTAAAACTCTTGGTCCTTAGTTTCAGTTATAATTAAATAATTTCGCGTTCGCCAGCACTTGTTGATAAAAATCGATCAGTGAACACCTACATATAAATACTACGTAAGTTTCAACATTTTACTGAAAGGTACTTATGAATTCGCGTTTCGTGTGCGTTTAAAATTTTTCGAAACGTTCTAAAACATGACCACTCATAAATGTGGGTGCAATTTGTGTAAAAAAATCATTCAGGTAGCCAACGAAAAAACCCCAAATAATTAAAAAAGTGCACTTACCTTTTTTCCATTCAATTTTCCACGCACATTTATTACCGCTTATTACTTTGCTACCGCAATCATAAAAATCAAATAACCTTTTGTTTATTGCTTTTTTTTTTTTAATTCTGAGAATCATAAAAAAAGTCATAAATGTTTTTGCAAAGAATTTTGTGCATATCTCGAGCAAATTTTTGAAATGCATACCTTCACTTAATTGTGAATAAAAGCGAAACGCGTTCATCGATTTTCATGATTTATGTCTCATTTTTTTCATAGGTTATGCGACTTTACGTGAAAGTAATAAAACTTGAAACTTTTTTTTACTGTTTTGGATTTTTTATGAATTAAAAATAAAAAATTTAAATTTTTTGGGCAAAAAATATTTTTTTTCTTCATACATTTATTTATAACTGCGAAACTGTTGCTTATGTAGCAAAATGTTATATAAACAGATGAAAGTAATTATAATTCTTGATTTTTCTAAATTTTTTTCAGCAAAATCCGACTAGTGGTTCTCGAGTTATGTTAAACAAAAGAGCCTTATCAGAATTGAGTCCCGAATCAATCAGCTGAAAAATGTTGTACTGTGTAATGCAAAAACTTGAGAGGTGGCACCTGGTGGCACTTGAAATTGATTAATAATGTTAAAACAGATATAAGACAATGTATTCGGTGTGATTTCAAACTGAGGAAAAGTAAAGAAAAAATTCCAGGTCCAAATGTTTGGAGAAAAATGGGATTTTTGTTATATGTCCATAAAAATACAAAAAAAAAAAAAAAAAACTTAAGTCTCTGCAGATTTTTTTTTTCAATTTTAGTATACTGAAATATACTACTTTAAATAGAAAAAAAAAGAAAAACGTTAGCTCACATAGTAAAATAATATTCGTATTTAAATTCTTAGGTTTAAATTAAGTTGGTTCGGTAAAACACACAAGTTCTGAGTTTGAGACGGATATAAAAAAAAACTGGCAGTCAGATCGGAGTAAATCTGTTTGATTTGATTGTACCATTTAGTCTAAAATTGCAACATATCACTGCATATTGCTTGAAGACTATGTTGACAATTTCACTTTTTTCCGCGAAATCCCCAGTGTGCGCCGCACCAAACTGTGACTTTTTCCTCATGAAGAGGCACTTCTTGAATCTCCTAAGGATTTTCAGTGGCGTAAATACGGCAATTTTGCTTATTTACGGTCCCATTCAATGTGAAATGGGCTTCATCGGACATGATAATTTTGTTCCAAAATTGCTCGTCATCTTCGGCCATTTCGATGACTCTTTGGGCCCATTCCAATCGACGAGGCTTGTCGACAGGCAACAATCTTTGCGTCAATTGAATTTTGTACGGGAACAAATGCAAATCAACGCGAATAATCCGTTGTAAAGTGGACCGAGCCATGCCCAACTGCTGAGAACGGCGTTTTTGGGATGTTCTTGGGGACCTCTCAACACTGGCTCGTACGGCAGCGATATTCTCGGCCGATCGCCTTGGTCGACTTTTATTTGGCCTCTTCGGATTAGAAAGAGCCTCACCAGTCAAAAATTTTTCGTATAAACGCTTAATGGTGTTCTTAGAAGGCGCACTTCTCACATTTTTTAATATTTTAAAAGCACGTTGAGTTTTCACAATTGACTTGTTCTGTTGAATGTAAATTTCAACTATTTCAGAGCGCTCGCGTCGCGTGTATTGTTGCATGGTAAAAATCTGCTTGGACTGACGCTTCAAACGCGGTATGTCATTAAGCGATCTGACATCTCTGTCAAAAGTTATGGCGTTGCCAGATGGGTCCGTCAAATATGGGCAACCCGTTATATACTTAAAAGTATTTATCAAACAAAAAGACTTACTAGAATATAATTTCTCTTCAGAGGGGTTTGCCGTTTAACACTCGCAGCCATCGACGACTGCTGACGTCAATAGTCAAACATCAATCCTTAAACCAAATTGTATTTAACCATTGGTAGATCCAAATTTTCTTTGAATGATTATCTATGTTAATTTATTTTACATGTTTTTCCTTACTTCTGTTTTTTCGTACTTTCGACAAGAATTCTTCTTGAAGTCCAAAGTACATTTTTTGTTTTGTTTTTCATTTTTTTGTCTTTCTTTTTCTTGTTGACGTTCCGTTTGTTCGGTTTTAAACCCACTTCAATTCGATTTACAGAACATACCCGAATATTCGATACAAAGTACTCTTATAAATAATATTAATCCCAAAACATAAATTTGTTTTGCCGGGTCAATAATTGACCAAGTGTTCGAAATAGGGAACTGTGGAACTTAACATTCTGGCTTATTTAAAGCTGAGTTAGGTTTTATCCCTCTTTTTCTTTTTTTAATACAACAATCGGTTTTTTCAACACCCGAGTTTTCCAAGTTCGAGGGCTGGCGTTTTACGTTTTATTTAACTCGCCTAATTGAATATTTAAAATTTTTATACTTTGAATTTTAAAATAATATGTATAATCAAATTTCCTTTTGGTTTCTCTTTTCAATATACATATACTCTTATGTTTTAAATAAATCTTCTCTAACTTAACAATATTTAATATTCTCGAATCCATTTTTGCCTGTTCTCATTCAATAGCGTTTAAGTACAAATTATTAACCTAAATTTTGTTATCATTTAAAAACTTTTAAATCATTTATTCACACTCTACCGCTAATTGCATTAAAATGTCAATTACATGAAAATGTTTTGCCAAAGCATTCAATCTTAGTTTCATTTTCAGAAATGTAGTTGTTAAACTACAAAAAACAAGCAAAAACTCGAAATTTGAACATAGACACTATAACATAAATAAAGTAATTAAAAAAACGTTTTTAAATCGGAGTAAATAGAGACGAAAAAAAGAAAAACAAAATTACACATACCTACAATGAAAATTTAAAAAACAGGAAAATAACAGGGAAATGTTGAAATAACGGACTGTTTCGGTACAAAGTTGTTTGCTGAATGAATGAATAATCACCCTTATTGTATAAGTCGTTGTCGACATTAATTTTAAAATATTATTACATAAAGTCGATGGTTACATATTTTCTAACAATGTTGTGTTGAGGTTGACTATTTATCGAAAATCTGACTAAAAAAAAAATCGCATCTGTAATTATTTGTTTCTTCTGACGTTAAGTGTGCTTTTTTTTAAATTAATTTATAAAAAAAAAAATTACTTGAAAATGGTTTTTTTTTTTTTTTTTGGTTTTTGGAGAACTAAAAGTAAAGTATTCAATCTGACGGAATTAGATTTTCAAGTGTTACTCCATAGTGGGCAAGTGGTCGAAGTCTAAAATTTATTTTATATATTTCAAACACAGGTTTTTTGTAAACTTTTGGTGGTCAAACTTTAGTTGATAAAACATTATATTTTAACAATTTATAAAAAAGTTTTTGTCCAAAAGTTCTTTTAAATTTGGGTTTTTTTTAAACATTTTAAAAAAATATTTTTACTTTCTAACTTAAATTTGTTTAACTTTTATTTAAGTCGTCGCCAACTTTCCTGTCGACTTAAGGCTCAGTTAGCCGGGAGTAACTGTAACTTAACCTTACAGTAAAAAAGTAAGACCAATCTATTTCTTGCAGATTAAGACGTAACATCTTACTAATAACTATAATCGTTTTAATTGCTTTACATACAACAAAATTAAGCGGCTGATTTGCGGCGTTACTGTTACTCTCGACTAACTGAGCCTTTAAGCAGAGTCAATTTTACTCGACGTCGACTTAAAAGAGAGGTTGTTCGATTGTTGTAAACAACGACTGTGAAAATACAAATATTGTAAAGTTGCCGTCGACTTTCATAGTGTGAATAGCTGATTATTTTTAATGAACTTTTAATATTTTTTCTTTTTTACTCTTTGATTACTCCCTGAAGATGGTTAGATCGTCGTCAATGTAATAAACTACACCTTCCATTAGTCTGGGTTCACACCATTAAAGTTTATTTTTTAGAAAGTCTGAGTTTTTTGGTGAGAGGGAAAATAGAACATATCTCCCCTCTCACTACTGAAACAAACGTTTATAGTATGAAGCAAGGCGAATTGACTAGGTTTGCTTACATAAAAGACCAGTTTGTATACCAACTTTGACAAGTCGACCACCGAAAAAAATCACCATATGTGACGCGCAAAATAGAAAGGGACCTAAGGGTTTTGTTCAGGAGAGCCATTTTAAAGATTTAAATACGTGTATCTTTGGTGTACCATCACTGAGCGTGTTGGTATTGGTCTCATTTAAAAGCGACACATCTAATTACGTCTGGAACGTGTTGGTCAACGCGCGTAGGTCGCACAGTGCTTTGTCCCCATATAACGAAGGGACATAAATAGAAGGAGTTGTCAGAAATTTGGCAAACTAGCATAAAATAGCTTAGTTAAAATATGAATTTTTGGAGAAATCAGTCCAAGGACACGCCTACCTCCCATGTGTCCTGAAATGGAAAAATGTAATTTTAGCTTCAATAATGCCCACAAAACTACAAAGAATGGTCATGCTGATACACACACAACTAGCAACGTGTGTGTAAATTTTCATTGAAATCTGAACAAGGACTCAAGGTCCTGCCATATATCCTTTTTCTTTAAAATGCTATAACACTTACAAAAATTGTCCAATCGTAATAAAATTTGGTATTAAAATTGATATTTGTTAGATATATATGTATGCCGAATTTTGGTAGAATCGGATTATTAATGTGAAAAATACAAAAACATCTGTTAATGAAAAATTAGTTGAAAACGCTAAAATAAGACGGTATTTTTCTTTTTTTTTTTTAATATTCCATCAAAGTTAAGAAATTTTTAGAGCTTAAGTAAAACATAAGCATTTTTCAAACCATTAAAAAATATGTATAGGAGAATAATTCAACAAAAAAATTTCAATCTCGTAATCCAGAAAATGAATTTTTTACAATTATTTTCTTGAAACACTAAAAAAACCAAGGGCATTTGTGATTTCAGCGCCCTCTTATGCCGTAAAATGCAGACAAACACAAACAATTTTTTATACATATTTTGATTTTTGTTGTTTTTGATTTGAGCAAAAATCATGAAAATAGCCATTTGGAAAAAAATTTTTTTTTCAAGTTGTGGTAAAATTTTTTCAATTGTTTTTCTTGTAGTTATTAGAAAACAGTCTAAATATTCGAAATCAGAAAAAAACCCATAGACGATATTTTTCTCTTTTTTTTTAATATCCCATCAAAGTTTAGAAATTTTTAGAGCTTAAGTAAATAATAAGCATTTTTCAAACCAATAAAAAAACACTTATGAGAAAATAATTCAAAATTTTGTTTGTAGTTAGTTCTAAATATGTATAGTAAACTACTACGGAAAAAAATTTCAATCTCGTGCTTTAAAAAACAACAGTTTTACAACAGTTTTCCTGAAGCATGTAAAACTCAAGTAGTTGTTTAGCCATTTTTACTTTAAATTCTCAAACTTTTGCGCCCTCTAGCGCCGCCAAAAATAGTTAAATCATAAAAATTCATTTCAATTATTTTGTTATCTATCGATCTGTACATTTTTAAGTACAATATTAGACTTGTTTTTTTTTTTTGTATTTATGTCTACGGGCCAAAGCACTGTGGGTCGTCCCTACCTCTTGTTTTGTGTAGTTAGTTTTTACTGTTCCCTTTACCTTACTGGTCCCTTTCTCTATGCTCTGTCACATACATATGTTGATTTGACGCCACCTTCTAGACATTTGCCTTGGTATGAACCCAGAGTTATTTAGTGCTCTTAGACCCGTTTTCACAACTTATCGATAGCTAAAGGTAGGATTGTATCGGCCGTATAAAAAATGTTCCATTATTACTACTTTTCTTTAACCAATTAGGTAAGATGAAACTTAATTTACTTTATCGCTCACTTTGGGTTAAAGTAAAGTTTTAATAATAGAACAGTTTTTATAAGGCCGGTTAAAGTCCACTTTAAGCTATTGATAGGTTTTGAAAACGAGCCGTAGTATATTAAATTTGCAGACAGAAACGGATTTCTTTAAATCATTGAGTTTTTATTGAGTAACAGACCGAAGTTAATCAAAGGTTATGAAAGCTTGGAAGTTTTGAGCAACATAATCATACAACCGGTTCTATTGATTTATAATTGTTTAAGAGAGTTTTATTGTAGGACCAAGTCGAATTCAACTACAGCCATCTGATTTTGACATTTCGAAACAATTTGTTTTTATTTGTTAGTGTATTGTTATGAATTTTTGACATTTCGAGTCGTGAACACTTACAGTAGGTGCGTTTGAGTACTTTTACAGTAAAATGCAGTAAATGAGTAAACTAAAAATTTTTTTCTCACAAAAAGCTGTTGTCCAAAAACGTCCGCGAACGCGAAATTTTTAAAAATTTGTAAAATAAAGGCAACAGCTGATGGCAAATAATTGAAGTTTTGAAAAATATTGACACTTTTGACTACTTAACTCGTTTTCTTATCGGTACTCGATTAAATACTTTTTATAACACGAACATTTTTGGAAAATACAAACAAACTATTTTATGTAATCTTTTCATATTCGTTTGTTTTTTATTTTATTTGATTTTATTAATTTGTAGCGGGTTAAATTATTTAAAAGAACATGAATAATTTGTTTGCTATTGATTACTTAAGTACCCAAATACTTCACACTTTTACAACTCTAAAAAATTTGCAAAACAAAAAAAATTTCAAAAATTTGTATTTGTTGTAATAAATGCTTCACAAACACCTTTTATCAATTAATATTTATTCAATTTTTGTTTTGGTTTAATATTTATTTCAACATTTCTTTTATTTAACAATTTTTTCACAATTTGTATGCTTTTTATTTGTTACTTTTGTATGTTTACCTTTTGAAACATATGTTTTTTTGATTTACTAAATTTTACTGCAAAAATTTCTGCAGTAAAAATTTGTAAATACTCAGACAAGAACTGTCACTTTTCGCTCTCAATTTATGTTCTCATTTACGGCATTTTGTGTACTCGAACTCAATTTCGTAAAATGCAGTAAAGTTTAGTGAAAAATAGTAAAAACTTTTGTGTTCTCGAACGCAACTAATGCAATGCAAAGCCCCAATGCTGTTTCTCTTGTTTTTGGATTGTTGTAATTCCAACACGACCTGTTGTTAAATTCGCCTTATAGAAGGACAACGTCTTCCAACTTTTGAACACATTACTGTACTCAATCATCTAAACTAAATAAAAAATCATTTCAGGCTAACGAATCAACAACACGTCTACAAAAAAAATTAAATAAATACAAAATCAGCGAAGGAAAAAAACTAAAAGTAAAACACAGATTTAAATTGAAATCTTTAAGAGTTTGTAAGTTAAGCGAAAAGAAAATTGTTAACTAAACGCGTTTGTGTCTCAACCATTGTCGGAACGTCACATCAAACAAGACCATAAATCTTTAAAAGTGACCAAAGTCAAATCATTTGCATCCTACTCGATAAATTCGTATGAATTGCAAACGCAGAAAATGCAGAGAATAACTACAAGAAAAATCGAAAAGAAATCCATTAAACGTTTACGAAAAATGGAAAGATGAACGAACGAACGGTTGGCTTGTACTTTTTTGGTCGGCTGGATTTTGTAAAACCAAAAATGGTTAAATGAAAATGAAAAACAAAATAAAAATAACTCTCATCACGGCTCTTTGTTGCTGCTGCTGCTGCTGTTGTTGCTGATGATGTTGATGATGTTGATGCTGGCAGACAAATGCTAGAGATGAAAAGGACACACCGATTTGCTTTTTTCTTAGTTTTATTTATATATTTCTTGTATATTTTATTCCTTACTTTAGAGCTAAAACTGATGCAAATTCTTATTCTGATGATGACGATGCATTGAACATGCTTCTTTTTTGGTTTTTGTTGCTGTTGTTTTGCATTTCCAATAAAATGCATGGCTTAAAACGCATTTTACTCTTGTAGTATTTGTGCAACGTTTAATAAACAAGATCTCATGTCGATTGCCACAAATTAGCGAAATAAATTATAAAAATAAAAAGACGCAAAATGTTCCTATATATGTTTCGTCTCCCCACCATCATCACCAATCTCCCAAGGATTATCATCACCAACAACAACTACTCATACTACTTACTGCTGATATTTAAAAGAACTTTATATGAGATCTTTAAAGGCATCATTTGCCTTGTAGAAAATGTAATGATGTTTTCTTATTTGTATTTTTTTTTACTCTTTTACTAAAAACCTTCAAGTTAAGAAAGTGGTTGTTTTTCATTGCTCTCATTTCAAGTTCGGCCTAATCACTAGGGTGGTATCAAAATTTGTGCTTTAGGATAGAAAAAATTTTAAAGTAAATAAATAAAATTTAAAATAATACCGCAAAAGTCTTCATCGCAGAAAATCAAAAATTTTTTTTATTTAAATATGCGATTTTTGTATTCAAATATGAAAATTATTGTTTTCTGTGCAGTAAGGAAAAATCATTTTTCAAACGTACAGACATACAGACGTAAAAACAGAAACCTGTCCCGATAATAGTCTTTAAGCTCACAATGCTTATAAAGAGTTAAAGTTGTGAAGAAACAAGAACTAAAGTACTTGAAGGCCATTTAGATATTGTTAATAACTAAGACTTTGTTTACATTCTTCAGATCTCTTGGTTAAATTCTTTAAATTATTGACGCCAAAAATTTTGACTTTATATTTCGTATATGAACGTTCTTAAGTCCTCTAACCAAAAAATATTTGTTATCCATTAGAAATCTTCAAAATAACCTCTTATGGCCCTTTAAATGACTTTTACGTCGAATATCCTAATAAGTAAAACTTTTAAATGTAAGAATGTTCTTAATCTCAGTATAAGTCTAATATCAAGACCATATGATTTCAGAACAAGTAAAATTGCGATGTGCCGAATTGAAATTCTCTTTCAAGTTGAGTGTTTCAATTAACGTTTCAGAAAACAGCTGATTACAAGCTAAGTGAGCAAAATTTTCGTTTGCTTTATAAATTTTTTTCTTGATGACCTTGAAAGTAAATTGCGTAAAAATTGCGTGTAGCCTACGTCAAAGGTTAAAGGTAATATACATAAATTTGGCACTCCGTTTGCATCTTTCCCATTATTGATCCATTAGAGCATGTATATTCTGGATCCATATGAGAAGCGAAGTTCATATCCGGTTGACCTTCTGTCTGTCTGCTGTCTGTTGGAATTGGTTTTCCGAAGGTCACAGATATTATGGGAACTTATTTGGCATATTTTTATGTCAGATATGCTCATTTCAGTTTTGCTCTTGAAATTCAGCCAGATCGATCCTTAAATGACTGAGATATGACCAAGAAACCACGACTGCCTCTATTTTTACACAAATTCCGGGCTTAAGAATTGGGCGCGGAACTTCCCATACAAACACATTATAAATTTCTTGATATCAGGACAACGAAAAGGGCCAAAGTTTCCAGTTAGCTACAAACATTTCGGTTATCAATATGAATACAACATCCCAAAAAATTTGAGTGCAATTGGAGAATAAGGCGTGGTACAAGAGAATTATGTCCAAATTTGGTACACATAGCCGGGTTATTAATACAAAAACCCTTTAAGGAGAAGTGGGCGTGGCACCTCTCGTTTAGAGATCTGTTTATCTGCTGAATGACAAGAGCCAAAGTTTCAAAATTAGGTACAAGCATCTTGGTTTTCACTATGCAAAATCCGACAAAATGTGGGCAGATTTTGAGAAGTGGGCGTGGCACACATAGATTTATTGATATCCTAAAAACAGTAATTATATAACTTTCTGTTCTTATCGCACCATGATAAGAGCAATTTTTGCTTTTGTTTTTGTTTTCTTTTGCTGTCTGTTGTGAATCCCCTTAATAAATGTAGTTTTTGCTCTTAATTTTTATTTTTTGTTAACATCTTGCTATGAGTAGCCAATCAATAGTTGATAATAGCCTTCATTTACTTAATTTGTTCAATCATTTACGATCAATCCTCTCCCATATTTCCTACACTTAAATTCTTTCTATGATTTTGTTGTTCTTCTTGTTTTCTGCAGTCATAATCATCATCATTGTTGCATTTAGTTGTTGCAGTATGTGTATTGCTGTTATTGTACTCAATGTGTTGTAGTCAGTGTTCGAAAATAAACAGTACATTATTTAAAGTTCGGCTCACACACCCAGGAACGATTTCTATTTTTTTAGTGATTGTGTAGACATACACAACCTTTAATAACGTTCGTAACTATTATTAAGAAAGAACCGAACATTCTATAATGTTCGGTTCTTTCAAACATTATATTTTAATGTTCTATAATGTTTTTTTCGTGTGTGTATTTTGTTTTTGTTAAAAATGTTTGTTTTTTTTTTTTATCAGCCAAAAGCGAAGAACATTAACGAGCCGAACCGAACACATTGAAGCTTGTGGATTTTCCAAAAAAACCGGACGGAATTAAATGTTCACATCTTTTGTTGAGTTTGATAAAAACAGTAATATTTTTGTGTTCGAAAGATGACTAACAGGGAAACGTTATTTTTTTAATTGTTTTCTACAAAAACACTATAAGCGTTTGTGTTTTCCACAAATCTACCGAACCGAACATTAAGAAACGATATTTAGTGTTTATTTTCGAACACTGGTTGTAGTAGTAAGTATTTAGTTAGTAGTCATCGTTTTTTGTTTTCTGATTAATTTATAACATTGTCTTAATTGCTTGCAATGTTTCGCTGTTTGTGTCTGATTTTTTTTTTTTACTTCTCTTCATATTCCTGTTTAAATGCTGAGGATTTTTTTATTATTATTTGTTTTTTTTTTTTTTTTTTAGAAAAAAAAAACTAAGAAAATTTAAAACAAAAAATTGTGTATTGTGATGAAACAGTAGGAGTTTTGTAATCGTTTTACATTCAAAAAGTAATTTAACTTTGCTAAAATGATTCTTGCATTCTTGTTTGTATTTGTCTGGACAATCGGTATAACGTTTTACCATGTCGCTGCTGAGTATCATGATCATGTGGCTTAGCCTGGTCTTGTCTGAACAGGCCTAATGTTGGTGATGGCCTAAGGTCTTGAGCATGACTTTGTTTAATATGAAATTCAATTTAGTTTTGCATGCAAATTAAATGAAAAATGAAATGAAAAGAAAAAAAGGAAACGCATTCGTCTTGATGTGACTATAAGAGAGAAATATTAATGGTTTCTCCATAGAATATTGATCGTTTTGTAAGGAATATTGCTAAAGAAAAAAACTGAAAATTTTTTTGCTTAAACTGAAGTTAATTGTTATTTTGTTGTAATTTTGTGGGCGTTATATGGCATGAAAATAATGCCAATTTTTGATAAATGGTTTTTAATGGCACAATGTTAAGTTGGTGTGAAAATGCAAATGGTTTAGCTAAATTGCTTTTTATAGTTTATACAAATATCTAATTTCATTTTATATATCGCATTTGATCAACAAGAGGGTATTAAATCATGATTGTTTATATTTTCACTTTTTGGCAAAAATTGTGATATTGTGTCTTCTTTTTCACACCCCTTTAAAATGAAATTAAAATTATTTTAATTTTACTGAAAATTCTTAAATTTTGTTGATCAACTGCGATATGTAGAAAAATAAACTTTTCAATAACAGATTAAAGCATACAATTGAATTTATTTATTTTGAGACTGAATATAATCAACATTTCAATTATAAATATTATCCCTTTTTTCAAATATTCATCATTCCACAAACATCTAAAATCCCCTTTAACAAATATGAATGAATTGTTGCATGTGTATGAAATCATATCGGATATGAAGGATATCTCCGGTAAGCAGGCGGACATTTCCGTTTACAACTGTCAACATATCCGTAACAATTTTCCATATGAAATATATATTTTTTTTACTCTTTGTTTTTTTTAATAGAAAAAGTTTAAGCTGATAGATATGAAAACATCATCCAAACAAATAAAAATCACACTTTTGTATTTGTAAATGTTGATGCATGTATAGGAAAGGACAACTTTAAAACGGATATTATGAAGGATAAAGCCCCCCCCACCTTCACAAACAACCACACGCATACACATATTGCGAACATAATTTGAATAATGTTTGCGTATATTCGAGAGCAAAAATGTTCGATAAAATTCATGATTTACCAATGATGGGTATTATTAAACAAATTTTGTATTGAATTCTTCAAGTGTATGATTTTCATAAAGAAGGAAAATGAATGGTCCAAAGCAATGAAGAAAGCAATGATAAAAAAAAAACTAAAAAAAAAAGAATCCCTTGAAGGAGTAATCAAAAAAAAATGTAAATATATATCAGGAGAGCCGTTTTTTGAAGTGTACTAATATGACAATTATGTGTGAAACAAAATAAGGGCTGTATACTCGTCACGGCTTCGGTGGCATACCTCTATCCGATGGTCCAAATTTTCATTGAGGTTCAATGTCCTTAATGTGCCGCATTATATCATCTTTTAGCTCTTAAATTATTCTTCCGACGGATGGCAGTTAATACACAGAAAAAATTATTGGCAGTTTTTTTTCAATTAATAGTGATTTTTGAATTTTAAAATAAATTTGATTACGTTCTTAATTGATTGAATTAAAAAAAAATATTTTTTTTCAATTAAAATTTTACTTGATTTTAAGCTTAATTTTAATAATAAGTTTAATTTAATCCATCAACTCGGTTGTTTGAATTGAACACTTTGTTGCTTTCGCCTTGTTGCTTTCCTCCCTCATCAACAGTTTGCGAAAAACGTTACAAGTGCAACCAACATCTTTATAAATTTATTGTCTTTGCCCTTACATGTGCATACACACATGTTTTTGTCATCAAAAAGAACAGTAAGCGTGGCGTGCAAAAAAAAACTATCAACAAGTTAAAAATGAACTGAGATTTGTTATAGACGAATTACAATTATGACCACCACCAATGTCAATAATGAGCCTACATGCATATGTATATTATGCGTAAAATAAAAAATCGCCTTGTGGCTGACCACATTGTTGACGGTGGTTATGGTCGCAATCGAAATTTGGTGTTTATTTTCTTTGTTTGTTAATTCTTGAATTATTTTTGGCGTCATTTCATGTTGTGCGTTTAAAGTGAATAGGTGAAAAAAGTACAGCCAAAGTACACAACAAAAACAGTTTTTTGTTTTCAATCTTGAATACCCTGAAGAATCAGAGTTATTCTACAATTTTATACAAAGTTGTATGTATGAAATTCCTTTGTCCAAAAAATCTTCCAAAATTTGTACAATTAAGCATGAGCTATTACAATTAAACAAATAAAACAAGTTACTTTTAAACCATTTTTAAATAAAACATATTTTAAATATTATTATTTTTCTTCATTTAACCATCAACTGAATTGATTTAACAAACTTATTCAATTAACTGTTTGTTTGATTGAATAATTTGCGTAATTTAATTAAGATTGTATTTTAAATACACTGTTTAATTTATTCAATTAAAAATTAAATCAATTTAATGCAAAAATTCAATCACTGTTTTAATCAATACAATTATTAAAATAATTAATTTTCTGTATTTTAATCAATTACGTTAGTAATTCATTCAATTAAAATATTGATTTATTTTTAATTAATTTGTTAATTCATTCAATTAAAATATTGTTTAATATTAATAATTTTTTCAATTATTTTTGTAATTAAAATGTAAAAACTTTTTAATTGGAAAAAAATCCTTGTTTTGCAATTTTTGAAAGTTTGAGTAATTGGTATAATCATTTCGGTGATAGGTGCAAAATTAAACAATTTTTTGCTTGTTTCAATTATTTTGGTGATCAAACCCGTTTTTTACTTTGTTCTGTGTAGTCAAACATCAATCTTTAAACCAAATTCTATTTAAGCTTTGTTAAATCGAAACTTGCTTTGAATGTTTATCCACTTTAATTGACTAAAATGTTTCTTCTTACTTCTGTTTTTTTTTTTCTAATATTCCCAAAGAAGAAGTCCAACGGTGTCAAATCACATGATCGTGATGGCCAATTAGCATCGCCACGACGTGAGATAACACGGCCATTGAATTTCTTACCAAAAGAGTTATTGTTGCGCTGGCTGTGTGGCTAGTGGCACCATCCTGTTGGAACCACATATCGTCCAGGTCCATATCCTTAATTTCTGGTCACAAGAAGCGAACACCATTCACGGTAACTGCTTGACCAACTTAATTTTCGAAGAAGTACGGCTCGATGACGATACCAGCTTATAAACCAGCGGATAAACTCAGGCAAGTACCGGTGCCTCAGCATTGCGGCAGAAATGGGCACAGCCGTCCAGACAACGTCAACGCGGCTTTTCAACAATCACTCGTCGATTCTCATTTGCCAAAATGTGGCAATTCTGCTTGTTAACGAATCCATTATGCTAATCAAAAAAACCACGGAGTGCACAAAATGCATTGTGATGTAAACGCCCATATTCGTAAAATGCTTCAACAACCTTAACGCGTTCTTCAATTATGAAACTCTCCATGGTTGAATTTGTCAAACACTGAAACAAAGAAATGTCAAATTTAAAACTTGACTTTTAGGTGTGACTCACAACTCGGGTTGCCAGACGGCCTGGAATAGCCTGGATTGTCCAGTTTTTTTTGTGTTTTCCAGGTTCCAGTTAAAATGCAATTTATCCAGATAAAAAACTTTATTTAATTTTGAAAAAAGTTTGTTTTTTATTTTGTATTTTTAAATTATTTTGTAAAGAACAAGGAAAACATTTCTAATTTACCGACAGATATTCCAATTAAAAAAGCCATACAAATTGATCTCGTTTGCTAGTCATGCCAACTAGCAATACTTTTTGTGAGCGGACTTAAGGTATTTCTAACAATCTCTACTCACAAGAATCCATGCCTATGACCGAATAAAGGCTACAATTTTAAGAAGACTTAATTTTGATGAAAATTGTAAAATGCTTAAAACATTTTTGCTTACAACTAAAGTAATGGAATTATTGAATTCTTCAAATAACAAATAGTTATCAGTAGGGATGCGATTTCCATGCAAATGCATGTTTTTTGTCGATAGTCTAAGAACGATGTCGACCAATTATCTTTCCGAATCATTAAATTTGCGTTAAAATGGCATCGATTTGCTTTTGCATATTGTTGCATTATTTGGTTAAAATGCATATTCTTGCATATTTAGGGTTTAAATGCATATTTTTGCATATTTTGACATTTTTGAGGGGTTTTTTAATTTCCATGTTATAAAAAAGTTCTTAAAAAAGAACTTTCCAAAAAATATGATTCAGGAATGTGATGGAAATCGATTTTAAAAACGAAACGATTTGAAACCTTTAAAATGGATTTTAAAAAAGCATATTCCTTTTATTTTCAGTCTTTATACTTTGGAATTTTATATAACATACGTTAACTGAAGAGTATTCTGAACGAAAATTGAAGACTTTAATTTAGACTATAATTCGAAATTCATCACACCTTTTAAAAACGTTCGTTTTGAAATCGATCGATTTTCATCACATACCTGAATAATTCTTTTGGAGCTTTGCTTTATATACAAGATTTTCAAGATTTCCACAAAAGATGCACCTATTTTAAGCTGATGCAGCACTTTACATCGTTAAGGCTTCCAATGGGTAACAAATTACTTGCTTGGCACATGGGTTATACCGCGTTGCAGAGAATTTAGAAGCCAATTCGATAGTATTGCGATTTTTAATGAAATGTATTTGATTCACCTTTCACCGCAGCCAGTAGTAGCAAATTGGGGGCTTGGCTAGATGCTTCAGAATTCTCTTTTTCAAATAACGGATATATTGGTGATACAATAACTAATTAGGAGGGATTTAGTTCACTTAATATTCAAGTCAAATTAATTGATATTGCAAAAAGTAAAATTAACAATTTGGAAGGAAGAATAGCCCGACAAATTAAGAAAAAAATCCAAAACGTTTTGCCAAAAAAGTTAAGGATTTCAAAAAATTAAATAAATTTAAATATTTTTGATCTGATCTGGAAACAAAGTGGGATCTGGAACCAAATTTTTCCAAAATGCATTGGCATTCTTCAAGTACAAGACAAAGTTTTAATTTTAATAAAACAGTACTTATTTATTTAAACAAACAAAAATTAAAATTAAAATTAGTTATTTAAGTTTTTAAAGATATTTGAATAACAATAGACTATTAATTTTTTATTTGTTTTTTGTAAAATTAATTTTTTATGGATTTTTTTATGTTTTTTAGTGCATATTTTTTATTTTTTTATTGCATATATTTCATTTTTTAGTGCATATTTTATGCGCATATTTTCGATTTTTCAGTGCATGAAAATCTCATCCCTAGTTGTCAGCCTTGTTCTGGAAATCGAATTCAAGTGAAATCAAAATCAAACAAACTTTGAAAACGATCCGGTGTTTAAAGTTCATTATATAATTTTATTTTATATACTTCATACTATGAGTACAGCCTAACTTCATTAGAGCTTATCTTAAAATAAAAAACGACGGTAATTTAAACAAAAATGTAACTGAAAGTTCCCATGGATTTAAATTTCAATTTAATAGTGTTTATTTTAAGTGTTATTAGTGTTTACGGCTCGAAATGTCAACTATTTTTAAATAAAACTTTATGAAACCTAAACGAATTGGTTCGGACTGTCAAAGTCAGCAGGCTTTAATATAGAAAATATTTCTAAAACTGAGTGTTTTTCATATTAATTTTCTATGCGAACGTAACGTTCGAAATCGTTGAACAGGCAGAAATTTTTTTTTTTTTTTTATTGCAAAATAAAATCTGAATTAAAATTTTACTTATTCCTTTAGTTAAGTGTATCTTCAAATTGTCCAATTGTTTTTTCATAATCCAGGTGAATTTTTTCTATTGTCCAGTTATTTGACTTTTGGTATCTGGCAACCCGACTCACAACTAACATCGTGCATTATGTTTGGACCACCCTTTATTAAGGCCGCATGAAATAACCCCCCAAAATATAATCCCCCAAAAAATAATGAAATAACCCCCCAAAAGTTTGTACAGAGAACAACCAAAACGATTTTTGGGGGGTTGTTTCATTTTGTTTGGGGTGTTATTTCATTTTTTTAATTGGGGTATTATTTCATATGAAATTATCCCCCAAAAAATCTTTATGAAATAAAGCCCCAATATATTTTTTGAGGGATTATTTCATTTTCAAATTTATAATGAAAACGTTTTTGGGCGCAAGGATTTATCCACGTTGGTATACAGAACACCAGCTTCGATAAATAAAGCTACCCTACATAACCGGCCTTTGGCCGTGCGCAATGACTTTTTCTTCTATGGTATACCAAAGACCGGGTCGAGTCGGTATTTTTATACTATGGAGGAGAAAATCCTGGCCCTATGCAGAGAAGCTTTAGTTAGCGAAGCCGGTGTTTGGTATACCATAGAGGAAAAAGTCATTGCACCCGGCCGAAAGCCGGCAATGCAGAAAAGCCTTAGTTAGCGAAGCTTGTGTTTGGTATATCATATCATGATATCTATTGCGTGATTCTTTAAAGCAAAACTGTAAAATTGTATTACATATATTGGGCTCTTATTTAATTTCAGAATTATTTCATAGGGAATTATTTAATTTATGTTTGGGGCGTTATTTCATTTCGTTGGGTGCTAATTTCATTTTCAAAATTTTGACTTTATTGCATATGAAATAAGGCCCCACGATTTGGGTGGTTATTTCTTTATTTTTTTGGGGGGTTATTTCATGCCGCCCTTTATTATTAAGCTGAAAAGTTTGTATGTTTCTATGTTTTTAGGAAGTAATAAAATTAGATGAAAAGAACCTCATAACGAACATAGGCTAATTAAGGTTTCACTAAAGTGTTTAGGATAGGGTCCAGGGGAGCTAAACCTCCTATACTCAGAAATTATTAATTTCCGTTTTAGACGAGATCTATTAAAGAAACTGTTTCCAGACTCAAATAAAAACAAAGCTATTTTAGCGTGAATACGCTGTTCACCTTCCATTCAGCCTTTAGTTTATCCGTCACCTCGACCGTATCCTGACCGAATGCGAAAGTGACTTGCGTTTGCTACGCTTTATCGGCTTAACAGCTTAATCAATTTTGATGAAGACCTTTTAGGGGAAACTTAGGGAGAATAATTGCCTCTTCAAAGATATCCAAAGATACCAATATTAATGCAATTTGAATCCTAGATAGATCAGTGCAAATAAAATATTTTTTCAAAGCTAGCAATATGAAGGGACAGCATCGCAGCACTGCGGTCACGTCTAGTAACCGTATAATTTCTTTCGATTTCATAAATTTTGGTATCCAGATTTTGTTAAAAAACAACTCATTATAGACAGCAATCGTCTTTACAGACGAAAGTGGTGTAGGGTATCGTGGGGTTGCGCTGGGCCGATCATACTCTCCTACCGGCTATATATATATATATGATTAAACAGTGGGAAAGTGAATTAGTATAAACACGTTTCATGTAAGTTGCACAACTTAGCAAACTTTACATACAACATTCTAAAAGAAGTTTTTGCTAACTCTAGTCAAGTTGGTTTCCATTGTGATTCCATGGGACCCGATATATTAGTAACCTTAATCACGTAAAAAATCAATCACCAATTTCACGTAATTTGACCTGCAATTAATTACAAAATTTAATTGGCAACGCCCAAGTCTGCGCAAATCCTAATATTACAAAGTGAAAAATATACTTTGAAACAATTAAATTGCAAACCCAATAAAGCTCAGATACTTTTGTTTGTAGATAAATAAATAAAAAATATGTATATTAGTGTGTGTGCGTTTAAATGACTCTTGTCCTCCTTCATATCAAATGTCATTTTAAGCACACTTTAGCTGTCAATAATTTAAGGGGGGGTTAACACAAGGAAAAGTGTCATTGCAACATGAACGAATTGAATTTAAAAATGTTACTGCTAAAAAGAAGCAATAAAAAATTTGAGCTGAAACTGTTGGCAATCAAAGTAACTGTCATTTTTTACTAAATGTGATGAGATGGACGGATGGAAGGATTTGGAAGCGAGCAAACCGCACTTTAACATTCGAACGAACAAATGACTGACATACTGAATAAACGTTTATCGTTTGGTGCTACTAACACCGAACATTTCACTTTGAACAAACAAATCCCTCTTCAACTTATTGCAGGCATTTATGAGCACGCAAAACCAAATTAACGCACCACTGCTGCTGCTGTTTAAGATTTTCAATTTTACCTTCAAAGATCGCAGATTTCATTTCTATAAGAGTGTATTGAACGAGCGTATTTTATTTATAAGCGATTTGTGTGTGTGTGTGTGCGTGTAAGAAAAGTATAGGAGTACGCATACGTTACCTTTTGGTCATGTCATTGATAATTTATGTCACATAAAAACCAACTGAATTGAATTCAAATTCCTGACATAGCGCGGTAGCAACTAAGCAGGCAGCAACAACTTCCTACTACAAAAAAAAAAAAAAAAATTAATAAGGAAAACAAAAACTGAACACCGACAGACGGACAAACAACTGACTTTAAGATAGATTGGCGCACAAACAGACTGAAAGAAGCAAAATTGAGGCACCACAAAATAATCCCACATTTATTGAAAATATTCACACTGATTTTGCTTTACGAAACCGTCTCAAGCTCGGCACTACCATTTTTTTTTTTTTTTTTTTTTTGTCAGCCGGTGTATAAAAGCTTTTGTCATCACATTGTATGATACTTATTTAAGCAACACAAACGCTTTCTTATTGTTGCTGCTGCTGCCTTCTTAAGGGCAAATACGATTTTTAAACTAATTTAATTTATTCCTTTAAAGCTGAAACTAAATGAAGAAGATCTCAGCAAAAATAAAAGAATATTTCAGATATTTCAACTTGAATAAATTTCAAAACGAAAAATTCAAAATTTCAATATAAATTTTCAATGACAGTTTTAATGCGTAAATGTCCATCACACATTGTTGACTGGTGGTTATTTTATAGTTGTTGTAGTTGTTTCCTTTATTGGTCCCTAGTGCATGAAATGAATTCATTTAAATATTTCTTTTTCTTATGTTTTCTTTTTTTGTTAGGCTAAATTGCCAAAAACCCTAAAAAGTTTTTAAATCAGAGGAAAAACATACAATTGGGTTTTAACATGAAGTAAGAAAGGGCGCCATATTGATTGACTCCTGTCAATATTTGTCTTATTTGTCAGTTTAAATTTGATTGTTATTGGGTTTAACTTATTGTAAAATCACTTAACTAAACTCAAGCCAATGTTTTTCAAATTTTGTTCGTTTCAATTCTGATTTTGAAGTGTCGCGTGACATTTAAAAAAACGGCTGTAGAAATTTTGATGTCAGTAAAATTAACTTGATTTAAAAATGTCTTAATTGTGAAATTTGTTTAAGAATAAATACTAAAAAAATTACAGTTATTTGTAATTTTTTCATGTTTAGATAAACAATGTGATCGCAAGTTAACGTCCGTTTCCCGATTTAAGAATTTGTTCAAAAACTACACAGAAAAGATTCCTAAAATCTTTTCACCAATTAAAGCGTTATTAACCGTGAATTAACCGTTTAACTAAGGAATTAAGTGTTTAATTAAGTGAATTAAAAGTTAAGTCAAGTAAATTAAGCGTTTAATAGATACTATTATTTTTTTTACTGTTGCAACTTTTTTTTTAAATATCACAAATTTTTTAATTGAAATCAATTTTTAATTTTTTTTTTTGTGTATAATCGGTATAAGTTTATGTTTTTGTGTGAAAAAATGAATGGGCACTAAACCCGTGCTGCCACTTTGTGGGTAATTATCCGGGTTGGGAATAATTTTTAGGGTTTAAAAAACTGCAGTCGAAATCAAAAACTGTTGAGTAAAAAACGAAAAGGTGTGTACAAATTATCCCTTTTTGAGTTGGTTTGACAGCGACTGTTTATAGATGGGAATTCACTATTTGACATATAGTTAATTATGGACCGACCGCCACAAAGTTCGGTTAAGAAGCCACTTATAATATTAAACAACCTACATTTGACCTGATTTCAATAAATTTATACAATTTGTTTAACGCTTTAAGTCTGACTTAAGGTAAATTATGGACCGATTATAGCAAAACTGCATCGTTTTTCAGAAATAAAATTTTTTTTAGAATAGTTGCTTCACATTTGGGTTCATAACTCCTTTCCTACTGAACCGATTGTGCTGGATGCCACCAAACTGCTTAGAAGAACTAGAAACAATTCGACACCAAACTTGTTCTTTTCCTTGGAGTTGTTCGAAAGGGAGTGTGATTTAAAGAGACGGGTAAACAGACCGACGTGGTTAAATCGAAAACAACTGGTGGTGAAGGGTATTAAATATTCACTAGTAATAATTTTTATACAAAAGTAAACTTGATCACAAAACTTTCAGGAGGAAGTCCTATCTTCTGAGCACATATCTTATATGAATTTAGCCTTATGTAATATCCTTTACTCCGAAAATTGTATTTAAAAAAAATGGTAAATGTTCTTTATGATGCCAAACCTCTTCATATTTCTTCTTATGACAGTAGAGCAAGTGCTGATCCAGTTTTCAGTTCATAAGTTCTCTTAGTGCAAATTCAGTCAGAAAAGACACTCAACCCAATTTCAGAATACCAGGGCTCGACCAAACTAGTAGAGGGGCGGGGGTTGGTTATTGATAACAGGTTAATTTGTTTTAGTAAAAGTGGCTTGCAACTTTACGTGATTTCATTCTATCAGTTGTTAATGAATATCTACGACTCGGTATTACCGACTATAGCATACAGTGACAAATTTAGAAGTGGAAGAAATGTATGTTTTTCTACTTTGACTGCAGTTTTTTAAACGCTGATAACATATCTGGATTTAATTTAAGTGACATAATTTAAACTATTCCAAAGAATGTTGATCAAAAAAAATTCGCAGACTTCTCAACCGAAGTCACTGTTTCTTTAAAAAACATTTGTAGAACAAATTTTAGAAACAGAATACGATGATAACTTTTATATTATCTACTATGGGTTGGCAAGATGTTGTAGTAAGTACAGTATTGGCCATACACTCATAAAATAGGCGTCAAACCGCTGATGTATTTTGACATCAGTACTTTGACAAGTGCACTGAAAGAAAAATGCTTCATATATTTAATGAATCATTTTCATAAAAAAATTTTCCTTGGGTAAATTTTCATTGTCTAAATGGAATTTCATAGTTATAATGAAGTATTTTCGTTAAAATCGCTTAATTGGATTTCGTAATTACGTTAAAAATTTTCATTGGATATATGAAAACTTAAGTTTGTCCAAGTTAAACAAAAAATTTTAATTGGGAACATAAAAAAACAATATACAAACATAACTATATTCAAAAATTAATACAAAATTATAGTTTCCTTAAAAAAATGTTTAATTGTTAATCAAAAAATGTAAGATTTAATTATTTCATACATCTAATTTAATATGCCATTAAATTTATGAAATCAAAAAATTTTTTATAAAAGCAACATATTTCAATAATGCTTTCATAAATTTAAATATTCATTATGACAATGAAAAATGTCATTATAAAAATGAAACAAAAACTTTCAATCAACGTTGTTATTGTTGTTATGGACAATTTAATCTCATATTTACGCTCTTAATTGAGTAAAAGACATAGTTTTTTTATCCAAAAAATACACTGCCCCGGTAGGCTAGCTGCACGCAAAGAAAAAACATGGTTGTGGTAAACATATTCTAAGAGCAACATATTATGATAAGAATTATGATTGTAGTCACCATATTAAGTTTATTATTGAATCATATTATGACTAAATATACTCGTAATATGTCATCATAATATTTTTCCCTTAATCATATTATTATTCTGTTAATCATACTCAGTTAAGAAGTAATCAAATTATTGTCATGCTAATCATAATAAGCTAAGAAGTAATTATATTATCATCATGTTAATAATAATAAGCTTAGAAGTAATCATATTATCATCATGTTAATCATAATAAATTTAGAAGCAATCATATTATGATACAGCACCTTTCATAGCTGTCAAAAAAATACAAAATAAATTAAAATATTTGCGCATCGATTTTTTATTTTGTGGCTTTTTACAATTTTTCTTAATGTTAATCAAATAGCGGAGTTCAATATAAGGCTTGCAAAAGAGCAAATGAAAAATCTGTGGTTTTCATGGGCAACCGCGTGTGTCCATTTTTTCGATTTTAAGATGTTGATGAGATATCGTAGCACTTTTATAAAATATAACGAAATCTCTGTGTGTTTTGTTGTTGGATTTTACAAAAAAACTATGATATTTTGCATTTGCACTTTTACATCACTAATACTTGAATGAACTCCGCTAATATTTTAATTTTTTAATTTCTTTAAACTTATTTTTTTTTTTATGGAATTTTATCTTTTAATTGTTTAACCGCTCACAAATAAAAAAAACGACACAACTGCTTCAAAATTATTTTACAAATGGCGCTTACATAATGGTGGTTATTCCAAAATACGCGTCGAAGAAGTGAACATTTACATGAAAACAAAACCAAACTAAAGTGACGAAAATTGTTTTTGTTATCTATACACTTCTAAAATAAAATTTTCGCGAGAGTTATAACGCGTTTCTTTTTCTTTTAAAAACTGTAAACTTTGTATGAAAAACAAAAACAATTTTTGTCAATTTGGTTTTGTTTTGTTTTTGTTTTCATGTAAATGTTCACTTCTTCGACGCGTATTTTGGAATAACCACGAATATGATTAGAGTAAAAATAGTTTGATTGCATCTTTAACATAATATAATAAATGTATAGAAAGTTATCATGTTATGGCTATTAAATATCATGATATCGTTGTGAGAAATATAATATGTTTAGAGAGTTATCATAATAAAGTGGTTAGAAAAATAATTATTTTTCGGTCAACAATACTCAAATTCATAATTGCGATAAACACTGATATGTTTACAGTAACTATAATATTGATGATATTAAATAAAAATAACAATTATTTGTGTACGACAACAATATATTGTTACATTAAACATAGTGTTGTTGCCGTAACCATGCCCAACCATATTTTTTCTCTGCGTGTGGTAGTGAGCTAGTCAATCATCACCGAGGTTGCGCGATCGATTCCCGCCAGAGCACACTGGACCGAATCGCGAAATATTTGGCATAAAGTCGAAAATTTTGTTGAAGAAAATCTTAATTTTAATTTAATATATTTAAACTAGCACCTCTATATATAGGAAGAGTCAATAAATATTTTCAAGCTAAAAATCAGCTAAAAATGCAACCATGCAATTTTTATCGAGTTTCAAAGTCAGGTGATTAGTCAGCTGACTTCTGTAACAAAATTGGCGGGAAACTTTTGTTTACTTTGTGCGCTTGGCAATTTCACACGCTGTGACAAAAAATAATGTAAAAAAATGGATTTTGACGGCCAAGGTATGTAGAATGAATAAAGTGAAAACATTTTGTGTTAAAATGTGTTATGTGTTATATATGCGTATTGTTTTGTACTATCCAAAAAGAGATAAAACCAAACCAAAGTGCTAGTCTTCTGTGGAGTTAAAACTAAACTTCTGCGTGTTTCTGCGATGTGTAATGTATGTTAACATAAAGTAGAAAGTGTATATTAAAAGTTAATAATAATCCTTTTTGCGGCAATGTCAGCAAGGAAATCAAATGAAAATGATACCGCGCTTGTACTTAATAAATTTAAGACTCCTGAAAGCGAGGCAACTGAAGTTAAAAGAAAGCTCGGTATAGAAGAACCAATACCTTTAACAACAAACGATGCTTTGGAATTTTTGTTGGAATATTCTTTAAGCAAAAGGTTGTATAATGAAATTCGTCATATAATGAAAAAGCATAATTGCGACATATACCCGAACTACCATAAGGTTCAGGAAGCTAAATTGCAACTGAGACCTAGGGGAATAACAGCTACAGAAACTATGGCAAAAGTTGCCTTACAAGATTTATTAAACCATACTGCCAGCCGTATCTGCTACAGGAGGAGGTATTCGCTAACTTAGAAAGTGTTTCAAGCGTTACATTAATTGCGAGTTACGGATATGATGGTTCAACTGGACAAAGTATGTATAAAAAAAGATTTGAAACGAACGAACCAGACACTCTTGGCCAGTCTTTGTTACAACTGTTATACCTCTGAAGCTTATAGAAGAAGCGGGAACAATTTTTTGGAATAATAGAACTGCGCAGTCTGTACGATTTTGTCGACCCCTTAAAATGGAATTCGCTAAAGAAACAAAAGATCACATTCTTGCAGAAAAAAACGATTTGGACAGACAAATAATAAATTCCTTGTGTAGTAACAATTATAAATGACAGAAAGATCACTGTCTCATATGACCTTCACATGACCCTTATAGATGGGAAAGTTTTAAACGTTTTAACGGGCACGAAATCTTGCCAATTATGTTCAATCTGTGGTGCAGGCCCAAAACAATTTATGAAAACTAGCGATATAAATTCTTTTATACCAAACCCTGAACATCTTCAATATGGGATGAGTCCACTTCATGCTTGGATACGCGTTTTTGAATTGTTGCTTAAAATCTCTTATAGAATGGGGATTAAAAATGGCAAGTAAGAAACGAAAGTGACAAATTAGAAATAATTGACAAAAAAGAACTTATACAAAGAAGATTGTGGGAAGAAATGGGATTGCATGTGGATAAGCCAAAACAGAATGGGAGCTGAAACTCGAACGATGGCAACACCGCGAGAAAAGCTTTTTCGAATACAAAATTATTCGCTTCAATTTTAGAACTCGACTTAGAGTTACTTGAGAGTCTGCATACTATTATAATAGCTATTAACTGCGAATTTGCAATCGATTCTCTAAAACTTAAAAAATTTTCAGAAAAAACCATTAGATCTTACATGTTGCATTAACCATGGTATCCGATGTCACCAACTCTACATAAAATTCTAGTTCATGGATCACAGATAATAGCTGCATCAGTGATGCCGGTAGGCTGTCTTGGCGAAAATGCGTTAGAAGCGCAAAATACATTTTACAAGCGTGATAGAAGAATGCACGCTCGACAGACTTCCTCCAGATGTAATTGGGCTTTTAGAAACACCCCATAATATTGTTCCAAATAATGTTCAGTCTTCATCTAATGACTACAGTTTTGATGATGACTCGGATGACTCGGAATCTGATGAGATAAATCCATTTTCGTTTGAATTAGCTGTAGAAAACAACTGAATGAAAATTTGACGATAAATTATTAGAAATATTTGAATAGAAAAATAAATTGATGTAAGACCTATTAGTAACTGCCTGTTTAACGATATCGAACGTCATCGTTCGCATGGAAAATTACATTTAAAACAAAAACAAAATTCGGCCATTGTTCGAAGTTTGTTTTGTTTTTGTTTTTAATGTAATTTTCTATGCGAACGATGACGTTCGAAATCCATGAACTGGCTGTAAGTAAAAATTTTGTTAAATAATCATATAGTATCCAAAACTTTTATATACAATTTCAAATTTACCTCAATTTACTTAAAAACTAATAAAAAACAACAATTCCCTTACAAGTTTAAGCTTTTTATTCACAGCTCTTAAAACTTCGTTTTACTATCACATATGCGCTATGTAGCCATATATGGGCGGCTAGGGTGGGCGTGGTCCAATTAACTTAAAATTTTCTTTAAATATTAATAGTGTTATTTTTATCAAATATACCAAGTTTCAGCTCGATATCTGCAATATTCGACTTTATGCCAATTATTTCGCGATTCGGTCCAGTGTGCAGAGACAAAAAAAAAAATAAAAAAAAAATTGCTTACATTATTGAAAGTATTCATCCAATGAATAATATTCATAGATCTAATGTAATGTTTCATTAAATACATCTTAATGAAACAGGTTTCATTGATCTAACGAAGCGCTGCATAGGTTCTTTTTTAATGCAATTTTTCATGGGATTAGTGTTAAAATTTATTGGTATTGCGAAGAAAATTCTTTCAGTGTGTCTTCGGTTTTGACCCCATGATAATTTTTATCATTGTGATGTTAGACTCGACATCGTTTGGCCAAATTGTCATCAGGTGAAATTATGTTATCAATAGTAAGACATATAGGCATCACAGATATGGCGAATCGGAGTCAGTTTAATAAAAAATCTCAACAGTGCGATGACTCAGTAACATCGGAGAAATTATTGATTAGGCTTAATTTAATGACAAACTGTGTAATGACAAATTGTCATTAAGTTGAGTCATTGGTCTTGAATTAAGCCACAGTGAGAGAATATTATTTTTTACTTAGTCGTTTTACATATATTTTTACAAGTCTTTTCATTTTTTAATAGCCCATAATTCTCATTCGCTTAACAGTTTTAGTTATTCCAAAGCCTTCGGAAAAAGCTTTCCAGATGATCTGGCCTAAGCAACCAGCAATATGCGCATAGGAACTAACTTATCCCCCCACAATAAATTTTAGGGTATACATACATATATCAAAGAATAAAAATTGGGAATTTAGCACATCCTAATTAATAAATAAATAAAGATTCGATAAGCACTCTTACTTGTTTTTTTTTTCTAACCACTTCAAAAATGTTGTACTTTTGAAATAAATTATAAAATGATATCAATCAGCTGTTCTTTGAATGTATTAGTTAGTTGGCATTTAGTAACAGCTTTACCTTTAATTAAGTTGTTACTTTTTATGCGGAAAGTAAAAATCTGTGAATAACTTAAATAGGAGCTTAAAAAAGTTAATTTATGAATATGCGTCACTGTCTTTACTTTGATTCACATATTTTTCTTATTGAATATGAAGAAACATTTTATTGTTTCATTATAATTTGATTTTTTTGATAAAATTTTTCATTAAATCAAATAAAAAGTTTGTTGACCAAAAAATTTTTTTTAATAAACTGTGTTGTTGAAAATTTTCTTGGGATATTTTTTTCTGTGTATTTTGATTGGGTTGAAGCATATTTTTGGTCATATATATTTTAATAATAAATGCATGAAATTCCATGGCCTATCCACCACGAATAAGCATACTTTCTTTATTTAAGTAAATAGTTTATTTGCTAGGTCATATATAGGAACTTCAGAAGAAGAAATTAAAAACAACATTTGGCCTAAACTTTGCAGTTGCCAATAAATTCTAATTCTAACTATTAAATTTTTTTTGTACATCTAATAATTTCTTAAATGAGTGTTATTCGTTTTAAGAAAACGTTATAACTTTATTGAATTTTAAGGGAAAATTATATAAAAAAAACATTTCTGTTGACTTATTTCTTATCGTTTTGGACATCTTTAGCCTAATAAAGCATTAAGGAATGTCTCTTATTTTTCATATTAAAAATAATAATACCTTCATACCGAAAAAAAATACTCAAGAGTCCATTATAACAGATGACCAGAAATAAAAGTAGAAATAATGATGATAACTATAATCATAAGCTATTGTTTTCCAAAATGAAACTAACTCTCGATTTTGCTAACAATTGTCCCAAAATCAACTTAAATAGTTGGATGAAGAAAATCCCATTTAAAATCGTGTTTTCTTTTTGTAAGTTTTTTTTTTTTTTGCAAACTAAATTAAACTAAACAGAGCTGAACTGAAACACAACGTAATAATAAACCCTTCCAAAGGATGGGCACATGTCGCTCTCGCTTTCACAGTTGGATACTGTTCGAACTAACTGATCCAATGGAGATTGGATTGGAGTGGAGTGTAGTGAAAAATGTTTTCTTGTTGTTGGCTCTTCAATCGCAATCAAAATTTTTTTGATCAACTTTTAACTTTAAGGTTCCTCTTTTGTTTTATTTGCCATTTCTGTACGGTTCGATTCAATATAAACTGATGATGAAGCCTGAAGATGATGATGATTCCACCGCCAAGAAGACATTTATAAAAATAAAATAAGAACAAGGAGAATATTAAGGAAGAAGAAAATAACAAAAATGACTTTGTAAGGAACCGTCCTTGTTGCCATTGTTTTTTGCCATAGTTTTAACAATTGCAAAGTTTATTTTTTATTTTTGTTTTCGTTGTTGCTTTTGTTCAATATGTGAATGGAACACAGCTCAAACTCTTTGGCATGGGCTTTTTCCAAAGCTTTTGTTCGTTTTAGCCTAAACTGCGTTTAATCAGATAACTCCGCTTTTTTCCTGCCTTTGTTATTAAAGCCACAGCCAACAATCTTTTAGTTGTATTCCGTTTTATTATTAACGTTTAAGTAGCATTTGTCTCCATTGCTAGCGTAGCGATATCGCAGTGGCAATGGCAACAGTAGCCAATAATAGTGTGGTGGCAGTCATTCCGTCTGGTATAACAGAAGTTAAGAAGTTACCTTAGTTGGCTGTTGTCAGTGCTCCTTAAAATACACACCCATTTTGGCGGCATTATAGCTTTTGATGCCACCAGCAAGTAAACTTTATGTTGCAAGTACACTGTGGCTTCTGTTGCACTTATGATCGTTGTCATCATCTGTAACATCATCAGCAACAGCACGTTAGGGAAACTTTAAAAAAAAAATATTTTGCTAAAGAAAAAAACTTTGCAATGTACTGAAGTGCTGGTAAATATTGAAAATAGGGTACCCTATTACTAATTTAGCTTTTGGTAATGGCTTAGTTTTCAGACAAATCATATTGTTTATTATTCATTCTTTCTTATGAAGCAAATATAGCCTTAAGGCCCAACCACAATGTGATTAAGTTGGCTTAAGCGAATGAGCGAATACATGTTGATTATATGAGGCAAACCATTTTGAACTTAAGGAAACTTGTTCCTAAGTTTAATGAAACTGTCATTTGTTTAAGCACGGTGCGAATCCAATCGCACATTTCGTAGGTAATCAAATATTTGTATACCCTTCACCGAAGGTAAGAGGGTATATATAACTTTGTCATTCCGTTTGTATGTTCCACAATATTGATCCTACACACTATAAAGTGTATATATTCTGGGTCTTTATGAAAAGCGAAGTTCAAATCCGGTTGTCCGTCTGTCCGTGTGTACGTTGAAATGGGTTTTTCGAAAACCCCAGAAATGATGTGGACTAGGTTGATGTATATTTATGTCACATATACTCCGTTTAAGTTTGCTATTGAAATTCAGACAGATCGGTCCAAAAATGACGGAGATATGAGCAAAACACCACGACTACCTCTAAATTTTTCCAAAAATCCCTTGTTGTTGTTGCATTTTTTTATTTCTGTATATCTTGAGAACGGCAAAAGCCAAAGTTTCCAAATTAGGTACACACATTTAGGTTGCCAATACACTTTCCCACTTTCGGGAACCATAGATCTCCCCGAGCCCAAGCTTATTAGCTAAAGTAAATGGTAAATTTCTTCTTCAACACGTCGGTATATAAATCTGCCAAATCGGTTAAAAAATGGCTGAGTTATAACCGAAATACTGAATCCCCAAAAACTACTCTTTTTTATTATAATTAACTTTGTTAAAATATATATTTACAAGTTTATATAAATGTTTATATATAAATATAACTTAAGGAAATGGTAAAATTCTTCCTTAACACGTCGGTATATAAAACTATCAAATCGGTTAGAGAATGGGTAATTTATGAGCAAAATACTCAAAAAATGGGCTAAAAAACATCAAAATTTGTATAAAAACCTAAATTTTAGGGCTGCCATATGTCCTATGGATATGACTTATATACCAAAATATCGGAAATTTCTAGTAGAACATATTTTATAAAAAACTCGGAAAAAGCGGTTCAGATACAAAAAAGTTATGACCAAAATTAAATTTTTTTTTTTTTAAATACCCTCTTTCGGGAGCCATAGATCTCCCCGAGTCCAAGCTTTATCACTCAAGTAAATGGTAAATTTTTTCTTCAACACGTCGGTATATAAATCTGTCAAATCGGTTAAAAAATGGCAGAGTTACAAACGAAAAACTGAATCCCCAAAAATTACTCTTTTTTATAATTAACTTTGTTAAAATATATGTATACAAGTATATATAAATGTTTATATATAAATATAACTTAAGTAAATGGTAAAATTATTCCTTAATATAAAAATATCAAATCGGTTAGACAATGGGTAATTTATGAGCGAAATACTCCAAAAATGGGCTAAAAACATCAAAATTTTTATAAAAACCTAAATTTAAGGGCTGCCATATGTCCTATGGATATGACTTATATACCAAAATGTCGGGAATTTGTATGAGTTATAACCGAAATACTGGGGTCTAATCACCGCATACGATATCGAGCAAAATTCATCGAAATTATTTATTTTGGTATCTTGAAACTCGATATCGAATGAAATGTATTGAATTTGAAATAATAGCATTCGACATCGAGTAACTCGACATTACATTTATCGAGTTTTCATTCGATACGCCAGTGTCTATCGTATGCAAAAAAATTCAATAGTTTATTCGATACGATAGTATCGAATGCGGTGTTTAGACCCCTGAATTCCCGAAAATTACTCTTTTTATACCCTTAACCGAAGGTACTTATATATAACTGTAATTTCTACAACATTGATCCTACACCCTATAAAGTATGTATATTCTGGGCCCTTATAAAAAGCGAAGTTCAAAACCGGTTGTATCTTAATTAAAAAAAAAATATTTGCCAGTTTTATTTAGTTTTTGTCTCGTTGCTCTGTATTCTGCTCGCACAATGGTGAAGGATATATGAGATTCGGCACAATATAGCACTCTTACTTGTTTATTTTGTTTTTGTTTTCTTAAATACATTTGAGAGACTTTTTGTAAATTGTTGACAGTAGGTTAAGCAAGGCTATGCATATTATGGTTGAGCCTTTAGTGTTCTTTGACGCATTTCCCCTTATATCGGGTGATTTTTTAGCTATTATCGTTTTGGCAACACTGGTTTAAACAGCTGACGCACGTTTCGTGTTTTGTTTCACTGTCAAACATCTTCAGTTTGGTGTATATTTTAGCCATGAATCGTCTTACAAACGAACAGTGCTTGCAAATTATTGAATTTTATTATCAAAATGCGTGCTCTGTTAAGAAACTTCATCGCGAGCTTCTTCCATTTTATGGTCAGTTTAATCGACCCACTGAAGCGGCTATTCGTACTATTGTGACTAAATTTCGCACCAAATTTACATTGTTGGACATTAAACCACCAACACGCTTACGTAGAGTGCGAAGTTAAGAAAATATCGCAGCTGTATCGGCCAGTGTTAATGATGACCATCAATTATCGATTCGTCGCCGTTTGCAGCAATTGGGCTTCTGTTACTCAACAACGTGAGATGATATCCAACTGTTTTTTGCCCAAAATGCAAGAGCTTGACTTGCATGACATGTGGTTTCAACAAGACGGTGCCACATGCCACACAGCACGCTTAACAATGGACTTATTGAGAGGCGAGTTCGGTGAACATTTTATTTCACGTTCGGGACCGGCCAATTGGCCGCCTAGATCGTGCGATTTAACGCCTTTAGACTATTTTTTGTGGGGCTATGTTAAAGCTCATGTCTATACACACATGCCCGCTTCAATTGACGCATTGGAAGACAACAATGAAGCATTTATTCATGAGATACCGGCCGACCATTTGAGGCGCAGTCATGGTCAACATTTGCATGAAATAATCTTCAAACATTAAATTATATGGACCGTACCAAGAATGATAGAAATAAAGATTACGACATCAGTCAGATGTAAAAAGTTTTTACTGCGCATGTAGGAACTGTGACGTCACACAACCTTCGTACTCATTGGCTAATAATTTGTAACTTTTAATCTGTTATGTTTATGTGTAAACATGACAGTGGAACAATTTAATATTTTTCAATTTAAATTATTTGAAAACTGAACATTTTTTATAAGAAGTTCCTTTTTTCTTCATAATTTTATTTTTAACTTACATAAATATATATTAGCTACAGTTAAAAATATAGACATTTAATTAAAAGGACGCAACACGTTAGTTTTTCTCACAATTTTCCGATTTGTTTTTTTGGGCTAATTTGTTGGCATTTGCCCACTGCACACTTCATGTTTGTTCTCTTTTCTGCTCTCTTCTATTTTTATTTAGATTTTATTTTTCTTAATTATGCTACTTTTAACACACGTTTGAACACTTTTTAAATTTTTATTTATTGTAATAATATTTTTAATAAAAAATATTAAGCAAAATTCTTAGTTTTTTGACAATTAATATAATATTTTTTTTTTTTTAACTCTCTGAGTAAATTAATTGTAGGGTTGCCAACTAACACGTATAACATAAATTTTTTGTAAGAAATTACGATTTTCACATATAAAAGAGACTTGGTAATCTTAACAAGGGAACTACTACGTCATCAAACGGTAAAACATGCGCAAGGCGTAATCTTTATTTCTATCATTCTTGGACCGTACTATCGATTCAAATAAAGATTTCATGCATTTTTCTGAATTTTATGTTTTTTTTTAACTTTCCTATAGCTCTTAAAAAATCAGGTGTTTAAGGCCGGTTTGATTTTAATAAAACATTAACAATCAAAAACACAACAAAAGTCTAATATGTTTTTAATGCAATTTTAACCCTCTGTGTGTCGTACAATGAATGATTTTTGCAAAGAATTGTTGTTGCAATATTATCAAAGAAATAAATTTTATTTTACGTACATACACAGAATAAATTATCTGTTGTTTGTAAAAATTTTAAAAAAATTGTTTAAAAAGTATTTCAATTTAATTAATGTGATAATTGAATTTTGTTGAAAGAAAATTGAATATATAATTTTGATTTTATTAACATTTTAGTTGTTTTGAAATAAATTTTTAATTAAAATATTAATTAAATAACAAAAAGTCTTAATTGATTTTTTGCTTTAAAATAAAATAATTTAAACTTGCCAAGGTTTTTGATCATTTTTTTAATTAAAATTAAAAACATCATTTATTGAAAAAAAAAACATATTTACAATTTCAAATTTTTACAATTTTTGATAATAGATGCAAAATCAAAAAATTGTTTGCTTGATACACAGAAAAAATTATTAGTAGTTTTTTTTCAATTAAAAAAATTATTGTAAAAGTATTAAAACTTAATTAATGTGATAATTGAATGAATTATTTTTTTTTGTTAAACAAAAATTAAAAATATAATTTTGATTTAATTAACATTTTAGTTGTTTTGAAATAAATTTTGAATAAAAATAATAATCAAATAACAAAAAATTATTTTGTTTAAAATAATATAGTTTTAACTTGTGAAATTGTTTTTGGAAATTGACAGAATCAATCAACACATTGTTTGAAACGGCAAAGTTTTTTGATAATTTTTTTAATTAATATTAAAAATATCATTTATTGAAAAAAAAAATATTCAAAATAGTAAATTTTTACAATTTTTAGTAATCAATATAATCATTTTGGTAATAGGTACAAAATCAACAAATGGGTTGCTTGATTCTATGAATTTGGTATAAAATTGGTGATAAGAGAAAATTTTTAATTTTTTCTGTGTATGAATTAGGTGATTAGAGACAATTTTGGATTTTTTCGAATTTAAATAAATAAAGAATGTGTGTAATATTTCCCCCTCTCATTTCTGCGTGCATTTTTATTTCCTTGTTGATTTCTGATATATATGATTTCCTTTAACTCCTACTGGAGCATAGGTCGTCAAGCTATCTTTAATAGCGCTTATTTTTAGCCGGGCTAGATCTAGTTTTGGAGGACGAGACCTGGGTCTTGCGGTTTGGATTGCTGCTGTGCACAGGCGGAGTTTCGCAATCACCAGACTGTGGTCTTTGGCAAAGCCGCAGTCTGCACCACGCTTTGAACGAACATCTAATAGACATTTTCTAAAGCGCCGGGAGATTGCAATATGGTCAATTTGATTTGATTTAGAAATTCTGTCCGTAGAGACCCATGTTATCTTTTGGATTTCTGATAGTAGCGGTATTCAACGTTTGGTGCGTTTTAGGTTGCAACGGTTTGGTAGTGCAATAATTTTGTCATTGACAGTGAGCGGTATTTTAAGCAACTTTGCAATGCTAGATGCAAATTAGATCTTTGGTCGTAAAAATTTACAAAAAGGTGTTTGATTATTTTGTAAAATTGTTTTAAAATGCCACGAAGCAGTGCAAAAGAAAATATTATCGCAGCATTAGTAGAACTACGCCAATCGTTGGCCTTTTTATAAGATGCCTTAAGGTATCGTACCTTCCACCTTATAATATCCCAGGTTGCATCGATACCGCTTTTTTTAATAATTCTTTTATAAAACATTTGAGCTGTTGGTGTGTAAATAATAATAATAAAATTGGTTTTGAAATATTACGGACTTCTCTTAAATACTAACCTCTATGTTTTCTGACACCTCCAAATAATCCAAAACAGTTTTTATTTCATCTGCCGTCCACATTTTGTTGGGTTTTTCTCTTTTTAATTCGTTATTAAGAGTTGTCGGCCACATATCTTAAATTTTGTTTCACGATTCTTAATTATTGTTTACAAATGTCAGCTGTTCGAGGATCAGTGATGTAAACGCAATACATGTAGCAAAAAAAAAGCTTAACAGTTTTAGTGTTGCGCAAAAGCAATGATGTGACAATTGTAATTTTGTATATTTTGTTGTTGGATTGCAAACAAAAGCTACAATATTTTGCATTTGCACTTTCGCAAGACCATTCGCATCAAACACTGAACTTCGCTAGTATATTTTATACTTGCACTTCCACTATAGTTAAGCATTTGTTTTCTGCTTCTACACGCTCAAACACCTACGTAAATTGGTTGTCTATACTGTTTTCAGTACTTGCTTGTGATAATTTTTCTTTTAATTTGTTACCAAGGCGAATTTACACCAGGTGAACTTATCTTGCTACGTAACCAACAGCTGATTACTAACCTTGTGTCAAAATGGTATACCGTCCTGTTGGTTCTGGGAAATCTTAACTAAATTCTAAAACTTTTGATTAAAATTGAGAAATTTAAAACTTTTTTAAGTTATAACATTTAAAAAAAACACAATTTAATATAAAAACAAAATCAAATATTTGGTTGAATTTTTGACACAACGTTAAAATATTTTACAGTGTTGTAAAACGTTTTCAGAATAAGACCACCTTGTATGAATTCGCCTTGTTTGTTACCAACATAACTGCAAAACTAACAATACCCCCCAACCGTTAAAGTATCGCAGATTCTAAAGACGTTGTTGGTTAGGTTTTTTGAGCTGCTGCTCATTCAATGCAGTTGAAATAGTAGCATTAATTATATCATTATCCTTCATCTGGCGATTTATCTTTTTTTGTTGCTGTTGTTGTCATTGTTGTTCGCTACAGTATATGCTGCAAATATACGTACAAAACGTTGTTTGTTTTTTTACAGTAGTTGCAGTTATAAGTATGAATAGTAACTTATTATTATTTTTCTAGTATTATTTGTTAAGTTTCTTTTTTTTATTGCATGCATATTGCTTTTGCTGTGCAACTTTATGTTGCTAATATAATGTGGCAACATATTTATTTTTGTTTTTGCTTCTTCAGTTTTTAATGAAATTATTGCATTACTTTTGCTTGAACTGTTTCAACTGTAAGAGGTTGATGTTAATCTTAACAAATTACATCTTCCAAACCGTTAATTTTAAAACTAATTAAACTCAGTATTACATATCAAACACGAATTAAAAAATTCGTTTTAATCAATAGTTGCAATTGTTAGTTTTATTCATACACAGAAAATATTTGCACCCATTACCTAAATAATTAATGGATTACTTAAATTGTAAACATTTTAAACTTGAATATGTTTTTTTTTTTCAATAAATGATATTTTTAATTTTAATTAAAAAAACATGATCAAAAAACTTTGCCGTTTCAAACAATGTTTTAGTTGATTTAATTAAAGATATGTCAGGTTTTGACAATTCCCAACACAACAATTCTACAAGATTTTTTGCTATTTAATAAACATTTTGATTAAAAACAACTAAAATGTTAATTAAACACAGAAAAAAATATCTCAAGAAAATTTTTAACAACACAGTTTGTTGAAAATACAATTTTAGGTCAATTAACTTTTTGTTTGATTCAATGAAAAAATTTATCAAATTTTTTTCTACATATTCAATAAAAAAAAATATTTTAATCAAAGTTAATACAGTATTTTTACAACTCTTTTCCATTTTTTAAGTCTCATTCGCTTTACAGTTTTATTTGCGTAATATATTTAGTTTTGCCAATGTCTTTGAAAAAAGATTTCCTGATGATCTGGCCTAAGCAACCAGAGAAATGTACATAGGAACTAGCTTATCCCCCCATAATAAATTTTAGTGTATTTTCTTTAAAAGAAAAACAATTGGGAATTAAGCACATCATCATTAATAAATAGCGAGCAATTCATTAGATTCATTTTGAAATAAATACCGCCACTATGATGGATAACGATCTTGAAGCGATGTGGTGGCTTACGTCTTGGCTGTGGTTCGTGTCTTGGTCCGGGCATTTTGCCAGCATCTGTTGATTCCCGAGATGAAGACAGTGAGCTTAAAGGCCTTGGCAACGAAAGGTTATCCATGCCCTAAACCGAGGTGTTATGCGACCCGTGCCTATCGGTTGGTTTGCAGTCAGAGGTTACCGGCTGTATTATCACGGAGCTTTGCTGATACCTGGGCACCTCAGCAAAAAGACTACGCCCTTACCGCGTTATTGGGGGCTATGACGTGGCGGACCTCCAGATCCCCTACACTCGTGGGACCAAAAACAAAATGACAACTCTTTTCAAAACAAACGAAAAACAAAACAAAGAAACAACAAACTAACAATGGCACGGAACAGGACATGAAAGGGACTAATGATAAGGACAATGAGACGAAGACGATCTCGTCGGTGGCTGTATCAGCCTCGACCCCCAACAGCGGCGATGTACCTCTGTCTTTCGCGCCAAGTACATCAAAAGTCGCAATAGCCCTTTCCGCCAAAGCGGATAAATCCCATGCTTCGGGTGCTGCAAAGCTGGAAATGACAAAGTCGTCCAACAAAACAGCCTCCCATATGCCTATTGTGCAAAGGGGGACGGAGATGATTACATCCTGTCCCACTTCTGTACCTCCCCCCGCCAACTCCGGCGTCACTAAGAAGACACCTCGGCATAAAAATCCTTCCAAGACGGCATCTAACTCAAGGCGTGCTGCCTTGCGTGTTCATTGCCATGGGCTAAGGCCCTTACTGCTGGGCTTCAAAGCGTTTCAACTCCTGCCCATGCGAAGGCACCGCCTAAACGGCAACGCTAGACAGCAACCAGGAACAAAACGTCCCAAACATGCACCAAAGTCGACTAATAGGTCCTACAGCGAGGTGGCGAAAGACCATCTTGTTAGGGCTATTATAGACAGAGGTGCTGCTGACGGATACATCTCCCACTCTAGGTGGGACTTGGTGAAGAAGAAAATGAAAAAGGACGAGCGCTCGGCACTTCTGCTGAAGCTTGCCATTGGAGCGATTGGCGAAATATGGGAAGGTTCTAGGCTCGACGTGGTTTTGGTGAGTGAGATACCACGGAGACCTAGATCCATCCATAGAACCCCCAACTTTCCACTCATAACTGGAAAGTTGTTAAGGTTTCAGCAGCTGAAGGATCCTCAAGGACGGCGATCGTAGTCCTGAATCAGAACTCCTTGAAGCCACTGAGGGAGAAACAGGGCAAAATTTACTATGATTTTAGTACCATCTTGCTCCGTTTCTACCGAGATGATGAAAATGGCGATCCCGCTCCGAAGGTTGTGGAGCCTACGCAGTCTGTGGACTGCACGAATGACGCTTCCGTTCATTCATGTGACAAGGAAGACACGCCGTCCGTCTCTGACATGCTGGGTGACCTCTTTGAACGCATGGGTGAATTGGCTGATGAGGACGCCCTCCTGGAATCAGACCAGGACGACGCCAATCTCACGGTCGTCAACACTGGACATGGTGAAGGTGACACAGATAAACCTAAACCACTCTAAAGCTGCTGCACTGCTCCTCCGAGTGGTAGAGAGAGAGGAGGAGCTAATAATGATCCAAGAGCCATGGATCCACAGGGATCGGGTTTGCGGATTAAACCTCAAGGGCTATAAGCTATTATATGCCAAAGGAACAGGTAAAATTAGATCTTGTATTTTGGCTAAAAACACGCTGGATATCTTCATTAAGTGATGAAGACACAACATCAGCGGCCCTAGAGATGAGCGGCATGTCGATCTGGATCGTCTCGGGCTATATGGCGCATGACCAAGACAATGAGTCACCTAATAGGCTTGTTCGTGGCTTAGTAACCAAAGCCGGCTCCAAGGGTACCCCGGTGGTTATCTGTGCGGACGCTAATGCGCACCACATCACGTCGGGCAGCTCCAACACCAACACTAGAGGTGAGTCGCTATTTTATTTTATCTGTAACAGTAATTTAGAAATAGCAAACACAGGCGCGGAGGTTCTTGATGTGACATTGGTCAGCTCGGAACACTCCGACTTAATAAGTAACTGGGCGGTCTCAAGTGACTGCCCCTTTTCGGACCACAGGTATGTTGAGTTTCAATTAGGTCTACCCCCCTTGGGGGTTTGTACTTTTGTGAATAGGAGGAGAACGAAGTGGGACTATCAGGCTAGTCTACTCGCTGACTCTCTGGGCTCAGTCCCTGTCATTAATGGCATTACGGAGACTTAAATGGCAGTGGAATTCCTATCGGGGGACTGCGTCAGGCAACGGCACTGGCCTGTAGGCCAGTGGTCAGAAAGAACGGGGGCAAGCCACCATGGTGGAGCCCTGAGAATTCACAGTCTCGCAGAGACTGTCGTAGGTTATTCAATATAGCTAAACGTCTGGGAAACTGGGCGGATTATAAGTCGGCATTAAATAGGTTTAAGAACTTGGTTAGATCGGCGAAACGAAATGCCTGGAGGAACTTCTGCAGCGGCGTTGACGGCACGGAGCTGAGGCTCTCGAGCAATGCCAAATATTTGGGCGTAGTTCTCGATAGCAAGCTAACATGGGAACTCAACGTTCGGACGAGGGTTGATAGGGCCATTGTGGCCTTATACACCTGCAAGAGATCCTTGGGCAGGAGCTGGGGCCTGGGCCCCAGGGGCGTCGAATGGATCTTTGAGGCGGTGGTAAAACCGATCCTCTTCTATGGGGTCATAGTGTGGTGGGATGCCATGGAAAGGGGACGGTACTGCAGGATGCTTGAAGAAGTATATAGGTTGGCTGCGCTGATGATCACGGGATCACTCCGCTCGACACCGACGAAGGCACTGTTTACTATGCTGAACTGGTTGCCGGTTGACATCATAGCCGAACAACAGGCCTTAACTTCCGCTATGAGACTGGGGGCGGTGGGCCTATGGTCTACGCGGAACTATGGTCATGCCAGGGTCGAGCTTCGCGCACCCTACGACCTGGTGGAGTTGGACTATTGCACTCCGGAACCCTTTTTCGGTGCTTTGTTCACGGTTCATCATGGTAATTATGATGAGCTGCTCGATAATACGCGATCTCTGGAACCGACCCTACGGGTCTACACCGATGGTTCCAGGATGGGCAATAGAGTGGGTGGAGGTTTCTTCATCGAGGAATTGGACATCAGGGTCTTTTTTAGGCTGACAGATGGCAGTAGTGTGCTGAAAGCGGAAATCTCTGCCATAAGGCGGGCGGCAAACTGGCTGAGGTACTATCGTATATCGAGGGATATATGTATATTTACGGACAGCAAGGCTGCTATTGCATCTCTGGCTGGTGTCTTTACGACATCTATGTTGACAGTGGAATGCCGGATGTCTCTGAATGAGATCGCGAAACATTCCAGTGTAAGGCTGACATGGGTACCAGGACACAGTGGGTGCCTGGGTAACCATACTGCAGACAGTCTGGCCAAACGGGGCTGTCTCTTGGACGACATGTTCGTCGACGGCCTGATTGGCACTTCAATGGCCCACTGAAGGACTCTCATCAGACGGGAGTCGTACAGAAGGGCTAAGGGGAGATGGCAGGGGGAGCATACCTGCTTGATGGCCAGGACTCTATGGCCTGGCTATGACGCGGCGAGAGCGCGCGTACTACTCGGTCTCGGCAGGGACCGTATGAGGACAGTGATATCGGTCATCACGGGTCACTGGGTGATAGGGACTCATGCTAGGAGGATGGGTCTTGCATATAACGACTACTGTAGGAGTTGTCATGATGAGGAGGAGGAGGAGACGGTGTTTCACTTTCTCTGCCAATGCCCTGGTCCTTGGGGCATTAGGTTTAGGCATTTTGGGAGACCGGAATTGCCATGTCTGGACGATTTGTCCAATGCGGGACTGAAATCGATCTCCTTGTTCTGCAGGGAATCGGGTTGGTTTGAGATTGCAGTGACCTCTGGGGTCACTGGCTAGGGGTATCACAAAGGGACCGCTATAAGGACCCAAGTGAGTCGTCGTCGTGACGGCTACCCATTTAACCTAGCCTAACCTATCATTAATAAATAAATAAAGATTTGATAAACATTTTCAACAATTTATTTTAACAAATCACGTAAACGTTTTGTTAAAAAAAATTATTTTGGGCAACAACTTTTTTTATTGAGTCAATAAACTTGGTTGTTGACTATAAATTCAATAATTAAACCTACAAACTTTTTTATCAATATCGCAAAAATCGTCATCGCAGAAAATTTAAAAATTTTTTTTATCAAATATGCGATTTTCGTATTCAAATATGAAAATTATTTTTTTCTGTGAATCAAAATTATATTTTTTATTTTCTTACTAAAGCTTAACTAATTATTTGCATTAAAATTTCTTACAAATATTTATTAAATTTAAATACTTTTTAAACAATTTTTTTAAATGATAAAAAACTACTGATAATTTTTTCTGTGCAAGTGTTTACAAAAAGTTTTTACTTTCCAAAAACTTAAATATTAAACGAGCTATGAAGTTTTATATCGATATTTCCATTGATTTGATATTAAGCTTTTTTAAATAGGTTAGGTTCCATTGGCAGCCGTGATCAAGCAAAGCTCACGTGGGTCCATTGATTAGTTCCCGTTGTGTTACCATATCACACCGTCTTCCATGGGTCCTATGAAATCTGGCTGCTAGTATTCCCATGCAGCCATCCGGTCGATTCAATAAAGGAGTGGATCCTGTTTACATCAACATCAGAGAGACAAGTTTTGTCCCCAAGGGCTCTTCGGCCAAACATTTCGAGTCTTAAGTCTCCGAATGCCGGGCAATTACAGAGAAGATGTTCCGTTGACTCTTCCTCCCCCTCATCACCGCAGCTTCTACACACACGCAAAGAAAAAACATGGTTGTGGTAAACATATTCTAAGAGCAAAATATTATGATAAGATTTATGATTATAGTCACCATATTAAGATTATTATTGAATCATATTATGACTAAATATACTCGTAATATGACATTATAATATTTTTCCCTTAATCATATTATTATTCTGTTAATCATACTCAGTTAAGAAGTAATCAAATTATTGTCATGTTAATCATAATAACTTAAGAAGCAATCATGTTATTATCATGTTAATTATAATAAGTTAAGAAATTAATCATATTATTGTCATGTTAATCATAATTAGCTAAGAAGTAATCATGTTATCATCAGGTTAATCATAATAAATTAAGAAGCAATCAAACTGTCAAAAAAATATAAAATAAATAAAAAAATTTTTGATCGATTTTTTATTTTGTGGCTTTTTATAATTTTACTTTATGTAAATTAAATAGCGGAGTTCAATATAAGGCTTGCAAAAGAACAAATGCAAAATCTGTGGTTTTCATGGGCCACAGCGTATGTCCTTTCCGACTTTGAGATATTGCATAATTTTAAACGCTCTTTACATGTTTCTAAAAATGTTTGAAAAAAGATGGATCAATTCCGATTTTTAACGTAGTGACAAAGTTTAAAAAGTGCAATACCTAGCCCATAGTTTGATCTAGAATGGTTTTTCGGCTCTCCTGAAAAATTTGTTTTAAGACATACGCGGTTGCCCATGAAAACCACAGAAATATCGTAGCACTTTTATAAAATATAATGAAATCTCTGTGTGTTTTGTTGTTGGATTTTACAAAAAAACTACGATATTTTGCATTAGCACTTTTACATCACTAAAACTTGAATGAACTCCGCTAATATTTTAATTTTTTAATTTCTTTAAACTTATTTTTTATGGAATTTTATCTTTTAATTGTTTAACCGCTCACAAATAAGAAAACGACACAACTGCTTCAAAATTATTTTACAAATGGCGCTAACATAATATGATTAGAGTGAAAATAGTTTGATTTTATCTTTAACATAATATTATAAATGGATAGAAAGTTATCATGTTATGGCGATTAAATATCATGATATGGTTCTGAGAAATTTAATATGTTTAGAAAGTTATCATAATTTAGTTGTTAGAAAAATAATTATTTTTCGGTCAATAATACTCAAATTCATAATTGCGATAAACATTGATATGTTTACAGTAACTATAATATTGTTGATATTAAATAAAAATAACAATTATTTGTGTACGACAACAATATATTGTTACATTAAACATAGTGTTGTTGCCGTAACCATGCCCAACCATATTTTTTCTCTGCGTGTGGATACTGTCTGACTCTGATAACTGACTAAGGGTATCGCTTTAAAAGAACCTAAGTGAGCCGTCCTTAGGGATGAAACGATACCTCTAAGGTATCGATACTTTTACTCGATGTGGTATCGCTCGTAAAGTATCGATACCTACTTAGAATCGAAAAAAAAGTATCGATACTTAGTTACTTGTATGGGTACTTGTATCGGTTTGTATGATAAAAGAATAGAAAGCAGCATTTAAAAACGTTCTTATTAGTGTTTTATTACTAAACAATAAAATAAGAACTTCGACCTATTAGAATTTTTGTGCAAAACGATAAGTGTAAAGATTGAGACCACTTTTAGTTACCACCTAGTATCAATTTCCTTTCGAAAAATCTGTTTTATATTAGGAAACAAAATTTTATAGAACGTTCAGGACAACAACCTTCATTCACCTTTTATTCCAGAAATCAATAATGTCACTATGAATTTATCTTAAATGTAAATATGTATTTTATTTCCTTTCAATAATTTCTTAAGCTCAAGGTCCGTTTTATATAAAGAATATTTATTTAAAATTTATCTAATATTTCGCTATCTCAATGGATAGCTTCTTCAGGGATTTTTTTGGTTTTTTTATATTTCAAACAAATTTTTAAAAAAAGGAAATAATCACCCTTATTCTATTTGGCGTCGGCAATAACAATCCCCCCTATTATGAAAGTCGACATCGACAGAAGTCCACGGCACCTGAACATTAATGGCATTTTCTGAGTCGTTGTTGACAATAATCGATTACTTTTGACAGTCAAGTGATATTTTCTAAGGCGCTTTTAAGTCGACGTCGAGTAGTATTGTCTCCGTTTAAGTCGACAGGAAATTTTGCGACGACTCAAATGAAAGTTAAAGAAATTTTAAATGAAATGTTAACATATTTATTGAATACGTTTGAAATAAAAAATGCAAATTTAAAAGAAGCTATGGGCACAAATTTTATTAGTAAATTTAACGCGAAAATTCGGAAACATTTGCAAAAATACCGAAATTTCGCGAACAGTTTTAATATATAACGAAAGCCCTAAAACTATAAGAAATGGCAAAAATGTTGCTAAAATTGCAAAATTAGCGGAAATTTGCAAGAAATTGCTATATGATATCAAAGTCTAATATTTATTAAAAATCGTTAAAGCTGTAAAGAATCAGAAAACTTTTAGGAAAAAATCGCTGCTATCGCGAGCATGGCTAAAATAAGCAAAAATTGCAAACTTTGAAACAAACCCTTAAACTGGTTTGAAATCGCTAAATCGGCTAAAAAACAAAATGTCGGGAAGTTACAAAAAAATTATGCAAAAACAGCGAAAATTCGCGAAAATTTTTACTATATAGCCATAAAATTGATTAAAAGTCCCTTAAACTGAAAGGCATGACAAAAATTCAGTGAAAATTGCTTAATTAACGGAAATTCGCAAAAAATTTGCTAACAGCGGCATGAAAGAAAAGTCTTATATATATGAATAAAAGTTAAAGCTATAAAGAATCAGAAAACTTACAGTAAAAATATCTTTTATCAAAAACATGCCAAAAATTCGCGAACAAAATTCAAAATTGGAAACAAACTCTACACTTTATTTTAAAAAGCTAAATCGGTTAAAAAATATGTCGGAAAATAGCATAAATAGCGTTAAAAAGTGAGTGAAGAACAAAAAATAAAAAAATAAAACAATTGGAGATGGGATTTTTTTGTCAAATTTTCGATAACTAGTCGACGTCGACACAACATTCTTATAAAATACCAAATTAACGTCGAAGTGATGTAGTCGTCGCCTTGATGTGACAACAATTAAAAATTAATGTCGACGTCGACAACGCCTTACATAATAGGGGTGAATGTCAATTTTAAGGCAACAGCAATTCTTATCAAAGACAACATCAATTCTATGTTAAATTGGTATTTTGTAAGAGTATTATGACGCCGTTGACTATTTATCGATAATGTTAATAAAATACAGCACACATCTCTAATGTTAAATCAGCTGATTCATTTTGTTTACTGTTTTTTTATAAGAAAAATAAATTCTGTGCTGTTTGTGCAAATTTTAAGTTAAATAAAAATTTGTTTGTAAAAAAAATAATGGTTAAATGAAAATTTTTTTTATTATATTAAATTTTCCCAAGTGCCTAATGGATTTTTTTTAATCTTTTTAAGATCTGAAAGTTATTTTCGGCTGAATAAACTTTCTTTTAAACATGTGTTGGAAATAATAGAGCCTCATTTAAAAAAGGGAACGTTTGTTCCAAACACAATATATTTGCAGCAACATTGCGTTTTTTGACCCAGGAATCGTACCATTTTAGCGTTTGAAATTATTTCCACTTTTGACTGTCCCAGCCACAAGTTTAAAAATTTTGTCTGAGATTCTGGAAGTCATGAAGAGAGAACTTTGTCCACAATGGATAAATTAAAGCAGCATTTCCAGGTGTAATTGACTGTGTGGACGGAACCCACCACCATCTCTTCTTTAATCGCAAGAGATATTTAATTTATTAGGAAAAGAGACCCTGCATAATCCTCTGGCTAGTAATGGATTTTTTACAAGCTCTTCCACTAGCTTCTCGAACTGGCACTTAGTTGTTATTTTAATTTTTTCAATTATATCCACAAAAAATATATCAAAACACAACACAAATGAAGAAAAATATCAAAACCGCCGAAGAAATAATGATTGCAGCCAACCATAACGTAAAATTTTTAAAACACGACACAAAGCAGCACAAGACAACACTAAAAATGCCGACGACAAAATCAAGGGCAATTTAAGGCAACAGCAACGCCAATTTTTCTTAGAAAATACCAAACATATGTTAACAGTCATCGAAATATGGCAATATTGCCAACGGGAATACGAAATTGAAACAAAACATAAAAAACGGCGTTGTTTACTGTTGACGACGCCAAATAGAATAAGGGTGAATATTAAGAAGGTCGAAGAAATTAAGCTAAATAATTTATGTATTTTATTTTTAAATTGATAAATATATAATAAAGGTTGGTAAAACCATAATCCATGATGTTAATTGTGTGTCACACCTCAAGTTTTTTGAGCTACTTAAATTGACCTATCTTTGTTTCAGTATTTGAAAACTTCGATTATTGAGAGGTACACAATTGAGCAGCGCGTTAAGATTAATAAAGCCTTTTACGAAAATAGGCGTTCAATCAAAATGCATATAATGCACATCGTGATTTTTTTGGTCAGTATAATCGACCAAATGTGTCCACAATCGGGAAAATTGCGCGTATATTTCAACAAACCGGGTCCGTAGGAAATGGGAAAATATATGTGCATGCTCCCCAGTTAGTTCTGCGGCTGGCGGCGTCTTCGAAAATGAGGTCGGGCAAGCAATTATCGTGAATGATGTTCGCTATCGCGGGATGATAACAGACTTCCTATAGCTAGAAATTGAGGAAATGGACCTAGACGATATGTCGTTTATAGGTGTGGACTAGGGATGCCAAACGGGACCAGGTTTTTTGAAACCCGGGATTCGGGATTTTTAATTAAAAAAAGGGATCCCGGGACGGATCGGGATTTTTCGGGATTTCATATATAAAGCCAATTTTAAAATTTATATAATTATGATTTAATGTTTATGTATAAGATTTGAAACAAATTAATTCATGACGAAAATTAAACTCATTACAAAATAAAACTGTTTAATGTATTCTTTTAAAGTAATATGTATTAAAACTTCATATGCTGCCGACGAAACCAATATTCGCATTCAACACTTCTTGGTGGTATCGTAGATAAATAACCACATATATTTAATTTATTTTATCTCAATTATATATATGCAAGTATTAATCTAATAAAATAAACTTATATGTGTCAAAAGACTTTTGGTAGAACCCCCTAAAGTTGTTAACACCTTTTTGCACAACTTGCATTTCCATTTAGAAAAAAGACCCACCATCTGATTTTGTTTTCGTGGTACATAATGCATTCCATGTAACATTTATTCACTTGTGGCTTTTTTGTAACCAGTTAAAAATTTGATTCATGGCCAGTATGATTTAATATTGAATTTTTACTAAGCCCAAAATCTCGGGATTTATGTATCAAACCCCGAGATTCGGGACTTAAATTTTTAGAATAATCCCGGGATTTTGGTATTCGGGATTGGCATCCCTAGTGTTTACTGGTCAAACGGTTTCTTGATACCGTTACTGCTGCTCTAGCTTTGGAAAATAATCAAAAATTTAAGATTAATTTTAATACCAAAGTGAAACGATTACTTTTGACCGATACCGAGTATTTTTTTACCGATACTACTTAATACTCGGTTACTAAGTATCGATTACAAAAATACTTGGTACTTATATAAAAGTATCGAATATGTACTTGTATTTACTCGTATCGTTTCATCCCTAGCCGTCCTCGTGTCGGTCGCCCATTGAACCTAACCTAACCTTTCAAAACTTGTGGCATCTATCGGAAAACAGTGAAACTACACAGCCATACTCCTCGCGGTCAATAGAAGTTAGTGTAAAATTTTGTGAAAATCGGTGCAGTAGTTTTCGAGATTATCGCTTACAAACAAACACATCTCTTTAATTTATATATGTAAGTTAAACAAATTATGATACTTTTTCTACAGTCCAAATTATTATTCGTTTTAAGGTTCCTTTTGTTCCTTTTTTTTTTGTTAATAAAATCAATTTTTTTCTTTGAGAAATATGTGGTCATTTATTTTTTGCGATATGTGGATGAGAGTTTCACACATCTTAAAATGTGTCATATCAGTTATGTTGACTAATTAATAAAAATGTTTATGAGCCTCTTAATATTTACACAAAAATCAGCAGCAATATTTGCCAATCAAACATCGTTTTAGTTGTTGTCTTTTATACTGCTTTAATTAAAACTACACGTTTGTAAGTGTGTACGAGGGCAGATTCAGAAGTTGTTTTGAAAAATTCAATATCAATAGACCTGCGATCCCTATTAGTTTTTTTAACTCTGGAATATTTTCTATAAATATTTCTTAATAAATACATACTTTCATATCTTTGTTTTTTTTTTCTCTTTAGTAACAAATACCCTCGTTCCTTTATATACATATGTATGTACATACATACTTACATATGTCTAGCTGTATCCATTTATAAACTTTATTGATACATATATTGTGGGAACCCAACAGAAGCAGAAGATATAATAAAAATTTTAAATGTTTGTTTGTATGTAAAAATGAACATGATACTGAATGCACTGCATTCATATAAATATAAATACACACATATTTACTGCCTTAAAAAACACACATCATTATTCAAACAAATTATTATCCAAATTTCCAAGATATGTTGCATTGATAAGCCAGGCGTAAAAAACTTAATGAAGGAGAATTCAAAAAGAAGTAATAACAACTGCAACCAATTTTAACACTGCCACTCCAAAATGCATGAGAAAAAAACAAAACAAACCAAAAAAAATTAAAGAAATTTCACAAACAAATACAAAATTTCTTTAACCTTAAAGCCAACCACAATCAAAGGAAATTAAAAGGAAGAAGCTACAAATACAAGATCAGAACACAATACCAAAAACTACTTGTAGGAAAATAAGGAAAAGTAAGAACAAATATTTGTTAGAGATTTTCGTTTTCATCTTAAATATGTTTGTACTTCATTCACATTGAGGGCGGTAAATTAAAGGTTGGCTTAAGAAAATCAAGCAAAACAAAGAAAGAATAACTAAGTTAATGATAAGAAGCAAAAAAATTAAACATTAAACAAGCTTCACAACAACATGAAACTATAGCAGTTTTTGTTTACAAAACTGCTGCTGCAGCAGCAACAACAACAACAACAACAACAACAACAAGAACAAAAGATAAAACTCAGAAAACCATTTCAAATTAATTTTTACGACTCCCTCACATTGTGGTACTACAAAAAATAAAAAAATTAAAAGACAAAAAATGTGAATACAGGACGCATACCTCAATATCATTGATGTTGAAAAATGCTCGTGTTAGGTATCTTGTCCTCTGGCCTCATTGCTTGTTAAACAAGGAGGCAAATTTTTTTCACCATCTGAATGCCGATCTATTATCAGTTAAGACAAACAGCACATAGCAGCAACAGCAAACACACCACACTAGCATCAACAATAATATTATGCTGCCACTAAGAAGATGCATGCACCACCATCAATGGTTAAAATTTAATATAATACGAGTAATAACAGCAACAAAAGCAAACGAAATAAAAAAAACATTGATATAGTTTAGATTACACATAGAGAAATAATTCTAGGAATAGAAAGTTAGAAATAGCTAATTTCAAATCAATTGTTACTATAAAATACAAGTGATATTTGCATGCAAACATCTAATTAGCAGACTCATAGAAAAATACATCATCATATTGATGATGCCCTACATTATAATTTTGAAATCAATAGTAGTACAAATGGCATCAATGAGCAGGGTTGTTAGGCTTTTTTCTTCAAAAATCGTCAAAAGTTTTAACAAAATTCGTCAAAATCGTCAAGAACATTGAACAAAATCGTCAACAAATCGTCAAATATTTAAATTTACAATTCAGAGACAATTTATTGCATTGATTGGTTGAAAAATATAAATTTTTTGCAAGAAATTCTATTTATGGTAAAGTAAGTGAAATGGTTAAGTTTTATTCTATTTATTTCAGCAAGTGGGCTGAAATATACATATTTATCATTTGAAAAGAAATACATAAGAAAAAATATATTTTCATAAAAACATAACAAAAATTTATTTATTTCATTTATTCATATTCTTATCCATATTGATGGTGCTAAACCAAGGGTTCTGTCTATATCAGCAGTCTTTTTACTCGAGTTGACACGTTTTATTACGTCCAATTTTAGTTCCAAAGAAATGCATTTTCTTCTCTTTGCACCATTGTCAGAAATATGACAATATTGTAAGATCTGACCATCGTCTGTACAAAGCTTTAGAATAACTTACCTAACAGAATTAAATGGGAATTCGGCTTTTTACACGCAAATAGAAAAATTCTTCACATATGATTATGACGTCAGCGAAAAAATTAAATCGTATGTAGCCACGCAAATCGAAATCATTAAAACGCAAAGCGGATTTTAAAAAGCGGACCGAATAGGACCGACGCAAATAGTTTTTTGCCGTATCGATGGCATTCATTTAATTGTAGAATTTTAATTACTGGTGCTTCTAATGAAAACCACCTGGTTTGTGATGGGGGAACAACTTTTTTTGTTTAATTTCAAATAATTTTTGTATTTTGAAAAATGATTTCTACGTTTTGAACTGTTCCCAAAATAATTGTTAATATTTCTTGTGAGTGTTTTATTGATGCCAGAAAATCGTCATAACACTATTACTTTTAGTTTAAAAATCGTCAATCGTCATTTTACTGTATTTTCTCAAAAAAATCGTCAAAATGACGAAAAATCGTCACATCTAACAACCCTGTCAATGAGGCAAACAGTGACATCATTCCAATAACGCACGTCATCATAAAATTTTGTCATATATTTATTATTGAGGTAATTTTGTTGAACTATTTATGGTTTTTAATCCAAATTTTCAATATTTTTTAATCAGGCTTAAGTTCATCAAATTTAATTTTCATTAAATTATTTTTATGAAGAAAGGAAATTTACAACATGAAAATTAATAAAAATTGTTATTGATAATCATTCATTATTGACTGACCTGAGATTCGAACCCAGGCGGCTGGTTACCCTGACATGTTTCGATCGCTACCACTCGATGTCCTCAGAGAGATTTGCCGTCTTACACTCGCAGACATCGACGACTGCTGACTTAAATAGTAAAACATCAATCGTTAAACCAAATTGTATTTTAACCTTTGGTAGATCGATATTTGTTTTTTAATGATTATCCATTTTTAATTGATTTTACATGTTTTTCCTTTACATCTGTTTTTTCGTACTTTTTGTCAAGAATTCTACTGAAGTCCAAAGTACATTTTTGTTTGTTTTTGTCATATTTTGTGCGTCATCTATGCTATGACTACAGTGCAATCAATTCGGTGCAACATTTTGTGTATTTTTCCTTTATTTACGGAAAATATGACAAAGTTCTATTATGACGTTCGTCATTGGATTGATGTAAATTGTTGCCTCATTGATGCCATTTGTTATATTATTAATGTTACAATTCTGATGTTAGGGCATCAGCAATATGAAATACATTTTTCTATGTATGGTAAATTATAGACCGATCTTCACAATTTTTATTAGTGTGATTTTCAAAATTTAATTTTAATCGGTACATTCTTGCATAAATATATTCTAGTTTTTGTAACAAAATATTAATTTTTTTGGGAGGTTGTTTAACAATTGAATTCACAACGCTTTGCCACACTAAGCCAATTGCTTGGGTTTCAATCCCAAGCTACTTATGAGATCTAGAAAGAGTTTGCAATCAATGTTGTTCTTTTCTTTTGAATCGTTCGAAATTGAGCGTAATTTTAACTGACGGACATAGAGACGGACATAGCTAAATCGACTTGGAATTACACAAGGACCACGAATATATATACTTTATGGTGTCTTCAATAAATATTAAACAGAATGGCAGACTTAGTATTATACCCTCATTCAACACTAGTGCTGTTGGAGGATAAAAAGCAAAGGAATATGCTCAAAAACCAAGCAAGAAAGTGTATTCGGTCAAGCCCGACCATTTGATACCAAACACCAAAGTATATGAAGTCAAATTTTCGAGAGTGTACCCCATTTGGGACACATAGACCCGGCAAAACAAAATTATGATTTAAGATGTTAAGATTTATTTAAGTGTTCTTTCTGCCGTATATAATCTAAATATTAACATCTTTATGTGATTTGCTCGTTTAAAAGCAATTTAGGAGAGTCGGTTTTATGGAACCTAAAGCCTACCAGTAGAACATTTTACTATGACATTGTAGCTGTTATAAAAGTTATCGTTTCCAAATTTTATATCAATACTAACATTTGGAAGCAAGTTAGGGCATTAAGGCCCTTCATACACCGACGCTCCTTTCGGAACTGGTATTTAGATTAAATTTAGTTCGAACTTACTTTATTGTAATCTATATCATCTTACCAAATTTTATTGGAAACCGTCCATATAGATTCCATACAAACGCTAATCCCGAAAAGAGATTTTAATGCCATTACGTACTTTCTAATTGATGTTAGTGTTAACATACAAATTGGCGACAAGAACTTTTACGATAGCTAATATCTATCTCATGGCAAAATGTTGTGCTGGTAGGTCGAAAAGTAGCCGTAGTTCCCATAAAAATCCCCTTCCTAAAATCACTTAAGGGCAAACAAATCTCATATATATTCGGCACAAATAAATTTCAAATAAATATTAACCCAGTGATGCCACTAGTAGGGAATTATCGCTTTTTGTAGGGAATTTTCGGAAAATTTCATGCGATGGGAAAAAAGGAGAGATATTTTATTTGAAGGCAAATGTAGGGAATTTTCAAAATATTATCTCATTTGCAATATATTATCTAAAAATACGTAAATATTCGTCTAATTTTCATTTAAAAACTAAAATTTTTTATATACAATAGCATTTAAGTACAAATGTATTATTTTTGAATCCTAACAGCCTGGCAATCTTCAGCAATTGCCAAAACCATGTATCCAAAAGGTATGCGAATATTAAAACCGAATATTTAATGAATGAAAGTTCTATATAGAAATTTATTTGTAAAAACAATTACACCTTCTAAGCTAAAACAATAAAAATTCGAATTTTTAAAAAAAATTTTAATAAAAACTCTAAATGAAGGATACAATTTTAAAAGGAACATTTTGTATATTTTAGTTCAGGGAAACTGAAGTTAATATTTATGTAAACTTCTACAGAGCCTTCTCTTTTATTTAGTACCGAGTTTACTAAAAAATATTAGATACTTATATTAAAAACTAATTATTTAAAATAAGCACTCTTAAACAATGTTATGTCCTTTAAAAAAGAAAAAGATGAGGAAATGAAAAATCAAATGCGTTTCTGCAAAAAAAAATAAAATAATAAGTCACAAAGTGTTGTTTTCAAAGCTTAATTTTTATATGCCAGCAAAATAATCCAGTGTCGTTCGGATATCCGAGAGAAACGTCGGCGAAAAAGTCGGAACCATATAAGAATTCTGTCAGGTTTCTGACCCAAAAATGTATGAAGTGGTTGACACGAATTCTGACAGAAATGTTGTGGGAAGTCTGTTTTTTTTTTTCGCATATCTAAAAAATCAGACGAAAAAGGCATGGGAAATTCTGATATGTTTGCCGACATTATTAATGTGTTCTGACAGATATCTGAAAGATTGTTGAAAGCATTTCTAACCGACTTATCGCACATACTTCTCACAGAAATCTTAAAGAATTTCTAGTCTTACAACAAAACCTTTAACACCTATATTGTCTTTTACGTTTTTCCACCAACATTTAATGATAACGTCGTCACCCTAACAAATAATTCTTAAATTTTCCCATATAAAGTTGGTAACATTGTCCTGTGGTTTTTCGTTAAATCTGGCTTTCTTAAATTAAAACAAGTTAGAAAGTATAGTCGGCCAAGCACGAGCATATGATACCCTACACCACAGTATCTAAAAATAAATTTTCGAGAAGGAACTTTCTGAGTTTAAAATTTTATTAAAATCTGTAAGATAGTTTTGGAGAGGCAAAACTTGCCCCTATCTCCCCTCGTGATCCTATTTTGTTAAAAAAAAGCATAGCTTATGTGTCCATATATGCTAATGATTTACCAAATACATATATATGCGGATAATGTTCAGTTGAACTTAAGTGGTCCTGCAAACTCTTTTAGGGAAATTTCGATAAACTTAATTATGATCTGAACAAAATACATTGCTGGGCAGTTGCAAATGGCCTTTGTCTTAATTCACAAAAGTTTAAATGCTTAGTAATTCATAAAAAATCCATCACACCACTTATTGAAGATGATATTTTAATAAATAATCAAAAAGTCGACATGGTGAAAAGAGTTAAAAACTTAGGGATAGTGTTGAACAACAACTTAACTTGGTCAAGCCACATAAATACTCTCGTAGTTCAAACGTATGTCAAACTTCGTGGGTGACACAACACTCCATGCCACTAAGAATAAGGCAGCTTTTTGCAAAGGCTTATCTGATTCCTAGTCTTACTTGTGAACTTTGTGTTAGCTGTGATTCCATCAGTAAGAAAAAATTAGAAGTTTTGTACAACAACATTATAGGATATGTTTATGGATTGAGGAAGTATCCTTCGAAAAACTTCTTTAAATTATTTTTCTGCACAAAGTTGTATACACAAAAAAACACAATACATTTACAATTTATAAACATGATAAAACCTAGATTTACATAAATGGTAACGCAACTCCCTGTACTTTGCGAACAAGGTTACATGGATACCCAGCCAGCAAGCCAGACGGACATCGTTAGGTCGACCAATCGATCTAGGACCAATATTTTAAAGTGTTACACACATCAGCACAAATGCATAATACCCTCTCCACTATTGTGTTGTGGTTATAAACATACATATTTTTAGTAAACGAAAACAAAATGCTTTAAATTTAAAACTTACTAGTTTGAGTCTTTTTTGTTCGTCTTTTTTAAGTTCCAGGTCAAATTGTAAAATTTTTTCAACAATAAAATAATATTAATAATATTTTGACAATTTTAATTATTATTACAAAAAAAATTGTTCCGTAGCAAGTGTTTAACAACACATTATAACAACTTAGACACGTCTGTATCACTTCAGTCAGAAATCTATTAGACATCACTGTTGAGATCTGACAAATCTTAAATTGTACCAAATTGACATAAATTGTACAAAAATTTCGCTATAAAATAAAAAAAGCAAACAAAGTAAGAATTCATAACACTTTTTTTTTAATAAAAAAAAAAAAAAAACAAAACAAGTAAGAAATTATAGTCCGTCAAGCCCGAGCATTTGATAATCTACACCACACTATATACAGACAAATATTCGAGAGTGAGAGCCACACTGAAAAAAATTTCTTCACATATCCAATGAAATTTACATTAAAATTCAACCTATGTAACCTTTCATTGGATTAATGAAATGTTTCATACAATCAATGAAAATTTTGCATTAGTTTAATGACAAACGTTTATTTTATCCATTTTTTCAATGAGGATTCATAAAATCAATGAAAATGTTGTCATTGATTTTATTAATCCTTCATTAATCCAATGAAAGGTTACATAGGTTGAATTTTAATGTAAGTTTCATTGGATCTGTGAAGAAAATTTTTTTCAGTGCATGGCCAATCATTAACCAACCAGAACAAAATGTTGTTATGAGGTTAAGATTTACGTAAGAGTTTTTGTGTCGATTATTTTTAGGTTTTTATGGGACATATGGTTAGTTTTGGACCAACCAGCGAATCCATTAAAAAAATATTTAGATGATTTAGATTGCAATAAAATAAGTCTGATCCAAATTTAATCCAAAAACCAACGTAATAGGATGGTTTATAGACACAAACACTACTCCGGAAAGAAGTATGGGGACACGTGAAATTATAGACAGATTCTCACCATTTTTAGTAGGCTTTGTCCTTATGAATTAGAACCTATGTTCAAAATTTCATCGAAATATCTTAAAAATGTCTACCTGTACTTTACGCAGAAGGTTACATGGACAGACACACATGAGCACAATCGCATAATACCCTCTCCACTATTGTGGTGTGGGTATACAAATTAAGAAAAAGCTAAAATTTGTCTATTTCTCTTTTTTCTCAAACGCAGATAAAAATTTAGACTCTTGGTTGGCAGTGTCACCAAAACAATCGACTAAAGTAGCGATTTGGAGACACTTAATCCTAGGCTTCTAGAGGGATACGAGTACATAGTATACTTATGTATGTATGTAGTTTATATGTTAGTATAATATCCGAACATTAATTAACAATAATACAATTTCTGGTAGTTCTGGTCACGGCTGTTATTAAAAATGTTATTATTAGAAAAAAAGCAAGTTAATCCACCTCAAAGAAACAATAAAACTTCTTATTATTTTTAAATTGTACCAAAAAGGGAATTGTACTAGTGTATCAAAGAAGTTTCGATAGTACCAAACTTGGTACAATTGTACCACAAATCCCATCAGTGTTAGACATATCGTTACATAAAATCCCTCGATATATTCATCAGAAATCGATCAGAAATCGGCCAGGCAAATCACATATTTAATGTCTGACATAAATCCTAACGAAGTCTCCAAGAATGAAGTCAGGCATTTGCAAGAAATGTCTGATTCAGACAACGTCGGAGTATTTTGCTGGCTGGGTATTTATTTCGGTTTGTTTTCTTGTTGTTAATAAATGCTTTAAATATACAGTCTGTTTAACGATTTCGAACGTTAACGTTCGCATAGAAAATTACATTTAAAACAAAAACAAAAACAAATTTTTGAATTTTGTTTTTGTTTTACATATAATTTTCTATGCGAACGTTGACGTTTGAAATCGTTAAACAGGCAGATAACTTTTACAAAATGTTAACAAAATATGTTTTTGTTTGCCTGTTGCTAAAAACCATAAATTTTTAGCGTAGGAAAATTTTTTGGTTGTAGAGAAAAGAGATTTTTTTAGACACGTAGGGATTTTTTGAAAGTTCTACTGGCATCACTGTCTTAACCTCAAAATATAATTTTGTTTTGGTGGGCTAAGAGAAGCATAGGGAAACCCCTACAAATTTCCTCCCGAAATATAGCCTGAACGCCGACTAACTTTCCAATTATATTCGTATTTAAATAAAATTACTTTTAATTATTTAAGCTTGAGGTCTTTTTATTTATAAAAAACTATATATTTTTTTTTCTTCAATATTTCGCTAACCTTTGGTTAGCATCGTCAGGAAATTTGTAAATTTTTTATAAATAAAAAGACCTCAAGCTTAAATAATTAAAAGTTATTATAAAATAAAGGTCAAATAAGAATAAATATCTATTTAAATAAAATTTAGCTCAAATATCAAGTTATCAAATTAAATGGGAATTGGTCCATATTTGACCAAAGCTCCATTAAACATATTTCCCAGTGAGGTCCAAGAAAATATTACTTTTTGTCTGTCATGGTCGACGTTAAATGTTTTCTTTGATATTAAGTAGAAATGAAATAGTACTGGAATTTTTTAAGTTGAATTTGAATATCGAATTGAGTCGTTAGTATGACTTAAGATAAGAATTTAATTAATTTGAATATGTTTTTTGTAACCCTACACGTCATGCTTCGTCGAATTGACGACGCTCGTTTTTATATCGTATTAATTTTTCGGTATTTGTGTTTTTTTAGGTTGATTTTTCATATAGTGGCAGCCGGTAATATACTGTTGATGTGTGCTCATGTATAGCTGTCTATGCATTGGCTAAAAAGGTTTTCCTTTGCATATGTGTCGTCGAAACGACGAAGTATGATGTTTATGTTACTTTTACTACAAATTTCCAGTGTATATTTTTTCAGTTATTATTTTGGGCTTTGTGTTTTTTATATATAATATAATATAATATAATATAATATAATATAATATAATATAATATAATATAATATAATATAATATAATATAATATAATATAATATAATATAATATAATATAATATAATATAATATAATATAATATAATATAATATAATATAATATAATATAATATAATATAATATAATATAATATAATATAATATAATATAATATAATATAATATAATATAATATAATATAATATAATATAATATAATATAATATAATATAATATAATATAATATAATATAATATAATATAATATAATATAATATAATATAATATAATATAATATAATATAATATAATATAATATAATATAATATAATATAATATAATATAATATAATATAATATAATATAATATAATATAATATAATATAATATAATATAATATAATATAATATAATATAATATAATATAATATAATATAATATAATATAATATAATATAATATAATATAATATAATATAATATAATATAATATAATATAATATAATATAATATAATATAATATAATAATATATTATATAATAGCAAATAGAGTAGTTTTGACCGATAAAGAAATTAGTGATATGCGTATTTTGTCCTCCGTTTAAACGTCAAATGACAAATTAAACTTGATCTTTGTGCCTCTTGCACAAATTTAAGATTAAATCTACTGAAAACCGTAATTTTTATTTATTTAGTAAGTCAATTCTACAAGTCAAACAAATTTAATACATTGTATATTTTTAATTTTACTATATGTATTCATAAATTTTTTTTTGTTGTTATGTTTTGAAAAATAAGTCAAACAAAGTGGTACCCTGAAAGCTTCTGTTTTAATTATAAATTAGGTATGAAAATAAGAGTATTTGTTTATTTTATTTCATAATTTCAATAACCAGTTATTGAACAAGCGAAATTTCAATTATATTTTGTACGTATTTTATTCTTTTTGATCTTGTGAGCAGTGTTCGAAAATAAACACTAAATATCGTTTCTTAATGTTCGTTTCGGTAGATTTGTGGAAAACACAAACGCTAATAGTGTTTGTGTAGAAAATCATTCAAAAAAAACCATTTCCCTGTTAGTCATCTTTCGAACACAAAAATATTACTAGTTTTATCAAACTCAACAAAAGATGTGAACATTTAATTCCGTTCAGTTTTGTTTTTTTGAAAATCCACAAACTTCAATGTGTTCGGTTCGGCTCGTTAATGCTTGTCCCTTTTGGCTGGTAAAAAAAACCAAAATTTTTTTACAAACACAAAATACACACACGAAGAAAACATTAAAGAACATTAAAATATAATGTTTGTCTACAATTGTTCTGTTTTTTAACGAAGAACCGAATATTATATAATGAAAATAGTTACGAACGCCATTAAGGGTTGTGTATGTCTACACAATCACTAAAAAAATAGATATCGTTCCTGGGTGTGTGAGCCGAACGTTAAATAATGTACTGTTTATTTTCGAACACTGCTTGTGAGTATCACCGTCGTCGATTCGACGAAGTATGACGTTAACGCCATACAAATTAGTATCATAATCTAGGGTTAAACAAAGTTAGCTTATAAATGATTTTGTTAAGTGTAAAAGTTTATAACTTTTAAAATACTACAACCAACAACTACTTTTAAAGTTCTACTTTAACTTGCAGGCTGACAATGAATTTTTTTGCCCTCTAACAACTGCAATGAAGCAAATTTTCATTCGATGTGTTTTAATTTTTTGTTGATTTTCGTAGCGCCCTTTAGCATCACTGAACATGAGCATTAAAACGACATGGTACGAGTGCAATAATGCTGCCCAAAAGTACAGAAGTCAACAACTGGTGTTAGTTCAATTGTTGTTGTAATTTTATACTGTGTTTTTGTTTGGATGCTTTAGTTTTCTGCCCATTTCAAAAATACGACAAATATACTTTTTGCCTTTTGGGAGTAAAATGTTAAAAGGGAGATTTGGTGGCTAAAAGTGTGTTTAAGTGTTGGCCATGTTGTCTAAAATGGAATAACATGGGCAGCAGTAGGTTTAAATTACAAAAGTTTAGTCTTTTTTTCTTTTGCTTAGCTCTTCTTTTTTGTGACTTTTTAGAATCACTTTGTTGAAAGTCTAAACAACTGGAGAAAAAGATCCATAAGGTTTATTACGTAGAGTTAAATAGTGCAAGTGTTGCTTTGTTTCCTTTTTATTTGCGATTTAATTTTTTTTTGGGTTTTTGGCGTAGTTACTTGCTGGGGAGTTCAGATCGTGAAGGCGGCTTGGGTCTTTTATCCAGTCGAGATTTAAGTGGACAAGTTACATGTTGGAACATGATTTAATTTTTCAGATTTAGTTTTTGCTTTCTTGTTTCATTAGAACTTGTAAAGTAGCGATAATTTTTCTTTATATTGAGGTGAGTTTTTTTGTTGGAACTTGTTCATTATAGTTTTTTAGTGGGAATAAAAAAAACCTTTCAGAATTTTAACCAATTTAAAGGTATTACAAGCTTTTGTTTTCATTAAATAAGGATTATTTGGACAATGAAATGAGATGAAGTTAATGATTTTAATATTTTAAAATAAGGTTTAATAATCAAGATTAAAAGTATTAAAAAATTAACCCAAATAATTCCATTTTGTTGCAAATAATCAAAGATTAAAGTAAGAATTAATTCTTTTAAAACAGTCATAGCCACTCCATAGCCTCGCGAGGCAGTCAATAATCGAATTTTTCACTTTTACCACTGTTTTAAAATAATGTTAAATACATTTATTTATTTATTTATGATTTTGAATATGTTTTTCAAAAGCATCGCATTTTTGTGCAAAAATGGCTTAAACACATTTTCATTACATTGGTACCAGGGATGCCGTTTGAAAAATTTTTATCCGACCAAAATTGTCCGCAAAACCTACCAAAATCCTTTAAAACCGACCAAATTTTTGAAATATTTAAAAACAATTATATCGATATAAAAATTCAAAAGGGCCTTTCATAATTTTTAAAAAAATTTCAGTAGCGATACGACTGAGATTACAAAAACACTTTTTCAGGATAGTGTCAATCATGCGTAATGTGTTAACGATATTAACCAGAAAACCCCGTTGTTATAATTACAATAGCTGCCTTTTTATTAAGTTATCTCTCTTTTTCTTAAAACGAACATATGCCCTTTTGCATTTTATTTGACTATAAGTATGTATATGTACTTTTGATAAAAAGTATAATTTTTATTGGATACAGCTATAAATCTACATATTATTTTTTTTTTTAATTTGCAATTATAGTTAAAACAAAAAAGTAAGCCTATGTTCACACCTATTAAATATTTAACGTCCTACACGTAACCCCTAGTTTTATTAAAAGTTTATTTGCTGGTAACGTTCAACAGAACAGAATTCCTTAATTCCTTTATTTATGTTATTCTTTTAGGACTATGTGAAAAAACTTTAAATATTACCACAAATAACCTTAATATTTTTTGCATTGCTAAGTAAGATTAACTGCCTGTTCATCTATATCTGAACGAAAACTTCGTTCGAACTTACATTTTAAACGAAAACATATTATACAATATTGTCTTTGTTTAACATGTAATTTAAGCGAATGAAGTTTACGATCGACATCGATGAACAGTTCCAGTCATGGCGTGAGCGCCGTTTGTTGCCAATCCGATCAAATTTTGTATAGGAATATTGTTTGTTGATAAAAAGTTTTTTATAAGAAGAAAAATTTAAGCGGCATCTGACTTGGTAAGCTCGAATAAGATGACAAAATATTCTTTATAAAACTAACACCGTCAAAGTAACTTGCTCCTAACGTAATATCAATGCCATATCCATAGTTTCATCAACAGTTAAAACAAAATGTTTATGTTTGGCAAAAAAGCTATGAGATTTGTAATTGTCTGCTATCCGTCCAATTTTCTAAAACAGACCAAAATAAGGTTTGGTCTACCATCCGACCAAACCAAATATATCCGACCAATTAGATAATTAGTTTAAAACATCAGTGGAATGGAAAATAACAACTTGAAGAACTTTTAAATATCTACAAAGCATTCTAAGGTTTAAAAAATAAAACGACTTTTTCCTTGGATAAAAAGTATTACAACTAGAAGCCACCAAACCCTTTAATAGTTTAAAGCAAAATCTATAGAACTTTAATTATTTATCACCATGGGATGACACTGAGACCATAAGCCACACATTTTAAACGATCATGACGACGACAGCTGCGACGAAGATGACAACGACCAGGATGCCAAAGGTAAAACGTAGAATTTTGTTAAACAGTTTTAAAATATGGTTTAAGGGTACCCAAAAAAGGCTCAGCTATTGCGTCTCATGTAGGTAGGTCTCATTTGTCGTCTTTTTTAACGTCGTCATGGCTTTTTTGGTTTTGTTGTTGTTGTAAACTTCATTAAAAGCCGACTTGAGTTGTTGTTGAAGATTTTTTTAAACGATCAGTGTTTAAACTTCCCATAAAGTTTCACGAGACCAAAAAAAAAAAATCTTGAAAAGGCGGCCATTACCAATATTTCCGTACAATATCTAAGTTAAACTTTAATTCATCCTGTAACCAAAAAAATTAAAAAAAATATGTACCAAAAAACGATTCTTGGGTAAAATACAAGTATCTAGTAAAGACTGAGATCATTCAAATTCGTTGGAAATGTGGAAAGTTAAAGAATTATTTTACTATAATCATTTTCAAACAATCTTAAGCCGGGTCTTAATTTTTTGTTTTCATAGACTATTTAATAAAAAAAATATAATGAAATACGTAAGCGTTTAAAACACTGCAGTCAAAGTAGAAAAACTGCAACATCAGTTGGCTTTTACTTCTGATTCATAATAGCGCCGCAATTTAAAGTCCGATCACATCATATTGCATATCAATATTTATGGCTTGACCGTGGCTTAACAACGATATACAATAAATAAAAAACAAAAAGTGCTCTATTTAAGGTTGTGACCAATATTTTGTTCACACGATGGCCGCAATACACCAATTTTTTACACTTTTTAATACGCCAATCGCGTGACTGCACAACAAAATGGCTCATGTACCAATCGAGGACAATATTGTGTTTAATTTTACCAACAAAATGCAACCCTGGTGCGGCAATCGTGTGACGGCTTGCTATGCAACCGCGCGTCAAAAAAAAATAACAAAAATGCACCAATATTTATTGGGTTCTTGTGTGGCAATCAAACAACACAATACGCGCCAATATTTGTCTTTTTTTAATAAATTTACGTTTTTGTGTTTCTTTTTTTTTACATATATTCAAAACGATTAGTTTAACGAACTTAAATATGATATTACATCACTCTTTATGATTTCAATGTTTATATTTATATAACTTATTGAAATCATCACAGACTCTATGAAAGGGATCAAACTGAGCAAAGTTTGTAGTATAATATTTAATACTCAGAATGCTGTAATGTCTTGATAGACGAACAGGTACGTTAAGGTTAATTTTTCCAAGAAGGTATTGAGAATTGACGCTTCCGTTTAATAGCTTAAGTAGAAAAAGAGCATTTAACATTTTCCGACGACTTCTTTAAGTTGGTAACTTGATAAGTGCCTGATGGTTAACATAGGATGGTAATCTTATGTGAGGGTCCCAACCCAATCCGCGAAGACAGAATAATAAAAACTGGATTTGAACTGACTCGATTTTGTTAGAGTGAACTGAGTACTGTGGATCCCATATCACAGATCCATATTCAAGAATCGGTTTAACCAAAGAAGTAAACAGTCGCTTGGTAGTATAAGGATCTGAAAACTCCTTAGACCACCTTTTTATAAATCCAAGGACACCAGTAGCTTCGTTAATAGTTTAAGTGATGTGATTCTTGAAATCCAACTTTCTGTCAAAATGAACTCCTAAATCATTGATGGAATCAACCAATTCAAGTAAAGAAGCATTCATAGTATATAGGCCATTATTTGGTGACGTTCTTGAGAATATCATATATTTACATTTTTTTACATTTAGTTCCATTAAGTTATCAGTACACCAAGACGTCAAGTAATTTATATCATCTTGCATAAGTATTTGTTGATCAATGATGTGAAATGTAATAAACATTTTAACATCGTCTGCATACATCAGTGTGTTGCAGTGTTGCCAAAACTTGGTGACCAAAAATGGCTAAATTTACGGAAAAAAATGGCTAAAAAATGGCTAAAAATGGGCTAAAAAATGGCTAAAATTAATTAAATTAAAAAAATTAAACTATTTAAAGTTGTTTATGATGAAATTGTGAGTTAAGATTAATTTGTTTAATAAGAATAAACGTAAATTAATATTAAAATAAATTAATATTAAAGAATTAAATCATCGAAAAATTCGATGTCGTTATTGTTCATCTCATAGGAATCACTCATTAGTTTCAAATAATCATAAGTCTTAAATAATTTGAAGGTAAATCATTATTACGACAACATTTACCCAACCTTTTAAATCCAGATCTACAATTAAAAACAAGTTAGAAAGTATAGTCGGTTAAACCAGACTTTATGATGCCCTACAATTTGTACCAAATTTTATCAAATAATCTCTAAATTGCGACCTGTACTTTGCGCACAAGGTTTACATGGACAGCCAGCCAGCCGGACAAACATCGTCAATTCGACTCAGAAAGAGATTCCAAGCCAATCGGTTTACGTAAAGGTGGGCTAACGACCAATATTTTAGGATGTTACAAACATCAGCACAAACGCATAGTACGATCTCCACTGTTGTGGTGGTGGTATAAATATTATATTGTTATGGTAAAAATATTTACCTAATTGATAAAATCGAATTAACGGTTGCTTAATGTAACCTATTTCTCAAATTACTTTTATCGATGTTTACTTGGCTAAGCACCCTCTCTACTTCAGCATTACACCATGGAAGTGAGAGAAACCTTGTAGTCAATTCTGAAATTTCTTAAACAATTGTTACCGCCTTCATCCCTTTATTGAAATACTTGCAACCAGAAAGAAAAAGCGATGTTTGTGTGAATCCATTTTATAAATTTAATAGTGAAATACTGTTCCTTTATTTTGAAAGATGTTTCAGCGTCATAGTTTATAGCGATTTTCAACATTTTTAAAAGTTGTGTTTTAAATTTAAGGAGTTTTAATTGCTCAAAATGTTTATTTTACTTTTATAATTTTTATAATAAAATAAAAATTATTCTTTTAAAAGAAAAACGGCAAAAAAAATTTATGGCTAAACAAGTCGAAAAATGGCTAAAAAAATGTCTAATGGCTAAATTCATTTTTAATGGCTAAACAGGGTGAAAAATGGCTAAATCTAGCCACTAAATGGCTAAATTGGCAACACTGGTGTGTTGGTATTTTTCACAACAGAAGAAAGATCATTTATAAATAGAGTAAATAAGAGCGGCCGAAGATGACTGCCCTGAGGCACTCCACTCCAGACCTTACACAATGCTTTATGTTCGTTAAATAAGACTCAATCCATTTCATTAGCGAAGTGCTAAATGCTAATCGATTAAGCTTATGAACGAGTAAGTTATGACCAGTGTACCTACGCATACTAAAAAAAATCCGATTTTTCCCTACACGTTTCAAAAATTTTCCCTATAAGAAGAAACAATAGTTATAAAAAAACTAATTTCATTCGCATATGTTTAGTAAAGCTCTAACTAACAACAAAAATAAGTAATAAAACAAAAAAAAAATTATGTACTTTTTTTTAATTTAAAATTTTTTTAAATGTAATGAAAAAAACAAGAGGTTTAAAAAAAATATGTACCCCCGTATCCATAAACATTTATTAAGTTTACCAAACGTTTTTCAAGTAAAATTTTCTTAGAAAATTTGTTTTGTAAACCTTTATTAAAATTAAATTATTTTTATGAATACGGCAGGTAATCTTTATATGATCACTTTAATTTAATTCAGGTACAATAGCAATAGGTTATTTTATAAATAATCGGCCATGCACAGAAAAAATTATTGCCGAATTATTTTCAAACAAACGCTTGTTTGAAAATTTTTTTGATTTCTACAAATTTTTTTACTGATTCAATCAATATTTTTGTTTGATTTTTATTTAACCAACAAAAATGTGGACAACTCTTCAAAAATTTAAGAAACGCGCTATTGGTTTGAAGTTTTCATAATTTTGTATGAAATATTTAACGCTCTTTAATGTTGTCGTCTTTTTGCATTTTTTTATTGATTGTAAGCAACACTTCTTTATGATAAATATAAGAACTACAACAAAAAACACATGCAGTCTATTTTTGGACGCTTTAAAAAAGTACAGCAATAAGAAAAATGATAAAATAGCGTGACGAGGTTTGTAGTAAAAAAACAACAAAAACAATAACAGGTAAAAAAAAAAACGTTTCATTTTTTTTAAACAACAGAAAAAACACATTATAAGAAACAAAATTAATTTTTGGTTGGTTTCAAAGTTGGTAAAAAAAAAACAAAATCCCGTATTCAATTTTTTCAAACAGTTTGTTTAAATACATCAAATACATAAATAGAATGATGGCAGAAAACATATCGAGTCGGTCTGCCGCCGTTTTTGGTTACATTTCTTCTTCATTAGCAAAGGAAAGGATAAAGTAACAGTGAGTAATGAAGAAAAACACTGTGAGTATAAATCAGTAATGTCAATTATGATTGTGTTGGTGAGATTACTCGTATCTCTTACATGCCCAGCGGGCGAAATATGCGGTTGCGAGGCCTATTGCGAGGCCTTATTAAAGACCTTTTCTAAGGGTCATCTATGTTCGATTAAATTGTTGGGAATCAGGTAAGGTATTAAAACTTACAAAACATTTTCATGAAAGGGCGATGCAAACACCAGGGCCAGCATTATGCGAGGAAATATAGTTCATGCTTTCCATTCATTTTTCATCAGACCATTTAAAGTTAACTTACATTTATTGCTATGAAGACTTAAAAGCAATAAATAATAATACAATTATCGAAAAATGTTGAGTTATGGACAGACACAATCAGTTATTATTTAAATAAATTTAATTTGGAACCTCAGAAACTTTTCTTATTTTTTGGAAAAATTGCGCAGTTCACAATATTTGAAGTCTTTTTACAACCTAATACAATTCTTTCCAATATTTTTCGTTTTTTGCTCAACATACCTTTGCGAATTCTAACAATGAAAATTCATTTGCTCATACTAATGCAAATATTAAGTTTAAAAATATTCTGTAAGTATTTACCACCATTATAAAAAGAGAAGATTTTACTAGCCTATAATAAATACTTTTATTTACCAATAATATCTTCTAAATTTATATTGCAGTTTCGTAACAACAAAACATTTTTTAGGTTTGCGGATGTTAATTTATTGCGTTGTTTTGAGCAAATGTATTTCAAATCGGAAAATATTTGTTCGCAAAGATATGTTGAGGAGAAAAGCGACAAACATTTGAAGGAATTTTTTTTTTTAATATAGGATATAGCGCCCCGTCTAAAATTTTCCAGAACTCAATAATATTTTCCCTGTCTGGAGGATTAATTTCGCTCCTAAGTATGATTAGTTCCGACTGGATGCTGAATTCATAACTCGCAATGTCGCACTTAAAGGGATTTTGGAATATGTTAAGTAGTGGTTTTATATCCTCAAAATCTTGAAAACGATCTTGAAAGTTGTAAAAAAGGTTTTCAAAAATTGCCAAATACTCAGATTTTTTCAAATATTTCTCCTTGTCATAAATAAGCAAAGTTTTAGGAAAGTTGGAAAAATCTTCATTATTTATTTCATTTGTTAATAAAAATAATTTGGTTTTAAAACTAAAAACAATCGTATATATGTCACTTAAATTGTTTCCCTTTCCTTGTAGTTCCAAATTTAGCTCATTTAAAATACTGCTTGTATCCGCCAGAAACGCAAGGTCTAAAATGAACTCATAATCATTCAACTGTATTAATTCACATTCGTCTAAATTTTCAGTTTCCCAAAAACGCAACACCTCTTTTCTAAGATCGAATAACCTGTTTAGACAATCACCCCGACTAAGCCAACGAACTTCCGTAAACATTTTTAAGTCGTGGTGATTGGCGTTTACGTTTTTAAGAAAACTTACAAATTTTCTGTGCGTTAATGAATGATGACCCCCCGTATTCTATTGATTATCCGCTCTGCAGTCTTAATAGCGGCATGATCACTTATAAATTTTGAGGCAAGCATGGACTGATGAATTATGCAATGGAAAGCATGTACATCAATTCCATTTTGCTTAAGCTGTCCTACGAAACCTTCATACTTCCCGGCCATAACGTTTGCAACATCCGTGCAAACTCCTGCAAATTTTGAAGCTTGTGTAACAGATATCAGGTTTTCAAAGACTACGTCGTATAATACCTTACCTGTTACATTACCGTAAAACGTTTCAAGTGAGTACATAGTTTCAAAAACATTGTACTCACTATCTATGCATCGAACACAAATGACCAATTGGCAAAGATCATTAATGTCGGTGTTTTCGTCGAGGCAAAAAGAAAAATATTCACAATTTTTTAACTTTTCCCTAATCACAGATTGTATATGTGCAGCTAAAATTGATGTGCGCTTGACGACACTATTTCGGCTCATGGGAAGCGTTTTTATTACGCTGCAATCGATTTTCAGTTTTTCCAAAACTGCATTGAAAAGCTTTTTTATAAATGCCCCATCGGAAAATGGTCTTCCCTGTTTTACTATTTCCAAAGACAGTAAATTTGATATTTCTATTTTTAACTCTTCTATCCTATCTTCATGCTCTTCTTCTTGTGATACCCAACTTTTCAAGCTATCCAAATAAACCTTTTTTTTAATCTTATATTGGTTTTCCCTTTCTTTTACTTCATATTGTTTAATATCATTATGGAAATGATCATAATGCCTTTTCAAAGTATACAATCTCTTAAGTTCAAATTTTTTAAAACATAAGAGACATTGAAAATAATTAAATGCATTTTTTATCATAAAATATTTTTTATATGGCATCATTTATCTTTTTTTTAATAAACTCATCCGCTTGCACGTCCGTTATCGCTGTCTACAAGACTATTAAATGAAATTCTAATTTGAAGTTTACAGGTATACACAATTGTACATAGAAATGGATTTCCCTGGTCTATTTATTCAAAAATAAAATGAATTACATCAGAATTATAACGTGAAAAAGTTATTTTAGTAAAAAGTTAGGGTATTCATAGTGGTAAGTAAAATAGAAAGGGTATTCACGGTGTTGGGTTACTCATACTTCAAACATCTGTTCATACATTTTAATTCTAGCTAATGGTATATCATAATTTTTTACAAAATACCAAATGCGTACCTGAGTTTGCCTGCAAAAATGTATAAAGTCATTATAACAGGTCAAAGTTACGTTAAATAAATACCATAAAGTAGTAAGGTTTACTCTTTAGACTCGGTCATATAATTGTAGCATAAAAAAGTAAGCAATAAAAATAGTGCGAGACAATAAAGTTTCATTAATACATCAATAAAACACATCTTCTTACCCAAAAATTTTACCTGCTGTCACATTTGCTTTTATGTGTATAGGTTTTTTAAATATTTTTACCTACTTAAGAAAAGAGTTTTCAAAAAAAAAAACCCACCGACGCGATTGGTACAGAAACAAAAATATTTTTACAATCACAAAATACCAACAAATGCTTGTGGCTTTTTCTTTTCTTAATAATTTCTGCATTTAGGTACGTCTTTTTAACGAAAGAAAAAGGGACCCTGTTACAGGCATCAACGAATTTTTTTCACGAACAAAACACATATCGTTAGCTTAAATGCAAAACAATTATTTTGAAAATTTGAAATTTTTGTTGATTAGGATTCACTTTACATATATATTTTTATAAAATTTTAAAATTCTATCTTAAAAAATAACCACAATTGCACAATTGTGCAAAGAAATGGAAATCCCTGTTTTAAAATCATTGTACAATGTCAAAAACAGAAATAAAACAAAACAAAAACATAGATAATAAATAAAATAAAAAAGATAATAAAACAAAAAAAAAGATGTACCTACATACAGTTATTGTATATTTATTTATATACATAAATATATTTAGAGGCCTCAAAACAGGCCTTGCAATATTTGCGATATTTCCCGCTGAATGAGAGTGTTTCTCAGTAAACAATTATATTTTACGCTCGCAAAATATAAGAGCGTAAGCGTACATGTGAATTAATTTGCACAATTGTGCAAGGCGCTGACATCCCTGGTATAAATATGACTTCGTTCAAAAATTATTCCAACAAAAAAAATGTGTCTCAAAGCCAGCCGGCCGCTCTGCTCTGCTTCATCTTCGCAAACAGTGCTTGCTTGTGTGCGCGTCATTGCTTGTGCCAAAACTTTTTTGTTTGATTCAGCAAATTATTTGTTTGAAATTTATATGAATTTCAGTAAACTTTTTGTTTTGATTCTGTAAAATTATTTGTTTGAAAAAATCGGCGTTTTTTTCAATAAACAAAATGCAAATAAATTGTTTGAATATGCGAATTTGTTTGTAGGACCGATTTTAGACAAAAAATTGTTTGATTCTACAAATTTTTTGTTTGAATTGGAAAAATAATTTTTTCTGTGTGTCATGGCAACCAAAGTCACGTGAAAATGAAATCGAACAAATTTTGAAAACTCTCTCAAAAAAATATTTCCTTTTATATGTATACCTGACGCCCTTCGATGCTACATAAAGCCCATGGACATTATGTCGTTTTGGAAAACGTTTTAATGCCCGCGGACATTAAGTCGTTTGTAATATGGACATTATGTCTTTTTAAAAATGGTTTTGCTGCTTTTTCTCTGGGTGTATATTAAACTGGTCGCAATTTTTTTTTTTAATTTAATTGTTTGCGCTGCTTAAAAAATGAGGTTTGATGTAAGAAATCATGATCTAATTTTTCAGGTATATATAACGAAAACACTTTTGGGCGCAAGGATTTTCTCCTCTATGGTATAACAAAACCCGGCTTCGCTAACTAAAGCTTCTCTGCATAGCCGGCCTTCGGCCGGGCGCATGGATTTTCTCCTCTATGGTATAACAAAAACCGGCTTCGCTAACTTAAGCGTCTCTGCATAGGCGCACAGTGGCTGAAAATCGTTTTTCATTGGCCAAAAATCTGTAACTTTTGAACCAAAGGAGATATTTTAGTGCAATTTTTTTTAATCGACAGATAGGTTCAGCACTTTAAATTTCATTAAAATCGGTTGAGTAGTTATTGCGGAATTAAAGGGCAAAGTGAAACTTTAGATTTTTTTTACTTTAGCGTGCAATATGGTTTTTTATTTCATTTAATTATTTAAAAATTTAATTTTTAGATTTAAATAATAATCATTAACATTTTTTGTAATAATGGGACACTCAAAATATTAAATGTTTACACTATAAAAAAAATTTTAACATTAAAAAAAATAGTAAAATCCACTGGAAATTTTGGTATTATTGCTGAAAAATAAAAAATTTTTTGCTTTCAAATTTGTTTACACTTATTTATTTATTTATTAAAACATTTCATACATATGTGGATAAAAAAAAAACCTTTTGAAAATAAAAGCAGCAATAGATTTTAATAGCTTTTGTAACAATGTGAGTTTCTGTTTATTATTATTTTTAACTAATACAATGTCTGTCTTAGATCTAATGAATTATAATTATTGAACATTTATTGGAAAGGTTGATTGCAAATATTCGATATTCTGTTCCGTGTTATTTCTGTTCTTTAGTAGTTTTTTGACTTCTTCATCTAAATCCTTATGTTCCACTTTCCATTGATGTCGAATACTGGAGATGAACGGATCTGACGTTGCCAATAACATATTAAATAGATCTTCATTAGTGGAATTTCGTGAAATTTTTCTAGTATTGTGCTCTCTATAAAATCTGCAATTCTTATTCCTTTTGTCCTGAGCTTCCTCTGATAAATCTACAAGTGGCACCAACTGATATTTAATGACATTAGCAGACATATTTCTCCATGGATACTTGGTTGTATATATTTTTGCAGTTTCCTTAGCAAAATCTCCAAATTTTCTAGAGTCAATTTCTTCATTGCACGCAAGTACTTCTATGATTATTTTAAATCTAAAAATTAGGTTAAAATCAACACCTGTTATTTCAGATGCTGTTTCTGGATCTGAAAATAATCTTATTGCGGTATTGCCATGATTTGTATTGCCTGACCCTTGTTTCGGCTGATCTATAATCAACCCAAATTTGCGATATTCATCTTGAACATGTTTCCTTTTTGAACTTCCTAACTCTTTGTTGGTTTCGTTGTTTCTTATTGATCCTGAAGATCCGAAATCCAAATCATAACTGATTTATATAGCTAAAGGGTCATGAAATATTATTAGAGTCATAAAAACAGATAAAATAAAAAGACCAAACAAAATTTAAAAACCCTTCTAAGGTGGGATTCACAATATACCTGTTTAGCGTAAACGCGCGTCTAAGCTCTTTAATCTACTATAGAATACGCTAGTGTGAACGTAGTGTAACGGATAAGGATGAATCGGGGTAGCTATACGTTATTCTTATTGTGTAACATTAATAAAATTTTGAATATGTACTAGCTGTATTATGTTCGATCACAATCAATTTTTCCTATATCATAAAATTTTTTTTTTAAGACAATAGCACATGATTTCTGTTACTTCTGCAAAGAAAGAAATTGTAAAAAAACAAATTTCAAAAATAAAATTTTTTTGGAGTAATTTCATTAAAATTACCTTTCTATCAGTGGTTTTACCTTCTTAATCCATTTTGAATCCCGTTGAAATTTTAAAAAAATATAGTAGTTAAGAAATTTTTTTTTTTGTAATTTCCTTAAAATATAATATAATAATATAACTGTAATTATTAGAGGTAGTCGTGGTTTTTTGCTCATATCTCAGCCTTTTTTATAACCGATTTGACAGATTTATATACCGACGTGTTAGGGAAGAAATTTACAATTTACTTAAGTTATATTTATATGTAAACATTTATATAAACTTGTAAACATATATTTTAACAAAGTTAATTATAAACAAGGGATTTTTGGAAAAAAATAGAGGTGGTCGTGGTTTTCTGCTCATATCTCAGCCATTTGTGGACCGATCTGGCTGAATTTCAATAGCAAAATTATAATAAGAATACCTGACATAAAGATACCCCAACCAAGTCCCCATCATATCTGGGGGCTTCGGAAACCCCATTTCAACAGACAGACGGACAGACGGACAACCGGATTTGAACTTCGCTTTTCATAAGGACCCAGAATATATATACTTTATAGGGTGTAGGATCAATATTGTAGAAATAACAAACGGAATGACAAAGTTATATATACCCTTTCTACCTTCGGTGAAGGGTATAAAAAGTGTTAAACAGACGGATCCAAACGGGTACAAGAGTATATTCAGGGCTAAAGAAAACACTTTCACCTTTCTTAATCCCTTTTGATCCGCAAAAGTTCTATTCTACAAAAGTTGAAAGTTGCCAAAAATATAGTAGTTTAGAAAATATGTCCTAACATCTCAAATATAAATGACACAACAGTCGCAAATATTACTTTTTTAAAGATATCAAGATTACCAACCTAGCAAAAAAGCAAGCAGGTCATTATCGCTGATAGTTTTTGTGCAATGATAATTTCTTTCGGATTAAATATTGGAAAAAAAACACTTTTTTCTTAATTAAAAAAAAAGTTGTGTTTAACAACATGGCACAACCACATTTACCAATATTTTGACCTAACTTTTTGGCTATCTTAGTTTTAATATGTTTACTATTAAATAAAATTAAAATTTTTGAAATCGGTGACAAACAAAAATTGGACTTTTGGCCAATGAAATTAAATTTTCAGCCACTGTGAGGCGGCCTACGGAAACAAGACAGATTTTAGAAGCTTTACTTAGCGAAGCCGGTCTTTGTTATACCATAGAGGAGAAAATCCATGCGCACGGCCAAAGGCCGGCTATGCAGAGGAGCTTTAGTTAGCGAAGCCGGTTTTTGTTATACCATAGAGGAGAAAATCCATGCGGCCGGCCGTAGGCCGGCTATGCAGAGAAGCTTTAGTTAGCGAAGCTGGTGTTTGTTATACCATAGATGAGAAAATCCTTGCGCCCGGCCGAAGGCCGTCTGTGCAGAGAAGCATTATGTCGCACCAAAAAAGGACATAATGTCCATGGACATTTTGTCGCATCGCTGAGCGACATAGCGTACATGGACTTAATGTCGTTCTTTGGTGCGACATAGCTTCCACGGACATTATGTCCGTGGACGCTATGACATGCCACCCGGTTCCCATGACATGGCCTTATATTTATGTATTTCTTTTGAACTGAATTTTCTAAAGTGAACATTAGTATATTCTTCCGTTTTTTTTTGCAAAAATTAGCTTATAATACAAATTAAACTTAAAGTTGTGTGCCTCAATTTGTATCGCTTTTTTGTGGTCTCACTGCATCACCATTTGCATCGGGTAAAGCATACTAAATCCGAACCAGTTTTGATTAATTTGAAAACACAACCTCGTCATTATAGTTTTTCCTTTTACCATTTTTATCGAAAACTGTTTCAACTCCATGTTTCAAAACAAATAAGTTTCACAATTTCAGAAAATTAATTTTATGCGATTGTTCTACACTCATACATAAGATCATTGAGGCTTTAGTTAAATTGTACTCATCTTTTTTTTGTCCCAAAATATGTTCGAAAGTTAAGAATTCCATTTCTTTAAATATTAAATTATTAATTAAAATTAATTTTTTGCATTTATTTCGTATACAATGCAATATGAGAAAAAATACCTACATTTTGGCGAATATAAAAAATCTGTCCGATTTTCCCTATGCTCCTATTTTAGTAACAAAAAACCCTACATGTAGGGATTTTTCCCTACTTTTGGCAACACTGGTTATGATTTACTTTATCGAATGCTTTACTTAAATCAATGTAAATGAACTCGGTTTGTTTGCCAGCTATAAATTGACAAGAAGATTTGTGATTGTTGATCGTGATTTACTGATATTAAAATGTTATTATTTTGATTCGGAATTAAAATTAACTAAAGCGATACAAATATTTTTAATTTATATTCTAAAAATTTTAATAAAAATATTCTCTTTTGCTTTATATATCAAAAACAATTTCGAACGTAACCGTTCGCATATCATTTTGTATGAAACAAATTTTAAAACTGTCTGGTTTTCATACAAATTTCTATACGAACTTTAACATTTAGAATTTCATAAATTTTTGGAATTTCATAAATTTTTCTTTAAAAGTTTCAAATAAACTATTCAACAAAAATTTGTTTAAGTATATGATACAAATTTCTTTTTTTTTAATGATAACCAACTAGAACTTCCAAACAAATAAAAAAGCTACCACAACAGCTTTTTTCGCAATTGTCAAGTAAGAACAATCGTGTGTTATTGTTCCTATTTCACTTTGTATCAACTAGCGGCAATTACATTTGTATAAAACAAGGCAGTCGTGTTATTTCAGAGTATTTGATTGCTGCAATATCATTATTGTGCGTCAATTAAGCACAATAAAAATTGTGTCATATTGGTGCATTTGCGGCAATCGTGTGATCCCAGCTTAAGTTCTGGAATCATCATTGTTTTGTTTTGTACTGTGATCGACGTGATGTAATGCATTGTTGCCCATTTCACTACTGTTGCCAATTAGATGGGTTTCCCGCGAATTTTGAGGTTTTTAAGTACCCATCACAACAAAATTTTCGTTTTAACGGTTATCGGAAAATCTAGTGTATTTTATATATCATATATATATATACATATATATATATATATATATATATATATATATATATTTGTTCCTTTTACTCCTCTGGGGAGCATAAGTATATAACATTTTTGTAAGAATATAAAATTTTTTTTCTCAAAATAAGAGATTTTCAATACTTGTTTTCAATTAAGCTTTGTGCACAATGGAAGCAACATTTTCGTTTTTCTTCTAACTTATTGCTTTCCAAATTATTTCATATATTTTCCTTTAATTTTTCGAACAAAAATGTTACTAAAGGCCCAAATACACTTGTCAAATGCTTGTCCATCCGGCGAATACATCGTGTACGTGTGCTTGACGTAATATTCGCCGTCATATCTTAATTTTTTGATTTTCCATCCAGCATCGTCGGTGTGACACATACAAACACATTTTCACTAATACTACCACAACGCTTGATGAGTATTTTTATCAATGTATTTGGGCCTTAAAGTTTTTTTTAAAAAGTTGACGTTTATAATAATTTTATTAAATTTTAAATGAAAATTTTAGCAAAATGTTTTAAAAATAATAATAAATAAGTAGTAGTGTTCTGCCTATTGTTAACGAAGCTTTAAGCCTCGCACACAATGCTAGCAACAATTTCACTTGGTGTTCAAAACACTGGCTTACAGCCAAAAAATACCAAGAACGCCACATGGTAAGATACGTTAATTGGGACCTCCTGAACACGAAAAACGCTGTAATTTTAAGTTTGGAAAAGTACCAAGAACGCCACATTCCTAGATAAGTTAAATTGGGACCTCCTGAACACGAAAAACGCTGTAATTTTTTTTTTCCTAAGTACTTTTTGGTTGGGCTCCACAAGGGTTTGAGTGGGACCATACACCTAAAAACACAAAAGTACCGTTATCTAAAACACGGTACTAAGGAAAAAAATTACAGCGTTTTTCGTGTTCAGGAGGTCCCAATTAACTTATCTAGGAATGTGGCGTTCTTGGTACTTTTCCAAACTTAAAATTTGTAAAGCAGTGTAATAGAGCAACAATTTTTTTCGCAACCATACACATTTTTAATTAAGAACCCCAGAACAATATTACGCAGTTATTTTTATTTTTATAACATATGGGAAAATCCCAGAAACAGTCCACCAACCAAAAATTTTTCAAATGAATTTGTTTAACGGAATATAAGACTAGATGTTTAATTTCATTTTTATATTAAAAAAATATGTATTTCAATGATCATCAATGCAATAATTTTTACCAAATCCTACCCCACTGCTGATTTTTTAATAAAATACGTGAATTTAGCATTATTTTAGGTGATTTTTGTGCTTAAAATAGCACTTAGAGCAAACTTATCAAAATATCAATTTCGTTAAAATAAAAGTTGATATTCATTAGTTAACAAATTAGTTTAAGAAATGCAATTCATAAAAATATAATTTGCTTTGTTAAAATAAATAAAATATTACTGGAAAAACTGTAGCGTGCGTTACGTAGCGTGCGTCACAAAGGGTTCACGGCTTTTGTCAAAAAATCACAAAATTTTTGCTGCAAATAAGTGCGTTTAGAATTCTCTTATACTCATCTTTCATTTAGGAATCAGATTTTGTATACCTTATCATGCAAAATTCGCTAAAAATTAGGAAAACGCACTTCAACCTTTGAAGTTACTTCCACTTTTTGTAGCGTGCGTCACAAAACTTTGTGATTAATTATTTCGCAACAAATACTTGCTAAGAAATTATGATATATGCCATTCGTAAGTACATATTAATTTCACTAAATACTATATATAAGTTGAAGCTATCTCTTTTGAAAGACCAAAAAATGTGTATATTTCAATCAGAAAACGCGTGCGAATGTAGCGTTCGTCACGCAGGATTCGCCCATATTGTTAAAATTTTCATTAAAAACTAAATAAAATAAGTATCAACGTCATGTCTTGTCATTTGACATTTTAATCCGACAACTAATTCTGGGCTTATGCCATCTCGGATCCTTTCCCCCTAATGTCCATATTTTTGCACGTGGCAAGAAACCGCCTCTCACTTTTATGCCATGCCCCACGATTTGTCCCAATTTTTCTTTACATAAATATATATTACATTGCACTTTTGGTTTTGATATATAGTGCCTTCATTAACTTTTTAATCCGGCAGCGACTTCGGGCGCCACTTATGGCATTTCGGATCTTTTACCTTTAATGTCCAATTTTTAAAACGTGGCAAGAAATCCCTTCCAAAACTTAGTATGTCTAGATTTAAATATTCTCACTTACTTGAATTAATGTTAAATTCAATTGATTAAAGAATCAATTGATAACTTTGAACCAGTGTTCGAAAATAAACACTAAATACCGTTTCTTAATGTTCGGTTGGGTAGATTTGTGGAAAACACAAACGCTAATAGTGTTTGTGTAGAAAATCATTAAAAAAATAACGTTTCCCTGTTAGTCATCTTTCGAACACAAAATTATTACTGTTTTTATGAAACTCAACAAAAGATGTGAAATTTAATTCCGTTCGGTTTTTTTTTTTTTGAAAATCCACAAACTTCAATGTGTTCCTTTCGGCTCGTTAATGTTCGTCCCTTTTGGCTGGTAAAAAAACCAAACATTTTTTACAAAAACAAAATACACACACGAAAAAAAAACATTATAGAACATTAAAATATAATGTTTGTCTACAGTATCACTACAATTATTTTGTTTTTTTAACGAAGAACCGACCATTATTACATGTATATAATTTCTTGAAAATAGTTACGAACGGTATTAAGGGTTGTGTATGTCTTCACAATCACTAAAAAAATAGATATCGTTCCTGGGTGTGTGAGCCGAACGTTTATTAATGTACTGTTTATTTTCGAACACTGCTTTGAACTACTGGGCAAGCTTTTTGCAGTTGCTAAAATTGATATTAAGCCACATTATAATAATTTTTTCATTTCCAAATATAACAAGTCAGAATGTATAGTAGACTGGTCGCAATTTTTTTTTTTTTAATTTACATGTTTGCGCTGCTTAAAATATGAGGTTTGGTGTAAGAAATCAAGTCCTAATTTTTCAGCTCAATCCGACGGTGCCTAGTCGTGCCAAGTGGGGCCCAAAGTTCCCCATATGATAAAAAAAAACATCTATTCAATCAGATACTAGATGAAAAGCCGGTCTTAAAGACCGAAAATCGAAAATCTGGCTTCGTTACGATCTTCCGCAGAGAAAATACTTTAAGTATGCCAAATTTCAGCTTCCTATGTCATCAGATGGCTTCAGAAAGTTGCGGAAAGAATAGGACATCCTAGGCCCGTGTAGTGCCTAGGATGCCTCAAGAAGGGTCAAATGTATGACTGGAGTTGTTCTTGAGGCATCCTAGGCACTACACGGGCCAAATATAAGAATTTCAATTATACACATATGGCGGTTTAATAAAATTCTTAAATTAATTAAAATTTTTCGTCTTTTGTGAATACATAAAATCAAAAGTTGTGAACAGATTTTAATCATTTATAGCTTGTTTTGTTTGCAATATTGTTTTTTATATGACTCTATAAAATTGGAAGCATAGCTCCATTTTTCAATTTTTTATGAATTTTTAAAAACAAAAATTCCGAAATTTTAATAAAAAAATTACTTTTTTTCCAGAAAAAAAAATTATGTTTCTAAAACGACTGCGCATATAAGAAAAACGTTTTACCTTTCTTAAAGTAAATTTTATTGCGGAATTTCGGTTTTTTTTTAGTTTTTCAATAAGCTAAAGCGTTTTTGAGTTTCGCGAACATATGTTTTGCAAACTCCTTAATTTTCGAAATAACGGTATATCTCGAAAACCAAAGCCAATATGAAGAAAAAAGTTTTAACTTTCTTAAAGTAAATTTTATTGCGGAATTTCGGTTTTTTTTTTGTTTTTCAATAAACTAAAGCGTTTTTGAGTTACGCGAACATATGTTGTGCAACCTCCCTAATTTTCGAAATAACGGTATATCTCGAAAACCAAAGCCAATATGAAGAAAAAAGTTTTAACTTTCTTAAAGTAAATTTTATTGCCGAATTTCGGTTTTTTTTAGTTTTTCAATAAGCTAAAGCGTTTTTGAGTTGCGCGAACATATGTTGTGCAACATCCTTAATTTTCGAAATAACGGTATATATCGAAAACTAAAGCTAACCTAAAAAAACTAGCACCACTGGATACAGCGACCCCGAATTAGTTATAATTAGTTAAAAATCTTTCGTTCGTATCATACTAAAATATTAAACTGCAAATACTTTAATCTATCATACAATATATAATTTCTTAGTATGTAAGGATGTTTGCATGTATGTCCTATTCTTTCCGCAACTTTCTGAAGCCATCTGATGACATAGGAAGCTGAAATTTGGCATACTTAAAGTATTTTCTCTGCGGAAGATCGTAACGAAGCCAGATTTTCGATTTTCGGTCTTTAAGACCGGCTTTTCATCTAGTATCTGATTGAAGAATGTTTTTTTTTAACATATGGGGAACTTTGGGCCCCACTTGGCACGACTAGGCACCGTCGGATTGAGCTGAAAAATTAGGACTTGATTTCTTACACCAAACCTCATATTTAAAGCAGCGCAAACATTTAAATTTAAAAAAAAAAAAAATCCCATACAAGATGCGACCAGTCTAATGTATAGTCATCAAATGCAATATCATCCCAATATTTACTGTATAATTCCAAAGAGTGGACCCTAACCAGAACAAATATTTTGAGATTAAAAATCATCACAAAATTTACTTAGAAAGTATTTCTAAGTCGATCGATATACTAAAAGGTGGGTCCAAAACAGAGTTGTCAATTTAGCCATATAGTGACTATATTTATTTATATTAGGTTAGGTAACTTCTGTCAGTTGCCAATTTGACAGACCGGCAACTGGTGAAAATAAGTAAATTTATTAAAACAAAAAGCAGAAATATAATAAATATCGACCCATACATATTTTTAATAATACAACAATTTCACTGATCGCTCTCCTTAGCTGTAAAGTTTAATTGAAAACAATTTCTTGATGGTACGAGTAACTTGAAACTCTTCTTTACTGGTATTAATTTTCCTTGTATTTTCTCTGATGCAATTTTTTTTTTTTTTTTGCTGCTCCAACCAAGTCTCTAGATGACAATCGCGTTACTATCGGTAATTAGCGATTGATTGATAATTAACAAGATACAATTTTGTAAGCGCTGATGTAGTAATAAGATAAGCGCTCCAGCATCGCTGTCGTCTCACTTGCTGTTTTTCCAAAAAAAACAAACACAAACAAAAAAAAAATTACAGACTTATTAATTTATTTTTCATTGAATTGAACGTTGTTGCAATGTGGGACATACAGACACACGCTGATGATAAGAGAAAAGGTCTGCTTCTTTTTTCATGGGATACAACGTATTTGTTGCATATTCCTTTGAGAGGATTTTTATGCATAATTGGTGGATAGTTTTTATATTTGTTTTAAATTAATGTTGTTGTTACTGTTTTGCAGGACAGGCATCAAAAACAATGTTGCCTGTTTAAGATGTTGCGTTAAATCTTCATTGTTGGCTTCAGTCGTCTCGAGGTTCGTGAACTTATCACGATCAGCAATAAATCATCTTTTACAAACAACGCGTTGCTGTCAACGATTTTACGCTTTACACCATTTTTAGCAGAGAGTCCAATACAAAAATCTAGACGACAATGATGACGACGATGAGGATGTTGAAGCTTCTCTCACTCTGTAAATCCGTTAAATATACGCTATAAAATATCCACAACACATTATCGTAAAAGGAACATATCAGACCAGACTGAAAAGAAGAAAAAAAAATTGGACAAACAAACAACATGAGTTGATTGAAATGTTTCGTAGCAACTCACCCAAATTCAAAAAAAAAAATCAAAGACGAAAGCAACACGATGATATTCTCATCCCCCTTAAAACTGAATGTTGTCGTCATTATTATCGCTTATAAGAGATCACAAAACAACAGCTTCCAATTAATCCATGGCCAAAGAGTTGTCATGAACAATCTGTTCTGTTGTTTGATGTTGTTTATAATCCAAGAACTTCGAAAGCCAAAGGCGTATATGAAATGAAATCTTATGCCAATTTTATTTAATAAAACACTTAATTTTTTGCTTTTTACCAATTTATCATACATGTAAGTATGAATGTTCAAAAAGAAGACTGTCGTTTTTGAATTCCTTCTGCGATATTCCAATATGTATTGAAGTATGCGTTGTTGTGTGGAAAGATATATGGAGCAGTTATATCGCAGTTAATCTTGTGTTTATTGTACATATTTGTCTGAAATACTTACGTTTGAGATTTTGGTGGTACGGAACTTCTTTTCTTTTTTTATTTCGTTTTTGGTTAATTATTCTTATCAGTGTCGATAATTAGTAACGTGAAATGTTTCAAGTAGCTTTGTTTAATTAACACTTGAAATTTGGAAAAACGAAGGTAGTTAGACATTTTATGGATAAATTTTTCAAAAAATTATTCAATTAAAAGATTTTGCTACTTCAACTCGGTTGAGAATGATTTATTGCTTAAATTAAGTTTCTTTAAGGGTTTTTTCTTTCAAAAATATGTGTGTGTGTTATAAACATTACAGTGAAAAATATCTTGCAATAATTTTCAATATTTTTTATGAGAATTGTATTTACACAAAGCGTTCAGGGAAACACAATTCAATATGAATCTTTTACATCGATAGCTACTGCTATCCTATTATTGTAAGCAAAAATACATATATGCCTTTTAAAGCTACCTAAAAATCTACTTTTATTAGTATTGATGTGGCCAAGTCAGGTGTTACCGGACAAATTAATGATAATCAGGGAACAGAAAGTAAGTACCTTTTTGAAACCACACACTCATAGAAAAATGCATGTTCATATTAATGATGCCCTAACATCAGAATTGTGACATCAATATTATTGCAAATGGCATCAATGAGGCTAAAAGTGACATCAATCCAATGACGAACGTCATCAAAATATTTTGTCATATTTTATGCGTCATCTATGTTATGACTACAGTGACATCAAATCGATGCCACATGTTTAAAAAGTAAAATAAGAAGCGAAAATTCCCATATTCTATTTTTTTAATAATTTATTGAAATACATAAAATTTTCAAAAGAGGATGAGTACGAAAACCAAATCGGGATGCTGCTGGTATCTTATAATTAGAAGTTCTTCTGTAAACATAGGGCGCAGTACAACAAAAGATAAACAAACATGTTTAACGGGTAGGTTAATAATAATATGCTCTCCCTTTGACTTAAGTGAATCCTTACGCCGATGTTAGTGAATCATCGTACTGATAAAATGTTTTATTAAACTGACTTCGATTCGTCATTTCTGTGATGCCGATGTGTCATCCCATTGATTTTTTTTTTTTTTTTTTATTGAATCTTTGTTGTCGAAAATTACAATATGTATTCAAAGCTTAATCCTTATTCTTATTTGTATTTGTTAGCCGCTACCAATGTAACTGCTAATGAATTGCATTCAAGTGTAAAAAAAGCCTGCTAGGCTCAAAGTATCGGATCTTTTCAGCCTCCGGTGACCTTCGAACTTTATTAGATCCCGAGCGAGGTAGTTGGGATGGACCATTAGTTTATCTATTTATTTGACTGAATACTTTTTAATTTCTTCCTGGATGGTAGCAATGTTAAGATCTCTGTGGATAATGTCATTACGTATATACCATGAGGCGCAAAGAATTTGCCGTAATATCCTAGACTGTCTTCTTTGTAGCTTCTGGATGTTTGATGCGCATGCAGTACCCCATAATTGGATGTCATATGTATGTCCATATTGATTTTATGATAGACTTGTATAAGAGCACTTTTTTATCTAATAATAATTTTGAGTTTCGACCGGATAGCGAATGTAGTTGATGGCATCATTTAAATTTTTAACCCTGATGACAATTTGGCCAAGTGATGTTAAGGCTGACTTCACAATGATGATAAGTGTCATGGATTTAAAAACGAAGATACTTGTCATATAACTGAAGTCAAAATACATCATAGTTATGACGCCTTTTCCATCAAAATTTTTTTAATGGACAGGATTTTTCACAAGTGTCATTCATTCTACCTTGATCTACGCATAAAAAATTATTGCCAATTTTTTTTTCAATTAAACCATAAATCAAAAATAAAATCGGTTTTAATTTAAAATTTTATCAAGTGAATTAAACGTTAACATACTTACATATATCCTAAACAAAGCTGCAGAAAATATGGTTAATATCAAAAAATATTTAATTGATACTAATAATTTGTTTACTAGTGCACATTAAATGAATTTTGAAAATCACTTTAACTCAAATCACGAGATTTAAATTCGCATGTGCATGGTATTCGGTCTTTTTGTGTTTTGGTGTGATTTTCAATTTGCGAAGGCACAACGAGAAAAACAGTATGACTTCCAGAGCACCACAAAATCACACGTGTGATTTTAAAAGCAACGTGATTTCCAGATTTTTTCAGGCCTGTATATTCTCTTTCCTTCAAACGTCTCGGTTCAATACAAAAACTTATCATTTCTGTGACATTTTGACAAAATATCCTAAGTCGAGATAAGAAAGCAAACAATTTTTTTAAGAACAATCGGTGAAAAAATAATTTTTATTAAATAGTACAATACAAAATTTTAAAACGTAAACCAAAATATGTTTTGAAGGAAAATTCTTATGATTAACAACATTTTTTTAAATTTTTGTAAATTTGACCAAGGCGAATTCATACAGGCGACCACATCATGAGAAACAGTTATGTTAGCTATCCCTTTTTTTAAATAATAATAATATGTATTTTGTTTGTGTAAAAAGATAAAATAAATGACAAAATTATTTGTTGAAAATTAAAAATAGGGATTTTTTGTTTAAAACATGTACACAATTGCTTTAAAAGGTAAATCTTTTTCCTGTATTGCAAAGTTATTGTGGCTCCAGTTATTCCTTATGCCATTTAAAATCCTTGTGTTTATATTTTATGTTCACTTTTTTTTGTTTTAAAAAATTTAAATAATTTTTTTTTTGAGTATTTAGATTTTTATTTAAATTTAAATTTTAACTTATTTTTACACAAAATGTAAATAAAGCTTGACATTTAGTATACACAAAAAAAATAAACAATAAACAGGTGAATGTCACCTGCAGCGTTGCCGTTTTGGTTACTTTTAACCAAAATCGGTTATTTTATTTTCCAATGTGCACTTGTATACTTTTTTTCTATTTTGGTTACTTTTGTTCAACACAACAATAACCAATTTTTTGACCCTTAAAATTGTGTGTGGTATTTGTGCATCTAAAAACAATACATTTTTCATCTACTAAAATGTTATTTTTTTAGAAGCTTAAACAGACTATCAACTCAACCACATCTATATCTATATATATAAAAATTAAAAATGTTTGTATGTTTGTTTGTTGGCTTATAGACTCCTAAACTACTGAACCGATTTTCCTGAAATTTGTACAGTAACTTCATGTGAACCCTAGAAATAAAATAGGCTACTTATTTTTTCGATAGTGGCAGGGGAATTGGTACCCCCCATTGGATGCCAATATTAAATATCGCATATCTTAAGAGCCGCTGCACGCATTTTGTTGAACTTTTGGTAGTAGGATCTCCTAAGCCCCAAAATTTAAATAAAATAGTATCGGGGGAAGTGGTTCCCCCCATAGGACGCTAATGTTTAATATCGCATATCTTAAGAACTTTTATAGTGAGAATGTTCAAACTTTGCAGAAGTCTCTCTTACACTTTTGAAAATAAAAATAAAGCGGGTAGGCGCAAGGGGGAAATACCTTCCAAAGGATGCATAAATTAAATATCGCTCAACAGAAGAACTATTAAAGGGAGAGTCTTCAAACGTGGTTAAAGCTGCTATTATGGCAAACTTTAAATTTCAATATAGATATGGGCGGCGTAGACAGAGGAGGAGCAGTACCCCTCATAGATAGAAATATAATTTAGAGCCGCTGCACTCATTTTATTAAACTTTTTGTAGTATGATCTTCTGAACCCCAAAATTGAAATAAAATAGCAGCGGGGAAATGTTACCCCCCATAGGACGCCAATGTTTAATATCACATATCTTAAGAACTGTTATAGTAAGAATGTTCAAACTTAGTAGAAGTCACTCCTATGGTATACTACACTTTTAAAAATAAAAATACAGCGGGAAGGCGAAGAGGGGAAAACCTTCCATAGGATGCATCTATTACATATCTCTCAACTGAAGAAGTGGTTTAAGCAGTGTAGCGAAGCGCACCGGGTTAAGCTAGTAAGGTATATACTTTGAAGTGTAGTGTATCTGCTATTCTGAATGCTTTGTAAGTCTATCTGAAACACTTTTCTAGATAAACGAAAAGGTTAAAGGCCCTTCTGATCCCATACCGTTTAATATGATTAGATTTCCACCGGGCAAAAATCATCTAAATATATATAAAAGATCTACCGCATAATTAAGTTTAATTTTGCATTTTGATACCATAACGCACAAAAAGACTTATAAAGTTTTACTTGTGAGAGCACCTTATAAAAAAGGTTAAAACTCTAGCTCAAACATTTATTAAAATTGACAAAAATAAATTTTAAATTTGTAAAGGATGCGCGACTTCCACTTAATAATTTCGAAATATTATTTAGCCTATTTATTGTTCTTTCCCGACAATCTATAATATACGGTCAAAACTTTAAAAAAAATGTCGGTCCAGCGTTTTATGAGCCTACAAGATACAAACAAACCCTATTTCTTCTTTAGGCACACAATTTTTAATCAGAAAAGCGCCGGCCGGGGTTCGAGCCCCAGCCACGTCAAGAATGAAAGATTATCAATAACAATTTTAATTAATTTTCATGTTGTAAAATTCCTTTCTTCATAAAAATAATTTAATGAAAAAGTAAATTTCATGAACTTAAGCCTAATTAAAAATATTAAAAAATTTGGATTAAAAACCATAAATAGTTCAACAAAATAACCACAATACTAATTATTGTTAAAGCTAAGGCACGAGCTCTATGTGTACATTTGTCCTTCAAGTTGTGCTGAAAAAGGTCAACAGAAAAGAAAAAGACAAAATGAAAAAACAAAAAATGTACTTGGACTTCAAGACAAATTCTTGACAAAAGTACGAAAAAACAGAAGTAAGGAAAAACATGTAGAATCAATTAAAAATGGATAATCATTCAGGAAAGCAAATTTCGATCTACCAAATGTTAGAATACAATTTTTGGTTTAAGGATTGATGTTTGACTATTGACGTCAGCAGTCATCGATGGCTGCGAGTGTAAGACGGCAAATCCATCTGAGGAGATTGAGTGGTTGCAATCGAAACATGTCATGGTAACCTGCCGGCCGGGGTTCGAGCCCCAGCCACGTCAAGAATGAAAGATTATCAATAACAATTTTAATTAATTTTCATGTTGTAAAATTCCTTTCTTCATAAAAATAATTTAATGAAAAATTAAATTTCATGAACTTAAGCCTAATTAAAAATATTAAAAAATTTGGATTGTTCGATATTTTTGACGATTTTTTCAAAACGTGAATGAAGACTTTTTTATTTTTTCTCAGGAAATTGACAATGTCTCCTACAAAAATTTCAAATAATTCTTGTTATTTAAACTTAAAATTCCTCGGGCTTTTTATTAATTTTTAACTTTAGTTCTCCTGCACCATTTAATTTATTACATGTAATTAATATAACATTTCACACAGAAGATTGATTGCATTTATCCCAGCGATCGAGATCTTGACCAGCAGTTTTCACAGGTAATACCAGGCAAAAAAAAATTCTAAAACTATTTTTGGCCGATTTCTAACTACCCATGAAAATTTCACAAAGATATTAAAACATTTATGAAGCCTGGTACAAAATGGGTTAAAGAGGCACAACAAGAAAAATGCTAATGTTGTCACAAAGTTCTCCAATTACCCATACTTAATTTCTTTTTTCACACGCTATTGCATAACTAATTAATAAATTTACATGCGAATAATATTTATTATCACACTTTCCTTATTTATATGAACGTTAATTAATCCCAACAACTACCAACACCTTTTTTAATATTAATACGACTTTTTTCATATTTATAAAAATATAAAAATTTTGGAGTATTTTTTTTTTAATATAAAAAATTCCCCTCCATTATAGTGACACAACACCAGCCGTTAATCTTGTGTTTTCACTTTTGCAAAACACAAAATTATTTTAAGGCATTTATTTGTTTTTTTTTCAGTCTTTTGTTTATGGTTTGGGTAAGTTAGTAAGTGCATTTATTTGGCAAAGAAAAACAAATATGGAGGGTCCATGTCATGGGAGACATGGTTTTTAATTAATTAACTCGCCTAAAATCAATTTATCAGAATTTATCATTCGCACCAGTGTCCTGTCACAAACGACTGCTTATTACACTCTCCAATTCAGGTTGTCTCCTCGCTTCTATACACAAATAAATACCATTCCTTGTGTGTAGTGAGTAGCCAATGTTAAATGGTTTAAAAAACAAAGTGTTGATCCTGCAACAAAGATAACAACTTCATTAACCAACAAATAATGAAAATAAAAAACGAAAAACTGAAACATCAAAACATGGCTTTTTTTTGTACAGACATACTTAAGTATACGAACATGTATTATTTAAACAAATGCAACACAAATGGGGTAGTCATTTGTTGTATGTTCGCTGAAGATCATCGTGACTAACTAGGTGTTGCATCATGGTGTGTTAGTTATTTTCAGTTACTTTAAAGATCGATTTATGTTTTTAAATAATTAATTTGTATTCCTTTATGGTAATCGTGTTTAAATTTTACTGAAATTTTAAGATCTGGCAGGTGGAAATGAATACTAAAGGGACATTTTAAAAGGAGATTTTAATTGAGCTTTAAAAATAGTAGAAAACGCCTTTAGCGACCAATAATTTTACATTTCTTTGTAATAGTAAAAAGAATATCAAAAACGGTTGTTTTCTTATGCGCTAGGAAAATTTAAGAAAAATAATAAATATTTTAAGTAATTAATCTTTCCAAGTAAAACTAGTCACAAAACAAACCAGCTAAAAGAACGCTAAATATACTGATAGTATATATGTTTGTATATGTACCAAATTTAAGTTTTTTTTATTTACTTTAAGTACAAGTCATACTTAAAAATTAAAGGACGAAAGTACTTAAAACAATCCAAAAGCTGATCACTTTCTAAAACTTTTTTGTTAAAATTATTATAACATAATAATGGTGACTTCTTTTCTTTTTGGTGATGTGTGTAATACCTGGACCAATCTTTTAGTACACCGATCGACTTAGAATCGCTTTTTAAAGTGATCTAAGGATAACCATCCATCCGTCTGGCAGGTTGCCTGTCCATGTTAATTTTGTGCGCAAAGTGCAAGTTGTAATCTTGTAGATAATTTGATCAAATTTGATTGAGTATATTTTAATTGTAGAAGCGGTCTCTAATTTTACATATTCCCCATAAAAACCTTCTTTCCAAATTAGACTACTTGTGTCCGATAACCATCTAATTACGTTTTTAGTTAGATTAAATTCGCCCTAAAAATATTTTACTGCAAATAAAATTATTTTCGAATCAGTTCACATTTGCCCAAAGCTCCCATCTATACAGAGCTTTAACTTAATTTTAAATGCTAAAATTATTAAACAATTTAGCGACCGTCCCTAAAATCCCTTTGCTTCGTTTCCAAATAGGGTCAAATGTTTGGACATTACCGATTAAATTATTAGGACTGTTTCTATTAAATGGAACTGTTATTAAATTTTTGAATATTTTGTTTTCAAATTAGCTATTTTTGAATTTTTTAGGGGCATATTTTAAACAATTTCAAGGCATATTTTCAAGTTTTACTGCATATTTAATGCGCATGAAACGCTTTTTTAGAGCATAATTCTGGTTTCTCTGATAATAACATATTCACTCTCTCTCTCTCTCTCTCTCTCTGGTTCTATGTGAAAAATGTTTAGGTTAGAACCCCAGCGGGAAAATGTAATCAATAGGAAACGAGAATGTAATACATATATTGATTAATATTTGATTCCAGAACTCATTACTCTTAACACAGAACATGTCCTAGGATTGTAATAAATTATTTAAATGTATACTGGGAATGACTTAAATAATTCTAAAACATACGAATAATTGTCACGAACAGAAGAAAAAACACGAAAAATTTTTACGAACAAAAACAATAAATTCCTTGTTCTGCAAATCTGAGAATATACGTAGTAATCAAATCGTAATTATTGTGTCAATAAAATTACCTTCTCGATTCCCGTGAATGCATTATTATTCTTTCGAAAATAATACATTATATTTTTAGTTATTTATGTAATCAATTCCTTATTTTCCCGCTGGGACTGCGATCGGCAACCTGTACTATTACATTTTACGATTGCATGCGTTGTATGAATTTTACATATGTTGTTGTTAATGCTGTTAAATTTTCTTTAATGTGTGTGCACACGGACGTAATAAAAGAGTTTAACAGAGAATAAAAGAGAGAAGAGAACACGCGGCGCCCTGATTTTGCCGATCGCAGGGTAAAGCTGCAGGTTCATACCACGCGTTTTCTCCTCCACGCAGCGCATGTTTTTCTAACCTAACTTGCGTTCTAAGTTTCCAGTTACATGCAAACGCTTTTTATGCAGCAGCAGCACAAGTAAAAATAAAATTTAATTTGTCAAAATCAGCTGATTTGTACGAACGCTGCTTGTGACGCTTGCAAAAGTAGAAAGTAAACCTACTTTTCACCTCAAGGCATCTACGCTTTTGTGCATGTAACTTACTACGTATAACTACACAGATTCTACTTTTTTGACAGCTGCGTATGCTGCGAAAAAGCGAGTAACGCGTGGTGTGGACCTCCAGCTTTAGAATCAAAGTATCACTTTCGGATTATTTCAAGTACGAATTCGGGTTTAGGCTAACTTACAGCGGTACATAAACAAGAGCTTTCACGCTGATATGCCATAACAAAACATTCTTGTTTGATAAAACCCACATAATAGAAATAAAAACAATTAAGAAAGTATAGTCGGTCAAGCCCGGGCATATGATACCCTACACCACAGTATTAAAAAACACATCATTTATTTATCTATCTATGTTTATAAACTTCATTAAAATCGGTTTGAAAGTTGAGAGGCAGAAATTGCCCCCTGCCTCCCCTTGTGTTCCTTTTTTTGAAAAACTGTATAGCTTATGTGTATATATAGATATGGATCTATCAACAAGTAATTTCTTTGGGAATGCAAAATTTTAATTTTAAAAGATTTTGTTATTCGTGCTTAATTCCCAGTTTTTATTCTTGACAAAAACACTTGAAATTTATTGTTGATGGGATAAGCTATTTCTATGCGCATTTCACTGGTTGCTTAGGCCAGATCATCAGGAATCTTCATCCATAAAGATTTTAGAAAAACTAAAGATATTAAACCAAATAAAACTGTTAAACGTATAAGACTTCTAAGCAGCAGTTCTACTTGTAACAATATCAAAGTTTAAACAAAAAATATCAACAATAAACAGTGAGTTTATCTCATCTTACATTCCCCACTACAATATGGATCTATCTATGTTTTAAATTTCATTTAAATCGGTTTGAGAGGCAGAAATTGCTCCTATCTCCCCTCGTGGTCCTATTTTTTAAAAAATTTATCCCTTTTGTGTCCATACAGATATGGTTCTATCAATGCTTTAAGTTTCATTAAAATCGGTTTGATAGTTTCTGAGAAGAAGAAATTTCCCTTTATCTTCCCTCGTGGTCTTGCGATTTGGCTGTCCGTTTTCAATAAGCTTGGTCCTTGTGCCAATAAGAACCTATGTCCTAAATTTTATCAAATTATCTCCAAAATTGCGACCTGTACTTTGCGCAGAAGGTAACATGGACAGCCAGCCAGCCAGCCTACTAGCCGGACGGACATCGTTAGTTCGACTGAAGATGAAGGAAGTGTAGTACTGCTAGCTGGCCAAACATCCCAGCTAGCAAAGGCTGTTTAGTAGACGATTGTATTTAATATACATTTTACTCCCCGTCTACAACTGACATGATTTGCTGTTATAACATGATGTTATAAAAGCGGTGTTAAAACATTTGCATTATGAGTCATAAAAATTGCAAACCGACTTTAGGACCTTTCAAATAAGATTTTCTAACCGGGTGGTGTTGAATTAGCGATCTAAAGATTTGCATCTTATTTATTGTATGAACATGAATAGTTTTTAATATCTTTAATTAGGCTTAAGTTCATGAAATTTAATTTTTATTAAATTATTTTTATAAAGAAAGGAATTTTACAACATGAAAACTAATTAAAATTGTTATTGATAATCTTTCATGCTTGACGTGGCTGGGGCTCGAACCCCAGCCGGCAGGTTACCATGACATGTTTCGATCGCAACCACTCGATCTCCTCAGATGGATTTGCCGTCTTACACTCGCAGCCATCGACGACTGCTGACGTCACTAGTCAAACATCAATCCTTAACCCAAATTGTATTCTAACATTTGGTAGATCGAAATTTGCTTTCCTGAATGATTATCCATTTTTAATTGATTCTACATGTTTTTCCTTACTTCTGTGTTGGCGTCTGGTTCGTCGGAATCCAGCCTACTGGAAACATGAAACATCGCTTCGTGTGAACCACGCTGCATGTGGTGGTGGCATCTGGCAACCTCGCATGTAGCGTGGTGAGTATGTCAGATTATTGATTTTGATTATTCACTGCAAAAAAAACTTCTTACGAACCAGACGCCGGCCACCGTGTATTTTTATAATTAAATTAATTAAATCCACTAAATTAGTGAACTAAACCAAGTGAAAATTAGAAAAACAAAAAAAAAAAGAAGAAAAGTTAACTCAATAAACTAAACCGTTTAATATAAAAAAAAGAAGTGAGTTTTCTTTGTTCGTGTTAGAACCACCAGCCAAAGCGCCACTGAGCCACGGACGAAAAGGGTTGCGTGGTACAACCAACAAAAGTGTGTAAGATTTTGTCCACCGGACCCCATCCGACGAGTACACCGATCTTGCGCCGCCTTGTGAGGTTCCAGACGTTTCCCGGATAGCAACCACCGCGCCAAGACCTTCGGACAGCCAACCAAGTGCCTTCCCTGAAACCAGTCGACCACATCGACCCAGGTAACCCATTCCATACCCAAACATTTTGGTCCTTCGCCCGTGAAGAGAATAAGGTACGTACTGTGGAATTTAAAATTATATATACATTGTGTCGCGCCATATTTGTGTCTCGGGAAAAGTGAGGTTAAGTTGCGCCAATTTGCAGCCGCGCAATTTTAAGAGCCATCTTTTTTTTACTCGCCAGTTTTACCCGTTACTCGTTGAATTTGTATTTCTATTCCCTTTTGCCTCAATTTGTTGTAATCTTTTATATATAAAACATTAATAAATAAAAACGAAAATTCCAACAAAAAAAAATTTTTGCCTAAATTTGTTGTATTCCATAAATAAAAGGAAAAGTGTTGCCAGCGCGTGAATTTTTTTTTTCAAATAATTTTTGCGGGGAAGTTTCATTTAGTTGCTCTTACAACGACTCGCATATTTTTTACGAGGTATATTAATCAGAAAATTAAATATGTCGACTTTTGAGAAATTTATTCGTGCAGCTGATGAGCTAACAAATTTCGAGGCAACGTTAAAAAAGGAAGACTTTTCCATATATACAAATGAGGCGATAGAGTTTGAAAGGAGTGACTTGGAAGAGATTTGGGGGAGATACAAGAAAGTGTTTGAAGAGTGTTCCGCAGCCACGATAGAAGTTAAAAAAGAGTTAGTGGCAGTGCAGACAAAACATCCACAGGTTCGAAAAACCTATGTGCGATGTATAAACATTCTTGCAAAGGCAAAACAGGAATTAGACGATGGGAAACAAAAAAGTAAGGAAGCAGTGGCTTCCAACATTTGTTCTATACCTGTACCCCCTTGCGATACTGGCGTTTTTCATGGCGATTACGTTTCGTGGCCCACCTTCAGGGACATGTTTACGGCAATCTACATAAACAATTCAAGACTTAGCCCAGTAGAAAAATTGTTTTACTTATTTCAAAAAACAGATAGTGAGGCCCGGGATATAAATAGAAATATTGCCCTCACGGCAGAAAATTTTGAAATTGCGTGGGGAAATTTAAAAACACAATATGAGAATAAACGAGTCTTAATAAATAGTCAACTTAAGACTTTGTTTAATTTGGCTCCATGTCAACGGGAAACAGCTTCAGAAATAAAAAGGCTCCAAAGGGAGATTAATAATTGTATTTCGGTGCTAAAATTATACAATGTAGATATTGCCTCATGGGACCCAATTTTTGTTTTTCAATGTTCGTCTCGGCTCTCAGAAAATACTTTGCATCTGTGGGAGCAATCGGTAAAAAATAAAACGGAGGTTCCCAAATGGGAAGAATTAAATAGTTTTCTGACCGATAGATTTCATGCCCTTGAAAGTGTTTCTGACATAATAGTAGCGAACAATATAGCTGCCAGTGGTTCCCAATCAGGCCCTTCAAATAATAACAATGGTTCTACAAAAACTAAGCAGTTTAAGGCTCATCACACGAAAGTTGACTCGAGCTCATGTAAATTGTGCAAAGAGAGGCATAAAATTAGTGTTTGTAATAAATTTTTGAGCATGGATTACAAGAATCGTGTCTCAACCTTAAAAAGGTTTCGTTTTTGTTTCAATTGTCTTACTTTGGGGCATATGTATGGGGATTGCACTAGTTCTAATAGTTGTTCTAGGTGCAATAAAAAACATCATACGTTAATACATAGAGATATAGTAAGAAATAGCAACAACAATAATCAAAGCCAAGCAAACACTAATTCTCAGGTTCAGAGTCAAAATGTTCAAAGTCAAATACAGTCCACTAATGTTGCCGGCCCTTCTAGTGTAGTTCAATCACATCATACCTCTGTTGCAAAAAAGGTTATGTTAGCCACAGCCTGGGTTAACATTATTAGTTTTGGTACAAGTTACAAGGTACGAGCGCTGATAGATCCATGTTCTGACGAGAGTTTTATTTCGGAAAAAATACAAAAATTGTTGAAGTTGCCAACTAATCCAGTTTCTGCAGAAGTCTCAGGTTTAGGCGGGGATATAATTAGTACGTCTTCTAAAATGGCAGTTTTTACTATTGTTTCTCTTTTCGATCAGAACATGTCTCTTAATATACAGGCCCTAGTTGTCCCTCGTGTAACTGGTGGTATTCCAACACATTCATTTTTGCCTCAAAAAGAGATTGAGCTGCCAAAATTATGTTATGCTGATCCGAAGTTTTATGAAAGCAGTGAGATTGATTTATTGTTAGGAGGTGATTTGTATCCTTCTATTCTTCGGGGTGGAGTAAGGCATGGTGTTTTTGAATCGCTAGTGGCTCAAGAAACCATTTTTGGTTGGATAGTTACAGGTCCAACGCCTGCTAGAGTTTCCCCTCGAATAGTTAGTGTGTCTCATATGACAAAAGTAGCCATTGATGACCAATTGTCGAAGTTTTGGGAGTTAGAAGAAGTTTCTCATAGGCGTGTTTTATCAGAAGAGGATAAAAAGTGTGAGGCGATTTATAGTTCTACTACCACTAGAAACTCAGAAGGGAGATACACGGTTAGTCTGCCCTTTAAAAATAGTTTGCTTTCGCTTGGTCCCAATAGGCATATAGCTGTTTGTCAATATTTGAGAAACGAAAAATCGTTAATGCGCAATGCTGAGCGTAAGGCCCAGTACGATGAGGTCCTAAAAGAATATTTAACCCTAGGGCATATGGAAAAAGCAGAGAATGCTAGAGGTGACCCTGGTTATTATTTACCCCATCATGGCGTTTTTAAGCCAGAAAGTACAACTACGAAACTGAGGGTAGTTTTTAATGCCTCAAGTCCTTCGGCGAATGGCAGAAGCTTAAATGATTTGTTGTACACTGGCCCTGTTTTGCAGGCTGAAATAGTTAATCTAATTCTGAGATGGCGATTTTTTCAGTTTGTCTTTAATGCGGACATTTCAAAAATGTACCGGCAGATTTTTGTAAATCCCACACATAGGCCATTCCAAAAAATAGTTTTTCGTAGCAGTGATAGTGAGGAAATTGCTGATTACCAACTGAAAACGGTGACTTTTGGCGTAAATTGTGCCCCATATTTGGCCCTTAGAACCATTCTGCAGTTGGCTAATGATGAAGAGCGACGTTTTCCTTTAGGCGCTAGAATATTACGAGAAAATATGTATGTAGACGATGCCCTAGTTGGTGCTCATTCGATCGCAGATGCTTTGGTGGCGCGAGAAGAATTGATTAGTATTTTAGATATGGGGGGATTTGAGCTCAGAAAATGGACCTCGAACTCTGAAGAAATTTTGAAAAATTTGCCCCATGATCACTTACTAAATTCGTCATTTTTGTCGCTCGATGAAAAAAGCACAACAAAAACGTTAGGGATTCGATGGAATGCGGCAGAAGATGTGTTTTTCTTTGTTGGTGAAAAGATAACACTAAAAGCCTCATATACTAAAAGAGAGGTTCTTTCTACCATTGCTCGGCTATACGATCCTGCGGGTTGGTTGGCTCCGGTGGTAGTTGCAGCAAAAATTATAATGCAGCAAATGTGGCTTGATAAGATAGAGTGGGACGAGGCTATTAAGCCAGTGGCTCTGCAGAAATGGCAGAATTTTGTTGCGAATTATGCGGATATTGAAAAAATTAAGTTGCCACGTTGGGTTCAATATTCGCCTGGCTGTACTATTCAATTTCACGGGTTCTGTGACTCGTCTGAGTTAGCATATGCAGCTACAATATATATAAGGGTACAGCTCGGAGATAAAGTTTTATCAAGTTTGCTCACATGTAAAACAAAAGTGGCCCCAATAAAAAAGCCATCTTTGCCTCTTTTGGAGTTGTGTGGAGCAGTTCTTTTGGCAAATTTAGTCGACAGTGTGGTACCTACTTTTAACGTGAACAAATCCCCCATTTATTTGTGGTCCGATTCCACAATTGTCTTAGCGTGGTTGAGAAAACCCCCTTGTAGCTGGAAAACGTTCGTGGCAAATAGGGTGGCTACAATATTAGAAAAAGGAGGGAATAAAAATTGGTGTCACGTGGCGTCAGGCGATAATCCTGCCGATCTAGCAACCCGGGGGCTGATCCCTGCGGATTTAAAAGATAATAAGCTCTGGTGGCACGGACCTGAGTGGCTCAACTTAGAGCAGACTTCGTGGCCCGTAGGAGCGACGGAGTTCGAAACGGCAGAAGAGTCGAAAGGAGCTCAAGTTTTTGTTGCTAGATCGACTGATCAAGAAGATATACTAGACCGTTTTTCTAGTTTATCACGAGCGTATCACGTAATCGCCTACATGTTTCGATTTGTTGCCCTGGCAAGTACAAAAATGCGTGAAAGGGTCGCTTATGATTCTTTAAAAGTATCGGCTAATGAGTTAAAGTTCGTAAGAAAATTGAGTCACGGAGCCCCCTGTTGACACTTACCCCCTTTGTTGATAAAGACAATATTATTCGCTCTAATAGTCGTCTTAGCTCTTCCACTTGTCTATCCTACAATGAAAAGCACCCTATTATCTTGGCGTATGGCAGTAGACTGGCTCGGCTGTATGTTGAATTCGTTCACACTTTAGTCCTTCACGGAGGCCCTCGGCTAGTTTTGAATGTAGTCCGGCAGGAGTGCTGGATCATTCGAGCAAAAAATCTGATAAAAACAGTTGTCCGTAACTGCAAAGTCTGTGTTCTCTATCGAAAAAAGCTGCAAAATCAAATAATGGCTGCCTTGCCCCAAGAAAGGACTACCCTTTGTCGTCCTTTTACGAATACTGGCGTTGATTTTGCGGGCCCGTTTGAGATAAAAAGTTTCACTGGCAGGTATTGTAGAATCTCCAAAGGTTATGTCTGTCTTTTTGTTTGTTTCGCTACAAAGGCGATTCACCTTGAAGCGGTTAGCGACTTATCCACCCCGGCCTTTCTAGCAGCCTTGGCTCGTTTTGTCGCCCGTCGTGGTTGCCCAAGCTGCATCTATTCTGACAACGGCAGAAACTTCGTTGGCGCTGCTCGAGAAATCGACGCAGACTTCGCCAAGCACGTGAAAGAACTTCGGGACACGGCTGTAGAAAATTATGGTCACCAGCGCTTGTCGTGGCACTTTATCCCCGCTGCAGCACCTCACATGGGAGGATTATGGGAGGCAGGGGTAAAGAGTACGAAAATGCACCTAAAAAAGTCAGCTGGTCAGCTGAAATTCACGTTTGAGGAGTTCTCAACTATTCTGGCAAAAATCGAAGCGTGTCTCAACTCACGCCCTCTTGGCCCTATGTCAGAAAACGCTGACGATTTGTCTGCTCTTACCCCAGGCCACTTTCTGATAGGGACACCGATGCTTACCCCGGCTGAACCCGAAGAGTTGTCTTCACCCTTAAGTATTGTTAACCGGTGGCGTAAATTAAAGGCCCTACAACAAGAGTTCTGTCGCCGGTGGAAGCAGGAGTACCTCAAAGAACTAAATAAGCGCAACAAGTGGCAACACCCTCAGCTAGACTTAAAGGAAGGCGATCTTGTGGCCCTCAAAAGTGAACCAGGCTGTCCAACTGAATGGCGTTTGGGGCGTATTACTAGAATTTACCGGGGCACTGATAGCAAAGTTCGAGTGGCGAATTTAAGAACGCAGAATGGCGTAATCACTCGACCGATTCACAAATTAGTGGCGTTACCTTAATATGCACATTTATACCGTTATTTTCTGTTTCCCAAATGTTTAACGTATCCTCACTTGCAGATCCCATGGCAGCCTTCAACACTAACTATCGTTGCCCACTGTGCGATCGTTTCCACGCGGTCAGGCAGTGTTCCCGCTTTATCACCCTCCCTGTGGAGGAAAAGTTGCGAGTCGTAGCCCACCGGGCGCTTTGCTACAACTGTCTGGCCCAATCGCACACCCGAACCGGCTGTAGAAGCACGACAGATGTCGCCGCTGCCTCCAAGACCATAACAGCTGGCTGCACCCGATGCCCGAGGGACGGGTGTGGGTAAAAATGACCGCCCTAGTGCGTGTGGTGGCCCGACCCGGCCGCAGGACGTTTTGGTCCCGTGCGCTACTGGACCCCACGGTTGCTAGGTCGTCCATAACCCGTAAAGAAGCTGATGACCTGGGGTGCGTCGTAACTCGAGGTCGCACAATGCTTGCCTTCTTCCGTCAAGACGAAGAGGGCAGTAAGCTCGAAGTGGAGTTAACGGTGGAGGAGCGCCCGAAGGGCAAAAGTCCGGTGGTCAGCGTCGAAGCCGAATACATGGAGCGAGGCGATACCTCATCGGCTGATCGGCACTGGCACCGCAGCCGATCGTACCACATCACACTGGGGGCAGACGTGGCCAGCCGGGTATTTATTGGTCCTGCAAAGGGGAAGCCGGGGAGCATTTATGTGCAGGACACCATCTTTGGGTTCGCCTATTTTGGAGAAGGCGTAAAGGCCGACCCTTGTGGAGAAGGAGGTGAAGACGCGTCGATAGCCCTTTAGGGCGAATTTTTCTGATTCTCATCAACTTATATGAATTACTTTTTTTTAGTATACCTACGCTACTTCCTATCTCATGAATTTGTTAATTTTGCTCATCAAGCATTGTATATATATTTTCATTCTTGATCATCCTACTCATATATTTTTTTTTTTTTTTTTTTCCCCCTCTATTACTTGTTGAATTAAACGGGAATTATTATTACTTGTTAGTTTGATTTCTTTTATTTTATGTAAATTTTTTATATATATTGAAACGTATTTTTTCTTTTTTTTATTTTCTAATATACTATGTTCTATTTTTTTAACGTAGCTTCTTGTTATTTGCACCACTGTTGCAAGGTGGGCGGTATGTTGGCGTCTGGTTCGTCGGAATCCAGCCTACTGGAAACATGAAACATCGCTTCGTGTGAACCACGCTGCATGTGGTGGTGGCATCTGGCAACCTCGCATGTAGCGTGGTGAGTATGTCAGATTATTGATTTTGATTATTCACTGCAAAAAAAACTTCTTACGAACCAGACGCCGGCCACCGTGTATTTTTATAATTAAATTAATTAAATCCACTAAATTAGTGAACTAAACCAAGTGAAAATTAGAAAAACAAAAAAAAAAAGAAGAAAAGTTAACTCAATAAACTAAACCGTTTAATATAAAAAAAAGAAGTGAGTTTTCTTTGTTCGTGTTAGAACCACCAGCCAAAGCGCCACTGAGCCACGGACGAAAAGGGTTGCGTGGTACAACCAACAAAAGTGTGTAAGATTTTGTCCACCGGACCCCATCCGACGAGTACACCGATCTTGCGCCGCCTTGTGAGGTTCCAGACGTTTCCCGGATAGCAACCACCGCGCCAAGACCTTCGGACAGCCAACCAAGTGCCTTCCCTGAAACCAGTCGACCACATCGACCCAGGTAACCCATTCCATACCCAAACATTCTGTTTTTTCGTACTTTTGTCAAGAATTTTTCTTGAAGTCCAAGTACATTTTTTGTTTTTTCATTTTGTCTTTCTCTTTTCTGTTGACCTTTTTCAGCACAACTTGAAGGACAAATGTACAAATAGAGCTCGTGCCTTAGCTTTAACAATAATTAGTATTGTGGTTGTTTTGTTGAACTATTTATGGTTTTTAATCCAAATTTCTAATATCTTTAATTAGGCTTAAGTTCATGAAATTTAATTTTTCATTAAATTATTTTTATGAAGAAAGGAATTTTACAACATGAAAACTAATTAAAATTGTTATTGATAATCTTTCATTCTTGACGTGGCTGGGGCTCGAACCCCGGCCGGCAGGTTACCATGACATGTTTCGATCGCAACCACTCGATCTCCTCAGATGGATTTGCCGTCTTACACTCGCAGCCATCGACGACTGCTGACGTCAATAGTCAAACATCAATCCTTAAACCAAATTGTATTCTAACATTTGGTAGATCGAAATTTGCTTTCCTGAATGATTATCCATTTTAATTGATTTTACATGTTTTTTCCTTACTTCTGTTTTTTCGTACTTTTGTCAAGAATTTTTCTTGAAGTCCAACTACATTTTTTGTTTTTTTCATTTTGTCTTTCTCTTTTCTGTTCACGTTTTTCAGCACAACTTGAAGGACAAATGTACACATAGAGCTCGTGCCTTAGCTTTAACAATAATGAGTATTGTGGTTATTTTGTTGAACTATTTATGGTTTTTAATCCAAATTTTTAATATCTTTAATTAGGCTTAAGTTCATGAAATTTAATTTTTCATTAAATTATTTTTATGAAGAAAGGAATTTTAAAACATGAAAACTAATTAAAATTGTTATTGATAATCTTTCATTCTTGACGTGTTTTGTCATGAAAAGGACGCTCTATGCTCTTATTTAGATAGCATTTCATAAGTTGTAAAATAATCCCTGTATGGGATACGATTCTTGACATGCTTTTTGAAAAACTAGTGGGATGATCTTTACAAACACCTTAAACGACTAACATAGGCGTCTTTCGCTGTGTTGTAGAAGTAGGAATCAGCTTGTTTAACAGTTTCTCCCGTGCAAGGAATATTTAACAAATAATAATGCGCTTTTTAAATTGAGTTCTTTAAAGGATTTTACATACATATGTACATTAGGGCAATAACTTTTTCACACTTTTTGCGAATATCAATAACGGCATAATATAGTCGTGTAGCATATTAAGAATTATTAATAAAAAATATCATAATTTTTTCGGATTGTAAAAAAAGTTCACGCAGGGATCGGATTGAAGTTTGAAAACAAACATTTTTATCCCACGAAAATTTTAAACAAATTCCAACTGATATTTGTATATACAGTCAAATCCCGATAATTCGTACCCCGATAAATCGTAATTCCCGATAATTCGTAATAAACTGTCGGTCCCTTGAAAAAATCTCGTTAATTCGTAAAATTTCCATACATTTTGGTCCCCTCGCTAATTCGTAATTTTTTTGTCAAATAAAATCTTCTTTACCCCTTATAAATCGTAATTGTTTGCTTAATACCACTTATAATTCGTAATAAAAACAACAGAAACATGGAAAGATTGATTTTTTGTTTACCACTATTTTATTTTTGCGTGGTTTTTTGCTTGTGTGCGGGTTTATTTTCTTAAGTTCAGTTTGTTACATGAATAATTTTTATATATTTTATTTTTAACAATTGTTTTTTATATTTTTTTTATTGTTTTAGTAAATAAATTCAAAATCCCCGCTTATTCGTATTTATTTTTTTTTTAACCCCGTTAAATCGAAACCCCGCTAAATCGAAAACCCCTATAATTCGGAAGAAATGGCCGGTCCCTTGCGATTACGAATTATCGGGACTCTACTGTATTCCAATTCGTATCACTTAAATGCATTTTGGGAATTTATCCACTGCTTTAGATTTAAAAATTTTCCTACGGATTACAATTCATCGCGGTACAAAATTTATTGGAATGTTTTAGAAATTTGCTTCCCTGCGTGAGGTTTTTTTTCGCAAAACGACGGGATACAGGCGTTTTCATTACTAAAACATTCTTGTCTACTCCGTGGTACTATGCCAAAAATTTGGTAATGGCCTAATGTACATACGTAATGGTTTAAAACTTTCGCTCGTGAATACAATGAAACCTTATCAAAAATTATTCCACGAGTAATCGGTCTACTTCATCTGCACTTTTTTGAAATATTAAAAAAAGCAAAACTTCTTGCAAATATTGTTTTGTAAGCACACATTTTCAAATTATTGCATTATACAACACACGATTTAAAATTTAAATCAAAAATGACAGCATATATTTTTGACACACAGCTTTTGTTTACTACAGTGTTGTTTTATTTTGACACAACGTTTAAGTATTTTACAGTGTTGTATCCATTTTTAAAATAAGACCACCTTGAATGAATTCGCCTTGCCATTATCATAATGAATGAAATAATCACATACAAGGTAATTATGTATTTACAAAAGTGATTCCAAAAAAAGAAATATTTGAAAAGAAATGAAATATTTGAAAAAAATGAATTGACAAGCAAAGTAATTGGCTTTTTGGTAAGTATTATTCTTCTTTTAATCGCATTGGCAACTAGTTACCCTTTTAATGCTGTATAACTAAATTGTAACTAGTGACATTTTACCTTTTTGGAAGGTAATGTGTATCCACTTATTTTTTGGACTTTATATAACTAAATACTTACTTTTCGTATGTACAAAAACGTATAAAAATAGTGACTTACTTTTTAAGTACCATTTAGTTTAATGCGAGTGAGTCGATTTTGGGACTTCCCTTGTAGAATTCCTTGGTTTTTTAAGTAGAATTGTAAATACATAGTATTATTTTTTTCTAATTCATCAATACGCTCACTTTTGAGAGACTCAGCAGAAAAGAACAATTTTTGGGTGTGAAATTGTTTTTAGTTCTCCTAAAGCGTACTTTACACTTTCACACAAGTCTTAAGTATTCCATAATACTTTGTAAGATAGAAATCTAATGAGTTTAATTGTGAGTTACAAAAAGTTTAATTGAACACAACAGTTTTTATTCACACTACCCTACATGAACAGGCTTCTGTTAAAATGTAACCCTGATCAAATGAAAAGTATTATTGCAATTAAAAAAGGTGTAACATATTTCATATTTCCTAAAATTTTTCTAATTAATCTATCCTCTAACAAAATTTTTTCTAATACGATTATAAACATACTTAAAGCAAAAAACTCCTCGAAACTTCAACGAAACTGAGGGTATCTCGAAACTACAATATTCGACATATCGTCGTCTAGCCTGCAAGAAGTGCTATGTGTTACTTTGAGTAATTATTTTATTTCACCATTGCGAATATCTATTGGTCATGAATACATCTACTAAGCCGTTATAACGAAATTTCGCAAATCATTTTCGTAATGTTTATGAAATTAATACGTTATTATAAAGTTTAATTTCCATAATAAAATTTTTCATTGGATTAAAGAAACAAATTAATGAAATTGATTAATAAGATTTAGGAAGCATATTTCTTTCAGTGTGCATATTTGGTCTTTTGTATAAGAAACGAGCAAAACAGAAAAAGAAGTGGAACAATTTAACTCTCTAGTTAATTCGTACTCAAGAACAAATCCTTCAAAGTTCTGGGTATGCGATTACAAAGCATTTGTACTACAAAATGACAAGAATTTAGGTTTGTTTTCCAAAAAAAAACCAAATTTAAAGTTCTTAACTAACAATAACCAACAAGCTAACTTTTGTTTGTCGTATTTTATACTTATCATTTTTCAACAAATAAAACACCAGCTCTCTAACACTTAGTGGCACTTAATAAATTTATTCATTCTTATGTTTTCATGTCGAATTCGGACGATTTATAGTGTCTAATACAGAATTTGACGTTTTTCCATTGGTTGACAGTTCACTAAAAACCGCAGGCGCACCATTAAAAAAAACAGAGCAGAGCCAGGTCTCATGACTAAAATACACAGATAAAAAATGCTTGTGTATAATTTCAATATTTGCCACCACCACAAATACTACTACTACCATTTTACCTACTGTTTGTAGTTAAGCAGGTGTTTATCTTGCAACAAAAATGTGAAAATACTTGCAGTTGCATTATGTTGCATACATAGTTTTAAGAATTTTTTATGCAAACATTGCACCAACTTAGAGTAGAACATTGGCTATAGTTACTTTTTAAAGTACTTGTAAAAATTTACGACAAAAAAGTAGATTACAATATGTTGCGCGTTTTCTTTTTAGTTTTGTTCAATGATGTAACAGCTGAATTAAAGGTAATACATTTTCACTCATATCTCAAGGCAAAATAAGTTTTTTTATTTGTTGTTGTTGAAAATATTCCAAGTGATAACAATTTAATGATAAAATTTTTTAATCTTGTTTCTAAAAATTTTGGTAAAGAAAAGTAAATATGTAGAGACTTAAATTAAGCTGAAGGAAGGATATTTATACCCACACTATCACATTGGAGTGAGTATTATGCGTTCGTATGTAAAAATATTTGTCCTATAACCACCTTATTTAAGTATACCAATCAACTTACAATCACTTTCTAAGTCATTCCAACTATGTCAATCTATCCGGCTGGCTTGATGTCCATGTAAGCCGTGTGCGCAAAGCACATGTCGCAATTTTGAAGATAATTTGATGAATTTTGATATGTTGGTTTGGTATGTTGATTTTCGGAAGCTCGAAAAAAATCGATCGATAATTTCACATAGTACCCATACAAACTTCCGTTCGGAATGAAGTCTTTGTGTCTATAAACTATTTTAATCAGCCTAATCACGAATTAAAATTCCGCAGAACATTTTTCGTTTTCCCCATTCCTTCTATTATAAATAAAAATTTCGCATGAAATTTCTCACTTTATCCCGAAAAAATTCCCTTGCAAAACAGAGGAGTTTATAAAAATAAATGTAAGTTGGGTTTTTGGAGGGATGATAAAAACGGGATCTTCAAATATGTAATTGTGTTACTCATTGTTTGAATATTTGTTGTCAATATTCTTAAAAGTAATTTATTAATCAGAAAAAGTAAAAACGGCTAAAGGATGCACCAAAACAAAAAAATTACATAGGAGTAATAAAATCATATATCGGTCTTGTGCCTGTAAAGTCCTTTGATCTTACCGAACCCGGTCCATTACGCTGCTCCCCTGAAATAAAATTAGTAAAATTTTTTTAAAACAGATCTCGTGTTTTGATAACGAAGCAGTTTGTACCAAACTCAAAACCGTTCTCAAGATATACAGAAATCTATATTGTCTTTGTATGGGAGGTACCACGCCTTCTTTTCCCAATAAGCCTACTTTTTGACAGATGTTGTGTATTAAAGTTGCTTATACAAATACTTTCAGTGTTACCGATTTCCAGATACATATGCAAATCTATATTGTCTCTTTGTGGGTAGTACCACAGCCACTTCTGCACTTTTCGACAAATGCTTGTACTAAATTTGGTAACTGTTGCTGTTACCGTTCTCTAGATATGTAGAAAACAATATTGTCTGTGTATGGGAGGTGTCAAGCCCAATTATACCATTCAGACCACTTTTCGACAGATGTTGTGTATTGATAACCAAGTTATTTGTTTCAAATCTGAAAACTTTTACTGTAACCGTTCTCCAAGTATAAGCTAATTCATATTTTCTCTGTGTGGGAGGTGTCACGCCCACTTTAAAACTTACAAATATTAATAACCTTTAGCTTAGTAGTTTTGCCAGCAAGCACGCACAAGCTGTTAGAAAGCTACTTAGTCGGTCGTCAATTTATTATTAAAGATGGCAATTTCTTAAGTTCCCCTCAGCCAATTGGCGCTGGATTCCCACAAGGCAGCATTCTGGGCTCTCTATTATACTTAATTTACACTTCGGACATGCCAACAAACAACTATACCCAAACTTCAACATTTGCGGACGATACTCTTCTTTTCTAAGAGTGCACGAAACCCGTCATGAAGCATCTCGTTAATTACCGGATCATATATTTCAACTAGAAATATGGTTTAAACAATGAAGGATAATGGTCAATGAACAAAAATACATAAATATAACATTCACCTTGCGTAGGGAATCAAAAATCCATTAGTATCTCAATGTGCCATTAGTAAAAACTATGATTACAAAATATACAGTAAAATATTTAAAAATTCTTGAACTACACCCAAATCCACTTTCTCGAAATATTTAAAATCATTGCGGCCACACTCGCTTAAGAGGAATAACTCTGCAGCACTCACCAAATCAAAAGAGCGATAAACACCTACATACATACATACATATCGAGCGCTGGGATAAGATTTGATTAATTATTGTTAGTTCATGTTTTATATATGTATGAAGATTCAATAAATAATTATTGAGGAAAAAAATTTTGTAGTTTATATGGAACAAACAAACGTAATTTTTACAGGGTTTAAAAAACTTTAGTCGAAACCAAAAACTGTCGAACAAAAAATGAATATGTGTGTAGAACTTTTCGCTTTTTGAGTTGGTTTGACAGCGACTGTTTACATTTAATGAATCAGAAGTAAAAGCAACGTTTTTTTTGGCCAATGACAAATAAAGAAGTGGAAGAAATGCAATTTTTCTACTTTAATTACAGTTTTTTTAACGCTGCATTTTTATATATGTACACTACACTCATATGTTGGAATTGTGTTATTGTTCTCACCATGGTGTTTGTCTACGATTGATGATGGTGTGGTAAGAGTCGGAATGTTGAATTACTGACCGAATAAGAATGTATGTTTGACTAGAAAACCTAGGCATCAGAAACCCTTGAATTAAGTAATGATAGGTAGGCGACATCTTGAGTTCAGTAGTACAGTATACAGTGTTAGAGGTGTGTGACTCTGCTGAATGCATAAATAGTATGACTGCTCTTCTTCTCATTACAACCAGGTGGCACACTAAAATTTTTACAGGGTTTAAAATATCTATCTATATATCTATATATGTAAGTATATAAAATAGGATGTGTGTATGTATGTATGCATGTATGTATGCATGTATGTATGTAACGTATGGACTCCAAAACGGCTGGGCCGATTTTGATGAAATTTTCAGGGAATCTTCAGAATATTCAGGCGGGTGACACTGTGATTTTCGGTCTGCGGGCTGAAGGGCGTGGAAAAAGCCAATTTCCATATTGCACCACCAATGACATTTGGACGATTTTTTCTTTAAAATTATCGCCATGGTCCAACTTAGATTTATACGAAAAAAAAATTTGTCCCGCCCACTTTTACGCCCACTCTTTTCGAATAACCTAAAATCAGAAATGGGCTCCATCGATTCGACAAATTTTTCTTTCAAATGTTCGTATTAATCAATTTGAAGTTTTCATCGAAAGAAAAATTTACCACGCCTACTTTTACGCCCACTTTTTCTATTAAGCGCATAATTTGAGAACTGCTTGACCAATTTGGACGATTTTTTCTTTAAAATTATTGCCATGGTCCAACTTAGGTTTTTACGGAATGAAAATTTTGGCCCGCCCATTTTTTCGATTTACCTAAAATCAAAAACGGCTCCATCGATTTGACAAATTTATCTTTTAAATGTTCGTATTAATCCATTTTAAGTTTTCATCGAAAGAAAAATTTACCACGCCTACTTTTACTCCCACTTTTTCTATTAAGCGCATAACTTGAGAACGGCTTCACCGATTTGGTCGATTTTCTCTATAAAATCATCGCCATGGTCCAACTTAAAAATTTTGCCCGCCTACTTTAACGCCAACTTTTTTTCGATTTAACTAAAATCAGAAAACGGCTCCATCGATTTGACTAATTTTTCTTTCAAATGTTCGTATCTTTTTAACGGATTTTAAATCGGATTTTTTTATTTAATTTGGACAGGTCAACGTCTGTCGGGTCAGCTAGTACATAATACACGAACTATTTACTAAATTTTGTTTGATTCCCGTCTAAGGTAAAATTACTTGATTTTAACTTATTTAGTAAAAATTTTTTTAATAAAGCAAAAATTTTCTCAATCAAGCTTAAATATAATTAAAATTAAAATAAGTAATTTTTGCCTTGGACGAAAACCATGCAAAATTTTCTTGGTTCAAGCCATATTTAGTAAATAATTCTTTTCGTGTAGTACTAAAAGAGGGAATGTTTTTATTACCAAATTTAAATTTAATTTTGAAAAGGCATAAGCAGACTTGAATATACTCAGGTCTCGTTTTATGCGATAGATGCGTTCCAAAAAAAATCTCATAAATTGAATTCGCATAAAACGATACTCTAGACCAGTGACGGGCACATTTGCAAATCCTATGTACGCGTGCGTAGGAATAAAAATGCTGCTTGTGCGACGTCGACACATGTACACTATATATATTCTTTGTGTGGCTGTGACAATGTACGTTCGGCTGTTGCTTTGTTGCTATTTCGCCAACCCAAGCATAAATGTGATAGTATGTGTGTGCCCTTCACTGTTCTAGATTCATATAAAAACTAATAGTTCATTCCATAATTCTGAAAAACCGCATAAACTTAAATTTTAATTAAAAAATCAAAACAAAATCGTAAACAAAAATCGACAAAAATATATTTGGGGCATTATTTTTGTTGGTATTTCTTTATATTTGGCACAACTATAGTTCTAGTAGATAAAAATTTGTGCGAAATAATTTTTTTATGATGATTATTTGACGAGTTAGGGGGTGGTAAAGTGTTGACGTTTTCAAAAAAAATTTATTTTTAAATTATTTTTTCGAACTAAAAATTAATCAAACAAAAAAAATTTATATTTAAAAATATTTAAATAAAAAACAAGTAGGAGTGCTATATTCCGCTGTGCCGAATCTTATATACCTACCCTTCACCATTGTGCTAGTAGAATAGAGAGCAACTAAATAATTTTTACATATACATACACATACATATTTACAATACTTACAACTTCATTATAAATGAAGTTTAAAAAGCGATAACTGGTAAATATTTTTTTTAAATCGTTTTTAGTTTCTATTTGTTAAAATTATTTCGTTAAATATATGAAATAATAAAGAAGGGTGATAACGAAAATCATATTGGGCATTATGCTAGTATATGTAAACAAATACGAAGGGGGGTGAGGGGATAGGAAGAAGAGACGACAACCGGATTTGAACTTCGCTTTGCATAAGGACCCAGAATATATATACTTTATAGGGTGTAGGACCTTCGGTGAAAAAAGAGTAATTTTTGGGATTTCAGTATTTTGGTCATAACTCTGTATAAATGTAAAACAACCTAGCCGCTATCATGTCTGGATTATCCGGAAAACACATATCAAACGTAAGACGGACAGACGGACATCGTTAAATCAACTTCTCTTCTCATATGGACCCAGAATATATATACTTTATGAGGTCTAAAATCAATATTGTGGAAATTACAAACGTTATGACAAACTTATATATACCCTTTTACACCTGTGGTGAAGGGTATAAAAAAAGAGTAATTTTTGGGATTTCAGTATTTTGGTCATAACTCTGCTATTTCTTAACCTAGACAGATTTATATACCGACGTGTTAAAGAAGAAATTTGCCAGTTATTTTGGCTATAAAACGTGGACTCGGGTAGATCTATGGTTCCTGAAAATGGGTATTTTTCAAAAAAAAATTAATATTTTGGTTATAACTTTTTCGTATCTGAACCAATTTTCCCGAGTTTTTCAGAAAATATTTGCTATTAAAAATTTCCGATCTTCTGATATATAAGGCGTATCCATAGGTCATATTACAGTCAAAAAATTCAGGTTTTTATAAAATTTTTAATACTTTTTGTATGAGAGGTACCATGCCTACTTCTCCAATCCCGCCCACAGTTTGTAGGATGGTGTATATTTATAACCTAAATGTTTGTACCTAATTTTAAAGTTTTGGCTCTTGCCGTTCTCCAGATATACAGAAAAAAGTAATAAAAATACAACAACCACAAGGGATTTTTTGGAAAAATTAGAGGCAGTCGTGGTTTTTTGGTCATATCTAAGCCATTTGTGGACCGATCTTGCTGAATTTCAATAGTAAGAAATGGTGGACTGTATGTAACATAAATGTAAAACAACCTAGCCGCTATCATGTCTGGATTATCCGTAAAACACATATCAAACGTAAGACGGACAGACGGACATCGTTAAATCAACTTCTCTTCTCATATGGACCCAGAATATATATACTTTATGAGGTCTAAAATCAATATTGTGGAAATTACAAACGTTATGACAAACTTATATATACCCTTTTACACCTGTGGTGAAGGGTATAAAAATATTGTTTTTAATTTGCAAAGCCAGAAATTACCAATTTAAATCAAAATTTTTCTAGCTTAGTCCTAATTTATTTTAATTTTTTATTATATTGTAAAAGTTTTATTATGGGACCTCAATTAGTTTAAAAGTTATGCAAATTTCTTTACACTCGTACATGTGGTTATTGTAATATTGTACCGTAAAAGACAGGAAAGAACACAGGAAAGTTTAAATTGAAATTTTTCTAATTCCGACCTAATTTTTGGATTTTAGTTTTAACGAAATTAGCCTTCGGCGTACTTATTTTATTATATTGTTAAACTATTATTATGTGCTCTGCATACAAACTTTTACATACGTATCGGCTCTGCATAGAAAAAACTCAAAATAAAACAAACTATAACGATTATAACAGTGCTACAAGCTTAGTTTAATTTAAAAACGGAAAAAAAAAGCTTAAAAACATCTAAAATTTTGCAATCTGTTAAAATTCTAAAAAAAATAATAAATTTAAAAATCGCATTAATTTGAATCCGCATAAAACGAGACCTGAGTGTATTTTGAAACAAATAGAGTCATATGGGACAATCAAACCATCAACAGAATCAAAAATACACTTATGTATATACAATGTATTTACATTAATGTCTGAGGTTATGCCCGTAAAAATCGGACATAAATTTGAATAAATATATATAAATTTAAAGAAATAAAGGTCGAACAACAATTTGATGTTACTCTGTAATATGTTTCGTATAAATTAAATTTTATATCTAAACGGCAAATTATAGCTTGTGAATTCCAACAAAAAACGTACCAACTAAACGTTTACGAGCTTTCGAAGGCCCACAAAAAAAAAGAATATAGTTGCAGGCCTATGTCGCTTAGGATGAAGCAGGTACGTTTTACCTTTTCTAATTTTTTAAAACCATTTTTAAAAAAAAAATTCTTTTTAATTTTAAGATATTTTTATTTAAATAAAAGCTTACACAACAATTTTTCTGTGAGCTTTTAACTTAATAAACGATCGGTTCATTTAATAATCGTACGGCTTAACTTAACATTTTTATAAAGTGTAATGTCCCACTCATTCAAAATTTTTACATATCAAAACTATATGTACAAATTTACTCTTTTGACGGTTTTATGAATTTCTAAGTCTTGAAAAAATACACAGTTGTACATTTTTCCGCTCACCAAATTTTATTTTTTAAATAAGCATTTCAGCTGCCAAAAGATAACTAAAATGGTGGTGTCATTTAAAAAAGTTAAAACCCAAAATGTTTTCATAGTAGACGAATGAAATTAATGCGCAATAAGAATTTTCTAAAGCAATCTTTTCGTTTTTTTACGAATCTTTTAAATCTTATCACATTTGCTTATCACATTGATTTTAAAACTTGAGTAAACAAAAATTAAAAACATACTATGACGTTGCACACGGATTTTTTTACGTTATACTTGGTTAATGTGTAAATATAGAAATATACATAATATTTGAGTAAAATTTTTTTCACTTTAACGTAATTAGCTCAATTATAAAATTAAAAAAAAAGATTTGAAAAAAAGTTAATAGTTTTTTAAGTGAAACTAGTGTTAAACAGTTTTTAAATCTGTAAACACTTCATTAAATTTATAATAACTTTTGCACGCGGCACTACACGATCTTACAAAACGTAAAAAACTGTTCTTTGTTCTAAATTTGTACGTTCGTGCGCACAATGTGGTGAAGTGTGCATACTTATAGTGTTGATATTCTGTCCAACGATGTATAGTAAATGCACACCGCACTACTAAGCTTAAAAGTGTTCAGCAAGAATTATATCTATAAAACACCATACAATTGAAGCAAAGACATCAGTCAGTAACAAAAGTTGCTTAAAACATTCAAAGATATTTTTATTCTATCAAAACTTTAAACAAACTTTTAAACAAAATGCCTTGCCCCTGTGGATCTGGTAAGTTTTTTGATACAAAATTTAATTTTAAGTACATAATTAACATTTTATTTTTTTCATTAGGTTGCAAATGCACTGCCCAAAACCAAAGTAGCAATTGCAGCTGCGGCACCTCCTGCAAATGCGGGTCCAGCAAGTAAATTGCTTTGAAGTCTAAAATGATACGATTCGTTCTATTTAATTAAATTAGGATTTAAATTTAAGCAGACTATTTTATTCCTTTTACTTATATATTAAATGTATTAAGTTTGTCAAAAAATATACATTATTAAAAAACCTTTAATTATGCCAATTGTTTCAAATTTGTTAATATTTAAAAAATTGTAAGATAATGTCAGTAGAGGCGTTGGGGTCGGGGGACCTGTTCACAAGGCGCATTAAGATAGATAGTTCTACTAACTAGCTAAAAAAGTAATTCTTTTAGGTTACGATTTTTATACTATTATCGATGACTTAAGTTGTTAAATAATGCTCAATGCCTGTAAATGGAGTAATTTTTATAAACTCGTGAATTTTATAAAAGGTCTTACTGCTTAAAATCATTTTAACTATAATTAAAGATGAAATAAATAATTATGTTTCACTTTTTCAAAATTTAAAAAGAATTTGTTTACCCTTCTTTACAGGTGGAGAGGGTATATAAGTTCATTTCTCATATGAGTTTGTGATTTCGTTTCAATTTCTCAAAATTGTTCTTAAACCCAACAGTTATGAGAAGCGGAGTTTAATTAACGATGTCAGTCTGTCAGTTTGTATGTCCGTGTATATGTTGCAATGGGTTTTCCGACGAGGGCAGATATGATGGAGACTAATTTTTATTTATGTATATTTGTATCACATATAGGCCGGAATAGGTTTTTATTGAAATTCGGCCAGATTGGTCTGCCAATGACTGAGATATGAGCAAAAAACCACAAATGGATCAAATTTGTTTCTTATAAATCTCTCATTTTTACCGATAAACCTAATTCATAATTTTAAGCTTAGTAGAATAGATGTAGTGAAAATTATAAAAATCTGTTTGTAAATGGCCGAATCATTGGCAAATAACTACTTTTTTCTTCCAAAAATATTAGTTTGGGCCTAATATCGCCCATATAATTGTTAATTTTTACTAGGACAGCAATATTAAGCTCAGATTTTTCCTATGTGTAAGAAGTATTAAATATCAAAAATTAACGTAATTGGCCTATAATTTCCACTGGAACCTGCACAAGTTTAAGGTTTTGATTTGATTTTCAATGCTGCTATGAAAGGTGTTAATATTCGACGCAGCCGAATATAGCACTTTTACTTGTTTTAATATTGTTCCTTTTTTAACATTTAATTTCAAATGTAAGAAATAATAATTAATATTTCTTTGTTTGTAAATTAAAAATTTCCAACAAATAAGGACTTTTTTTATGTACTTTAAAGTTTGGGGATTCCGATTGATATCCGTACAGTGCTCAACCAACCGGTATAGAATAATTTTGTATAAATTACAGTTTAACTCGTTCCAAAATTTAAACAACTTGTGTGCTTAAATTATTCATAATGAATGAATGACGAAACGAAATAAATTATTTATTTTTGCAAATTGGAACTTGTAAATATATTTGGCGAACACTGCAGGTCGTTATAAGAGTTATAATAAAAGCACATTAGGTTTGTGGCAATGCTATCATAATAATTTTTGTATGTTATTTACAACCAGGTGGCGCACGCATCAGTATTTACATTAAAATAAGCTTTTATGTATTTATTAAGGATACTTTTACACGACATGTATTTAGCGGATATTCGTGTGAAAAAACCGTATGATTGCGTATGATAGTGAATCATGGCCTGTATGCACACTTGTAAGCGGCCAAGTAAACTTCGCAAAATTGTTATTGTGTTTTGCGTTATTCAAGTTTGTTAAAAAAAAATCAAACATTTTGATGGCTCCTCTTGTTTTTAATATGCAATTTGATTTTTATTTTTACACATACTTTTGTGTACTTAACTGTTTTCCGATAGCAGGCTTTATATAGTGCCTATAGTAAAGTATGGACCGATATTCACGAAATTTAACAGTGTAATTTTTAGTCACTTAAAACTATGACGTACTTAAATGTATTACAAATCATCATTCGTTACGGTTTTACGCGTTCTAAAGTGTTTTACAAAGGTAGGCTTTATTTGGTGCCTATCCAAAATTATGAACTTGTCTTTATGAAATTTGACAGCTTGATTTGTAATCCTTTGACGTAACAAATTTTGTTACACTAGCATTATTTATTACAATTTTAGGCGTAGTAAACTATTGACCTATCTTCACGAAATTTAACAGTTTGGTTACTAGTCATATATAACGAATTAGAACTACTCAAGGAGCCAGAATATATACATACATATATACTTTATGAGGTCTGAGATGAATAATAAAAAAGTTTCAAACGTAATGAAAAACTTAGTACACACTTATTCATCCCTAGTTGTGGTGGAGGGTATAAAAATGAGAACTAGGTACAAAGCATAAAATTTAAGCAAATGCAAGCAATATGAGCAATATAACACTTTATGAATTGCCTTATTACTAAAAAAAAATAAACAGCAGTAACAATAAGATTTCTGACACGAAATTTTTTTCATTTTCTAAAAACAGTTGAACAGTTAATGCAGAAATAATAAAGAAAACGGTAAACATATGTACCTTGTATTTAGAAAATGTTAGTAATTGTTTACAAACAAAACACAGCTGTTTTTGTTCTTTTTAAAATAGCAACAGAGTACATAATAGTTATCATGGTGTATTTACTTAACGCTGGGTCTCCACGTAGCAATTTTTATTGCTATGTACAAGCAATAACGTCGGCAGAACAATGACACAACAATGGAGCAATGATTGCTGATTATATTGCTGGAGAACACTTGTTATTGCTTTGCCATAAATTTGCAATTTTCAACTCGAGTAGTTGTATAAAGTTTTGTGGCTGTATTTATAACAAATGTTTTATGTTGTGTTTTGAAGTGATTCTTAAATTTTCTTTTTTATATTAATTAATTAAATTAATAAAATAAGTAACTGTAATTGTCATAGCTGTGTTTTGTATTGCTTTTTTTTTTATTTGCGTATGAAAAAAACCTTAAACTTGTATTGTTCTATTGAAAAAATAAAAATATACAAAAAAAAAACAAATTCGTCGTTTGCTTTTGTTGATATTGACGTTTATTTAAAAATATAATATATAAAAACTTTTTCTGTATTTTGTTGAAATATTTTTTCACTTGCTTTTTTAATAAATAAACACACTAATAAATAACCAACCGTACAGAGAAATGAAATGTCAGATAAATTACAACTGATTTGATAGCAGATTGCTAAGCAATAAGAAGAGCAATCATTGCGCAATGGATTGCCACTCATGGCAATATGCGGTCTATACGTCGCAAATTTTATGGAGCAATCAAATTTGACGTTTGCCGCAATAAATATTGCTACGTGGAGACCCGGGGTAAGATGGCCTAGGTATAACAACAAAAACCTAATGGTGAATGAAGGTATACTTAGTTTTTTTGTTCTGTGTAAATCTTTTTTAACATTCATCTAAGAACCGTATATTCTGGTTACTTCAGTAGTTCTTAGTCGATTTAGCCATGTTGGTCTGTCTGTCTAGAACCAAGTTTTTCTAGTTATCGTAAGCAGTTTGTAATTGAAGTCTAGAAGTGGTGCAGGGTACAAAATAGTGGTTACGTGTGGGACGTCATATTACAGGGCTGCCAGACTTGGGGATTTATCCCCAAACTTGTGTATTTCATGCGAGACAAACGGACAAAGAATGTAATTTAGGGATTGGGGATTTAAAAAAAAAATCGCGGAAATTTTTAATATATTTTTCATTCCTTAATCATTTACGCTTATTTTTCTTTGTTTCGTATATAAAATATCACAAAAAAAAGTAGCGAAACTTTTATCTTACTCCTATCAACAAGGAATACTGTAAATATAAAGGGTCCTTATTAAGCTTACCATTTTCATTGAGTGTGTAAAAGGTAATTAATAAACTTATGTTATTATTCTTGAGTGAGGTTTTAAAAAAAAAGAAGAATTTTAAAACGTTGACAACACATACAATTTTTGATTTTTTAAAGACAATTTTTAAGCAAATATGTCTTCCCCAAAAATAAGTAAATATGAAAGACTATATAATAAAGTTTGGGAAAAAGAATGAAACGAAGTATTAAATAAATATCGGATATATGTATTTTTATTGTTGAGCTCATTCGTCTTCAAAAACAGCATATTGTTATGCTTGTAATTCCTCACTAAAATTGCATAAAAAGAATTTCAAAAAACATGCCGAAAAAAGTCGCTGCAAACTAAAAAAAATAAATTTTTTATTAAACATTTTTTTATTTAAAAAAAAAAAATTTTAATTTGGTCGGAAAAAAACACAAAAAAATATAATAACTTTTTAAGGTTTTGTTTTTTAATTTGGAGATTTTTGGGGATTTTATTTTATTTTTTGGGGACAAGGAAAACAAGTACCTGGCAGCGCTGCATATATATGTTAGTGCTGGTTCACACTCTTCAAGTTTTAGCCGTCAAGTCTTGAACTTGTTGGGGAGAGAGGAAAAGAAATGGCATCCTCTTTGCCCTTCTCTCCTAAGTGCTGGTTCACACACGTCAAGTTTGACTCTTCAAGTCTTGAGTTTTTGGGAGAGAGGGGAGAAGAAATGGCATTCTCTTTTCCCTTCTCTCCTAAAAACTCAAGACTTGAAGAGTCAAACTTGACGTGTGTGAACCAGCACTAAGAGATCAAGACTTGACGAGTCAAACTGTGTGACGTGTGTGAATCGGCATTTAAGGGCGACCATAGCTTTAGTGTTTACTATAAAATGTTTGCTTGGGGGATAAAACTTTAAGCTACTTCTGGGTGCCTTTCATGAATATTTTAACTCTGCTCTGTATTTTACTTCGAAAATAAGGTCACCGTTATTATAATATTTCTTCGTTTTAACGAATCGTTTATTGTTATCACGTTATTTTTTTTTTTTTTTTTTGTTATCAGAAGAAATAAAATTAATACATACTAAAAACAAAATATGACGTTGCACACGACTTCTGTTATGTTGCAGCTAGTATGCATACAAAAAAGATAGCAGTACTACATTAACAGATTAAAATCATGGAAATAGTTTAAAAATAGTATAAAAGTTTTTTTTCATATAGAAATTTTCTTCACAAACATCATTACATTATATTACAACAATGTTATAACAAAGCTTCTTGTCTAATTTCTTTTTAATAGAATTTCCGTTTATCTTTAAATCCTTCAGTTTACAACAGTTTTTGCACACGACACCACTTTACAATTTTTAGTATTGTGCGTAGTGTAGTGCGCAAAATGTAGTGTTTGATCGATGTATAGCAAATGCACACGGCACCATTCCACTGTACTTTAAAAAATTCTCTTGAAGTAAGTAAAAAGTGTTTAAGAACAATCATAACTATAAAACTCCATGCAATCGAAGAAAAACCATCAGTCAAAAGCAAAACTTGCCTAAACAGCAAATACATATTTCTTGTAAAAAAAAAACTTCAAAACCAACTCTAAAAAAATGCCTTGTCCCTGTGGAACTGGTAAGTTGTAAACATAAGGAACTTTTTAAAAAATCTAATTTTTTTTAATTTCAGGTTGCAAATGCACTTCTCAAAGCCAAGCTGCCAATTGCGGTTGCGGAACTTCCTGCAAATGCGGATCCAATAAGTAAACTACATTACTAGCAGAACTGGACCAATTTGTATTTAATTAAGGCCTTTGTTTAACAAGGTTAAATTTTTTATAAATTTTGCTTTGCTTATGAAATGTTTTATTTAACTTTAATAAAATCTGTTTCTTTGGCTTTAATAAATCAGTGAAAAGAAAAACTTAAAAATTTAATTTTTGTACTTTTATTCAAAAGCATATTTGGGTAATTATTTCTGGAACATAAAACAAGACGAATGAATTTAACTTAATAGTAAATTACTTTAAAGTTAAATTTCGCGATATCGAGTTTTGAATTGAAAAATTATATATAATTAAACTACTTTGTTAGCGTCTCCCTTTGTTTCGATATTATATATTTTTATGCCAAAGTAAATGTTTCTAGATTTTAGCGAAAAAGTACCAACGTGTTTCATCTTAACCATGATATGCGCCAAACCAATAATGAGCTGACGATATGTATATTGGCTCTCAACCTGTAAGCAGTAAAAGTCGGTATAATTAAGGACCAAAACAAAATGTGAATATACCTAATCCAAAAGTTGTGGAAGACTATAACATGCATATGGGTGGACTTGACCTGATGGATAGTTACTTAGGTTACATATATAAGGGCCATAAACCGAAAATGGTACTTTTGCTTATTTTACCACATTTTGGACCTCGCGGTAATCTTGGCTAGTTTGATAATGCCTTGGCTGGTTCCCCTTGCAAAATAGGCTCAAGTGGAAACAAAAGGGGCCGGCCCAGCAATAGCTCCCTTCCTTGAAATAAGCATACAGACAAAAAAACGAAAGGATCACCTCACTATTTTTTTAAAATTCCCTTAGATAATTCCCGCGAAGCTCTTGGCTTGTCTGTAAAAAACAAGCCAGAGTCTCTGGCGGGAATCGAATCCGCAACCCCGGCGCTGATACACTAGCTCACTACCAGCTAGCGTACCGGGGCACCATATATGTGTGAAAACACGGCGTTAACAACTGGTCTATATTTGCAAATAGATTGTGATTAAAAATACCGAAATGTACGGGTACAACACCGTGGTAACGCCAGAAATTCAAGGTGCCTTTATAATTAAATGCAAAACATAACCATTTTTTAAATTTCCATACATATAAATTAGTAATAATTTAAAAAAACATTATTATTGAAATATGAAAACTCTCTTTGTAGTTCATTAAAAGAATTCAAGGAATAGTTATGCATGATGACGTAGATAAACATCAGTATGTTTTTCTCAAAATAAAAAAGAAAATACGCATATGGCGGTTATAATTTTAATTTTTCCGTAAAAAAAATCATGCATTTAAGGGTTAAAATTTTAAATATTTTTTTCAAAAATAAAAGAACAAATTTACTCCGTTATTAAGGCGTCAAACAAAGTGTTAACTTATAAAATACTAAGAAACGTTGAGTGGATAATACTTTGTTTAATTTTTTTTGCGCGTCGATTGTTCCCATTTTAAAGTTTGCTCAGTATACATTTTTGACCACTCTTCCTGCAGAATTGGCTTTAAACAGTCATTTCTGCTTATGTTTTTTTTAATTTGTCTGCCTTAATGCTCCCAGCTGTTTGGTTGAGTTAATATCGGGCGACTATTGGGCTGATCCAGCTGTTTTTGGACATAATACAAGAACAAATTTCCATCACGTTTCACTATAGATACTTTTTGGTTGCCTTTGTATTTATTATTTCTACCTTTTATGAGGTTTTTTTATGCAACTTGCTTTCATCCCGTTTTAGAGCAAGGTATTGTTTACAGATGACAGTATGCTGAAGGCCTGATCAAACTTAGCAAAGTTTTTTTTTGACGGTCACTGTATATTTGTATTTTTTAAATAAGTTAGGATTGTAACGTAATTTGTATGACCTTCACCACCACTAGTAGTGAATTTCGGTAGACTAAGTTTGTCATTCAGTGTGAAACTTTTTTATGATTCACCTCAGACCCCATAAAGTATATATGTATGTATATAATTTGAGTAATTGTAATTCTATTAAGCCATGTTCGTCTGTTGAAAACACGATTATTTTCGAAAAACGCAAAATAAAAGAACAATTTTTGTCTTCAATTGCTTCTATTGAATAGAAAACTGGACTGTAAGAAAAGATAAACTCACTGTTTATCGTTGTTATTTCTGTTTAAGCTTTGATATTGTTACAAGTTAAACTGGCATTTATAATTCTTATTCGCTTAACAGTTTTATTTGTACAATATCTTTCGTTTTTCTAAAATCTTTAGATGAAGTTTCCTGATGATCTGTCTGGCCTTAGCAACCAGTGAAATGCGCATAGGAATAGTTTATCCCATCAACAATAAATTTCAGTTTATCAATAGGGTGAAAAGGGAAATTAGCACATTTAAACGAAACCTTGTTTAGAAAATAAATCCTTTTGGTACTTTCACTCAACAAGCAAATTCTTTACAGTCTTTTTAAATGCAGCGAAATCTATCAGAAAGCAGCCAGACAATACGAAAATTGAATTTATGATAGAAATCAGTCAGACATTTGGAAGAAACAGAATTGCAGAGTACATACAAGTGAGTACCCCCAATCTTCTCACCTCTCTCACCAAGTCTGGACGATGACTATGCAGTCTCTTTAGTCTGGGTTCACATTATGAAGTTTTCTTTCAGAAAGTCTGAGCTTATGGGTGAGAGAGGACGATAACATGCTTTTATTCTCTCCCCTCTCACCAATAAACTTACACTATCTAAACAGGGCTGTCAGACTTGGGGATTTATCCCCAAAGTTGGGGATTTCATGCGAGCAAAAAGGACAAAGAAAGTCATTTGGGGATTGGGGATTTTTTTGGGAATTAAAAAGAAAATATCGGGGATTTTTTGGGGATTTTACACTTTTTTAATATACATGGTACTTTATAAGCTCTTGTTTTTTTTCTTGAGGGATTGTTTAAAAAGAAGAATTTAAACACAGAATCTTAAACCGTTGACAACACACAAAATTTTTAATTTTTTAAAGACAATTTTAAACAAATATGTATGTCTTCCCCAAAAATAAGTAAATATGAAAGACAATATAATAAAGTTTGGGAAAAAGAATGCTGTGAGTAGTTATTATGCATCGAAGTATTAAATAAATGACGGATATGTATGTATTTTTATTGTTGATTATAAGGATGTCTAAAAACGATTGAACAAGCTCCAAATTCTTATAAATTGGCTCATTCGTCTTCAATAACAGCATATTGTTTTGTTTGTAGTTCCTCACTGGAATCGCATAATTAGGATTTAAAAAAAAACATGCCAAAACCAGTCGCTAAAAAAACAAAATAAAATAATTTTTTTGACTAAAAATTTTTATTTGGGGATTTTTGGGGATTTCTTATTAAAATTTTTCTTACAATTTGTAAAAAAAAATTTAAATTTGGTCAGAAAAAAAACAAAAAAAAAATATCAACTTTTTAAGGTTTTGTTTTTAATTTGGGGATTTTTGGGGATTTTTTTTATTTTTTTGGGGACAGGGAAAATAAGTACCTGGCAGCCCTGTATCTAAAAGAAAACTTTCTGGTGTGAACGCAGACTTAATTCAATAATAAGGTTTCTATCTCTGTTCTTATACTAAACATACAGATGGCGCTAATGTTAAATTATAAATTTTACCGTACATATTTATAAATAGAGATACAAAATTTTTATTGTTTTTTAAAAATCTTTTTTATTTATTTTACAAAGTTTCCTTAAAATTTTATGAAATAAAATCATAATAAATAATAAGAATATTTAAAAAAAAATTTTTTAAGAAACGCTTTTCCTAAAAAAGAACATTTAAAAAAATTTTCCCCCCCCCCCTAGATTTTATCCTGGAATATGTATGCCTGCAAAGTTTCATCCATTTGCATTTATTGATAATGCGGTTAAATTGACGTTACAAGATTTGATTTTCCGAAGTGAAGCTAAAGAAAAGGTTTTAAAAATAAATAATAATAAAAACAAATTTGATAATATGCTTGCATGTGCCCATAAAGAAAGCTGAATTGGCAAATTAGTTTTTTTTTTTTTGTTGTTTTCTTACGAAGACAATAGAATGAAACAATTTGTTTTTTAATTTTTTTCTTTTTACCCGCTTACAACTACAATTCGAGTCGAAAAGAACCCAACCAATTGTAGGGCAATGTAAGAAAAGATAAACTGTTTATTGTTTGTGTTTTGCTTAAGCTTTGATATTGTTACAAGTAAAGGCCCAACCATAATATGCATAGCCGTGCTTACCTACTGTCAAAAATATAACCAAAAAGCCTCTCAAATGTTTTTAAAAAACAATAACAAAATCAAAAAACATTTGATTGCGTGCGGAATGTGCGATCAGTTTCGCACTTTGCTTAAGCTAATGACAGTTTCATAAAACTAAACAAAAAGTTTCCGTAAGTTCAATATGGTCTGCTTCATATGATTTACATGTATTCGCACATTTGCTTAATCCAACTTAAGCACATTATGGCTAAATGATTAAAATTCTTATTCGCGTTAGGGTTTTATTTGTATAATATTTTTAGCTTTTCTAAAATTTTTGGAAAAGGTTTCCTGGTGATCTGGCCTAAGCAGCCAGTGAAATGCGCATAAAAGCTAGCACTTCCTCATAAATTTCAGTATATTTATCAAGTATAGAAAATTGGTAATTTAGCACGTCATACAAAAATCCTAATAATAAATTTAGGATCCCCGAAAATAACTTTGATAATAAAGTTTTTTGTTTGATGGTACATAATAAATATTATTTTTTTATTGTACTGATCTAAAATCTAAAAACATAATCGGTGAATAAACGTATATTTTTGTGTGCAGATAGTATAACAATATTTGTATTAACTTTTAACTAACCGCAAACTGTTCTTTATTTAATTTTAAATACTTCATCTAACTGCTGACAGCAGACTAAAATCGCTGTATTGATTTTAAAAAGCAAATACCCTCAAAAAATCTAAAATCTGTTTTTAATTTGTACGTTTTACGAACGTTCGATTGTTATCATGATGTGATACGAAATTGTGAGTAAAAATAAAGTAAACAATTAAGAATAAAACAAATTATGACGTTGCACACGGCTTCAATTACTCTGTTGGTGTTTGTGAAAATTTTTATAGAAATTTTCAGGTAAATACATAATGAAAGTCAAGATTTAAAAAGAAAACGTGGCTTTTAATTTTCCTTTATATTAGATATTAATTTTCACCGCTAAGTAAAATTTCCACATTTGCATACATATTTAATATTGTACCTTTTAACCCGCTAATCTACTAAAGTACGTTTTGCACACGGTACCAAAACCATCTTACATTGGATTCGTGCGTTTTTTTATTTCGAAGATACCTACGGCAGCATGGTTTGGTGTAGTCTGGCGACCTCAATGCACACCGCACTACTCAGCTTAAAAAGTGAGCATTTCAAGTATATTTATTCGAGAAGTGTCGTGCGGTGTGTATTTGAGCTGAAAAATATCCACGAAACATATCTATAAAACCTCATACATTCGTGGCACAGTCATCAGTCAGTATCTGAAGTTGCTTAAACAACAATATCTGAGGACTTTCTTTCTGCATCTTTTTTATTTGTAAAACAACTTAAAAAAAAACAATCAATCAAAATGCCTTGCCCCTGTGGAACTGGTAAGTAAAAATCAATGAAAATAAGCAAATTACATTTGTTTGTTGTTGATTAATTTAAATTGTTTAATTATATTAAAAGCTTTCTATTAAAAAATACAAAATGTTTTATTTTTAGGTTGTAAATGCTCTTCCCAAAGTCAAACTGGCAGTTGTGGTTGCGGTGCTTCATGCAAATGCGGATCAGGCGGTAGCTGCGACAAGGGTAACTGCGGCAAGTAGATTTCACTACGTATGAGAAGATGATTATCCATATACTATAGATACATAAATACATATGTTTTACTAACATTTGTTTATTGTGTCTTTTTTTAATTGGATCGAATTCTATTTAGTTTAAGACTTATTTAGTTTATAGCATAAAAATTATATGTATTGATGTATTTATTTATTTTGAAATTTTCTTCGTTTTTTTTTTTAATAAAAATATATTAAAAAAATAGAAAACAAAAAACGATTTCTTCTTTTTTTAAGTCAATCAAACGCCTACATTGTGGAAAGCGCACATTTCTTCAGTTTTTCCATAGTCCCAAAAAAAAATTTATATATACAAGCATGTTCTGACAATCGCAAAACGCTTAAAATTGCCGATTCTGGCTTAAAATCGCAAATAAGATGTTCTGTAAATCGAAATAGCAAGAAGCTAAACGACTTAAAATTACAAAAGGGAACTAGAATATTTGTAAGAAGCTATAGCGATTTCAAATCGTGTGATTGTCAGAACATGGCCGATAATATTTTTCCGCTGGAGGGGAAAAAATGGAAGAATATATTGTGCATTTGCTGCAACATCGTCATAACTCAAAAATATTAGTTTTATATAAAACGACTTTTAAGTTTTAAATTTACAAACATCATTATGAAATAAGAAAATGTAATTCTTTTCTCAAAAGTCGGGTTTACAATAACCTCATAAGGAATCTTTACAATATCTTCATAATATTGATGATTTACTATGCATAAGTGATATTAAGTTAAAATTCGCGACTTAAGACGTTGCTGCCGCCAATGAGCAACATGTACATAGGTATGTAGGAAAACTGAAAGTAATTATTGAAGGAAAAAGCTTCTTTTAAATATAAAACATTTGCAAATTCCCTGGAATAATATTTTTGTGATATCTGAAAATAATAGTAAGGAAAAACATGTTAAATCAATCAAAATGGATAATCATTCAAAAAAAGCAAATTTCGATCTACCAAAGGTTAAAATACAATTTGGTTTAAGGATTGATGTTTGACTAATGACGTCAGCAGTCGTCGATAGCTGCGAGTGTAAGACGGCAAATCCCTCTGAGGAGATCGAGTGTTTACGATCGAAACATGTCAGGGAAACCTGCCGGCCAGGGTTTGCGCCCGGCTACAGTCAAGAATGAAAAATTATCAACAACAATTTTAATTAATTTTCATGTTGTAAAATTCCTTTCTTCATAAAAATAATTAAATGAAAATTAAATTTGATGAGCTTAAGCCTAATTAAAAATTTGGATTAAAAACCATAAATAGTTCAACAAAATAACCACAATAATAATTATTGAAAATTTTAATTTTAGAAAATTTTAAGAATTTAATTAGTTTGTATAACATTCTGTATTATTAATCAATTTTAAATAATTATAATAAAAAGGTCAAGTAATACTAAATAACATTCTGTATTATTATTAAGTTGCAATATACATACATATATTCAGTAGACTCACAATAATTTGAACATCGTTAATAAAATTATTTACACTTCGCTTGGAATTTTTCGATATTAACATTCTTGAAGGACTTATGCCGGTTTAAGCTATAGTCAATTATTCACATAAAAAGTTATTCGTGCTAAATGTTGTCGCAATTGAAACCATTTTCAAAGGTAACGCAGCTTAAAGCAGTTTTTGAGAATGGATAAACAATTTTAATTCTATAGCCCAATATCCAACTAATATCTAATGAATACATTAACAGCCAATTCAATAAGTTCAGTTAAAACAAACTTTCAATTATAACTGCCAAAAACATATTGTTAACTACACTCACAATATTATTATTACAGTAACGGACTGTAGTTTATTTTAGAAATATTTAAAATTCCAAGCAAATTTATTTTTAACTGATTCTAACAGTCATTCAAAAAACTAAGTGCATATTAATACGGATTTTCAGTTGCAGTTAATATTGTCCGTTGATTGAGTTAAATGCATCTTTATGTTAAATTAAATAAAAATGTAATTTAAAGCAACGAAAAGTTTATTTAATTTTTACTGTCAAAAATTCAACCGCGAATTCCGTAAAACCAAATGAATATTCAGTTATCTTATATAAATTAATTGTCAAAAAATTAACTACATATTCCGTAAAATCAAATAAATATGCAGTTATTTTATACAATTTTACTGTCAAAAATTCAACACCATATTCAGTAAAAACAATTAAATATTCAGTTATTTTATATAATTTTACTACCAAAAATTAATTTTTACTTATCTATAAAAAATGAATTGCTTGTTTTGTGTAAGCAATTCCCATTTTCTATTTGTTAATATAATTTAGTTAAATACATCAAAATTTAAAAGTAAAATAATTGCGAAGCCATATCAGTCATGCTGCTGGTGTCTTATAATTGAGAGTTCTTCTGTAAACAACATGGTCAGTACAACAAAAGTTAAATAAACGTGTGTACCAGGGTAAGTAAATAATAATATTCTCCCTCTCTCGCTTATAAAAAAAAAACAAGCGGACAGGTGTCTGTCTGGTATTTTTTAGAAATTCGGCTCTTTTGTGTAGTAAACGAAAATTACTGGATTTAATAAAATAACTGAATATATAATTGTTTTTACTGAATATGGGGTCAATTTTTTGCCAGTAAAATTTAAAAAAATAACTGAATATTAAATTGTTTTTACTGAATATGGTGTTGAATTTATGACAGTAAAATTTTACAAAATAACTGAATATTTATTTGATTTTACGGAATATGGTGTTGAATTTTTGACAGTAAAAATTAAATGAACTTTTTGTTAAAAATAAATGAAAAATAAGTAGACCGGTTTTAATTGAATTTTCATTTATTTTATATTACAGTTGCAGTTAATTTTACGTACAGAATATTGTGAGTGTAGAAGTTAAATTAATAGTGAGTTTTAACTTTACTTGGAGAAATTGGGCAAAAATGTTATAAAATAGAGAAAGAAATTGGACTTAATGCAATACATATATATTTATGTACATATATGATTTGTCCAGTTTAGGAGTTGCTGTTTTTGAAAAATTGTTTTTTAATTTATTGTTTTGAACTAGAAACAAAACAAACAAAAAAATTAAGATAAGTGATTTTTATAGCAAATCGTTTGAAAAAATTTTTTTTTCATCTGCAAAACGCAAATGACCAACATAAATTTTTCTAACTTTGAACTATTTTTGTATTGATTTTCATACCAAAATTAGAGTAAGATCTCCTCTTTATACTGTAATAGGGACAATTCTTGCCGGACAGAAAAAGTTTGTTCATATTGTAAATTGCGACAAAGAATATAATGAGGAACCTGTAGGCTAATTTCAGCTTAAAGCCAAAAATAATAGGTCTAAGTTAGAAAAATTTTCTTGAAATGTTCACCTCCGGTTTCGCAACTCGACAAACATGGACAGTCACTTACGTAAGTATATTTTAAACTAATGTTTATCAATCATACTTCAACACATTTACAGTATTTTGTATACTTTTATAATTTCGGATTTAAAAAAGGAAAAAAATTTAAACTAAGACTGGAGGTCCACGCCATGTCATCTACGCTTTTTGCTGCCTACGTAGCTGCCAAAAAAAAATAGAATCTGTGTTGGTTTACGTAGCAAGTTACATGCACAAAAGCTTAGGTTGCCTTGAGGCGATGAATGCAAAATGTAGGGTTACTTTCTACTTTTGTACGCGTCACAACAAAAAAGCTGATTTTGACACAGAAAATTTTATTTTTATTTGTAGTGACGCCTCATAAAAAGCGTTGCATGTAACTTGAAACGTAGAATGCAACTACGCTATAAAAAACACGCAATACACGGAGGGAAAAACACGTAGTGTGGACCTCCACATTAAGTTAACATAATCTCCGGTTTTAAAGTGCATTACGCGCGTATATATATAAAAAGTACATATTTACATATATTGAAATAAACTGTTTTTTGATTTTAACAATTCATAAAATTTAAGAACCCAACCAATTGTAGGGGGATGTAAGAAAAGATAAACTCACTGTTTATTGTTGGTGTTTTGTTTAAGCTTTGATATTGCTACAAGTAAGACTTAGGGCCATTATTATAACTTGGCGTTAGCTGTTATCCGACAGTTAACAGATGCTTTTTGACAGATAACACATTATTATCTGTCAATTTAATCTTAACTTTAGCTAACTTCAAGTTGTAATAATGGCCCTTAGAGTGTTTATAACTCTTATTCGCTTTAGGGTTTTATTTGTTTAATATTTTCGCTTTTCTAAAATCTTTGGAAAAGGTTTCCTGATGAGCTGGTCTAAGCAACCGGCGAAATGCGCATAGGAACTAGCTTTCCCTTAACAATAGATTTCAGTGTATGTATTTATCAAATATGAAAAAATTGGGAATTTAGCACGTCATAAAAAAATCTTAAAAGTAAATTTTGTATTCCCGAAAATAACATTGTTAATTTTTTCAAATTTATGTGCATTTAAGTTATTGAAATTAAACAATGGACGGTGCAAAGATAGTAAATTTGTCATAAATGGCTGAAAAGTTACTACAGAAAAAGTAACTACAGTACTTTTCGTTTATAGTCACAACGCTTATAGTCACATTAGCGATATAGTCCATTTTATCTGTTTATTTTGCCGCTATAAGTTAAATTAATATAAAGTATTAACGTTATAGTCCATTTAGCGGTATAAGCACATTTGCCATATATGTCATTTTACAACAGTAGTCAAAGGGAAAAGTAAAGCAAATTAATGGCGTTATAGTCACATTAGCAAAATTTAGTAAGTTCTTTTTAGTTTTCGAATAAAAAATCCATCCAAAGAAAGAATGAATTAAATCATCAACTCTCTACTCGTAAAATATTAGTTTTTGCCGTTGGTATCACCTATGAAATATCTTGTTCTTATTTTAATTAGTTTTTATACAGTATGCAACTCTGTTGTAAAACCATAAGCCTGATTTCAGTGTAATTTATATGAATTTTTTATTGCCTTTATTCACATAACTTGATTATATTCGAATAAGATTATATGCGTCATAGTGGCATATATGTGAATTAGCCTTATAGTCACATTAGCGATATAGTCCACGTTATGGTTGCAACTAAAGGATGTGACTATAAGCGAAAAGTACTGTAATACAATTTCGTAACAGAACGGCACGGAACAGAAAAGAAACAGAAAGTAAGGACTAATTCTGCCTTTAGTTGTGAAAAGGGTACACTAAGTTTGTCATTCCGTGTGAAACTTTTTTATTATTCATCTCAGACCCCATAAAGTATATATATTCTGGCTCCTTGAGTAGTTCTAAGTCGATTTAGCCATGTCCGTCTGTATTCCGTCTGTAAAAAACACACTCACTTTCGAAAAACTCAAAAGAAATGAACAAACTTGGTGGCAAACTGCTTTTAGTTATCCTAAGCAGTTCAAGATTGAAATCCAGCAAAATCGGTTCAGTAGGATCAGACCTATGAATCAAAATATGGAATCACAATCACGCCTAAAACCTTAATTAATAATGCAATCATAACAATTTGGCACGTCGCAGTTTTTTAGGACTAGAAATGACACTGTGCAATTTCGTGAAGATTGGTCCATAATTTACCCTAGTCCCCATATAAACCCTTCTCCCAGAAAACAGTTTAGTACGCCTAAAACCGTAATAAATAATGCTATCAGAAAAAAATTGATTACTTCACTACTCACACTAATAAATTTCGTGATGATCTGTACATAATTTACTATAGGCCCCATATAAAGCCCACTCTGGTAAATTAATTAAATACGCCTAAAACCGTAATTTACCTCAGCAGCCTTCTAAAATTCACTGTAAACGCTAAAACTAATTTCACCGCTGTTTTGAAATGCATATATTGAAATATGTATATGTTCTATATGTTCTGAAATGTTTATAGTTTTAATTTATAAAGTTTTTTGCATCTCCTGCCAAATTACATTTTTGTTATTTACGCCTTTTTGCATGTTAGCTAACGATATGTACAAATTGATAACCAAAATAACAAAACTTTTATTAGATCTACAAATTTATGAAATTCTTTCTAACTTTTTTTAATAAATTTTGAATATGTTCATTTATTTACATTTAATTATTGCAAAATATTTTTTAATATCTACAATATCAACAATTATGCAAGATACCCGTGCATTTATATATGTATTATGTATATCTATTAACATACCATAAGCAGCGTTGCCGTTTTGGTTACTTTTTTTAATATGTAGTTTTTTTTTTAAGTTTAAGGAGAAAATTTTTCGTTTGTTTTTATAAATTGTTTTCTTGATGACATCTTAAAGGTAAATTTCTTGAAAATTGCCTGCAGGCTACGTCACAGCTTTCAATTTATGTTAATTATGACAAACAGTATATAACTTACCAACAATTGAAAATCGACTTTTTCGTTGATTCTGATGTATTGCAATAACACAAATGCCCACAGCAAATTTTGGAATCTTTGGCCACAATTTTAGATTTTATTAGCAAAAACAAAACGGCCCTATCTACAAAAGATTATCAGGGGTGTGTTGGAAATCAAAAACGTAAAACGCAAGAATTTGGAGGCTGTTTTAAATACACTTTTAATCCATTTTTTATAATTTTTGTTATAAAATTCTGTTTAATAAAGAAATGTTTGTATAATATTTGTCAAAAAATTCTTTTATTATAGAAATCTTATTAAAAAACGACTTTTGAAATTTTTGAAATTCTTGCGTTTTCGATTTCCAGCACACCCCTGTATATTTTAAACTCTAAAAGGCCTAAGAAACAGCTTGCGTAATATGCAACATTGTCAGTTGACAAAACTACATGTAGATTTAACAAGAAAAAAAAATTATAAGCAGTTAAAGGCGATTTTTCAATTTATCATTTTATATAGTTTTTGCTTCTCTCGTAAAATATTCAAAATGTCAGATAGGGCTTCTTGAGTTTTATGTGACGATATGCAAAAGACTATCAAGAAAACTTGATCGTGTGGCTGCAGGGTGAGAACGGTCAACTAAACCACATAGTGTCCGACCGATAAATTGGCTTCGTTATCGGCCGAAAATTGCTAATAGGCCAAAAGCCGGTGTTCAGAATTAATATGGTCGGTTTCTGCAAATTTTGCAGAACCAGGCAAAGGTAATCAACTTGAACTTTTTCCAAATTCGGTTGGGTTTTCTAAAAAAATGTAAACAAGGAAGAAAAAAGAAAAACTAAAAATTTAAAAAATAAAAAAGCCTTTCAGACAGTTTTTGCTGTCTTATGTGGTGTTTCAGGTGACTCAGTTTTTTGAGTGCTTTTTGCTACGAACACAATTGAGTCGTACATCATAGGAACGTAGGAAGTAAATTTCTACATACGCGCTTCAATTACCCATAATTAGGTCGTAAACGTATTTTATTTTGTGTTGAAAATAATCTTAGGAAATTCTATTTTTATTCCAATTGTTGCTTATTTTTATTTTCTCTTTTATTTTCTTTTCATATATTCAATTTGAAAAGACAAAAATTATTCAATTTCATATTGTAAATTTCCTTTTTCTATGACAATTCGGTCGTAACTGGCGTATGAAATAGAAATATGTAGATCTAAGTCAGCGCACGACGTATAAAATATTATACGTTTTAATTTGACAACGTATCTACGTCGTACGCTACTACGTTCGTACGGTGCAATTGTGTTCCTACGGTTTCATATAAATTTTACCACACAATCAATTGCTTGTACTCTGGAAACAACACATAAATGTTCTTAAAATCTTTCTAGCAGTTTAAAATACATATATACATATGTATGTAGTTTTTTTAATACGCAATAAAATTTTAGCAACTTTGTACAAATTTTCTTACTATTTTTTACATTTTGGTTACAATTTTTTATTTTTTTTTGGTTGTGGCAACGCTGACCATAAGATACTTTAATTAATGTATACATGTCTGTTTATTTATACAAACTTATATATGTAAGAAAATCTATATATATATATATATATATATATATATATATATATATGTATATGTACATAAAATAAATGCAAGAGCTATTTTACTACAATGCTAAATAGAAACTACATACTACATTTAGAATAGAATTGATAATGAGAAGGCAAGATGCAACATAGTGGTCAGTGCTGCCATAAAATATTTTTTTTAAAACAGTTTGACAATGACAATATTATGCCCTAAAAAACTTTCGTGTGTATAAAAATTTCGAAAATAAAATGTTTGACAAAAGTTGGGATCTTTAAATATTTTCCAAATTCTGCTGTTGTAATTTTTTGGAAAGGAACCTTAATGGGAGAAATTATGGGCTACAAGGCGTTACCCACTAAATTTTATAGCAATTATTATATTATTTTATTACTTAAGTGGTGAATAAAGTGTCTGATTAGAAAAAAGTGCTCAAAACTTTCAAAAATGGCAACACTTAAAATTATTTTAAGACATGGTAACAAAAAATAATAAAAAATTTATAAACTTATACAAAGTGTCATATAAAATATCACTAAAACTTTAGTATATTTTTAGGAAATCCATTATATGGTGTTTTCCATAAAAAATAAATATTTTCTATTTCGTCTAAAACATGTCACTTAATGACGATATTTTGTGTAAGTCTTTTAACAAAGTCGACATTAAAAACATTAGCCAACATTGTCAGAACAGATTTCTTAGGTGGTCGACAATGGCGAAGTCCCGCTTCTTGGCAACAGACATTAGGGAAACAATCCAGTGTTGAAGTACATGTCTTTGGATGTAAATCAAAAATGGGCGGTGGAGGCGCGGTACATTCTAAGTACTCTGATACTGTTATAAAAATAAAAAGAATCCAGTAAGGAAAAATATATTATCTGTCTGAATGAGCTTACAATAATTAAAAGATCTTTGCACCGGTACTGGTACAGTATTCAATTCAGGCTGGGACGTCCGACAATAACGTCTGCGACCGTCGGGACAACAGACGCGTGGCCAGCAGTCCATATCGGTTTCACATTCCTTTACTTCCCACCACAATTCAGCCAAGGGTCTACTGGGACATTTACGGGGGATAACACCTAAAATAGCTGTAATATTTGAAAATAAAGTAGATTATTATAGATTTTTTATAATACATACATACAAATGTATATAGTTTTTACTAAGGCGAATTAATATAAGGTGGCTAATTCGATCGACCGGAAACTGTCAAAAATAAGTAAAAAATGTTTAATAAATAAAGATCACTTGACAGAAATAAGACGTAAACTCAATATAAAAAAAAATTAGTCAGCTGGGCTTCTACGGTCACCTTTTAATCAATTCGCCTTGGTTTTAACCAACTCACGTGCGTGTGAAGTTTCTTCCAAAGGTTTTGGTATACCCGTTACACAGCTTTTTGCACCGAAAATTTCGCAGCATATTTCCTCTCGATTCCACACTTTGCAATCTTCATCTATTTTACAAATTTTTGGAAACAATTGAAATCTCACCTCACTTTCTCGTGGACAATCGAAACGTTCTCGCAAATTACTTTCCTTGTCGACATTTCGTTTACCCTTTTCTCCTTCATCATTTACATCCCTTTTAGAGCTTAAAACATTAAACGTAGGTAAAGCAATACGAAATGGTCCGTCATCTTTTTTTAGATCGTTAATATCGTGGGTTTCCTTGCTATTCAATTCTGGCTGTTTGGTGGTGGTAGTTCTAGATGGAATATTTTGTTTTGTCTTTACCAAACTCAGTTTTTCTTCTTTAGTTGATATTTGGCTAGGGCGTTTATATTTTTTGGGAGGCCTTTTAGTTGTAGTTTGATTTTTTGGTGGTGGACTAGAGTTGGGATTTAGGAATTGCCAAAATTCTGGTGTAAATATGTTAAAATTGTTGGGCAATTGAAAGGGCGGTCGAAAAGCTAAAAAGTTATTAAATATGTATTGATAAAAATTAATCCTTTTATTAACTTAATTCGTAAGACTATAGATATTATTATAAAACAAGCACTCAAAGCTATATTTGGCTGTGCCGAATCTTTGATACCCTCCATCGACAGTTCGAATGTTTTAGGAGTGATATCTACATGATATCTATTATTAATTTATCTTTATAAAAACAGACATCAGCCTTAAAATTGGTTGCGGTTTAGACATATGGGGGATTTCATGTCAAGTGACCTAATTTTGAAATCGATGTCTTCCGATTTGGATGAAATTTGCACCAAGGTTAGTCCTATTGGATAGTAGTTTAGACACAAATTTTCAACAAGATCGGTCTAAAAGTTTCTGAGTTAGTGGGGGTCAAAATTTGACATTTTGGCCATACAGGTGTTCTTTCTTATCCATGTTACTTATTACCTATTGGTGTTAGCAAAATTTGTCCCAAGTAGCTTCGATAGCTAGTTGATCCATCTTTTGAAAAATTTTTTTTTTTAAATTTAAAACTTTTTTTTATTTTTTTTTTAGCGGGAATGTTTTTTTTTTTTTTTTTTTTATTCAAAAGAAAGCTTATGTCTTTTCCTTTAAGGTAGTTTTGGTCGCTTTTTGGGATGCGAGTGGCTTATGTATAAAAAAAAATAATTTCTAACTCTAGACGAGGGTTTTTCAATTTTTAGCATATGCAGTGTTCTTTCCCATCCATGTAACTTATTACGTATTGGTGTTAGCAAAATTTGTCCCAAGTAACTTCGATAGCAATTTGATCAATATTTTGAAAAATAAAATTTTTGTTTTTTTAAAAAATTTTTTAAAACTTTTTTTTTAAATTTAAAATTTTTTTTTTTAATGTAAAATTTTTTTTTTATATTTTTTTTTTTATCCGGAATGTTTTTTTTTTTTTTTTTTTTTGGTCAAAAGAAAGCTTATGTCTTTTCCTTTAAGGTAGTTTTGGTCGCTTTTTGGAATGCGAGTGGCTTATGTATAAAAAAAATAATTTCTAACTCTAGACGAGGGTTTTTCAATTTTTAGCATATGCAGTGTTCTTTCCCATCCATGTAACTTATTACGTATTGGTGTTAGCAAAATTTGTCCCAAGTAACTTCGATAGCAATTTAATCAATATTTTGAAAAAAAAAATTTTTGTTTTTTTAAAAAATTTTTTAAAACTTTTTTTTAAATTTAAAATTTTTTTTTAATGTAAAATTTTTTTTTTATATTTTTTTTTATCCGGAATGTTTTTTTTTTTTGCTCAAAAGAAAGCTTATGTCTTTTCCTTTAAGGTATTTTTGGTCGCTTTTTGGGATGCGAGTGGCTTATGTATAAAAAAAAATAATTTCTAACTCTAGACGAGGGTTTTTCAATTTTTAGCATATGCACTATTTTGAATTTTTTCCTATTTGTGTTTAAGTGTTTCTAAAGCCTTAAAAATAAAACGTATGCAAAGAAACTAGACAAATTAACCTTTCCGACGGTATGTTACAAACCCAATTATTATTTTATACCTTCGATACTGTAATGCCCACAATATGTTAATCCCAGGAATAAAATCACTTTTTTTCTGTAGAAATGTTGACAAATTAAATTCTTTTTATTAATTTGTAATAATAATTAAATTAATATATAATTATAATAATTTCTAAAAATAATAATAAAAAGAAAAACAATTTAATAAAATTTTATCCTCATCACATTAGATCCTTTTATATCCTAATTTTTTTACATTTGTTGTAGCTGATGAAGTGTTTAAGTTTGCAAATTTTCAAATACCCAGTCTTTCACCCTACCTATGTAACGCCCTTATTTTCTGCTTTTTTTTGCCAATCCTTTGTTGGAGTTACTTCGTTTAGCTGTTGATTTCGCTGCTGGTTTTGGAAAGAAATCGCATTGAGTAGAGGCAGAAAACTTTTTCAACTTGAGTCTTCCATCGTCAAGCGGTATAAAAGCATGGTATTGAGCGGTGCCATCGATTGTTCCAGCGGCATCGAATCTGCATTTCAGTGTTTTCAATGTTTCCGCATGATCCTCTTTGCTACTAAAAACTATTTCAGTTTCTTTACAATAATTCTTTGCCCAATGGAATAAAGCAGTCGCATCTAAGATGCGATCTTGGTGAGAGCACTGGAGACTATACTTCGCTGCATTTCTTTTGAGGTTTGCTCCAACACCATCACATGCTCCTTTACCATGAGCAGTAGGATGAAAATGCCACTCAGCTGGCATTCAAAAATCTTTTTCATGAGCTAAAAGATTTGCGAAGCTACTTTTGTTTTTAAAATGTTGACGAGCTCCGTCCGAAATGTAGTATACCTTCTCTACTGTAAAATTGCATTTAAGATAATTTAGTATTATCTTCTGGTATTCATAAACTGAAACGGTATCATGTTTTAAATTGTCGGATATGATTGCCATACTTTTGTGTTCCAGTTTTTCATCTTTCATGTAGTAAATAACTACTGTGAATATAGTTGCTTGGTCGTTATTGAAGTGGAATGACTGTATGGCATCCTGAAGAACATATTTATGGTTCTCTGCGAAATCAAACGAAATAACGAATTCACCAGACTTCAAATGTATCTTCAAATTCTTGAAGAATGACCACTGCTCTTTGACTAAAAAGTCATGGGTTCTCAAATTTAGCAATCCTCTACACATTTCGTCCACAAAATCATCTACATTTGAAATGACTGTTTTCAATGTGCATCTTTCAGTCTGAAGCCAAGATTCAAATTTTATCTCCTCAATACATTCTCGCTCAAAAGAGTTAATACAATTCTCTTTGATGAATGTTGTTTCCGGGCAATTTGAACATTCTCCTAAGTGGCAAGAAGTTGTTGCATTAGGACACATAGTCAATTTAAGGCAATCGCGGTAATCGTGCAATTCTTCTGGTGAATCATCTGTTAAATACCTTAAGTTAATTTCCTTTAACATCAGTTTAACATTTTCATGGTAAATGCAAACGCATACTGTGTGAGTTCCGCTGCTTCCTGCCAAAACGCAGTGTTTTGGCCTCAGTTGGGTAAATTTCGTGAAGCCAATTTTGACATCATCGTGTTCTGTTTGAAATGTTGCGAATAACTCATTCAGGTTGCAGAGAACCATTCTCTTTTGCATTTGAACTTTCTTGCCATCGATTCGTTCGGACATCCAGTCTTTCATCCCTGGCATCAAGCGACTCATATCATCTCGCTGATAAAACTGAGTTACTAGAGCTTCAGTTTCGCACTCTAAAGTTTTCCCCTTCTTTTTGTTTGGGAGTGTGAGAATACCATGCTCAGCAACCAATTTTTTAGCAATTCTTGCTTTTCGTTGAGACGTTCCAAACTCAGCCATTATTTTTGCACAACTCCATGTGGATGGAGCAAGCGTAAGAAGTTGAATTCTTTCAGCTCTGCTCTGTGACGTCTTGTATTTCTTTTTTATTTGTTCCAGAACTTCTACTGCATCCTTATGATATTTGTTTTGACACTCATTCTTTGAACGTATACCTTCTACTGAAAAGTAAGAATAGCCATCATCATCAACAGTTCTGTCATCATTCTCAGAACTACTTTTGTCTTCATCTGGGATTACTTCAACGCAAGGCTCATTACTATTCAAATCCGGTAATTCGTTCAACTTTCCCAGCTCTTTCCTGCATGACCCACAAATGTTCCACCGTTTTGACAGCGTAGGAAATTTTTTTAATAAGCCGTCGGAAATATTTCGCATATCCGATGATCTGTGAACTTTTTTGTTAAAGGGATTAAAACAAAAAGAAGCAAATATATAACTTTGAAGCTTGGCCTTTTTCGGAGCTGTAGACATTGTAAAAATTAATTATGTAAATAACACACGTCTAAGCTGTAACGCTGTTTCAAAAAAACTGAATACCGAAAGTCTTCAGAATGGCAATAAATAGTTTTTTTTTAAGATCATATAGGTAGTGCATTCTAATGAAGGTGTCTAATTTTTTTTATAAGGGTGAAGAAGGGCTTAGTGTGGGTTAACCGCATGTTACATAATAAAAATAATAAGGTACCTTTTTCAACCAATTATTACTAATAATAATAAAAATAAGCCACCTGTAAATTTTCACCTTCTAAACATAATATTAAAAAACTACCTGTTAACTTCTATCTCTCCACCCACATTTTAAAGGCAAGTGTCATAAAATAATAAATTAACTGGTATTTCGGAGAATGGCCATAGAATATTTCCACCTGATTTAAACACTTGTCTCTGGGGTACCTGATATTTTGACAACAAAAATCACATTCAGTATTACGTGCGCTAAAAACTGTATATTTTTTTATGTAGGAAAAATTAAAAAAAGAATTGTTTGTCAACATTTCTACAGAAAAAAGTGATTTTATTCCTGGGATTAACATTATTACAGTATCGAAAGTATAAAATAATAATTGGGTTTGTAACATACCGTCGGAAAGGTTAATTTGTCTAGTTTCTTTGCATACCTTTTTTTTAAGGCTTTAGAAACACTTAAACACAAATAGGAAAAAATTCAAAATAGTGCATATGCTAAAAATTGAAAAACCCTCGTCTAGAGTTAGAAATTATTTTTTTTTATACATAAGCCACTCGCATCCCCAAATGCGACCAAAACTACCTTAAAGGAAAAGACATAAGCTTTCTTTTGAGCAAAAAAAAAAAACATTCCAGATAAAAAAAAAATTTTACATAAAAAAAAAATTTTTAATTTAAAAAAAAGTTTTAAAAAAACAAAAATTTTTTTTTCAAAATATTGATCAAATTGCTATCGAAGTTACTTGGGACAAATTTTGCTAACACCAATACGTAATAAGTTACATGGATGGGAAAGAACACTGCATATGCTAAAAATTGAAAAACCCTCGTCTAGAGTTAGAAATTATTTTTTTTTTATACATAAGCCACTCGCATCCCCAAAAGCGACCAAAACTACCTTAAAGGAAAAGACATAAGCTTTCTTTTGAGCAAAAAAAAAAAACATTCCAGATAAAAAAAAAAATTACATTAAAAAAAAAATTTTTAATTTAAAAAAAAGTTTTAAAAAAACAAAAATTTTTTTTTCAAAATATTGATCAAATTGCTATCGAAGTTACTTGGGACAAATTTTGCTAACACCAATACGTAATAAGTTACATGGATGGGAAAGAACACTGCATATGCTAAAAATTGAAAAACCCTCGTCTAGAGTTAGAAATTATTTTTTTTTATACATAAGCCACTCGCATCCCAAAAAGCGACCAAAACTACCTTAAAGGAAAAGTCATAAATAAGCTTTCTTTTGAGCAAAAAAAAAAAAAAAAACATTCCGGATAAAAAAAAAAATATAAAAAAAAATTTTACATAAAAAAAAAAATTTTAAATTTAAAAAAAAAGTTTTAAAAAATTTTTTTTTTCAAAATATTGATCAAATTGCTATCGAAGTTACTTGGGACAAATTTTGCTAACACCAATACGTAATAAGTTGCATGGATGGGAAAGAACACTGCATATGCTAAAAATTGAAAAACCCTCGTCTAGAGTTAGAAATTATTTTTTTTTATACATAAGCCACTCGCATCCCCAAAAGCGACCAAAACTACCTTAAAGGAAAAGACATAAGCTTTCTTTTGAGCAAAAAAAAAAAAACATTCCAGATAAAAAAAAAATTTTACATTAAAAAAAAAAATTTTTAATTTAAAAAAAAGTTTTAAAAAAACAAAAATTTTTTTTTCAAAATATTGATCAAATTGCTATCGAAGTTACTTGGGACAAATTTTGCTAACACCAATACGTAATAAGTTACATGGATGGGAAAGAACACTGCATATGCTAAAAATTGAAAAACCCTCGTCTAGAGTTAGAAATTATTTTTTTTTATACATAAGCCACTCGCATCCCAAAAAGCGACCAAAACTACCTTAAAGGAAAAGTCATAAGCTTTCTTTTGAGCAAAAAAAAAAAAAAAAAACATTCCGGATAAAAAAAAATATAAAAAAAAAATTTTACATAAAAAAAAAATTTTAAATTTAAAAAAAAAGTTTTAAAAAATTTTTTTTTTCAAAATATTGATCAAATTGCTATCGAAGTTACTTGGGACAAATTTTGCTAACACCAATACGTAATAAGTTACATGGATGGGAAAGAACACTGCATATGCTAAAAATTGAAAAACCCTCGTCTAGAGTTAGAAATTATTTTTTTTTATACATAAGCCACTCGCATCCCAAAAAGCGACCAAAACTACCTTAAAGGAAAAGACATAAGCTTTCTTTTGAATAAAAAAAAAAAAAAAAAACATTCCCGCTAAAAAAAAAATAAAAAAAAGTTTTAAATTTAAAAAAAATAATAAAAAAAAATTTTTTTTCAAAAGATGGATCAACTAGCTATCGAAACTTCTTGGGACAAATTTTGCTAACACCAATAGGTAATAAGTAACATGGATAAGAAAGAACACCTGTATGGCCAAAATGTCAAATTTTGACCCCCACTAACTCAGAAACTTTTGGACCGATCTTGTTGAAAATTTGTGTCTAAGCTACTATCCAATAGGACTAACCTTGGAGCAAATTTCATCCAAATCGGAAGACATCGATTTCAAAATTGGGTCACTTGACATGAAATCCCCCATATATTAAATTGTTGATCGACAATCAGAAAGTTTACTGACTGTTTTAGCAATTTTTACTAGCTTGAGTAAAATATCATGATTAGTAACAGTTTAAGCCGCACTTAAATGATTTTTAGGAGGGGAATTTATATTGGAGCAAATCATCCCAAAATTCTGCAGAGTTATTTCTGTTATAAAAAAACATAAATTTCAAATAAGCGGTGAAGTTAGTTTTAGCGTTTGCAGTGCATTTCAGAAGGCTGCTTAAAATGGCTATAAGGTTTATTATAGACCGTATATCACAAAATTGCATAACATTTTTTCTGGCCATATAAAGCTAAGTTGGAAGAAAGTTTACCGCAATATCTATATCTGCTAAGGTTTTAGGCGTATTTAATTATTTTACCAGAGGGGCCTATAGTAAATTATGGACCGATCATCACGAAATTTATTAGTGTGATTTCTAGTCATATAAAACCGTGAAGTATAAAATTTTATTCTAATAGCTTTATTTTTTACGGCTTAAGGCGTACTAAACTGTTTTCCGGGAGTAGGGTTTTTATGGGGCCTATGGTAAATTATGGACCGATCTTCTCGAAATTTGACAGCGTCATTTCTAGTCGTATAAAACTGTGACGTACCAATTATGATAGCATTATTTATTTCTGTTTCAGGCGTACTAAACTGTTTTCCGGGAGTAGGGTTTACATGTGGCCCAGGGTAAATTATGAACCGATCTTCACAAAATTTCATATTGGCATTTCTAGTCCTATGAAACTGTGACGAACTGTTATGATAGTATTATTAATTATGGTTTAAGGCGTACTATACTGTTTCCCGGGAGTAGGGCTTTTATGGAGCCTAAGGCAAATTATGGACAGATCTTCGCGAAATTTTACAGCGTGATTTCCAGTCGAATAAAACGAATTTTTGCAAAATCTTATATCATTCCGTGCATTGTTATACCATTTATGTTAGTTTTTGTAAGAAAATTATCAATTTTTTTTTAAGGGGTGATTCCACATTTTGATTCATAGCTATGATCCTACTGAACCGATTTTGCTGGATTTCAATCCCAAACTGCTTAGGGTAACTACAAGAAATTTGACACAAAGTTTGTTTATTTCTTTTGAGTTTTTCGAAAGTGAGCGTGTTTTCAACAGACGGATGGATGGACATTAGACCGGGTCGACCTCCATACAAAAAAAAAAAGTTGTGTCAGTCACCCCCTTGAATGAAAGATATGTCAATGAAGTTTCTAAAACAGGAAAAAAAATTTTTTTGCCACGCCCCAAAATACAGCACTTTTGGTTTTTTATATGTAGCGCTGCCATTTAAAGTCCGATCTCATCATATCGCATATCGTTGTTCATGGCTTGATAGTGGCTTCATTTTTGTCTTTGGTGACTTTTCAATCCGTCCTGAAATTCTGGGCGCCACTTATGCCATCTCGGACCCTTCCCCCAAATGTCCAATTTTTTTTACGGTCCAAGAAAGTCCTTATAAAACTACGTATGTTGAGATTTTAATATGCTCACTTTTATGACACGCCTCCAAATAAAGCCCCTTTTTCTGTTTCACATACATACTACATTAAAACAAGTAGAAGTCAATACAAACCAAAAAAATTTTCCTCTGTCACGCCCTAGAATAAAAGGTATATTTATACAGTTTTAAGGACTTTAAAAAAAAATTTGCCACGCCCTAAATAACAGCCCTTTTTGTTTTACATATACAGTGCACTCGCGATAATATGAACACCCTAATATATGAACACCCCAAAATATGAACACTTATTTTCTTCCATTGACTACTCTAAAATATGAACTTGTGCAAACGCTTTAAAATATGAACAACTTATAGTTGTATTTTAAACGGTTTTTATCTACCTACACAGTGTTATATAAAAATCAAATTTTATATAGCTTTACAATTGTCTTCAGTTGTTAATCAAAATGTTTTACATACAAAAAATGGAAAATGCATGCACCGAATGTTTTTTGAAAATGAGATACAAAATGATCACTGTTGGCAGATACGGCAAATATCAGGAGATTTTTAATAGAGCGTGGCGTTTTTAAACTGATTGAACGAAAGAAAATCACAGGCTTTTTCGCAAAGCTTTAAGTTTGCTTTTCTTTTTTAAAAATCAACAGTTTTTTAAATCCAATTAACAGTAAATAAAAAAAACTTTTACATTAGAAACTTTTACTTTTGCCATTCGCAAATATTAACAATCTTGCAAAAGTGAACTGGCTTTGTTTTAATTAGTTCATAATATCGCGAGTGCACTGTATAGCAAAATAAAAATTCTGTAAAAGCCTCCATTTTTTTTAATGGCTCCCTAAGCCATTATCAATCTCGTACAAAACTCTGTAAGTTACGCGCAATTTTTGTTTAATTATTCAATAATCCTGAAAACCACTCTCTATGGCTTGTCATTTGAATTTTTAAAAACTGTTTCTTAGCCTTTGGTTTTTTTTTTAACTAAGCGGTGTTTTCAAGTGGACTACTCAGATTTTAATGAAAGTGAGACGGATGAATTTATTGACAAGCTTTCTCGATCTGAACTACTAGCGTTTTTTTTTTTTGCCAGTTTTCATATTTTGTGGAATTTTTCGTGCCATTTTTTTTTTGCTGGACTGTGAAACTCAAATTAAAAATTTAAATTAAGACATTGTAAAAGCAAACATAATGTCATATATGAGACCATGATACAGAGTTAAAACAAGCACTAAAAAATATAAAGAAACTGCAGAATTCTAAAAATGAAAAAAAAAAAAAAAATAATTTAAATGCATAAAAATGAATGCCTCAAAACATGTATGCGAAAAATTATAAATTGGGCAGTCGGTGTATATAAATCTTAGTTAGACTCAAGGTGACTCAAAGTTTTAGAGGGACTTTCTTAGCACGTGAAAAAATTAGACATCAGAGGGAAGGATCCGAGATATCATAATTGCCATCTAGAATTTTAAGTTAGTTTAAAAAAGCATTAAATACGAAAATAAAGGCACATTCTAGCCATTAACAATGATATACGATACGATGAGATTGGACTTTAATTGACGATGCTGTATATATAAAACAGTGATAACCAAGCCCCGAACTAAGAAAGCCCCGAACGCACGCACACAAGGATATTATGTGCTTGTGTGCGGTCGCAGAGACCGATGATAGTCTGATGTTTTGAAACGAACAAATTTGTAACATACATGTGAATTGCCGACCGTGTCTGTGTGAAAAATACGATTATTGACTGGCTCGCGAGTCTATGGAGTGGTTATCACTGATATAAAAGGGCAGTAATTTAGGGCATGGAAAAAACAATTTTTTTAAAGTTCTAAAAACTTAATAAATATACCTTTTATTCTAGGGCGTGACTGATGAACATTTTTTTGGTTTGTATTGGCTTCTACTTGGTTTAATGTAGTATGTGTGTGAAAAAGAAAAAAGGACCTTAATTTGGAGGTGTTTCATAAAAGTGAGCATATTAAAATCGATACATACGTAATTTTATAAGGACTTTCTTGGACCGTCAAAAAAATTGGACATTTGGGGGAAGGATCCGAGGTGGCATAAGTGGTGTCCAGAATTTCAGGACGGATTGAAAAGTCACCAAAGACAAAAATGAAGCAACTTTCAAGCCATGAACAACGACATGCGATATGATGAGATCGGACTTTAAATGGCAGCGCTACATATAAAAAACCAAAAGTGCTGTATTTTGGGGCGTGGCAAAAAAAATTTTTTCCTGTTTTAGAAACTTCATTGACATATCTTTCATCCTAGGGGGTGACTGGCACAACTTTTTTTTTCGACCCACCCTTTATGGGGTCTGAGATGAATAATAAAAAAGTTTCACACGGAATGACAAACTTAGTATACCCTCTTCACAACTATTTGTGGTGGAGGGTATAAAAAATGTATATTATCAAAATTAACACTGGTTGTAAGTGTGTTTATATTTTAAATTGCCGATTTAATGTTCCTTAATACATTTCTATTACATAAGTGTTTACATTTAATGAAATTTTTTCTCAGTGTATAAAACAAAATAATCATGGTGGTTTCCATTTATATAAAAAGAAGAGTAAAATAAAGTTAAAAAAAAACCAATAAATTTAACCAGCTTTACCGTCTTAGAATATTGACATTACCCTAGAGGGAAGCAAACTGACACCGAACTAGTCCCGTGATAGGTTCTTTGGCGGTAGAGACCGGTTCTGGTCTAACACTTTATATGAATGGGACCTATCACTTTTACATGGGGTTGTCATTGGAGGGGGTCAATTGACACCTAACAGGCACCACTTGACAAGTCACACATCTATTCTCAATGAACGTATTTAGTGCTAGTTTATACAATGCTTGTCCTAGGTATTATTTCAATAAAACCAGTCCTAGGACTAAAAAAATTATACTCTTTATTAAAAAAGGGAACCTTAAGTTTAATAAAACAGACATTAAAAAAACTGCTTGTTATATTAATTTCGATATTTGGATACAAAAAGCGTTTTAATAAATTCAATACTTTCTCTACCTTTTTGTTCTTCATATACCAGCTAAGTTATTGGTCCTCCTTTCACCGGTCATGAGTTCTTTCTTTTGGTACTTATTCTATTTTCACAAGTCCCAGGACCAGTTCTTTTGGAACAATTGACACAAATTTCCCGCAGGGTAATTATGAAACTTGGTTTCATTGTGAATTTTGTTATCTTAAATGTTGCTCTTCAAACGATAAACCTTTTGAACAAATTTTTTTAAACGAAAAATTCGACCTTGGAATATTTTAAAAGAATCGTAATAAGTTTGATGAAATTTGATGAAATTTGGAGCGATATTGAAAACTTTTCAAAGGAAAATAATACATATGTCATTAGAAGCAATGCAAGTTACGATTAGATAAAAAGGAAACTCTCTTAATAAAAATTATTACATTGGATCTGCCTGTTGATATTCCTTCAGTTGATTGCACTGTGCTAGTTGAAAAAACAGTCAAGCCGGGCACATGGCGTTTTAACATAATTCGGGTACGCTAAATCCAGTGGTGCTTACCGTACATATGTCTAAATTTACACGTTTCATCTTTTGATGCTCAACTTCTTTTCAATTCCCTTTTAAAAATGCCAATATATTCACACGCAGCAATTGGTTTCAACTTTTTTCGGTTCAAAACAACAACAATTTTATTAACAGCGAATCAAATAGAAAAAGAAAAGAAAACAATTACTTGCAGCCATCGTTGTGCATATACCAACGAATAGAAACACAAAGCGTACTGACCGAGTGCAGGCATCTCCGTACTAACCCCCTTTCTTCTTTCTTCTCTCACCTAAAAACATGAAGGTTGAGCATCAAAAGATGAAACGTGTGAAAGCAGACTTTGTTTTTAGTTAAGCTCTGGATTTCGAGATATACCGTTATTTCCAAAATCGAGGAGGTTGCATAACATATGTTCGCTTATTAAAAAACTAAAAAAAACAAAATTCCGCAATAAAAAAGGGGGCAAAATTTAAGAATTTTATTAAAACGCCATATTTGTATGGTTGAATTTCTTAAATTTGGCTACTGCAGTGCCTAAGATTCCCCTAGATGGGTCAAAGGTATGACCAACACCACTTTATTTTTCATCTCAATCATTAATTTCAAACATACCTACCCGCTATCTCCATTCCTTAAGGGGGCTCCCATAAAAAATAGTCAATAGAGATTAGAAATATATTGAAGAAAAAGCCCCATAACTGCCATGGAATCGCCCCTAGGTTGATAAAATGTATAACCGACCTCCATTAGTTTTGTACTCTTAACATTTTCTTAAAACATACTTGCCATATATCTCCACCCCTTATGAAATTCTTAAATTAATTAAAATTTGTGAGTCGGTTTTTCGAAGTATTCGAAAACCGGTTTTTTTAATTATACGAATATTTGACAACTCTACTAGTTTACACTATCACCCAAGCCTTGAGCTACGGTCACACTTGTCAAATATTTGACGAAAAAACATACCCAACAGGTAAACTAAAATAGAATCCCAATACATATTTATTTGGATTATTATACCTCATCTTACAAAAAAATAGTTTTTTTCATGTCTAGCAGTTTTATTTCGTGATATTAAGACCATGTTAAATCACACAAACTATTTACAAAAGTAGTGGTTACGCTTATTTGGTCAAATATGTAATAAGTGTGACCCTAGCTTTACGCATTCGATAATACTTTGTGTGATAAAAATCTACTAAGTTTTGTTTCGACTGTCAAAAAATATAATATGTATCATCAAAATGCAACCCTGATCCAATGACAAGTATTATTTTTTAGATATATCAAATATTAGTGTGTAATACATAAACATACATATGTATAATTTTTAGTGTCCGACGGATAAATCAACTTCGGTATTAGCCAAAAATGGCTAACCGGCCAATAATCGTTGATCGGCATTAATTTGGCCGAATTTTTAATGTCATTATATGCAAACGTTACAAAACCATGCAAAAATAATAAACTATAGTTTGTATACAAACTCGGCTGTGGAAACTTATGTTGTTTCCAGGGACCGAAAATAACAGTTATATTGGAATTTTAAAACAAAAAAAGGACATAGAAGTAAATGTCGAAAAACTGATACAAGTATACCATATTGTTCCTTATGCACTTGTCAATGATAAAATATATTGATTTTTAAATTTTTGATTTTTATATTTTCGATCAAACTTAACAGTTATTTTTTGATTTTTATTTTTTTGAACAAAAATAACAGCTATATTTAGATTTTTATTTTTTTGAACAAAAATAACTGTTATTTTTTAATTTTTCTTTTTTCGATCAAAAATAACATTTATTCTTTGATTTAATTTTTTCGAGCAAAAATAAAAGTTATTCTCTAAATAAATGTACGTGATTTAATAATTTAGTTGACTTAAAATTTTTATTTTAATGTGTAATCAGTGTTGCCAAAAGATTTTTTGAAAAATACCTACGCATACTAAAAAAAAATCCGATTTTTACCTACACGTTTCAAAAACTTTCCCTACAAAAATCCCTACGCGTTTTAGTCATTAAAGTATAAGAAGAAACAATAGTTATAAAAAAACTAATTTCATTCGCATATGTTTAGTAAAGCTAATAAGTAATAAAACAAACAAAAAAATGTATGTCCTTTTTTTAAATTTTAAATTTTTTTTAAATTCAATGAAAAAAACAAGAGGTTTAAAAAAATATGTACCCCCGTATCCATAAACATTTATTAAGTTTACCAAACGTTTTTCAAGTAAAATTTTCATAGAAAATTTGTTTTGTAAATCTTTATTAAAACAAAATTATTTTTATGAATACGGCAGGTAATCTTTATATGATCACTTTAATTTAATTCAGGTACAATAGCATGTCATGGCAATCAAAGTCACGTGAAAATGAAATCGAACAAATTTTGAAAACTCTCTCAAAAATATATTTCCTTTTATATACCTGAACTACTTTTGAATTCAGGAAAAGATGCTTTCATTTTTACAATAATTTAATTAAGAATCTTCGTCGATTTCAATTTCACGTTATTTCGATTCCCATGTCATGGCCGTATATTTATGTATTTCTTTTGAACTGAATTTTCTAAAGTGACCATTAGTATAATCTTCCGTTTTTTTTGCAAAAATTAGCTTATAATACAAATTAAACTTAAAGTTGTGTGCCTCAATTTGTATCGCTTTCTTGTGGTCTCACTGCATCACCATTTGCATTGGGTAAAGCAAACTAACAGTTTTGATAAATTTGGAAACACAACCTCGTCATTATAGTTTTTCCTTTTACCATTTTTATCGAAAACTGTTTCCACTCCATGTTTCAAAACAGATTAGTTTCACAATTTCAGAAAATTAATTTTATGCGATTGTTCTACACTCATACAAAAGATCATTGAGGCTTTAGTTAAATTGTGTTCATCTTTTTTTTGTCCCAAATCGAGAATTCCATTTCTTTAAATATTAAATCATTAATTAAAATTAATTTTTTGCATTTATTTCGTATACAATGCAATATGAGAAAAAATACCTACATTTTGGCGAATATAAATAATCTGTCCGATTTTCCCTACGCTTCTATTTTAGTAACAAAAAACCCTACATGTAGGGATTTTTTCCCTTCTTTTGGCAACACTGTGTGTAATTATCATTGGAATTTCTTATGCACATTAAAATAATTATTAAAAGTCATCTAAATTATTAAAAAACGTACATTTCTTTTGGGAATAACTTTTATTTTTGCTCGAAAAAATAAAAATCAAAAAATACAACTATTTAGTACAGACGACCAGTTTTATTCCAGTCGGTAAAGTAACCTTAATTGTATCAAAGCAGAAAAATGTTTGCTTTGCCCTCTCTGTACAGCATAATACTTACTGAGCTACCTAACACTGCAGTTACACGCTCAAGTTTTTCTCGATAGTCTTTTACATATACTGTTTGTCAAAATTTCCAAAAATTGATAGTTGTGACGTAGGCTGCATTCAATTTTTGAGCAATTTACTTTCAAGATGCCATCAAGAAAAAAATGTATAAAGAGAAACGAAAAATTTGGTCACTAACCTTGAAATCAGCTGTTTTCTTGAACGTAAATTGAAACACTCACTGGCAAGAGAATTTTAAAGGCAAGTTCGCATCAATTTTTAAAAGTATGAGTGTATTGGTAAAAAAGTGTGAGTGTATTAATACTTGATAGGCAAAACTTGATCGTGTAACCCTCAAGTAAATAAGATGGTTAAACGTTTTTTTAAACATGAAAATTCTATTGACAATATATTTTCAGTAAAACCGAAGATGATGGTGTTGAATAAGATTTGTTTATACGAAAACTGTATGAAAATAAGAAGTTTTAAGAACAATTTTGATTTTTTTTTTTTTTGTAGTTTTGGTATAAAAAACGCTTGTCGCTCTTATTTAGGTAGCTCATCCACAATTTCTTACAAATAAAGTTTAGTAAATCAATAAAAACTGTGAAAATTAAAGCTAAAGTTTGATCAATTTACTGGGCATGCTTTTTTGGATTTTTTCGTCAAATATTTGTTAGGTGTGAACATACCTTTAGTCGTATAGTTTTAAAAACCTTTTGAAAGTAACATTTTAAAATGAATCAAAAAAATTTTAAATTTATTAATTAATGATAATGTAAAGATATTGTTTGAGAGTATTCTTTTAAATAATAAAAACATATTACAAATGTTATTGTTAAAAAGATAAAATTTAATAATACACTTGTGTTAATAATTTTTGGGAAATCTTAACACCAGATAGTGGTAAAGAAAAGGCAGAAATAAGTAGTTATGCAATATTGCAATTACAACAATATGAGTATAATTTTTAAAGATATCTATTGTTTGTGTATTTAAATCTAACAATAGAATACATCACTTTGAATAATTTTAATTGTAATTTATATTTATGTATTTGGACCAAATAAATTCACACAGTGTGTAGAGTTAGTAAATACTTTATTTAGCAAAAATGTTAGGTATCTACAGGTATATCAGCAAGTCATAGTTCGTTTAACGTCATGCTTGTGACTTTTAGTATTTGAATTTATTTTTTGTATTCGCAAATTTGTGCATTCGTAAATAAATGAATCATGCGCAGCTTTATTATAATTAAAATAACTATTGTAAAACAAAGTGCTAAAAATGTTTTTTTGTAGATACATATTTGGTCGAATTTTTGCATTAAAGTATACATATTAAATTAATTCGGTAAGTATGTATATTGTGTGTATCAATTAACTTAAAACTTAAGTATTTGAAGTTCATGATCATCAGGTCCAAGTGTGTTAATTATGAGTTTGTTTATGGCCATGTTATCTTTATCGTTATTGTTTTAAATAAGGAAGTTATGAATGAAGTGAAAAACTTTTGCAATTTTGACATACATAATTTCTATGTTTCGAGAATGTGATTATATGCCATAAAATGTAGTTAAACATGTTAAAAATAAACAATTTAAAAATATCGATTTAAAAGTTTTACAGAATCATTTTCTTGCTATATTTTTCCATTTACAAGGTACTGCATTAAAAAAAAAAATTAAAGCCAAACAAGCACCAGTCTCATACACTGATGGAATTTGTGATACAATTGTACAAAATTTGGTGCAATCAAAACTTTATTGGTACACTGGTACAACCATTAATAATAAATTTTAGTGTTTTTATCAAGAAAAAAATTGGGAGTTGAGCACGACAAACAAAATCTTGTTAATTAAAAATTTTGTATTCCCAAATATTTCATTGATGATAAACTGGCAAGTGCACGGCTTAAAAAAACTAAACTGGCAACTTGCTTTATTTTTTTATTTTCTTGCGAAATAAATTAAGCAAGTTGTTTTTTTTTTTTTTGTTTTTTTCTTAACCTACTAACAACTACAATTAATGTTGGGGAAATTCCAATCTATTGTAGTGGGGAATGTTAGAAAAGATTAGTTCACTGTTTAATGTTTTTGTTAAAGCTTTGATAATTTTACTAGTAAAACTAGTGCTTATTATTATAATTCGCTGAACAGTTTTATATGAGTTTTATCTTTAGCTTTTCTAAAATCTTTGGATGAATCTTCCTGACGATCTGGCCTTAGCAACCAGTGAAATGCGCATACGAATAGCTTATCCCATTAACAATAAATTTCAGTGTTTTTATCAAGAATAAAAATTGGGAATTGAGCACGACAAACAAAATTCTGTAAAAAAATACCCAGGTAGTTGAGGTGGATTAACTCACTTTTCTACTACCAAAAAATTGCATTATTGTTAATTTGTGTCCATGAGGTTATATTATTATATTAAGTACATACACACAGTATCTGTAGGAAGCCTTTAAATCGACACTTTTGTTTTTTGTGACACTATCTACACATTTGTGGAGATGGGTTCTAGACCCACCTTTTAATACACCGATCACAATATGACTTTCTAAGTCGATTTAACGATATCCCTCAGTCCGGGTGGCTGGTTTTTTGTCCATGTAACGTTGTGCGCAAAGTACAGGTTGAAGTTTTGAAGTTAATTGGTTTAAATTTATAAGGACGGAGCCTACTGAAAATGGTGAGAATCAGTTCATAATTTCACATAGCCCCCATACAAACTTCTTTCCGGAATAGAGTTTGTGCATATAAACCCTCTTATTATTTTGGTATTTAGATTAAATTTGGGCAAAACTTATTTTATTGCATTCTTATAAATGTTGACGTAAAAATTGGCTACAATAACTTTAACAATAACAACTATGTCATGAAAAATGTTGTTCTGGTAGGTCCAATATTAACCATTGGCGCGATATAAGCTTAAGGGTAAAAATATCCATATAGATAAAGATATCTTAATAATATTGTACAAAGCACCATCACATGAATCTTAACCTCCTAACATAATTTTGTTCTGGCTGGTTCATGATTGCCCAAATAGGGTATTTATATACTGTGGTGTAGGGTATCAAAAAGTCGGGTTGACCGACTATAGCTTTTACTTTTTTTCTATTTTTATTGTATAAAAATGTGTTATGAATTAATATATCGAGCCTTAACCGTGAAAATAACTTAAGCGACATCATTTTCATTTTTCGTTTTTTTTTTTAATAAATGACTTTATTTGCAACACTTGCATCGGTACTAAAGGTAGAACAATTTTATCGTACGCGACAAATTTAAGACAAAATTTATATGAAATAAAATAGAAAAAAATATCTTCTATAAATTTGATATTTGACGCTTACGTTATTTTCGCGGTTAGGGCTCGATATATGCTTTTTTATTTCATAATGATATTTTGGTACAACTTATGTCAATTTGGTAAAATTTTGCCTTTGAGACGGTACAATTGTCATGTGCCAACATTGGTCTTATATACATTTATCATCAATGTTAGAGTAGGAGTCGGAGTCGGAGTTAGTACTATTTTTTGACGTCTCCACAGCCCTGGTAAATACTATATTCAATCTTATTTTAACAAACATCTAAAACAATTATTGCAAAAGGAATAAGGAAGTTTTAGACATTGGTTGGGTTTTTCTGAAATTAAATGGTACTAATAAATGGAATAAAATGAGAGAGTATTAAAAAAAATGTATTTGCTGCGAATTAAAAAAAAAAAACATTTTTTAATGTGTATGTTCGAACAAAATTAAGATTGAATTACCAATTCAGTAAATTGTGAAAAAAAAATCAAAAGGTATGCACTGATTGCAATAAAATAAAGCTCACTTCATTCCAAATGTGTTTAACTAAGAGTTTTTAGATCAAAATTGTGATTTCTCGCATTTTTATTTTTTTTATTAATTTTTAAAAAACATGTTGCCGAGTTTCGGATTTTTTTTACTGAATATGGTGAACCGTTTTCAAGTTATTCCAATATATGTAGTGAAAGTGCCTTTGGAGTTTGGACATAACGGTATATCTAAAAAAGTCGAGCTGAGAGAGAAAAATGGAGCTTAGATTTGAAATCAGTGACCTCAAGTTAGTAAAGATATGCATCAAAGTTCCCGGCCGCACAAAAAAAGCTCAATTTTGTTCCATTGTAAAGGGTGATTTTTTAAGAGCTAAAGGAAAGTTTTAAAAAAAATCACATTAAATTCAGAAAAATGCATGAAATCCTTATTTGAATAATAAGATTATTCATGCAAATGTTGACCGTGACTGCGCCTCAAATCGTCCATCCGCTTAGTCCAATTTTGGCATACTCTTTCCAACATTTCAGCCGGTATCTCATGAATAAATGCTTCAATGTTGTCTTCCAATGCGTCAATTGAAGCGGGCATGTGTGTATAGACATGAGCTTTAACATAGCCCCTCAAAAAATAGTCTAAAGGCGTTAAATCGCACGATCTAGGCGGCTAATTGACCGGTCCCGAACGTGAAATAAAATGTTCACCGAACTCGCCTCTCAATAAGTCCATTGTTAAGCGTGCTGTGTGGCATGTGGCACAGTCTTGTTGAAACCACATGTCATGCAAGTCAAGCTCCTGCATTTTGGGCAAAAAAAAGTTGGATATATTCTCACGGTAGCGCTCACCATTAACAGTTACGTTACGATTCGCTTCATCTTTGAAGAAGTACGGTCCAATGATGCCACCAGCCCAAATTACGCACCTATTGAGCCAAAAATGAGCTTCGTCGCTGAACACAAGAAGCGCGCGATGAACTTTCTTAGCAGAGCACGCATTTTGATAATTAAATTCAATAATTTGAAAGCGTTGTTCTTTTGTAAGGCGATTCATGGTTAAATTATAGACCAAACTGAAGATGTTTGACAGTGAAATAAATCACGAAACGTGCGTCAGCTGTTTAAACCAGTGTTGCCAAAAAGATAATAGCTAAAAAATCACCCGATATAATCTTTGAGTCATCCAAACAACATTTTTTTATATTTTTAACTATTTTAGAGTTATAAGATATTAGTGGTGATAAATATTTTCCATGTTTTTTGTTTTCAAAATGAATAAAAAATAATAATAAGGACAAAAAAATACATTTCTATTATAATAAAAACGCCAGGAGGCTTATTCTGAATTGCGATGCGAAAATGCATAAATGCGAACAATTGCTATTCTGTATTGCGATACTCGCAAAGTTTTTTTTTAATCGCATTTCAAATGCGAAAAGGTGACAAGTCGGTATTCTACATTGCGAAAACAAATGTCAAATTCGCAAAATTTATTCGACAAATAATAGCATTCGCAAAGTACAAACATGTTAGTGAAAGATAATATTTTATTTATTTATTCTTCATATATTTATTATTAAATTCAGGGAAGCAAGCAATAAGACCACCAAACCGCGTCAATTTGAAATAATGATAGAATTTATGAATAAGCACAGCCAAGAGGCCATTTGAAAACACCAAATGCACGTCAGTTGGCAAATACTTTATGGCAAACGTTAACTGAAGAACTAAATATCAAGGGACCACCAATTAGAGAAGCTGCAGGATGGGAAAAGTATGAAATATATAAACCAGTTCAAAAATATTTGACTTTAACTATAATTTTAATAGGTTTGGGCCGATTTTAAAGTACACACAAAACATTTTCATTTTCTTCGCCGTCGAACCACAGTACCACAAAATCCATTTTTACTATTTTTTCTTTTTACAGAATGTCTTAAATAAATTGTTTAAACAATTTTCACAGCCAAACACAAAAAAATTATTTATTTTTAATTTGACGTTTATTGACACTGACGTATATTTGAGCAGCGTTGCCACGATTTGAAAATAAATTGCGAATGCTATTGCGAAAGTCTAACATAATACCAATTTTCTTTCGCATCGCAGTTCATTTGTGCATCGCATTGATTTTCGCATCGCAATTCAGAATAAGCCTCCAGGTATAAAGCAAATAAAACAGTCGAACTTCCATAACTCAAATCACTATTATCCCAAACAAATCTTCGACTTTTCGTTTTTTAACGACATGTTTTGGTTTTTAAACGACTTCAAAACTAGTCCTCTTGAGTATACCATGGAGTAATTTTAAGACTACTCATTTGTAATCCAAAGCTGGGTTATATGGTCCTGCCCTAGGACATCGTAATGTTAAATAGACCATGTTTTTTCCATACGTTCGGGTTACTTTTGGACTAGTCCTAGTCTGGTAGACGAGAACCAGATTCCAACGAGCTGAAAATTTTTTCTTAATTTTAAAAAATCGTTGCGACCTTACTAGGGTCAACCTATGTATCGACTGCTTCATTTTTCTTGAAACATTTTAAAATACGTTTATTTGCCAATATAATAAACAAATGCAAAAATTTTAACATTCATTATATAGCGCATATAACACTTCTTCATAAAACTAAAACTAAAACTTAAGCTAAAACTTCGAGTTATAGAATTCATATTTTAGTATTTGGATCGAGTTATATAGAACTTCGAGTTATAGATGTTCGAGTTACAGAAGGAGAGTTGTGTGTTGTTTATTCTTTTAGAGCTACAGAAAATCTCATTACTTCAAGTTAGAGAAAATTCGAGCTAGAGGTCTTCCTTCCAGTTATGTAAGTTCGACTGATCATGGAATCTGTGGACGAATGTTTTTTTTTTTTGTTACTAATATTTCGCCCGAAATAACGCGGTTATGTAAATAAATTACATCATGACTTGAGAATGATTTGTCCAATTTGTATAAAATTACCAGCAAATGATTTGGAATAAAATTTCCTTTGTCATATAAAAGCCCGGTATTAAAATCGGTAGCAAAATGTTGATTGTATTTCTAGAACATTAAATTATTTCGCTTAAAATTTTCTATTAAACAAAATCGTCAACGAGAATTAAAATAACAACGAATTTAAATTATTGTTCTTTTAAGAAAAAAAAAAATAATAATAATAATGTAGATGAACTTGAACTACATTTATCAATTTTACCAATAGAGAATGTTTGTAAATTTAAATTTAAAAATCTATCAAGGCGAATTCATACTACTACACCTTTTACCACAAATCTTCGTACAATTTTTTTTCTAGTTTATTTTAAATTACATATTTATAAAATGTATTTTATTAATAGTTCGCTAAACTAGTTTTGGAAAATATGATTTTCTGAGGGAGTTAACTCGTCTTGTTGGTAATATTAGTGTCTTTTTTATGTCAGGTTATTTCTTTAGAGACATTTCTCTAGACATTAGTAAGAAAATTATGCCTTTGAAATGATTTTCAAGATAGATCCTTTTATGGCAAATTTAGTTAACAACCAGAGTAAGAAATAGCTATTTCTACTTATTTTATTAAGTGACTGCTTCTAGACGCACCTCCACCTGCTTGATTTTCAGATGCACTTATAAGAAAACTTTATTAAAACAGCAACAACAACAAAAAGTTGTTAACCTTTAAAAAATCTTAAATTATAGTGGTCATGAGAGTAGTTGTATTATTAAGACTTGTGTGTTTGCGCGTACAAAATACATAAATGGTTAAAACACCAGACAAAGCCAAGTGCAATTTGGCCAGAACAAATCAGTTATTTCAATTGATAAATATCTCAAAAATAAAACAAGAATACGAAAAGTGCACAAAAAATCTGCAGTAAGTGTGTGAGACTGTGCTTAAAGTTATTAAAAAAAATGCAAATGACATTGGCCTAACTTGCAGTCACTAGTACCGGCTCATTCATTCATATGTATGTATGTTTGTATCTAAGACAATTATTGTAACAACTTAAATTATTTTAATAAAAATACTAAATAGGTGGTTTAATTAAATACGTCTTACTGTTATAAAAACAAAACTCGAATGGTTTTTTACACTCTACTTAAATAACATGTTAAATAATCAAAATGTTAAATTTATAATTTTGTTTTGATCGTTTTTTTTTCTTTTGTTGTATATTAGTAAATAGAACGTAAAAAAAGTAATACACTTTCATGTAGGCCTTCATATATTTTACCATTCTCTTTTACATTTTTTTTTTCTTAATTATTTACTTTTTATTGTTTTTTCGAAATAGTGCAAAAAAGTTGCCTTTTTAAAAAAAACAATGATAATTAAAATTTTGTTTTTGTTTAGTTGTTTCAGCGAAAATTGTATGGTTTCACACAAATGCAATAAAAGAGTTGGTAAAAGATAGTGAATTTTTGTGTAAATTTTTTAAACCAAAAAAAAAAAACATTTTAATTTATAGTGCATATTCCATATCACATTACAAAAAAACAAGTTAGAGTGCTATATTCGGCTATGCCGAATTTTATACATGGCTCACAATTGTGCAATAAGAACAGAAAGTAATAAAAATGCCTTTATGAAATGACGTTAACCGATCCTAGAGGGACAGAACGGATTGCAGGGTGTCCAGGGCACTATAGCCCAGATTGGGCGCGGGTGCAACCAGGGTTCTACTGGGATTGGATAGGGGTGGTCTTAGAACACTTACAGGGTTCTTGACGGGTCATTGTCCTGTTATGGCTTTTACGGGCAGATGGGGCAACACCATACCGGACTTCTGCAGATTGTGCGATGATTCAGAGGAGCTGGAGACGATCGAGCATGTACTGTGCCATTGTCCCAGGATGCAGGGTTTCAGACAGAAGTGGCTAGGAGATAAGTTTCACGACGAACTGGGGTGCATCGCTGGATGTAATCCGGCTGATCTACTGGGGTTTGTCAGGGAAATAGTGCGGCTGTTTCTGTTGAGGGGACTGTAGAGAGGGAAATAGTTCTATGCGATACCTACTAACTTTCTATCTTTCTTGTTTCTATCCATCTCATACTTCTTTTCTTTACTTTCTCTACTTTTTTTTCATTGAAGGGATTCAAAATGGACCGTACTGGTCTCCGAGTGGAAGTGCGCCTTTGGGCGCATAACCCTTCTTAACCTAACCTAACGTAACCTAACCTAATAAAAATGACGTTAGATATATAAATATATTATGTGCCAAGCCCGCTTCTCCAATCCCTCCTCCCCTTGTCGGATGTTGTGTATTGATAACCAAGATGATTGTACCTTATTTGAAAACTTTAGCTCTTACCATACTTCACATATATGTAAAGCAAAACAACAAAAAAACAACAACAAGTAATTTATGGGTAAAATTGGAAGCCAGTTGTGGTTGTTTGCTCATATCTCAGCCATTTGTAGCAAACAATTTCGGACCATATGTGATATAAATACATAACAACCGAGTCAACATCATATCTGGGGTCTTCGGAAACCCCATTTCAACAGACAAAGGGACATCGTAAGATCAACTTCGCTCCTTATAAGGAACCAGAATATATATACATTAGACCTACTCAACTTGTATGGAGCTGAAAAAAGTGTTCTTGTTACCCCCTCTGAAAATAAAGCTTGCTATGTTTTATGATGATTCCCAAGCATTTTGGTTCTAGCATTCACCATCCGTGAGCTGGGCCATTTTTAAAAAAGGTCTTTTTCAGTTTTTAAATCTAATATTATAAATTTATGGTGCATCTCTCATTTTATTAAAAACTTAAAGAAGATATCATTGCAAAAATGGAAAAATAAGGAAAGAACTGATAAATTTTGGATTGAAGTCTATAATTTAAAAAATTCTTTGGGAGAAAAAAATTTTCAAGAACTAGCTACCTTTATTATTCGTATGCCGAAGTCGAAAAAACATTTGGCTTCATGAATTTTTTTTACCCAAAGATAAGAAATTCATTATTGTATATTAAATACGGTCGATAACAGTAACAAGTTTGCTATTTCATTTACAAATTGCCTTCAAGTGTTAACCCAAAAATTCCTCTAAGTCTGAGTTCATACGGCTCATGTCTTATTGACAAGATTCTTCCTTTTTCTTCTTTGAACATGAATTGGCGTTCAAATGATTCATGTCATGTTGACGACATGTGCTTTTTTTGATATTGAAAACAATAACAAAATTAAACAACGAATGAAAAAGCAAAACGTTAAGACAGTACATGCATCTGTGTACTCGTTTCTTTTCCCCTCGGCCCTCTCGCCTATACAGTAGCAATCTTGTCAATAAGACATGAGCCGTATGAACACAGACTAAATTAAACATTTGAATGATCTGAGTATTTTAATAAAACCGTTATGGAAAAGCTAGTACTCTTGGTACTCTTTCACCTTTGGTACTTTTCTCCTTTCGAAAAAATTGGTATAAAGATAGCATATGACTTTTTATTATGTCAAACAGAGCTGCCAAGTTATTTGTCGAAAAGGCGCCTATTTTTTCATTAACGCTTTTTTTTAAAGAACGCTAAATTACACGGAAAGAATTTTATTTTCTAAAGTAGTCCATTTTGTTTCTTAAAACAAGAAAATCCAAAACTAATTTCCTGATTTTAACTTGTTTTGTTCGTATTCGTATTAAGTCAAACTTTCTTAAATAAAGAAACATCAAAAAATTCCCCTTTTTTGGTATGTGATCAAAAATCTCTAGAACAAGAAATACAAAAGTAGCTTATTTTTATTAAAACCAAAAACTATATTTCGGATTTTTAAATAAAATCGAATTTCTTGCATCAAAGTTTAAGTATACCGATCGAAAATAGGACCACGAGCGGAGATAGGGGCAATTTCTGCCTCTCAAACCGATTTTAATGAAATTTACAACATAAAGATAGTTCCATATCTATATAGTTACATAAGCTATACATTTTTTCAAAAATAGGACCACAAGGGGAGGTAGGGGGCAATTTCTGCCTCTCACAAGCAAAGTTTAAAAACATATATAAATCCATATTTATATGGACACATAAGCATGATGTGTTTTTAAATACTGTGGTGTAGGGTATCATATGGTCGGGCTTGACCGACTATACTTTCTTACTTGTTAAATATGAGTTTGTTTTTAAATAGAATTCGTAAAATAGGCCATTATAATACATATTAAATTTTACCTATAGATGGAATGAAATTAACTGAAACCTTAAACAACTTACTTGTAGTAGGTGATGTAGATGTAAGAGGAATGATAGTGATGGTGGATGCATTTGATGGGAATTTTCTGATATTTGCACGAATAGTACTCGTATTATCACTTCTGACACTTTTGATATCTGTTATATTACCTCTTTGTCTACTTGAACTAGTTTTAGTTTTAGATTGTAGACCACTAGTAGCAACAGCATTGGAAGAAGCTAACAATGGTTGTGACTTGTTGTTGTTTTGGTGTTGTTGATTGATTTGATTATGAGTAACAATTGTTGAGTGGTTACTAGTTGGATGATTAGTACGACGAATATTTGCATTAGGTGAGGATAAGAGGGCCTTGTTATTATTTGCAGAAGGTATTGTACGTGAAGTTGATGTTGTTGTTGGTTTACGTTGACGACTGTTATGTATTGCTGCTGCTGCCGTTGTTGTGGACGGTATCTTTGAAATATTTTGTTCGAACTGATCATTTGAATGGGAATATTGTGTGGGTTGGAGCTGCACTTGCTGATGCTGTTGTTGCGATTGCGTAAGAGTATTTGTAGAACGTGATCGATTTGATATTGTCGTTCGTTGTTGGATTAATGTTGGGGTTATTGGCTTATTAATAAGTTCTTGATTTTTTTGTACAATTGGTATATTATGTTGGACAACCAATTGATTTTGTTGCGATCCACTTTCATAGCGTCGGGATAATTGTGCATTTGACAATTCTATATGTTCTATTCTCGAACGTGGTCGATTACGTGAAACAGATTGTTTCTTACTCTGATTTTCATATTTATCTACGGATGTAGAGGTGGGAAGAAAGGGTACTTCCTCATTTGGTATTTTTTTAGTTGTCTTATCACCATATTTTAATGATCTTGGAGGAGCAACAGCAACTTGTTGTAAATTTACTTCCGCTTGTTTTTGTTTAGCAGCCTCTGTTGATGTTGCATAAGTTGTTACAACTAAAATGATGGTATATGTTGCTGGCACCAACCAACATTTATATAGTTTCATTGTTTTAAAATGTGCACATGTACGTATGTAATTGTTATTAATTGAATGGTAAGTTGTTTCTAAAAAAAACTTTAGATTTTTGTCATAAAAATGTTCAAATTTAATAATTATATTTGTTTTGGAAATATATTTCTAATTCCATTAACTTGTTTTAAGAAAATGGAAACAAAATTTCGTGTTGGTATTATAATGGAAACAACAATAAAGTACGAACATTTGTTTTTCTTTTCAATATAATTTCTCACACGAAATTTAGTTTTCATTTTCTAAAAACATGCTATAAATATACATTTTAATTTAAATATTTTTATGTATGTATTACATATTTAAGTTTTTTCGAACTATTAAATTTCACTACACTATTTTTATTGTGCATATAATCTAGGTATTCCGAAGTATCCCAAATTAAAAAACGATTTTTAAAACTTTTGCGATTTTGTTGTATTTTGCAAAATGTTATTGTTTGTTTGGTTTTAACCTGACCTAATAAAAGTTTGTTGTTGTTATTCCAAGAGTACACCAAAAGATTACTTCCGATGCTTCACAAATAATAGCGGGTTTTACTCTTGGTAATAAATTATCATTGTAAACCTTGTTAATCTTGTTTATTAGGAAAAGTTATTAAGCTCTTATTTACTACGCTGAGGTTAAAAAATAACACAAAAATCTGTAGTTAATGTGTGTTTAATTAACCAGAATAAAACAACTAATCGTTTTGCCTTCAAACTGCAGAAAATCCAACAAAAATCAGCGGATTCATTAGTTTACAATACCTACCTAAAGTATAAAATTGTGTCAGATGTAACAGAGTTATAAACTTAACACAAATAGTGAATGCTGCTGATGATATTAATCTTGTTGTTCAAAACTTTAATACATACAAAGAATTAGAAAAGTAACACATTTGCAGGATGTCATCATAAATCCATCAATAAATTTTGATTGTTTTTTGCAATATAAAATTTGCGTGCGTGATAAAAAATTTAAATCTCCCACGACAAATCTATAATTTGTATTTTAATAAAAAATTACATACAATTTTCATCAATAAAATTTTCGTTAATGTATGTGATTGCGCGACTTTGGAAATGATTTGTTAATATCCTGCAAATAATATTGGACGACCTGATCCATTTTGATCAAATGGAACACTCCTTGGACTGGTCCAATGTAATGCTAGCATGGACTATGTCATTATTAAAAATTGTTTGTAGTTAGACGACATGTCTTCTTTTATTGACGACATGTTTTCGTTTTTAAACGACCATGGAGTAGTTTTGAGACTACTCCTTTGTAATCCAAAGCTGGGTTATATGGTCCTGCCCTAGGACATCGTTATGTTAAATATACCATTTTTTTCCATACGTTTGGGTTACTATTGGACTAGTCCTAGTCCCTTATGGGCTACATTTTACACGCGTGCTTGGACTAGTCCTATTATTTGCAGGGTAAGAGTGGGTGATAACAAAAATTTGTTAGTGAGCGTGTATGATCATTAAAAACTTAAAATTTCTCGCGGGTGATTACTTTTTTCTCTCTTTGTGATCGTGAATTAAAAACCACTAACGCCCACAGCTCTATTAAGAACAAAAAAATAATCTTTTTGATATTAACTTGCTCACTTATGTCCTTAAAATCTCCCTAATTTATACATATACAGCCCAATTATGAATACAAATTCCCCGGGAGTTTTTTCCCATTTTTACAATTAAATTTACATAGGAAAAATGGGAGACGAGAGAAAACTCCCGGGGAATTTTTATTTATCCTTGGGCTGATAATAATTATAAGTCAATCTATTTTATTAAAACTTAAGGTATGTGCTCGTTTTAATTTTTTCTCAATATCTTGTCGACGTTAATTTTTATTAAATGTTAATGTTATTTAAATAATTTTGAATATAAACATAAGTTTATACAATCTTTAGTAGGTCAGTTCGACCTTAGAGCCATTGATCAAATTATTGTTATTATGAATGAATGTATGTTATCTTTTATCTTGGTTGGATTTTCTTTTACAATTTTTTTGTTATTATATTAATAAAAAAAAAACTTTTTTAACAATCTACAGGTTTTTACAAACTCTTAATTTTAACACTGGTATTGTAAATTATTTTTTTTTGTTTAAAAGATATGAAATGGAAGCAGTAAACAAAAGTCGTTGTTGATCCAGTTAATATATTGTAAATTATTTGTTTATTTATATTTTGCACTATATATTTATGTATACATTTGCATTCACTACAACAAATTAACTAACCAACCACCTGTGCTGATTTTCTTTAAACGAATACTGCGCGTGCTCAACCGTCGAAGTTAAGCTATTGACTGCTGTTTGATTTCAGTTCCAAGCACTTTACTTTGAATTGTGCAGATTCGCTGTTTGGCCATAAGTTTAAAAATACCAACCATTCCGTAAATGCATTTAACAACCTTACTACTCATCTGAATTCTCTTTTACTCTCTATATCTCCGAGATGAATTATATGTAAGTATGTAGGAATGTACTTCGTTTAATGGAAGTTTAAAGTGCAATGTTTTTTTTAATACCCTAGCCGATTTACGAGCAAGATTCATAGTTAAAACAAACCTGCTTTTTGATGTGTCTTCCAACCTCTAACTTTTAAAATGGTTTTAAATGTGACTAAGCATTGGACTTAATGATACTTGTAGTAAGTTATTCAGTTACATATGACTTCATTTTAGTGGTTTAAAATATTGCTCTATTATGATAAGTACTTATGTCTTTATGATTCTTTATAGGGAGCTTAAGTTAAACAAATCAAGAAGTTTCATTGATTAGTAATATTTTATTTAGTAATATTTGGCGGTTATATGAGTTTTAATTTTCCCACACGTACCTGCAGTATATAAACTAGAGTTTTCATTCCATCTGTTATACCCTTCACTTAGGGTTGCCAGAAAACCAAATTCAAATTACTTCATAATGTTTAAAACTCACCTGGATTTTGGAAAAATAACTGGACATTTTTAAAATGCATTTATACGATAGTTCAAAAAAGCAACATTTTTTTTGACAATTAAAATTCAGTCTAATGCCATCAGTCAATCGTCACCTAACATCTAAAAGGCCGTTAATAGCAAAACAAATTTAAGTCGACTTTTTAATTGGTTGATGTATGTATTTTGGTTAATTACATCATGATCTATCAGATATATATATGTACTTATTTTGTATTGTTATTTATAGAATTTACTTACTTTTGTTTAAGTTGTAAGCAAAAATGTTTAATAATGCTTAAAAATTCAAAATTTAATCGTATTAAAATTTCGGAAGGACATGCTATACGTTGTTTTTTGAGTAAAGATTATTAATCAGTGAATAATTCTTCAGGCAAGATAGCCCTTACTTCCTCATTCGTTTCCGGAATAGTTTCATCTGATAAATCTATAGATAAAGTTATTTTGCCCTCGGCGTCACACTTATTATCGTTTCACAGTAAATACTCACCATGACTTGAAAGATAAATGTTTTTACAATAACACACTAGTTAAAGCACAATTGCCCTTTATATGTCTTCTCTCAGCAAATGTTACAATATATCAAAGAGTTGACATTACGTCAACCGTAGAACACACAGAGAAATATTGTATGATATATAAAATAGTGTATAAGTGTCATACGGATTGACTCCAAAAATTATAATGTAAAAAATTGTGTATTTGTACTGTACTTTTCACTTATAGTCCATTCCGCTTAAAGGCCAAAAATGGATGTAAGCCAAAACTGTCATATTCACTTGCAGATTTTTTTGAATTTCATACAAATTATTTGTTCTAAGGTCCATTTCGCTTTAGCATGCATTTATAATTCTTTATGCAAAAATGTTCGTTTATAGTCCACTCTGTTTCTTATATATTTTAATCAACTGGCAATATGTTTTTATTTACTTTCTGGCAACTATTATTTTTAACTATTTATTTCAATTAAACCAATATTTGGTTATGTTTTAAATATACTTTTCTTTTGTTTAAAGTTAAAGTTTTTGTTGAAGAAAATAACTTCTATATAGTCCAAAATGTTGATTATACTAGATTTCACTTATTATCCATAAAATGGCTTATAAAAAAAATTCGGTTATAGTTCAAATTCGCTTATAGTCCATAAAAGTTGTGCAACTATAGTAGAGGACTATAAGCGAAAAGTACTGTATAAACATACGTCATTTTTCGATTGTATTTTGTCATGAAATAATAAAAATAGTAAAGGAGTATAGACGACATGTTTTTGTCATCTGACATGTCAAATTTCCCACTGCAAAACACATACATGTCGTGTTACCTTTTTAACTTTTCTTCTGTAAAAGTCAGACGCATAGTCATCTGACAAAATTTCAATTAGAGCGTGCTCTATTTTCTTCTGACAAACCATCTGACATCAGAAATCTATGCCGGAAAAATGCGAAAAAAAACAGAGACAATGAAGCAAATTACATGTACGTTTGTGACCGAATATTTTAAACCTTACATGGGGTCTTCACCTGACAATTTTTTGTCATACCAAACGTCAAATTCCATATAAAAAAAACTTTAAAATTTTTGTCAGCGTTTTTTTTATATGAAGTTTGACGTTTGGTATGACAAAAAATTGTCAGATGAAGACCCTATGTTATGTAAAACAGCAATTTTGACAGACATGAACAATTACATGTGAATGGAAAATTTGACATGTCAGATGACAAATACATGTCGTGTACGGGCGCCTTAAATAATAAAAAAGTGTATGCCATTTATACACTTTTTTTCTTTGAAATTATATTCAGAGTAACAACTGAATAAAACACCATACCTGCACTTATATTTCATTTGATCTTTTGACCCACTCTGTGAAAGTAGAATTTCACCAAATTTTGACCACATTAAGAATCAGTTATGTAAATTCTTTTTATGCAATAAAAAAATTATGGTGTACATGCGTATACACTATTGTTTTATTGAGGGGACGATTAAAAGTACCCTGCGGGAAATTTGTGTCAATTGGTCCCACAGACTGGTACTGGGAGTTGTGAAAAAAGAACAGGTACAAAAAGAAAGAACTCATGACCATTGAAAGGAGAACCAATCATGTAACTGGTTTACGGAAAACAAAAAGGTAGAAAAAGTAATGAATTACAGTACAGTCTTCACCGGTGGTGTGATACATTTTCTTGGGAATTTCTAAAATTTGGCTCTTGAATTTAATTCTAGGACTTGTTTTATTGAAATAATACTACATCGTATTGAAATAATACTACATTTTAGTAACTGTCACTAAACATGTCCATTGAGAATAGATTTGTGACTGGTCCAATGGTGGCAATTGACCCCCTCCAATGACAACCCCATGTAAAAGTGATAGGTCTTATTCATAGAAAGTGTTAAAACTAGAACCGGTCTCTCCCACCAAAGACCTATCACAGGACTACTTTGGTGTCAGTTCGCTTCCCTCTAGGGTACTTTCACAAAAAGGTATCGAAAAAATAACGAAATCAATCTATCTTTAGGTATTTTGCACGTTCTTTATATATTGTATACATTTAATGAAAAAATTATCTAAAATTCAAGAAATTTTTTTAACCGGACAAGACCCAAAAAAACTGGACAATCAAGGTCGTCTGGCAACCCTACCTTCACCCACTTTTGACAAATTTTATTCAAAGAATATCGCTAAAACATAATGAAAAATAGCTAGAAAAAAGCTAAATTATTATTGCAATAAAAAAAATCTTTATTGCAAATAAAATTTTTAAAATATTACAAAATTTTGCGATAAATCGCTAAAAAAAACCTTTTTTGGAATTAAAATAGTTCGTTTACGATAAATTTTATAAAATTATAAAAAAATATTTAGGTCAAATCTATTGGCCTTGCTGAGATAAAATTGTAATTTTAGGTATTTCAAATACACCCTCGTGAGTTTAAAGTAATTAATAAAAAACAAGTTTTAAGGATTTCGTTGAAGAATCTAAGCTCTCTTCTCGGATTGAATTCTTTGAGACTTAAAATTCAGTATATCTTTATTTGACTACAACAAAAATTTTTTTTGGGAATTCACTTTTTTCATATGTTTGTGTAACCGTTTGTGAAGTTTATTTGGTCTTTCAGTTTATTTCAAAGCAACTCTTTAACAATGTTTTTAAACAATTTTATTTCAGACGAACAAGACAATCGCTAGAATTCCCGCTTATAGCTAAATTACAATTGCTTCCTCAAAAATCAATGAAAAATCGCTAGATTTTACGAGAAAATAGCTTAATTGGCAACAGTGCCTTCGCTAAAGGTGGAAAGGTTATATATAAGTTTCTCACTCCGTTTATAATTTCTACAATATTTTGATTTTAGGCTTTATATAGTATTTACATACATATATTCTTATGAGTAACGAAGTTGATTTTACGATGGCCGTCTGTATGTTGAAATGGGTTTTCCGAAGGCCCTAGAAAGCAAAAGGACTAGGTTGTCACATATAATCCGTTGACTTTTGCTTTTGAAATTCATCCAAATAAGTCCATAAATGACTGAAATATGAGCAAAATACAACGACTGCCTTTAATTTGTATCTTTTAATCGTGAATTATTTTTAAACCTAAACTTTTCGAAATCCTCGTATAATTTATAGACAAACATAATTTTTTCACTTTCATCTTAAACAAACTTATCAGAATACTGGTAGTGAAAATTATCCAAATCGGTCCATAAATGACCTAGTTATATACAAATATATTATTATTATTATTAAATGATGAAGATCCGTCAAATTATTTTACCTGTCCACCATAGAGATCCCGCATTATTTCAATAAAAAATAACTTTTTTTCATGTTTGCCAATGCTCTATCTCGATATCTTTACATGGCTTCTACACAAAAAAAAGTTCTGGCCCGAAATTCGTTTTCGGACCCTGAGAGTTAAGCGCATGTTCATAGGGGGTTAATTTCCAACTATTTTTATTCTGAGTTTATACGGCTCATGTCTTATTGACAAGATTCTTCCTTTTTCTTCTTTGAACATGAGTTGGCGTTCAAATGATTCATGTCATGTTGACGACATGTGCTTTTTTGATATTGAAAACAATAACAAAATTAAACAACGAATGAAAAAGCAAAACGTAAAGACAGTACCTGCATCTGTGTACTCTTTTTTTTTCCCTCGTCCCTCTCGCCTGTAAAGTAGCAATCTTGTCAATAAGACATGAGCCGTATGAACACAGACTAACATAACCAACATATCTTGTAAAGGATTAAAAGCTGCTGCTCCTAAAAGTAGCTCCTATACACGCCGTAAAATGTATGGAAAAAACATGAAATTTGTCGAATGTGAGTTATGAATTTTTAAAATTTTTCGAAAACGACCATTTTCACGGTGCGATTTTTTTGGATGTTAAGAGGCATAATCTTGGAGATGGAGAAATTTGTGTAGCTGACTTAATTTTTTTAGAAAAACTAATAAAATTAAAAATAAATTAAAATTTTTGGCGGCATGAAATAACCCCCCAAAAAAATAATGAAATAACCCCCCAAAAGTTTGTACAGAGAACAACAAAAACGATTTTTGGGGGGTTATTTCATTTTGTTTGGGGTGTTATTTTATTTTCTTAATTGGGGTAGTATTTCAATATATTTTTTGGGGGATTATTTCATTTTCAAATTTAGAATGAAAACGTTTTTGGGCGCAAGGATTTATCCACTTTGGTATACAGAACACCGGCTTCGATAACTAAAGCTGCCCTACATAGCCGGCCTTCGGCCGGGCGCAATGACTTTTTCCTCTATGGTATAGCAAACGCCGGCTTCGCTTACTAAAGCTTCTCTGCGTAGCCGGGTCGGGTCGGTATTATACTATAGAGGAGAAAATCCTGGCGCTATGCAGAAAAGCTTTAGCTAGCGAAGCCGGTGTTTGTTATACCATAGAGGAAAAAGTCATTGCGCCCGTCCGAAGGCCGGCTATGCAGAAAAGCCTTAGTTGGCGAAGCTTGCGTTTGGTATATCATACCATGATATGTACCATGATATCTATCGCGTGATTCTTTAAAGCAAAACTGTATAATTAATTGTATTTCAAATATTGGGCTCTTATTTCATTTCAGAAATTGGGGTTTTATTTCATATGAAATAAGCCCCCAAAAATTAGGGAATTATTTCATTTATGTTTGTAGTGGTATTTCATTTTTTTTGGGGGCTATTTCCACGCTTTGGGGGGTTATTTAATTTTTTTGGGGGGGTTATATTTTGGTTATTTCATGCCGCCAAAATTTTTATATAATTTGCAAGTTGCCATTCGCGCCAAAAACACAAAAGCGATAAAGTTGGCTACAATTATTGTAACAAATTTTTCAACAAATGTTTTTACACCCTTTAGAAAATCGCAAAGGCATATTTTGTAACAACAATTTTGTTTGTAAACCCATATTAAAAAAGCTATTTAGTGTTTCAGTTTTAGTGTAGTGTAATTATAGTACTGAAGTCAGTTTTCTTATAAAGATTGGTTAATAGTTTAAAGAGCCCACTTCGGAAATATTCTAGCTATCGGTGGAGGGTATTAAAGATTCAGCACAGCCTAATAACATGTTAAGTACTAAAAATTAGCTTATAGAGTCATTATTTCACCTAGCCCCCGAACAAATACCCTCTCGAAATAACGCTTTTTAAATGAAACAAGTTAGAGTGCTATATTCGGCTGTGCCGAATCTTTGAAACCCTCCACCGACAGTTCGAATGTTTTGGGAGAAATATCTATATGATGTCTAATTATTAATTTATCTTTATAAAAAACACATCTGCATCAAAATTGGTTGCGATTTAGACCTATATTAAATTATTGACCGACAATCAGAAAGTTGTATGCTTTTTTTTAAGCAATTTTAAATAGCTCGAGTAAAATATCATTATTCGTAACAGTTTAAGCCGAACTTAAATTGTTTTCAGGAGGGGAATTTATATTATATATAATTTATATCATCCCAAAATTCTGCAGAGTTATTTCTGTTTTTAAAAAATCATAAATTTCAATTAAGCGGTGAAGTTAGTTTTAGCGTTTGCAGTGAATTTCAGAAGTCTGCTTAAAATGGATCTAAGGTTTAATTTGAACCGTTAATCACAAAATTGCATTACATTTTTTCTGGCCATATGAAGCTAAGTTGGAAGAAAGTTCACCGCAATATCTATATCTGCTACGGTTTTAGGCGTATTTAATTATTTTACCAGAGGGGCCTATAGTAAATTATGGACCGATCATCACGAAATTTATTAGTGTGATTTCTAGTCATATAAAACTGTGAAGTATTACATTTTATTCTGATAGCATTATTTTTTACGGTTTTAGACGTACTAAACAGTTTTCCGGAAAAAGGGTTTCACATTAAGAGATTAAAATTTATATGAGAATTATTTGTGCCGAGTATTATCTAGATATCAACATCCATAGGAGATTTTTGTATTAAACGGCTTTAAGGGACGGTCGCTAAATTGTTTAATAATGTAAACATTTCAAATGAAGTTAAGGCTATTTATAGATTTAATATATATTTATGGGGCGAATTTAATCTAAAACCCAACATAATGAGATGGTTTACGGACACAAAGAGTCTTATTTGGAAAGTAGTTCTTATGGGGAATATGTAAAATTATAGACCGATTCATAGACATGGACAAAGAATTTGTTCTTAGTATAATTAAAGTGTATTTACCAAATTTGATCCAATTATCTACAAGAATACAATTGTACGCTGGGCACAAAATTAACATGGACAGGCAACTAGCCAGACGGATGGATGGCATACGTAAGATCACTTTAAAAGTGATTCTAAATCGATCGGTATACTTAAAGATTGGTCCGGATTTCTTTGTATTACACACATCGCCAAAAACGTGTATAATTGCCTTTTCCCTACATTTTTTCTTATTCATATATAATATGTTAAAGTTTAATGACAACTTGCTTTGTCTTACAATTATCGAGTAAAAAATTTAATGTAGATGGTGAAATCGAAGCAACACCTCGGGTATACAGATAGATATGTAAAATAGAAAAGCCAAAATAACCCAAAAAAAATTGTATATGTTGCGAAAGCCATTGTAGGCGTCTACAAAATGTAATATGTATCAAAATATGCCTCAAAAAGGCAAAATATGCGCCAAAAACTTGAAAAATGCTCATTTTACCAAAGTATGCAAAAAAATGCTCCAAACGGTAAAATATGCAAAAATGTGCACTAACAAATCGATACCAAAATTCATAAAAAGCTCTAAAACGGAAAAATATATTGTCGCTGCCTTCCTTGGTCGCACGAGGAAAAACATGCAATTGCATATTTATGGTTTCCCTGCAGAGTTTTTTAAAGGATGTCCCTCTAACATTTAGCCGGCTATCTGTTGAAATGGGTTGAATTGATGCGGACTAGTTTGTTATATGTGTATTTACTTATGTCGCAAATGCTTCGTTTAATTTTGCATTGAAATTCAGCCATATCGGTGCATTAATGACTGAGATATAAGCTTATTTCATAAAATCAACTGCTGTTGTTTTATGTTTTTATACTCTCCACCACTAAAGTGGCGAATGAGGGTATTTAAAGGTTGTCATTCTGAGTGAAACTTTTTCAATATTCACCAAAGACCGCAAAATGTTTATACTTAAATAATAGGTCCTTGTCTGTTGAAATCACGCACACTTTCGATCGACCCAAAAGAAAAGAACAATATCGGTGTCAAGTTGTATCTAGTTCTCCTAAGCCGTTTGGGATTCAAATCCAGCAAAATTGGTTCAGTAGTATAAGCGTTATGAATTCAAAATTGGAACAACCAAAAATTTTATACTTTTATTACAAAAACGTACGTAAATAGTGGCGAAATGCACAACTGATATAAGATATTGCACAATTTCATTTTATATGAATAGAAATCATACTACTTAACTTCGTAAATATTGGTCTATAATTTTCCATACGCCCCAAATAAAGCCCACTCTCGAAAAACACTTAAGTACGTCTAAAACCGAACGACGTACTTAAGTACGTCTAAAACCGAACGAATAATACTAATATAATAAAATTTTTATGAGACGAGAAAACACACTGTCAAATTTCGTGAAGATCGGTCCATAATTCTTTGTCGTTGGGCAAAAAGGTGTTATTTTAAAAAAATGCATTTTGAGATTTTGATTGGGTTAAACTTAACTAAAGTCTAGGACAACTGCTTCCAGTCGTAATCATGTGCTCTTTAGACAATAAGGCATGTAAATTATTTACAATTTAAGAATACGAAAAACTACAGTTTCTGCCTTAAGAAGTTTTTGTCTAACTCAAAGAATTAACCAAAAGTCCACTCTGAGAAATCATTAAAACACCTATTAAGCTTAATATGGCCAGAAATAACACCATAAAATTTTTTCAGTTCTTAAAAAGATTGGTTAATAACTTATATATTGTATTACATACATACATATTTATGAATTATTTTTTTGTTTGAAACTTTTATAAATGTTAGTTAAACGAGTCACTTTTGCACTCGCGTTTTAAAAACAGGCAGGAATTGTTATGTTAGTTATGTGATTGTTTTTTTTCTAATAAACTCTAAATAATAAATAATTTATGCAATTTTATTTATTTATTTAAATAACTTAATTTATAAATAAAACGTTATTGATCGGGTAACCGATTAATAACAAAACTAACCTATTACAAACCTATGTATTTAACCTTAACCTCGGTTAAAAATTCGAGCGATTAGCCGATTAAAGTATCAACGATTTGGCATAGCCGAATAAAGCACTCTAACTTGTTTATTTTAATTTGTAGAATATATTTGCGGTTGTTTGTTCGGGTTTTAAAAAAGTTTTAAATAATCTTTAAGAAATTTTCTTAATTTTTCAGCCTTACTTTAAAATAACCAATATTGAAATATAAAAGATAGAAAAATTCTGAAAGATTTTAACACAAACAATTGAAACCTTGTGGTACCGTTTAGTTTTGACAAATAGTTTTTAATTTCATCATTGCAAAACATTCAGTTTATTCCGATTTATTTTGCTGAAACGTTTTTATATTTAAATCAGTGTTCGAAAATAAACACTAAATATCGTTTCTTAATGTTCGGTTCGGTAGATTTGTGGAAAACACAAACGCTAATAGTGTTTGTGTAGAAAATCATTAAAAGCAAGTTAGTGTGCTATATTCGGCTGTGCCGAATCTTTTATACCCTCCACCGACACTTCGAATGTTTTAGGAGTAATATCTGAATGGTGTCTATTTATTATTATAATCTTTGTAAAAACATACATCTGCATTAAAATTTGTTGCGGTTTAGACCTATATAAAATTATTGACCGACAATCAGAATCATTTTTAAAACGCTTGAGTAGAATATCAGTTTAAGCTGAACTTAAATGATTTTCAGGAGAACAAATTATATAAAAGCAAGCTATGAACCAATTATCCCAAATTCTGCAGAACGATTTCTGGTATTAAAAAACATAAATTTCAATACAGCGGTGCAATTAGTTTAAGCCAGTGATAACCAAGCCCCGAACTAAGAAAGCCCCGAACGCACGCACACAAAGATATTATGTGCTTGTGTGCGGTCGCAGAGACTGATGATAGTCTAATGTTTTGAAACGAACAAAGTTGTAATATACATGTGAATTGCCGACGGTGTCTGTGTGAAAATTACGATTATTGACTGGCTCGCGAGTCTATGGAGTGGTTATCACTGGTTTAAGCGTTTGCAGTGAATTTCAAAAGGTTTCTACAATGGAATCTAAGGTAAATTATGGACCGTATATCACAAAATTGCATAACATTTTTTCTGGCCATATGAAGCTAAACTGGAAGAATATTTACCGCGTATTTAATTATTTTAACAGAGTGGTTTTAACATGAGGCCTATGGTAAGTTATGCACCGATCTTCACTAAATTTCACAGTGTCATTTCTTGTTCTATAAAACTGTGATGTACCAAATTTTGTTATCATAGCATTATTTTTTACGTTTTTAGGCGTACTAAGCTGTTTCCTGGGAGTAAGGTTTATATGGGGCCCAGGGTAAAATATGAACTGATCTTCACGAAATTTCACGGTCTTATTTCTAGTTCTATAAAACTTTTATGTTCCAAATATTGTTATGATAGCATTATGTTTTACGGATTTAGGCGTACTAAACTCTTTTCCGGAAGTAGTTTTTATATGGGGCCTAGGGAAAATTATGGACCGATCTTCACGAAATTACATAGTTTTACTTCTTGTCCTTTAAAACTTTGATGTATACAAAATTTTGTTATGATAGCGTTATTTTTTCAGGTTTTAGGCGTACTTAACTGTTTTCCGGAAGTAGGGTTTATATGGGGCCTAGGGTAAATTATGGACCGATCTTCACGAAATTTCACAGTATTTTTCCTAGTTCTATAAAACCTTGATGCACCACATTTTGTTATTTTTTACGGTTTCATGTGTACTAAGCCGTTTTCCTTCCGGTTTATATGGGGCCTAGGGTAAATTATGGACCGATCTTCACGAAACTTTACAGTATCATTTCTATTCCTATAAAACTGTGACGAGCCAAATTTTGGTATGATAACATTATTAATTATGGTCTTAGGCGTTCTAAACTGTTTTCCGGGAGTAGGGTTTATATGGGGCCTAGGGTAAATTATGGACCGATCTTCACAGAATTTTACAACGCGATTTCCACTTAAATAAGACGAATCCTTGCAAAATCTTATGGCATTCTGTGCATTATTCCACAATTTATGTTAGTTTTTGTAACCAAATTATCAATTTTTTTTAGGTGGTGGTTACACATTTTGATTCATAGCTCTGATCCTACTAAACGGATTTTGCTGAATTTCAATCCCAAACTGCTTAGGATAACTAAAAGCAATTTGACACCCAGATTGTTTAGTTCTTTTGAGTTTTTCGAAAGTGAGCGTGTTTTCAACAGACGGGCAGACAGACGGACATGGCTAAATCGACTAAATCGAATTACTCAAGGACCCAGAATATATATACTTTATGGGGTCTGAGATGAATAATAAAAAAGTTTCACACGGAATCACAACTAATGCTAGGAACACAATTGGGACGAACGACGAATTTTTGGCCGCGAATATTCGTCGACAAAAATAAAACATATTTGTGTATATGTTAATACACACAATCAAGGCGTCGGCCGAAATTCGTCACACGCGGCGACCTTGCAATAGATTTATTTCTATTTCATACGCCGGCGAACGACGAACAAATCAGTACCAGGTGACCATGTTGGATTTTAGTTTTCAAGTATTTAAGTATATAAAGTTACTTTTTTACTTTAATAATTATTTTTTTTTATTATTTTATCGCATTTAAAAAAAATATACAAAGTAGATAACTACAAGAATAGTTTTTAATTGTGTTTTTGTTAATGTTTGTGTTTTTTAAGTAAATTTTTTTTCATATGGTCACACTATTTCTTTCCTTTAAACAAACAGTAAACAACTTTCTCAATTAGTTATTCGTCGTTATTGTGTTTCATACGACGAATTTACTCAGCGAATTTTTACTAAAAAATTCGTCGTGTAGGGCGAAATTCGTCGTTCGTCCCAGTTGTGTTCCTAGCATAATTGTGGTGGAGGGTATAAAAATAACGTTTCCCTGTTAGTCATTTTTCGAACACAAAAATATTACTGTTTTTATCAAACTCAACAAAAGATGTGAACATTTAATTCCGTTCGGTGTTTTTGAAAATCCACAAACTTCAATGTGTTCGGTTCGGCCCGTTAATGTTCGTCACTTTTGGCTGGTAAAAAAAAACAAACATTTTTTACAAAAACAAAATACACACACGAAAAAAACATTATAGAACATTAAAATATAATGTTTGTCTACAGTATCACTACAATTGTTCTGTTTTTTAACGAAAATAGTTACGAACGGTATTAAGGGTTGTGTATGTCTACACAATCACTAAAAAAAATAGATATTGTTCCTGGGTGTGTGATCCAAACGTTAAATAATGTACTGTTTATTTTCGAACACTGATTTAAATACATATGTATATACATTAGAGCGACTCAAGTTGTATGGAAGCAAAATTCGTGCTCGATGTACCCTCCTAAAAATGAACCTTGGACTTTTTTAAGATGACATTTTAAATATTTCGGCTCCAGGGTTGACCTCTCGTGAGCTGGACCAGTTTGAAAAAGCGTCTATTTTTGCATGTTTTGTTACTTTACGAATCTGTTTCCTTACCAACATATACAAGTTGGTAAAGCTGATACACGTATTTAATTAAATCGACTAAAGATTAAAATATGTTAATTTGACACTTTTATTACAAACAACCTTGAACAAAAAATTCAAACCCCGTTTTTTTACAGAAAATCCTTAAAAAAAAGGACATGGATGATCGAAACAGATGCTTAAAGTAACAAAACATGCAAAAATATACCCTTTTTCAAACTGGTCCAGCTCACGAGAGGTCAACCCTGGAGCCAAAATATTTAAAATGTCATCTTAAAAAAGTCCAAGGTTCATTTTTAGGAGGGTACATCAAGCACTTTTTTTGGTGAGTCGCTCTAATATACATACATATGGGCATTTCCGTCAAAATGTCCACCGTGACCAAAAATTTAAAAGTTATTAAAGGCTGATTATTTTACGATATTGTTATAGAGAAATATTTAGATTTTACTAATTTTATAAATTTACACATAAATTTGTTCACTTAGATGAACAATCAGACTGCAAAGTTGTGCAAACGTAATTTCTTATTTGTGAGAATGTTTTATTTTATGTTTTCTTTAATATTTATCTTTCTTAAAAGAGGTGATATTTGATAAAAATTATTCCAAAAAAATTTTCTTAAATTTTTATTTTATTTTAATCATTATTCAGTTAAATTATTACGGAAAAAGTTTTACGTTCGAAATATCACGTATCGACCCAGATTTTGGCTTAAAAAAAAGAAAATACAGAAGATTTTGGAATCAAACCAAGAAATTTTAATGTTACATTGCTACGTAAAATTCTGAAAGTAGTTTGACTAAAAAATTGTGCCAGGTTTCGCTGAATTACGCCTTTTTATACAGGCCACAAAAACTACTTATGTTTTTTTCACGTTCGAACCGCTACTTCTTTTGCCATTATCTTTGACCTAGAATCGCACCCTCCATAAACTTTAGCATAGATAACAGTACTTTCTTAGTGCTATAATTTAAGGGTTAAAACAACGTAAAAATATTTTTTGCTTAAAATGTTTTTGATGCGTACGACTGTCACGTTCAACACTTTGGAATTACCCATATGTACGTGAATTTTAGGAAATCTAGCTTTTGTAAATCGGCAATACGAAATATTTATTGCAAATAACTAACATGAAATTTTAACCAACGTAAAATAATACATGCAGAAACTCTACCTTTTAAATAATGTGTCAACCTACAAAGATATTGAACAAGTTTTTGTTCCACATTTACAACATGCAACAAGTTAGTTGTGCCACGAAAATATAAATTTTTTTATTAATAAGTATGTATTCACTCTATGCCACATATTGATGATTTTTTCTGTTTTTTAAGTTTTTTCCATTAACAGGAAGTTACATTAAAATACGTCAACAAACAGGTCAAGAAAACTTAAGGCCTAACCTTAATGTGCTTAAGTTGGATTAAGCAAATGTGCGAATACATGTAAAGCTCCAACCAGAATATGCATAAACAAGCTTAAGCTACTGTCAAAATCAACGAAAAGCCTCTCAAATGCATTTAAAAGAACAAAAACCAAATAAAAAACATTTGGTTCCGTCCGGAATACGCGACTAGTTTCGCACTTCACTTAAGCAAATGACAGTTTTATAAAATTTAACAAAAAGTTTCTTTAAGTTCAATATTGTTTGGCCCATAAGATAAAATGAATTCGCACATTTACTTAAACAACGTTATGCACATTCTGGTTGGGCCTTAAACCTTATGAAGCAAAAACAATAGAGACTTTTTGGCAATTTTTGACAGTAGGTTAAGCACGACAATGCATATTATGGTTGGGCCGTTAAGTAAAAAATAAAGTATGTACATATCGCATACATTGTAGAATAAGAACAAGGTATAGTAATTAGAAGTTTTGTTCACAATTTTAAAACCCATATAACGTCAAACAAAAGAAAATAAGAAAAAATTTAAAACAAGCGTCGAAAATCGAATAAATTAATTTGATATTACATGGGTAACTCTCCCTTATAAAGCTACCTTGTACTTATTTTACCATAATTAAAAAAAATACATTTCGAAATAAGCGTGTTAAAAGTTTTTTATTTGCTCGCGCCACTTGGAAAAAATAACGACACAATCTCTTCCAGCAATCTCACACCAGCGAGGCCATTTTTGCAGCAAAATTTTGCATTTTTTTTGTCTGATTTAGCTGCATTCAGCAGTTAGCATTTTTTTAACATTTTTCAACTACATATTTAGCATTTTTTGGCATTAGTATTAAATTTAAGAATATTCAAGTAATCTTTTTTGGAAAATCTACCACAATTTTTCGTTCAATGCACATACAAATCCCTTCTCTTTTACTTGTTTTAAAAAAATGTACGATCTCATGCGATAAGAACATATATTATAATGATATCTTGATCGATCGAATACTGGGTATTTGAAAATTTGCAAACTTAAACACTTCATCAGCTACAACAAATGAAATGTAAAAAAATTAGGATATAAAAGGATCTAATATGATTAAGATTAAATTTTATTAAATTATTTATCTTTTTGGCCCCTATTACGTTTTACAACTCAACTCAGTTGAGTTCAAGGCGAATTGACTAGAAGGTGAGGTCAACTCTACAACTACAATGCTTCTGTGGTCGGGTTGTCAAAAATATTGTTAGTAAAAAAACAGGTTTGTTTACATAAAAAACTAGTTTGTATACAAACTTTGACAAGTCGACCACCGAAAAAAACACCATATCGTTAGCTTAGAATTGGTTTGGCGCATATGCCAAAAAGTCAGAGTGGAGAAAAACGACAAAGAAGATTTACATAAAGATTTTTCAAAATGTACCCGATATAATTTTATTATATTTTTACCACTGCTTCCGGTATATTTCCAAGAAAAATGTAAATTTAATAGTATTTTTTTGAAAAATATTGAGTAAATTTTTATAATAAGTTTTATCAACACTTGGAAGAATTATAAGCAAGTCTTTTATGTCTCTATTTTTATCGCTGGAAATAAATGAGGTTTCAATATTTTCAAGACATTCATCAACATATTCTCAGGAGTTTTCCAACAATTTTTTGATGCACACTTAACCAACATTGCATTTTTTTATTTTCCTCTCTCGTAGAAGTTTTATAATATATATATATATATATATATATATATATATATATATATATATATATATATATATATATATATGAGTTGAGTTGTAAATCGTAGTAGGTGCCTTAATTATTATTATATGTACACATAGCTGTAAGATGTGAATTGAATACATACAAAATTAAAATACTTTTTTTTAATTTCAATTTCTATTTTATAAAATAAAATAAAAACATTTTTAGTTTAAGATTTTTTGTTAAAATATTTGTGGTATTATTATACCCTTCACCTCAGGTGGAAAAGGGTATGGGCCATGGCACAGAGTACAATTCCATTCGGAATGATTCCGTTCGGAATTGAAGAAAACATATTTGTTTGTTGATTGAAAGTGTATTTTGATAGTTTTCTGACCTTTCAGATACAGATACAGTGCACTCGCGGTAACTTGAACACCGTCTAACGTGAACACCGCCTAACTTGAACAAGATTTTTTTTACATTGACTACTCTGTAACGTGAACAAACTCAAAAAGCTCTATAACGTGAACAATTTGTTTTACCTTTTACCAAAGGTAAAAGGGTATTAATAACTTTTTCATTCCGTTTGTAATTTCTACAATATTGATCCTACACCCTATAAAGTTTGCATTCCCGATGATCCTGTTGAAAAAATTGCTGCAAGTGAGGCAATTGAAATTTTAAACAATGCATTGCAATGGGCAGGAGATGCAATGGTGGATCAAAGTGACATGAGTGTAGTTAGACTCTTAAGGGAGAAGCCAGTATTTCAACTACTTATTAGAAAAGAAAAATCAGCAGAAAAAGATAAACGATTTTTTAATGCCTAAATGCTATGAGTAATTTTATTTGCAATGTAATTTTAATTCAATAGATATATTCTCGTTATCTCATTTTGGTTTGTAATGAATTCTAATGTATAATTTTATTTTTACTAGGATCGCCCGGTGTTCGAAATTCGACCACTCGACATTTACTTTCGAGAATACCTGTGCGTTATACAACAAAAACGTACACATTTTAAGAAAATGACAAAAATTGACTATTGACCCAACTTTGTACGTATGTCTGTAAGATAAATTAAAACGCTTTTCAAACACTTTTATTCAAAAAATTTATAAAAAAAATATATTAGAAATCAACCACAAAAAAATTGTTCCCGTATTTATATATAAGATATTATTATAGTAATGGAAATAATAATAAAACACATAAATATGTACATTTATATTTTAATAATGGAAATAACCAGAAAAAATTTCACGTTCAAGGGTGTAAAACAGACATTTTTTTTATGAAATTCGACAATCGCTAACGTGAACAATTTCGCTAACATGAACTCCCTAGGTTTTAATTAGTTCACGTTACCGCGAGCGCACTGTAACTCCCATACCGTTCATGAAAACAAAAATGGTTTCATTCCGAAACATTTTTTCGTCATTTTCTGAAGCACCAAAATACGGAATGAATTCCGTTTCCGAACGGAATTGTACTCTGTGACATGGCTGTATATATAAGTTTGTCATTCCGTTTGTAATTTCTTCAATATTGATCTAAAAGTATATATATTCTGGGTTCTTATGAGGAGAGAACTTGATTTAACCATGTCCGTCTGTCCGTTGAAATGGATTTTCCGAAGACCCCATATATGATGTGGGCCAGGTTATTATACATTTATGTCACATATGGTCCGGAATTGTGTGCTATTGAAATTCAGAAAGATCGGTCCACAAACGGCTGAGATATGAGCAAAAAACCACGACTACCTCAAATTTTTTCCAAAAATCCCTTGTTGTTGTATTTTTATTACTTTTTCTGTATATTTTGAGAACGGCAAGAGCCAAAGCCTTCAAATTAGGTACACACATTTGGGTTATCAATACACAGCATCCCACAAAATGTGGGCGGGATCGAAGAAGTGGGCGTGGTACAAAAAATATCAAAAATTTTATAAAAACCTGATTTTTTGGACTGTTATATGACCTATGGATATCCTATGGATCGGAAATCTTTAGTAAAAAATATTTTCTGAAAAACTCGGAAAAATCGGTTCAGATACAAAAAAGTTATGACCAAAATAATAATTTTTTTTTTAAATACCCACTTTCGGGAACCATAGATCTTTCCGAGTCCAAGATTTATAACACAACTAACTGGCAAATTTCTTCTTAAACACGTCGGTATATAAGTCTGTCAAATCGGTTAAAAATGGCTAAGTTATAATCAAAATACTGAAATCCCAAAAATTACTCTTTTTATACCCTTCACCTCAGGTGGAAAAGGGTATATATAAGTTTGTCATTCCGTTTGTAATTTCTACAATATTGATCTAAAACCCTATAAAGTATATATATTTTGGGTCCTTATGAGGAGAGAACTTGATTTAACCATGTGATGTCCCTCTGCCCCCAATCCCCCCCCCCCATTCAATTGTTTACATATACTAGCATAATGCCCAATATGATTTTCGTTATCACCCTTCTTTATTATTTCATCTATTTAACGAAATAATTTTAACAAATAGAAACTAGGAATTTTTGTGTTTTTTGCTACTTATAAACTCGCCAAAAAAGATAAAAGAAAACAAACAAACACACATACATGGCACAAACTATTTTGGTGAATATATTTCCCAACTTTGCTATTGCGGTGAACAAAAACATCAAAAGTAATTTCAACTCAACTGTGTTGAATTTTGTGAACAGTAAACGTGCCATATTTCATTTTAATGATATTCGATTAACGTTCCTTACCCTGCGGCCACACGTTCATGTTGTTCTTGATAGTCTTTTACATATACTGCTTGTCAAAATTTACATAAATTGAAAGCTGTGACGTAGGCTGCACTCAATTTGTAACATAGCGTCTTCACCTGACAATTTTTTGTCATACCAAACGTCAAAGTCTATATAAAAAAAACTCGAAAATTTTTGTCAGCGTTTTTTTAATATGAAGTTTGTAGTTTGGTATGACAAAAAATTTTCATGTGAAGACGCTATGTAAGCAAATTTAAGATGTCAACAACAACAGAGACAAACTTGTACTCAGCTGTTAAATTGAAAGTAAATTGCCAAACAAATGGAGAGGTGAAATTGAAAGCCATCTCGTGGTCAACTTAAAAAGTGTGAGTGTGTTAGTAAAAAACTGAGAGTGTATTGCAAATTGAAAGGAATTGAAAGGCAAAACTTGATCGTGTGGCCACCAAGTTAATGGTTCAGTTGTCTATGGGGTGTGTTAGTTAGAAACTGAAAGTTCCCTGGTTCGAATCTTGGTTTTAAAAAAAAAAAATTTTTTTTTAATATTTTTATTTTTTTTATTTTTTTAGAGATTTAAAAAAATATTTACCAGTTTTCGCTTTTTAAATTTTATTTATAATGAAGTTTTAAGTATTGTAAATATGTATGTATATGTAAAAATTATTTAGTTTTTGTCTAGTTGCTCTGTATTATGCTCGCACAATGGTGAAGGGTATATAAGATTCGGCACAGCCGAATATAGCACTCTTACTTAATTTTTATAAAATCGAATAAAATTCTGATATATTTAGATATTTTTAATTAAAATGTACTTAAAAAAAATTATTCGAACTTTTTAATATTAAATAAGTTGGATTCTCAAAAATTTTCTATAATTCTTTTTATATTCAAATATTCTAGGCTGATATTCCAATAAATTTTAGTCAAATAAAAAAAATTTGATTTGTACAAAATGTATTAATAAAGTGGCCTCACTACTACAACAATCCAACAAAAGAAAAAACAACAGGCATTTTGTTGCTAGAATTGTGACGACAAATGTCAAAATAAGCAAATTCGCCTTTATTTGAGTGTAAACAAATAGCCAATTCGCCTAGGTTTTGTGTCAAAGCACCGACATTCGCCTATGTTTTTTCTGTCAAAACAATCTGACTTATTGCGTTTGTGTGTTGTGTTTTTGTTGGCGAAGCAATAGAACTGTAATGTAAATTTAATTAAATAGATAAATAGTTACTAAAGGAAGTATTTGTGCCAAATTTACGTAAAAGAGGGTTTGAAGCAAAGCATTTGTGCCGTACTTTACGAGAGGCGGAAGAATTGGCCACTGGCTAAAGCCCAACAATAGCATTCTATGCAAATAAAATTTATGATGTCTTGCGAATATTTTGTATACATATATTGTGTATAAGCCACATTTGTATGCGGAAATATTAGTGAAAGCTTTGGGTATTGTCAACCACGTTTTAAGGGACAAACAGAGACCTGCGCCGCACTGTGGCTGAAAATTGATTTCAAAAATTTTAATGCCATTCGATAGCAAACATATTAGAACTAAGGTATCCAAAAAACTAGATTAAAATATTGATAATTGTGGATGTGGCATGCTGCTGGAAACAAATATTTTATGTTGTTTTAGAAAAAAATAATTTTTGTAAATTTGATCAGAACTAAATTATGATATCTCGCAAACCGTTATCAATAATCGGTCGAAATTTGTTTTGTTATATTAGTGGGATAGTAGTCTTTAAAAAGTGGTTCATTACATCACTGTATCATTTATACCTGATGTGTTATTAAATGTTTCCCCAGGTTCTATATTTTAGTTAAATCCGAATTTTAGAGGAGTAGAACTTGTTAGGGTCAAAATGGGTTAAAGAGATTTTAGTACCATCAGAAAGCTGAAAGTGTCCTCTTTAACCCCATATATACTTGTTCAACTGTTTGGAACTGTCTGTTGAACACTTTTTTCATTTTAATGAAATTACTCGCAACATTTTTTTTTGCTATTTTTATTTAAGCTGCTCATATGACTGAAATATAACACAAGGGTTTACGAACGTTTTGTTTTGAAAAATTATTTTGCTTCTTATGAACGGCTGAACATATTTGAATGAAATTTTAAACTGTCATAGCCGGATAGCTTTTGAGTTGAATTGAAAGAAGGGAGGGTCGGGAGTGTGACTTGCGGACCTCTAAAATTGGTAACCTCGGAAATTCAAACTTTTAAGAAATTCACCAAAAATATTTTATGGATTTTAAGCGTATCCTACTTTAGCCCAATTTAGTTTTTTATTCTACCTTATTATGCTACCTAGGAACACAGTATAACGCAAGCTATGTATAAAAGCCAGTGGTATTCGAATAAAATCTCAGTTGTTAAAATATATCTAAGCAATAACAATCTATTTTTTAAATATCTATAAAAATGGAGAGCTTCAGCTATAAAGAATTATCCGAAGAGTATTTTAAAAATAAAAAGGAGGAAGATGTTTTAAGTTACATTGAAGGAAAACTCAATTTATATTCCTGCAGCACTGAAATACGATCGGAACTGCAAAATAAAATAATCGATTTCGTCAAAAACTTAAAAAAGCGGTTCAAACAAGTTGGATGGAGTAAACCTAGATTTTACAACAGTTTTGCAAACTGGTTAGATGGCGAACTCAGTGTCCAGATATCTTCAGAAGGTACAAATGAAAAGAACCTTGGGAGGCCAAAGAAATCACTTGAGAACTGTAGCGATATATCTAAAAGGCGGAAGCTTAAAGATATCAACGAAGAAATCGGAGATACAAGTATTCAAGAAGCTTTGCTATATCAACTGCGATCACAAAAAGAACTCACAAAAGTCGACATTATTGAAAAAGTTTTTATTGCTAGTCCCAAGAGAACAAAACGGATTCTTAAGAGTATTCCAACGCCAAGCGATGAAAACAGTTTTCAAATGAAGAGGCATTAGCATTATTTTTAGATTTGAAGTTAACAAAAGAGCAATATATTCAGCTCAGAGTGCGTGCAATTGAAAAAGGTTCAAATCTGTATCCTGCTTATCATCACATAACTGCTGCTAAGAAGGAATGTTTGCCACCAAGGAACACTATTAAAATCACACCAATTTCGGCAGAGGTAAAACTTCAAGGTCTACTTAATCATACAGCTCAGCGTTTACTACAATCACTTAAAGGAGATGATTTGAAAAAATATGGGAACTGCAAGTTAACTCTCTTTTGCAAATGCGGATGTAATGGTTCTTCTGGACAGAAACAATACAAGCAATCTATATGTGAAAATACTTCAGATACAGATATGTTCATGGTATCATTTGTTCCATTGCGATTGGTAAAGAATTTGGAACCCTCGGAGCCTTCGACCAGTACGATGCAAACAAAGGATATTTGGAAAAATCTCACACCATCTTCTACAAAATACTGCAGACCAATTAAATTTGAATTTAAAAAGGAAACTGCTGTTACCATTAAAAATGAAACCAGTTATATAAGAGCCCAAATTGCAACACTACGGCCATTAGAATTAGAAATAGATGGCCATATAATTGAAGTTAACTATCAATTAGTGCTAACGATGATAGACGGAAAAGTAGGCCAGGCTTTGACTGACACAAAGGCTTCATCCAGCTGCATTATATGCCAAACTACATCAAGCAAATTAAACCAAGTCCCGGAAAAATCATTAGATAATACTAATGCATATGAATTTGGATTATCGCCGCTACATACAAGAATACGAATTATGGAGCACATACTAAAAATCAGTTATGATTTGGATTTTGGACCAACAGGATCAATAAGAAACAATGAAACCAACCAGGATTTAAGAAGTATAAAAAAGAAGCATGTTCAGGATGAATTTCGTAAATGTGGCTTGATTATAGACCAACCAAAACAAGGATCAGGCAATACGAATGATGGGAATACAGCAAGAAGGTTCTTTTCTGATCCCAAAAAAGCATCTGAAATAACAGGTGTTGATATATAAGTCTAATATCAAGATTTAAAACAATCATTGATGTACTTGCATGTAATGAACAAATTGATTATAGAAAATTTGGGGATTATGCCAAAGAAACAGCTCGAATATATACTATCAAATATGCATGGAGAAATATGTCTGCAACGGTTCATAAAATCCTTTATCATGCAGAGGATGTCATTAGGCATCATTAAGTACCATAAGGAGATCTGTCAGAAGAAGCCCAGGAAAAAAGGAATAAATATTACAGATTTTATAGGGAGCACAATACCAGAAAAATGTCACGAGATTTTACGAACCAAGATCTGTTTAATATATTGTTGGCAACGTCAGATCCGCTCATCTCTAGCATTCGAAGTCAATGGAAAGTAGAACATCGGGACTTAGATGAAGAAGCAAAAGGGCTGCTACAGGACAAAGATAATACAAAACCAAATATGGAATATTTGGAGGCAATTTCCCAACCGAATCAATAGTAGATATACTAAATTTTATTGTTATTTAAGCAAAAAATATGTTTTTGTCCTTATTGTTATTTGAATAAAAAAAGAAAAAAAAATTTTTTAATTTACACTTATTTATTTTTTTAATCTAAAAAGTTTTCTAGTGGAACTGGTTCCAGTTGAACCTGTTGTAGAGTTGATAATGTAGAAACCTATTCACAAAATTATCATAGGTATTATAACATGCCTATACATTTTTTTTAAAGGTATAGTGGCATATACGAGGCGAATGTATATGCCACTATACATTCTATAAATCTGACATGAACAAAGATATGCTAACGAAATTCGGCAGTTATGTAGATTAAAAAGTTCTTAAAACAGTGGGCGGAAAAAAATCCCACTTTTTTAATAAAAAAATACCATAGTTCTCAATCTCAATCATTAGCATTTTCATACTAAATGCTAAAAAACATCAAAAGTTCAACTTTGACCTTAAACAACTCAACAACTACTGAACGGATTTTAACAAAATTAAAACTGTAAAAAAGTTCAAGAAGTCTTCTCTCCTGCAAAATTATCTCTATCGGTTCAAAAGTTACAGATTTTTGGCCGATGAAAAACGATTTTCAGCCACTGTGCGCCGTGGGATTTCATCGGCGGCGGCGGCTGACGCAAAAAAATGCTCGGCGGCGGCTCGCTCCGGCTGTTAGCCGATGTGGCTGTCAGCCGATGGGATATGCATATTCAAATTATATGTATGCACATTTGTGTAAACATATTTATATGTGTTTTTATTATAACAAACAATTTAAGCCATTTTTCATACTATAATTCACTATCACGGAATAACAATATGTTTTTGTTTAAACAAGAATCCCATGTTTTCAATGAACCAGTACCCATGTTCTGTAACTTTAGTGAGAACTTCTTGCATCGAAAAGATGTGAAACAAAATATTCCATCGTTTCTCGAAAAGTGTGAAAAATGTGTGTCTGTAACTCATGTCGAAAACTATCAAAAGAGATTACGTCGTCACGTTATAAATGTCATAATATTTTACTCGAAGCCGATGTGACATTGCAGACGTTCAGAACGCCAGTAACACATATCGTTGACGGCGACCAAAATTTACTTAAATTGATAATTTTTCAACGACGGCGGCGAAAACACAACCGTCGGCTATACCAAATTGTGTAAAGAGCGACTTTAATGTTTGTTGTTTGCAAACGAGCTTTGAAGACATTCGTATATTTTGTTAAAATATTAAAAGCAAAATAATAAAACAATGAAAAATGTGCCAAGAATAAAATATTATTATTATTATTCTTTGCATTTTGCATTTTTAATTGTTTTTTAGTGTTAAAATTTTTTCTCGCCCCATTTTTATTCGTGAGTTTATTTGACATTTCAAAGCGGGAACTTTTCTCACCAAAATGTTACAGACACACTTTTTCTGTAAATTGGCTAGTAATTTCCTTACGTGACAGCTTGTACTCGCCAAAAAAAGTTACAGACACAGTTAAGTGAGAAAAACAGCTGATTGTTTCAATTTATGGCATTTTTGTTTCATTTTACACATTTCAATCGAAAACTTTCTCGACGCGAGAGTTACAGAACATGGGCACAGGAAATCAAACATTAATTGAATAATTATCTTTTCCAGAGGTACAAAATTTATAATTTTTACATATAAAACAATTATAATAAGATACACCGAAATTTCGAGCACGTTGAAGGATAGTCTTGGTGTGTTGACCGCGTACACGAATACTTCAGTAGTGACGCAAACAAACATATTTGCGTTTTACTCTTAAATTCACTTTTCTTGTTAAGCATATTTTCGTAATGCACGAAATCAGAATTGAACTCTCTGATCTCAGCAACCGTATCGCTGGAATCAGTTTCATCCTCCATTACCTTTGATGTTTTATTTTGTTATTCTCACACATATTTATTTAATTTTGAATTGCAGCCAAATATATAGTTTTAAAAACAATCAACACTTAGGCTGTTTAACAAAAAAGATTTGGTCATATTTTTACAGAGTTAAAACTTTTCGGCGGGAAATACACAGAATAGTTATTACAAACAATAATCAACGATTGCACACATGTTCACTCATTTTCCTTTATGTCGTTATTTTAAAAATTTTGATGAAATTTTGGTACTTTATAAGCAAGAAACTAAGAGTTGCACTTTTTAAGGATAGACAAACAAAAAAGGATGTGGCAAGGTGTTAAAAAAAGAGAAATAAAATTATTTACAAAGTATTCGGTGGCTAAGCTGCAGCCGATTTTTAGCCGAAGAATTTTCGGCGGCGGTGGCTGCAAATATTTTCATCGGCGGCTGGCTAACAGCCGGCTTAGCCGCTTCGGCGCAGGTCTCTGGGGACAAACCGATGGTTTTAAACCAGGCATATGCAATAAAGATGGCTGGAGCATCACAATATTATCCAACATTGATATCTACGGTAAAACATTCTCTTTGATTTTTGCCAGCGTTCATCTACATGAAATGAAGTTTACAAAAAGGTGTACTTGAGCCACTCAGTGAAGTTTTACAGTGGATATGCGAGTGCAATTGGGTTGACTATTTTTTTATACATTCAATTGGTTTGATGTGATGTTCCAACTTTACATATTGATACTTTAGAGTTTCTTTTGTCTCGTCTAATATTAAATCATGACTAAATAATTATCCTATTGGAAATGGTCAGAAGTGGTCTATACGTTTGTGGCAAAAAGGAATTAGTGCGTAATATGAGAAACTAAATTTAAGTTAATGGAAACTTTGAGAACTTCACGTTCAAAAATACATATCGTCACCTAAACGCAAAAGGCCCTATCTAACATTTCTAAAATGTTACAGTAGAAGCAAAAAACTAATTAATATGATAAATTAATAATAATAAACTGTTAATTATTGATTTAACTTCTTTTTTCTTGTAAAACCTGCTGCATATTATATAAACTGTTTGTTAGGCCTTTTGGCTTTTATCATATAATCTTTTGTAGATAGGGCCGTTTGTTATTTATCAATAAAATCGCTTATCTTGATCAAAAGATTTAAAAACTTTTTGTGGACATTTGTGTTGATGCAATACATCAGATTTAATGAAAAATTAGATTTTTGTTTTTTGTTAGTAAGGGCGTTTTGCGTTTAAGGTAACAATATATGAAAGTTTCAATTATAGGAAAATAACTGTGTTTTATTCATTGTGGAATAACATTTGAAATAAAAACTTAAGGTTACTTCCTATCTGTGACATTAGTGGGCCTATTATGGAAAGCTACCAAAATTCAGTTGTTTGAATCTTTGTGCCCGTAAACCATCTTATTATGTTGGTATTTAAATTAAATTTTGATCCAAACTTATTTTGTTGCAATGTGTAACGATTCCTAAGTGTATTTTCTATGGGAACAGGGCTACCTTTTACTATCGGCTGTGCTCGTCGGTGGGTGTGTGTTATGTTCCCTTAATTAAAATGGTATAATAATCATTTATCAGAGACTTTACTTTAGGTAGCTTTTCCTTCACACAAAACTAATCTACCAGGAAAAAAAAAATAAAAAAAATAAAAAAGTAAATGGTTGTCCAAACTAGCGTAGCTGATGGTGGATGCCGCTACACATTTATCCTATGCCCTCCCTCCAAGCTGACCAGAATTGTAGTTCGCTGTCAGCCCAATAAACATAAAAAAAAGTGTCTATCTATCTACCCCATACCTTTACCTTACACGTTTCGTAAATAAAGAAAATCGAAAGTTCAAAACTTCATGTTAACAACTATATATTAAAATTAAAGTATTTAATTTAACAAAACCACAAAACAAAATCAGAATATAAATTTGAATTTCATACAAATAACAAAGAGGGGGAATAATAGATAAAAAAAAATAATTAAATTTCTTAAATAGTCACCTCCAGTATTTACTGTATATTACAGGTTTTAATAATTTAATATGAATATGTGGGTTTAATGTGATTGTTTAGAATATGTACAAATTCTTGTAAATAGTTATTGTTATGGTAGATGTCAGTCTGTGGCAAATTTAATAAAACAACAATGCTACTTACAGTTTCTTTATAGTTTGAAGACGTCAAATATTGTCAGCAGGCGCCTTTTGACAGTAGACCGATGCAATGTTTCTTTAGCTATTGAAAGTAAATTTACCACCAATATTTTGCTTATTTGTTTATATTGTATAATGGATGTCTGTTAAGGGTTGAATGAAGGAATTGAAGTGAAACATGAGAATTGGATTTCGAAAGTGATTTAATTATTGAACAGAGATTTCCGTTCTTCTATTCGAAATACCAATTAACATATGAGGTGATTATAAGTGTTTATTGTGTCATTTAAATGTTTTGCAGTTTTAGGTTTGGCAATAATAATTACTATTTTATCTAAGGTGACCTCTTAAATTTCCCCTTTCGTATTAAATTTAAAGAAAAATATTATTAATTTTAACCAGCAAAATTAAACGAACATGATAATCAACAAACAAATATTCAAAACAAAAACTAATTACAAATTAAAATTAATGCAACATTATCTCGCGAAAATCCAAAATCAGTACCGGAACTAAGTTATTGATACTTGTATTATCTTAGTTTAAATAAATTTCAAATTTCCAAAATTAGCGAATAAAATTTGATTTTGATTATCTTTGCACTCCCACATATAATTATCCCAAAATACAATTTCCGGACTTAAGCAAAAATATTAACCTAAACAGATCACCTCAGATGCACAAAAAAAGAATTAATAAACGCACTTCTTCCCGTACAGGGAAGGTGAGCAAAATACAATATATGTGTTCGTTCCAAATTCGCTGCTTTGCTCTCAATCAGATATTTTACTCCCAAACAGTCGTCTTACTCACAATAATTTGGACAAAATTAATCGGATCACGAATGTATCCGTAGGTATCCGTTTAAGTTAGGTAATCTTTCACATCGACAATTCGCCAAAACAAAAGCAAACCTAAAACATTAACTAATTTCGTCACTATAACAATAATTATAATTCACCTTTTCTTACCGAACGTATTATCTTCTAAAGTTATCTCCAACACTTTAAAGCTCCTTTTTTTTTTTTTTTTTTTAATATTTTTTTTATTTTTTTCCTTGTGCCCAATAAAAATCCACAACTATTTTAACCAATATTTTCTCAAATAATGAAAATTTCCAATTTCTAAATACTTTAAATTCAAGGCTAAATTTTCAATAAAAAAAAACAAAATCTACCCTAAAATTTATATACAACCAGAAATTAATATTAGTAGAACTTTAACCAGAAAAAATTGAAACTACACTCGAAACCTTCCCAGTAAAAAAAATTTGGGTATTTTGAAGCACTACAGAGAAAAAGCGCATACTCGAGCGCTTCAATTAGAGACCTCTTATAAAGCAGTAAATGATAACGAATAAAACATACAAAAAAGCTGCTATTTTAGTGCTGACAGCAAAGAGGGTTTGTAAGCGAAAAAAATATATATTATGGTTTACGAAAATGATTGAAAAAAGGCATTTAAACAAGTTAAGGCAAAACATTAATGAATATGTTTATATAGTTAGCCCTAAAAAAAGCACTCTAGGAGCGCTTTGTTCGCATGTTAAAAGAAGCGCTTATTGTCAGCAGAAAATAGTCCTCCAAACCGGGAACACCCCATACAAAAATCAGGCATCCTATCAGCAGGTTTGAAGCGATTTGAGGTATGAATTCATACAAAAAACCTGCTCCTTTTGGAGCACGTTTTTTACTGGGTTGTCACATCATAAAGCAGATAGAATTCCAAGCTAGCTGGTGAATTTTATCTGAAAAAGGTGACCTTTATGATACAAAATTTTATACCCATATATCCTTGATGTGGTATATAGCTACACGACCATCCTCATTATCCTCTAGTTCATAGTTTACTCTACCAATCCGTTTTCTTACTACCGCTTTAACACCAATAGGAGCCAGTTTGGCATTGAAATTGTCTTTCTTTGAACTCTGTACAAAATTCCGATGTATAACGCTCTGACCAATGTTAAACTCCCGTTGACGTGATCTCAAATTATAGGACCTAACATTCCGGTCATATGCCTCCCTTATTTTAGTCCCTATGGAATCACGCAAAAGGGTGAATTTGTCCTGTCTTCCTATATTCGTGTCTGTTTCCGCCAATAAATTCAAATTCCGTAATATTTTATAGTCCTGCCCATGCGTTATCATGGTCTGACCGAATAAAAGTTCGTACGGCGTTCTTCCTATAGTTTGATGGATGCTACTACGGATAGCACAATTAACACTATCCAAGTATTCCTCCCACTGCCTCTGATCGTTACGAACATAAGATCTTAGAGCTTCATTTACTGATCTGTTGACTCTTTCGCTTGCGTTTGACTGGGGACTATGGATTGCGGTAAATTGATGTTGAATACCAAATTTTTCAACTAACTTCTTAAATTCAGCAGATTTAAATTGACTCCCGTTATCAGAAATAATAATTTCCGGAACACCATAACACATGAATATTTCATTTCTGAGATATTGTACAATTGGTTTGACAACAAATTTCCGAAGCGGTTTCAAGAATGTAAATTTTGTAAAATGATCCAGGATTATCAAGATTCCAATATTCCCTCTGTATGAACGAGGGAAAGGTCCAATTAAATCAATGTACAACCTTTGGAAAGGCCTTTCAGTGAATACCATTTGTCCCATAGGTGGTTTCAGTGATATTGTTGGTGGTTTAGAAGTTTTGCAAACCAAACAATTTGATACATATCTTTTAACATCTGTGACTAACTTTGGCCAGTAAAACAACTGTCGAATACGATGAATGGTTTTGGAAATCCCTCCGTGTGACGCTGTTGGTTGATTATGTGCTGCAAACATTACTTCTTCACGAAGTTCTTCAGGAACCAAAAGTTTCCAGCTATCAGATTCGTCATGATTTCCTGATGTGAAACTTGTTCTTCTATATATAAACTTGTCAACGACTCTGAAATCTGGTAACTCTGACTCTGACACTTCCTTAATTAAACGTTGGTATTCAACATTGTCGAAGGCTTTGGAATTAAGGTCTATGCTGGGTAAAGTTTGTAAATCTAATTCGGCTATAATTGCGTTTGCGTCACCATCAAATGAACGCGACAAAGCATCTGGTACCACATTATCCTTCCCTTTACGGTGTTCTATGGTGAAATCAAAACCCTGTAGTTTTAGAGCCCACCTGGCCAATCGACCTGACAAGTCCTTCTGTCTCATGATCCATTTCAGACTGGCATGATCAGTAATTACCTTAAATTCATGGCCCTCAATATATGCCCTAAATTTCTTAATGCCCAAAATAACCGCCAAACATTCCAATTCCGTAATAGAATAATTCCTCTGGGCTTTATTTAGTTTTTGCGACATGTACGCTATCGGTTTTTCATTTCCATTCTCATCAGCTTGTGCCAGAACTGCACCAACTCCAAAAGTACTAGCATCTCATTGTACCAAAAAAGGTCTACTAAAGTCCGCATGTACTAAAACGGGTGCTGACGTTAACTTATCCTTAATAGTTTGAAAAGAATTTTGTGCATCATCAGTCCAGGCAAAAGATTTTTTCTTCGACAACAACTCAGTCATTGGATATGTAATAGTAGCATATTCATCGATGAATCGGCGATACCAGCCTGCCATTCCAAGAAACTGGCGGAGTTGTTTTACAGTTTTCGGTACTGGAAATTGAGAAATAGCTTTTACTTTTTCGGGATCAACTTTCAATGACCCTTCCCCCACAACGTATCCAAGATATTGCACCTCTCGAAGACAAAAACAGCTTTTCTTAACATTGATTGTTAAGTTAGCTCGGCGAAGTTGTGTGGCTACTTCCAGTAAGTGCTTTTGGTGTTCGTCAAAGTCTTTCGAAACTATCAGTAAATCGTCAAGGTATACAAAAACGTTTGATTTCAAATAATACGGAATGACTTGGTCCATCAGTCTACACATAGTCTGTGGGGCATTACACAATCCAAACGGCATCCTTGTAAATTGATACAATGGCCGATTAGGAATGGTGAACGCGGTCTTAGGTCTTGAGGTTTCGTTCAACTTAATTTGCCAAAATGCATCTTTAAGATCCACTTTGGAAATGAAATAAATTGGAGGAAGTCTTGAAATAAGTCCTTCTAAGTTCGGTATGGGATATGCGTCTTTTGTCGTCACAGAGTTTAATTTACGGCTGTCCAAACAAAATCGCACTTTACCAGGCTTTACGATCAAAACACCAGGTGATGTCCAAGGAGATGTCGGACACTCTTCTATGACTCCTAACTTTAACATTCTATCAATTTCACCACAAAGCTGTTTTTCTCTCGCAGGAGATATGGGATAATATCTTTGTTTGATTGGAGACGCTACTCCAGTATCGATATTATGTTCTAACATTGTGGTACATCCAAGACCATCACGTTCTGAATTAGGAAAACATTCTATAGTTTTCTTTAATTGTTGTCGTTGTGTTGATTTCAATGGAATCTCATTTGAAGATTCCACCGAGAGAATTTCATTAACGGAATCAACACTTACAATTTGAATGTTAAAGTTCTTCCAAAATTCTATGCCACATATCACGTTTTGGGTTATTGACTTTATTAAAAAAAACTTCACCATTTTCTGTATTCTGTTATAATCGATTTTAAGAAATATGGTCCCAGACACATGCTGATGTTGACCGTCCGCGGTCTGGACGTTACCCTTACAACGAGTAAAATTACCAGATTCAATAATTTTAGAACATAATTCCCCTCCGATTACATTAATGTTCGCACCACTATCTAATAACGCAAAGTAGTTTCTATCATGAATGAAAATTCTAACATATGGTCTATTATCATTTTCCAAATTCTCTAACGATGATAAAGTATGTTTCTTAAAACATTTTCTCTGCCTGTAAAAATCACGTATCCTTTTGGAGGATCTTTTACAGTTCGGTTTTATGTCAGGTTCATTAAAGATTCTAGCTCTTGCACGATTGTATTCTTCTAAACGAATATGATATGGTCTTTTTAACGGATGAGTGTCGGTTGCATCAAGTTTATCAGAAATATTTTGTAAATTTGTTGTTTCAAGTATATTATAATCAAAGTTTTGAATGGTTACATTTGGTAAGTTCGGTTTCTCAGGTGAATCCGACATTATAGATTGATACGATTCGTTTAATTTTGATACGGATGTCCGTCCTTTCTTGTCCGAACATCCTTCAAAACGTTTCCCCGCTTCTTTAAACAATCGGGACATTTTGGTCTATAAATATTTTTCGCACCACAACCATAGCAAAATATAATTCTTGGTTCCATACAGTCGATAAAACTGTGTCCCTCTTTATCGCAGTTCCAACATGTCTTGGACCTAAACAACACACAAATTTCGGATTCAATTTCATCGGAATTTCCGTTTCCAAGAGATTGGGTATTCTCCGTCGCAACTTCTGAGACATGTTTTATGGGATATTTACGATTGCTTGATTTAGTAGATGCCATATCCTTACAAAACTTCTCATACCTTTGCACTGCTCGTCTTAAATGAGATACTCGTGAAATCTCCAAACTTAGTAACTCATGTCTCACCTCCGGTATCAAATTGCGTTGAAGAGTTTCGCACAATTCATATTCTGATAAGGGTGTCCGCAATTTATCGCAAAGAACCAAAATCGAATCATAAAACTCATCGAAAGTCTCGTTATGTTTCTGTTTTCTTTGTAAAATATCATCTCTAATGTCAAAATCCGTTTTATCATCCTTATATTGACGTTTCAAAGCACCACATAATTCTTCCCAATCCATTCCCACGCAATTTTTGTGAAATCTCCAAAACCATTTCAAAGCCTTATCTTCGAAAAGTACATGTGCGTATTCGACCAATGAATCAAAATCACCTCGAAGATTTGTATTGGTGAGAGTATTAATCCTGTATATAAATTCATCCACTGTAATATCTGATGACTCACCAGTGAACCTAACTTTCCAATTCCTAATTATGTTCAGTATTCTTTCTGAATTCCTATCGAAATTGCCGTCCGCGTAGCGATTTCCGCGATTACTTCCATTACCGTGATAGTATCCCGAAGTTCCATCGTCCCGTGCCGGGTGATCTGCCGTCGTCGGTTCGGTTCGGTGAGGTATATCCTGTCTTACTGGTTCCTGGTTTGATAAAGCTAAATTTTGAAACCCATCCGCAATCATGTTAATTACCTCGTTTCTAAGATCCCTAATGGACATGTTTATTAAATGACGAATCCGATCCCCATCCGAATTCTCACTAGCGATAATGTCCCTACGCGCTTGTAAACGAGTTCTGGGTCTTCCTCTCGAATTCCCAGGAGTCTGAGAATCACCCCCAGCAGCCTCATCGACAGTCAAAGTTGCGTTAGCAGAATCCCGTTCTAAATCAGCTGGAATATTTCCAGTACTACGTACCAAGGGCATAGTCAAAACTTACAAAGCACAAATTGAAAGACACAAAAACTAAAATCGAGAAAATCCACTTAGAGCTTGCAGATAGTTACAAGCACCAAACAAATATAATTAACTTGAAATAACTATTAACTATTCTCTAATAAATGTATTTAGAAAAAAAAAAAAAATAAAACTTCTAAAACGCTATTTCAATAAATTTAAAAATCTTCTAAAACTCTTAATGAAAACCTGTTTAACTTCGCAAAAAAAAAAAAAAATATTTACACCAACAAATACACGTATCATTACTACTCCGTGAAGGTTTTAGGTAGGGGTTAAATATAATAAAAAAAAAAATATTTAAATAAATAAAAGAGAAAAAAAAAATACTCGTTGTTCACAACCACAAAGAAAAAGAGAATATATAAAGTGACTTAAGTCTGCTGGAAACTAACGACATCAGCCTAAAGAATAATATCCTAACCAGAGATAAGCCTAAAAAGAAATTTAGAGAATAATCATCCGATGCAGGAAAGTAATCAATACTTATACATCAACAACGTTAAATCCACACCGTCGGAATAATTAAACAAAATTTTGAAAAGAGATTTACCAAAACAAAAGCTATAAAGAAGAAGATTAACGTGAAACTAGAATTGTACCGATGACTACCAGAACAATTAATCCAGTCCCACCCTAAACTCTTTTAACCATTAATCCAATAGATGCCATCCGGGAATTCTTACCAAAACGTTAATAAACAATTAAGTCCTCGGAGACAAATACTTAACCAATAGTCATAGGAAGAAAGGAAAAAAAAAAATATATATAGTAGATTACCTACTATAGATTCAAAAGGCCCTCAGCTTCTAGGTGATGATTGCACTATATAGTTCTAAAACTTCCGAAAACTGAGGCCCCACGTTGGGCGCCAAAAATCTCTGTAACGATTCCTAAGTGTATTTTCTATGGGAACAGGGCTACCTTTTACTATCGGCTGTGCTCGTCGGTGGGTGTGTGTTATGTTCCCTTAATTAAAATGGTATAATAATCATTTATCAGAGACTTTACTTTAGGTAGCTTTTCCTTCACACAAAACTAATCTACCAGGAAAAAAAAAATAAAAAAAATAAAAAAGTAAATGGTTGTCCAAACTAGCGTAGCTGATGGTGGATGCCGCTACACATTTATCCTATGCCCTCCCTCCAAGCTGACCAGAATTGTAGTTCGCTGTCAGCCCAATAAACATAAAAAAAAGTCTCTATCTATCTACCCCATACCTTTACCTTACACGTTTCGTAAATAAAGAAAATCGAAAGTTCAAAACTTCATGTTAACAACTATATATTAAAATTAAAGTATTTAATTTAACAAAACCACAAAACAAAATCAGAATATAAATTTGAATTTCATACAAATAACAAAGAGGGGGAATAATAGATAAAAAAAAATAATTAAATTTCTTAAATAGTCACCTCCAGTATTTACTGTATATTACAGGTTTTAATAATTTAATATGAATATGTGGGTTTAATGTGATTGTTTAGAATATGTACAAATTCTTGTAAATAGTTATTGTTATGGTAGATGTCAGTCTGTGGCAAATTTAATAAAACAACAATGCTACTTACAGTTTCTTTATAGTTTGAAGACGTCAAATATTGTCAGCAGGCGCCTTTTGACAGTAGACCGATGCAATGTTTCTTTAGCTATTGAAAGTAAATTTACCACCAATATTTTGCTTATTTGTTTATATTGTATAATGGATGTCTGTTAAGGGTTGAATGAAGGAATTGAAGTGAAACATGAGAATTGGATTTCGAAAGTGATTTAATTATTGAACAGAGATTTCCGTTCTTCTATTCGAAATACCAATTAACATATGAGGTGATTATAAGTGTTTATTGTGTCATTTAAATGTTTTGCAGTTTTAGGTTTGGCAATAATAATTACTATTTTATCTAAGGTGACCTCTTAAATTTCCCCTTTCGTATTAAATTTAAAGAAAAATATTATTAATTTTAACCAGCAAAATTAAACGAACATGATAATCAACAAACAAATATTCAAAACAAAAACTAATTACAAATTAAAATTAATGCAACATTATCTCGCGAAAATCCAAAATCAGTACCGGAACTAAGTTATTGATACTTGTATTATCTTAGTTTAAATAAATTTCAAATTTCCAAAATTAGCGAATAAAATTTGATTTTGATTATCTTTGCACTCCCACATATAATTATCCCAAAATACAATTTCCGGACTTAAGCAAAAATATTAACCTAAACAGATCACCTCAGATGCACAAAAAAAGAATTAATAAACGCACTTCTTCCCGTACAGGGAAGGTGAGCAAAATACAATATATGTGTTCGTTCCAAATTCGCTGCTTTGCTCTCAATCAGATATTTTACTCCCAAACAGTCGTCTTACTCACAATAATTTGGACAAAATTAATCGGATCACGAATGTATCCGTAGGTATCCGTTTAAGTTAGGTAATCTTTCACATCGACAATTCGCCAAAACAAAAGCAAACCTAAAACATTAACTAATTTCGTCACTATAACAATAATTATAATTCACCTTTTCTTACCGAACGTATTATCTTCTAAAGTTATCTCCAACACTTTAAAGCTCCTTTTTTTTTTTTTTTTTTTAATATTTTTTTTATTTTTTTCCTTGTGCCCAATAAAAATCCACAACTATTTTAACCAATATTTTCTCAAATAATGAAAATTTCCAATTTCTAAATACTTTAAATTCAAGGCTAAAAGCACTCTAGGAGCGCTTTGTTCGCATGTTAAAAGAAGCGCTTATTGTCAGCAGAAAATAGTCCTCCAAACCGGGAACACCCCATACAAAAATCAGGCATCCTATCAGCAGGTTTGAAGCGATTTGAGGTATGAATTCATACAAAAAACCTGCTCCTTTTGGAGCACGTTTTTTACTGGGTTGTCACATCATAAATGTTAAACGGAAACCAACCCAATTTCATAGTCAGAGCCTAAAAATAACGAAAAAAAGATGCCAACATCAACATTTTTGTTTTATAAAATTTACTAATTTTTTATTTTTATTTAAAGTAAGGCAAATAGCTGGGTCCTGTTTCTCAAAACAACAAGTTACAAATCTACAAGAAAAGCACATTAAAAAAGCAACAATTTAACAATTTATGCTTTTGTTTCAAATGTATTTAATTTATAGATTTGTAACTTGTCGTTTTGAAAAACAAGGTCCTGGTATTAATATACACGTGTGTCTTTAGTTAAATAACTAATAACATATTTTTTTTTTTTTTTAATAAAATATAAATAAAAATAATAAGTTAAATTCAATATAAGTACTTTCATTAACAAAACGGTACTAACATAACATTGATGTTATACATAAAACAAAAACATAAACATAAAAAAATGACTATTGTTGATTATTATAAAGATTAAAATAAATAATCAAACAAAAAATAAATAAGAATTAAAAAAAAAAATTTTGGTTTTCATGAACGTATTAAAGTTATACAAGAGCTTATAGCTTCATTAATAAAAACAATGAAAAACTTAAAGAAAAAATATTATAAAGTTATAAATTAGTAAAGTTTGAGTACCCAAAGTGCGTTAAGCTCTAATTAAAAAAAAAAATAAAAACTTCAAAGAATAAAAACTATTTGGTTTAAAGTAATGATGTTAAAAATTATGCTCTTAAAGCTTAATTTTAATCATTTTTTTACTACCCACTATTCTTTGCTTTGCTTTCTGTATTTTTAAGCGTTTGTTAAAGGCGCCCGTACAAGACATGTATTTGTCATCTGACATGTCAAATTTTCAAGTCACATGTTATTGTTCATGTCTGTCAAAATTGCTGTTTTACATAAGGTTTATAATATTCGGTCACAAACGTACATGTAATTTGCTTCTGACATTGTCTCTGTTTTTTTCGCATTGTTATTGCAGAAACCAAAGTAGTTCTCGGTTTCAAAATTGCTTGCTGCCGCCACGAAAATATTTATTTGCGCCGTAAAATAATTTAGCCATCTTAACATTTTTTCTTTTATTTTAAAGATACCAATTTAGAATTTTATAATTAAACGGTTTTTATGTATATATTTACATAAATTCTATTCAATGGCGAGATGAGCATACATATCTTGGTATTGTAAAATATTAACTTCAGCCGGCTAATGATTCCGTCAATAGTTGACGCCGCTGCCAGTTTCTTCCCGGCATAGATTTCTGATGTCAGATGGTTTGTCAGAAGAAAATAGAGCACGCTCTAATTGAAATTTTGTCAGATGACTTTGCGTCTGACTTTTACAGAAGCAAAGTTAAAAAGGTAACACACGACATGTATGTGTTTTGCAGTGGGAAATTTGACATGTCAGATGACAAAAACATGTCGTCTATATGCTCCTTAAGGTCGCGAACTCTAAAATATATACGGCATTTGAAGAAAAATGCTTTTACGTTTTGTGGTAAGTTTACAAGTTCGCTACTTTCCAACAAACGTTGTTTAATATGAGGCGAATGGGAGATCTCCTTACCATTCAATTTATAAAAAACTACTTCCAATTGTTTTATGTTTTCGACGAATTCTCGTGACGGTTTTTTTAAATGACCCTTTGAAATTTGATCGACCCAAGTATACGAACTTTCATGACATTCGTACTCTTCAAGTTTTAGCTTTCTAATTATATAACCGGAAATATATTCCAATGCATCTTCTTGAAGAGTACCAATGTCATCATAGTTTATTTCTTCAAGATCATCAAATTCCTCAGTTGGTACATTTTCACACTCAATTTCAATTGAACTGGATAAAACATTTTCACACTCCATTTCATTTGAACTTGATAAACCACGTTTAAACTCCATTTGAATTGAATTTGACACAAGATTTTCTTCTGACTTTTTCTCTATTTGGAAATTCGTAGAGTTTAGCCATTCTGTATTATCAGAGTCTACGTTACCTCTGTTACTGAGATGCTCAGTGTTCCGAGCTACAAGTAAAAATGTATTAATTCGTTAGAATTTGTCGTTTTGACTAATTAATTTTTGATTGAGTCTTACCTAAAATGTATTTACGCATACGATATTTAAATTCCTTTGGAGTAGGATGGTCATAAAGCCCTCCCTTGCTGCGTATAGCCCCAAAGAAATGTTCTAGAACATCTTGATTTAACCTATTTGTACATATGTACGACATTTTGTATTTTTCGGCAACATATTTATATAGCATTTTTAAGGCGTTATTTGTCATTATAACGCCTTTTTGGAACGGTTCCAAATTGTTTTTGTTTGGGATTATAGCGGCCGACATTATGTTATTGATTTGAGCCAACGTTTTAGTTGACTTTCCATGTTAATTCCAAATGGTTCCTACATAAAAAACTTAAATAAAGTTTATTGTATTAATGGAGTTAGTGCTTACCTTGCCTGGAAAACCAAAATTAGCTACCGAAGAATTCCAGACGTCAAACCAATCGTTTATTAGCTGTATAAAGTCTGTTGTCTCTGTGGGCTTATACATTTCCATGCCAATGGAATAACACCGTCGAATCGCATTTGCTGTGGTATTTGAGAACAATTGTGCGGCTAATTTTACTTTTTGTCTCCCTCAAAAATTAATAGTTTTACTACTATTCTTAATCGACCATTACAAAATGTTTACTTACCTGCCCCTTTTACTGAAAGATGCTCATCGCTTAATTTAAAAGTAATTGAAGTGTCAGCACAAGAGATATATTTAAACAACGTTTGAATTGTCCTGCATGACAACACATTTTTGTTGATTACGAACCCTTTATCAATAAAATGGTTTCTAATTAGCTTTAACAAATGGGGGGCGTCAGCAAATGCGAAAACCTTATTATTGGGATTCGTTGGGTGGGCAAACCATGGCGTATCTACAGAACAATTTATTAGTTACACTTATAAAAAAATCTTTAATAAAGTATATATGTATGTAAGTTAAATATGTATCTTAAAACCGAACCATAAGTTTAAACATTCTTCACTTCCCAATTAATCTTATTGTATAATCTTATTGATAAATGTTAATTTTGACGATGGATTGTGCAAAAACAAAAAGGGTAAAACATATTTTTTGGTAACTTAAAACTAATTCTAAAACTAAAAATCAATTACTTTAATCTATTTTATTATTAATCAAACAAAACCCCAGTAGTTTATACACATATAATAGAATCTATGGACACCATTACCACTTACAGTTATGAAAATTAAAGCTATGTGAAATTATCTGTTTGCGTCCATATGGGCTCAATGAAGTAGACGCATTAATGCTACAATTAAAACTATTATAAAAGAATGAATTGGTAATTACCGAATGTGTTAGGAGCAAATCCAAACTGCGTAGAATAAAAAAAGCTACCTGAAATATGGAAGTTACCTGTTACATGGAAGATACCTAAAACCTGACATTTTCGAATATGTCAACGTGATTTCTTCTAACGTAAAAACTGATCAAATTTGTTTAATCAATCAATTCAATATGTAGAAAATTAATAATTACTAACCTGTAGTTACGTTCAAACTCTTCCATAACTTACGATTCGTAGGGCCATTGTCACAAACAATGGCAACAACCGGAAACCCAACTCGATCAAGCGTTGAAATGATTTGAAAAAGAATTTCGGTTGTCATTTGACAATCGTAATCAAAAAAAACCGGTTGTTTCCACGACTTTCGTAAGCCTCTCGCCATTACAACTTGGACATAGTTTGTTTTTTTACAGTGTCACCAACTGAATCATACTCGAAGGTTTCTACAACCTTCATTTCGTCAAAAGCAAGTACGCATATTTTATCTTCACTTTCCAAGTCTGAAATGTGTGCCATAAAATCAACGGCTGGAGTTATTAAGCCTTCACATATATTTATTTTTCTGCACCAACGCTGCAAGGTTTTAATGTGAGGCAGGGGAAACCCTTTCTTGTACAAATGGTTGTACGCTCTTGGTCCAGCTGCTTGCAAACATATAGCACTTTATTCAATCATGATTTGTAGCTTTAGAATTTTTATTTAACAAAATTGGTAGAAAATAAAAATATTCAAACAAAAAAATTTTAAATACAAAAATTTCTATTAATTTTTTTTAACATTTTCCTTGAAAAATGAGGAAGACAATGTAATAAAATACTGGGATAAAAAAAGTTCAGCTCCATTTTAAAATACAAGCATTAAAAGTAACACCTAATTTTTACGATGATTTAAAAGACATGTCTTTTTTGTAGTTCATTTTTAAAGAAACTTCCAAAAACATGTTAAATTTTCACAATGTTTCTTATTTTGTTTGATTTTTTTTGTTTTCCTTAAATATGAATGTATGTATTGAATTTTTTTAAATTAAATTTGTTTATTTTTTTTTATATTTTAAAAAACAATTGTCATTTTGAAATAGAAATACAACATAAATTAAAAAACAAAATTAAGTACAAAGAGGAATGTCAAAAAAATCACAGAAAATACGATTCATGTCTTTTTTTCTACCCTGCTTACTTCTCTCCCCCGCTCGCTATCAAACTAAAAAAGACATGTTTCAAAAATAGGGGAAAAAATCATCATGAAAATTGGGTGTAAGACGATATCGTATTTAAAAAATTTAACGATATTATACAGTTACTGGTTACTTAACTACCACAAGGTCCTTTTCCATGGCATTTAGACATAAATTCGGCGGAAAACTGCCCAGAAACTTAAAGCAATATTATATTCCTTAAATTTTGGTAAAGTGCAATTTGTGAGGTTGTTTTTAGGTTGAATTACTCGAACCGAATGTATGTAAGACCACGGACTGAGCTCTAAACACTTTGTAATAAAACTTCCTTGCCATTGTTTTCCAAATAGAAACGTACAGTTATTTGCTAGAAAATATAATAATTCTTATATCGAAGAACAGATTATGAGTAATTCAAAAAATTTTTGTTGAATTAAAATATTTAGGTATTTTTTTTTTTTTTAAATTATAAAATTTTTTTATATTTTATTCAATTTTTTTATTCAATAAGTTTTATTCAAATTTATTTTATTTGTTTCTTCTAAATTAAATTTTTTTAAACAAATTTGTGTGCTTTTCTATTGGTTTGAATATATTTTTAAAATATTCTTCCCTTTCAACGATAAAGCGTGGAGTTTTCCCCCATAGTGACAGGTAACGCGACCAGGCTAGGTCTATTGTACCCACTCCCCTTAAGGTGCTATCAGACGGGATGTATTTTACATATGTACTGTAAAATTTTCCATCTGTAAAAGTTGTACACATCGTGTGATACATATGAAACTTTGCATGTGTAAAATATATGTGGAAATACATATGTAAATTTTTCGATTAGAACACGTTCTATTTTCGTGTGGCAAACAGGGCTGCCAGGTACTTTTTTTCCTTGTCCCAAAAAAATTAAAAAAAAATCCCCAAAAATCCCCAAATTAAGAAAAAAAAACCTTAATAAGTAAATATGTTTCTGTTTGTTTTTTTTTTCTGACCAAATTTAAAATTTTTTTTTTTTTTTAAAGTAAAAATAGTAAGAAAAATTTTAATTAGAAATCCCCAAAAATCCCCAAATAAAAATTTTTTGTAAAAAAATTATTTTATTTTGTTTGTACCCTGAAGGAAAAATAACATAAATTTATAAAGTACCTTTAACACTACCTTTTAACTAAAATGATAATCAACATTTTTTATTTTTCGAATTTATTCTATGAGCTAAATTTCAGTTATGTATTTTATAAAGATTTTTTTTTTGTAATAGTCCTATTCCTTCAATTATTCAGAAATGACTTTATACACTACCGGACTATTATATTGTATTTTTTTGTTACATTTTACCTTAGCTTTCCTTTGGAAAGCAATGAGGTATATTGTATGTACAGAAAAATTTACAATTATTAGACACCAGCAGAATGTAATGCATTTTCTGGCCCGCTACGGCCTTCGTCTAATAATTGTAAATTTTTCTGTACATACAATATACCTCATTGCTTTCCAAAGGAAAGCTAAGGTAAAATGTAACAAAAAAATACAATATAATAGTCTGGTAGTGTATAAAGTCATTTCTGAATAATTGAAGGAATAGGACTATTACAAAAAAAAAGCTTTATAAAATACATAACTGAAATTTAGCTCATAGAATAAATTCGAAAAATAAAAAATGTTGAATATAATATAAAGTAACCTTCGGAAGGAAATAATTCCCAGTTTCTATTTGTTAAAACAGTTGAGTTAAATACATTCAATTTATAAAGTATCACTATCCAGTGTGACACAAAGAATGCTGACGAAGGCCGTAGCGGGCCTTAAAATGCATTTGCAAATCATTATCAATTTGAATTTAAATGTTAAATCAAACAATTGAAAAACGTTTGAGAATTGTGTTTGATGTCAAATGACAAAGTCATTTCATATCAAAGGTTTGACTTCGTGTTTGTTGGGATAGTCTAATATACACATACATACAAATTAAAAACATGGAAATTCATATAAACAAACATGAAAACTCATTTCATGTCTGTTTGGCAACCCCTCTTTCTTCTCTACCCCGATCGCCTACAAACAAAACAAACGTTTTTGTTAGAGATGTCTGAATAGACACCGTGTAAACTGCCTCAAACTATTTTATGTAATCTTTCCTATTTGTTTGTTTTTTTTTTATTTTATTTGATTTCGTAATACACGTTTTTCCTCAAGAGCCCATCCTTATGTGGTCTATTGACAGGTGAATCGTACAACGCATTCAAAGAGAATTCGCTTTTAACAGAAAAAAAAAGTTTGAGCATAGCATAACAAAATCTGTGGAGTCGTCAAGAAATAGTTATAACTCCGACTCCGACTCCTTTTGCTGTAATTTTTTAAGTACGACTCCAACTCCGACTCCAACTCCAACTCCGACTCCTACTCTAACCTATCATTATTTATGAGACTAGTTCTTATTTGACTTTAAACTCTTTTAATTTGTTTTTTAATTCAGTACCTTTTAAATGGTTAAATATAGCAAGAAAATTATTCTGTAAAACTTTCAAATCGATATTTTAATTCTAACGTGCCGCATTGAGCTTTAACATATGAGGAGGAAAGCTCGAAAAACATATAGCGCCCGATTAAATAGACCAACTGAGCTCTACTTTTTTGATTCTACAGTGTTATGTCATTCTTGACTAATAACTCAACAGTTGAACATTTTAACCCTTATGTGTGTGGAAAAAAAACACCTTCTATAGGGTGGATAGGTACCTGGGTACCTTCATGCAAATTGTATGAGAAATCTAATTTTTTGTCTTGTATTGTACAAAAAATCGATGGTTAATGATATAATATTAGAATTTTACTCTGGTTTTCCCCTTTTCATATATTTTTTTAAATCCTACACCCAAAAAAAATGTATAATATAAAACACCTTCTATAGGGTCGATAGGTACCTGGGTACCTTCATGCAAATTGTATGAGAAATCTAATTTTTTGTCTTGTATTGTACAAAAAATATAAAACGTATACAGGTACCCAGGTACCTATTCACCCTATTAAGGGTGCAAAAAGCAAATTGATATGCCACGACCCCCCCCCCCCCCCCCCCCCCCCCCCCAACTGATATTGTATATAAACACCTATGAAAATATAATAATAACAAAAAGTTAGGAGTTCTCATGAAATTGTACAATTGTAGACTAAAATCTTATATAAAAAATTTCGATTTGAAAACGCAATAGGTACACAGGTACCTGTCCACACACATAAGGGTTAAGCCAACTGTAATATAGAAAAATAATGGATTTAATTTTGGAACCACCGAGTTTTGTTACGAACTTCCGAAAGATATGAGTTTTGATTCAAACCGTATGGGATCATTAAACTTTAGTATATTTTAAAAGTTATATTTATTTATTAAATATATGCAAACAGTGCTAAAAAATGTAACAATAGTTGTGTAGGGAAGAGATAAACTACACCAATTCACATCTGTTGGAATTTATAGATGTGTGATTTTCCATAAGTTATATCTAATGCAGCTTTCGAGATAGAAAAGTTGAAAACAATGCCAAGTCCAATTTGCTAAGACGTTAAGGGCACCAAGTGTACTAAGTATTGTTTACCACAGAATTTGTAGAGACAAAGAACATCATAAGTTCTTTTTTGTAAATTGTGAAGAGAGGTCTTTTGTTTTTAATATACATAAATTCAAACACTGCCGTTTTGGTCTTGTTTTATTTATTAAGTCAAATATTTAGACCAACTTTTTTAATCATTCTCAGGAAAATTAAATATATTTTTATTAGAACATGCAGATGCGCCTTCAGTTGTTACTTCTACAATTTTTATAACACATTTTGAAGAGAAACGTACCGTAAAAAGTTATATTATTTCTGGGAAATAGCACACCTTTTGTTGTTTGACTTGGTGCTGTTTGTCTCAAGGTAACGAACCTTTTATGATATAATTTTTTAGGGTTATCATTGACATAAAAAAAATTTTTCCTAAATTGAGTAGATAAAAGAATTCTCAAATCATTTTTCGGGTTTACCCCCAGATTGATGGGAATTATATTTAGAACAATGTCATGTATTTTTCCGAGCTCCTTTTCCTTTTTTCTATTATAATTCACCTTGAAGGTTAGAACTTAAAATTTAGTTTACTTAATGCTTTCACCACAGGAGCTACAGCAGATTTCAAGTCATATATCGGAACATGGCTACAAAAATATTTGTTAATATACGATAAATAAAAAACAACAAATTTTTAACTTCCTTAATTCGGCTCTATTTCATTAGGGATATCTTGGCGAAATTCAAACAGTGAACCAGCGAGTTTTGTTACAGAAATTTTAGGTCAAATAAAAACATAGAAAAGGACATGCTTTGATACAATCTATATATTTCTCATAAATTGCTAAAAGAACTGTCAAAATAAGATGTTATCTCAATTTTTCTAACTCCCCTACTCATATGAAAAGTATACTGGTCATTATCTTCTGACTTCACAAATTCAAAAAGTAGACCCTCTTATTGCCAATTCCACCAATTTATTTAAATATCAATTTATGTTTAAAAATCGTTTTTTTTATGTGGAATAAAAATTAAATTATATGAAAAATTATATTTAAATATGAATTGATATTTTAAAAGAATTGCTCCGACTCCACAGCCCTGATTATAAGTACATAAATGTTTTTTTGGTTGAAATACTTTATTAATTTTTTTATTATGAAGATTATCTTTATATGTATTTGTTCTTGATTTTATCAATACAGCTTAAATTTCCGCTCATTTCTACGTGTTTCCTGGGTGGTTCTTCGCTCGGAGGCTATTTTACAATCGCTCGCAATGCCTCAGCAATTAAATATGAATGTGTTGTGATCATGTTTTGCCAGCCTTGAGTTTTCACAACATCAGTGGCATGTGCAGTTATAAAATCTATCACTTGTGCTTTTAATTGATCCGCACTATGGAGATCGGCTAATATTAAAGTTTCAGCTGCTGCTTCGACAGATAGAATAACGCACAGCGCTTCCTCACACATTAGTTTCAGATTTTTCAAAGCGTACTTATCAGCTGCTGCTAAGAGATCCTCGGCCATTTCAACTAAATTTGGCGCTTTGCCAGTATAAATAAAACGTAATATTTCCTTTAAAACTCCATGATCCACATCTGTTATGGTGACACGATTTAATTTACGCTCTTTCATATCATGTTTAAACATGGCAGCAAATACATCACTGCGAGCTGCCAATATATTTTTATGTGCTTGGAATTCACGTTCACCCACGGCTAACGTTACGTCACAAAATTCCTCATTATCAAAGAGATTACCCAAATCTTCGCTCAATTTACATTCTGTGAATTGTATAATTGATTGACGAGAAATATTAACACTATCGGCCAGAACATTAACTTCGCATAATATTGTCAATGTGTCTTCGGGTAATAGACCATTGGCTCTGTTCAGTAGAAAATCTCGTTTAATGAATGTTGAGAAACCAAAATCGCTTCCTTGCACAAAACAGTTTGCGCTCGATATGGCTTTGACATTGGTTTCTTTTCTTTTAGCATTAAGTATTGAAAATTTACATTTGGCTTTAACTTTCAATGTATCGCAGGAAACTAATGACAAAAATAAGGATACACCATCTTTACTTTTTTCATCAACACCTTTTGGGTAAACATCTAAGCACCATTTTAATTTGTCATTAGGACCGGCAGAGAATGTGGACGATCTTAAACTTTCACCCATTTCCTCAGGACAAAAACTAAAATTATTTATCATCCATATATAACTAAATTTAACCACTTTCACTTGTGTGTAACACCAGTTCGTAGGCGGTGAAGGCACAAGACTACCCGCAATTGTACTATTGGATGCGTTAAGATTAGATGTCAATTTAGCATTTTTACTTTTTTGAGTTTTATTCACATTACAATCCATTATATGTATTACGATCGAATTCTACTCAAGTTAAAAGTAAATACGATGATGATGAGCTCGACTCGCAACTAGTTTACTAGGTGAATATTCTGAGGAAGACGAATAATTCGGTGACGGTGGCGAAGAAAATTTTATAATTTTAACAATAACGAACTATTATCCAGTTTGATAAAAAATTCTAAAGACAATTGCCACAATTAATAATACAAATTTGTGACGAAAATGTACCAATTATATGTAAGTATGTGTTGTATTCTGTGGTACGTATGTACATATGCAGAATGACCGCAGTTTACTGTTGCCAGCTTTTTTAAACATTTCCCGCCAAACCGAAAAATATTTAATTTAGCGGGATTTTTTTTTAAATACCGCTGAAACCAAAATGTATTAACAAAGTGATCTCAGTACTACAACAATGAAACAATAAAAAAAAAAACAGGCATTTTGTTGCTAGAATTGAGACGGCAAGTGTCAAAATGCCTAATAAAAAAAAGTAAATAAACAAAAAAAGTGACGACAAACTTCACACACGAAGAAAATCACTGCAAACAGCTGCGCTTGTGAGGTCACTTTATTAGTACATTCTGGCTGAAACCTAAATAGGTATGTATGTACATTAGGGTCGTTACAAGAAATTAATGTTAATTTATCCATCGGGGCAGCCCCTTAATATGAGCCAATAGGATAGAAAATGCAATTGAGAAAGTTTCAGCCTAATCGAATAACGTTAACACGTGCCTCACCCTGCGGCCACACGTTCAAGTTGTTCTTGATGGTCTTTTACATATACTGCTTGTCAAAATTTACAAAAATTGAAAGCTGTGACGTAGGCTGCACTCAATTTGTAAGCAATTTACTTCCAAGATGTCAACAACAACAGAGACAAACTTGTACTCAGCTGTTAAATTAAAAGTAAATTGCCCAAGGCGAATTGACTAGAAGGTGGGGTCAAGTTAACATGTGGTGTTTTTTTTTCGGTGGTCGATTTGTCAAAGTTTGTATACAAACTAGTTTTTTATGTAAACAAACCTGTTTTTTATAAGCAATATTTTTGACAACTCGACCACAGAAGCATTGTAGTTGTAGAGTTGACCTCACCTTCTAGTCAATTCGCCTTGAAATATACCTTGGTAAATTGCTTACAAATTGAGTGCAGCCTACGTCACAGCTTTTAATTTTTGTAGATTTTGACAAGCAGTATATCGTTACCTTAACCCTACGTTTCCACATGCAAGTAAATACCTGCAAGTAGTGTATACGTATTATCAACGAAAAATCAAGGAAACCGCCGATTGGCTGAATGAACAAAAATGGTGTGGATGTTAGTGAAAAAGTGTGAGTGTATTGAGTTTTTCGAACTTGTACTTGCATGTGGAAACGCCAGGTAATACAGAAAAGCCCTAACTAACATTTTCCTTACTTTACAGGAGAATTAAAAAACTTAATAAAAATTATAGTCTTGCAGTCGCGATTTTTTTTAAACGCAGTTTTTTATTAAATTGTTTAGAGAATTTAATAAAAAACTGCGTTTAAAAAATATCGCAGCTACAATACTACAATTTTTATTAAGTTTTTTCCTTCTCCTGTAAAGTAAGGAAAACATTAGTTAGGGCTTTTCTATATTAAAGCAACGATATGCTAAAGAGTATCAAGAACAACTTGATCGTGTGGCCGCAGAATTAAGGAAAAACAGCGATTTTTCACTAAAATTCGTATTTCTTTGTCTTTATAACCAAGGTATATTTACACAAGGTAGACTCATTTGGGAGTGTAGACATTCTGCTCCATAAAAGGAACCGAGTTGTCAAAAATTGTCTTCATATAAAACAAAAACAATTTAACGCACACATGTACAAAATTTGGCTCATATACACGAAATCTGACGTTTGGGTTCCAACTAGGGGTAATCAGCTGACAAACATATGGGCCAACGAGTTTACCTTGTGTAAATATACCTTGTTTATAACCGCAACCGTTCATTCTAGGAACCTGAGTCGAGTCTTGTTTCATAGGAAATTGTATTCTTATTAATTTTGATATTAGCTCTGTTTCTTTACTTTTTCGGTAAAGTTCGTGAAAATGAGAGCAAGCATAAATTTCTCTCATAAAGAAACAAAATTACACAAAAGTACGGGAACAGAAAAAACCAAATTTTAAGCACAAAATAAAAAGTCATTGTTTTGATAGTTTTTACAAAACAATAAAAGCTTATGCCACTTTTGAAAAATTGTATATTCGGACCTGTTCTGAAAATCACGTGATTTCAAATCACGTGTTTTTGAAATCACACGTGTGATTTTGTAGAGTTCTGAAAGTCATACCGTTTTTGTGTTTCTCGGTGTGCTTTCGGCAGTTGAAGATCACACCAAAACACACAAAAACGGGACACTAAAATATCACACGTGTGATTTTATTAGGCACATGTGATTTGAAATCACGTGATTTGAGTAAAAGTGATTTGCAGAACAGGCCTGATTGTCTGCAGAAATAAACTAATTTTACCAAAAATTAAACCAAACAAACACTTTTACAATAACTAACATTATGTTTTCCTAAAATTTCAACATAAAACTTTATATTTTAGTACATTATTTTACTCCACAACACTTTTTCCAAAATTTGGTTCATGATTTTTTTCCTTTGCATTTTATTGTTTTGTTTATGTTTTACAGCTGTTTGACAATTTACACAATTTGCACGAAGAAAAAGTCTGGGCTGTTTCGTGCAAGAAGAAGAAGAATTATATTCTCTCAAATCCGCTCTCATTTACACAAATTAAAAGTACGGGAACGCTTTTCGTGCAAATTGTGATCCCGAGGGATCCCAAAGTAGAGTAAAGAAACAAGAGCTATTGATAGTTTTGTTCCTTATACCAATAGATAAAGTGATATTTAGCATTAATTAAGGACGAAGAAATACGAATTTTAGTGAAAAATCACTGTTTTTATATAGACTGACGTTTGGTATGACAAAAAATTGTCAGGTGAAGACGCTATGTTATGCTCAATGAGGCACGTGTTGGCGTTATCCGATTGGACTTAAACTTTGTCAATCGAATTTTCTAGGCTATTGGCATATTTTAGAGGAGAGCATTTCTTTAAATTGCCGTATTTTAAATAAAATTACCTTGCGGCCCAAAATTACCCTAAACAAGTTAGAGTGCTATATTCGGCTGTGCCGAATCTTTGATACCCTCCACCGAGACTTCGAATGTTTTAGAAGTAATATCTTTATGATGTCTATTTATTATTATAATCTTTGTAAAAACAGACATCTGCATTAAAATTTGTTGCGGTTTAGACCTATGTACATATGTATATAAAATTATTGACCGACAATCAGAATCAATTTTAAAAAGCTTGAGTAGAATATCAGTTTGAACTGAACTTAAATGATTTTCAGGGGAACAAATTATATAATAGCCATGGTAAGCTATGAACCAATCATCCTAAATTCTGTAAAACGATTTCTGGTATTAAAAAACATAAATTTCAATACAGTGGTGCAATTAGTTTAAGCGTTTGCAGTGAATTTCAGAAGGCTGCTAAAATGGAATCTGAGGTAAATTATGGACCGTATATGGGCATTTCCTTCAAAAGGTCCACCGTGACCGAAAATTTAAAAGTTGTTAAAAGCTGATTATTTTACGATATTGTTATAGAGAAATGTTCAGATTTTACAAATTTTATAAATTCACCCATAAATTTGTTCACTTAGATGAACAATCAGACTGCAAAGTTGTGCAAACGTAATTTCTTATTTGTGAGAATGTTTAATTGTATGTTTTCTTTAATATTTATCTTCTTTAAGAGAGGTGATATTTGATAAAAATTATTCCAAAAAAATTTTCTTACATGGTCTGTAGTCTAAGGAAGAGTTCAAAGAGAAATATGTTCGTCGGATTAACGGTAAATTTTTATTTTATTTTGATCATTATTCAGTTTTATTATGGAAAAAATTTCACGTTCGAAATGTCACGTATCGACCCAGATTTTGGCTTAAAAAAAAGAAAATACAGAAGATTTTGGAATCAAACCAAGACATTTTAATGTTACATTGCTACGTAAAATTCTCAAAGTTGTTTTACTAAAAAATTGGGCCAGGTTTCGCTGAATTATGCCTGTTTGTAAATGGCCACAAAAACTACTTCTGTTTTTTTCACGTTCGAACCGCCACTTCTTTTGCCATTATCTTTGACCTAGAATCGCGCCCTCCATAAACTTTAGCATAGATAACAGTGCTCCTTAGTGCTATAATTTACGGGTTAATAGAACGTAAAAATATTTTTTGCTTAAAATGTTATTGCATTTTTGATGCGTACGACTGTCACGTTCAACACTTTGGAATTACCCATATCACAAAATTGCATAACATTTTTTCTGGCCATATGAAGCTAAACTGGAAAACAGTTTACCGCGTATTTTATTATTTTACCAGAGTGGGTTTTAAATGACACCTATGATAAGTTATGCACCGATCTTAACCAAATTTCAGTGTCATTTCTAGTTCTATAAAACTGTGATGTACTAAACTTTGTAAAGATAGCATTATTTTTTACGTTTTTAGGCGTACTAAGCTGTTTTCCGGGAGTAAGGTTTATATGGTGCCTAGGGTAAATAATGAACTGATCTTCACGAAATTTCACAGTCTTATTTCTAGTCCTATAAAACTTTTATGTTCCAAATTTTGTTATGATAGCATTATTTTTTACGGATTTAGGCGTACTAAACTGTTTTCCGGAAGTAGGATTTATATGGGGCCTAGGGTAAATTATAGACCGATCTTCACGAAATTACATAGTTTTGTTTCTTGTTCTATAAAACTTTGTTGTACCAAATTTTGTTATGATAGCGTTATTTTTTACGGTTTTAGGCGTACTTAACTGTTTTCTGGAAGTAGGGTTTATATGGGGCCTAGGGTAAATTATGGACCGATCTTCACGAAACTCCGCAGTATCATTTCTAGTCCTTTAAAACTGTGACGAGCTAAATTTTGTAATGATAACATTATTGTTTACGGTTTTAGGCGAACTAAACTAACTGTTCTCCGGGAGTAGGGTTTATGTGGGGCCTAGGGTAAATTATGGACCGATCTTCGCGAAATTTTACAGCGTGATTTCCAGTTGAATAAGACGAATTCCTGGGGGGTTACCGCGTATTTCGATTAGAAAGAAATCATTTACGGATTCGTACAATTTGTACTGTGTATTACGATTTTCTTAATCGTTCGAAACGATGACAGAGGTTGTATTTTTTAAAAAATGGGAAATTTGATGAACAATTTTTGTTCGTAATAGAGAGTGGCTTTAAAGAAAGTGATTTTTTGTTTTCAATAAAGTATGAAAAACGTCCGTTTATTCGAAACAAATATTACGAAAATCGTAATACACAGTACAAATTGTTCGAATCCGTAAATGATTTCTTTCGAATCGAAATACGCGGTAACCCCCCTGCAAAATCTTGTGTCATTCTGTGCATTATTCCACCATTTATGTTAGTTTTTTAGGTGGTGGTTCCACAATTTGATTCATAGCTCTGATCCTACTTAACGGATTTTGCTGAATTTCAATCCCAAACTGCTTAGGATAACTACAAGCAATTTGACACCCAGTTTGTTTAGTTCTTTTGAGTTTTGCCAAAGTGAGCGTGTTTTCAACAGACGGACATGGCTAAATAGACTTAGAATTACTCAAGGACCCAGAATATACATACTATACTTTATGGGGTCTGAGATGAATAATAAAAAAGTTTCACACAGAATGACAAACTTAATATACCCCCTTCACAACTAATTGTGGTGGAGGGTATAAAAAGGGTAATTACCGTACGGTTAACATCAGTCACCATTGTAAATCTAAAAAAATTTAAGTTTTTAATTATTTCTTCCTTTTTTTAAATCAAGCTTCTTTAAAAAAAGAATGTATAAAATGTTTTTGAGCTATAAGAAATATACAGGGGTGTGCTGGAAACCGAAAGAACTTCAAGTAATTTTTAATAAAATTTCTGTAATAAAAGAATTGTAGGTATGACAAATATTTCTATGAGCAGAATTTTATAAAAAAAATTAGTAACTTTCCTTTATGCAGTTTTAAAACCAAGAACTTAAAAAAAATCTCATTTTAGACAACTCTCCTAAACTAAGGCAAAGGTATAGTCGGCAACTAAAGCAAGTTTACTGCTATTAAACTATTTGTTTCGGTAACAAATACTTGCCAATGGTGAATTAATACGAAAATACAAAAAAATTTTTTTTTATAAATAATTCTTTCTCTATTTATTAGATCATTAGAAACCTCAAAACAGAGATTCTCAAACAATATGATGAAAAATACACAACCCCTGATGTTCCAAAAACTGCTTCCAAAAACCTTTGAATCAATTTCATCAAAAAATGGCTTTACAGAAACATAAAAAGTTAATCACAGGGGTTCGGCGTTTCTTGTTGACTTCTGTCGTCAGAGGATTTAATCCAACTGTAATTGAAATATATTAACAAGTTAGAAAATTGGTACATTCAAAAAATTATTTATAAACACTCACCTTCTTGAAGCCAATATCATTGGCGTATTCTCTGAAGCATTGGCGGCAAATATTCAAGCCATATTTGCGGATCAAACCATGACGGTTTGAGCAGGCACGGCTAAAAAAAAGAGTCAAAATAACAAAATAATAAAATTTTACTTTAATAATTTTTGTTTTTTAACAAAAAAGTTTAAATTATCTTTCTCATCACTAACAATGAAATCATCCACATTTGATTCCGAAGTAAGGAAGCAATTACAGAAAATGTTGCTGTTGCCACCCTTAATTAGGAATTTGTAACATAATATTACCACAAATTCCATACTCAACAGGGGGCTACTTTTGTTTTAATTATATTCATTATATAGTAAAACATAAATAGAAATTAAAACAAATTTGAGGCACACAACACACTAGTGCGCGGCACATAACCTCACTTTCACTTGGTCCATACATTTTGCACGTTTTTTTTGAAAATGGAATTTATAACATTTATATATTAGCTTTCGGGAAATTTGGAGAACAAATATTTACCAGCATCTTGATCCTTGGCCATATTTACGTGGATGCGAGTACCAAAGATTAGCAAAACCCATGTTGGCTACTTAACTTCGTAAAAGCAAAAGAAAGAAAAGATGGCTGCCATCCAGAGACCTGCGCCGTCAAGTTTTGTCGGCGGCGGCGGCTTGCAAAAATATTGTTGGCGGCGGCTCAAAGCCGGCTTAAGCCGACTTAAACTTAGGCCAATTTAAAAATTATTTTTTTTACCAACTTTCATATTTTAGTTTGAATAATAAAATTCACCCCTATCGTGAATAACAAGTGGATTTTTTGTTCCCGTGAAATTTTCATTCCCCTCGAAGGGAAAAAAGCAATCGTGAATCTCATGTGAAAAATTTTCCACGCTATCAGTTCCAGTGAATGTAGAAAAGAAGAAAGATTAAATAATTAAAAATCGATGAAATTTTTGTTCAAAAATATACATGTATATATTTTAAAGAAAAGTTAAAATAATAAGCAAATTTCAAAAGATTTTGTTATTCGTGCGTAATTCCCAGTTTCTATTCTTGATAAAAACACTTTAAATTTATTGTTGATGGGATAAGCTATTCCTATGCGCATTTCACTGGTTGCTAAGGCCAGAGCATCAGGAAACTTCATCCATAAAGGTTTTAGAAAAACCAAAGACATTAAACCAAATAAAACTGTTAATAATAAATCAAAATATGTAGTATTGGAGGGATTGTTTGATTACAACGTTAGATTTTTGCAGTTTTATAAATTTTATGTAGTAAAATATTTTTCAAAATTCTGCCAAACCTCTGTCGAAAGCTTCACAAATCAGCAGACAATCGACCTTTTGTATTGCATTTTGTAGACTAATATGTCGGTTTGTGCCTTATTAACGGATCCAGCCCTTAATATTTGATTTATTGGAGGAACTACTTACATACATGTTCTGTTCCCTTGCAAAAATAAAGTGAACAAATATAAGGGAAACGTGAACAAATTACGAGGGAAAAAACTTTTCACGATAAGGGGAATTTTTCCCCGTGAACATTTTTTCACGTTATTATTCTCCTTTGAATAACCTTTTTTCAGGGAAGTTTTTCATGATCGCAAATATGTGAATAGGGGAAAATTGTCGCGGGAAAAATTATTCACGATAGGGGTGATTAATTTGCTTATATACTTATTTTAATGCTTGTGGACTATTATCTATTCCTAAATGAGATTTTAAATTTTTACCGCAAAACCTTTGAAAATATACAGGGACTATATCTTACTCATTAACATTTTTATTTATTAAAAAAAAAAACTGTTTTTATTAAAAATAACAAGTTAGAGTGCTATATTCGGCTGTGCCGAATCTTTGATACCCTCCACCGACAGTTCAAATGTTTAAGGAGTAATATCTGTATGACGTATATTTATTTTATGTTTTTGGCGACTAAACTGTTTTCTGGTAGTGGGGTTTATATGGGGCCTAGGGTAAATTATGGACCGATCGTCACGAAATTTCACAGTGTTATTTCTAGTCCCAAAAAATTGTGACGTGCCAAATTTTGTTACGATAGCGTTATTTTTTACGGTTTTAGGCGTACTAAACTGTTTTCCGGGAGTAGTGTTTATATGGGGCTTAGGGTAAATTATGGACGGATCTTCACGAAATTTGGCAGTGTGATTTTTAGCCGAATAAAATTAATTTTTGCCAAATCTTATCTTATTCCGTGCATTATTCCACCATTTATGTTAGTTTTTGTAACAAAATTATCAATTTTTTTAGGTGGTGGTTCCACATTTTGATTCATAGCTCTGGTCCTAATGAACCGATTTTGCTGGATTTCAATCCCAAACTGCTTAGGATAACTACAAGCAATTTGGCACCAAGTTTGTTCATTTCTTTTGAGTTGTTCGAAAGTGAGCGTGTTTTCAACAGACGGACAGACAGACGAACATGGCTAAATCAACTTAGAAACACTCAAGGACCCAGAATATATATACTTTATAGGGTCTGAGATGAATAATAAAAAAGTTTCACACGGAATGACAAACTGAATATACCCTCATCACAACTTATTGTAGTGGAGGGTATAATAACATAAATACTGACGCGATAAATATTGAACATGTAGCATACGCTCGTGATCCATCAATATTTTAAAATGGATCGCGATCCAAATATCACGATATATATTGAACGTGTAGCAGTGCCCTTATAATGTAATTTACTTACTTAAATATTATTAACTCGTGTTGTGGTGAACTTAAAAGTTAATCTTTACAACAGTTTTGCAAATAAATCTTAACTAAATAAATTTGTGTTCATTGTATTGCGGCAAAGAATATGATGAAAAGAGAAATGCAAAAGTGCAGCTTTCTGACAGTTCTGTTAGTATTCTGTGGTAAAAACGCAAAAGAAAAATAATTATGCGTCAACACATATTTATCATCTCCAAAACTAGGGAATCTTAATCTTCTAATTCATAAGGCAATGCAATTTTGTGATACATGTTGTTTGTTTAAAAAGTGCATTTGCGATTATTGAATTAATTTGTCACAGCAAGCTGCATTATTTTAAAGTGTGTAAGAAGAGCTTCTAATAACTCATACTGCATTCTGTTGCAAATATTGATTTTGGTTGTATTCATTACAGAAAAAAGCTAGTTCGACAGAAGTAACGCTAGTTGGTACAAAAAGCATATTTAAAACCGAAAAAAATGCTAAAATTTGTACCCAAATCTTGACCAAATCGTTCTTGCCATTGCAAAAATGAAATTTATATTAATATATTATCCCCAAAAATCCCCAGCGAAAAAAGTGCTTTTCCCCAAAAAATCCCCTGGGGATTTTCACGAAATTTTAATAAAAAAAAAATTCCAAGTTGTAAAATTCCTTCCCTCAGTGAGAATAATTTAATGAAAATTAAATTTGATGAGCTCAAGCCTAATTAAAGGATATCGGAAATTAACAGTTCAACTAAAATCAAAATTGTTCTTAAAATAGCTGTGACACAAGTTCTAATGTTTACATTTGTACTTTAATTTGTACAAATAAAATGTCGACGAAAGTGGGCAAGAAAACATAATAAACAAATGTATTCAGGTTTTCAAGACAAAGTCTTGACAGAAAGAATACGAAAAAACAGAGGAAAAGAGGCAACATGTAATTTGAAATTTAAGTTGTTTGTGTTCAAAGCATTAAACCATTTCCCCATTTTTCAGCCGATATAGAAAAAAGTTTGAGTCAAGATGATTTAAATAAAACAATTTAAATTGATATATTGGGCTATCGTAAATCTTATATACCCTTCACCATAGCATTAAAAATCGCACCAAAACCTTAATTTCGAGAGGATACTTGCTTGTATGAGGACCAGGTGAAGTAATGAACCAACTTGGCTTTTTTTTATAAAAATATTTGTTTTATTTTTTATTCAATATGATATTTTGTCACGCCTTTGTGTGACTTCTTCAGGGAAACAAATTGAGTTCTTAGGAGAGACGGGAAAAGAAATGCCATTCTATTTTCCCTATTCTCCAAAAAGCTTAAGACTTGACGAGTCAAACTTGACGTGTTTGAACAGGCACTTAGTCCCAATTTACACTAGGGACATTTCTTGCCGGACATTTTTTGAATTCTCTTTTAATCTTACCTGAAGCGTTTACATATGAAACATTAGAAGTCAGACAGAAATTAAAACTTGTATGTAAACTACGAAAAATAAGAAAGAGAAATGAAAAAATGTCCAGTACAGATAGTCATGTACTACACACTCTACCTTAAAAAAAAAAACAAGTAAGAGTGCTATATTCGGCTATGCCGAATCTTATATACCCTTCACCATGGTTTGGAAAGAACAGAAGTTTATATATATATTTAAATACATGTATATATACATGTATATTTATAAAATATATATCGTTTAGTTTTATTTAATTATTTGCACATGATTGCGTGCTATTAAATATATTAAAAGTTTAATTAATATATAGCACGTTAAGTTTTGATCGAATTTCAGTATTTGGTCATGCCGACATCTTAAAGTATAAAATTACCATTTACTTTGGTGATAAAACTTGTAGTCGGGAAGTTCTATGGTTCACGAAAATAGGTATTAAAAAAAAACTATATTTTTGACATTACTTTTTTTTTACCGATATTCCGAGTTTTTCTAAAGATTTCCGATATTTTGATATCTAAAACGTATGAATAGGTCATAATACAGCTCTAAAATTTTAGTTTTTATAAAAATGTTAATGTTTTTAGTCCTTTTTTGGAGTATTTTGCACATAACTTAACCATTTTTAACCGATTTGGCAGATTTATATACCAATGTGCTTAAAAATAATATTTCCATTAAATTGGCTTATAGGCATATATATATATACCTACATATTTGTACATATATTTAAGCAAACTTAATTATAAAAAAAACAAACTTAATTATAAAATAAAAAACAAACTTAATTATAAAAAAAGAGTAACTTTTGGGATTTCAGTATTTTGATTATAACTCAGCCATTTTTTAACCGATTTGACAGATTTATATACCGACGTGTTTAGCAAGAAATTTACCATTTATTTGTGTTATAAAACTTGGACTCGGGAAGATCCATGGCTACCGAAAATGGGTATTTAAAAAAAAACCGGTTTTCCCGAGTTCTTTATAAAATATGTTCTACTTAAAATTTCCGATATTTTGGTATATAAGTCATTTCCATAGGACATATGACAGCCCTAAAATTTAGGTTTTTATACAATTTTTAAAACGTATGAATAGGTCATAATACAGCTGTAAAATTTTAGTTTTTATAAAAATGTTAATGTTTTTAGTCCTTTTTTGGAGTATTTTGCACATAACTTAACCATTTTTAACCGATTTGGCAGATTTATATACCAACGTGCTTAAAAATAACATTTCCATTAAATTGGCTTTTAGGCATATATATATATATATATATATATATATATATACCTACATATGTGTACATATATTTAAGCAAACTTAATTATAAAAAAAACAAACTTAATTATAAAAAAAGAGTAACTTTTGGGATTTCAGTATTTTGATTATAACTCAGCCATTTTTTAACCGATTTGACAGATTTATATACCGACGTGTTGAGCAAGAAATTTACCATTTATTTGTGTTATAAAACTTGGACTCGAGAAGATCCATGGTTACCGAAAATGGGTATTTAAAAAAAAAAAAAATAATTTTGGTCATAACTTTTTTGTATCTGAACCGATTTTCCCGAGTTCTTTATAAAATATGTTCTACTAAAAATTTCCGATATTTTGGTATATAAGTCATATCTATAGGACATATGACAGCCCTAAAATTAAGGTTTTTATAAAATTTTTACTTTTTTTTGTACGGGAGGTACCACGCCCACTTCTCCCATCCCGCCCACATTTTGTAGGGTGGTGTGTATTGACAACCAAAATGTGTGTACCCAATTTGGAAACTTTGGCTCTTACCGTTCTCCAGATATACAGAAAAAAGCAATAAAAATACAACAACAACAAGGGATTTTTGGAAAAAATTAGAGGCAGTCGTGGTTTTTTGATCATATCTCAGCCATTTGTGGACCGATCTTGCTGAATTTCAATAGCAAGAAATGGTGGACTATATGTGACATAAATGTAAAACAACCTAGCCGCTATCATGTCTGGATTATCCGGAAAACACATATCAAACGTAAGACGGACAGACGGACAGACGGACATCGTTAAATCAACTTCTCTTCTCATATGGACCCAAAATATATATACTTTATGGGGTCTAAAATCAATATTGTGGAAATTACAAACGTTATGACAAACTTATATATACCCTTTTACACCTGTGGTGAAGGGTATAAAAAGAATGGAAAAATTTTTTTTCCAGTTTTGGTTATGCATTTCTTGTAGGGAATATTCGATTTACTTGAGGGTTACACGATCAAGTTTTGGCTATCAAGTTTTAATACACTCACACTTTTAAAAATTGATACGAACTTGCCTCTAAAATTCTCTTGCCAGTGAGTGTGTCAATTTTCGTTCAAGAAAACATCTTATTACAAATCTTTTGAAGTTGTTTTTGTTTTTTTTTCACAAATATTTTGCCGGCAAAGGCTGAAGTTCTTTTTTTTACAAATTGTTGCGGGAATTTTAAAAATGTAACTAAAAACCTAAAAAAATAGTGAAATATGTTTATTAAAAAATTTATTTATAAAATTAATAAGCAAAATGATGTTCTGCGATTCATAGAGCTGTACAGAAGCCATGAAATTTTATGAATCTTTCATCATATAGGCGAAATGATTTGAAAATAAAAGCCTACGAGTATATAGCTTCTGAAACAAAAATGCCAGTGGAAGAAGTAAAGAAAAAAATAAAGTCCCTTCGAACAGCCTACAGTGCAGAAAAATCAAAAGTGGAAAATAGCAAAACAGTTTGAGTTGTTTTCTCGGCGACGACATCTTGAAAAAGTAAATTGCTTTCAACTTGCGTGCAGCCTACGTCACAGCTGTCAACTTTTGCATATTTTGACAATCAGTATATGTAAAAGACTATCAAGAAAATCTTGATCGTGTGGCTGCACTGTAAATGACTGTGACCGGCGGCTGATTTTAAGCCGACTTTATTCCATAAAATTTCGGCGGCGGCGGCTGTTAAAAATAATCGGCGGCGCGGATCAGCCGGCTTAAGCCATCAAGGCGCAGGTCTCTGCTGCCATCCGCCGATTTACAAAATTACCAGAGTTGTATGCTTAGTGTTTTTAATAATCAGGGTTGCCGTTTGAAAACATTTTAACCGACCAAAATTGTCTGCAAAACCTACCAAAATCCTTTGAAAGCGACCAAATTTTTGAAATATTTACCCCGGGTTTCCACGTAGCAATATTTATTGCGGCAAACGTCAAATTTGATTGCTCCATTAAATTTGCGAGTATAGACCGCAAATTGCCATGAGTTGCAATCCATTGCGCAATGATTGCTCTTCTGATTGCTTGAGCAATTATTGCTTTGCAATCCGCTGTCAAATCAGTTGTCATTTATCTGACATTTCATTTCTCTGTACGTTTGTTTATTTATTTGTGTGTTTATTAAAGAAACAATCAAGAAAAAGTAAAATAAATACTTCAACAAAATACAGAAAAAGGCTTTATATTTTTAAATAAACGTCAATATCAACAAAAGCATACGAAGATTTTTTTTTTTGTATATTTATATTTTTTCAGTAGAACAATACAAGTTTTAGGTTTTTTTTTCATACGCAAATAAAAAAGTAATACAAAACGAAGCTACGACAATTACAATTAATTATTTTATTAATTTAATATATTAATTTAAAAAAGAAAATTTAACAACCACTTCCAAACACAACATTAAACATTTGTTATAAATACAGCCACAAAACTTTATACAACTACTTGCGGTGAAAATTGCAAATTTATGGCAAAGCAATTTCAAGGGTTCTCCAGCAATATAATCAGCAATTATTGCTTCATTGTTCTGCCGACGTTTTTGCTTGTACTTAGCAATAAAAATTGCTACGTGGAGCCCCAGCGATAAAAACAATTTTATCGTCATAAAAATGCAAAAGGGCCCATCATAATTTAAAAAAATTTTTAGTAGCGATACGACTGAGATTACAAAAACAGTTTTTCAGGATAGTGTCAATCATGCGTAATGTGTTTAAGATATTAACCAGAAAATCCCGTTGTTATAATAATAATAGCTGCTTTTTATTAAGTTATCTCTCTTTTTCTTAAAATGAACATAGGCCCTTTTGCATTTTATATGACGATACATACATATGTATTTTTGATAAAAAGTATAATTTTAATTGGATAAAGCTATAAATCTACATATTATTTTATTTTTAATAGATATGCAGTTATAGTAAAAACAAAAAGTACGCCTATGTTCAGACCTATTAGATATTTAACGTCCTACACGCAACCCCTAGTTTTATTAAAAGTTTAATTGCTGGTAACGTTCAACTTAAACAAAATGTATGTATATATACAAATTCATTAAATAACGCTTATAAACTAGAATAATTCATTGATCGTATGCAATAACACATTAATTACACTAATTAAATATGAATCAAAATTTATTAACTTAAGTTTGTTCAATTTAAAAAAAAGTATTAAACTTTATAAGACATACGCTGAGCTCCAATACATCCTAATACCTTGCAGAGAACGTAAAAAATGTATCAAAGGGTTTAACAATGCATAGTTGGCTTATTGTATACGCGTTGATAACTTGCTCTGTTTTGGAACTCATCCATACTTTCTGCAAGATCTGCAGTTCTTATACCATTGCCTTTATAAAACTAAGTTTCAAAATACAGTATCAAAGCATCCCGCTGTTCTACGATTCTTACAACATCTTCCATTAAGAAGTCCATCTTGTATAAGAAACACCTAATACAGAACAGAATTCCTGAAATTCTTTTGTTTATGTTATTCTTTTAGGACTATGTGAAAAAACTTTAAATATTATCACAAAGAACCTTAATATTTTTTGCATTGCTAAGTAAGATTAACTGCCTGTTCATCTATTTCTGAACGAAGACTTTGTTCGATTAACTTACATACATTTAAAACGAAAACAAATTATACAATATTGTCTTTGTTTTACATGTAATTTAAGCGAACGAAGTCTACGTTCGACATCGATGAATAGGCTATAAGCTTACCAAGAGTTACAGTCATGGCGTGAGCGCCGTTTGTTGCCAATCCAATCAAATTTTGTATAGGAATATTGTTTGTTAATAAAAAGTTTTTTATAAGAAGAAAAATTTAAACGGCATCTGACTTGGTAAGTTCGAATAAGATGACAAAGCTAGCTATTCTTTATAAAACTTATACCGTCAATGTAACTTGCTCCTAAAATAATATCAATGCCATATCCATAGTTTCATCAACAATCAAAAAATGTTTGTGTTTGGTAAAAAAGCTATGAGATTTGTAATTGTCTGCTATCAGTCCAATTTTCTAAAACCGACCAAAATTAGGTTTGGCCTACCATCCGACCAAACCAAAAATATCCGACCAAATTTGGTCGGAAAAGACCATGTTCGGCAACCCTGTTAATAATACATAGTTGCTTATTATTGTAGAATTATGTGTACCTTAATTATGCTAAGCCCTATTTACACTATTGTACAAGAAAAATTATTTTTATCTCACAAAATCAATGATTTTTGGACTGATTGTCAACAAATCAAATAGAAAATATTTTTAAAAGAAGTTCTATAGGAAGATGTTTTTCGAGCCAACGTTACAGGTCGTAAAAGTTTCAAAACACTTCATCCATATCTCTTATGTAGGCAGGGCTGGGCGGTATTCGAAATACGTATTTAAAATACAAATACTTATTTTGTATTTGTATTTTAAATACATGACGTGCAAGTATTTTGTGTTTTAAATACATACAATAAATATAAGTAGTTTGTATTTTATATTTCAAATACATAAGAAGAGAGGCAAAGAATCCAAAACTTGCAATTTATACTCTAGATTAAAATTACAAAAATATTAAAATGACACCTGGAAATATCAGAAGTAGAAGCACCAGTAAAGAAGACGATGATTTTGTTGTTTTCGTTGATAGGAATGATGGTGAACCTAGGACATCAAATTTGGAGCTGGAATTGGTCAAGAGCAAGAGGTTGACAAGAGCAAACCATTATCACTCTTGGCAATTATCTTGGAAGGTTTTATTTATTCTCAGACAAGAAACTGTTTGTCTGATGCTACATTCAAAAATCTGATATTTATGGAAGGAAGCAATTGTTTTGTTAATTAGTTTTATCTAATGTATTTTTTGTTTTGAATAAAAATGGTATATTTCGTATTTTAAATACATACATACATATACATGACGTGGAAGTATTTTGTATTTGAAATACCGCAAACTATGTGTTTTGCCCAAACCTGTATGTAGGTAAAAGCTGAATCTTATGCCATGTTTCCACGGTACGTGCTTCACTCTCTATTCATGCTTCAAACCCTAATTTTGAACGAAGCAAGTGCTTCGCCATACAAAATTTTGAGAGCGAAGCAAGTATATTCATATTGAATCCACTTACCAAGGCGAATTTAAAAAGGTAAGTGCAACTCAAGGCGAATTTATAACAGGTAAGTGCAACTTTTCAACTACAAAAAGCCCCATGTATTTTGTTTTTGCAATTTTCTGACTTGTCAAATTTCAGTATAGAAACAAAACAATATTTTGACGTTTCACCATTTTTTTAATTCGCCGTGGATACAGCTGATGAACGGCTGACGAGTTGAGCTTACCTGGAGTTAATTCGCCTTGGTGCAACTCTACAACTACAAAAAGCCCAATGTATTTTGTTATTGCAATTAAATAGATAGCTCTCAAAAATTTTTTATTGCAAATTAAAATTATCACTTTTTTATAAAAAAAAATATTAAATTAACTTTATTATAAAAATAATATATTTTGAACTTTTCAATCAACTTCTTCTCAAAACAAAATTATATTTTGAGAATTACGTATTTGTTTTTAATTCGCCGTGAAGGCAGCTGATGAACGGCTGACGAGTTGAGTTCACCTTTTAAATTCGCCTTGCTATTTGCGAAGGACGAAAAATTATCTTCTCAAATTTTTATCGCAAGTTTATCTGAACTAGCTGTAAAAATCGATTGTTTCAGAGTTGTCAACGTGGTGCTTTTTTAATTTTTTCTGCGATAACAATAATGATGAAAACAGAAAATATTAACTTTATTAATTTGGAATAATTATTAGTATTGTGGTTATTTTATTGAACTATTTATGGTTTTTAATCCAAATTTTTAATATTTTTAATTAGGCTTAAGTTCATTAAATTTAATTTTCATTAAATTATTTTTATGAAGAAAGGAATTTTACAACATGGAAATTAATTAAAATTTATTGATAATTTTTCATTCTTGACTCAATCTGGGCTCGAACCCAGGTGTTTACGGACAGGTTACCCTGACATGTTTCGATTGCAACCACTCAATCTCCTCAGAGGGCTTGCCGTTTAACACTCGCAGCCATCGACGACTGCTGACGTCATTAGTCAAACATCAATCCTTAAACCAAATTGTATTCAACCTTTGGTAGATCGAAATTTGCTTTGAATGATTATCTATTTTAATTTATTTTAACATGTTATTCCTTTACTTCTGTTTTTTTTTTTTTTTTTTTTTTTTTTTCGTACTTTTGTCAAGAATTCTTCTTGAAGTTCAAAGTACATATTTTTTGTTTATTCATTTTTTGTCTTTCTTATTCTTGTTGACCTTTTCAGCACAACTTGAAGGACAAATGCAAACATAGAGCTCGTGCCTTAGCTTTAACAATTATTAGTATTGTGGTTATTTTATTGAACTATTTATGGTTTTTAATCCAAATTTTTAATATTTTTAATTAGGCTTAAGTTCATTAAATTTAATTTTCATTAAATTATTTTTATGAAGAAAGGAATTTTACAACATGGAAATTAATTAAAATTTATTGATAATTTTTCATTCTTGACTCAATCTGGGCTCGAACCCAGGTGTTTACGGACAGGTTACCCTGACATGTTTCGATTGCAACCACTCAATCTCCTCAGAGGGCTTGCCGTTTAACACTCGCAGCCATCGACGACTGCTGACGTCATTAGTCAAACATCAATCCTTAAACCAAATTGTATTCAACCTTTGGTAGATCGAAATTTGCTTTGAATGATTATCTATTTTAATTTATTTTAACATGTTATTCCTTTACTTCTGTTTTTTTTTTTTTTTTTTTTTTTTTTTTTTTTTTTTTTTCGTACTTTTGTCAAGAATTCTTCTTGAAGTTCAAAGTACATATTTTTTGTTTATTCATTTTTTGTCTTTCTTATTCTTGTTGACCTTTTCAGCACAACTTGAAGGACAAATGCAAACATAGAGCTCGTGCCTTAGCTTTAACAATTATTAGTATTGTGGTTATTTTATTGAACTATTTATGGTTTTTAATCCAAATTTTTAATATTTTTAATTAGGCTTAAGTTCATTAAATTTAATTTTCATTAAATTATTTTTATGAAGAAAGGAATTTTACAACATGGAAATTAATTAAAATTTATTGATAATTTTTCATTCTTGACTCAATCTGGGCTCGAACCCAGGTGTTTACGGACAGGTTACCCTGACATGTTTCGATTGCAACCACTCAATCTCCTCAGAGGGCTTGCCGTTTAACACTCGCAGCCATCGACGACTGCTGACGTCATTAGTCAAACATCAATCCTTAAACCAAATTGTATTCAACCTTTGGTAGATCGAAATTTGCTTTGAATGATTATCTATTTTAATTTATTTTAACATGTTATTCCTTTACTTCTGTTTTTTTTTTTTTTTTTTTTTTTTTTCTTTTTTTTCGTACTTTTGTCAAGAATTCTTCTTGAAGTTCAAAGTACATATTTTTTGTTTATTCATTTTTTGTCTTTCTTATTCTTGTTGACCTTTTCAGCACAACTTGAAGGACAAATGCAAACATAGAGCTCGTGCCTTAGCTTTAACAATTATTAGTATTGTGGTTATTTTATTGAACTATTTATGGTTTTTAATCCAAATTTTTAATATTTTTAATTAGGCTTAAGTTCATTAAATTTAATTTTCATTAAATTATTTTTATGAAGAAAGGAATTTTACAACATGGAAATTAATTAAAATTTATTGATAATTTTTCATTCTTGACTCAATCTGGGCTCGAACCCAGGTGTTTACGGACAGGTTACCCTGACATGTTTCGATTGCAACCACTCAATCTCCTCAGAGGGCTTGCCGTTTAACACTCGCAGCCATCGACGACTGCTGACGTCATTAGTCAAACATCAATCCTTAAACCAAATTGTATTCAACCTTTGGTAGATCGAAATTTGCTTTGAATGATTATCTATTTTAATTTATTTTAACATGTTATTCCTTTACTTCTGTTTTTTTTTTTTTTTTTTTTTTTTTTCTTTTTTTTCGTACTTTTGTCAAGAATTCTTCTTGAAGTTCAAAGTACATATTTTTTGTTTATTCATTTTTTGTCTTTCTTATTCTTGTTGACCTTTTCAGCACAACTTGAAGGACAAATGCAAACATAGAGCTCGTGCCTTAGCTTTAACAATTATTAGTATTGTGGTTATTTTATTGAACTATTTATGGTTTTTAATCCAAATTTTTAATATTTTTAATTAGGCTTAAGTTCATTAAATTTAATTTTCATTAAATTATTTTTATGAAGAAAGGAATTTTACAACATGGAAATTAATTAAAATTTATTGATAATTTTTCATTCTTGACTCAATCTGGGCTCGAACCCAGGTGTTTACGGACAGGTTACCCTGACATGTTTCGATTGCAACCACTCAATCTCCTCAGAGGGCTTGCCGTTTAACACTCGCAGCCATCGACGACTGCTGACGTCATTAGTCAAACATCAATCCTTAAACCAAATTGTATTCAACCTTTGGTAGATCGAAATTTGCTTTGAATGATTATCTATTTTAATTTATTTTAACATGTTATTCCTTTACTTCTGTTTTTTTTTTTTTTTTTTTTTTTTTTCTTTTTTTTCGTACTTTTGTCAAGAATTCTTCTTGAAGTTCAAAGTACATATTTTTTGTTTATTCATTTTTTGTCTTTCTTATTCTTGTTGACCTTTTCAGCACAACTTGAAGGACAAATGCAAACATAGAGCTCGTGCCTTAGCTTTAACAATTATTAGTATTGTGGTTATTTTATTGAACTATTTATGGTTTTTAATCCAAATTTTTAATATTTTTAATTAGGCTTAAGTTCATTAAATTTAATTTTCATTAAATTATTTTTATGAAGAAAGGAATTTTACAACATGGAAATTAATTAAAATTTATTGATAATTTTTCATTCTTGACTCAATCTGGGCTCGAACCCAGGTGTTTACGGACAGGTTACCCTGACATGTTTCGATTGCAACCACTCAATCTCCTCAGAGGGCTTGCCGTTTAACACTCGCAGCCATCGACGACTGCTGACGTCATTAGTCAAACATCAATCCTTAAACCAAATTGTATTCAACCTTTGGTAGATCGAAATTTGCTTTGAATGATTATCTATTTTAATTTATTTTAATTTATTTTTTTTTTTTTTTTTTTTTTTTTTTTTTTTTTTTTTTTTTTTTTTTTTTTTTTTTATCTAGTACATATGAATACCGAGTCGAATTTCACAAGGCAAACTCGTCGCTACAACAATTACAACTCTAACAAAAACAACAGAAGTATGCATACTTTGTAATCAATTTTAATAAAAGTTTCACACAAAATGAGTTTTTTTTTTCAAAAAATTTTAACCTCGACAATTAAATGTAATAAAAACAAAAAAATTAAACAAGAAAATTTTTTGAAAAATTGGACGAGCAGTTGCTCTAAAGAGTTTACCTTGTTGAATTCGCCTTAAATGAATGCAAACAAATTTGTGTAGTTTTTTTTTATGTTTGATAAGTTTTATTTTATTTTTCTAAAAACTCAGAACTCGCAAAAAAATAAACCAAAATATTCCAAGGGTTGTTAACTTTTTCGAACTATTGAATATTCTAAGCGGCATATAATTGTAAAAAAATGCAATAACACTGTGCGTAATCTTTTAAGTCATGAAAAATAACCATATACAAACACCACTACGTGATAAAAGACCAAAAAAAAAGTCCCATGTCTCTAATGATGAAGACGAAGTTTTTTGATTTTATATGTTCACAATATTTTTTCTTTATGACAAGAGCTACAACTTTGTCTCAGAGGGTAAATTAAAATTCCGAACGGTTTGCAAGATATGAGCCTGAGAAAATGATCACTTTTTTGCAAAAAAATGTTTTAAAGTTTTTTGCGATTTTATCTTGAAGACGATGTTTATCTGATTTTATATGTTCACAATTTTTGCTCTTTATGACAAGGGCTACAACTTTTTCTCAGAGTGTAAATCATAATTCCGAACGGTTTGTAAGATATGAGCCTGAGAAAATGATCACTTTTTTGCAAAAATGACACCGAGGCCCCAAATCTTTGGGGCCCATAAAAAAAGTGCATGACTTTGGGCAAAACTGGGAGCCACGGGTCTTTTTTTTGTCTTTTTTCACGTAGTGGTGTCCGTATATGGTTATTGTTTCGTGTTGCACTGTGTAATAAGCAAATTTTTCGAAAATAACACACTAAATTTATTTAAATTACTTATTTTTAATAAATTAACTTAGATTTAATTCGCACCGGCTGGTTTAAAGTGCACGACTCCTCTTGAACTACAATTTACGATTCTACTGTATTTTTTTTATTATGCCCTTCACCGAAGGTAAAAGGTAAAAGGGTATATATAACTTTGTAATTTCTACAATATTGATACTACACCCTTTAAAGTATATATATTCTGGGTCCTTACGAAACGCGAAGTTCAAAGTATTATGGTTTACAACTTTGCTGTTGCGGTGAACACAAACATCAAAAGTAATTACAACTCAACTGTGTTGAGTTATGAACAGAAACGGGCCATATTTCATTTTAATGATATTCAAACAACGTTCCTTCATGGTTCAGCTATCTAATGGGTGTGTTAAGTTAGAAACTGTGAATTCTATAGTTCGAATCTTGTTTTTTTAAAAAGAAATTTTTTTTTTTAGTTTTTATTTTTTTATGTTCTAAAAACGATTTAAAAAAAATATTTATTAGTTTTCGCTTTTTAAATTTAATTTATAATGAAGTTTAAAGTATTGTAAAATTATTTACCCAGCAAACACAGAAATACACCTTATGTATTGCCAAACGTATATCCTGGATGAAAAATATTATTGCGGAAGATACTTCCTTCGGGAAGAAACGTGTCTCGATGGCAATACTCCTAAGCAATACGAAAGCCAGATAACCACTTATAGCAAAATAGGAAGATATCGCCAACATATTATTGGGACGACTAAAAGAAGATTTTGCATTTTGAAAAACTTTCATTTATATACAAATAAGTACAGCTTCCTATTAAAATTTAAATCGTTAGTTATATACATAAATCATACTTATAAATAATATAATTTATAATAAAAATAAAGTAAAATAATATAAATATAATAAAAAGATGTACGTATGTAGTTTCCACCATATTTTTAAAAAAAAGATCCAACTCCTTTAAATATGCATTCAGGGTTGAGTAGGATCTTGATTAAATTGAAAAGGAATAATGACCTTGAAATCCTGTGTATAAGAAACTATATTAACTATTTAAAGGTAACTGATTAATATTTAACAGATTTATTTAATTTAAATATTTACCTTTTTCAGAATATTTTAAGAAATAATTTCTTAGATCAAAAATTTTATTAATTTTTACATATATTTTTATTTATGACGTACATAAATCTTTTTATAACATAATTTTTTTCTGACTTTATTGCGATATTTCCTCAAAAATTATAAAAGGAAGAAAATAAAAAACTACTATGACTATTTTCTTTTAGACGAAAATTTGGGGGTATTGCGAAAGTATTGCCTAAGGGGATATCTTCCATTTCTTTGCTTGGTATTTTTTGTCTAGTTGCTCTGTATTCTGCTCGCACAATGGTGAAGGGTATATAAGATTCGGCACAGCCGAATATAGCACTCTTACTTGTTTTAATATAAAAATGTTATGCAAAATGAATTCAATATTTTAACCTACGGCCACACGGTCAAGTTGTTCCTTATAGGTTTTTACATATATTGCTTGTCAAAATTTACATAAATTGAAAGCTGTGACGTAGTCTGCATTCAATTTTTGAGCGATTTACTTTTAATATGTCATCAAGAAAACAATTTATAAAGATAAACGAAAAATTTGCTCACTAACCTTAAAATCAGCTGTTTTCTTGAAATTAATTGAAACACTCACTGGCAAGAGAATTTTAAAGGCAAGTTCGTATCAATTTTTAAAAGTATGAGTGCATTGGTAAAAAAGTGTGAGTGTATTAAAACTTGATAGGCAAAACTTGATCGTGTAACCCTCATGTTAAATAAAAAAGAAATTCTAAGCTTGCTGCGTTTTTTTCTCCATTTTGGTGCGTTTTGAAAAAGCAAAGTTGACAACACTGATTTGCTTACTAAAGACAACTGTCAAATCGAAGCAAGTAGATACGTCGTGTAAACACCATGATTCATTAACATGGGTCAGAGCGCGAAACAGGTGATTCAAGTCGTCGTGGAAACATGGTATTAACAATATGGGTATCATTGGAAATGCTTCATTAAAGGGCATAATAAACCTCACAAATGGCTTGGCAAATATGTCAAAATTTTACATTTGTACAAACATTTTGTGTTGTTAATTGGGGTGTTTGCTGTTTGGACAAATATTTGAAGCAATGTTTGCAGAAATATTAAAAAATTTTAATATTTGGCAGACATGTTGGATATTTGGCAAACTTTTTGTGGCGTCTAATGCTAAATGTATTCAATTCAATTAATTTTTAATATTAAATTATATTTTTTAGTAGTATTGCTTGCCACAAAACAGCTCGTTGCTTTTTACTTTAAACTTTTTGCCTTTATTTTATAATTTCTTCTCCGTTTTAACCAAAAAGCAACAAAATTGCCGCAGCACTATTGACAACTGCATTCATTGAAAACTAAACAAAAATGAAAATTTATGTTTGTACGGAGAATATTTGTGTTGTTTATTGGCAAACCGCAAACGGAAACAATGTGTGTGCTTGCCAAGCATTTTGTGTGGTTTATTATGCCCTTAACCCAATAAGATAAGGTGACTATATATTTTTTGTTTGAATTGGAAAAATAATTTTTTCTGTGTACGTACTCGTTTTTAGAGGACAATCATCTATTTTAACTGGCTGTCATCTATAAAATTTGTGTCCTCTTTTATCATCTTTTTCACAATATGTCATCTTTGTCCTCTTTATTTAAAAAGCATGACCAATATTTGCTTTTATTTTTATAAATTAAAATATATTTTATTTCACGGCGATCACCGTTTTTTTTGTCAAATCGTATGTAAAATGTCTTGCCATGCTTGTTCTGTTAGTGAAATGAATTCTTAAATTTCGTTATTTTTGTTTAACTAATATTACTTAACACGTTGAGTGCCATCATACAAAAAAAATATATTACTAAAGTGCCAATATATGAAACCAAGTTTAAATTAATGTTTTTTGTGATAACAAATGAATCTGTGAAAATCTTTTTTTGTATTTGTGTGTTATTTGCACCGTTATACATGTGACAGCCGGCGGTATACGTGGCACACAGAGAATATAATATTATTCAGGTGCCGTGTGTGCCGCCGATAGTCACACCATATTTTGTTATTATTATCATTAGTTCCTTTTATATTTATTGAATACTAAGTTCCTTTTTTTATTATAAACTAAAAGTGAAATAATATGTTATTTTCTTATTTAATTTAATGGATTCAATTTTTTTTGATCCTATATATTTTCCGCCAAACACACTAGTTCCTATTTTTTATTGAACATGAAGTGCCTTTTTTATTTATGTAAAGTGAATTAATTATTATTTTCTTATTTTATTCATTGAATTTTTATTTATTGAAGTGGGTAAAGCTGCGTTCACAATCAAAAAAACATTTTCACTTGGTGTTTATAATAGAGCAACAATTTCTTTTGTAACTACACACATTTTGCATCAAGAAACCGTTCAAAACTAAATAAAATTATTTTAAACGTCAGAAACAATTTCATACAAATTGTTGCTGAAGTTCTAGTAGACTCAACTTTAGTTACATTTTTAAAAAAATTTTAGTTACATTTTTGTTTTAAAATTGAAAGGAAAATATATGAAATACTTTGGGAAGAAAAAAGATAGAAGAAAAAACGAAATTGTTTTTTTGATTGTGAACGTAGCTTAATGTTAAAAAAATTATAAATTTTTGATCCTGTATAACTCATGTAATACAAAAGATACACAAAAAATTCTTGAAGTTAAAGAAAAATGCATTTCTCTAGGTGCCATCACATAATATTTATTAGCTAGTATTGAAAACTAAAGTAGCTGTGAAAAGTGTTAAGTATATGTAATTTTGTAAATTTTGTAGGCTTTATATTCAACAAATTTTACAGGAAAAACTTTTTATTTTTCCTAATTGCTGCTTGAGAGGAAAACCAAAAATATAGTTGATTTGACACAATTCAAGACTCAAATTTGATGAAAAACTACATGCTGGTCGACGAGGCATATATATCTCTACCACACGGCATCAAAATCTTAATTTACTTAAAAAATGGATTAAGCAGGTTTGCATATTAAGCCGACGATAGGTTTTTTTTTTAACTTTCTTTACATATATAAAAATACTCTTCTTCTTCTTGCACGAAATAGCCCAGACTTTTTCTTCGTGCAAATTGTGTAAATTGTCAAACAGCTGTAAACCATAAACAAAGCAATGAAATGCAAAAGAAAAAATCATGAACCAAATTTTGGAAAAAGTGTTGTGGAGTAAAATAATGTACTTAAATATAAAGTTTTATGTTGAAATATTAGGAATACATAATGTTAGTTATTTTAAAAGTGTTTGTTTTGTTTAATTTTTGGTAAAATTAGTTTGTTTCTCCAAAGTGTCATAATTTTTATTGTTTTGTCTTTTATTGGACTGTCAAGATAATGACTTTTTATTTTGTTTTTTTTCTGTTCCCGTACTTTTGTGTAATTTTGTTTCTTAGTGCCGGTTCACACGCGTCAAGTTTGACTCGTCAAGTCTTAAGCTTTTAGGAGAGAAGGGAAAAGAGAATGCCATTTCTTTTCCCCTCTCTCCTAACAACTCAAGACTTTACGCGTCAAACTTGACTGGTGTGAACCAGCACTTAATGAGAGAAATTTATGCTTGCTCTCATTTTCACGAACTTTACCCAAAAAGTTAAGAAACAGAGCTAATCAAGGTATATTTATAGCAGGTAGCCGCGAGATTACAACAATTGTACAATAAAACAAACAACAGGGCTTTTTATTGTTGTTTTGTGATACGAACTGTCAAACAGCAAAGGGGTTGAAAAGAGACAAAAAAGACAAAAGATAAAGACAAAAAACCTTGTTTACTTGTTTACTATACAACATTTGACAGTTTGTATCACAAAACAAGCAAATAAAAAATAACCAGCTGGCTTTCCGAGACTACCTACTATAAATATACCTTGGAGCTAATATTAACCCCGGGTCTCCACGTAGCAATATTTATTGCGGCAAACGTCAAATTTGATTGCTCCATAAAATTTGCGAGGTATAGACCGCATATTGCTATGAGTGGCAATCCATTGCGCTATGATTTCTCTTCTTATTGCTTGAGCAATTATTGCTTAGCAATCTGCTGTCAAATCAGTTGTAATTTATCTGACATTTCATTTCTCTGTACGGTTGTTTATTTGTTAGTGTGTTTATTTATTAAAAAAGCAATTAAGAAAAAGCCGCCAAGTGAAAAAATACTTCAACAAAATACAGAAAAAGTGTTTATATCTTATATTTTTAAATGAACGTCAATATTAACAAAAACAAACGATACATTTGTTTTTTTTTTTTTTTTTGTATATTTTTATTTTTTCAATAGAACAATACAAGTTTTAGGCTTTTTTTCATACGCAAGTAAACAAAAAAGTAATACAAAACACAGCTACGACAATTAATTATTTTATTTTATTAATTTAATTGATTGATTTAAAAAGAAAATTTAACAATCACTTCAAAACACAACATGAAACATTTGTTATTAATAAAGGCACAAAACTTTATACAACTACTCGCGGTGAAAATTGCAAAATTATGGCAAAGCAATAACAAGTGTTCTCCAGCGACGGTCTTGCTTGTACTTAAGGCCCAAATACACTTGTCAAATGCTTGACATCAAGCTCGTGTACGTGTGCTTGACATTAGAACATACATTTGCTGGATGAGCTGTCAAGCATTCATTTTGCATTTTATTTTGAAGTGACAACAGCAGGAGCAAAAAATATTAAAATATGTATATATTAAAAGTGTTTAATTGTGATTACATACTTTTAACTGTGTTGCTTTTTAATAAATGAAAAAAGAATTGAAGAAAAGAAGGAGAAAATTATTGAATAACATTGTTTTTCCTCCAAAGCATTTTTTTGTTTTTCATCCGACATTTTTAGTGTCTGTTCGGTTTGAAATCACGTTAAAAGTGTGTGGGTGCTTGAAGAGTAACGCCAATACATTCATCAAAATCACTCGTCAAGCATGCTAAATATCTAAATTTTTTGATTTTCCATCAAGCATCGTCAGTGTCACACATACAAACTCATTTTCACTAATACTACCTTAATGCTGGATGGGAATTTGACCAGTGTATTTTGGACTTTATTAGCAATAAAAATTGCTACGTGGAGTCCCAGCGTGAAGAAAAGAAGTTCACCACAAATATTTTAAATGAAAAGAACCACAAACAAAAAACATTGCACTGCCCAAGGCCCATCTATCAGGTCTGCTTACTTGTACAAAAACAAAAATCTTTTTCTTTTAAGCTGTCAAAAATTTACTACATACCAAAAGGAAAATACGTGTATGTAAGCAACTTTTGAAAGCTCAAAAGAACAAAAACAATGATTATCAGGCTTCTTGCGCAGACCTTTTCAATGGGCCTTGGCACTGCCAACACAAAACTATTTTACAGGGTTACCATTGGAAATTTTTTAACGTAATTCGCAAAAAACTGTCGTTTTGGTTAATAAAAGTCGCAAAACTGTTTTAATGATTTTATTTATCATTTGAATATATTTTTGTAATTTATGAGACCGATCATGTACAAACAAGTGTATGTGTTTGTTATGCTTAGTCCCCTTTTACAATGTGGCAAGTGAAAGGCAGACAGACGAAGTTTGAGTATCTGTACTGGACATTTTTTGGTTATCTTTTACACTTTTCGGCATTTTCATGTTGTTTTTTCACACCAATGTAATTTTAGTATCAATGCCTGTTGAATGTTCATCTTCGTCAACAGCGAAAAGAACGAAAATAGGAAAACAATAATTTCTGTCTGTCTATTAATTTCGCGATTGTGAAAGGTTTAGGCAAGTTTAAAAGAGAATAAGAAAAATGTCTGCCATTCAATTTCAACGTTGTAAATTGGGACTTAATGCCATGTTTCCAGGGGTGCCAGATAATTTTGATAAAAAATCGGCATATTTAAAAAAAAATCGGCATTATCGGCACTTTAATATAAAAAAATCGGCAAAAAATCGGCAAATTAAAAATACCTATTTCAAATACAATAAAACCTATTCTTACTTACAAATAAGAACAATTCAGAATTATCTAATGTTTATAACTTATGAAATTCCAAAAGAATCAATAAAAATATGTAAACGTTTTACAAAGAAATTGTAGTTAAATATAAAGTTTTTTTTAACTTTCTTATAATTAAGTATATTCCATATACAAATATTTGAGTTTGACATTTTTATTAAATCCGTTTTAATATTAATATCAAAACAGTTTAAAATATTAATTTTTAAATAATCTTTAAAAAACGAATAACTTGCAAAGATAAATTTTCCAGTGAACATCAAAACTCTGTTACATTAAAAAATTCTTTCCACATTTGCGGAAGAATGTGGAAGGACCAAAAATTGTACCAAATGCTGCCATAAAATGTTCACGTTATAAATCTGAAACTTTTTGCCAAAAAGTTTGCAAATTTATTTAATTTTCCTTACATAAGAATTGGCTATTTAATTTATGTACTAAAATCGTCCTCAATTGCGTTATAATCTTAAAAAAAAAAAAATTATTTAATTATCAAAGCAATTATTATTTAAATTATATTCATTGATAGTGAATATAAATTTATCTTACCTTTATTCTTTTGTAAGTATTTATCTATCCATTTTCAAACACAAATATAAAGTGTTTTATATTTTCCTAATAGAAAAAGAAATTTTAACTGAATTATTTTAGGTTTTAAAATTATTTATTTTTTAACTTTGGCCTTTAATTCTTCATAGTGGAATATTTTTCAAATAATAATGTATTAACCCAACACACATTACAAACACTGCATTTAATATTGAATAAAACTAACCCCTTTTTCTTTAGTAGAAGCGCTGACTTAATAACAGTTGTCTCTTTTCAATGTTACAACTGTTTCAGTATCGCTTAAAATTAGTGTATTATTATCAAACAAACAAAAAGTAATCGCCTTTTACGTGTTAGTCAAAAAAATCGTCATTTTTGGAGCAAAAATCGGCAAATCGGCACTTTGATAATTTAGGGGCAAAAAATCGGCAAAATGGCAGGACTGCATGTTTCCACGACGATTTGAATCACCTGCTTCGCTCTCTGAATCATGTTAATGAATCATGGTGTTTACACGACGTATCTACTTGCTTCGATTTGACAGTTGTCTTTAATAAACAAATAAGTGTTGTTAACTTTGCATTGTCAAAACCCCACCAAAATGGAGAAAAAACGCAGCAAGTTTAGAATTTCTTTTTTATTTAAAATATTAAATTAATTTTGCATAACATTTTTATATTAAAAATACAGTAGCATCGTAAATTGTAGTTTAAGAGGAGTTGTGCACTTTAAACCAGCCGGTGCAAATTAAATCTAAGTTAATTTATTAAAAATAAGTAATTTAAATAAATTGAGTGTGTTATTTTCGAAAAATTTGCTTTTTTGCATTTTTTACAATTTAATACCGTTTAGAATATTTAATATTTCGAAAAACTAAACAACCCTTGGAATATTTCGGTTTGCTGTTTTACGATTCTACTGTATAACAATAAAAAAGTCTTTACAGTTCAGAGTTTTTAGAAAAAAAAACAAAACTTATCAAACATAAAAAACTACACAAATTGTTTGCATCATTTATGGCAAAATCAACAAGGTAAACTCTTTTGAGCAACTGCCCGTCAGCTGTTAAGTCCAATTTGTCAAAAAATTATCTTCTTTAATTTTTTTGTTTTAATTACATTTAATTGTCGAAGTTAAAATTTTTTGAGAAAAAACTAATTTTGTGTGAAACTTTTATTAAAATTGATTACAAAAGAAGTACGTATACTTCTGTTGTTTTTATTAGAGTTGTAATTGTTGTAGCGACAAGTTCACCTTGTTGAATTCGACTCGGTATTCATATATACTAGGTAAATTTTTTTTAATTGCATAAAATATATCTAATTTTTTTTATAAAGAATTCAACACTTAATATCTAGTAAGGATTCTAAATTAGCAACAGTTCAGTATTTATCGTGTTATAAAAATATTTTTGAAAATATATATATTTTTTAAGAAGTTTAATATTTTCATATAAAAAATATAACAGCCTTTTACATAGTTAAAAAAGAAAAACCAAAAACTTTGTAAAAAAAATTAAACAAATTTTTACATAAATACATACTTCCATATCAATAAAACATAGTTTGGGTTAATGACAGGTTTATTAAACAAATTTTCATAAAAAATTAGTTTTTTAATGAATATAAGGGATAGTATTTATGTTTGCATTCATTCATACAAGATGATATATTTTCGTAAATTGATTTAATAAATTCCGTTTAAAACTTTTGAAAAGGTGATCAAAAATTTATTTTAATTATTCCAAATTAATAAAGTTAATATTTTCATTATTATTGTTACCGCAGAACAAAATTTAAAAAGCACCAAAATGGTGCGAAACGCACCGAGTTGACTACTCTGAAGCTATCAATTTTTACAGCTAGTTCAGATAACCTTGCGATAAAAATTAAAGAAGAGAGTAATTTTTCGTGCTGCGCTTCAAAATTTTGTATGGCGAAGCAGTTGCTTCGATCATGATTGGGATGTGAAGCATGAATAGAGAGCGAAGCACGTACCGTGGAAACATGGTATAATGACATTCACAACTCGTTCGAATAAGAAAAAAAAAACAACCACAAGGGATTTTTTGTGAAAAATTAGAGACCGTCGTGGTTTTTTGCTTATATCTCATCCATTTGGTGACCGATCTTGCTGAATTTAAAAACAAAGTGTAAAATCCCCAAAAAAAGTCACGGATTTTTTTTAATGGCGTTTTCTTTTCTGAGAAAAATATGTTACCGTATATACATGTGACATTTTCTAATGTTACCTATAATCACTCGAAGTGTTACATGTTGTGCAATTTCAATAGAACACAATTAGTGCTTTTATTTACAACTATTACACTTTCATCATTAATGTTCTTAATGAGCGATTTTTAAAGCTATTTAAGCGGTTTCTGCACGCTATTACGGGTTGGAAACAAATATTAACATCACTAATGGCTTATACAAATTAAAACGTTTATAATATAAATAGACTGTTTTTGATTTTAATGTGTAAATATTTTTATATTTTGTTTTAAAACAAATTGTTAACAAAGTTTTGAGCGGTATGAATTATGACAAACAAAATAAAGCATTTGTTCTACAAAGAACACCTTAAGAAAAAGTAAGGGTAAAATATGCAACATGTTTTGCACGTTTTTCAACAACATATTCACAAAAGAACTTGAAAGTTTTTCCCACAGTTGTATTTTTTGTACAAACGAACACAAAAATGTATAACATGTAACATTAATGCAACATTTTTCTCAGAAAAGAAATCGCCATAAGTTACCAAAAAATCCCTAATCTTTAAGTCTGGCAGCCCTGTTTATAGGCGATATATATCTACTATTTTTTAAATATCGATACTTTGATGTATCGATAAATATTGCTCAACACTAGCATCTACCAGGTGACAAATTCAAAAAATAACAAGCGCAATAATAAATAATTAAATTTAAGCAAGCACTTAAAAAAATGGAGGATATAGAGGAAATCGTTGTCAAAATGGAAATAAAAATATCAAATTTAAATAATTTTATAGCATTGAGTTTAAAAAGAAATAAAATTACTGAAGAACTGGAACAGCTTACTTTGGAGACATCTCAAGTTTACGATCTGCTAACTAGATCTCATGAATTAATGCAAAAAGAGTTTAATACTTTGGAATATGATTATAATGATGTGATGTCTAAAATGAGGAGAAAACAAATAGTGGTAATGGACTACCTTATTAACGAAAAGCAAAGAAAAGTCAAAGAAGCTGAACAGGAGAAAAATAAAGTAAATTTGATGTTAAGTGGCGTAAAGTCGAATGTTTACTTTAATAGTGCAGTTAGGGGTACAGCGCCCATGTCTGCTGTCAAAAAATTGGGAAATGCACTTTCTTTTACACCAAAAATAAAAATAAGTGAATACAAACAATCTCCTCTGGTTAAGAAGAAAATTATTCCCTTATCATTTCAATTTGAAGAGTTTGATGTCACTATAACACAACAGCAATTTGATACCATTCCAAAGTAATATCAAATGCTATCAAAATAAATAATTTATTAAATAATTTTATTTCAGGTATATGTGTGGCCGTGAAACATTGGAACAATTAAATTACTTTTTGGAAACTGTAGTTATACCTTGCTTTAATGAGAAATATCAACTAATTCACAAAGATCGAAGTTGCCTACGAAATCTTAATGATATAGAATTATGGAAATTATATAATGAGCAAGCTTCTTGTCTACCAGGTTAGTCTGAAAAAGTAATTTTTAAATGCAATTTATATAAAATTTAAATTTTTAGGACGTACCTTCATTACACCAGGAGATCTAACTAGAAAATTAGATAAAATGTTGGACAAAAAAACTCAGAATCGATTGGTTATGCTAAGACATATTGGTATTTTAAATGAAGTGCGTGTTAAACAAACAGTATGTTACGTTTGGTCATATAATGGTATTCATCGACTAACATAATTATGCAAATCTAAAAAAACAAAGAGTATTGAATATAACGAATTTAAAGACCAAATCATGAAAATCGATAGAGATAAAAACGATCGTGTTTTCTTTTGAGTTGATGATAAATTTCGAACAATTTTAAAATCCATTCCTGAATTAAATTCTTAACCTCTTACTTGTAAAATAAATTTGAGTTGCAAGGTTTTTTAAAACAAATTTTTATAGAAATTCGTCTCATAAATGTGTTACAAACCTTATATAATAATTTTAAGGATTTTTTGTTGCAAAATGCAGTTCAACTCACATATAATAAAAACAAATTATAACATAAAATAAAGAATAACATCAAAAAATAAAAAGAAAATGTTTTAAGAATCACTTTTTAAATATTCTGAAAAACAATCACCCCTATTATAAAAGTCAACGTCGACGGCAGCGGATCAATCAGCCTTATTCCATTAGCAGTTGTTTAAATTTCGTCTTAAATAAATTGAGTTGTAAACCGTTTTAGACGCATTAAGCGCCATTCTCTTTATCTATAGTCCATGAATAAAAAAAAACAAGATTGCGCTTTGCGCAGGTCTGTTATTTTAGTGTGTGACGAAGAAATAGAATTTGTATATGTGCATTTGCGTGTCTTACATTTTTTTTTTCAACAAATACTCAATTGCATTCTATGATGACGTATATACGCAGTAGAAATAATTTATTTACGGCTGAGTGCGCAATCTTGTTTTTTGATTCATGGTTGATACTAAAACAATCCAAAAACAACAGAAACAAAAAAGGGTTATTGGCATTACATTTTTAAATTAACAAATTAGTTTTAACTGTCATTGCGCTATCAAACAAGCGGATCTGCGTCCCTAGAAATATTGGAAAATCTAAGGTATTTCTCAATTCTTCGTTAATGGAAATATGCATAACAATTTTGAAACGAACAAATACATACAATATTACATTACCGTCGAAGTGATTTAGTAGACGGCTCGACGTGAAAACTTAAAATTGACGTAGACACTAACAACGACTTATTAAAAAATGGTAAATCTCGGTTTTAAAACGTTTTGTTTTAAAAATCGATTATGATCACATAACTGTATGTTCAAATAAAGCTGCACTAAACTCTTTTGATAAAATTCTGTTGTTATTACATTACTTTTCGCTTATAGTCACATCCTTTAGTTGCAACCATAACATGGACTATATCGCTAATGTGACTATAAGGCTAATTTACTTATATGCCACTATGACGCATATAACCGAATTCGAATAAAATCAAGCTATGTAAATAAAGAAAATTAAAAATGCATATAAATTACACCGACATCAGGCTTATGGTTTTACAACAGTTACATACTGTACAAAAAATAGTTAAAATAATAACAATATATTTCATAACTGATACCAACGGCAAAAACTTATGTTTTACGAATAGAGAGTTGATGACAAAAATTAAATGATTTAATTCATTCATTCTTTGGATAGATTTTTGATTCGAAAACTAAAAAGAACTTAATAAGTTTTGCTAATGTGACTATAACGCCATTAATTTGCTTTACTTATCCCTTTGATGGCTTTTGATGGATGGCATATATGGCAAATGTGCTTATATCGCTAAATGGACTATAACGTTAATACTTTATATTAAATTAACTAACAGCGGCAAAATAAACAGATAAAATGGACTATATCGCTAATGTGACTATAAGCGTTGTGACTATAAACGAAAAGTACTGTAATAGGTATTTATGTAAGTTTATAAGATTACACTAACCAGTAAAAAAAATTGTAAATGCAACATTTTGATGAAATAAAAAAAATTATATTAGTTTAAGAAATAGTAAAATCATTTGCAACATAATTTTTAAAGCTAATTAATTAATAATATCGGACATTATAGACTCAAATATATTCTTGGAAAACTGTAAATTGCCATTCAGGAAAATATCATTAAAACTGCTGTTTCTATCATAAGTAACATCTGTAGAATCACACTGTGGTAGTATATTTTCATTAACAACTGGTTCATAATGGTCATAATCTATAGAAGTAGATATTTTTTGTGAATCTTGAGCTTGCGCTGCTGCTTCTAATTGTAATTTTTGCATTTGCATCATCAAACGAGCATTTGCATCTAAATGAGAATGTCGTGCTCGTATATGTTTATCACGGTCTCCACGTTGTCTAAAGTTTTTAGTACAAAAGTGACAACCAAATGGTTTTTCACCAGTGTGAATACGCTGATGGTTTTTTAATGCATCAGCACGGTAAAATCGTTTACCACATGCTTCGCACTCATAACGCCTTTCGCCACGGTGTATAAGACGATGTTGGTAAAAAACTGAACCGGTCAGAAACCGTTTTCCACATACCAGACAGTGGTAAGGTCTTTCGCCTGTATGACATTTACGTATATGATCATTCAAGTCAGGGCGAATTGTAAATTTTCGGGAACATCCAGGTTCCTTGCATGCAAATGGTTTTACACCTTTAAGAGCCAACTTGTTCATAAAAGTTTAAAAATATTTCATTCATATATTACTAACCTTGATGAAATCTTAAATGCTGCCACAAATGACTAGATTGGGTATACGATTTTCCACATATATCACACAAGTATTGTCTGGTCTTGCTGGATACAATAGCCCCATCTTTATCTCTTTTGTATTTCCTATAATGTTTCTCCTCATAATGGGTTACACATTCTTGAGCAGTTTCAAAAATACTTTCGCAATATTCACACGGTAATTGCAAAGTGCCAGTAATTTTGTTAAGTCGTGGAAAAAAATGATAGGATGTGTAACTAATAATGAAGATATCAAATAATCACCCTTATTGTGTTTGGCGTATTTAAAATACGCCTACGACTGTTTGGTAATAGATTAAAGAGAACGTGAAATTTTTATCTTTAATCTATTACCAAACTGTCGTTGGTAATAAGGGTGAATGAATTATTATAGTAAACTAAATTAATAACTACCTTTCTTTTTTTACAATTTTAATTACTTTTAAATCAATAGAGTCCTTACCGATGCTCATGCAGTAAATCCATAGATTGAAATTTATTCTCACACACATTGCACACAAAATAACGTTGAGTAGTTGCTTTATGAACTTTTAAATTTTCTCGCATAAACACACATTCTGCATGCCAATGAGCACATATTTCTTTTGATGTTTTTACATGAATATCACAAGCAAAGCATTCAAATTTTCTAGATGGTAAATGGCAAGCTGAGTGAACAAATAAATATGATACTTCAGAAAATACAAGATCACAAAATTCACATTGTAATATACAACTTAAAATTATTATTTTAAGGTAAACCGGTGTTTTTTCCTCCTGATAACTTAAACGGGAAGAACTATAAAATACTTGAGCCTAAAAATATGTAAAATAATATTTGTTATTCAATGTACTAAAAACTTATATGTATGTATTTAGGTTAACAAACCAGCTTTAATTTTATAATAGGTGCGATCCCGTAGTTTTTGGGTAAAGAACGGTAAAATGAGAGCAAACAAAAATTTCTCTCACTAATAGATAAAAATGTACAAAAGTACGGGAACAACAAAAACCAAATTTCTACCCCAAAGGAAAACGTTCAAATAAATACATAAATGATACATTAGCATGTATAAAAGTTAAATATTAACATTTTCTATTGTTTATTGTAATAATATTTCTTATTTTTCTTAATTTTTTTTTTTATTCGACCTTTAAAATTCAATATTAAGTTAAAATGCTTAAGCTCGAGGTCAGTTGTATGTTGTATGTAAAGAAAAATTTTACATACAACTGACCTCGAGCTTAAGCATTTTAACTTAATATTAATATTTCTTATTTTTATTCATTTGGTAATAGGTAGTTGTTTGTAGTTATACCCACACCACAATAGTGGAGAGGGTATTATGTAAGGTGACCATACGTACACTTTTTTAGAGGACAATCCTCTTTTTTAACTGGCTGTCCTCTATAAAATTTGTGTCCTCTTTTACCATCTTTTTTTCATAATCTGTCATCTTTGTCCTCTTTATTTTTAATTTTTATAAATTAAAATAAAAATTTTATTTCACGGTGTGCAATCGTATGGAAAATGTTGTGCCATGCTTGTTCTGTTCATACTCCTACTGTACTCTCATACACTTGCAGTATAAACTTTTGAATAATTTTTTGCAATGATTATTAAAGTTTAGTTGTTTTTTTTTTTTTGTAAATAATTTTACTTAAGTAAATGTAAATTTTTATGCATCGTCGGCTTAATATGCAAACCTGCTAACTCCCTTTCAACAAATTTTACAGGAAAAACTTTTTATTTTTGAGAGGAGAACCAAAAATATAGTTGATTTGACACACTTCAAGACTCAAATTGAAGAATAACTACATGCTGGTCGACGAGGCATATATTTCTCTACCACACGGCATCAAATCTCAATTTACTTAAAAAGTGGATGCCGCAGGTCTGCCTATTAAGCCGACGATATGTAATTCTTTTTAAATCTTCTTTACATTTATTAATATGGGAATGTAAATTTGTCTGTAAAATATGTAAAAAAATCTTGAAGTCAAAACATTTTTTTTCTTTATGTCCTCTTTTTTATTTTAAAAATCTGGTCGCCTTATATTATGCATTTGTGCTGATGTGTGTAACGCCTTAAAATAGTGGTCCTAGACCCACCTTAAAGTATACCGATCTACTCAGAATCACTTTCTGAGTCAAACTAACGATGTCCGTCCGGCTGGCTTGCAGGCTGGCTGTCAATGTAACCTTGTGCGCAAAGTACAGGTCGCAATTTTGGAGATCATTTGATGAAATTTGGGTCATAGGTTCTTATTGGCACAAGGACCAAGCCTATTGAAAATGGGCCGAATCGTAGGACCACGATGGAAGATAGGGGGAAATTTCTGCCTCTCACAAACTTTCAAGCCGATTTTCATGAAGTTTATAAACATAGATAAATCCATATTTACATGGACACACAAGCATGATGTGTTTTTTAATACTGTGGTGTAGGGTATCATATGGTCGGGCTTGACCGACTATACTTTCTTACTTGTTTTTAATTGTTAAAAGAAGAAAATTTTTCTCTTAAAACCTCTCTCACTTTACCAAACTTTTTGTACGGGAACAGTTTTCGGTAAGATTGGGATCCCGCGGGCTGCCAACGTTGAGTACGGGATCACACCTAATGTGTGTAAGTATGTGTTGAAGTTTGATCGTTTTAAAATAATGTAGTTTAAAAGCTTATACATTTGAAAAATACCTCTGACTTTAAGTTTAGGAATGCATCATCAACGTATGCTTCATAAGGTATTTCAGCGCTGTTATCCATTTCGTTTTCTTCGGCTGTTGAATCAGGGAAATGTGAATACAAATGCTTTATAGCATCATTCGATCCAAAGAAAATACGACCACACAAGGTACATTTAATAACAACTCGTAAACCACTTATACCCTGTACCCCATGTAATGAAGTGGTTTTATTTGATATTGTATTATTGGTTGGTATTAAATCCAAAGCATGCTTTTCCATATGACGTAATAAACCTGAAGCATGAACAAACTTTCTTTCACACAAAGTACATTCATGAGGACCATCTTGTTTTTTATTACTGCTTATAGACATATTAACACTGGACGAGACTCCATTCGAATTAGAAGTACTAGCAGAGTTAGGTGCACTGATGTTGTTATTAACATCGTACTTTAATTCGTCTTTAAGAAAACGTCTTATTCGAATTTGATTTTCTCTTAATAAACGAATACATGCTGGCTCTGTAGGCAAAGCATTTTCTTCTTTAACAGATTTACAAAACGTGCTATGCTTAGTTATTATATGAGGTAATACAAAATTTTCATCTTTATCGTTCTCACACTTGTGGGAATGCGAATCACCAGAATTTAAGAAATAATTGCCAGTTAGACATTTATTTATCTTATAAGTTGTTAAAAATGGCAATATTTGTAGAGAAGTTCCAGCAGATTCTGTAGCTGTTCAAAAAAAAAAAAAAAAAAACAATAATGAATTAAAAAATATTTTGCTTTTTTTAATAACATCAACATTATCGTTTTTAGCAGGTGTGAGGAATTTCGACCGATTTTAAAATTCATTTCTGAAGTAAGTTCTTAATTTTTTGTTTACAATTCAATAAACATGTACCTATAATAAAAATTTTAAAAGTACTATACTGGGAAAACAGATGAAAATGCATTAGAAATAAATTTTTAAAGATACTGCAAGCGTTTTTATAATTTTTAACCATGAATGACGTACTTTTTATTTCCTCCTTTGTTTGGCTTTCTAAAAAATTTAATATTTTTAGTTCTTCTTCAGTTTCCGCTACGTTTGTTACTTCAGAAGCTGCTAGCAGAGGAATATTTTCTACCAAATCAAAAATATTTTCTTCCGGTTGCGGCGATTTAAGTTGATGTTCTTTTAAATTTGACCGACTTAAATCTAAAACTTCATTAATATCATAATTACTAGAAAATGCATTAACTTTAAGTGCCGTTTCGAATGTATCTAAAGAGGCTGGTTTTAAGTCTTGCCAAGGAATATCATCATCTAATAATGGCATATTGTTAGTACAATTTTGAAAAGTTTCATTTAGTAAAAGGTCCGACGAAGTATTTTTATCTTTATATTCCTTTAATTGAGCAAATAATTGTTCCGATAGCCAAGCATCAGAAGTGTTGAAGTCTTCTTCGTTTAAATTCATGTTGAATGATATTAACAACCCCAATTATATCCTTCGCCTTGCGTCCGGAAAGTTTATTTAAAAAATTAAAAATATTTTTATGTAAAATAATTTTTAACGACTTCTATGACAACAAAATCAGAGCATATTCATTTAATTGTCAAAAATGGCTACTTTTTACACAGTTGCATATTTAAGTAAAAAACAAAGGTTTTTCCCCTTAAATTTTTCAAAATTTTAAAAATGTTTAACAGTTTTAACCATGGTGGAATAAGCAGGTGGCATCGTTACGGCAACAAATACAACATTACAATCACCGTTTAAGGGTGTGTGAGAAACGGTAGCAAAGTTCTATATATTCGTGAAGAAAACAAACTTTTTGGCAAACTTTTTGGTTAGCTGTTGGCAAACTTTTTAACAGTTGATAAAAAAAGTAGTATTTCGTAACACGTGCGTTTTGTTTTGAATATGCATGCATATAGTTTTGCGCTTATAAAATAAAAACAAATAAGCGCACGCCCATGTAGATAGTACCAATCGAAAGAGCATACAAATATGAATCGATATCAATATAGGTTATTAGATGACACTCTTGCGATAAAGAATTATAGCGCAGCAAACTTTAAATTTACAAAATATGTGCATGTACAAATTTAGTTTTTCACTTATAACTCGAAAACGATTCCGCGTGCATATATCTAGCTAGTACCAATCGATAGAGCGTAAAAATCTGAATCGATATTGATATAGCCTATTTTCTAAGAGACTTGGGGGAGGGAGTTATGGTGCAGCAAACTTTTTAAATTTTTTATATATTTACATGTATAATTTAGTTTTTCACTTATAACTCGAAAACGATTCAGCGTGCATATATCTAGCTAGTACCAATCGATAGAGCGTAAAAATCTGAATCGATATTGATATAGCCTATTTTCTAAGAGACTTGGGGGAGGGAGTTATGGTGCAGCAAACTTTTTAAATTTTTTATATATTTACATGCATAGTTTAGTTTTTCACTGATAACTCGAAAACGATTCTGCGTGCACATATCTAGCTAGTAACAATCGATAGAGCGTAAAAATCTGAATCGATATTGATATAGCTTATTTTCTAAGAGACTTGGGGGGGGGGGGGGGGAGTTATAGCCTTATACATTTTTAATTTTCATTACATATTTAGATGTGTCTGTCCAATCAACTTTGTAAACAAAGAATTATCAAGCAGAGCTGCCAGTTTATTGTTACCATAGTGCTGCCATATTATATTTATACTGTCAGATCCAGCGATTTTAAATTATTTATTTATTTACTATTTGTGGGAAATCAAGCGCTTTTATTAGTTGTTAATACTTTATTTTTTAACATAAGTGTTTAAAAATTTAAGGTAAAAAATAAATTTAGAACATAACGAAAGTGTTCCCTCCTAGAGACATGCGCGTTTTATTGTGTGATGGTATACCAAAGATACACGTACTTAAATCTTTAAAATGGCTCTCCTGAACAAAACCGGTTTTTAACCTTAGATCCCTTTCTATTTTGCGCGTCCCGTATATGGATTTTTTTTAATTTTACACTTTTTTGGGCATACCCTATAAAAGTCTAATTTCTAGTGCAATATAGGTAGGGTATGCCCAAAAAAGTGTAAAATTAAAAAAAATCCATATACGGGACGCGCAAAATAGAAAGGGATCTAAGGTTAAAAACCGGTTTTGTTCAGGAGAGCCATTTTAAAGATTTAAGTACGTGTATCTTTGGTATACCATCACACAATAAAACGCGCATGTCTCTAGGAGGGAACACTTTCGGGGCATGGGATCGGTCTCATTCGATGCTTAGATGTTATCCACATCAAAAAAAAGTGAAAATTTTTACCCTTAGGTCCTTTTCTCTATGCGCTGTCACATATATATGTATATAGTTTGCAACTATTAAAAGCAGATACATACATTTCATTATAAGAAATATTCAAAATCAAGAAAATTTTAAGCTTGGAAGAATTGTATTCAATTTTAAAATACAAAACAAAAGTATAACCATAACTATAATCACATAAAAAGATTTAATATTAAAGAAACTCGAAAAATTCTTCATAAATATATTTATTTTTAGTGTGTATTTATAAGTAAATTTCATTCTTTCAATGCAAAGAAAGCCTTCAAGGCCAATTATACATGTATTGCTGTTACCATCTTTCCATGTTTTCCAAAAAAATAAAAAATTTTATAAATATTAATTAATATATAAATATGTGATTTCTAATTAAATAGCTCCCCAACCACAAAATTATTACAAAATAGAAATTTAAAATAATAAAAGTTTTATTTATCTCTTTTTTTTATTCCTTATACTGTATTTCCACTAACTCATAGAGTAGTATTTGGCCTGAAAAGCTGGCCAAAAAGGCAAAACTGAATTTTAAAAAATCTTAAGAACTAAGTACGCAGCTCGACAGACAACAATATTTTACATTAAATTGTAAATTCTGAAGACTTTTAGTTGCGATTTGTAGCCCTGAGACCCTGCTAAGGTCAGGAAAGTGAAGAAAATTATATGATATTTAAATGTTTTTTTCGGTTTCTGGATGTTTATATGATATTTTTTTTGCGGCTAAACGAATAAAGGTTTAACAAAGATTATTTTTTTCGCTGAAAGGTTTGATCAAAAGTTATTTAAAAAAGAAAAAAAAATTAAAATATGTTGAATATTCATGTTGAAACAATTCGTTCAAAAGCTAAAAAAAACAAATTATACACTTTTTTTTGCAAAAAAAGGAAAAGAAGAGGTTTTTAAAAGTGAGGTTAGCATGTCTACGAATTATGTTTGATACCACAATAAAATTTGTAATCTCTAATTTTAGAAACCAAAAACGACGATTTTTTTAAATTTTCACATTTCTTCTATTTTTGCTCATCGGGCACTTTTTCTTATACCTTTATATCGTCAAAAACTTTTATGTATTTTGAATTATTGATTTCAACTGTTACTCACATCACTTTTAACACTTCACAATATTAATACCTGCCTATATGTAATTATAAATTGCAAAAATTCTTAATTATCCATAATAGTTTTAAGGGAATGTCCCACACATCCCCATAAAATTTATTTTGAAGTAGCTTCCGAGGCCAGAAATAAGCTCTAACGATTATATCGTACTAATTATTCGAGGAAATTCAGCAGAAGCGATACAAATCGAGATTTCTTGAATAGGTTATTTCTGAGCAGTGACCCTTTTATAAGCTGCAGTACGCAAAGAGAACGAAATAATAAAAAAGGTTTTTCATCAGAAACCATCACACTTCTTCTTCCTGACACCGATGATGCAGCTAATGAGGATACACATACGACATAATAATTAGTAAGGAATTTTTATTAGTTTAACTTTTCCGTCTATAAAGTATTAAATAATATATAAAATAAAATTTTTTTTAATTAGACTGTAAATCATATGTATGTATGTACATACAGTCTGTCAAGAATGAGTTTAAACCTTTAAAATCAACATTTGTTAATTGAGTTTTGCGATTTATACCAACTTTTATTCCTTAGGAATGTGGCTTTTAGAAAAATCTTAAAAATTTAAACTTTTTGGTTCTTAAATTTTCTTATTGCATTTTGAAAACAAAAAATTTGACGCATTTTGCATGTAAATTTTTTTTTTCGCCATTAAATTTTTAATAACTCCAAAATAGTAACAGATAAAAAATAAATGTGTGTGGTTAGTTTAAGCAGAATTATTCGGCAAAATATATAAGGCAACCCAACGATTTAGGGGGTGAAGTATGCCACGCCTTTAAAAGAAAATCCTTACGTACTAGAGAAAAACGGAAAACAGATTTGAATTAAGGGCATCAAAATCCATATAGTCCACATACTTTTATTTCTAGGGTGGAGAAAAATTTTTTTGTTGCGCAGTGTACTTTTGTTGCGCAGTGTAATTTTTTCAAAATCTGCCACTAGACTTTTTATATCATACTACACCTAAAACTATCAAAAAACTAAAACTTTTAATTAAAAAAACACGTTTAATAATTTTGGCCAGCTTTTCAGGCCAAATACTCCTCTGTGTAACGTCTAAAACTGAAAAGTAACTTATTCCAGATTCGGCATTTTTTATTTTGAAAGCAACGTTCAAAAATGATGTATTTGTGGTATTTCTAGTTGCATATTACAAGTTGAGTCCATAAAAGAGAATTCATTCACTACCTAAATATGAAGTCCAAGTCATAATCTTGTAGAACTGGAGTGCAAGGAATACATTTATGTAACAAGTTATGAAAATAAAAATCTAGTGGTTCTATTGTGATCTCTAACAGCAATATTATAAATCGCACAATTCGCCTGAAAATCCGTTCTAGATTATCTAAATTTCTAGACAGAGTTCCAGTGTATATTTCAAGGCAGTAAATGAGTTTTTTTTACTATTACTTTTTTAATTAATAAAGGTTTATAAAACAAGTTTACAAATCAAAAACTTAAAATGCAATTTTTTGACTGAGAATAGAGAATTATTAAATTAAAAATATTTATTAAATGTTTGTAGTGTACGTAAAGTTGTTTCTTTTTTATTCGTTCTTGATATTTATAAGCGAGTGACAGCACTGCGTACCAGTTTAAATATATATGGCAACGCTGTGATTTCTACCACAAAGCACAATTCCTATTCATATACATAATTATATGAAATTAATTTTTTGAAATAATATTCCCTCCCCCAAGTATTTTAAAAAATAAACTATATCAATATCGATTCAGATTTTTACGCTCTATCGATTGGTACTAGCTAGATATATGCACGCGGAATCGTTTTCGAGTTATCAGTGAAAAACTAAACTATGCATGTAAATATATACAAAATTTAAAAAGTTTGCTGCACCATAACTCCCTCCCCCAAGTCTCTTAGAAAATAGGCTGCATCAATATCGATTCAGATTTTTACGCTCTATCGATTGGTACTAGCTAGATAAATGCACGCGGAATCGTTTCCGAGTTATTAGCGTAAAACTAATGGCGATTTCTTTTCTGAGAAAAATGTTGCATTAATGTTACATGTTCTACATTTTTGTGTTCGTTTGTACAAAAAATACAACTGTGGGAAAAATTTTCAAGTTCTTTTGTGAATATGTTAATGAAAAACGTGCAAAACATGTTGCATATGTTACCCTTACTTTTACTTAAGGTGTTCATACTGCCCTGTTCTACAACTTTGGTACTTGCTACTTTCTTTGAAGAACAAATGCTTTATTTTGTTTGTCATAATTCATAACGCTCATAACTTTGTAAACAATTTGTTTTAGAACAAAATATAAAAATATTTACACATTAAAATCAAAAAAGTCTATTTATATTATAAACGTTTTAATTTTTATACGCCATTAGTGATGTTAATATTTGTTTCCAACCCGTAATAGCGTGCAGAAACCGCTTAAATAGCTTTAAAAATCGCTCATTGAGTACATTAATGATGAAAGTGTAATAGTTGTAAATAAAAGCACTAATTGTGTTCTATTGAAATTGCATAACATGTAACACTTCGAGTGATTACACTATGGAACATTTTTGGGATTATTGTCTGGGGGGTGAGAAATTCCAAGTCAGGGTGATCGTACTAGGTCAGTATAGTAAAACCCTCAAAGGGTTTGGCGTTCGCATGTGTCAGTTTTTTTTTATGACATTTTAAATTTTTTCCTTATCTTGATGTTTTTTTGTTTAACATAACTCGAGAACCACTTGTCCGATTTGGCTAAAACAAACTCAAACAAATTTAGAATTACAATTTCTTTAATCCGTTCATATAACGTTGAACGTAAAGTTGCTTCGTTATGTATGGATCGGTGAATTTTTAACCCAGCGCTTAATAAAGCCAAGAACGCCTCGAGCTTTATTAACAGTTAATGTAATATGAGAAACAAAGTTTAATTTAGGATCCAGTAAGACTCCAATATCAAGAAACGAATCAACCAACTCCAGTTGATGACCACCAAAAGCATAATTAACAGCAATACAGTTATTTCTATAAAAACGCATGCTTTTGCATTTCAGAAGATTCAGCTCCATCATATTATGATTACACCATAAAAAGAAGTTATTAAGATCCGATTGAAGATAAAAATGATCCGAAAAAAAATCCCTAGAAAAGGGGAAATCCCCTACTGTTGGCATCACTGAATGTGGGTGTATTCTTTCAAATAACAAACAAAAGTCTGACGATTTTCACCGATCGCTTAAAAAAAGTCACAAAAATTGCAGTGCAGGTTTGTGATAAAATCTGCTGCATACATCCAGGCTTGAACATTTTTTTGCACTTATCAATTATAATTCTCCACAAATTTATTTTTACCGGCAAAACTGTTGATTATAAAGAAAAACGTTATATGAACGGATTAAAGAAATTATAATTCTAAATTTTTTTGAGTTTGTTTTAGCAAAATCGGACAAGTGGTTCTCGAGTTATGTTAAACAAAAAAACATCAAGATAAGGAAAAAATTTAAAATGTCATAAAAAAAAAACTGACACATACGAACGCCAAACCCTTTGAGGGTTTTACTATACTGACCTAGTACCATCACCCTGACTTGGAATTTCTCACCCCCCAGATTGGCTGTTGTACTGTGTTATAGGTAACATTAGAAAATGTAACATGTATATACTGTAACATATTTTTCTCAGAAAAGAAATCGCCATTACAAAGTACAAAGTCATGCACATATTTTGTAAATTTAAAGTTTGCTACGCTATAATTCTTTATTGCAAGAGTGTCATCTAATAACCTATATTGATATCGATTCAGATTTGTATGATCTATCGATTGTTACTACCTTCATAGGCGTGCGCTTATTTGTTTTTATTTTATAAGCGCAAAACTATATGCATGTATATTATTTTACATACAAAACAAAGCGCACGTGAATAAATACTACTTTTTCATCAACTGTGAAAAAGTTTGCCAAAGAAACCAAAAGTTTGTTTTCTTCTCACACGTAAAAGTTTTTATATATTATACTAGCTTAACCCGTTGCTCTTCGCTACAATGCTTTAGCCAACTTTGAAGACTCTCCCTTTAATAGTTCTTCAGTAGAGAGATATTTATTTTTATTTTCATAAGAGTGACTTCTACAAAGTTTGAACATTCTAACTATAACAGTTCTTAAGATAAGAGATATTAAACATCGTCGTTCTATGGGGGTACCACTTCCCCCGCTGCTATATTATTTGAATTTTTGCGCTCAGAAGATCATATTACCAAAGGTCCAACAAAATGCGTGCAGTGGCTCTCATTAATTTTTCTATCTGTAAGGGATACTGCTCCTCCCCTGTCTACCCCGCCTATTTTTATTTTGAAATTTATAGTTTACCCTAATAGTAGCTCTTACCGCGTTTGAAGACTTTCTCTTTAATAGTTCTTCAGTTGAGCGATATTTAATATATGCATACTATGGGAGGTGTTTCCCCCATGCGCCTACCCGGTTTATTTTTATTTTCAAAAGTGTAGTGTACCATAAGAGTGACTTCCACAAAGTTTGAACATTCTCACTATAACAGTTCTTAAGATATGCGATATTAAACATTGGCGTCCTATGGTGGGTACCACTACCCCCGCCGCTATTTTGTTTTAATTTTGGGGCTCAGAAGATCATACTACCAAAGGTCCAACAAAATGCGTGCATGGCTCTTATTAATATTTCTATCTATGAGGGGTACTGCTCCTCCCCTGTCTTCCTCGCCCATTTTTATATTGAAATTTATAGTTTACCCTAATAGCAGCTTTAACTACGTTTGAAGACTCTCCCTTTAATAGTTCTTTAGTTTAGCGATATTTAATATATGCATCCTATGGGAGGTATTTCGCCCCCTGCACCTACCCGCTTTATTTTTATTTTCAAAAGTGTAGTGTACCATAAGAGTGACTTCCACAAAGTTTGAACATTCTCACTATAACAGTTCTTAAGATATGCGATATTAAACATTGGCGTCCTATGGTGGGTACCACTACCCCCGCCGCTATTTTGTTTTAATTTTGGGGCTCAGAAAATCCTACTACCAAAAGTTCAACAAAATGCGTGCAGTGGCTCTTATTAATATTTCTATCTATGAGGGGTACTGCTCCTCCCCTGTCTTCCCCGCCCATTTTTATATTGAAATTTATAGTTTACCCTAATAGCAGCTTTAACCACGTTTGAAGACTCTCCTTTTAATAGTTCTTCAGTTTAGCGATATTTAATATATGCATCCTATGGGAGGTATTTCGCCCCCTGCACCTACCCGCTTTATTTTTATTTTCAAAAGTGTAGTGTACCATAAGAGTGACTTCCACAAAGTTTGAACATTCTCACTATAACAGTTCTTAAGATATGCGATATTAAACATTGGCGTCCTATGGTGGGTACCACTACCCCCGCCGCTATTTTGTTTTAATTTTGGGGCTCAGAAAATCCTACTACCAAAAGTTCAACAAAATGCGTGCAGTGGCTCTTATTAATATTTCTATATATGAGGGGTACTGCTCCTCCCCCGTCTACCCCGCCCATTTGTATATTGAAATTTATAGTTTACTATAATAATAGCTTTAACCACTTTTGAAGACTCTCCCTTTAATAGTTCTTAAGTTGAGCGATATTTAATATATGCATCCTATGGGAGGTGTTTCCCTTATGCACCTACTCGCTTTATTTTTATTTTCAAAAGTGAAGTATACCATAAGAGTAACTTCCACAAAGTTTGAACATTCTCACTATAACAGTTCTTAAGATATGCGATATTAAACATTGGCGTCCTATGGTGGGTACCACTACCCCCGCCGCTATTTTGTTTTAATTTTGGGGCTCAGAAGATCCTACTACCAAAAGTTCAACAAAATGCGTGCAGTGGCTCTTAGTAAAATTTCTATATGTGAGGGGTACTGCTCCTCCCCCGTCTACCCCGCCCGTTTGTATATTGAAATTTATAGTTTACTATAATAATAGCTTTAACCACTTTTGAAGACTCTCCCTTTAATAATTCTTCAGTTGAGCGATATTTAATATATGCATCCTATGGGAGGTATTTCCCCCCCTGCGCCTACCCGCTTTATTGTTATTTTCAAAAGTGTTGTATACCATAAGAGTGACTTCTAGAAAGTTTGAACATTCTCACTATTACAGTTCTTTAGATATGCGATGTTTAACATTGGCGTCCTATGGGGGATTCCACTTCCCCCGCTGCTATTTTATTTTAATTTTGGGGCTCAGAAGATCTTACTACCAAAAGTTCTGCATAATGCGTGCAGCGGATCTTAATATATGCGATAATTAATATTGGCATCCTATGGGGGATACCAATTCCCCTGCCCCTATCGAAAAAATAAGTAGCCTATTTTATTTTTAGGGCTCACGTGATGTATCTGTAAAAATTTCAGGAAAATCGGTTCAGTAGTTTAGGAGTCTATAAGCCAACAAACAAACAAACAAACATACAAACATTTTTCATTTTTATATATATATAGATTTTTTAATAAACGTCAATATCAACAAAAGCAAACGTAAATAAACAAAAAAGTAATACAAAACACAGCTACGACAATTACAATTAATTATTTTATTAATATAATTTCTTAAAAAAACAAAAAATTAACAACCACTTCAAAACACAACATAAAACATTTGTTATAAATACAGCCACAAAACTTTATACAACTACTCGCGGTGAAGATTGCAAATTTATGGCAAAGTAATTTCAAGTGTTCTCCAGCAATATAATTAGCAATTATTGCTCCATTGTTCTGTCATTGTTCTGCCGACGTTATTGTTTGTACTTACCCTGCAAATAATAGGACCAGTCCAAACACGCGTGTAAAGAGTAGTCCACAAGGGACCAGGACTAGTCCACAAGTAACCCAAACGTATGGAAAAAACCTGGTCTATTTAACATTACGATGTCCTAGGAGAGGACCATATAACCCACCTTTGGACCACTAAGGAGTAGTTTTAAAACTACTCCATGGTATATAACCCACCTTTGGACCAGTAAGGAGTAGTTTTAAAACTACTCCATGGTATACTCAAGAGGATTAGTTTTGAAGTCGTTTAAACACGAAAGCATGTCGTTAAAAAACGAAGACATGTCGTCTCACTACAAACACTTTTTAACAATGGCATGGTCCATGCTTGCATTACATCGGACTAGTCCATGGAGTAGTCCATTTTATCAAAATGGGTCAGGTGGTCCAATTTTATTTTCAGGGTAGCAATAAAAATTGCTACGTGGAGACCCAGCGTAAAATACATGTGGAAATAAGTACATATGTATGTAAATTTTTCGATTAGAACACGCTCTATTTACCTGCGGCAAACATAAACAAAACAGGAAAAACATAAGCAGGTGTGATAGCAAAAATTATGAATCGTATGTAAAATAGCAATTTTGACATACATACGGAATTACATATGGGTAAGAAAAGTGACAGCACATATGTAAAATACATCCCGTCTGATATCACCTTTAGTGAAAATGCATTTATATGTGTGTGACTTTAAGCATTTTGACCGTGATTGCTGTTCTAGGGATTGCTGTTCGGTTTTAACCGAAACCGAAACCGCGGTTTTAAATGCCTAAAAACCGAAAACCGACAAAAAAACCTCGGTTTTTGTTTTAACTTTAACAATGTATTTATGCTTGAAAAAATTGCAAATTAAACATCAAACTCGTACTTAATGTACAAAAACTTTATACATAACAGCCTTCAACAATGACAAGGTATTTCAAAATTCTTTAAATTCAAAATAAGAACTAAGAAGAACAAATGTTATCTTTATAACTCTTAGGTACACACCTTATTTGTGAGGCATAAACTGCCACCTGGGCCACTTGAATTTTGTATGGAGTTTCTTGTGGCTATAGAAAAAACTCACACTAACGAACCCCTGGGCAAGGCTGGGACTACTTTTATATGTATGGAGTTTTATGGCTATAGCAGGAACATTTTGTTGGGAAATAAAATAATTTTTCGAAAAAACAGAAAAGGAAGAATTCTTATGTGCTGTGTATGCTTTTTTAAAAAGTTTCATTTTGATTTTATTAGCTGCAGTGCATATATTATAGGGAAGGGCCTGACCAGGCCCAGGTGGATACAATATGCACAAAATTTTCATTTGGCCAATTGCGGAATTGAGGAATACATAAAGTTTCGTTCTAATATACTTAATAATTATATGAAAAAAACTAGAAAAAGTCAAAAAATGCCTGCCCAGGCCCAGGTATACACTTAAGGGCGAATAAAAGTACCTGTATTGAAACAAATAAAAAACTTGCAAAAAAAATATATATCGTCGTTCGTAAATTATTGTGTTCTATAAGGGTTTATTTTACATATATTATAGAACACAATAATTTACGAACGACGATATGTTTATGTATGAATTTTCCTTAAATATTTTCAAAACCGTAAACCGAACCGAATCCGGCCGGTTTTAATCATTTTAAAACCGAAACCGTGGTTTCACATTTTTACGGTTTGTAGCAAACTCTACTTTAGACTATCAACCCTCACTTATTCACCGAAGTTTTTTTCCTTCTTCTATTTGAATTTAATTGCAAAAATGGGAAGGAAAAATCTCCCAGAGAATTCTGATCCCAAATTGGGATGAATATTCAGGTATGTGAAGAAAATCGATCGTTTTTAGTAAGTGTGATTAATTTTCATCGTTTCATTCTGAGTTATAGTCTTGATTTTTTTTCATAATACCGTTCAATTAACATTTAAAATAAAACATACAGGAAACAGATTAAAATGTAAAAGCAATTAGGTCAAGTCAACATATTCACCCTTATTGTGTTTGGCGCATTTAAAACACGCCTACGACTGTTTGGTAATAGATTAAAGGAAAAAAGTTCACATTCTCTTTAATCTATTACCAAACAGTCGTAGGCGTATTTTAAATACGCCAAACACAATAAGGGTGATTGTGTTTTTTTCGGTGGTCGATTTGTTAAAGTTTGTCTACACTACCAAATGAGTCTACCTTGTTTAAATGTACCTGTAATTAGGCCCTTGAATGTATATAGTACTTTATTTAGCTCGGCTCACAAACCCAAGAACAATTCTATATATACGTAAAGAAAATATTGCCCCGCCCACTTTTTTTCGATTTACCTAAAATCAGAAAACGGCTCCATCGATCATTAGTAATCAGCTAACGAGCGAAGCCGGGGCGACAAGCTAGTATATACATATATTTTTTAGTGATTGCGTAGACGAACACAGCCCTAAATACTGTTCGCAACTATTTTTAAGTTGTTTTTGTTTTCATTTCGTTTTTTCTTAACCTACTTACAACTACATACAATTAATGTTGGAAGAATTCCAATCAAGTGTAATGGGGAATGTAAGAAGAGATAAACTCACTGTTTATTGTTGATGTTTTTGTTTAAACTTTGATATTGTTACAATTAAAACTGTTGCTTATAATTCTTATACGCTTAACAGTTTTATTTGGTTTAATATATTTAGTTTTTCTAAAATCTTTTTGGATGAAGTTTCCTGACGATCCTGCCTAAGCAACCAGTGAAATGCGCATAGGAATAGCTATTCCCATCAACAATAAATTTCAGTGTTTTTATCAAGAATAAGAATTGGGAATTAAGCACGAATAACAAAATCGGCTCAAGTCCAGTTTACCAACGCAGCTCCAAATAAAAAAAAAAGTACATAGGGTTATATAAAATTGAAAAATAAGAAGAAAAAATCAAATGACAAAATTCTCGGAAATGCATAGTTTCAGAGTTATGGACCTTTGAAGTTTTCATATAAATCTGCGATTTCCCACTACATTTTTGAACGTATATAGCCAATATTGGTATCATTTAAAAGCTTTTGAATAAATTTTTCTAGATATAAACATTTTATTTAAACATTTTTAATCCATTAAGGAGCCGGCTATGCGGAGAAGCTTTATTTAGCGAAGCCGGTGTTTGTTATACCATAGAGGAGAAAATTCCTGCGCCCGGCCGAAGGCCGGCTATGCAGAGAAGCTTTAGTAAGCGAAGCCGGTATTTGTCATACCATAGAGGAGAAAATCCTTGTGCCCGGCAGAAGGCCGGCTATGCAGAGAAGCTTTATTTAGAGAAGCTGGGGTTTATTTAATTACATTTTTATTACCTAGTGCACTTCCGTAACATTTTGATATAAATTTTGTAAAAACTGTATTAGGAGCTAAAGAGTTAAAAAGTTTTTAATAAATTTTGCATTTCCAGAAAGATCTGTTCAAATGCTTTCAAATAATACCAATATTGGCCATATACGTTCAGAAATGTAGAGTTTTATGAAAACTTTTATATGAAAACGTTTATATGAAAACTTCAGAGGTCCATAACTCGGAAACTATGCGTTTCCGAGAATTTCGCCATTTAGTTTTTCTTCTTATTTTTCGATTTTCTATTACCCTATGTACTTTTTTTTTATTTGGAGCTGCGTTGGTAAACTGGACTTGTTCCACAAAATCCTTTAAAATAATTAGGGCCAAAATATTTTTTTCGCGTTTCAGGAACTTAAAAAAGTACTTAATCTTACCCGAAAAGGGCGAAGTTGGCATCACTGCTTAAAAGTATAATTTGTAGATTTTTTGAGGGAAAATTAAATTGACAAAAGTTTATCTATATTTTTAATAAACAACATTATTGACTAGTGTTAATGAATCTAAGATAACTTTGATTCCATATAGTATATGTACTTGTAGTACACAAAGAGTTCGTGCCATTTGTAAGATAAGCAACAGCTTCAATAAACATTGCAATCAAAACCAATTTCGTGTGTTTGTGTTCACAATTACCTACTAAGCAAATTGACGGGTATCTATTTTAAACAACTAAAATTTTATTGCCGCGCTGATTGTAGAATTAATAAGTTGTGTTAAAACTTATTTTGTTAGTTACCAAGCGTCTGTGCCATCTCACGTAACGAAAACCAGAAGCAGACGTAAAAAGAAGTATTGCGTGTGACAATACACAGAAGATTATGCAACGAATTGCAGTAATTGGCGGCACCGGTATGACTGGACAATGCGTAGTCGATTATGCATTACAAAAAGGTAACGCAGCTAAACATATCTTATTTTATTAATTTAAATTTACAGTAAAACTGGGTATTCTATAGGACTTAAAGTTCGACTCTTGTATCGTACCGAAAAAACAGTTCCAGAAAGTTTTAAGGGCAAAGTAGATATGGTGCAGGGAAATGTTACAAATTATGATGATTGCCTTAAAATTGTAGAGGGCGTGGATGCTGTCTGCATTATTTTGGGTACTCGCAACAAATTGGAAGCTACAACAGAACTTTCCAATGGTACAGCTAATCTTATAAAAGCAATGAAGGCTTTAAATGTGACAAAGTTTTCCATTGTTATGTCTTCATTTTTATTACGTCCTCTATCCGAGGTACCTGCGATGTTTCATCGACTTAATGATGAACATCAACGTATGCTGGATTTGACAAAAGCATCTGATTTGGACTATGTTGCAATACTTCCTCCTCATATAGCAGATGAACCATCAACTGCATTTACTGTGCTGCATGATGAATCTCCCGGTCGCCTTGTGTCTAAATATGATTTAGCAAAATTTATAGTGGATTCTTTGGATCAGCCAGAACATTATGGACAAGCGTGTGGTATTGCAAAAAAGGTTGACTAAAAATGTAAAGAAATTTTAGAATTAGTAAAATGCGTTCAATGTAAAAAAGAATTTACATAAAAAAATAGGTAGGTATTTGTGCGTTTATATAACACCATTTCACTACATATTAATCATGAGTGTCAGCATTTTTATTGCATTTCAACCCTTGTGACTGGAATTTAAATTAAAAAAATAAATAAAATTTATTTAATACATACATATCGCACTAGTTACTCTAAAGGGGGTTAACTTGTACTTTTTTTTTGCCAAAACACAAGAGAAATTGATTTAAGATTTTTAAATTGCGTAGATATAACCACTGTACAGCGATTTCTTGCAAAAAGAGAATATTGAACAATTTTGAGTTGACTCTTTAGAGGAACCAGTGCGATATGTACTTTGAATTTGAATTGCGTAATTAAATACATTCTTATAAGATAGCAGATATGCATGTGTTTTTAGTAATACACTAAAGTCCATATTTAAAAATATATTTTAAGTTTAATAAAGGTTTACAAAACAAATTTTCTATGAAATTTTTACCTAGAAAACGTTTGTTAAATTTAAAAATATTTTTGAATAAGGGAAAAATCATAAGTATTAGCCAAGGCGAATTTAACTACAGGTGGTGTCGGAACTACAACAATCCAAAAACAACAGAAACAACACAGGGTGTCTTCCATTGCATTGTTAGTGCCATTAGCTCGAAATGTCAATCATTATTAGCAAAACACTAACAAATCAAAACAAATAAGCTCGAACTGTCAAAACCAGATGCCGTTTCGATACCACCTGTAGTTAATTCGCCTTGAGTATTAGCATTCAAAAATGTTTAGTAATTTTAAAATTTATAGTCATAGATATATTTTTATTCAGTTTTTTATATAATAAATAAAATTTATAATATTAGTGAATTTTATTGCTAATTTAATTTTGATCACAAGAGAAAAATAAGATCCTGAGGGTATGCTTTAATTTACTTAGCAAGATTCAACCGATTTTATTCAAACACAAAATACAAAACTAGTACAATTGTTTATTTTTGGTCTGGCAACTCTTTAACAATATAACAAAAATAACGTCATTTATAATTCGACCATTCGATTTAAAAAAAAATTAAAAACGTGTTAAAGTGCTATATTCGGCAGTGCCGAACCTTTGATACCCTCCACCGACAGCTCGAACGTTTAAGGAGTAATATCTGTATGATGTCTACTTATTATTATTATCTGTATAAAAACAGGGGCCTAATTACCGCATTCGATATCGAGTAAGCTATCGTATCGAGTAAACTATCGTATTTTCCTGCATACGATAGACTCTGACGTATCGAATGAAAACAAGTAAGAGTGCTATATTCGGCTATGCCGAATCTTAAATACCCTTCACCATGGTTTGGAAAGAACAGAAGTTTATATATATATTTAAATATATTTTATAAAATATATATCGTTTAGTTTTATTTAATTATTTGCACATGATTGCGTGCTATTAAATATATTAAAAGTTTAATTAATATATGTATAGCACGTTTAGTTTTGATCGAATTTCAGTATTTGGTCATACCGACATCTTAAAGTATAACATTACCATTTACTTTGGTGATAAAACTTGTAGTCGGGAAGTTCTATGGTTCCCGAAAATAGGTATTAAAAAAAAACTATATTTTTGACATTACTTTTTTTGCCGATATTCCGAATTTTTCTAAAAATTTCCGATATTTTGTTCTTAAAAGATTTCCGATATTTTGATATCTAAAACGTATGAATAGGTCATAATACAGCTCTAAAATTTTAGTTTTTATAAAAATGTTAATGTTTTTTAGTTCTTTTTTGGAGTATTTTGCACATAACTTAACCATTTTTAACCGATTTGGCAGATTTATATACCAACGTACTTAAAAATAATATTTCCATTAAATTGGCTTATAGGCATATATGTATATATACCTACATATATGTACATATATTTAAGCAAACTTTATAATAAAAAAACAAACTTAATTATAATAAAAAGAGTAATTTTTGGGATTTCAGTATTTTGATTATAACTCAGCCATTTTTTAACCGATTTGACAGATTTATATACCGACGTGTTTAAGAAGAAATTTACCATTTACTTGTGTTATAAAGCTTGGACTCGGGAAGATCCATGGTTACCGAAAATTTTGGTCATAACTTTTTTGTATCTGAACCGATTGTTCCGAAATTTTCAGAAAATATTTTCTACTAAAGATTTCCGATCTTTTGATATATAAGGCGTAGCCATAGGTCATATTAAAGTAAAAAAATTCAGCTTTTTATACAATTTTTGATATTTTTTGTATGGGAGGTACCACGCCCACTTCTTCAATCCCGCCCACATTTTGTGGGATGGTGTGCATTTATAACCTGAATCTTTGTACCTAATTTGGAATTTTTGGCTTTTGCCGTTCTCAAGATATACAGAAATAAAAAAAATACAACAACAAGGGATTTTTGGAAAAATTTAGAGGTAGTCGTGGTTTTTTGCTCATATCTCCGTAATTTTTGGACCGATCTGGCTGAATTTCAATAGCAAACTTGAACGGAGTATATGTGACATAAATATACATCAACCTAGTCCACATCATTTCTGGGGTTTTCGGAAAACCCATTTCAACATACACACGGACAGACGGTCAGACGGACAACCGGATTTGAACTTCGCTTTTCATAAGGACCCAGAATATATATACATTATAGGGTGTAGGATCAATATTGTGGAACATACAAACGGAATGACAAAGTTATATATACCCTCTTACCTTCGGTGAAGGGTATAAAAAAAGACATATTTTTTTGGATTTCAGTACTTTGGACATAACTCAGTCTTTTATTAACCGATTTGAAAGATTTATATACCGATGTCTTTAGGAATAAATTTACCATTTACTTTGTGATAAAACGTGGACTCAGAAAGACCTATGGCTCCCGTAAATGGGTATTTTTTAAAAAAAATTATATTTTGGTCATAACTTTTTTGTATCTGAACCGATTTTTCCAAAATTTTCAGAAAATATTTTCTACTAAAGATTTTCGATCTTTTGATATATAAGGCGTAGCCATAGATGGTAGCAAATCTAGCGATTGGTACTCTTTAATGCGTTTGCGCATTCGTCTTTCGCATCTATTAATTTTTTTCTTTTCGCAAATTATCACTATTTATTTTATATAAATTTTCCAATTTCAAATATTTTCACATATTTAAGCATTTCAATACTGTCAATCTGCGCCATCTTTCATTTTTATTGCCAGTTTTGCCTTATTTTCAAAAAATTTTGCGAAAGTGATAGAGAGTACCAAGTTGGCATTTAGCTTTCGCATCGAAATTGCTTTCGCATCGCAATAGAGAGTAGCCCCCCTGGTATTAAAAAACATAATATTCAATACAACGGTCCAATTAGTTTTGGCGTTTGCTGTGAATTTCAAAAGGCTGCTAAAATGGGATCTAAGGTAAATTATGGACCGTATATCACAAAATTGCATAACATTTCTTCTGATCATATGAAGCTAAGCTGGAAGAAAGTTTACCGCAATATCTATATCTGCTACGGTTTTAGGCATATTTAATTATTTTATCAGAGTGGGCTTTATATGGGGCCCAGAGTAAATTATGGACCGATCTTCACGAAATTTCTATTATGATAGCATTGTTAATTACGGTTTTAGGCGTACTAAACTGTTTTCCGGGAGTAGGGTTTATATGGGGCCTAGGGTAAATAATGAACGGATCTTCACGAAATTTCACAGTGTCATTTCTAGTCCTATAAAACTGAGACGTGCCAAAATTTGTTATAATTGCATTATTAATTATGGTTTAAGGCGTAATAAACTGTTTTCCGGGAGTTGGGTTTATATGGGGCCTAGGGTAAATTATGGACCGATCTTCACGAAATTTCACAGTCCTATAAAACTGGGGCGTTCCAAAATTTGTTATGATTGCATTATTTTTTACGGTTTTAGGCGTACTAAACTGTTTTCCGGTAGTAGGGTTTATATGGAGCCCAAGGTAAATTATGGACCGATCTTCACGAAATTTCACAGTGTCATTTCTAGTTCTATAAAACTGTGCTGTACAAAATCTTGTTATGGTAGCATTATGAATTACGGTTTTATGTGTATTAAACTGTTTTCCGGAAGTAGGGTTTATATGGGGCCTAGGGTAAATTATGGACCGATCTTCACGAAACTTTACAGTGTCATTTCTAGCCCTACAAGACTGTGACGTGTCAAAATTTGATATCATACAAATTGTTTTAAATTTTGATCAGTTTGATCCATTAAATTCATGTTAAGCTGATTTTTTCCCTCAATTACGATTTTGAAAAATTTTTGGAATCGAAAAGAGATTTTAAAATAGAAAAACAAATACGAATTGCATGCCGAGATTTTATAGCTCAATTAATATGTCAACTTACCCAGCGGGAAAATGGAATTAATAGGAATCGAGAAAGTAATACATATCTTGTATGATATTTGATTCCAGAATTCATTATTCTTAACACAGACCATGTCCTAGGATTGTAATAAATTATTTTAATGTATCCTGCGAATGAATTAAATAATTCATTCTTTGGAATAAATTATTCAAAAGTCTTATAATAAAAGTCTTCTCCAATGCCGTTTGGAACACATTTTTTAATACCTGTTTACTTTAAATAACTTTGACCCACAGACATATAATTTGTGCTTTGACCGTACGCTTTCAAACACAAACTGCGACTAAAATAAAAATTATAAGTAGGCGACATAAAGGCAGCAAAAAAAAATAACGGATTTTTATTAAGGAAATATGTATGTAAAGCAAAAACACGAATAATTGTTACTAACAGAAACAATACATTCCTTGTTCTGCAAATGTGGGAATATACGTGGTAATCAGTGCTTAAATTTTGTGTCTGATGAAATTACCTTCTCGATTCCAATGAATGCATTATTATTCTTTCGAAAATAATGCATTATTTTTTTAATTATTTATGTAATCAATTCCTCATTTTCCCGCTGGGTAGATAACCAAATTGCCAAACAATTTTTATAATTCAACAAATACTTACTTTTTTGTGTAGAAAACAGTTTAAAAACTAATAAATGCAATTTAAGCAAACATTTTAAAGAAGAAATGATTAATTTTACTGTAGAAGAAATTACAACTTTTGAACATCAGTAGCAGAAACTAAATTTTTTTTAATTCTTAAATAAGAACTAAACAGTTGAAGCAGATCCGCGAATAACGTTGTAAGTGACAAAAAAAAAAATGTGTTTTTCAGGAGAATTAAAGCGTTTTTAAAACGCAGGATTACTTATTTTTAAATTTTTTTTTAGAATAAATTAATGATAATAAAAACTTGTATGCAAAATATCAAGAAATTTGAATTTAATATAACATGCAATTTTACAGTTTATAACTTTTTTTAGTGGAAATACGTTTCATATCCACAATCGCGATGTCATTTAAAACGTTTTTCTACTACGAAAGCGGCTTTTTAGTAACTTACAACGTTCTTCACTGTCTGATTCTTTGTGTTGAATTTTGAAGAGGTGTTAAAGTGCGTAATTTTGGGTGATTTGATGTTTAAACGATAATTTGCTAAAAAAAAAAAACAGATTTTGCATAAAGTGGCTTTTACAACGTTATTTGCGTCCGTGCTTCAGTTGATTTCTGGATAAATATATATGGATATAAAAATGCAATCAATGGAAATCCATTCAGTGAATAAGCTTCTTTTGCAATGAAATTCTTGGTTTAGCCATTTAGCAACGCGGACGTTAAAATAGGTTTTTAGTGGTATAAATTTCTTAAAAAAGAAAATTCGAAATAGAATGATGTTAAAGACTATGAATTTGCTACTTTATATTAGGTGTGGTTTAAAATGTTGCGATAGTTTAAAAAAAAATGTACGATCTCATTAAAAAATGCGATAAGAATATATATTCAGGTATGTGATGAAAATCGATCGATTTCAAAACGAACGTTTTTAAAAGGTGTGATGAATTTCGAGAGATTTTAAAATCCATTTCTGAATTATAGTCTTAAATTTTCGTTCAGAATACACTTCAGTTAACGTTAATAATATAAAATTAAAAAGAATAAAGACTGAAAATAAAAGGAAGATCTATTTAAAATCCATTTTAAAAGATACTGAAAACAATATTTTCGGTTTCAAATCGTTTCGTTTTTAAAATCGATTTCCATCACATACCTGATTATAATGTTATCTCGATCGATTCTTCAAAAACTGAAGAAGAATATTAATTTTTTTTTTTTCATTATTTATTTATTGAATTTTGATATACTAAATATGAACTAACAAAATTTATTAATCAAATCTTATCCTAATACTTTGTTATGTGTCCTGCCAGTGCCAGACAACAAATTTCGTCATCATGGTTTCTGTTCACATATGTATGTAGGTGTTTATCGCTCTTCTGATTGGGTGAGTGATGCAGTGTCTCTTCTTCTTAAGCGAGTGTGGCCGCCATGATTTAAAATATTTCGAGCTAGTGGATTTGGGTGTTGTTCAAGTCTTTTTAAATATTTTTCTGCATATTTAGTAATCATAGTTTTTACTAAGGGCACATTGAGATCCTTATGAATGTTTGAGTTTTTAACATACTGTCTGGTTTCTTCCCCGAGATTTGTACTAAAAAAATTTAAAAAAAAATATACAAACGAAATGATCGGGTGATTCATCACCAACCCTGACATCTCACACGTTCCACTCGGACTTGTTCCTGTATTGTACACTGGCTACTTTGTAATGCTCGGCTATGGCTCGCGGCATGGGTGAAGGTTCTTTACAATACCAAAAAAAAACAAGTTAGAGTGCTATATTCGGCTGTGCCGAATCTTTGATACCCTCCACCGACACTTCGAATGTTTTAGGAGTAATATCTGTATGATGTCTATTTATTATTATAATCTTTGTAAAAACAGACATCTGCATTTAAATTTGTTGCGGTTTAGACCTATATAAAATTATTGACCGACAATCAGAATCAATTTTAAAAAGCTTGAGTAGAATATCAGTTTAAGCTGAACTTAAATGATTTTCAGGAGAACAAATTATATAAAAGCCATGATAAGCTATGAACCAATCATCCCAAATTATGCAGAACGATTTCTGGTATTAAAAAACATAAATTTCAATACAGCGGTGCAATTAGTTTAAGCGTTTGCAGTGAATTTCAGAAGGCTGCTAAAATGGAATCTAAGGTAAATTATGGACCGTATATCACAAAATTGCATAACACTTTTTCTGGCCATATGAAAAAAAAACCGGAAGAACGTTTACCGCGTATTTAATTATTTTACCAGAGTGGGCTTTAAATGAGGCCTACGGTAAGTTATGCACCGATCTTCACCAAATTTCACAGTGTCATTTCTAGTTCTATAAAACTGTGATGTACCAATTTTTGTTATGATAGCATTATTTTTTACGTTTTTAGGCGTACTAAGCTGTTTTCCGGGAGTATGGGGCCTAGGGTAAATTATGAACTGATCTTCACGAAATTTCACGGTCTTATTTCTAGTCCTATAAAACTTTTATGTTCCAAATTTTGTTATGATAGCATTATTTTTTACGGATTTAGGCGTACTAAACTGTTTTCCGGAAGTAGGGTTTATATGGGGCCTAGGGTAAATTATGGACCGATCTTCACGAAATTACATAGTTTTTTTTCTTGTCCTATAAAACTTTGACGTACCAAATTTTGTTATTATAGCGTTATTTGTTACGGTTTTAGGCGTACTTAACTGTTTTCCGGAAGTAGGGTTTATATGGGGCCTAGGGTAAATTATGGACCGATCTTCACGAAACTTCACGGTATCATTTCTAGTCCTATAAAACTGTGACGAGCCAAATTTTGTTATGATAACATTATTAATTATGGTTTTAGGCGTACTAAACTGTTTTCCGGTAGTAGGGTTTATATGGGACCTAAGGTAAATTATGGAACGATCATCACGAAATTGCACAGTGTTATTTCTAGTCCTAAAAAACTCTGACGTACCAAATTTTGTTACGATAGCGTTATTTTTTACGGTTTTAGGCGTACTAAACTATTTTCCGGGAGTAGTGTTTATATGGGGCTTAAGGTGGAAGTACATAGCACGCGTTAGTTCGTCGACGAGTATCGTGCGTTTAAAAACTTTAGCGCGTAAAAAATTGCAAGTTACACAACACGCGTTACAAAAGCCATTCCTGTCAGCTGTTTTTTATTTGTTTACATATTTGTGCATTAAAAACGGGTTCGAAAGTATATCAAGATTTTGTTATTTTATTGAATTTATGCTTTATATATAAATATTGTATGTTTTTTAAGGTCTTCAATAAGTTTTTCTTTCATGATTCACAAATTTGTTAAATTATTCTTTTTATTGTCAGCTGATTACTTGTCAAAAATACACAACGCGTTAAAAAGTTCAAAGTTAACCAACTTTCTGGCGCAAACGCGTCAAAATATTTTGCATGTAGCTTGTTCTATGAAAATACACTAGTTTAACTTTTTTTGACAGAAGACGACAGCGCGCGCGCGCACTAACGCGTGTTATGTACTTCCACCTTTAGGGTAAATTATGAACGGATCTTCACGAAATTTAACAGCATGATTTCCAGTCGAAAATCTTATGTCATTCTGTGCATTATTCCACCATTTATGTAAGTTTTTGTAACAAAATTATCAATTTTTTTAGGTGGTGGTTCCACATTTTGATTCATAGCTCTGATCCTACTAAACGGATTTTGCTGAATTTCAATCCCAAACTGCTTAGGATAACTACAAACAATTTGACACCCAGTTTGTTTAGTCCTTTTGAGTTTTTCGAAAGTGAGCGTGTTTTCAACACACGGACAGACATACGGACATGGCTAAATCGACTTAGAATTACTCAAGAAGCCAGAATATATGTATATACTTTATGGGGTCTGAGATGAATAATAAAAAAGTTTCACTCGGAATGACAAACTTAATATACCCTCTTCACAACTAATTGTGGTGGAGGGTATAACAAGGATGACTGTTGTGTATTATTGAAATAAAACGCTCTTTAGTTACTATTTAAAATATAACTAATTATAAAAGATTTATTAATTCATTTGGGATATAAAGAAAGTAGATGATTGAATGCACGCTAGTTAAAGATTAAAAAAGCTGATGCATAAAATTAAGAAGGATAAGTATATAAAGAATTGAGAAATGACGTTTTAACTCGTACCTATTGTCAAGCTTTATCTGATAATGAAGACGACCAAACTTCCTTTTAACAGATCCAAATTTCCAAGTTGATATATTTTTTTCGTACCACCGTACCTGCACCCTATCTCCAACGCTAATTTGGCGGATTCCTGGTGTGATTATTGCTGATGTAGTTTGTTTTACTGGACGCATTGCATCTAGTTTTGTTCTAATTTCACGACCAAGATATCTTTGGCGGGACTTTGACCATTGGCTAACGAGGTTGCCCTATAACGAAAAATGATCTCCTGCACTCTGATGTTTAACGCCAATTTATCGTCTTCCATCGCCTTCAACTTCTAATTTAAAATCTGCACGTATCATACCGTTATCGGCACAATAATTTCTAAAAATTGAACTTTGAAAAATCGTAGCGTTGTCTGAGACAATGACTTGAGGTAGACCATGCGTAGCAAAAATGTCCTGTAATAACGTTATAGATTTTTCGGACGTAGGAGCATCTTTAATTATTCGAGTTTCCGGCCATTTTGACTTAGCGTCAACCAGTACAAAAAAATGATGATTCTGGAATGGACCGGCATAATCAATGTGCTAGGATGCCTAGCTCCAGTGTTGTCAAAACTTGGTGAGAAAAAATGGCTAAATTTACGGCAAAAAATGGGCTAAAAAATGGCTAAATATAATAACAAAACAGAAATAATTCATTTAAAGTTGTTTACGATGAAATTGTGAGTTAAGATCCATTTGTTAAATAAGAATTAACGTAATTTAATATTAAACAATTAAATCATCGAAAAATTCGATGTCGTTATTGTTCATCTCATAGGAATCACTCATTAGTTTAAAATATTCATAAGCTTTAAATAATTTGAAGGTAAATCATAATCACGACAACATTTACCCAACCTTTTGAGTCCAGATCTACAATAAACAAGTAAGAGTGCTATATTCGGCTGTGCCGAATCTTATATACCCTTCACCATTTTGCGAGCAGAATACAGAGCAACTAGACAAAAACTAAATAAAACTGGTAAATATTTTTTTTTTAAATAAGAGACAAACGGTTTTGAACTTCGCTTTTCATAAGGGCCCAGAATATATATACTTTATACGGTGTAGGATCAATATTGTAGAAATTACAGTTATATATACCTTTTTTACCTTCGGTGAAGGGTATAAAAAGAGTAATTTTCGGGAATTCAGGGGTCTAATCACAGCATTCGATACTATCGTATCGAATAAACTATTGCATTTTTTGCAAACGATAGACACTGGCGTATCGAATGAAAACTCGATAAATGTAATGTCGAGTTACTCGATGTCGAATGCTATTATTTCAAATTCAATACATTTTATTCGATATCGAGTTTCAAGATACCAAAATAAATAATTTCGATGAATTTTTCTCGATATCGTATGCGGTGATTAGAGCCCAGTATTTCGGTTATAACTCATACAAATTTCCGACATTTTGGTATATAAGTCATATACATAGGACATATGGCAGCCCTAAAATTTAGGTTTTTATAAAAATTTTGATGTTTTTAAGCCCATTTTTGGAGTATTTTGCTCATAAATTACCCATTATCTAACCGATTTGATATTTTTATATACCGACGTGTTAAGGAAGAATTTAACCATTTACTTAAGCTATATTTATACATAAACATTTATATAAACTTGTAAATATATATTTTAACAAAGTTAATTATAATAAAAAAGAGTAATTTTTGGGGATTCAGTATTTCGGTTATAACTTTGCCATTTTTTAACCGATTTGACAGATTTATATACCGACGTGTTGAAGAAGAAATTTACCATTTACTGTAGTTATAAAGCTTGGACTCGCGGAGATCTATGGTTCCCGAAAGTGGGTATTTAAAAAAAAATAATTTAATTTTGGTCATAACTTTATTGTATCTGAACCGATTTTCCCGAGTTTTTTTTTATAAAATATGTTCTACTAATAATTTCCGATATTTTGATATATAAGTCATATCCATAGGACATATGGCAGCCCTAAAATTTAGGTTTTTATACAATTTTTATTTTTTTTTGTACGGGAGGTACCACGCCCACTTCTCCAATCCCGCCCACATTTTGTAGGATGGTGTGTATTGGCAACCTAAATGTGTGTACCTTATTTGGAAACTTTGGCTTTTGCCGTTCTCAAGATATACGGAAATAAAAAAATACAACAACAAGGTATTTTTGGAAAAATTTAGAGGTAGTCGTGGTTTTTTGCTCATATCTCCGTCATTTTTGGACCGATCTGGCTGAATTTCAATAGCAAACTTAAACGGAGTATATGTGACATAAATATACATCAACCTAGTCCACATCATTTCTGGGGTTTTCGGAAAACCCATTTCAACATACACACGGACAACCGGATTTGAACTTCGCTTTTCATAAGGACCCAGAATATATATACTTTAAAGGGTGTAGGATCAATATTGTGGAACATACAAACGGAATGACAAAGTTATATATACCCTCTTACCTTCGGTGAAGGGTATAAAAAACTGGCGTCCGACAATAAAAATATTGGTTTTTCGATAAAAGGCTCCGGAGTAGCTAAGCAAAACGGTGGCATAACGTGCCAGCCTATCGGAAACACAAAAAAAGAAAGGACAAAAGATATCCTTCAGTCAAAGTGATTAGACATCCTTAAAGACAAAAGTGAATAAATATCCCTCAAGTCAAAGTGATTAGACATCCTTAAAGACAAAAGTGAATAAATATCCTTCAAGTCAAAGTGATTAAAGTTTAAAACAAAAACTTTTTAATATTGTGAAACATAAAATAAAGAGTCAAAAATAAAATTCGTTTTGAAAAATTGTGTACTCACATCAAGAAAAAAAGAGAAATAAAGTTATCAACAGAAGAAATATACAGAAGGAGGTTCTTATTGAGCAACGAAACAATCAAAAGAAGAAAGTCTCTATTGCCAAGCAAGATAAACAACACAAGGAAGTTTCTATTAGCCAATAAAATAGTCAACAGAAGGAAGTCTTTATTTTGAAGAAAAATTATCAACAAGGAAAGTAGTCATCAAACCAGCAAAATATAGTAGGAGAATTCGAGTAAAAAAAAAAAGAAGTAAGTCGGTTTATTGATGATAAAACAAGTTGTAAACGAAGTTATCTATTTAAACACAAAATTTTGAAATAAATAAGTTACAATTGGGAACAGCAATTCCCACGGAGTATTTAAGTAATTGTGAAAAGTTTAATTGAAATGGCAAATCAAAACAATTTAATTAGGCCCCCGGTTCTTCCTTCAAGTTCTGCCCCAAATCCTAATCCTAATCAGCAAAACGCACAATTAAGTATACAGGACTTGACTGCACTCATTTCAAGAATCTCAACGGACATTCTAAGGAATGAAGGACCACAAGTAGTTCAGGCTGTACTAAATCCAAATATAGGCGTGAACCATGTAAGTGACCAACAAATCGAGGACGGACACGCGAATAATCTGAACGAACTTGACAAAATACCAGACGTAGTTAAGTGCCTAAAAGAATTTTCTGGGCAACCAGGAGAATTTAGCTCCTGGAAAAAAAGTGTAGACAGAATACTTTCAATTTACGAACCGCTTAAGGGAACCCCAAAATATTACGGTATAATAAGTGTCATCAGAAATAAGATAACGGGTAACGGTGATATTGCGTTAGAATCTTATAACACGCCCCTGAATTGGTCGGCTATCTCGCAGTGTTTAATGACACATTATGGCGACAAAAGAGACGTGTCAACATTGGAATATCAAATGTCAACTCTGATCCAAGGGAACAATAGTGTTTCGGAGTTTTATCAAAGGGTGTACACACATCTTTCTCTTATTCTTAATAAAATTGGATGTATTGATACAAGCAATGAATCATTGATTTTACTAACAAAATCGTACAGGGAAAAAGCCCTTGATACTTTCATAAGGGGTTTGAACGGAGACTTGCCAAGACTCCTAGGTATGAGGGAACCTGTGGATTTACCGCAGGCGCTACATCTTTGTTTGAAACTAGAAAATCAAAACTTTAGGGCAAATCACACATACAGTTCTAAAAAGCAACAATTCTCTCAGCAACCACCAAAAAGGAATTTTGCTCCAATACAAAAACGCCCATATTTCCTCAACTAGCATACGTACCACAAATAGGCCAACCCACATGGCAATCTAGGCAGCAGCCTTTTACAAACAACTCTTACAATCCCCCTAGACCTCCTAAGCCCCAACCACGGCCAGAGCCGATGGATGTGGATCAAAGTTTGCACTCCAGACGCATAAATTATATAAACAGACACCAACAAAACTATTTTATAGGCAAAAGACCGCCGCCATCAGTTTCAAATCTACAGAGAAAGGCGCAAAGAACCTTTCACATAAATACTGATTCTTCACCGGCACATTCTCAAGTAGGGAACCACGAGCGTTATGCGGAAGAAAATTCCGATATAGACAACAGTGGAAACTACATCGAACCTACCGATCTACATTTTTTAGCCTAATAAGCTCTTCGCTCCCCTATTTTGAGGTAAGAACGGAGAGCGGAAATATTCTTAAGTTTTTGGTAGACACAGGATCCAGTAAGAATTATTTGCAACCACATTTGGCAAAGAAAAGGATCCAAAATAAAACAGCATTTTTTGCAAAATCGGTTGTAGGTGATGTTAAGATCACGGAACATACTTTAGTAAAACTTTTTAACTTTGAAGATGAAGTAAAATTTTTTTTAATGCCATCCATAAAAACATTCGACGGCATTCTTGGGAACGACACCCTTAAAGAATTACGAGTTGTAATTCATACTGGAGACAGTTACATGACGCTAAAAAGTGGGAGAAAAATTGGCCTGAAACAATTATCATCAGGGACAGTAAATAATATAAATATTAAATTAGATAATTTAACTAATAAACAAAAGTCGGAAATGAATTGCATCGTAAAGGAGTTTCAAAAACTTTTCTCTGATCCGAACGAGAAGTTAACCTACACGACAAAGGTCGTTGGTGAAATTCGAACCACGTCAGACACTCCGGTGTACACTAAGTTTTATCCATATCCCTCGTCATTGAAATCAGAAGTCGAGGAACAAGTTAAAACACTTTTGCACGATGGTATTATAAGACCATCCAGATCTCCGTACAATTCACCGGTATGGATTGTACCCAAAAAACCCGACTCAGAAGGTAATAAACAATACCGCATGGTAATTGATTATAGGAAATTAAATGCGGTTACAATCGCAGATAAATATCCTATCCCCGAAATAACGGAAGTGATAGCGCAGCTGGGTAACAGCAAATTTTTTTCGGTACTTGACTTAAAAAGTGGTTTTCGATGATATATTACGAGAATTCATTGGAGAGTGCTGCTACGTCTATATTGACGAAATAATCATATTTAGCAAGTCGGAGGATGAGCACTTCCAGCATATAAGAAACATCTTTAGAACGTTGGAAGATGCTAATATGAAAATCCAGCTTGGTAAATGCAATTTTTTTTAAGAAAGATGTAGATTTTCTTGGCATTGTAATATTGCAAAATGGTGTAAAAACCAATCGCGCAAAAGTGGAAGCTATTGCGAATTTTCCCCAACCTAGAACGCTGAAAGAACTCCGTAGTTTTCTAGGTATGTCAGGGTATTACCGGCGATTTATCAAAGACTACGCAAAAATCGCGAAACCACTGACATCCCTTTTAAGAGGGGAAGGGGGTCGTACCTCCAAAAACAGATCGGCAAAGGTTAAGGTTTTTTTTGATAAAGAAGCCATTGAATCCTTCAAAAAAATTAAGCATTCTCTCATTTCTGAGGATGTAGTTCTTGCCTACCCAGACTTTAACAAAGATTTTGAGTTAGTTACTGATGCTTCTAATTTTGCCTTGGGAGCAGTTATGTCCCAATGTGGGAAACCCATAGCCTTTATTTCTAGAACACTTAACAAAGCAGAGGAGCATTATGCTGCTAACGAAAAAGAGATGTTAGCTATCATATGGGCTTTAAATGCTTTGAGAAATTATTTGTACGGATCAAGGAAGGTTAAAATTTATACGGACCACCAACCGCTGACGTATGCTCTCAGCAACAAGAATAATAACAGTAAAATGAAGAGATGGAAGTCAATTCTCGAGGAGTATAACTATGAGTTATTTTATAAACCAGGAAAGATGAATGTTGTGGCAGATGCCTTATCAAGGATACCACCTCAAGAATCGCAATTAAATACACTATCGATTGCTACTAACTCTGATGACAGTTCCTCTCACGGACTCATATACAGCGTGGAAACACCCATCAATGCTTACAAGAATCAGATATTTTTGAATATAGATATCGCTTCAGAGTACCAATTTAAAATAGTATTTCCTACTTATCATCGCCACTTAATTACTGAGACCCATTACTCAGATGCAACACTACTCAATATTTTAAAACGATATCTTAATCCTTCAGTTATAAATTGCATAAAAACTGAGGAGGATATTATGGGAAAAATCCAACGGCTGTACCCTCTACATTTTAGTTAGTACAAGATAAGATTTTCACAAGTATAAGTAGAAGACATAGTAAATAATCAAGAGCAAGAAGAAATAATAATAAGATATCACAATAGAGCACACAGAAACTGTAGGGAAAATAAAATTCAAATATTAGAAAAATACTACTTTCCATCTATGTCCAATAAAATTAAGAGGATTATAAAAAATTGTGTAATATGCAAAACCTATAAATATGAACGACATCCTCCAAAGCCCCAAATTCAACCAACCCCTATCCCTAGGTACCCAGGACAAATAGTCCACATAGATATACTGATGATGGGAAAACAACTGCTGCTAACGGCAGTAGATAAATTTTCAAAATATGCCATAGTAAAACCAATTTCCTCAAAGGCAACAGAGGATATAAGGCAACCTCTAAGGGACATTCTTTTTTCCACGTTCCCCGAGACAATAGTTATGGATAACGAAAAATCGTTCAATTCGGAATCCATAAAGTTCATGATGGAAAACGAATTTAATATTACAATATATAGAACCGCGCCATACTCTAGTAGCTCAAATGGCCAAGTAGAGCGTTTTCACTCCACTCTTCAAGAGATCATGCGCTGTCTGCAAAAGGACCACGCACATCGATCGTTTCAGGAGTTGCTAGAAAAATCAGTGCAGGAATACAACATTTCTATACACTCTGTAACGGGGAGAAAACCGTTAGAAGTATTCTTTGGCAGGCGTGTCAGCAGCGACCCTGCACTGTTAGAAAAAGAAAGAAATGCAATGATACAGAAGCTTTCAGAAAAACAGAAAGCCGACTTAGCCTATCATAATGCACATCGTACACCCCTAAAAGAGTATGTGCAAGGAGAGGAGATTTTTGTGAAAGTAAATAGGAGACTTGGGAATTAATTATCTGCTAGATCGACTGCTAGAAACTATCGACAAGGACTTTACTTTATTACAAGCAAAAATAAACAGTCTACAAATTCACTCAAAATCAAAAAGAGGATTAGTGAATATATTAGGGAAGGGATTAAAATACATTGCAGGCGCAATGGACAGTGACGACGAAAAATTAATTAACGAAGCTATAATTCAAATACAGGACAATGAACGAATTACTAACGACACGCTTAGCGAATTAGTACATGTTAATAACTTTATGACAGAACAAATCAACAATGTTACTCAGCACATAAACAACCAACAGATACATATAAGTAGCTACATAAACAATTTTAAAAGAGAATCAATGAACAGAATACAAACACTGGAAGATGAAGTTAGATTTATTGAACAAGCCTACAGAATAGATAAAGACATATAATTTTTAAAGAACCACATTGACGACATAGGACAAATAATATTTTCGAGTAAATTAGGTGTAATCCCCACTGACATTCTGACTAAAAGAGAAATCGATTTAATAACCGACATCGACAGCTATAATAATATGAAAATAGTGGTGATTCTTGACGACAGCAGTAGTGTGTTTATGCCGCTACTAGACAGACTTTCCCATACAAAGTTGGGAGCATGTCGTAACCCAGTAAACCATTTCGCCTATCTATCTCCTTCTTATTGCCTCCAATACAAATTTAGGAGCATGCAAGCAAACAATTGTTTGATGGGTTATACATTTACTTCTGAGAAATAGAGGCAAAAGGGAAATGAAATGGAAAAAATTTTGTTTATTTAGTGGCAGGTGTTAAATTTCTTCGTATACGTGTCTTGAAGATTTTAAATTTTGTGAGGGATGATAATTTTACTTGTGCGTTTTCGTATTAAAGATAAAACTGATCGTGGAATAATTATTTTTAGTTTTTTCAGTTATTGTGTGTGTGTGTTTAGAATAGTTAATGACTTTGTTGCATAGGTTTTCTAGTGACTTTTTGCTTTGAATGACTCGGTAGGCTTGTGGGATAGTGGGCAAAAGGGAAATGAATTAGAAAAAATTTTGTTTATTTTGAGGCAGGTGTTAAATTTCTTCGTATACGTGTCTTGAAGATTTTAAATTTTGTGAGGGATGATAATTTTACTTGTGCGTATTCATATTGATGATTTACAAGTTGTTTATTTAGTGGAAGGTGTGAAATTTCTTCGTGTACGTGTCTTGAAGATTTTAAAATTTTGTGAGGGATAATAATTTTACTTGTGCGTTTTCGCATTAAAGATAAAACTGATCGTGGAATAATTATTTTTAGTTTTTTCAGTTTTTGTGTGTGTTTAGAATAGTTAATGAGTTTGTTGCATAGGTTTTCTAGTGACTTTTTATATACATACATACATACCTCAGTAGGCTTGTGGGATAGTGAGCTAATCTCAGTATAAGGGTTGCATATTTGATTATCACCAGAGACTCTGGTCTGTTTTACTATAGCAGACTAAGGATCTAAGCAACTATTGATCGGTTGTGTGTGTGTGTGTGTATGATTGATAACGATTATTCATGTGAAAAGTAGGATTCCATCCACTTTTTTTTTGTATCAACAGCAACCAGCTGCACATTAACTGTGTTTACATAATTAATCAGCATAAATACTCAGAATTATATTACATAAAACAGTAGAAAGTAACTTCTTGGTTAATATTTTTCCTTATCGTACTCTACTCCTCCTTATTTATAACAACAACAACAACAACAACAACAACAACAACTTAGAATATACATGAATAGAGCTGACGCAGCTGTGACAAGTCAAACAGAAAACAAAAACTAAGAATGTTTAGTTTTCTGAAATTCTTTAATTCTACTAAAATAAGCCCCGCCCCTTATTTATAAATTTTTTAACTAATGAAATATGACGGGACTGTACGAAAAATATGATTAATTGTGAAAATTTTTTTGTGTAAATACCGCTGATATTTCTCAATCAAAATCAGTCTTGTTTGACAAATCATAACGTGAATATTGAATTTTTTAATTAATTAAATAAAAAAAAAAAAGATTATCCTAAAATAAAAATGGCTTCTTTTGTATGCAACTATTGTGAAAAAGTGTTTACACAAAACATAATGGAAGTTGAAATTCGCAAACCACGACTAAACATTCGCATTTGACTGAACACTTGAAAGAAATGAGTGAAGCTAAGGATGTTTATTGCGATGCGTGTAATACACATATATCAAAATCAAATTACCATTTGAGAACAAGTAAACATAAATTTAATTGTGAAAAATCTAAAGACAGTAATAATGTTAAATACATTAAGACCACTTTTAAAAACCGAATCGCCACATATCTACTGGAGAACGAGGATATTAATAATTTATTGCCCGAAAAATTCTTTTTCAACCAAAAACCGAAAATAATTCAATTGTTGAAGAATATTATTCAGAAGTATTCTGCAATAAAATTCAACATTGAGTTATTTTGCGATTATGTGCTGGTAAAGGAAGAAGAAGACGGAAGAAGAAATTAATATCAATAAATATAGTTCCATCAAAGGATCGCAATACCTTCCTTTACCAGCAACAATAATGAGAAAGAAAGCTTGTATAAACGTTCAAAATAAAGACGAATACTGTTTCAAGTGGGCAATGATATCAGCAGTTTCTCCAGTAGCCATCCATACTAATATATGTTCATCATACAAAATTAAAAACATTTAAGATGACATCATTTTACTGGATAATGGAATCACCCTAAATTTCAAAAAGTTGAGTTTTCCTCTAGCGGTAAGCCAAATAAGAGATTTCGAGGTAAATAATCCTCAATTCAGTGTTAATGTGTTTGGATTAGAAGGTGATGTTTTATGTCAGCGCGTGTTGTAACATGATCCGCTTTTACTAATACCTAATTCAAGTTCAATAATAAGTGTTGTGAAATCACATTGCAACTCAGCATAATTAAAGTCTGCGCGTGTTGCAATGCGACTTGCACAAGTAAGCATTTTCCCACAGTAAAATTGTAATTATAAATTAAGTTAGGAATAAGTTTCAATTCAATTCTAGCTGTGAATCAATAAAGTACTTAATTAAACTTTAACGCTTCTTTTATTTTTTTGACGTGTGAGTACACATCCGGTCAGGCCCCTTGGGTGGCCTGACCGTACTTTTTTTAGAACAAGGATCTCTCCTTGTTTAACTGGCGCCCGAGCAGGGACCGGCCAGTCGGAATAAAGGACGTGCCGGGTCCTGAATTAAACCTTTTGTATCTTGGCTCGCGAAAGTGAAAAATAATTAAAATAGAAAAATTAAGTTATCGTGAATAAGAAAAAATCCTGAAACATAAAAGGAAATATATTAAAATTCGAATCTTGTAAAGCGAAAATAAAAGTGGAAAATAGTTAAAAGAGAAAAATTAAGTTGTCGTGAATAAGAAAAAAACCCTGAAACATAAAAGGAAATATATTTAAATTTGAATCTGGTTAAGCAAAAATAATAGTGAAAAATAGTCAAATTAAAATAAAAAAAATCAATGAAAAAAATTATAATAATAATAATTTTTTTAAAATAAAAATATGGGTTTTTTTTTTTAGAATATCTGTGAGAATAACATAGGGAAATTGTAAGAAGTGGAATTTTAAGAAGCTATTGCGCTGTAAAATGTAAAAAATAATTTTTTTTATGTCACTTTCATAATGAAATAAAAACGCGTATATTTCCTTCAAAAAGCGAGAATAGACTCACAGATCCTTAAAAGTTGTAGTAAACTTAAGAACCTACACTACTCAGTAAGATCGGAGCATTCCTCGTTCGCTTAATAATTGAAATGTTGGAAAAATCGCGGGGTGAGCTAAACCGTTCCTTAGTACGTCGGTGATTACCGTTCGAAACCGGAGAAAACGATCCTCCAACTAAAAGGACCATAATAAAAATAATGCCAAATAATACAATTAATTAAGTGCGAAACAGCTTTAAAAGATGAATTCCAGAATATAATATATTCAAAATAAAAAATAACTGAATTCAGTTATAAAAAGGAAATAACATAAAAATAAAAAAGGTGTTAAAAAAAAGAGAGCAAATTGATGAAAAAAGTAATTTTTTTTTGAAAAAGGATATTAAGGCGAGTATTGTGCTATAACAAACCGTGACCAATATGACATCCTTGTGGTGTCAGCGTGCTGCGATCTCGAACTCCGAGCACTCCAGTGCGTAAAAAATAATTATGTCACAAATAAAATAATAATGATTGGATTTGGGAAAATGTGAAATTCTCCTTCATAACACTCTTTTCGTTAATTCGAGATTACAGAAGGTTAAAGATGGCTCCTTCTGCAAGTCGTAGTAAACGTAAGCTCCTACGCTACTCAGCAGAAATCCTGTCAGTTGTAGTTAACATAAGAACCTGCACTACTTAATGGGAACCTAGTCATACTTTACACTTGGTAATTAAGGGTGACAGTTGGAGGGTTCACAGGGTGAGACAAATCGTACCTCAGTACGTTGGCGTATGCCTTCGAAACAGGACTATGCGATCCTCCGCTCAAAAGACTATAACTAAGTACATTTGATAATATAAAAAAATAAAAGCACAATACGAAAGGAATAAGAGCGCCTTAAAATCAGAAAAATAAAATTTTCTTTAGAATTAAGAATGAAGGGATTGGCAAAAAAATTCAATACGAATTATCCTTACTCTCTATAATTTATAAGAAGAATTATCTATGAAATTAAAATGTGCAATTTCTTATTTTTAATAAATAAAATAAATATTAAAATATTAAAGTGAAATATGAATGAAAATATGAAAGCAAAAATGAAATGTGAAAATTTGTGAGAGAAGTTCGCTTTTAGTTATCGTGAGCCAAGATATAAAGAAAATAAATAAATAAAAATATAAGAATTGAAATAAAATGAAATAATTAAAACGTGAATAAAATTTTATCGTTTTAGAAATCTGATCACATGTACGCGATTGCGACGATTGTAACGTACGATAAAAAATACTAAATAATTAATTGATATTAAAAATACAGCCTAGAATTGGATAATTTCAAGGGTAAGTGCAAGATTTTGTTTTTCATTTTAAATTTAACTTTCAATATTTTGCGTGGTAACTCCCTTATTTTTGCCAGACAAAAGGTATAAGTGCTAGTTGAAAAAAAAGACAGATTAATATTTTGGAATCTGTTTGTTGAGATTGTTTCACTTAATTTGTCGTACCAAAAAATGGAGGAACTAAAGAAAACCGTAATGGAAATGACAGGAGCTTTAAACGCGACCGTTAATCAGATGAAGGCCATGGAAGCTAAGATAAGGCTGCTTGAAAGTAAAACTGGCTCTTCCTCCACGGAAGCTAGCAAAGTTGAACCACCTCGTCCTCCTAGGAGTAAATTAGAACTCCGAGAATTAAGCAGGCTTCCGGACTGCGTAAAGGAATTGCAGGCGTTTGACGGGAATCCCACACAATATGTGTCGTGGATACATAGCGTTGAGGCGATCCTTAGCGACTATGAAATTGTTAGGAATAAGCCAATATATAAGGCAATACTGCAGAGTATTAGACAGAAAGTTAGGGGGGACGCAGATTCTGCCTTAGTTTCTTATAATATCTTTGATAATGACTGGACAAAAATTAAGGAGTGCTTATCGCTTCATTATGCCGACAAGAGAGATATAAGAACTCTTGAGCATCAACTAAATCAATTGCTTCAAAAGGGATCTAAGGTGGATGAGTACTATGCTGCAGTGAATCATAAATTTTCTTTGATTATCAATAAGATAAAAACGGAAAATTACTCAAAGGAGACTGTGGACGTACTGGTCGAAACGTATAGGAACCGAGCTCTAGATGTTTTTGTTCGAGGCCTGAACGGTGATCTGTCCAGGCTTCTGATTATTCAAAGGCCAAAAACCCTTCCAGAGGCATACGCAATGTGTATGGAGATGCAAAATCTCAATTTGAGGAGTACGACTCTTCACCCGTATATTCGGAATCAGATAAGTGTTCCAATTAATACGATGTCTCGAAGGGAAATAATACCTCAGGTTCAGCCTAGACCTTTTATTCCTAATAGAAATGGCAATTTCGGGCAATGGAAATATTCTCCAAAACAACAAGATGCTCCATCAAGACCTTATGCTCCCAAACCTCAAGAGAAAATGGAAGTTGACCAATCCATTAGGTCAAAAAGAGTAAATTATATGAACAGGCCAGGTACATTTTAGAGGAATGCGAAATCAGAAAACGTAACTAATCCCTTTAAACAGCAAAGATTGTTTCACACCTATACGGAACGTGAAAACGCGCCTGAGTATAATTATGAACAACAAAATTGGTTAGTACCCTCTCGAAAGTGACAACGCTGAGGACGCTGAGATAAATTTTATGTCAGAGGCCTCCCTTCAAGCGTACCATATATAGAATACAAAACTAACGGGACGCTACTAAAGTTTCTAGTTGATACGGGAGCCAACAAGAATTTTATAGGGTCTCACATTTGTGGTAGCGCTATACCTCTCCTTAAACCTTTCTCTGTAAGGACAGCGGCGGGAAATATTATTATTAGTCAAAAAGTTAATGGCAAATTTTTCGAATCAGCGGGAGTAGATACCATAGTAACAGGTAACAAGTTTCTGAACTCTTAGAACAAGAAATTATCAGGCCCTCTAATAGTCCGTATAACTCGCCGATTTGGGTGGTGCCCAAGAAACCCAAGCCGAATGGGGAGAAACAGTATCGAATGGTGATAGACTTCAAAAGGTTAAATGCTGTTACAATATCTGATACATATCCCATTCCGGACATTAACTCCACTCTGGCTAGCTTGGGTGAGGCAAAATACTCTACGACCCTTGATTTGACGTCGGGATTCCATCAAATTCCAATGAAGGATTCCGATATTCCGAAGACCGCTTTCTCTACCTTAAATGGAAAGTTTGAATTTCTACGCCTGCCATTCGGCCTGAAGAATGCCCCGTCTATTTTCCAAAGAATGATCGATGATATACTCAAAGAATACATTGGGAAAATCTGTTACGTCTATATTGACGACATAATTGTCTTTGGGAAAAATTTTGACGATCACTTGGGAAACTTGGAAACTATATTTGAGAAATTGTTAGCTTCAGGGCTCAGGGTTAATCTGGAGAAAACTCAGTTTCTAAAAACGGAGGTATCTTTCTTAGGGTATATAGTCTCTGGTGATGGAATACGAGCTGACCCAGGTAAGGTGGAAGCCATCCAGAAGTTAGCTCCTCCTTCAACACTTAAGGACCTGAAAAGTTTTCTAGGTATGACATCATATTATAGGAAATTTATAAAAGATTACGCGAAGGTCGCCAAGCCATTGACGAATCTCACAAGAGGGGAGAACGCACAAATTAAAGCGAACATGTCCAGAAAAGTTTCTATCACTCTTACTGAAGAGGCATTGCAAGCTTTTAATGAATTAAAAGCTGAAGTTCTAGCATTCCCTGACTTTGATCAGCCATTTATACTGACTACCGATGCTTCTCATTATGCAATAGGGGCAGTCTTGTCTCAGGACCATATGAATGTCGATAGACCAATAGCATATATCTCCCGTTCTTTGAGTAAAACTGAAGAAAATTATGCAACTAATGAGAAGGAGATGTTAGCCATCGTCTGGGCTCTAGACAACTTGCGCTCTTATCTTTACGGTGCGAAGAAAATTAAAATATTCACCGATCACCAACCGCTTACTTACGCGCTTGGTAATCAAAACCATAACGCAAAATTAAAAAGATGGAAGGCCAGAATAGAGGAATACAACTATGAACTCATATATAAACCTGGCAAGTCCAATGTAGTGGCTGACGCGCTTTCGAGACTGGGTTCCAATTTGAACCATATTGATACTCCTAGCGATGCTAGCACGGTAACAGCGTCGGAAATTGGCTCTGAAACCATAACGGCGGTCGAGGGTTTAGAAGAAAGATAATTTCAGTCTGACGCTACGGTACACAGTGCTGATCAGGATGGTAGTGACTTGATCCCTCATGTCGAGGCTCCTCTGAACGTCTTTAGGAACCAGATAGTAATCAGGCAAGGCAAGGAACTACACAGTAGCATACAGTCACATCCTGGTTTTAATAGACACCATGCGAACATTGAACAAATAACCTCTGAAACACTTTCGGAAACACTCAAAAGGTGTTTAAATCCAAACTGCATTAATGGTATCAAGATACCTGAATGCTTTATTCAACTATTAAACGAAGTCTATTTGGCTCACTTTATTTCTTATAAGATGAGGATTACTCAGCGATTAGTACAGGATATAAGCGACCCTGAGAGGATCTGTAGCATAATTGAGAATGAACATAAACGAGCTCACCGCAATCCGAGGGAGAATGGGCAACAGATCTTAGAACAATTTTACTTTCCTCGCATGGGAAGTCTGATTAAACAGTACACAAGGAACTGCGAAGTTTGTAAGCTGAATAAATATGACAGACACCCAAGTAAACCTAAACTTCAGCCAACCCCTGTTCCTAGTTATCCATGCGAAATTCTACATATTGACATCTTTGAAATTCAGGGGTTGAAGTTTATCAGTTGCATCGACAAGTTTTCTAAATTTGCTAAGCTTTTCCACATAAAGAATCGATCAGCTACTCATCTCAGAAATAGAATTTCAAAGGTTTTGCATTATTTCACTGTGCCTTGAATAATCGTGTCGGACAATGAAAGGGGATTTTTAAGCCCAATTATTTTAAATTTTATAAGATCACTTAACATTGAAATATATTTTACACCCGTACAGAGGAGTGAGGTAAATGGACAGGTGGAAAGATTTCATTCTACTCTTATTGAGATATATAGGTGTTTTTCGAGGGACATAAAGAATCTTGGTCCAAAAGAATTAATTAATCTCGCGGTAGATCGTTATAATAACACGATACACTCGGTAATTAAGAAGAAACCGTCAGATATTTTTTTCAACAGATCTCAACGGTTTAATTATCAGCAGTTGATGAATTTTCGCGATCAAGTCAATGAAGACATTCGCGGCCTTATCGAATATAATCAGAAGACGGTGAACGATCGAATAAATAGTAATAGGTCCGATCCGGTCGAACTTAGTGAGAATCAGGATGTTTTTATTAGAGATAGGCAAATTAAGCCGAAGCACAAACCTCCATACAAACGGCACAAAATATCTGCTAATAATAGAGTTACTATTCGCACTTCAACAGGGAGAAAATACCACAAGGCACAGATCAAAAATGTTAAAACTTAAAAATATTAACCCTTGCAGTTACCCCGGAAATCTTAGAACATTAAGCACAAACCTAACCAGGTATTAAGCTAAAGTAATAAATATATTGATTTCCTCATTTGAAAATTGTAATTTTTCTAAGAGAAAAGAGGGAAAATTTGAATTTGGAAACTACTGTTAACAAAATTCTATATAATAAAATTTGTTTCCCAATTTCAAAACTTATAGTAAAACATTTAACCAAAACCAAGAAAAAACTTATTAATTACAAATTAAGTGTAACTTTTTTTTTGCCAATTTATATCTTATTATCTTATCTTATTACTATTAAATAATAAAAATATACAAAAAAGTCAGTAACTCTTAAGCTTGTCCAATTCTATGCATGATAACCAAATCATAAGTATTGTAAGCTTCCCATACTAACACATATTTAATATTTTACATTTTTAAGTTTTTTTTTACTTTCAACAAATGTTGGAAGCTTCCACATTTTTGAGTATCGGTCACCGCTCGTAACGATTAAAGCCGGAGAGGGATGGCTTATTAACGGGCATCTGAACATCGTACATGTGATCCAACTGGAAAAATTAGAGGAGATGCTTCGAACAACTGCAGACGTATTCATGGCCACTACAAAAAATGAAGAGGGCACAGAGATGTTCAGGTATCAGCAAAAAAGGCATACGACCGAATAGCAACAACAAAAGGAATCGCAAGACATAAGAGATCTATAGATTGGATTGGCTCTGCATGTAAATGGATAGCCGGTAACCCGGATGCGACTGACTGGAACAAGGTATTGGACAGCCAACAGAAACTAATAGAAAATAACCAGCAACAATACGTTGTGAACAAAGATTTGTTTGCCACAACAAATGAGCTAGTACGAAAAATGAACGACCTTATCGACCGATTAAATAACAAGGTAGTTGCGTCGGAATCAGAAGAAATCGGCCGTGAATCTTTAAACCAAATAATAGCAATCAAGGAGGACATTGGAGAAATTGTACGGGCTTGCCAACTTGCTAAAGGAGGCATTGTGAATACTAATTTATTAAATATGGAAGAAATTCATCAGATTGTTTCTGAAGTTGAATCGCTCCCCTACAATAATGAGATCGAAGCAATAGAATATGGGAAACCAAGTATATTCTCCAACGGGACGTCACTACTATATGTTATATCAATACCTAAGGTAGATTCTGTTAGGTACAACAAAATTCTCCTTAGAGCTGCCGTATCTCTTAATCGCCAGCTTGATTTAAAATTCAACACGGTTCTCCTTAACCACGAGCAAATTTATGGTATTAAGGATCACTGCTCATCACTTAACAATGTCACAATTTGTTCACCAGAACAACTAGAAAAGCTACAAGAAGAAGATTGTTTGTCGAGAATTTTAAGAGGAATCACCGCGAATTGTACATTCCGTTTAAATGCAGAAACTACGATAGAACTATTAGAAGATGATGTCATATACGTCACTAATTTCGAAGGAAATGTTTCTTCTAAGGAGAACTCTGTAACCATAAATGGCACATACCTCATAAGGATTTTTAACGAAACAGTTGTGGTCGGTGAGAGGAATTTTACAAATAAAAGAATCACGAGCCTACAGGCGCTTCCTCCGCTATTAACTAATGTGTATGAAAAAACACGCAAACTTGATACTAACCTTCTGCACGAGCTCCACGAAAGGAATATCAAGCACATTCAAAGTTTGGTGCGTCATGTAAATCTATCTCTTGGGTCAAATGCTGCAACCTTCTTGTGTATTGTTGCTATAGTATTTATCTTGGTCGTGATCTGGAAGAAAATATTCGGTCGTATTACCATGCCAGCCTTGAACACTACAGATCATACCAAACCTGTTGCAAATTGTTTAACACCTCAGTTAATTGGCTAAGAACACTTGTTGCGAAACCATACTGCAACTCATCATATTTTATGTCAGCGCGTGTTGTAACATGATCCGCTTTTACTAATACCTAATTCAAGTTCAATAATAAGTGTTGTGAAATCACATTGCAACTCAGCATAATTAAAGTCTGCGCGTGTTGCAATGCGACTTGCACAAGTAAGCATTTTCCCACAGTAAAATTGTAATTATAAATTAAGTTAGGAATAAGTTTCAATTCAATTCTAGCTGTGAATCAATAAAGTACTTAATTAAACTTTAACGCTTCTTTTATTTTTTTGACGTGTGAGTACTTTTTTTAGAACAAGGATCTCTCCTTGTTTAACTTATATATATATATATATATATATATATACATATATATACATTCAAAAATTTATGTTTATTTAAATTATTTTCTTTTTTTTTTCATTTAATTATAGATTGCTAAGTAGTCAACTGACTAAACATAAACATCAACTTTTTATCTGCAACACATGTTTAATTCATTTCCATCAAGAGGAATCCTTAAATAAGCATAAAGGCGAATGCAATAAGATTGTGACTAGGATGCCTACTGCGGAAAAAAGTTTAGTGAGTTATAAAAATTTCAAAAAGCAAATGGATGTGCCTTTTGTTGTATACGCTGATTTTGAATGTATACTGGAAACAGTCAACATTCAAAATTCTACGAACGTTAAATCAACACAAAAGCATATTCCATTTGCGTACAGCTATTATATTAAGTGTTCATTTGACTCAAGTTTAGATATATTTAGAATTTCTAGCGGTGATAATTCACCAAATCATTTTTTCAAAAGTTTAGTTAGGGATAGTGTAGAAATTTACAATAATTATTTAAGTGTTGTCAAGCCAATGAATTCCTTAACACTACTTCAACAGATAAGACAAAATGAAGATATAAATTGTCATATTTGCAATAAATTTTTATCTGTTGAAGATAGAGTAGCTGACCATTGTCATCTAACTGGTGATTATAGAGGTCCGGCCCACAACAAATGTCATTTAGAATATCAAATCGCCAGTTTCATCCCAATATTTTTTCATAATCTTTCGGCATATGATTGTCATTTGTTTGTAAGAGAACTGTCATCAATTGAAGGTGATATTAATATAATTCCTTTAAACAAGGAATTATATATTTCAATATCAAAAAAGATATCGGTAAATGAAGAGAAAACAATTGAATTACGTTTTCTAGATTCATTTAGATTCATGCCATCTAGTTTAGACAAATTATCGAGCTATTTAACCGATGATGACTTAAATATGATTAAATCTAATTTTACAAATGACAATGAATTTAGTTTAATGAAACGTAAAGGTGTCTTTCCGTATGACTATTTGAATTCTGTGAATCGTCTCCAAGAGACTCAATTACCACCCCGTTCAGTATTTTTCAATAATCTCACTAATGAGTCGTGTAGTGAGGATGATTATAATCATACCGAAAAGGTATGGTCTACATTCCAATGTAAAACCTTAATGGACTATCTACTTTTATATTTAAAAGTAGATGTTCTCTTGTTATGTGATATTTTTGAAAATTTCCGCAAGATCTGTAAAAACATTTATAATTTAGACCCTTCGCAATATTATACCATCCCAGTAGTGCGATTCACTAACTTTTATAACGATAATCGAATCGTTAAAATAAGTATAACGAAAATTTATCGAATATGCTATTCTGTAAAATTTTTAACGATATTCGCTGTCGTTTAAAGTCAGCTGTTACTTTAAGCAATTTTTTTGTCGTTATCTTAGCGACAATAATTTAGTTTGTGTTTATTTTATCGATAAAATGTTTTTTATGTTTAAAATAGCTTACATACATACAAAGATATATTCATATGTATATGAATGAACAAAAACAAAATAATAAATTTAAAATTTGCAAAAAGAAAGCAAATTAAGAACAAAAATAAAATTCTAAATGTAAAATTCACAAAAAAAAAAAAATATAAAACCACAAATTAACCCTTCGTCTTACTTATGAGTCTGGCCAGACCTTTTTCAGTGCATTTTAAATGAAAAAAATATGTGTAACAAGGGGGGTTAGGAACAATTTCATATGTTTTTATTTTATTCTCTTTTTTGCTTTTCGTTTTTTTTTTAACATTTTGTAGACAGAGATGTTACAAAAAAAACAGCTGTGTACTATCGTTAAAAAAAATTACAGAATCACACTATCGTTACTGCAAGCGAATATAAATGTCGACAAATATAAAGGCTCAGTTAGGCGAACGTTGCTGTACCCGTACTGTACCGCACCGTACTGTAAGCACGTTGGTGCACTTATAGAACGTTTAAAAACGTGTCATGTGTTTTCCCACACATAAACAAAAAGCAATAGTATACATCAGAGCCCGGCAACACATACATGCATACTTTTTGTTTTTTTGTGAGAGAATAATAACTCTCCCTCTAAGAAGCACTTAAAGAAATTTTTGTGTTATTTTCTTGTTTTTAAAATCAATCTGGCTGTTAATGTAAAAACTCAAAACATAAGTGTATGTTTTATATAAAATAACAAACAGAAAATCATTAAAATTAAAAATATCACATTCGTCAAGAAAAATAAAAAAAAACTATAATATCATTTAAACGTATTAATCTATTGAAACAAAACAAAATTCAGAAATTAGTTACTTGTGTTCATTAAACTTAACTTAAACTTAAACGATTCCTCAAGAAAAATAAAAAAAAAACTATCATTTCATTAACATTCGGGCTTGCCAAAAAAAATTTCGGCAAGCAAGAAATTAAATTCCCATTCTTCTTTAAACATTTCTCGCAGTGGAATTCTAAAGCAAGCGTCAACAGAACCTTCTTGTTTGAATGTTTGTTTGTTTTTTACAAAGTGAGAGCGAATATTATTGTGAGAAAAAAAGCACGGTGTTGTACTTTTGCCGGGCTCTGGTATACATAAAACAAAACACACAGTGATGGGAACCAAAAATGTTAATATGGTGACCGTTGTGCAGAAAAGGTACCACGTGATTTAAATGGTATTAAAACAGTATTTTGTGTATGTAAAAAATGTTTATAATTTAATATTTATATTATAAATTTACAATAAATAAATTTGTATTTTAGCATATATAAATTTTTAGCATACATATATTGTAAATGTGCACACACAAAACAATGTTTTGATACCATTTAAAGTTTTTTATATGTTTCACATTTCCATTGTATGTGTATATGCATTTGTTTAATTTAAACATGTAAACATATGTATATTTGTATATTTGGAAATATGTTGTATCGTAAGTTGTTTTATCGCAATTCCATAGCAATACTGAAAAAAGTACCAAAAAAAGAGCAAAATTACCCGCATTCAATGTTACATACAAGCCGCCCATCACTGTCTTACATATGTCACGTAACAACGGCGTGAAATTCTATTTTATACAGATTGGTACGTTGCAACTACGGTACATTGCATTTCGGTAAGCTTTTGTATTGGTTTTCATATAACAAAAAGCGAACAGCTGATGTATACAGTACAGATACGGTACAGCAACGTTCGCCTAACTGAGCCTTAACGATTGTCGGATCGTTAAAAGTTAGTGAATCGCACCACAGGTCTATCGTGGGATGCAATGTTAAAAACAACTAAAATTGAGTTGGAATTATTAACTGATATTAACATGTATAATTTTGTTTTCCGGGGTATTAGGGGAGGTATTGTACAATGCAGTAAACGTCTTTCCATTGCTAACAATAAATATATTAGTGATTATGATTCCACCAAGGAATCAAATTATCTAATGTATTTAGATGTGAATAATTTATATGGCCATGCAATGTCACAATATCTCCCCTATAAAAATTTTAAATGGGTTGAAGACGTTGAAAATTTTAATATTGCGAACATTGAAGAAAATTCCGATTTAGGGTATATATTGGAAGTAGACTTAGAATATCCATCCGCATTACACGACTATCATAATGACTTACCGTTTTGTGTTTCCAATAAAAAAATAGAAATAATGAAACAAGTAAAATTAATTGCGGACTTAAATGACAAAACAAACTATATAATCCATTACAGAACATTACAACAATGTCTTCAACATGGATTGATTTTAAAGAAAATTCATAGAATTCTTCAATTTAATCAATCCAATTGGTTGAAGATATACATTGACTTGAACAATCACCATAGGACGTTAGCAAAAAACTCTTTCCAACAAAATTTCTTTAAATTATTAAATAACGCTGTATACGGTAAAACTATGGAAAACGTTGATAAACGTAAGGACATTAAAATAGTATGTGAATAGGAAAGCAGGGGTAAGAGATAAGGTGCTAGAGCTCTTATAGCTAGACCCAATTTCCATAGTTCGTTAAAAATTCATGACGATATGATTGCTATTGAGTTGGGAAGAGTAAAGACTGAATATAATAAACCTATTTACATCGGATTTTCGGTTTTAGAGTTATCAAAATGGAAAATGTATAATTTCCATTATGATTACATGAAACCGAAATATCTCGATAATATAAGTTTGAAGTATATGGACACCGATTCCTTCATATATGATGTAAGAACAAATGACATGTATGATGATATTCGAAATGATATTAGTACCCATTTCGATACATCTGCATATCCGCAAGATAATGCGTTTAACATACCATTGTTAAATAAAAAAGTATTGGGTACGATGAAGGATGAGTGCAATGGCAAAGTTATAAAGGAATTCATTGGCTTAAGAGCGAAAATGTATTCGATAAAAATAGATAGGGAGGATAGGGAAATTAAAAAAATTAAGGGTGTCAAACACTCAGTAACAAATAAGTTAAATATAAGTGATTTTAGGAAATGTTTAGTTGATAAGAAATTATATTATGATTCTATGTATGTATTTAAATCAAAGATCCATCAAATTTATACACAACATATAAGTAAGTTAGTTTTAAGTTATTTAGATGATAAGCGTTATATAATATGGTGTTGATACGTATGCATGGGGGCATTATAAAATAAATAAACCTTCATCACCATCATCATTACAACCATCAACAAATATAAGTTTATATAAAGAATATATGGAAAATGATGATGATATTCTACTTAATATAGATTTTAATTATGCCCCATCAATATCAACACCATCAAACATTTATAATGAATTGATGGAAGTTGATGATGATATCTTTTTAAATGTAAATATAGATTAAGAACATAGTTTAAAAGAATGTTAATATAGAATAAGTAGTTTTAAGGAGTCAAATGAACATTTAATATAATTCAAAAATAGTTTTTAAAACTCAACTAACGTAATTTAGATTATAAGTATGTAAATGTATATTAAATATTTTATAAGAATCAATCATTGTTATTTAGATTGTAAGTATGTAAATGTTTATTAAATAGTTTATAAGAATCAATCATTGTTATTTAGAATATAAGATTGTTATATGAAAAAATAAAAAAAAGATAATAATTTATAAATAAATAAAATATTTATAATATGAAAATTAAAAACAACCAGATTTTTTTTTATTTTTATTAATTTTATTTATTGTATATAAAGATAAAAGAAATAAAAATATAAAATTGTTTTTCTTATTTAAATTAGATTTTCTCTTTCAAGTAAAATAGCATTTTTTAAGGCGCAAACTCCATAGTTGTGATAACTGCAATACAGGTTTTCTGGATACTTTTTATTAAGTTACTTTAAATTAACACACCCCAAATCATCTATGTTAAATACTTTCAATTGCAGCAATTTTTCCAACCATTTGCTTTTTTCTAATCCTTTAACATATATTTTGCAATTTTTAAAATTATCTTTTAAGAAATTACAAACACTCTTAAATGATATTACTCCTATATTCCACTTAAGATGATGAAAATATTTGATTTACTAATATGCTTCTTTTTGCTCCTTTTGCGATAAACAATTGAAATCAAAAGGTGGTTTTATAATGAAATTGATGTATTCCTTTGAATTGAAAACAATTGCAACTTCTTTTACGATAAATTTGTTTGATTTTTGTTTAAAACCTTGTAAATCAATGAAAACGTGTTTGCAATACATCTTTTTACTTCTTCTTTTTATTTATGATTTAGGATTTATACAATTTTCCTGACTTGTCCCTTTAATGGTATATATTCAATGATTCGATCGTGAATGAGAATACAATAAGCTGATGTATTTGCTGGAACATTAGTAGCTGTTTCAAATTCGATTTTAATATCAATAGGTCCACTAACTATAGATTCGTTTTGATGGCTTACATCTACTACTATAATTGGAGCATTATTTTTAAACTCTTGAGATGTCAGAAGATTTTAATATCAATAGGTCCACTAACTATAGATTCGTTTTGATAGCTTACATCTACTACTATAATTGGAGCATTATTTTTAAACTCTTGAGATGTCAGAAGAGGTTGGGAGTCTCGCATATAATAGTTTTCTTGAAATCTTAAGTACATATCATATAGAATTGCATAACGTTCATTCTTAAACTTTATGTTAAGATCGTCATATGGATAAGACCCTGAATTTAAATGTACTTTTAAATTAGTCAATTCGCAGTGTAGAAATTTCTTTTCATGTTGGAATGCAATCAAAACAAAACAAGGGCGTTCTCTATTTGCCGCCAGCTTAACATTCCACACATGATTAGTTGTCATATTTAGTTGTGGATTTATATGACAATCCCAACTTCTAAATGTAATTGGTATTGAAGTACCACTGTTTATTATTTTTATAGTATTTAATTTACTAAAATCAGATAGTTGTACATGAGGAATTCTCCAGGATATACTTGAAATTGTTAATTTAGCCTTTTCGGTGGAAACAGTTGAATATACAAGATCCTCATCATTTTTATTACGTAAGAGAATCAATTCATGTTTTGCATTCAATAATATTTTATTCTAGTCTTCAGCGAATCCCAAAAACAATTTAAGTGGTACATAAAAATTAAAATATCCATTTACGAGAACAATATCATCAATTTTTTATCCATCCAGCATTTTGCATTCCATTACTATCTATTGGTGATAGTGAAACCAAATTTTTAATAGTACTTGATATTCCTAAATGTCTCGTTTGATCAATTTCCAAACACCATTTACTTCGTAACGGATTTCATCAAACAGATGTGCTACAAAATTATTTTTTAATTTAAAGTTGGTTACAGAAGAAACTAATTTTGTATTGCTTTCTTCTTTAACAAATCCCTCTACATATATAAAACTTTCCGACGGTAAAACATACAAGTCTTGATTTTGTATTGTAATATGAATTTCATCGTAATTATTATAAGATTGTAAATATGGGCTATATGTATGGTAATCCTTTTTAATTATATTTTCATCAGATAAAGGTTTATCCAGAACATCTATTATTGAACTCATGGTTTCTTCAATTTTAAATGTAATGATTTAAGAAATTCTTTATTTGATTCTGTTAAGTTTATATGTTTCAATGAACTCTTTGAATTTAATTTATTTTTCAATATTTTGTTAGAAGATGATGATTGTGATATTTGGTTTTAAGATGTATTCTTATTGTAAATTATCATTATTTTATTAGTCTCAAATGTAATCCTCTCCTCGGAAATTAAGTAAATCACCGTCTTGATCAACCACTCGCAGAGTAAAGGGTGTTTATCTCTCGACAGTTGATTGGTAAATAAATGAGATTCCTATGAATCTCATCTATTTTATAGCTAGGTGGGACATTAATGGCAAACTCATGCAAAGTATGTGCTTGGGAGTTATTCATGTATGTGTTGACAGCTATATTACTCTCAATGCGTAAAAGATTTACTTTAAAAATATTAACTGGAAGATCTGAATAATATTCTTTATTAGGTAATAGAATATTTGCTTTAAATCCCAAAAGCATGCCAATAGTATTTTCCTTATTAAAGTATATTGGATCATTAGAGTTTTTAACTTGCATTGTATTATTATTAGCTTCAATGGTAATTTTATTTTGAGGACTATATCGATGATATTGTTCTTTAATATAATCGACTATATCCTTCAATTCATAAGATCCAACCGGAATTTGAGTCACTTGTTCACCAATATGAAACATATTATTATATACATCTACATTTGGAATACTACTATATGAATGAAAATCTGTAAGTGCACATTCATATTTTCCATTCAACTCAATTGGAGGAAAATAGTTAGCTGTCAACTCTGATGAGTTAGAGCTTAACGTTAGAGTTATTGACATTTCGACTGTTGAATTACAAATAAAGTAAAAAGCATAATATTCTTTATTTAAAAACAATTTATTAACATATATTTTTTTTTTCTTTTCTTACATAATAATACATTTACTCTTACATACTAATTTTATTATTATATCTACTCTTACAAACTATAACACTGGTTTACAGCCAAAAAATACCAAGAACACCACATGCCTAGATAAGTTAATTGGGACCTCCTGAACACGAAAATCGCTGTAATTTTTTTTTCCTAAGTACCGTTTTTTAGATAACGGTACTTTTGTGTTTTTCGGTGTATGGTCCCACTTTAACCCTTGTCGAGCCCAACCAAAAAGTCTGATCGAAATAAATGGCATATCGTTGGAGAGGTAATCGAATGCCTTTTCCATCGATATACTAAAAATTTCTATCTGATAAGAAATGGCTGAGTAATGGCACCTCAAAATTCAAAAAATGTAAATTTTTTAAGTTTTTTTCAAAATTTTTCATTTTCATTTCGTTTTTTTACTACGTTATATTAAATATCTGGAATGTTTAATTTCTTAACCAAATAATATATTTAATTGTTAACATTTTAAGCGTAATTTGAAAAAAATCGGATGAAAAATAAAGTTTTTATTAAGGATTTTGTGGAACGACAATATTTTCATCTCATATAAAATTCCGTGCTTTTTTAATCCATCAGTTTAAACGTATTTAAAAAACACGGAATTTTATATGAGATGAAAATATTGTCGTTCCACAAAATCCGTAATAAAAACTTTATTTTTCATCAGATGGAATTCGATTACCTTTCCAACGATATGCTATTTATTTCGATCGGACTTTTAAGTTGGGCTCCACAAGGGTTTGAGTGGGACCACACACCGAAAAACACAAAAGTACCGTTATCTAAAAAACGGTACTTAGGAAAAAAAATTACAGCGATTTTCGTGTTCAGAAGGTCCCAATTAACTTATCTAGGCATGTAGTGTTCTTGGTATTTTTCCAAATTAAAAATTTGTAAAGCAGTGTAATATATCATTTGTATTAATCCAAGAATTATGTTGATTAGAAAATCCTAACCATGTTACATATACCATTTTTCCTTTGGTTTTAAGAATTTTTTCAATAAGATATGTATTAGGAAATCGAGTTTTTGTAAGTTCATCATCATAGAAACCACCTTTAATTGGATTGCCTTGATAGTCTTCCAATATGTATGTTGAGGGATAGGTAACTTTTACTGTTTTAATTTTAAAAATTTCTGTTGTCCAATTGGGAGTATAACCTTTTTCAAAAATGTGTTTATATTTACTTATGCGTACATAATCTCCAACATTAAATTTAGATTTTTTATATATTTTTAGATGATTGTAGACTGTTTTCAATAATTTCATTTCGTTTTTAGAATTTACATCAATTGGTGCAATTTTAATGGTGCGATGAACTTTTCTATTATATTTATTAATTAGATCTTTGTAAATATCAAGCCAATAATATGATCCATTAAAACTAAATTCTTTCCACATCATTCCTTTTAGAGTTCGATTAAATCGTTCTATTATTGAGGCTTTCATTATACTATATGTTGAATAGTGATTGATATTGTGGTTGTCCATGAGGGTTTTAAATTTTTTATTGAAAAATTCTTTACCATCATCTGTATGCAAGTTTTTGGGAACTCGACCTAATTTTAAAATACTTTCCATTGCTTGAAATACTTCAGTTGCTGTTTTTGTTTTAAGTGCAACACCCCATGCAAACTTTGAAAAAGTATCAATGATAGTTAATAAATAACGATATTTTTTATTATATATAGAATAGTTCCCCATTTCAACTAAATCAGCTTGCCAGAGATCATCTATACCTTTCATTACAACTCTTCGACGTATGAAATTTTTTCGAGCTGGTTTATAAAGTTCATTTACTAATTCTCTTTTTCTTTAATGCATTATTTGGTTTACCTTCTTCACTTAAGGGAATATTGTAATCTCCTGTTCTTTATTTTTAATATCAAGCCTCTTATATAGTTTCTGATTCAAGATTTTCATTCTTCTTTCAAAATCTTTTTTAATTTTCTCTATTATTTGATAAACTTCATTAATATTCTTGTTTAATTGATCCATTATCTCCTTCTCTGTTTTTTCAATTTGAGATTGTAAAAACATTTTATTGACACCATCGTTTTCTTCCAAAGCATTCGACATATGTTTGATTCTTTTGTTTTGAACGTCAATGTTGTTATCTGTATCCATAAAGAACCCAAACAGTTTAGGTGCATTCTTCATAGAAATTATATCACTTGTATCGTTAATGTAATGTCCAAATTTATCAATAGACATTGTTTTGTGTTAATTTAATAGTTATTCAAAAATGTTAGCTTCGTATAATTCTTCAATAATAGACACAATTTCGTTATTATGATTGCTATGACCTGCAGCTTGTGATGCGAGCAGGAATCTAAAGGCCGCATTAGCCGACCGTAAATGTAATTAAATGCAATGTAAAGTACCGTAACGTACTGTAAGCTCGTTTGTGCACTTATAGAACATGTAAGAACGTGTCAGCTGTTTTTCACAACCAAAAACAAAAAAGCATTAGTATACATAAAACAACACACACAGGATGAGAATTAAAAATGTTGAAATGGTGACCGCTTTGCAGAAAAAGTACCAAGTGATTTAAATAGTATTAAAACTGTATTTCTTACATGTATAAATAAATAAATAATTTAATATTTGATATTAATATTACAGATTTACAAAAAACAAATATGTATTATATCATATTCGTACACATGTTCTTACATTAATTTCAAAATGTGCATACACCTAAACAAGGTTTTGATACCACTAAAAACCAGACTTTGTTTGTTTGTGGATATGTATACATTTGTTAATTTTATACATCTAAACATATATTTGTATAAATGAAAATATGTATGGATTGTAACTTATTTTGTCAAAAGTCCACAGATATTATAACTGAAAAAGTACCAAACAAAAAGAGTGATTTTACCCGCATTGCATTTAAAATATAAGCAGCCCATCACTATCTACAACTGTCACGTAACCTCGTAATGAAATTCTATTTTCTACAGGATGGCACGTTACGGTTAAGTGACATTACAGTCAGTTAAGCATTTGCATTGCTTTCCATATAACAGAAACGATCAGCTGTTTACATTACATTTACATTTCTACATTTACGGTCGGCTAATGGGACCTTAAGTCGATCTATCAACTCATTTGGATCATCCCAGTATATATAGTTTGGTTTATTTGAATTATAATCCATTAACCCACTTCCCATATAATTTTCTTTTGTTGTTGATGTATCAGATGAGGTGGGTGATTGCGGTATTGTGGTAGATGAGTTCTTAGGTTTAATCAATTTTCTAATAATATTTCTGTATTTATATGCTCTTGTACCCCTTATGTTACCATCTATGGCATAACCCCTTTTATAGGCATTAGTATTAATTAATATCTTTTTATATATATCTAACTCGGATTTATCATAGTTTTTTGGTATTTTTTTAAACTTTAATGAAAATAAACCTGGAGTGAGTGCTCATATTTGATTTCCAACTTGAATCTTATCTTCATTAAATTTAATGTTACTATCACCAAATTTCCATTCATTATTTGAATCTTTATGTATTCCATATAGTGTGTCTAATTCATGTCTTTTTTCTAGATATAACAAATCATTAAAATGTATGTGACTATTTAGATTTTCTGTTTCTGGTTGAGAATAAAAATCGTCATCATCATAATCTTCAGAGTTACTTGCAGCAGTAGATAATATATTTTTTTCTCGTTTTATAATTGGAATACTAGAATCTGTTTTAAATTGTTCTTGTTGTTGTTGTTGTTGTTGATTTGATTCATTTTTAATTTTATTCTTTTAAATTTTTAAATTTACTTTGATATTTTTCGAACTATTAATAAAATTTTTCAAGGGTTCTGTTATAGGTTTAAATGTATCTTTAAGTTGTTCACGGGTATCAGCTTCACCAATTTTTATACTGCGAAATTTCTTCTTTAAGACATTTCTTGTTTTAACTAGCTCTTTTAAAACTTTTTCATTAATTTTTTTTCATTGGGTAACAATGCGTTTTCTTGTTGTTGTTGTTGTTGCATGCAAAGAACACGATATTGCTTATTCAAAAAGTAAAGATTTAAATATTAGACATCAAGCTGATAAAATTCTTGAGAATAGAGCTTGGGAACGAGTACTTTCAAAGGATAGCAGTATTCCAGAAAAATCATTTGCATATTTGGTTACTAACACAATGAAAGCAAAAACTAAATTCGGTATGGGTATGACTAAGCAAAGCCATAATAATAGACAATCAAAATCAAAAAAAGTTAATGGAAGACAACTATTCAATTCAACGATAAAAGCAACAACAAAAATTTTGAAAAAAGCAAAACCAACAGATCTTATTAGTGCTATTAAGATTGCACGAAATCCTTAAAGGGAAAAAAATCTGAAATTGTAATACCACGTATAATACGTGTTCCAAAAATTGGAGGTGTTTTACCGTTAATACCAATATTAACTGCATTAGGTGTAATTGGAACCCTATCTAGTGGAGGTGCTAACATAGCAAAAGCAGTTAATGCAGCAAAGAATGCTAAACTTCAACTTGATAAAGCGACTAGACACAATAAGAATATGGAAGCCATAGCAATGGGTAAAGGACTTTATCTTAAGCCATATAAGAAAGGATATGGATTAACTTATGAAGAAAAGGCAAAAAACTTCTAAGCAAGCTACCCAAAAGACCATTGACTGATATTGATATATGTACGAAAATTCTCAAAAAATATACCACACTTTAGAGGAATTTTCATGATAGACTCAATACCAAAACATCCTAGAAATATTGAATGTGGAGTGATTAATTTGGATTCTACAATCGGCAATGAAACACATTGGGTAGCTTACTATAAAAATAATAAACAAATAGAATATTATGATAGTTTTGGAAATTTACAATCACCAGTGGAGCTAGTTGATTACCTAGGAGGAAATATAAAATATAACTATAATCAACATCAAAACTATGATTCATTTAATTGTGGACATTTATGTCTTGAATTTTTGTATAAAATAACTGAAAAAGAAATTAACAAATAAAACAATTGAAATTATTATAAAAAAAAAAAAAACCAATATTTTTTATTTAATTATTTAATATAATATAATTTATTATTATATGGATACACATATTATTATTTATTATTAAAATAAATTTTAATAATTGTTAAAGTTGGCGTATATGGGATATCTAGAATTGGATATAAGGATATCACCCTCTTCTAATCATTTCAATCGTAAGTTTTCTCTCCTTCCTTTGATATAAGATATGCTACAGAAGATAAGTTCTTAACATCTTCGTCACTTAGCGTATTATAGCGATATGGTAAAAATAATACATTATCCTCCAGCTCAATTTTGATTGTGGAACCATATTTTGTTGTTACTCTGCTTGCATTTATAATTACATATTTAGCTGACATTATAAGATCCTTAATATGTAATAAGGATTTGCTATATCCAAGAGAATTAAATTTATTTATTAAATTTTTAGAGGAGTCCATTTTCTATGACTGTTCACTTTAGTTTCTTTTCTTCAACTAAAGCATTAAATCAATTTCTATAAATTAATATGAGTTAAACTAAATAGATCTTAGTATATTTAATTAATTTTTATATAATAATGTGAAAGAAAGAGATAAAGATATACAGATCTTTTCAGATTAAAATTTTTTAATTTTTTCTTTTATTTTCTTTATTTACTAATTTCAACAAATAAAATATATTCTTATACAAATAAAATTATAAATAAGATGAATAATATTAAATGGTAAATAAAAAAGTATTTTGTTATATTTTTTATGGATGATGATGATAAAAAATCAGCGTTTTGTGATGTCGTTTTTGAGCATTCAACAAATGAAATTGGGATTTCAATAACTTGATCTCCATAATATGTTATATTTTGACATCTATTGATATCATCGTTGTTCCCTTCTATATAATTATATTCTGGAATGTTATAGAAATGATCGTCTCGTATTTCCCCTTCTACACCTCTTAGACCACAGGTATCATAACTGGGTGGTGGTAGTATTTGATCTAATACATTAGAATTAATAGGTACATTATTGGCACAACGTCTTCTCAGTAAAGCACAATTTGGTGACCAACGCAAATGTTCTGTTAAAGATTGATCAGTAGGCCCCCAATTCCAAATTTCAACTTCGCAAAAATAACATTTTGTTTTATCGTAATCTCCGCTATAAAACAAACCAGTCATTGCTAATTCCCTTTTATCTAACCATTTTAATGGCCAACATATACAAGTTTTTAAACGTTCATCTTCTCTATGAAGATTATCGTTTATGCTATAGCGTGGCGTGTATGGAGATCGTTTTAAAGGATGATGTGAATCTTTATTATTACATTCGGATTTTAAATCTTTAACCATTTTAATTTTAATTTAAAAATTTTAATATATTAAAATATTAAACACAATTATTAAAAAATAGTATTTTAACTTAATGAAATATCGTAATATACTAATTGTTTAAATAAATTGTATGCGGTATTTATATCTCTTTATTATTATAGATAAAAATTTTACTTTTAAGCATATTTAATCATGTTTGGTTTTAATATAGCTAGGTTAGTCTTATTAATGTATTTGTGATATTTAATAATTATAAACATGATTAAGCATGTTCAATCAACAGTTTGAATTTCACAATTAATCATATTTTTGGTACAGTCCCGTCATATTTCATTAGTTAAAACAAAAAATTTCTAAATAAGGGGCGGGGCTGATTTTAGTAGAATTAAAGAATTTCAGAAAACTAAACATTCTTAGTTTTTGTTTTCTGTTTGACTTGTCACAGCTGCGTCAGCTCTATTCATGTATATTCTAAGTTGTTGTTGTTGTTGTTATAAATAAGGAGGAGTAGAGTACGATAAGGAAAAATATTAACCAAGAAGTTACTTTCTACTGTTTTTTGTAATATAATTCTGAGTATTTATGCTGATTAATTATGTAAACACAGTTAATGTGCAGCTGGTTGCTGTTGATACAAAAAAAAAGTGGATGGAATCCTACTTTTCACATGAATAATCGTTATCAATCATACACACACACACACAACCGATCAATAGTTGCTTAGATCCTTAGTCTGCTATAGTAAAACAGACCAGAGTCTCTGGTGATAATCAAATATGCAACCCTTATACTGAGATTAGCTCACTATCCCACAAGCCTACTGAGGTATGTATGTATATAAAAAGTCACTAGAAAACCTATGCAACAAACTCATTAACTATTCTAAACACACACAAAAACTGAAAAAACTAAAAATAATTATTCAACGATCAGTTTTATCTTTAATACGAAAACGCACAAGTAAAATTATCATCCCTCACAAAATTTTAAAATCTTCAAGACACGTACACGAAGAAATTTCACACCTTCCACTAAATAAACAACTTGTAAATCATCAATATGAATATGCACAAGTAAAATTATCATCCCTCACAAAATTTAAAGTCTTCAAGACACGTATACGAAGAAATTTAACACCTTCCTCAAAATAAACAAAATTTTTTCTAATTCATTTCCCTTTTGCCCACTATCCCACAAGCCTACCGAGTCATTCAAAGCAAAAAGTCACTAGAAAACCTATGCAACAAAGTCATTAACTATTCTAAACACACACACAATAACTGAAAAAACTAAAAATAATAAGGCGATAGTTTTTACATGAAATGGTTTACTGGGTTACGACATGCTCCCAACTTTGTATGGGAAAGTCTGTCTAGTAGCGGCATAAACACACTGCTGTCGTAAAGAATCACCACTATTTTCATATTATTATAGCTGTCGATGTCGGTTATTAAATATTCATTCATAATAATGTGTTTAGAAGATATCACAAGATCCTTAATGTGAATTAAGGATTTGCTGTAGCTCAGAGTATTAAATTTGGATACAAAGTTTTTCGAGGGCTCCATTTTTCACAACCGATCACGTTAGTTTCTTTTTTTCAACTGAGATTAAAACCACTTGTCTAAATTGAAAAGAGCTTAACTAAATCAATATTAATCTATTTTATTAATCAAGAAAAATGTTATTGATATATAATCATGTGAATAAATGAGGCGAAGACATACATTTCTTCCCTTTGCTCTAAAGAAAGAAATCGATATAAATAAATAAATAAATATGAAATAACACTAGCAAATAAATAAGAATCAATATAGAACAAATTACCGAATAGCATTGAGAAAATTAATATAGTTTTCTCTTTCACTCTAGTTATTAAGTAAACCGAATAGCATTGAGAAATTTAATATAGTTTTCTCTTTCACTCTAGTTATTAAGTAAACCTAATAGCATTGAGAAATTTAATATAGTTTTCTCTTTCACTCTAGTTATTAAGTAAACCTAATAGCATTGAGAAATTTAATATAGTTTTCTCTTTCACTCTAGTTATTAAGAAAACCGAATAGAATTGAGAAATAAGAGAGCAAAAAGAAGCATATTGGTTAATAAAATATTTTCATCATCTTAAGTGGAATAAAAAATTCTAAAATATATGTAAAAGGAACAGAAAAGAGCCAATGGTTGGAAAAAATGCTGCAGAAAAAAGTTTTAAATATAGAGGATTTTGGATGTTTAAATTTAAAGGAACTTAATAAGAAGTACCCAGAAAACACATATTGCAGTTATCACAACTATGGAGTTTGCGCTTTAAAAAATGCTATTTTACTTGAAAGAGAAAATCTAATTTGAAATAAGAACAACAATTTTTTAATTTTTAAATCTTATATTTTAACTTTTTTTCTTTAAAGATAATTATTATTAATTTAAATACAGTTACATACACATTATTTTTAAGAAACTAATTAATAAATATATATATTTTAATGGTTATTGTATAAGAATAAATGTATTTAGATGTAATCTTATATATGTATATAAAATAATAAAATTTATTTTAATAAGTATAAAAAACAAAAGCCTTTTATTTTTATGTTATTATTAACCACTGCTATCTCAATAGTAATAAACAAAAGATTAGTATTATTATTCAATTTCCATATGAGTGCCATTTCTATCTCTTAAGTGACCCCAAGCTCTAGTATTTATTCTATCTTCCATAATATTTCTTTTATCATCCATTACACCACCAAGATCGCAAATTTTTTAATAGTAAATAAAAATTACCCCGATCCACTATGTCGGCATCACAGTAGTAGCGATTGTTTATCTTAATGATGTGAAATACTCTCGTTAAAATGCTATCTTTTATTATCACCTGCCTGTAGAACTGATAGTTGTATTTGTTGGAACACAGACCCCGACTTGCGATTATATTGTCCAAGAGGTATTTGATCGGTTTGATATTACTGTGATCCGTCTCTATTGCCTCGAGCTCAAGCAGATGTTGTTCTCGTTTCTCAAATATCGATAGATTCTCAAATATCGATAGATTACGTTCTTTTACATGCGAGTCATCTGTCGAAACACAAGCTTCACATCGATGTAAATATGTGCGAAAGCGTTCGCCGGAAAAATCGTCGTACTCCTGTACTTGTACTATACAGCCACATGTCTTGTGTAAACAATTCATTGTTTGGCTTATGTGTATATAGAGTTAAAGAGCACTTGGCCAAGTAGGTAGAAATTTTTACAAATATTTCGGTAAACAAATCTGTTAACACATAACATTAAAGCTCTACAAGTGCTCACTGTATGCTCAGAATAATGATAACAAATTAATTTTATATATGTATATATATATTTTATTCTAACTTTTTACAATAGTTTTCAAAAATATCGTTACATTAATGGCCAGCATGTAAAAGTTTTTAAACGTTCATCTTCTCTATGGAAAATATCAGTCATGCTATAGCGTGGCGTAAATGAAGATTGTTTTAAATGCTGATCTTCATTGCAATCGGATTTTAGATCTTTAACCATTAAAAATTTTTTTCTTTCATTATTTCAACCGCAATTGTTAAAAATACTATTTGAACTCCACGATAAATCACAAAATACTTGTTGTTGAAATAAATTGTATACGCTATTTATACATGGATATGTTCAGCCATTAAAAATTATTTTCGAAATGTGATGCAATATTAGAACCACTAAGCCTTTTAAGAAGGGCAAGAAAACAAACTGCAATTAATGTTTCGTTTTATAAACAAATTATACATTCTAACACGCTCAATCGTGTTTATGCTTCTTAAATATAACAAAAAGATTTCTTCATCAGATTAATGTAAACAAACATGCAGAGACATCGTCAGCATTTTATAACAAAATACAAATTCTTTTTAAATCTTCTTAGGAGACTTTATATTATGAAAGAAAACAAACTGCAAATAAGAATAACATAATGCCAGCATAAACGGGAACAAAATATTTCTTAATACAAAGAAGAAAACAAAACTAAATTTAAGTTCTTTGACTATTGTGTTAATTCTAAAAACTGTTTTAAAAGAATCGCAAACTTGTTTTTTTACTTGAGGATTATAAAATTGATGTGAAAAGATACCGGTTATACCATAATTTTGAACTTTTATTTTCTATTTTGTCGATTTTGGCTTCGATAGTTTTGATAAAATTAAACTGTTTAGAATCACTGTTAAACTGAGATCAAACCCAAATCTTACCACACAAAAATAAATTTCACAAATGGTTCGGAACTAAGATAAGTGGTGAAAAAATAAACTTCACCAAAATCTTACCACACAAAAATAAATTTCACAAACTGGCTCGGAACTATGATAAGTGGTGAAAAAAATAAACTTCACCACATCAAAAAGTTTAAGAACTTGCTTAAAATAAATTTTCAAATGATATAGTGTTTACATTAAAGCTTAAAATAGAGTTTACATCAAAATAACCATTTTGTTGGTATTATGTTCACAAAATTTTTTTAAAATCCTAAATAAATATTCAAATCAACGCTTAAATCCCCTCAAAATATCCATTTTGTTGGTATTTTCTTCACAAAATTTTTAAAATCCTAAACAAATATTCAAATCAACGCTTAAATCCCCTCAAAATACCCATTTTGTTGGTATTTTCTTCACAAAATTTTTAAAAACCCTAAATAAATATTCAAATCAACGCTTAAATCCCCTAAAATACCCATTTTGTTGGTATTTTCTTCACAAAATTTGTTAAAACCCTAAATAAATATTCAAATCAACGCTTAAATCCCCTCAAATACCCATTTTGTTGGTATTTTCTTCACAAAATTTTTAAAATCCTAAATAAATATTCAAATCAACGCTTAAATCCCCTAAAATACCCATTTTGTTGGTATTTTCTTCACAAAATTTTTAAAAACCCTAAATAAATATTCAAATCAACGCTTAAATCCCCTCAAATACCCATTTTGTTGGTATTTTCTTCACAAAATTTTTAAAATCCTAAATAAATATTCAAATCAACGCTTAAATCCCCTAAAATACCCATTTTGTTGGTATTTTGTTCACAAAATTTTTAAATTTCTATTGGAAATGAAATAAATGTATGCGCCATCTGTAACAGAAAGACAATCGGGAAATAACATCAGCGCCATCTATATGTGAAAATTAATGTTCACCTCGTCTGCTCGTATACCGGAAATGGCTCTGAACTTGGATAATCTATTACACCACACATTCCTTTTCACATTATCGGAACCGGACACAGTCCAAGATCCCCATTACCTATCTACTTAGACCCAGGTGAATTAAATTCCTTAAATAGAGGAATTGTTATCTTCGTTGAAGTAACGGTCTTAGAGCAAATAGTATTAAGGGTAATTGGTCTTTCTAATTCTGTTCTGAAAGAACTATGAACTAAGCCTCTTCTTACGAGTGTTGTCAGGTACTGTATCTATTAATAATTTTATTGGAAGAGTCTTAGTTTTCACTATTATATAGGGTAAAGGCCTCCGGACAGTAATTGAAAATTTGACACCTGAATTATATCAACTTTCATTTTATCCGGGCTATTAATTGATTTTTGTTTAGATTGTTCAGAATTATTTCTAGTATTTTTACTTGTATTATCAAAACTTTAAGCCATATTCTGAAAATTTTCAGAACAATTTTGACCGTTCCGATAATTTGGAAAACTATATTTACCAACTTGAAAATTTCCATTAGCGTGTTCGAATTGATTCCTAAATTTAAAATTACCATTGCTATTATTATCTCTATTACTATGACGTGAAAATTGATAAGAACTAGGAATAAAAGATTGTGAATTTGATTGAGAATTTGTAAATTCTTGTCTATAAAACTTATATCTACTTTTGTTTTCATTTCCCAAATGATTTGAAGCAAATTTGTATTTTTTTATGTAAATATATTCCGCTTCTATTAGAATTTCTTTCGCTTTTAAAAGCGTATGAGGGTTTCTGGAATTTAATAATAACTTGGGTTCGTTAGGCAATTTAGATATAAAAATTTTTAATACCATTTTTTCATTATTATCGCAACTATACCACTGATTTGTTTCCCTATCAATACTGGTTCTTGGATTTAATTTGGTTAATAATTTTAACATAAACTCATATAAATCACTAACATCATTTCTAAATTCCGCTGTTTTAATTTTGTTAACAATAGACTCAATACTTTCTGCTATATTAAAATTAATTCTTAATAATACCTTAATTTCATCCCATTTCACTGGATTGTTGTTATTAATAAGAGCAATATTTGCTTTTGATATAATTTTATTTCTTACTCTTAAATCGAATAGTGATAGTAGAGCTGCATCAACATGTTTGCGAAGTTCCTCAACATGCTTGGTAAACATTTCTAATTCTTCTGCTTTTCCATCAAATTTTGGTACACCAACTAAGATAGTAAACGCATTGAGAGCCATTACAGTATTGATTGTTGTTAATATTTTAATGTTGATTGATATCTAGCTGTTGCTTGCTTTTGTTAGCCAATTGCTGTGCATAAACTTGAGACTATTGGTAAAAATTTTTAGTTTTCTTTTCCTGTTAATAATCAGTTTTTTCTTCCTTCTTTTGGTCGCTTCTTAGTTTTGAAAATGAATGTTCTTTTTTTCAAAGGCAACGTATTTTCTCTTCAAATAAATGATTTAAAATTCGTTTGATCCTCAATTAAAAACGATTTTAAGTTTTTATATTAAACAATTTTCATTTATTTTTTTCCGTCAAAAACTTTTTTACATCCTTATTTAAAGAACGTTAGTTTTTTAACTTTAAAATAAATTTAGTTCGTAAACCGACTGCACCAGTAAATTGAATTAAGAAGAATACCTATGTTTAGATGTATATCTCTTTTTAAAAAGATATAATTTTTATTTTATTTGTTTATTTATTTTTTAATATTTTTTCTTCAAAAGTTTTTAAAGAACTAAACCATATTTTTTATACATCAATATTTTTATAATTTAAAAATAAGTGAAGACTTGTTTAACTATAATAAAACAAGTAAGTAACAAAAATAAAAGTTAAATGTAAGAATACAATAACAATTTATAAAATATAAAATAGGTCAGAAATATTCAATATTCATTAAAGATATAATATTCATTAAACATATAACTTAAGGTGGAAGGATGAATATTTAAAGGAGCTCCATAAACGCACAAAATGGAAGTTTCCTGAGAGGGACTTTGTGGTAGGTGATTTAGTGGTCGTCCGCCAGGACAATTTGCCTCCGAATTTAGGAGATTAGGTCGAGTAGAAAAGGTCTACTGTGGTCAGGATTCTAATGTTAGGGTCGCTGACGTGAGGACGGCTTCCGGCACTATTACCCGGCCAATCGTGAAGCTTGTTCTCCTTCCTAATTCGAGCTCCAACTGATATTTTTTTTTTCTTTCCTCTGTTGTTTTTTTACACCCTAGATTTTCAAAATGCCGAAGTTTGTTGCTCGTTTTGAGGTCCACCGTCCCAGTAAAGAGTCCACGGATGATCAAGTCGAGGTAGCACCTACGCAGCGCGAGGAGAGCTTATGGGATTGCCGTGTGTGTAAGAGGGAGCACGCTTTTAGGAAATGCCCTAAGTTTCGTAAAATGTCGGTCGGAGAACGATGGAAAGTGGTAGCGAAACATCGTTACTGCTTTAACTGCCTTCCCACTCGCACCTGAAAGACAAGTGTACCAGCAGGGACAGGTGCATGGAGTGCTTAGGTGAGCATCACACCCTTTTGCATCGTTTCAAAGGAAGCAAAGATAGATCCCGCATGGATCTCCAAGAAGCAACCCGGGCAGAAATCCCGAAGACAAAGAGGCAGTAGAAAAAACAAGAAAGCCAACAGAAAAAAGAACAAAGGTCACCATAACGAGGACAATCAAGGCCCCGAGAAGCTACAACAACAAATACAACTTCAACAGCAGCTAGAACTATTGCAACAACAGTCGCAGCAAGGGCAACCTCGTTCGCAACTACAGCCATTGACACAACACGCTGCCACTATTGTAATCAACGTTCAGAATGGACGTTTGAATTAATAATTGTTTTTTTTTTTTATTTATTTTATCTTTTTTGTCGCAACATGGAATTGCATTATTTTTTATATAGATCATACTATTTTTTTTTTTTAATTAACTTTTTGAATTTCTAAATTAATTTTACTAACTGAACCCTGTATTTTTTTGGATTTTTTTTCCTTAGCCTCTTGTTGCACTCGTGCAAGGGGGGCGGGATGTTTACGTATGAAATACTCCAGTTCAGTCTTCAGTTAGTACTCGTATATGACATTTCTTTTCTTTCTTTTCCTTCTCTCTATGTTCTAGAGTTGGGCAAAATCGTTCCTTTTGTGGAATCGTTCCGACCGATCCGAAAGATCAAAGGAACTAGGTCGTTCCTTTCGTTCATCGTTCCGGTTTTTACTTTGAACCAAAGTATAATCTTTGAACAATAAATGAACAAGGAACGAAAAAACTTCTCTGTCGTTCGTTAAAACGTCAACAATCAAATATTTGTTATTGTTTGTCTTTATGTTGTGGCGTTACAACTACCTACATAAGAATTATGTATTTTTTAAAATGTTTGTTAAAAAATAATAACAAATAATAATGAGTGGTATATTGCTAAATTGATTTAATTATACATTTTTTATATGTCACGACAAAAATACACAAAAGTCGGCAACATTGATCAATACACAAAAAATAACCCTACAAAAATACATGTGATCATCCAACAAATTGCAATTGCGGAACGAGGAACGACAAAAAATGAACTATTGAAAAAGTCCGCACCGTTCCTTTTAGGGAATCGTTCAATGGAACTAGGTCGTTCCGGAACGACACAACTCTACTATGTTCTAGCGCCTATGCTTTTAATGTTTATATCGAAGCTCTTTTTTTCTATTAAATTGTCATTGTTTATACGAACCCCAACCCGAACGTAAGTTTCTTACGAAAAAAATAATAAACAATTTCTTAAAATCTCTAAAACCCAATTTTCCTTTTTTCCCGATTTTTATTTTTGAGGAAAATATTTCACCACAACAAACATGGTGTTTCAAAATAATTTAATTAAGTGTATTCTTTTACATTGCGATTCTTTTACAAAATTTTGCTAGTCGAAAATTTTAGACGGTAACATAAAATTGTAAATACGACTGCAACTACGACACCTGTCATTTTTCGACTACGCCAAACAAAATAAGGGTGAATATCTTCCATCTCGTGTCGTCTACCTATGCTTTGTGTGTGTGACAGCGACAAGTGCAGAAGTGCAAAAAAATTGTGCGGATGCGTAAAGGTTTTTTACATGCAAAAATAAAAATATCGTAGAGCCACTTGTCGCTGTCACACGCACATAGCATAGATAAGTGTCACGAGACGGAATATATGGGCTTTTATGTATGCATGTAAGTATTGATTTGTATGTTGTGCTTATAAGAAAGAGTGAAACAATCACTCAATACATATCGCTCCTTTGCTGCAAGACCGGCATAACTCAAAAAATGAAATTTTGGAGTTAGAGATGCAGAATTGTTCGGTTTGTTTTTCTTTATATTGTGTATAAAATTCATCTTTATATCTTTTATACTTTCCCAGTTTGAAGAGAATGTGTCTTCTTTTTTTCTAAGTAGTTAGAGCAAATCAAAAACTTTAAATGCGTTTATCTCGAAATGGAATTTTTTGAGTTATGCCGGTCTTGCAGCAAATGAGCGATATGTATTTATAGCGTTTGCTTAAGATACATGTACACGACATGTTTTTTACATCTGACTTGTCAACTTTTCAGGTCACGTGTTACTGTGCATGTGTGTTACAATTGCTGTTTCACAAATTTTTTTAATTATTGTTGTTGTGTTTGGCGTATTTAAAATACGCCTACGGCTGTTTGGTAATAGATTAAAGAAAAAGAGTTCACGTTCTCTTTAATCTATTACCAAACAGTCGTAGGCGTATTTTAAATACGCCAAACACAATAAGGGTGAATATTCGATCAAATACGTACATGTAATTTGCCCCTCGTGCTCATAGTTTTAAAAAAAACATAGCTTCTGTGTCCAAATAAATAAAAATCTTTATATTTTTTAAATTTCATTAAAATCTATTAAATGGTTTCGGAGAGGCAAAAATTGCCCCCTATCTCCCTTTTAGTCATATTTTTTAAAAATGACATAGCTTATGTGTCTATATAAATATGGATCTATCAATGTGTTAAATTTCATTAAGATCTGTTGGATAGTTTTGGAGAGTCATAAATTGCCCCCTATTTCCCCTCGTTATCCTATTTCTTTAAAAAATACAAAGCTCAAGTGTCTATATAAATATGAATCTATCTATGTTTTAAATTTCATTAAAATCTGTCAGAAGCTTCGGAGAGCAGAAATTGCTCCTTCCCACCCCTCGTGGTTCTATTTTTTATAAAAATGTATAGCTTATGTGTAGTTTTACATAGGTTCTGCTGATGTTAGAACAAATTTATTTTATATATCATAAATAATATGTACATAGTCAGTCCCATACCTGCCTTGTGATCAAAGCACATTTATGCTAAAAAAATTTTTTTAATTTTTACAGAGAAGTGCCAAAAATACTGAAGGTATTTTTTTAAACATGGATATTTTATATGTATGGCAGATAACCAAAACACATTCATGGATATTGAATAACATCAGCATAATATTCATGTATTTTTGTTTACTGAATGTGCACAGTGCAACCATGGTTGCGTGAAGATATTGCCGTGTACATACATACATATAAGTAAGTATAATAACCATACTTTTTGCAACGCACAACCATAGCTGTTCTTCCCTGCAAATAATTGGACCAGTCCAAACACGCGTGTAAAGACTAGCCCACAAGGGACCAGGACTAGTCCAAAAGTAACCCAAACGTATGGAAAAAACATGGTCTATTTAACATTACGATGTCCTTGGGCAGGACCAACTTTGGAGCACTTAGGAGTAGTTTTAAAACTACTCCATGGTATACTCAAGAGGATAAGTTTTGAAATCGTTTAAAAATGAAGGCACGTCGTTAAAAAACGAAGACATGTCTCTCTATAAACACTTTTCAACAATGACATGGTCTCATTACATCGGACCAGTCCATATAGTAGTCCATTTTATCAAAATGGATCAGGTGATCCAATTTTATTTGCAGGGTTATTATTTGCGTTATAAATATGTGTATACACAATAACGAAAAGCGTGGGTAAAATCCCTCTGTATATTATTCTTATGGGTACTTGTTGTCATTCTCTGGTGTTGATCACAACAGTCGTATTTTTTCATGTTATTATTTTATGACATATGACACCTTGTGAATCCCCCAATTATATGCAAATACATAAATTTACATGAATGTAAATATGTATTTAATTTACTTTGTTTATGTTCCTGAATTGTTTTTATTTAATAAATCTATGTATAAAAATATACATACTTTTATATCAACTTCGTTTTATTTAATATATGTATAACATTTTCAGGTAAATAAATTTCATTCATTATAATGATACAATTGTTGAAGAAAATTTAGCATTTTTAATTTTTTTTTAGAATCTGAATTTTTATTAAAATCTGGCCAAACTGGGACCAGGGACTAAACGTACCAATTCGGTGTCTGGAATGTCAAAGTACTGTGTTGATGTCGATCGAATTTGGCAAAAATTATAACTTCTTTCATAGTACTTACGACTGCGGAGAGAAATACAAAAACCTTCGGGCATGGGACAATCCTCAGTTGATGGACTTAAAATTTTGATAAGTATAGCCAAAGCATCGTGTTTTTGTAAAAGTTTAGAACGTGCTGGACCTGCAGCAAATTCTTGTGGTGTCATTGTAAGAAACCGTATTTTCTTGATCGCCTTTTTTAACATATCTTCGTCTAAAACTGAATGTTTCGTTTCCATTATATAGTTATTGGGATTTTGGGCATTTGCCGCAACAAGTGCAGCGGATGTTAGGGGTTGATCGCAAGACACTGGGAATGCCACTTTATTTGCAGAAGCATCCGCAACAGATGTACCACTACCTGCAACCAAAACATCGGGAGAGGATGCGCTATGGTGACAATTTGCATCATCATGGCCCTGCATCACTGCATTGACATTAGGTTTCATTTTAATTTTATCAAATTGTAACAAAGTTTCACCATTTTCCCCACTGGCAGATTCCGAAGAAGTTTTTTCATTATTTTGTACTGCATCCGGTAAAGATTCATTTCTAAGCATTCTTTTATTAGCGAAACGTACTAAAGCACTAAATAAATTTAATTCAGAGGCAATATTTAATTTCTCCTGATCTAAAATAGCCATTAGAGTGGATATTTCTATGTCGGTAAAACCGGGATCAGCTAAAATTGTTTGGGTGTGACGAGAAATTACCTAAAAGAAAGAATAAACTTCAAAAAATAAACTTAGTTTTCAATTATGTCTTCATTGCTCAACTTGCCTCCATACTACTATTCATTAAGCGAGGATCGTCGAAAAGCTTAGCAAACTCATAAACCCGACAAGCGTTATTTGTATTTATGTTAGCCAACATAAACGTGGTACATTGTTCTACCACATGAGGCAACATGTACTTCTTAGCTACATAGTACAACTGACAGACTATGTCATTTGAAATATTAATACGATCCGAATAAATATATTCTAGCATTGACTGAAAAATATCTGGCTGTACGTCTGGTATAACTATTGGAATGCCTTTTTCCGCAAGTTGACCATAAAACATACGCTCAAATACTGGAGAAGCCATTGCTAAAATTAATTTATGACCAGCAATCATTTTTTGATTGCACGGTGTACTACCAACCAGGAAGCGACAATCAGCCAACTTTTCGGTTTGCAACAAATGAAAGCCGCGTTCTTTAATTTCATAAAATTTATGTTGCCAATGAAGTTCCATTCTGAAAAATTAGCTATTCACTACAATTTTTACTTTATTATAATCGTGGCTATTTCAAAATACGCGTCTAAGAAGTGAGCATTTACATACATGAAAACAAAACCAAATTGACAAAAATTGTTTTTGTTTATCATACAAAATTTACAGTTTTTAAAAGAGAAAGGAACGCGTTATAACTCTCGCGTTATGCTAGGAACAGAACTGGGACGAATGACGAATTTCGCCCTACACGACGAATTTTTTGGTAAAACTTCGCTGAGTAAATTCGTCGTTGAAACATATTTACGACGAATAAATAACATTGAGAAAGTTTCCTACAAGAAATGAATGAGCAAGTAGTCATATTTTTCACGTTGGTGTTAAGAAAATGATAGAAAGAAATGACCGAAACTGGATTTCTTGTAGGGTCCCTACAGATAATATTGGACTACGTGGTCCATTGTGGCTCAAATGGACTACTTACAACATGGTCCAATGTACTGTAGTATGGACCATGTTATAAGAAATAAACACAGTGCTGCCAACAACTGCATGATGTATAATTTTCTATAGTTTACAGTATTACACATTGGTAGCCCTGATGTTGTCCATTATTAATTGTTCATTTAAAAGTGAAAGTTTGTGAAATTTGTGGAAAAAAGGTAAACAAATTAAAAATACCAAGTAAATATATTTAATAATAGCAATAATAGACTACAGACACACCATAAAAGGCGATTAGTAAAAAATGAAAAAGAAAAATGCTTAAACTACCCCTTAAGTGTACTCCATACTGTAGTAACATGGAGTACTTTTAAAACTAACCCACTTTAGTACTCCTTGGAGTAGTTTAGGGACTACTTCGGTGGGTTATATGGTCCCCTCCTAGGACATCGTAATGTTAAATGGACCACCTTTTACCCATATATTTGGAGTAGTTTTGGAGTACTCCTACTCCTTTATGGACTACTCTTTACATGCATGTATGGACTAGTCTCGTTATCTGCAGGGGTTCCCTACAAGAAATGAATGAACGAGTAGTCACATTTTTCATTTTGGTGTTAAGAAAATGATAGAAAGAAATGACCGAATGTGACCGAAAACTTTATTTCGGTCATTTCTTTCTATCATTTTCTTAACACCAAAATGAAAAATGTGACTACTCGCTCTTTCATTTCTTGTAGGGTTGTTTGCTGTGTGTGCAAAGAGAGAGAAATAGTGTGACCATATAAAACAATTTGCTTACAGTATGTACGTTTACATTTGACAGTACTGGCAAGACAGTAAAGGTGGAAGTACAAAACACGCGTTAGTTCGTCGACAAGTATCTTGCGTTTATAAACTTTAGCGTGTCAAAAACTGCAAGTTACACAACACGCGTTACAAAAGCCATTCCTGTCAGCTGTTTTTTATTTGTTTACTTATTTGTGCATTAAAAACGGGTTTGAAAGTATATCAAGATTTTGTTATTTTATTAAATTTATTCTTTTTATTTAAATATTGTATGTTTTTTAAGCTCTTCAATAAGTTTTTCTTTCATGATTCACAAATTTGTTAAATTATTATTTTTATTGTCAGCTGATTACTTGTCAAAAACACACAACGCGTTAAAAAGTTCAAAGTTAACCAACTTTCCGGCGCAAACGCGTCAAAATATTTTGCATGTAGCTTGTTCAATGAAAACACACTAGCTTAACTTTTTTTGACAGAAGACGACAGAGCGCGCGCGCACTAACGCGTGTTATGTACTTCTACCTGAAGAAAGTACATATTAGTCGTCCAGACAGTAGTTAAGACAGTTCACTTTTAAAAATAAGTAAAACATGAATGTTACTGTTCAATTCCAGCTAAACGTGTTTTACATGAACTAAACAAACTTGAAAACAGCTTAAAATAACTATATTGTGTTAACAAACAGAACACTTTACTTAAATATAAAAAATCAAAGCAAAATATGTTTAATTTTATTTTACACTTTGATTTTTTCCCCTTTTGCTAACAAAACTTCAGATTACTGTTAGCAAATGTCAAATCACTGTCCAATTTTACTGTCTGCAAAATTTGCTAGACAGTAGACAAGACAGTTGGAAAAGTGTGCACAAATTAGTGAAAAAGTTTGCATGTATTGCTACTGTCTTGCCAGTACTGGCAAATGTAAACGCCAAGTTAAAAAACACAAACATTAACAAAAACACAATTAAAAACAATTCTTATAGTTATCTACTTCGTGTAATTATTTAAAATGCGATAAAATAATAAAAAACAATTATTAAAGTGAAAAAATAACTTTATATACTAAAATCAGAGCTGCCGTTTTTGGTTATTTCTAACCAAAATTGGTTATATTTTTTTTCAATGTGGAGATGTGAATATTTTTTTCGTTTTGGTTACTTTTTTTCTAAAATGATAATACGTACAAATATGATTTTCTTGATACAAAATTTTACGAGCTCAAATAATTTGTATTGTGTACATACTATGATTTCTTCATTATTTGTTACCAATGAACGGAAGTTTTTGTACTTTATCGAAAACAAAAAATCCCTTTCAAAACTGCAACCAATTAATTTTTTTAAGGTATTTGCTAAGAAAAATATTGCCATTTGTGATTTTTATATTAAAAACGGCCATTTTCGAAAACATATGAAGTTTTAATCGATGAAGATTTCAATTATTTTTTTTAAATGAGTATAGCTTTTTTTGATTTTAAGAATACTTAAGGTTAGTAGTACTTAAAGTAGAAAGTGCATTAAATCATGCGGAATCAATTTGAGAAAATGACTGAAAAATTACACAAAAGTCGTTTTATTGTTTCTTAAAACTTGAATATAAATTAAATGTTCTAAATTTAGGTTATTTCCAAAAGTAGATATATTTAAATACATATTTGAAAATACAAATAGGAATTTTAAAGATTTTTCCAAAATACATTGATTTAACAAAATAATTTTAAAATTTATGGAATTTTACATGAAACGTTAGAACTGAAATCACAGCGCATAAAATAGGAACTCTTAAATTATTTGAAAAATACAAAATGTAATTGAAGCAGAGCCGCGAATAACGTTGTAAACGCCACTTTTTGCAAAAACTGTTTTTTTCGGATAACCGTTAACATTACTCTCGTACACTGTTTAAACCTCAAATCACCCAAAATTATGCACCTTAAAGCCCTTAAAAATTACATACAAAGAGTCAGCTAGTGGAAGAACGTTGTAAGTTACTTAAAAATGATACAAAGTAAACGGTTTTAAACGTGGAATAACGTTTTAAAAGCCATCAGTCATGATGCTTTGTGTAGTGGAAGAACGTTTTAAATGACATCGTGAGTGTGGATATGAAACGTTTTTCCACTAAAAAAAGTTATAAACTGTAAATTTGCATGTAATTTAAGTTTTAAATTTGTTGATATTTTGCATAAATATTTTTATTATCATTATTTTTAATTATCTAAAAAAAAAATAAAAAATTAATAATCTTGCCAGTTAAAAACGTTTTTTTGCTCTCCTGAAAAAAAATTATTTTGTAACTTAAAACGTTATTCGCGGCTGTGCTTCAATTAATGATCTCGTTAAAATGCTATTTTTGAATATAAACACCATCAAGTTAGAAACCAACTTTGAAACTAAAATAATTTAAATAAACTCTTTTTAGAAATAAGAAATATAAATGTTTCAAAAACTTGAAAAATTTATTTTTTCATCACAAAAAATTTCTAATTTTTGTCAAACATTCAAGACAAAACCCTGAAGAAGGCACACAACGGAGTGCCGAAATATTGGATTAAATAAATTTAATATTTTTCATAAAGAAGAGACCTCAAGCTTAATTTAATAATAATATTATTACATCTTTAAAAAAATAATAATAATAAAATATCAAAAAATTTCCAGTAAAAACTTCGCTATATTTGCAGATGAATAGCTTCTTTTATTCATTTTTCAGAAACTTTCATCTATAACTACATTTATAACAACTTCTGTAACAACTTTTTTCTGGATATATACAGTGAAAAAATAAAGACTTACTTTTGAATGCGTTCATTTTGGAACATCCCTTGTAAAATTCATTGGTTCTTTCAGTAGAAGTGTAAGTAGTGCCTTTATGTTTTTCAGATTACTCAACACATTATTTTGTAGGCGAAGTTTTTACTGGGTTGTTGCCACTATAAAAACTTAAAAGAAACATAATGTTGCCACCATACTTAAGAATTTTAACTACCAAAATCAGGTATTAATTTTTTCCATTTATAGTAGACTTATGAGTGGAATTGCCGGCATACTGAAAAAAAAGTCTCGAATAAATAAAAACTTTTACCCCCAATTTCACCAAGTTCAGTTATAATTTACTATCAGTTATAGATGTCAAAACACATTATTAACTGGAATTTAAAGTAATAGTTGGTTCCGTTAAACTTGGTGGAATTGGGGGGTAATTAAGTTTCTCGTTATTTTTTTAATATGTAAAAGAATTTAATTATTTGTTTTGTTTTCCTGACTTATAATTATTATTTTACTATAAAGTGCACAAATCTAACTAACCTTTGTATTACAATGCAACTTAAAATAAATTTTAAAGATTTTCTCAATTTATAAAAGGCATTTTAAATTTGGTTATATTTTTTCACATTTGGTAACATTTTCAAAAATTTTGGTTGTAAAAATTGTATTAGTTGTGGCAGCACTGACTAAAATACTAAAATCAAACATGGTCACCTGGTACTGATTTGTTCTTCGTTCGTCGGCGCACACTGCTTCATATTTTGAGAAGGCGGCCAAAATTATTTTTTTTTATGTTCTCCGATTTTAAAATTTTTTTAATCATGTGAAAGTTAATACTAGTGAACCTCGGGAGCCAAAAAATTTCAACCCTATGTCCCCTTTTAGACAGGCAAAGTTTACTTTGCAAAGTCTTGTGTAGTTCTCTTTTAAACTTTGTTTGGTGTTTAGTGCTGGTTCACACAGGTCAAGTTTGACTCTTCAAGTCTTGAGCTTTTAGGAGAGAGGGGTAAAGAGAATGGAAAGGGGTACATACTTGACCGTACCAGTCAGTTTTGTATTTTTCTTTTCTTTTTTCATCCGTAATATAATAAATAGCTACAAAGTTGAAGGAAAAGAAAACAAAAATAAATTTTGTGCATGAACGTGAACGCAAGTTCAAAAGAAAATTTAAATAAAACTGTTCAAGTAAACTTGACCTGTGTGAACCAGCACTTAGACACACACAGTTTAATTTGACAAATTTTTGTTTATTCGTTGTTGCAGCCAACTTCAGATACAGGGTTGATAAATGGCATTTTTTTAAATGTACTTAATACAGAAAAAATTTTACATTTTTTACGCTAATTGTACTTAATGCCAAAAAAATATTTTTAACAAGTTTTATTATTTGCATAACAAAGAATTTACATTAAAATGCACTTGTGCTATACATTTATATTTGAAATATACCTTTGGCAATTAACAAAAAAAAAAATTAAGTAAATAATAAGGAATTTAGACGAAGAATCTTAAGCTTGTTTTTTTAGATTTGAAAGTGGAACAGGCTAAAAAAAGGTTTTACCTACCCAGTAAAAACTTCGCCTGCAAAATAATGTGTTAAGTAATCAGGAAAATGTTAAAATACTACATACTTCCAATTCTACTGAAAGAACCAATGAATTTTACAAGGGATGCCCCAAAATGAACGCATTTTTATGTAAGTAATTATTTTTTTCCTACATATGTACATACATCTGATAAATAAGTAGTTATAGAAGTAATTATAGTAGTTATATAGAAGAAAGCTACTAAATAATTAGTGAAAGAAGCTATACATTTTAAAAAAGTAGGCGAAGTTTTTACTCGGTAGTAATGCCCGTAATTTCTACTAAAAATATCTAGCTGTGTATAGATATCTATGGTGCAAGGAATTTTTCATAATTTTAACACGCATGATTTGCTTACTGGTTAAAGTGTATTATATGTTCCACCATCGATAAAAATACAAATGTTATCATATTTAAAAGAAAACTTAAAGGAAAAAACTTATATGGGCATTTCCTCAGAATAGTCTACCAGGATGAAAAAATAAAATGTTGATTATTATCGTCTTTTATTGTTTATTATTATAAAAAAAAGTCTTTGTTCTTATAAAAGAATGGTTTCATAGCATATCTCAGCTGTTTTACTTGAGGAAATTGGGCTGGAAACTGGAAGATTTTATATTTTCTAAGTTTTTAAGCTACTTCTAAGGACATTTTTATATACTTATTTTACATGCAAAAAATATGTTATGTTTACACTCTTTCTTCATAATCTCTCCATTACAATCAATTGCAAAAGGAGTATTAAGATTTTTTATAAGGAAATTTTAAGATATTTATGGGAAAATGCATGGTGATAATAATAAAAAAACATATGGAAAAATCATACGTTCGCGACCCGTACGCTCGCGTCCGGTACATAAGCCAATTAAACAAAAACCAAGAGAGATATTTTATTTTGTAAATACTGGATGGAGACGTACATACATTAATACACTCTTAAAATAAATTAATCACTTTTGAATATTCCGTTCCATTACGCAGATTTTTACATTTCAATACTGTCAGCCAAAATTGACTTCTATTTATTATAAAAAATTTAAACTCGATGACATCCATCTTTTGCACTAAACTTAGAGCTACCCAAATGCTATCGAATCGCCAAAAAAAAATGATAGGAAAAGTTTTGTTTTCTATATTATTTGTAAATCAAAAGCGTACGATTGTACGTTAGTGACCCCAGGAAATGCCCATATATAAATTATTTAATTAAAAAATTACAACAATCAGGTATAGTAAGGAACATAAAATTATTATTTTTAAAGAAGATGAAAGTTCGGTTGGTGTATGAAATTAGTTTTGTAACATATTTCAATACATATTTAATTTTTTTTATTTTAAACTATAGCAACAAGATTCATAAGACTGTACACAGAAGAAATTATTGCCGAATTATTTTCAAACAAACGCTTGTTTTAAAATTTTTTTTAATTTCTATAAATTTTTTTACTGATTCAAACAATATTTTTGTTTGATTTTTATTTAACCAACAAATATAAGAACAACAACAAAAAACACACACAGTCTATTTTTGGACGCTTTAAAAAAGGGCAACTATAAGAAAAACAATAGCAGAAACAACATTAGAAGAAACAAAATCCCGTATTCAATTTTTTAAAACAGTTTGGTTAAATACATCAAATACAAAAATCGAATGATGGCGAAAAACACATCGAGTCGGTCTGCTGCCGTTTTTGGTTACATTTCAAAGGAAAGGATACAGCAACAGAGAGTGATAAAGAAAAACATTGTGTTGTGTGTATAAATAAGACTTCGTTCAAAAATTATTCCAACAAAAAAATGTGTCTCAAAGCCAGCCGGCGGCTCTGCTCTGCCGGCATCTTCTCATACAGTGCTTACTTGTGTGCGCTTCATTGCTTGTGCAAAAACTTTTTTTTTTTTTTTTTGAAATTTAGTATATGAATTTCAGTAAACTTTTTGTTTGATTCAGTTAAATTATTTGTTTGAAAAAATCAGTGTTTTTTTCAACAAACAAAATGCAAATAAATTGTTTGAATATGCAAATTTGTTTATAGGACCGATTTCAGACAAAAAATTGTTTGATTCTACAAATTTTTTGTTTGAATTGGAAAAATAATTTTTTCTGTGTAGCAATAATTTGTTTGAATTAAATTCGATATAGTATTTACATAAAGGCGATTTCTTTGCTTTGTTTTTATCATATTTTGGTAGGAAAAAGATTTTGCAATTTTTAAATTGTACTAAATTTGCACTGGAGTACTTTATTACCTTTGCACTGCTAATAGTAGTAAAAAAAGTAAAATTTTACTACCAACTTTATCATCCCTGCTCAGAAATAAACTACGAACGAAAAGCAAAAGGAATTTGCGAGTACAGCAAAGTTCGTACTCCCCCGCTATTCTCTTTTCCCCTCCCTCCAATGAACTCAAGACTTTGCAAAGTAAACTTTGCCTGTCTAAAAGGGGAATATTTTAACTATTTCATTGAGTACAGGGTGGTCCGAAATGGACTTTCTCAATATTTGGTTATAGTTTTGAATTTCTGAGTCAATTTTTAAAGTTGAAATGCTCATAACTTTTTTGTTTTTTAAGATTTTTTGACAGAATAAGTTTTGTGAATTAGTTTATTTTATTAGCTACACGTGGTTTAAAGCATTAAACTCTGCGACCTCTAGAACTATTTAATTTTTTTTTAATGTCAAAATTTCACGGAAATTTCCTATTTTATAGAGCATAAGTCCTGCCCGTCAAAACGCGTCAAAAAAAAATCTATACTCTCTTGTAGTCCAGAATCTAACCTACATTTCTATACCCCATTGTACACACGTGTGGATACGGCCTTGCGAACTACAGCAATTTCTGTGACCAAGGTAAGATATTCGGTTCAAAAAATAAGTCCTGCAAGGAACTTAACGGGTTCGAGCCCCAGCCACGTCAGGAATGAAAGATTATCAATAACAATTTTGATTAATTTTCATGTTGTAAAATTCCTTTCTTCATAAAAATAATTTAATGAAAAATTTAATTTCATGAACTTAAGCCTAATTAAAAATATTAAAAATTTGGATTAAAAACCATAAATAGTTCAACAAAATAACCACAATACTAATTATTGTTAAAGCTAAGGCACGAGCTCTATGTGTACATTCAAGTTGTGCTGAAAAAGGTCAACAGAAAATAAAAGGACAAAATGAAAAAACAAAAAATGTACTTGGACTTCAAGAAAAATTCTTGACAAAAGTACGAAAAAAACAGATGTAAGAAAAAACATGTAAAATCAATTAAAATGGATAATCATTCAGGAGGGCAAATTTCGATCTACCAAATGTTAGAATACAATTTGGTTTAAGGATTGATGTTTGACTATTGACGTCAGCAGTCATCGATGGCTGCGAGTGTAAGACGGCAAATCCATCTGAGGAGATTTAGTGGTTGCAATCGAAACATGTCATGGTAACCTGCCGGCCGGGGTTCGAGCCCCAGCCACGCCAGGAATGAAAGATTATCAATAACAATTTTAATTAATTTTCATGTTGTAAAATTCCTTTCTTCATAAAAGTATTTAAATAATTTGATTTATTTAATTTAAGGAAGTCTTTTGTGTACAAAATACCTTCAAGCGATTCTTTATCTAAACGAGTTTTGTGCTTTGCATTATTTATGTATACTTACTTAATATTCGTTCCACATTAGCTGATGAATGTTGCAAAAAAAAAAAATTTTTTAGTAAAAAGGCACAATTTTCAGAATAATATTCTTGAGTCAAAACTTTTAATTTTACACTTATTTTTCCGAAAGTTTAATAAATTTTTTTTGTTTTTATTTATAAAATATTTGAAACCAAGAATCAATTGTTTGCATATCTTCTTCGGATATTAAGTTTGTGTGACGGACAAGGTGGTTGATTTGGATTAAGCGTCTTTTTCTTGTGCACTTAAAAACTTAATTATATCCATCTCTGGATATCATCACTAGGTGACTGGCGCGGATTCAGGGGGGGGGGGGGAATAAAGAAATTCCCCCCCCGTAAATTTTTAAAATATGTTTTGTTAATTTCGATAATACAAGAATTCCCAATAATAATATTTTTTTAATGTACAAAATTTTTGGTAATCCCAGCAAGGTTTTTTTTTTATTTTTTTTTATGGAAGTTCTAACGAAATTTTCAATAAGTATTTTTTTTGTTTTTTTTATTGAATCTCTAACGAAATTTTCAATAATCCTAATAGTTATTTAATAGATATTTCAAATGAAACATCTAGTTTACCGTATTCAAATACTTCTTCTGCATTCAATCACAGCAGATGCCAAGCAGATCCTAAGACTAAACGTTTGACTTGATAATGCGTGCGGTTGAATTATTAAAAAGCCTTAGTATTTGCAATATTTATGTATATGTGTTATATGAATCAAAATTCTATTCGATAATTTTTGACGAAAGCAGTGATTTGTCGGGGAAAAGCCAGATTTCCTTATCTTTAAGATATTTCAACATACAACGAAAAGTTTTTAGGTAATTGGCTTTGTTGTAAACGCATTTGAAGAGGCTTCAAAAGATATTGATGACGTTGATATGTCAATTGATGCGAAGGCACTATCATCAATAGTTCTTAAAGCTTTGACAAATTTTGGTACTGACCTAAAAAATGGTGTAGGAGATGGAACAGATGGGTGTCCTCTGATGTCAGCAGAAAATGGAGCTGTTCAAAATTTCTGGAAAAGCGACGAATGCGAAACAAACGCCTTGCTATTCCCATAACTCGAACAACTCAATTTCTAAAAGCAATAAAGTGCCATTAATACAAAAAGTTGTATCATTTGTTAAAGAAACGACAAAATTTTTAAATATAATCATCCCAAGCGAAAAACAGTTTTAGCAAAGTATTTGGGAGCCAAACTCTCTTCATTATGCGTCTTTGCAACAAGTGTTCATCATATAGTAGAAGCTTTGGAAACATTTTTGAGTGTAAAGGTAGTATCTCTACCTTTATATTAGGGAACTCACTTAGAGCCACTTTTTGGGTTTGAGATTAAAGTTAATTTTATTCTATAATTAGCTAATCTGAGAATTAAGTTAATCTAGTATCAATTGAATTTGATATTTTTGGGTGGTGGCTTAAACCATGTAGCGCTACCTTTCTGAGCACAAATAAATGGCAACATTTTTTTGCAAATATCAACTTTCTATCAAGTAATATGGATGTTTTCAAAGAAGAAGAAGAAGAAGAAGAAAATGCGCGAATTTAATATTGTTTACAAGGTAGAAATTTTTTGCGTTTAAAGAAAAAAATATATTAAAGAACAAATATAGAATGGAAAAATTATATAAAAGCGTTAAGCAATGTTTTAAAATGTATTTGTTGTTTACATTTTTGCAATTTCTTTATGCTAAACATGTGTATGTTGACAGTTTAAGTTTAGGTTTAAACCACCACCGTTGGCCGCTTAAACTAGCAAAAAAAAGTTAAAAAAATACAACTCAAAAAGTAAATACGGAGATTAAATTTAATTTAATCGCTAATCTCTAACCCAAAAAGTGGCTCTTAGTATTTTAAATTTATTTGCGGAATATACATATTAAGTGTGATACTTATTGTAAAAAGGATCAAGCCTTATCAAAACTTTAATAATGTGCCTTGAAGAGAAATGAAATAAAGCCGAAGAACAATTTAAAGCGATTTTTAAGTTAAAGTTATTTGCGTTCAAATCGAGGTTCCTATCGAAAAGACAAGATTTGAACGAAATAATCACCTCCAAAATGTTGAAGACTACTACCGAGTTGTAGGTTACATTTCTCTTATTGAATTTACATTAGAAGATCTCATAACAACTTTCCCAATAGACATCCCAAATTTATTGAACATACCTTAACTTCTACCTTAAAGTGTAATCAAGTCATATACAGATACAAAACTGTTAAAACCACAACTAGCTGATGAGCTGATTATATTTGATAACAGAGATAAACACCTACTAAAATCTAAACTTGAGCCTGATCTATCAGATAACGTTGTAGATGCTTTAATAAACTGTGATGAAGATATCTACCCAAATCTAAGAAAAATATTTAAAATTTTCGATGCAATGCTCGTCCGTAAAGCTACAAGCAGGAGGTCATTTCCTACCCTTCGTCGAATAAAAACATGGCTCGGATCAACAATGACAGAAGAAACACTGTACTGTCTAAATTTTCCTCACAAGGAGATCATAAATTGCTTATTTAAAAAGATTAATGTATATTGAACTGATCTTATATATTATTTAACCTTTTTGTCGAGTTTTTTTAATTAGGGTAATGACTTTTTTGGACAAAATTTCTTCATCCCACCACGCGATGGGCAATTTAGTATTGATAATCAAAATAATTTTTTTAGGCCATTTTGGCCAAAAAAGTTTCCGCACCAAATGCCATTTCTAAAGCTCCTCAAAAAAAATTCTTTTTTTTTAATTTCCATACACATTATATATGGTACATTTATTGTTTATATATGCTATATATTTTAGCCCCCACATTCATAAACGATTATAAAATTTAATAAATGTTTATTAAGGAAAATTTTCATAGAAAATTTGGTTTTCAAGCCTTTATTAAATTTTAAATATTTTTATGAATACAGGCATAAATACATAAAATAAGCAACTGTATAACAAAAAAGTAAAGCTATTTAGCTCGTTCCGCGCATATATTACAACGCTGCTGAAAATTATCACTGTTTCATATATCCGCCAAACAACTCATCTATCACAACATCTATCATTTGCCATTAAAATTTAGTTTATTAAAAAATCCGCGAAATAGAGTCGCTATATTTTGTGCGCCCTTCTTCCGTACAAATGATATATACATACATATTCTTGTTATATTCATGAACTCATGCAAAAAGTACTTACCCTAATACACATATTGTTATTAATAAACTTTTAAAAAAAAATTTTTTACTTTTTTGTATCATACAAAATTCCCCCCCTAAGGATCAAGCTGGATCCGCGCCTGCTACGGGAGTACGGTAAAATACAACTCTACAAACTAAACGGCCCTGGATTAGTTAGGGCGTTGACCAAAAGCTCCTGTCAAGGCGAATTTATACAAGGTAAGTGCAACTCTACAACTACAAAGCAAGGCGAATTAACTCCATGTATTTTGTTTTTGCAATTTTCTTGCTTGTTGTCAAATTTCAGTATAAAAACAAAACAATATTTTGACGTTTCATGATTTTTGTGGATACAGCTGATGAACGGCTGACGAGTTGAGTTTACCTTGTTGAATTCGCCTTGGCTCCTGTCAACGATTTTGACAGATGAGATTGTTCGAGATCAGTCGTTAAGTTGGTGGATTGCAGAGACAACGTATACAGAAAAAAAAACAAACGGCGGTTGAATAAAAAAAAAAATGAAGAAAAATTGCAAATACCACCGGGAAGCCTAATTGGGAAAAAAAGAACTACAGTAAGACATTTTGGTTACTTAAAAGCAAAACGTGGACATTGGCGAATAAAAACCATTACAAATAAAACTAGTTTTTTGACACAAATACCGTGTTATATTGATGGGATAATTGTCAGAGTTATCATACCGCGTGCAAAGTCTACCTGGCCGGAATACGGACAAGAAAATACTGGCAATAAGCCGTGAATCGTATATGATAGAATCAACACATAAAGCTTTGAATTTGAGGCCATCTAAGGTAAAACGTGTATCACATAAAAAAATAAAAAAACGTGTCCCGAAAAGAACGTGAAATGCAAGATGGCGTGCCAGCGACACAAAACATGGCGCCCAGTGAAATAAAAAAAATATCAATGCACGTGTGTACAACTTACACAACCACGTTTTTTTTGGTCTCGATCATTGTTGGCCTAATGAGACAAAATAAGCTTAAGAAGACTAAAAGTGGAAGATTTCTATTACTATAGCTGACTAAATTTAAACATCAACAAAAAAAAAAGTAGGAAAAACTAGATGCCGTAATTGTCAAACGTTTTTAGAGTATTGTCCACCGTTGATACATCCCAGAACACGCAAAACGACGACGTTCACCACCAGTCTTAGTTCCGACCACCAACATAAAGGCCAAATCCTTTAACAAGTATTAACCATTAGCAAAATATTTTCAGCCTTCACCTGTAACAGGCATCAAAAAACCACCGTATAATTTCAGCAACCTGGCTACGACTCAGCTATAATTTGTAAAAACCCTCCAGCATACAACAGCAATAGACCGCAACCTTTTGGATAACAACTTTAAAAACACCCACCAATTAGAACCAGCTTTAACCGGCAGCAAACGTACTCCTCAATTGCATATGGTAAACTCCAATCTCAAATCATCCAGGTACATTTATTGAACACAAAAGGAAACGTTTACACAATACTGTCTTTAACCCTTAATAGTATTAACCATGGTGAAATTACTAGAAGGTGGCAGCACTAGGAGTTGTTGTACAACAATACAACAAAAACAGGCAAATTTGTTTGTGTAAAATAGTTCATTATGTCCATGGTGAAATAATTAGAAGGTGGCATCACTACGGAATCATTTATTTTTTGCTCAATGCATGGTGAACTTCCATTATGTCAAAATTATTTGTTTTTTTTTTTAGGTAATGTCACTTAAATACATTTTTAGATTATAAAAATCATTCTTCAAGATAAAAACACAAAATTGAAAGTGGATTTTTATTTTTCTTATTTCCTGCTTGAGAGGAAACCAAAAATATTGTTGGTTTTACATATTTCGACTCAAATTGAATAAAAACTACATGCTGGTCGACGATGCGTATCCTTCTCTATCACACGGCATCAAAATCTCAATTCAGTTAAAAAGAAGATTTAGCAGATTTGCATATTAAGCCGACAATATCTTTTGTAGGCTCGTAGAGATTCCTTTTATCTTCACAACTTTCTTTTTCACAACTGCGACTTCTTCTGTAGTTTGATCTTTCTTTTGAAATATCTGCACTGCAACTTTCTGCCAAGTGGTGGCTAAGTAGCATGTTATGTGTAAAATTACATACTACATGGTACTTACTGCCTCGGGAAGCATAGCTGAATGCTATCAGACGCGTCCACGGGTTGCGGATAGTGGAAACCCCAGCAGATATGTTGGGATGCTGCGAATAAAATAAGCAGTCGCGGACAACTCAGCGGTCCCAAGGGGAGAGTCTCGGGGGGTCTCGTTTAGAGCACCTGTAAATACCCGAGCTGCCAATGATCCTTGGAACGGCGTGGCGAGTAATTGGCGCCACTCAATAGCCAATCTCAACAACTCGTTGAAAAAACAGCATTTCTGGATGCTACAATCGGCAATCCCGGTACCAGAATCGGATGCGATCGGCTAATCACCGGTTCATCTTAAACTCTTCTGATTACAGAAACCACAACGAATGGAAACCAAAATGATCCCCAATTGTTGACGACTTTTAGCTTTAAATCAAGGACACGATTCGGAACATGGAATATTAGAACGCTTCTGGAACCATCAAGATTGGCCCAAATTTGCAAGGAATTCAAGAACTACAACCTTCTCTTCCTTGGTTTATGTGAAACAAGGTGGCCTGATAATGGCACAATAACAACAGACGGTGACATAACCTTTTTATATTCTGGCAAGCCAAGTGGACTCCCTCGATCGAGCGGCGTAGGATTCCTTCTTTCTAGAGAGGCCAAGAGCGCCCTAATGGCATGGAAACCACATTCTGATAGGATTCTATCCATACGTCTGCACACCCGTGCTCGTAACATTACATGCATTCAATGCTACGCCCCCACTGAAATCTCAGACCCCAATGACAAAGAAGACTTCTACAGCCTCCTGGAAAAGGTAATAAAAGACACACCTAGTGGTGATATTTTACTTCTAACCGGTGATTTCAACGCTCAAGTGGGCTCAGTTAACACGAATATTGAGTCCGTTATGGGAACTCCTGGACTGGGGCAAATGAACGAGAATGGCGAATTATTTACCGGGATATGTGCAAGCAGTGGTCTTACAATCGGTGGCACTATTTTCCCTCACAGGGACGTGCATAAAGTAACTTGGGTTTCCCCCGACCACAGAACAGAAACCCAAATTGACCACATTGCGATAAGCAAGAAGTGGCGGGGTTCATTACTAGATGTGCGCAATAGGCGTGGGGCAGATGGAGCGTCAGACCACCATTTACTTGTAGGAGAGATACGATTAAGGATATGTGCAATCCGACGACAAACAACACAGTCTTTGCCAAGACGATACGATGTATCCAAATTAAAATCCTCAAATACTCTCGAAAGTTACGTAGGCTCCCTAACGACTCGCTATGAAGATATCCCGAACAGCAATAGAGGCCAATGGAATGCTATAAAAAACATTTTCACAGACAGTGCGAAGCAACATCTTGGTCATCCTCAACCTAAGCGTAAAGTATGGATCTCAGACGCTACCTGGCAACTTATTGAAGATAGAAGACAACTTAAAGGCTCCATTAACGTTGCCCGAACAAGAGCTTCTAAATTTATCCTTCAGGCACAGTATACCAGTCTAAATCGCCAGGTTAAACAAAGTGCGCGACGAGACAAACGGGTCTGGGTGGAAAATATGGCCATAGAAGCACAGTCAGCTGCCGATACACATCGAAGTAGAGATTTGTACAAAATTGCAAAGCAAATATCAGGGAACTACCGTTCAACCACATATCCCCTTAAAGATCCGTTGGGAGGAACTGCCGCGTCTGTGGAGCGGCAACTGGCAATATGGTCCGACTATTATGCCGGCATACTGTCAATTCCGCAACCCACAACAGTCTGGCAATGTCACTGTACTTCACATCAAATCAGATCCGACATAAATACAGTTTGCCCAGACGAAACTGAGATCGTCACTGCAATACGTGCACTGAAGAATGGCAAGGCACCAGGCGTAGACAACATTAACCCTGAACTGCTTAAGGCTGATCCGACTCTTAGCGCTAAAATAATCTACCCTATTATCAGAGACTTTTGGACATCACACTCTCTTCCTGCTGAACTAAGTGAGGGAATGATAATAAAACTACCCAAGAAAGGAGACTTAACAGAGTGTAAAAATTGGCGGGGTATAACTCTTTTAACCATGATTAACAAGGTGTTAGCGAGTATAATCCATGCTAGACTGGCATCATCAATTTCAGCAGATCTTCGAAATGAGCAAGCTGGTTTCAGACCACACCGATCTTGCACCGATCATATAAATAGTCTAAGGATCATAGTGGAACAGTCGGTGGAATGGAGATCTCCATTATACTTGATATTTATCGACTTCGCCAAAGCATTCGATACGATCCACCATCAGGCAATTTGGCACGCACTTCGATGCAAGGGAGTTCCACCTGTGCTAATCGACTTAATCAAAGCTTTGTATGGCAACTCAACAAGTCGAGTACTGCATGAACGCACGTTAAGCAATCCGATTGGTATAAGCACTGGGGTACGACAGGGATGTATCCTATCTCCGCTGTTATTCAATATTGTATTGGATTCAATTATGCAGCAAACAACCCGAATAAGAAGAGGCATTACATGGGGTATGAATGGTCGATTGGAAGACCTTGACTACGCTGATGATATTTGCCTGCTCGCACATAACTTTACCGACATGTCAGCCAAATTGGATCAGATACATCAGCTAGCATCTGGTGTCGGTCTTCACATTAACTTCGACAAAACTAAGGTTCTACGTATCAATTCAACTAATCCAAGTTCCGAGTAAACAACATAGAACTCGAGGACGTCCAATCGTCTTGCTACTTAGGAAGTATCATATCAACAACAGGCGGCTCACGTGATGATATTGCATATCGCATAAGGAAAGCAAAACAGTCTTTTGGTGCATTACAAAGAGTATGGAAGTCACCACAAATACATATAAAAACTAAGCTTCGCCTTTTTTCCTCTAATGTTCGCTCTATCCTGCTATATGGATGTGAGTCCTGGAACTCTACTGCAAGCGACATTCAATCCCTGCAAGTATTTGTTAATCGTTGCTTGCGAAAAATTTTGCGAATATTTTGGCCGAACGTAGTTTCCAACAGAGACCTCTGGCAAAGAACAGGTGAAATACCAATTCGCATAGAAATTGCAAAGAGGAAATGGAGCTGGGTTGGTCATATTTTGAGAAGACCCCATGATGATATATCAAAGATGGCAATTGATTGGAACCCTCATGGCAGCAGAAGAAGAGGTAGACCAGCTAACACCTGGAGAAGGCAACTAGAATCCGAAATTAGCGAAACAAGAAGAACTTGGTCTGAGATCAGACAAATCGCACAGGACAGATCCCAATGGAAGAATTTCGTTACGGCCCTTTGTTCCAACTTGGAACCATAGGAATCAATATATATATATATAACTTCTGCTATACCTTTTATGATTACTGCTAAAAAGCCTGCATTTGTATATCCACCAAACATCTGACTTCCTCTTTGTGTGTGGGCTTACTTTTGCGAAACCTACGTTTGTTACGTTTATCCTCACGTCTCTTTTGAGCCAAATTATCTGCGAGGAAAATTTCTCCTTCAGCACAAATTTTTTTAGTTAAATTCAACCTACACTTGATATGTTGCATTGTTGTCTAGTTTTTCTGTACCTATTTCTTACAACCTGCCCATAGATTGTAAGCTTTTGTTACCGGAAAACATTCGCTTGTAGTTCATTAAAACTTCGGGGAGCTTCCACTGCTTTGCTTTGTAAATTTCTCGAAGTTTTTATTCAGGTTTATATTCAGCATATGCAATAAAAACAATAATATTTTGGTGTGGTGAAAATCCATATTTTTGACATAATCATGGTGAAATTACTAGAAGGTGGCAGCACTAGGAGTTGTTGTACAACAATACAACAAAAACATGCAAATTTGTGTGTGTAAAATAGTTCATTTTTTATTTTGTAGAATACTAACCCAGCAAAGACCTTTGTGTGTTTGAAATGTGATGCTACATTAAAGCACATATTTTCTTACTTTCCAATTTCAATGTGCTGATTTTACAATATGTACAAGTGATTGAACGTGTTGTAAAATTTTTCAATCACTTGTGTGTGAAAACTGCACATAAGTTTTTGTTTGCCGAATAAGAATTGTTTTTGAGTTAAATTTTTTAATTTGTAAATAAGGTAGTTGTTATTTTTTTGCACATAAATAACGATTAACTGCGTTGTTTAAATATAAATAAAAATTTGCGTTTCGGTATTTATAAGTATGATGTTAATTCCAAACAAAAATTTCATTTTTATTTTTTTTTAGTAAACTAACATTTAAAAATTTTTTAATTTCCTTTTTGTTTTTGAGTTTATCTTTTTTTTGTGCTATACATAAGTATGTTTTTTGCACAATATAGGTAGTATTTGATTCGTTAGCAAATAGTAATCGACAATTTGTATTTAAAAAATTAACGAATGTCTTGAAACGGCATTCGTGCAGGTTTTATTATATATTATTAATTTTTAATTTTGCAGATTCAAAGGTCGCACTTTCGTTGATGCTGATAGCATACAATTTGCCAAATTGTAGACAACAAAGTAAAGGGGAAATTCAACAATCCTTCATTTATTACTGCAAGGTAATTAAAATTCCTATGCTTTTTAAATTTTGTATACATTTTGTCGCACAGAGGGGATTTTGGGAAAAAATAAAAAGAAATCTTTAGTTTCGAAACGGAAGTTTCGATTCTTAAAAAACGGTATAGAAAATTTCACTACTTTACCGAACTTTGTTCTAATTTAATTACTCCTACTGTGCGACATACATACATCACGAGTGAGTCATACTTAGGCTTGAACATTTTTTTTACTTGTAGAATATATTAACTGCAGACGAAGAAATTAGAGATCGCATAAAAAGGCTTCAGATTGAAAGACAACCAAAAATTTACTTTGTTGGCGATTCCACCAATATTATTTGCATGGCATACGTTGAGATATGTGGTAAGCGGCTGAAGTTTAAAGATCCCCTGCAAGCAGTAGAAGTATGTTTTCATTGTTTTAAGACAATTAATATCAAGTACCCAAAATATAGCACCCATGTTAGGTTGTTTGTTCAACAATTTATTTACGGAATAAAAACGCCGTGGGATACAATAATTCCTTCAGTTAATACTCTGATGACTGACTTGCTCAGGGAAATTCCAAAGTAATTGGTATATTTATTAAATACCTTGCACATTTTATTATTATTTCTTTATTACACATAAAGAAACAAATTTCTATGTTCCTTATACATTTGAGTACAAAATCTACTGAATTTCTATTTTAAAGTTTTAGTTTAAATATTTTTAGCTTACACTTTGTTACCTTATGTATGTATAGTCACTAAACGCATTTGAGCAATAATTATTTGTGAATACATACATTCATGAATTTATTTACCAATAAAAATTTTTTTTTACAATTATTTAAACAAGCATATGTATGTAGAAAGTAGAAGTTATGGATACGTACAACTGTTTTATGTGTAGCGAAGCATTTATTAATGCTAATGAATTAGTAAGACACTTAAGAAATCGTCATCATAATATATCTTCAATGCAGTGTTGTTTTCGCAGTTGCAATCGTACGTTTAGTATCTTTGAATCTTATAGACGACACTTACTAAGTCATTCTAAAAACTATAAAGTTGTGAAAGAGGTCACACAACTAGAAGATTCTAGTAATATTTTTAATAGAAGCAATAATGTTAACATCGTAACGCCTCACATTAGTGCGAATAACGAATTACATTCAAATATACGTTTAGATCTAATAAAACAAATCGTCAAAGCTTATTGTAACGACAAAGTACCTCGGAACAAAACGCTCGAAATTATTAAAAGTGTCCTGAATTGTTACCGAAAGTATTTATTAATTTTAAAAACTCAACTAGAAAATTGTAATGTTACAACCGATATACTTGCACTTATTGGAAACCTATGTGATAATAATATAATTGAATCAGAATATAAATTTATAAAAGCACTTAAAGAAACAAATTTTTTCGTGGAGGTAAATTTTCTTTCTATTCATAAAGAATTTGAGGAAGTAATGACTTCAGGTGGCCAAACTATTTTTAAAAACATAGATTATTCTGTAGCAATATTGCCGCTAAGAAAAATGTTTGAATTACTTTTTAAAAGAACCAAATTTTTAAATGAAGTTCTGTTATACGTTAATAGTTTAAAGCGTATTAACAATGATGTAACGTACAATTTTACACAAAGTCTTTTTTGAAACAGTAAAATTAAAGAATTATCAAAAGGTTCCAATGAAGATGTATTATATATACCACTACTTATATACTTTGATGAATTTGAACCCAATAATTCTCTAGGATCACATGCAGGTTTTCAAAAACTTGGGGCCGTATATGTCAAAATTCCCAGCATTCCTAGTTTTTTGCAGTCAAAACTATCACATATATTCGTTGCTATGTTACTATTTTCGGATGATAGGAAAAAATATGGTAATAATTCTACATTCACTCCTTTTATAGATGAACTTAACGAACTGCAGGATTCTGGTATTGAAATTCAGATTAAAATTGATGGTAGAAGCATAAACAGAGTCAAAATTATACCATCTCTAATTTTAGGTGACAACCTTGGGTTAAATACCATTCTTGGCTTTTCAGAGAGTTTCAACTCCAATTTTTATTGTCGTTTGTGTAAACAACACCGAAATGAGTTGCAAGTTAATGCTTATGAAAACCTCGATATGCTTAGAAATGTTGATAATTATACCCAAGATTTAGCAACAAATAATTTTAAGCTAACTGGTGTAAAATAATATTCTGTTTGGAATAAATTGAAGAACTTTCATGTTACAAATAACTTTTCTGTGGATATAATGCATGACTTACTAGAAGGCGTGTGCCATTACGTTTAAATTTTTATCATCAGACGTTTTGTTGAAGACCTAAAATTTTTTTCTGTAGAACAATTAAATTACAGAATGCTAACTTTCGATTACGGTCCCATTTATGTTAGAAACAAGCCACCTGCTCTAGATAAAGATATTTTGAAAAAGAGAAATATAACAAAACTAAAGTTTTCCGCTTCTGAAACTTTTGTTTTTATGAAGTGTTTTGGCTTATTGGTCGGTGATTTAGTTTGTGAGTGTGAAGAGTGGTCTCTGTACTTACTTTTAAGACAAATAGTGTACATAACGTGTGAAATGGATTCCATGCAGAAAGGAATAGAAGAGCATTTGCATCAATTGATTTGTGAACACAATGCCTTGTATATTAAGCTAACTAGTTCTACTTTGAAGCCAAAATTTCATAACATGCAACATTTTTCAACTGTTATGAAACAAATTGGTCCATTGAAGACTATCTCTTCTATGAGATTTGAGTCAGTGCATAAAGTTTTAAAGGGTATATGTAAAAGCTCCAATAATAAAATCAATATACTAAAAACTATTTTTATTAAGTATCAAATCAAGTTGTTAGATTTCTTAATTAACTATGACGATATTTTAAAGGAAAAAATTAAAGCAGGAATCTCAAGAGAGGTCCCGGAAAAATTTTTGGAAAAATATAACATTTACTCAGATATTCAATTATACACTATATCATACCTACAGTATGAGCATATTTTTTTAAAGCCAGGAATGGTAGTTCACATAGATGAATATGAAGATGAAATTCCGCTATTTGGATTAATCGATTATATAAGTGTTTTTAATGACTCTTATTTTTTATGTATTCAAAGATTAATAAACCATGGTTTTGACTCCCACTATAATGCGTTTCGTATTGATTACGAAGATTTTTATTTATCAGTTAACATAAAATCTTTAAAGTCAGATTTTATTGGATATATTTGTACATCTAAACACAATATAAAATTTATAAATTAACACACACAAATATATCTGTGGCATTTTGACAAAACATCTTAATAAAATTTAAAAAGTTGGAAAAACTGTTGTTAATCATACGAATTTTCATTCAAAAAACAATTTTGTTTACCTTGCTAAATTTTGTATTATAAACCATGGTACAATAAGTACAAGGTATAGTCATTAGAAATTTTGTTCTCCATTTCAAAACCCATATAACGTCAAACAAAAGAAAATATGGAAAAAATTAAAACAAGCGTCAAAAATCAAATAAATTATTTTGACATTACATGGGTAAATAATGAAAACTCTCCCTAATGAACATACCTGGTACTTATTATACTATGTTAGAAACGAAATTTTTCTTTCATTTTGGTTTATTCTATTATTTTATAAAAATGATTTTTTCTCCGAGTTTTTTTAAACTTTTTTTGCTATCTTTTTTCGTCTTAAGATGTTTTGTCAAATGCCACAGATATACATATTGTATAAATGTATGAATTAAATGTTACTTTTAGTATAACCCAGTTGGCCATGTCTTCAAGACAACGTCGAGGACGCGTACAAGACCCATAGTAAATCCCTGACGACATGTTGGCGACAGCCCATGCAAATCGTCGACGACTTTTTCGAACAAAGGGCACTTAAGTCGTTAACGACAATGTGAGCGACATTATTATGCATATTGTCGTTAATGATCATATTGGTAACAGTGTGGTTAAAGTTGTCACTGGCGACTATATAAACGACATTTTTCTCATAAAGTCGTTAATGCCCGATTAGCGACATTACCTTAATAGTGTCGTTGATGACAATATTGTTGACACTATCTACGATTTAGTCGCCGATAGTTAAGTGACAATTAGGGATTTAACGAACACCGATACTGATATATTGGCGATACTTTAGATTTGCCGATATATCCAGAATAAGGGGAAGGGGTAAATGGGTACCTATGCCTCGAGGATATATTTACTAAAATCTCTTAGGGTCTTGATGGGCTCTGAATTCCAAACTAATGAAATGGACGATGAGTTTGAGAGACTGGGCTCGAAAATAGTGGATAGGCATGGGTTCTGAACTAAACATATCGTCGACATAATATGCAAGCCTGTTACTGCCCGTCTACAACTGACATGATTTGCTGTTATAACTTGAAGTTATAAAAGCGTTGTTAAAACATTTGCATTAACAACCGTGTTATAACATGAGAAAACTTCTAACATGATGAGTCTATACCTAACACTAACATCATATTAGTGTTAAAGTTAAGCATTTCATGTCAGTTGTAGACTGCATGTTAACTTCCTATAACTTTTAATGGAAACAACAAACTTTTCATATTTCATATGCGCAGCTTGAGAAAAAACCTAAAAATAAAGTTGATTTAACACACTTCAAGACTCAATTTGAAGAAAAACCAGCATGTAGTCGACGAGGTGTGTCTTTCTCTTCCACACGGCATTTAAATCTCAATTTACTTAAAAAGTGGATTTAGCAGGTTTGCATATTGAGCCTACGATATGGCAATGTTGTCAGCAGGAACATTTATTTTTGTGTTTCTTGTCCTATCAATTCACGTATTCCAATTGCACAATTGAAACACAGCCGCGAATAACGTAATAAGTTATAAAATAATTATATTAAACAGGCAGGATTATTTATTTTTTAATTATTTTTGTTACCAAAAATATTGATAATAAAAGCAAAACATCAAGAAATATTAATTTCAAATTACATACAAATTTAAAGTTTTGAATTTTTTTTAGTAGAGGACAACGTTAGCAACCATTGCATGCATTTTGTCGTCAAAGTGGTTCGAAACATGACAAAATGCATGCAATGGTCGCCTAAGTTGTCCTCAATAAAGTCTAATTGAAGACAAGATGAGCGACAATTGCATGCATTTTGTCGTCAGTGTGGTTTGAAACACGACAAAATGCATGCAATGGTTACTTACGTTGTCCTCAATCAATTATTATTCAAGACAAATTTAAAAAAATGCTTCCAAAAAAGTCGTAAATACGATTTTTAACACGACAGTATACACGTTTTCTTACTTAAGTTGTCGCCATCAATGTTATATAGGCGACAAATTCAAAAATGTTCGGAAGACATCGTTGACGACATTTGCGTCTATGACCATTTGGCCAACTGGGAAGCTTTATATTATATCTTTATATAATACAAATTATTTGTACATGCATACATATGCATTTTAAATAAACAATTTATTTTTCAAATTGAATTTTTTATTAGTTTTATTGTGACAACCATATAACATGTTGAAATATACATGTTGCATGGTCTTAGGAAATATAGAAACATGCAGGCATGTTCTGAAAATCACTATTTCGTAAAGTGATTTGAAATCACTAAAAAGGTGTTCTGCCCACAAAAATTTTTGAAATCTCGTGATTTAAAACCGGTTAGCTGACAGCATGACGATTTCAAATCACTTGAAGTTTTTTTAAGCATTTTTTTTTAAATCTGTAATAAAATTATCACATACACTTTAAATGATTTGTCCTTTATTTGTTTTTGCATTAAAATTAATTATTTTGCACCAGAGAACCTTAAAATTTACAAATTTAGGGAGCCGCTGTATTTTTTGCAGTTTTGTTTACATTTTTCGTGATTTACTTTTTAGTAGTCTGTGGTTGCCAGAGCAAATAAGTCATAAAGTCGTGTAGCATATGACAATTTTCTTCAATTAAATTAAACATTAAAAATTAAAATTAAGTTAATTTGTTACAAAAAACTAAAAGTAAACCATAATTATGAAGTTTGATTGGTTAAATTTTAATATATGAAGGTAAAAAGTAAATGAAAATGGCAACCAAACGTACTAAATGAATGGCAACATTTTAAAAAGAAGCGCACAGTTGTTTTTTCGTGGTTTAGAACAATGAAAATCACGAATAAAAATTAAAAATCTCGTGATTTTCAGAACACCAAAATATTTTTCGGGTGATTTCAAAATCGTTCGTGATTTGAAATCACCGTGATATCAGAACATGCCTGATGTTCTAAAAGATCGTTTGCGTTTTTATTCTGAACATAATAATATTTTTGGGACAATAATAAGCAGTACACATTATGTCTGAACATATATTGTTGCTTACGACGTGTTTGACACAATCATAACCACAAACATTAATTATAGTTTGCGATTCTGATTGTATCAACCATGTTTTTTCTTTGCGTGTGTATAAAACTGAAAAAAAAATGAATAAAAGAAAATGAATAAAGTAAAAGAGAAAATATATGTGAAAAGAAACTAAAGAGAAAAGAAGAAAACTATTAATAAAGTAAGAAAGAAAAAGGGAAAGGTGATAAAAAGAGAAAATATCATAACTATCCTTAAATTTATCTTAAAAGAAAAAATATACAAAAAAAAGAAAAAAAATCAAATTTGGAAGGAATTATTAAATCAAAATAAAGATTTGAGTCAATGACGAGAGAAATATTTAAAAAAAAATTTACCTAAATGAATGACCGAATAAATAACTAAGACTAACCTAATGTATAACTAAAACTAACCGAATGTGTAGTTAAGTATAACGTAGTTACATCTAACTTAATGAATAGCTAGAACTAAACTAAAGATTAAAGATTTTAATAAATTTCTACTTTGAATAAAATTTTTTTTAACTGAATATTTGAAATAAATAGAATTTAATAAATGTTTGATTCGATATCGAAATTACAATTGATTAAATATATTTGAATAATTAGGTAAATTAAAAATTCGAAACAAGAAGTAAATTACCTTAACTAAATATGATTTTGTTTCGACCTTTTAAATTTTAAATTAAAAGCTCGAAGTTCGAAAATGAATATTTAAGTAGCCCCAAATATTTAAAAGTTAAAAAAACCTGTATAAAATATTTAAGTAAAAATCCAATTTGCATATCTATATATTGTTACGAAAGCTAAATTATCTAAGAATTATTTATAGCTTTAGTTATAAGTTATCTTGTAAGTTATAGTTTTATGTTACTTAAAATTGTCATGTATAATTTTCAACACAACTGTTATTTTAAAATAATTCCTATATAAATTTCCCAGTCATTTCTAGAAATGGTTATAGAACATAATAAATAGTTTTTACGCGAAGGTTCAGGAAAAATCTAGAAATAATTATGAAATATAAAAAGGGGTGACTCATGTATAATAGTTTTAGTTTGTCTTGAGAAACGGTTCTGTTCGTAGCTAACAATTGTGATCAAAATAATAAAGTTTGTAAAGTTGAATAAGTGTGTGTATTTATTTTTATTTGCAATTAAAAGAACTCAACGGTTTATTATAAAGGGAGTAAACCGAACGCGTTTATTAAAGGAAAAACGTAACAATTGGTGTCAGAAGTGAAATTGCAATAAAAAAATAAAAATAAAATAAAATAAAAAAAAAAAAGTATAAAAAAAAAATATACAAACAACAATGAAATTTGAGGAGCTAAAAGTTGAACAGCTCAAGAAAGAATTGGGCAAGTTGGATCTGCCTACTGCAGGAAATAAAGCTGAGCTGCAGAAAAGATTAATCGATGAATTTAAGCGACGCAATATTGACATCGCAACTTATGAATTTGAAGAAAAAGAAGAAATAGAAGTTGCTACCCGTGCAGTAACAAGCAACATGGATCTTGGTACAATGTTTGCTGCTATGATGGAGAAAATGGAAAAAATGTCGGCAGACACTTCTAGAAAAATAGAGGAAATGGTAAAAGAAAATTCGGCTGAAACTTCTAGAAAAATGGAGGAAATGGTAAAAGAAAATTCGGCTGAAACTTCTAGAAAAATGGAAGAAAATTCTAAAAACATGAAGAAGATGGTAAAAGAAAATTCAAACGCTATCCTAGCAGAAAATTCTAAAAACATTGAGAGGATGGTAAAAGAAAATTCAAGCACCATCTTAGCCGAAATTTAAGAAAATTCTAAAGTGACAAACGAGAAACTTCAGGCTACTAATGACAAACTTGAGAAGCTTCAAGAGATTTCTACTGTTATAAACGGAAGAGTAGACGATATGGAAATAGAATTGTGTGTTGTAAAAACACAAGTCACTGATGTAAAAACACAAGTCACGGTTTTTGATGGAAAACTTCATCATCTGGAAGAAAGAGTAAATAGTCTTCAATGCCAAGAGGGAGTGGTGCGAGTTTTTCCAGAAGTCTCGAATAGAATAAGAGCTCCAAGTTTTGACGGCAGCTCACTGAATGTGTTTAAGTTCCAGTTTGACACAGTTGTCAAAAAAAAAAAAAAATGCATGGAACAATGAAGAAAAAGCCATAGAGCTGATTCTGGCTTTAAAAGGAACTGCAGCTGAAATTCTAGAAAGTGTGCCAGTAAGTTGCAGAAACAATTATGATAACATTATGGTAGCATTGCAGCGCAAGTATGGTGGTGAACACAGAAAGGAAATATTCAGAATGGAATTACGGGGTAGAGTACAAAAGCCAAACGAGACGCTACAGGATTTCGCATTAGAGATTGAGCGCTTGGTGCAGCTTACTTATCCAGGTGAAAGTCATCCATTGCTAGATCATTTTAAGACCGAGGCGTTCGTAAACGGTATACGGGATGCTGATGTGAAACTAGCGGTATGTGCATCACAGAAGCCATCATTTGCAGAAACGGTATCGTTTGCCCTGGCACAGGAAACCGCTAGAATAATTTCAAAACCGCATATATGCAAGGTGCGTAAGCTCGATATAACAGCAGAAGACGAAGGAGATATTTTAAAGGAAATGAGAAGCATGAAGGAGGCAGTATTGCAGGCTTTGGGCGAGAAGCAAGGTAAAAACAAAGTAAAATGCTATAATTGTGGTAAGATTGGCCATATTCAGCGAAACTGCAAAGCACCCAAACAACGATCAAGATCTGCTTCGCCGCAAAGGAACAAACGAAGAGCAAGTCAACAATCATCACGGGAGCCACCGCTAAAGCTGACAAGAGCTAGCAGTGCAGAGGAAACTGAAGGTCTCACGATCAATTTAGTAGTGAAAACGAGTAACAGAAATATTACGACCTGTGGTTACATAAATGGTGAAATCCGCGTTTTGACTATCGACACTGGTGCAGGACATTCCATTATAAGAGCTGATTTGATAAAGGGAGCTGTGGAGCCGCTAAGTGGTGTAAACTTGCGAACAGCTACGGGAGAGCCTGTCATTGTCTATGGCAAAGCAAGAGTGGAAATAAGAATGGCCGATATGATAGTTTTTGATGAGTTTATTGTGGCTGAAATTATGCACGAGGTCATAATTGGAGCAGATTTTATGATTCGTCAAGGCATTAGTCTAGACATGGGACGACAAATTATGAATTGGTATGGTCTAGAAAAACCCCTTAACGTTGGGAATGGAAGTGAAGCTCTTGTAAGACAGCTAGTCACTAGTGATCATAAGAGACGATGAAAAACGTGGGAAAGCTAGCACATATCGTCATATAATTTCAAAAAAGCCCTAAGTAACAAAAAATTCAAAATCGACTTTTTGATTGATTATGATTTACCGTAACAAAATACATGTTCCTGCAAAATTTTATACTCCTATAATTAAAAACAACGTTCTTATCAACAAAGTTCTAAAAGCCCTAAGTGCAAGCGAAAAAATTCTTAAAATAAGAATGTAACTTACGCCTTTTGATAAAAATAAATAACAAACATAAAAGAAGAAAGTAATTTATTTGTTATTTTTAATTAACAGTTAGTTTTCCATTGTTGTGTTGTAATAAAAAATCATTGTTTTTTTTACTTTATTTAAACCGCTAAGTAAGTACAGTGCACTCGCGAAAACGTCAACTAATTAAAACCGCGGTTGTTGACGTTTAACAAATTGTTGACGTTTACGAATGTAAAATTTTTAAATAAAAAACATATCGCTAATGTGCTTTTAAACATTTTTATTGATTATAAACTAAAACCAAACATAAACCAATTCAAAAAGGTAACAAAAAAGGAATTCAACCTGACTAGAACCATGGAAGACAACTAGAACCAAAAGAATACATTTTACATGAGATCTTATTTGTATTTAAAAAAAATCTGATATTTTTTCTGCTGTTTTTTTTTTCTTTCCAACACTTGAAAGAGAGCCTTCTCTCTTAAACGTTTTAATACATTTAAGTAATTTCGCCCAACATTCTCGCATTGAGCCCATTCCAAAGCCCAGTTTAATATTTCGACGGGCCTCACAGGCCTAGGCGTAAATCCACCACTGCGCACTTGTACCCTTTTCTAATAAGTTTGGTAATGTGATACCTTTGAGACCAAAAAAGCAACTGAACATAAATAAAAATACAATACATACATACAGTTGTAACTTCTTTTCTACTCTACTTATAAGGGGAATCCCCAATTTCTGAAATGATTTCATAAAATAAATGTGTGTGTGTATTAAACTGCTGCTAAATTCAAAATTTTGTTTTATTCACAGTTGACGTTTTAGAGCTTTGTGGTTGGGTTGACGTTTTAGAGTAGGCAATGTAAAAAAAAGGGGGTTGACGTTTTGGGATGTTAACGTAAACGAGCGTTGACGTTTCCCCGAGTGCACTGTAGGTACATACTTATTTCTTGAAGTAAGCAGTTAATCAAAGTAAAGTAAAATAAAAACCGCCTCGTTTCATTATGGATTTGGAAACTAATTTAAATAAATCAGTGAAAAAAGTGAATAAAAAATACGATGATCGAATGTCTGGTAAAATGTATAAAGGAATCAATAAAGGAATTATGTGCGAAAATCTCCATTTCCACTTAACACCCATCACCTTACACATTCGTTTTTTTTTTGATTACGACTCTCTTCCTAAGCTTTACTCCTCTATTCGTCCAGGTAAAAGTATTATTAAAAATATTCATAACATATTCATGCAACTACAAATTTACAGGAAAGAAAGCAGGAGATCTCACCGTTAACAAAATTCGAGCTTTGGGGTATGATCCTTCTGGAACTATTTATTTTAAAACAAACATAAAAGAAGAATATGCAATAATTCCACACCGAAGTGCAAAAATAATTCATAACACCGAACTCTTTCCATTACATAGCCAGAGATTAAAAATTTCTAGAAAGAAGTGGGAACATCTAAATGATCTCAAGGTATTCATTCCAGAAGATTGTCATTCTTTTTATATTAATTTACCACATGAAAATGAGTAATGTTATAATATTATTTTTTAATAATCAGAATTTCCTTTTATTTAATTTTTTTAATGATTACTTTTTATGTTTTATTAGTAAAAATAAAAAGAAAAATAATTAAAAAACCTATATATCTTATTTAACTAATGAAGAAACTAAAAAACTTTTCCTCAAGATTACCGAAACCATTTTTTAATTTGACTTACGCCCTTTTCGGTTTCAGAAAAAACCAATTTTCAAGGGCGTAAGTTTCATATCTCTGCAAACAATACAAAAACTGGATATTTTTCTTCAAATAATAATTATTTAATAAAAATTAAGCTTAAAATGAAAAGTTTTTTAAAAATTTTGGTTAATTTTTCATATTAGAGAGTTTTTTTCTTCTCCTGTAAAATTTTTTCAATGTTACTTAGGGCTTTTATGAATTAACATGACGATATTTAACTTAAAAAAACCTACTCATTGATTGAGTTATTAGAAATTTCTTAAAGCATGTTGGTACCCTGCCGTCAAATGAGTAGCTAACTACAAAAAAAGCCAACTTTAAGTTAGCTTGTATAGTAGACTGGTCGCAATTTTTTTTTTTTTAAATTTACATGTTTGCGCTGCTTAAAATATGAGGTTTGGTGTAAGAAATCAAGTCCTAATTTTTCAGCTCAATCCGACGGTGCCTAGTCGTGCCAAGTGGGGCCCAAAGTTCCCCATATGATAAAAAAAAACATCTATTCAATCAGATACTAGATGAAAAGCCGGTCTTAAAGACCGAAAATCGAAAATCTGGCTTCGTTACGATCTTCCGCAGAGAAAATACTTTAAGTATGCCAAATTTCAGCTTCCTATGTCATCAGATGGCTTCAGAAAGTTGCGTAAAGAATAAGACATACATGCAAACATCCTTACATACTAAGAAATTATATATTGTATAGATGTAGCGGATCAATATTTTATATTAATAATCCTTTCACATTTTATTATCATCAAATATTTTATACAATTAAAGCTAAAGAATTCAGCCATTTACATATATGTTAACATATTTGCCTGTTATTTGTTCATTTATATACATGAGTGCAAGTTATTAATTTACTTTTGTTTTATCTGCTTTATTATTTGACTCAATTTTATTGTTTCTCATTTTTACACTCTTGCGAAATATGTTGATCTGATTGTTTTATAAATATACCTTGTTCTTACTAATGCAGTACATATTATTGGCACTCATTTTTTTTTTTTTTGTTTTAAAAATACTCAATTCTTATTTATACATATGTAAAACGATTAACGGATTATTTTATTTTGAGTTTGACATTGTACTTTAAAAACATTTTTTTAAATAAAATCATTCCCTGATGAACGCTTGAACTAACAAGTCACAAGTCGGAGTTTTATTTGGAAAAATAAATTGTAAAGTAAAGAAGGCAGATTAAGACTTTTATAGTTCGATCTGACTCTTTACCTATAATAAAATATTAACAGTATTACCCAGCAAAGGCGTTAATCGACTTGCTTGGGTTTACTCCATAACATTACCCCCTCCAATAAATCAATAAATTTACTCCTAGAAAGGAAGATTAATTCTCCCTTCCTACAACTGGCGCCCAACGAAAATCTTTAATTGGACTTCGAGCAGAATATAAGCCAGGATTTAAAGAAAATCCCTGTGTGATTGTCACATCATATAATTGTTGTTGGCATTTTCATTATAATTTTGCTCAGTACAGTTCATCAGCACCATCGGTGTTATTATTGTTGTTGTTTGTAATATTGTATAGTATTTCATCATCATCATCATCATCGTTGTTGTTGTTATTCTTGTTGCATTGCATATTGTGACCCCGTTGTTGTGTTAACTACTTTTGAAAAATACAATTAATTTCTCTTTTGGCAGTTACTCTTAAAAGAAGTCTTAATTTTGGTTTAAAACAAAGGTCTCAATATTGATTTGAATATTTTTACTGAGATTAAAATAAAAAAAAAAAAAAAGAGAAAATATGAGACGAAGTCCTAGAAATACTATCACAGATAGTTCAAATGACCCCCGTCCTACACTAAGTAGTGCCCAAAAAGGCGACGGAATTCAAGCAACGCTTAGTAATATTTCATCCTTAAGCTCTAATCAATCACAAGCTCCAGTTAACATGGTTTTAACTGATATTCAGTTCAGGGAACTCCTAGGTGGTTTAACCATGGGACGTGATGTAAAGTCCACTTTTAGTAGTTGTACTGCAAGGTTTACTGGTGGTCGCAACTCCACAAAAGTAGAAGACTTTCTAGCCACAATACTGGTTTACAAACAAGCAGAAAATATTTCTGATTTTTATGCCTTAACTAGTCTCCCACTAATGTTAGAAGGCTATGCCTCTTCATGGTGGCAAGGAGTAAAAAATGAGGCTAAAACTTTTGATGATGCAGTTGAGCTATTGAGAAAAGCTTTTGCACCACCAAAGCCAGATTGGCGTATTTATAATGAAATTTTCCAGGAAAACAGAAAATGTTCGAATCTGTTGACAGTTTTATATGTTGAAAAAGAAGGTTGTTTGCACAATTATCTGAAAAACTCTCAGAAACAACAATGCTCAATATAATATTTGGCCAACTAAATATTCAATTGAGAGAGAAAATATCTCGGGATAGCATTTCCAATTTTCAAGACCTATTAAGTAAGGCAAGAGAGGTTGAACAGATTGTTTCAGAAAACCAACAGGAAAGAATAGAGAAAGAAAACCCCGCTGGAAACCACCCGAAAGCTATTTTAAAATGTACGTACTGCAGAAAGAAAAACCATTTATCTGAAAATTGTTTCAAGAAAATTGAGGCAGAAAAGCATAAACACGTTAAAGAGCAAGAGACAAAACTAAGTTGTTACGGATGTGGGACAGCAGGATTTTATCGCTCGAATTGCTCATCTTGTAACAAAAATACTATAGGTGGCGAAGAAGGAAGACTGGATTTTAACACTTCATACATCTTTGGTAGGACGAAATGTACCGGTTGTTAAAATAAATATTGGAGGTTTAAATGGAAAAGCATTTTTTGACACCGCAGCTAGAACTAGTGTTGCAGGATTTTATCTTTATCAAAAGTTAATCCAAAAAGGTGTAAAAGTTTTGAATTTGAAACAAGCGAGCCACAAATTGTGAATAATATAACAGTCTCAGAGAACTATATGCCAAATGAGCTGAAGGATTTCTTATCTTGGTTTGAAAAAGGAAATAATGAGTACTCACCTAATGGTATAAAGAAGATTTTTGGTAGCTCCATTCCTGAAAACATAGATTCACCGAAAAATTCAAATTTGTTTCCTCCATTAAAAAAAATGAGATACAGCGAATATTGTGATGAAATCTTCAAACCAATAGAATTAAATTCAGTGGATATTAAATTACAGCCATATGAAGCTCCTCATTTGTCAGATAATGAGAGAGAGATGTTAGAAAATCTAATAATTTCTGAAAAATAAATATTTGATGATATTGAAACACCAATTCCCCATGTAGAACACTACATCAAAACTGGTTCACATGACCCAATTTCAAATCCACCATATAGAATTTCACCGAAAATGAAAATGTTATTAAAAGAAGAACTTGAGAGTATGTTGCAAAAGGGAGTAATAAAGGAGATGGAATCCCCCTGGGCGTTTCCGGTGGTATTAATACCCAAAAAAGATGGTTCAGTAAGATTATGTGTCGATTATCGTCGTTTAAATGCCATCACTACCACCGATACATATCCACTACCTCGCATTGATGACCTACTACACTCAGCTAAAGCAACTCCATTTATGTCTACACTAGACTTGCGTTCTGGATACTGGCAAATAAAAGTAGCAGAAAAAGATAAAGAGAAAACAGCATTTACAACACCATTTGGAATTTTTGTTTTCAATCGCATGCCATTTGGGTTGAAAAATGCCCCGGCAACCTTTCAAAGGTTAATCGACAAATTTCGAACTGGACTTCCAAATATTTTAATTTTAGCCTCCCTTGATGATATAATTATTTGCTCAAAGGATTTAGTAACCCATATTGCGGACCTCACACAAACGTTTAAGAGGCTCAAGAATTTTGGATTTCATTTGCGTAGAGAAAAATGTTTTTTTTTGTAAACCGGAAGTTAAATATTTGGGTCACATTCTTACAATTGATGGTTTGAAGGCAGATCCCGAAAAAACGAATGCAATATTGATGCGACCAAATCCAAGGAATCCAAAAGAAGTCTTATCGTTTCTACAAACCTGTTCATGGTATAGACGTTTTATACCTATGTTCGCAAACATATCAAAACCATTATCTGAGTTAACAAAAAAAAATTCGATTTGGAAATGGACAGAAAAAGAACAAAATGCCGTCAATGAGTTAAAAAGAGCATTAACATCACCTCCTATCTTGCAGCAAGTTAATGAAACTCTACCTTTTGTGTTAAAAACAGATGCCAGCAACTATGCAATTGGAGCAGTTTTACTCCAGGGGGAGAAGGAAGCAGAACACCCTATTGAGTTCGCTAGTCGTTTATTAGTTCCGGCAGAAAGAAACTACTCCACAACAGAAAGAGAAGCTTTAGCAGTTGTTTGGGCCGTTTCAAAGTTCAGAGGTTATATAGAGGGTTCCGAAGTGTTAGTTTTAACTGATCATCAGCCCCTTAAATGGTTGTTTAGTTTAAAAAGCCCAACAGGTCGTCTTGCAAGATGGGCATTACAACTACAAACTTATAATATAAAATTTGAGTATACCCCTGGTCGTCAAAATATTGTAGCAGATACCCTGTCAAGACCCCCATGTCCAATAGAAACCCACAAAGACATAACATGTGATTGTATGTCATTATATATTGATTTTCCTCGAAAAGGAGCTACGGATTTTAGAAATGCTCAAATGGAAGATCCAGATATAAAAGCGATTATACAATCTTTTGAAAATAATGACGAAAATGTCATAAGATATACCAGTAGAGGATATATGATGTTAGACGGTGTCCTCTATAGATTTTGTTCGTCCGAAGAATCAGAAAATGGACAACTCGTAGTACCTAATTCAATGCGTAGCATGATTCTTTTCAATTATCACGATAGCCCTATTGCTGGTCATTACGGAATCGATAAAACTATAAGTCGTATAACTCCACACTATTATTGGCCAAAAATGAGATCTGAGATAACAGATTATGTAAAATCTTGCATTGAATGTAAACGGTACAAACCGACAAATATGAAACCGGCTGGTCTTCTTCAAACTGTCTGCAGCAATCGTAGATTCGAAACTGTAGCTGTCGATTTATTTGGCCCACTACCAACTACACCTCAAGGTAATCAATGGATTCTAATTGTAGAGGATTTATGTAGTCGATGGACAGAATTGTTTCCACTAAAAATAGCGTCCGCTCAAAATTGTGCTCTTACGCTGTTAAATGAAGTATTTCTTAGGTATGGTATACCCCGACGCCTCCATTCAGATAATGGAACCCAATTTATATCGGCTGTAATGCAAAAGTTGACCTATTGTCTTGGAATTCGGCAATCTTTTACCCCTGTTTATCACCCAGAGGCTAATCCTGTGGAACGGAAAAACAGAGACCTTAAACTGCAACTGTCTATATGTGTCGGCAAAGACCATACAACTTGGGACTTAAAGTTACCCTCAATAAGATTTGCCATAAATACAGTTAAGTGTGCAACAACCGGATATTCTTCCGCATATCTTACTTTTGGTCGGGAGCTCAGAACACCAATAGAAGTTCAAAATGACTTAAAAGCAATCGTCAAAGCTGAAAATTTTATACCACAGATAACGCCGCATTTACTACGTCTTGCTGATGACCTTAAACTTGCTAAAGAATCAGAAGAGAAAATGCAGGATAAAAATAAATTGTATGCTGATCGAAAACGAAAACCTCAACAAGATATAAAAATTGGAGATAAAGTACTAATCTCTACACATATATTAAGCAGGAAAGACAATAATTTGACTTCAAAATTTGTACCACGCCGTGATGGCCCATATATCGTAATAAATAAAAAGGGTTCATCATGTTACACTGTGGCAGACGTGAATAAACCTGATATCCCTTTATCGACATACCACGCCTCCGATGTCACAATTTACAAAGGAAATGCTGAGAATCCTGTATATGCCATTAGAGGTAGAGGACGTCCGAAAAATCCTACAAACAGTGCCATAAATTTAACAACAAACGACAACATACAACAAAATAATGCACCGCCAGCCATAAATTCAACAACAAACGACAACATACAACAAAATAATGCACCGCCAGCCATAAATTCAACAACAAACGACAACATACAACAGAATAATGCACCACCAGACGAAAATGCAGCAACAAATTGCAATCACACATCACAAAATCATAAAACACATTCATCCATCAGACGATCCGAACGTAAAAGAAGACAACCTAAACAATTTGGAAATTAGCTGTCACATCATCGGGACGATTTCTGAGCCAGAGGGGGAGTGTGTAGCGGATCAATATTTTATATTAATAATCCTTTCACATTTTATTATCATCAAATATTTTATACAATTAAAACTAAAGAATTCAGCCATTTACATATATGTTAACATATTTGCCTGTTATTTGTTCATTTATTTACATGAGTGCAAGTTATTAATTTACTTTTGTTTTATCTGCTTTATTATTTGACTCAATTTTATTGTTTCTCATTTTTACACTCTTGCGAAATATGTTGATCTGATTGTTTTATAAATATACCTTGTTCTTACTAATGCAGTACATATTATTGGCACTATTTTTTTTTTGTTTTAAAAATACTCAATTCTTATTTATACATATGTAAAACGATTAACGGATTATTTTATTTTGAGTTTGACATTGTACTTTAAAAACATTTTTTTAAATAAAATCATTCCCTGATGAACGCTTGAACTAACAAGTCACAAGTCGGAGTTTTATTTGGAAAAATAAATTGTAAAGTAAAGAAGGCAGATTAAGACTTTTATAGTTCGATCTGACTCTTTACCTGTAATAAAATATTAACAGTATTACCCAGCAAAGGCGTTAATCGACTTGCTTGGGTTTACTCCATAACATTACCCCCTCCAATAAATCAATAAATTTACTCCTAGAAAGGAAGATTAATTCTCCCTTCCTACATAGATAGATTAAAGTATTTGCAGTTTAATATTTTAGTATGATACGAACGAAAGATTTTTAACTAATTTTAACTAATTCGGGGTTGCTGAATCCAGTGGTGCTAGCCGTTTTTTTAGGTTAGCTTTAGTTTTCGAGATATACCGTTATTTCGAAAATTAAGGATGTTGCACAACATATGTTCGCGCAACTCAAAAACGCTTTAGCTTATTGAAAAACTAAAAAAAACCGAAATTCGGCAATAAAATTTACTTTAAGAAAGTTAAAACTGTTTTCTTCATATTGGCTTTGGTTTTCGAGATATACCGTTATTTCGAAAATTAAGGAGGTTGCGCAACATATGTTCGCGTAACTCAAAAACGCTTTAGCTTATTGAAATACTAAAAAAAACCGAAATTCCGCAATAAAATTTACTTTAAGAAAGGTAAAACGTTTTTCTTATATGCGCAGTCGTTTTAGAAACATAATTTTTTTTTCTGGAAAAAAAAATAATTTTTTTATTAAAATTTCGGAATTTTTGTTTTTAAAAATTCATAAAAAATTGAAAAATGGAGCTATGCTTCCAATTTTATAGAGTCATATAAAAAACAATATGGCAAACAAAACAAGCTATAAATGATTAAAATCTGTTCACAACTTTTGATTTTATGTATTCACAAAAGACGAAAAATTTTAATTAATTTAAGAATTTTATTAAACCGCCATATTTGTATAATTGAAATTCTTATATTTGGCCCGTGTAGTGCCTAGGATGCCTCAAGACCAACTCCAGTCATACATTTTACCCTTCTTGAGGCATCCTAGGCACTACACGGGCCAAATATAAGAATTTCAATTATACAAATATGGCGGTTTAATAAAATTCTTAAATTAATTAAAATTTTTCGTCTTTTGTGAATACATAAAATCAAAAGTTGTGAACAGATTTTAATCATTTATAGCTTGTTTTGTTTTCAATATTGTTTTTTATGTGACTCTATAAAATTGGAAGCATAGCTCCATTTTTCAATTTTTTATGAATTTTTAAAAACAAAAATTCCGAAATTTTAATAAAAAAATTATTTTTTTTTCCAGAAAAAAAAATTATGTTTCTAAAACGACTGCGCATATAAGAAAAACGTTTTACCTTTCTTAAAGTAAATTTTATTGCGGAATTTCGGTTTTTTTTAGTTTTTCAATAAGCTAAAGCGTTTTTGAGTTACGCGAACATATGTTGTGCAACCTCCTTAATTTTCGAAATAACGGTATATCTCGAAAACCAAAGCCAATATGAAGAAAAAAGTTTTAACTTTCTTAAAGTAAATTTTATTGCCGAATTTCGGTTTTTTTTAGTTTTTCAATAAGCTAAAGCGTTTTTGAGTTGCGCGAACATATGTTGTGCAACATCCTTAATTTTCGAAATAACGGTATATCTCGAAAACTAAAGCTAACCTAAAAAAACGGCTAGCACCACTGGATTCAGCGACCCCGAATTAGTTAAAATTAGTTAAAAATCTTTCGTTCGTATCATACTAAAATATTAAACTGCAAATACTTTAATCTATCTATACAATATATAATTTCTTAGTATGTAAGGATGTTTGCATGTATGTCCTATTCTTTACGCAACTTTCTGAAGCCATCTGATGACATAGGAAGCTGAAATTTGGCATACTTAAAGTATTTTCTCTGCGGAAGATCGTAACGAAGCCAGATTTTCGATTTTCGGTCTTTAAGACCGGCTTTTCATCTAGTATCTGATTGAATAGATGTTTTTTTTTTTATCATATGGGGAACTTTGGGCCCCACTTGGCACGACTAGGCACCGTCGGATTGAGCTGAAAAATTGGGACTTGATTTCTTACACCAAACCTCATATTTAAAGCAGCGCAAACATTTAAATTTAAAAAAAAAAAAATCCCATACAAGATGCGACCAGTCTATTGTATAGACTAACTTAAAGCCAACTACTAAGCAATACAAAATTTACATTAACCAAAGTGTATACAAACACTGTGTATTTTAAGTAGAGAGAGCCAAGTCGATTGGCAAACAAACGGCTCCAAGACCCACAAAAGATTTAATTATAGTAGAAAGTAGAAATTGGTAATCGGTAATGGCCAGGTTATAGTATAATTAAAAATTTAAATAAAATAACTTAATACAATTTTAATAAAATAGTTAATTTAAAAAAACCAACTTAAAGTCAGGGTTTAATGTTTCGTTTTTCGTTTGTGCAAAAAAGCAAATCTCCTATTTTGTATATTTTTATTTTCTGACAATTGCTTTTTTACCAGCCAGCGACAAAAATGGACAACCACATAAAAAGCAAAAGCTAAAAAAAATTATTTCGCCTTTTGCTTTTTTACTTTTTCCTGAAAGAAGAGCTAGTTAAAAAAGACAAACCAAAAAAAAATCTAAAATTCAAAGAACAAAAATTCTCTTCTGGCTGGTAATAACAAAAAGCCGATTCAATAAAATGAAAAGCAGCTGAAGTGTGTGCTAAAAGCAGTCTGAGCAGAGCAAGGTATATTTATAGCAGGTAGCCGCGAGATTACAACAATTGTACAATAAAACAAACAACAGGGCTTTTTATTGTTGTTTTGCGATACGAACTGTCAAACAGCAAAGGGGTTGAAAAGAGACAAAAAAACTTGTTTACTTGTTTAAACCAGCTGGCTTTCCGAGACTACCTGTTATAAATATACCTTGGAGCAGAGATATTAGCTCTGCAAAAAGGCAGATTACAACGAAAAAATACTGATCAGTGTACAAGCAACATGGTTTTTTTCATGGTGGTGAGGAAAAATAAATGTTTGCCCAAGGTATATTTATAGCAGGTAGTCTCGGAAAGCCAGCTGGTTATTTTTTATTTGCTTGTTTTGCGATACAAACTGTCAAATGTTGTATAGTAAACAAGTAAACAAAGTTTTTTGTCTTTTTTGTCTCTTTTCAACCGCTTTGCTATTTGACAGTTCGTATCACAAAACAACAATAAAAAGCCCTGTTGTTTGTTTTATAGTACAATTGTTGTAATCTCGCGGCTACCTGGTATAAATATACCTTGTGTTTGCCTTTCTTCAGTAATGTTGTTGTTGCTCGACAGTTTGCATGACTATAGCACGAAATGTGTGTGTGTTTTGGTTTTTTTTAAATATTTTTAGTAACACAGCGTTTACATTTGCCAGTACTGGCAAGACAGTAAGCATATACATATTAGTTGGCAAAACAATGCAAAAACAAAATAGCTGTAAGTGTTTATGTATTTGTGAAAAAGTTTGAATGAATTGCTACTGTCTTGCCAGTACTGGCAAATGTAAAAGCTATGTTAAGGCAATCAGCCAAAGTGTCTGTTGGATTTTTTATTGTATAGAAAACAAATTCTTGTTGTATTTGTTTTGCATGAAAAATATCACTTGTCGTGGTCGATCATGTGCCTTTCAGCAACCGTTGCGTTGCTTTTATCTCCTATTTCGCGGCTGTTAGCATGCAGAGGTTTTTGATTTGGCGGCTGTTTGACAGAATCTTTTTGTTTCATTCTCTTTCCTACATATTCACCCCTATCGTGAATAACAAGTGGAATTTTTGTTCCCATGAAATTTTCATTCCCCTCGAAGGGAAAAAAGCAATCGGGAATCTCATGTGAAAAATTTTTTACGCTATCAGTTCCAGTGAATGTAAAAAAAAGAAGGAAGATTAAAAAAATTAAAAATCAATGAAATTTTTGTTCAAAAATATACAAGTATATATTTTAAAGAAAAGTTTAAATAATAAAGCAAAATATTTAGTATTGGAGGGATAGTTTGATTACAACGTTAGTTTTTTGCACTTTTTTAATTTAATGTAGTAAAATACTTTCCAAAATTCTGCCACCAAGTCAATCGAAAGCTTCACAAATCCGCAGGCAATCGTCCTGTTGTTTTGCATTTTGTTGAGCAATATATCGGTTTGTGCCTTATTAACTTTATTTACGCTTAATATTCGATTTATAGGAGGAGCTACTTACAGACATGTTCTGTTCCCTAGCAAAAATAAAATGAGAAAATCTAAACGAAATGTGAACAAATTACGAGGGAACAAATTTTTCACGATAAGGGGAATTTTTCCGGTCGGCTTTTTATTTTTGATTTTTTTTTTTTAATAGGAAAAAAGCAAAATTTGGCTGCTTTTGCTAATATGGCGAAAGCATTTTAAACCCTGCTTAAAGTAGTAAGTTTATAGCTAGCTTCAAAAAGTTAACTTCAAGTTAACGGCTAGGTAACTAACATTAAAGTTAACTGAAAGTAATACAGAGTAGGACAATTGACTACTTCCTAGGACATCGCAATGTTAATATAGTTAGTTAATTCCATATAAAGGTAATGCAAGTGTCAACCACCACTCCTTGAGAAATAGTTAGCTTTCAGTTAATTTAAAGTTAACTGAATGCCCGACAGGGTATTTAAAGCAATTTTCACCACACACATAGTGTGGAACTATCGTATAAATTTCAGAAAATATTTGTTTCTTTCTTTAATTAATTTTCCGATATCAAACAAATTTTTATTTAAATTCGTCCAATTTCAGCTATATTACTATAACTGTATTTTGTAATATTCACATTTTTAGTTATAGTTAAGTATAACTGAACTAAGTGAAATTGGCCGTTAATCTTTAAGCTCAAAAAATTGTTTGGTTTATTTTTTTTCACAAAATCTGAAAATATTTTATCAATATAAAAGAATTTTTTTTCAGGTGTGTTAAATTTATGCACTGTTAATATCCTGGTAAAGGGAAATACTAATGAGGGATTTAAAGGTTATCATATGTCTTAAAATAATACCACGAAAAAATATGAATGATTTGAGCAATCCCTAATTTAATCTGTGTATTTTTTGACAAACCAATAGACGTAGTAAAAAAAATTCTACCTATTTTACAACTTTTTTTGTTTGCAACACAACAACAATTTCTTAAATATTATGACAATATAGCTTGATAGCATACCGTAAAAAATACCCTAATTTGTATTACTTAAACCAGGTTTTTCTTAATTTCATTGTTTTTTGGAGACTAAACCAAAAAATCAGTACAAAAACAGTACAAAGTGTAAAAAACAGTACATTTGCGTACTGTTTTGGGTGTTGTGCATAAAACAGTACAATTGACAAAAATCAGTACATGTACTGCTAAAAACAGTACGTCTGGCAACCCTATTTATTAAATATTTGAATCCAATATTTGAATAGAGATATAAATTAAATATTTGAATCAAGTAGCAAATTAAATATTTAAGTGAAGAACCAAATTTAATAAAATCTGGTTTAAATGTTTAATTAAAAATCCCAAATTTTAATATTCGAAAACAATAAACTAAATATTTGACTCGATACCGAAACTAATCGTTTAAATCAGCGAAGGGCAGATAGAGAACATTGAATAAAAGTGTAAATCAGTTGATTTACACTTAGAGAAATTTTTGAAAAGCTGTTCAAACTATATGTAAATATGCAAAACAAAAAAAAAAATTCAGTAAAACTATTATTATTATATAATTCATCAAGTTTTCATTAACGGTAAAAAATATATATGCATATTGTCACCTAAAATCGAAAAGACCGTGAGCAAAAACTTCAAAATGTACTATTTTTATGTAAATATTCAAAAAGAAAAAGGAATACAATAAAAAAAAAACTTGATTATTATATTCATCATCCCACATGATTGCTGAAACGTTTTTAAAACAAGCTGAACAAAACATACATAAGCACAGCTTGATCACAACACAATAAATATATTGTCTGTGTACCACTACGAAATTGCTCAAGACTTGACGGCTAAAACTTGAAGAGTGTGAACCAGCACTATGCATGTAAAAATGAATTCAAGATTTTCAGTTTGTGGGCAGCGTTACCGTTCAAAATTTTCAAAAAGAGGCACAAAAAGGGGATTTTCAAAATAAAAGTGGCACAAAAAGGGGAATTCTGAGATAAAAAGGGGCAACTTTAAAAATAAGACCATTTTAATTTTTATTTAGTTATTTTCACGGAAAACATAAACGTTACAAAAAATAAGCCTCTTCTTATGTATAAATAAGAGGCCTAACTCCACTTTTCGAAAATTTCTCAATTTTGTTATACATATTACTATCTAATTAGATGTGAACTCTTTGAAAATAATTTTGTTCTTTTATAATTGAAATATTTTCCAAAAAGTAATTTTAATTTTTGGGAATACAAAATTTTAATTTCAAAAGATTTTGTTATTCGTGCTTAATTCCCAGTTTTTATTATTGATAAAAACACTTGAAATTTATTGTTGATGGGATAAGCTATTCCTATGCATTTCACTGGTTGCTTAGGCCAGATCATCAGGAAACTTCATCCATAAAGGTTTTTTACAAACTAAAGATATTAAACCAAATAAAACTGTTAAACGTATAAGAATTATAGCAACAGTTCTACTTGTAACAATATCAAAGTTTAAACAAAACACATCAACAATAAACAACAGTGGGTTCATCTCATCTTACATTTCCCCACTACAATTAGTTGAAATTCTCTCAACATTAATTGTAGTTGTAAGTAGGTTAAGAAAAACAAAATGAAAAAAAAAACAACAACTTACAAAAGATGTTGTCAATTAAGTGTTTTTTAGGCCGTGCACTGCCTGTTTATTATCAAAAAGTAATTTTAATTTTTGGGAATACAAAATTTTAATTTCAAAAGATTTTGTTATTCGTGCTTAATTCCCAGTTTTTATTATTGATAAAAACACTTGAAATTTATTGTTGATGGGATAAGCTATTCCTATGCATTTCACTGGTTGCTTAGGCCAGATCATCAGGAAACTTCATCCATAAAGGTTTTTTACAAACTAAAGATATTAAACCAAATAAAACTGTTAAACGTATAAGAATTATAGCAACAGTTCTACTTGTAACAATATCAAAGTTTAAACAAAACACATCAACAATAAACAACAGTGGGTTCATCTCATCTTACATTTCCCCACTACAATTAGTTGAAATTCTCTCAACATTAATTGTAGTTGTAAGTATGTTAAGAAAAACAAAATGAAAAAAAAAAAAAAACAAAAAAAAAAAAACAACAACTTACAAAAGATGTTGTCAATTAAGTGTTTTTTAGGCCGTGCACTGCCTGTTTATTATCAAAAAGTAATTTTAATTTTTGGGAATACAAAATTTTAATTTCAAAAGATTTTGTTATTCGTGCTTAATTCCCAGTTTTTATTATTGATAAAAACACTTGAAATTTATTGTTGATGGGATAAGCTATTCCTATGCATTTCACTGGTTGCTTAGGCCAGATCATCAGGAAACTTCATCCATAAAGGTTTTTTACAAACTAAAGATATTAAACCAAATAAAACTGTTAAACGTATAAGAATTATAGCAACAGTTCTACTTGTAACAATATCAAAGTTTAAACAAAACACATCAACAATAAACAACAGTGGGTTCATCTCATCTTACATTTCCCCACTACAATTAGTTGAAATTCTCTCAACATTAATTGTAGTTGTAAGTAGGTTAAGAAAAACAAAATGAAAAAAAAAACAACAACTTACAAAAGATGTTGTCAATTAAGTGTTTTTTAGGCCGTGCACTGCCTGTTTATTATCAAAAAGTAATTTTAATTTTTGGGAATACAAAATTTTAATTTCAAAAGATTTTGTTATTCGTGCTTAATTCCCAGTTTTTATTATTGATAAAAACACTTGAAATTTATTGTTGATGGGATAAGCTATTCCTATGCATTTCACTGGTTGCTTAGGCCAGATCATCAGGAAACTTCATCCATAAAGGTTTTTTACAAACTAAAGATATTAAACCAAATAAAACTGTTAAACGTATAAGAATTATAGCAACAGTTCTACTTGTAACAATATCAAAGTTTAAACAAAACACATCAACAATAAACAACAGTGGGTTCATCTCATCTTACATTTCCCCACTACAATTAGTTGAAATTCTCTCAAAATTAATTGTAGTTGTAAGTAGGTTAAGAAAAACAAAATGAAAAAAAAAAAAAAAAAACAACAACTTACAAAAGATGTTGTCAATTAAGTGTTTTTTAGGCCGTGCACTGCCTGTTTATTATCAAAAAGTAATTTTAATTTTTGGGAATACAAAATTTTAATTTCAAAAGATTTTGTTATTCGTGCTTAATTCCCAGTTTTTATTATTGATAAAAACACTTGAAATTTATTGTTGATGGGATAAGCTATTCCTATGCATTTCACTGGTTGCTTAGGCCAGATCATCAGGAAACTTCATCCATAAAGGTTTTTTACAAACTAAAGATATTAAACCAAATAAAACTGTTAAACGTATAAGAATTATAGCAACAGTTCTACTTGTAACAATATCAAAGTTTAAACAAAACACATCAACAATAAACAACAGTGGGTTCATCTCATCTTACATTTCCCCACTACAATTAGTTGAAATTCTCTCAACATTAATTGTAGTTGTAAGTAGGTTAAGAAAAACAAAATGAAAAAAAAAAAAAAACAACAACTTACAAAAGATGTTGTCAATTAAGTGTTTTTTAGGCCGTGCACTGCCTGTTTATTATCAAAAAGTAATTTTAATTTTTGGGAATACAAAATTTTAATTTCAAAAGATTTTGTTATTCGTGCTTAATTCCCAGTTTTTATTATTGATAAAAACACTTGAAATTTATTGTTGATGGGATAAGCTATTCCTATGCATTTCACTGGTTGCTTAGGCCAGATCATCAGGAAACTTCATCCATAAAGGTTTTTTACAAACTAAAGATATTAAACCAAATAAAACTGTTAAACGTATAAGAATTTTTGATATTGTTACAAGTAGAACTGTTGCTATAATTCTTATACGTTTAACAGTTTTATTTGGTTTAATATCTTTAGTTTGTAAAAAACCTTTATGGATGAAGTTTCCTGATGATCTGGCCTAAGCAACCAGTGAAATGCATAGGAATAGCTTATCCCATCAACAATAAATTTCAAGTGTTTTTATCAATAATAAAAACTGGGAATTAAGCACGAATAACAAAATCTTTTGAAATTAAAATTTTGTATTCCCAAAAATTAAAATTACTTTTTGATAATAAACAGGCAGTGCACGGCCTAAAAAACACTTAATTGACAACATCTTTTGTAAGTTGTTGTTTTTTTTTTTTTTTTCATTTTGTTTTTCTTAACCTACTTACAACTACAATTAATGTTGAGAGAATTTCAACTAATTGTAGTGGGGAAATGTAAGATGAGATGAACCCACTGTTGTTTATTGTTGATGTGTTTTGTTTAAACTTTGATATTGTTACAAGTAGAACTGTTGCTATAATTCTTATACGTTTAACAGTTTTATTTGGTTTAATATCTTTAGTTTGTAAAAAACCTTTATGGATGAAGTTTCCTGATGATCTGGCCTAAGCAACCAGTGAAATGCATAGGAATAGCTTATCCCATCAACAATAAATTTCAAGTGTTTTTATCAATAATAAAAACTGGGAATTAAGCACGAATAACAAAATCTTTTGAAATTAAAATTTTGTATTCCCAAAAATTAAAATTACTTTTTGATAATAAACAGGCAGTGCACGGCCTAAAAAACACTTAATTGACAACATCTTTTGTAAGTTGTTGTTTTTTTTTTTTTTCATTTTGTTTTTCTTAACCTACTTACAACTACAATTAATGTTGAGAGAATTTCAACTAATTGTAGTGGGGAAATGTAAGATGAGATGAACCCACTGTTGTTTATTGTTGATGTGTTTTGTTTAAACTTTGATATTGTTACAAGTAGAACTGTTGCTATAATTCTTATACGTTTAACAGTTTTATTTGGTTTAATATCTTTAGTTTGTAAAAAACCTTTATGGATGAAGTTTCCTGATGATCTGGCCTAAGCAACCAGTGAAATGCATAGGAATAGCTTATCCCATCAACAATAAATTTCAAGTGTTTTTATCAATAATAAAAACTGGGAATTAAGCACGAATAACAAAATCTTTTGAAATTGAAATATTTTCCTTTAAAAAATATGAAAAATGGGTATAGAGTTTTAATCTTATTTAATTTTTTTCCGAAGCTACCAGCCAGATAAAAGGAAAACATACATAACAAAATTAGGCCATTATATATTGCTTAAATATGAATTACAAAGCTTCGCGTGTTTGGCAAATTTCTTTTTGTAGCATTTTAAATTTTGAAAATCCATTTTTCAAACAATACTAATTTTCTCTAGTCTTTATTTTGTGGAGTTAGGCCTTTTAGCTTTTGACACATCCATATATAGTCGAACTTCCCTATATAATACAGAACTAACATTTTTTCTACTTTTGTTTATAAAAACTGTTATTTTAGTTCGATTATCTATTAACATTTGTTTCAATAATATCCATATAAGTGCTGGTTCACACAGGTCAAGTTTACTTGAACAGTTTTATTTAAATTTTCTTTTGAACTTGCGTTCACGTTCATGCACAAAATTAATTTTTGTTTTCTTTTCCTTCAACTTTGTAGCTATTTATTATATTACGGATAAAAAAAGAAAGGAAAAATACAAAACTGACTGGTACGGTCAAGTATGTACCCCTTTCCATTCTCTTTACCCCTCTCTCCTAAAAGCTCAAGACTTGAAGAGTCAAACTTGACCTGTGTGAACCAGCACTAAGGAACAGTTTGACGACTTTTGCGTTAAGTGTTTAATTGCTTGTAAGAAATAAAGTGCTGGAAAATAATCTGCTAGGCTACAAAACCTTTTGTGCTGCTTATTTAACTTTTAATGGTCAAATTTATTTTAAAAGAAATGCTGCTACATTTTTGTCCACTAAAACGAGCGACTGTTGTTAAAATCGTTATCAAGAAACTAAGATACTGCCATGCTACCTTTGCGCTTAGTTAATTGTATACCATATTTTTAGGTAATTTTACCTATGATTTTTTTTTGTGTGTAAGGAGATCAAATTATAATAATTTTTGAAATTTGTTCATTATATAGAAAGCTTCATTTTATAGAACTTCACTATAGAGATGTTCGAATGTATATATTTTTTTATTTTTTTTTTTTTTATTGCCTTTATTCATAATAATTATACACAAGGATTGTGAATTAATTAAAAGAAAGTTCATGTAGTAGAACATAGGGCACCAATATGTATATATACACAGTGAAAAAACACGTCTTGTTTGCAAGTTAACGTGTATGAACTGTTGCATATAATTTTACCCTTCACCACAGCTGGAAATATATAAGTTCGTTATTATATAAGTTTGTCATTCCATTTTTAATTTAACAAAATCGGTTACTAATTAACTTAGTAATAGACGTTATAATTCCCAAAATAAGGGCTTTGGCACAATATCGCCTTTATTATGAGTGATAGGTGGACCAAATTTAGTTCTGATATTTATTATTAGGAGAAGTTAGTAGTGGTACGATTACATTACAGTGCTATGCTGTTTCTTTAGCTGTTTTATATGTAAGTATCTAATTTCCGAAAATATGCATCTATGTATATTTATTAATAAGTTCAACATGGACTGCCGGGTATCAACTTTCAGTCTATTTGGCCACTTATTATTTTATAATGCTAATTAAAAAAAAAACCCGTTTAGAGGATGCACTTCTATGCGGTAAAGTAAAAACATACAATCATATAAAAGCTGGAAGTTCAAAAAGGGACAAAAGGGGCACAAAAACATGCAAAATGATACAAAAGGGGATTTAAAATAAAGGGGCAAAGAAAGTGGCATGGCATTAAAAAAGGGGCAAAATGCGACTTTAGTCGCATAACGGTAACGCTGTTTGTGATTTCAATGTAAATATTGTTGTTTCTTCTTGTTTTGACTGCTAAAAAATATTTTTTTATTTATTTTCTCTATTTTGAACATACTTTTTTTTAAGTTAAAAAGTGGTTTAATAAAACAAGTGTAGGGTATGTTTTGGGGATTTTAAGGAATACCTTAGTACGGCAATTTTTGCATTTTTAGCAGCTCTGGTAAAAAAACACGATGAGTAAATGTAAAAACCCGAAAAACTTCGTAATTCAGGCAAACCAGCGCCCACCGCTGGTTTAAATAAACTTCTTTACTCAATATTTGAACCGATATCGGAATTAAACATTTGATTAAATATTTGAATGGATATATAAATTACAGATTTGAATCAAGTAACAAATTAAATATTTAAGTGAAAATTCAAATTTAATTCAAATTGTACTAAACAAATCAATAAACCAAATATTTGGCTCTATATCGAAATTAAAGGTTTTAATAAACTTCTTAACTTAATATTTGAACTGATATCGGAATTAAACATTTGATTGATTATTTGAATCAAATATTTGAATATATGTATATATTAAATGCTTGAATCAAGTAGTATTTAAGTATAGAACCAAATTGAATATGTGAATCAAAATCTGGATTGAAGATTTAAGTGAAGAACTAAGTTGAATATCGACAAATAAATATTGAAATTGAATATTTGACTGGATATCTAGATTAAGACCGCATTTACATCTATGCAATTAACGCCGAGTTTTTTTTCTATTTTCTTTTATAGTAGTTTTTATGAAACTCTTTTCACATTTACATTTTTTCAAGCATTTTTTCAACTTTTTCAACCCCGTTTTCTTCCTTACGCCTCTTGCTAACAAACAAAAAGTTGCATGCGAAAGTTGCGGCAAGTTGCGGCGTTAATTGCATAATGTAAATATGGTCTAAATGTATAAAAAAGAATAAATACCAAAATATTTGAATAAGGAACTAAACCTAAGATTAGAATAAATAACTAAATTTGCTATATGAACAGATATGTGAAGTTAATCGTTGAATAAATAGCAGAATCCAATATTTTGAACGATATCTAAAGTAATTATTCGGGTTAAGGAATAAATTAAATATTTGAATAAATAAGAAAATTTTAAACTTTAATAAAAAAAAAAAAATTTTTTTTAACCTAACCCATCAAGCAATTTAAGTTGCAAAACAAAAATGAAACAAAAGTCAATGTAAACAGATATACTTATATGCGATTTATTTTTGTGATCTAATACATTAGATGCAAGATGGTTTATATCATAAACCCGAAGCGTTTCTTAATTTTCTATATTTTGAATAAATTAACAATAATATAGAAAAATAATTTCTTGTAAATAAAGATTTTCTTGTATATGTACCATTGAAATTTAAAAATGCGTCAAATAATTTTATTAGGGTTGACATGTAGCTAAGGTGAAATAAACTGCGGTAAGTACGATTAGGGACATTACTTATACATTTTTTTTCGGGCGACAAGTAATGTCACGGTTGACATTAACCTGTCATATGGGGTGGGCAGCCTGACCGGGACCATTGCCCCTTGTCCCGAGGATTCGAGTCCGGCCAAACAAATTTAGTGTGAAAGTTTTTGTCATCGAAATGTCTGTCCGTTTATTAAAGGTATTTACTCCTTTCTTTAGGTATTTCGTACATCGTTGCTCGTTTTCTATTGCTTCTTTTTTTTTAACATCGTATACATTTTGGCACGGATAAAGTTTGTAATTGTGATAACCTAGATGGAAACGAACCTCCCATTCCCGGCGAGCTACAGCCAAAAACACCAGCGTGTCAACATCCATCGCGAAGCAAAAGGTTTTTTGGAAAAATTTAAATCGAGTTTTTCCAATCACAAATATTACATTTGTTTATAAAACTTCAAATATTGAGTTAAACTCACCATTAACTAAAATATTTGGATTTATTCCTTTTAAACATTTTAATTTAACTCCTAAATCCAATCTTTTAAAAAGTTGGTCACAAAATTTAATGTAAAAGTCTTTACAATTTCTTCAATTTTAAAAGATCTGCAATTTGACAGCAAAAATCTGTCATTTTTGCAATGAAAATCCAGTAAAATGCACAGAAATCTGCACTTCTGGCAACAGTGATTGTGTGCATTTTCATATAAACAAATATCCCTGCCGTCAAATGAGCATACTTATACAATACAAAGTGGTCAATTGAGTGTTTCGATAATGGTAGAACCACAGAGTATACAGAGGCGTCACGAGACAGAAAATATTGTATTTTTTTCTGTCTTTTTCTTCGAAAGCTGCCCTTTTTGCGTTTTTTGTTTTGATTATGCAATTTGTGTAGATAGTAGCGGCCTGTTTTTACGCATTGTCACTTCACTAACAAAAAAAGTTTTCTTTCTCTTTCTTCGAAAGCTGCCCTCGCAAATGATTTAGGCATTTTCATACGTCACTTTTTTCATCTCTGTATACTTTGTGGTAGAACTTTTGGCAGCATTAGAATTGAAAATAATAAAACGATCATAATGTGTATGATGCTGTAAAGATTTGAGTGATATATGTAGGAGCTAGAAAATTGAAGTTCGTGCTTTAAATAAGGTGATTATTACAACATTAGTTTTATTTTTATAATCACGAACACAATTTGCTTACTTTTTTAGCTTAAATTTGCCTAAATAAATTCGGATGTTAATAGCAATTGTAAAAGTGTGTTATATTCAGCACATAATCGGAACAATTTTTGCTAAATAATTTACAAGATGGGGCTCAAGCTCGTGATGATATGCCAACTCAATGCGTTAACGCAACTGATTCAGAGTGATCAAGAAGGTTAACAAATATAGTTAAAGAAATCCAATTAGCCTGCTTTTATCCCCGTTTACATCTAAATGTTACCAAGGGCATTAACCATTTATTAAAAGCACCTTTTTGTATTCACTAAGCTACGGGAAAAGTTCGTGTGCTTTTATAAGAAAACTAAAATGATAAAGGGGTTTGAAGAGTGAATGCTGTGTTCATTTACTAAAAATTGTTTGAAACAATTGTTACAAGTAAACGGTACAAGTCAATGTTAAAAGTAAATTTACAAGTAGCAATTGTTGCAAATTTGTAACAATTTTTAGTAAGTGGACACAGCTACATATTAATAAAGAATATAGGTGTTTTATTGTTTTTTTTTTTACAGAAAACAATTTTTTTGTTGCATTTTACTAAATTTTATTAAATTCAACATTTTTTAATTTTTCGAATTTATTCTATGAGCTAAATTTCAGTTATGTATTTTATAAAGCTTTTTTGTAATAGTTCTATTCCTACAATTTTTTAGAAATGACTTTATACACTACCAGACTATTATATTGTATTTTCTTTTTACATTTTACCTTAGCCTTCCGTTGGAAAGCAATGAGGTATATTGAATGTACAGAAAAATTTACAATTATTAGACACCAGCAGAATGTAATGCATTTTCTGGTCCGCTACGGCCGTCGTCAGCATTCTTTGTGTCTCACTGGATAGTGTTACCTCATTGCTTTCCAACGGAAGGCTAAGGTAAAATGTAAAAAGAAAATACAATATAATAGTCTGGTAGTGTATAAAGTCATTTCTAAAAAATTGTAGGAATAGAACTATTACAAAAAAGCTTTATAAAATACATAACTGAAATTTAGCTCATAGAATAAATTCGAAAAATTAAAAAATGTTGAATATAATATAAAGTTACCTTCGGAAGGAAATAATTCCCAGTTTCTAAATTTTATTAATTAATGTTAAATAAAAGAAAAATTAATTCTAAAAAAGCGTTATCAATCATATACATCTAACGGCCATTTTCACCAAGTTCGGTTAAAACTAACTTACAATTAAAGTTCCGGTTACCAATATGTTTTGACAGCTATAACCGATAGTTAATTATAACCCAGACGAACAAATCTCTCCCCAGGTTCTTCAGCCTTTTGTATTTTTGAACCAACACGGTACTACGTCTACCGAATCCTTTTAATTTTATTTTTAAAACAACAGTTTCGGGCAAAACATCTCAAGGATTCAAAAGTTTTTGAGCATTTGCATCATCCTCCACTGAACCGTGCCATATAGTCACTTCTTCGGACACACATTCACATTCTTCCGAAGATTCCAAAACTAGTTTTTCAAAATTCTCCATCTAGAGTTTGGCGTGCGCATCCCACTGCTATAACCTCATCGGCTGATATGGAAATATTTATTTCGACATCTAAAAAAATGTTGGACTAGCTGTGTTAGGCTTTCAAACCGTGCGCAGCTCATTTGTTTATTTAAATCTACACTCTCCGTTAGGGAATATACTAACAGTTGAGTGGAAGGTAAAGTTGACAAAATATGTTTACAGTTAGTAGCAGTAGAACGAATCTTGGCTAATGAGCAACGACTTTCATGTGGATCCAATTTATATTTAATTTGGAATTCTTCAAAATGTTACCAAATTTTTCTGTAAACTGTTGTCCGCCCATGTAGAATAGGCCAAAGCGTTTCACTTTTGTGTAAAGACTATGCTTAACTTTGGCATCCTCCTAATTCTGATTCAAAAAGCTTGACTTGCTCTTCAAATTGTGACAACTCTTTAACAACCTCTTTGTCTTCATCATTATCGTCGGGCTTTATGGCTTTCAACAAAAACTTTTGCTTCTCTGAATCATAGAGGGAGTTTACACGGTGTCTATTCAGACATGTCTAACAAACACGTTTGTTTTGTTTGTAGGCGATTGGGGTAGAGATGAAAGAGGGGTTTCCAAACAGACATGAAATGAGTTTTCATGTTTGTTTATATGAATTTCCATGTTTTTAATTTGTATGTATGTATATGTATATTAGACTATTATACATGAAAACAGACATGTTTGGAAAGACATAGTGAAAAGACAATAGGTTTTTGGAAGCATGTTCAAAAGAGAATGTCAAAAACAGACATGTCTGAAAAGACTCCGTGCAAACTCCCTCATATACACAAGATGTCGATTTTTTGGCCTTTGTCTATGATTCTTTCGTTTCGGTCCTGTTCCCTTAAAGTATTTGTTTTTGCACAGGTACACATTTGTTATAAATGTTTTTTTATTTTAATTATATTAACAAAATTTTTATGTGAAAAACTGTTTTTTTTTAATATAAAAATTTTTATATGTAAACAAACATAAAATTTTTTTGACATTTGGGGTGTAACTGGGGTAAACAGCTGACAAACATATGGGCCAACGAGTCTACCTTGTGTACTTGTACCATGGAATAAACTATTGAATTTTTTTGCATACGATAGACACTGGCGTATCGAATGAAAACTCGATAAATGTAATGTCGAGTTAAGGCTCAGTTAGGCGAACGTTGCTGTACCGTATCTGTACTGTATCAATCAGCTGTTCGCTTTTTGTTATATGAAAACCAATACAAAAGCTTACCGAAATGCAATGTACCATAGTTGCAACGTACCAATCTGTATAAAATAGAATTTCATGCCGTTGTTACGTAACATTTGTAAGACAGTGATGGGCGGCTTGTATGTTACATTGAATGCGGGTATTTTTGCTCTTTTTTTTTTGGTACTTTTTTCAGTATAGCAATGGAATTGCGACAAAACAACTTACAATACAATATATTTCCATATATACAAATTTGCATATGCTTACAAGTACAAAGTAATCATATGTACAACGGAAATGAGAAACATATAAAAGGCATTGAATGGTATCAAAACTTTGTTTGCATATTAACAATACGGCTGTTTTCCTAAACGCCTGTTGCATTGTAGTAATACATGGCAACATGTTCTTAAATGCAACCATAAAAATTTTGACAATGCATTTAGTTCCGAAATGCAACTTTGTAGTTTCCATTGCGCAGAGAAAAGCAAATAAAGCAGTTAAAATAATGTAGATGCAAACCATATTCATACACATTACAAAGTAGGTGAAAATTTAAGTACACAATGCATCAACACGGTATTGATACATTGTGAACACACGTTTATGAAAACAGACTATATTTATGCTAAAAATATATACACTAAAATACATACTTATTTGTTTATTGCAAATCTTTAAAATAAATATTTATTTATTAACCTTTTTTACATACACAAAATACTTTTTTAATACCATTTAAAGCACTTGGTACTTTTTCTGCACAGCGGCCACCATTTTTCCAAAAAAGGGGTCAAAAAAAGGGTATTTCAATAAAAAAAGGGTCAAGTTTTTTATAAGCAGTATTTCCCATTTAAATTAACATAATATGTAAGACCAAGTTTTTTTATAAGCAAACAAAAAAATAATATTTCAGGTAGGAAGAGCTCAAAAAACTTAATTTTTTATGGAATGCTCTGCCCTGTTTTTAACACCTGACAAAAAGTTTATTCTTTATCATTATAGCTAATTTTTTAATACTTTTCATGTAATTTTCCGATTTAGCGATGTCAAATAAATTTTAGTGTTTGTTTTAAATTTTGCAATCGTTCGCGAATTGTAACCATTTTCTCGATTAAAGCGATTTTTTCCTGTAAGTGTCAGATTTTTTTTAAGCTTTTACGATTTTTAATAAATCTGAGACTTTGCTATCATACCGCTGTTACCAAATATTTGGAAATTTCCGCTAATTTAGCAATTTTAACCTCTTGTTTTCATTCCTGTTAGGGCACTCTCAACACTGTCGATTCAAAAGGGGGCGAAAAGTTCAATACCTTTTGCCATTATTAAGGGCGAATTTTTTTTGAATAAAACATGCTACTCTTTAAGAGAGCAAAACACCAAATTGCATTTTTTTAATAAAATGTCAAATTTTTGTTTTGAAAAGAAACCACCGTAAAAAATAACAAATATGTATATGAGTTATGTTTGCTTTTAGGGAAATTGTACTTTACTATCAAAAATCAAGGAGAAGAAAGCATGGAATTGTAAGTTTATACTTTGAGTCTGTTCCATATCAAGCAATGCTTATTTCGAAAACATTTGTTTAGCACTACTGTTCCGCAGTGTTGTCAAAAAACAAAATGTGAGAGATATTTCCAAAAAAGGGTCAAAAAGTGTCACAAAATGGGTGATAATTATACAAAAGTATAATTTAAAAGAAGGGTCATAAAAGGTATCAACACCGTCGAAAAAGGGTCAAATTGATACTTTAGTATCACAACGGTAACGCTGATTACGGGAACAGCAACGTTCGCCTAACTGGGCCTTTACTCGATGTCGAATGCTATTATTTCAAATTCAATACATTTCATTCGATATCGAGTTTCAAGATACCAAAATAAAAAATTTCGATCAATTTTGCTCGATATCGTATGCGGTTATTAGACCCCAGTATTTCGGTTATAACTCATAAAAATTTCCGATGTTTTGGTATATATGGCATATGGCAGCCCTAAAATTTAGGTTTTTATAAAAATTTTGATGTTTTTTGTACGGGAGGTACCACGCCCACTTCTCCAATTTTGTTAACGATTTGACAGATTTATGTACCGACGTGTTTAAGAAGACATTTACCATTTACTTGAGTTGTAAAGCTTGGACTCGGGGAGATCAATGGTTCCCGAAAGTGGGTATTTAAAAAAAAATGTTGGTCATAACTTTTTGTATCTGAACCGATAAAATGTTCTACTAAAAATTTCCGATATTTTGGTATATAAGTCATATCCATAGGACATATGGCAGCCCTAAAATTTAGGTTTTTATACAATTTTTAATTTTTTTTGTACGGGAGGTACCACGCCCACTTCTCCAATCCCGCCCACATTTTGTAGGATGGTGTGTATTAGCAACCTTAATGTGTGTACCTAATTTGGAAACTTTGGCTTTTGCCGTTCCCCAGATATGCAGCAAGAAGTAATAAAAATACAACAACCACAAGGGATTTTTGGAAAAAATTAGAGGTAGTTTGCTCATATCTCAGCCATTTGTGGACCGATCTGGCTGAATTTCAATAGCAAACAATTCCGGACCATATGTGACATAAATGTATAATAACCTGGTCCCCATCATATATGGGGTCTTCGGACAATCCATTTCAACGGACAGACGGATATGGTTAAATCAACTTCGCTCCTCATAAGAACCCAGAATATATATACTTTATAGGGTATTATATCAATTTTGAAGAAATTACAATCGGAATGACAAACTTACTTTTTACCTTCGGTGAAGGGTATAATAACAATAAAATGTTTAAAGTCCCGAGGATTCGAGTCCGGCCAAACAAATTTAGTGTGAAAGTTTTTGTCATCGAAATGTCTGTCCGTTTATTAAAGGTATTTACTCCTTTCTTTAGGTATTTCGTACATCGTTGCTCGTTTTCTATTGCTTCTTTTTTTTTAACATCGTATACATTTTGGCACGGATAAAGTTTGTAATTGTGATAACCTAGATGGAAACGAACCTCCCATTCCCGGCGAGCTACAGCCAAAAACACCAGCGTGTCAACATCCATCGCGAAGCAAAAGGTTTTTTGGAAAAATTTAAATCGAGTTTTTCCAATCACAAATATTACATTTGTTTATAAAACTTCAAATATTGAGTTAAACTCACCATTAACTAAAATATTTGGATTTATTCCTTTTAAACATTTTAATTTAACTCCTAAATCCAATCTTTTAAAAAGTTGGTCACAAAATTTAATGTAAAAGTCTTTACAATTTCTTCAATTTTAAAAGATCTGCAATTTGACAGCAAAAATCTGTAATTTTTGCAATGAAAATCCAGTAAAATGCACAGAAATCTGCACTTCTGGCAACAGTGATTGTGTGCATTTTCATATAAACAAATATCCCTGCCGTCAAATGAGCATACTTATACAATACAAAGTGGTCAATTGAGTGTTTCGATAATGGTAGAACCACAGAGTATACAGAGGCGTCACGAGACAGAAAATATTGTATTTTTTTCTGTCTTTTTCTTCGAAAGCTGCCCTTTTTGCGTTTTTTGTTTTGATTATGCAATTTGTGTAGATAGTAGCGGCCTGTTTTTACGCATTGTCACTTCACTAACAAAAAAAGTTTTCTTTCTCTTTCTTCGAAAGCTGCCCTCGCAAATGATTTAGGCATTTTCATACGTCACTTTTTTCATCTCTGTATACTTTGTGGTAGAACTTTTGGCAGCATTAGAATTGAAAATAATAAAACGATCATAATGTGTATGATGCTGTAAAGATTTGAGTGATATATGTAGGAGCTAGAAAATTGAAGTTCGTGCTTTAAATAAGGTGATTATTACAACATTAGTTTTATTTTTATAATCACGAACACAATTTGCTTACTTTTTTAGCTTAAATTTGCCTAAATAAATTCGGATGTTAATAGCAATTGTAAAAGTGTGTTATATTCAGCACATAATCGGAACAATTTTTGCTAAATAATTTACAAGATGGGGCTCAAGCTCGTGATGATATGCCAACTCAATGCGTTAACGCAACTGATTCAGAGTGATCAAGAAGGTTAACAAATATAGTTAAAGAAATCCAATTAGCCTGCTTTTATCCCCGTTTACATCTAAATGTTACCAAGGGCATTAACCATTTATTAAAAGCACCTTTTTGTATTCACTAAGCTACGGGAAAAGTTCGTGTGCTTTTATAAGAAAACTAAAATGATAAAGGGGTTTGAAGAGTGAATGCTGTGTTCATTTACTAAAAATTGTTTGAAACAATTGTTACAAGTAAACGGTACAAGTCAATGTTAAAAGTAAATTTACAAGTAGCAATTGTTGCAAATTTGTAACAATTTTTAGTAAGTGGACACAGCTACATATTAATAAAGAATATAGGTGTTTTATTGTTTTTTTTTTTACAGAAAACAATTTTTTTGTTGCATTTTACTAAATTTTATTAAATTCAACATTTTTTAATTTTTCGAATTTATTCTATGAGCTAAATTTCAGTTATGTATTTTATAAAGCTTTTTTGTAATAGTTCTATTCCTACAATTTTTTAGAAATGACTTTATACACTACCAGACTATTATATTGTATTTTCTTTTTACATTTTACCTTAGCCTTCCGTTGGAAAGCAATGAGGTATATTGAATGTACAGAAAAATTTACAATTATTAGACACCAGCAGAATGTAATGCATTTTCTGGTCCGCTACGGCCGTCGTCAGCATTCTTTGTGTCTCACTGGATAGTGTTACTTTATAAATTGAATGTATTTAACTCAACTATTTTAACAAATAGAAACTGGGAATTATTTCCTTCCGAAGGTAACTTTATATTATATTCAACATTTTTTAATTTTTCGAATTTATTCTATGAGCTAAATTTCAGTTATGTATTTTATAAAGCTTTTTTGTAATAGTTCTATTCCTACAATTTTTTAGAAATGACTTTATACACTACCAGACTATTATATTGTATTTTCTTTTTACATTTTACCTTAGCCTTCCGTTGGAAAGCAATGAGGTATATTGAATGTACAGAAAAATTTACAATTATTAGACACCAGCAGAATGTAATGCATTTTCTGGTCCGCTACGGCCGTCGTCAGCATTCTTTGTGTCTCACTGGATAGTGTTACTTTATAAATTGAATGTATTTAACTCAACTATTTTAACAAATAGAAACTGGGAATTATTTCCTTCCGAAGGAAACTTTATATTATATTCAACATTTTTTAATTTTTCGAATTTATTCTATGAGCTAAATTTCAGTTATGTATTTTATAAAGCTTTTTTGTAATAGTTCTATTCCTACAATTTTTTAGAAATGACTTTATACACTACCAGACTATTATATTGTATTTTCTTTTTACATTTTACCTTAGCCTTCCGTTGGAAAGCAATGAGGTATATTGAATGTACAGAAAAATTTACAATTATTAGACACCAGCAGAATGTAATGCATTTTCTGGTCCGCTACGGCCGTCGTCAGCATTCTTTGTGTCTCACTGGATAGTGTTACTTTATAAATTGAATGTATTTAACTCAACTATTTTAACAAATTGAAACTGGGAATTATTTCCTTCCGAAGGTAACTTTATATTATATTCAACATTTTTTAATTTTTCGAATTTATTCTATGAGCTAAATTTCAGTTATGTATTTTATAAAGCTTTTTTGTAATAGTTCTATTCCTACAATTTTTTAGAAATGACTTTATACACTACCAGACTATTATATTGTATTTTCTTTTTACATTTTACCTTAGCCTTCCGTTGGAAAGCAATGAGGTATATTGAATGTACAGAAAAATTTACAATTATTAGACACCAGCAGAATGTAATGCATTTTCTGGTCCGCTACGGCCGTCGTCAGCATTCTTTGTGTCTCACTGGATAGTGTTACTTTATAAATTGAATGTATTTAACTCAACTATTTTAACAAATAGAAACTGGGAATTATTTCCTTCCGAAGGTAACTTTATATTATATTCAACATTTTTTAATTTTTCGAATTTATTCTATGAGCTAAATTTCAGTTATGTATTTTATAAAGCTTTTTTGTAATAGTTCTATTCCTACAATTTTTTAGAAATGACTTTATACACTACCAGACTATTATATTGTATTTTCTTTTTACATTTTACCTTAGCCTTCCGTTGGAAAGCAATGAGGTATATTGAATGTACAGAAAAATTTACAATTATTAGACACCAGCAGAATGTAATGCATTTTCTGGTCCGCTACGGCCGTCGTCAGCATTCTTTGTGTCTCACTGGATAGTGTTACCTCATTGCTTTCCAACGGAAGGCTAAGGTAAAATGTAAAAAGAAAATACAATATAATAGTCTGGTAGTGTATAAAGTCATTTCTAAAAAATTGTAGGAATAGAACTATTACAAAAAAGCTTTATAAAATACATAACTGAAATTTAGCTCATAGAATAAATTCGAAAAATTAAAAAATGTTGAATATAATATAAAGTTACCTTCGGAAGGAAATAATTCCCAGTTTCTAAATTTTATTAATTAATGTTAAATAAAAGAAAAATTAATTCTAAAAAAGCGTTATCAATCATATACATCTAACGGCCATTTTCACCAAGTTCGGTTAAAACTAACTTACAATTAAAGTTCCGGTTACCAATATGTTTTGACAGCTATAACCGATAGTTAATTATAACCCAGACGAACAAATCTCTCCTCAGGTTCTTCAGCCTTTTGTATTTTTGAACCAACACGGTACTACGTCTACCGAATCCTTTTAATTTTATTTTTAAAACAACAGTTTCGGGCAAAACATCTCAAGGATTCAAAAGTTTTTGAGCATTTGCATCATCCTCCACTGAACCGTGCCATATAGTCACTTCTTCGGACACACATTCACATTCTTCCGAAGATTCCAAAACTAGTTTTTCAAAATTCTCCATCTAGAGTTTGGCGTGCGCATCCCACTGCTATAACCTCATCGGCTGATATGGAAATATTTATTTCGACATCTAAAAAAATGTTGGACTAGCTGTGTTAGGCTTTCAAACCAAGCGCAGCTCATTTGTTTATTTACATCTACACTCTCCGTTAGGGAATATACTAACAGTTGAGTGGAAGGTAAAGTTGACAAAATATGTTTACAGTTAGTAGCAGTAGAACGAATCTTGGCTAATGAGCAACGACTTTCATGTGGATCCAATTTATATTTAATTTGGAATTCTTCAAAATGTTACCAAATTTTTCTGTAAACTGTTGTCCGCCCATGTAGAATAGGCCAAAGCGTTTCACTTTTGTGTAAAGACTATGCTTAACTTTGGCATCCTCCTAATTCTGATTCAAAAAGCTTGACTTGCTCTTCAAATTGTGACAACTCTTTAACAACCTCTTTGTCTTCATCATCATCGTCGGGCTTTATGGCTTTCAACAAAAACTTTTGCTTCTCTGAATCATAGAGGGAGTTTACACGGTGTCTATTCAGACATGTCTAACAAACACGTTTGTTTTGTTTGTAGGCGATTGGGGTAGAGATGAAAGAGGGGTTTCCAAACAGACATGAAATGAGTTTTCATGTTTGTTTATATGAATTTCCATGTTTTTAATTTGTATGTATGTATATGTATATTAGACTATTATACATGAAAACAGACATGTTTGGAAAGACATAGTGAAAAGACAATAGGTTTTTGGAAGCATGTTCAAAAGAGAATGTCAAAAACGGACATGTCTGAAAAGACTCCGTGCAAACTCCCTCATATACACAAGATGTCGATTTTTTGGCCTTTGTCTATGATTCTTTCGTTTCGGTCCTGTTCCCTTAAAGTATTTGTTTTTGCACAGGTACACATTTGTTATAAATGTTTTTTTATTTTAATTATATTAACAAAATTTTTATGTGAAAAACTGTTTTTTTTTAATATAAAAATTTTTATATGTAAACAAACATAAAATTTTTTTGACATTTGGGGTGTAACTGGGGTAAACAGCTGACAAACATATGGGCCAACGAGTCTACCTTGTGTACTTGTACCATGGAATAAACTATTGAATTTTTTTGCATACGATAGACACTGGCGTATCGAATGAAAACTCGATAAATGTAATGTCGAGTTAAGGCTCAGTTAGGCGAACGTTGCTGTACCGTATCTGTACTGTATCAATCAGCTGTTCGCTTTTTGTTATATGAAAACCAATACAAAAGCTTACCGAAATGCAATGTACCATAGTTGCAACGTACCAATCTGTATAAAATAGAATTTCATGCCGTTGTTACGTAACATTTGTAAGACAGTGATGGGCGGCTTGTATGTTACATTGAATGCGGGTATTTTTGCTCTTTTTTTTTGGTACTTTTTTCAGTATAGCAATGGAATTGCGACAAAACAACTTACAATACAATATATTTCCATATATACAAATTTGCATATGCTTACAAGTACAAAGTAATCATATGTACAACGGAAATGAGAAACATATAAAAGGCATTGAATGGTATCAAAACTTTGTTTGCATATTAACAATACGGCTGTTTTCCTAAACGCCTGTTGCATTGTAGTAATACATGGCAACATGTTCTTAAATGCAACCATAAAAATTTTGACAATGCATTTAGTTCCGAAATGCAACTTTGTAGTTTCCATTGCGCAGAGAAAAGCAAATAAAGCAGTTAAAATAATGTAGATGCAAACCATATTCATACACATTACAAAGTAGGTGAAAATTTAAGTACACAATGCATCAACACGGTATTGATACATTGTGAACACACGTTTATGAAAACAGACTATATTTATGCTAAAAATATATACACTAAAATACATACTTATTTGTTTATTGCAAATCTTTAAAATAAATATTTATTTATTAACCTTTTTTACATACACAAAATACTTTTTTAATACCATTTAAAGCACTTGGTACTTTTTCTGCACAGCGGCCACCATTTTTCCAAAAAAGGGGTCAAAAAAAGGGTATTTCAATAAAAAAAGGGTCAAGTTTTTTATAAGCAGTATTTCCCATTTAAATGAACATAATAAGACCAAGTTTTTTTATAAGCAAACAAAAAAATAATATTTCAGGTAGGAAGAGCTCAAAAAACTTAATTTTTTATGGAATGCTCTGCCCTGTTTTTAACACCTGACAAAAAGTTTATTCTTTATCATTATAGCTAATTTTTTAATACTTTTCATGTAATTTTCCGATTTAGCGATGTCAAATAAATTTTAGTGTTTGTTTTAAATTTTGCAATCGTTCTCGAATTGTAACCATTTTCTCGATTAAAGCGATTTTTTCCTGTAAGTGTCAGATTTTTTTTAAGCTTTTACGATTTTTAATAAATATGAGACTTTGCTATCATACCGCTGTTACCAAATATTTGGAAATTTCCGCTAATTTAGCAATTTTAACCTCTTGTTTTCATTCCTGTTAGGGCACTCTCAACACTGTCGATTCAAAAGGGGGCGAAAAGTTCAATACCTTTTGCTATTATTAAGGGCGAATTTTTTTTGAATAAAACATGCTACTCTTTAAGAGAGCAAAACACCAAATTGCATTTTTTTAATAAAATGTCAAATTTTTGTTTTGAAAAGAAACCACCGTAAAAAATAACAAATATGTATATGAGTTATGTTTGCTTTTAGGGAAATTGTACTTTACTATCAAAAATCAAGGAGAAGAAAGCATGGAATTGTAAGTTTATACTTTGAGTCTGTTCCATATCAAGCAATGCTTATTTCGAAAACATTTGTTTAGCACTTCTGTTCCGCAGTGTTGTCAAAAAACAAAATGTGAGAGATATTTCCAAAAAAGGGTCAAAAAGTGTCACAAAATGGGTGATAATTATACAAAAGTATAATTTAAAAGAAGGGTCATAAAAGGTATCAACACCGTCGAAAAAGGGTCAAATTGATACTTAAGTATCACAACGGTAACGCTGATTACGGGAACAGCAACGTTCGCCTAACTGGGCCTTTACTCGATGTCGAATGCTATTATTTCAAATTCAATACATTTCATTCGATATCGAGTTTCAAGATACCAAAATAAAAAATTTCGATCAATTTTGCTCGATATCGTATGCGGTTATTAGACCCCAGTGTTTCGGTTATAACTCATAAAAATTTCCGATGTTTTGGTATATATGGCATATGGCAGCCCTAAAATTTAGGTTTTTATAAAAATTTTGATGTTTTTTGTACGGGAGGTACCACGCCCACTTCTCCAATTTTGTAAACGATTTGACAGATTTATGTACCGACGTGTTTAAGAAGACATTTACCATTTACTTGAGTTGTAAAGCTTGGACTCGGGGAGATCAATGGTTCCCGAAAGTGGGTATTTAAAAAAAAAATTTTGGTCATAACTTTTTGTATCTGAACCGATAAAATGTTCTACTAAAAATTTCCGATATTTTGGTATATAAGTCATATCCATAGGACATATGGCAGCCCTAAAATTTAGGTTTTTATACAATTTTTAATTTTTTTTGTACGGGAGGTACCACGCCCACTTCTCCAATCCCGCCCACATTTTGTAGGATGGTGTGTATTAGCAACCTTAATGTGTGTACCTAATTTGGAAACTTTGGCTTTTGCCGTTCCCCAGATATGCAGCAAGAAGTAATAAAAATACAACAACCACAAGGGATTTTTGGAAAAAATTAGAGGTAGTTTGCTCATATCTCAGCCATTTGTGGACCGATCTGGCTGAATTTCAATTGCAAACAATTCCGGACCATATGTGACATAAATGTATAATAACCTGGTCCCCATCATATATGGGGTCTTCGGAAAATCCATTTCAACGGACAGACGGATATGGTTAAATCAACTTCGCTCCTCATAAGAACCCAGAATATATATACTTTATAGGGTATTATATCAATTTTGAAGAAATTACAATCGGAATGACAAACTTACTTTTTACCTTCGGTGAAGGGTATAATAACAATAAAATGTTTAAAGTCTAAAAACTGTAAAGGAAATATATTTCAGTCTTTATATACGTACATAAAAAGTTTTTAAACAAAAGGTACCATACCATAACAAAAAATTAAGGGAACTTGACCCATAAATGGCTATTATTTAATATTTCAATAAAATTTATATAACATGTTGAATAAAAAATTTCATTTTATAAATTAAAACCGTCATCAAATGAATATTCTTCTTCAGCTGCTGAATCGATCGAGATATCATTATTAGTTGCGTTCGAGAACACAAAAGTTTTTACTATTTTTTACTAAACTTTACTGCATTTTTCGAAATTGCGTTCGAGTACACAAAATGCAGTAAATGAGAACATAAATTGAGAGCGAAAAGTTACAGTTCTTGTCTGAGTATTTACAAATTTTTACTGCAGAAATTTTTGCAGTAAAATTTAGTAAATCAAAAAAACACATGCTTCAAAGGTAAACAAACAAAAGTAACAAATAAAAAGCATACAAATTGTGAAAAAATTGTTAAATAAAAGAAAAGTTGAAATAAAAATTAAACCAAAACAAAAAGTGAACAAATATTAATTAATTTAACTTGTTTGTGAATCATTTATTTGGCTAAATACAAACTTTTGAAATTTTTTTTGTTATGTTAATTTATTAGAGTACTTCTTTTAAATAATTTAACCCGCTACAAATTAGTAAAATCAAATAAAATAAAAAACAAACAAATATGAAGGATTACATAAAATAGTTTGTTTGTATTTTCCAAAAATGTTCGTGCTATAAAAAGTATTTAATCGAGTACCGATAAGAAAACGAGTTAAGTAGTCAAAAGTGTCAATATTTTCCAACACTTCAATTATTTGCCGTCAGCTGTTACCTTTATTTTACGAATTTTTACAAATTTTGCGTTCGCGTACTTTTTTGGACAACAGCTTTTTGTGAGAGCAAATTTTTTAGTTTACTCATTTACTGCATTTTACTGTAAAAGTACTCAAACGCACCTATTATATATAATATTATTGCATTTTTATATGAGATCGTACAATTTTTTATAACTATCGCAACATTTTAAACCACACCTAATATAAAGTAGCGATTTCATAGACTTTAACGTCATTCTATTTCGAATTTTCGGTTTTAAGAGATTTATACCACTAAACCCCTATTTTAACTTCCGCGTTGCTTAATGGCAAGACAAAGAACTTCATTGCAAAAGAAGCTAATTCACTGAATGCATTTTTATATCCATACACATTTATCTAGAAATTAACTGTTGAGTTTCTATCACTGATGTTCCAAATTTGTAATTTTTTCTATAGTGAAATCAATAATTTTTTCTTTTAAATGTTCGTCTAATGCTATGTTCACATTTGGGTTCTTAAACGCGTTTAAGCAGCTCGAACGTGATTAAGCTCTAATCACTTCAAAATCGAGATGATTAACCATACATTGAAGTGATTTGTTAATCACTTCAAATCGACATGATTACAACTAAATCACTTCATAAACCACATAGAATCCACTGAACATACCCTTATAATGTAGAATCGCTCATGATCGTGTTCAACCGGCCAAGATGGCTGCTTAATGTTTTTATTTTTTTTCTCTTAAATATACATAAATTTTCACAATTACATCATTAAAATTATTAAAATAATCTTCTGATAACTTTATAAAAGTGTTTTTATCCATTTTTAATACTTGAAAGAAATTTAAATTTGTTTGTTGTTTTTTTGTGTGCTTGTGTGTGTGTTTTTTCTTAATCATCTGTCATCTTAATCATCTCAAATGTAATGTGAACGGCTTTGATTAGCTAAATCAATATTTTGCTTAAACGCGTTTAAAAATCCAAATGTGAACATAGCATAAATCACTTCATAAACCACATAGAATCCACTGAACATACCCCAAATGAGAATCGCCAACATGATCGTGTACAACCGGCCAAGATGGCTGCTTAATGTTTTTATTTTTTTTCTTAAATAATTCATAAATTTTCACAATTACATCATTAAAATTATTAAAATAATCTTCTGATAACTTTATAAAAGTGTTTTTATCCATTTTTAATACTTTAAAGAAATTTAAATTTGTTTGTTGTTTTTTTGTGTGTTTGTGTGTGTGTTTTTTCTTAATCATCTGTCAACTTAATCATCTCAAATGTAATGTGAACGGCTTTGATTAGCTAAATCAACATTTTGCTTAAACGCGTTTAAAAATCCAAATGTGAACATAGCATAATTTGCATTTATTTTAAACTGTTTTCTACACAAAAAAAGTTAGTAATTGTTAAATTATGAAAATTGTTTGACAATCGTTGTCTAAGTTGACATATTAATTTGGCTATAAAATCGAGTTTGTTTTTCTATTTCAAAAGTTATGGTATTTTTTTCGTTTCCAAAATTTTTTTTAATCGTAATTCAGGGAAAAAATCCGCTAAACATGAATTTAATGTATCGAACTGGTCAAATTTTAAAACGATTTGCTATGAAAGGTATTTAAAAGGTTGTACAGTTTCTAAAGCAAAAGAGTAGGACCTTGTATGTGCACTCAACAAAGCAGTGTGGTGGATTTTCAAAAAAAGATTATTTTAATATTCTTAAATTAAATAATGCTAAAAAATGCTAATTATGTAGTTGAAAAATGCTAAAAAAAAAATGCTAACTGCTAAATGAAAAATTTGCAGCTAAATCAGACAAAAAAATGCTAAATCTAGCTGCAAAAATGCCAAAATGGCCACGCTGATACAAACACTGTGAATTTTAAGTAGAGAGAGCCAAGTCGATTGGCAAACAAACGGCTCCAAGACCACAAAAGATTAAATTATTTAGGGCCATTATTACAATATACATAACAGGGTAGGAAAAAATTCGACTCGCGAGCACAATTCGAGTCAACTCGCTAGTTTTAAAATTTGTGCTCGCGAGTTATTTTTAAGCTCGCGAGCACAAATTTTGTTCGACTTGTAAGATTTTAGTGCTCGACTCGTAAGGTATTCATTCGGTTAACCGTTAATCGGTTAACCGATTAATTACTACCCGATTAACTGATCGGTTAATTTAAAATTGGCTTTTTTCGATTAACGATTAAACCGGTTAATTTCAGTCGATTAACCGAAGTAACAAAATTTTAAATTTTTTTGTAGTATTTTAACATATATTTTTGTGTTTTACAAAAATGTATTTGTATATTAAAATATTTATTCCTTCTTGCAATACATTCTTTAAATACAGTACGAGATAAGAATATTTTCGGTGCTGAGCTTTGCCAGGATGAGTCAGATGACGAACTGACAATAAGATAAACTCTCGATTGTAACACAAACAATCTTTTAACATAATTTGGTTAATTAATTAACCGAAGCAATTAGAAGTGTTTAAAATTTTAAAAATTAAACTTATATCTAATTATGTCATAATGGAGTATATTATATGTTTAGAGAAATACTGGATAATAAGATAAGCTGCATTAAGGATTGCTTTCAAGATCTCCCTTTCATTCGTGAACATATGTACTTCTATGCCAAAGTTTATGTTTCTAGATAAAAACAAGTTAGAGTGCTATATTCGGCTGTGCCGAATCTTTGATACCCTCCACCGACAGTTCGAATGTTTAAGGAGTAATATCTGTATGATGTTATTATAATCTTAAACTGTGACGATTTGTTATTAATTATGGTTTAAGGCAACCAAACTGTTTTCCGGTAGAAGTGTTTATATGGGGCCTAGGGTAAATTATGGACCGATCATCACGAAATTTCACAGCGTCATTTCTAGTCCTTTAAAACTGTGACGTACCAATTTCTGTTATGATAGCATTATTAATTATGGTTTTAGGTGTACTGAACTGTTTTCCGGGAGTAGGGTTTCTATGGGGCCTAGGGTAAATTATGTACCGATCTTCCAAAATTTCACAGTATCATTTATAGTCCTATAAAACTGTGATGGGCCAAAATTTGTTATGATTGCATTATTTTTTACGGTTTTAGGCGTACTAAACTGTTTTCCGGTAGTAGGGTTTATATGGAGCCCAAGGTAAATTATGGACCGATCGTCACGAAATTTCACAGTGTTATTTATTGCCCTAAAAAACTGTGACGTACCAAATTTTGTTACGCTAGCGTTATTTTTTACGGTTTTAGGCGTACTAAACTGTTTTCCGGGAGTAGGGTTTATATGGGGCCCAGGGTAAGTTATGGACCGATCTTCACGAAATAACACAATTTTATTTCTTGTCCTATAAAACTTTGATGTACCAAATTTTGTTATGATAGCATTATTTTTTGCGGATTTAGGCGTACTAAACTGTTTCCGGGAGTAAGGTTTATATGGGGCCCAGGGTAAGTTATGGACCGATCTTCACGAAATAACACAATTTTATTTCTTGTCCTATACAACTTTGATGTACCAAATTTTGTTATGATAGCATTATTTTTTACGTTTTTAGGCGTACTAAGTTGTTTTCCGGGAGTAAAGTTTATATGGGGCCTATGGTAAATTATGAACCGATCTTCACGAAATTTCAAAGATTTATTTTTAGTTCTATAAAACTTTGATGTACCAAATTTTGTTATGATAGCATTATTTTTTACGTTTTTAGGCGTACTAAGTTGTTTTCCGGAAGTAGGTTTTATATGGGGCCTATGGTAAATTATGGTCCGATCTTCACGAAACTTAACAGTTTAATTTCTAGTCCTATGTAACTGTGACTTGCCAAAATTTGTAATGATATCGTTGTTAGTTAGGGTTTTAGGCTTAATATACTGTTTTCCGGGAGTAGGGCTTATATGGGGCCTAGGGTAAATTATTGACGGATCTTCCCGAAATTTCACAGCGTGATTTCCAGTTGAATAAAACGAATTGTTGCGAAATCTTATATCATTCTGTGTATTTTCCACCATTTATGTTAGTTTTTGTAACAAAATTATCAAATTTTTTTAGGTGGTGGTTCCACATTTTGATTCATAGCTCAGATCCTATTGAACCGAGTTTGCTGAATTTCAGTCCCAAACTGCTTAGGATAACTACAAGCAATTTGACACCAAGTTTGTTGATTTCTTTTGAGTTTTTCGAAAGTGGGCGTGTTTTCAACAGACGGACAGACAGACGGACATGGCTAAATTGACTTAAAATTACTCAAGGACCCAGAATATATATACTGAGATGAATAGTAAAAAAGTTTCACACGGAATGACAAACTTAATATACCCTCTTCACAACTAATTGTGGTGGAGGGTATAAAAATGAGTTGAAAACGCTAAAAATGTTTTTGCAAAAATAACAAGTAAGAAAGTATAATCGGTCAAGCCCGACCATGTCATACCCTATAGCAAAGTATTTAAAAAGAAATTTTCTAGAGTGTAAAATATTTGGGACCAATGGGCATTCATGGACCCGCCGGAACAAAAAAGTTCTTTATTTTTAAAAGTTCTTTCTGCCTTTTCCTTCCTTTTTTGGATGAGGGTTTATATGGAACCTATGGTTTATTTTGGACCTACCTGGACAACATTTTGTCATGACATAGTAGCTATCGTAAAAGTCATTGTCGCCAATGAATGATTTGTATGGGAGCTATGTTCAAAATAGAAAGATTTCAATAAAATTTGATAAGCTGATTTTGATTGCAATAAAATTAGTTTGGTTTGGACCAAATTTAATCTTGCCGATGTAATAAGATGGTTTTTTTAAATTATGGACCGATTCGTTCCATTTTCAATAGCTTGTTCCAGTCAGAGCCTCTGTGACAAATTTCATCAAATTGTCTCCGAATTTGCGATCTGTATGCACAAGGTTGCATGGACAGCCAGCCAGCTGACGAACATCGTTAGATCGACTCAGAAAGTGATTCTGAGCCGATCTAACGAATTATTTCTTATTATATTTTATTTATTTATTTTCTTCAAACTGGATTCTTCCAGAAAAAAATATTGCCGCTCAACGAAACATTTGTTTCGTCATCTTTAACTGGTTCATCAACATTTTCTCTCAGTATATATTTCTCAATTTCTTCAACAAAAATATTTTTTTTAGTCTTTGGATTCCTTTTTGAAGACAACAACGGATCTGAGGAAAGTATTAAATGAGTCATTAAATCTTTATGAGTGTCTCTTCCTGACATTTTTCTCGTATGGGACAGTCTTGTTTTTCTCACGATTTTGTGGTTGGCTTCCAATGCTTCTTCGGACAAGCACCCTGAAATTTATTTTAGTTATTAGTTACGTTTCATTATAATTACATAAAGCCACTTTAATACCTAATATTTCTTATTATGTTCCTAGTTTATTTTTTTTTTTAACTAATTTAATCTATGAAAATTTGCGCAAAAATCACGAAAATAGCTTTTTTTTTAAATACATTTTTTTTCAAGTTGTGGTAAAATTTTTTCAATTGTTTTTCTTGTAGTTATTAGAAAACAGTCTAAATATTCGAAATCAGAAAAAACCCATAGACGTTATTTTTCTTTTTTTTTTAATATTTCATCAAAGTTAAGAAATTTTTAGAGCTTATAATAAGCATTTTTCAAACCATTAAAAAATATGTATAGAAGAATAATTCACTAAAATTTATAGTTGGTGAAGAATACAGTTAGCTGTTACAGAAAAAAATTTTAATCTTGTAATCCAGAAAATGAATTTTTTACAATTATTTTCTTGAAACAATAAAAAACCAAGGGCATTTGTGATTTCAGCGCCCTCTTATGCCGTAAAATGCAGACAAACACAAAAAACTTTTTAAACATATTTTGATTTTTGTTGTTTTTTATTAAACGGTATTAGTTTGAATTTATATTTCTTTTAAACTCCTGAAAACTATGAAAATTTGAGCAAAAATCATGAAAATAGCCATTTGGAAAAATTTTTTTTTTTTCAAGTTGTGGTAAAATTTTTTCAATTGTTTTTAATGTAGTTATTAGAAAACAGTCTAAATATTCGAAATCAGAAAAACCCCATAGGCGGTATTTTTTTTTTTTTTTTTAATATTCCATCAAAGTTAAGAAATTTTTAGAGCTTAAGTAAATAATAAGCATTTTTCAAACCAATAAAAAAATCACTTTTGAGAAAATAATTCAATAAAATTTTTTTACAGTTAGTTCTTAATATAGCAAACTACTACAGATAAAAATTTCAATCTCGTGCTTTAAAAAACAACAGTTTTCCTGAAGCATGTAAAACTCCAGTAGTTGTTTAGCAATTTTTACTTTAAATTCTCTAACTTTGGCGCCCTCTAGCGCCGCCAAAAAGAGTTAAATCTTAAAAATTCTTCAAAATTCATTTGAATTATTTTGTTATCTATCGATCTGTACATTTTTAATGTCTATGGGCCAAAGCACTGTGCGTCGCGTGCAAAAAAAAAAAACAAGTAAAAAATGAACTGAGATTTGTTATAGACGAATTACAATTATGACCACCACCAATGTCAATAATGAGCCTACATACATATGTATATTATGCGTAAAATAAAAAATCGCCTTGTGGCTGACCACATTGTTGACGGTGGTTATGGTCGCAATCGAAATTTGGTGTTTATTTTCTTTGTTTGTTAATTCTTGAATTATTTTTAGCGTCATTTCATGTTGTGCGTTCAAAGTAAATAGGTTAACAAAAAGTACAGCCAAATTACACAACAAAAACATTTGGAAATTTTTTTTTTTTTTGCAATAAGTATAACAGTAAATAAAAAATTTTGATAAAAAAAAAAAATTTTGGGTAATTGGTAATTGGAGGTCATAAGTGGAGGGTATAAAAAGTTATATCATGAAAACTAGAGCTGATAGAGACAAACTGATTACAGTTTTGAATTCAGCGCACCCAAATTAACTAGAATCAGTTGATAAATTCAAAGAAGCAAATTGAGTGTTGGCCTGTGTAATTTTTTCAATTATCTTTGTAATTAAAATTTAAAAACTTTTTAATTGGAAAAAAAATCCTTGTTTTGCAATTTTTGCAAATTTGAGTAATTGGTATAATCATTTCGGTGATAGGTGCAAAATTAAACAATTTTTTGCTTGTTTCAATTATTTTGGTGATCAAAACCGGTTTTTTACTTTTTTCTGTGTTGTTTTAAATTTTGACCAGTTTGATCCATTAAATTCATGTTAAGCTGATTTTTTCCCTCAATTACGATTTTGGAAAATTTTTGGAATCGAAAAGAGATACAATAACGTTTGAAATAGAAAAACAAATACGAATTACATGCCGAGATTTTATAGCTCAATTAATATGCCAATTTAGACAACAAGTGAAACAATTTTCATAATTTAACAAATACTTACTTTATTGTGTAGAAAACAGTTTAAAAACTAACTGAGCTACCTAAACAAGAGTGGCAAGCGTCTATTTCATTCAAAACTTTTCATTTTCACACACTTTATTTACGAAAAAAACCTTTAAAACCCGAATTTAACACCACCCGGCTGGAAAATCTTATTTGATAGATCGCTTGGTCGTTTTATTTTTTTTGAAAATGTATTGGCAATAGAATTTTCATGTTTAAAAAAACGCTTGCGCTCTTGTTTAGGTAGCTCAGTAATAAATGAAACTTAAGCAAACATTTTAAAGAAGAAATTATTGATTTTACTGTAGAAGAAATTACAACTTTTGAACACCAGAAGCAGAAACTAAATGTATATAAATTCTTAAATAAGAACTAAACAGTTAAAGCACAGCCGCGAATAACGTTGTAAGTGACAAAAAAATTTATTTTTCAGAAGAGAAAAACGTTTTTAAAACGCAGGATTACTTATTTTAAAATTTTTTTTTAGAATAATGACAATAAAAACTTGTATGCAAAATATCAAGAAATTTGAATTTAATATAAAATGCAATTTTACAGTTTATAACTTTTTTTTAGTGGAAAAACGTTTCATATCCATAATCGCGATGTCATTTAAAACGTTTTTCCACTACGAAAGCGTCTTTTTATTAACTTACAACGTTCTTTCACTGTCTGACTCTTTGTGTTGAATTTTGAAGAGGTGTTAAAGTGCGTAATTTTGGGTGAGTTGATGTTTAAACAATGTAAGAGAGTAATGTTAACGATAATTTGCAAAAAAAAACAGATTTTGCATAAAGTGGCTTTTACAACGTTATTTGCGTCCGTGCAATCAATGGAAATCCATTCAGTGAATTAGCTTCTTTTGCAATGAAATTCTTGGTTTGGCCATTTAGCAACGCGGAAGTTAAAATAGGTTTTTAGTGGTTTAAATCTCTTAAAAAAGAAAATTCGAAATAGAATGATGTTAAAGACTATGAATTTGCTACTTTATATTAGGTGTGGTTTAAAATGTTGCGATAGTTTCAAAAAAAATTTACGATCTCACTAAAAAATGCGATAAGAATATATATTATAATGTTATCTCGATCGATTCTTCAAAAGCTGAAGAAGAATATTAATTTTCATATACTAAATATGAACTAACAAAATTTATTAATCAAATCTTATCCTAATACTTTGTTATGCGTCCTGCCAGTGCCAGACAACAAATTTCGTCATCACGGTTTCAGTTCACATATGTATGTAGGTGTTTATCGCTCTTCTCTTCTCTCTTCTCCTTAAGCGAGTGTGACCGCCATGATTTAAAATATTTCGAGCTAGTGGATTTAGGTGTTGTTCAAGTCTTTTTAAATATTTTTTTGCATATTTAGTAATCATAGTTTTTACTAAGGGCACATTGAGATCCTTATGAATGTTTGAGTTTTTGGCATACTGTCATGTTTGTTCCCCGAGATTTATACTAAAAAAATTTAAAAAAAATATACAAACGAAATGATCAGGTGATTCATCACTAACCCTGACATTTCACCATCACACGTTCCACTCGGACTTGTTCTTGTATTGTACACTGGCTACTTTGTAACTAATGCTCGTCTATGGCTCGCGGCATGGGTGAAGGTTCTTTACAATACAGAAAAACAAGGATTACATCAAAGTTGAAGTGTTCGCGGAATCCCAAACCTTCTACCATAATTTCACCACCACCCTTACCTCATACCCCTAGCAAAAATTACTCCATTATTTCAAATTATCAAAACCGTTATCTTTATATGCCAATTCGAATTTCATTTTATTAAAAACATAAATTTTTTTTTATTTCACTTATTGCATACACCGGGGAGGCTACTCTCTATTGCGATGCGAAAGAAAATTGTAGCAAATCTAGCGATTGGTACTCTTCAATACGTTTGCGCATGTGCCTTTCGCATCTTTTAATTTTTTTTCTTTTCGTAAATCATCACTTCAATTCATTTAAATTTTCCAATTTCAAATATTCTTAATACACTTTGGCATTTCATTACTGTAAATCAGCGGCATCTTTAATTTTTATTGCCACTATCGCTTAATTTTCAGAAAATATTGGGAAATTGATAGAGAGTACCAAGTTGGCATTTAGCTTTCGCAACGAAATTGTTTTCGCATCGCAATAGAGAGTAGACCCCCAGATTTCATATCCGTTTTTGTTTCTTGGTTTAAGTTCCCTATCCTCCTAACTTATATACTATGACGTCTTTTGTTTTCTTCTGTATTTGATTATTATCTTGTTCTAGAAATATCTATTTCATTTTTCCTTCTTTGTTTTCCTTTATTCAAAACAGATAACTTCCCGAATAGTCGTTACCGTTTTTTTTATTTCTTCTCTTATTTAAGTTTTTTTTTCTTTTTGTAAAATTTATTTGTTAATAATTTATTAGCAGATACAAATTTTTTTTTTATATATTTTTATTTTTATTTTGCAATACTTTCTGAGTCTCTCTTCTCGTTTCAGTTCTTTCGTTAAATTTATTTGCTATTACTTCATTAACAAATAAATTTTAATTTAACTTTGGTATTTTCTATAACTTTGGAATTTGCCTTATTTTACCCCTTGTTTTTTTAAAGATTTGGAATAATTTTGAAAGTAGTTTTGTACACTTTATGTATCATTTCATTGCAGTACTATTGTCTAGAGAAATATTAAGCATCACCTCTGTCCCTGTATAGCATTAATAGAGATTTTTTTTTTTTTCATTATTTATTTATTGAATCTTCATATATTAAATATGAACTTACAATAATTAATCAAATCTTAACCTAATACGTTATTTTATGTCCTGCCAGTGCCAGACAAAACTTTTCTTTATCACGGGTTCTGTTCATTAATATAGGTGTTTATCGCTCATCTAATTGGATAAGTGCTGCAGTGTCTCTTCTTCTTAAGCGAGTGTGGCCGCTATCACTTAAAATATTTCGTGCTAGTGGGTTCGGGTGCAATTCGAGCCTTTTTAAGTATTTTACTGCATATTTCGTAATCATAGTTTTAACTAATGGAACATTGAGATCCTTGTGAATATTTGAGTTTTTAACATACCAAAAGGCAGCTGTAATTATTCGAAGTAGTTTATTTTGGCGTCTTTGAATTTTTTCGATATTAGAGGCCGAGGCAGTGCCCCATAACTGTAAACTATAGCACCAGATTGGCTTTAAGATAGAGTTGTAAAGAAGAAGTTTGCAGTCGAGACTAAGGACAGAGTTTCTTCCAATAAGCCAATGAATTTGGATTGCTTTTAGTTTCATTTGAGTTAATTTTGCCTCTATATGGCTTTTCCACGTTAAACGGCGATCTAGATGAATACCGAGGTATTTTACATGCGAATTTTGAGGTATTATTTGATTATTGATTTTAATAGGGGGGCATGATTCCCGACGCAAGGTGAATGTTATATGTACGCATTTTTGCTCATTGACCTTTATCCTCCATTGCTTCAACCATAGTTCGAGTTGAAATATATGATTATGTAGGTATCGACTTGACTTGACTTGACTGTTTTCGTGCTCGCTTAGAAAAGCTGTATCATCAGCAATTGTTGAAGTTTGGGTGTAGTTGTTTGTTGGCATATCCGAAGTATATATTAAGTATAAAAGTGGGCCCAGGATGCTTCCCTGAGGGACTCCAGCGTCAATTTGCTGAGGAGAGCTTAAATAATCACCTTCTTTAATAATAAACTTTCGACCGACTAAGAAGCTTTCTAGCAGCTTGTGTGTGTTTACTGGTAAGTTTAGCTTTAATTTATGTATTAAGCCTTCATGCCAGACTTTATCAAAAGCTTGAGAAACATCGATGAAAAGATCAGAACAATATTTTCTTTCTTCAAAGGCTTTTCTTATTGCGTTTACTATACGATGGGTTGGCTCAATTGTGCTGTGTTCTCTTCTAAAGCCGAATTGGTGGTTCGGAATACATCTATTTTCATTTAAAATTGGGGTTAATTTTGACGTTAACAGCTTCTCAAACAGCTTTGATATATTAGAAAGTAAGCTTATAGGCTTATATTACTCAACTTTTGTGTGATCCTTTCCTGGTTTAGGTCTACTGACTAAGGAAACCTTCCACTTTTGAGGATAGTATTCAAGGCGTAAAATAGCATTAAAAATTAAAAGAATAATTTTCTTTGCTATGCTGGGTAGCTCCAAAAGCATTTTGTTGCTGATCTTATCAAAATATCTTATCACATATAGCCATTTCGATTTCTCTTAACTCAAATCTTAGGGGAACAGCTGCTCTAGCTGCAACATGTGGTAACTCGACCGCAATATCGTCAGATATATTGGGGTAAATACGTTTTTTAAATGATTGACAAACAGATTTCCTTTTTATTTATTTATTTTCTTTTTTGCACGCCAATGCTACAAGACCAAGTCTCTTTAACAGCATTGGGAAAATATTGTTAATAAATACATATGTATGTACATACATAGTTTCAATTAAATAAAAAATAATTATAGAGAATAAATTAAACAATTAATGACAGAAATAACAAATCAAATTTTTAACAAAAAATAAATTTAAATTTGAGCAATTGTAACAGGCATATTTATCGTTTATTATGCTAAATTTAAATGTTTGTTTTATCAATTTTTACACAGTATTAATATAAAAATCATAGAAAGTGTCATTTAAGTTTAATATTTAAATAAAATAAAATTAAATCATCTTTGTTACGAAAAATACTTGAAAATCTCACATTTAAAGTGCTTTGCATTGCTTGTTGTTTGAAAGTTATCTTGCCCAACTTCAAGTTTCTTAATGGTGGTTTAGAGACAACTGGCCCTTTTGAGATTTCTAGCTGCACGCCATAATGAGTAGTCTGATTGTGGGGTTGCATCAAGTTCCTTAATATATTTTTCCAGAGAAGCCGTTTTCTGAGTCTGCAGTAACTTTCATAGTCTATTTGTACACTCTTTAAGTAAGTTCTTCAGTTGATGGGATCTGTGCAATTGCCACTCTCTTCGAGCCCTCCTTTTTTCAGACAAAAGATGCTCGACATCTGTGGAATATATTTTAATAGTTTTTGTTTTTTTTGGGGGCAATATTGGAATGTTGAACAGCTAGTTTCAGAAAACTGTCGAAATTGTCAATAGAGCGATCTACATAATCCGGTGTACACAGAAAAAATTATTTTTCCAATTCAAACAAAAAATTTGTAGAATCAAACAATTTTTTGTCTGAAATCGGTCCTATAAACAAATTCGCATATTCAAACAATTTATTTGCATTTGGTTTATTGAAAAAAAAACACTGATTTTTTTCAAACAAATAATTTAACTGAATCAAACAAAAAATTTACTGAAATTCATATACTAAATTTCAAAATCAAAAAAAAGTTTTTGCACAAGCAATGATGCGCACACAAGCAGGCACTGTATTAGAAGATGATGGCAGAGTTGTTGAAATATTTTTTGAACGAAGTCTTTTTTTATACACACAATGTTTTTCGTCATCACTCACTGTTGCTGTATCCTTTCCTTTGCTAATAAAGAAATGTAACCCAAAAACGGCGACAGACCGACTCGATATGTTTTTCGTCATCATTATATTTTTTTATTTGATGTATTTAAGTAAACAGTTTGAAAAAATTGAATACGGGATTTTGTTTCTTGTAATGTTGTTTCTGCTATTGTTTTTCTTATAGTTGCCCTTTTTTAAAGCGTACAAAAATTGACTGTTTGTGTTTTTTGTTGTTGTTCTTATATTTGTTGGTTAAATAAAAATCAAACAAAAATATTGTTTGAATCAGTAAAAAAATTTATAGAAATTAAAAAAATTTTCAAACAAACGTTTGTTTGAAAATAATTCGGCAATAATTTTTTCTGTGTATACTGAGCGGAATATTTTCTGTGCAATGGGTACTGAGATATTTTTTATATTTTAACCAATTAATTTGCGTAGCTGTCGTCGCTAAGTAACCAGTCGGAAGTACAATTCTATTGGGGTTCATTATTGTAACAATTGTAGGTGTGTGGTCGGAAGATAATTCTAGGGAAGCTTCAACATGAATCGTTTCTATAAGAATGTTTTTAACCACGCCGAAATCGATGACATCTGGAATTTTTTGATGATCAGTGGGCCAATATGTTGGTTGTCCACTCGCTACCACATTTAAATCCATTTTAGAAATTGTGTTAAATAAAACACGACCCTTTGGTGTTATAAGTCGCGACCCCCAGAAGGTATGTTTAGCGTTATAATCGCCAGCGGCTAGGAAACACGGTCCTAATGATTTAAAATATTTATAATATTGGTCCTCCGATATTAAAAATCTAGGCGGGGAGTATAACGATGAAATTACTAGGTTTCTATTTAATACCTCAACGCAAATGTTCGTTGCTTGCAGATAATCTTCACAATGATCAAACATTAAGTAGTGTTTTATTCGGGCTATTATCAAAATGGCAGAGCCTCCACAAGCTCTATCTCGAGGGTCCTTAGTATCATATAGTATATAACCATTGATTTTAAACGTATTTCTTGAGGTCAAGTGAGTTGCAGAAACCAACATGACATCAATTTGTTTATTTTTTTAGAAAGTATTCTAATTCATTTTTATGTTGGCGGATGCCATATCCGTTCCAAAAACAGATTTTTAAACAGTTCATGGCTTGTTAAGTACAGCTTGCAATAACATCGATTGCATTCTAAGAATTTCCTGCATCATATTACCCATTGTGTTCGTAAAATTATTAACTAATGTTTCCATGATTTTTTCAAGACGACTTAAATTAGAAACTGGAGTTTCTTCATTAATTGGCGAAGCACCTTGCATTGGAACATGGTTTGATTTTATGATGTTAGCGTAGGAGGTTCTGTTATTACTAGGCTGGGGGGCTTGGATTGCATTTGTGTTTACTTGATTTGCAACCTGCATTTGAAGGGTATTTGTTTTCGGTCCAACCGTCTGCTTGACGATATTATATACAGGGCATCCTCTATAATTGGCAGTGTGATTACCGCCACAGCAAACTGGGAAATTCCGGCCAAAAATCCATAACTTCTTTATTTCTTTACGTAAATTTGAAAATTGGAAATTTGGTATCCAACTTAAGAATAGCATGTTTGAGCCCTAGGTAATTTTAGACACGTACATACAGGGGTTGGCCAGATCATTGACGACCCAAAAGTATCGAACAAAATTAAAAAAGGCTTTGGAGGTGTAATAAAATATGATGATTTGTAGCGATTATATTAGTAGTTTGTGGAATATCTATATATGCTCATCTCCTGTCCCCATCTTTTTGCCTACCTGAGCAAATAAAAGTAGATATGATCATAAATGGGTATAATATATTATGTGAACTTATGTGATTATATAAATACATAAACATATGTATATATATCTTAACTTTTATTAAATTATTTTTATGAAGAAAGGAATTTTACAACATGAAAATTAATTAAAATTGTTATTGATAATCTTTCATTCTTGACGTGGCTCGGGCTCGAACCCTGGCCGGCAGGTTACCATGACATGTTTCGATCGCAACCACTCGATCTCCTCAGATGGATTTGCCGTCTTACACTCGCAGCCATCGACGACTGCTGACGTCACTAGTCAAACATCAATCCTTAAACCAAATTGTATTTTAACATTTGGTAGATCGAAATTTGCTTTCCTGAATGATTATCCATTTTAATTGATTTTACATGTTTTTTCCTTTACTTCTGTTTTTTCGTACTTTCGTAAAGAATTTTTCTTGAAGTCCAAGTACATTTTTTGTTTTTTCACTTTGTCTTTCTCTTTTCTGTTGACCTTTTTCAGCACAACTTGAAGGACAAATGTACACATAGAGCTCGTGCCTTAGCTTTAACAATAATTAGTATTGTGGTTATTTTGTTGAACTATTTATGGTTTTTAATCCAAATTTTTAATATTTTTAATTAGGCTTAAGTTCATGAAATTTAATTTTTATTAAATTATTTTTATGAAGAAAGGAATTTTACAACATGAAAATTAATTAAAATTGTTATTGATAATCTTTCATTCTTGACGTGGCTCGGGCTCGAACCCTGGCCGGCAGGTTACCATGACATGTTTCGATCGCAACCACTCGATCTCCTCAGATGGATTTGCCGTCTTACACTCGCAGCCATCGACGACTGCTGACGTCACTAGTCAAACATCAATCCTTAAACCAAATTGTATTTTAACATTTGGTAGATCGAAATTTGCTTTCCTGAATGATTATCCATTTTAATTGATTTTACATGTTTTTTCCTTTACTTCTGTTTTTTCGGAAAAAACATGTAAAATCAATTAAAATGGATAATCATTCAGGAAAGCAAATTTCGATCTACCAAATGTTAAAATACAATTTGGTTTAAGGATTGATGTTTGACTAGTGACGTCAGCAGTCGTCGATGGCTGCGAGTGTAAGACGGCAAATCCATCTGAGGAGATCGAGTGGTTGCGATCGAAACATGTCATGGTAACCTGCCGGCCAGGGTTCGAGCCCGAGCCACGTCAAGAATGAAAGATTATCAATAACAATTTTAATTAATTTTCATGTTGTAAAATTCCTTTCTTCATAAAAATAATTTAATAAAAATTAAATTTCATGAACTTAAGCCTAATTAAAAATATTAAAAATTTGGATTAAAAACCATAAAAGTTCAACAAAATAACCACAATACTAATTATTGTTAAAGCTAAGGCACGAGCTCTATGTGTACATTTGTCCTTCAAGTTGTGCTGAAAAAGGTCAACAGAAAAGAGAAAGACAAAGTGAAAAAACAAAAAATGTACTTGGACTTCAAGAAAAATTCTTTACGAAAGTACGAAAAAACAGAAGTAAAGGAAAAAACATGTAAAATCAATTAAAATGGATAATCATTCAGGAAAGCAAATTTCGATCTACCAAATGTTAAAATACAATTTGGTTTAAGGATTGATGTTTGACTAGTGACGTCAGCAGTCGTCGATGGCTGCGAGTGTAAGACGGCAAATCCATCTGAGGAGATCGAGTGGTTGCGATCGAAACATGTCATGGTAACCTGCCGGCCAGGGTTCGAGCCCGAGCCACGTCAAGAATGAAAGATTATCAATAACAATTTTAATTAATTTTCATGTTGTAAAATTTCTTTCTTCATAAAAATAATTTAATAAAAATTAAATTTCATGAACTTAAGCCTAATTAAAAATATTAAAAATTTGGATTAAAAACCATAAATAGTTCAACAAAATAACCACAATACTAATTATATATCTTAACATAACTCAGACGTGGATCCCACTTGAGCTCCTGTGGGATGGGTGACGGGGGGATTGATTAGGAACCTTCAACTGAAACATACCATTTTGCAAAATTTCATTTGGAAAGATCATAGAAATGGTATATATTTTTCCGTTTAAGGTGGGTTGAGATGGGTAAGGATTTGAACCAATTCTTTTTTCTTCCCCTGTACTCCCGACTGCATAGCTACATATATATAACAAATATCTGTTCTTTAAGTAAATAGCTGAAATTTGGCATTCAAATATTGGGCATATATTCAGTATAAAAATAAAAATAGCTTAACAGAAAAAAGAACCAACGGTATTTATATATTCGAATTTCCAAAAGGTACCAAAATTTGTATAAGAGCTTTTTAAGAGAAAAGAACACAATTTAACCTAATTTTTATTTTTATTACTTTAAGAAGATAAATTGTTTACCAAAAAAGTACCAAAATTTTATTGTTGCCCTTTTTATACCCAAAATGTGCAAATTTTAAAAAAGTACCCAACACATGATAATTCAATAATGGTATTTTTTGAATTTTACGTCTACCTCTGTTAGATCACGAGATACAATGTTGGTGATTTTAACCGTTTTAAACCCTTATGAATTTAATTTCCAAAAGTCTCTACTTTTTTTATTAACACATTGAGAGGGGAGTCTACATACAAAATTTCAAGTGTCTGGCTTAAGTTGTTTGGGCTAGGCGATGATCACCCAGTCAGTCACGCTAATCTTATACAAATATAGGAAATTACTAAAAATGATCTGGCTACAAGAGTGGCAGGTGGTGGCAGCTGAAATGTATAGTACTTACTTTTGATACTTTACAGTACTAGATCTGATTATCACTTAACCTCCCCTAGCCACACCTTTTTTGTTATGGTCTCTTTAAATTTGGCTTACTTTAGGTTTTATTTATTTTTAAAGTACCTTACAATCACTTCACTTATCCAAAAAAATAACGCGCACAAAATCACAATTATCACATGGATTGATACATTACTAATACGGCTTAAACTTAACGTGCTTATTTTCAAAGAATACTTAAAAGAAAAAATCATAGCTTACTTTTATTCTAAAGCACAAAAATCAACTTTAAAAACCTTAAATTTATAAGAAAAAAATTATCTACTTTGCTCCACTATACACAGTAAAATAGTTATCTAAGAGCCAAAATAAGAAATGAGTTGTATGTTTTGAAGTGTTCGCTATAATCTGTCATCAAAAAATTTTATTAAAATTAAAAAAAAAAAAAAAAATCATTTTTGGCCGGAATTTCCCAGTGTGCACAGTGGCTACATTTTTATTACGTTGGGGTCGGTTTTAGACTTATCGCAAGAAACTGTACCCTGTAGTTCAGCACATACTACGCAGACAGGGGGTAAGTAGTAGTATGCCTTGGTATGGCCAAATTCTTGGCAGTTTAAGCACTGAACAGGTCCATTTTTTTTGTGCGGCTCCTCAATTGTGATTTTTCTGTATAGAATATATTTCAAACTATAAATAGGATGCGTTTCGTTTTTTTAACTTAATGTCGCCGGGCTCTAATTCTACTCGAAAAAGTGGTTGTGGATTTTTGTCCCTATTTCTAATATTTACCACATGTTTTATCTTGAAGCCTTTTTCTTCCAAGAATGTTTTAATTTCCTCTGGGTCTACGCATGAATCAATTCCCTTAATCACCACCTGGAGACCTTTACTGCTCTTGAGTTGATATGTATAAAACTTTTTTTAAGTGCCTCAAATTTGCTAATTATTTTGCGAAAGTCATTTTCATGATTTACTTGAATTTTAGTTTCATTTATACTACCTCGCTTTATTGCGGCAACATAAAAAGAATTTTCACCAATCAACGAAATTAAACTCTTTATTAGATCATTTGAGTTATGCTCCCTAATTCAGGATTCATCTTCCAGAATTGCAAAGCGATTTTGGGAATTTATTTTGTCAAAATATGGCACTTTTGATGCCGAACAACAGCTGAAGAGGTAGGGCTGCGACCCCGTTTAAGGATTGTTATTGACCTGTCCATACCAACTTGGACTTGAGGCTTTTGACAAATTTTTACAGGGGGGTTTTCCATTGCATTTGTGTTTAAGTTCATGGTATCATTTCCCACTAAATTTGTTTTTGACGTCACGGCAATACTTGTCACCAAGTCTAGTTGTAGTTTTTTTAATGAGTCACTATCCACCGTTTGAGTAAATACCGAAGGTGAGAGGGAACGTGTACGAATAATTGGCTTAGCCGTTAGATAGTTAATATTGTTTTGTTTTATTTATTTCTGCATTATTTTCATATGCTTGAACTAAAACGTAAACGTTTCTTTCATTTTGTCTTAGTGTTGTTTCACTGTTCGTACTCATGCAAAGAATAGAAATTTTGTTGAAAATAAGGAAAGTGGTTTGAAAACCCTTTTCTTATAAGCTTCCTATTTTATTTATTTGTGAATAAATAATTCTTAGTGTTAGAATTATAGTTAGTGTTAGAATTATAGTAATATGGGTACAAACTTATGTGGGTGATTGTACTCAGGTATTGTAGATGTGGATTCAAAGTAAATCCCCAATAAGTAGCTGGGTTTATTGGTGGTAGTTGGAAACTATTTAAACCGGAGCTTTTGACCAGTGTTTTATATCCAATGGATGTTATAATTTCTTGGTTGAAAGAAATTATAATTGCAGTATTGCAGCGGTTCAATTTGGATATAAAGAGGCACGTTGTTAGATTACAATTCAAAATATTCTTTATTTAGCGAGAGATACTTACCCTTTGCAGGTTTGATTAGATATAAGAAATAAAAGTACAATTTTACGAGCCACGAAGGCACTAGCAATAAAGATGGCTAATCTTAATTGGCGCTAATAAATTGACAGATTGTCATGTTAATTTATCCACAAGTATAATACTATTAGAATACAAAAATAGGGTTTTAAATTCAGTGCTTTTAAAACTGTATAGTTAATTCACAATTGTTGTAACAACATTTTAAATTTAAAGTGTGGCAAAGTTAATAATTCATTAAATAAAAATAAACATATAAGATGTCCTTTTGCTAATTTAGACAATTTGGATTTAATTAACACTTCATTTCGCACAAATCGCGTTCACAAATATTTTATTTTTCCTATTATTTACGATATATGACAACTTAATATTTCTTTAACACTACACCGCCCTACACGAAACTGACAGTAAGGAAATTAAAAATTTTTAAAAACTACTATTCTATTTGTATAAAATTGTAAATTTTATACTAAAAATTTTATAATTTTCATTTATTCACTTATTACGCATTACCTTTGGTTTGGTCATTTTAATATTTTTAAACTCAAATTTGAAATTCTAACTGAATTGTAATAAGATTGCAATGAGTTGTATAATAACCATTTAGAAATGTAAAGTAACTGTAACGAATAACTATTGTGAATTAATTTAATTTCGAAATGTTTATAAACATTATTAAAAGATGAAATCCAGGCTACTTCATATGAGCCATAGAATGTTTGTCTTCACTTACATAACTTACTTTGCTTGAGTAACTTGAAACTTTATTTAATTGGAAAATATATATTGAACCTTAAAGTCATAACATAAAACTTGAAGTTAATTAAAGTTAGAACTTGCACAAATCTTATAAATTTGTAATTTGAATTCTCATTAATTTCTCAATAAAATTAATTGTCCTAATTTGAAGTTTATCCTTACATCTATTCATTTTACACGCAAACATATACACACGTACCATCAAGGTGAGCTCATACACATACACGCAGTAACTCTACCATATCTAACCTAAAACTAATTTCTACAATTTTGTCCCAACTCCTATTACAAAGCCAAACGATCATATAATTTCTCATTTATATGAGATATTGGTGTCATTTTCAACACTTGCAGTGCCCTGCACCTTACTATACAGTCCACTAACCCAACCCTCTAAAACCGCCAAAACACCAATATTTGTGCACTATTTTTCACTTATCTTGTCCTACCGGTCGGGCTGCCCAACAGGAATCCGTAATAGTGACTGCGGCTCTTGTTGTCGCTGTTCGTTGTGGTGGTTGCGTATTCGGACGAGCTTTTGTTGTTGAACCTTGATGATGGTGGTATTGCTTAAAACCAACTTCTTGGTGTGCCCTGGGATGTTGCACAGACGATTGTGACTGAAGGTGGTTAAAACTTTTGTTGATACTATAGGTGGTAGAACGTTTGTTGTTGCAGATGGTGGTTTCGAAACACTTCTTGTTGTTACTATAGATGGTATAAAACATTGATCCGGAGGTTGGTGTCTAACACTTTTCGCTGACACGTTCGCTTAAGCTTTTGTTGATACGGTCGGTAGTATTAAACACTTTTCGCTGATACTATAGATGGTCTAAAAGGTTTTTTTTGCGGTAGCTTAAAACCTGTCATTGTCACTTTAGGTGGTAAAAACGTTATTACATTACCACGGGAGTAGGTATTTAACAACTTTGTTGTCACTATAGAGGAGTTTAAATTTGGTTGATACCGGAGTTGGTCTAAAGCACTTTTTATTGTTACTACAGATGGTTAAACTTTCTTGGTTGAGATGGGGGTTGGTATAAAGAAAATTTATTGTTACTATAGGTGGTTTAAATGAATGTTGTTTCTACAGGTGATCTAAAAATCTTTTGTGGAAATGAGAGGTGGCATCTTAAATATTGGACTGGCCCCGGAGGTATTTTCCCACTCACGTCTGAGAAATTTTGTTAAACGTGGTGTAGTTTTATTTTCCACTTAGGTGGCCTTTTTGTGACGAATGTGTAAGCACTAGTTTTGCTTGAACGTGGTGTGGTTTTATTTTGCCACTTAGGCGGTCTTTTGTGACGAATGTGTAAGCACTAATTTTGCTTGAACGTGGTGTGGTTTTATTTTGCCACTTAGTTGGTCTTTTGTGACGAATGTGTTAGCACTAATTTTGCTTGAACGTGGTGTGGTTTTATTTTGCCACTTAGGTGGTCTTTTGTGACGAATGTGCAAGCACTAATTTTGCTTGAACGTGGCGTGGTTTTATTTTGCCACTTAGGTGGTCTTTTGTGACGAATGTGTAAGCACTAATTTTGCTTGAACGTGGTGTGGTTTTATCTTGCCACTTAGGCGGTCTTTTGTGACGAATGTGTAAGCACTAATTTTGCTTGAACGTGGTGTGGTCTTATTTTCCGAAACGGGAGTTGGTATATAAACCATCAGATAGGCACCGGAGCTGGTATTTTTTTCATGTTCCACGCATGAACACCGATTTCTTTAAAGGTGGCGTTGTTTTATCCGCCACGTGAGGCGGTGATAAATAAATTTGCTGGTTTTTATCTTACCCCGGCAGATGAACGCATTAAATGTGTGATTTTCCCTTAATCTAAAATTCCCATTTAGGGTGTATCGTGTGCCGGCCTCTGGTAGATCAAAACCCTATTAGGCTGTGGATGGTGTAGCCCCGTTGCTAGGCCTGTCAGCTCCTGTGGATAGCAGGGACAATCCGATGGTGTATCGGCCCTTTGCCTGTCTGATTCCTGTAGAGCACTCTTTTATAACTCAATACTTTCAAGTTTACCATTATCGACTTACCTTTAGTGCCTTCGCCACCAAAATTCCTTAACGGCTTCTCTTGTTCAAGTCGATTTATCCCGCTGCCAGTTTTCCAGTCTTACGCTGCCCACGTCCAGATCACAAAAGACCGGATACACTTCCTATTGCATTCATTTTGCATCCGCCCTCTACTTCGCTGTCAATCGTCGAACTGCAGCCAACTTTGCCACACAGGGTTTATTAAAATGGTAGTGACTCATATTGAGTTTTCATACCTTTACCATTTAAAGCCATCCGGCAATTCTATTATCCATTAACGTTTCAGCTGATCACCATCGAGTTGCAGTTTAGTCCAGTGTGACCTCTGTAGCGATTTTTTTTATGTTATTCACTACGATCATGCCGTCGGCACACCGAGTTGAATTGGTACACATCCTCTTTCGTGGTTTGGGATTTCTTTATCATATTAGCAAATATGATTTGCTCAAGTCTATACGTGGAACCCCCAATACTTGGTTTCCATATACCTATGCCTTCAGATTTTTGGCATGAAAGATTCCCAGACTCTTCCCTTGTAGGTCCTCAATTTCATACAGGCTATTACCCACGGGTTTAACGATCTTACACTTCACAAACTTCTTGCATAGTTTAGCTGAAATTTGTTCCTTTTCCCCCTAGTGTGTGCAAACTGTTTAAGCCTTAGTAAATTAAAGTTTTTCATAAAATCGACCCCTTAGAAAAGCTTTTGACGCAACGTAGGCACCAGGTAAAAATCAATCGGCTGCTCCATCCCATTAAACTTAATATCCGCTCTTACTTTTCTTATTATTTTGTTAATCCGACCATCTGCTGTTCTAATATCGGCCTGAAATGGGTAGGTTACTAACATCGCTTTTTCAACAAAGTCTTAGCAATCCTTTCCTAAACACGTGACGGTGGCTCCACTATCCAATAAGCCTTCAATGAAGTGCCAATTGATCTCCATGGTTGTGTATATTCGTGAATCCGGGCCTTCATAAATGCTAGCTGACGAAATCTCCCATCTTATCCTTTTCCTACTATCGTACCTTTCTCGTGCTTTTAAAATTTTTTTGGATGGTCTAAAAATTCTCTCCCTTGCTGCCACATATAATGCCTCTCTTTCTTCCCATGATCGTTGTCGATTGCCGGCGTCAAGTCTCTCCGATTTTTCAACTAGTGGTGTGTTTTCTCGTTTTAAAATTTGCCGAACTTTTCCCTCCTGGTGTTCTACGGCATACTGCGATGGGCTGTTATTTTCCATTTTTATTGCTGTTGTGGTGTGGGATATTGCACTTGTAACAGAATAATGTTCTCTGTTCTGCTGGACAATCTACAAAAATATGGCCTTCTTCTTGGCAGTTCCAACATTTCAGCCGTTGAGTAGTTTGAATCGCGTCAATTTCTACAACATTCTCCACTAACGCTGGTTCAGTTTCTATTGCATGTATAGTTCTCATGGGTTGCCTCCCGCTAAATTGTCGTTGACTGGCAAGTAAATTTTCTGCTCGCCTGCAGTCCTTTACAAAATGTGCTAAACTGGTTGTTTGAAATGGAAATAGTAACTGGGCCATCGGTGCTTTCAAGTTTCCTGTCATGACGGTAATTAATTCCCTCAATGATTCCCGGTCGTTTTGATGTCTGTCCAAAATTTTCCTTTGTATATCGAAATCACTATCAAACCGATGAAAGAAGAGCTGCCTTTAAATCACTCCATATTGTTACGTTATTCTCAATCCAGTGTTTGCTGGATTCGCCCTCCTGTCTGTGATTTGGCATATGATTAAACATAGGGTCCGACCATGGCTGTATTTGCATATGTTGACCAGGTCTGGGTGGTGGTTGTCTAACATCCGGTAGTGATATATGACTGCCTCTAATTAAAACTTCCCTTCCCTGGGGTTGACCTCGGCCCTCCAGGCTTTGTGGGATAATACGTGGAACTAAATTTAGCAGTCTCTCCTCAAAATTACGTAAATCGGCTTGTGTCACCTGTCGGTTGCCTCCGCCCATTCTCTGTCCCGGTGGCCTTAATGGTTCGCTGTGTTGTCGGAACGCCTCACTCCTCTAGCGGTTATGCTGCTAAACGCCGGTGATGTTATTGAGTTTTGCTGGGCTTGACTTTCTTCACTAGTGTCCAAGTCATCTCCTAGATGCCCTTCAATAAGAGTTCTATCCTGGTCTGTTTGTGGCGCGTTCTCTAGTGAACCCGCTATAAACGTGGTTGCTCTATTGGCTGTTGCCATGTTCGCGGATGTGGTTGTCGGCGCTACCTGTTCCTCGTTCTCCGCTTTGCCTTTAGATCTTGTCCCATACATCTGGGTGCTATGACGGTCCCAAAAAACTCCCTACCAAATTATTTTAAGCTACTCACGAAACCCGATGGTCAAAACAAAACTTACTAAACAAATTTGTATAGATTTAAAATTCAACGGAAAGTTGATAAAACTAATTGGACGGAAAAACGATGGTCCAATAAAACCCCCCAAACAAAAGGATGAAACCGAGTTTCAAACTGGGATTAACAATCAAGCTTGAAAATTTTACCCACCGAACTACCAAGCTCTTAGTACCAATTGGAAACGCAAAATAGTCAGCTCAAGTTAACTGAGCCTAAAAATTCACTCGCAAAAATAATAGTCACGCAAAGTTTGCCAATACTAAGCAAACAACCGAATGAAATTCAAAACTCTAAATCGATGGATCGTTAAAAGTCAAAATTCCGTTTGAATAAACTTAATAACAATCCGACTCAAATTTCAAAAAAACAAATACGATCAAAGTTAACTACTAAAAGGGTACCAAACAAGGCGAATTCATACAAGGTGGTCTTATTTTGAAAACGTTTTACAACACTGTAAAATATTTTAACGTCGTGTCAAAAATTCAAACAAATATTTGATTTTGTTTTTATATTAAATTGTGTCTTTTTGAAATGTTATAACTTAAAAAAGTTTTAAATGTCACAATTTTAATCGAAAACAAGTAAGAAATTATAGTCGGTCAAGCCCGTCCATATGATACCCTACACCACAGTATTTAAAAACACATCATGCTTATGTGTCCGTGTAAATATGGATTTATCCATGTTTAAAAACTTCATGAAAATCGGTTTGAAAGTTTGTGAGAGGCAGAAATTGCCCCCTGCCTCCCCTTGTGGTCCTATTTTTGAAAAACTGTATAGCTTATGTGTTCATATAGATATGGATCTATCTATGTTTTAAATTTCATTAAAATCGGTTTGAGAGGCAGAATTTGCCCCTATCTCCCCTCGTGGTCCGCTTTTTTTAAAAATGTATACATTTTGTGTCCATATAAAGGGTGGTTAAATTGTAAGGGCCGATGTTGAATGTGAACCACACCTAAACGCCAAGTTTTTTTCTGAATTTTATTTGACATTTCTCTATTTCAGACTTACTCAATTTGAACCATTGAGAGATACACAATCCAACAACGTGTTAAAGTTATCCAGACTTATTATGAAAATGGGCGTTCAAATCAAAATGCATATCGTGCTCTTAGTGATTTTTTTGGTCAATTTGATCGTCCAAATGTGCGTACAATCGCAAAAATCGTGGAAAAATTCGAGCAAACCGGGTCTGTAGAAGATGTGAGAATACCAGTGCATGCTCGTTCAGCTCGTACTGCAGAAAATATTGCTGCTGTTCGCGATAGTGTGGCTGAAGAGCCGTCCACCTCAACTCGTCGTCGTGCCCAACAATTGCACCTCTCACGCTCGTCGTTGATGAACATTATGCATAAAGACTTGCATTTACACGCTTACAAGGTGCAATTGGCTCAAGAACTAAAGCCTCTTGACCATTCCAAACGTCGTGAATGGGCAGAATGGTGGCAAGAAATGGCAACAGTGGATGATCAATTTTCGAAGAAAATAATCTTCAGTGATGAGGCACATTTTCACCTCAGTGGATTCGTCAATAAACAGAATTGCCGCATTTGGGCGAATGAGAATCCAAGAGTGATTGTCGAAAAACCAATGCACCCACAAAGAGCGACTGTTTGGTGCGGTTTATGGGCTGGCGGCATCATCGGGCCGTATTTTTTCCAAAATGGGGCCGGTCAGGCAGTTACTGTGAATGGTGTTCGCTATCGTGAGATGATAACGAACTTTTTATGGCCCGAATTGGAAGATATGGATGTGGACGATATGTGGTTTCAGCAGGACGGTGCCACTTGCCACACAGCTAACGAAACAATGGCTCTTTTGCGCAACAAATTCAATGGCCGTGTTATCTCACGTAATGGCGATGTCAATTGGCCGCCAATATCATGTGATTTGACACCGTTGGACTTTTTTCTTTAGGGTTATTTGAAAGAAAAGGTGTACGTCGATGAGCCAGCAACAATTCAAGAGCTAAAGGATGAGATAATTCGGCACATTAACGGCATAGAACCTCCATTATGCCTCAGGGTCATCGAAAATTTGGACCATCGGATGGAGGTGTGCCGCCGTGGTCGCGGCGCCCATTTGGCCGATATTTTGTTCCATACATAATTGAGTAATACCAATATATCATAATAAAATAAAATTACAAAAATTTACTAAATAGTTTGTGTTTTATTCAAAATCAACATCGGCCGTTGAAATTTAACCACCCTTTAGATATGGTTTTATCTATGTTTTAAATTTCATTAAAATCGGTTTGATAGTTTCTGAGAGGAAGAAATTTCCCCCTATCCTCCCTCGTGGTCCTATGATTCGGCCGATTTTCAATAGGCTTGATCCTTTTGCCAATAAGAACCTATAACCCAAATTGTATCAAATTATTTCCAAAATTGCGACCTGTACTTTGCGCACAAGGTTACGTGGACAGCCAGCCGGACGGACATCGTTAGTTGGACTCAGAAAGTGATTCTGAAAAGATCGGTATGCTTTAAGGTGGGTCTAGGACCACTATTTTAATCAGCACAAATGCATAATACCCTCTCCACTATTGTGGTGTGGGTATAATTAAAGAATTTAGTTGAGATTCCCCAGAACCAACAGGACGGTATACCATTTTGACACAAGGTTAGTAATCAGCTGTTGCTTACGAAGGAAGATAAGTTCACCTTGTGTAAATTCGCCTTTCTAAAACTTGAACGATTGGGAAAATCAATCAAACTTTAAACCAAATCAAAAAATTAAAATTACGATTTAAAGTTAAAAAAAATAAAAATTTATATAAAATCAAAACCAATCAAATTAAATTAGGCAATGCAGGTGCCATGCTACCAACTTTCCAAATACCTAGGACAAATTTTAAAAAACTTAATTTCGAACAACTACAATATAAAAAATTCATCACATTTAAAATTACAGTTGCAAAACATAAATATCTGTCCCGGAGAGGTATTGGTATCTTTTGACGTCATATCACTTTTCACAAAAATTCCAGTTCATACCGCAATAAAGAACATAATGGCAAAATGGGAAGTTTTAAAAAATTTCACTAGAATTCCCAGATCTAAGTTTTTAAATATGCTAAAATTCTGTCTTACTGATAATAATTACTTTATATACAATAAAAAAATTGTTTATCAAATATTTGGTATGCCGATGGGTAACCCACTTTCACCAACTATCGCTGATATAGTCCTAGATACTCTACTTGACGAAACAATTAAGGAATTGCAGGAAAAAAATATCCGCATAAAATACATAGCAAAATATGTAGATGATATTTTAGCCATAGTAAAATTAGACGATAAGGATGAAATCCTAAAGACTTTAAACAAATATCATGAGAAAATTCAGTTCACAATTGAGACACAAACTAACACAGGAATTGCTTACTTAGATACAAAACTACGCATTAGTGGAAATAAAATAGTTTTCGACTGGTACGCAAAGGAAACATCATCGGGAAGAATCATGAATTTTCACGCAACACAACCACGGAACCAAATTATTAATACTGCCAGCAATTTTATCGACAGAGTGCTAAACATTAGTGACAGACAATATCACTCAAAAAACATAGAAAAGATAAACAACATTCTTACCAGTAATAGCTTTCCAAAAAATCTTATAAAAACTTTAATAACAAATACAGTAAGGAAAATGAATAACACAACATCTGGCCACTCTAATGCTGACAAGGAGAAAAAACAATTTTATAGTGTAAAATACATACCTGGACTTACGGATAAACAGAACATCAAAGACACAATAGAGAAGAAAAACATATATTTTGCTTACAAACCTAATAAAACTTTAAGCACAATATTTACAAACATCAAAACACCAATAAACAAACAACAACAAAGCAATGTTGTTTACGAAATACCATGTAAGGGCAAAAACGATCAAAGCTGCGATTTGATTTATATTGGGACCACAAAGAGAACATTGGAAACAAGAATAACAGAACATAAAATGGACATAAACAAATTAAAGGAAAGTACTGCTTTAGCCCAACACATAAAAAATACAAATCATACGGCAGATTTTGACAAAGTACGAATATTGGATAGAGAAGGAATAGAAAGGAAAAGATTCACAATAGAGACGCTAAGAATACAACAGAAAATAAAAAAGACGATGAACTTAAAAGAAGACACACAAAACATTAGTGCCAGTTACTGTGTTGCAATATCAAAAAACCTGTGATATAATTTTTAAATTTGTGTTTAATTTAATTTTTCATGTTTAATGTTTTTCATGCTTGTCTACAACAAATTATTGTTCAATGTAATAAAAATTGATTTTCTTATTGTAAGTCATAATTAATTGTTGAAAAATGTTTGTTGTAATAATATTGTTATATATACTTTCTTTAATTTAAATAGACGAATCCCTTGATAAAGTGAACATAACATTCACGAAACGTTGGGAAAATATGGATTAAATGCATTTTTAATTACATAAAAAAACTTTAGGCCGTATTAGCTAAAATAAAATCTAATTTAATGAATAATTACATTGGCCAAACAACAAAAATATATATAGGCAAACCAAGTTGGAATTAAATCAAAAAGATACAAAAATTAGCAAAAATTATCTTAATAATTCAAAAAGAATAAAATGAAAGTGACCTGAAACAAAATTTCAAAAATACAAAATAAAAATATAAAAAAAAAAATAAAAAATCAAAATGAAAATAATAAACCGCTCAAAGTAAGGTTTCAACAATCAAAATTTGTAAATAACGCAATTATAATTCCAAAAATTAAAGAAAATTTATCCGTCAAATTGGAAATTGACCAAACAATTCAATCAAGATTTAAGAAAATCGCAAGAATTACTCAAAAAACAAAAATGAAATTTATGAATATCATATAGAAACTGGGAATAATTTCCTTTCGAATGTTACTTTATATTATATTCAACATTTTTTATATTTCAGTTATGTATTTTATAAAGCGCCTTACTAAATTCGCCGAAAACTTCCCACTATCCGGACACAAACCCAGTGGCTAACGGTTGGTAATTAAATTCCCCGCCCAGACTCATCGCGTCTTAACATCGTCACTTACTCCAACTGTTCATTCCGAAACCAATCCAAGGCAATCTGTTCTCCCCAAGTCTATCCCTTACTAAAAAAGTGCAACTCCTCTACCACATGTGGTCGTCGTTGAATTGCCCCACGTTGGGCGCCATTTTCTGTCATTTTTCTTCCCCGAGATTTGTACTAAAAAAATTTAAAAAAAATATACAAGCGAGATGATCGGGTGATTCATCACCAACCCTGACATCTCATCATCACACGTTCCACTCGGACTTGTTCCTGTATTGTACACTGGCTACTTTGTAATTAATGCTCGGCTATGGCTCGCGGCATGGGTGAAGGTTCTTTACAATACAGAAAAACAAGGATGACATCAAAGTTGAACCAGTGTTCGCGGAACCCCAAACCTACTAACATAATTTCACCACCACCCTTACCTCATACCCCTAGCAAAAATTACTCCATTATTTCAAATTAACAAAACCGTTATCTTTATATGCCAATTCAAATTTCATTTTATTAAAAATATTAATTTTTTTTTTTTTCACTTATTGCATACACCGGATTTCATATCCGTTTTGGTTTCTTGTTTTAAGTTCCCTATCCTCCTAACTTATATACTATGACGTCTTTTGTTTTCTTCTGTATTTGATTATGATCTTATTCTAGAAATATCTATTTCATTTTTCCATCTTTGTTTTCCTTTATTCAAAACAGATAACTTTCCGAATAGTCGTGACCGTTTTTTTTTTTATTTCTTCTCTTATTTAAGTTTTTTTTCCTTTTTTCCTTTTGTAAAATTTATTTGTTAATAATTTATTAGCAGATAAAATTTTTTTTTTATTTATTTTTTTTTTATTTTGCAATACATTCTGAGTCTCTCTTCTCGTTTCAGTTCTTTCGTTAAGTTTATTTGCTATTACTTCATTAACGAATAAATTTTAATTTAATTTTGGTATTTTCTATAATTTTGGAATTTGCCTTATTTTACCCCTTGTTTTTTTTTTTTTTTTTAAAAAGGTTTGGAATAAATTTGAAAGTAGTTTTGTACACTTTATGTATCATTCCATTGCAGTATTCATGTCTAGAGAAATATTAAGCATCACTTCTGTCCCTGTATAGCATTAATAGAGAATTTTTGTTTCTTTGTTTTTTTTTTTTTTTACAAACGTGGTAGAAATTTTGTTGAAAATAAGGAATGTGGTTTCAAAACCCTTTCCTTATTTGGATTTAATTAACACTTAATTTCGCACAAATCGCGTTTACAAATATTTTATTTTTCCTATTATTTACGATATATGACAACTTAATATTTCTCTAACACTACACCGCCCTGCACGAAACTGACAGTAAGGAAATTAAAAATTTTAAAAAAACTACTATTCTATTTTTCACTTATCTTGTCCTACCGGTCGAGCTGACCCAGCATAAATCCATAATAGTGACTGCAGCTGTTGCTGTCGCTGTTCGTTGTGGTGGTTGCGTATCTCGGACGAGCTTCTGTTGTTGAACCTTGATGATGCCCTGGGATGTTGCACAGACGATTGTGACTGTAGGTGGTTAAAACTTTTGTTGATACTATAAGTGTTAGAACGTTTGTTGTTGCAGATGGTGGTTTAGAAACACTTTTTGTTGTTACTATAGATGGTATAAAACGTTGATCCGGAGGTTGGTGTCTAACACTTTTCGCTGACACGTTCGCTTAAGCTTTTGTTGATACGGTCGGTAGCATTAAACACTTTTCGCTGATACTATAGATGGTCTAAAAGGTTTTTTTTTACGGTGGCTTAAAACCTGTCATTGTCACTTTAGGTGGTAAAAACGTTTTTACGTTGACACGGGAGAAGGTATTTAACAAATTTGTTGTCACTATAGAGGAGTTTCAATTTGGTTGATACCGGAGTTGGTCTAAAGCACTTTTTGTTGTTACTACAGATGGTTAAACTTTCTTGGTTGAGATGGGGGTTGGTATAAAGAAAATTTATTGTTACTATAGGTGGTTTAAATGAATGTTGTTTCTACAGGTGATCTAAAAATCTTTTGTGGAAATGAGAGGTGGTATCTTAAATAGGTTTGGCCCCGGAGGTATTTTCCCACTCACGTCTGAGAAATTTTGTTAAACGTTGTGTAGTTTTATTTGTTACTTAGGTGGCCTTTTTGTGACGAATGTGTAAGCACTAGTTTTGCTTGAACGTGGTGTGATTTTATTTTGCCACTTAGGCGGTCTTTTGTGACGAATGTGTAAGCACTAATTTTGCTTAAACGTGGTGTGGTTTTATTTTGCCACTTAGGTGGTCTTTTGTGACGAATGTGTTAGCACTAATTTTGCTTGAACGTGGTGTGGTTTTATCTTTCCACTTAGGCAGTCTTTTGTGACGAATGTGTAAGCACTAATTTTGCTTGAACGTGGTGTGGTTTTATTTTCCGAAACGGGAGTTGGTATATAAACCATCAGATTGGCACCGGAGCTGGTATTTTTTTCATGTTCCACGCATGAGCACGTGAGGCGGTGATAAATAAATTTTCTAGTTTTTATCTTATCCCGGCAGATGAACTCATTAAATGTGTGATTTTTCCTTAATCTGAAATTCCCATTTAGGGTGTATCGTGTGCCGGCCTCTGGCAGATCAAAACCCTATTAGGCTGTGGATGGTGTAGCCCCGTTGCTAGGCCTGTCAGCTCCTTTGGAAAGCAGGGACAATCCGATGGTGTATCGGCCCTTTGCCTGTGTGATTCCTGTAGAGCACTCTTTTATAACTCAATACTTTCATGTTTACCATTATCGACTTACCTTAGTGCCTTCGCCACCAAAATTCCTTAACGGCTTCTCTCGTTAAAGTTGATTTATCCCGCTGCCAGTTTTCCAGTCTTACGCTGCCCACGTCCGGATCACAAAAGACCGGATACACTTCCTATTGCATTCATTTTGCATCCGCTCTCTACTTCGCTGTCAATCGTCGAACTGCAGCCAACTTTGCCACACAGGGTTTATTAAAATGGTAGTGACTCATATTGAGTTTTCATACCTTTGCCATTTAAAGCCATCCGGCAATTTTATTATCCATTAACGTTTCAGCTGATCACCATAGAGTTGCAGTTTAGTCCAGTGTGACCTCTGTAGCGATGTTTTTATGTTATACACTACGATCATGCCATGTGCACACCGAGTTGAATCGGTACAATACCAGGGAGCGGCTTGAATATTAGAAGAATTTTATTTTGGCGCCTTTGAATTTTAATAGGGGGCATGATTCACGACGCAGGGTGAATGTTATATGTACTCATTTTTCCTTATTGACCTTTATCCTCCATTTCTTTAACCACCTTTCGAGTTGAAATATATGATCCAGTAAGTATCGAGATGTGAAAAGAAAAGCTGTGTCATCCGCAAATGTTGAAGTTTGGGTGTAGATGTTTGTAGGCATGTCCGAAGTATAAATAAGGTATAATAGAGGGCCCAGGATGCTACCTTGTGGGACTCCAGCGCCAATTGGTTGAGGGGCACTTAAGAAATTTCCTTCTTTTATAATAAATTGACTACCGACTAAGTAGCTTTCTAAGAGCTTCTGTGTGTTTGCTGGTAAGTTTTGCTTCAATTTATGTAATAAGTCTTCATGCTAGACTTTATCAAAAGCTTGCGAAACATCGATGAAGAGTGCCGAGCAATATTTTTTTTCTTCAAAGGCTTTTCTTATGACATTAACTATTCGATGAGTTTGTTCAATTGTGCTATGTTTTCTTCTAAATCTGAATTGATGGTTTGGAATACAACTATTTGCATTTAAAATCGGTGTTAATTTTTACACTAATAATTTCTCAAACAGCTTTGACATATTTGATAATAAGCTAATAGGCCTATATGAATCAACTTTTGTATCATCTTTACCTGGCTTTGGTATCATGGTAACTAAGGAAACCTTCCACTTTTGAGGATTGTATTCTAGACGTAATATAGCATTAAAGATAAAAAGAATGATTTTCTTTGCTATGCGAGGTAGGTCTAAAAGCATTTTATTACTGATCTTATCAATACAAGGTGCCTTCTTAGTGTTTAAGTCACAAATAGCCTTTTAAATTTCTCTTATCTCAAATCTTAGGGGAACAGCTGCTCTAGCAGCAACAGGTGGTAACTCGACCGCAATAGCGTGGGAAATATTTTTGTGTAAATACGTTTTTCAAGTGACTAACACTCAGTTTAGATGAGGGCTTTTACGACGTCGCTTTGTCGACGTCTCTTTTGGTTTGATGGTGAGCGGTGTAGAAAAGAAAGAGGGGTTAACAAAATGTCTCGTTTTGTATTTTGCATGTCGTTTTTTACATTTCTCTTTTAACTTTTTCTGTTTACGTTTTATTCTTTTTCTTACTTTGAAGTGTGTGGTTGAAAATACAGTGAGACCTCGATTATCGATAATAGACGGGATCGGCAGAATTCTTGATTATTTATTTTTTTTGGTGTGTTTCTTATTTTATGTAAATATATAACGTTTTATTATGTAAACATGAGGAAAAAAGTAAATTTGGCAGAACATGCTTCCACACCGTTAAGATATTCTCTTTCTTCGTTTATTTAAATTTCTTTTGATTGTTCAAAATTTAACGAAAAAAAGATAATTTGTTTATAATTTCGGATAATAGAGGCAATTTAAATCAGTGCAAAAAAATGTTTGTTTTCCATTTTATTGAAGCTGCCGGTTAATCGAATGACGGGTAATCAAGGCCATACTGTAAATAAAAAAAAGACATGCAACCAAAAATCATCGTATGAACGCAAAGAGATTTTGGAAGTTGCTTTAAAAGGGAATCAAGATAAAACGACGTCGTAAAAGCCCTCATGTGAATTGAGTGTAACAAACAGATTTCCCTTTTCAATATGGTTTCTTGCCCAACTACCATTTATTATTCTTGTTTTTTTTTTTTGGGGTAACGCTGGAATGTTGAACAGCTAGTTTAAGATAACTGTCAAAGTTAACAATAGAGAGATCCACATTCTTTGGTGTACTAAGCGGAATACTTTCTGTGCAATGGGCACTGATAAATTTTTTATATTTTAACCAATTTATTTGTGTGGCTGACGTCAATAAGTAACCTGACAGAGAAACAATTATATTTGGGTTCGATATGGTAACAATTGCAGGTGTGTGGTCGGACGATAGAGCTGCAAAACTATCGATAGTTGGCCCAATCGATAGTTTCGATAGTTAGCTTAAAAACTATCGATAGTATCGAAAAGTTTCTATGTGCTACTTCTTAGGTCACGGTAATCAATAAATGGGTTAAAAAAAGAAAAAATTTAAACACACCATTTACAGAAAACGTTTTTCAGGTACAAAAGTCCAGCATATTCACTTTAAATTCCGGTGTCATCTATAGTTAATAATAAATATATATTTTTTATAGATTTAGAGACGCTCAATTGGCTGCAGGTTTGTCAGTTTTTTACCTTCGACGTCAAAATATTTACCTTAAATCTAGAAATTTAAAGGTTATTTCGTATCCCTTGCGTTGAAAATTTATTCATATAAAAATTTTTGAATTTTTATAAAAATTTTTTAAGAAAGTAGAATTAAGTCTTTTTCAAAATAACTCCATTAATTTTATTAAGATTTTTCGTTAAGAAAAAATGACAAACAGATAAAAAAAATCGACACAAGGAAATAAGGAAAAAGTGCTTAAGCCTTTCCTTTAAGTTTTAAAGTTGATTTTTGAAAACTTACTCCTATTTTAATAGGTATAATCGTCACTTATCTGGGGCTATATGTATATCAAATATCGGAGTTTTCAACAAGAACCAAGGCGAATTCATCCCAGGTAATCTCGGTACTACAACAAGTACAACTCGTACAAAAACCACTAGCAATTTGTTTTTGTAAAATCATTGTACAATGTCAAAAACAGAAATAAAACAAAACAGAAACAAAGATAATAAAAGAGAATTAACAAAACTTTGACATCCAACAGTGATTTTAGCTAATATCAGCAGGGCTTTTAAGACCACCTGTAATAAATTCGCCTTGACAAGAACTTTATTTTTTAATTGTGGCAACACCAACAACATGATAGTTTTGACATTTAGTTTTTTGGCGTGTTCGTAGTAGATGCATTCTCAACAATTGTGGTTATCCGAAACCACCACATGGCGAATTTTGCGTAGGGTTTTGGCTTTGAAGCCTTACAAGGTTTTTTGTGGGGCTATGTTTAGAACAGAGTCTATACGGAGCCAATCGAATCGATTACAGCCTTAAAGCTCAAAACCCGTGATGTGATTAACCAAATAGAATCGCCATTTTGCCAAAAAGTAATTAATAACTTTGATGAAAGAATCGCCATCTGTCAGCGAGCTCGTGGTGGATATTTCACAATTGCCGAACTTTTCTCTATTACTATGTTTATACGCACCACTTATTCGCAAATAAATATATTGCAAGTAGAGAATATTGCCGCATAAACAGTGAATTAAATTTTTATTTGCGAATAGCTAACTCACGAAAACAATTCCTGATTAACGACACTATTTGCAAATAAGATTTTAAGCATTGCCACACTTTTAACCGTTTTACGTTTTTATTTCGATGTGGCACATTCATATGACAACAAAAGAAGAATTAAATCAAAAATGTGCAAACAATTTTAAAAATACACAATAATTTCTGATCTTTTCCATTTTAAAAATAAAAAGTTTATAAACATACAGTGCTACTAAATGAATAAATTTTCCATCTGGCATCACTTAAAAATAAGAATTTTCATTAAGAAATAGACATATAAACAGTAAGTTAGTTAATCGCAAATAATTTTTATTCGCGAATAGGCTACGTATAAACGTAGTATATGTATATGCAATAAAAATTTTAATCATCTTTATCTAATTTTTTTTATTTTGTTTTAGAAAACAAAGTTCTTGTTGAAAGCCCCGATATTATTGCACATTAAAAAATGATAGCAGAGTAATTTTGCTATAATTTCCTGAAAAGTCGTACAAAATAATTGAAACTTTACCCGTGTGTACTTTTGAATGTGAAGTTCTCAAAGGTGTCATTGTTTCTAGTTGTTGTTGCCATAAACTCAAATTTAGGTAAAGCAACTTAAGTACTTTTTCCTTTTTGGCACAGAATTTAAAAAAGGTTATGCATTGTTAAAAACTTGCGTCTAATGAGTTGTTAAAAATGTTTCGTTGACTACATCTAACCAACTTTGTAGTTACTTTTAACATCTTCCGATAGTATCGATAGTAAAAAAAACTATCGATAGTCTGCCAAAAATAAAACTATCGATATTACTATCGATTGTTTTGCAGCTCTATCGGACGATAATTCTAAGGAAACTTCAACATGAATCGTTTCTGTGGGGATGTTTTTAACCACGCCAAAGTCGGTAACATCTGGAATATTTTGCTGATCAGTAGGCCAATATGTTGGTTATCCGCTCGCGACCACATTTAAATCCATTTTAGAGATTGTGTTTAACAAAACGCGACCTGTTGGTGTTAAAGGTCGTGACCCCCAGAAGGCATGTTTAGCGTTAAAATCGCCAGCGGCCAGGAAACGGTCCTAATGATTTATAATATTTATGATATTGGCTTTCTGATATGGAAAATCTAGGTGGAGGGTATAGAGAAGAAATTACTATGTTTCGATTTAGCTCTTCAACACAAATATTAGTTGCTTGCAGATTATCTTCACAATGATCAAACATTAAGTAGTGTTTTATTCGGGCTTTTATCAGAATGACAGAGCCTCCACAAGCTCTGTCTCGAGGGTCCTTAGTATCATATAGTATATAACCATTGATTTTAAACGTATTTCTTGAGGTCAAGTGAGTTTCAGAAACCAACATGACATCAATTTGTTTATTTTTTAGAAAGTATTCTAATTCATTTTTAAGTTGGCGGATGCCGTCTGCGTTTCAAAAATAGATTTTTAAACAGTTCATGGCTTGTTAAGTACAGCTTGCAATAACATCGATTGCATTCTAAGAATTTCTTGCATCATATTACCCATTGTGTTCGTAAAATTATTTACTGTTTGCACCAATGTTTAAATGGTTTTTTCAAGACGACTTAAATTAGAAACTGGAGTTTCTTCATTAATTGGCGAATCACCTTGCATTGGAACATGGTTTGATTTTAGGATGTTAGCGTAGGAGGTTCTGTTATTACTAGGCTGGGGAGCCTGAATGTCATTAGTGTTTAATTGATTTGTTACCTGCATTTGAGAGGGATTAGTTTTCGGTCCAACCGACTGCTTGACGATAGTGTATACAGGGCATCCTCTATAATTGGCAGTGTGATTACCGCCACAATTGCTACATTTTTAACGTTGGGGTCGTTTTAAGACTTATCGCAAAGAACAGTAACATGTAATTCTTATTCGATTCCGACGCTTAGGATTTGCAGATATAAGCAAAAATGTGCGCAAATGTGGACATATGTATATAGATTTATTTTTCAAGCTATTAAATTTAAAAATCGTTGATTGTTTTAAGGTACATACATATTAGCATTTTCAGCGAAAGGTCTACTTTTTTAATATAACGCCAGAATGCAAATAAGGTTGTATTTTATGAGCATGTTGTTCAACCATTATTCTTTTTGTTACTTCATGTAGAGCAAGTTACGCTTTACTCCTAAATATAAAAAAGTAAACTATAAATCTGTGGCCGTATGGAAAAACTAGATAACTCCATTTTTTGAAAACACGAGAAAAACATACTTAAAGTTTTAAACATATTTCGCTAATTATTTAATTTGAATTTATGTTACTATACATGCGCATTTAATAAAACATAATTTTAAATAATGTTTAACATTTCTGGTTCCATTAAACTAATTTTTGGACATTAAAACCGAAAATCAATGTCACTTATCTTGTTTTTTCGAAAAATGGAGTCATCTTGTTTTTCCGAAAATTTTTTTTTTCTTATATTATATTAATATTTTATGGAATTAAGGCAACTTAAGTAATGATACGTGGAAAAACATTAACTTTTCGACTCAGCACGTTCATTTACCCGTTTTTTCTACGAACAAATGCTTTATATATCGTTGGCTTAGTCGGCAAACCTGTCAAGTCCAATTTAGAGTTTTTGATGTAGTATGCTAGTATAACTCAAAACACATCATTTACAAAAAACAAAATGCCGTTATGTTGTTTTTTTCTTGTTGTTATGCAGTCGTAAGAAATTCTGTCAAGTCCAAAAAAAAAACAAAACATCAAAAGCAACGTGCTAAGTCCAGCTGAAAACAACACATTTTGTTTTTCTTCTATAGATTTAAATTCAACGTTTGTTTATTTCTAAAAAGACAAAATATTATTAAAGATTAACTAAAATATTATTTAGTTATTTTAACTTTTGAGGCAACTATTAATTATAAATTGTTTCAGGAAGAACATTGTTAAAGTATAATTTTATTAGGCGATTGTCATGGATTCTGAAGGAACAAATAACTTTTTTATTGACGATTGCGGGATTGAATCGGATGACGGAGTCCTCCGACTTGTTCCCTATGGGTTTAATAGTGATTCCGATGATTCCTACGAGTTACCATCGACATCAAAAGGACGCAAGTAGAGAACTCGTATGGAAAATCCAGCTTGGTTTGGGCCCAGAAATAAAAAGCGTAGAGAAAAGGGTAAAAGCTACTTGGGAAAACAAAAATCAGGTAATAGTTGGACTTATGAAAAAAGAAAACAACCACGTACACTAAAGGAAAGATGTGGATGTAGAAAAAATATCACCATGAAGTGTGCAAAGATTACAGATGATGATAGAAACAAAATATTTACAGAGTTTTGGAAAATGACATGGATTGAGAAAAAAGTTTACGTGAATACATTAATTCAAATCGTTTCAACTATTAGACCCCGAAATAGAAAAGTATACGAAGAATCTAAAAGATGTCGAACATTACAGTACTATCTGAAAGTAGAAGATAAAAATTTTCGAGTGTGCAGAACATTTTTCATAAACCCTTTAAACTTTGGTCGGCAAACTGTAGTAGATTGGCTGAAAAAGCCTTCGGTTTCAAAAATGTCAAAGAAAACTGCTCAAAAAAAAAAAAGAAACTTAACAGGTGAAAGACAATGCCTTAACTGTTTTTTTGATTCTCTGCCATCAATGGAGTCTCATTATTGTCGCGCTAATTCTAAAAAAAAATATTTATTAGCAGAGTGGAGCTCAAAAAATAAGCTTTACGACTTTTATGTTTGTGACTGGTGTAAAAAAAAGAACATTCGACCGCTTTCAAATTCGGTTTTTTATCAAACGTTTGATGCCATAAATATGGCCTTGTTTGCGCCTAAAAAAAACCAATGGGACAAATGTACAAGATTTTCAGTCATTAATCTTTCGCAAGATGAATACAATATTCACATAAAAAAGAAGGAAGAGGCCAGAAATGAAAAAAACAAAGACCGGGATGAACAAACACATGTTTTTACAGTAGATCTTCAAGCTGTTTTAATGGCTCCAAAATCACAAGTCAGCAGCTTATACTATCGCACAAAGTTGCAGGTTCATAATTTAGTTTTTTATAACCTTAAAAACCAAAAAGCTTACTGCTTTTTATGGAATGAAGTGGAGGGTGGACTAGGTGCTGAAGATTTTGCAAGCATATGGACTTATTTTAATGAAAAAATTATTTTTTATAGTGATGTACTTACCAAAATCTAAATTCTGTGATGAGTAATGCATTGCTTAATTCAGCAATCCAAAATAATATAACTATAGAACAAAAAATTCTGGAAATAGGCCATACGCAAATGGAAGCCGACAGTGTACACTCCATAATTGAACGAGCCATGAAAAATAGAAATGTTGATGTCCCTGCTGAATATATTGGTATCTGCAAAACTGCTCGAAAAAAGCCAGAACCATATGTTGTCACATATTTGGATTTTTTGTTTTTTAAAAATTTTAGTACCGTCCAATTTTATAAAAGTATTCGACCTGGACGCGGTAAAGGCGATTCAAAAGTAACGGATATTCGTGCCATTAAATACACTGCAAATAGTGACATATATTTTAAACTTCGATTCTCTGAAGAATGGAAAATTTTACCTCATAAAATAAATAAAAATATAGAATCTATGAGTTTTCGAATTTGGAACAACTTTACCAGGAAAGAAGAAAAATAACAACTAGAAAATACGAAGACTTGCAATTTTTAAAATCAAGTTTACCCTAAGATCACCATACATTTTATGATAATTTACCTCACCTATAAATTGTTTTTTAATTACACTGGTTTACAGCCAAAAAATACCAAGAACACCACATGCCTAGATAAGTTAATTGGGACCTCCTGAACACGAAAATCGCTGTAATTTTTTTTCGGTGTATGGTCTCACTCAAACCCTTGTGGAGCCCAACCAAAAAGTCCGGTCGAAATAAATGGCATATCGTTAGAAAGGTAATCGATATGCTACACATTTCTATCTGATTAGAAATGGCTGAGTAATGGCACCTCAAAGTTAAAAAATGTCGATTTTTTACGTTTTTTTCAACATTTTTCATTTTTATTTCGTTTTTTTACTACGTTATATTAAATATCTGGAATGTTTTATTCCTTAACCGAATAGTATTTTTAATTACCAACATTTTAAGCGTAAGTTGAAAAAAATCGGATGAAAAATAAAGTTTTTGTGGAACGACAATATTTTCATCTCATATAAAATTTCGTGTTTTTTTAAATCCATTAGTTTTAACGTATTGGGCTCCACAAGGGTTTGAGTGGGACCATACACCGAAAAACGCAAAAGAACCGTTATCTAAAAAACGGTACTTAGGAAAAAAAATTACAGCGATTTTCGTGTTCAGGAGGTCCGAATTAACTTATCTAGGCATGTGGTGTTCTAGGTATTTTTCCAAATTAAAAATTTGTAAAGCAGTGTTATTAATTCTTTTAATATAATAGTACATACATGTATAAATTCAGTTATTTATTTTTTTTAACATCAGTGAAATAAGACTGTATTAAGATATAAGTAAAGTCTTTTTTTGTCAACAACAATGAAAAAGTATGTAATATTATAAAAACACAAAAAAAATCAATAAAAATAATATTAAAAAAAAAAAATCTGCTAAGTCCACAAAGTTGGAAGAAAATCTGCTAAGTCCACATTTAAAATAAAGAATTATAAAGAGCAAATGTGCTAAGTCCAAAAAGAGTATATTGGTCTGCAAACTTTATTTTGTAAATTCTATGATTTTTTAAGGTTAAATAAGATGAACTAAAGAAGAAAACTGCGTTTACGGATTTAAAAAAAGTTAACCCGAAAAAAAAGTTAGACAGGTTTTTGTCTCTCCTGAAAAATGTAAAAAAATTGACTTGACAGGTTTGCCGACTAAGCCAATGATATATCAAAAAATATGCTGAGTTTTTGTCTGTTTTTATGCATAAACATATTTAAAATGTTTACCCTTCTTGATTTTATCAAATTAACTGGACAGTTTTTGGGACGTGGATTAACGTTATACTCGGTTTAACATAGGTTGAACCTGAAAAACAGCTATTGACTTTGTGGTTAATTTAATTTTAATAAATATTCAAATTTTAAGCAAAAGGTGTTCCGTTAAATTTGTATACTTAACTTGGTAATAAGATCGTTTTTAGCGTTTTACGTTATTTTTTTCATAAAAAAAACGTAATAGTTACACGTGCGTGCAAAAAAATGTAAAAATCAACTCAAGTAAATCAACAATCCGACTAACATAAACGTAGATCCAGACCTTGACCTCATGCAAATACAGACTATGTTGGTGGAAATTATTCCAGAAGGCAGCACGAAAGAAAATAAAAGGAAGCAAAACGTAATCGAGCAATCGGACGAAGAACTCGTAAATTTAGAAATAAATATTTCAGAAAACAAACTGAAATCAAGCGGGAAAAAGCTCAAAACAAGCTTTATTGATGAACATTTAACATTGAGAATATCTTCAAGGTTGCAGAAAAAAATAATTTTATAATTTTAATATTTTATTAGTATTAAATATCGTAAAGTGTTAAAAATATGAATAAGTTCTTAGATTATTTTAAAAACTAAAAAATTTACAACCAGACTCACAATGTCGACAAGAACATTTCTTTCGCATATTTATATTCAAAACAATAATAAAAAACTAAAACTCTTTTTGTTTTGAATACAAATATACGAAAGAAATGTTCTTGTCGACATCATGGGCCAGGCAGTTAATTTGTTCTAATTTTAAGAAATCTGTGGCCGTATATAAAAACTTGGTAACTCCATTTTTAACCCTTTCGGTTATTCTATGCCATATGGCATGGTGATTTTTGCAAGCCCCTGTTTGGGACAAAATAGTTAGAAATTAATTTTTTGATAATTTTGTATTTTTATTTAATGCTTTTTATAGAAATTGAAAAATAAAATATTTTGATTGGTACACCCAATGCATTCTGATGGGCCAGAAAGCAAACATGCCTTTCGAGATTTGTATTTTAAGAAAAAAGGTCAGTTTGTAATTTTGTAAATATTGTTACGAAAATAATGTTATTTTATAACTTTCCATACGGTTTTTAGCAGATTACCATTGCCTTAATAAGTTGAGAAAAAGTTAGATTCAAAGGTGTCCGATTTTTTTAAAAACATACTATGCCATTTAACATAGATTTTATTCAGAGGAAAAATTTAATTATATAGAAATATACATATGCACATATAACATATAAAATACATATAAAATAAATGATCGTGTTTTTTAATTCATTTTTCTTTCTGACTGTAGAATAATAGCTTTATTTTATAAAGAAAACGCATTTGAATATTTTTTTGATAAAATAAATCTTCTATAAATCTTTCTAATTATACAATTTTTGAAATTGCATTAAAAAATTTTAATTAAAATTATTTCTTTTTTCCTTTAAATACATTCTATGCCATATGGCATGATGCTCAAAAACCAATTTTGCTACAAAATTTTAAAAAAATTATTATTGATAGTTAATGCCATAAGGTTTAATACATTAACCTTCCTGAAGATGTTTCTTTAGTGTACCAATCAAACAGAATCTTATTATTTTTGCGTATAATTTTTGAGTCTTAGTACGCGATTTCTCCGTTTTTCTCAATTTTCTGTTTTCTAAGAGACTATGGAGTTAACTTGTTTTTTTCAAAAAATGCATGGAGTTATCTAGTTTTTACATACAAATTGATATGTTTCTGATTTTTGTTTTATAAATAACCATTAAATGAGAAACTATATCAAAATTTCGATCTGACAGAGTGATAGTAAATGAAACACGCTTTCTATTTTTGGTGTTATCATAATTTTCGCAAAAAGTGGAGTTAACTAGTTTTTCCATACGGCCACTGAAATATACAATTTTTTGAGAAACAATTAAAATTACTTCTGGCGTTACGTTACAAAAAGAACACTGGTTGTGTGTTACTTTAATCTGTTACAAAAAACAACTTGATCGATTACGAACCACAACCGGAATAAAGCTGATTATTTACTGCTTATTTCCGATGCTCGGAAGAATTATTTCTTTCGTACAACAACATTTAAACCAAAGAAAAATTTAAATTTGTTTTTGTTTTAAATGTAATTGTTCGAAAGAAAGGATTCTCGAAAACCATCCGTTCGCTTTCCCTCATAATAGTTAAAAAATACAAGAATTTTTTTTTTTACAAATAATTTAATAAGTATGGCAAATGTAAAAAATTTGTTATTATAAAATTTGTCTATGTATTAAGGTACATATATAAAAAAATCTAAACAATTCGTAAAAATATTTATGCCAAATTGGAATGTGATTATTGTATAAAGAAACAATTGTATAGCAATTAACAGCCAAAAAAATTTTGGTCAAATCTATTTTTGTTTTTAAATTGTTTTTATGTAAACCATTTAGTTGCAAAGAGCACGCGATTACATTAAGTACTTTGTTGAATATTTATTATTCATATCGCTCACTTACTTCAATAGTGACATTATTCAAAAAATGAAATCATAATTTTATCTTTTATACTTTCTTCGTTTGAAGTAAATGTGTCGTTTTTTTCTAAGTGGTTAAAGTAAATCAAAAACTCTCGTTTATCTCGAAATGGATATTTTGAGTTATGCCACTATTGAGGTAAATGGGCGATATTTATGTACATATCATGTAGATATGGAAAGATCTGCGTTTTATAGAAAGATTTGCGTTTTATACCTCTTTTATTCTTAAACATATGTTAAAGTATGTATACAACGTTACCTGAAATATGGTGATCCGTTTTCAAGTATTTCCAATATGTATATGAATTGAAAGTGCCTTAATTTTGGACTTAACGGTATATCTTGAAAAGTCGAGCTAATAGAGAAATATGGAGACTTGATTTGAAATTAGCGACTTTAAATTAGTTAAAATTTGCAATAGTTCCAGGCCGCAAAATTACTGTTCCCCAGTGTAATTGTACAGCGCATTAATGCCCACGTTTTTAAAAATTTGTAGCCATCTATTTAAAAAAATAGCGCATTTCTTCAAGATATTCAAAAGAGCATAACTACATACACGGAAGAAGTTTATTTTCTTAAGTAATCATTCCATTTCGTTTGCAAACATATTCGTACTTTGCTTAAGCAAATGACAGATTCATAAAACTTAACAAAAAGTTCAATATGGTTTGACACATATGATTTACATGTCTTCGCACAGATGCTTAAGTCAAGTAAAGCATATTTTAGTTGGGCCTTTAAGTTTTCAAATGAGTTCTGCACTTGTGGGACTATTTTCTGCTTAAAACGGAATAAAATTGTTGAAATAGGCCCTAAGCAACGAAAACTTGATTTGAGTAACTATAGAATTAAAATAATTTTTTAGCTGTATTTAAGGAAATTTTAGTTCGCTTTGAGGCTCAAAGCCACACATACATAAGTATGTGTACAATAAGAAATTTTTGGCTTGATAAGAATGGTGCAAAATTTTCTTGGTTCAAGCCATATGTTCTGGCGATATAGTAAATAATTATTTCCGTGTACAAATGATTTTTATCGAAAGTCAAAAAGGTCTAACAACGTATTTGGCAGGCCCAAACAAAGTATTTTTGGCAACAAATTTTATTGAAAATGTCTTTGGTGGTAGGTATTAGGGAATAATGCAACAAAGTCGTTTGAAGAAAATGCTGCCAGCTTAGCTATTTTGGAGCTTGATTTTAGTCTTAAAATTATTTTAGTTGGTAGGTTAGTAATTTCTTTTTTAAATATTAAATACTAAATTTTAAACGTTTGCTAATTTTTATACTTATTTCTATCAGATGTTACAGTGTCTGCATACCAAATTTTAAGAAAACCGGTTGATTAGCTAAGAAGATATAGGGAGCGGGATTGTTTCCCCGTCTTGCCTTATTCCACACCCTAAATAATAAAAATTTATAAGCTATAGCTCCTATATATGGAGGGGAAGCTTTTATCCTCCTTGCCCTATTCCACGCTCTATTTCCTTTCAGATGTTACAGTTTCCGAATGCCAAATTTAAAGAAAACAAGTTGATTAGTTAAGAAGGTATAGGGAGGGCCCTATTTTACGCCCTCTAGCAATATGAAATATACCTTACGACCTATTCCAAACAAATAAACCTACAAAATTTTATAAAATCGGTCAAGCCGTTCAGGGGGAGTTCAATAACAAACATCGTGACACTAGAATTTTATATATGTATATATGTAGATAATAAAAAGTTCACGAAAAACTCCCTTTTCACTAAAAGTTCATTATTTTTATCTACCTATTTCAAAGCGCTACCTACAAGAAAAGAATTTTTACTTTATAGTTTAAGAAAAGTTGAAATTTTAAAATTAATATTCTTTCATACTTTTATATAATAACTAGGATCGACCGGTGGCCGAAATTCGACCACTCGACATTTACTTTCGAGAAAACCTGTGCGTTCAGTGCTGCCACAACCATAATTTTGGTAAAAGTTACCAAATGTAAAAAAATATAACCAAATTTAAAATGCCTTCTATTAATTGAGAAAATCATTTAAATTTATTTTAAGTTGCATTTATAGTAAAATAATAATTATAAATCAAGAAAACAAAACAAGAAATATAATTCGCTTGTATATGAAAAAATAACGAGAAACTTAATTAAAAGTTTATATTTATTTGAGACTTTTTTGTAAAAAAAATATTTTTATTTTACAAGAGTTAAACCCGTAAAATGTCCATACAAAATTCAGTATATTGAAAGTTAAAAAAATTTAATATTTTTTAATATGCCAGTTATAAATAACAAAAATAGATATTTGTTTTCGGCTTTTAAGCTGTTATTGGGAGGACTGTCAAATGTGGCGATTTCTTAGTCCTTTCGTCGAAACTTACGTTTGGCAATAGGCAATGTGCGAAATGCATTTTATGTAAATATTTTCTAATTTACATATATTTAAATTATTAAAACTTTATTCTCTTGTTTGTTGCTTTGAATTTAAGTTTAAAAAGTTTACAGCTATTTTTTCTTCCGAAGGTTACTTTATATTATATTCAACATAGACTAAATTCAAAAAAAATTAAAAATGTTGAATATAACATAAAGTAACCTTCGGAAGGAAATAATTCCCTGTTTCTATTTGTTAAAATTGTTGAGTTAAAGACATTCATTTTATAAAGTAATTCAATTTATAAAGTATCACTATCCAGTGTGACACAAAGAATGCTGACGAAGGCCGTAGCGGGCCAGAAAATGCATTACATTCTGCTGGTGTCTAATAATTGTAAATTTTTCTGTACATACAATATACCTCGTTGCTTTCCAAAGGAAAGCTAAGGTAAAATGTAACAAGAAAATACAATATAATAGTCTGGTAGTGTATAAAAGTCATTTCTGAAAAATTAAAGGAATAGGACTATTACAAAAAAGCTTTATAAAATACATAACTGAAATTTAGCTCATAGAATAAAATTCGAAAAATGAAAAATGTTGAATATAATATAAAGTAACCTTCGGAAGGAAATAATTCCCAGTTTCTAAAAAAATTTAAGTAAAACCAATAAAACTATTCGTCCAAATTTTTAAAACAATGCTAAGAAAAGCTATGTAAAAACGTTTAATTAAAATGCTAAAAAAACGCCAGCGCTAAATGAAAATTTTGAAGCTAAAAAACTTTTTAATGCAAAATTTAACTGCAAAAATGCCAAAATGGTCACACTGAGCATTAGTTACTTACCCTGCAAATAAAATTGGACCACCTGATCCATTTTGATAAAATGGACTACTCCTTGGACTGGTCCGATGTAATGCAAGCATGGACCATGTCATTGTTAAAAAGTGTTTGTAGTGAGACGAAATGTCTTCTTTTTTTAACGACGTGCTTTCGTTTTTAAACGACTTCAAAACTAATCCTCTTGAGTATACCATAGATTTGTTTTAAAACAACCCCTAAACAGTCCAAAGGTGGGTTATATGGTCCTGCCCTAGGACATCGTAATGTTAAATAGACCATGTTTTTCCATACGTTTGGGTTACTTTTGGAATAGTCCTGGTCCATTTTGGGTTACTCTTTACACGCGTGTTTGGACTGGTCCTAATTTTTGCAGGGTATATACAGGGCTGGGCAGTATTTGAAATACATGTACATATTTGAAATACGTATTTAAAATACAAATACGTATTTTGCATTTGTATTTTAAATACATGACGTGCAAGTATTTTGTATTTTAAATACATAAGAGGAAAGGTAAAGAATCCAAAAGTTGCAATTTATACTCTAGAGGAAAATTACAAAAAACTTAAAATGACACCTGGAAATATCAGAAGTAGTAAAAAAGACGATAATGTTGTTGTTTTCCTAGATAGGAATGATGGTGAATCTAGGACATCAAATTTGGAGTTGGAATTTGTCAGTTTCCTCAGTGACAAGAGCAAAGATATTATCACTCTTGACAGATATCCAAATATAAAAAGAGTATTCATAGAACTTAATACAAGTTTGTGCTCATTAGGACCTGTAGAAAGATTATTTTCTTCAGCATGTTTTATTTATTCTCCAACAAGAAACTGTTTGTCTGATGCTACATTTAAAAATCTGATATTTATGAAAGGAACAATTGTTTTGTTAATAAGTTTTATCTCATGTATTTTTTGGTTTGAATAAAATTGATGTATTTGGTATTTTAAATACATACATTTACATGACGTGGAAGTATTTTGTATTTGAAATACGTATAATAAATGGAAATATTTTGTGTTTGAAATACGTATAATAAATGGAAGTATTTTGTATTTTAACTCATTAGTGCGCAGAGTCCCTTATAAGGGACACTCGAATTTTCTACTGTAGCACTTTCAAAAATTATAATTTTTAAATATCAAGTTAGCAATACCATTACTGACATTCCAACAAAGCACGTCTTATTTCATTTGTTTCGACTATTCCTATTTCTGTGTTGTATTTTATGCAAAATTTGGAAAACCCATTTATGAAAAAACAAATATCTCGTGCCGGGTAGGTTAGGTTAGGTTAACAAGGGTTGTGTGCCCACAGGCACACCTCCACTCGGAGACCGAATACGATCCATTGTGATTCCCTTCAATGAAAATATGAAGTAAGAGATGGAGATAAGAGGAAGTGAAAAATAGAGAAAAGGAAGTAAGATATAGACAGAAAATTAGAAAGTAGGACCAATACCCCCCTTACAGTCCCCCCAACAGAAACAGACGCGTTATTTCCCTGACAAACCCCAGTATATTGGCCGGATTACATCCAGCTATGCACCCCAGTTCGTCGTGAAACCTATCTCCTAGCCACTTCAGTCTGAGACCCTGCATCCTAGGACAATGGCACAGTACATGCTCGATCGTCTCTAGCTCTTCCGAATCCTCGCATAGCCTGCAGAAGTCCGGTATGGCGTTGTCCCATCTGCCCGCAAAAGCCCTGACAGGACAATGACCCGTCAAGAACCCTATAAGTGTTCTGAGACTACCCCTATCCAATCCCAGTAGAACCCTGGTTGCCCCCGCGTCCAAATTGGGCCATAGTGCCCTAGACACCCTGCAATCCATTCTGCCCCTCCAGGATCGGTTAACGTCATCACGGAATTTCTCCCGTATCACCCCATAGTAGTAGCATAGGGGGGGGGGGGGGTTTACCCCCTGTCCCCCACCACTAAGTCGAGACCCGAACCCCCTCTCGCGAGTTCGTCCGCCACCTCATTCCCATCAACCATGCAGTGTCCTGGTACCCAACACAGCCTCACGTTGAATGACCCCATGAGTTCCCTAAGAGCGCTCCTACACCGCGCAACCAGGCATGATCGCACCGTATGGCCCCTCAATGCCCGAAGCGCCGCCTGACTATCGACCTAAATTGTCACCTCAGATCCACCCACGATGTGATCCAGTATCACCTCCGTCGCCCTCCAGATCGCTAGGATCTCAGCCTGGAAGACACTGCACTCATCAGGGAGTCTGAATGACCTTTTTACCTCGGTGTCCGCGATATAAACACCGGCACCAGTGCCGGTTTCCATCTTGGATCCATCCGTAAATACTGCCCACCCCTCAAACAGTCCATTGATCCACTCCAATTTTCCCTATCCGGGAACTCCACTGGTGGTGTTGCACCGAAGTCCAGGGTCGTAGTCTTGTGATCAGAAATTCCCTCGAGAATAATACCCTGATCAAGCAGACCCATCTCGTACAAAATTCTCGTGTGATCGTCCCGCCTAGGTCTAACTAAAGAAGACTCGTAAAGTCTAAGTAGGTTCCTAGCTGCCACACTCCTCACATAATGCTCGATAGGGGATAGATATAGTAGGATGTCCAGCGCTGCCTGCGGAGTGCTTCTCCTTGCGCCTGTGATGCCCAGAGATGCACTTCTTTGAACCTTGCTGAGCATCTTCCTATAGCTAACCACTCCCAACGCACCCCACCAAACAGTGCATCCATAGGTAAGTATAGGCCTAACAACCGATGTGTAAATCCAGTTTACCATATCAGGCCTAAGACCCCAGTTCTTACCAATGGAGTTCCTGCAAGTGTAGTATGCATTGAGTCCCCTTCTCATCCTCTCCTGAGTATTTCTCTTCCAAGACAGTTTGCAGTCCAGAAAGTTACCCAAGTACTTTGCTCCGTCCGATAGAGGCAACTCGACGCCATCTAGCACTGGTCCCATAAATCCCTCTATCCTATACCTTCTGGTGAATAGCACCAGCTCAGTCTTCGCAGGATTAACACCCAGTCCCCTATCCTTTGCCCATGCCGAGAGTTCACCTAGCATCACCTGCATAATTTCCCCGATCGTGGACAAAAATTTTCCCCTGACCAGCAGAACTATGTCGTCCGCATAGGCAACAACTTTCCTGCCCATGGAATCAAATGACCTTAGAATCCCGTTAACCGCTAGCAACCACAGTAGAGGCGATAATACCCCCCCTTGTGGTGTCCCCCTGGTAACCCTCCTCCTTATCACATGATCCCCCAGGCTCGAGTTTATAATCCTACTGCCAAGCATGCAGATTATCCACTCCACCAGAAAGTCCTCAACTCCCAACTCCAACAAAGAATCCCTAATCGCCTCTATCCTAATGTTATTAAAGGCTCCCTCTATATCCAGAAACGCGGCGAGAGTATACTCCTTATGCCTCAGACCGTGCTCAATACAACCCACCACCTCATGTAACGCGCTCTCAACAGATTTACCCTTCAGGTAAGCAACGCTCAACATGTTGCTAATAAGGCGGGTCTCAATATTACTCCTGAGATAGAAATCTATTAGCCTCGCAAGAGTCTTCAACAAAAATGAAGACAAACTAATAGGTCTAAAATCCCCCGGTTTCGAGTGGCCTGCTTTACCGGCCTTGGGTATGAAAATCACCCTGACCTCTCTCCACCCCCTAGGCAGATACCTCCTACTGAGGCATTTCCTAAATATATCTACCAGCAGAAATGATGCATCGTCCGGGATGTTGCAAAGCATAGCCGGAAAAATACCATCCGGACCCGGTGATTTATATGGGTCGAAAGTATTGACCGCCCACGCCAGCTTCTCCCTTGTGACCATTTCATTGACGCAAGCGGAAGTATGGTCCGATGTCACGGACATGACGTCCCACTGACCGTCCTCCATACCACCGGTTTCCCTGCACCCGGGAAAGTGCGTCTCCATAAGTAAGGTTAGGGTCTCAGAGCTAGACTCAGTCCATGAGCCGTCATTCCTTTGGATGTAACCCAGGACCTTAGGGTCCTTAAATAAAATCCGTCGGAATCTTGACAGCTCGTTGACATTATCGATGGACGCACAAAATTGCCTCCACGATAGTCGCTTTGCCCTCTTCAGATCCGCCTTATACCTGTTGAACTGCACCCTGTGATTGTTCCAATCATCTGGTGCTCTCGTAAGCTTGGCCCTATTAAACAGTCCCATCACCGTAGACCTTTGAACATGAAGTTCCCTGGTCCATCATTTAGGCTGTTTTCGCCTACCCGGAAACGTAACCGGGCAGGACTGCTCATAGCTTTCCCTTAGAAGATGAGTGAACCTATTCACCACCCCCTCCAGATCCGTCGGCAGCAAGTCGCCCAAGGCCTGATGCGCCAACCCAGTTCGGACCCCTTCCTTGAAGGAGTCCCATTTTGTCCCCCTCGGGTTCCTGAATGGAGGAGCCCTAGGTAGGTCAAAATTCAGTGTGAAGGTAATACGACTATGGTCTGAAAAAGTACAGTCCGTTGCCACCCTCCAATCAACAACAATTTGCTCGTCACGGTTTACTAATGTCAGATCTATCACTGCCTGCCTATCTTTATTTCTGAACGTCGGCGTGTTACCCATATTACAGATAATAAGATTGTTAGTAGTTATAAAATCAAACATTAACTCACCTCTTTTATTAATGTCGGCACTCCCCCATTGGCTGTGATGAGCATTGGCATCGCAGCCCAACACAAGGATAGCACCTCTCCTCCTTGCATATGCCGTGAGTTGCCGCACCTCTGTACCCGGAGGGTCCAACCCCTCATATGGCATATACACCGAGGCCAGTGTAAGCGTACGCTTCCCTTTGGCCTCTCCATTTATAACTACGTCCGTCCGAGTACTGGAGAGGAAGGTTACAAGTTCGGCCGAGGCTGATTCACAATGGTGCAGATTTATCTGCACCACTAACAGCCTCTTTGGTCCTGTCATGCTTCGGATACCGAAACCTAACGTTACCTAAACCGAACCTAACAACCCCCCCCCCCCCCCCCCCCACCTCCTCCAAGAATTCCATGGACTTCCGATCGATTGCGAAACGGAAGTCCTTGCCGGTATTCTCCTTACACACCAGTGAGGTCACTAGCCTCCATTGGTCAGTAAGAAGCCTACTATTTTCGTTGCCCAATACTGCCAGTATAGTTTCCACCTTGCGTACGGGAGGTGGAATCTACACTGTCACTATGGACCTAATTGGCAAGTCGGAGGCTTGTATGACTTCAAACCTTGCCCCCGGGTTAATGTCGCAGCATTTGCCAATTGTGGTTCTTAAGAATTCCAATGAATTCTTGTTACCACAGTTGACAACCTTGACTCCTTTAACCCAGTCCGCACCATTGAAGGATACGTCCTCCTCCTTGCCTTTAAAAACTGCCAACTCGTCGATAATCCTAGCCTCTACTAGCTGCCATAGCTCGGCACTGATCCTCCCATCCGGATCATTCCGATCTATGACAGCCACCTGAAGATGACCCTCCAGGCTCGTCGACTTCTTCATTCTTTTATTCGATGAGGAAGGCTGATCATCCCCAGATCTGACCCTCGTAATGGTTTCCTTATTGGAGCCATTAGGAGCTTCAGCCGGAGATGTACCAGCCCTCTTCACTGTGCTCGGTGACTTCGGTACGACTGGTTTTAAAGACCCGTTCCTGCCCGCGCCTTTTCCCCTAGTGACCCCTTTACGAGAGCCACTAGAGAAGTCGGACGGAAGATTACCAGCCTTCTTCCCCGTGTTCGCTGCCTTAGCCACTTTGCTTCCTTTCTTGGGTATCGCCCCCTTATCCTCCGCAGCTCGTTCCGAAGACATGAGCGCTTTGGTCACCGGGGCAACCCCTCCTTCCTCTATCTCTCCACGGCAGGTTAACGACGCCACCGGCCCTGTACTCTTTTGAGTAATTTACGGGCCGGCGACCTCATCCACCTGCTTTATCCAAGGATAGGGCCAACCGAGCACGGCACTGACAGGGCCGTAAATTCTTTCGAATTTAGCGATGCTTTGGCGGTGCCTTCTCAGAAAGTGCCTATCCCTCGCGGAGAACGTTGAAGGATCTCTCTTCGCCATCTTATCCAGATATGCAAGAGAGCTCCTTGTTCCGTTCTGCGCCTTCTCCTCCTTCGTTCGGCTGGAGTTCTTAATATCTCGTGGAGGGGCGCTTGGCCCTTCCTCCACGGCGTCCTGCCGAACAAGTTGTGGACAATCTTCTCCCGAGTGCCCCCTCTGATGTCCCCTGGCCTCACAGATGAGAGTGGCAGGCTCTGCAGTCTGACTGTGTGCTGATATATCAATATCAAGCTCCGTGTCAGAGAGTAGAGTCAACCTCTCTAACCCCTGAGTAGCCCCGGTTTCACCACTGGAGTCACCCGATAGTACCAGAAGACTATCCACATATAGGTCGGTCAGTACCTATCTCTCCTGCTCAATTATGTTCTCATGAACAGTCAAGAGGATACTCTCCGACTCCGAGACCGTGACGTCCGACTGACCCTGGTCAGCCTCGTCCGTCGTGTCCTCATTTTCCGTTTTATTTTTATTTAAATTGTTATGGTTTTTATTTGTTTTTTGTAAAGAAGGTTTCATTTTTGTTCCCACGAGTAGGCTCGTTCAGACGGACCGTACCACGCAGTGACGGCGTGCGTGGACTAGGCAACTAACATACAACAGCGCTTTGCCCTGACACTGAGGTGAGCTGTTAACGACTAGTTTCTTTACGCACTAACTAGCCACACAGGACCTCGGCACTGCTACCAACCACGTTGTCCTTAAAAGTGCATATTTCGCGCCCCAACCACTGGTAAAGCCCCCACCTTACAAGGAGCGAACCCTCGGGTTGCCGCGCCATGATATATGTACTGATAATGGGCCGGAAGTGTGCCATTCACCGCCGCCTCATTATCTTGACAAGATGAGTAACCTTTAGTTGCACACCCCTTCAGTGTTCTCGACCTCCCGCGAAGACGTATTCATCCCAAGAGATCAGAGTCGTAGAGTGCACTTAAGCCCTCGCATCTCGACAAGATTTTTACCCAGGCGAGGGTAAGAAAAATTGGAATATATTAAATATTATGCTAATATTTGTTATTTTCTGTGTGTTGTTATTTGTAAATAAGTGTAATGATTCAATTGATATAAAAAAATTATGACAAAATGTTATCCCCCGCGCATATAGTGACCTTGAGTGCAACGTCCCCTTAAAGGGACACTGCGTCTGTAGTACAATTGTGATACCATGATCGAGCAAATATTTTTTCATATATTGACTTACAGTTTTTGAAATATTGGATGAACTGACGGCCCTTGAAGATAATATATTCAATGACTTTGACATTGACGCAATTCCACCATTATATGTGACGCGCAAAATAGAAAGGGACCTAAGGGTTTTGTTCAGGAGAGCCATTTTATCTTTGGTGTACCATCACTGAGCGTGTTGGTATTGGTCTCATTTGAAAGCGACACATCTCAACCTTGTTGGTCAACCTTGAAAACGCGCGTAGGTCGTCCCTACCTCTTGTTTTGTGTAGTTGGTTTTTACTAGGTGTTCAAATTAGATTTGAACAATACTTTAATATATGAATTTGCAAATCTTTAATTAATAGTATGTAAAATGAATTTTAAATATTTAATCTACATTGTTATAAAAAAAAAAAAAAAAAAATAAGAATTTAAAATGCAAATAAGTTGAATTTAAATGAATTGTAACGATAAAAGTTTGAGTTGTAATTTCTAAATTAATGTTGTAATTACAGTTTAAAAGCCACTGTTCTTGTTCTAATGTGAATGAATTTAAATTTTCTTAGTATTACGGAATTATTCCAAACAGCTTCGGCTATCTGCGAAGCGAAGATTTGTCAAGAGCTAAAAATAAATTTACGCATGGGTCACTTGTGCCTTAGCAACAGCTTTAATAAGTTGAAATTACAACCGTCCTAAACTTGTATAAACTTAACCTAAAATTTAAATAAAGAAATACCTACCTACATTATTAAACTTAAAGTGTAAACTTAAATCTAAAAGGAGTCTAAATACTTACCTAACCCAACCCTACAAAGGAGATTAATATCTGCCCGTTTCCCAGCGCGGATATTCCCAGCGACAAGCACCTGTTCATACAAAATAGGAAAATAGAAAAGGTAGATATATTCATCCCCATTTCTCAAATAAAGAGACATACTTTTGGAAGAGATCCCTCGCTAATTTACATTTATTTATTTGTTCCCTTACCCTACAATTATAATCACTCTTATGAGTGATTGTAATTATAACCTTCCAAAGTTAATAAACAAATGTTTATTGCCCAGCAGTTCTAAGCTACAAGGAAGGTTATTTAGCCCTTCTGTGTCAGTCACTACGACACGGAACTACATGGTCCTTCGAACTTTTAAATCAGTGGAAATAAGGAAGAGAAGCAAAAAATCCAAAAAGAGCATTAAACATCAATTGGAACAATTAGCAATACCCAACAACTTAAGGAAGCAAAATGAGGTAAATGAGGAAAAAATAACACAAGCAAATTCAGTACAATCAAAACCATCATATAATGAGTGAGTAAAAACAAATACATAAATAAAATAATTAAATAAACGGAAATTTTGAACGAAAAACCCATATCGGAAAAAATACATAAGTAAATATTGAAAAAAAATATGTAAAGTGAAAATAAATTAAATTGTAAATTTAAATTAGTACTTACCCAAAACCCTGATTCTGAAAAAAGCAAAAATCTAAAAGTACTTACCACAGTGCGCCCAGGTACATATAGGTATTAAATTAAAAGGTACCTTCTGTTTAAACAAGGGAGGTAAATCAAACCATTATTCATAAATCATAAAAATAGATAATAAAAAATTATGGCAAAGAAAAGTGCGGGAAAAAGTGGAAAATAACTATCATGAATGTATGTACATATGTATAAATATGTGTTAAACGAAAAGTGCGGTTAAATAATTAAAGCGCGAAAGAAAATTGCCATTTTGTAAGAAAAAATCCAGAAAACATACATATGTAAATAAAATATCGCCATATTTGGATAATTCGCGTTATATAATCAATTTATGTGCATATACACCCGTTTACATAAATTTGTTACGGTTTAATTTTCATATCTACAAAGTTACATAGAGAAGTTAATAAAAATAAAATAAATCGCTTTTACCCCTACCCAATAATGCATAGCAAACAAACATACATATGTACATATATACAATTACATTCCGTTACTTTTCGAAAGGCCTAAAAATATTAAAATTGAAAATTTAAAAAAAAGAAGAAAAATATAATTGTTTAAATTAAAAGTTTATAAAGTTAAAAAAGAGAAAGAAAGAAAGATTGCCTATGTAAAATAATTTATAATTCCTTAGTATCCTTATTAAAGAGTGTATTAGAAAAGATAAAATTTGAAAAAAAAGAGAAAATTTTTTTAGAATAATAGGCAAAGAGCAATAGTGATCAATATCCCTTATAAAACAACAACTCAATTATAGATTTCAACCACCAAAAGTTGACAATTGGAATATACTCTTTTGTTCGTTTGTTCATGCTTTGCAAGTAAGTGCTCTTATCATTAATTAACTCTTGTTACATACATATATTCATATTGGAATCAGGGTTGTCAGATGTGGCGATTTCTCGCCAAACGTGGCGATTTTCAAACTTGTTTGGCGACCTAATTTTTGATTTGGCGACATGGCGATTTTTTGGCGATTTAACAAAAAAGTTGGCGATTTTGTTGGCTATTTTTGATGAGCTATGCATTTATTTTGAAAATCGTTAAATTCAATACTGAGAAATAATACTAATTTTATTATACTTATATTATTTTTATGTATGAAGTTTGAGGCATTCATATGTATGGTCAGTATTTGAAAGTTCAAATGGCTGATGAAGATAATGAATATCTTCGAGAAAATAGTTTTTCATATTTAAAAGTGCTCTTGAAAGAATCAATAAATAGAAATTAACATAAATATATTTAAAGTCTATGAACATTTTTTCATTATATGTATGTGGCAATTTTTTATCCCAGATACAATACGTTGTTGTCAGTGATATTTTAAAGATTTTTATGAACTCTTACATACCTTTGGACATTTTTGAAACCCAATGAAAAAATTAGCGTTGGTTAATTGCAAAGATAAATAAGTTTATGCCAAAACTTTAAAGCTGCAACGAAACGGCAGGTACGTACAATTTCAAGGAACTTACTTTGACTGTTCTTTATATGTTCTTTATATTATTATAAGTAGGGATGCGATTTTCATGCAAATGCATGTTTTTTGTCGTTAGTCTAAGATAGATGTGGACCAATTATCTTTCCGAATCATTACATTTGCGTTAAAATGGCATCGATTTGTTTTTGCATATTGTTGCATATTTTTGTGAAAATTCATATTTTTGCATATTTTGGTTTTGAATGCATATTTTTACATATTTTAACATTTTTGAGTGATATATTTTTTATTTTCAAAATTTAGACAGAAGATCCTTCTATGTTTAACCGATGCAGCACCATACCATGTTTAAGGCTGCCAATGAGATTAAAATATTTTAACCAAAACTGTTCACATGTTACTTGCTTGGCATATGGGTGGTTCTGAGCTGTATAGGAAATTAGAAGCCAATTCGATAGTATTGATTTATTGGTTTCACACGTGATACATATTTTTAAAAGCTCCTTTGCGAGTTGCAATTTTGAATAAAATGTTTCCCTTGGCAACTTACCACTGCAGTCAGTATTAAACTGAAGAACTTGTTGCTACCGGGGCTTATACAATTAAAAAGGTAAAAGAAATATTTGATTAAAATAGCAATAAAAGTCAATTAGCATTTGTATTTTCCAACTACGTATATATTAGTGTAACAATAATTAAATTTGAGGAATATTGTTCAATTAAGACAACTCTAGTCAAATTAACTGATATGCAGAAAGTTATATTAACAATATGGAAGGAAGACCAATTAAAAAAAATCCAAATGTTTTGCAAAAATAAATAAACGATTTCAAATTTAACTTTTTTTGATCTGGAATCAAATGTGGGATTTGAATTAAAAAATTAATATTCTCCAAATAATATTCTCCCTATAACTTCGGTTGACGTTGGGAGATAATTTTCCATGCACAAAAGTTTTTTTTTACTTTTGATAATAAAAAAAGGATTTATTTGTTTATGCGAACAAAAATTTAAATTGGTTATTTAAACTAAGTTTTAAAAAAATATAAGACTGAACTGTTTATTTTATTTTGTTTGTTTTAAAAAAAAATTAAAAAACGGCTTTTTGATGGAAATATTCAAGATTTTAGTGCATATTTTTTATTATTTTAACGCATAATTTGGAGTTTTTAGTGCATATTTTATGCGCATATTTTCGACTTTTTATTGCATGAAAATCTCATCCCTAATTATAAGTAATGCCTGTGTTTAAGCTATGAACTCCACTACAACTCGCCTTTAAAGTAGAATGCAATACGAACTTCTAGACGCGTTGTTACGAGTTATAAGTTGCACTTCTTTTGTACCATCGTTGAATAAATGAAAAACCCTTACAATGTATTCCAAAAAAGAAGACAAATAGTTAGCTTTGCCGGTGAAGCGTTTTAGATATATAATAAAACTGCAACTACATACATATATAAAAATGTAAATATATCCAATATTTGTTTAACACTAGCCGCAAAAAAAACTTTTTTTGTAGTAAACATCGCACCATTTTTGTGTTCACTAGCTATTTTTACTTTTTTCTAAATAAAAATTAAGCAAAACATATACCATGGCGACTTTTTTGAATTTTTGGCGTATTTTAGCGATACGGAACATATTAATTTTTTTAGAATTTATAAAGAATATTTTTAATAAATTAAAAAATATGTATTTTACTGCCAAAAACTTGAAAATAAAGGCTTTGGTGATTTTGGCGATTTTTGACATTGAATTTGGCGAAAAAGGTCAAAATCAATCTGACAACCCTGATTGGAATTTAAGCCAGCGCTCTTAATGGTCATATTATTAAAAAAGAAAAGGTCAGGAATGCAAACCAGTGAAAAGAGATTTGTTGGGCAATTTGTTATACCTACCTATTGGAAAAAATATAAAATCTCTGAATATATAATTATATTTTAGTTTCACACTCAAAGTCTCTTATAAACTTTTTGCTTTTCATTTAAACTTTCTCTTACGCGAAGCAAATCAAATGGAAATCAAACCATTAACCCATTAAATGCGTACAACACCTAAAAATAATTTAAATACGTAAGAAGGAAGAAATAAAGGGACATTATAACATTATTAAATTCAAATTTTCAAAGGTTCATACAATCTCGTGTATTTGCAATCTCTCAACAAGAAGATTAAATTAATTAATTGCTGATTTAAAAGATTTCATAAAAAATAACTACATTACCTTCTCTTAAAGAATTTTAATAAAATTTAAGTGTTTATGAGCTCTTTACTTTGGAAATTCTTTGCCCACACTTAAAAATAAATTTATGTACAATAATTTAATGCATTCACTCATTAACTCGCTCAGATTTTAAAATTGCAAACAATAATATAAATTACGTGCATTCTCTTAGAAATTTAAAAAAACCCACCCCTAAAATATCAAACTTAAAATTACGAGCTCTTGGCTTACATACATGTAAAAAAAAAAAAAAAAAAAAAAATTAAAAGCGATCTCTAAAGATTTAAGCAACAAGTTGGTTGTTTAAATTTTCAACTTTAATTCATCTTAGTAAAAAGCAAAATAATACAAAATAGTTGCGTTTTAATTTTAAAGTTTAAAATAAGAATTGTATGACTAAAATTCAAACTTACACGTTTGGTTCATTGCAATTCTCTTACATTCTCATGAGTAAAGTTTATCACTGTTTTTACTATTCTATGCCTACATTGGCTGGAAGTAATTTCAACCACCGAAATTAAATGGAAGTAAAGTATTCAAGTTGTGCTCGGTTCCCATGGAAAGTCTCTTTTCATAAAATTTTTAGTGTAAAATTAAAGTGTGCTCTTAATTAGTGAAAATTCTTGGTTTATTCGAATTGTGTGTTTGTTGTTTTGATTTATTAATTTAAGTGGCAATTAAATTAAATTGGGTTGAAAACAAAACAAAAATAAAATAAAAGAATTTGAAAGAGGCAATAAATTTAAAGACAAATAAGGAAAACAATTCGAATATTTGCTATGTGATCAAAGTCATAACCCACCCTTAAGTTGATCGCATACAAAAGAATTTTCATACTTACCCTCGTATACCCTTACGCACACTTTTATTTACATATACGTGAAGTCAAAATGAAAAGTTAATTAATCTCTTAAAGTTTTAACGATAAAGTGCTCGATGGTGTTTAAACTATTTAATCAGCTAGATAAAACAGTGAATGTTCTTAAGATTAGCAGTGGAAAAAAAATGGGAAATATATGTACCAACACTGTATTCATTATGCAGTCCGTATAAAAAAGGAAAAGAAGAAAAAATAATTGCGCTCTCTTAAAAAACAAAATATTTGGAAAAAAATACATTGGAAGAAAAATACAGTCCGTCACACTTAGAAGAAACACTAAGTAAAAAGAAAACTGAAAAAAAAAGAATTAAAATTAATTATGTTAAAGAAGTTGTGAGGCACAAAATTTGGATTAAAATTTTTCTTTTATAAACCCAAAAGAATAATGGGTAATTTGAATTGAAACAGAAAAATTAAAAATTTTTTGAATGGAAAATAAAATAAATTAAATTATTTGGAAATTAATTTATAATAAAATTGAAATTTAGTTCAATTTAAAGTGGCCACGCATGGCATAAGTTATTTTTATAAATAAATTATTTATAATAAACTGTTTGCAAATTAATCAAACAGAACTAAATAAATTAAAGAAATTTCAAACCCAAAATAATTGTGCATTCTTAGTACACGAACAGACCGGTTGTTGGGAAGTTTCATGGAAGTACATAACATATAATTCCAGTGAAATTATTTTGTCTTAGTACACGAACAGACCGGTTGTTGGGAAGTTTCATGGAATGTACACAAATTAGTTCCCATAAATAAAAGATTGTCATACACTCGCTTGCACTTTTTATGGCACACTCTTGAAATAATAAACGTACCTGTAAAATAAAAAAGATTTTTTTGATAGCGGTCACTAAAAAAAAAAAAAATTTAAACAACATATGGTTGTCTAAATTTTCAACTTTAATGAACTGAAAAATAAGTAAATAAGAAAAGTTAAAGTACGTTTTCCTATTAAATCCTATTATTAAAAAGTGGAAAAAAAAACAATAAAAAATAATTAGCTTTCTCATAAACAACAAAATATTTTGTTTGTTTATGTTCTTCGGATTTGTTATCAAGATCTCTATAAAAAAAAAAAAAGGAGAAAAATAAGAAAAAAGGGTTGAATCCAAACTCTTACTCAAACCCTTATTCAAAAGTTATTGATCTGTGGAGATAGGAAAAGGAAAGGAAAACCAATACAGCCCTTCACAAATAAAAGGACTTAATATACAAATCACTAAGAATTTGTGGAAAAACTTTTCTCTGTACTAAAGCTGGAGATATTGAATAAGATGATACCAAATTAAATTTAATTGAAATGTATTTTTATTTAATGAAATTTAATTAAGTTAAACCCCAATGCTATTAATACAATAAATAAAATAAAGTTGAAAAAAAATAATTCTAAATTTGTGTTTCAATAAGTACTAACGATTACAAAAATAATTGATCCCTTTTTATTCGGAAAAAAAAGATTGCTGGTTTAAAAATAAATTATAAAAGAGTAATTAATATCGGAAACAATTTTTTTTTATGTAAACTTATAAATAAAAAAAAAAAAAAAGAAAAAAACGGTATTCAAATAAAATAACTCCCTAATATCATTAGGCCCTATTGAATACCTAGTATTAAACTCAAAATTGTTTTTCCCTCACATTTGTGAATACAAATGACCATAGTTGCTATAATCCCATAGCCCCGTAAATATCTAAGGAGAATTTGAAACTAGAATTTGAAGTCTAGTACTATACTCAGATAGCCCAAATTGTTGAAAACAATTAATTTCTCCTTAAATTTTATACATGAAAGCTAGGTATTCGCATATTCGGATAGAATCACATTTTTAAAATTTATAATACTCAAATTTTTTTTCTGCTTCAAATTACCATTTTTGCATTTATAAGCCATCAACAATATCTGAATATTTGTATTCTGATTTCATTACTTGTTAATCGATTGATTGTTGTAATTTTTACAGTAAATTTATACAACATAACTAGAGTATGCTCTAGCCCTTACCTCTATAAAGCAAGTATGAACCCTAGCCTATGGCACCCTACTGATTCTTATAATTAAATAAAATTATTAATATCTAGTATAATTTGTAACCATTAATAATAGGCCGGTTTAAAGTACGCCTACATTTAAAACTAGATAAACAATATTATAGTATCTAGTGCTTTTATATAGCCCCTCACACTAACCATACCAATTCGAAGTTTATATTACCAAGCCAATATTGGTCAAAATCCCAGTTATCAAGATGAATACAACCGGGCACAATACCACTAACTCTGTTCAAAAAGATCAGTTTGTATTTAATTGTGATCATTTACTCCAGTTTTGCCAAAAATTTAATACAATTAATGTTGAAGATCAGACTGAATCTGTTCTCGGGGTCAAGTTAAAAGACTTGGAATCAAGATGGGCCAAGCTAGAATCTTCCTATCAGGAGGTAATGACAGCTGCTGAGGATGTAATTGACCCAGAGTTTAAAGATATAGCCAAAACAAATTTTGATGCGTGTACTGAAGCTTATTATCATTGCAACTCACAAATCATAGATTTAGTGAAAACATTTCAATGCGACACTTCCCATATTCAAGGCTTCAATGCAACGGCACCATTTTCTATACCCCAGCGGGCGTCAACTCAAAATTTTGTTGCCGATACATCGTTTATTAAACTGCCACCTTGTGATACAGAAATTTTCAAAGGAAGCTATGAACAATGGCCTTCGTTTCGTGACATGTTCACGGCCGTGTACATAAGCCATCCTAAGCTTACCCCAGTTACGAAACTGTATCACCTCAGAAATAAAACAAGAGGGGAGGCTGGGGCAATAGTTAAAAGATATCCTCTTTCTAATGAAAATTTTGAATTAGCATGGAAAGCTCTTACAACACGCTATGAGAACAAAAGAGTTTTGGTGGACAACCAAATCAAGATTTTATTTGATATACCCTCAGCAAAAACGGAAGAAAGCGAATCAATTCGTAGAATTCAATCTTCAGTAAATGATTCCCTAGCAACTCTCAGAACGCTTGGCGTCGACGTGGAGAGCTGGGACCCTATTCTGATTCGTCTTATATCTACGAAACTTCCACATTTAACATTATCGTTATGGGAGCAATCTCTCACTTCACCACGTGAGCTTCCCAAGTGGACCCAAATGTCCCAGTTTCTGGTAGACAGATATGAAGCGGTAGAACGTCTCAATAGCATAAAAGCCTCTAAAGATTGTTTCACGCTATCAGATACACCCAATCTGGATATACAAACGTACATGTCGCAAGAGAACTTAAGCTTATCTTGTAAGTTATGCAAAGAAAATCACTCTTTAAGAATATGTCCAAAATTTCGAGCCTTTACGGTACAGCAAAGAGTAGATTATGTATTTAAAAACAAATTTTGCAATAACTGTTTGGCCTCTTCTCACCTTAAGTCTAATTGCAAAAGCAAACATACGTGCTTACAATGCAAGAAATCCCATCATACCCTACTGCATATGAGACAAAGAGTACAAAATCCCACTCAATCGGCCGAAACCGCGCAATATAGAGACTTTGCAACAAGTCGAAGCGGTTCAAATCAAAATTCGTCCCGAGATAACACTCAAATCTCTAGAACCAACACCCAAAATAATACGCAAAGCTCTAGTATAAATAACCAGGATAATGTTGCTAGCACCTCCAGTCAATTTCAAGCCAATTGCGCTATGAGCAGTGAAAATATCTTACTGCGAACTGCTTTAATGCAAATAGAAAGCAGAGGTGAACTTTTTACTATTAGGGCACTAATTGATCCCGGTTCTCAAAGAACCTTTTTAACGGAAAGAGTTCGTAATCGGTTACAGCTACCCTTCGAAAACTCTCATTTCGAAATAATCGGTATTGGCGGGCAAAAGCAAAAGGCAAATAAAGAATGCACATTTGTTTTATACGCCAGAAGGTATGACTTGAGAATCCCTATTAAAGCCATTGTGCTGCCAAAAGTTACAAAAAGACTTCCAGCGTGCACTTTTGATATACCTTACTCAACCGATTTGGCTGAATTAGATCTAGCAGATCCAACTTTTAATAAATCGTCACAGATAGATTTAATTTTAGGAAATGACTTTGAACATTACTTAAACATTGAAGGTATAAAGAAAAACATTTGTGGTCAAACGTCGGCCTACAATACGATCTTTGGCTGGGTGCTGAGTGGTCCCATGAAAACTCAATCGATTCAGACGTTCACAACGACAGTCGTTAAAGCTGAAACTTCCGAGCTAAATGCGCTTTTAAAAAAGTTTTGGGAGCAGGAAGAAATTCCGATAACTCCCTCAAGGTCAGTGGAAGATGAATTTTGTGAAAAATTTTATAGCGAAACAACAACTCGAGATGAAAATGATAGATACGTCGTTCGATTACCATTCAGACCTGATTTTCCAGACAAAATATTTCTAGGGTCATCTCGATTCATAGCCTTGGCTCAGTACTCGAGCATGGAAAAATCACTGGCCAAAAATCCCGACCTTCAGTCACAATACAAGGCTGTTATAAGCGAGTATATCACTCTTGGTCATATGGATGAAACATCACCTGGTGAAATTAACTCTGACGGTAAATATGGGTCATTTTATTTACCTCACCATGGTGTAGTGCGCCCTGATCACAAAACCACAAAACTTAGAGTTGTATTTAATGCCTCTAGGAAAACAAAATCGCAATTTTCGTTAAATGACGTTTTATATACGGGGCCTACACTGCAAAGCGATTTAATTTCAATAATTCTCAATTGGAGAAGATATAAATATGTTTTTAATGGCGACATTGAAAAAATGTATCGACAGATACGTTTACATCCTGATGATACACCGTTTCAGAGGATTTTGTTTCAGCCAGACGATAACGGCCCGATTAAGGACTATGAATTGAAAACGGTAACTTTCGGAGTGAATTGTGCTCCCTTCCTAGCAATTCGGACCCTAATACAACTCGCCTTTGATTCCGAATCCGCACACCCTAAAGCAGCATCAATACTGCGCTCAGAGACCTATGTCGATGACATTTTGACCGGAGGTCATACGTTAGAAGAAACCTTAGAAGCCCAAAGTCAGCTGATTAAAACCCTAAAGTCAGCGGGTTTTCCGCTGAAGAAAATTACTGCAAATAATCAAAAACTTTTATCCCATTTACCCAAAGAGGATCTGTATAATTCAGAATTCCTTCGTTTTCACGATACCAGTTCCACAAAAACACTAGGTATTAAATGGAATGCCCTAACAGACACATTTACTTACACTTTTTCACCATTTGAACATTCCACGAAAAATACCAAACGTCAGATTCTGTCTTCAGTGGCAAAACTCTTTGATCCAGCAGGATGGATCACGCCAATAGTAATAAGGGCAAAAATTCTTATCCAACAATTATGGCTAGAAGGCCTAGGTTGGGATGACGAAGTATCTGTTGAGTCACTGCAAACCTGGAACACCCTAGTACAGGATCTATCACAAGTTGAACTAGTTTCTATCTCAAGGTGGTTACAGTATATGCCCTCTGACACCATAGAAATTCACGGGTTCTCAGACGCTTCCAAAGCGGCATACTGTGCCACGGTATACATGCGTTGTGAGAACAGTAAACATAATACGTTCTCTAATTTAATAGTAGCTAAAAGCAAAGTCGCGCCGATACAGACAATTTCACTACCACGGTTAGAGCTCACAGGTGCAGTCTTGCTTGCAAACCTGGTTAAGTACGTCATGACATCGTTGAAGCTAGAAACAAAGCAAATATATTTATGGACAGACTCGTCCATAACGCTAGGTTGGTTGTCAAAGCCTCCCTATGCATGGGAAACCTACGTCGCGAATAGAATCTCTCGGATTCACTGTTTAGTACCAGATGCGACGTGGCGACATGTCCCTACTCACGATAATCCTGCCGATATAGGAACAAGAGGCTGTAGACCTCAAGACTTGGTACACAATTCCCTTTGGTGGCATGGACCAGCATGGCTGACTAAACCCTCAACAGAATGGCCAAAAAGAAATCCCCTTAAACCTTCAGAGGTACCTGCAAATTTAACCCAAGCGCTGCATACTGAAGTTCAGGATGACGACATCCTGAGTAGATTCTCTTCATATAGCAAGGCTTTACGCGTTGTATGTTATTTATTCAGGTTTTATAAAAAATGCAAGGAACCTAAAGGGGTACGGTCTCAGTCACAGAATCTAATAGATCTAACACATGAGGAAATGAAATTTACAAAATTGCGCCTGATTGCCTTGGCTCAAGAAAATTTTTACAGTGAAGAGTACAAATGTCTGCAAGCCGGTAAAAATGTGCTAAATAAAAGCCCTCTAAAACCTTTAAATCCATTTTTGGATTCATATTCAATTATTAGGGCAAATGGCAGACTAGTCCAGTCGACTCTCCCATACAATGAGCGGTACCCTATAATACTACCAGGTAATTCGCAATTTTGTCAACTGTATTTACAATACTTGCACACATTCCTCCATCATGCTGAATGCAGCCAAATGTGCAGAATCGTACAATCTGAGTATTTTGTAGCAAGGCTTAAACCACGAGTAAAAAGCATAATTCGAAAATGTAAGATTTGCATTATACAAAAACAGCAAGCATGTTCTCAGATTATGGCGCCCTTGCCACCTGAACGGTGCACTCTATCACCACCATTTGAAACGACAGGAGTTGACTTTGCTGGGCCGTTTGAGTTGAAAATATCGCCTTTACGCAAATCCTCTTACGTTAAAGGATACGTGTGCGTATTCGTCTGCTTTAGTACAAAAGCGGTCCATTTAGAAGCATGCTCAGAGCTTTCTTCAAAGGCATTTCAAGCCACATTTGCTCGTTTCGTCGGGAGGCGGGGCCTTCCCCGAAGGGTAACATCGGACAACGGAAAAAACTTTCTTGGTGCCAGTAGGGTTCTTGAACGTGAATTTGCCACATTTTTACGAAACGCAGCTGACGATATAGCTCAAAAATATTTGGCCCACGGGTTTGAATGGCGGTTTATACCACCTCACGCTCCGCATATGGGCGGCTTATGGGAAGCCGCTGTAAAGAGCTTTAAATTCCATTTCAAGCGCATCGCAGGCGCGCACAAATTTAACTTTGAGGAGTTTTCTACCATACTAGCTCGGATTGAAGGCGTTTTAAACTCACGACCAATCTCTGCCCTGTCAGAAGACCCGTCCGACTTGACAGCCCTAACTCCGGGACATTTTTTAAGAGGTGCCCCTTTAATGGCCTTCCCCGAACAATCCGGCCAAAACATGTCTGTCATAAACCGATGGGAAAGGTTGAAAGTGATCAGTCATCAGGTTGCCATGCAATGGAAAGAGGATTATTTGAAATCTTTACATAAGCGCTATAAATGGCAGAACTCAGCTCCAAACCGGCAGGTAGGCGATTTAGTAGTCGTAATTGACGACTTGTTACCTCCCCACGAGTGGCGTCTAGGGAGGATTGAAAGGACCTTTAGTGGTAATGATAAGAACGCTCGTATAGCAGAGGTACGCACATCCTCTGGGCTAGTGACGAGACCCATAGTAAAACTATGCTATTTGCCGTTTTTGAGTAACTGATGTTACGTTGTACGTAGTGTCCATATCGCGCTCATACCTTGTCGTTATATTAAACTTTTTCACAATGACAGATGAATTCACATAAATTTGTATATACTATTAATAACATTTACTAAAACTACCCTAACTCTCCATTCCTCTCATTCAGCCTCTTAATTTCCCGTCTACTAATACAACACAACCATTTCCCATTCCAGTCGATATTTGCATCATTTACTAACTCAATTTCATATGTTTCTTTTCGGTGTCTTCTCTTTAGTAGCAGGTCTAATCGCAGATTAACCGCCACACGAGTGCCAAGCCCAGGACGGAACCCTAGTGGCGAGCGGAGTCAGCCACGGGACTTAGAGGTATTTTACTGTGTAATCTGCCGGGGTTACCACGGATTAAAATACTGCCGGAGGTTTCAAAAGATGTCAGTAGAAAGACGGCGTGAAGTGGTCAGCAACTTGCGCTATTGCTTTAACTGCTTGGCCAGAAGTCATTCCTTAAACTCGTGCACCTCAGAGGAAGCGTGCAGACGGTGCAACCAACAGCACCACACGATGCTGCATTTGTCAACTCGCCAACAGCAGCAGCAAGAAGCCACGGTGGTCATGAGAACCACCCCTGTCAGGGCAATTGCCTCAAGCAGAACCCTCAGCAGAGCCTCAAGCAGATCCACCCACAGAATGAGGACTCAACGACGTAACCAGCTCCAACAACAACGTAACCAGCACCAACAACCGCGTCGCCACCAACAACAGCGTCGCCAGCAACAACAGCGTCGCCAGCAACAACAGCGTCGCCACCAACAACAGCGTCGCCAGCAACAACAAAGCCGTCAACAACAAAATCAATGGCACACTCAACAGCTTGCAGCGCAACCAGCCAGCAGGCCAGAACCTCGTTTAAATGGACAACTATTGGCCGAGGCCATTAAGTCGCTGGCCAACGTTTTGTGTGTGAAATACAACGCATAAGCGGCACGAAAAGGCCTGGGCCGGCGCCATGTTCAAATTAGATTTGAACAATACTTTAATATATGAATTTGCAAATCTTTAATTAATAGTATGTAAAATGAATTTTAAATATTTAATCTACATTGTTATAAAAAAAAAAAAAAAAAAATAAGAATTTAAAATGCAAATAAGTTGAATTTAAATGAATTGTAACGATAAAAGTTTGAGTTGTAATTTCTAAATTAATGTTGTAATTACAGTTTAAAAGCCACTGTTCTTGTTCTAATGTGAATGAATTTAAATTTTCTTAGTATTACGGAATTATTCCAAACAGCTTCGGCTATCTGCGAAGCGAAGATTTGTCAAGAGCTAAAAATAAATTTATGCATGGGTCACTTGTGCCTTAGCAACAGCTTTAATAAGTTGAAATTACAACCGTCCTAAACTTGTATAAACTTAACCTAAAATTTAAATAAAGAAATACCTACCTACATTATTAAACTTAAAGTGTAAACTTAAATCTAAAAGGAGTCTAAATACTTACCTAACCCAACCCTACAAAGGAGATTAATATCTGCCCGTTTCCCAGCGCGGATATTCCCAGCGACAAGCACCTGTTCATACAAAATAGGAAAATAGAAAAGGTAGATATATTCATCCCCATTTCTCAAATAAAGAGACATACTTTTGGAAGAGATCCCTCGCTAATTTACATTTATTTATTTGTTCCCTTACCCTACAATTATAATCACTCTTATGAGTGATTGTAATTATAACCTTCCAAAGTTAATAAACAAATGTTTATTGCCCAGCAGTTCTAAGCTACAAGGAAGGTTATTTAGCCCTTCTGTGTCAGTCACTACGACACGGAACTACACTAGGGTATTCATTCGGTTAACCGATTAATTACTACCCGATTAACTGATCGGTTAATTTAAAATTGGCTTTTTTCGATTAACGATTAAACCGGTTAATTTCAGTCGATTAACCGATTAACCGAAGTAACAAAATTTTAAATTATTTTGTAGTATTTTAACATATATTTTTGTGTTTTACAAAAATGTATTTGTATAGTAAAATATTTTTTCCTTCTTGCAATACATTCTTTAAATACAGTACGAGATAAGAATATGTTCGGTGCTGAGCTTTGCCAGGATGAGTCAGATGATGAACTGACAATAAGATAAACTCTCGATTGTAACACAAACAATCTTTTAACATAATTTGGTTAATTAATTAACCGAAGCAATTAGAAGTGTTTAAAATTTTAAAAATTAAACTTATATCTAATTATGTCATAATGGAGGATATTAAATGTTTAGAGAAATACTGGAAAAGAATTGAGAAATAAGATAAGCTGCATTAAGGATTGCTTTCGAGATCTCCCTTTCATTCGTGAACATATGTACTTCTATGCCAAAGTTTATGTTTCTAGATAAAAAAAAAACAACCAGTTGAAAAACAAAATATTACCAAAAAGTTATTCTCATCCGTTCATGAAATTCCATGTTAAACTATTTTTATAGGTGCAATATTAATGACAATTGAAAAAATTACCAGTTAACGAACAAAAAGTACCAAAAAGACACCTCATACAGACTCTCATTCACTGAGGACCTTGCATGTCTGAGGAACTTAGGTCCAATTTTTTAGATTAGTTTCGAATGTGATATTTACTTTATTTATATGTTTATTGTTTTAAAAGATAGATGGGGTGACAAAAAATTTTCCAAAATACAGGTTTCACCCGTTTACTCCCTAAAAAGGCCAAAATTCTAAAAAGTACCAGACACCTGACGGCTTATTTTTCTAAAGAGCAACGATAGGTATTACTTTTTTTTGTATCTCTTTTAGTTATGGATATATAATATAACCGAATTTATCCGTTTTTACCCTTTTTACCCCCTTAACATTCGAACAAACTTTCATGAAAAGAGCGCATATAATATTCCCTGAATTCTCGGGAGTTGCAATGTTTAGGTTTAACATTTTGACCCAAAGAGCTTGAGACCGGATTTTTTTCTATTTCGCTCTTTCAGTCTTAGTTTTCGAAACAACGCCGTTTTAAACTTCTAATGCTTCTGTTTTTTAAGACACTATGGAGTTACCTAGTTTTGTCAAAAATGCATGGAGTTATCTACTTTTTACATACAAATTTTGTTCAAGAATTGTTTTTTTGTTATGCCATTGTTTTTTTTTTTACTAATAAAAACCAAATTATAAATCATTTTTGCATTTTTATATATTGATATTACTTAATTTATAACAAAACTTTATTAATCGGTTAACCGATCAATTTCAAAATTAACCGATTAGAACCCGATTAAACCAAAACCTCGGTTAATTAATCGAGCGATTAACCGATTAAAGAAAAAGCCCGATTAAATGAATACCCTAGTTTTTACTGTTCCCTTTACAATGCGGGTAATTTGCTCTCTTTTTTTTGGTACTTTTTTTAGTATATCTATGGAATTGCGACAAAACAACTTACAATACAACATATTTCCAAATATACAAATATACATATGTTTAGATTTTTAAAATAATCAAATGCATATACACATACAATGGAAATGTGAAACATATACAACTCTTTAAATGGTATCAAAACCTTGTTTGGTGTATGCACATTTATAATATATGTATGCTAAAAATTTATACATGCTAAAATACAAATTTATTTATTGCTATAATAAAAATATTAAATTATTAAAATTTTTTACATACCCAAAATATTGCTTTAATACCATTTAAATCACGTGGTACCTTTTCTGCACAACAGTCACCATTTGAGTATACTATTGCTTTTTGTTTATGTATGGGAAAACATATGACAAGTTTTTAAACGTTCTATAAGTGCACCAACGTGCTTACAGTACGATGCGGTACATTACGGGTACAGCAACGTTCGCCTAACTAAGCCTTAATTTGCAATAAATCTAAAAACGGGCTTCAGAATGATTTAAAATTAATCATACGCCAAGTGTTCCTACTGCGCAGTGTCCCTTAAAAGGGACGGTCTTTAACTCCAAAACTTTAAGTTGTTTTAACAAAATGTTTTTAAACCGAATTAATCCCATAATTTTTAATTATTATTGGTAAAAATAATTGGGGGAAAGTAGCCGGGAAACTTCGTCCACTAATGGGTTTCGTAATGTTAAATAGACCATGTTTTTCTATACGTTTGGGTTACAGATGTGGAAGTATTTTGTATTTTAAATACATAACCTAAAAGTATTTTGTGTTTTACATTTTAAATGCCAAAAACCATGTATTATGCCCAACACTACTTATAGAAAACTTAATATGAATAAAGAAAAATTTGCTCAACAAAAATTATTTGAATTAAAACAAGTTTTCTTGTTTTGAAAAAAAAGCATTTTTTTCTTGATGCAAGAATTCCATTCCAGGGAGCAAACATAAGGGTTATTTTTTTTTAAAGGTTACGAGAAAATTCCTTTTATTTGCATTTGGTTATTTTTAACCATTATCGTTACATATATTTTATTTTTGGTTATCGTAACCAATTAAACATTTTTAATTTTTTTTTCTTCGAACGGAAGGCTAAGGTAAAATGTAAAAAGAAAATACAATATAATAGTCTGGTAGTGTATAAAGTCATTTCTGAAAAATTGTAGGAATAGAACTATTACAAAAAAGCTTTATAAAAATACATAACTGAAATTTAGCTCATAGAATAAATTCGAAAAAAAAAAAATTAAAAATGTTGAATATAATATAAAGTTACCTTCGGAAGGAAATAATTCCCAGTTTCTATTTGTAACCAATTAAAGTAAAAAATATTTTTTTTTGCTATAAATAAACATTACTTCAACCAAAAAATTTTTTTTGTTAAAAATAACTATTATGTATAACAAATAATTAATTTTTTTGGTTATAAATAACCATTTTAACAAATAATTACTTTTTTGGTTTTTTGGCAACTATCCATTATAAATAAGTAAGAAAGTATAATCGGTACCTATTTGGGGACCATGGGAAATCATTTATACGGCAAAACAAAATTTTGTTATGAGGTTGAGATTCATTTTAAAGTTCATTATGCCGAATATTATTTAGATATCTTCAGCTATATGAACATTTTTTTTTTTTTTTTCTTAAAGTGATTTTAACGACCAAATATATTTGACCATTTATTTATTTATTTATTTTATTTATTTATTTCATTAAATGTAATATAAAAAGCCACTCTAGGCCAATTAAAATATATATTGCAAAGCAGTTTGCCTGAATACAGTAATAAATTAATTAATAATACAAAAATTATTTTAAAAATATATATAATAAAATAGAAAAAAAAATGATTTTATTATTAAATTAAATTAATCCTCAAACCGGTTCAGTTTTAGATCCCAGCAGTGTAAAAGCATTAATAAAGACCAAAAAAAATTTAGGAAACAAGTTTTATTATATAGGTACATTTGTAAATACATATTTAATACATATTTAATACACAACAAATGTATGTATTTGTATGTATATAAACAAATGATTTTTATTTAAATAATCAAGTGGAATATACATCTAATAAAACGGTCAGTAATTAACATTAAAGTTAATTACAAAGTATTCTATAAAGTTTTAGGCGGAATGCATTGTTAGAATGAGAAAAAATTTTAAGTTCCAGAGGCACTCGGAATCAAAACTTGCGGGTTCCTAGTAGAACGAGAAAAACTAAATTTAGACAATATAAGCTTGTTTTAGTAGTATTAACAACCAAAGAATTCGCAGATGACCATGATGAAAAGCGATCAAGGTAATAATTAATTTCACTGCTAAAAGTGTCAACATCATTCCTGTTGCTATTAAACAGGAGCATAACGTCATCAGCAAATAACAGTGATCTGCAGCATTCAGAATCTAATTGGGCTGGTAAGTCATTGATATATAAGATAAAAAGAAGTGGTCCCAAGACTGAACCCTGAGGCACACCGGAAGTAATTGCAAGTAAATTGGAACTTTCATCATTGACATTTTGAGATCTGTCGGTAAGATAAGACAATATAAGCTTGCAAGCCGTGGTAGAAAATTTAAAAAGTTCTTTCAATTTCCTAATCATAATAGCATAATTTATTGAATTAAAGGCCTAAGCTAAATCAAGAGATACTAGTAAAAACAACTCACCATCATTTAGATTCCTCCTTATATCATCAGTCATGTCAAGCAAGAGAGAAGTAGTATTGTGATTACAACGAAAAGCATATTGAGATGGAACAATAAGCCTTCGAACAGAATTTAACATTTGGTCCTTTAATATGTGTTCAACAGCTTTGGACAAAGAAGGGAGAATTGATATGGGTCTAAGATCATCAAATGTCCGAACATTTCTACACTTTGGAATTGAAACAACCCGAGCTATTTTCCAAGATTTAGGAAATATTGATGTAGTTAAAATCGAATTGACGTGATGAATTAGAATGTTAGATACATAAGGATAAATAATCTTAACAAAACGAATACTATCAACATCAAATTCATTACACCAACCATTATCCCCAGTTAGACCAGACTGCCTTAAAATTCTCCACATACCAGATGAGTCTATGCCACAAAATAATTTAGAATAACATGCTCTTCTCTCTTTACGTACAATATTTTTAGCCTTATTTCGGTATTTGCAGTACACATTCCAATTAAAAGTATTTCTATTTGAACGATAAGCCAAATAAGACAAGTCTCTAAGCGATGTTGCCAATAAAATATTGTTAGATCTTAACCAACTGTTATCATCCATCTTTACTTTCTTTCTCACTGTAGGCACGTAAGTATAAAGGATGTTAAAAAAGAAACTAATAATAGAAGCTTGATAACACAGTACAACAGCCAATCTGGGGGGTGAGAAATTCCAAGTCAGGGTGATGGTACTAGGTCAGTATAGTAAAACCCTCAAAGGGTTTGGCGTTCGTATGTGTCAGTTTTTTTTTTATGACATTTTAAATTTTTTCCTTATCTTGATGTTTTTTCGCTTAGTTGTAACATTTTGGCAAAAACGTAGTTTAACATAACTCGAGAACCACTTGTCCGATTTTGATGAAACAAATTAAGAAAAATTAAGAATGACAATTTCTCTAATCTGTTTCTATACCGTTTTCCTATATGTGCAACACTTTCGAAGTTAAAAATGAATGTATGAAGAAAAAAAATATTTTTTGCCCAAAAAATTTAAATTTTTTATTTTTAATTCATAAAAAATCCAAAACAGTAAAAAAAAAGTTTCAAGTCCTATTACTTTCACGTGAAGTCGCATAACCTATGAAATAAATGAGACATAAATCATGAAAATCGATGAACGCGTTTCGCTTTTATTAACAATTAAGTGAAGGTATGCATTTCAAAAATTTGCTCGAGATATGCACAAAATTCTTTGCAAAAACATTTATGACTTCTTTTATGATTCTTAGAATTCAAAAAAAAAAAAAGTTATAAACAAAAGGTTATTTGATTTTTATGATTGCGGTAGCAAAGTAATAAGCGGTAACAAATGTGCGTGGACAATTGAAAGGAAAAAAGGAAAGTGCACTTTTTTAATTATTTGGGGTTTTCCGTTGGCTACCTGTATGATTTTTTTACAGAAATTCCACCCACATCTATTAGTGCTCATGTTTTGGAACGTACCTGTCAGTAAAATATTGAAAAATACGTAGTATTGATAGGTGTTCATTTATCGATTTTTGTCATTCAACAAGTGCCGACGAAGGCGAACAGTAAAAGTGATTTTTCTCCAGTTTTTTAAAAGTGAACAAAAGAGAACAGAATATGGAACTGTGCAAGCCAGATATAAATAGCTTTTGCTACTGCTGTGGTAAATATGTCTCAACACATAAAAAAGGGGAAATTTCAGTACTGATTTTGTTCAAACATACGAGATGTACTTCAACCGAAATGTTATAGTGAACGAAAATTGGGTACCAAATATAGTGTGTAAAAGCTGCTACAGCCGTCTAATGGATTGGAAAAATAGAAGACGTGAAAGTATGCCATATGTCCAATGACTTGGACTAATCCATGACTTGGACTAATCCTGAAAAGGTCACAATCCATTGAATTGCTATGCATGTGCGAATAAAGGAGCCGCAAAAAGGATAAGAAAATCGTATAATTATGATTTTACGCATCACCATTGCCTCATTCGGACAACATTCCTGTGCCAAAAGCTTCTAGCCCAGATATTTTCTCTTCTACGACTGCTCCGACATATCATGCACGTGATGATCCTCCATATGAGCCATCAGTATCCAATGAGCCAATTTTAATAAATCAAAATAAGCTTAATTCAATTGTTGCCAAGTTGGAATTAACACAGCATAAATCGGAAGAGCTGGCTTCCATTTTGAAATCAAACAATTTGTTGGCACCCGGTGTGAAAGTCACAGCTTATCGAAGTCGTCAGGCAACACTCCAAAGTCTATTCCTTGTGAATGATGAAAAAACTTCTGCATATTGCCCGGATGTAGGAAAATTGATGGACGCAATGGAAATAAAATATGAAGCAGATGACTGGAGATTATTTATTGACAGTTCAAAACTCAGCTTGAAGGCGGTTTTACTGCATAAGACCAATAAAAAACCTTCAGTTCCAATCGCCTATAGTACAGAAACGAAAGAAACATATGATGCACTGGAAAATATTTTAAAAATGGTTAACTACGCCAAACATATGTGGCGCATATGCTGCGATTTTAAAGTTGTAGCAATGCTTTGCGGTCTTCAAAGCGGCTATATAAAATATATGTGCTTTTTGTGCGATTGGGACACACGATTTTCCGGTGACCAATATGCATGCCACGGATGGAAACTCAGAGAGCACAGCAGGTTACAAACGGCCAATATTATTCGTGAGCCTCTTGTGCCGAAGGAGAAGCTATTGCTGCCTCCACTGCATATTAAACTTGGAATTGTTAAGAATTTTATCAAAACTGTCGCCAAAAGAGATGAAGTTTTCTTGTGTTTGAAACTAATTTACCCGAGACTCAGTGAAAGTAAAATTAAAGAAGGTAATTCAACATTTTTCCTTTTTCGAATTTATTCTATGAGCTAAATTTCAGTTATGTATTTTTTTTTTTTTTTTATAAAGCTTTTTTGTAATAGTTCTATTCCTACAATTTTTTCAGAAATGACTTTATACACTACCAGACTATTATATTGAAATTTAGCTCATTGAATAAATTCGAAAAATGTTGAATATAATATAAAGTTACCTTCGGAAGGAAATAATTCCCAGTTTTTAAAGAAGGTAAGTTATAATATCACATTCATTTCCCATGATTTTCCATCTTAACAAATTAATTTTTTCCAATCAGGCGTACTAAATGGTCCAGATATACGAAAGCTGATTAAAAGTGACGCATTCAACAATATTTTGATTGACGCTGAATTGAATGCATGGCAGGCAATCAAAGAAGTAATAGAAGGCTTGTTGGGAAAGCATCGTTCTAACAACTACGATGTTTCTGTCGCAAGGATGTTAAGAGCATTCTCGGAAATTGGTGTCCACATGTCCTTGAAAATCCATTATTTACATTATCATCTGGACTACTTCAGCAAACAATTGGCTACCGAATCTGATGAACAAGGTGAACGCTATCATCAAGTTGCTATGCCATTTGAAATGAGGTAATACTGATTTTTTATTTTTTCAAACTCATTTTAATAAAACAAAAACTTACAGATATAGAGGCAAAAAGTCGCCGAGTGCAATAACTGCGGAAATTTGCTGGTGGAGTAAGCTTGTGTGGCAAGACAAGGATGATCTTGATGATAAAGAATTTTCAGGAGATGCAGAAGGGCCAACAGTGGAGTCACACATTGACATTATGTGTGGTTCAGAAACTGATGATAGCGATGAATGCGATGCCACTAGTCCCGAACAACCACCATCGAAAAAGTCTAGGCAATATTTATTAAAATAAATAAAATAAAAATAAAAAATTATAAAAATGTTTACTTAATTTTTTTAGTAATTTATGGCCAGAAGTCTGGAGTTATTGGGGAAAATTTATAAAAAAGGCGATAAATGACACTTTTTTGAATAAAAACAAATATCAATATTCTTGTCAAAATGGGATACCTTCACTTAATTGTAAATAAAAGCAGAACGTGTTAATCGATTTCTATGATCTATGTCGCATTTTGTTTATAGGTTATGTGACTTTACATGAAATTAATAACACTTGATCCTTTTTTACGTTTTGGATTTTTTATGAATTTAAAAAAAAAATTTAATTTTTAGGCAAAAAAATATTTTTTTTTCTCCACAAATTTATTTTTACCGGCAAAACTGCTGATTATAAAGAAAAACGTTATATGAACGGATTAAAGAAATTGTAATTCTAAATTTGTTTGAGTTTGTTTTAGCAAAATCAGACAAGTGGTTCTCGAGTTATGTTAAACTACGTTTTTGCCAAAATGTTACAACTAAGCGAAAAAACATCAAGATAAGGAAAAAATTTAAAATGTCATAAAAAAAACTGACACATACGAACGCCAAACCCTTTGAGGGTTTTACTATACTGACCTAGTACCATCACCCTGACTTGGAATTTCTCACCCCCCAGACTATAATCCCAAAAATGTTCCATAGTGTAATCAACATCACTCGAATTAAAAATGTATTAGTGTCAAATTCTGATATAACGGAAAATATACCCTCCCAATCAATATGATTAAAGTCTTTATATTCAATCAACTTATCTGTATTTATGACATCCAACCAAAAAACCGCAAAAATCAAAGAATGGTGAGAAATAGCAGGACATGAAACTTGGTCAGAATAACAAACCATAGAGTCATCACTAACTAGCCAATAATCTAGCAAAGATGTAGTGCCGTGAGCCCTGTCAAAGTGTGTTGGCCTTGAATTGTGAAAAACTGAAAGATTACATCTCATACACATTAATCGCCAACGACGATGACCTTGGAATAACGTAAAAAAATTTAATTATGAGAATTTTCGAATTCAACAATATCTCCATAAGGTAAATACACCACACCAAAAAGAGTTTTTACATTGTTAAAAGAAATTTCAATAAGCAAAGATTCACAACTATGTATACAGAGATACTCTATGTACAACTCTATACTTAAGTTTTCTTGATATATAAATACACACGCCACCACCTCTATTACGTATACGGTCATTTCGAACAAGACTATAGCCAGATATATTTATAGCTGCATCAGGAATAGAAAGCTTAAGCCACGTTTCGGAAATACCAATCAACTCAAAGTTGTTATACGTAATATTGGCAATCTCATGAAATTTCACAGAACCACGCGAAGGACTAATGCTCTGGCAATTAACATGTGCCACCTTAAGTTGTTTAGAATACATAGATAAATTATTATTTAAAAAAGAACCACTGCTAACAATGGGATCAGTGTTTGTGTTATTAAAAGACATCAAAAATTTTAAGTTTTGTAGGGAACCAAAAGTAACAAACCGAAAAAAGGAAGTGCATTTCAAAAACTAATATAATTACAGCATATAATAAAAATACGTAATAATAAGATTATTTTCTTTTATAACTCAACAATATAAAATTCAAAAAGAAAAGAAGAAAAAAAATATATATAACTCATAAAATCTAAATTTCAGCTATCATAAGTTTATAGAAATAGATTATAAATATTATCAAATGTTGGTGTAAATTTTAAGGTTTAATTTTAAGATTTATTATAACATACATACATATGAAAACCAGAGATCAAATTTCAGGAAAAAAAATAAAGTTTTTTTTTTTTTTTTTAACGAACATTAGAATCAAAAGTAACCAGTATACATAACTATTTACAAATATGGCCATTATTATTAATATAAGCAGCACACTCCTCAACATTATATATAACAACCGACCCGTCATATAATGTAAGTTTGGCTTTAGGTTTATCAGCATTGATTATACTGTATTAAGAGACAATTTTCTGCCGAATCATTTTGCGACACAAGTAATTCAGGTTAGATGTAGCCGGAGAGTAGTGATCATTTATGTATACGCGGGTATCTACTTAACCTCCTATAACATCATCCTTGACCTTGAGTAAACGTGTTTTAAAATATTCTCTCGCCACACAATCCCGCACTTCAACATTCACAAATTAAGCCAAAATGTTGCCTCTATTGTTAATATAACACACCAGATTAAGATCACGGCTAGATACATCAACTTTATATACAGAACACAAAGATATAATCACAGAAGTTAAGTCACTTAACCCCAAAGGTAGGCCACTAATGATTATATCGTTACGGTTAATTCTACGATGTAGAACATTGTTCTCGAACTCCAGAGCCGCACATTTCTTGGTAGTAGCAAGGTCAATATTATTTATTAGTTTAGTACATGATGCGACGTCAGCTTTAATGCTCGTAATGAAAATGGACATCTCATTTTCAAATCATTTAGCATCTGCGCCATATCCTTCTTAAAACCATCACGTTCTTCACGACTCTCCTTTAAAAAATTGTCAAAACCATTTCTTAAAGCACGAACATCATTTAGGGTAGCCAGATTTTAAATTCGAAAAAACAGTACATTGAATACATAAAAACAGTACAATCAAGAAAAAACAGTACATTTTTTTTGACGACAACATTACCATTTGTTTTAATAAGTAACCCCCAATTTCACCAAGTTCAGCTATAATAAACTATCAGTTCAAGCTGTCAAAACATATTGTAAGCTGGAAGTTAAAGTAATAGTTAGTTTTAACTGAACTTGGTGAAATTGGGGTATATATTTTAAACTTTTGATTGAATATGCAACAACAATTATATAAAGAAAGAAATACACTTAAAATGTGTAACGTCAAAGGAATTATTTCCAGTTTTTGGCATTTCATAAATATACATATGAAATTACTCCATTTTCGTTTAAAAAGCAAACACCACAAACGAAGCATTTGGCCAGGAAAACCATAACATTGCTGTAAGCCATACAAGAAAGGAGAAAAGCCTTACTTAGCTCAAAACAATCAACTCATTGATTTTGTAAGTACGATTTTCTTTAAACATATTCGTATTTAAAGCAATTTTCACTACACACATAGTTGCACAAATCATATAGAATTTGAGAAAATCTTTGTTTCCTAATTTAATTTTCCAATTTTAAATAATTTTTAAATTATTTACGGCTAATTTTACCAAGTTCAGCTATAATTAACTATTACTAAAACAATAGGTTTTTTGACTTTTATAATGAAAGTTAATTAAACCTGGGGGCAAATTATGGCAGTCGTTATCGAATACTTTTTAGATTCGAAGGCAATGTTATTTCAGTTGATACTAAACGAATCGTTATTATTTTTTCAGTGTTGTGAAAACTAAAATAAATGCTTTACAATACTAAAAAAATAATTTCGATCCGTTCAGTATAGACAGAGAGAATAAGAAATAAAATTGCTTTCGAATCGAAAAAGTATTCGATCACGACTGCCATAATTTGCCCCCTGAACTTGGTGAAATTGGCCATTAATCTATAAAATCCAAAAAAAATAGTTTGGTTTATTTTTATTTCACAAAATCTGAAAATATTTAAAATCAAGTGCAATTGAAAACGATGAATATTTTCAAAAAAATTTTTGTAAAAATTTACTTATCTTTTTCTTATTTCAGTTGTTTAGGTAAAGAAACGTGGTCCTCAAAGGTATTAGGTATTTTTATAAATTTTGAACACGGATAATTTTCCAAATTTGTTTGTTTTCAATTTTACGTGATTTCGATTTCCAGAACATGCCCGAAAATTATAAAAGTTCTAAAAATTAACGATAACTGTTTTGGAATAAGTATTTTTTAGTACTTAAAAAAATTAAGATTTAATTTTTGTCTTTTTCAGGTGTGGAAAGGGAAAGACTATTGGAAGAGGTAGCCATAAAATCATAACAACACGAAAATATACCACTGCTACGAGCCACCCATTATAATTTAGATTTCTACTGTGTATTTATGAGAAAACAATGACCACAGCGTAAAAACTCTTATTATTTTAGAACTTTTTTTTTTAACACAACATAATTTTTTGTAAGCCAGTTCTGTTAAATATAGACTGAGCAAAAAAAAAACAGTACAAAAAACAGTACAAAGTGTAAAAAACAGTACATTTGCGTACTGTTTTAGGAGTTGTGCATAAAACAGTACAATTGCAAAAAATCAGTACATGTACTGCTTAAAACAGAACGTATGGAAACCCTAACATCATCACACCCAAAATCATCTCTTCCCCTATTAGGACAGTTAGCACAATTGAATAAAAACGAGTTCGGTTTTTCATTAAAAAGTTGCAACTGTTTCTCCGAGACTTGGGCACATGTTAGATGAATCAATAATTTGCACATTTTGCATTGGATAGATCCCTGGGATTTGCCAACAGGGTTTTTACATATACCACATTTAATTACCTTAGCAGCCGGCATTGTAAATGGCGATCAGCAGCAGCAACAAAATAACCACAGGTTTTAGCCCAACAACAAACAGCCCAATTAACGCAGCAACTCAGCACAAGCTTAAAAGTTTTATAACTATCCCAAAACAACTCACTTTGCATAAATTCCAAAAGTTCCATGTTTAACGTTGATTAATGATGCAAAAAAGTTTGTAAATTGAAATTTAACACCACATTTAAATATTATTTGGTAATAAAAAAAACAGCTGAAACCTCAACACGCTTTATTCAGGCATAGCGTTGCATTGGTCATACATATGTATTTACATATGTATATGTATGATTATTTCTGTTCATTTGTTATTTCGATGACTAAGAAGGAGTGAACGTGTCAACTGTTGTGCGTTACAGGCGATATAATAAAATATAGGTTGGTTATACATTTGACCCATCTAGGAGCATCCACACAAATATTGCGGTTTAATAAAATTCTTTAATTTGGCCCCTGCAGTACGTAGGATGCTCCTAGATGGTCAAATGTATGACTAACCCCACTTTAATATTTATTGCAGAATATCGTTTTGAAAACAAGAGCTAACCTAAAAAAACGGCTAACAACACTGGATTCAGCATGCCCCAATTAGGTTAAAATGACAGGTGCCCGGCTTGTCTGTTTTTTGCAACTAGCACAGTGTACTTATTGCTCAAAATTACAATATTAAAATTAAATTTTAAGATTATTTTTTTAAAGGTTGCGAAAGAAAACAAATTATATCATAAAAAAATACCTCCTTCAACGTTTCAGGATTTTTAAAGAACAGTTGAGGTATTATATAAAAAAAAATCAGCCAAATAAAAAAATAAGTTTTTGACTTAGTCCGTTTTTAAAATTTAATATTTTGCAGACATTGCATTTTTCAAAATTTTTTTTTAATATGTATATGTTTTGTAGCCCCAAGTATTCTCTTTAAAAATACATTAAAATTATCTTCGTATGTAAAGTAGTTTTCAAGATATTTAAAAAATAAACTCAACACATTCCGCTAAATTATGACATTTTGAATATGACATAACTTTAAAAAAAAAAAATTTTAATTTTTTTTCGTTCATATATGTTCCATATAAGATAAAAGGAACCTTCTAACCAAATTTCATTAAAATCGAAAGGGGTCGTGTCCCACTCTTGGTCGATTTGACATGGAATTACCCATATATCAAACACTTGAATTTTTTGATTATGAGAAATTGATTCTTTATTTAAGAACATTTTACTAAATACGAACAAAATAAAGAAATTATTTTTGAATTCTCTTGGTTTAAAAAACGATATTGATTACTTTAGAAAATAAACTTCTTTCCGGTGTGAGTGATTTTAACTACATATTAAAATTTTCAAACTATGCGTATGTACTTAAATCTCGCGACAAGCTTTTATATCAAATAAATTGTTCAAAGACGTTGTAAGTTGATAGTAAAAGTTTCAGAGTAAAAGTTTATGTTTTTCTTTTTATCGCTTTAAAATAAAAGCTTGTTTTTAAAAAGGTTTTTTACTTTAAATTTATTTAAAATTTTGTCTATAACGGAAAACAATAACTTTTGAATTTTTTAATCCTAAACAATTTGTGAAAATATTTATGCCAAAAGGGAATGCAATTTTTTCTAAAGAAACAATTTTATAGCAATTAGCGGCTAAACAATTTTTGATCAAATCTATTTTTGGTTTTTTAGTTGCTTGTATGTAAAACATTTAGTGACAAAAAGCACGCGATTCATTAAGTACTTTTGTTAAAAATTTATTTATGCATTACCAACACATAAATATAGATCTGTCTTTATCTTGAACTTGATATTGACTATTGCACTTAAATAAAAAAAAAAAAAATTATCACACACAAATAATTTTTTTTGTCTTTTAGGTCTTATAAATTTTAGATTTTTTTAAATAATTTCAAAATATAAACGTGCTGTAAAACTTGGCATCGAGTAATATAGAAAAATGTGCATAATTTCCCATACAATAACAAAAAGTGAATATTTAATAAACAAAGCCAAAATTGTTTTGTAAATTAAAAATGATTAGAATTCATCTTATAAATGTTAATAAAAATAGGAAGTGTATTTGTTGTATATTTTGTTCAAAATACGTAATTTTATTAATATTTAATTTTACAAATAATGAGCAAGTTGGAAACATTGAGCATACATATATTAAAACTATTTATACTAATATGTTTTATTTCTAATAATGCTTATGCGGAAGTTAAGACTAGATATGCATAAGACTATAGTTTAATTGAATTTAATAACTGCAACTCTAATAAAAGTTTCAAAACATTTCTACATTACATTTCTATGGAAGATCTATTTATTATATATTTGATATTTTAACATTTTATAATATTACATACTGTGTATTTAAAATTTAATGATCATATACTACATAAAACGATATACTGCAGTAATTAATTAGTTAATATATTTAATTAACTTTAAGACAAATTAAATTTAAATTAAATATTAATGTATATTTATGTATGCATCTGCCTGAGCCACACATGTTTGATTATTTAAGTTTACACTTTATGATAAATTTATAAACTTTAAAACCAAAAATGTAAAAAATAACTTAAAAGAAGAAACACATTGAAAATTTTTATAATTATAATCATTAACAGTAATAATAAAATACAGAAATATAAGAGAAATAACAAATCGGAATTGATTTTTAATTATATTTGATTTAGAATTTGTATAGCCACTTTTCTCTTAAGGCAAAAATTTACTACGTACATTTAATGCAAAATCTTAAATCGTTGTGTATTTTAACTCATTAATAGATATTTTTTTTTTCATTAAATTTTATTTTTTGAGGCATTTAGTTTTAATTTTGTGATATTTATCTCTGATATCGTACTGTCGATGTCGCCTATAAAACTTTCTTCATATATTTCTTTTTGGCATATTGCAGACTAGGCAATTCACAATTTCTAGGACCATACATTGAAATTGGTTCACAAAATTCATAGCCTATTCTTTCATAAAAACTTTCTTGATCAATTGTAGATAAATACAAAACTTTTAAATCTAAAACAACTCGACAATAATCTTCAGCAAATTTCATTATTAATTTGCCAAACCCTTGACCCCGGCAACTCTTGTCCACAACTACAGATTCAATAAAACAAGCATTCTTTTTTGATGGTATAGGACTAAGCTTGCAGTGGGCTAAAACTCGGCTGAAGCCTTCAGTGGTCAAAATTAAACTGCACGGTAAGCTATCACACGATGATTCAAGCGATCGCATGCGCGCTGTTTCGCTGCGTGGCCATTCGGAATTTATAAGCGCGCATGTATCCTTCATAAGCTCTGGATACTGGTGGATGGGCACCACATTGAATGGACTACCGGATACATTGAATGGTGGAAGACCCTATAAAAAATATTTTTTAAAAAATGTTCAAATTGAAACTTTATGGCACAAGAGCCTATTTAAACTATTAATATTTGTGTGTTTGTGTGAATATTTAGCTTATTTATAGTAAAATACCTCATAATAGGGTTCCACTTTAAGAAAGCGCATATCAACTAAAGCTACTAGGAAAACTGAAGATGAATTTGAATGTAAAAAAGCTTATAATGGTCTAAAAATTAAACAGAAAAATAATTTTTAATAGCTTTTTTTAAATAAACAACGCATAAAATTTAACCACAGCTATGCTTGTATGAAAATGTATGTAGGAAACAACGGCATGCAATATTAAACTTTAAGCCCCTTATGCAAAAAAGTTAAGGTTCTTTAGTTAACAAGCACTTAAAACCCCATTCACTTTTGCTTAATGTATTGGTTAACTAATGTGAACTTTAACTGTTTTTGCATAAGATGGTAATTCCTTTATTATTTACAAAAAAAAAAAAAAAAACTTTATAGGTACACAAAAATTAAAACAAAATTAGCTGGTTCCTTAAAGATTTGATTGTGATACAAAATGCTACCTTGGTAGGTAGGTATATAAGGATGTAAATTTTAATATATTCCCAGCTAGCATTATGTATCGTAATCAAATCTTTTAGGAATCAGCTTTAAGAGCATTGAATATTATTCCAATACCAATATAACGTAAAATATTTTAGCACTTAATATTTGGCACTCAAAAAATGTTTAATAAGATCCACTACTGGACAATTTTTACATACTTATTGGAACATAAATTATGCCTATATATGTACATAAGTATGTTATTCAAATGAATTAGTTTAAAAACAACATACCTATGTATATGTAGGTATTTTAAATATTTATTTTACAAAAACACTTTAGAGTCTTGTCACAATTCTTTAATCAAATTATGTCAAATTTGGGCAGCAGCAAGGTTTTTTAATAAAAAAATAAGTAAGAAATGCCTGATTTAATACGCTGTTTGCTAGACACTTTCGTTTGGGTAACAAGCAGAAACCGAAAAAATACAAAGCACATAGGTAAATAAAAAACTGGAAATTAAAAACTGGATGAGGAGAACAAACTGGCAAGAGTAATATAAAAATGTTGTGTTGCATAAGAATACATTTTTAGTTATGTTTGCTATACATATTTATTTAGTGACATTAAAATGTGGCACAACAATCTGACATCCATATGTATGTTAATAATGTTATAAAACATTAACATTGGTATTTATTACATACATACATACATATATTTAATAAAAAATTAATTTATGTTACCATGATGTATTCTCTACGATTCCTTTCTTCCTGAGTAATGCCGCCACGATGCAAAGCACAAAAAGAACTGAGACTAAGAAAACCACCAATTGTTGTTCTTAACCACATAAACAATACGACCTCTAAATATATTATTATTTTGTTTTAATTATATTTTTAGCAATAAATATCGTGGAAATACACCAATTTTTTTTCTCCTTAATAGGTACAACGATTAATTTTGAGTTTTTATTATTTACATGTAGTATTTTTTTTATTTTTCCGTGATACGCGTTTTTACATTATATAAATACAAAAATCATTAAGTTTTCGTTGAAATAGTTTAAAAAAAAGTAAACTTATATGCGAAAAACTGTCTTTTTTAAAATAAAATACAACAAGAACGGGAAACAAAACAAAACTGGATAATGAAACAAGAAGAAAACTAGCAAAAACAAACATTTAAACAAATTTAGTGTTACCATGTAGTATTATGAAATGTGTCGTTTCGAGATTGATATAAATTAATAACAAGACTGCTATATCCGGCTATGCCGAGTTTTTAATACCCTTCACAATACCACCCACCTACTAATGCAAATTATCAAACAGAATTAAAAAGATATAATATGTCCAGTAAATTTTGTATGCTTAACGGCCATTTTCACCAAGTTCGGTTAAAACTAACTTTCAATTAAAGTTCAGGTTACCAATATGTTTTGACAGCTATGACAACCGATAGTAAATTATAAATAATATTGGACCACCTGATCCATTTTGATCAAATTGACTACTCCATGGAATGGTCCGATGTAATGCAAGCATGGACCATGTCATTGTTAAAAAGTGTTTGTAGTGAGACGACATGTTTTCGGTTTTTAACGACGTGCTTTCGTTTTTAAACAACTTCAAAATTAATTCTCTTGTGTATACCATGGAGTAGTTTTTAAACTAGTCCTTAGTAGTCCAAAGGCGGGTTATATGGTCCTCTCCTAGGACATCGTAATGTTAAATATACCATGTTTTTTCCATACGTTTGGGTAGGGTAGCCAGATTTTGAATTCGGAAAAACAGTACATTGGTTATGAAACAACAGTACAATCAAGAAAACAACAGTACATTTTTTTACGAAAGCATAACTATTTATAATAATATAATAACATAAAGAAATACACTTTAAAAGTATAACATCAAAGGTCGAATAAAATACATTTTATATCAAAGGAAAGATTTACATTTAATATTATTTCATATACAAAATGAAACCATTTGTGTTTATAAATCATACATCACAAACAAAGCATTTGGCCATAGTATTATTTTCCAATGTAAAACGTTTAAATATCTAAGTTTATATTTAACTTAAAAAAACCTACTCATTGATTGAGTTAGTAGAATTTTCTTAAAGCATGTTGGTATTTAAAGCAATTTTCACCACACACATAGTGTGGAACTATCGAATAAATTTCAGAAAATATTTGTTTCTTTCTTTAATTAATTTTCCGATATCAAAAAAATTTTATTTAGGTACGGCCAATTTCAGTTATATTATTTAATTACGGCCAATTTCAGCTATATTACTAAACTGTATTTTGTAATATTCACATTTATAGTTATAGTTAAGTATAACTGAACTTAGTGAAATTGGCCGTTAATCTATAATCTCAAAAAAATTGTTTGGTTTATTTTTTTTCACAAAATCTGAAAATATTTTATCAATATAAAAGAAATTTTTTTTCAGGTGTGGTTAATTTATGCACTCTTAATATCCTTGTAAAGGGAAATACTAATCAGGGATTTAAAGGTTATCATATGTCTTAAAATAATACCACGAAAAAATATGAATGATTTGAACGACCCCTAATTTAATAAAATTATTAAAAATTATTTTACAACTTTTTTTGTTTGCAACACAACAACAATTTCTTAAATATTATGACAATATAGCTTGATAGCAACCCGTTAAAAATACCCTAATGTGTATTACTTAAACACGGTTTTTCTTAATATCATTGTTTTTTGGAGACTAAACTAAAAAATCAGTACAAAAACAGTACAAAGTGTAAAAAAACAGTACAAAGTGTAAAAAAACAGTACATTTGCGTACTGTTTTGGGTATTGTGCATAAAACAGTATAATTGACAAAAATCAGTACATTCACTGCTAAGAACAGTACGTCTGGCAACCCTACGTTTGGGTTACTTTTGAAGTAGTCCTGGTCCCTTGTGGGCTACTATTCACACGCGTGCTTGGACTGGTCCTATTATTTGCAGGGTTTCCATTTTGGCTCCTTTTTTTCAACACAAAAATAACAATTTTTTTGTTTTGGAACAAGAAATACCCGCTCCACTTTTTTTGATCCTTAAAATTGCGTGTGTGGTATTTGTGCATCTAAAACCAATACTATTTTCATCTCCTTAAAACTTATATTTTTTTAGAAATTATGAGACTATCAACTTAACCCTATAAGGTATATACTTTGAAGTGTAGTTGGCCATTATCTGCTACTTTTAATGTTTCATAGTTCTAACTGAAACACTTTTCTAAATAAACGATAAGGTCAAATGCCCTTCCGATCCCATACCTCTTAATATGATTATATTTCCAACGGGCCAAAAGCATCTATATATAAAACATCTACTGTACAATTTAGCTCAAGGCGAATTGACTGGAAGGTGGGGTCAAGTCAACATATGGTGTTTTTTTTCGGTGGTCGACTTGTCAAAGTTTGTATACAAACTAGTTTTTTATGTAAACAAACCTATTTTTTTACTAGCAAAATTTTTGACAACCCGACCACAGACGCAGTGTTGTTGTATAGGTGACCTCAATTTTTCACTTTGATACCATAACGAACAGCAAGACTTTAAAAATTTTACTTGTAAAAGCGCTTTATAACAAAAGGTTGAAAGCTCTAGCTCAAAAACTTTTTGAAATTTACGAAAATATGTGTTAACTTTGTACAGTTTGTGTCACTTCCACTAAAAATTTCGAAAAATATAAATCCTATTGTTTTTTCACAACCATCGGTAATATACTCCAGCGGTTTATACACAAGATGTATACAAACACTTTTTCTTGGGAGTCAAAAAATTAATTAACCAGGGCCCAGATCGTCGCAGTCGTGGTCGTGTATTTTTGATCGAAATTTTACTTTTTGAGACCGCCCCATTCGTTATCAAAAAACTTCTATCGAAATTTGAGATTGTGTCATTCGATAACGAGTAGTCGATCGACTGCCTTCACTCGAAATGTCATTCGATTGGTTAAGAACTTTAGAAAAAACATTTAATTGTATTTTCACAAACAATTTACACACTTTTTGGGAATAATTATTAGATTTCATCAACAAATAGCTAAAAATTTAAGTATTTAACTTTTTTTATCAATAAGAGAGAAAATGATAACATTCAGTTATGCAATTTTTCGCAAATTTTAGTCATGCTTGCGATAGAAGCGATTTTTTTATTGTATGTTTTTTGATTGTTTAACGATTTTTAATAAAAGAAGACTTTGCTATTATGCCACTGTAAGCAATTTTTCCGAATTTCCTCTAATTTAGCAATTTTTTCCATTCCTTATAATTTTATGGACTTTTAATCAGTTTTATGGCTTGTTTGAATTATTAAAAATTTTCGCGAATTTTTGCAAAAATGTTTTTATGCTAATTTTTGACATTTAGCGATTTCAAATAAATTTTAGTGTTTTTTCCAAGTTTGCGATTATTCGCGAATTTTAGCCATGTTTGCGATAGCCGCGATTTTTTCTATAAGTTTTCTGATTTTTTACATCTTTAACATTTTTTAATAAATACTAGACTTTGCTTTCATGCCGCTGTTTTCAAATTTTTGCGAATTTCCGCTTATTTAAAATTGTTTATCGAATTTTTGCCATTCCTTGTAGTTTTTTTTAATCAGTTTTTTGACATTTTGTTTTTTAGCCGATTTAGCGATTTTCATAAATTTTTGCAAAAAATTTTTTTTGCTAATTTTTGACATTTTGTTTTTTTAGCCGATTCAGCGATTTCAAATAAATTTAAGGGTTTTTTTCAAGTTTGCGATTATTTATATAAGTTTTCTGATTCTTTACAGATTTAACAATTTTTAATAAATACAGGATTTTTCTTTGATGTCGCTGCTTTTGTTGTTCTTTTAGGCAAGCGCCGCCGTCATAAAAAATGCTTTCATAAATAAACCAAAGTCATCTATTTTATAGGGCACTATCAACACTGTTGATATACATATATGCCTTATGCTATTAGTATACAAGCATAAAACTCTATTACATTTTTTAAACAAATTTCGATTCGAAAGCTTTCGAATGTCGCAAAAGTTCATTCGAACACGTCTGCGACGATTTGGGCCCAGGATTCGTTTAAATGTGCGTTATTCCCATTTCATACTATTGATAAACTGAAATTTATTGTTGCATTTAAGTTTATCAGTAGCATGAAATAGGAATTTAGCACGTTTAAACGAAAACTGGTTAATTAAACACTTTTTCTTTTTTAAACATATTTTTAAACTGAAGTGCGAATAAAATAGTACTTTTGAAAATAGTTTTGGTTACCTATCGCATCGACAAAAATCGTTTAATGTAATTGGGGACTTACAAATTTGTTTGTTCGTGACAACGCTGTATGTTACGTGTAAAAATAGAAAAAACGTCTACACATTAAAATAAACAAATTAGAGGAAAACGTGGTTTTCTGCTTATATCTCAATCATTTATGGACCGATCTGGCTGAACCAAAAAAATATGTGATATAAATTTATATAAACCTAGTCCAAATAATTTATGGGGTCTTCAGAAACCAAATTTTAACATACGCACGGACATCGTTTAATCAACTTTGCTTCTCTGAATGACCCAGAATATATCTATATATATATAAAAACGTTTGTGCCGTGTATATACTCCAAAAACTCGAGAACCGATTGACACCAAACTTTATGTTATTATTATCACTTTATGTTATTAAACATCAATTTTAATTTTGTTTTTTCTTTGTTTTGATTTGTTTGAGAGCTAGTTCAGATAAACTAACAATAACTGTTATTAAATTTGGAGATGATAGTACATTTTTCCTGTTTCGCAGCCTGTTTCAAAATTAAACGACCTGTTTCGCTCTCAAAATTTTGTATGGGGAAACAAGTCGTTTCAATCATGTTTGGGGCGCGAAACAGGAATAAGAGAGCGAAACACGAATATTGCTGTCCGTGTGAACATGGTATTAGAAAATTCCGAACAGCGCCGAGACCAAACAGCTAGTATACCAAGGCGAATTCAAATACAGGTGAAGTCGAAACGTCATCTGATTTTGACAGTTCGAACCTATTTGTTTTGAATTGTTAGTGTTTTCCGTCCACTGGGTCTCCACCAAGGCGAATTTAACAAGGTAAGTGCAACTCTACAAATACAAAAAGACCCATGTATTTTTTGCGATTTAATAGGCGGCTGTCAAAAATTGATTGAAAAACAAAATAACAATTTTGTTTGGGTTATAAAAGAGATTATTAAATTCACTTTAGTTATTCGCAGTTTTTTAAGAAATTTTTCCGGTTATTTTGGCGCAAAACATAAACAAAATTATATTTTGACGTTTCCCCATTATTTTTTAATTCGCCGTGGAGACAGCAGATGAACGGCTGACGAGTTGAGTTTACCTTGTTGAATTCGCCTTGGTCTCCACTTAGCAATTTTTTTGATTATATTGCTGGAGTACACGTGAAATTGCTTTGCCATAAACAAACGTACAGAAACATGAAATGCCATATAAATGACAACTAATTTTACTACAGATTGCTAAGCAATCATGGCATTTCGAGCCGTAAACAATAATAAAGCCTGTAGTTGAATTCGCCATGCTAGTATACTATAAAGGATTTAATATCAATGTTGTAGAAACTTATCAGGGGTGTGCTGGAAATCGCAAACGCAAAACGCAAGAATTTTAAAAGTCGTTTTTTAGTAAGATTTCTGTAATAAAAGAATTTTATGACAAATATTATACAAACATTTCTCTATTAAACAGAATTTTATAACAAAAATTATAAAAATTTGATTTAAAGTGTATTTTAAACAGCCTCCAAATTCTTGCGTTTGCGATTTCCAGCACACCCCCCTATATATCGTCAGTCTCATGTAGAAAGGCCCTAACTCGGTGTTTTTCGAGATCAATTTTTTTTATTTTTTTATTATTTATTATTTTTTTATGTAATTCCAATACAGTTTCCACAAATACACCTCGTCACAAAAATTTAATACAATAGCATCAATAATATCAGTTTAACAAGCAATTGAAGAAGCCATTTTACATTATAATACAAACAGTTTCTATTATGTTTTTGCCTTCTCCTGTAAAGTTGCATTTATGTGAGTTAGGGCCTTTCTACATGAGACCAACGATATACACTGCGCGTCATCAGGTTGTTATTAACATATTTAAACTCTTTCCATTCTAATCGTTACTTTTTGTACTTACTGCCTGTTTTTAGAAAACGTAAACAAGTGAGTGAGTGAGAAATTATATTGAAAACACCAATAAAAAACACAATTTGTTTTTGTTTTAAATATAATGTCTCACTCACTGACTTGTCTACGTTTTTTAAAAACAGTCAGTTAAGCTCAAATTAGACGTGACATAACCATAACAAAACTGTATTACCATCACCTCTGTATTACCAAAACGACATAAACATACCATACAAACCAATTCAATTTTGGTTTCTGAATTCGCCGTTACGGCTTTGGCATTATGTTTATGTCACGTCTTATTTGAGCTTTAATCTAGTTAAGAAAGCATGTGCCGGAAATTAGCCGTTACATCTTTTTCTATTTTAATCGTTTTCGATGAAAACGCTAAGATATTTTTGCGTCATCAGGTTCGCGCATGCAATTTCTTTTTAGATTTTCTTAAAGATTAAAAAGCATATCGCCGCCAATTTGTCTGTCATTGTTATCAATATGGCTAAAGTAAAATCACTTTCTATGAAAGTGAAAATTTAAGCTTACGGAATTTACAGTTGTCAATAAGATAAATATTGAAAAAAATAGATAGTATAATACTAGTAGTCAAAATTAACAATTTTGGTACATAAATGACCTAGTTATCAACAAATGACTACCATACGAGATAAGAGGACCAAATGTTGCTCAGATACTTTTTCTATATAAATAGTATTTAATACTGAACTGAAAGCGGACCATATGAAATTAGATAAAATTTCAATTTTCTTGTGACGGGTTTATAACTCCCCGTCTACAACTGACATGATTTGCTGTTATAACATCATGTTATAAAAGTGTTGTTAAAACATTTAAATTAACAAACGTGTTATAGCATGAGAAAACCTCTAACATGATGAGTCTATACTTAACACTAACATCATTTTAGTGTTAATGTTACACGCAGTCTACAACTAACATAAAATGCTTAACATTAACACTAATATGATGCAAATGTTTTAACAACGCTTCTATAAAGGCCCAAATACATTGATCAAAATACTCATCAAGCATTGTGGTATTATTAGTGAAAATATGTTTGTATGTGTCACACCGACGATGCTGGATGGAAAATCAAAAAATTTAGATATTACGGCGAATATTACGTCAATCACACGTACACGATGAATTCGCCGGCTGGACAAGCATTTGACAAGTGTATTTGGGCCTTAACATCATGTTATAACAGAAAATCATGTCAGTTGTAGACGTGGAGTAAAGCATTTCATGTCAGTTGTAGACTGTATGTAAGAGACGGCAGATTTAAATTCCCCCCATCCCCCTCCTGCTTTACTAATCAAACAATACTTAAGTTTTTATTGTCGCTTATTTATTAATCATCGAACTGATTAATTTTCACAATAAAATAAAATGTTTAAAATTTCCTGTTTCTTTTGAGTAATTTTTAATATAAACGAAAACATTTCTGTATACACATCCACTTACATACCTCGCTTTAATGATAATGAATTAATATGGTAGCACGATTTTTTTCAGCTGTTTCTTGTGTCAATTTGTATCCGCAATCAAAATTCTCAGCATAGCCAAATAAAATTTTGCTTTAATTTTATTTATTCCCAATCACATCTAAAATTAAAATATATGTTTCAAAAGTGCAAAGTACATTTAATATATTAGAAATCATACAATAAAAGTGAAAGTAAATAAACTCACCTGTTTATATTTAGTATTCAAACGTCTAATGTGATCGACGACAGAAGCGTCGTTTATTTTTGAAGTCAAACACTAAATTAAAATTATTGCACAACGTCAAGAAATAATCAAAATAAGTGCGATAAATCAAAATAAAATAGCACAACTAAAAATAATAGTGTGCATATAAACAATGCAACTTTGCCTTTGCATCAACATTGACCTCTAATTTATCTGTTTAGGCAAATTGAGGAAGAAATGAGATGCATAATGACGTTTTTATACGAACCGATATTTTTTGTTTACCAACAAACCGCCAAAAATCATAAAAAAAACAAAACACTTGTTGTTTTTCTTTTTCCTTGTTTGTTTTCTAGGAACCACCAGGTGTTTAATATTAAAAGTAAACAAAATGCTACCAAGCCGCCAGCCAATAACACAAGAAAACCCTTTATGGGTTTCTTGGCATGATACTCAAATGATGGCTTCATTAAATCCACAAAACGTAATGGACTATTTCTGTCGAAAATCAAATCCCTTTTATGATCGCATGTGCAATAATGAAAATATTCGTATGCAACGTTTGGGTCTTGAAAACTTACAGTAAATTTAAGTATTTTTTGCATGTATGTATTTATTGCTTATTAATTTATTTTAGAAATATGGTAGGCCTGGAATATATATTGCTTCATGTCCACGAACCTATTTTATATGTCATACGTAAACAACATCGACATAATCTTCAAGAAGCAACACCAATAGCAGATTACTATATTATAGGCGGTACTATTTATAAAGCTCCAGATTTGGGAAATGTTATAAGTTCCAGAATTGTAAGATGTGGTTTTAATTTCTATAAATTTAGGTATAAACACATTTTTTCAAATTATATTGTAATTTAGCTTTCAACAGTTACTAATTTACAATCTGCATTTGAAGAAGCAAGCAGTTATTCTCGATACCATCCAAATAAGGGTTATACATGGGATTTTAGCTCAAATAAACAACGTAAGCATTAATTATTTTATAGAAAGTTTTAACCATATATTTAAAATAAAATTATATAAAATATAGGTTTTTTTAATAAGTACATAATTTACCAAAACTCAATTGAATACATTCTCAACAATTAACTCTATATTAAAAATATGTAAATTCGGTTCATAAATTCCAATGAAATTATGTAAATATTCTCCTGTTGTATTTTTGCTTGAAAAAGTGTTAGCTAGCATTCACGGTAACTGCTTGGCCGACCTCATTTTCGTAGAAGTACGTGTTTTTAGATTTCCTACAGACCCGGTTTATTTAAATTTGCACAATTCTCCCGATTGTGAACACATTTGGTCGATTATGTGACCAAAAATTTTCGTTAAAGGCTTCAACAATCTTAACGCGCTGCTCAATTGTGTACCTATCCATGGTTGAATTTGTGAATCACTGAAACAAAGAAATGTCAAATTAAGCTGGGTAAAAAAGTTGACGTAAGGCGTGACTCCCAATTGACAATGTTCATTATGGTTGGACAACCCTGAATAATCATGTTTTTCAAAACCGTAAAATATATTAAAAAAAAAAAAAGTTCAACAACAAGTCGGTGTTCCTAACGCATACTTAAATAATATAAGTTCACATGGAGATATTCACCCCTATCGTGAATAAAAATTCCTTGGGAGTTTTTTCCCTTTTTCAGTTTTTCCTATGCTAATTCTATTGTTAAAATGGGAAAAGGGAAAAAACTCCCAAGGAATTTTTATTCACGATAGGGATGATTATATCAATATATTTATCAGTTTCGCTTTAAATAATTTATGTACATATCGAGCCTTTGGTGCAAGACCGTAGTAACTCAAAATTTTAATTTTTTGAGCTGGGTATGCAAAAATGATCTTTGGGAAAATATCTATCTAAAGAAAAAAAAGATTATGGTCCTATCTCTAACTGTTCAGATTTTATAGCTAAAAATGTCTTTATTGCCTCTAGCTATTTTCAACCATATTTATATTAATATAAAAAAAATATTTAATATTATTAATAATTTTTCACCTTTTTTTAATTACAAAATATTCCTCTTTATTAAAAAACTTGTAAAAAAGTTCACGATTTTTTGAATTACTACGGTATTGCACCAAAGGCTCGATATGTTTTACTTAACTTGGTCATCTTTAGGAGACCGACATTTCGATTAAAAACTAATTTTTTCGATAAATATTTTATTCATATTTTAAAATGTTTCTTTAATGTCTTCTTTGAAGTATAACTTCATGTAGCACACAAAACAGACCGGAACAATCAGCTCTTAAAATTGTGTGGGTCATAATATGCAAAATATATCAAAAAAAATTTTTTAGAAAAAAACTTAAGAAGTATGCAAAAGCATATTTTTCATGCAAATAGCATAAAAAAATTGTCCTGGATATAAATAAAAAGTTTTTATTTAAATTGCATTTTATGCGTACAACAATTCTTAACCCACTTACAACTACATTTAGAGTTGACAAAAAATCAACCGATTGTTGTAGTCGGGACTGTAAGAAAAGGTAAACTCACTGTGTATTGTTGTTGTTTAAGCTTTGATATAGTTACAAGTAAAACTGGGGTTATATTGAAATTGGAATTTAGCACATTTAAACGAAACCTTGTAAATTAATATTTTGAATCCCAAGAAAAACTGATAATTCGTTATGTTTATCGTTGTTCTATAATTTTAGTAACAGACAAATCAAAAGCAGCTGCTAAAAAAGATTCAACAACCACCAAAGATGATAGTGGTACAGTATTTCAAATGCAACGAGTTGATATGTTACTTGCAGAGTTGTTGAGAAAATTTCCACCACCAATACCACCAATTATTCATCAACAACAAATTCAACAGCAAAGTGGACAACCACCACAAAATCCACAAGAAACAAATGTTAATAGTGCACAAGATGCAAATACAAACAATACTGGGAACAATGTCAATCCCACTGGAACAAGCCCAGCAGGTGGTGCTTCTAATCAAGGTATAGATATTAAACAAGAAAATGTTGATATGAAACCCCCACCAGAAAAGAAATCGAAGACCAATTAATTTAATTCTTCATTATGACTAAGTTTTATTTATATTTAAAGGTATAATAAAAAAAATATTAAATAAAATAGATCTTAAAGGTGGTTTTCCTTTGGGTCATTTACTGCTTGCAGTAAAGTTTTAATTTTTATATTTAAAAATAAATTTATTTTAAATATATACTTGTAATACTTATTTATTGATAGCTGCAATATTTTTTTTGACGTCATCTTTGCCTGTGTCCTTTGATACAGTTATTTTATTGCTACCGTGAGCTGTTAAATTATGATTGGTGTAGTCTAATATACTTTTAAATGTCAATTTACACAAATGACAAGGAACAGATTTGCTGGGTGTCCTGTAAACTCCGGCGTGTGCCGTAATCTTTTTTACTTTTTGAGCCGTACCTTGGGGAGCTGTTACATTACTTCCTCCAATATATGTTACAAATTCTGATGCGTTTTTCTGTATATCTGAAATCGTTGATATTTTATAAATAATTGTATGAAAATTTAATACATAAAAATACAAATATTCTATCAATTATCTATCTATCCAGCTAGCATTTGGATGATAATTTTTTGTAAAATCACCTAAACGAGTCTTTTCTGATCACATTTGATGGCTAAAATCTGATTTGTCACTTGAGCAATTAAAGAAGCATTCATATATAATTCATTGATGCTTAAATAATCAGCCTAATTACGGTTGGCGGATACGGCTGAGTCGTTTTTTTCATAGATTAAACTAACACACAATCTATATTCTTTAACCTACTACAAAAAACGACTCAAGCTTATACGCCAACGCCAACCGTAATCAGGCTGAATGTATTTTAAATTGGAATTTGTTAATTTGTCACGCAAAATAACAAAAAAAAAAAAAGGAACTTGTGTCAGCCAAACAAATAAAAAAATTGCCCAAAAATTATTGTCAATCAATGAAAATAAATGTAAGTGCGAATGGTTTTTTTTTTTTTTTGAAAAAAAAACTCGATAATTTTTGTTTTAATATAAAGTTGGTTCAAAGCCATAATAGTGCTGCTTTTATCAGAAAAAAAAGTTTAAAAAATGAGGATTAAAAATATGAAATATAATTAAAGATTTAATTAAATTTGTATTCCTTCGACCTTTTTTTTTAATAAAAATAATTACATAATTTACTATTGAAAAACGAGATGAAAAATAATCAATGATGATTATACAAAATACCATTCAATTGCTCAAAAAGGAATCAGAAAAATGTATCACAAATGATTCTTTAAGGTGATTCGCGAACTGATTACCAAGAGATTCGATTATGACAAAATGCTAGCTGGGAATAGTTTTATTAGAATTTGTTTTTACCTTTATTCTCACTTAATGATTCTGATGAACTTTTTGCAGTTTTTATTGGATTTATATTTGGTTTAATTGCATGCCGTGGTGTAGCATTTGCTGATGAAACTCTACTGGATGCATTGCTTTGCAAGTTATAATTTGAAAATACACTCGGCAATTGCGCTTTTTCAACATGATTCAAATCAGTGTATTGAAGTTTTCTTTTCTCTGATGGAGGAATTTTTGAACAATTTTGCAGAAGATGAATATGTAAAGTTCTCAATAAAGCGAATTTTTTATCACAATATTTACATTGATTTGAATTACCAGGTAAAGAACTACCCGAAGACTGTAAAGTAGTATACGGTTTTTTAATGAAAGCTGGTGTAATATTATCACTTTCGTGTGAACGCTTATGTGCATCGAGCAAAGATTTTATGCGAAATTTTTCTTTGCAAAAATTACAACTGTATGAAATATCAGGCTTATTATGTGATAGACCAGCAATAGGATTTATTTTATTTTTTTCTAGAACTTTTGACCCAGTTGATGTAGATTTAGTGTTATCTTCTTCCGATGGTGCTAGAGTTTCGGTATTCGATTGGGATATTATAGCTATACCAGAAGTTTTTGGCATCATAGTTTTACGTTCAAAAATTTCCGGTTTTTTAATCTTTGAACAATGGGTGGAAAAAGTTTTTTGCGGTATTACGCTTCTTCTTTGGTGTGAAGAGATTAACCCACCCATTGAACTTTTACGTGCGATTTTGCGTGCTGGACTATTTAATGTTGTCTTAACAACCACTGACATTCGTTGTGTAAAGCTAAACGGTCTCTTTTCTCCTGAAGCTGTAGGCATAAATGATGTTCTTGTTTTCATTGAAGTCATTATAGAACGTCTTTTATCTGCAGGCGTTGGCATTTTCTGATTTTTTACAGTTTGTGTTTCTTCATCCTTTACCGTTTCCATTGGGGTATTAGTTATTTTTAACAGTTTACTCATTAATAGAGGAATCTCCATTTCAGCATCAATATTTAAAGTCGATTTTTTACTTGTAGGCAATAACGATCGTCTTTTGTTATCAGAATTTAAAATTCTTGATGGTTTATTGGTTTTTAAGTTCGGTTCACATATAGAACGTCGTGCATTTCGTGCTAAATCGGCAATTTTAGGTTTAGTAGGCAAATTCTTATTGATAGTTTTCTTAGAAATTTGCAAATCTTTTGCTACCGGAATCTTTTCTTTTTGTACATCCAAATGTTCCTTTATTATTTCTATTTAAAGACAAATTTAAAGTTTAGCATATAAAAAGTTTTTGAAAATTTTAGGAACTATTCTAGTTTACCAACGCAGATCCAAACAATAAAAGTTTACATAGGATAAAAGAAAATTTAATAATTAGACGAATATATTTAATGAGAAGTCTCGGAAAAGCATAGTTATCGAGTATGAAGTTTTATTATTTTTGATAAATGATTAACACATATGGCCAATGTGTAAAAAAATTTATTAAATAAAAAAAACCCGCTTCGCTAACTAAATAAAGCTTCCCACAAGGATTTTCTCCTCTATGGTACAACAACACAGCCTTCGCAAACTAATACTTCTCTGCATAACAATTAATATACTTACTAAACAGGGTTTAAAATATCGCCATACATATTAGCAAAAGCAGGCAAATTTTGCCTTTTTCCTAGTTAAAATAAAAATCAAAATTAAAAAGCCGACAAGTTCCACTGCTAAAATAGCCCACACTTTTCAAAAGCAGCAGCAAAATAAACACACTGTTTTTGAAAAGTATTTTTTTAAAGGGAACTTCTGCCAACTTCTGCCAACTTTTGCTTTTTTAACGATAGCAAAAATTTCTTAATTGATGGAACTCGAAAAGCAACGGCAATCACTTTTATGTTGTAGGAAAAAGAATGAAACAAACAGCTTATGTCTGTAAGCCGTCAAATCAAAAACCAATGTGTGCTAAAAGCCGCAAAACAGGAGATAATAGCAGAACAAAAGGTTGCTAAAAGGAATATTATTGCGAACAGACACTCGACGACGACAAGTGATATTTTTCATGCAAAACAAACACAACAAGAATTTGTTTTTGTTTTCTATACAATTAAATAATAAAACCACTTCAAAAATTTTGTGCATTGCCGTGTAACGTTTTATATGAAAACCAAAAACAATTTGGGACTTTGAGCATAGGTGCACGTAGTGCGGAAAGTTTTCTGACTGTCATTCACTTGGGAGTGACCAGTATCGATTCCTCTGTTTGACTGCCCGAGCAGCTCACTACTTCCGGTCTTAGACCAAGTATTTCCTGGGCAATAGCTTTTTAGATTCCTCTGAAATCTAGCTAAAGTGAGAAGACGCCCATTCATGTAGCCTGAATGGTTAAAGTACATCTTAACGTCTCAGGCAAGAATGCGAATTGCATGAATATTAGCTGAAGCATGACTGCATCGTGGGATTGGACACAAAGATAGCAGCCCTATCGCCAATCTAAGAAACGAGGGCTAGCAACCCTCTTTTCCGAAAAATAATTTGCTAACGAATCGCCTAGGCGCCCTATGCTCCAGTGGCAGTTAGAGGAATATATTATATATAATTTGTTTACAAAATTTAAATATGCACATACATAGGTACATACTTCCTTAGGTATTGTGCTAATATGTGAAAACATACGTATGTTTCATACTCAATCATACATCGGTTCATAGTAACTTCCTATTAGCACAAAGTTCGGCTGCTATTAGCACTTACATATAAGTGCGGCTTTTTTCGTTCTTTGTGTTTGCTTGAAGCGATTTTTTCTTGAAGTATTGTTACCAGCCAGGGAAGAATTTGATTTTTTAGTTTTGTCTTTTTTAACTAGCGTAAATAATCATTCTGAGCTTTTGCTTTTTAGGTGGCTAGCATTTCTTGTCGCTAGCTGGCAAAAAAGCAATTGTCAAAAAATAAAAATATACAAAATAAGGGATTTGCTTTTTTGTACAAACGAAAAACAAAACATTGGCTGTTGATAAAAAAAATTAAAAATGTCAATGGCGTGTCAAAAGCAAAAAGCATCTAGCTGATGGGTGAGATTTTAAACCAGGGATTTCCAAAAAAATTTTGGTTGTGTATTAGTGAGTACCAGAGAGTAAAAAAATTGGGAGAATGCATTCATTAACAGCCGAAATAAAATGTTAGTAATATATGAACAATTTTTGATTTTTAGTTGAACTGTTAATTTTTAATTTTTGATATTCTTTAATTAGGCTTGAGTTCATCAAATTTAATTTTCATTAAATTATTTTCACTGAGGGAAGGAATTTTACAACTTGGAATTTTTATTAAAATTTATTGATAATTTTTCTTGGCTGAGCTGGGATTTGAACCCGGGTTGATCTTTACATGTTTCAAGAAACACCACTTTCTATCGTACTACTGGTTAAAGATTGATGTTTGGCTGTTGGCTAACGGGCACCGCAGTGGTGCAGTGGGTAGAACACAAAGATCTTCTGACGATAGAAAGTGGTGTTTCTTGAAACATGTAAAGATCAACCCGGGTTCAAATCCCAGCTCAGCCAAGAAAAATTATCAATAAATTTTAATAAAAATTCCAAGTTGTAAAATTCCTTCCCTCAGTGAAAATAATTTAATGAAAATTAAATTTGATGAACTCAAGCCTAATTAAAGAATATCAAAAAGTTAGTAATATATTTTATAAGTTGTATAACACAAAGGTACAAAATTAAAAATTTTTTTGTGTTGATAAAAAATGTGTAGCAATTCTTTACCAATTCAATGTCGCTGATTTTAAAACTGTACTTTTTTTTTATTCGGAAGCTTTTTGACTCTTAATCAGTTTCAAATATCTTATCAAACAATTGTAAAAAAAAAGATTTTTATGTTTTAAAAATTCATAAAAAATAAATATTGCACGCAAATCACAGCTGATAGAAAAAAGTGCAGTTTTAAAATCAGCGACATTTAATTGGTAAAGAACTGCTACAAATTTTCTATCAACACAAAAAATTTTTAATTTTGTTCCCTTGTGTTATACAACTTATAAAATAAAATCTTCTATATTTATACTTTTATGGCAGTTTTGTAATAGTAGAATGCTTTTCAAATGGGATGAACTTAATTTATTACGTTGCTTGGAACAAATAAATTTTAAATCCGAAAAAATTTGTTCGCATAGGTAAGTAGTGCCGAATAAAGAGAGGCACTTAAATAAATTTTTTTTTAGTTCAGGATAGAACTCGCCATCCAAATCTTTCCAGAACTCTACAATATTATTTCCGTCTAGAGCATTTAGTTCGCTTCGTAGTATGATTAATAGCTCTTATTGAATATCAAATTCGTAGTTGCTTACATCGCAACGAAAAGGGTTTTCGAAAAGATCTTATAGCGGTTGTAAAATTACAAAATCTTGAAGTGTGTCAAATATTTCGGCATATTCATATCTTTTGTCGATTTCGAGATTTCTATAAACAAGTGCAGTTTTTGGAAAAATTGATTACCCTTATTAATTTGTATTAGAGAAAAAATTTAAAATGCTTGATGGCGTAACGTAATATAAAGTAAAATAGGTATTTTTGTGGAACTACCCATAGCCAGTTTGATGTATTAAAAAGCTTTCAAATGATATCAATTTTGCCCTATACTTTCAGAAATATAGTGAACGGCATATATAAACATACACAATATAATTTATATATGACGTCAGAGGTCAATAACTCGAAAACTATGCGTTACAAAGATTTTTTCCATATATTTTCTACTTATTTTTAAATTTATTTCACAGGCCAAAATGATATAATTAAAAACTTACCCATATATTCCGCAATATTAGTTGTAACAATGGTACTGTTGTCAGGATTTTCTTTTCTGTAATCTTCTACATTTAAAATCTCGTTTTCGGTATGATGAATTTTATCATCATTATTTACTGAAATACCATTAAGATCAGATTTTTTTTCAAGTGATACTACATTTGATTCCACATTTTTTGTAATTTTCATTTCTTCAACTTCAGACTCTTCTTCTGTTATATAACTAACCGTAGACACAGGTGTCAACATTTTTCTTTCAATAACAGATGTAGTTATTTCCACAGAAGAGCATGTTGACAAAGTAGACACTTCTTCAATATCTGGTAAAGCATTTTCTTTGTTTTCTTCATAATCATCTGCAGTCGGTGGAGGAAAGTAAGCCGGGTTTTCATCATCCACACCCAAAAATACTAATCCCAAATCTACACATCTAGTGGCGTCAGATCCACGTGTCACATCAACATTTTTTAATAACTGCTCCTTAGACGGAGTAGAACTTATTGCCTTATATTCTTTTAAAATATTTTTTGGCAAAGCTCTTAAGGGAGTATGTGATTTTATATTTGTCATCTCCATTTTCTTTACAGTCTTTAAAGGACTTACATTTTGAGAATCATCATTTGCCTCCAATGTGCTGTTAAAATGATTATCTCCAGATTTATATTTGTTTAGTGAATCGTCCATGTCGATGGCAGATAGAGCCGATATATCACTCATGGCTTCTAGTGTCTTGTAACATGCTGTGGACATTGTACTTTCAGCATCAAATGATAAATACATTGAAGTTGCTGTATCATCGCTGGAGAGGCGAAGAGAAAAGTTGTCCATTTTGTTTTAAAGGCGACTGTCTTAGTTTGTTTTTTAATTTTTTTTTATCAAATTTTTGAACACAAATAGCAAGCTCTGGTAGTATTAAGTATTATGCAAAATTTAAAAATGTATTATTGTTTTTATACATAAAATATAGGAAAACAATCTTCCTATTGTCCTTTTTCGTTTTTTTTTTGTTCCTGACAAAGTACGCTTGGTTTTTTTGTTTTTAAAATGTCGAAAACGATTTTTTCACACCTCAGCGTTGTATTTTTTGAATAAATATCGTAAAATTTCAGTGCTGGTTAACGAAAGAATTTGCTCTTTTTAATGCGGTTAACTTGAGGGTTACACAATCAAGTTTTGCCTATCAAGTTTTAATACACTCACACTTTTTATCAATACACCCCAGCTAGCATAGGCTGATTGTTAAGAACTTTTTTTGGAGAACTTTTTTACAATATGGAAATTAAAAAATCCCTCAAAAAGGCTGAAGTGCACTTTACGGGGCGTACGAAAAAAAAATAAAAAAAATATGCAACCCGATTCAGAATAAAAAAAGAAAAAAACCATAATTAAAATTTGAGGGGGCTGAGGCCCGTGGTGCCCTCTGGATCCAAAAAACTGCCCCGCCCACTTTGTGATATGTGTGGGTACTCAAATTAAAGGTAATTTGCTCACGATTGCAAATATGTATTTTGTTTTTGTGTTCGCATATTATTTTCCTCTCTAGGTTAATTTAAGTATCTTTTAGGTGCAGAAAAAAAAGCTTTAGTTAGCGAAGCCGGTGTTTGTTATACCATAGAGGAGAAAATCCTTGCGACCGGCCAAAGGCCGGCTATGCAGAGAAGCTTTAGTTAGCGAAGTCGGCATTTGTTATACCATAGAGGATAAAATCCTTGCGCCCGGCCGAAGGCCGGCTATGCAGAGAAGCTTTAGTTAGCGAAGCCGGTCTTTGTTATACCATAGAGCAGAAAATCCTTGCGCCCGGCCGAAGGCCGGCTATGCAGAGAAGCTTTAGTTAGCGAAGCCGGTTTTCTTATTCCATTGAGGAGAAATACCATGCGCCCGGCCGAAGGCCGGCTACGCAAAAAAAAAATCTTTAGCACATCGGAAATAGGCTATTAGTTAAAAAAAAAAAAATAAATAAAAACATTTTTTTTTTTAAATCGAACATAAAACATTAAAAAATACAAAATAAAACAAAATATTTACAATCGTGGGCAAACTACCTTTAATTTGAGTACCTACACATAGATGTGAGTGGATGGGTGCACTCTTTTTTTACCCAGAGGGCCCCAAAAGTCCCGCCCGCCCTAAATTTTATTATTTTCGTTTTTTTTGTACAATTACCTTTAATTTGAGTACCCACACATTCAACTAAGTGGGCGGGGCGGTTTTTTGGGTCCAGAGGTCTCCACGGGCCTCAGCCCCTTAAATTTTAATTATGGTTTTTTTCTTTTTTTATTCTGAATCGGGTAGCATATTTTTTTTATTTTTTTTTCGTACGCCCCGTTAAGTGCACTTTTGCCCTCAAAAATGTCAAAATATGCAAAAATATGCATTTACAACCAAAATATGAATTTTCACCAAAATATGCAACAATATGCAAAAAACAAATCGACATCGCTCTTAAGCTTAGTCTAGACGATATGTTGAATCAGCAAATGTATGCTTACACTCATATGCTTAAAAATAATAACAAATGCCTCTATCAGCATATTCAATATGCTAGGTGTCTAGACGATATGCTGAAAATACCAAATTTTTCAAATTCATCATATGCCAGCAAATGATATTTCAACATATAAGTTAGCATACAATTTTTGTGTCTACACGATATGTTGAATTTTGTATTTTGAGTAATGAGAACATTTGTTTAAAAATTAATTTGACAATTCCCTGTTTTTATTATTTTAGTTATAATTTTTTTATCAATTATCGCCTTTAGTGCAAAAATGAATAGTTTTAGTATAATAAATACTTATTAAGTAAGAGTTCTTTATTGGGCTGGGTCAAATCCGCAAAAAATTAAAATATTTAAGGACTGGATTTATTTATCTACCCCTTTGATAAATTATTTGCCGACCAGCAGAATGTTTTTTGGATTCGTTTGATACCCACACCACCATAGTGTCTGTAATACCTAAAGATATTGGTCCTATAACCTTCGTTTAGTATACCGATCGACTCAACCACTATCTGAGTCGATATAATGAAGTCCGTCTGGTCGCCCGGCTGGCTGTCCACTTTGTAGTGCGCAAAGTGCAAGTCGCAATTATTTGAGGAAATTTGGTACGTTGGTTCTAATTATTTATTGTTATTAAACGGTGAGGTACGGTCCATAATTTCTCAAAGATCTTATACAAACTTCTTTCCGTATATGAGTCTTTGTGTCCATAAACCATGTTTATAATACATATATACTATAAAATTTCTTTAAAAATAACAAATATCATATTCATATATTTAGATATCAAGATAGTATTCGGCGTAAAAAACTCTTATATGATTCATAACCTTATATTTTTATATCGGGTCCATAATTGCCCATGAGTCCCAAATAAGGTACAGTCTCAAATATTTGTTTGTATATTCTGTGGTATAGGGCAGTAAATGGACGGACTTAACCGACTTGCTTACCATATATAACTTAATTTGACCAAATTTGAATAAACTATTATGATTTGTATCAGTTTAGCCGTATTAAAGAGATAATTGGAATTTTTGGCCGGTTGACTAATTTTTAGTATTAAAAACATAAATTAGACCAAATTTAAATCAATTATACAAAATTTTAACCGTTTTAAAGTCCCGCTTTCTACGGTATCTATCGCGAGTTGTATGCTGATTATCACAAAATTGTATCGTGTTGTTTCTAGCCATTTAAAGCTAAATCGGACTATATTTAACCACAATATCGAAATTTTTACGGCTTTAGGCTATTGATTTCCCAGAATGGGCTTTGTATGGAGCCTATGGTAAATTGTGGGCCGATCTTCTCCAAATTTAGTTGTGTGATTTCTAGTTTTATGAAACTATGACAGATCAAATTTTTCTATAATAGGTTATTGGGTACGTCTTAGGCATATTTAAGTATTTCCGAGATTGGATGTTACATGAAGCCTATAGTAAATTATGGAGCGATCATCTTAGTTTAAACGACTTTTTGCAAAATAAAATAACAATGGGTGTCACCATTTTTTTTTAGTTTCTGTAACAGAAATATCAATTTTTAATGGTGTTGGGGTTCTGGTTAAAAAGAAGAAAATTAACTCAGCTGAGCAAAGTCGGTGCTTGATATGCCATTAAATTAAGAACCCTTATTTCTAGTCGAATACCGGCAATAAAGAAAAAAATTTATTAAGCGAAGCTGGTGTAAACCAGAGAACAGCTTTATACGATTGAAAAAAAATCGCATTTAATCAACGACAACAAATACACTCGCTTGTGGTCATACAGTCAAACTTTCGCAACCGCAAATATTCGCTGCTGGTTTGCAGTCATTCAAATAACGCACATCGTGCTTTGTTATTTATACAATCGTTACCTTCGTTTTTTAATAAAGATGTTTGAGTGTTCGGTACGACAATGATTTTTTTGGTAAAGAAAAAAAAAAAATTACAAACAAAAAAGCCTGAAATGAAACAATCATTACTCATGAAGATATTCAGCAGCAACTATGTAGTAAAAAAAAAAAAAAAAATTGAAATGAAACTAAACACACATACATATGTAGGTACACACAATTTCCATAGAAACAGACTTTTTTTCATTTTAAAAAGTACAGTAGTAGTAGGTATGTACAATGTAATCTTGTTATTGTTGTTTTTATTGTTGTTAATTTGGAAAAAGCGTCTCATCGAGTGGTTTATTGTTGTTGTTAATGTAAACAAAAGTATGAGAATGTGTTCTTTTGAATTTACTCAGTTGTGTTATATTGCGTGAGCAACAAAAATGCAAATAAAGCACTTTCAATAAAAAACGAATAAATGCAAAAATAAAATGTGTACGAAAGGATGTAAAAATTACCAACGTTGAACTTTGTTTTGCAAGCAAAGAATGAATGTAAATTTTAGCGTATGAATAAATCAAGAAAAATAGTGATTTTGAGGTTCTCTGGTGTAAACTCAAACCTACAAACATATTAAACAAACAGATTAATTAGAATATCTTCGGTCTTATGTAGAAAGGCCCTAACTCAATTTTTTTCGAAATTGAGTTTTTTAATTGATTCCAATACATTTCCCACAAATACAGCTCGTCACAAAAATTTAATACAATAGCATCAAAAATATCCGTTTAACACGCAATTGAAGAAGCCATTTTACATTATAATACATACAGTTTCTATTAGGTTTTTGCCTTCTCCTGTAAAGTTGCATTTATGTGAGTTTGGGCCTTTCTACATGAGACAAACGATATAAATGTTTAACTTTAATAACTTCAGAATTTTATACGCTACCCTACCATCCACGAATTATATTATATAAAAGGTTGAAGCGTTCTCTAGAAAATATTATATGTAAAAAATACCTTAATATCGACAAAATTTTGAGATTAGAGCCATTTTGATAAAATAAATTAGTAACTAAAAATATTTGTTGAAATTGGTTCTTTATGGGTTAATAATTTGACATGCTTTACCCCGGGTCTCCACGTAGCAATATTTATTGCGGCAAACGTCAAATTTGATTGCTCCATAAAATTTGCGACGTATAGACCGCATATTGCCATGAGTGGCAATCCATTGAGCAATGATTGCTCTTCTTATTGCTTGAGCAATTATTGCTTAGCAATCTGCTGTCAAATCATTTGTAATTTATCTGACATTTCATTTCTCTGTACGGTTGGTTATTTATTAGTGTGTTTATTTATTAAAAAAGCAAGTGAAAAAATACTTCGACAATATACAGAAAAAGTTTTTATATATTATCAGCCTGTTCAACGATTTCGAACGTTAACGTTCGCATAGAATATTACATTTAAAACAAAAACAAATTTTCGAATTTTGTTATTGTTTTAAATATAATTTTCTATGCGAACGATGACGTTCGACATCGTTAAACCGGCAGTATATTTTTAAATAAACGTCAATATCAACAAAAGCAAACGATGAATATGTTTTTTCTTTTATATTTTTTCAATAGAACAATACAAGTTTTAGGTTTTTTCATACGCAAATAAACAAAAAAGCAATACAAAACACAGCTACGACAATTACAATTAATTATTTTATTAATTTAATTAATTAATTTAAAAAAGAAAATTTAACAATCACTTCAAAACACAACATAAAACATTTGTTATAAATACAGCCACAAAACTTTATACAACTACTCGAGGTGAAAATTGCAAATTTATGGCAAAGCAATAACAAGTGTTCTCCAGCAATATAATCAGCAATCATTGCTCCATTGTTCTGTCATTGTTCTGCCGACGTTATTGCTTGTACTTAGCAATAAAAATTGCTACGTAGAGACCCAGCGTTACCCCGGGTCTCCACGTAGCAATATTTATTGCGGCAAACGTCAAATTTTGTTGCTCCATTAAATTTGCGACGTATAGACCGCAAATTGCCATGAGTGGCAATCCATTGCGCAATGATTGCTCTTCTGATTGCTTGAGCAATTATTGCTTAGCAATCTGCTGTCAAATCAGTTGTAATTTATCTGACATTTCATTTCTCTGTACGGTTGTTTATTTATTAGTGTGTTTATTTATTAAAAAAGCAATCAAGAAAAAGCCGAAGTGAAAAAATACTTCAACAAAATACAGAAAAAGTTTTAATATATTATATTTTTAAATAAACGTCAATATCAACAAAAGCAACCGACGATTTTTTTTTTTTTTTGTATATTTTTATTTTTTAAGAGAACAATACACGTTTTAGGTTTTTTTTTCATGCGCAAATAAACAAAAAAGTAATACAAAACACAGCAACAACAATTACAATTATAATTTTTTTAATTTAATTTATTAAAAACATTTGTTATAAATACAGGCACAAAACTTTATACAACTACTCGCGGTGCAAATTGCAAATTTATGGCAAAGCAATAACAAGTGTTCTCCAGCAATATAATCAGCAATTATTGCTCCATTGTTCTGTCATTGCTCTGCCTACGTTATTGCTTGTACTTAGCAATAAAAATTGCTACGTGGAGTCCCAGCAAGGCGAATTCATAAAGGTGACATTTTCCAGTCATCTGTTTATTGTTTATTTTTTTGTGTATATACTGAATGTCAAGCTTTGTTTAGTCTGTGTTTATACGGCTCATGTCTTATTGACAAGATTGCTACTTTATAGGCGAGAGGGACGAGGGGAAAAGAAACGAGTACATAGATGCATGTACTGTCTTTACGTTTTGCTTTTTCATTCGTAGTTTAATTTTGTTATTGTTTTCAATATCAAAAAAGCACATGTCGTCAACATGACATGATTCATTTGAACGCCAATTAATGTTCAAAGAAGAAAAAGGAAGAATCTTGCCAGTAAGAATGAGCCGTATGAACTCAGACTTACATTTTGTGAAAAAATTAATTCAAATTTAAAATTCAATAAAAATTTTAAAAGTTGAAAAAAAATCTTATTTAAATTATGTATATAAAACAAAAAAAGTGAAAAAATATAAACACAAGAAATTAAAGATGCGTAAGGAATAAGTGGAGCCACAATTAATTTGCAATTGAGGAGTTTGTTAAGCAATTGTGTATATTTTATTAACAAAAAAATGTCCTTTTTTATATTTTCAACAAATATTTTTGACATTCACTCTTACTTTTTACAAAAACAAAATACATTGTATTTTTTAATAAAAAGGGATAGCTAGCATAACTCTATCTCATGATGCGGTCACCTTTATAAATTCGCCTTAATCTAAAAAGTTTAAGGTGTATTAATAAAGTATATGACCATGCATTATTTTTCTTTTACGGATGAGAAGCGAAAGGTTGGGTCCTCTGGTGGGTCGCCATCAAATTGGCAGTTCTTTGAAAGGCTTCACATAATTTTGGGTTCGTTCAAATCAAACTTTATTGAGTTGGTTATGGATGAAAGCATAGGTAAACTATATTCACATTTTCTATTTATGCTTCTTATTTATCGTATTTTTTTCTTCTTACGCCGACACCCCAAGCACTTCGAGTAGTTGTATACAAGTGGATATAGAAAACACAACTGATTTATCTCAAACTTCGTTAGATGAATCATTTGATATCCCTCCTCCAAAGAAAAAAAAAGTTTTCAAACAACAATCTTAGAAAAAATTCAAGAGTCCAATGACATTATTAGGAAGGAAATGGAAAATAATGCTGAGATAGACGCAAAAATTTTAAAACTTCAGGAAGAGTTAGTGTCAGTAGAAAGGGAAAGAAACGAAATTTTGAAATCCCTATTCAACAAGTAAAACAAAGTAACTCCTACATATTTGCTATGCCTAAAAAAAAGACTGAATTTTTGTGTTTTCTTAAAAAATTATTTAATATTTTTTTATATGTAGCTATTTTTTAGTTTTGTTTTAATAAAATTGTTTATTTGTTAACAAGTTTGCAATTGCGTTTCTTATTTGTTCACCTTTAGGATTGTAATCGTATGTAAAATCCACACTATTCAGCTGACCGCTGGTTGTTGTACAATTACTTTGGTGCCAGGTGTCATTAAATATTTCATTATTTTGATTCAGAAAGTTGTGCAGGACGCAACAACATTTGATTATATTATTAACGTTACCAATTTTGTTGTCAATTCCCTTTCCAAGTCGTCGAAATCGAGCTTTCAAATGTCCGAATGCATTTTCGACAACTCTTCGGCTTTTTGATAAGGTATAAATAAATATTTTTTGTTTTTCTGATGCATTTACATTAAATGGATAGGGTTTCATCATGCATTCAGATAAACGAAAAGCAGAATCACCTATTAACATAACTGGAATTTTTACTTCATCTTAAAAAATAGATTGGTGTTGAAATATGGGATTATGTATTTTGCTTCTAAAAACATATCTCTCAAAAATGGTCGAATCGCTGCATCGACCTGGGCATCCGACATTAATATATAAGAATCGATACCTATAGTCAACTACAGCAAGCAAAACAACTGAGTACCACCCCTTGTAATTGTAATAATCACAAGTTTCCGAAGATGGGAGATGAACCTCAAAATGGCATCCATCTAAGTAAAAAAAAAAAAAAAAAAAAACAAGCCTCATGTTTTAACTCTAAAATAATATATCAATATTTATACCTATTGCTCCAAAACATTGTGGAGACCATGTAATATGAGGCATACACTAGCTTTGGATACTCCAAACATGTGTGCTATTGATGCATATTCAAAAGAAGTCTTAAGGCTATAATATATACATTTTCTAAACTTTGTATTACTTTTGCTCATTAGTGTTAGCTTTAAGCACAACAACTGAAAAGTTTGGCGGCTCATTCTAAAATTTTCGATGAACATTTCATTAGACATTACAGGAACATCATTCTCCCAAAAGCAGCCATAACGGCTCTAAAAAAAATGTTCAATATTGAAGTTAAAAAGAGATATTATTGTCTGTATGTACTTACATGTGTCCAAACATTTCCACTATTTAACAATTGCGAGTAATAATATATTTGCATTGTTTTCTAAAGTTTTATATTAAGCAAATGCAAATGCTTTTTTTTACGCAACAACATTATCTGAAATTGGATTTTTTTCGCTCTGGATAAACAAAATACCGATAAATTTTTTACATTTTCCATTATTGTTGGTTTTGAGCACAATTTGTAAATAAAACTATTTTCCTTTTAATTTCAGTCAGCTGTTTTGAAAACAAAATCTCGCTAATGTCAAAAAAGTATAATGTAAACGCACTAGATTTTGAGGGAGTTTTAAAATCAAATCTACTAGATTTCGTTCTAATGTAAACGGCCTATAAGTATAATTCGCCTTGGTATTATGTATTTTATTAACACAGCGTTTACATTTGCCAGTACTGGCAAGACAGTACGCATATACATATTAGTTGGCAAAACAATGCAAAAACAAAATAGCTGTAAAAATGTTTATGTATTAGTGAAAAAGTTTGAATGAATTGCTACTGTCTTGCCAGTACTGGCAAATGTAAACGCTATGTTAAGGCCCAAATACACTTGTCAAATGCTTGTCCAGCCGGCGAATTCATCGTGTACGTGTGCTTGACGTAATATTCGCCGTCATATCTAAATTATTTGATTTTCCATCCAGCATCGTCGGTGTGACACATACAAACAAATTTTCACTAATACTACCACAATGCTTGATGAGTATTTTGATCAATGTATTTGGGCCTTAAAGGTTAGTACCAAGGCGAATTCAACAAGGTAAACTCAACTCAAGGCGAATTTATAACAGGTAAGAGCAACTCCAAGGCGAATTCAACAAGGTAAGTGCAACTCTACAACTACAAAATTCCCCATGTATTTTTTTGCAATTTAATAGGCGGCTGTCAAAAATGCTGACAAGGCAAAAATGGATTGAAAAACAAAATAAAAATTTTGTTTGGGTAATAAAAGAGATTATTAAATTTACTATAATTATTCGCAGTTTTTCTAAGAAATTTGTTCGGTTATTTTGGCGCAAAGCATAAACAAAATTATATTATGACGTTTCCCTATTTTTTCTTAATTCGCCGTGGAGACAGCTGATGAACGGCTGACGAGTTGAGTTTACCTTGTTGAATTCGCCTTGAGCAACTCTATCTACAACTAAAAAACAAAGCGAATTAACTCCATGTATTTTGTTTTTGCAATTTTCTGACTTGTTGTCAAATTTCAGTATAGAAACAAAACAATATTTTGACGTTTCACCATTTTTTTAATTCGTCGTGGATACAGCTGATGAACGGCTGACGAGTTGAGCTTACCTGGAGTTAATTCGCCTTGACTCAACTCGTCAGCCGTTCATCAGCTGTCTCCACGGCGAATTAAAAAAATAGGGAAACGTCAAAGTATAATTTTGTTTATGTTTTGCGCCAAAATAATCGAAAAAATTTCTTAGAAAAACTGTTAATAATTAAAGTGAATTTAATAATCTCTTTTATTACCCAAACAAAATTTTCATTTTGTTTTTCAATAAATGTTATACCGTCCTGTTGATTCTGGGATCAATTAAATTCTATAATTTTCGATTAAAATTGTGAAATTTAAAACTTTTTTAAGTTATAGCATTTAAAAAAAAAACACAATTTAATATAAAAACAAAATCAAAAATTTGTTTGAATTTTTGACACAATGTTAAAATATTTAACTGTAAATCATTTTCAAAATAAGACCACCGTGTTTGAATTCGCCTTGGTTAGTACTAACCAATATTTACGTTATGAATAACTAGTTAGTGCTAACCAATATTTAAGTTAAGACTAACTAGTTAGCGTAAACCATTATTAAAGTTATCATTGACTAATAAAAATCAGCAGAGGAAGAAATACATATATATATTTCGTTGACGAGTGGAATTTATTAGTTAAAGAGAGAGAGGCAAGATCACATGTAAACAAGAGTATCGGTTAGTTTTTTCATTCTGCTCTTAATAAACTAATAGAAACTTTAACGAATATATCAGTCACCACTACCGGTCAAATAACTAGTAAAATGACTGGTAGTCTTCTTGTAGGGTAAATTATACACTTTTCAGCACTATTCTATACATGCCATCAATAAAGCAGCTGTCAATTTAAAAATACAATTTTTTATTGGTGGTATCAAGGTATATTTACACAAGGTAGACTCATTTGGGAGTATAGACATGCTGCTCTATAAAAGGAACCAAGTTGTCAAAATTGTCTTCATATAAAACAAAAACAATTTAACGCACACATGTACAAATTTTTGCTCATATACACGAAATTTGACGTTTGGCTAGGGGTAATCAGCTGACAAACATATGGGCCAACGAGTTTACCTTGTGTACATATACCTTGGGTGGTATCATGGTGAAATAATAAAGGTGGCAGCACTACGCCAGATGATGATTTTTTGCTCTTGCATTCATGGTGGAATAAACTTATTCCACCATGCTTGCCTTGTTTGTCTAGTCTATGTCAAAGTTTTGTATATGTTTACAAAAGTCCACGTTTTGTGCTGTGATTATTGTATTTTGTGATATCACCCATGGTGGAATAAGGTGGGGGCTTCGTTACGGCAACAAATACAGCATTACCACAAAAATGGAAATTATATCACCGTTTACGTCAAAAACTACTTTAAACAAAAATCAAAGCGTGCCGCTGAACGTGATAAAATAAATAAATTTTTGGCAAAATTATATTTAAATATGGTCAATATCTTAATTATTTTAATTTAAAATGATCGAAAACTTTAATAAAATACAATAATCAAAGCAAAAAACGTGTACTTTTAGTAAACATTAGTAAAACTTTGACATAAGACTAGACAAACAATGCAAGAGCAAAAAAATCGTCATCTGCCGTAGTGCTGCCACCTTTATTAATTCACCATGGTAACGATAGTGATATAGTCTTTTTACACTGATCAACATCTAACATCTACCATCAAAGATGTAGAAAATCTGAAACACTCATTTACATTGCTCACATCTAACATCAACCATCAAACAAAAATGTCACCATTTTTGGAAAAAAAAAATGTTTAAATAAAAAATGTTTTTTTCTCACAAAAGTTTCAAAATTTAAAAAGAAAACAAAAAATGTATTTGAAGTTCAATTCGTTTAGAAATATAAAAAATACTTAACAATAAAACATTGCAATAAAAAATAAAACTTGACAAATGGTTACGCTGCTTTCAAAACCAAATTCTTTTTGTCAGTGATGCCACAATAATAATAGAACTTATTGCCACTTTTCTAGTGATGACACTAAAATAATCGAAAGATGTAGAATGGAATAAAATGAGACGGGAACATCTTTTAATACCCTTTGTACACTTGCATACATTTCGGAGGAACGCTTGGAAGATGCTGAAAATGTGAAATACGCGTTCACACTTGAAACATCTAACATTTACCATTAACAAAAAATGTCACCAATTTTGAAAAAAAAAACTTTATTTTTTTAAATACTTTTTTTCTACAAAAGTACCAACATTTTAAGAGATATCACCAAAATGTATTTCTAATTCATTTTGTTTAATAATTTTAGCAAAATAAGGCTTGCAAAAAAGAAAAAACTTGAGAAATGGTAACGCTGCTTTCAAAGCAACTGCCATTTTGTCAGTCATTCCACAATAATAACAGAATTTATTGCCACTTTTCTAGTGATGACACTAAAAGAATCGACAAATGTAAAAGGGAACAAAATGAGACAGTAACATTCTGTAAAAATGTAGAAAAATTAAGATTTTTAGCCCTATGTATTTCTTATGGGAAAATTTCAACATCTTCGCAAATAGATGTTAAATGTGAAAATAGATGTTAAATGTGAAAAGGCTATAAAGATGTTGAAAGATGTTGGTTTTCAGCCCTATGTATTTCATATGGAAAGATGTTAACATCTTCGCAAATTGTGGCAAATTGATGTTGATCAGTGTAAAAAGGCTAACACCAAGGCGAATTTATAACAGGTAAGTGCAACTCTACAACTACAAAACAATGCGGATTAACTCCATGTATTTTGTTTTTGCAATTTTCTGACTTGTTGTCAAATTTCAGTATAGAAACAAAACAATATTTTGACGTTTCACCATTTTTTTAATTCGCCGTGGATACAGCTGATGAACGGCTGACGAGTTGAGCTTACCTGGAGTAAATTCGCGGCAGCAGATATTTAATTTAAGTAATACACATCTGTCAAATCTATTTAAGAAATCTTTAGTTAACTTTAACAGCCATATAATATTTTGCCATAGGCAAAAACAACATGACTCTTTTTTGTAGAGAAACCTTATAGATTGTCAAAAAATATGTTTACTTTTAATAACAATAAATATTTTAATTTTTACATAGCGTCTTCACCTGACAATTTTTTGTCATACCAAACGTCAAAGGTATATAAAAAAAACTCGAACATTATTGTCAGCGTTTTTTTAATATGAAGTTTGACGTTTGGTATGACAAAAAATTGTCAGGTGAAGACGCTATGTTAAACAAACAAAATCTTAAGCCAATTATAACATAATGGTAAACAAAATTCAGCTGAGCTACTGGGGCGACCTTATTAATTGTACCATTTATTATACAAAAACAAAATGTTTTCTCATTTGTCTATTGCTACCATCATATTTAAAGTGCCTTATTTTTGTAAGTCATTGCATTTTAATATTAACCGGCTTGCAAAGTTATATAGCAAAAACACTTGATTTTATTGCCAATTTAATTCATATAGATTTTTTCTTTTAAAAAGGGGTAAGTAATTATATTATATTTTTGTATACAAGTCATCTTTATTGCATTTTATTGCAAAGTCTTCAGGAGCTACAGTGAGCCGTGGCAATTTTCGAAAATTCGTTTCATTTCCACACCTAACCTTTAAAGTGTTTATTTGCGATTAAAATAGATATACTCACAACTTTATTAGCACAAAGATATCTTCAATAAAATACGTTCATATATGTGTATTTAATAATTGTTAAATGTTCATATACATACATATGTACATACTAGAAAGTAAACAAAGAAAATTCAACTAATAAATGCGGGAACACTGCCCAAATAACTTAAGAACGTTGTTCTAAAGGGGTATTTACTACCTATCAACATTTCATTATGTATAAGAAAATACTGTCATCCAAAAATGTTTCCACTTAAATTATTGCTTAAAACATTTGCATGCGTTATATGTATATTAAATCATACTTCCAAATATTTTGTTTTTGTTTTTTTTAGTTTTAAAAATTCAGTTTATTGCCTTTTTTCAAATTTAATTTTTAAAAATAATACCTAATTCTTGAAAATAGAAACCAGCGCTGATTTTATTTGAAGGCGATAGTAATTATGATTATTTCTAACATTCTTTGGTTGAGACTTTAAGTCAGCCCAGCCCACAGTGTTCGATTTTTTAAATTAAGGTACCCAAAATTAATTACTAAAACACGTAAAAAGCTGATTAGCATAGTGATCTCTTAAATACACATTAGCCCCCGTTTCCACATGCTAGTGCAAGCTCGACAAACTCAATACGCTCACAATTTTTCACTAACATTCAACAAATTTTTGTACATTTAGCCAATCGGCAGTTTCCTTAATTTTTCGTTAATAAAACGTATACACTACTTGCATGTGGAAACGTAGGGTTAGAAAAGAGTTGTGTTAAAACTTGGAGAAATCTGCTCACAGGCACGTCTACTTTTCATTACCCAATTATGAAAGGCTCAAAGTTTGAAATAATGTTTTTTACAATTTTATAACATTTTAAGAAAAAAAGAAACTAATAGAAAAGTAAAGCAAGACAAAAATAATCATGAGTAATCTTAACTACTAGTATTCGAATCCGTTTGATTTTCACTATCAAAACGAAAAATTTCCGAGCTCTCAAATAAAAGTATTTTGAATAATTAGAGCGTTTAAAATAACTACGTTTTGAATTTTTTTCTATCGGGCTCAGATTTTATTAAATAAGGCAATTACTTTTCATCATAACTTGAAAACGATTAGTCCGATTAGGATCAAGTTACAAATGATTTGGGATAAAATTCTCATTTAAGTTATCTTAACAATAGTTTTTTATATTTATAAAAGTTTCGGAGATATTCAGAAATTATTTTATTTTTATTTTTTTACTTTAATTGTTTTATTGTAATACAATAAGCCTAAACAGGCCAAAAAATTTCATAAGTATGAATGTAATACCGCCAAAATTTTTGTAATGCAAAATGAATGTTGTTTTGTTTTTAAATTGAGAAAAATTTTACATTTTTTATAATTAATCAGAAATTCAGGTATATTGCCACCACTAATTTCTGAATTTCTCCAAAACAGTTTAAAATATAAAAAAGTGTTATTTGGATGACTTAAAGAAAATTGTTTTCCTTATCACTTATCAAAATCGTTCTCAAATTAGGTATGTAGAAATGTTTTTTTTCAGGTAACATATTAGTTGAACCAAAGGATGGTGTGCCATCTACATTTCGGTCAAAAAGTTTTTAGTTTCTTTTAAACATAAATTCCAAGCTCACATAATTCGTCAGCTCAGAATTGTCAAAAATTGGACCTGATAGCTGATAGCAGAAAAAAGTCATTTATATATCTTTCAATAGCTAAAGTTACCTTTATTCAAAAATATATAAAATACATGTTGTGTGTTAAGAAACAATTATAGTTTCGTTAAAAAAAAAATGTAAAAATATACCGCAGAAAATGTTCTATTTATGTTCAAAGTTTGAATTTGTTGCAAAAGAAATTGGTTTTCTTTTGTATATTTTACACATCAATCGTAAGCTTTGTTAGCCTATAATTATGTCCCAACTAAAATGAGTAAGGAAACTAATTTAACCACTGACCAGACCAAATTGTGTTTTGCTTGTAATATTTTTTGAATGTAACAAAAAACAAATAAACTAGGGCGTGAATTATATAAATGTTATGTGCTGAATCGAATGAAAATAATTTGGATTCGATTGGAGCAAATTATTGGTGTGAAATTCCATTTTTATGTAAAAGTCTATGAAATTACCCTCTTGGCCAGCCCAAATTTTTTTTCTTGCAAAAGCTTTCAAATAGGACAAAATATCAAAAAAACAGAAACGTGAATTCTATAAATGATATGTTCTGAATAGAATGAATCAAGTTTGAAGCAAATTAGAAAACTACGGCCTGTTATGAGCTAAGTTCAATTTCTTATTATTATTATTATCATTATTATTATGTTATTTATTTAACCGAGCCCATAGGGCCATATATGGTTAATGCATTAGTGTAACAGTAATGAACAGGAAAACCAAAAATATGAAATTGCATCTTTTTCCTTGTGCGACTAATGAAGGCAGAAACAATATATTTATCCGTTTTAGAGCTTTTTATGAATTTTGGCATCGATTTGTTAGTGCCTATTTTTGCATATTTTACCGTTTGCAGCTTTTTTTTTGGCATATTTTAGTTAAAAGAGCCTTTTTGCAGCATTTTTTAGGGTTATAGCGCATATTTTGCCTTTTTAATGCATATTTTGATACATATTCAATTTTTTTAGATGCATTTCGGAGCAAATAAAAAAAAATTTTTTTTTTTCGAAAATCTGTTACTTCAATTTCGGCATCTACATTTAATTTTTACTCTAAAATTGCAAGACAAAGCAGGTTGTCATTAAGGATAAATGTTATGCGATTTGTATCTAAGCCAATCTTTTAGTATTTCGATCGACTCAGAATCACTTTTTAAAGTGATCTAACGATGTCCTTCTATCCGCCTGGCTGGTTGTATGTCCATGTTAGCCTTGTGTGCAGAGTACAAGTTCCGATTTTGTAGATAATTTGATCAAATATGGACGAAGTCTATGCAAATGGTGAGAATCGGTCTATAATTTCACATCCAAATAAGCTATCTAATTATTATGGTATTTAAATTAAATTCGTGCCAAAAAGATTTTACTTAAAATTAAATTATTTTCGAATCGGTTCACATTTGCTCATAGCTCTCATCCTTAACTAGCTTTAAATTCCTTTTAAATGTTCACATTTGTTAACAATTTTGCGACCGTACCTAAAATCCCTTTAAGACAAAAACCCATATGGATGTTAATATTTAGATAATATTCGGCGCAAACATCTCTTATAATTTTATAATTTTTAAGGGCATATTTTCCAGTTTTTACTGCATGTTTAATGCGCATAAAACGTGTTTTTTAGAGCATATTTCTTGTTTCCCTGGTAATGAGTAATACAATTTAATAACTAATTACTTATTAATAACTACTTAATAGCTAATTAATAATTGGGTAGTCCTAAGAAGAAAAAAATGTGGATACTAATGATCAGGGAAACCAAAAATATGCAATTGCATATTTTTCCTTGTGCGACCAATGAAGGCAGAAACAATATATTTAACCGTTTTAGAGCTTTTTATGCATTTTGCCATCGATTTGTTAGTGCATATTTTTGCATATATTACCGTTTGCAGCATTTGTATGCATAATTTAGTTAAAAGCCCTTTTTTGCAGCATTTTTTTAAGTTTTTAGCGAATATTTTGCCTTTTTGAGGCATATTTTGATACATTTTTTAGATGATTGCAAGAGATTCCGCAACAAAAAAAAATTTTTTTTTTACAAAATTTTGGCCGTCGGGCCAACGCTATAATGCCTGTCTATGTTAATTTGACATATTTGGCAGACACATTTTAAGTGTACTAAGAACGAAGTCAATGTAAATGGTGAGAATCGGTCTATAACTTTACATATTCCCAATAAAAACTTCTTTCCAAACTAGACTCTGTGTCCGTAAACCATCTTATTATGTTGGTATCAAGATAAAATTCGCAAAATTATTTTACTGCAAATTAAATTATTTTCGAATCAGTTCACATTTGCCCAAAACTCCCATCTATAAAAAGCTTTAACTTCCTTTTAAATGTTAAAATTAAACAACAATTTAGTGACCGTCTCTAAAATCCCTTAAAAAAAAAGTCATATGGATGTCAATATCTAGATAATATTCGGCACAAATAACTCATATGAATTTTAACCTCTTAACATGACTTTGTTTTTTTGAGCCAATGACTGCTCATCATTTCTAAATAGGGTAACATCTTGAAAACTCGTTTGAAAATACTTTAGTTATAATTTTAGGATTGTTTTTATTAAATGGAACTGTTATTAAATGGTTGAATATTTTGTTTTGAAACTATCAATTTTTGAATTTTTTGGGGCATATTTTTAACAATTTTCAGGGCATATTTTCAAGTTTTTACTGCATATTTAATGCGCATAAAACGTGTTTTTAGAGCATATTTCTGATTTCCCTGCTAATGATACAAATTGTGCAGCTTTCGTTTTAACCTTGACGGTGACCATTCAAATCAATTAATTCAATTTAACTACAAAAACAATGCGGAAAACTCGTTTCAGCTGTGGTAGATGCGAGAAAGCAATGTGCAAAATTAAGGACTATAAATTCGATGACTTGCATATAAAAAAATTAAATAATAAAATTATATAATAAATTTGTATAACCTAAAATATTTAGCATACGTTCAATAAAAAATAGATTTATTTACTTTTTATTTAATTGGGGTTTTTAGCTGTTCTAATTGTGGTCTGGCCAGCCCAAGAGGAGAACTTAGTGGTAAAAAGTTACGGAGAATCCTAGAGTTGGTTGGATAGTTTAATTTATTTTGAGGCTTAGGTCACCTAAAATTAAAAATCGAACACTGTGCAGCCGAAAGATCACCAATTAAAACTTGTAATATGTAACACTACGTGACAATTTTTTGACCAAATGAATTTGACACCTAATCTTTGTCAAAAGTAGAACAGTTTTTGAGATATTCCAAAATAACCGTTATTTGTGTTATTAAAAAAGGTGATGTGACAGATACGCAAATATCCAAAAAATAAAATTTTAGCCTATTTCAATACGAACATTTTGTGCCCAATAGGATCCGGATCGGTGCAAAAATGACAAAGTTGCAGAAGATTAATTGAACTAACGCACAACAAATTAATATACAAAGCTAAATTTTAAGTAACAAAAATATTAAAAATTGCTTAAAAGTATTGAATTTCTATGTGGGTTAATTTACTAAATCTTCTGTAGCTTTGTCATTTTTGTACCAATCTATGTCTTGTTGGGCGCAAAATGTTCATATTAAAATAATCTAATGTCGCATGCAATAAAACATAAGGATTTTTAAATCATTGGTTTAAAAAAATAACTTGAATATAGCAAAATTGAACAAAATCATAAAATTTTCAATGAAGCTAGAACTTTTGTCCCCTGTAACTCTGTCATTTCTTGACCAATCTTCACAAGCAATCCATGGTTATTTTAGAAATTTTATAACCTTTCACTAGAAAGAAAGAATTACATACCCCGTTTAAAATTTTTGAAGATATTTGCATTTCAGTCACATCAGCGGAAAATTTGACATAATGATTAGCAGTCAGATTCATTTGGTCACGACGTTGTTGAAATTTTGTCACGTAGTGTAATTTAACATTTTCAAACATTTTTTTTTAAATTCAATTTTAAGAATAATTAAAATTGCTTAAGAATATAACAAAAAAACTAAATAAAATAGAATAAATATTTAGCACCATTTAGCGATTATTTTTTAATTCATCTACGGCTCGATGAAGTCGGCTTTCTTTTTTCGGCGCATGTTTCTGTTTGTAACGTGATAATTTTAATTGCAGAAGCGAAAATTGAGTTCCTATTTGGGATATTAAATCCCTGTATTAAATAAATAAAATGATAACTTTAAGGAAACATGTGTTGAAAACGCCATTGAGAATGGTTAACCGCTTAAAAAATTGTTGCTCAAGCCAATTTCAATCAAATATGGCCTACATTAGGACCTCAAACAAAAATCAACAGATATTAAATAAAAATAGTTTCTCAAAATTTAATAGACAAAATTTAAGGTACATTCTTTTTTTTTATTTCACTTTAATAAATATTCCTATTCATATGTGTTTAATTTTAGTCCTTTTGTTACTGTACGTACTATGACATCTGCTAACGCTACTCATTTTGTATTACCAAATACCCAACCGATTGCTGATTTGGAGTGTAAAAGCGCTTTTGAAAATCTAACTGACAAAGAAAAGTACTATGCCCATTACTTTAGTAAAGCATCCTGGGATGGTGGTCTAGTTGCTTTAATTCAATCTAGTCCTGAGGGTCCATTAATTTTCTGTCTTCTACATCGCATTTTTGTCGCTGAACCTTTGGAAGATTTTAAGAAAAAATGTTTATCTAATGGCATAACAGAAGAAGAATTTACGGTCAGTAAAACTATAAAGAAAATGCTTCTAAGCATTAATGTTAGTGTTATCTTAAAATGAATTAAATAACTATATTTTTTTTTTATTTTAGGCATTTTTAGTGTATGCATGTGGTATTTTTGCCAACGCTGGAAATTATAAAGGCATGGGCGATAGTAAAATTATTCCTAATTTAAGCCAAGACAAATTTGAAGAAATTATAAAATTATCAACTGCATTTACGAACGATAGTCAAGTTCCAAAATTATTCAACAAAGTTATTTCGCTTATTTATGCTCTTAAACCTCGTAATGAAGTTTTGGGCTTTGCACCAAATGGTATTACAACTTATTGGTCTGATAATTGCACCAAGGAGGATGCTGATATTGTTAATGATTGGCTGACATCGAAACGTATAGAGCCATACATGTGTCGTACATTTAAAGTCGAAGAAAATGGTCAAGTTATATATGACGTTAAATTGGGTTCTGTCGCTACCACCGACAAAGATGGCATTACTTTACCGGTGGAAACATACAAGGGCAAAGATTTTCGTGTAACACGTGGTGATTACAGTAAACTATTAGCACGCGTCAATAGGAACCTCAAAGATGCTAAAAAGTTTGCTGCCAATGAAAACGAAATCAATATGATTGATCATTATATAAAGGCTTTTGAAGAAGGCTCTTTAGCTGATCATAAAGACGGCTCAAGATATTGGATAAAAGACAAAGGACCTGTTATAGAAACTTATATTGGTTTTATTGAAACTTATCGTGATCCCGCTGGAGGACGTGCAGAATTCGAAGGGTTTGTTGCTATGGTTAACAAGGAAAGTTCAGCTAAGTTTGCAGAGTTAGTATCTAAGGCTGAGAAATTGCTGGAATATTTACCTTGGACCAAAGAGTATGAAAAAGATTCTTATTTGAAACCTGACTTTACTTCCCTTGATGTTCTAACATTTGCTGGTAGTGGTGTACCGGCTGGTATAAATATTCCAAACTGTAAGTTAGAAACGTATTTTCTATAATCAATTTTCAAATCTTTTTCGCTTTTTAGATGATGAAATTCGTCAAGATGAAGGTTTCAAAAACGTATCACTTGGTAATGTTTTAGCTAATATTAACCGCAAAGATCCTATTCCCTTCTTATCTGATGAGGATCAGACATTAATGAAGGAATACAAAGTAAAAGCATTTGAGGTGCAAGTTGGTCTCCATGAACTGCTCGGCCATGGTAGTGGCAAGCTATTCCGTATTGACGAAAACGGCAAATTTAATTTTGACAAGGATACTACTAAGAATCTTATTAATGGTGAACCTATTTCCACTTGGTATTTGCCAGGTGAAACCTATGATACAAAGTTTGGTGCTATTGGTTCATCGTATGAAGAATGTCGTGCAGAAGCTGTTGGTCTTTATCTTTCCTTAAAGCGTGATATATTAAAAATTTTTGGTTTTAAAGACCCCGTTGAACAGGATAATATTATTTACATTAATTGGTTGTCATTGATTTGGAATGGCGTGGGCGTTGCATTAGAAATGTATAATACTCAATCAAAACAATGGATGCAGGCACATTCAAGAGCTCGTTTTGTTATAATGAAAGTATTATTAGAAGCTGGTGAAGGTTTTGTCACCATCGAGGAATGTGGGGATGGAAAGAATTTAAGTCTTACCGTAGATCGCAGTAAAATAGAAACTGTTGGCAAAAAAGCCATTGAAGATTTTCTAAAAAAATTGCAAGTTTATAAGTCCGCTGCTGATATTGTTAGTGCATCCAAAATGTATGAACACTATTCGGAAGTAAATGAATCTGGTCCCCATCCTTGGGCAAAATGGCGTGACATATGTTTAGCCCATAAAAAGCCACGTGTAATATTGGTACAAGCAAATACAAAAGAAGAAAATGACAAAGTTCAACTTCTCACTTATGAGGCATCCCACGAAGGTTATATCAAGTCTTGGGTAGAACGCTATCCTGAAACAGATATTGATGAGATTTTGGAAGAAATTGTAGAAGCTGATAAGAAATACTTCCCTTGTGCCTACGGTAACTAAAGTAAAATGTTAAGAAAAAAATTCTGTATAAAACAAAGTTTTAAGATATACATAATAATAAAATTATAAAAATGTTTTCATAGAAAATGGTTTTAATTTATTAAAAATAGAAAAAAGTGGGTCTTATAGTTAAAATACTACGTCCGTTTAGTTTTTTTAGGTATACTTTTGTATTTGTAAACTAAACTTTACGTACTTGACAACCAACAAAGTTGTAAATGTTATGTTCCTCTTTTGGTGTGGGAGGATTTATAATAAAACGTGCAAAGGTTCCACCATTATTGTCGGCCAAAAGTCCTGGATTAATTGCTAAACAGCCATTTACAACCTGATAAATAAAAATGATTTAAAATTAATACCTATTTTTAAAATTGATAAATAAATAAAAATAATTTTAAAATTAATACTTATTTTTAAAATTGATACTTTAAAAAATAAACGTTATATGGGCATTTCCAGCGAAAAGTCTACTTTTTGTAACGTAACGCCAGAAGTATTTTGAATTGTTTCTCAAAAAATTTTATATGTATAGTTTACTTTTTTATATCTTGGTGTAAAGCGCAACTAGCTCTACATTTAGTAACAAATTGGATACCGATTGAACAACATGGTCCGAAAATACAACCTTATTTGTAATCTGGCTTTACATTAAAAAAAGTAGACTTTTCGCTGAAAATGCCCATATTTACCTTACAAGCAAACAAGCAAAGATTTTAAAATTTTATAGCTTGAAAAAAAAGTCTGTATTAGTCCAAAGTTTACTAAAAAAGGTTTTATACAAAACATCTTGCTCAATTCGCAGTCTTATTCAGTTTTGTAATGCAAGTCAAAATCCACTTCCGTTTTTTTAACGTCACGACAGCGCAGATTTTTGGTTAAATCTGCAAATCCTTAGCGTCGATTACTGTAATTTTTTTTCTGAATACAGTGCTACTTCATTACTTTGTATATATAAAAACCCTTTTTACAAATTTGACTTCTTCATTTCATTGTTTTACATTTTGTGTTACAAATAACACGACACGACAAAATGGGGTATGTTCTAAAAAAAATCAAGTAAGAAAGTATAGTAGTTCAAGCCCGACCACATGATACCCTACACCACAGAATTTTAAAATAAATTTTGCGAGAGTGTAGGGCTGTATGAATAGGGATCTATCTTTGTTTTAAATTTCATTAAAACCGGTTTGATAGTTTCTGAGAGGCAAATATTGCCCTCCATCTCCCCTCTATTTTCTTAAAAATGCATAGCTTATGTGTCCGTACAAATATGGATCTATATATGTTTTAAATTGCATTAAAATCGGTTTGATAGTTTCTGAGAGGCAGAAATTGCCCCCTATCTCCCCTCGTGGTCCTGCGATTCGGCCCATTTTAGGCTTGGTCCTTGTGCCAATAAGAACCTATGTGCCAAATTTTATTAACTTATCTCTAAAATTGCAGAGATACTGCAAACGAACCCAACGATAGCTGCAGAAATAATATACCCATATATACGTGATGCTTGGATCAATGAAGAACTTCCTAGTACTTGGACTAAAGGCACAATAATTAAACTACCGAAAAAGAACGATCTAACTGTGTGTGATAATTGGCGAGGTATCACACTGCTTAACGCAATATATAAGGTCATTGCGATAATACTAAACAACCGACTGCAGCATGTTGAAAAGACATTACGAGACGAACAAGCTGGTTTTCGTCCTCATCGTAACTGTGTAGACCAAACCAACACTCTTCGTGTTATAATAGAGCAATCGGTTGAATGGCGCACACCATTGTATTTAGTTTTTATTGACTTCAAAAAAGCGTTTGATTCCATAAGACGAAGTGCAATATGGGCTGCATTAACAGCAAAAGGGGTACCAGTGAAGTTGATAAACATAATTAAAGCCATGTACAACAACACAACTCTACAAGTTCGGCATAACGGCATGACCAGTGAATCCTTTCAGACAAACGCTGGAGTGAAACAAGGATGCCCACTATCTCCTCTACTATTTGCTGTTGTATTAGATGAAGTCATGTTAAAACTCTGCAGGAGAAAAAGGGGTATCGTATGGGACTTCCAAAGACATCTTGAAGATTTGGATTTCGCTGACGATATTTGCCTCATGTCACACAATTTTACCGACATGCAGAGCAAAGTGAATGATCTGGGAACACTGGCAAAAGAGGTTGGATTAGAGATAAACATTTCGAAAACACATGCAATGCGAATCAACAACACAATCAACAACCACATTCTAATACAAAACCAACGCATACAATATGTTAACTCATTCTGCTACTTAGGATGTATAATGTCGATAGACGGAGGCGTGGAAGAAGATGTGACAAACAGGCTGAAAAAGGCAAGATCAGCCTTTGGCCGCTTGAATAGAACTTGGCGGTCACCCCAAATCTCGAAGAAGACAAAGATTCGAATATTTAACGCATGTGTGAAATCTACTCTTCTGTACGGTAGCGAAACTTGGCTGATGACAAGCGTCATAGCACAGAGACTACAGGTCTTTATAAATAAATGCCTGCGAATAATTTGTCGCATCTTTTGGCCGAACACAATAACCAATGCCGATCTTTGGAGATTGACGAACGAGGTACCTGTAAATTGCCAAATAACAAAAAGAAAGTGGAAATGGATAGGGCACACATTAAGAAAGCCAAACGGTAGCATCATGAGGACTGCTTTAGAATGGAATCCTCAAGGCAGCCGACGCCCCGGTCGTCCAAAGAACTCTTGGCGCAGAACACTTAACCAAGAACTTAAAATATTAAATAAAACTTTTGATGAAATTAAACTTATATGTAACGATAGATTAAGTTGGAATAATCTTGTAGAAGCCCTATGTTCCCAAGTGGAATGAATAAAGGAAAAAAAAAAAAAAAAATTGCGACCTGTACTTTGCGCACAAGGTTACATGGACAGCCAGCATGCCATCCAGCCGGACGGACATCGTTAGATTATCTCAGAAAGTGATTCTGATCGGTATACTTTAAGGTATATGACCAATATTTTAAGGTGGTACACACATCAGCACAAATGCATAATACCCTCTCCACTATTGTGGTGTGGGTATAAAAACGAAATGAAATTTAAAATCGAATGAGATTTTTAGTTCAATTACACTGCTTTACAAATTTTTAATTTGGAAAAGTACCAAGAACGTTACATGCCTAGATAAGTTAATTGGGACCTCCTGAACACGAAAAACGCTGTAATTTTTTTTCCTAAGTACCGTTTTTAGATAACGGTACTTTTGTGTTTTTCGGTGTATGGTCCCACTCAAACCCTTGTGGAGCCCAACCGAAAACTCCGATCGAAACAAGTGGCACATTGTTGGAAAGGTTATTGAATGCCTTTTCCGTCGATATGCTGAAAATTTCTAAGTTTAGTTTCCCTCAACAATAAATTTCAGTGTATTTATCAAATATAGAAAAATTGGGATTTTAGCACGTCATACAAAAATCTTAATAATAAGGTTTAGTTAATCTGAAAACATATTTTTGCCTCAATCACCAAGCTTGCGCACAAAATTTTGAAACAGCTCAGTTTTGCTTAAGCTGTTTGTCATTAATGAAATAATAAAAAAAAAATACATTTCGCTGGATAAATCCGAGTTTCAGACTACGTTAAACTAAGTTTAAACTTAATCCAAATCTCAAAAACTCGGCCTAAGTGGGTAAAACGAAAAAAAAAAATTAAAAAACAAACTACTTCATTCTAGTGATAACATAACATTTTTTTTTTGTTAAAAATGTTATCACTAGAATGAGTGTTTATAATTCTTATTCGCTTTAGGGTTTTATTTGTTTAATATTTTTGGCTTTTCTAAAATCTTTGGAAAAGGTTCCCTGATGAGCTGGCCTAAGCAACCATTGAAATGCGCATAGAAGCTATCTTTCCCTCAACAATAAATTTCAGTGTATTAATCAAATATGAAAAATTGGGAATTTAGCACGTCATACGGAAATCGTATTAATAATAAAATAAATTTTGTTTTTAGCTTAAAATCATCTTTATCCAATTTGATTAAATATATATTTATCTAAAACACTAAGGGCCCTAACTAACCCTTAATTTAAAATCGATTTTTTCATTGATTTTGATGTAATTATAGATCATTAACGATTTTTATGTTATTTTCAAACAGTTTGTTATTTTAATTTAGTTTTTAGGTTTGTTTAAAATTTAGCAATTTTTCTGTTCCTGTAAGTTTTCTGATTCCTTACAGCTTAAACGATTTATAATAAATAGAAGACATTGCTATCATGCCGCTTGTAGCGAAATTTTTGCGAATTTCCGCGAATTTAGCAATTTTGGCCAATCCTTAAAATTTTAAGGACGTTTAATCAACTTTATGGCTGGTTTAAATTATTAAAAATTTTCGCTTTTTTTTTGTTGTTATTTTTCGACATTTTGTTTTTTAACCCATTTAGCGATTTCAAATAAATTTTAGTGTTTTTTTAAAAGTTTGCAATTTTTCGGGAATTTTAACAAATTAGCGATCTTTAGTAAAACAAAATTTTTTTCGAACAAAAACTTCGAATACACAAAAACATGCGAATTTTGAGAACACCAATTTATGAATTATGCGGGTTCAAACAATTTTTCGTTTTCAATTCGAGTCGAAACCTAGAACATACCTGATTAAATACATTTTTTTTTAAAGTGTGAATAGGGTTAAGAGTTCGTTAGAGCTAATTTAGGTTTGTCTCGTCAAGGCTTGAGTTTAAAGAAGAGAGGGGTAAAGAGGCCGCTCTCGTCCATTTTCTTTTTTATTTTGCTTTTGTTATATTCCACATGAGTTAAAGTGTTCGGAAACGAAAAGGGAAATTGACGAAACAAACTGTGTTAACGAAAACGCAGGTTCAAAACCAAATCAAACAAAAACTGATCGTCTAAACCTGATGCGTATTAATCATAACTTATACTGATATAGTGATAGGCTGACAATTTTTAATGGCGAGAACTACTCTGAAAGTAGTCCATGCGACATTTTACCAAAGAAACTTTCTTAGCTGCTTTTAACGAAACAAATTAACTCTAGCCTTTTTTAATTTAACGCTAATATTACGAAAGTTTTTTCGTAAAACATAAAAAACTTTCGGAAAATAACGCATATATCGTCGGCTTAATATGCAAACCTGCTTAATCCACTTTTTTAGTAAATTGAGATTTTAATGTCGTGTGGTAAAGAAAGATACGCCTCGTCTTCCAACATGTAGTTTTTCTTCAATTTAAGTCTTGAAATGTGTAAAACCAACTATGTATATTTTTGGTTTCCTCTGCAAACATAAAAAGTTGTTTGTGTCTCATGTAAAACGTGCTGACAGGGAATTAGCAGGTTTTCACATTAAGCCGTCGATATGCTGTAACTTTTAATAAAACTAAAGAAAAGATTTTGTAGCAAAATTTATTTATTTAATACAAAAAAATTTTTTGCACTTAACGAAATTATTTTGTTAGGATTTTTTTATAAAATAACGCATGATAAATACAATTGTTTATTTATTATTATAGGGAAAAAGGGTGCCACGGTATGCTAATTGGTAGTGAGCTAGTCTATCAGTGCGAGGGTTTCAGGTTCGATTCCCGCCAGATACTCTGGTCTGTTCCACTACAACACTACAACGGGCAGAAGGTTACTATTGATCGCTTAATTAAGTTATAATAGCCTTACCCTAAACTGATAGAAAGAAATGACCGAATGTGATCGAAAACTTTATTTCGGTCATTTCTTTCTATCATTTTCTTAACACCAAAATAAAAAATGTGACTACTCGCTCATTCATTTCTTGTAGGGTACCTCTTATTAAAATTAAGTATTTTATACCAGAGCTGTAAATGAATCATTAATCAGTGCATTCAGTGCTTTTCATAAAAAAAAAATGAATTGAATTAAATTTGAGTCAATTCAAATCAATTTGGTAAAAATGAATTGCAATTCATTTTTAATTCAAATGAATTGCAATTCGTTTCCAATTCAAATTAATTGCATTTTGTTTCTAACTCAAATGAATTTGTAAAAGTGAATTGCAATCCATTTTACAGATTCATTTAAATTGAATTGATTTTGAATAAATTCAAATGAATTAGAGAAAAGAATTAGCAATTCATTTCCAACTCATTTGAATTGAATTAATTGAAGTTTGAATTGATTTTGTATTGGGATTGAATAGTCAGGAACCGGTGAATAGGAATTAAATTATACGGTTAGTTGCGAAAATCAAATCAAATGGAAAAATTTGTTGTATTTGCTAAAAGAAACTTAAATTTTTATTTTTATCAAATAGTGTGACATATTATTAAAAGTGTGTTTAACAATAATTTTTTGTTTAAATAATCTTATATTTGTATATTGTGGAAACAGGTATGTTTTAGGTTCCGACTCGAATTAAAAAGGAAACTTTTTTTGTTCTCAAATCCGCATGTTTTTGTGTATTCGAAGTTTTTGTTCGAAAAAACTGAAGTTGAACTTAAGATCGCTAATTTGCTAACCTCAGCATGACAGCAAAGGGTAATATTTATTAAAAATCGTAAAAGCCGTGAAGAATTAATTAATTAATCGTTAAAGCTGAAAAGAATCATAAAACTTACAGTAACAATTTGCTTCTATAGCGAACATGACTAAAATTCGCGAAAAATTGTAAAATTTGAAACAAACCCAAAAACTAATTTGATTATTAGTAAACTAAAATAGTAACCTTTGTTAACTAAAGTATCATATTTACAATAATTGGTTAAGTAAACGTTTTAATCAGACCAACAAATGATAGATGATAAAATGATAAAAAAAAAAAAAATAAAAGTAGTTAACCAATAACATTTGAGGGTTTAACTTATGGTTAAGAAAAAGCTGGAAATAAAATTGTATATGTTAAACTGTTGTTATTAGCTAACTAATGACTGTAAATTTGGGCCTAAATCGATTAATAAAAACAAATTGTCGGAAAATGAAATAAAAAGCGTTAAAAAGCTATAATTAGCTAGGGCCTTTTGCGTTTTAGGGAACGATATATTTTTGTTTAAATTGGATAAAAATCATTTTAAACTAAAAACAAAAATTTTTTTTTTTGATAAAAACGTTTTCACATATTAGAATAAAAGTCGATTCGTTTTACTTTCACCAGCCCTTCTACTCCTTTTGATAACGAATAAAAACATGTGGATGTGAAATGCGGAACACCAAAAATGTTTAAGTAATCCACTTTCGAGTGGATTCGGATTTTTTGCTGTCAAAGCTGTATTCGTTTACTCGAAATTCTTACTACTTTTACTACAATTGGAAAATTTGTTTACTTTTTGTATTGAAAATATCCAACTGCAATAAAAATTAGAAATTTTTTGTAGTTCCCCCTAGATCTGCTCTTGAATTAGATTGCAACTTATTTTTGATTTCATTCAATTGAATTGTAATTCATTGTTCTAGTTCATTTGAATGATTTCAAAATCAATTCAATTCCAATCAATCTGTAAAATGAATTGCAATTCACTATAACAAATTAATTTGAATTGGTAACGAATTGCAATTCATTTTATAGATTAATTTTTGAATTGAAAACGAGTTGCACTCATTCAACAAATTCATTTGAATTGGAAAACGAATTGACATTAATTTCTGCCTAATTCGTTTGAATAAATTTCATTAAATTCTTTTTTGCTGTGAAAAGAATTAGTTTAAAATTAAGCTAATTCGTAACGAATTAAAATCAAAAAAGAATAATTAATTTACAGCTCTGTTTTATAAAATACTAATTACGAAAATATTTAATCAAAATATCACGATCACGTCAAAATATTAGTCGCGTACATTACGTTCACAATAAACTCAAGAGGAAGGCGCAGCAGCAAACGAACAAATTATATATCGTGTACATATTACGTTTCTGAGAAAATGTAGCACAGCAAAACGCGAAATACAAAAGAAGAACCACAACTTAAAAAAAAGGCAAGCATAAACAGCTATACATAACCGTAACTGAATCCTCTTTATACATCCACAACATAAAATACAAATTGATTTCAATTAAAAAATTCGTGATATTATTTAAATTTGCATTATGTTATTGGTATCAATTTAATATTTTATGATATAACATTTTCTACAGTAATGTTGTTGATATAAAGAACCGTTTAAATACCTTGATTAAGTTTTTATTTAAAACTGATTTTTTTTTGATTAATGGTTTAATTAAAAAAAAAAAAAAAAAAAAAATTAGCTGGGATTTTTTTGTGGCTGGCAATTAACTACAACTCAACAGTTGAATCGGGCCTTTCACAAAAGCTTAAAGCTTTATAAATATCAAGAAGCGATTCCTCTGTTGAAAGGCCCAAGCAGCTGACTACTTTCTTAGACCAAGTATTCCCTGGTAAAGCCGTTCAAGTACCCACTTGTCAACAGCTAGAGTTAGAAGGCGAACCTGCTGTTGAGTAACTTGAATGGCATGCTAACACCGATTCGTCTGAGGTAACTCGGTGACAAACAAAAATACAAAAATTACTGAAACTCAATGCTCACCTCTACGTGTGGTGGACGTCGAAGACTACAGCTGTCAGCCCTAAACCTAAACCTAAATAAATGAACAACGATCGAAAACCTGATGAAGACTATGGCATGAAAACACGGAAACGATTTGGATTATGAAACGTACTTACTCTATCGAAATCTTCCAAACTAGCTCAGTACCCATGTTCTGTAACTTTAGTGAGAACTTTTTGCATCGAAAAGATGGAAACAAAATATTCCACCATTTCTCGAAAAGTGAGAGAAATGTGTGTCTGTAACTCATGTCGAAAACTATCAAAAGAGATTACGTCGTTACGTTATAAATTTCATAATATTGCACTCGAAGCCGATTTGACATTGCAGATTTACCAAAAATTAAACATTTTTCAACGACGGCGGCGAAAATACAACCGTTGGCTATACCAAATTGTGTAAAGAGCGACTTTAATGTTTGTTGTTTGCAAACGAGCTTTGAAGACATTCGTATATTTTATTAAAATGTTAAAAGCAAAATAATAGAACAATGAAAAATGTGCCAAGAACAAAATATTATTATTATTATTCTTTGCATTTTTAATTGTGTTTTAGTGTTGAAATTTTTTCTCGCCCCATTTTTATTCGTGAGTTTATTTGACAGTTCAAAGCGGGAACTTTTCTCACCAAAATGTTACAGACACACTTTTTCTGTAAATTGGCGAGTAATTTTCTTACGTGACAGCTTGTACTTTGTACTTGTACTTGCATTTTTGTTGCTTACGCAATATAACACAACTGAGTAAATTCAAAAGAACACATTCTTATACTTTTGTTTACATTAATAACAACAATAAACCACTCGATGAGACGCTTTTTCCAAATTAACAACAATAAAAACAACAATAACAAAAATACATTGTACATACCTACTACTACTACTACTGTACTTTTAAAAATGAAAAAAAAGTCTGTTTCTATGGAAATTGTGTGTACCTACATATGTATGTGTGTTTAGTTTGATTTCAATTTTTTTTCTTGTACTACATAGTTAATGCTGAATAAATCCATGAGTAAGATTGCTTGATTTCTGGCTTTTTTGTTTGTATTTTTTTTTCTGTACCAAAACAATCATTTTCGAACCGAACACAAAAACATCTTTATTAAAAAACGAAGCTATCGATTGTATAAATAACAAAGCACGATGTGCGTAATTTGAATGACTGCAAACCAGCAGCGAATATTTGCGGTTGAGGGAATTTCATTGTATGACCGCAAGCGAGTGTATTTGTTGCTGTTAATTAAATGCGATTTTTTTTTCAATTGAATTTTGAGGTTCTCTGTTACAGACACAGTTAAGTGAGAAAAACAGCTGTTTGTTTCAATTTATGGCATTTTTGTTTCATTTCACACATTTCAATCGAAAACTTTCTCGACGCGAGAGTTACAGAACATGGGCACAGGATAAGAAAAGTCAAATCGAACGGCAACCTCATGGCGATAGAATAATCGTGATAAAGCTAAAAACAAAACCGAGGAACCTTTCATGTGTACAATGATATGTCCCTACCGAAACACCAGGTAGACTGATCAAGGATGAATTTTATTGTAGGCTTAACTCCTCTATGAATAAAGGCGACATAAAGATCTTGATGACCGATTTTAATGCTGAGATTGGTGGGGAAAATCGTGGTAGAGAGCAGAAAACGGCATTGTGTGATTGCAAAAAATTCGCATGTAATCAACAACATAAAATACACCCTTTTGTGTTCATGCAATCAAACTTTCTCAGCCAAACACATCGGTGTTGTTTTAAAATTCATTCAAGTCATGCACAGCGTATTGGCTTTGCCATTTATACCATGTTCAGCTTCGTTCGCCAATTATTGCTTTGGTAAAAAATATATACAAAGAAAAATACACAAAAATCATTGCTCTTATGACTATTCAGCAGCTGAAACAATTTCCAAAGAATAATTCTTATTCGCTTAACAGTTTTTCTTGTATAATATCTGTAGTTTTTCTTAAATCTTTGGATGAAGTTTCCTGACGATCTGGCCTAAGCAACCAGTGAAATGCGCATAGGAATAGCTTATCCCATCAACAATAAACTTCAGTTTGTCAATAGTATGAAATGGGAATTTAGCACATTATAACGAAACCTTGATAATTAATTATTGAATCCCAGGGGAAACTTTGAGAAGACGTTTTTATTTTGCATCATTTCTTAAAAAGAACAGTAGTTCTGTATGTTCAATGTATTGTTGTTAATGTTGCTTGTTACGCTTTAAAAAAAATACCCTGCAAATAATAGGACTAGTCTAAACACGCGTGTAAAATGTAGCCCACAAGGGACTAGGACTAGTCCAAAAGAAACCCAAACGTTTGGAAAAACATGGTCTATTTAACATTACGATGTCCTAGGACAGGACCATATAATCCAGCTTTGGATTACAAAGGAGTAGTATTAAAACTACTCCATGGTATACTCAAGAGGAGTCTATGCTTGCATTACATCGGACTAGTCCTATGAGTAGTCCATTTGATCAAAATCAAGTGGCCCAATATTATTTGCAGCTGTTGGTCGTATGACTAATAACGGCGAATTGGTTTTGCAAAACATGCGCCAACTTCAAGCTGGTTATCGGTGGTATCTTATTTGCTTATAAGAAAGTACATAAAATTACCTGGTTATCAAACGACAGGTTTACAGAAACCCAAATAAACCTATCGCAATAAGTAAAATGTAATCTTGTAATGGGAGTGATACAACTAAAGTTCTGCGCGAACAAATTCGAAAAACCGAAGAAAATAGTTAGATTTAACCTTGAGAGGCTGACTATCAGAGAAACAATAACTCCTTAAATAAAAATCGAAACCTCTTTGAAATCGTCCCCTCAATATAACAATATCGTATAATTTTTTTTTGGGTTTTGAGAAAATCGTGTTTAAAGTTTTTGTCAAATCGGATTTCTATTAAAACCTCAATTTCGCGGTAAATAAAAATTCTTCATATTTGATTTTTCGACGAATACATAATACCGTTTCTTGTCTTTAAATTGACAATTTTTTTTTATTCTACACATCCTTTAGGACCATAATTGTGTCATTCAAAGTGCAAAGGATATTTTATTTTTTAAGTAATTCGTATTATGTATCTGATACACTATTTTATTTTGTATGGTATACGCTGTTTTATTCAATAATTTTACAGTATTTTTATTAAAATATTTGATCTCAAAAATATCAATTTGTAACATTATAAAACCTTGATTAATTCATAGTTTTGTTAATTCAGTTGCACATATTCATTACTTTCCAATTTGGGTTATTATAAACAAAAAATTATGACAAATTAGGGTTTATGTACATTGCGTAAAACAAAAATAACTAGAAGTTCATTCGTCTTCTTTCTCTCCCTCTGCTACATCTGGCTCATCTAAACAATTTCGCTTCTTTCTACCTTGTACAGTAAAAAGAAAATGACTGCGAGCCACGAGGAATTACATTCTTCTTGCACAAATTTTGGAGATCATTAGTGTCTGACCGAACGCACTTTTTGAGACAGAACCCGAACTTCGGTAAATTTTGACATGTTCGGCCGTATCCGAACTTTTTTAAAGTATAATAAAAGTATAAAAAAAATTAAATTTCGGGAAATTAAACATTTAAACTTTTGAAAGGATACAACATGAAAAGATAAATTGCACTTTATAGTAGTCAAAACTATTTTATAGTTAAAAAGAGGTTATTGCTTTTTTTTAAGACAAAAAATAAAAAATAAATTTCAAGTTTAATACAGTAGCGGAGTTCAGTGTTTGATGCGAATGGTCTTGCGAAAGTGCAAATGCAAAATATTGTAGCTTTTGTTTGCAATCCAACAACAAAATATACAGAATTGCAATTGTCACATCATTGCTTTTGCGCAACACTAAAACTGTTTAGCTTTTTTTGCTACATGTATTGCGTTTACATAACTGATACCCGAACAGCTGACATTTGTAAAAAATAATTTAGAATCGTGAAATAAAATTTAAAATATGGAGCCGACAACTCTAAATAAAAAATTAAAAAGAGAAAACCCAACAAAAAGTGGACGGCAGATGAAACAAAAACTGTTTTGGATTATTTGGAGGAGTCGGAAAACATAGAGGTTAGTATTTAAAAAAAAGTCCGTAATTTTTCAAAAGCAATTTCTTTATTATTATTATTATTTAGACACCAACAGTTCAAATGTTTTATAAGAAATTAATTGAAAAAGGGGTATTAATGCAACCTGGGATATTATAAGGTGGAAGGTACGATACCATAAGGCATCTTAAAAAAAGGCCAACGATTGAAGTAGTTCTACTAATGCTGCGATAATATTTTATTTTGCACTGCTTCGTAGCATTTTAAATCAATTTCACAAAATAATCAAACACCTTTTTGTAAATTTTCACGACCAATAATTCCGTAAAACAGCTGTTATCTAATTTGCATCTAGCATTGCAAAGTTGCTTTAAATACCGCTCACTGTCAATAATACAATTATTGCAATACCAAACCGTTGCAAACTAAAACGCACCAAACATTGAATACCGCTAGTATACATTAGGGCTATAACTTTTTCACACTTTTTGCGAATATCAAAAAGGCATAGTAGAGTCGTGTAGAACATTAAATTAATCAAAAATATAATTATTTTTTTGGATTGTTAAAAAAGTTCACACAGGTATCGGGTTGAAGTTTGAAAACAACCATTTAATCTCACGGAAATTTTAAAAAATATACACCTGATATTTATATTTATTCCTATACGTATCACTTAAATGCTATTTTGGAATTTATCCACTGCTTAAGATTTAAAAATTTTCCTACGGTTTCATCGCGGTTCAAAATTTCTTAGAAGGTTGTAGAAATTTGCTTCCCTGTCGCAAAACGACTGGATATAGGTGTTTTCATTAATAAAACATTCTTGGCCACTCCGTCGTACTATGCCAATAATTTGGTTATAGCCCTAGAATACATATTGGTACTCAAACCTCTACAATGTATTTTTTGAATTCGTTGGGGTGTATTTTCTCTAAGTGCCGTTTAATATTTTATTAAATTTTATTAAATTAAATTAAATTTGTTTGCTTGGCAATTTACTCCCCGTTGACATTTGTTTGGCGCAACATTTGCATTGAGCGCTTTTTTCAAAAAAACTCCAACATGACATTTTTATCTGGAAATATGTATACTATAAAGTTTGGTTTGTGGTTCACCCAATTCAGGGCTGTCAGACTTGGGGATTTTATGCGAACAAAAAGGACAAAGAATGTCATTTGGGGATTGGGGATTTTTTCGGGGATTTAAAAAAAAAATTCGGGGATTTTTTGGGGATTTTACACTCTTTTAATATATTTTCCCTTTTATTATTTATGCTTATTTTTCTTTGTCTCGTATTAAAAATATGAAAAAAAGTAGCAAAACTGTTATCTTACTCTTATCAACAACTTATACGGTGTAACAAGTCCTTATTAATTATCATTTTAGTTAAAAGGTAGTGTTAAAGGTACTTTATAAATTTATGTTATTTTTCCTTCAGGGTACAAACAAAATAAAATAATTTTTTTTTACAAAAAATTTTTATTTGGGGATTTTTGGGGATTTCTAATTAAAATTGTTTTTACTATTTTTACTTTTAAAAAAAAAAAAATTTTAAATTTGGTCAGAAAAAAAACAAACAGAAAAATATTTACTTATTAAGGTTTTTTTTCTTAATTTGGGGATTTTTGGGGATATTTTTTTAATTTTTTGGGGACAAGGAAAAAAAGTACCTGGCAGCCCTGACCCAATTCGCAGAATATAAATAGAGAGTATTTTTTTGCCAAATAAAATTTAACCGTTTTTTTTGTTGTATTTTTTACCGTCTTCTAAAAATTACACATATTAAGACATTTTTATACACTTAAGCATTTTATTTAGTCATCGCTGTTTTTTTCGAACTAATAATTTATAGAGAAAAAATAGTTGTAGGTATTGTTTTCGTTTTATTTTCATAAAGCGGCCCATACACTTGCAAAATTATTATGTATGACTTTCGCCATATTATTTTCATTATGTCCTATATTATGCAATAAGCCGCACATTGGTTTAATTCATTCAATAAAAAGGCAAACATAACCTATAGGAATAACATAAACAGCATTGCACAATGTTGCCAACACATTTCACTTTCTTTTCGTTGTGCAATAAAAATCCAGAGCCAAACGATGTGCTAGAACTTATATAAGGAAATGGGCAGAAAATATGGCTGAAAGGCGGAAAAGGCCAATGAATCGAACAAGCCGAAAGGTGGTCATAACCACTCCAATATGAGGCCCCTGCGTAATGTGAATGGAGAATTGGAATATACAAAAGAAGGTCAAAGCTAAATTTACGAAAATAAAAAAACTTTGATGCAATATACAAAAATTTTTCGAAAAATACACAATTTTTTTTCGTAGATTATACAAAAGAAATTTTGTGGGTATTCCCTACATGGAACGCAAGATTTCGTGGTGCAAAATTACAAACGATTTCGTACAATGAACGACAGTTTTCGTAGATATATAATACATTATTTTTTGAGTGTACACAATAAATAAAGGTAACAATTTTAACTTACCCTTAAAAAGCATTTCTGGGAACTTGGCAATATTAAAATATTTGGAATTTGATCAATATTGGCAAATTTATTAGCCAAGTAGCTATCGAAACACATTTCATCTTCTTTTGGTGGACTTAAAGGGTAGAATGATTTTTGATGTAATAAATAATTAACCACACGCTTAACTTTGTCACCCGCATTGCTAAAAAGAAAAACAAATAAGAAAATATAGTCGGCCAAGTCCAACCACATGATACCCTACACCACCGTATTTAAAAAAAAATTTACGAGAGCGTACCCTATTTGGGACCCATGGGAAATCAAGGAACCGCCAGAACAAAATTATGTTATGAGGTTAAGATTCATGTAAAAGTTCTTTGTGCCGAACATTATTTAGATATCTTCATCTTTATGAGATTTGTTTGCCCTTAAGTGATCTTAGGAAGGGGGTTATATGAGACCTATTGTTAATTTTGGATCAACCAGCACAACATTTTGTCATGACATAGCAGCTATCCTAAAAGTTATTGGTACCGTTACGATTTTATAGCTAGAACAATTTTATCGTAAGCGACAAATTTTATACAAAATTTATATGAAATAAAATAAAAAAACTGTCTTCTGTAAAATTTGATTTTTGGCGCTTACGTTATTTTCGCGGTTAGGTCTCGATATGGCATAGCTTCTTCCGGGAGTAGTATTTGTATCGGAGCTATTGACAAATACGTACCGATTCCAATAAAAAGTGTCAGCAACGAAATCAAGCAACGCCGCTCATATTCAAATACATACATATCGTCACCTACAACTAAGAAGGCCCTTACTAACAAAAAATTTTGCTTCGACTTTTTCATTTAATGTAATGTTTTTCGACCAACATTAGCGAATTTATTGACAAAAAATTCACGGCTCTATCTACAAAAGCTTATATAATAAAGGCTTAAAGACCTTACTAACTGTTTGTACAATATGCAACATTGTTAATTTTCAAAACAACTGGTAGGTTTTTCAAGAAAAATAGAAGAAAAATTAATTATAAACAGTTAAATGCAATTTATCATATGTAAAATTTTCAAAATGTTAGATAGGAACTTTTGTGTTTTAGGTGAAGATTTAGAAAATAAATTTTTTTTTGTATATTTTAACATGAGCGGCGTTGTCTTATTTAGCTGCTGGCAACTGAACTTCAGTTGTGTTGCTATCCGTAATCGACCAATTAGATTGCTATAGAATAAGGTTGTACCAAATTTATTCTAAATACCAACATAATAAGAATAAGAAGACTCTCTTAAGGAAAGAAGATTGTATGGGAAATACATATTTATATGAAATTATGGAACCATTGTCACCATTTTCAATAGGCTTGGTCATTGTGCAAACTATTGCCTATGTACCTAATATCATCAAATAATGTACAAAATTGTTTACATTGTTTACATGGAGAGCCAGCCTACCAGCCGGACGGAAATCGCTATATCGAAGTGATTCCGAGTTAAAAGCATAAGCACATACGCATACTACTCTCTCCATAGTGTGATTACATAAATGTGTATACATATCACTTAAGCAAAAATTCATGTAAGAGTGGTCAGGCAGTTAGTCAATATTTTTGACATACAAAAACGAAATGTCTACTTTTATTTTATTTATTTTTGGGAGTATAAAATTTATTACCAATAAGATTTCCGTATGACGTGCTAAATTCCCAATTGTTCATATTTTATAAATACACTGAAATTTATTATTGAGGGAAAGGTAGCTTCTATGCGGATTTCACTGGTTCCTTAGGCCAGATAATCAGGAAACCTTATATTTATAAAAAAAAATACCAAAAACAGTTAAGAACCTGTCTACGATAAGAGACATGAGCTATGTATGATATAAACATGGCATTGACTGTTATAACATAGTACATGGAAAAAAATTGACCTTAGACCTCATAAATATGTAAATCCGTGTGTACAAATCGGATGAGATTAACGTGAGTACCTGGTGGTCTAATTCCATGGAGCTCTTTGCACTGTGTAATGGCGATTTCTTTTCTGAGAAAAATGTTGCATTAATGTTACATGTTCTACATTTTTGTGTTCGTTTGTACAAAAAATACAACTGTGGGAAACATTTTCAAGTTCTTTTGTGAATATGTTGATGAAAAACATGCAAAACATGTTGCATGTTTTACCCTTACTTTAACTTAAGGTGTTCATACTGCCCTGTTCTACAACTTTGGTGCTTACTACTTTGTTTGCACAACAAATGTTTTATTTTGTTCGTCATAATTCATACCGCTCATAATTTTGTTAAAAATTGATTTTAAAACAAAATATAAAAATATTTACAAATTAAAATCAAAACAAGTCTTTTTATATTATAATCGTTTTAATTTTTATAAGCCATTAGTGATGTTAATATTTGTTTCCAACCCGTAATAGCATGCAGAAACTGCTTAAATAGCTTTAAAAATCGATTATTAAGTACATTAATGATGAAAGTGTAATAGTTGTAAATAAAAGCACTAATTGTGTTCTATTGAAATTGCACAACATGTAACACTTCGAGTGATTTTAGGTAACATTAGAAAATGTTACATGTATGTACTGTAACATATTTTTCTCAGAAAAGAAATCGCCATAAGAATGTGTGCCCCCTTAGGTGAGCGCAACCAACACACACAGGTAGCACTTGCCTCTTGTTTTGGAGATACTGTCTAATATCCGCTGCAGTAAAGCAAACATCATCTAATTTCTCCTCAATGTGGAAAATATGCCTTTAATGATATTTCTTCGCGCGATTTTGGGTTTAAAACACAACTACCACGTAATCTCCGAAGGCGTCACAGCAAAAAGTCAGACTGGAAAAAAGGTTCCAGGCGGAACTGACTCCAGTGGCACCAGATAGGGTCAGCGGCGATCTCAAGAGATCGGTAAATTTTAAACTCGGCCGAACTCAAGGTATTGACTACACCTGATTTCCCCTGATGATATAACACCAAAATGATGCGTTTTTACAGAAACCTGGTGGGGTGTCCGTGTGTATGTTAAAATCAACTTTCTGCAAAGATGCTGAAGCAAACTTTGAGTTTGAGTAAGTGAACTGCCATTGATTTCTGAAGCCATTGACTTGAGTTTATTCCAATTAGATGTGGCAAAACCATACCAACACTTACCGTAACCATTACCGTAACCACTTTATTACCAAAACTACATAAACATATCATACAAACCAATTCAATTTTGTTTTCTACGGTTATCGTTACGGCTGTGGCATTCAGTTTATGTCACGTGTAATTGGAGCTTTAGGCACGAAATATTTAGAGTAATAGCGTTTACATGCATCATGTCGAAATAATTTACTATTGGGGGTTTCTATGTACATAACATTAATTTGATAGGACAGATATTTTTTTTAAAGCAAAAAAAAAAAAAAAAATTGAAGCTATATTCTAGCCGTTAACAACGATATATGTACGATGCGATGAAATTAAACTTTAAAGATGCTATATATATATAAAACAAAAAGCGCTGTATTTTTTTCCTTTCATTCTAGGACGTGACTGATGTAAATTTTTTGTTTTTTATTTGGTTCTACCAGGCCCCTGTTTCTCAAAACTACAAGTTACAAATCTACAAGTAAAATAAACATATTTGAAACAAAAACAAAAATTGTAAGAGTTGCTTTTTTAATTATTTTAATTGTAGATTTGTAACTTGTAGTTTTGAGAAACAGGGTTCTAATTTGGAGGCGTGTCATAAAAGTGAGTACATTAAAAGCTTAACATGCTTAGTTTAAGAAGGACTTTCTTGACACGTGGAAACATTTGGAAGAAAAATCCCAGATGGCATCAGTGACGCCCAAAATTTGATGTCGGATTAAAATGTCACCAAAGGCAAAAATTAAGCCACTGTCAAGCCATGAACGATATGCGATGTTGATGAGATCGGACTTTTAATAGCAGCGATACATATAAAATACATAAACGGCTATATTTGTAGGTTGGCAAATTTTTTTTCCTGTTTTAGAAACTTCCTTCCAGGGGGTGACTGGCACAACTTGTTTTTTTTTTTTTGAATGGAGGTCGACACGGTCTAATATGTATACAATGGCGAAGGGTATATTAAATTCGGCAAAGCCGAATATAGCAATAATACTTGTTTTAAACTTACATCTGTAACTCATTGCATAAAATGTGATCCACAATATCTGTAGAAGTCATACCAATGGTAAGACCATTTAAATCCACTATGGAAGGATCTGGTAACATGTGAACATTTGGAAATTTTTCAATGCGAGCTAATGGCATTGTGGGATACACACAATCAGTATTGGCATCACGATGAGATGCCACAACTAAAATAGTAGTATCACTGCCAACAGAGTCAACTATGCCAGTGATCATCCTTTCAAAAAAAGCTTCAAATGTTTCCGCTAACGATATGTTATCACTGATAAGTTTATGTTCAGATTCCATAAATGGTCCACACAAAATCAACACATTTGGCTTATGATCTTCTAGATATGCCACTAAATCTTTTAAAGGATCATAGACTAAATCATCATCTTGGGTATAAGGTCCGGCGGCAATAACAAAACTTAATTGCTCAACAATAGCTGGCGGTTTGGGTGGATTAAGATTTTGTTCTGTAAATAGCTCTTCTACCATAAAAATATCTCCTTTTGGATTCATGCCTGAAACCATAACAACTTGCCCGGGAAAAACACCGACTGATTTAGTTTTAGTAAAATTAAGGCGTACTGTGCGACATGACATTTCATCGGAGCCCACTAACAGTGTAGACGAAGCATCTAATGGACCGTCGTAATCGCTAAAAATTGTACCTATCGTTTTGATAGTATCCTGTAAAGAGATTATAATAATGATACATTATTTTAAAACTGGTTTAAATAAAGTTTTTGTCAAAGTATGTATATAATCTAAAAAATAAACATATCGCACTTGATCATAAATAGGGTATTAACTCAAAATTTAAAAATTCACAACTTACCAAAAAGTACGCAAAATAGCACGATTTGAATATTACATGCCGAAAGTGAAAAAATAAAAATGTTTTAGCCAATACCCTCTTGTTGATCAAGTGCGATATGTATGTATGTTTGTATTTAAAAAATGTCAACAACAAAAATCAGATAAAAAATGAGCGGATTTTCATTCGGGTTAACAAAGTTATGACACTTAAACAAGAAATCTTTATATTGTGTATAAATAAAATTAAAACCCACCTGTGAGTGTACATCCACTTGCGCTAATGCATAATCTTCTGCATCTTCTCCAAATACTTTTTGGCACAAACTTTTGCCAATATTAAAGACACGATCCCCCGCAATGTCTGCCTTTTCACGTAGACTATCAAACATGTATTTGCTATTCAAACACTTCTCCAGGCATTCACCACTATGTTGCAACAATTGTTTAATACTTATTTTTGGTTTGGTGGTAAGCGACCATTGGCTATTACTGATTAACGTTGGATTACCAAAAGTGTAAATAACTTTACCAGATCCTGGAGCAGAAGTATGAGTGCGTGGTGTACCACTAAATAAGAAATTAAATGTGGATGTTTAAATAAAATACGTTTAAATATTTAAAATAATATTAACACAGTGGTGTAGGTGATATACAGATAAAATAAAAATAAATTATGGTATAGGCATTCATTTTAATCGTAAAATTTATTGTTTTTATAAATAAAAAAAAAAAAACGATTAGAATAATAAATTTTTAATGCATTTGCACAAAAATTCTCACAAAAATTGCTTAAATGTATAAAATTAAGCTTTATTATCTTAAGTGCTAACAGGACATTTATTTCAATGTTACGTTTATTAGTTCTGACTATAGTAAAATTTATTTGTGGTTAAACCTGCCTCTGGCTTGTTTTGTGAAGAACATGAAAAATATTATATCGCCTTTCGTACGTTACAGTGGGTAAGTGAGTGGGTGGAAGATGTTGTTCAACATTTTTTTTTAACTTGAAAGTGCAAAAGCACTTAACAATTTTTGCTTAAATCATCGTGATCCTGTTATAAGTATGCTTAGCGTTTTAAGTTAATTATAGTCCCATTTAAAAAAAAGCATTTTATTTTATATAATTTATTTAAACAAAAAACAAATAACAATTTATGGGATCTATAAAATTAGTTAATAATTGCATAAAAATTTTATTAATATATAAAAAAATTCCAGTTTTTATATGCAAAGCCAACAGCATTGACATAAAACCAAAAAATTATTTTAACAAAATACGTATGTACATATGTAAATATATATGTATAACAAAATTTTTTTTTCCAAATAGGATTTTAGTACAGAAAGCATTTGCAGAATCGTTTGACAGCCTATTTCTAATTATAATCAAGAAGAGTCCTGTCAATGAAAAACACGTTCCTTTTTTTACGTTCCCTTTATAGTCAAAATAACTTTGTATATACTCTGGACACTTTCAGTTTTCTCACCACTTCCTTCAAAAACTTTTAATTCCTTTTGTTTAAAAAATGATTTTAATTGAATCAATTCGGCGTTTTCTTTACTAATTGCTGCATTCAAATTTTCCTGGACATTGTGCGCCGGGCAGTAGGGATGGGCAAATCGGAAAAATATATCGATATATATCGAATCGATATTTTTTAAGAGTATCGATATTTATTGTTTCAAAAATATCGATGTATCGATATATCGAACGTATTACCAAATTGGCACATATATTGTTCCAAAACCGCATAAAATAAATCTTTTCAAGTTCGTTTGACTTTACTGTTTTAATTAGAAATCTGCAGGTGAAAACCCCGCTTATTTCTTAATTCTTCTTCTAATACATGCAGTCTACAACTGACATGAAATGCTTAACATTAACACTAATATGATGTTAGTGTTAAGTATAGACTCATCATGTTAGAGGTTTTCTCATGTTATAACACGGTTGTTAATGCAAATGTTTTAACAACGCTTTTATAACCATGTTATAACAGCAAATCATGTCAGTTGTAGACGGGGAGTTATAGATCTTCATATTATATATAGTTAAAAAAAAAAATAATGCATGCAGTGATGCCAATTTTTAAATACATATAGTTTGAAAAACGGTTAAAATTTTGAGTTTTTAATGAAAACTGACTTTAAAAATATCGAATTCGATTGTCGTATTTCAATATCGATACATCGATATATCGGTATTTTAAATATCGGCGATATATATCGAATTTTTTTTAAATATCGATATTTTGATATATCAATATTTTTTGCCCATTCCTACCGGGCAGTTAATATAAATATTTTATGAAGAAGGGGTTTAGTTTTTAAACAATTTTCCTAATGAAATTCTATGCAAACGTTGACGTCAAATTAAGAACCAATAAACTGCAAAAACTATCTACTTTTTCCTGTCCCGTTGAATAAATAATTTGGCAGATTAGTTTGGTAGTTGAGACTTAAGAAAATTAACAAATTGAACAGCAAAAATCGATTTGCAAGGAATTTGAGCTGTAATTTTTTGGTTACAGAAAAAAATATATAACTCCAGCCTTAAATAGACACAATGTGTAGGTGGTACGATATGAAATGAATTTCAACAATATTTTGCCAATAAACGAAGATGAAAAAAAAAACTAAAAGTAATAAGTCAAATGCCATCGCAAATACAGTTTCACGTCTTTCTACACGCTAGTTTACAGTATACAGTATAAAGAAAATGCAATATTTTGTAATATACAGTAGCCCGCAAAACTGAAAACACATCAACATTTATTTAAAATTTTACAAATTTTTATATTTTTTTGGCAAAAATATTACCATAAGACCCACATTAATTTTATATTAAAAGGTTTTATTTAACTTTTGTTTAAAATTGATTCTAATATTTTTTTAACAATATTACAACAATAACCTGTAATTTTTAATGTAGTCTCATAATATGGCAACGCAAAAATAAAGGCACATATGGGTTGAATTTGGAATAACGGTAAAATACAAAAATCAAAAAAAGGCAAATAAACTTGGGTCCCCTGCGACTCATGTTTGTGAGCGGCAAGACGTAATGAGAATTGAAACGACAATTTTGACACTTCACTTACAGCCGTACTTAAACAAAACCGGAACGCGTTTTCTAGTTGCCAAAAATTGTCATGCCCCTACAATTTGTATGAAGCATCCCTAAATAGCGCGGCGTCAAAGCTTTGCAATTGGAAAATCCGATTTTGACAGCGCGTTAAATAGTGAAGTTGGCCGTTATTGTTAATAAATAATGTCAATTTAGCTTTTTTTGGTCAATCTAGTCCCCATAAAAAATTGAGCTTCAAACGAAGCAGATTAGTAAGGCAGAAATGTAAGTGTTTCGCTTACCATCTCGATTACGGAAGGCATGAATTTTATATGGTGAGTTCCCACTTTGAAGCAATAAATTTTTGACACAAAAGCGCTTTTTTCAACGCATATAAAAACTGTTGGAAGTAGCGTTCAGCCTTACACACTATGTTTTTTTACAGCTATTTTTTGTATTCTCCTTTACAAACCTGCTTCGTAGTAAGGGAATGCCGTAGCACTTGAAATGTTATTTTTTCTTTTTTAAAACTTGTTAAGAGTTCCTTCACTTACTTTACTTCATCTCTGTACGTCTTATTGTGTAGTTCATCATTGTGCGCCTATTTTTATAAATGTAACATTATTTTTTGTTGGGGTTGTTTTGAACCTTTTTTTTTTATTTCTATTATATGGGTTTTATTGAACACGAAAGTTAAGTTATGGGAGTTCGACTGTGTATCGAAATAAATTTTGAAATAAGGTACAAGCATCTTGGTTATCAACACACAACATCCGCTAAAATGTATGAGAGAGTGGAGATGTGGGCGTGGCACAAAATAAAAAGTTATCTAGCTGTGGTACTAGGGTTTCTAATTTCCCGGACTTTTTCTAATCCCGGGAAACGAAACAAAAAAAATCCTTTTCCCGGGAATCCCAGGATTTTTTGTTTGTTTTTACTTTTTTAAACGAATATACACATATACAACAGTCAAAAAAAAAAAGCTTTATTAATTCCACAGAAAACCAAAACAAAACCAAATAAATTGTTACAGATACTTTCAGGCTTTTGTATTTTCATTACAGTTATTTTTTAGAATTTGTAGATAGTTCATCATCTGGTGTTGGTGATGGTGTATCTATCGTGTACATTTTCTACTTCAAGAAGCTTTTTAGACATTTCATCAGCAATTAGTTTTTAGAAATTTAAGTAAAAAGTATATTTTTATTGCTCGTTTATGATTTTAAGTTTCAAAAAATTTTAAATTGAAATTCCCGGAAAAATTTTCCCGGGATTAATTAAAAAAAAAATGTCCCGGGAATTTTTTTCCGCGTAGAAACTCTATGTGGTACACATAGCTGGCTTATCAATACACAATCTGTAAAAATATAGGGGCGGGATTGGAGAAGTGGTTGCAGCACCTTTCGTAAAAAGACATTATAGATTTTAGAAAAACTGGAGAACGGCAAGAGTCAAAGTTTCCAAATCAGGTACAAGCATCTTGGTTATCAATAAACAACATCCGACAAAATGTGGGCTAGACTGAAAACGTGGGCGTTGTTAAGCCACGGTCAAGCCATAAACAATGACATATGATACGATGAGTTCGGGCTTTAAATGGCGGCACTTTTATTGATTTAATTGATTTAAATTTTTGAAATTTTATTGATTTACCTTTAATTCTATGGCGTGAGTGGTCCAAATTTGTTTATTTTGTATTGGGATCGTTCTCGTTTAATGTAACGCGTAAATATGTTTGTAAAAAAGAAAAAGGGGCTAAATCATGGAGCGTGTCATACAAATTAGTATAGAAGGACTTTTTTGACACGCGCAAAAAACTTGTCATTAGCGGAAAGGATCCGAGATGACATTCGTTGCGTTTAGAATTTGATGACGAATTAAAAAGTCACCAAAGGCTAAAATGAAGCCAAACAACGATATGGAGTATGACGAGATTTGACTTTCAATGACAACGCATTATATAAAAAGCAAAAGGTGCTGTATATTGGGTCGTAGGGGGCACAAATTTTTTTTTGTATAGAGGCCGACCCGCTTTATGGTATATTTTGTCTAGACTTTATATCAATAGTTTTGAATTCGATCATCATGTTATTATATTCACTGAAACTTGGCTTAACAAAAATGCACTCAATTCTGAAATATTATGCAATAAATTCAATACATATTTATAGACTAGATAGAGATACAAACACAAAAGGTGGTGGAGTCTTGATAGCAGTTCATAATAATTTTTCATCTGTAGAAATTAACTTAAATGTTCCCAAGGTAATCGAATTTGTAGCTACACGTATAAAACTAAAACATAAAAACAGCTTTATAACATTTTCCTATATACCCCACAGTCAAAATAGAAATCAAATTATTTATTATGAACACGTAAAATTAATCGAATCAACTACATTATTAACTGAGCCTGGCGATTTATTTCTTGTTTTTGGCGATTTTAATATGCCTGATGTTTCCTGGAAATTTTTACCTCATTAATTTTTCTACGCATCGTGCAAGGCTAATGAATGGATGGATGTGTTGTTAAATAAAGTTTATGACTTGTGTCTTTTTCAATGGAGTTTGCAACATATCTGGAAAATGGTTTGACTTAGTGTTCATAAATGAACCGACCGAAAGTACGCTAACCCGCACTGAACCAATTGTCATACCTGAAGACCGTTATCATCCCACACTTGAACTGAGCATTAACATTCCAAGTTTGCTATTAACAAAAGACACGCAAGGCGAAAAAGTTTTCTGTTTCAAAAAAGCTAATTATGATAAATTAAACTTTTGTTTATTTAATACTAACTGGCTGCATTTGTTAACTAACATAAGTGGTACTCCATCTTCTATTGAATCAACAATACAAGTCTTCTACGCTACTATCTTTAAATATTTTGATGAATGTGTTCCGAAAGTAAGATTATGCACCAAAACTGGACCACCATGGAATTCTAAGCGATTATCGAATCTAAAGAATATAAAAAATAAATGTTTTAAAAGGTACAAAAAGTCTGGTTTACTTTCCGACTACGACAAATATTCTGTATCCCGATCAGATTACAATTTAATGAACACGTTGCTCTACAAGAACTATCTAAACACTATTAAGCACAATTTAAAATCTGACCCAAAATCGTTTTATAAATTCGTGAATTCTAAATGTAATTCAACTGGTTATCCTAATGTTTTGAAATACAAATCTAGTGAATCTAACAACAACTTTGAAATAAGTAATTTATTTGCAGACTTCTTTTCGACGACTTACTCGGATGCCCAATATAATAATACCTCATATCCCTATCCTATTGCTGAAAGCCAACCAAAACAAATTTTTTCGATCAGCACATCACACATTTTAACAGCTCTAAGAAACGTTAAATCGACATTTAGTAGTGGACCGGACGGTATACCCAGCTGTGTTTTGAAAAATTGTGCAAATGCACTTGCTACTCCACTGGAAATAATATCACGGTGCTACAGTGTAAAAAAACTTGGAAAACCACCTAGCGTGGGTTATTGGTCTTGTTGAGTACATAAAAAATTGTGTCAAAAAATTTCAGAAACACCCTCAAATTCAGAAGTTATTTAAAAAAAACCGTTTTCAGTGATGTTCGTCAACTTATCGACATGTAACTCGGTCAGTTTTTGTCCGATTTTAATTTTTTTAACAAGTTTGGAAAGAAAACTGATTACGCTTTAAAATTACGTGCATTTATTGATACATTTGTATGTTTTAACCATTGTTTTTGTTAAGAATATCTACAAAAAAAACGAAAATTATAAACTTTTTTGATTTTAGTAGCTTTTCATTGCTTATTTTAATATGAAAACTTATAAAAATTAAAACCAACATATGAAGAAAATTTAGTTCTTAACAAAAAATGGTTTTAATTTTTCAAATCGGATGAAAACTGTATAAGTTATTCAACTTTTCATTAACACCTGTTTTTAGTATTTTCTCCCCCCGCGCAAAACATATGAATAAAAAACAAAAAACAATTAACTATACAAGCAAATTTATCAACTTAAAAATGCAAAGTGTTTTGTTTGTTGTAATTTTACAGTAACGTTGTTGGTATTTACTTTATAAGAGAAGTTATTATATTGGATAATGCCGAATTAAATATACCCTGCGTTATTGTTAATCTGTCTTTATTTAAAAAAATCGAACTGGAAGATAATACAGATGAATAGGGTTTATTATGTCCTATTTTTTTGAATCATTTAAAAAGTTTTAAATGTTTTTATATGCAATTTTTAGTTATATATATTTGGATAAATACATAAACTAATCGAATTTAAAACTAACACAATGGCAAAGTTTATATACTACCTTTTGGTGGAGGATATTGTTTTTAGATAAGAGAAAAAAAGTGTAAAATTTGTGACAAGTGAAGTGATATTAATATTAATTTTATTAAAATAAGTAAGTTTGAATTTTTGTAATCCTTTAAGAAATTTTAAATTGTGATTAATTTTTTCTACAGTGTGTGATAAGCGTAATCATTTTTGTTATGTTTGCGGTTTATTCGCTGACAAAAAACATCGCTTGGATCTAAAGAAAAATAAAGCCTTGGTAAATGCCTTCAATACAGTTTTTAACTGCTCATACAGTTCTAGCAAATGGTATGAACCCGAAAGTATTTGTACAAGCTGTTCCAGTGTGCTTAAGAAAACTAAGTCCGAAAAGTTTATAATAAGCCAGCCATTACCATTATCTATCCCAATGATTTGGCATCATCAAAAATTCCATAAACCACAGGACTGTTATTTTTGCCAAACAAACATCACTGGTTATCAATATAAAAATCGTGATAGCATTAAGTATGCTAATGTGTTAACTGTAACTAAGCCAGTATTAAGTGCAATTAAATGTAATGAAACTTCACATAAAAAAAATGATGATGAAGATGAAAACAAGGAATGTGATATGGAATATTTACCAAAATCGGCTGAGCCACATTTTGTGACAAATGCTGATTTTTGCGATCTTGTGCGAGATTTAAAACTTTCGTGGAGACAAACAGAGGTTTTAGGGTCGCGACTAAAACAATGGAATATTACACAGAGTGACTTTAAAGTAACGTTTCCAAGAGATAATCCCCAATCGTGTTTTGAGGAAATTTTTAAAACCAGTGATGGTAGTGATGACCTTGTGTATTGTTCAAATATAGAAGAGTTGTTTTTTTTACCTTAATCACCAACATGAAGCGAATGATTGGAGGTTGTTTATGGACGGATCGTGTAAAAGTAGGTATTAATAATTCCTTTTTAATTAACAATCAACTAACATATTTTGAAGGCCTTAAGGACTGTGTTTTTGAACAATAAAAATGAATTACCATCAGTGCCAATAGCTTACGCTACAAAAATGAAAGAGTCATATGCCACAATGTAAAAAATACTGTATTTAATAAATTATAGAAAATATCAGTGGCAAATTATTGCAGATTTAAAAGTTCTGACAATATTGTTTGGAATGCAAGGAGGTAATACTAAGTTTCCTTGCTATCTCTGCGAGTGGGGCAGCCGTAGCGATGACCAATACAGGCGTAAAAACTGGCCTGCAAGGACATCTTTTAAAATAGGCCAGAAAAACGTTAAGAATATTCCATTGTGGAATCAGATAAAATCATTCTACCGCCACTGCACCTTAAGTTGCACTATATGAAACAGTTTGTAAAGCGGCTGGATGTAGAAGGCGATGCTTTTTTGTATTTAAAAGCTGTTTTCCCACAAATAAATGAAGGCAAAATAAAAGAAGGTACTTAACACTTTTTTCTTAAATACAGTTATATTAACTTGATGTTATTTTTGATTTTTAGGTATTTTTATTGGACCGCAAATTCGAAAAATTATGCTTGATAAAAATTTTTCTAAGAAGCTTACTGATATAGAAAACAGAGCATGGAATAGTTTTATTTCCTTATGTCAAAACTTTTTGGGAAACAAAAAAAGTCCTAGCTACGTTGAAGTGGTAAACGAATTTCTTGAGTCTTACGCTGAAATGGGATGTCGAATGTCCATAAAAATTCATTTTCTGCATGCACACTTAGATTTTTTCCCCGAAAACCTTGGTCAATTCAGTGACGAGCAGGGAGAACGATTTCACCAAGAAATTTTACAAATGGAAAAGCGTTTTGATGGAAAGAACCACATAAGAATGATGGCAAATTATTGCTGGTCTCTCAAACGAGAAACAAATGGTTTATTGAACAAACGTAAGAGGGCTAGTAATCATTTTTAACTCCACATGTTAACTTAGGTTAAGCTGTCGCAAAATTTTTACTTTAGAAAAAGTTTAGTAACTTTTGCAAATATAAACCGATTTTAACAAATCATATCTCGTTTTTTTCTACATAAAATTATCTTTAAAATACAGTGCAAACAAAAATAGGTTTTCATAGAAAAAAATTAAAATAACTCTTGTTGAACTTGAAAAATTAGGAAAAAAATTAAAAAAAATTTGAAACTTTTGAAAAATACTCACCTAATTTCTTAGAATATTTTTTTTGTAAATAAACTTCATAAAAGATTAATTGTTTGCCTTTCCAAAACTGTTTAAAATTTTGAAATAGAACAAAAAATGTGTGAGTTAGATGAACTTAAGTGCTACGACCTATCCTAAATCAGTTTTTTTAAAATTACTCAAAATTTTGAGGGTGTTTCAAAATTTTTGAACACGGTTTTTGTATGTCCTCACCTAGGCCTACAACCTCCACTAGGTCGGTTTTCAAGTTCTGACAAAAAGTGTTTTTTTGTAGCAGTGTGTATTTAACAAATCTATAGAGCATAGCTATTTTCCTCAATATTGGAAAGATTCGTATATAATTCCACTATTGAAGGCCGGTACTAAATCAAACATAATAAACTATAGAGGAATTGCAAAGCTTAGTGCAATCCCAAAATTATTAGGAAAATGTATCACAGATAATATTAGTCACCAAATATCGTCTTTTTTTATCCACTCATCAACACGGCTTCAGAAGTTGCTAACCTTTTTCAACTGCCAACCCTGGTTAATAGAAGCTTTAATAACAAACAACAAACTGATGTCATAAACACCGATTTTAGTAAGGCATTTATAAAGTTAACCATTTTTTACTGTTATTGAAACTTGATATTATGGGATGCACTACAAATACCATAAACTGGTTCAGATTATACCTAACAGGTCGGAAACAGAGTGTAATCTTCAATAATGCCACCTTTAAAATTATTGCCGTGAAGTCTGGAGTTCCTCAAGGGAGTCACCTGGGTCCGATTTTATTTTCTTTTTTTATAAACGATTTACCGAGTGTAATTAAATTTTGCAATGCTTTAATGTATGCTGATGATGTGAAGATTTTCCTAAGTCATAATAATATCTCAGAGGGCAAACATTTACTACGTGATTTAAAAATATTTTATGATTTATGCAATATCAACCTGATGGGTCTAAATTTAAAAAAGTGCAAACATATGCGATTTTCACGAAATTGGAATGATAATGGTCGTTTTTCCTTAGGTGCACATCAGCTAGAATTAGTTACGGAGTTTCTAGACTTAGGGGTTCTACTTGATTAAAAAATAAATTTTAACAAGCATATTGTCATGATGGTGAATAAAGCTCGAGGCGTGATTGCTTTTATCAAACGATGGGCTAAAAAATTTACTGATCCTATAATAACCAAACGTTTGTATACATCGTTAGTAAGGCCTATCCTGGAATACGGTTCTATTATTTGGGAACCCTGCACTGATATTTATTTTTTTATTTTATGTATTTATATAATTCGAAAAATTACAGTACAACAAGACTTTCAATCTTATATAATAGTACTGCTGATACAATGGCAGATTTATTTGAAGTTACTTAGAGATTAGAGAAATTATTGATATTAATAATAAGTAAAAGTACACAAAAATTTTAATATAAGTTACAAAATTTTAAGCAAAATGAGAAAGTATTGCAATGTTAAAGTGCTTAGCATTGCCTAGGACTTGTATATTAGATGGGAGTTCATGTCAGAGACGGATGGCATTAACGAAGAAGTGTCTTTCTGATATTAGTTTACGGTATCGAATGGAGTTTATTTTGTATCCTCTATTGGATCTTGAAAACGTTATTCTTTTGTAAAGATACTCAGGTTGTTAACTATAAATAATTTTGTGCAAAAATAGTAGAGTGCGGCATTTTAGTAGGTTTTCAAAAGGTACATTAAAGTTTTGGTAAGAAAACTGTGATATTCTACTGTATCTAGTTCTCCCATAAATATATCTTGCAACATTATTAAATTTAACTTTGAGCTTTGCAGCTAGAAAAAATTTCGCAACCATAAAGAAGTGTCGGCAGTAAAAATGTCCTGGCAAGAAGCATGCGTATATTAAATGGAGTGAAATATTGCGTGGTCCAAAGATTTCTTAACATGGAGTAAGTTTTCCCACAAATGAAGTTTACGTGACTTGTCCAGGTTAGTTTATTATTAATTACAATTCCAAGGTTTTTTGCAGTATTAACTATGTCAATTACGGATTGCCCAACGAGTATTGGTGGTAGATTTGAGTGTACATAGCTGCTTTTGCTTATAAATATCGCCTTGGATTTTTTTGCGTTTAAGCAAAGACCATTTATTAAGGCCCATCTATAAACATTATCAAAATCATGGTTTAACTTTTCGATGCATTCATTGATACTAGATGGCAAACAGCTAATGTAAAGCTGTACATCATCAGCGTACATGTGAATTCCACAATAGCTGACTCTAGACGGTAGGTCGTTGGAATAAATTGAATATAGAAGAGGACCCAGAATTGAGCCTTGCGGTACACCTCTTGTAGTCAAACAAATGTCAGATTTTTCAGAACATGAGCATACAAATTGAGTTCTGTTAAAAAGATATGACGAAATTAATTTAACAGCACTGTTTGAGAAATGGCACATGTGTTTTAATTTTTGGTGGAGTAAAGTGTGTTCGACAGTATCAAATGCCTTTGAATGATCAAGTAAGATTAGAAATGATATCATGTTATCATCCATCTTTGATCGTAGTTCCTCACAAACGTCGATTAATGTAGATATACAGCTATGTTTGGATCTGAAACCAGATTGCCTATCAGATAGTATTGATTTATTAAATAAGTGTTTTGTCATTTGCCCATTGACTAGTCTTTCAAAAACTTTTGACAAATACGGTAGTATTGCGATAGGTCTATAACTTTTATCGGCCTTTTGAATAGATTTTTGCCTGCTTCCACAATAATGGGAAAGTTGATGTTGTTATTATTGTATTCATCAAGTGTGTTAGTTTAATAAATTTAGGATGGATACCATCATGCCCAACCGAATCTGACTTTATATCAAAAATGGACTTCAGAACTTCTTCCTGGGTGGTATTCGTAAACTCAAATCTAGCCTGGTGTTCGTAATTTGTAGTGTTAGTACAAAAGGCATTAGTAGAGACATAGTATGTAAGATTAGCATAAGGCATTGGTATACTTGAAAATTCAGTATTTAGTTGGTTTACGTCAATTTTGCTCCCATCATGTATATAATTTTTACCAATGCCTATTGAGCGGATTTCCTTCCATTTCCTCTTTGAGCTAGTGGCTGATTGAAATTTTTCTTTATAGTATTTACATTTTGCAGCTCTGATCTTTATGTTTACATTATTCTGCTGATCTTGAAAATATTGTAAAGTTCACTGGTTCTAAATCTTTTCCACTTTTCATATGCTATTTTCAGTCTTTAGCTTCTTAATTTTAACCGGAATATATTTTTCATATAAGTATTGTATGTTATTAGTCAAGAATATAACCTGTTCATCACAAGATGGCATTTGAAATGACTGGCTCCAAGGAATTGTTGTCAATTCACATTCCAGCGATTTATTATCAATATTTTTAAAATCTCTAAAGGTGATAGTTTCTTCTTGAGCAGTTGTTTGAAAATCATAAGAAATAAAGATTAGATCATGTTTGGAGAATACAGAAGCAGAAAGCTGGTCAAACAAGAGTATACGGGAAAGTTTATCAGTAAAACATAAGTCAAGTAGATTGCTTGCGGTTGTTGTAAAATGCTTTGGTGTTGTATTATTTATCAAAGTCAATCCGATTGCATTCATTTCGTCCTTCAAAGATTTATCAACTATGATGTTAGCGTTGAAATCACCGGTTATGACTATATTGGTGTAATTAAGACTGAGTGCTGATCATTTTCTAACAACTGTGTGATATTAATTCTATTGTTTGGTCTATATACTGTACCCAAAAGTAATTTTTGATTATTGCGTGTTATTTCAAGAAATAAATATTCCGTCATTTGAGTATTAAAGGAGAGCCCATTATCATCCGAAACTCTTAGTTTAAGTTTACTTGCAATAGATGATTTAACATAGATTGCCACTCCGTCAGCATTCGTAGAACTATCTGACCGAAAAAGTCTATATCCATTAAGCTTGTAACTGTTATCGTGCACATCAGTACGAAACCAAGTTTCAGAGACACATATAATATCTATTCCAGAATCATGAAAAATATATCGAAATTCGTCTATTTTTTTGTTCAAGCTTTGTGCATTAAAGTGACAAATGTTTAGTCCATTAGTTCTTTTGGAAAGTATCCTTATCTTGGTGTAGAGGTTTTCTCTGGAACTTACTCTACCCATACTATTGATTATCACAAGAAGCGCATTGAATCTGTTCAAAAACAATTTCTCTTATTTTGTCTGGGAAATACATCATGGAATGCAAATGTGAATCTTCTTCCATATTCTGCAAGACTCTCTGTGATTAATTTGTCGACTTTAGAAAGCAGACGCATCATGCTTAACGTTGTTTTTTTTATAGTAAATTTATTAAATGGTTCAATTTTCTCAGAGTTCCTGCTGAAGACAATAAACTTCAATATACCTCTTAGATCTACTCGGAACTTCGCACAACTTCATCTACAGTTTTTTCAAACTAACTATGCAAACGCTGACCCTTGAAGGAGATTATGCAAAACTTTTAATGATTTCTATAATTTTATTGATTACCCTGTTAACGTTAATATTTTAACACGTAACATCATTTTGTTCTTGAATGTAAACCATTAGTTAAGTATCCTAATAAAATGTAGATTATTTTATTGGTCTGTAAGGATTTTAGTCCAAAGACCGTGATTAAATAAATAAAAACAAAAAAAAAAAAAAATGTCACTATTTATGTAATGTTAATGTGTTAGCTTTCAATGTATGTCCTATCCGAGCCTGTTTATTATCTTTTGTTAAAGTTGTTTCCTTAGTTTTGCTGGCTACTGTATATAGCAAACGTTGGCTAAATTGAATTTTGCAATTTTACTTTATAAATGTACATATGTACTTATTTACATACATATGTATATTAAAACATACAAATTGAAAATATAGCAATATAAAAAAGTATTTTTTTCTGAATTTGGACTTGCATCATGACTTATTGTGAGTCTAGTGATTTTATTTAAATTTCTATGTGTCACTAAGCTTTGTGACCACTAAAGTCACTTAAACACCACGATTATTTATTTAACATTTTGTAATGGCTGTTGCTGTTGCTGTTTCTTTTACATTTGTTTGTTACGGTTACACGATGACTCTGTGTGTCTGTTGTGTCTTTATACTCAATTGCATCCACAAATTATAATCATGATATGATGACGACGAAGACGTTGTCGAAAACTGACATTATATGTAAACTATGGATGCAACCAACCAACCGAGCAACAACTTTAATAAAAATACCTTCATCTCCAACTCAAACACCATAAAGGTTCAAAAGATCGCCTAAAGCTTTCTCCCCCTTCTATATAAACTACAAAAAGGAAAGCAGCAAAAGATTTGTGTTACTATTTGGCTTGCTTTCGTTTTGTTATATGCATAAACGGGATCTCCTCTATGAACCTACTACAAAAAACCGTTTGGAATTCAACAATTTTAACTACGACTGCAATTGCATAATGCCTCTAACAACTAACACTGCATCTTTGAATCGACTTTATTTCAATTTTTTGTTGTTGCCTTTTTCCGCTTTGATTTGGAGAATTGTATGTAGCACACAACATGAGGCAGTAATCACGTTGTGAACACGATTCAACACTCTGGAGTGTAACATACGTGCCCTCCATACTACCAAAAGATTTAACAATACCAAATAAAAATTATAAAAAAATGAAAAATTAACAAAAATGAACAAAATTTTGTTTGAAAAACTATTGAAAATTTAAGAAAAATTGTTTTCTTTTTGTCGAACAAAATAAAACCTAAGGTGGTTACTTTATTTTACACTCATTAAAAAATATTCGTTTGAATTTTTGGTTAAAATTATTAACAAACGTTTTACTGTAGGAACCCAATAGCAACGTATGGACTTATGTTAAACTTGTTAACTTGTTAAATTAAAAAGTATGAAGGTCAAACAATAGCCTGCGCAAACGTTAAAGCGTATACGGGGTTTTTTGATGGCGAGATGTTTTCTGGAATTTTTCACCAGTTATAATTTCATTAAAATCGGTCAAGCAGTTGTTGAGAAAGTTAAGGTCAAAGTTAAACTTTTGATTTTTTTAGCATTTGGTTTTAAAGTGCGGGTTTTTTGTTTTTATACTCACACTACCATAGTGCTGATGTTCGTAGCACCTAAAAATATTGGTCGTAGACCCACCTTTTATTATACCGATGTCCGTCCGTCCCTCCGGCTGGCAAGCTGCCCATGTCGTAATTTTAGAATAATTTGATGGAATTCGATATATAGATTCTAATTTTTAAAAGGATTGAAAATGGGAAAAAATCGGTCCATAGCTTCACATAGCCCCTATACAAACTTCTTTCCCGAATAGAGTCGTTGTGCCCAAGTTTAGACCAAAAATATTCCATTAAAACCTCCTATCAAATTCCATTTCTTAAAAACTAATATCCTACTTACATAGCAAAAAACATTTCAGGCCATTATCGATAATAGTTTGCGAGGAACGATAATTTTCTTCTGATCAATGAATATAAATCACATTTTTTCTAAAATTACAAAAAATATATTTGTTTTTAACAGCATGCCACGCCCCACAATTCGCAATTGTTTGACCAAATTTTTTGGACTACCATAGTTTTGATATATTTACTATTGAATGACATTAAAATTTCGGATATCGGTGATAACGGAAAATTGGACTTTTGGCCAATGAGATTAATTTCTAATGCACTGTGCGTCGTACGACGACTTATTAATATCAGAATAGAAATTAAGAAATGGCAAAATCACAAAGCATTTGTCAACGGATTGTTGGTATCAGCTCGCAGATTATTACAAAAAATTAAATTTCAAAAGATTTTGTTATTCGTGCTTAATTCCCAGTTTTTATTATTGATAAAAACACTTGAAATTTATTGTTGATGGGATAAGCTATTCCTATGCGCATTTCACTGGTTGCTTAGGCCAGATCATCAGGAAACTTCATCCATAAAGATTTTAGAATAACTAAAGATATTAAACCAAATAAAACTGTTAAACGTATAAGACTTATAGCAACAGTTCTACTTGTAATAATATCAAAGTTTAAACAAAACACATCAACAATAAACAGTGGGTTTATCTCATCTTACATTCCCCACTACAATTAGTTGAAATTCTCTCAACATTAATTGTAGTTGTAAGTAGGTTAAGAAAAACAAAATAAAAACAACAACAACTTACAAAAGATGTTGTCAATTAAGTGTTTTTTTTAGGCCGTGCACTTGCCTGTTTATTATCAAAAAGTAATTTCAATTTTTTTTCAATAATAAAAACTGGGAATTGAGCCCGAATAACAAAATCTTTTGAAATTAAAATTTTGTATTCCCAAAAATTGAAATTACTTTTTGATAAAAAATTTAATTTTATTATGTTGAGTTAGGATATTTTATCTGCACACGCTTTCAGTGTCTATAAAACTGCTTTAAGAATAGTTTGAGTTTTTTTTCGAGTGTAATTAAAAAACAAAGTAATAATACAAACATTTTTGTTTGTTTGTGGCATTGTTTGTGTGTATGTATGAGTAAAATATGCAACATTTTATATTAATGCGCGGTATTTTAAAGACTTTAAACAAAATTATAAAAAAAATAACACAACTTTAACTAAAAACCCCCAGAGTGTTGAAAAGATATTATTGGTATCTAACACCGAAGATTTTTTTTAAAGCGGTGCAATAAAGCATAACCTCTCAACATGACACGAACCAAAACTAAAAAAGCCTTTATTAAAAAAAATTATTTAAATTATTATCCATCAAAGAACAAAAAAATATTTAAAGCAATATAAATAATTAAAAAAAATCAAAAACCCCACTGCAAAAAAGAAAATAATCTAATAAAAATACAAATAATGAACTAAAAAGTCCATAACAAGATTGGGGAATTAAAATTAATATAAACTATAAACAAAGTAAACACTGCTTCGGTTTAACGGGCTTCTTAAATTATAAGCAGCGTTACCGTTGGTGCCACTAAAGTGGTAATTTGCCACTTTTTCGGCTGCTTGGATACTATTTGGCCACTTTTACAAAATGCACCCAAATGTGGTACTTTTTGTGATTCTTGCCACTTTTGTGATACTTTTTACGTTAGGAAAAGATACTTTTTTTCTTTCTGTTTTATTATAACTCCCAGCTTTAAAATATGCTAAGAAATTAGCATCCTTGGTGGGTTCAAGTCTTTCCCAACTGCCAAAAAATCCTTTAGAAAATAAACTTTTATATGAATTTTGATTCTTGTCATGCGTGGTTAGCTGAAAATCGATTGAATAAACTTTCTATTAACCTGTTTTATTTATTATGAATAAGGGGGTAAAGATATCTCGCACATATGTATATGTATATTGGTCGTGAAGCAGAAACCGAACTGTACTGAAAACTTTTCTAAAATTTGTGTAATTGACATTAAAAGTAAAATCTAAGTTTTTACCAAAAATTTTGTAAAGAATTGATAACAAGAATTAATATAAAAAACAAAAAGCTCAATATATTGAAGTACTTAGACCCATTATTTATAGTGTCTAATGAAGATGTAAACTATTTCGAATTAGTTTCGGAGTTTAAAGATATTATAACTGACCCAGATGCATTTATACATGAATTTAAACTTCAAGAGAGTAAAGTGAATGACACAAATTATGAACACATATTTAAAATTTCGAATGCTGAAGAATTTTGGCGTGAAATTCGAACATTGAAAAATTGATTTGATGAGTATATATTCCAACTTGTGCAAATTGATCCCTCATATTTTTACATTGTCACACAATAGTGCTTGTGCTGAGCGTGTTTTTACTAAGTTAGCTTTAATCAAAAATAAAGTAACAAATACATAGGTTAAAAGTAAATACTTGCGAATCCATGCTTTTATCTTTAAATTTGTTAGATACTAGCTTTGAAGATTGGTTTCAAAGTGAAGACATTTTACGGAAGTATAGAAGTCGTTTTAAGAGCAATTAATTGTAAAAAAATTTGTATGAAACTGACCATTAATAAATAACACAGAAAGACATTGAAAAAGTTTGTTTAACCATTCCAGCTGATGCTTATATTTTTCGGAATGCTCCCATCACGTCACACTTATCAGATACACCAATTATTGTAACTTCGGAAAATGTTTTGTATCAAAGTTAATAACAAAATCCAGTTTAATTGTTTTGCTCTATAAGCCTGATTACAAAAATTTGAAGCAATAATAGACGAAATTAATTAATTAAAACACTAGCACTTAAATTCAACAGCATGATTGCATTTATTTGTATTAAAGTAAGGAACTGATTAAATAGAAAGTATTTGAAAACGTGATATATTCGTTTTTTTGTCATAAGATTTCTTGTTATTATCCGATTATAGCTTAGAACATTTTTTTGTTTTTGTTTTCAATACAAATATACGAAAGAAATGTTCTTGTCGACAAAACATTAAAGTAAATTTTTTATAAAAATTACTTCTCGAGAGACCTTCTGATTAATGAAACCTCAAAAAATGGTGCCACTTTTTTTGTAGATATCCCCTTTTTTGGTACTTTTTTAATATAATAATATAATATAATAATATCCGACGGGAACACTGATTATAAGGTTAAAGCTTAAGTTTAGCAGGCGGACACCGTTACATACCGCCTGCTAAAGCGTAGTTTACACGCTCACACAAGTCGTAGGTATTTTGACGAAAATGTATCTCTGACCGAATTATTGTTTGAAATTATTCCAAAAACAGGCCTGTCTATTAATTTTATTCGCTAAGAATAAATTAAAGCATATAAAACAGGTTTAAAAACTTTTATTTCAGCTTTACTACTGGAGAACATAGGCTTTGAAGTTTTTAATATCATTTAAGCTTTAATTTCTAAAGCAATTTTTTGTAGAACTTGACTAGCGGGTATTGCATATGTATTAGTGTTGTCAATTATTCGACTTTCAACTTTGTTCGAATAATTCAAATAATTGTTTTTGTTCGTTCGATCCAACGATTAAATCTCAAAAAGTATTCGATTAATCGAAGAGAATAACGAATAAAAGAATTATTTTTACAAAAAAATTACTATGGAAAATCTTTCACTCCATAAAATTTTCAATTTTAACTCCATGTCGTTGTGTTACTTAAAGGCATCGTAAAACCCTTAGTTCCTTAATAATCCGATATTACTCTGCATTTTTCGCAAGGCGTTGGCAGACCTACCATTTTCAACCAAACTTCTGTCTACAATTTCTTCTATAGAACAACCGCTGTTTCTCTTAATGTATTTTTCTATTGGACCAAGTTCGGCATTTCTTGATGTCGTTGGACTATCTTCCGCTACATCGTTTTTAATGGTAATATTGTGGCACTTACGCAAATGCTAAAGCTATACATATAAAGGGTGATTTTTTAAGAGCTATAGGAAAGTTAAAAAAAAAACACATAAAATTCATAAAAATTCATGAAATCTTTATTTGAATCGATAGTACGGTCCATATAATTTAATGTTTGAAGATTATTTCATGCAAATCTTGATCGTGACTGCGCCTCAAATGGTCCATCCGCTTAGTCCGATTTTGGCATACTCTTTCCAACATTTCGGCCGGTATCTCATGAATAAATGCTTCAATGTTGTCTTCCAATGCGTCAATTGAAGCGGGCATGTGTGTATAGACATGAGCTTTAACATAGCCCCACAATAAATAGTCTAAAGGCGTTAAATCGCACGATCTAGGCGGCCAATTGACCGGTCACGAACGTGACATAAAATGTTCACCGAACTCGCCTCTCAATAAGTCCATTGTTAAGCGTGCTGTGTGGCATGTGGCACCGTCTTGTTAAAACCACATGTCATGCAAGTCAAGCTCTTGCATTTTGGGCAAAAAAAGTTGGATATCATCTCACGGTAGCGCTCACCATTCATAGTTACGTTACGATTCGCATCATCATGGAAGAAGTACGGTCCAATGATGCCACCAGCCCATAAACCGCACCAAACCGCATTGGTAGCTCTTGCAATGCTTCTGGCTGATCTTCACTCCAAAATCGACAATTCTGCTTATTAACGTACCCATTGAGCCAAAAATGAGCTTCGTCGCTGAACACAATTTTTCGATAAAAAAGTGGATTTTCGGCCAACTTTCCAAGATTCACCAAAAATTCTAAATTGCGGTAGGTCGTTCGGCTTCAATTCTTGTACCAGCTGTATTTTGAAAGGCTTCACACCTAAATCCTTCCGCAAAATGTTCCACGTTGCTGAGTAACAGAGGCCCAATTGCTGCGAACGGCGACGAATCGATTATTAATGGTCATCATTAACACTGGCCGATACATTAACACGCACTCTACGTAAGCGTTTTGGTGGTTTAATGTCCAACAATGTAAATTTGGTGCGAATTTTAGTCACAATAGCCCGAATAGCCGCTTCAGTGGGTCGATTAAACTGACCATAAAATGGAAGAAGCGCGCGATGAACTTTCTTAACAGAGCACGCGTTTTGATAATAAAATTCAATAATTTGCAAGCGTTGTTCGTTTGTAAGACGATTCATGGTTAAATTATAGACCAAACTGAAGATGTTTGACAGTGAAACAAAACACGAAACGTGCGTCAGCTGTTTAAACCAGTGCTGCCAAAAAGATAATAGCTAAAAAATCACCCATATAATTTAAAAAAAAATATATAATACAATAACAAGATTTGCTACTTTCAAAATATGATTTATATAAATCAATTCTCGATTTTTAAGCTTTTTGTTTATTTCTAAATTTTGCACCCGAAATTGAAAATCCCATTTCTTGAAAATGTTTAAACGTTTGATTTAAAAATAATACAGCTGATACAATTGCAGCTCACCTTGTAAAACTCTTTTGTTGCAAAATTAAAAATACGAGATAGCAAATGATTCTTTAGGCGCTTTATTAGACGAAATATTCTGATTGCATCAATGAATGTCTGTGCTAAAAACATGGAAGAGGATATGCATTGATACAATTAGTATATTTCTCCTCATAAAGCGCCAAAAGAACTGTTAGAAGCAATTGTCATCTCGTTTTTATAATTTTGTAACGAACGAGTTTTGCAACTCACCTACTTTATTGTTTGTTAAGATTTGTTTAATAAGAACATAAAATACATTTTTGAAATACAATGAGTTCTCAACACGGTTTTTGTTTACTAAAAATTGAGATCAATTACAACCACGCTATGTCAACAATATTTTTTAACTTTCCTAAATTTTGTATAACATCACTAAAAACATATGAGAATAAATCAAACTCTAAGCTTTTATTTAATTTATTTTTTAATAAAAAAAATTGTTCGATTAATCGACATTAATTAATCGATTTATTCGTTATTCGAAAATCGTCGTTTTGAAATTATTCGAACAAGAGTTTGGTTTTGTTTGATCGATTAATCGAATTATTCTTAATCGGTTGACAACTCTAATATGTATGTATATAAGTAGTACGATCTTTCAAATCAAATCAGAAAGTAGGGTCATTTAAAATTTTGACGACGATTTTAAAGCCTCCTGTCTGCGGCCGTCCTTATTACACATATAGGTTCAAAATTTTAAACATAAGCTTGACTTAACCTCTGCTATCAATACGTAAACTTTAATCAAAATTTAGAAGCTGAAAATGTTTTTCCTTTTTTTTCAAAATCATTTTGTAAATTCTGTGCTTTTCAGTGTTGGTGACCAAAAATGGCTAAATTTACGGGAAAAATGGTTAAAAATGGGATAAAAAATTACAAAAAGCCTTTTTAAATAAAAACACATTAAAATCAAATATCAAAACAGAAATAATTCATTTAAAGTTGGTTACGCTGAAATTGTAAGTTAAGATAAATCTCAACACCTTTTGAGTCCAGATCTACAATAAAAAACAAGTAAGAAAGTATAGTCGGTCAACCCCGAATATATGATACCCTACACCACGTTAGAACCTATGTGCCAAATTTTATCAAATAATCTCCAAAATTGCGACAGGTACTTTGCGCACAAGGTTTACATGGCCAGCCAGCAGGACAAACATTGTTAATTTGACTCAGAATCCTTTTCTCGGTATACGGTGGGCTTAGGACCAATATTTTAAGGTGTTACAAACATCAGGCATAGTATCTTCTCCACTATTGTGGTGTTGGTATAAATATTTTATTGTTACGGTAAACATCCCAGTTGGCCAAATGGTCATAGACGCAAATGTCGTCAACGATGTCTTCCGAACATTTTTGAATTTGTCGCCTATATAACATTGATGGCGACAACTTAAGTAAGAAAACGTGTATATTGTCGTGTTAAAAATCGTATTTACGACTTTTTTGGAGACATTTTTTTAAATTTGTCTTTAATAATAATTTATTGAGGACAACGTTAGTAACCATTGCATGCATTTTGTCGTGTTTCAAACCACACTGACGACAAAATGCATGCAATTGTCGCTCATCTTGTCTTCAATTAAACTTTATTGAGAACAACTTAGGCGACCATTGCGTGCATTTTGTCGTGTTTCGAACCACTTTGACGACAAAATGCATGCAATGGTCGCTTGTCCTCTACTAAAAAAAATTCAAAACTTTAAATTTGTATGTAATTTAAAATTAATATTTCTTGATGTTTTGCTTTTATTATCAATATTTTTGATAATAAAAAAAATTTAAAAATAAATAATCCTGCCTGTTTAATATAATTATTTTATAACTTATAACGTTATTCGCGACTGTGTTTCAATTGTGCAATTGGAATACTTGAATTGATAGGACAAGAACACAAAAAATAAATGTTCCTGCTGACTACATTGCCATATTGAAGGCTCAATATACAAACCTCCTAAATCCACTTTTTAAGTAATTTGAGATTTTAATGCCGTGTGGAAGAGAAAGATACACCTCGTCGACCAGCTTGTAGTTTTTCTTCAAATTGAGTCTTAAAGTGTGTTAAACCAACTATATTTTTAGGTTTTTTCTCAAGTTGCGCATATGAAATATTAAAAGTTTGTTGTTTCCATTAAAAGTTGTTGGAAGTTAGCAGGTTAGCATATTATGTCGACGATATGTTAAGTTCAGCACCCATTCCCTTATTAATCAAAAGCCTACTGTCTCCACACATCCAGTATCCTCTATTTTCGAGCCCAGTCACTCTAACTCATCGACCATTTCATTAGTTTGGAATTCACTGGTTGAAATTCACAGCTCATCAAGACCCAAAGAGATTTTAGTAAATATATACTCGAGGTATAGCCATTTACCCGTTCCCCTTATTTTGGATATATCGGCAAATCTGCAGTATCGCCAATATATCAGTATCGGTGTTCGTTAATTCCCTAATTGAGCCATTTATTTTGAAAGTGGCATTAGTCACTTTTTCAAAAAAAATCGAGTTAATAATAAATATTAATAATAAATAATAATAATAAATAATAATAATAATAATACTGAGAAAAATATCATTATCATGATGTATCAAATACAAGTGAATCTTCTCGAAAGTTAGCATCCACATTTTTAAACGTGTTAAAACGCAAACCCTTAAATATCTCGACATAAAAACCGAAATGACTTATGCCACTTTCAAAATAAACGGCTCAATTGTCACTTACCTATCGGCGACTAAATCGTAGATAGTGTCAACAATATTGTCATCAACGACACTATTAAGGTAATGTCGCTAATCGGGCATTAACGACTTTATGAGAAAAAAAGTCGTTTATATAGTCGCCAGTGACAACTTAAACCACATTGTTACCCATATGATCATTAACGACAATATGCATAATAATGTCGCTCACATTGTCGTTTACGACTTAAGTGCCCTTTGTTCGAAAAAGTCGTCGACGATTTGCATGGGCTGTCGCCAACATGTCGTCAGGCATTTACTATGGGTCTTGTACGCGTCCTCGACGTTGTCTTGAAGACTTGGCCAACTGGGATATTAACCTAATTCATAAAATCGAATTAACGGTTGCTAAATGTAACTTATTTCTCAAATTACTTTAACTAGAGGTTGCTAAAAATCGTAAAAATGTAAAACCGCGGTTTCGGGTTTAAAATGGTTAAAACCGGTCGGTTTCGGTTCGGTTTCGGTTCGGATTCGGTTTTGAAAATATCAAAGTTAAACTTCATACATAAAAATATATATTTTTTTTATTTGTTTCAATGCAGGTACTTTTAATAACCCTTGTATACCTGGGCCTGGCATTTTTTGACTTTTTCCCAGTTTTTTTTTTAGAAATTTTATTAAGTACATCAAAACGAAACATTATGTTTTTCTCAATCAAAGTGTTTTTTACAAGAAAATGAGAAACAAGTGTAAACACCGTGGGCGTCGCATTTGGCCAAATGAAAATTTTGTTCATATTGTACCCTATTATATATCTACTGTAGTTAAAAAATCAAAATGAAACGTATCAAAAAGCAAACGCAACACATAAGAATTCTTTTTTTACTGTTTTTTTTTGGAAGAATTATTCCACTTTCCGACAAAATTGTTACTGCTATAGCCATAAAACTCCATACATATAAAAGTAGTCCCAGCCTTGCCAAGGGGTTCGTTAGTGTGAGTTTTTTCTATAGCCACAAAAACTCCATACAAAATACTATTGGTCCAAGCTAGACCCAGGTGGTAGTTTGTGCCACACAAATTTGGTGTCTACTAAAGAGTTAAAAAGGTAACAATTGTTCTTCTTAGTACTTATTTTGAATTTTAAGAATTTTGAAATACCTTTCCATTGTTGCAAGCTGTTATGTATAGAGTTTTTGTATATGAAGTTCCAGCATTATGTATAATTTGCAATTTCTTTAAGCATAAATATATTGTTAAAGTAAATCCTAAAACCGAGGTTTTTTTTGTCGGTTTTCGGTTTCAGGTTTTAGGCATTTAAAACCGCGGTTTCGATTTCGGTTAAAACCGAACAGCAATCCTACTTTTAACGATGTTTAGATCATGGAAATGAGAGCAACTTTATAGTCAATTCTGAAATTTTTAAAAACATTTTGTTGCCACCTGCATCTTTTTATTGAAATACTTGCAACCAGAAAGAAACACCGTTGTTTGTGTTGCTCCATTTTATAAATTTAATATTGGAATACTGTTCCTTTATTTTTAAAGATGTTTTATCATCATAGTTTATAGCGATTTTCAGCATTTGTAAAAGTTTTGATTTGAATTAAAGGTGCTTTAATTGTTAAAAATGTTTATTTAACTTTTATAAATTTTTTTAATAAAAAAAAAATTATTGTTTTAAAAGAAAAACGGCAAAAAGTTGAAAAATGGCTAATGGCTAAACAGGGTGAAAAATGGCTAAAAAAATAGCCACTAAATGACTAATTTGGCAATACTGGTGCTTTCTAAAAATAAATGTTAGCCTCGCTATGCAAAAAAACGTTAAAGTTCACATTAGTCATCGTCCAGACTTGCAGTTTTTTAAAATTCTGCTTTGAAATTGCTTTAGTGTCCAGTTTATTAAATTCTAGTTTTGTAATTTTTGTATTTTCATCTTGTCTTTCCTCTTCTCCTTTTTATATTTTTTATACAAAAACAAATACAGCTACAGACAACCTGAAGTTAAAAAGTGTGAAAATTACAAAACAGAATTGCAGAGTACATGAAACTGAGAACCCCTCCCCAATTTTCTCACTGATTAAGTCTGAGTTCATACGGCTCATGTCTTATTGACAAGATTCTTCCGTTTTCTTCTTTGAACATGAATTGGCGTTCAAATGATTCATGTCATGGTGACGACATGTGCTTTTTTGATATTGAAAACAATAACAAAATTAAACAACGAATAAAAAAGCAAAACGTAAAGACAGTACATGCATCTGTGTACTCGTTTCTTTTCCCCTCGTCCCTCTCGCCTATAAAGTAGCAATCATGTCAATAAGACAAGAGCCGTATGAACACAGACTAACATAAGAGTTGCTGCAACAAAAATTGCAAGACTAAACGATGACTTAGTTAACCAACACATCAAGCTCATACACTTTTGCTGAGCTTAATGTGTTGGTTAACCAATGCATAGGGGGGCATTAAAACTTGCCCTGGAAATAACTAAGATGTCTGATTATTCTTTAGATAAATAAAAATGTTTACATGACTGGCTGGCTGGCTACTGTCTATTTTATAATTATTGCCGAAGAAAATCTCTGGGAATTAAAAAATTTTTTTTTTACCAGTAAGAAATGTAACGCACTTTAAAATAAAATATAACTAAGTATGTATAGACGGAGGTAGAGACTACCTACCAAACTCCGGAAGTAGCAAATCTTGTCTTAAACATGTATGTATGTGTTTCTGTTATTTTTACCACGTATTTATTATAAAAAGAAGACTTCTTTTATACTCGTTTAATAACCATTAACTGACTGACTTCTTTTTAGAAGTATTTGTTTATTTGATATGATTGCGTTCACGTTTAATGGAACATGTTTTAGAAAGGAAACAGATTTAATATGTGCATGACTTAATGAAAGAGTATAAAGTTTAGAATTTCGAATATATTATTGAAAAAAAAATAAAAAAATAAGTGTAACAAGTGTTTTTTTAATGAATATGAGACTGCTTATGTTTCAGGATATGCAGTTGAGATTTGGGATTTAAAATTAAAAAAAAGAGAAATATTTTACATAAGAATAACGGCAGCTCAGTTCATTGAAAATTGTGCTGAAATTGGACCGTTATTTGTCGATTAAGCCAGGATTGTGGAGTCGGAGTTGAGGCTTTTGTACCGGATTCGGAACACTCGAAACTAGTGCTGGGAAACTATCGATATTTTCTACTATCGATATTTATCGATAGTTCAGATTTCACTATCGATATATCGATATTACTATCGACTGAATGTTTGTACTTGTGCAGGAAAACTTTAATTATTTTTTTTTGTTCGTTGTTTTTATCACTTTATTGAATGTTTGAGACGCATGAATATACGCACGTTAGTTTAGATGGCTGTTTTTTAAAAAATGAAGGAACCTAGCGGACTTATCCTCAAATGGTCATTTATTGTTTTGTCCTATGCTTGAAATTGCATTTGGATTTGCATTTTGTTTTACAACATTACAAAAATATTTGGCATTGCAGTCCCTATATAAACATGTAAAAATTTCGACTAAAAGGCCTTTAGTTAGGAGTAAAAAGCACTGCTAAGCAATCCATTCCACTTGCCATTCTTGTTGTTTGTATTCATTGCTGTATTCAGCGCCAATTAATAATAGCAAGTACAAATTTGCGGCAAAAAACTGTGTGTGTATAGCTGCTGTTAGATGTCTTCATAGCTGTATTTTATAATAAATATCGATATAATATCGATAGTCTATCGATAGTTTCCCAGCACTACTCGAAACACAAACAATCGCGACTCCGACTCCAAAGTTTTTGGCAATATTTACAAATTAAAAAAAAGAGGAACGAACTACTTTAAAAATTTTGAAGTCAGAAAATAAGGATCAGTCCACTTTACATATGTTAAGGCCTTATGACACTACATTTTTAATGCATTGTTTAAGTTTTTGTGAACAGTGCAAATATAATGTAGTGAAAAAATTTACCAAGTGCAAAGAGTTCAGCTGTATTAAGATAATTAGCAAACCGTCAAAAACCGTCATCGATATAATAAATAAAGTTATGTAAAAAAAAAAAAGTAAAATTGTTCAACTTAAAATTGACATCTCAAACTTGTAATATTAAGTGTTGATGAATCAGCGATTTATTGGAAAATTCAGCGACTTACTGCTTTTTGCTTGTTTTGTTTTTATGTTTCTCATAATCAAAAAGTTGACAACATTTTATAAAATAAACAAAATTATAACCACGGGTCTCCACGTAGCAATGTTTATTACGGCAAATGTCAAATTTGATTGCTCTTTAAATTTGAGACGTGTGGACCAGAGAACGGCTTTGTGCAATTGTAAAAAAATCGCATTAAATGAACAGCAACAAATACACTCACTTGCGGTCATACAATCAAACTTGCGCAACCGCAAATTTTCGCTGCTGGTTTGCAGTCATTCAAATAATGTCCATCGTGCTTTGTTATTTATACAATCGTTAGCTTCGTTTTTTAATAAATATGTTTGTGTGTCCGGTGCGACAATGATTGTTTTGGTAAAGAAAAAAAAATACAAACAAAAACGCCAGAAATGAAGCAATTATTACTCATGAAGACATTCAGCAGTAACTATGTAGTACAAGAAAAAAAATTGAAATGAAACTAAACGCACATACATATGTAGGACAAACAATTTCCATAGAAAGACTTTTTCATCTTAAAAAGTACAGTAGTTCTGTATGTAGGTAGAATGTATTCTTGTTATTGTTGTTAATTTTAACAAAGCGTCTCATCGAGTGGTTTATTGTTGTTAATGTTAACAAAGCGTCTCATCGAGTGGACAACGACTACTTGAATGCAAAAGTATAAGAATGTGTTCCTTATGAATTTACACAGTTGGGTTATATTGCGTGCGCAACAAAAATGGAAATAAAGCACTTTCAATAAAAAACGAATACATGCAAAAATCAGATGTGTACGAAACGATGTAAAAATTATCAACGTTGAACTTTGTTTTGCAAGCAAAGAGTGAATGTAAATTTGAGCGTATGCATAAATCAAGAAAAATAGTGATTTTGCAGTTCTCTGGTGTGGACCTCATATTGCCATGAGTAGCGATCCATTACGCAATGATTGCTCTTCTGATTGCTGGAGCATTTATTGCTTAGTCTCAACTTAGACTAGGGACCAAGGCGAATTGACTAGAAGGTGGGGTCAAGTCAACATATGGTGTCTTTTTTCGGAGGTCGACTTTTCAAAGTTTGTATACAAACTAGTTTTTTATGTAACTAACAGCGTTACCGTTGGTGCCTCTAAAGTGGCAATTTGCCACTTTTTCGACTGCTTGGATACTATTTGGCCTCTTTTACAAAATGCACCAAAATGTGGTACTTTTTGTGATTCTTGCCACTTTTTTGATACTTTTTGCTTTAGGAAAATATACTTTTTTTCTTTCTGTTTTATTATACCTCCCAGCTTTAATGTAAGTAAAACTGTTGTAATTATGTATGTAAGCAAGTTTATATGAAATTTGTTTCTTGTCATGTAAAGATATCTCGCATATATATGTTGGTCGTGAAGCTGAAACCGAACTGTTGTGTACCGAAAACTTTTCTAAAATTTGTGTAATTGACATTAAAAGTTAAATCTTAGTTTTTACCAAAAATGGTGTAAATAATTGATAACAAGAATTAATATAAAAAACAAAAAGCTCAATGTATTGAAGTATTTAGACCCATTATTTGTAGTGTCTAATGAAGATATAAACTATTTCGAATTAGTTTCAGAGTTTAGACATAATATAACTGACCCAGATGCATTTATACATGAATTTAAACTTCTAGAGAGTAAAGTAAATGTCACGAAATATGAACACATATTTAAAATTTCGAATGCTGAAGATTTATGGCGTGAAATTGGAACATTGAAAAATAGATTTGATAAGAATACCTGGAGCCAAATTACGGCATTCGATATCAATCGAAATTGTATTGCAATTTCGATTGATATCGAAGGCGTTTAATTCGCCCCTGTATATATATTCAAACTCGTACAAATTGGTCTCTCATATTTTTACATTGTCACACAGTAGTGCTTCTGCTGAGCGTATTTTTACTAAGTTAGCTTTAATCAAAAATAAAGTAACAAATACATAGGTTAAAAGTAAATACTTGCGAATTCATGCTTTTATCTTTAAATTTGTTAGATACTAGCCTTGAAGATTGGGTTCCAAGTGAAGACATTTTACGAAAGTATGAAGTCGTTTTAAGAACAATTAATTGTTAACAAATTTTTATGAAACTGACCATTAATAAATAACACAGGACGACATTGAAAACGTTCGTTTAACCATTCCAACTGATTCTTATATTTTTTGGAATGCTTAAGACGAATATGAGCGCAGTTGTCTCCCATCACGCCACATTTATCAGATACACCAATTATTGTAATTTCGGAAGATGTTTTGTACCACAATTTATAACAAAATCCAGTTTTATAGTTTTGGTCTATAAACCTGATTACAAAAATTTGAAGCAATAATAGACGAAATTGGATAACAACTAAATATGCTTTGGTAAAGATATTAAAACACTAGCACCTAAATTCAGTAGCATATATGCATTTATTTGTATTAAAGTGCGGAACTGATTTAAAATAAAGTATTTGAAAAAGTGATATATTCGTTTTTTTGTAATAGGATTTCTTGTTATTATCCGATTATAGCTTAGCTGCCAGGCCCACGGTGTCGACAAGAATATTTCTTTCGCATATTTATTAAAAAAACTAAAATTTGTTTTTGTTTTCAGTACAAATATACGAAAGAAATGTTCTTGTCGGCATCGTGGGCCTGGGCCTACAACTTTTGTAATTAGGTTGACTGTAGAATAAAATTATAAAACTATGGATTTTGTTATTAATTGTGGTACAAATCATCTTCCGAAATTACAGTAATTGGTGTATCTGATAAATGTCACGTGATGGGAGAAAACTGTACTCATATTCGGCCAAAGCATTCCAAAAAACATAAGAATCTGGTGGAATGGGCAAATAAATTTCTAAAAAGTTTTTAAATGTCTACCTATGCAATAAAAAGTCTTTAATAAATCAAAGAAAATGTATTCAGAAGGAAAAGTACAAGAAATATATTAATAAATGTATATATAAAACACATTACATAAATATCTTTTATTTGCTGCAACAATTTCATAATCCAAAAAACACGTTTGGCAGAAAACAAGTGTAACGTTTTTGAATACACAAAACATTAAAGTAAATATTTTATAAAAATTACTTCTCGAGAGAAATATTTACAAAATATTTATTTTAGTAATACGATCAATTGTTTTTAGTGTATATAATTACTATACAATGTTTTTTATAATGTTTTAATACCATTTAAACATATAATAAATAGAAAAAAAAAAAACGTAAAAAATACATAATGTGGTGTACTTATTTTAATTTTAAAAGATTTGCCCATTTTTTTAAAATCCTCTTTTTGGTGCCACTTTTTTTGGTACTTTTTTAAAATATCCGACGGTAACACTGCTCAGTAAGAAAGGGAAATGAAAAAAATGTTTAGTACAGATAGTCATGTACTACACACTCTACCTTTTCGACTCCTCGCCTTGAAACTTCGTCTGTCCGCCAAGAAATGTTCCTAGTGTAAATTTCAGTTTTCGTTTATCTGACATTTCAGTTCTCTGTACGTTTGCTTATGTCAAAGCAATTTCACGTGTTCTCCAGCAATACAATCAGCAATTATTGCTCCATTGTTCTGCCGACGTTTTTGCTTGTTCATAGCAAAAAAAAAAAAAAAATACTACATGGAGACCCAGTGTAACAAAAGAAAAACTGAACAACTTTTTGTTTACATTTTTTATTGTTTGCTCTTTTCAACATTTACTGTTTCTTTCTATCAATTCTATATCAAGTTATTAATGAATAAAAAATGTAGTGTCAAAAGGGTTAATATAACTACATTAAAGTCCAATGCGGCGGCACTTGTTAGAATAAAAAAATATTGATTTGAAATTTTTACCGAATCATATTTATCCATTAAAAGGTACTGCATTAAAAAAAAAAGAGCTTAAAGTCTAATAAGGACCAATCTTATATACAATTAGCATCAAGGTAAGAGTAGGTGTCGGAGTTGGATTCAGACTTAAAAAAATTTCAGCGGGAGGAGTCGGAGTTAGAACTATTTTTTGACGACTCCACAAATCTGGATTAAACGCTTTTTCCCCATGTTCTTATTTGGGAAAATAAACACGATTCTTGATTTAAGATTTTTGGGTCGAGTTTAGGGGCATCCGAGAAGTTGTGGGGGCCAAGATTTTGTAAATTAATAAAATTTTAAGCTTTGTATAGGAGCCCCTTAAGGAATGGAGATAGGGGGTAAGTATGTTCGGGAAAAATGTCGAGAAGGAAAAATGAAGGGTGTAATACTTAGATTTCACCCCTCTAAGAGTGACTCTCTGGAAGTTATGGAGTTTTTTTTGTAAATTTTTTCCATATTGCCTGCACTTCGGGCTCGATTAGCGTCCCCTATCCTTAATCCTACCCCCTTAAATTTTTTGTCATGCCTTTTTTCCGCAACTCATAAAACTAGGACGTCTAGCGTTTGGAAATAGAAAAGTCGTTCACTATCCCATACCTTATGTATATGTCCGAAACTTAGATGTTAACCAAAGGTTGGCTCAAGCAAAAAGTATGTGAAATATTGAGGAAAAACGACTGACTATTACAAGACAGCTTTATAAATTGAAATTTAAATTAAAGAAGCTCATGCAAAAAATGTGTCTTAAGGCTCAACCATTATATGCATAGCATTGCTTAACCTATTGTCAAAAATTAATAAAAAGTCTCTCAAATGTACTTAAGAAAACAAAAACAAAATAAAAAACATTTGATTCCGTACGGAATGTGCGATTAGATTCGCATCTTGCTTAAGCAAATGAAAGTTTCATTAAACTTAGCAAAAAGTTTCCTTAAGTTCAATATGGTTTGCTTCATATAATTTATGTACATGTATGTGCACATTTGCTTAAACTAACTTAAGCACAGTATGGTTGGGCTTTATAATTTGTATGTATTCGTCAATTAATTATTTGAAGGACCTGTCCTAAACAAACGTCATATATTGGCATGTATAAAGAAGTGTTCATAAATTTATGATCAATTGTAAATTTATGATTTAATGTACAATTAACTGTAGGCCATTTTTAAGATAATTCCATGTGCTCTTAACTATGCACATTGCAAAATGTATTTAAGCGAATCGAATAAATAGTTTTTATTGTATTTTATAAACAAGACAGATCGACAAACCAAAAGATAGAGAGGCAGACAGTAAAATAGTCAAACTGTAGTTAAATTTTAATACTTACATTGGCGAGTAACTGACAGGACTGAAGGGGGCATCATTGCGCCGAGCAGGTGTTCTGGCCAAAGCACTTTTAGCCTGTAACGAAATAAATTCAAAGCGGAAGAGAATTATGAAAGAAAAAAAAAATATCAAAGAAAAAATACAATACTTTACAATACAATAATATTAAAATATGATACTGTGTTTATTTATACATATGTATGTAAAACAACAACAAAAAATACAAGCATAAATATTTATTTGTGTAATAATCAAAAGGAAGAAATGAAAAAGAATTGCTGAATAAAATAGAGTGAATATTAACACATACATGCATACATTTTCTTTTTTAAGAAAATAATGAAAAATGAAATAATATTTAAAATAAAAGTGGATGTGGTAGAAAGAACTACTTAATCGATAAAAGGAAATGGTGTTTGCCTAACATTAAGAAAAAGCTAGCTAGCAGCTGCTGTTGGTTAGAAAATATGAAAAATGTTTAGCTTTTTTATCTTGTATTTACAAATTTACAACATCATTATAAATAGTGATTTATACGTTCTTTATTTATAAAATGAGACAAAAAATAGTAGAAGGTATTCAGCCTTATTTCGATTCTCGTATTCGAGCTCTAATTTGCTCGTTTTAACAATATGGTACTACGTTTCTCGAAAGCCATAAAAATACAACTCTGTTAACAATTCTTTTACAATTCTTTGAACTACGATTCTCGAAATCAAATGTCAAAAGTTGGAAAAATAGTCGTTCATTTTATTTCATTCGACAGTAAAGAAAATAAAATTTTTAAATTATGAAAGCATCAAAAGAGTAAGTATTTTTGTTTATAATCATTATAAAAACGGTTTTTATGTAATGGAAATAATTTTAGATTGAAAATAACCACACGGAAGCAGTTTGAAAAAATGGTGGAGTTGCTTGAAAAAAAACCTGCACCACAATGGCTTACACAAAGTGGACACAAAGGCAGAATGGGGAGAAATATCCAAAAAACTAAACACTTTAGGACCACCTTCTCGTACGGGGCCTGAATGGATGAAAGTGTGGGCCGACTACATTTGCATACATTGCATTTAGACTGTAGAAACCTTTTCTGTTGTAGTACTTAAATCGTTCCATAGTTCTTGGTGCTAAAATTTTAATGTGTGTACCATCGATGCATCCTATGACACCAGGGAAACCAGTTTTGTTATAAAAATGTTCCTTAATTTCAAACTTTTCATTTTCACTCATCTTAAAAGAAATCCAGCTCTTGCATAATTCGTTATTCATTGCATTTATACACTCTTTAAAAACCTTGCTCACAGAGGACTGGGAAAGACCTACATTGTAATCATTACCAGCTCCTTTCTGGTAACTTCCTTCCGCAAGTATGCGCATTGTTGCTGCCAGTTTTAGTATATTTGGCACTGCCGAAGTTCTTTTTGATTCTTCCAATTTAGGCTCAATCATGTCCAAAACATATTTAAAAGCCGATTTGTTTAATCGAAAATAGCTAACGAATCTAAAAAGGAATATTGTTAAACTTAAATTTTTATTAGATAACTTTATTTACTTGAAATTTGGCATTGAAAATATATTTGAAGAATTTCTGATTTCTCTTCGCAAAGAATTCAGCTCTGTCACAGTATACTCATCATCATCATCAGATGATGAAAATAAGGCACAACTCAACATTTTAAAATAACAACGATGGAAAATATCCCAAAAACTTAATTAAACTTTTTTATTTTTTTGCGCCAATAAATTTTTATTATTATTTTTTTTTGACGTTTCACAACAGGCTAATTCATAATATTTAAATTTTTTTAAAATTTTGTGTCACCCTCTTCTTTTTGTTCTGTTACAAATTCCTTGTAGTCGAAAATTTTACGTAGTACCACACAAAAAAAAATTCGAGAAACAATACGACAACAGTCGAAGCTCATTTTCGAGAACCGTAATAAGGCTGATTATAATCTTATTTTTCTAAAGATCATTCAGACAAACAAGGCTCACACAAGAAAGGGGCGGAAGAGCTGAAATGAAAAAAGTCTCTAAAATCAAAGCATTACTTGAATAAAGATTGATTCCAGAAGCAAACAAAAGTTACTCATATGCTTATTGCAGTAAGATCCTTCAGGGGTCATTTTTAAACAAATTTCAATCTTTGACACACGTATTAATTGTGGGCTCCCACTACAATATTGAAATTTTCGATACTTCAATGGGGAGAAAAAAAGTGCCAAGAAAAGGGGGGGGGGGGGGGTAAGGTTTCCTATATTATTGAGCTTAAAGGTGCAGGGTCATGAGTGCATCAGAACCTATAAGATGACAAAGGATGGTACTTTTTTGTTCTTCAACTGGTACTTTTTTAATTTTCGTTAATATCGTACCTAGAAACATAAAATTAAACATTCATGGTCCTAAGAAAATAAGAAGTTGTAAGGGGCAGCTTTCTGGTACTTTTCGTTCTATAACTGGTATTTTTTTTTCTTAATTTTTTGTTATTATTGAACCTAGAAACACAAAATGTTCTGAGTGAATGTGAATCTATAAGAGGGAACATGTTGGTACTTTTTTGTTTCAACTGGCTCTTTTTGAATTTTCGTTAATAATGTAACTAGAAATGTAAAATTAAACATGCAATGTCCTGAGTGGATGAGCATCTATGAGTTAACTTTTTGTTACTTTTTTTTCCTTCAACCTGTTCTTTTTGAATTTCCGGAAGTGTTGGAAATAGCAACATAAAATAGGATATACATGGTCCTGACTGAATGAGACTCTGTAAGAGGGATCTTTTTGGTACTTTCTCGTTCTTTAACTGGTACTTTTTGAATTTTTATAAATACTGAAACTAGAAACATAAAATTCAACATGCAGAGTCCAGAGTGATTGAGAAACTATAAGAGAAGCTTATTGGGGTACTTTTTGGGGTTTCTATTGGTACTTTCTGATTTTTGTTATATTATTGAACTTACAAAATTAAACTTAGTAGTAGGACTTGAGTGGAAGATAACATATGGACCCGAGGTTGGCCTTTCGCCAAATTGATCCACAAATGCTCGAATACTTATATGTATGTTTTCTTTATATTTGCATAAATTATTATGGTCGAAACACTATTGTTGATAAATACTCACTTTTTGCTCAAGTTAACTAAGATTTAAATGAAATATATTAGAAATTAGAGGAAATTATACTGAGAGACGTTTAAGCTCAAATCTAATAAAAGTCAAATTTTATACTTAGCGCTATAACAAAGTTCCCAGAGTTTTCCTGAAATAATAATAATATTATTATTGGGAACTGTTGAATTTTTCTTTCAAAAGTACCACAGTACAAAGTAGACAACGCATATAGTAAAAGAGCCAATTTTGTTAGATCCATTGGAAAGTGTTATATCGCGTATATAAGTATTTATTTTAAACCCTTAGCTCTTATAAAGTACTTCGCTACCAAAGACTTTAAGATAACGTTAAAACTGTCATACAACACTTGTTAGACTTTTCAGAAAAATTTTTTTTTTATACTGCACTCAAACATCTTAAAAATCAAGTAAATACAAACGAATAGAATGAAATACATTTTTGAACTTTGTGGAAGTCTTAGCAATTGTTGTAATACACAATGGAAAAAATTAAATGCTTTTGAATTCACATTTTGAAAGTCATTGTCGATCAGATAGATATAAAATGTAACCGACTCGGTGTGAAGAGGAAAAATAAAATAACAAAATTCAACAAACAACAAACATATTTATGTGCACAATTTGAAGGTGACTTAGGAATTTTCACTATACATACTAATGTAAACTTTGTTTAAACTGGGGAATAGGAGAACATACAACAAAACTACTCATAGCACAACTGCTACTGCTTTCAACAGATTGTTACTCTTGTTGCATATGAACATTCTAATGATTGTCATCACCAACATTTTCAACATAGTTTTTGATGTAAGTTTCTCTACAACTTTCAACAACTACTACTACATACTAGCGCTGCTGCTGCTGCGGAAATTTTGCAAGTCTTGATGAAGTCGCTGTTCAATTGTATGGTTGGCCTCAAGTTGTGCAACATCATCATGGTGCAGAAGCTTTAAGGAAATTTGAAATAGTTAAAGCATAAAACTGATCTAAAATGATATTTGCTCCCGCACTAAACATAAACATGAACATGAACAGCAACAACAACTACATCTTGTTTTTATAAGTATGATGACAATGGCAACATTTACAAAAATATAAAGAAGCAGCAATAATATCAGGCCTACTTCATGCTTCTTGTAGTGTCTGTTTGCAACTTGCCAGTTGTATCTTCAAAATAATGTTAAATATGTACTTGTTTAGGAAAATAAAGTACTTGTCTATATGAAGTGCCGAAGTGCATTTTATTCAATGTTTCTCTTATATTTTTTTTATTTAAAAGATGGTTGCAAAGATGTCATTTAGTTGCAAACTAAAATATTCACAAAGTTTAAAATCGTAAATCCGACGGAAATGCGTTACATTTGTTTTCAACAAATAAACAAACACTTCACTTTAAACGTATTTGTTTAGATGTGCGTTCAAATGCCAGAATGTTAAAAGTATGTTATCATTTTGTGTTGCCGAATTAGTAAATGTGAGAAATGCATTAAAATCTGTTGCTACATCGGCTGTGTCATATCTTTATACAAGAAATAAAAATTTTCGAAATATACTTTTGTATCAGCTAGCTGTTCAACATTTTTTTGGATAATTCGTTTGTGTAAATGTAACGCAAAAAATGGTTGGGGAATACTTCCAACATATTAGAAAAGAAAGCCACTTTGTAAGTAAATCCCAACCTTATTTAAATTGACAACAGTTTTTTCTCAGGCTTGTAAATGAAAATATGCTTGGCATTGCACAGCCCACCGTATCTGTAGTGCTGTCAGATTTCTGAAAAATTGTATTTACTAAATATGGAGCAAATGCACTTGAACAGCTGCAAGAAGTAAAATTGTAACAATAAGTTCCAAGCAATTTGGCATCTGTGAGATTTCAGCCCACTTTGTACAGCCTGGGGGCTAATGCTGTCAGTCGTGATCTAATACTTTTTCAATTCGAATGCAATTTATTGTCGATACTGAACGAATCGAAATTATTTTTTAGTGTTGAGAAATGATTTACATTACTGAAAAAATAATAACGATTTGTTCAGTATCGACTAGGGATTCCAATCGGGATTGGTTGTTTTGAATCCCGGGGTTCGGGATTGAAGAAAATATTTCGGGATCCCGCGATTTTCGGAATATTTTGAATAATAAATAAAAATTTAATTTTCCAGTAAATACTCATATTTCATGAGCATATGGGTGTTATTTATTTGTAAAAAATATAATAAAAACAAACTTAAAATAATAATTACTCACAATTCATAAAGATCATGTAATAAAAACGTAACAAAAAAACATAAAAATCTTATTTTTTATCAATATTCGATTATTGATATAAAAATTTCACCATTTCCAATTGTATTTTAAAAAATTGTGTACAGGAAAACATTTGGACAATTTTAAAATACAATTGCACGTTTCAAAAAAAAAAAATTGGAAAATTTAATAAAAATCCTTTCAACTTATTTAATCGATATATTTTGAACAACATTTTTTGTTATTTATAAATTGTACATATTGTAATTATTGTTTTCTCAAATGAATGGCAGCATAGTTTTTGTTTAAGTGTGTTTTGTTTATTTTTGAATAACAGGGCGTAATCCTGGTATCAAAAACCCCAAGCATCTGGTAGACTTATTAATTATTATTCCAAACATCCTAGAAGGATAATAATAAACACAGCGACAAACTTTATAACAAGGGTACTAGATAATAGTAATACAGAATTTCACGAAGAAAACAGGAAGAAGATAAAACATATATTACGAAAAAACGACTTTCCATACAAAACTATAAACAACTTGATAAAATATGTTATCAATAAGCCTAGTTCAAATGAAAACTTAAGGACGGAGGTACCACCAAAGATATATAGGTCAATAGAATATATACCTGGGCTGTCAGAAAGGATGAAGTATTCAGACATATACAACAAAGAAAATTACTTATTAGCAATGAAAACGAGCAACACAATGAACAGATTGTTTAATAACATGAAATCCAGAATAGACAAACTAGATAAATCCAATCTAGTATATCAGATTAAATGTAAAGGGGACGATACTGACATATGCCAAAAGATATATGTTGGTACAACGAAGACAAAACTAAAGACAAGATTATCATCGCACAAATCCGACTTAAAATCAAATGACAAACTTTTAACACAAAAAACAGCACTAGCAGCCCACTGTGCAAAAACGGGACATCAACCAGACTTCGATAAGGTGAGAATACTTGTGGGAGAGAATAATTACACTAAACGATACATGCAGGAGATGCTACATATTATAAATACACCAAACGAAAAGAGAATTAACTACAAAACTGATACTGATAATTGCGCTCACATATATCGTCATACAATAAACAAACACAAGATTAATAAACAAAAGAAAATTATTAGACAGTCAGTGAGAAAAATTTTAAACGATAACATAACTATTTCCCTGAGGATGACCAACAAAGTTGGTCGAAATATTGGAATAAATAAATAATTAAAAATTAAAACAGAACAAGAGTTTTTATTTTTATTATAATTTATGAAACAGACCTCAAGCCGAATAATATTAATATAACACATTTAACAAGTGAAAAGGTCTACATACACACATAACAAAACAAATATTCGTAATATTACATCATAATATTTTTCCCTTAATCATATTATTATTCTGTTAATCATAATAAGTTAAGAAGGAATCATATTATTGTCATGTAAATCATAATAAGTTAAGAAGCAATCATATTATTATCATGTTAATCATAATAAGCTAAGGAATTAATCATATTATTGTCATGTTAATCATAATAAGCTAAGGAATTAATCATATTATTGTCATGTTAATCATAATAAGCTAAGAAGTAATCATATTATCATCATGTTAATCATAATAAATTTAGAGGCAATCATATTATGATACAGCTCCTTTAATAACTGTCATAACAATACAAAATAACTTAAAATTTTTATGTACCGATTTTTTATTTTGTGATTTTTTACAATTTTCTTGATGTAAATAAAATAGCGAGTTCAATTTTTGCTGTTGGATTTTACTACGATATTTTGCACTATTAATTATTATATTAATTTATTTCTTTAAATATATTATTTTTTATGGTAATTTATCTTGTTTAACCGCTCACATATAAAACAAACGACACACCTGATCTAAAATAATTTTACAAATGGCGCTAGCATAATATTTTAGAGTAAAAATAATTTGATTGCATCTTAAACATAATATGATAAATGTATAGAAAGTTATCATGTTATGGCTATTAAATATCATGATATGGTTGTGGGTAATATAATATGTTTTGAAAGTTATCATAATTTAGTTGTTAGAATAATAAATATTTTTCGGTCAACAATACTCATATTTATAATTACGATAAACATTGATATGTTTACAGTAACTATAATATTGCTGATATTAAATAAAAATAACAATGGTTTGTGTACGACAACAATATATTGTTACAATAATCATAGTGTTGTTGCCGTAACCATGCTCAACCATATTTTTTTTCTGCGTGTGGTAATTCCAACTAGTAGTACAATTTTCACCGCAATATTGATATTTGCAGCGCTTTACGATTTCTTTAGCTAATTCGAGAATGGGAATTATACACATATAGGGACTTTGATAAATTATGACTCCATCTTCTCGAAATTTAGTAGTGTGAGTTTTCGTTTTTTTTTGAAACTAGATTATACCAAGTTTCACCACAAAAGCATTATTCTTTACGCTTTTATTCATACTACAATAATTACAAAAGTTGTCTTTATATAAGGGAAATTATGGAGCATATTTCGGTGTATATCTCTTTTTCTAACGAGCCGATTCTGATGGATCTCAATCCCAAGCAGCTAGAAAGAATTTGAAACCAAAATTGTTCTTTTCTGAACTAGTCAAGACTCAGAATAAGGGTGGTTAAATTTTAAGGGCCGATTATTTAAGGGCTTTTATTTAAACAGTGCTGTTTGCAATTTTTCGAAAATTAGTTTTTTTTATAGAAACGCGTTCACTGACTGACTTGGCATCTGTTATTGTAACTTAAAAAAAAAAGAAAAAAATATTTTCAAAACGTTTTTTTTTCTGCTCTCCTGCAAAATTGTGATTTTGTAGATAGCACTTATTGAATATAAGCCCTCGATATTTACCTTATAGGATCTTAGATTGCTTTTGAGAAAGTTTAAATGGAAAGACAAACTCAAGGCATGTTCAGACCTAACAAATACTTGACGAAAAAATCCAAACAAAATCGTGACCAGTAAATTGATGAAACGGTTGCTTTATTTTTAAAAATTTCTAGAGATTTCCTAAACTTTATTTGTAAGAAGATATTTCTATTATGTAATTAAGAACCTGTTAAATGATGTTGGAAGTAGCTAAACGTTTTGCAAAAGCAAATAGTTTTTTAATTAAACTAGTGGTTACGTGTAGGACGGTAAATATTTAATAGGTGTGAACATAGTTTTAGTATATCTTCATTTACCACTGCATTTTCATGTTTAATGTTTTTTATGTTTGTCTACAACAAATTATTGTTCAATGCAATAAAAAATTAATTTCTCTTATTGTAAGTCATAATTAATTGTTGAAAAATGTTTGTTGTAATAATATTGTTAAATTTATTTTCTTTAATTTAAATAGACGAATCCCTTGATAAAGTGAACATAACATTCACGAAACGTTGGGAAAATATGGATTAAATGCATTTTTAATTACATATAGAACTTAAGGCCGTATTAGCTAAAATAAAATTTAATTTAATGAACAATTACATTGGCCAAACAACAAAAATAATATAGGTTAATTGAATTTCCATATGAGTGGGAGTCCCCGGAAAATGATTTTAATTTTTCGCTTTTCCAGGAACCAAAAAAGTGCCGGAAAACAAAAAACCTAATTGTTAAATTTTTTATATAAATGTTTTTTTTTTATACGTATAAAAATTTTATTTTTTGTAAAATATCTTTTTTTTAAGTTTATTTGATTTCTGCGATTTAGTAATTTTTTCAAACTGAAAATCTTTATTGATTTTAGGCAGTTAAAGCAAATGTAAACTAAACAATTAACTCTTTTAATTTATTTTCAAATGTAATGATTTTTTAATTTAAATCGTTTTTTTTTTAATATTAAATGTGTAGATTTATTTATTTTTCTTACACATTTTCTATAGAAATTGAAGGAATATAATTTTGTATTTGTTATTTTCTTTTCTTTATCAATGTTTAGTTATCTTTTTTATGTGTGTAACAAGTGACAGCATAAACTTGCAACAGGTGGAATTTTTACTAACTAATATGTTTTTGTTTTGCGGTTGCAACAATAACAGATTATGCTTTGTTTTCTTTACCCTACACAACAATGCTACTGGCAGCAACAGGTGTATTTTTTCAACTTGTATGCAGCATAAAAAATTTCCAAGCTAAATTAGTTCCTTAAAATTTCTAATTTTATAAAAATAATTTATGTATTTACAATATATGTACATACATTTGTATTTGATATGTTTTTAACACTTCTTGCTAAAGAAGTGTATTTAAAGTTCTAACACAGTCGGCAATTATGGAAAATTGTGGGAACACTGTACAAATAGCAACAAGATAGTTAGCATAGATTTACAAATGACAGTTTCATTTTGTTGTTGTTGTTCTGGTTTCGACATCTTTAATGTTGCTTTCTAAAGTTGGTCGATTCGGCAGGTTAATGGTGTCATTGAAGATTATATAAATTTTTAATTAGATTTACACTGCGGAAATGAAAAGATATTAAAAAGAATTTTTTTTTTAAAATTAAAACAAACACATAAATAATATAGTCCAGCAAGCCCGACCCGATGGAACTCTACTCCAAAACAGAATAAGGAAATAATTTTCGAGAATAGGTACTATCGGGTGTTTTTTAGCTACAGTACAATCCCTATAATTCGTAATCGCAAGGGACCGGCCATTTCTTACCAAGTATAGGGGTTTCCGATTTAGATTAAAATAAAATAAAAACGAATTAACGGGGTTTTTTTTATTTACTTAAGCGATAAAAAAACAATTGTTAAAAATAAAATATATAAAAATTATTCATGTAACAAACTGTTCTTAAGAAAACAAGCAAAAGCAAAATCCCACGCAAAAAAAAACGGTAAACAAAAAATCATTCTTTCCATGTTTTTGTTGTTTTTAATACGAACTTGAGTGGTAGTTAGCAAACAATTACGATTTATAAGAGGTAAAGATTTTGTTTGAAAAAAAATTACGAATTAGCGAGGGGACCAAAAATGTATGGAAATTTTACGAATTAACGAGATTTTTACAAGGGACCGACAGCTTATTACGAATAATCGGGAATTACGATTTATCGGGGTACGTATTATCGGGATTTTACTGTATTATCTTTTTGGCAACACTGGTTTAAACAGCTGACGCACGTTTCGTGTTTTGTTTCACTGTCAAACATCTTCAGTTTAACTTCAATTTAACCATGAATCGTCTTACAAACACACAACGCTTGCAAATTATTGAATTTTATTATCAAAATGCGTGCTCTGTTAAGAAAAATCATCGCGCGCTTCTTCCATTTTATGGTCAGTTTAATCGACCCACTGATTCGGTACGTTAATAAGCAGCATTGTCGATTTTGGAGTAAAGATCAGCCATAAGCATTGCAAGAGCTACCAATGCATTCAGAAATGGTCACAGTTTGGTGCGGTTTATGGGTTGGTGGCATCATTGGATCGTACTTCTTCAAAGATGATGCGAATCGTAACGTAACTGTGAATAGTGAGCGCTACCGTGAGATGATATCCAACTTTTTTTTGCCCAAAATGCAAGATCTTGACTTGCATGACATGTGGTTTCAACATGACGGTGCCACACAGCACGCTTAACAATGGACTTATTGAGAGGCGAGTTCGGTGAACTTTTTATTTCACGTTCGGTTCCGGTCTGTTGGCCGCCTAGATCGTGCGATTTAACGCCTTTAGACTATTTTTTGTGCGGCTATGTTAAAGCTCATGTCTATACACACATGCCCGCTTCAATTGACAACATTGAAGCATTTATATATGAGATACCGGCCGAAATGTTGGAAAGAGTATGCCAAAATTGGACTAAGCGGATCGACCATTTGAGGCGCAGTCACGGTCAACATTTGCATGAAATAATCTTCAAACATTAAATTATATGGACCGTACTATCGGTTCAAATAAAGATGTCATGCATTTTTCTTAATTTTATGTGTTTTTTTTTAAACTTTCCTATAGCTCTTAAAAAATCACCCATTATGATATTTATGGTTGTTGGTAATATAATTTAAATTCCTTTGTTTGTTCAATTATATACAAATAGCAACATAATTAAAAACATTTAATTTTGCTGAATCTGAAAGCCGAAATATCCTTATTTATATAGTAGAGGCCTGCATAATTCCATTTGGATTATTGAAAAAATTTCAAACTCCATACTGAAGTGTCACTAGTAGGGTTTTTTCCCGGGATTTCCCGTCCCGGGAATTCCCGGGAATTTCAATAATTATATTTCCCGCTTTCCCGGGATTTTTCATGCGGGATCCCGGGAAATAAAAATTCCTCATAGTTTAAGAAAACAGCTATTTATACTTTGAAATTTAGTTGTCTATTCTCTTAAAATAAGCATCTGTGGATGGGTTGTCGATTAGATCAATTACAAGAAGTGAGTACATATGTAAATCAATGTCTCCAGCTGCCGTATTCTGTAATTCGCTTAGCTAAAGCTAAATCTCGATCGCTAAAATTCCTTAGAGAAAACAAAATTAAAACATTTTAGCGATGACATTAAAAGCTAAAATTGCGGCAAATTAAATTTGTATTACATTGCCAAATTTAGCAATGCACGTTACTGAATTACATTTGTAGCCAAAAATTGCTAAATCAACTTTATAGATTTTAAGCGATAGAGATTTAGCTTTAGCGAATTACGGAATACGGCTGCTGATGCAATAAATCTACTTAAAGCAGAATAGTCAGTGCAACAGTTGATAATTAATAAATTTAGTGAAGTGAAAAGTTAATAAAGAACATTAATTCAAACTAAGATGCAGGTAGTAAAGTTTAATTGTCCATGGACAAGTCTTAAAAATAGCAGATACCTAAACATATATCTCCTTTATTGTAACATAGTCATATCTACAAAAACAAATGAACTTGGCAAAATGCGATTTAAGTTTTCAAAATGTACCGATTTAAAGATATATTTTGCTATAACTTCGGTTCAGTTTGAGATAAAATACGAGAAGGCATGAAGGAGCTCTTTGCTTAAATAACTTACAATTTTTGATTTTTTGAGATATGATTATGTTGCAATGAAGGAGCGATATATTTATTAGGTGATAAACACAAATTTTTTTTCAATTTGTGTTGGTTTATATACCCTTGAAGTGCGGGGAAACCGAAATTAAAAAAAATTTTGAAACTCGTGTAAGATACTACAACATACAATTTGAAAAACACATTGTCTTAAAGATTACAGATAGACCTAATGAAATGAAAAGGTTTTTAAGAGGTTGATGCTATTTTTTGCATGAACTTTGACATGCATTTGACTGATATAGACGTTGTTTATAAAAAAAAATGCTTCTTATTGTGAATCAAAAGCATTCTACAACGGTGCACTTTTAACTATTTATCCAACCTCGGTAAAAAAAATTTACGAAATTTTTCGGAAACATGGTAATTAGTAAATAAAATAATCAATATACTTTTTGACGACTTACTAAGCGCTTTGAGTGTGTCAGAAAGTTATTTCCTAAGCCGTTAAAAAATGTTAACATATTTATTTAAAATATTTTATCTATTTTATGAATTAACTTTTTGATCTCATATCTTGAGTACCTCAATTTGTGTTTGTTTTTATTATTGTTTTATGAATTAAATTGTTATGTTTATCTTAATTTTTTATCTTGTATCTATAGCATAATAATAATACGGAATTTACATATAAAACCGTAAGGTAATAATAATACAAGTTCCTCTTTTAATCTTCATTTAATTTTGTAGTATTTAAGGATTTCTTTTACTTACTTTGTAAACAAGTTACCTTACGTTTTTTTATAAAAGTTTTTTTCATTATTTAAAAACAAATTTACTGTGTATTATTTATCCCGCTTTCCCGGGAATCGAAAAACTCCGGGAAAAAAAAAAACTCTAGTCACTAGTGTCACAAACAAATACTGAAAAGAAGTGTGGACGACCAATTTACGAAAGTGTGGCTGTTTTCTAAACGCCTATTGCATTGTAGTTGTACACGGCAACATGTTCTTTAATGCAACTATAAAATTTCGACAATGCGTTTTGTTCCTTAATGCAACTATGAAGTTGTCACTGCACAGAGAAAAGCAAATAAAGCAGTTAAAAAAACTAAGATGCAAAACATAAGCACATACAATACAATGTTTATAAAAACGCAAGTCCACAATGCATCAACACGGTGTCAACATTGTGTCAACACATAGTGAACAAATCTTTAGGAAAACAGCCTGTGTGAAAGTGTTGAACAAATAACCAATGCTTTACTATAGTGAAAGTGCGGGTTTAAAAAATACTGTCAAAAATAAACAAGGCAATGAAAAATACACGCAGCAATGATAATGGGAATAGAAAATACACACATTCTTTATTTCTTCACCATGCAGCTAATATCGTTACTAGTATGGCTTTGGACTAGTTTTTTACTAGTAGTTAGACGTCAAAAATTGAGAAAGATGATAAAATTTCGGCTGCGCAGCTTTATATGTGACGTCGTTTGTTATAGAAACAACAACAGCACTACAAAAGTTGGTAAAAAACGATTTACTACTGGTTCGTTGTAGGAACAACAACATCTCTACAAAAGTAGAGAAACGTAAATTATTGGTTGGTTTTAAATTTGACAATTTATTTTCATGTTTAAAAAATAAATAAAAAGAAGCAAAATTCACGTATTCTTTTTGTTAAATTTTTTAGCGGTTTTCACCCTTGATAGTAAAGTCCCTTGTAGACCTTGTAGACCTTGTGAATCTTATTAATTTAGTTAAAGTACTAAGATTTACAACACTGCAACAACAAAATGTATTAGACTTAAATTTACTAGGCTGTGGTTGAAAAATGCAACAAAAGCACTACAGCTTTTTGTTAATTAACCCAGAATAAAACCGTTGAAGAAACTATATCTGTCTCTTTCCCTCATTCAGCAACTTCTTTAATTTACAATACTAACGAAAAAGACACTCACGCTTTGTAGTATAAAATCGTATTAAGTAAAGCAGAGTTTTACACTTAATACAAAGGGTGAAAACCGCTATTAAGTTAAATTCGTTAAATTTACAATATATATATGTATAATGATGACGAAAATCATAACGGGGCATTCTTCTAGTTTCTTTAATTAAGACAAAGGTGAAACAGGGTGTAACAGGAAAATAAATTATAATATTGTTACGAAAGCTGAATTATCTAAGAATTATTTATAGTTTTAGTTATAAGTTATCTTGTAAGTTATAGTTTTATGTTACTTAAAATTGTCATGTATAATTTTCAACACAACTGTTATTTTAAAATAATTCCTATATAAATTTCCCAGTCATTTCTAGAAATGGTTATAGAACATAATAAATAGTTTTTACGGGAAGGTTCAGGAAAAATCTTGAAATAATTATGAAATATAAAAAGGGGTGACTCATGTACACTGAAAAAATTTTCTTCACAGATCCAATGAAATTTACATTAAAATTCAACCTATGTAACCTTTCATTGGATTAATGAAGGATTAATAAAATCAATGACAAAATTTTCATTGATTTTATGAATCCTCATTGAAAAAATGGATAAAATAAACGTTTGTCATTAAACTAATGCAAAATGTTCATTGATTTTATGAAACATTTCATTAATCCAATGAAAGGTTACATAGGTTGAATTTTAATGTAAATTTCATTGGATCTGTGAAGAAATTTTTTTCAGTGTATAATAGTTTCAGTTTGTTTTGAGAAACGGTTCTGTTCGTAACTAACAATTGTGAACAAAATAATAAAGTTTGTAAAGTTGAATAAGTGTGTGTATTTATTTTTATTTGCAATTAAAAGAACTCGACGGTTTATTATAAAGGGAGTAAACCGAACGCGTTTATTAAAGGAAAAACTTAACAATATTCTCTCTCTCTCTCTGGTTCCAGGGGTAAGTGCTTAGAATTATTCTTAAATAAATGCATACACTAAAAAAATATTGAGTTTGAAAAATACTTATACTGTATATAAAGCAACTAGTTTTAAGCTATTTTAAAAATGCATACAAATTAACTAGTTGGGCTCCTATGACAACCCAACGTTAAAAACGATAGTTAAGAGTAAAAACTAAAAAGTAAATATCAAGCTAAATACTAGTTACTTTGTCTGCATAGTAATGCGAATTTGCGATATGTATGTATGAAATATTTTGAATGTAAATTTCTTTGATAATATTAAAACAATAATTCTTTTTATGCGTTCGCCACATACTTTGCACATGTAAACATCATAATTTTTTTTATGCGGCCGCTACAAACGATACACAAGTAACATACAAAATTCTTGCAGGCTGCACGAGTTAATTTTCAAATACTAGGAGTATACCCAAACATTTTGTTATCGTCTTGAAAGGATTTGGGCCAAACAAGAACTGTTTGTAGTGTATTTCTTCGATTTCTTCCTCACAACACTATTTAAATTGTGCAACGAACAGTAACGCATAACATTTGACATTGCGGTTGAACATAAACGTTTTGTGCACACATTTGATTTTCGTTGTATGTTTGATTTACAAACACATTTATGCACGCCTTTATTGTATATGCGTAAAACCTATTCATTTAAGCTGAAAAGTCAAAATTGACTTAGCTAACTCTATTATATAATACATATATTAAAATAATTGTGAATTAAATAAAATAAAAAACATTTTTAGATTTCATCTCTTGTATTATAGAAATTAAGAAAATCCACATTATGAGAAAATAACTTTATTGAAAGTTTTTTTTTTGCGTCAAGAAACAAATCACCAAAATGTCGTAAAATTAGAAGCATTTAACTTTACGCGTTTTATTTCAGTTATTATTTTTCCACATAAAAAGCCAACGAACTTTAAAAAAAATTTCCATAAATTATAAAACTATGAGCAGATTTCATGTCATAACTATATTTTTTTTTTATACAATTTCATTTAATTTCATTTGCTGTTAAATATGCCATTGAACTTGATTATTATACTGGTAAACGCAGTCTCGCCATGAAATTAACCTTTAACTTGGGTAGAAGTTAAATACAAAATAGTAACCACTGAAAAATGATCTAAACATTATAAAAAAAAAAATATTATAAAAACTTAATAATAAAAAAAACATTATGTACAATGTAATTCGAACCACCATTAAGCTCAGACCTACATACAAATATTAACAACGACTTCTTTAACAAAAAAATATTACAGAATACTATAAAGTACAATGTTAAGAGTAAGAGGTAACAGTAGTAGTTGGTAAGTACCTTGAATACTAAGTAGTATCAAGTAAATATTTAAATTAATGTGGCAACAATGTTGCATTCAATATTAGTAGCAGCTTAAAAACACTTTTAACGAAAAAAAAAAAAAAAAAAATAAAATTAAAATCAAAGTGTAAATTGCCTTAAGGATGCAAATAATAACACACTTAACTGAAAAGAAACTGGTAAGAGACGAAAAGTACATAGGGGAATTAAAATATGTTTGCACCCTACACACAGGGAGGGAATAACCAAGGTCATCTTTTTCTTTTGCAACATTTGTTTGCTTTTTGTTAACCATTAGTTAAGCCAGGGTTGTGAAATCGGTGTTGAGGTTTTGCACCAGAGTCGGAGTCGAAGTACCCATAAAAACTCGCGACTCCGACTCCAAGTTTTTCGGCATAAAAAATTTAAATAAATTTTCTTATATTTTCCAAAATAAAAATTTTTCGAAATTGGCGATGCATTATTTTAGATATAGATTTAAAAATTTTTAAGAATAATTTTTTTTTTTGCTATATTTAACCATTTAAAACTTACTGCATTAAAAAAAAAAGTTTAATGTCAAATAAGGACCAGTCGGATAAGTACGAGTCGGACGACTCCACAGCCCTGAGTTAAACCATCACATTTTTTCGTTAAAGGATTAATTAGTTTTTTTTTCTGTTTCTGTTCTGTTTCGAAATTGTAATAGTTACTGTTTCTGTAATAATTTATCAGCCAATTATGACATATTTATTAGCTTTGCACCGTCCATTGTTTTATTTTAATAACTTTAATGCACATAAATTTGAAAAAATTTAATTTTATAAAATCTTAAAATCAAAAAACAGTTTATTTCAATATAAATATGTATTTTTTATTATTTATTTTGCTGTCACTTACAATAACTTAACATGATTTTGATTTTAACAAACTGAACCGCAACAGAACAGAAAAACTAATCAATTTCATAGGTTAATCACAAAAACAAATCAGCTGATTCGTAACAGAACAGAAAGTAACGACTAATGCCATGATTCCACGACGATTTGAATCACCTGCTTCGCTCTCTGAATCATGTTAGTGAATCATGGTGTTTACACGACTTTTCTACTTGCTTCGATTTGACAGTTGCCTTTAATAAATAAATCAGTGTTGTCAACTTTGCATTTTAAAAACGCCCCAAAATGGAGAAAAATTATTGAATTAACTTAGCATAATATTTTAATATTAAAAATACAGTAGAATCGTAAATTGTAGTTCAAGAGGAGTTGTGCATTTAAACCAACCGGTGCAAATTAAATCTAAGTTAATTTATTAAAAATAAGTAATTTTAATAAATTTTGTGTGTTAATTTCGAAAAATTTGTTTATTATTGCCTATTATTATTAGAAAAAAAAAAAATAACAAACAAAAAAACTACTCAAATTTGTTTGTCTTCATTCAAGGCAAATTCAACAAGGTAAACTCTTTAAAGCAACTGCTCGTCAGCATTAAAGCCCAATTTTCTTTTTTGCATAATAATATTCATAAAAAATATTTTGGGTTTATGACAGGTTTATTAAAAAAATTTCATAGAAAATTCGTTTTATAAACCTTTTATTAATCAAAAATATTTTTTATGAATTTTTTATTTATGTTTGCATTCATTTGTACAAGATATCTTGTGATACATTTTCGTAAATTAATTTAATAAATTCTGTTTAAAACTTTTTAAAAAGAGATTAAGAAAATTAATATTTTCATCATTATTGTTATCGCAGAAAAAATTTAAAAAAGCACCATAAATGGTGCGAAACGCACCGAGTTGACAACTCAGAAACAATCGATTTTTACGTCTAGTTCAGATAAATTTGCGATAAAAATTGGAGAAGAAAGTCATTTTTCGTGCTTCGCAAGTAAATTCATATTGAATCTACTTGCTTCGCTTTAAAATTTTTGTATGGCGAAGCAGTTGCTTCGTTCATGATTGGGATGTGAAGCATGAATAGAGAGCGAAGCACGAACCGTGGAAACATGGCATAAAGGCTCAGTAAGCCGGGAGTAACAGTAACGTTGCAAATCAGCTGTTTCATTTTGTTGTATGTAAATCAATTAGAACGCAAATGGTGAAAAATTGATGGTATGTAGATGTTAGCTGTTGATCAGTGTAAAAAGGCTATTAGCAGTAAGATGTTACGTCTCAATCTGCAAGAAATAGATTGGTCTTACTTTTTTTACGGTAAGGTTACTGTTTCTGTTACTCCCGGCTAACTGAGCCTTAATTCTGCATTACCTGCTTGTTGGCCAACAGCTGTTCCGTTGATAATTATTATTTACATACATTTTTTTCAAACGCTATCACTTTTTTTAACATTTTGGTCTTGTCCAACCAGTTTATATTTTCTTCCGCAAACTTGGTAGATCACGCGGTAATTTTTTCCTTCTTTTAGCTGGAGGTCTACACCATTCGTTACACGCCTTTTCGCTGTCTACGCAGCAGTCAAAAAGTAGAATATATGTAGTTATTTGCAACAAGTTACATGCACAAAAGCGTAGGATTCATTAATACGAAAAGTAGGTTAACTTTCTATTTTTGTAAGTGTCACAAGCAGCCGCATAAAAAGCGTTGCATGTAACATGAAACATAGAATGCAAGTAAGCTACAAGCATCATACAATGCGTGGAGGCGAAAACGCGTGGTGTTGACATCCAGCTTAAACCCCACGCCATGCGTTTTCGGCAAAAATGCGTTTAACGCGTGGTGTGGACTCCAGTTTAGAAATAATAAAAATGTAGCAAAAAAAAAAAAAAAAAAAAAAATATACGAGGCACTGCTACCAACATTGAAATGTTTTAGTTGGACAGAGTTACCATTTGTTGCTCTAATTAAAATTTAAAGTTAAAAAATATATTGTAAATATGAAATGTTAATTAGTTAAACAATAGTTATTCAAGTTTACTAATAATTAACTAATGACTGTAAATTAAGGCCAAGCAGTTTTTGACAAACTCAGTAACAGTAACTCACATATCTCTATTTCAGTGTAGAGTATTGTAAGAAAAATAATAAAAATGAGCATATGGTTAAAAGCTTTAATAGCCATAATAAGCATTAACTCTTAAGAAAAAAGAAACAAAAGGGAAATAAATCTGATGATAAGTAATATAGTACAGTAGAATCTCGATAATTCGTAATCGCAAGGGACCGGCCATTTCTTACGAATTATAGGAGTTTTCGATTTAACGGGGTTAAAATAAAATAAATACGAATTAACGGGGTTTTTCAATTAATTAACTAACACGATAAAAAAAAAAAACATAAAAGACAATTGAAGCACAGCCGCGAATAACGTTGTAAAAGCCACAATTTGCAAAAACTGTTTTTTTTTTGCATATAACCGTTAATCTTACTCTCTTACACAGTTTAAACATCAGATCAACCAAAATTATGCACATTAACGCCTTCAAAATGGCATACAAACAGTCAGCCAGTGGAAGAACATTGTAAGATTCTAGCAAAATGATGAAACCGAAATGGTTTTGCAGTGCGGAATAATGTTTTAAAAGCCTTTTGCATAAAAGTTTTAATTTTCATTATTTGAAGATTGAAGATAAAAATGATCCGAAAAAAAATGCCTAGAAAAGGGGAAATCCCCTACTGTTGGCATCACTGAATGTGGGTGTATTCTTTCAAATAACAAACAAAAGTCCGACGATTTTCACCGATCGCTTAAAAAAAGTCACAAAAATTGCAGTGCAGGTTTGTGATAAAATCTGCTGCATACATCCAGGCTTGAACATTTTTTTGCACTTATCAATTATAATTCTCCACAAATTTATTTTTACCGGCAAAACTGTTGATTATAAAGAAAAACGTTATATGAACGGATTAAAGAAATTGTAATTCTTAATTTTTTTGAGTTTGTTTTAGCAAAATCGGACAAGTGGTTCTCGAGTTATGTTAAACAAAAAAACATCAAGATAAGGAAAAAATTTAAAATGTCATAAAAAAAACTGACACATACGAACGCCAAACCCTTTGAGGGTTTTACTATACTGACCTAGTACCATCACCCTGACTTGAAATTTCTCACCCCCCAGACAATAATCCCAAAAATGTTCCATAGTGTTATCATTATTTTTAATAATAGAAAAAAAAAAAATTTTTTTAAACAAATAATCCTGCCTTTAAAAAACGTTTATTTGCTCTCCTGAAAAATTATTATTTTGTTACTTAAAACGTTATTCGCGGTTGTGCTTCAATTGTTAAAAATAAAATATATAAAAATTAATCATGTAACAAACTGATCTTAAGAAAAGCAAAAACCCACGAAAAAATAGCGGTGAACTAAAAACCATTATTTCCATGTTTCTGCTGTTTTTATTACGAATTATAACTGGTAGTAAGCAAACAATTACGATTTATAAGAGGTAAAGAAGATTTTATTTGAAAAAAATTACGAATTAGCGAGGGGACCAAAATGTATGGAAATTTTACGAATTAACGAGTTTTTTTCAAGGGACCAACAGTTTATTACGAATTATAGGGAATAACGATTTATCGGGGTACGAATCATCGGGATTTGACTGTACTAAAATTTAAGTAACGATCACTCACGTACACTGTGCTTATGTGTAAATTTTTGAGCTTGGGATTTTAAGCTTTAAGAAATGTATTAAAAAAAAATCATTTATATAAAATAAATAAGCAATTTTATTTGTATTTCGACATAAAACAGTTTATGAACGTTCAATTTGTTCAGTGTATGGAACTAATTTTTTTTTTGGATCTTCGAAGCAATCGAAATACTATTGACTACATAAATAATGAGATTATTTTCTTGTATTTTATTGATCTGGGCTTTAGTTGATAATTTATATAATTTTTCGTATTTTAAGTCAATAATTGACTTAACAACATAAAAATGGCACTGCGAAATGTGCCCGGAGGGAATATGGCTAAAAAACTAAACAAAAATTTACCCAAATGTAAGCAAATTTCTTTTTTGCAATGTCATCGAAAAAAAGTCCTTAAAATAAAATAAAATATGTTGCCCTTAATTAAGGGCAATTCCTTTTAGGGCCGTTATTACAACTTGAAGTTAGCTAAAGTTAAGATTAAATTGACAGATAATAATGTGTTATCTGTCAAAAAGCGTCTGTTAACTGTCGGATAACAGCTAACGCTAAGTTATAATAATGGCCCTTAATGAAAAATCACCTTATAATTTTAAATGAACACATAGAAAAAATTCTCAACAATTGAAGCAGAGCCGCGAATAACGTTGTAAAAGCCACTTTTTGCAAAAACTGTTTTTTTTTGCAGATTACCGTTACAATTACTCTCGTACACTGTTTAAACCTCAAATCACCCAAAATTATGCACCTTAAAGCCTTTAAAAAGGGCAAACAAAGAGTCAGCTAGTGGAAGAACGTTGTAAGTTACTTAAAAATGATACAAAGTAAATGGTTTTAAACGTGGAATAACGTTTTAAAAGCCATCAGTCATGATGCTTTGTGTAGTGGAAGAACGTTTTAAATGACATCGTGATTGTGGATATAAAACGTTTTTCCACTAAAAAAAAGTTATAAACTGTAAATTTGCATGTAATTTAAGTTTTAAATTTGTTGATATTTTGCATAAAATTTTTTATTATCATTATTTTTAATAATCTAAAAATAAAAAATTAATAATCTTGCCTGTTAAAAACGTTTTTTTGCTCTCCTGAAAAAAAATTAATTTGAAACTTAAAACGTTATTCGCGGCTGTGCTTCAATTGTTTTTTTTTTAAATAAACCATTAATCAGAAATAAAATCAGTTTTAATAGATTTAAATTTAATGAATTAAACTTTTACTTATATCAATAACATGACTGCAGAAAATGTTTTAATTATCAAACAATTTTTTATTGATACAATTTATTTGTTTACTGTTGCAAATTTTAATTAATTTTTTAACTAATATCAAAAATTGTTTTTAAACTTTAAAAACAAGTAAAAAAAAGACATAGAGGGTCATATGCCCAAAACTTAAATTGCAAAATCACAAATTTCAAAATCTTAAATTTCAAAATCCCAAATTTCAAATTCCGATATTTTAATATCCCGAATAATTGTACAGTTTTGGTTTTAAAAGTCGCACGATAAATAGCATGGCTGGTACCTTTTTCTTTGTCGCCAAAAATTAAAAAAAAATCCCCAAATTAAAAAACGGAACTTAAAATAGTTAATATTTTTTCATGTTTTTTTCTGACAAAATTTAAAATTTTTTTTAAAAATAAAAAGAAAAATTATGTAATAAGAAATCCCCAAAAATCCCCAAATAAAAATGTTCAGTAAAATAAATTATTTTGTTTGTACTGACTGGGTTCGGCATGTTTTTTTAAATTCTTTTTATGCGATTTCAGTTAGGAATTACAAGCATACTGTTTTTGAAGACGAATGAGGAAATTTATACGAATTTGGAGCTTGTTCAATTGGTTTTAGCCATCTTTAAAATCAACAATAAAAATATCCGTCATTAATTATTACCCATAGCCCAGCATTCGTTTTCCCAAACTTAATTATATTATAAAGTCGGTTCTTTTTAAAAACAACTTTAAAAGAAAAACATTATTTTAATTATTTTGCTACTATAGTCGAAATTAAAGTATGTTTTAAATTGAACCGACTTTAACTGGGTGCCACCTCAAACGTAGAAAATTTTTTCATACAACATTCAAGAAAATATAAGGAAGTGGCAACTCTAAGCAGCTGATATTGATAATTAAAATATAAATAAAACACTGCATACTAGGGATACAACTTTTTTACAATTTTTGAATGTAATATGAGATAAACCCACTTTTTTATTGTTGATGTGTTTTGTTAAAGCTTTGATATTGTTACAAGTAAAACTGTTGCTATAAGTCTTATACGTTTAACAGTTTTATTTGGTTTAATATCTTTAGTTTTTCTAAAATCTTTATGGATGAAGTTTCCTGATGATCTGGCCTAAGCAACCAGTGAAATGCATAGGAATAGCTTATCCCATCAACAATAAATTTCAAGTGTTTTTATCAAGAATAAAAACTGGGAATTAAGCACGAATAACAAAATCTTTTGAAATTAAAATTTTTGAAAATATCAAAATGACCCTATCCATACCATAAAAAACAATAAGAACTGCATCTTTAGATTTTCGATATCGTTAAAAAAGGTTCCACGTCAAATGCAATTAAGTTTGGGATCAGTAATTATGCATTTACACAGTTTATAAGTTGTTTATGGTAATAAACTAGTTTGTGAAACTTATTTACAAACCATAAACAGGTGTGTAACTAGCTTTTGAAATAAACTAGTTACAAACAACCGATTTTTGCTAATGCAACTCTGTTTTTCAAAATCTTATATGTGGCCCTTGGTACAACATTTGGTTTTCAGATCATTGTTACAATAAAAACAAGTAAGAAAGTATATTCGGTCAAGCCCGACCATATGATACCCTACACCACAGTATTTAAAAACACATCATGCTTATGTGTCCATATAAATACAGATTTATCTATGCTTATAAACTTCATGAAAGTTTGTGAGAGGCAGAAATTGCCCCCTACCTCCCCTTGTGGTCCTATTTTTGAAAAACTGTATTGCTAATGTGTCCATATAGATATGGATCTATCTATTTTTTAAATTTCATTAAAATCGGTTTTAGAGGCACAAATTGCACCTATCTCCCCTCGTGGTCCTATTTTTTAAAAAATGCATACATTTTGTGTCCATATAGTTCTATCTATGTTTTAAATTTCATTGAAATCGGTTTGATAGTTTCTTAGAGGAAGAAATTTCCACCTATCTTCCCTCGTGGTCCTACGATTCGGCCCATTTTCAATAGGCTTGGTCCTTGTGCCAATAAGAACCTATGGCCCAAATTTCATCAAATTATCTCCAAAATTGCGACCTGTACTTTGCGCACAAGGTTACATGGACAGCCAGCCCCGGACGGACATCGTAAGTTCGACTCAGAAAGTAATTCTAAGACGATCGGTATACTTTAAGGTGGGTCTAGGACCAATATTTTAAGGCGTTACACACATCAGCACAAATGCATAATACCCTCTCCACTATTGTGGTGTGGGTTTAATGACTTCGAAGCCTGAAAAAAATCATTATCGGGCTTTACTAATGCTCAGATATGCTTTCAAAGACATTGGGTGAAAGATGAATCAAGAATTCCAAAAACACAACGCAGCAACATTTGTGCGGAACGCGCCATCAAAGTCGTAATAGTCGTCAAAATATTCCCCCAATGCAAATCAACACGAACTCTTAATCTTAAGTTAATTTCACTTAACAAAGATAGTTTTTAGATTGTAATTTTGATTATAATCATATAATTACATTAAGAAATGTAAATAGTTAAATGATTATAAAATAAAAAATTTTGAAAAAATACAAAACTTTAAAAAAATAAAAAAAAAATTTTAAAGGGCTTTCAGAAATCGGCTTCGACGCGGAACGTTTTTGTTCCGAATTGACCTGAGGAAACATTTTACGATTTTAGCACAACATCGGCTATAGCGTGGTGATAGGGCCTTATTTTGGTTGTACCCCTACTGCATACCTTTTAGCGTTGAAAATTTTAAAAACGCAATGTGAATTTATGTAGAAAGAAACAACAAAATTACAAAATATTTTTGACTTTGTTTTTGCTTGCATTGTAATTTTTGGCATTGCGTTTTACACAATTAGGGCCTGTACATATGTATTTTGTGTTAAAAGATAAAAGATTTTCTCCAAATCAATAATAATTGCAAAATATCTACCAGTATCTTGTAACATATGCATTTTTAACTTTTTGCAAGAACTTTTCACTCTTCACCACTTCAGCTAGTTTGAACGTGTAAAGTATGCTTTTGTTTACTTTAGAACTCTTAGGGCCATTATTATAACTTGGCGTTAGCTGTTATCCGACAGTTAACAAACGCTTTTTGACAGATAACACATTATTATCTGTCAATTTAATCTTAACTTTAGCTAACTTCAAGTTGTAATAATGGCCCTTAAAGTATGCTTTGTTTGTGACTATAGTTATGGGCCAATGTCTTTCATATTCACTTATTTTTGCGGGACACATTTGCTAAAAAATTTTCTTTTTTAAAAAATGATTTTTAATATACGAAACAAATAATAAAAAAGGGAAATATATTAAAAATGTCTAAAATCCTCAAAAAATACCCGTATTTTTTTTTAATCCCTTAATGACTTTCTTTGTCAAAGTTATTGTCGGGAATACAAAGTTTATTATTACTACGATCTTCGTATGACGTGCTAAATTCCCAGTTTTTCATATTTGATAAATACACTGAAATTTATTGTTGAGGGAAAGCAAGCCTCTATGCGCATTTCACCGGTTGCTTACACCAGCTCATCAGGAAACCTTTTCCAAAGATTTTAGAAAAGCCAAAAATATTATACAAATAAAAACTTAAGCGAATAAGAGTTATAAACACTCTAAGTCTTACTTGTAACAATATCAAAGCTTAAACAAAACACCAACAATAAACAGTGAGTTTATCTTTTCTTACATCCCCCTACAATTGGTTGGGTTCTTTCCGACTCGAATTGTAGTTGTAAGGGGGTTAAAAGAAAAAACAAAATAAAAAAACAAACCGCTTCATTATATTGTCTTCGTAAGAAAACAACGAACTAAACCAATTAGCCAATTCAGTTTTATGCACGGGCACATGCAATTATATTATCAAAGTTATTTTCGGGAATACAAAGTTTATTATTACTACACTCATAAAATTATTACAGTAACTGATTGTGGGTTATTAAATTCGTTTTCCGTTCTGTTAAAATTAAATAAAAATATAGTTATTTTACAAATAATTTTATTTTTTAACATTTATGTTTGTTATTCAAAAAACAAACTACCAAAAAATAATGTTTTTCCGTATTTATTTTGTTATGTAGTTTGATTTTTGTCGGTTAAAATATATGTTTTAAAAGTAAAAACTATTCAATTTTAAGGAGTATGAAGTTCAATAAATAAAAAATTTTGAAATGAATGAAATAATGATTTGTTTTAAATGAAATGTAAATGATCCGTTTTTTAAATGAATTTTAATTTGTTTAAAATGAATTTTCGTTTGAATTTAACCACATAATATTTTGAGTGTACGATCTGCGTATGACTCGCTAAATTCCCAGTTTTTCATATTTGATAAATACACTGAAATTTATTGTTGAGGGAAAGCAAGCCTCTATGCGCATTTCGCCGGTTGCTTACACCAGTTTGCTTTGTCCTTTTTGCTCGCATGAAATCCTCAACTTTGGGGATAAATCCCCAAGTCTGGCAGCCCTGCTGGGCGCAAGGACTTTCTTTTTCATTGTATAACAAACATCGGCTTTACTAACAAAGGGATTTTATTTGAGGTAATTTTCATTCCTTGGTATTGTCGTCACTTTTAATTTCACTTAAATTGCAAAGACAGCCAAACGAAATTCTTTGTTTTTTTTAAAGCGTTTTTGCTTGTACATATAGTATATAAAAACTAGCCCTGGTTATTACTATTACTATTATTATAATAAATAAAATATTATTCCCATAAAGAATTAAAGTTGTGCCCAACAAAAACACATCACATCCAACCAAACACTGACATAATTATGAACAAACAAAGACAAAACAAAGAGCCAGTCGGTCATTTAATAAAGACCCCCCAAGTGCGTGAATGACTTTCTTGTATGTGGAAAATGCAACAATATTTTTAAAGTTGAGTAATTACACTACATATTTATACACACAAACTGTATTTTAGATTCGCAGGTATGTATCTGTGTGATCTGACAACAACAAAAAAGTTACAAGAATTAAAGAATTACCAATTATAAATACGTGTATGTCTACCAAGAATTGGTAAAGGAAATCAAACTCTATGGAACTTTTTTTAAGACAAATATTTATGGCGTTTTATTTTATTCTGTTCGAAGAAAATATGTCAGTAGACCCAAACAAAAAGGGTAAACAGAATATGGACGATATATGTATGTATGTTTGCATACATGTATGTATGCATGTATGCATGTATGTACGTATGTATGTATGTATGTATGTATGTAATATAAATAAACACATAGAAAAAAGCATTTCGTTATTAAAAAAAAAATTTGTTATTAAAAAGCAGTATTGCCAGTTTAGCCATTTGTTGGCGCTAGATTTAGCCATTTTATTTCTAGTCTCGTCATACCAAAATTAATTTAGCCATAAGCCATTTATATTTAGCATAATTTCTTCAGTTTTTTTTTTTCAAAATATTGAACAAAATGAAGAAATGTTAATGTTATACTTGATTAAGACTATGCGACAGACATGTCGCCCAGAAATGTTTCATGAAATAGAAGATTGCCGACAAAGGGTGTAAGAGACGTAAACAACTGTAACATCAAGCAACAATTTGATTTTCCTCTTTAATATGATTCGTAAAAATTTTTGGAATTGAATAGTTAAAATTGAATTCAAGACTAAAACAGCAAATTGTAGGTTGTGCGTTGCAATATAAAACGTAACGTCTGAAAGTTTGCGAATTATCGAAGGGACACCAAAAGAAAAAAAAAACGAATTTTATTGCAGACATGTCGCTTTCTAAAACAGGTTTTATTAAAAAAGGTTATTAAAATGCGACAAATACGACGAATAAAATTTAATTTCGTCAACGATTGGAATTTTTCGTAATTTAAAACTTTGGGCTAATTCTGGCAGTAGTGACCGAATACTTTTTCGATTCGAAAGCAATTTTATTTCGAAATCTTTCAGTCTAATTGAAATTATTTTTTCAGTGTTGTGAAACCTCAATAAACTCTTTACAACACTGAAAAAAAATTTCGATTCGTTCAGTATCGACTGAAAGCATAAGAAATTTTTGCTTTCGAATCGAAAAAGTATTCGATCACAACTGCCAGAATTAGCCCCCTGTTGAAATTTCTTGGAATCAATTTTATTGAATATAGTTACTTTTGCCACTTTTTGGGTTAATGTGGATAAGTTTTTGTAACACCATTTTTTCGCCACTTTTTTTTAAAAATTTTGCCATTTTTTGTCACTAAAAGTTGGCAACATTGTTAAGGAATATTACTTAATATCAAGGACCGGAAAACGTTTTTTTAATTTGTTTTTTTGTTAAAATATTTATCATTAAAGTTGAAAAAATTTATTAAACCGTACAAAAAAAGAAAATATGAATATAAAAAAAATTCAAATTAATATCCTTCCAAGTCCAAAATAATAAAGTTCTTAAATTAAAAAGATTTTGAAGAAAAAAATATTAAAAAAAAATGTTTTTTTTTGTACATGTGAAAATTTCAAACTGTAATTAAAATTTTTCAAAGAAAAATAATTAAAATTTAAATAAGGTTTTCTAAGAAAATGAGTCACGCAATAGAGCAATAGACACTGTCGGAGATCGTTATCAAAATTTGGAAACAAATACATTCAAAGCATCTAATCGTATTTGTTGTTCCATCCAAGACTCATTGGATAAGCTACAGCAAAGGGAAAATTTACCTTTATAACTATTTCGACATTTTTGCAAGCTCAAAAATTTTAAAACAGCAACAATGTCGAAACCAGTGTTGCCATAGCCTCCATAGATTTTATTTCTTAAAAACAATACGCTTAACAAAAATAGCTTTCAAAAAAAAAAAAAATAAATACATATATGCTAAAATATGCTTTTGGACAAGGAAATATGATAAAAAGAAGTTAGCAATTACCCAACTTAATCTGTTAAATATAGCAGAAAATATGCTAAAACGGTAACACTGGTTGAAACTTGCTTGAGTCGCACCAGCTGAACCTCAGGTCTTCGTAGAAAGGGCGTTCAGCGCTTTACCAATTAAATGCTGAATACTTACTGCCTGTTTGTAGAACACGAGGTCGTTCGATTAACCTAACATTTAATACAAAAACAAATTTCGTTCATGTTCTACAAACAGGCAGTAAGAAAACTTGTTGCCGCTCAAACTCAACAATAAATAAATAAACGAAATGCCTGTTAAATTATAGGATAATAGTATAAAAAAAAATTATAAATTTGTATATTAATTCGGATGTGTATAAGACCGGGTCGACCTCCATACAAAAAAAAAAATTTGTGCCAGTCACCCCCTAGAATGAAAGATATGTCAATGAAGTTTCTAAAACAGGAAAACATTTTTTTTTGCCACGCCCCAAAATACAGCACTTTTGGTTTTTTATATATAGCGCTGCCATTTAAAGTCCGATCTCATCATATCGCATATCGTTCTTCGTGGCTTGATAGTGGCTTCATTTTTGTCTCTGGTAACTTTTCAATCCGACCTGCAATTCTGGGCTCCACTTATGCTATCTCGGATTCTTCCCCCAAATGTCCAATTTTTTTTACGGTCCAAGAAAGTCCTTATAAAACTACGTATGTATAGATTTTAATATGCTCACTTTAATGACACGCCTCCAAATTAAGCCCCTTTTTTCTTTTTCACATACATACTACATTAAACCAAGTAGAAGCCAATACAAACCAAAAAAATTTTCATCAGTCACGCCCTAGAATAAAAGGTATATATATTAAGTTTCAAAAACTTTAAAAAATTCATTTTTGCCACGCCCTAAGTTACTGCCCTTTTTGTTTTATATATACAGCTTCGTCATTTAAAGTCCAATCTCATCGTATGGTATATCATTGTTAATGGCAAAAATGTGCCTTTATTTTCGTATTTAATGCTTTTTTAAACTAACTTAAAATTCTAGATGGCAATTATGATATCGGATCCTTCCCCTCTGATGTCTAATATGTTCACGTGCTAAGAAAGTCCCTCTAAAACTTAGTATATCAAGCTTTTAATATACTCGCCATGCTCCAATTTGAGTCACCTTGAGTCTAGCTAAGATTTATATAAACCGGCTGCTCAATTTATAATTTTTCGCATAGATGTTTGAGGCATTCATTTTAATGCTTTTAAATTATTTTGTATTTCTTCAATTTTAGAATTCTGCAGTTTCTTTATATTTTTTAGTTCGGAAACAGTGCCAGAAGAGTTTCACAGTCCAGCAAAAAAAAAAAAAAACGGCACGAAAAATGGCACAAAATATCAAAACTGGCAAAAAAAAAAAACGCCAGTAGTTCAGATGGAGAAAGCTTGTCAATAAATTCAGCCGTCTCACTTTCATTAAAATATGATTAGTCCACTTGCAAACACCACTAAGTTAAAAAAACCAAAGGCTAAGAAATAGTTTTTAAAAATTTAAATGCCAAGTCATAGAGAGTGGTTTTCAGGATTATTGAATAATTAACCAAAAATTGCGCGTAACTTACAGAGTTTTGTACGAGATAGATAATGGCTTAGGAAGCCATTAAAAAAAATGGAGTTTTTTACAGAATTTTTATTTTGCTATATGTCTAAAACAAAAAGGGCTGGAATTTAGCGCGTGGCAAACATTTTTTTTGAAGTTCTTAAAACTTAATAAATACACCTTTTATTCTAGGGCGAGACTGATGAAAATTTTTTTGGTTTGTATTGGCTTCTACTTGGTTTAATGTAGTATGTAAGTGAAAAAGAATAAAGGGGCTTAAGTTGGAGTTGTGTCATAAAAGTGAGCATATTAAAATCTACACATACGTAGTTTTATAAGGACTTTCTTGGACCGTCAAAAAAATTGGACATTTGGGGGAAGGATCCGAGATGGCATAAGTGGCGCCCAGAATTTCAGGTCGGATTGAAAAGTTACCAAAGACAAAAATGAAGCCACTATCAAGCCATGAACAACGATATGCGGAGATCGGACTTTAAATGGCAGCGCTACATATAAAAAAACCAAAAGTGCTGTATTTTGGGGCGTGGCAAAAAAAAAAATTATTTCCTTTTTTAGAAACTTCATTGACATATCTTTCATTCTAGGGGGTGACTGGCACAATCCATAAAGCCTTCATACTTTAATAGGCCCATTCCATCAATATTTTTTTAGGAATAGTTTTCTATGCACTGTCAGAATTTTTTTACTTGTAAAGTAAATTGTACAGAAAATTAAAACAACTATTAGATACCAGAGGAATGCAATGCATTTTCTGGACCGCTACGGCCTTCGTCAGCATTCTTTGTATCTCATAACTGGATAGTGCCTATTGTAAATTTTATGTTTTTAACTTAATTATTTTAACAAATAGGATCTGGGAATAAAATTCTCATGGCGAGCAAAATTTGTATTATAAATTTTCATATTAATTCGAATGTGTATTCTAAGTCAGTACTTTAATAGGCCCATTCTATCAATATTTTCAGGAATATTTTTCTATGCTCTATCAGAATTTGAAAAATATTGATGGAATGGGCCTATTAAAGTATGAAGGCTTTATGTATTGTAATTGGACTTAGAATACACATTCGAATTCGAATGTATGCATTTTTTAAAAAATAGGACCACGAGGGGAGATGGGGGCAATTTCTACCTCTCAAACCGATTTTAATGAAATTTAAAACATAGATAGATCCATATCTATTTGGACACATAAGCTACACAGTTTTTCAAAAATAGGTCCACAAGGGGAGGTAGGGGATTTTTCTGCCTCTCACAAACTTTCAACCCGATTTAATGAAGTTTATAAACATAAATAAATCCATGATGTGTTTTTAAATACTGTGGTGTAGGGTATCATATGGTCGGGCTTGACTGACAAAACTTTCTTACTTGTTTTTATTTCCTTTTTAATTTTTATTTTCTGATGAAAAAAAATATTTTTATTTTACTTTTTATTTAAAGTTTTCGGTTCTTAATTTCTGATGCCTGCTTAGCGCAAATATAAAGGGAAATGCTTCTTAGAATATTTTTGTATATTGAAATCAAAAGGTTAACATTTTGAAATGATATTGAAGTAATAAAAAAATTAATATGTGACAGCGCATAGAGAAAGGGACCAGTAAGGTAAAGGGAACAGTAAAAACCAGCTACACAAAACAAGAGGTAGGGACGGCCTCTGCACGTTTTCAAGGTTGACCAACAAGGTTGAGATGTGTCGCTTTCAAATGAGACCAATACCAACACGCTCAGTGATGGTACACCAAAGATACAAAGATAAAATGGCTCTCCTGAACAAAACCCTAAGGTCCCTTTCTATTTTGCGCGTCACATATAGAGATTCCGGTTCCATATTTATGATACCATATTTTTGGGTTAACTACGAGTAAGAAATTACAAAGGTTTACAAATTTGGAAAAAAATTTAATTTCCCAGAAATAATAGTTGTTTCTTTAGTTAGTTGGAACGCTGATCGCTAATCAGCACTCCGTTTTTTTCATTAGCTCTAGTTTTTGCGATTAAGAGTTATGTATGTTATGTTTCGGCGTTAAACAAATGCTTTTTTTTTCGAAAACAAACTTCTCTTTATTCAAAAGATTACGAGTGTTAAAAGTTTTTTGTTTTTTATTTTTTGGTTAACAAGAGTTTAAGCAACTTACCTAACGTTAAATTACTTTTCGCTTGAATTTGTAACACTCACCAAAAGACTTTTAAAACCAAAAATCATTTTGTTTTAGGTTTAGGCAATTGTTTCTTGTTAAAGAAATTAAATTTTCATTTGCCTTTCTTCTCTATATAAATCTAGTAACTACATTGTTATGCGTCTTTACCACTTAACGCTTTGTTGAGTTTTATACGCTGCCAGTCAAAATACGAAAAAAAAACTAACGAAAAATTACCTTATATTTATTTTATTTTGTTTGCAACATTTTCTTTCTTTTTTTAGTGTATTTTCAACAAATACTCGTAATATTTATTGAAACAAAAAAGGTAACAAAATTTAAAAAAAAAAAAAAATTGTTGAGTGTTGACTAATGATGATGTGCAGCATGTACGCAGTTTGTGGTTTTCAACTTACGAGTATCTATAAATTTTGATCTTTAAAAAAAATAAATAAATAAAAAAAAAAAAAACATTTCAATGGTTTTAATTAATGTTATTTTTTTAAGCCGACTATTTTTGTTGCCGTATAAAAAAATACTTACATTTTATTTGTTGCATTATGCGTAAAATGTTTGAAAATTTTCTTCATTAATCATACTTACAAGGGTATTCATTAATCGATGTTTTGTATTAATCGATTAATCGCACGAAAAATTATTCGAGGTAAAAATTTTATCGGATAATAACCGAACAATATAATATTATTCGGTATATCGAATAAAGACTACAAAATATATTTTTTTACATAAAAATTTTATTAAAAAAGTAACAACAATTTAACAAAAAGTTCCTTATGTAATAAAAGAGAAAAATTTGTTAAATTAAAAATAGATTAAAAATTTAAGCTAATTTTTTAAAATAATCTTTCAAAAAGAGTATACAGTTTAAATCAGTGTGCGAAAATAAACACTAAATATCTCTTATAGGGTTTGTGTAGGAAATCATTAAAAAAAATAACGTTTCCCTGTTAGTCATCTTTCGAACACAAAAATAATACTGTATACATATATCAAACTTAACAAAAGATGACAACATTTAATTCCGTTCAGTGTTTTTTAAAATCCAAAAACTTCATTGTGTTCGGTTCGGTTCATTAATGTTTGTCGCTTTTGGCTGGTAAAAAAAACCAAACATTTTTTACAAAAACAAAATACACATACGAAAAAAACCAAAAGCCAGCAAAATAATTACACACAAACAAAACATAAACACAATACACACACAAGCTGTTCGTGGTGCGGTCGTTGCTTAAATTTTTTGTTTGTTCATTTCTTTGTCAATGTAAAACAAGAATCAGGCCCTATGCTCCTTATAGGAACAAAAGGAACCAATATATATATATACATATATATATATATATATATATATATATATATATATATATATATATATATATATATATATATATATATAGAACATTAAAATATAATGTTTGTCTACAGTATCACTACAATTGTTTTGTTTTTTTTGTTTAACGAAGAACAGAACAATATATAATGTTCGGCTCTTTCTCGGAAATAGTTACGAACGGTATTAAGGGTTGTGTTCGTTTACATAATCACGCTAGATAATGTACTGTTTATTTTCGAACACTGGTTTAAATGTTTATCTTTCAATAGATTTTTTCTTAATCAATTAATCGACATAAATTATTCAAATTATTCTTTAATCGAAAATAAACAATTTTAAATTATTCGCACAGTTAATCGCCCAAAATTAATCGAACAGCGGTTTGAATACCCTAATAGTTATACTAGACTAACAAACTATTTTTTTAAATCTTGACTTTTAACACTCAATGAGTATTTAATTATAAAATTTAATTTATTTTTAAATAGCTCTAGTGGATATTTCTATTTAGATTTAAACAATTGGCCTTTAAATATTTGTCTTTTTTACTTACGCGTGAAAATATTTACATATACCTTTTAGGGGTATTGACTCTACATCTCTATTCATAGATTTGATAAAAATTTTTACCAAGACCAATTTAATATGTAGGGGCGCCAAAAATAGTTTCTGCCTGTCAACTAAAAGCTCCTTCGCGTTATTTTTGCTTTTCGGAATCTAATGTGATCTTAAGAGCCAATTTCGTTGTATGAAATGACGCTTTTGTTCTGATGTCAATCTTGCATAAAAAGCAACAAAATTTTGTGTATTCTCCTTGTAAGCCCAGAAGCATAGCCCTTACTTTAAAATCAGCACATACATTCCATGAATAGCGATCGTACTAAATTCTATAAGTCTCTTTAGTTTTAATTGCATGGACTAATGGTACGAACGGATATTGATTTCCATTATGTAGCTACACTGCTTTCGGACTCAGTTTGGATGAGTCAATGAAAAGTATGCACAATAGTGGAGAGGGTATCATGCGTTCTTGCTGATGTGTGTAACACTAAAAAATTTTGGCCCTAAACCCCACAATTAAGTATACCGATCACTTCCTGAGACGATCTCACGATTTCCGTTCGTACAGCTGGCTGGCTGGTCGGGCTTGACGACTATACTTTCCTACTTTTTTTTACAGAGTAAGCATCGTTTGTTGTTGTTGTTGATACGTGTGGGCCTGTTTTAAGGCCTTGGTTTCAAAATGAAAAAAATTCTAACGAAAAGAAAAATGGCTTTTAGCGGACGTGATAGATAAATTCTGGTAACATATTTGGAGTAAGCGTGTCAATATGTTTCAATTTCGGACATACAGGGTGGTGCGTGATTTAATAAATACATTTTTGTTAATGTTTTTTTTTTCAGAATTAACTTCAAAAAACTTGGCAAATTTTTGATGGAAAAACTCAGCACAGAACAAAGAACCAAAACTGTTCAATTTTATTTTGAAAGTCAGCATTCGAATATTCAGACACAAGGGAAATATCGAATAATGAGAGATTAGGCACTTTTTCACCTTGATGGTCACCTAGAAAAAAATATGGGGCATCGAAAAACCAAGAATAATTGTTGAATATTAAATGCACCCATTTTTTCGAAACGACGAACAAGTTGCGGTTAAAGTAAATGGCATTCAATACAGGGCAATGATTCAACATTTTTTAAGACCCGATGTAGAGAAAATGAAATTTTACAATTTTTTATGATGAAATGTCACAAAAAAAAGATGAAAATAGCCCTAGAAATAAAATGAAATAGACCCCAAATTTGGGGTAATTTTTCGTTATGAAAAATCACCTTAATTTTATTAAAGAGTTTTTACCCCAAAAACGTTAAAATTAAACACAAAGAAAGTTAGGTGTATTAGATAATTGGGTTTGGGTCAAGTGCCGCAAAATTTACTTCTTTTAGGATCGTGAATTTTAAAAATATATTACACACCCGCAAAAAAACACAAAGAATATTCTGTGTATTAGATAATTGGATTTGGGTCAAGAGCCGCAAAATTTACTGCTTTTATGAAATTTAAAAAATACTACATACCCGCAAAAAAACAAAAAGTTTGCTCTAAAATAGCGTGTTGTTGAGTTTCATGTTAAGTTTTAGGCCTTTTCTTTATATAGTACTCTAGGGCCATATTTTCTGGAGTTACATTTTGCACCGCCAGAGAACAATCCAGAGTTTTGATTCCAACGAGAGCCACAGCACAGCTCATACAGTTCGTTCATCTATGTCTATTTTTTCTGAAGACTATAACGTTACTTATTCGTTTGAAGTTTTCATAATTTTGTATGAAATATTTAACGCTCTTTAATGTTGTCGTCTTTTTGCATTTTTTTATTGATTGTAAGCAACACTTCTTTATGATAAATATAAGAACTACAACAAAAAACACATGCAGTCTATTTTTGGACGCTTTAAAAAGTACAGCAATAAGAAAAATGATAAATAGCGTGACGAGGTTTGTAGTAAAAAAACAACAAAAACAATAGCAGGTAAAAAAAACGTTTCATTTTTTTTAAACAACAGAAATGACAACATTATAAGAAACAAAATAAATTTTTGGTTGGTTTCAAAGTTGGTAAAAAAAAAACAAAATCCCGTATTCAATTTTTTCAAACAGTTTGTTTAAATACATCAAATACAAAAATAGAATGTTGACGAAAAACATATCGAGTCGGTCTGCCGCCGTTTTTGGTTACATTTCTTCTTCATTAGCAAAGGAAAGGATGCAGCAAAAGTGAGTGACGAAGAAAAACATTGTGTGTATAAATAAGACTTCGTTCAAAAATTATTCCAACAAGAAAATGTGTCTCAAAGCCAGCCGGCCGCTCTGCTCTGCTTCATCTTCACCAACAGTGCTTGCTTGTGTGCGCGCCATTGCTTGTGCCAAAACTTTTTTGTTTGATTCAGCAAAATTATTTGTTTAAAATTTATATGAATTTCAGTAAACATTTTGTTTGATTCTGTAAAATTATTTGTTTGAAAAAATCGGCGTTTTTTTTCAATAAACAAAATGCAAATAAATTGTTTGAATATGCGAATTTGTTTGTAGTACCGATTTCAGACAAAAAATTGTTTGATTCTACAAATTTTTTGTTTGAATTGAAAAAATAATTTTTTCTGTGTATAAAAGTTGAAGAAATAATAAAAAAAAGATTGTTATGATTTCGTATTCTTACAAAAAGTGTAGACTACTTTTACTAAAATGTACTAGCGATTCTCTGGTTCCAATGTCTACATATGTTCGCAAAGGAACTACCTAGTCAGTAGTAGAACGGTGACTGAGTCAATAGTGAATCAGTACAGATTCACTAGTGACATTTCCTGCAGGTATTAGAGTAAATTCACACAAACACATTTTTTTTTGAATAAGTATTCACTTTGTAAAACAGAGAGCAAATTACAATGAACACTTTTTCCCTTCTCTTTTTTCTACAAAATCAGTGCTGGCAGAAGAAAATTAATTTTTTAAGAAGCGAAATCGTTTGAACTTAGACAATATTTACAGTCATTGTTAAGTAATGAGCAGGGAAACCAGAAACATGCCCTTAAAACACGTTTTATGCGCGTTAAATATGCAGAAAAAACTTGAAAATATGCCCTGAAAATTGTTAAAAATATTCCCCAAAAAAATTTAAAAATTGCTAACTTGAAACAAAATATTCAACAATTTAATAACAGTTCCATTTAATTTAAACAATCCTAAATAATTATAAACGGTTAGTCCCAAACAATGCGAATTTTCGAGATTTTACCCTATTTGGAAACGGTGGGCAGTCATCGGGTCACAAAAACAAAGTTTAAGAGGTTAAAGTTCATAAAAGAGTTATTCAACCCAATTATTATCTAGATTTTTAACATCCATATGAGATTTTTATAGAAATTTTAGGGACGGTCGCTAAATTCTTTATTAATGTAAACATTGGGCAAATGTAAACTGGTGCGCAGAGAATATAATATGCAGTAAAATATTTTTGGGGCGAATTTAATCTAAATACCAACATAATTCGATGATTAACGGACACAAAGAGTCTACTTTGGAAATAAATTTTTATGGGGAACATGTAAAATTATAGACCGATTCTCACCATTTGCATAGAACTCGACTATAGTACAATTAAAATACAATGGGTGATTTTTTAAGAGCTATAGGAAAGTTAAAAAAAAAAACACATAAAATTCAGAAAAATGCATGAAATCTTTTTTTGAATCGATAGTACGGTCAATATAACTCGCTTCTCAATAAGTCCATTGTTAAGCGTGCTGTGTGGCACCGTCTTGTTGAAACCACATGTCATGCAAGTCAAGCTCTTGCATTTTCGGCAAAAAAAGTTGGATATCATCTCACGGTAGCGCTCACCATTCACAGTGACGTTACGATTGGCATCATCTTTGAAGAAATACGGTCCAATGATGCCACCAGCCCATAAACCGCACCAAACTGTGACTTTTTCTGGATGCATTGGTAGCTCTTGCAATGCTTCTGGCTGATCTTCACTCCAAAATCGACAATTCTGCTTATTAACGTACCAAATAGCCGCTTCAGTGGGTCGATTAAACTGACCATAAAAGGGAAGAATCGCGCGATGAACTTTCTTAACAGAGCACGCATTTTGATTATAAAATTCAATAATTTGCAAGCGTTGTTCGTTTGTAAGACGATTCATGGTTAAATTATAGACCAAACTTAAGATGTTTGACAGTGAAACAAAACACGAAACGTGCGTCGGCTGTTTAAACCAGTGTTGCCAGAAAGATAATAGCTAAAAAATCACCCGATAGATATTTACTAAATTTGATCAAATTATCTACAAGATTGCAACTTTGCGCACAAAATTAACGTAGACAGGCAATCAGCCAGATGGACGGATGGTTTTCGTAAGATCGCTTTAATAAGTGATGTGATTCTAGACGTCCAGATTTTTATTTTTACCCATATCGCCAAAAAAGTATATAATTGGGATTTCCTTAATTTTTGCTTATATGTATTTAAAATTTTAATGACGAACTATTTTGCCTTACAATTTTCGAGTGAAAATTAAATGTAGGAAGCGAAATTGAAGCAACACGTTGGTTATACAGATAGAAATTAAAAAGAGAAAATAAAAATTTTGCAAAAAAAAATTTTTTAATTTCTGCGCATCATCAAAACTTAAAATGTATCAAAATATGCCTCAAAAATGCAAAATATGCGCAAAAAAATGCTGCAAAAAGGCTCATTTAACTAAACTATGCAAAATAATACTGCAAAGGGTAAAATATGCAAAAATATGCAATAACAAATCGATGCCAAAATTCATAAAAAGCTCTAAAACGGTTAAATATATTGTTTCTGCCTTCATTGGTCGCACAAGCAAAAGCACGCAATTGCATATTTGTGGTTTCCCTGGTAATGAGCTTTAAAAATCATTTTTAAACTTTCCAATCCTATTGCGCAGTAGGGGGTTCTACTGCATAAAATAAGCTCATAAAACCAAAACTTTTAAAATATAAAAACCATTTCTCTTAACTTAAAATTAAGTAGTTGTTGCAAGCGTTAATAGATTTTAAAATACGATAATAATAAATAATGTTTAAGATTTTAAGAAATAAAAACTTTTAACGTTCACAGTTTAACTTCCAAACAAAATACAAATACATAAATATTAAAAGAAAAAAAAAATTAAATAAAATGATCACAAGCCATTTGAACAACTAAAAGTAATTTGGCAAAAATAAATGGTGGAAAAAGTACAAAATAAAATATCGTAACGAAAAAAAAAACGTTATAATTACTGCCTTGTAAGGTAAAAGCTTAAAACGTTTATAGTTTTTACAATTTCTTCCTATAAATTTTTTTGATTCTTGTTAAGAAGGAGTTTTATACAGATCTTCTAACAGTTTTTTACTAGGCTTGTAAACACCTTCTTTTATTCATGCTTTTTTTTAAGCAAATATTTCACTAAACTTTTCCCAACAACAAAATAATAAGAGTAAAAAAACATTTAATTTAAGTGTATCTCTCTCTAAACTCTTGTCACTACCACTTCACAAAATGCATTTACAGCAAAAGTATCTACAGAATATTGTATATGGTCATGGTTTTTCGTTTTTTTGTTGCCAGCTTAAGGTTGATTTTTTGTTTAATGCCTAAAAAAATCTCAGTTCAGGCACTCCTTCACATCACAAAACATTTGAAATAAAAAAAAAGCCTGGCTTAGTAGTTGAGAAAAAAACATAAACGTTTCAGTTTTTTGCACATTTAAACTTAAATACGTTTTAGTTCTATATAGTTGGCTATAATCGTTATTTCAGATTAGAATCAACCTAAAATAACTAACGTCTTTTAACGTTGACGTCTAATTCAATGTTTATGCTATAAAACTTTGCTCGTTGCTAGAAATGTTAGGTGAGGGAACATGTTTCTTGTGTATTTTATAAAACCTTTTACCACTAAAAATATGCCCAGCATTTTTCTTCTTCTTCGAATAAATAAAATTTTAAAAATAGCGCAATTTTCTAAAATCGCTTAAAAAAGAAAACATATCTACAAATTAGCAACTCTCTGAAAAAAATAAAGTGATATATTCGCCTGTGACAAATCTAATCCCCCGGGGGTGTACGTATCATCTTAAAGATATTTCACCTTTTGGTGTTACAGCCTCCAGGTACAGCCAATACCTTGGATTCAACAATAATCTAAAGTTTACAGATCTTAAGAGATTTTGGTCGCGGCTGAAAATAGATCATATCTAGTACCGCGGACTCAGTAGCCCTTGGTGGCAAGGCACCGGACTGACAATTGATTAAGACCTCCGTTAGTATACTTTGCGCCCCGGAGGATGTGCTTCGTCTCTTAGGAGGCGTAGTTAAAGTAGCTTGAGCATTCCTTCCTCTTGGTGTTACATCCTCTAGGATAAATGAATTCTGCCTTAGTTATTTAGTTAACCTTGACGCTTAAATGTACTGGTATTCTTCGAAATCTCTTACATTTTAAAAACAGATGAATGCTACCTGGCTTGCAGCAGTCTTCCAAAGGACTTGGGCTCCAATGGATTTCAAGGGGATCGAAGTTGTACCTCAATACTTAACTGAGGTGCCACTGGAGTCAGCAGCCCCCGTGGAGGCTAGCACCGGTCTGACTATTCTTGACTATCCGTTAGTATGCTTCTTGCGAGAAATGCTTCCTGTCTTTCAGGATGTTTGTCTTTGCGGAAGCCTTGCTTTTCTGGTAGGAGGTTGGTTTTCAGTAAGTTGTTTACCGTCCGATGGGGGAGTGTCTTTTTTAAGATCAGTTTTTTTTGACGAAAATACTAACGGGGAGCACGTGGTGGCGGTGGTTTAAACCAAAAGTATCGAGTAGGGATTCATTCACATGGAAGGCTGATGTTTCACTCTTGTGAGAAAGTTCGGAATGTGGATGGCCGTATTTTCTGTTGCTACTCAAAAGAAGCTGCTGGGATTAATATAATAGAATAGTGGAGGTTATATGTATAGCTCCGGCACTGTAGCATGGGACAAGTGTTAAATTTTTGGGTATTATACACTCGCATTGCTACCTGTATGTGCAAGTGATCCTTCACTCACACAGAGGCATTTGGTAAATGCTAAATACTAATATACCATGTGGTTGAGATCCATCGTGAAGTTAAGTCGCAAAACAAGTATTCACGTAAATCAAAACTACACAGTATACTTCTTGCATTAAATGTTTCGGTCTTTCAGAAAGATTGTCTGTCTTTCTGATAAGTAATACTTCCAAGGTGCAATGGATAGATGGTTTTTCTGACGAAGGTGATTGTAGTTTGAACCCAAAGTTGCGGGAAGGGATATCTTAAAAGTTCCACCACTTGTGGGAGAGTTTGGGACGATAGAGGCCCATCTCTTAGTGCTGCTGCTACCTAACAGCTGCAGCTGGCATATTTCTAAAATCAGAGGAGATTAGATAGTTCCAGCTCCTTAACAAGGGCGAGAGTATTATCTTGCCGTATTATGCATTCAAATTGCGACCTTATTGAGCTCTTTGCCCTCACAATAAGAAGCGACTAGTGAAAGTATTTTTTGCCACCCACTGAATAAGATCCACTTTAGAGTAACTCTACGCGGCAGGTATCCATGTTAATCTTTTTCACATCTGTGCCGAATCTTTTATACCCCTTAAGAAGCCATTTTCTCCCTAGCTCATACAGAATTGGCGCTATCTCAAAAGTCAGGGAGCATATTTGTATGAGCACTAGGTTAAATAATTGCACGATTTGCAAATTTTTTAAAAACAAGCAAATCTCTTTTATAGAGAATATTTGAAAAAAAAACTATTACCGCAGCAAAGTGAATTTAAAAAATCCCATTTAAAGCTTAAAATTTCACTTTTTCCTTTTTGCCAAAGACTTTAAACGAAACCGAAAACATTTAAATCGTTTTGGTTTCAAAATAAGTTTTCATCTCACAACTGACAGACTTTAATTTGATAGTTTGTTTTTGGCTGTTACTTATTTTTTACAAACAGCGATTTTTTTTTAATTATTTAGAAACATTTTAACTTTTTCTATTAGTTAATATTTTTTTAAATGTTTTAAGTTGTAATTTTTAATCTAATGCACAAGTTTATTTTTAGTGAAAGACAACACAACAAAAAAACAAAAAGATAAGAAGTCTACATCGAATTTTTGAGGCTCTACAAGTTAAACTATTTTATAAAAAAAAAAAATCAAAAAGAAATTAAAGTATTTGGCGCTAAGTAAAATCTCTAAGAAACCATATAAACATTTCTTAGAATATTTATAATTTTTGGTTTTTTTTTTAGAAATTTTTGCACTTTCCTAAAATTAACAACCGTACTATCGACGACTCTTGGGTGGCGCTACATGGTTCACAAGCTTTGCTTTATTGCAAAGCAATAATTGTTTGACTGGTACCTCAATTGAATGGACCTGCGCAATGATCACTCTGGTAACAACATTAGCCCAGATTTGTCATGAGTCATGAATAATCTATTCACGATTACGAAATATAAAGCCAACGTTTCACAATTTATTTTTCAACTACCACTTAAAATATTGCAAATTAAAAATATATATTTCATAATAAAAAAAATCAAACAAAGGTACTGTTAAAATTTGTATGGACTAAAACTCATTCCAATTTTTTTTTGCAGAATATTAATGATTTTACCATGATGACTGAAATGAAAATATATACGACTTGTTGAGATCTCTGCCGCAAAACAATGACATGATTAAAGCCAGATATGATGTTGACTATACAGCCGGCTTATAATAGATTAACTTTGGCTAAAATAAGAGATGTGCGCGGTTTTGACTGATGATAACGCATGCATGCTTACACGGTTATGAAATGTTATCACACACGTTTAAAATTTATTTTGTATTGTGCACGCGTATTAAAGCAAGTCGGCTTTATTAAAAAAAGTTGTGCTAGTCACCCTCTAGAATGAAGGATACGTATATGAAGTTTCTAAAACGTTTTCGTGTTTTGCCACGCCCCAAAATACAGCGCTTTTTGTTCGTTATACATAACGCCGGCAATAAAAGTTCGTTCTCATCGTATCGCATATCATTCCTAATGTCTTGTTTTTGGAGACTTTTTAATCCGACATCGAAGTCTAAGCGTCACTTATGCCATCTCGGATCCTTTCAATCCAAAATCCAATTTTTTCACTTGCCAAAAAAACAAAAATTGAACAAGTTTTTTGCTTTTCCACTTACATGTTTCATTAAAAGAAGTCGATCCCAATACAAAAGAAAAAAATTTGCCTCATTCGCGCCTTAGAATGAATGAAGTTTCTAGGACTTAAAAAAATGTTTTGCCACGCCCCAAAATAAAGCACTTTTTGTTTTAAATATTTAGCAACGCCGTTTAAACCTTCTATGTTTTTGTATTTAAATAAAAACTATTAAATATTAAAGGGCTGCATGAAGAACTTTATTCATAAACATACTGAAATGTTTATCCACTGAAGTTCGTGTTCGAATAAAATTGAGCTTAGTCCTCATCCATATCATGAAACATTTACTGTAGAAACTTTCTTCAATTCTCTTAAAACAAAACTTTTGTCTTTTTTGTGCAGCAATTAAGCATTTTGTACGACTTCTCTCTTTCTTTCCCCTTTCATATACAAACTCAAATGTTTCGCAGCAAATATTTCATAATGTAGACCAAGACTTACTGAACAAACTTTTGTTTTATTCATGCTACTAGCAAACAGATTTTCTTTCACATCGTAAACACAAAGACTTTGTTCAATGAAACGACTTTTGTCAAAGTTTTTCTTGGGATTCAAAAATGAATTATCAAGGTTTCGTTATAATGTGCTAAATTCCCATTTCATACTATTGACAAACTGAAGTTTATTGTTGATGGGATAAGCTATGCCAATGCTCATTTCACTGGTTGCTTAGGCCAGATCATCAGGAAACTTTTGTTTTACAGTTTTTACCCTCTCCCAATTTTTTATAAATACTTAACAGCAATGTTGCCACGCTAGTGAATTTATTTTATATTTTCTATTTTGTTACCTTTGCATAAATATACATATGGGGGATTTCATGTCAAGTGACCCAATTTTTAAATCGATGTCTTTCGATTTGGATGAAATTTGCACCAAGATTAGTCCTATTGGACATAAGTTTAGACGCAAATTTTCAAAAAGATCGGTCAAAAAGTTTCTGAGTTAGAGAGAGGTCAAAGCTTGACATTTTGGCCATACAGGTATTCTTTCTCATCCATGTAACTTATTACCTGTTGGTGTCAACAAAATTTGTCCCAAGTAGCTTCGATAGCTATTTGATCAAACTTATCGAAAAAAATTATTTAGTTTTTTATTCATATTTATTCATATTTTCTTGTATAAGAAAACAAGCTAACTTCATTACTCTCGTCTCTTAAATATCGAGTGTTTGTTGCTATCGTTTCATTGTTATTCATCTTACTGAATACAAACGAAGTGAATAAAAAATTATAATGAAGGTTTCATGAACATCATTATTAAGTTTCATGCAAGTGTTTATTAAATATGTAAAAACAGTATGATGGAAATTTCCATCACCATGCAACCTTGTAATAAACGATTTTCAGCATCCGTAAAGCTCAACATCCAAGCATCGCCCTCCATGGCAGAGTTTTTGGCTTTCAAGGCAACACATTCCTTCGATAACATATCGAAACCTTCAGTCTTAACCTCTGCAACAATGTTTGGATGTGGCCATGGTATAGGCCAATGCGAGGCAGAACGTGGCCAAAGACCGGCACATATAAAGGCGGGCGTAATTTGTACAATAATTCTTTCGCGTATACGCAGCTTGTCCTCGGTCGTGTCGGCAATAATTTTCACAATATCTCGATAAGCACATTTATCACATTTATCACCGATCTCGTTGTACAACTTTGTTTATACCTTGACCGTGGCTTAATAATGATATACGATATGTTAATATGTTAATGGCGGCACTATATATAAAAAACAAGAGGCGCTGTTATTTTACAATCTCGTACACTCCAAAAATTTTTAATTCAGAAAATAAATTTTTTTAATGAAACACGAAGCATACAATTTTAGTTCTATACGATTTTTATAAATATTTTTAATTAAAAAAAAAATTCATTGGCTAGTTTTAAAAATAATAAGCAGGGCAAGCTTTTTATGGCATATGCCATTTTTGCCATTTCTTTTTTGGTCCAGCTTGCCAAAGCTAAAGCTTTGCGAATATAAGGGAGAAACTATTCGAAATGCTAAATGAATGTTGCAAAAATCGGAGGTGAAAAGTGACTAAGTGTACATAAAAGAGCACTTTCAATGCATCTGCTCAAGGCCCTTGAAATTACAAACAAAAGGGCTTGCTATAAATGAAAGCTTAGACTTAATTGACAGTGCTAAGTAAAATATTACAAGATGTCAGTAAACAAAATTTGGTTGAAAAGTTTAAGATCATAATACCAGATTACAAGATTAATTAAAATAAGAAAAACTGAGTAGTAGTCCACTTGCAAACACCGCTAAGTTAAAAAAATACAAATTCTGTAAAAGCCGCCATTTTATTTGTTTTTTAAAATTCCTCCCTAAGCCATTATCAATCTTGTACAAAACTCCGTAAGTAACGCGCAAATTTCTAGTTAATTTGTCAATACTCCTGCAAAACTCTCCATATGGGTTGGCATTACAATTTAAAAAACTGTTTAAATCGATTCTGTTTTTTTTTTAACTTAGCGGTGTTTGCAAGTGGCTACTCATATTTAAATGAAAGTAAGACGGATGAATTTATTGAGAACTTTTCTTTATCTGAACTATTAGCGTTACATCTTGCGATGTTGGAAGAGTGTTTATAAACCATTTATTGAAATGTCTTATGCGAAAACACGAGTTTATTTATTTTTGACAATTTGAAGAAAACTGCTATTGTACTATGGAATCACAACGTAATAAAATAAATGTTTCTTTAATAACAACATGTTTATTTTTGCCAGTTTTGTGCCATTTTTTATACTTTTTCGTGTCATTTTGCCAGCCGTTTTTAACCATTTTTAGTGCCATTTTAAACTTGCCCTGATAATAAGCAATAAAAACTAGAGTTGTCAATTATTCGCCCTTCAACTTTGTTCGAATAATTCAAATAATGAATAAAAAAATTATTTTTACAAAAAAATTACTATGGAAAATCTTCCATTCCATCCGCAATAACTTCTTCTTTTTTGATGCATAACATTTTTCATCTTAACTCTATATCGTTATATTACTTAAGGCTGTTACACACTATCCCTCAAAGTCTTACGTATTTTATGAAAATGCAACCCTCTCATGAAAAGTTGTTATTTGTTTTTAAAAACTAATTAAAAATAATTAGATCATTGAATCATTTTCATTAAATACGAAAGACTTTGTGGGATAGTGTGTAACGGCCTTTAAAGGCATCGTAAAACCCTTAATTCCTTAATAATACGATATTACTCTGGATTTACGAAAGGCGTTGGCAGACCTACCATCTTCAGCCAAAGTTCTGTCTTCAATTTCTTCTATAGAACAGCCGCTGTCTCTCTTAATGTATTTTTTTATTGGACCAAGTTCGGCATTTCGTGATGTCGTTGGATTTTCTTCCACTACATCGTTTTCAATGGTAATATTGAGACACTTACGCGAATGGTCAAGAAAAACATATATAATTTAAAAAATAAAAAATATAAAACAATAACTTTCAAGATATGATTTACCTTATATAAATCAATTCTTTTTTTTTAAGCTTTTTGTTTATTTCTAAATTTTTCACCCGAAATTGAAAAATCCCCTTTCTTGAAAAATTTTTAACGTTTGATTTAAAAATAATACAGCTGATACAATTGAGAAGGTGAGTTGCAAAACTCGTTTGTTGCAAAATTAAAAATACGAGATGGCAAATGATCCTTACAGTTCTTTTGGCGCATTATTAGACGAAATATTCTGATTGCATCAAAACTTGTCTGTGCTAAAATCATGGAAGCGGACATGCATTGATACAATTAGTTTATTTTTCCTCATAGAGCGCCAATAGAACTTTTAGATTCAATTGCCATCTCGTATTTTTAATTTTGTAACGAACGAGTTTTGCAACTCACCTTCTCAATTGTTTGTTAAGATTTGTTTAATAAGAACATAAAATACAATTTTGAAATTCAATGAATACTCAACACTAGGGATGAAACGATACGAGTAAATACAAGTACATATTCGATACTTTTATATAAGTACCAAGTATTTTTGAAATCGATACTTAGCAACCGAGTACCAAGTAGTATCGGTAAAAAAATATTGATTATTTTCCAAAGCTGGAGCAGCAGTAACGGTATCAAGAAACCGTTTGACCAGTAAACACTAGGGATGCCAATCCCGAATACCGCAAACCCAGGATTATTCTAAAAATTTAAGTCTCGAATCCCGGGGTTTGATATAGTAATCCCGAGATTTTGGGCTTAATAAAAATTCAATATTTAATCATACTGGCCATAAATCTAAGTTTTATCTGGTTACAAAAAAAGTCACAAGTGAATAAATGTTACATGCAATGCATTATGTACCACGAAAACAAAATCAGATGGTGGGTCTTTTTTTTTAAGTGGATGATAATAGAATTGCGCACGCAAAATGCAAGTTGTGCAAAAAGGTGTTAACAACTTAAGGGAGTTCTACCAAAGGTCTTTTGACACATATAAGTTTATATTATTAGATTAATACTTGCATATATATAATTGAGATAAAATAAATTAAATACATATTGTCATATAGCATATATGTATGTAGTTATTTATTAACGATACCACCCAGAAGTGTTGAATGCGAATATTGGTTTCGTCGGCAGCATATGTTTGCGATAAAATAAGGTATCAATTATCTGACGTCATTAATTTGTTTCAGAATCTTTTTAAAATCTAAGTTTTAATACATAATACTCCTATATTACTTTAAAAGAATACATTAAACAGTTTTATTTTGTAATGAGTTTAATTTTCTTCATGAATTTATTTGTTTTAATCCTTATACATAAACATTAAATTATAATTATATGAATTTTAAAATTGGCATTTATATATGAAATCCCGATCCGTCCTGGGATCCCTTTTTTTGAATTAAAAATCCCGAATCCCGGTCTTCAAAAAACCTGGTCCCGTTTGGCATCCCTAGTCCACACCTATAAACCACATATCGTCTAGGTCCATTTCCTCAATTTCTAGCTATAGGAAGTCCGTTATCATCCCGCTATAGCGAACACCATTCACGATAATTGCTTAGCCGACCTCATTTTCGAAGACGCCGCCAGCCGCAGAACTAACTGGGGAGCATGCACATTTATTTTCCCATTTCCTACAGACCCGGTTTGCTGAAATTTACGCACAATTCTGCCGATTGTGGAAACATTTGGTCGGTTATACTGCCCAAAAAAATCACGATGTGTATTAAATGCATTTTGATTGAACGCCCATTTTCGTAAAAGGCTTTATTAATCTTAACGCGCTGCTCAATTGTGTACCTCTCAATAATCGAAGTTGTCAAATACTGAAACAAAGATAGGTCAATTTAAGTTGCGCAAAAAACTTGACGTTAAGGTGTGACTCACAATTTACATCATGGATTATGGTTTTACCACCCTTTATTATATATTTTCGTAAAAGGCTTTATTTATCTTAACGCGCTGCTCAATTGTGTACCTCTCAATAATCGAAGTTGTCAAATACTGAAACAAAGATAGGTCAATTTAAGTTGCGCAAAAAACTTGACGTTAAGGTCACAATTTACATCATGGATTATGGTTTTACCACCCTTTATTATATATTTATCAATTTAAAAATAAAATACATAAATTATTTAGCTTAATTTCTTCGACCTTCTAAATATTATTTACTTTTTTTTAAAAAAATTTGTTTGAAATATAAAAAATCCAAAAAATCCCTGAAGAAGCTATCCATTGAGATAGCGAAATATTGGATAAATTTTAAATAAATATTATTTATATAAAACGGACCTTGAGCTTGAGAAATTATTGAAAGGAAATAAAATACATATTTATATTTAAGATAAATTCATAGTGTCATTGTTGATTTCTGCAATAAAAGGTGAATGAAGGTTGTTATCCTGAACGTTTTTTAAAATTTTGTTTCCTAAGATAAAAAAGATTTTTCGAAAGAAAATTGGTACTAGGTTGTAACTAAAAGTGGTCTCAACCTTTACACTTATCGTTTCGCACAAAAATTCTAATAGGTCGAAGTTCTTATTTTATTGTATAGTACTAAAACACTAATTAGAAAGTTTTTAAATGCTGCTTTCTATTCTTTTATCATACAAACCGATACAAGTACCCATACAAGTAACTAAGTATCGATACTTTTTTTTCGATTCTAAGTAGGAATCGATACTTTTCGAGCGATACCACATTGAGTAAAAGTATCGATACCTTAGAGGTATCGTTTCATCCCTACTCAACACGGTTTTTGGTTACTAAACATTGAGATTAATTACAACCAGGGCTATGGCAACAATATTTTTTTACTATCCTACATTTTGAATAAAATCACTAAAAACGTCTGAGAATAAATCAAATTCTAAGCTTTTATTTAATTTATTTTTTAATAAAAAAAAAAAAAATTGTTCGATTGTTCGACATTAGTTAATCGATTTATTCGTTATTCGAAAATCGTCGTTTTTAAATCGTTTTTAAATTATTGGTTTTGTTTGATCGATTAATCGAATTATTCTTAATCGGTTGACAACTCTAATAACAACTGTTTGGTCAATTTTGTCCCATGACTACAGGATAGGGGTTGAATATTTTAATTTTTTTTGTTTCGTTCGGGATTTCAAAATTTTAGACCTGCAAGCAAATTTTATATCGCAATCTCTCAAACGTGATTATTAATAAAAGTAATTACAATAACAAGTTATTCATGAGTGCCACGAAAAATTCACGTCACTTACTTACCTCTAGTTACAATGTCTCTTTTGGCATAAAGACCTTATTTAGTTAGAAGCACAAAATCTTTTATTTACATTTCACATTACAAGAGTTAAAGAAATAAGTGGAAATTTTAAAATTAACATGAAAAATGTCGCAACTTCCTAAATATTTCTAAAAAAAACATTGCCAACTTCTTTTACAAATTGACCAAAATTGTAATTTTTTTTTACTTATGTATGTATAACGTGTAATTTTTTATTATTCAAAACTGCCAGTAACTTCTTTAAGAGATTATTTTTAAAATTATATCTATTTTTATCTTCGTATACAACAAATTAAACGGCTAGTTTAATGACTATTATTATCATAACGGTTGATCAGCAACAATTTTCTAATGGATTTAGATTTTTTTTGATGGATTTTAGCTTTTTTTTCTTTGGTTTTAATATTATGATTTCCAATTAAAGTCATCAATCAAAATTTCAAAAGAGAGTATAAATGAGTGAATAGATCGTTTAATAAAGTAATTTAAAGTTTAATTTATGATTTACAATTTTAATTAACAGTTAAGTGGTGAAAATTGAAGGCATAAATAAAATGATTCTATATTTTCTGAATGAAGTCTTAAGACGAATTAAAACCTCTAAATAATTAATTGATTACGATCAAAAGGTTTCGTTATGCACGAAAATCTCAACAAATCAGTTCTCACGAGAACGAAGAGCAGAAATAATTTGAAAATGTATTGGAAAATAGTATAACTGCGCAACATTTTTGAAGCATTCGAGTGCAAGCTTCTTTTCGTGTGGAATTTTTCAAAGAACTTATAAAAACCAAAAACAACCTATTTGGATTTTACAAGTAAAGCATCTTTCTGTTCATGTAATATTTTGGCCAAAACATGCAAAAATTCGAGAACTAAAAAAAAACACTTAATTGACAACATCTTTTGTAAGTTGTTGTTGTTTTTATTTTGTTTTTCTTAACCTACTTACAACTACAATTAATGTTGAGAGAATTTCAACTAATTGTAGTGGGGAATGTAAGATGAGATAAGCCCACTGTTTATTGTTGATGTGCTTTGTTTAAACTTTGATATTATTACAAGTAGAACTGTTGCTATAAGTCTTATACGTTTAACAGTTTTATTTGGTTTAATATCTTTAGTTTTTCTAAAATCTTTATGGATGAAGTTTCCTGATGATCTGGCCTAAGCAACCAGTGAAATGCGCATAGGAATATCTTATCCCATCAACAATAAATTTCAAGTGTTTTTATCAAGAATAAAAACTGGGAATTAAGCACGAATAACAAAATCTTTTGAAATTAAAATTTTGTATTCCCAAAAATTGAAATTACTATTTGATAATTCGAGAAATGTATCAAAAATGTAGCAGAAGAAACTTGATATTGAATAAAATTAATTTTTTTCGCTTTTTGGTTCATTTTTCTCGAAATTTTGATGTAAAATACAGCTGGAAAATATGAAAAAGCATTTTGCAGTATTAAAATTTTCTGAAGAATTATGAATTATATTATAAGGAATATTTTTCTGGAGATTATTTCACAGCGTTTTCAATAATTTGGCAGATATGGGCCAAGAATGTTGAAAAAAGGTATTCAAACCAGGGCTGTCAGACTTGGGGATTTATCCCCAAAGTTGGGGGTTTCATGCGAGCAAAAAGGACACAGAAAGTCATTTGGGGACTTTTTTGGGGATTAAAAAGAAAATATCAAGGATTTTACACTTTTTTAATATACATGGTACTTTATAAGCTCATGTTTTTTTTCTTGAGGGAGTGTTAAAAAAAAGAATTTAAACATAGAATCTTAAACCGTTGACAACACACAAAATTTTTATAACAGCATATTGTTCTGCTTGTAGTTCCTCACTGGAATCGCATAATTAGGATTTAAAAAAAAAACATGCCGAAACCAGTCGCTAAAAAAACAAAATAAAATAATTTTTTGACTAAAAATTTTTATTTGGTGATTTCTTATTAAAATTGTTCTTACAATTTTTAAAAAAATTTTAATTTGGTCAGAAGAACCCTGCGGGAAATTTGTGTCAATTGGCCCCACAGACTGGTCCTGGGAGTTGTGAAAATAGAAAACGTACAAAAATAAAGAACTTATGACCAGTGAAAGGAGATCCAATCATGTAACTACTTTATGAAGAACAAAAAGGTGGAAAAAGTAATGAATTACAGTACAGTCTTCACCGGTGGTGTGATACATTTTTTTGAGACTTTCTAAAATTTTACATTTTAGTAACTGTCACTAAACACGTCCATTGAGAATAGATTTGTGACTGGTCAAATAGTGTCAATTGACAACCCCATGTAAAAGAGATAGGATTTATTCATAAAAAGTGTTAAAACTAGAACCGGTCTCTACCACCAAAGACCTATGACGGGACTACTTTGGTGTCAGTTCGCTTCCCTCTAGGGAATACAAAAAAAAAAAACATATTAACTTTTTAAGGTTTTGTTTTTAATTTGGGGATTTTTGGGGATATTTTTTAAATTTTTTGGGAACAAGGAAAATAAGTACCTGGCAGCCCTGATTACAACGGAGAATTTTTTGACATTTAATCCATTTTGAAGCACTAGATGTATTTTCTTCGGGTATCTACTTTTGTAAGCTTTCCAAGCGGTGTTCGAACAAATCAGCTAATTTTGACAAATAAAATTTTACTTTTACTTGTGGTATTTTTTTCGCTTTTTTACTGTGTGGTATTGTTGAAACGTAGAACGCAAGTAAGTCTGTTTTCATACGGCTCTTGTCTTATTGACATGATTGCTACTTTATAGGCGAGAGGGACGAGGGGAAAAGAAAAGAGTACACAGATGCATGTACTGTCTTTACGTTTTGCTTTTTCATTCGTTGTTTAATTTTGTTATTGATTTCAATATCAAAAAAGCACATGTCGTCAACATGACATGAATCATTTGAACGCCAATTCATGTTCAAAGAAGAAAAGGAAGAATCTTGTCAATAAGACATGAGCCGTATGAACTCAGACTAAGTTAAGAAAAAGAAAAGAGCAGAAGCTCGGAATTCTATAAGAAAAAAGTGTTAAACAAATAAAAACAGATTAAAGAAAATACTTTTATAACGCGCGTCGTGTAACTTGCCATTTTTCATGCGCAAAAGTTTTTAAACGCAGAATACTCTTCGACGAATTAACCTTAACAAATATTTGATGGAAAAATCCAAAAAAGCGTGGCCAGTTAATTAATTAAACTTAAGCCTTATTTTAAAAACAATTTCTATTGATTTACTAAACTTAATTTGTAAGAAGATAATTAAATAATAAATTTGGAAACTGTTAAATAATGTCTGATCTAGCCAAATGTTTTGCACAAACCAAAAGATTTTAAATAACACTAGTGATTACGTGTAGGATGTCAAACATTATCGAATTGGCTTCTAATTTTCTCTGAAACGCGGTATAACTTACATATTTGCCAAGCAAGTAACTTGTAACATTTTTGGAATAAATTATTTTAAAACCATGTAAGGTGCTGCATCGTTTTTTTTGCCGAAATCTTGAAAATCTTGCATTCAAAGCAAAGCTCCACAAAGAATTTATTTATTAATTATAAAATTTTTTTGAAGTTTTTTTTTGTATGTATGTACTTTTATAATATGGAAATTAAAATAAAAATCACTCACAAATGTCAAAATATGCATTGAAAACATAAATATGCAAAAATATGCATTTCCACCAAAATATGCAACAATAAGCAAAAACAATTCAATGCTTTTTTAACGCAACCAAACCATGTAAGATAAGGCCATGATCGCTTTATCTCTCATTCAATAGGGAGATAAAGAGGTTTTTATTTTTTTTTTTTCATTCGAATGGGAGATGGCCTTAGCTCACATTAGCAATATTAGAAAATGTCTTTAATTCTCATTTCAGTTCCGGAGACACTAAAGTTAAGTATAGAAATTTGGCTTCGCATACTAAGGTTTTTTTTGCGTGCTTAGGGATTTGTTCCTCCAGTAGGACGCGGCAGGTGGCTTCGCTGAATAAAGTTTTCCTGCGTGCGACACAAAAATAAACAAATGTTTTTCAATTTTACAGAATGTTTACACCATGTATAGCAATATTCTGAAAATATATGGCTTTATCTCTCAGTTGCGAAAAGAAATATGGCTATATCTCTCATTTTGCAAAATTTTAAATATGACCTTAGCTCTCAATGATTGGGCAATAAGGCCATTATGGCTTTATCTCCCATTAAATTGAGCAATAAAGCCATCATGGCCTTATCTCACATGGTTTTTAAGCACCCCTCCCAACTTTACTTTTAAATTACTCTTATCAACAACTAATACTTATTCTTGAGTGAGTGTCTTAAAAAATTTTAATTAAAAAAAGAATCTAAAGGGGTCTGTCTGTGCACGGTAACAATGCTTAACGTAACGGCGAATTCACTAGTGTGCGTGTGGTGGACGTAATATTCTCCGTCATATTTAAATTTTTTGATTTTCCATCCAGCATCGTCGGTGTCACATATAAAAACACATTTTCACTAATACTACCATACAGCTTGATGAGAAATCCCAGTTGGCAAAATGGTCCTAGACGCAAATGTCGTCTACGATGTCCTCAGGACAATTTAGAATTTGTCGCTTATATAACATTGATGACGAAAACTTAAGTAACAAAACGTGTATTTTGTCGTGTTTAAAATCGTATTTGCCTTAAATAATACTTTAATGAGGACAACATAAGCGACCATTGCATGCATGTTGTCGTGTTTTAAACCACATTGACGACAAAATGCATGCAATTGTCGGTCATCTTGTCTTCAATAAGACTTGATTGAGGACAACATAAGCGACCACTGCATGCATGTTGTCGTGTTTAAAACCACATTGACGACAAAATGCATGCAATTGTCGGTCATCTTGTCTTCAATAAGACTTGATTGAGGACAACATAAGCGACTACTTCATGCATTTTGTCGTGTTTAAAACCACATTGGCGACAAAATGCATGCAATTGTCGGTCATCTTGTCTTCAATAAGACTTGATTGAGGACAACATAAGCGACTACTTCATGCATTTTGTCGTGTTTAAAACCACATTGACGACAAAATGCATGCCAATTGTCGGTCATCTTGTCTTCAATAAGATTTGTTTGAGGACAACATAAGCGAAAAATAAAAGATGAAAGACAATACCTAAAATTTGCTTCAACTTTTTCTTAAAAATAACGGGGCAATAACGACAAAAGAAAGAAATCACAAACAAAAAAACATGTAAAATTATTTAGTTGAATTTTTAAAGTGCGTGGTAAAGGTTTAGTTTTGCTCTGTTATTTTTTAACAATTGTGATTTGCTGTTTTGTTTATTTTGTTAATTAATTTGGTAAGTATAACTAAAATGTCAACAAGAGGGTATTAACTCAAAATTTTTATTTTTTTACTTTTTAGAAAAAATCGACACGTAATATTCATGCCCATTTGGCCATGTCTTGAAGACATCCTTGACGACGCGTGTACGACCATATAAAATCGTTGAGGACGCGTAGACGACCGTCCTGGCAAATCGTCGACGACTTTTTCAAACAAATGTCCGCCAAATCGTTCACGACTAATGAGCTATATTGTCGCCCATATGGTCGTCGACGACATAATAAGCGATATTGTCGCTCATATATCGTTAACGACAGCGTCGCCCATATGATCGTCAACGACATATGAGCGATAATGTCGCTCATTAGTCGTGAACGATTTTGCGGACATTTGTGTGAAAAAGTCGTTGACGATTTGCTTGGACAGTCGCCTACACGTCGTCAAGGATTTTATATGGTCGTACACGCGTCGTCAAGGATGTCTTCAAGACATGGCCAACTGGGATTCCCCGGTGGCGAACGTCATAGTGATTCAGCGTGCCAAACGCTGACAATATTAAATCATCGATGACAAGTGTTGATTTTACTTTGGTGTCATATATGCATTTTTAAAGTATTTGTCCAAACTGTCATAGATGACCAATGTTGATTTTGTCTTGTAGGCGTCCATTTGTTTGTGAGTCCTAACAGACAATATCATCAACTTTCATTAGTTTCATTCATTTTTCAGGTAGAGTGACAATTAAAACACAGAATAAACTCAAGTAATAAATGTCTGGGTTCACACTATGAAAGTTTTCTTTCAGAAAGTTAGAGTTGATTGGTGAGAGGGGAAGAGAACATGCTTTTCTTCTCTCCCCTCTCACCAATAAACTCAGACTTTCTGAAAGAAAACTTTCATAATGTGAACCCTGACAATGGAACAGAACAAACAGAAAAAAGAAACGGACCGTTATTTTCTGATTTATTCATCGACGGATACATGTAGCAGACAAAGTCCTGCAGCGCTCACTTCGTGATCTATTCATAACAGACAATGCCGCTTAGTTTTTTCTTTAAAGGGAACAGTAACATTGCAAAGCCGTTGTCATGCATATCTCCCTAAATATCAACTTGTTACTGACTCTGGTGCGATTATTCATCGATTTTGACCGTGTACAGATTCCTTTGAAACCGTTGACAACACATACAATTTTTAATTTTTTAAAGATGATTTCAAACAAATATGTCTTCCCCAAAAAATAAGTAAATATTAAAGACAATATAATAAGGTTTGGGAAAAACAATGCTGGGCTATTAGTAAGTATACTTATGATGCATCGAAGTATTAAATAAATGACGGATATGTGTATTTTTATTGTTGATTTTAAGGATGGCTAAAACCGATTGAACAAGCTCCTAATTCTAAAGCTTGAGGTCCGTACCACGCGTTTTCGCTTCCACGCAACGCATGCTTTTATAACCTTACTTGCGTTCTAAGTTTCAAGTTACATGCAACGCTTTTTATGCAGCAGCAGCACAAGTAAAAATAAAATTTAATTTGTCAAAATCAGCTGATTTGTTTAAACGCTGCTTGTGACGCTTACAAAAGTAGAAAGTAAACCTACTTTTCGCCTCAAGGCATCTACGCTTTTGTGCATGTAACTTACTACGTATAACTACACAGATTCTACTTTTTTGACAGCTGCGTATGCTGCGAAAAAGCGAGTAACGCGTGGTGTGGACCTCCAGCTTAATTCTTATAAATTGGCTCATTCTTCTGCAAAAACAGCATATTGCTTGTAATTCCTCACTGGAATCGCATAAAAAGGATTTAAAAAACTTTTCGAAACCAGTCGTTACAAACAAAATAAAATAACTTTTTTTTACTAAAAATTTTTATTTGGGGATTTCTTATTAATATTTTTCTTGGTTTAAAAAAAAAAAAAGAAAAAAATTTAACTTTTTAAGGTTTTGTATTTTACTGCCTGTTCATCTATTTACGAACGAAGACTTCGATCGCTTAACGTACATGTAAAGCAAGAACAATATTTTATTGTTTGTTTTAGCTTTAAATGTAAGTTAAGCGATCCAATTTTTTTGGGGATTTTTTTTTTAATTTTTTGGGGACAAGGAAAAAAGTACCTGACAGCCCTGATATAGTATGCAAGCAGTGTTAAGCGTTCGGCTAACACACTTTTTTTAGTGTTTGTGTAGACGAACACAACCCTTAATCCGTTCGTAACTATTTTCAGTAAAGAGCCGAACATTATATAATGTTCTGTTCTTCGTAAAAAAAAACAGAATAATTGTAGCAATACTGTAGACAAATATTAAATTTTTTTTCTCCTTTTTTTACCAGCCAAAAGGGCGCTAAGCACATTAGACAATGAAGATGGTGGTTAAAAAAAAACCAAACGGAATTAAATGTTCACATTTTTTGTTGAGTTGCTTAAAAACTTTATTGCTTTTGTGTTCGAAAGATGACAAATAGGGAAACGGTTTTTTTTAAATGATTTACGACACAAACACTATTAGCGTTTGTGTTTTTCAGAAATCTACCGAATCGAACACTAAGGAACGATATTAAATGTTTATTTTCGAACACTGTATGAAAGTCTCTTACTTTTTTGTAGAACTCGACTAGTAGATTTAATTGATAAAAAACCATTTTTAAAATCGGGCAAAAATTAAGAATTCTGGATCGTTTTTAATTTTTTCACTAGCCGAGGTGCCCTACTTTGGAGACCTATGGCGGCCCTGCTGATATATCTATATACCCGAGCTTCATTACTTAAACTCAAATGCCCTAATTACTTTCTCAAATTTTATTTTAATCAGGCTAACCTTTTAAAAAATGCAGAATTATTTTCATTTTTTTTTTCAAAAACTCCCAGTGTACAACATTAAAGACAAGGGATTATTTGCCTATTCGGTCGGATACTGACCAACACTATTATTCCTTTTTGTGTTTGTGGTTCCTAAAATGGTTTAAAAATTAGGAGCCATTTATTTACTTATTCTTGCACGACGGCATATGACGATTTTACAGTTTTTAAAGAGACTTGTTGAAACTCATGCTGTAAATGTAAAAATTTACCGTTTATTATCGCTAGCGAATATTGACACTACTAATTCAATGACACACTTAGAAATTTGCTTTAGTTTTAAGTCAATTATCATTTTGAAATCTTAATCGGTCAAAAGACCTCAAGACTCTAATATATTCTAAAAAAACACCATTCAATTGGCTCTTTATATTACACCTTTTGCTAATTTTGCCCATTCAATAAAAACAAAAACCGAGTGTTTTTTAATTAAAATTTTTCGATTTTTAAATTGCAATTTTATTTAAAGTTAAAAAAAAGCAATTTCATGACAACATACCGAACAAATTTATCAATTAAACTTTATATATTCATTATAAAGTGATTTATGATCAAGACATTTTGAAGGCTATTAAAATCAGTTAAAGTCAACTAGAACTAACTCAAATTACAAACTCAAACGAATTGCTCTAAACAAAAATGTTAATAGATGAAAAAAGCAGAAATATTCGCTAAATTTGTGTTAAATTTTTTGGATTCATTTGAGCCAGAACGAAAAAAAAAAATAAATAAATTAAAACAAAAAATAACAGACGTGCAACAATTCAATGCAATTATTGGTGCTACAAAGAATTAAACATACACAAACAAAAAACTCTTTGAAATGTACTACATGCAACAAACTATGCAACTGCAACTTTGAGCTCCATAGATGATGATTATTTTTTCAAAAGAAATAAAATATTTAACTATACGATAATACAAACATACCTCTGTATATGTATGATAAACGACATTGTCATTTATGCCACTATATGACCACAATTTAGTATGAAGGAATACTGGAAAAAATTGTATTCCATATTACTAGAAATAAATCTATTGTTTGAATAACAAAAAAAAAAAAAAAAAAAAAACAAACCAAAAAGAAGTTTAAGATTATAAACGTATGCTGTCTTCTTTTAAATAATATTCAATAAATCAGCACTTTGATGTTTGAGAGTGAATAGCAGAAGTAGTTGTGCACAGTATCAATTCGAATACGAGCTAAAGTAACTTCCCCATCAACGTCATCATCATGCTCATCATCCTTGTCAACATTCATTCAACATCATCAAAACATCATAGAAAACTTCTAAAGTTTCACCTTCCTATGCAAGAGGAATGGTTGCACAGGGAAATATGAGGATAAAAAACAATGTTTAAAAAGGATAACAAAATTCAAGCTTTCGAAATTGGTTTTTAATACGAATTATGTTTGCCCAGTGGTGGAAATTCGACCATTATTATTTATGCAAATAAGAAGAAAACATACATTTATATGAATTTATTTGTTTTGGGCATTTGTTTTTTTCCGTCTTAGTAGATCGAATTGGCGAGGGATATATCTCTGGTCCATATGTTATCTTAAACTCAAGTCCGTGAATGTTTAATTTAATTTTGTATGTTCAATTATATAAAAAAGAAGAAAATACCAATTGAATAACAAAATGTACCAAAAAGTCTCCTATTAAAGTTCTTAAAAAATCACTCTGGGCCAGAGAACGGATTTGTGCGATTGCAAAAAAATAGCAGTAAATGAACACCAACAAATACACTCGCTTGCGGTCATACAATCAAACTTGGGCAACCGCAAACCTTCGCTGCTGGTTTCCAGTCATTCAAATAATGCACATCGTGCTTTTTTATTTATTCCATCGTTTAGCTTCATTTGTCAATAAAGATGTTTGTGTGTTTGGTCCGACAATGATTGTTTTGGCAAAGAAAAAAAAAAAAAAATACAAACAAAAACGCCAGAAATCAAGCAATTATTACTCATGTAGGCATTCAGCAGTTACTATGTAGTACAAGAAAAAAAATTGAAATGAAACTAAACGCACAGATGTACATATGTAGGTACAAACAATTTCCATAGAAACAGAAGAATTTTTTTATCATCTTAAAAAGTACAGTAGTTCTGTATGTACAATGTATTCTTGTTATTGTTGTTTTTATTGTTGTTAATTTTAACAAAGTGTCTCATCGAGTGGTTTATTGTTGTTTATGTTAACAAAGCGTCTCATCGAGTGGACAATGACTACTTGAATGCAAAAGTATATGAATGTGTGCCTTTTGAATTTACACAATTGTGTTATATTGCGTGCGCAACAAAAATGCAAACAAAGCACTTTCAATAAAATACGAACACATGCTTAAATCAAATGTGTACGAAACGATGAAAAAATTACCAACGTTGAACTTTGTTGTGCAGGCAAAGAGTGAATGTTAATTTGAGCGTATGAATAAATCAAGAAAAATAGTGATTTTGCAGTTCTCTGCTCTGGGCTCTGCATGTACAGATTTTCATTCATTCAGGACCTCGCATGTTTACTTTTATGTTTCTAGGGCCAATAATAACGGAAATTCAAAAAGTATCAGTAAAAGGACAAAAGAGTACCAAACATTTCCGTCATATAGATTCTTAACCACTCAGGACATTGCATTTTTAATTTTATGTTTCTAGGTCCAATATTAACGAAAGTTTAAAAAGTACCAGTGGTAGAACGAAAAAAATTCCAAAGAGTTCTTTATTCACTCTGGGCCATGTTTCTAGGTCCAAAATTAACAAAAATTCAAAAGGTACCAGTTGTAGAACAAAAAAATAAATATCATAATTTTTCATCTTATAGTTCGTATTTTCTCAAGACCCTGCACCTATAAGTTCTTGTTTCTAAGTTCAATATTATAGAACATTTAAAAATGATCACATGCAGAATGGCAAAGTAAAAGAGACAAAATTTTATTTCAAAAATTTCAATTTTGTTGTGGGATTATGGGGAAACATTTTTTGCAAAACAAGTACGAAAAATTGGTACGATTTTCACCCCTTATTTCGAATTTCAAAATAATAAAAATTTCAAAATACAGGTTCTAGCCGTTTACTTCCCTTGGGCCGAATTTCAAAAAAGTACCATACACCTGTCATTTTGTTTTGCTAATTAACAACGAACGATACAACAACTTTATAAGAAAAAATAACATACATTTTTTGTTGGTTTTAAAGTTGATAAGAAAGAATAAAAAATTCCCAATTTCTATTTGTCAAAAATACATCAAATATTCAAAGTAGAATGAGGACGAAACCATATACCGGGTCATTCTGCTGCTGTCTGATACTTGAGATATTTCTTCTTCTGTAGCCAAGGAAATGAAGACAGCAAGAGTAAGTGAAAAACATTGTGCATAACAAGATGATGAGAAAAGGAAGAATAGTTGAAAAATTATTCCAAAATAAAAATTTGTCCCAAGCGAGCCGCCGCCTTCTTCTCTTCCCTACTTGCTCGATGCACAAACTTGCTCGTGGCTTGGTAATAAGGCAAACAGAGTATACTTTTTTGTTTGATTCAGCACAATTATTTGATTGTACATTTTTTTAAATATCATAAAAGAATTTTACCGATTATCACAAATTTGTTTGGGAAAATAATTTGAATTTTTTCAACAAACGAAATGCAAATAAATTGTTTGAATATAAAATTTACGTAATGGAACGATTTTAAACACAAAAATTTAAGAAAAGATAAACTAACTGTTTATTGTTGTTGTTTTTGTATAAGCTTTGATATTGTTACAAGTAAAACTGATGCTTATAATTCTTATTCGCTTAACAGTTCTATTTGTTTAATATCTTTAGTTTTAGTTTAGTTTTTCTAAAATAAGCAACCAGTGAAATGCGCATAGGAAAAGCTTATCCCATTAACAATAAATTTCGGGTTTTCACAGTAATTTTCGCTTATAGTCACAACCTTTAGTTGCAGACAAAACGTGGACTATATCGCTAATGTGACTATAAGGGATATACACATATATGCCTGTATGAGGCGTATAACCGCATTCTAATATAATCCAGCTATGTGAATATAGAAAATAAAAAATTCATATAAATTACCGACATCAGGCTTATAGTGTTGCAACAGAGTTGTTAAAATAGTTAAAATAATAACAAGATATTTCGTAACTGATACCAAAGGCAAAACCTAATTTTTTTACGAATAGAGAGTTGGTGACAAAAATTAAACGATTTAATTCTTTCTTTATTTAGATGGATTGTGGTTTCGAAAACTAAAAAGAAATTAGTAAATATTGCTAATGTGACTATAACGCCATTAATTTGCTTTACTTTTACCTTTGACGACTGTTGATAGATGACATATATGGCAAATGTGCTTATATCGCTAAATGGACTATAACGTTAATACTTTATATTAAATTTACTTATAGCGGCAAAATAAACAGATAAAATGGACTATATCGCTAATGTGACTATAAGCGGTAGTGACTATAAACGAAAAGTACTGTAGTATGAAATGGGAATTTAGCACATTTTAGTGAAACCTTGTTAATTAATTTTTTGAATCCCAAGAAAAACATTGATAAAAAATGTTTTGATTCTTTAGATTTTTCGTTTGGAGATTCAGAATTCTGAATTTCGGGATTTTGATACTATCCCCCATATATTTTATTGAAATATTAAATTTTTCAAATTAATAATACATACAGACTTTTTACCTTACCTTACAACTCTTTTCCTTGACAATCCTTCCCCTTATAAATAAAATACTATTTCTTTGCAAGATATTCAAAGATTTTTACTTTAATCTTTTCTTTAAAGTTTTCTTGAATAGTTTTTAAATGCTAAATAAACAATCAATAACTTTAAATTTGATTTGTTGTTGCTGGTTGCATTTGATTGTATTAATTTAACAAAATAAAAGAAGAAAAAAAAAACCAAGCAGTGGTGCAGTTGATTTGCTTTTGCAATTGGAGACACATTCACATCATTCTTAACATCGTCAGCGTCATAGTCATTCACATCGCCATTATTATTATTAAAATAACAGCATAGAAGAAAAGTGCTCCACTCATCAACAACAACAGCAGCAGTAAGCAACAATTGCAGCAACAACAACAACCACGTCAAACATCAACATTAACATCACATCAAATCAAATCGAATTGAATCGAAACGAATCATTCAACATCATTAATGTGTTCGTTCTAAAAAAAAGAAAAAAATATCATGGCAGTCAGTCAGCTAGCAACTACCACCACCAACCAACGAACCAACCAACTAACAACTATTCAACTCTTGGACCATAAAAAAAATATTTTGTTTTGTTCTGTTGCTGTTGCTGTGCTTTTTTCCAACTTCATTTAAAAATTTATAAAAAGCATCTGTCTATGAAGAAGAGAAGTAAAAAGAATGCTTTTCCTAACAGCCGCTTTTTTCCAAACCAAACACCACAAATACGAGTACTACAAGAATTCTTCTATAAAACTCCCCTCTAAGAAGCTGGAAACAAACAAAAAAAAAGAATTATTTGATTGTTTTCAAGATTTTTTTTTTTTTTTTTTTTTAAGAAAGAAAGAAAGAACGAACGAATAAAATCATACAATATAAAGCATTTGAAAGCTGCATCCGCTTAATGTCCCCTGAATGCGATTAGTTGCACATACGCCTCATTTTTGTTTGACTGTCTGTTGTTAAAAGGTTCTAAACTCCTCGATTCGTTTTTTTTTTATAATTCTTACAATGTTTAAGACAATGACTTCAACAAACACATCTATTTACCTCCTTAGCAAGCAGGGCATGTAAGGAATTTATTCTTTTGTCACAAGAATTTTTAAATTCTTAACAGGAACTCATATTTAATTAATCATTTTAATTGATTTAAGTGTAGTTGTTACAACATAATGTTAGCAAAATAAATGCGGCTAATTCTTCGCAGACAACATTGTGTGTAGATTAGTGGAAACAAAACAAGAAACTGTTTAGAGCAAAAATCCGCGAATTACTGCTGGGTCAAAAAACTTAAATGCTTAAGGCTAGTTTACACTATTATACTTTGTATTAGCACATGTCAAAAACTCAAGTAATATCGTCAGTTGATTATTTAATTGTCGTATGTGGATACAAATTACAGACGACATACGACAATTAAATAATCAACCGACGATATGACAAAGTGTGATAGTGTGAATACAATGTGTTTCGAAAACGACAAGTATTATGAAAAAACTTTGAAAAAAAAAACTTCAAAAAACGATGAAAAATTTCTAGCCAATAATACTTTTCATTGGATCAGGGGTGCATTTTATTTCATGTTTATAGTGTTTATACTTCTTGTGATGGTGTGAACACAAACTGTCGTGTTAAATTAGATTTTTTGACAGTCTCAACAAAACTCATAAAATTTATATCTCACAACACTGAACCAAAAATCCAATGAAAATGTACGTTAAGCAAACGAATTACGTTTATTAAAATATTTTCGTTGGCTCAACGAATTATTCGTTAATATAATAAAAAAATAATACCTAATAAAAATATAATTTTCATTATATTAACGAATAATTCGTTGGCTTTATTGTAGAATGAATCGTAATTCTGGATTAATCAGGTATGTGATGAAAATCGATCGATTTCAAAACGATCGTTTTTAGCTGGTGTGATCGCATGATTTGAAATCCATTTCTGAATTATAAAGCCATGTATGCCGCAGAGAACAATTCCGTTCGGAATGATCCCGTTCGGAATCGAAAAAAACATATTTGTTTATTGATAGAAAGTGTATTTTGATAGTTTTTTTGCCTTTCAGATGCAGAAAACGACCATTCCGTTCATGAAAACAAAAATGATTTCATTCCGAAAAAATTTTTCTTCGTTTTCTGAAGCACCAAAACACGGAATGAATTCCGTTTCCGAACGGAGTTGTACTGTGTGACATGGCCGATAGTTTTAATTATTTGTTAAACTACGTTTTTTTAGACTTTTAAAACTTCTTGTAAGGGTAACTGTAACTAATGAATTAAGTTTGGCTTTGTTTGGCTAAGGTATACTGGCGTTTATAAATCGTAGAAATTTATTTATAAAGTTTGCGCTCAGTTCGCCAGACTTAAAAGCCACTTTGTCAAGTTTGCGGTGCGCATAAGTGTCCATCTGAGCAACTAACACGCAAAACTATGGATCGATTAATGACCACATTTACTCTTTTAATTTAATATTCATCACCGCTAAAGTCGTGAGTGTGCCAGACGTCTCGAACTTATCGATCCGACGTCGTTTTCAACAACTCGGTCATTGACCCTCCACTACTTGGAAATGTTTGAAGAAAGATCTTGACCTACAAACATATAAGAACCAACTGGTGCAAGAATCAAAGCCAGAGGCCCATCAATTGCGTCGGGGGTGCGGTGAATTTGCTGAGAATCAACTGGAAGTTGCACCAGATTTGTATCGTCAAAGCATCACATTTAATGAATCAGAAGTAAAATCAAAAGTTTTTTTTAGCTAATGATAAATAAAAAAAAGTGGAAAAAAATGGCAGTTTTTCTACTTTGACTACAGTTTTTTAAACGATGGAAAAAAGAAGACCGGGTACGCTCTAAAAAGTGTTGTAAAATTCGACCGATGGTATGGCGATCACAAGGCGAAGTCGCAGAAATTATTTTTAAACATTAAATGTCAAGAAATTTGTGTGCTACGGCCTAGGTAACGGGAAAAATTCTGCACCTGAAACGACATTTCGACTTACACTGAAAAAAATTTCTTCACAGATCCAATGAAATTTACATTAAAATTCAACCTATGTAACCTTTCATTGGATTAATGAAATGTTTCATAAAATCAATGAAAATTTTGCATTAGTTTAATGACAAACGTTTATTTTATCCATTTTTTCAATGAGGATTCATAAAATCAATGAAAATTTTGTCATTGATTTTATTAATCCTTCATTAATCCAATGAAAGGTTACATAGGTTGAATTTTAATGTAAATTTCATTGGATCTGTGAAGAAAATTTTTTCAGTGTAGAGTTTGAACATTTTTAATTTTTCGAATTTATTCTATGAGCTAAATTTCAGTTATGTATTTTATAACTATTACAAAAAAGCTTTATAAAATACATAACTGAAATTTAGCTCATAGAATAAATTCGAAAAATTAAAAATGTTGAATATAATATAAAGTTACCTTCGGAAGGAAATAATTCCCAGCTTCGACTTAGAGTTTGCTAAAAACCGTAAAATTGTGAAACCGCGGTTTCGGTTCGGTTTTCGGTTTTGAAAATATCAAAGTTAAATTTATACATAAACATATATATTTTTTTGCAAGTTTTTTATTTGTTTCAATTCAGGTACTTTTATTCGCCCTTAAGTGTATACCTGGGCCTGGCCAGGCATTTGTTGACTTTTTTCTAGATTTTTTTTTATATAATTATTTAGTAAATTAGAACGAAACTTTATGTATTCCTCAATTCCGCAATTGGCCAAATGAAAATTTTGTGCATATTGTATCCACCTGGGCTTGGTCAGTCCCTTCCCTATAATATATGTACTGCAGTAAATAAAATCAAAATGAAACGTTTCAGAAGGCATACACAAAACAAAAGAATTCTTCCTTTTCTGTTTTTTCGAAAAATTATTTTATACATATAAAATTAGTCCCAGCCTTGCCCAGGGGATCGTTAGTGTGAGTTTTTTCTGTAGCCACACGAAACTCCATACAAAATCAAGTGGCCCAGGTGGCAGTTTATGCCTCACAAAAAAGGTGTGTACTTAAGAGTTATAAAGTTAATATTTGTTCTTCTTACTACTCATTTTGAATTTTAAGAATTTTGATATACCTTGTCATTGTTGAAGGCTGTTATGTATAAAGTTTTTGTGTATGAAGTACGAGTATGATGTTTAATTTGCAATTTCTTCAAGCATAAACACATTGTTAAAGTTAAAGCTAAAACCGAGGTTTTTTTTGTCGGTTTTCGGTTTCGGTTTTTAGGCATTTAAAACCGCGGTTTCGGTTTCGGTTAAAACCGAACAGCAATCCCTATTTTGACTAGATCTCTTCTCCGGTATAGTCACCACGTGATCCATCACGAGGCGAACCCCCCAACAAACAGCCGAGACCTAAAATGTCTCCACTGTACCAGATAGGACTGGTCAACCTAGATGGTGTTGGCTCAGATTTGCTGGAATTATCGGCTGCATCTATAGCTTTTATGAGCGTTAAACCAAGAATTTCGCACTTTGATTTTAAAGAGCAGCTATAACCTGATATAAGAAGGAGATTCACTAATAGCCAGTTTCGAAGATTATGGAGGTTAATGAAGTCCATAATGCCATATTAGCACTGTTTATCCCCGATTTTAACATTATGTAGATTTTAGGCTCTAAGCAAGTTTAAGGAATTGGCTAAAAGTGTATTGTCATAGAGTCAAACATTAAGTAAGAGGTGTTAAACAGGAAATGATTAAGCAGCCATCAATGGATATTTTGGAATTTCACAAACCCAAACTTTGTTTAAACACATTTAACCTATTGGCAACTCAGTTCTTATCAAGGCGAATTGACTAGAAGGTGGGGTCAAGTCAACAGTTAAACAAACTAGTTTTTTTATTTAAACAAACCTTGTTTTACCAGCAATATTTTTGACAATCCGACCACAGCAGCAGTGTTGGTGTAGAGTTAACCTCACCTTCTACTCAATTCGCCTTGATTCTTATTGTCCGAGCAAAATATAAAAATAAATCAATTCAAGCTGCTGAATTGTAAATATTTTCTCTCTCTTAAAACGAAAGACGACAACAAAAATATAAAAAATGTTGTCCGGACACAAACGTTTTCCGGGCATCATGGGTAAATTGGCCTCAAAGATTTGTTGATTAATTTGTTTAATAAAATTTTTTCATTAATTCAAACTTATCTCATAAAAACATTTTTATTTTCTTTAAAAAAAAACCATTTATTTACAAACTGCAAACAATATTTAACCCAACATATAATACTCGTTCATATTTGCTTTGCGCGCTTAAAACTCTGATCCATTCATCCACTCGACTTGATCTTGATTTTTTCCCTTTTGTTTAGTATTTTGGCATACAAATAAAGTTCATTTGTTGTATTAATATTTTTCTTTTTTTAAGTTTATTCCTTTTTGTATGAGAATAATTTTGTTGTTGTGGTAGGTCCTGTCGTTTATTTACAACCATGTCAATCTCGTGAAAGGGATGTTTTATTACAAGACGTTTCAATATTGTTTGATTTTTAAGATTTTCTATGTATGGATGGATGGTTTTTTTTAAATTGTTGTTTGTTTGTGGGTTGCAACAAGAAAAGTTGTTTGAAGTTTTTGTGATTTTAGTTGTTAGTTGTTGTTGTTGGTTTTACTTAAATAATGACATTGATCAACTGGTGTTTAAGTAAAATTTGAAAATTGTTTGTTTATGGCGAATTTGACTCCACCGATAGATAAAATCTACAAACGGGATTATTTAAGTTTAATTTATACTTGTATGTTTTCGCTTCACCACTACTACTAAAGAGATTTGAAATCACGGATGATTTAGCGGTTTTTATGAGCAATGGTTAGAGATTAGATACAATTTTATTTGAATTTGTAGTAGGCTTTCGCTTTGTGCAAATCTTAAATGTTGAAACTCCTCTTTTTTTAGAATAAATCTAACTGGGAAAATCTCTGTTGGCTTAAATAAATATAATTCTACGGATACCTTAGCTTGGTAAATATATGTATTTTGAGTCCTGCTACCATTATCTATAAGCACTATATCGAAATTATTAGGTTTGATTCCCTGAGATGGAAGGATTTGGACACAGTGGCCATATCCCTCACGGAACCCATTCATAAGAATTTCAGTCTAAGTCATATTTTTTCAAAAATCATAAATTTAAATATTAAAAGACTAATAAAACATCAAATTAGTTTTTAATCTTCAAGATATATAAAAATCAAACGCTGTGTCTTAGTCACGCTAGAACTTCTTGATCGATTTGTATGATTTTTGTTTGTTTTGTTCGTCTATTCACGAGGAAGATTTAGAAAAAAAGAAAGTTCAGACAAACCCAAAAAAGGTAAAAAAATCGAAAAAAGCGAAAATTGTGTTTTGTATGAAAATTTTACATTGCACCATTAATTGCTGTGGATTAGTCTGCTTAAACTCGATAATTGCATAACCTTTTTCAATGATTCTATTTTTGTTTTTTTCGTCATAGGAGGAGTACTTATTTTTCGATAGGGGTAGGTGAAGTTGTACCTACCATAAGACGCCAAACTTGGTAGAAGTCACTCTTCTAGTAAACCACACATTTGAAAATAAAAATTAAGGGGGAAGGCGCAGCTGGAGCAGTACCTTCATAGGATGCATATATTATATATCGCGCAACTGAAGAACTATCTTCGCTAGAGTCTCCAAACGTGGTTAAAGCCACTGTTATAGTGAACTATACATTTTTAAATAATAGTAGGCGGGGTAGAGGAAGGAAGGAAGAGCAGTACCACCCATTGAACGAAATTATTAAATTATTAAAATATCTGAAGGCAAATGTCTTCAAGCCTTATAGGATCCACTCTTATGGTAAACTACACCTTTCATAATAAAAATTAAGGGGTTAGGTGCAGGAGGAGCAGTCAATAATATATAGGTAAAAAAGCGTATGAAATTTTGTTCCCTATAGCCTTCTAAACTACAGAGCCGATTTTCCCAAAATTTTCACAGCTATTTTCTGATAACCCGGCTCTTAACATAGGAAAATTAATATTTTATAATTTTTAAGTGCGGGTAGTACCTCTCATACAATGACAATAAAGATTTCTTCACATTTGGAGTACTGTTACAGTGAAGGTGTACCAATTTTTTACAAATAGCTTAGATAATAATACACAACATCTTTCAAAAGTAGGTTCAATAGAAAGAGTAGTCATGGCACCTCCCAAACGAACACATTATATTTCTGTATACATATCAGTAGAACGCGTACTGTAAAAGCATTAAAATTTGGTACCAGATGCTTTGTTATCAATACACGAGATCTGTTTTAAAAAATGTTTACTAATTGTATTTCGATGGGGTAGCAAAGCGCACCGGGTAAAGCTAGTATTAAATAAAATTGATTGGTATTTCATAAAAACTTGAAAATTTCGTGTAAATAGTTGTATTTTCCATGTATTTTTTTTATCGCATGCGATATTTTTTAAATATATTTTTTATCGCATGCGACATTTTTAATAAAATTAATTGAACTTTTCGTATTTATCTTCACACACAATATTTCACTACAATAGCATTATTCTGTACAATTTTAGGTATATTTAAGTGTTTTTTGGCGTAAATTATAAACCAATCCCCAATTTGTGCAAAATTGTATGTCAACCCGTCCGTGAGTTTTGCCAACATTTTTGTTAGTTTTTGATACAAAATTATTTATTTTTTTTAGGGTGGTTGTTCCACATTTGGATTTATAATTATTATCCTTGCGAACCGATAGTGCTGGATTTCAATCCCAATCTGCTTAGAAGCACTATAAAGAATTTGACAACAAAACTGTTCTTTTCTTTAGAGTCGTTGGAATGTGAACGTGATTTCAACCAGCGAAAATAAACCGAATATTATTTAGCGTTCGGCTTACACACCCAGGGTCGATATGAATTTTTTTTAATGTTTGTGTATACAAACACAACCCCTACTAACGTTCGTAACTATTTTCAAGAAAGAGCAGCATATTATAAAAAATGTGCTTGGCCCTTACTTGACGGCCACACGATCAAGTTTTGCCTTTCAATTCCTTTCAATTTGCAATACACTCTTACTTTTTTACTAACACACTCACACTTTTTAAATTGACCACGAGATGGCTTTTAATTTCACCTTTCCATTTGTTTGGCAATTTTACTTTCAATTTAACAGCTGAGTACAAGTTTGTCTTTAAAAATTATGTGGTTGTTGACATCTAAGAAGTAAATTGCTTACAAATTGAGTGCAGCCTACGTCACAGCTTTCAATTTATGTAAATTTTGACAAGCAGTATATGTAAAAGGCTATCAAGAACAACTTGATCGTGTGGCTGCAAGGTAACTTTAATGAAGATTTTTCTATTTTTTATATAAATTTTTTTTGCATTGTTATTTTCGCAATATATCGAGCTTTTTTTCCTAAATAAGTTTTGGCAACACTGCTCATTAGCAACCCAATAACTATCGCTCTTTTGCGCGACAAATTCAATGGCCGTGATATCTCACGTCAATTGGCCGCCAAGATCATGTGATTTGACACCGTTGGACTTCTTTCTTTGGGGTTATTTGAAAGAAAAGGTGTACGTGGATAAGCCAGCAACAAATAAACAGCTAAAGGATGAGATAATTCGGCACATTAACGGCATAGAACCCCAATCATGCCTCAGCGTCATCGAAAATTTGGACCATCGGATGGAGCTGTGCCGCCGAGATCGAGGCGGCCATTTGGTAATAAGGTCTGATTTTGGCGTTTACGATCACATACAATTTCATAGAGTGGGGTGAAAATTTGTATGAAAAGTATTACGTTATCGCTCGCTTGCATTGACGATCGACTTTAAGTGGGGCGCAACCAACTGTTTATCGTCAGGCAATATTCGTAGGCCAGGCAATAAATCTTTTCCTAAAACTTGTGTTTTTTTTAACAAATAAGTTCTCTTTTATATTTCATGACCTACAACATCACGGATGTGCTTAAATTTCCTAACGGTCAGCAGATATGGTCACAAACATTGATACTTTTACTGGGTCATTATTCATTTAAGTCAGCTTCAAAACAGAAGTTACAGTGGAAATTGTTAAGCACACACTTTAGATGGTTGATTAAATTTTACAACTAATCCAATTTGTTGCTATTATCATTCGACGTTCTCTTCACCAGCTAAGAAACAAGCATCTTTTCATATTTTCTAAATGGGACAATTTCCTAATCGCCAACAACAAATCATGCTGCTTGCTACGGCGAAATCTTGGTAAATTAATCAAAAATTCAAATATATCTACTAAATCAAAATTTATGCGGTTTACTTAAAGAAAAATTCCTTTGCTGCAAAGCAAAATGTTGCAACGCAAAAAAAAAATGTAGAATAGTAAAAATTATCATACAACACAGAACGGATATAAGATTGAAATCAAAATATGCACACCATTAACATTAATATGCTTGGAATATGTATGTATAAAAAGATGTATATGTTTATGTATGTATGTGTGTTTAAGTGTAAGAAGATTAGCAAAACAGCAACCTCAGAATTATTAATATGGTTAAAACATATTCCATTGCTTGAAAATCTGTAGTTGCTAAAGCAGATGCTGACTGTTTGTTGATGCTGCCACAAATATGTAAATCAAATCAAGAAATGAACATAATTTTCAAATCAAATGCATCAGCAAATGCAATACTACATAACAAATTATTTAAACATATTTGAAAGAAAAACCAACAACAAATAAAAACAAGCAACTTCTGTATTTCAAGTGCCACTTATTCATTTTATATGACTTTAACTATTGACTACAAATGCCACTACCATTATTCGTGTGGCTTAAAAAGAAAACAAAAAACCTTTTTTTTTTTTGTTTTAACCACTAGAAAAGAATTGTAGAATATCTCTCGTATAATAGATTAGCTGGATATAAAAGATAAACTAGAATTGTTACGACTAACCACAAAGTTTGTGTTTCGAGTAAAAAAATGTGCTAATAGAGGAATCTACTTTGATCCAATTGTAGAATTAAGAGCAAGTTTTTCCTAGGTGGACACTTTTTGAAGCTTTAAGTACATTTAGGGTTTATACATACATTTGTTTTCATTAAGATTTATTGTTGGCGAAATTTTGGATTTACAAAAGTATTCAATTAAATCGAAAGAGAAAGATCATTTTGTTGTCCTTGTATATTTTTAGTCCTGCTGTTTGGTTGAAAAAAAAAATTACGAAACTTAGGTTGGAGACCATTTTGTTCTACTCCGTGTTTTTCAAAGGTAATTAGTAGTATCCAACCGAACGCACTATTCTAGACCGAGCACGAATTTTTTGTCCTTAAATCGGAACAATACTTCTTTAATAAAATTTAGTTTTAACGTGCTATATTCCCAATTCTTACTATTGATAAACTGAAATGCCCATTTCACTGGTTGCTTAGCTCAGATCATAAGGAAACTTCATCCAAAGATTTTAGAAAAGCTTAAGATATTATTCAAATAAAACTGTTAAGCGAATATTAATTATAAACACTCAAGTCTTACCCGTTATAATATTCGCTATTTGCTTAACCGTTTTATTTGAATAATATCTTTAGCTTTTCTTAAATCTTTGGATGGAGTTTCCTGATGATCTGGCCTAAGCCTAAATTTCAGTTTATCAACAGTAAGAATTGAAAATTTAGCACATTAAAACTAAATTTTATTAATGAATTTTTTGACTCCCAAGAAAACCTTTGAATGCGCGCAGAAAAACCAAGGCACTGTACTGTCCTCCTTAAAAAGCAAGTTACATCTCGATTTTAGTAGTTTTGAGCAGGGTAGGAAAAAATTCTACTCGCGAGCAAAATTCAAGTCAATTCTCTCTTTTTCATATTTGTGCTCTCGAGTTTTTTTTTCTTAACTTGCCAGTACAAATTTTAAAAGCAGAGAATTGACTCGAATTGTGCTTTCAAATAGAATTTCTTCCAACCCTGCTCAAAACTACTAAAATCGAGATGTGAATTTCTTTCTTAAGGCCCAACCGAAGTTATACGAAGTAAAATGCAAAGGAAATATAGAGCAAAACTGTGATGTGATTTATATAGGTACAACAAAGAGGGCATTATCAACATGAATGGGAGAACATAAAATGAATATTATGCGGGGGAAAGAAGCAACAGGTTTAGCACAACATTTAATCACAAACACACATACAGCTGACTTCGAGAATGTTAAAAGCTTAGACTTTGAAAAGTTAGAAAGAAAAAGATATATAAAAGAGAGCTTGCATATTCAAACCAACATTATGAAAACAATGAACGTAAAGGAGGACAACAACAATATTAATGCCAGCTACATAGTTGCCATAAATTAATGAAATTAAATTTTTTTAAAAAAAAGTTTAATTTTTATTTAAAAAATTAAAAACTCCTTTTAATGTAAATAACATAAAATTTTGTAAGTTACATATGCTTTTGAAAATGATTTCTGTTTAATTAATGTTTGTATTAAATAAATAGACTACCCCTTAAGATGTCGGCATATACCGGCGAAACGTTGGGAAGAAATTTTAGGCCTTATTAGCTTAAAAACAACAAGATATATAACATAATGTGCTTAAATTGGCTTAAGCAAATGTGCGAATACATATAATCATATGAGGCAAACCATATTGTACTTAAGGAAACTTTTTGTTAAGTTTTACGAAAATGTCAAAGTGCGAAACTAATCGCACATTCCGTACGGAATCAAAAAATTTTTTTTTGTGTTTTTGTTTTTTTTAATACATTTGAGAGACTTTTTGTTAATTTTTGACAGTAGGTAAAGCATAGCTATGCATATTATGGTTAGGCCTTTAGAAGGGCGGTATAGTCCAGGAGTTCAATATTGAATACATATTAGTACTCAAAATTTAATATTTAAATACATACTTTAATGGCTAATAAAATTTAATGTTTTTATGGTATGTAGATTATTTTTCAAGGTCTGATAAAAGTTGGTCACTAAACATAATATCTGCAAAGTTCTTTCTGGTCACGGACTGGAGTTCCATTATTGAAATATATCTGTATTTAGAGGACTTAAATGTTCAGTGAAAGACATATTGATTTCTTTTTCATCAACATTTTCATCCTTTCCTTCTTGAAGATCTACATGTCGTGCTTTCCTGTGATTTTCATTTACACACATGATAATCACTATGTAAATTAATAAAAAAATTCGGTCTTTGGTAACGTTCGGTAAAAGTTGTGTTGTTTTATACTGTTTTATTTCAGGGATTTCCCATTTTATAGAGATATGTGTACAACCAGTAGTCTTACTTTAGTTTGTGATTAGCTTTTTATCAGTTTACTTTCTCAAGGAGAAATAAAATTTGAAAAGCACTGCTATTGCTGAAATTCTAAATGAAAGGGACTCTGATATTTTAATTTTGTAGGTTAGGGTAGGTTAAGAAGGGTTATGTGCCCACAGAGCACACTTCCACTCGGAGACCAATGCGGTCCATTGTGAATCCCTTCAATGAAAAAGGTAGAAAAAAAGAAAAGTAAAGAAAATAAATAAGAGGTGGATAGAATTAAGAAAGTTAGTAGGTACCACGTAGAACTATTACCCTCTCTACAGTCCCCTCAACAGAAACAGCCGCACTATTTCCCTGACCCAGTAGATCAGCTGGATAACATCCAGCGATGCAACCCAGTTCGTCGTGAAATATATCTCCTAGCCATTTCTGTCTGAGACCCTGCATCCTAGGACAGTGGCACAGTACATACTCAATCGTCTCTAGCTCCGCAGAATCATCGCACAATCAGCAGAAGTCCGGTATGGTATTGTCCCATTTGCCCGTGAAGGCCCTAACATGACAATGATCCGTCAAGAAACCTATAAGTGTCCTGAGACCTCCCCTATCCAGTCCCACTAGAACCCTGGTTGCCCCCGCGTTCAAACTGGGCCATAGGGCCCTAGACACCCTGCAATCCGTTCTATCCCTCCAGGACCGGTTAACGTCATCACGGAAGCTTTCCCGTATGACCCCATAGTAGTAACATAGGGGGTGCTTTACCCGCTGTCCCTTACCACTAAGTTTAGATTCGAGCCCCTCTCTCGCGACTTCGTCCGCCACCTCATTTCCATCAACAATGCAGTGTCCAGGTACCCAACACAGCCTAACATTGAATGCCTGCATGAGTTCTCCAAGAGCATTTCTAAACCGAGCGACCAGGGACGATCGCACCGTATGATTCTTCAATGCTCTAAGCGGCGCCTGATGGTCGACGTAAACTGTCACCACAGATCTACCCACGATGTGATCCAGTATCACTTCCGTCACTGGAAGACACTGCACTCATCAGGGAGTCTGAATGACCTTTTCACTTCGGTGTCCGTGATATATATACACCGGCACCAGTGCCGCTTTCCATCTTGGATTCATCCGTAAATACTGCCCAACCCTTAAACAGTACATTGGATCCACGCCAAACTTCCCTATCCGGGAACTCCACTGGTGCTGTTACAACGTTTTATTTTCTTCCTTATAAGATAAAAATATTGAAAGTAAAGCATTGATGAGATATATGATTATGAAGTGAAAAATGGTGAAGAAGCTTGTGGTATCGATGCATAATACATTGCAAAAACTGTTTCCCATCTACAAGCACTAAAATCAAAATATTATTTTCTAGGACACGGGGAATTTGCAATTGCTTTAAATCCAAATGTGTTGCCAAGGGCACTATATGCAAAAAATTTGTATTCCAATTGAATAAGAAAACAATTTGTTAATGTTGCTGCGATAATAACAATGAGCCATAATTATTTACTCATGTTCAAAATTTAATAAATTGAATTGACCAAAATGGTTCACAACCTAAGATTTGTATTTTTTAATCGAATAGAAAGATTTTCTCCTATGCAACTGGAGAATAACGAAGCACATTAGAAGAGAAAAAATTCATAAGCTGACGTTTTTAGTTGATATGATAAGCCAATGCAAATTTAAATAAAATAAAAGTGTACCAAACACCAGGGTTAATGCAAATTTATGTTAATTCGTTCTAAAAAAACAGCAAATTACATATTAAAATTTAAATCGACCGATTCCTGCAAAAATTTTTAAAAAGAACGTAAGTACATTTTACAACCACTTTAAAGTTTTTTTGATTTTTGAAAATATTTAATATATAATACACTTTAACTTAAATCTTTTTTTATTAGTTTGTCGCCTGACTCTCCAATTCTAATAAATGTATAATACATTCAATTCATTTCTAAGCCTTGATTCGACCAGTTATTCTCTGTGTTAGTAAAATGTATGATAGTGATGGATATAATGGTTTATTAGTGTCGGCATTGATACGCAACAACCAACAACAACAAAATCTTTAAATAAACCAGCAAATGAAATAAAAAAAGCCGCTTTTCCAATTTTGTTTTAGTTTTGCTTCATTCTTGAGATTTAGATAAGCAATCTAAAATTAATGATGATGTTGTTGTATAGCAAGAGGAAAAAACAACAGAACTGCGCTGAGCTGAACTGAACTGAAGGAAACAGAGCTTATTGCTGTTTTAGTAAACATTTCATTAAATAAAGCTTTTCAAGCTACGTTAACAAATCGTTTGAAATAATAAAAAAAATACAAAAATAAAAAAACTAAAGAAAATTACGTTTAGTTTTTTTTCTAGATTAAAAAATTTGTTATGCTAGAGAAAGAATGAAATTACAAAAAAAAAAAAAAAAAAAAAATACAATGGAGAAATTTAAATGTATCACTATTCAAAAATCTAAACAAACAAAACAGTTCAGTTAGTAAGCAAAAGCTTTTAAAAGAAAATATTAGACTTTCAAAATAAAATTAACAGCGTTTTACAAAGGCTTTTTGATTTAATACATTTTTTTTTGTTATTTACCAGCATTTTATAATAAATAAGCATGAAATTAAACAAATTATATGTGAAATTTATTTAAAATAAATCATTATTTCCAGGAACGAAATTTTGAGTATAAATATATATTTGTTTATCAAGCAAAATTAAATTCAAATAAGTTTAAAGACAAGTTCAAGATTTTAAACGCAAAGTAAAGGCAAAAAAGCCAAGAGACATCTTTCCAATTAAAAACAAAAGATTTAAGACACGAACTTGTTGTTTAAAGATTTTTGTTTGCTATAAAAATATTTTAATACCAACATTTAAAATTTTCATAATACGGCAGAATCGGGAAAAAATTTACCGAAATGTTTCAAGTTTAATAAACTTTTTGGAACTATGAATTTTTCTAAAAGGTAATAAATTAAAAATAAAAAAAAAAAAATACAATAAGATATTTTGAATATAACGCACTAAACTTCATTCAATGACTTAGGGCTTATTAATCAGGGCAAGTTAAACTCTCTTTTTGGTTTAAAATATGTTTAAACCAACAAATCTATAAATCAGTAAACATATATGCCATCTTGAAAAGCATAAAATTGGGAGTTTAAACTACCAATGATAAGATTAATCATAGTGCTGCCACATGTTATTTTTTCAACTACATGGGATACTGATTTACAGTTGTTGAATTTAAGCTACATATGGGTGTTTCTACGTTAATAGGTACTATCGACGGCTACATTAAAAAATCATATATAATTTTTAAATTTGTGGAAATATCAAACGTGTTTAATAATAAATACAGTATACTTTTTTACCAATAAATTGCAATACCTAAATTACCTTATACCGTGTTCAGATATGCACCTTAATTGAGTTTTACGCAATAAATGCCATTATTGAGCTCAATATTACATACAAAATTGCAATTTAATTATTGCTCAATTAATACGATATTGTTATAAATATTGAGTAAAATTAAAATGCGGCACTGTAACAAGTGTGTTTATTAAGCAAAACACAACTTACTGAACAGTGTTTTGACATTTGGCAACTGAAATTACAACAAAAAAAAAAAGGCCCTTCCATTAGATCTGCGCAAAAGCCAGATGTTTATTCCTTAAAGATGTCAAAAGTTATTAACATTTTCTTATACATGTACATTAGAGCGACTCACCAAAAAAAGTGCTCGATGTACCCTCCTAAAAATGAACCTTGGACTTTTTTAAGATGACATTTTAAATATTTTGGCTCCAGGGTTGACCTCTCGTGAGCTGGACCAGTTTGAAAAAGGGTCTATTTTTGCATGTTTTGTTACTTTGAATTTTTTGTTCGGGGTTGTTTGTAATAAAAGTGTCAAATTAACATATTTTAATCTTTAGTCGATTTAATAAAATAAGTGTATCAGCTTTTTTTGAAATTCGTGCTAGTTCGCGTTTTGACAAAAATGCAATGGGGTGGTAGCCCTTCGTTTTAAATAGGGCAATATGGGTATCAAATTTTATCTTTTGCCAAGTATATCATCTTTGTATGTAAATAATTTTGATTTGTGCAAATTAGATGCATTTTACACGGTGCTCTGGAATATATATAAATGCAATTTTGTAGTAACTCTAATATGATAGCGGATTAAGTTTCTAGATCATGTATGGATGAAATTAGGACTAAAGAAAGAAAAAAAGAAATGATACACGACTTTTTGGCCGCATATTTTTTTCGCAAATTAAAAAAAATTCAGATCGTGTATCATTTCTTTTTTTCTTTCTTTAGTCCTATTTTCATCCATACATGATCTAGAAACTAAATCCGCTTTCATATTAGAGTTACTACAAAATTGAATTTATATATATTCCAGAGCACCGTGTAAAATGAATCTAATTTGCACAAATCTAAATTATTTACATACAAAGATGGTATTCTTGGCAAAAGATAAAATTTGATACCCATATTGCCCTATTTAAAACGAAGGGTTACCACCCCATTGCATTTTTGTCAAAACGCGAACTAGCACGAATTTCAAAAAAAAACTGAGACACGTATTTAATTATATCGATAAAAGATTAAAATATGTTAATGTGGCACTTTTATTACAAACAACCCCGAACAAAAAATTCAAAAACCATTTTTTGTTTTTTACAAAAAATCCTTAAAAAAAGGACATGGATGTTCGTCCTTGGACAAATTTTATATACAGTTGGACGCGCCTTAAAAAACCTTTCTTTCGATACCCAACTTGTATATGTTGGTAAGGAAACAGATTCGTAAAGTAACAAAACATGCAAAAATAGACCCTTTTTCAAACTGGTCCAGCTCACGAGAGGTCAACCCTGGCGCCGAAATATTTAAAATGTCATCTTAAAAAAGTCCACGGTTAATTTTTAGGAGGGTACATCGAGCACGAATTTTGCTTCCATACAACTTGAGTCGCTCTAATGTACATACATTTTTGTTTACGTTGAATGTTGTATGTAGTAGTCAGAGATCAGCAATGAATCGTTTTTTCGCTACTCATACTGAATCATGCAATTGTAAGTATAAGTGCGTAGAAATAATTTAAACTAACCCTGCAAATAAAATTGGACCACCTGACCCATTTTGATAAAATGGACTACTCCATGGACTAGTCCGATGTAATGCAAGCATGGACCATGTCATTGTTAAAAAGTGTTTGTAGTGAGACGACATGTCTTCGTTTTTTAACGACATGCTTTCGTTTTTAAACGACTTCAAAACTAATCCTCTTGAGTATACCATGGAGTAGTTTTAAAACTACTCCTTAGTGGTACAAAGGTGGGTTATATACCATGGAGTAGTTTTAAAACTACTCCTTAGTGGTCCAAAGGTGGGTTATATGGTCCTCTTCTAGGACATCGTAATGTTAAATAGACCAGGTTTTTTCCATACGTTTGGGTTACTTTTGGACTAGTCCTGGTCCCTTGTGGACTACTCTTTACACGCGTGTTTGGACTGGTCCTATTATTTGCAGGGAAACTACTCTGATTTACTCATACTCACAAGAGAAATATTTATGAGTGCGACGTCGACATTATACGCATACTCATAAATGACGTCAGCTTGATTTATAATTTCAAGAAAATACTAACAATACTCACAATGATTCAAATCATTTAGCTCTTCCATCCATTTACCGCTTTAACACAACAGATAAAACACACAACTTAATAATCAGCGCTGCCAGATAAATTTGCAAAAAAATCGTCCACTTCATACATGTAACTTTAAACTGTAATTGCCAAATCGTCACTTTGCTATTTCGGGGACAAATCTGGCAGCCTCGCATTTTGCTTCGCCTATACACATTGAGTTGAGTAGATTCTAAATCAAACACTACAAATGTTGGTAAGTATGAGTACGATGAATAAAATGAAACTTTTGAGTGAATATGAGGCCATTTTAGACTATAATACTTTGTGTTAAGACATGTCAAAAACTTACAAATCATTCATAATGTATAATAGTGTAAAAACATTTTGTAATGAAATGTCAAAAAATACGTAAAGAAATTTGGCAGTCGTATGGTTCTCTCTATTTTTTGAAATTTTTCTAAACGATTAGATTTTTCATTTTATCAGAATTGTGTTTTTACAAAAGCACAAGAAGAAAATCAGGGATGGAAAATTAAAATTTTGTGCACAAATATTCACTATTATTTTTTCTAATAAAAAATTGCAAAACGATAAAAAAATATAAAATTTTAAGTGAATTCTTTTAAAATTTAAATAAATCACAAATATTTGTTGTTAAAAATCGTTAAATACGGTACACAGACGAAAAAAAAAAAATAAAAAATATGATTGTATCAACTTTTCCACCCTAGAAGAAAATAAAAAAACAGCTGTTGAATAATTTGCCGGCCACATCAAAATAAAAATTATTAAATATTAAAGAAATATTAAAAATTAAGCAAAAATATATCTGAGGACCAAGGTGCAAGTTTAAATGTGCAAGTTAGTGAATAATACGCCAGCTAACAATGTTCCAATGCTTAATAAAATGTTTTTTCGTCTTTATTTTGTAATCTAAAGTGGATCTCATAAATCACATAGATTTTACTTTTTATTTGAAGTGTGATAGTGTAGAAGCAAAATGTAATGAAAAAAAATTTCTCTTTGATTTTTTGACAATCAGACCAAAAATCATTTCATTTTGTAAGACCAAAAGTCTAAAGACTTGTGTGATAGTGTAAAACAGCCTTAAGTATGAGTACGATGAATAAAATTAAACTTTTGAGTGAATATGAGTTTGAATAACATTGGAATAAGTATGAGTGCGTATAAGTACAAGAATTTATGAGTTATGATTTAGCTCTACTCACTTTTTGACTACTCATTACTTATCTCTGGTAGTAGTAATATAAATTGAGTTAGCTAAATTGTTTATATGGGCATTATTCATAAAAAATTGCCTTACATGGTCTGTAATCTTAGGAAGAGTTTAAAGAGAAATATGTTATTCGGATTAATGTAAAATTTTTATTTTATTTTGATCATTATTCAGTTCGAAATGTCACGTATCGACCCAGATTTCGGCTTAAAAAAAAAGAAATTACAGAAGATTTTGGAATCAAACCAAGACATTTTAATGTTACATTGCTACGTAAAATTCTAAAAGTAGTTTGACTAAAAAATTGTGCCAGGTTTCGCTGAATTACGATTTTTTATACATGGCCAAAAAAACTACTTCCGTTTTTTTCACGTTCGAACCGCTACTTCTTTTGCCATTATCTTTGACCTAGAATCGCGCCCTCCACAAACTTTAACATAGATAACAGTGTTTTCTTGGTGCTATAATTAAATGGTTAAGAAAAAGTAAAAATATTTTTTGCTTAAAATGTTATTGCATTTATAATGCGTACGACTGTCACGTTCAACACTTTGGAATTACCCATATGTGAACAGAAAGATAATTATGTCAATAAAAAAGGTGTATCTGAACACGGTATTAGTTTAGTCATAACTTCATGTTTACCTAGAAAAAAGTATCTACCCTGGCCTGTCCCTTTAGTATTCTGTAACAAAATCTTTGAAATTTAACACATTACTAATTCATAAAACATTTAATCGTTATTTATTACATAAAGAAGTAGAAATAACAAAGGTAATAATCATTTAAAAAAAACTTTCAAAATACTTTCATATTTTATTGAAAAAAATTTCATATTTTTTGTGCCTCGTACTTTAAGTCTCTTTCCCTGCACATTTTTCGATCGTTTAAAAATGCCGCTAAAATGCGTTGACGCTGCAAATTTAAATAGCAGAACATTTGTTTCGAAGTGAATTTAACAATAAAAGTCGAGCGAGCCACTAGCATGTTCTTATTGGGCCAATAATTCGACCAAACCACTCGGGTTGCTCGCACGTGTCAGTGAATAATGTATCTCCACTGGAGAGTTTTATTCCCTTGTTATTGTTGGTTTTAGTTTGTTTGTGAGATAATTTACTGTGTTAGTTTGATTTTTCGTTACAATACATATTTTTTGCGATTGTGCTAGTTTTTTAATGAAAACATCTCTCCCCTGCCGTATTTCCCCTGCTTCATCAGATGCCAGGGTAGAGATTTTGCGACCAGGGTAGATAAGGAAGTGAGAAATTACTTCTTTCTTAGTATTTTACGTTAAACCAACACATTTCCACTATATACGTTATACCTGTTTTAACGCTTCAAAAATGTATGTATGCCTTATTTAATGTGACTTTTGTTTTAAATTAGTTTTATACTACTAACATACATACATATGTAGCAATATACAGTAATAGAAGGTAGTCCAGTTCTTTCTTTCGTTGCCATATTAACGTTCTGACATTCAAGAGTTATAAAAAATCGTGCTAACCAACTTTTTAATCAAATCCAACATTCGTTTTTTTTTGTTTTATGAACTGGCAACCAAATTGCAAGAACTTTACCTAAATTAAGTCAAATTCACGTGGAATAACCACGAAGCCGGTCACGGCTAGGGCGCGCCTGATGGAGTAGGTGCGACGAGCAAAAGGACTACTGAAAGACTTGTTGGAGCTGGGAATGACAATTCATCGCTGGAAGATTTAACGAGCGCATTTCAGAAAATTGTTCTAATGTCAAAGTGTTCACCATTGATGACGAAGACATTTCAAAGAAAGAAGAGGGACTTAATAAAAAAAGTGTTTAAAGTTTCTCAGTTACTATGAAGGTCCATCAAATTACTGGAAGTATATTTTGCCCAAAGAAATTGACAATGAATCATTTTGTGGTCGGCACTTTGGATTTTGCTTCCATGAAAACCAAACCGCGCCTTAATGTTGATTATTTATATCGTTGGTCTCATGTAGAAAGGCCCTAACTCACATAAATGCAACTTTACAGGAGAAGGCAAAAACATAATAGAAACTGTATGTATCATAATGTAAAATGGCTTCTTCAATTGCTTGTTAAACTGATATTTTTGATGCTATTGTATTACATTTTTGTGACGAGGTGTATTTGTGGGAAATGTATTGGAATCACTAAACAACTCAATTTCGAAAAAAGTCGAGTTAGGACCTTTCTACATGAGACCAACGATATGGTCCTGAAAGTGAATCTAACGACGAACCACTTATAAAGTATCTTTTAGTATTGTTCTTGAGAAGTTACCAAGAAGGCATACCAGCTTGTAAACGAACGAAATGAAAGGACAAAGGATTTTTAAGCTTTTGACGAAAGTGTTAATATCTTTGAACAGGCGTGATCTCAAAAGCCATATTTTTTAATGTTTGTTTTTATAAGTAAAAGTTCTTATTTAAGTTTAAGTTTAAAGTTTTTATTGAAGCATTGATGCTCTATATATTTTTGTTACCTTATATTGCAAAATATGTGCAATTAAATAATTAGCTTTTTTCGACTACGTTTATAAGCAGATACTAACGGTCTAATTCATAAAAATATCTTATTTCAGCTTTAATGTCTACAATAGTTATCAAACACTCTGTTTTATAAACCATTAAAAAAAAGTCAAATTTATAAACGTTTAATAGTGGTGAATTAACAATTAAACGCTTATATTACATTTGTATTTTTATGTTGGCAACAACATGTTATTTTAATTGTAATTTTTGTAATAGTGATGCATACAACTAGGAATGAAACGATACAAGTAATACAAGTATCATACAACGAACGAATTTTAAGTGAATTTCTGTTTTGTTTTGAATTTAAAATTAATTTCTGTTTTTTTAAAACGTAATATCTTAAAAATTTTATGTTTTTATTTTTTTTTTTTTTTTTTTTTGTTAATAAAATACATACTTTTAAAAAAAGAAGCGAAATATGTAAATCATTTATTAGCAATATCAAATTTTTACTGATTAAACTCTGTAGGTTCAAAAGAGATTATACAGCTTTATGTTTAATGAATAATTTAACCAGTTTTTATTATGCACTAGCATATACCCGCTAGGTCTTTAGCATCTCCAAAGTTTATTTTTCTAGATTTAAACTTGTTTAAATTTTAGCATTTTAGTAGAATCAAAAAGTTAAAGAAAAATATCAAATTTCCCATATTTCCTTTTTTGGGTACTATATTTTTCCCACCATTAAAGTATCAAAAATTTCAGTATTGTTGTGGCAGCCCATAATTTAGTACGAATATGTCAATGCATGGAGAAAAATGTTTTGTAAAAAAAGTACCAAAAATAGTTACGATTTTCACTCCTTAAATGTTCGAATTTCAAAAAAGTACCAAATTCGTTACGTATTTTTTTGATAAGTTTCGAATGTGGTATAAACTTTGTTTCTATGTTTATTGGTTCAAAAGATAGATGGGGTGGCAAAAAGTACTAAAATTCAGATTTTACCCGTTTACTCCCTAATAGGGCCGAATATCAAAAAAGTAACAGACACCTGTCCGCTTATTTTTTCAAGAACAACGATAAGTATTACATTTATTTTGCATCTCTTTTAGTTTTGGAGATATAAGGTTACCGAATTTTCCCGTATTTACCTTTTTTTCCCCCTAAATATTCGAATTTCGAAAAATTTATAAAATTATAAATTTTATTTCGCCGGGTGGTTTCTGGCAGGCACATTTTAACAAAAATTTAGTTTTAAATCAATTCTATGTTATAATTATGGCGCCCCCTTTTTTAACATTTAATACCTTCATTGTTTTCCTTCATTCGTCACTTTTTGTGCTATGAAGCATATTTTCGATGCAAAAGGTAAAATATTGATGTTTGTAATTGCTGTGCTACATGTTCCATTCAAAGCATGTAAAATAAAATATTTTTGTTCCGTGCGGCAAACCAGTAACCAACAGACTATACACTATGTGGTTTCTACTTTGTATTTGCTTTAACAAATAATTTACCTATTTGAAAGACATTTTAAAATATAAGTGTAATTAATGGTAAAAAAAAGGTTTGCATTATTTAAAATAAATCTTAATACAAGCTTTTTATATTTTATGCAAAAGTTATAACGACTTTAAGTTTCAACAGAAAACATATCTCGCGACCCACGTTAATTTTAACAAAAAAATCTATCGAGCAATTTATATTTAAAATTAATTCAAATATTAGTTATCGTGTTTCTAGAAAAAATTTGAATGCGTATTAAACTTTTTTATTAAAATAAATAAGAAGACAAAAATGTTTAATTTTTCGTGCAATTATTAAAATTTTATTTAAACAAACATTGAAATATCAATTTATTAAACGCTTAAAGTAGGGTAAAGGCTACTATAAATATTTCAAATTTATGAAATGTTTATTAAACGTTTAATAGGCTATTAAACATTTATAAATACTCTTTTTTCGACTTTTGCTTATTAATGACTTATAAAGCTGCAATGATGCGTTTATGAATTAGGCTGTAAGTAATTTTGTTTTCTAAGTTACATAAAAGAAGACTCTATGGAGTTAGTCAAATTTTTTTTGTTTTAAACTATCATCAAATATTGAATAATTAAAGTTGATTCTTACGAAAATAAGGTTTGTTTTCAATTTATCTTTCCGCTTAAGGAAAGGTATCTTGTCCTGGCCGTCATGTCTTTACCCTGTGTAGAGTATCTCCCCTGGCCATTTAAAATACCGGAAAAAGTAGATAACTTAACTGGCCATTATTAAACATGCATTCAAACTTCCTGATTATATACGATTATAATGAAAAAAATCATTATTTTAAATATTTTTAGCACGCCGCCATTCATAATATCAGAATGACCCATATAAGTTTAAGTTTAGTTCAACTAAACCACCATATACAAATTTATTAGCCATTAGATTTCATCATTACATCATCACTAAAACAAGTTGTGTTAATATTTTTATCAAATAAAAAAAATTGTTGGTAAAAATGGAAAGAAAACTTGAGATTTTAATAGAATTAACTCAAAAGAATTTATTAATTTTCATGATTTTTTTAGACAAGCTGAGCACTTGTCGTTTTAACCTAATTCGAGTAAGCTGAATCCAGTGGTGCTAGCCGCTTTTTTTAGGTTAGCTCTGGTTTTCGAGATGTATCGTTATTTGGAAAATAGAGGAGGCTGCAATTGGTCAAATGTATGACCAACCCGACTTTATTTTTCATCTCAATCATTTATTTGTAACTTACCTACCCTCTATCTCTATTTCTTAAGGGGGCTCCCATACAAAATGTACAATGCAGACTAGAAATATATTGAAGAAAAAGTTCTATAAATGCCCAGGAGTCGCCCCTAGAGGGATAAAATATATGACCGACCTCAATTAGTTTTTTGTCCATAACATTTCCTCGAGACATACTTGCCCCTTATCACCACTTCTTAGGGGGATCCCATACAAACATTGCGTTTTATGAAATTTTGTACTGCTTTGTTTCCATTTTTTATTGAAACGCTCAGAAGAGTTAGCTCAGAGTTAACTTTAAAGCAACAAATTGACTCGAAAGTAAGGTTTACTTAACAGCGAGGTAAACTTAACTGCGATATTAACTTTTACGTGGGTTAACTTTATCGCGGTTTTACTGTTTTGCAAATTGATTTGACAAAATAACATTTACATTATAACCCAAAGATATTTTAATATATATTTTTTTTTTATTAAAAAACCAAAAATTGCACAATTCTTAAATTTGCATAACTTGTGCTAAAAACAATACAACATTTTTGTATTTTCAAATATTTCAAATATGAATTATAAATCATTTTAAATTTATCAAAAAAAAAAATGTTGCTTCTAAAACACAAATATGTGTTTTTAAATTTATCAAAAAAAATTTTGCTTCTAAAACACAAATATGTACATATTATGTATATGCATTTATTTATAAAAAACAAATCTAACAGTTTACGAATATAATATTTAAAATTATTCAATGCAAGTATTTGTGTATCGTATAACAAATCATGTAACACTTTGTGTTTTAAAGTTTCAAAAGATTAAAGAAAAAAAGATAAAACAATATTTGGTTTCTTATCGATAAAATCTAGGATTTTGTAAAGGAAAACAAAAAATAACAAAAACCGTTTAAACACGATTTCACGATTTTTCATAAATATATACTTAAGCCACAGCTCATCATCATCTTATACAGACATTAAAATATGCACGCATAAGTCATAACTATGCGTTTCATGACTCTTCTACAGTTACAGAGAAGAGTAAAAAAGTATTGGGAGAATTTGGTATACCCTGCATTACCAGCTATGGAAGAGAGAATGTAGATTCTTAGAAATACGCATCTTCATATTGATGATGCCCTAACAACAGACTTGTGACATTAATATTATTACAAATGGCATCAATGACGCAAAAAGTGCCATCAATCCAATGAAGAACGTCATCATAAAGTTTTGTCATATTTTATGCTGCATCTTTGTATAATATGAATCAAGTGGCATCAATTCGATGCCACATTTTGTGTATTATTCACTTTATTTTCATGTGTAAAATGTGAAATAAAAAGCAAAAATTCCCATATTCGAATTGTTTAAATTATTAAGTTAAACACATCGAATTTTCAAAAAAGAATGGTTGCGTCATGACGCAGCAAAAAAATCGTCAGCATTTTAATTCAAGATCAGTTCCCACAGCCTCCATGATTGGGAATTTAGTCTACCGTTTGAGAAACGTAATAATGTAACGTCCTGGAAGAGGTGCTCATTGAAATATTCGTACTTAAGGCAAAGTGAAAACTGAGCGGCAGAGTGTAAAAAATGATCCAACTGTCTCAACTCGTCTTCGTTCCAGTTAAAAGTATTAAATAAAAGAGATTTAAAAGTTGGATCTTAAGGTGCAGCAATACAAAGTTCGAATTATGCAGGCATTAATACCGCAAGACTACCAACAACGACTACAGTAGGTCTTATTTTCCCTACCCTGTTAATTTTCTTTATGATATACAAACATATTTTAATTGAACTCTTTCTAACACTAAATGCAGTTCTTCATATTTTATTCCTAATTAAAAAAAAAACAGCTGCTCTCTTATTACTTTACTAACAATTGTTGACCTAAAAGAATTTAGCACTTACACACGATTTTTTAATTCTAGGCTTACAGAAAGAAACTTTCTCACACAATCACACTTAAAAAAGCTCCCCAGGTCTGTCTCAAACAAATTAAAAAAAGCCCTTTTTAAAATAAGATCTATTAAATGCAAATTAATTTTAAGCCGTTATAAGTACAATCATACGTACTACAATAAACAACTGCAACTAAATGTGGTAACATAAAACAAAAAAAGAATGTTAACAAACATTTCAATTAAATTCCATTGCATTGCATGAAAAGAACATTATAAAAGAAATAAAAAAATAAAAAAAATACATGCCAGTAAATGTGTACAATTATGAACGTTTCTCTACTTGCAGCGTTCCAAACAGCCTACATAATTCTTTATTTGTTTTAATTTTTTTTCTCTACTTTTTTCTTAAACTACAAGAACCCACAACACCTACACACATGTTGCAATGAACACAATACAAGAAAAATAATAAAATTAAAAGAAAAATAGCAACAAAAAAATTAATAAAAAATAGTCGTACAAACGAAATAAAATGTTGAGGGCGTGTAAATTCCGTGAAATGCGTTTGATGCATAAGAATGATTTTTCCGCTTTTATAAATACATAACAAATGATTGTAAGGCAATAGAGCACTATGGGTTACGTTTTATGGAAAAAAGAAGAGAAAAAGTAATATTTGCCCAACCAAAAATCAAAATTGTGGTCTGGTCCAGTTCTTAACCCAACAGTCGCTATGGGATTTTCTACCAAACATTCGAAAATATTCAAATTTGTGTAACCCTTAAGCGTAAACCTGGTCATGGCAAGGCACTTTTTGGCTTGTATTCCTCAATCAAAGTGTTTTTACAAGAAAATGAGAAAAAGTGTTAATTTAAAAAACGTGGGCGTGGCAATTGGTCAAATGAAAATTTTGTGCATATTGTATCCACCTGGGCCTGGCTAGGCCCTGCCCTATTATATATGTACTGTAGTAACAAAAATCAAAACGAAACGTATCAAAAAGCACACGCAACACATACCCTGCAAATAATATTGGACCACCTGATCCATTTTGATAAAATGGACAACTCCATAGACTGATCCTATGTAATGCAAGCATGGACCATGTCATTGTTAAAAAGTGTTTGTAGTGAGACGACATGTCTTCGTTTTTTAACGACGTGCTTTCCTTTTTAAACGACTTCAAAACTAATCCTCTTGTGCATACCATGGAATAGTTTTAAAACTACTCCTTAGTAGTTCAAAGGTGGGTTATATGGTCCTCCCCTAGGACATCGTATCGTAATGTTAAATATACCATATTTTTTCCATACGTTTGGGTTACTTTTGGACTAGTCCTTGTCCCTTGTGGGCTACTCTTGACACGCGTGTTTGGACTGGTCCTATTATTTGCAGGGTAAGTATTCTTTCTTTAATTATTTTTTTGACAACAAGTGTTTCTGCTGTAATTATAAAACTCCATACAAATAAAAGTATTCCCAACCAGGCCCAGGGATTCGTAAGTGTGAGTTTTTCTATAGCCACAAAAAACTCCATACAAAATACAAGTGGTCCCAACCAGGCCCAGGTGGCAGTTTGTGCCACACAAATTAGGTGTCTTCTTAAAAGTTAATAGTTTCAATTGCCCAAAATAGTGAAGGTTAAATGAATTTCGAAAAACTGTTAATTGTGTGAACATTTAAAATACTATCTATTGGTGATCCCTGATTTGTTTAGGCCCCTATTACGGTTTACAACTCAACTCAGTTGAGTTGTAATTTCTTAACTTTTGTATTATGGTTTGCAATTTGCTATATTGCGGTGAACAGAAACATAATTAAAATTACAACTGATCACAGCCAATTGTCTTAATTACAACTCAACTGAGTTCAAGAAAGTTGAAAATAGCCAAACACACACACGCGTACACTGAAAGAATTATGCTTCATAAATCTAAAGAATCAATTTCATAACATTTTTTTAATTCATCCAATGAAAAATTTCATTACGGGAATGAAATTTTACAAATATAATTAAAACAATTTCATTAACACTACGAAATTTAGTTTCGTAATTTCGTTAACATTTTTCATTAAATTAATGACAATCTAATATCTCTTTCAAAAGAAAAATGTTTCATAACATCAATGAAAAAAATTCATTACGATAACGAATTACTGATTTTAGCTCAATGTAAGAAATATTTAGGTTCAAAAACAAACAACGCGAAAGAAAAACAACAGTAATAATTCTCACATTCTTTTTTCTTTAATTGTTGATTTAAATACACAAAATTTACGCAGTAGTACACGGCAGAAAAATGGAAAGAAGGCAGATGAAGGTCGTCGCGGGCTGGAAAATGAATTTAGTACAATTTACTTAAAGGTTAGCTTATGAAATAAGAACATAACATGATGTAAGCGAAATAAAATTAATAAAACTTGATGATTTGAAACAGGAATAAAAAAAAATAAAAATCACAACAACTCAAAACGCACATTGAAAAAATTGATAAAATAAATTAAAAATTTTTTTCGAATATATAAACATTTGTTTTTAAATTAAGAAAAAAAAATCTTTAAACGTTCGACAATTAAATATTGCAAAATTTTCATTGATTTTACGAAACATTTTATTAACAGGGGACTAATGTAGCATTCTTTATTAATCCAATGAACGGTTACATAGGTTGACTTTTAATTTAATTTTTCATTGGATTAATGTCAAAATCCATTGGATCTGTGAAGAAAATTCTTTCAGTGTATGCACACATTTAGAATGGAATGCTGAGAGATGAGACTAATAAGTTTGAGATTAAAACGCGTTCCTAAAAATTTGACGATTTTGAATAAATTTTATCTGGAAAAAATGTTTATCACCAATTTAAGTTTTTTTTTATCCCATTGTGTTAAACCAAATTGTTCTAACATTAATTTTAGGTAACGTCAACTAAAAACTGCAAAGCCAAGAGTATTTTACAAAAATAAAAAAATAATACAAATTATAAATGCAAGTTGTTAATTCTGCTGGTATTAGAAGAACTTAATATAAATACATATTTTTATAGGACAACAAGCAAATAAATAAATTTAAAAGGGTAACTTTGTAAGACTTTTGGTAAATGTGTTTTTTTATTTCCTAATATGTAATTTATATTTTTCATCCCCTTCGATTAGAACGGGGGTAGTTCAAAGTAATTTCTCACGCTTTAAATTCACACATTAATTAATTTTTTGTTTAGCTTAAAACTAAAAAAAAAGAATTAGCAATTAAATAGTTTCACCTTTAAGTTGAACTACGCACTTACCTATTAATTATTTCTATTGTTTTTTAAATGCGTTTTAGGGGATAGTTTTTATTAAGCAGAAAAAAGTATTTGAGAATAACTATGCTGAGAAAAGTATAATCAGTGAGAACAAATAGGTCGATTTCGGATGGCAACTGAACTGAAGTTGAGTTACCAGCAGCAAAATAAGGCAACACTGTTCATGTTTAAAAATTTGTATATTTTAACATGAGCGGCGTTGCCTGATATCGCTGCTGGCAGCCTTACTTCAGTTATGTTGCCATCCGAAATCGACCAATAAGTTGAAGAATTCAGTATTAATTCTGGCCTGGCAGCTAAAAAACCAGGGGACGGAAAAGAACTGCATTCAATATTGATTGAAATTTTTATTAGAACTGCACTATGATTTCGATCGGAATCGAATGCTGGCTGGTTAATTTTAACCATAGTCCCATTGAAACCGCCTTCCTACAATCAGTTAAAGGCAAATAAATCTCGTATAGATAAATGGCATTTTCTTTTCTATAAAATATGTCACATTTTATGTAAAACAATGGTATTAGTTTCTTAAAAATGCTTTGATCTCTAAAAGGGCAGCGTGTTTTATTCTAAAAAAAATTCACCCTTAAATGTCATAAGGCAATTGCCTTTACGCTCCGTATAAATCGAGAGTGTTAATACTGCCATGTAAAAAGATGGACAGTAAAATTTTAAGTTTCAATAATTAATAATTAGTATTGTGGTTATTTTGTTGAACTATTTATGGTTTTTAATCCAAATTTTTAATATTTTTAATTAGGCTTAAGTTCATCAAATTTAATTTTCATTCAATTATTTTTATGAAGAAAGGAATTTTACAACATGAAAATTAATTAAAATTGTTATTGATAATCTTTTATTCTTGACCGTGGCTGGGGCCCGAACCCTGGCAGGTTACCATGACGTGTTTCGATCGCAACCACTCCTCAGATGGATTTGCCGTCTAACACTCGCACTTGATAAAAACAGTGCGATCCAATTTTGTGTTTTGTCAAATAAAAAATTGCAGTTTAACATGTTCGGCAAGACATTTTATACATACACCTTTAAAAATGTGGTATTTGGGGGGGGGGGGGGGGGGGGGGGGGTGCTTAAATCCTTTGAATGGGAGATAAAGCCATCATGGCCTTATCTCACATTAGCAATATTAGAAAATGGCTTTATTTCTCATTTCAGTTCCGAAAACACTAAAGTTAAGTATTGAAATCTGGCTTCGCATACTAAAGTTTTTTTGCGTGGCGGCCTGTGGCCGTCCTTGGGGGTTTTTTCCTCCAGTAGGACGCGGCAGGTGGCTTCGCTGAATAAATTTTTTCTGCGTGCGTCACAAGAATAAAAAAATGTTTTTCAATGATAACGAAGGATTTTCCCTTTTACATAATGTTTACACCATTCATAATAATATTCTGAAAAATATGGCTTTATCTCTCATTTGCGAAAAAAATATGGCTATATCTCTCATTTCGCAAAATTTTTAATATGACCTTACCTCTCAAAGATTGGGCAATAAGACCATTATGGCTTTATCTCCCATTCAATTGAGCAATAAAGTCATCATGGCCTTATATGGTGTTAAAATTATTGTGTAGGGCATCATTTGGTCAAACTTGACCGACTATACTGTCTTACTTGTTATTAATATCTCATTGCACTTAGCTTTTTTCAAAATCGAGCAACAGAGCTTTATTGTGGTAAATACACAGGAAGAGCGGATTAATAAATGCAAGCTCTTCTTAAGAATTATTTACATACATTTTAAGCCGCTTCAATATATTTTAAGAAGAGGCAAAAACCCTGCCTTTTCCTAGCAAGCCTAATTGAACACCAACGAAACAAAAGGATAATTAAAAATATTGACATTGGGAGGGGCTATAGGTTCTAATGTAATTGTTTTCAGTCGAGGAACCATAATTAGGAAAATTTGGTTCACAAAAACAGTTCAAAATTCCTTAAAATTTAAACTTTGCAATGTGGGAGGTACCAGTCTATTAAAAAAAGTTAAATCCTTTTCAATTTAAACGACAAATTAGATTAAAACAAAAAAAAAAAATATATAATTAATATTAATTATACAACAAAAACATTGTCTGAACTTTTGCCAAAAAAGATCAACTTCCTTCTTTGTTACTTGTACCAGCATCTTCCAAAGAAAAAAGAGGACAACTCCTAAACTCTTAATTGTTTGAAAGAAACCAAAAACAGTAGTTAATGTTAAGTGCCAAGTTAACGAGGAAGCCAGCAAACATCAAAAATTACAAATAAAGCGCATAAAAAAGAGAAAAAAAAATGGAGTTGGAAGAACAAAATCTATTTAATGGCAAAATGTGGCCTTAGGTCGCGTGCTATTTGTCAATAAATTTCCAATGTTTACATTAAGACAGTGGTAAAAGTTTTCCGCTCTTTTTTCCTTTTTTTTGTGATGATTCGTATTGGGATGTTTTTTAAAGGTTGTTTTAGGTTGTTGGTTCAGATTGGATTGGTGTTTAAAAGCAACGGTTAACTGTCGCATTACGATAACAACAACTTTGAAAGAAACTAAATTATAGAAAAATTATACCGTGGGTTGTTTTTGTGAGAAATACAAAAAGTTTTGTTGCAATGATTAAAAATTAAAATGGTAGTTGGATGTTTGTTGCTATCCCAACAAACACGAAGGTTTGATTTCAAATTGAAAATGATTTGAAATCAAACGTTTTCTCAAACGACAAACGTTCGATAATGATTTGAAAATCATTTGAAAATCATAGCGTTCTCAACAAAAAGGGGATATTATTTTCAAATTGAAAAATGCCTTTATTTTCAACTTGCTTTCAAACGTAATTCTCAAATGTTTTTCAAATGTGGATTATAATACAATGTGGAATATAAATAAAAATATTTTATTTTTTTTAATATAAATTTATTATTTATTTAAATAAACTGTGAGATAAACATTCGGCACCATAGCTTAAAGATTATATAATGTCCTCTAATTCTTGGAAAGACAACTTGGCTCCCTTTTATTTTGAGGATTGTAGCACCGCGATCGTTCAACAAACTTTCTTCACTTTCCCGTTTTATTTTCCTTTTTTTCGTATTTTTAATCATTGAAATTACTCACAAATAATTTTTACTTTTCACAAGAAATAAGCTGTTCACTTTATATTAAAATTTATTTTTAATAGTAAATAGTTTAATCGCCATTTTTAATGATTACATTTATTTTTCGCTTTAGTATTGCCAAGTTTATTTTTGATTTGATTTAACATTTGACAAACATTTGACATCAAATTGATAAAACATTTGATATCAAATGTTTATTTTCAAATCATTATCAATTTGAATTTAAATGTTAAATCAAACAATTGAAAAACGTTAGAGAATTGTGTTTGATGTCAAATGACAAAGTCATTTCATATCAAAGGTTTGACTTCGTGTTTGTTGGGTAAGAAAAAAAAACTATATGGAACATCACCACCAGCAGTAAGTAGTACCTGCTATAGCTCTAGTATTAGCTTTAATATTTGCAGCAATAGCAATCACACTAAACTTACAAATGCTTATAAAGTTAGTATTTTCCATGTAATATACGAAGTTAGTTGTTGGTAAGAAAATGTAACCATGCCTATGTTTAAAGTAACATTATATATTAAATACATTTCCATTTATTTTTTTGTTGTTGCTATTTTTCGTATGACTAGAAGCCTTAAGAAGCTGATGAACAATTTTGCTGTTTTTTATTTGCTGCACAGTGTGGCATAAAACTCTTTTTACGTATTTGGATAGGGGCAACATTTTGACATGCATGCACTCCCATCATCGTCATTATTATTGGGCGTGCGGCAATCGAATTTTTTGTTTCTAGCAATGTTTAAAATCTCTATACATAACAGAAGTTATGAAAAAAACATAAACTTCTGCAGCTTCAAAGAAAAGCAATAATAACATCAGCAGTTTGGCAATTGATGGCACCATTATGTATTAGATCATACAGTCGGTGCTGTAAAAAAGTACTTGGGGAATATTTGGAAAATAAAACGATAAAAGAAACACGACCATATGATATCAATAGAGATGTGAATCATTTGAAATATATTTATATACAGGGTGTCTGGTGGCAAATATATATTTTAAAATACGTACATTTCAAAAAGTAATTAACGGTGCGGGGGAAGGGTGGCGCCGTTGGAATGATCGATTGTGCGGATTTGTCAGTCATAATGTCGCAGTGGTCGAATGAGCATCGCCCATTCGCTGTGGAGACATTTTTAAGAGTAAAGCTTCGTACAGACGATGGTCATTTTTCTGACAATGATGCCATTGTCAGATGCATTAATATTACACATCTGCCAAATGAAAATGAGCTTACAATGTTCAGACAGTTGCAAGACATTTTTAGGAAATTTTAATGACAACATTGTAAGATCTGACCATTGTCTGTGCGAAGCTTAATGATTCTTGTGTGATTGCTCGTCGATAATTTTGTTCAAAGTTCATTTTCACTTAAACGGCCACGTCAACAAGGAAAACTGCCGCTACTGGCCTCCAAGAGCCCGCAACCCTCGATTGAAATATCAAAAACTATTGCATTGCCCCAGGGCAACTGTTTGGCGTGCCTTATCCACGCATGAGATAATGCACATTTTCTTTTTTCGAAAATTCTTGAAAAACAAAGCTCAGTGTGTTCAACTCGATGGAAGACATATGGATGACATACCCTTTAAAAAATAAAATCCGCATTTCCATTCTATCGTTCAATGCTCGTAATAAAACTTTCGTGTAAATTATTACGTTTTTTATTCAAGTTTGAAAATACCAGACACCCTGTACCAAATTCAAAATATGTATTTTTATTTTAATTTAAAAATATTTTCTTCAAAATACCCTTTTGAGACTTTTTTTTTTGAAACCCCCCCCCCCCCCCCTTTTACCCTTTTCAAAAATTTTCAACGGCAATGTGATCAATAAACGCAAACACAAATCCCCACTTAGCTGACAGTAACAGTAACGTTGCAAATCTGATGCTTTACTTTGTTGTGTGTAAAGCAATTAGAACGATTATAGTATTATTTGATTTGACGATTGGCGATTATTTGACGAAAAAATCCAAAAAAAGCTTGACCAGTAAATTTATGAAACTTTAGCTTTATTTTTTACAATTTCTGTTGATAAACGAAACTTTATTTGTACAAAGATAGTTGTAAAGTGTAATTTAGAAACTGTCAAATGATATTTAATCAAGCCAAACGTTTTGCAGAAGCAAATAATTTTTTAATAAAACTATTGGTTACGCGTAGGACGTCAAATATTTAATTGGTGAGAACATAGCTTAAGATGTAACTTGAACGTAACCTCTGAATCTGTAGAAAATTAATTTTTTACTGTACAGTTGCATTACTGTTACTGCCAGCTAACTAGGGCTTCAAGCTCTTTAACAGTTAATACGAAAACGGCAAAAATTTTAATTTTATCAGGTTCATCCGCAACGCAATTTCACGTAAAAGTAGCTATATTTTAGATAAGCTTGGTAAGGAAAACGGAATAGCTAATCCGCAACAACAACAGTTACACAGTCATAAAAAAATACAAATGACTTAGATAAAGCAATACATACATACACAAAGCAATTTTCGAAAATAATGTACAACTTACCTAAAATTAATAATTCAGATTTAATTTTGACAAGTCTTACCTGAAAAAAAAACATAAAAATTATGGTTAAAAATCACATGTGCAATAGTTAAATTTAAAACGCAAACGGCCCTTACTAACAGAAAGCTTAAAATCGAATTTTTTATCGATTCGGCTGTATTGCATCAACCAAATTCGACCAAAATGAGCGGTTTTATTTAAAAAAAAAAAAATTGTAATTGTGAAAACAACTGGTAGGGTTTGTAAGAAAAATAAATTATGAAAAGTTTAAGCAATTTATAAATTTATCATTTTAAATAGTTTTTTGCTTCTCCAGCAAAATTTTCAAAGTGAGTTATCCAGATAATGTACATACAAAAGCTCTCCATATTGAAGTCAAAGCAGACATATGCTGTCTCCAATAGATTCGTTTTGAAGTGCTCTTTCAAAATCTATGGTGATTTTATAAAAAAAAGAAACCAGAGACGGATATTGTCGGTAACTGCGAGATTATGATCCCTGAAAGGGAATCATGATCGAGTGGAACTTTAGGGCAAACGCATGTGGGGATCTGTTGCTACACGGACGGCTCTAAGCTGAGGAATAAAACGGGCATAGGGGTGTATGTTGAAAACCATTGCACCGAGATATTCTACCGCCTTTCTGACCACAACACTAGCTTCCAGGCGGAAGTCCGTGCTATCACGGAATGTGTGGGATGGATTGAATCGAACATGGGGTGGGTAGACGCTTACATATTTACCGATAGCCAAAGGACAATAAGGGCAATATCAGTTAATAGGATGAGGTGCAGGACCTTATACCACTGTAGAAGGGCCATTATCGACTTCTTCTCTGGCGGGAGGATCCGTATCATATGGGTGCCGGGCCACTCGGGGATATTAGGTAAAGAAAAGCCCAATACACTCGCCCAACTACACCAAATCGGACAGGCGGAATCTGACGAGTGCAGAGCGTGTGGCAAGGCGAGCGAGACGTTGGAACCCTTTCTCTGCCACTGTCAGGCCTTTGTCGAGTTAAGATCCAAACACCTCGGGAGCGATGTCATGATGGACTAAGGATCCCTGGGAAACGTAGACTAGAAGACCTTAAGGAATTACGACCGGGAGACTGAGTTTCTTAACGCCGGACCTACCTAGATCTCCATGTTCTTAAGGAGCGCACAACTGGCCCAATAGAGGCCTAGGTGTATATCACTTTGATATGAGGATGCATCCTTGATGCTTCATCCTCCTTTCGACGTAGTCTAATCTAAAAAAAACGATCTCAACTCCACATCTGAAAGTAAAAGTTCAGATGAAACTCTTAAAAGAAAGAATAATTCCTCCGTCTAAGATAAAACTAATTTTGTTTATTTTCTTCTTTTTTTAATGGCGGTTTATTTAATTTCAAGCTGATAAGATAATACTGCTTTGCAAATTATAATGATCCGACCAGCGGCAATTTGGGTGTGAATTTACATAAAATTAATTTAATTTAATGACAGAAACAACTAAACTTCTCAAATGAGTTTTATTTATAGATTTATAGGCGTCTTACTAAATAAACTCTCTTTTTAAGAGTTTTATTCGACCTTTTATTCCTCAACAGAGTTTTATTTTTTGACGTAAAAATACACCTCTGGTTTGATGAAAATACATAAGTTTCTAAAACGGTTTAGAAAATAGACTTTTACCGACCGCTCTCCTACTCAATACATACAAAACTAAAAAAGATTTATTTCATTCTACATAATTTTTTTAAATGTCGTAATACATGTACACATTAACATGTAAAGATACCTTAAGAACTACATGATTTTGAGTAGATTTCATCAAAATCTAGTCACGTAGTAGATTTCGTTTTGTATGGGAAATCTAGTCAAAATGGCTTTATATTAATTAAAAAAAGACAAAATTAATTCCATACAATAAAATTATACTGTTTTTGTAAAAAACGTAGCTTAATTCGTTTTACCCCAGTTAAAAATGTGCTCCAAAAGGAGCAGGTTTTTTGTATGAATTTATACCTCAAAGCGCATCAAACCTGCTGATGGGATGCCTGATTTTTGTATGGGGTGTTCCCGGCTTGGAGGACTATTTTCTGCTGACAATAAGCGCTTCTTTTAACATGCAAACAAAGCGCTCCTAAAGTGCTTTTTTAAGGGCTAACTATATTAACATATTCATTAATGTTTTGCTTTTACTTGTTTAAATGCCATTTTTCAATCATTTTCGTAAACCGTAATATATTTTTATTTTTTTCGCTTTAAACCCTTCTTCCTTGTCAGCACTAAAATAGCAGCTTTTTTGTATGTTTTATTCTTTATCATTTACTGCTTTATAAGAGCTCTCTAATTGAAGCGCTTGATTATGCGCTTTTTCTCTGTAGTGCTTCAAAATACCCAAATTTTTTTTTACTGGGACGTAACAGCTTCATTGCAGCAGCATCGTAATTTTGCACAACTTTCTGGAATCTTTAATTATTTTTTTTTTTAATTCAAGATATTGTTGGCCATTTTTTGTCGTTGACTGTATTAATGCTACTTTAGCAGTAATTTTTTTTACTATACGAATAATTACAACAACCAAAGTAGTTTATGATGTATGAGTGTAACTATGAAGCGAACCTCACTATTGATTGCCTGGTGTATGCCACTACTTATGTACCATCAACAATTTATTAAAATTGCGATTACATCGGGTGAAAGATAATATTTGTTTGCTACTATTGTGTTTTTATCATTGTGCGATTTAAAATGTTTTTGTTTTTTTTTTTCAAAAACATTTCAATAACTCTGCAGGCCATATCGATTTTGTTTATATTTTTATTTCAATTTTATATCATTTCTCATTTCAATTGTCCTACCTTTGTAACCTCCTGCTACACCCTAATATTTTTGCAACCAAGTTAAATTGTGGCTGCTGCTGCTGCATTAGAAAGCCGTTACTGTTTTTCTTTATTTTAGATTTTGGTTTAAATCAGTTTGTCTTTCATGATCATCTTTATGCGGGTCAATTGTTAGTTGTTGTTTTGGGTTGGTGATGAGGATGATGGTGTTTCTGTTGGCAATGCTGATGTTGCCATTAGTTTAACTCGGCATGCATGCAGCATGAAATCGTATCAAATCAAAATAGAAATGTTGTTCTTTTTTAATAATTAATTTTTATATTATCAATATGGGTTGGTTGTCCAAACACACACACAACATCCTTTGATTATGATGGTTTGCGTTTGAAAAGATTTGTTTTAATTTTCAAATAAGTTTGAAAGTGGCGAATGGGTGGGTCGGCCAGGTTTGGTTTATTTAATTGCGGTTGGATTGTAGGTGTTCGAAATAAATAATTGGAAATTTATTGCATTTTTTCTGATAGATTTTTTTAAAAATTGACTTAATTAAAATTTTTTATTAATCAGTTAAGAAATATTTTTGCCATAATTTCCGTTGAAGCAGATTTAAACCCAACCGAACATAAACAAAAATACTTTTTATTTAAATAATTATAAGTAACCGAATAACCGCGGTGTAAAAATCTCCAACTCGTGACTCGGATATAAACAGCCGCAATGTACGTTGTCCCATAGCCAAAAATCAGAATACACTGATAGAAAAATTCATCTTCATATTGATGTTTCCATAACATCAGAATTGTGACATCAATGTTACTACAAATGGCATCAATGATGCAAAAAATAACATCAATCCAATGACTAACGTCTTCGTACAATTTTGTCATTTTTTACGTGTCATTTTTGACTATAGTGACATCAATTCGATGCCACATTTTATATATAATTAACATTATTTTCATGATTACAATGTATTATAAGAAGCAAAAATTCCCATATTCTTTTTTTTTTAAATTATTTAGTTAAGTACATTAAATTTTTAAAGTAGAATGATTACGAAAACCATATGGGGCATGGTGCTGGTGGCTTATTATTGAGAGTTCTGCTGTAAACAAAGGTCATAATTCAACAAACGTGAAACAAACATATGTAACGGGTAAGTAAATAATAATATTCTCTCACTTTGACTTAAGTCAATTTCAATGACAAACTGTCATTAAATTGATGCTAATGTGTCCTTTCTCCGATGTAACTGCGTCATCGCACTGAAGACATGTTCGTCATTTCTGTGATGCCGATGTGTCATCCCATTGATGACATAATTTCATTTTTACCCTGATGACAATATGGCCAAGTGATGTTAAGGTTGACATCACCATGATAAAAAAGTGTCATAGGGTCAAAAACGAAGACTCTTGTCATAGTACTGATATCAAATACATCAGCGTTATGACGTCTTTTCTATCAATGTATCACTTATCACGGATTTTGATAAAATATCATATATTTTTTAAAGATAATTATCTGCCGAATATAATACTGAACGATTTTATTCGGTTACTTCTCTATATATCGGAATAATTAAAATTTATCATGATCAAGTGAATGTAAAATGAAAGTGTGGTAACCGATGTTGAGAGCAAAAATTTACATCTGAAATAGAAAAAATGTTAATTAAAAAATGTCTTGTGACCTTTGAAACAAAATCCAATGAAGGCTTTAAATTTTGTCATTAATGGACTTGTTTCACTAACTTAAATTTTCTTTACGAGATATAAAAAGTGTATTTTTTTTTATTTTGAGGTAAGAGTGAGCGAAAACTTAAATACATATTTGTCAATCGTAATAGCCTTTGCACACTTGTCAACATCTAATATCTCCCATCAATTAGCGAAGATGTTTAAATTTTCCCATAAGAAATAAATAAATAAAGCTAAAAATCACCATATTTACAAGATGTTCCTATCTCAATGTATTCCATTCTAAATCTTCCGACTATTTTAGTGTCATTTCTAAAAAAAGTTGCAAAACATTCTATTATTATTGTGGCATCACTGACAAAATGGCATTTGTCTTGAAAGCAGAGTTACCATTTGCCAAGTTTTTTAAAAATTTGCATTTGTTTACAATTAACACACAAGCATAACTATTAAAATAAACTTATTCTTTTAAAATTATTTAAACTTAATTCTTAATTTTTTTTTTTATTTAAACCCACTAAAATTTTTTCCCTAAGCCGGCTCTGTCCTACTCAGTCGTACGATTTGTCAAAATAAATCGTGTGGGCTCATAAAGTATAATAGTGTGGCTTAAAAATGAGTAGAGTGACAAGTCTGTCTAACTTGAAAATGTTTATGAAAATTTTCATTAAATGATAGATTCTATGGGTTCAGAGTTATTTGAGCCATTTGAGTTTGCATCTTTTTTGTGGGATAGTGTGGCATCCGCAGCAGATTTTGCAAACATATTTTTATGTCGGATAGAATTTCGTCCGATTTTCGTGTGAATGAATCGTAAGATTATGTAGGAAAGTTAATCCCGTCTTTAACAAACAATATGGCGCTAAATATGTCAATTGTTTTCAACTGAGCAAATGTACCCTACTATTTTTGCCTATGGGTTTTTGTTCTTTTGTTGTGCAAATGTGTGTATTTTTACACATTTGCATTGTTTGCACACTTGAGCTACCCATCGTGAAAACCCTTATTATTACATTAGCATTAAGAGTACATCGACTTAGATATTGTAGGCACTTAATCCACAATTCTTTAAAAATAAAGCTTGCAATCTTAATTACATAAAAAATGCATCTTCCTTAATCTTCTAAAAACGCTTATTTCCTCCTTAATTACTTTCAAATCAATGTAAATCTTCTTTATGAAAACAAAAAAAAAAAAATATAATAAAAAAACTGGTAACACATTTTCACCCATTAAAGCACATAATTGGTTAAACAAAAATGGAAAGACGAAACAGTAAATGCCACATTTGCTGCTGCGTCTGCCACATTTTGTCCAAAAAGAAAAACTCCATTCAATTAATAAACCGAAACACAGACTAGGCAACACAACAACCAAATCAAAACCATCTTAATATTAATATTCATTAAATTTAATTGAACATCGATAAAAAGATAGAAAATGTTAAAATAAAAAAAAGAGCACAGATTCAAGTGGTGATTGAATGAGATTGAATGGTCATACTACACTCACTCCATTACTTACATTATGCCACTATTTTTTTTTCTTCTTTTCCTTACAAGCACCCCAAGAGGGAAACACTTCCAATAGGCATTTTACAATCAATTAAATTAAATTAATTAAATGAAATAGAGAAAATCAGACACTTAAAGTAAAAAAAAAAAAAAATAAGAAAACGATTTTAGTTGCCATACAGATTATGGCCTCAATCATTATTCGAAGGCACAAAGGTAAAATGTTGCAAGAAGAACATTTTTTCTTATTTTTATACATATCTGTTGTACAGTGATGGGTAAAATAAAAAAACAATAAAATTATATAAAAGGAAAATATCGTAACAAAACTTAAATTATGTGTAATTTAACTTGGCAAGTTTAATTAAGTAATTAAAATTTTAGCTATTTTTAGCACTTTACTTTTAGTTCCCACTGTATGTGCATAAATTACTGTTTGTTTGCCTTTTTTAGTGTGCAGTGATGGGTTTTCAATTATTAAAACAAAACTGTTTTCAAAATTTAGTACCACATCAAGAGAATTGGGCATAGAATCCCAAATGAAATCATTGGGTTGAGAAATTTATAAAAAAAAATTATTCTATAGACTTAACGATGCTATGAAACAAAACGCTGTCTCATAGGGAGCCAGAGTAGAACAGTGAAATAAAAGATGGTTAATATTCTAATTTAAATCATCATCGCCAAAAAAAACCAATATACGTCTTTTAAATCGAAAGGAAACCGTTAGACACTTCAGAGTGTCGTGACATGGTCAGTTCTAATCTAACATTACGCCGTATGCACCGTAAAGTTTACACCCTTACTTTTTATTGTAATGCAAAAAAATCAGGTTTTCCACATGTAGGAGAGACTGACTGAAAGCACTACGGGGCTAATGGGAAATTTTCAAAACTAACTCACATCTTGTTTTTCAATAGGCTTCTTGCTGGGGAAGTGAGCAACGAAATTTTAAGTATCCTTTAAGCCGGCGATACACTATCCTATTTAGTCGTACGATTTCTAAAAAAAAATCGTGTGTGCCCATAAAGTAGGATAATGTGGCTTAAAAATGAATTGAGTGACAGATTTTTTGACAAGTCTGTCCGATTTGCAAATGTTTATGAACATTTTCATAGAAGTAATATGGTATAAATATCTTTAATTTGGAAAACTTTTTTTTTTTTTTAATATATTGCTACCTTTAGTACCTTTTAAAAATATAAATTCTGGCCATTCGTTGTTATAACGGTAAACAATTAGAGAAGGATAAGCCTCCAAAGAGGCCAGTCCGCGTGTGCAAAATAAATCGGCATGGACATCTGTTTTGTACTTTGCAGTAAGTAAAACAAAAACCATAGTTGGGGGTAGTGCACTAAATATTGATTTAAATCAGCAGTGTATTATCACTCAATAAAACTGCGAAAAAAATTAGTTTGCACTCTTTTTTTGCTATTTTTTTTAACAACCACTAAAATAATTAGTGATATTGCAAATTTTTTCACTATCACTAAACGCAGATTGAATGCAAAAATCTGCACTCAATTCAAATACATTGTGCAAAATTTGGACTTGCAATCAAAAAACTGCATACAAAGATTTTATCACTAAAATTAAAAAATTTAACTGTGTGTGTGCATGGTTTTTGATTTATTTTGACGATGTGCATAAGCAAAGAACATTAAACAAAATGAAATTTTGTCAATTACGGTATTATTATTGGCTTTAATCATGAAAAAACATGTTTTGATTTAATTCACATGAGTGAAGAAAAAAAAGTTGCAATAAACTGATAATTGCTTTTTTTATATCAAACTATTTTTTTAATGCAAAATTTTTTAACATCGCTATCACTCATGTTTTTAACATCAACAAAATGTTTGCAATGTTTTTGCACTATCACAAAGTGTGAGTTGAAACTGCAAAATGAGTGCACTACCCCCATCTATGACAAAATCACAATTAGGCAATTCGCAAAGTGTTGTATTGTATCACATTGGTTGCATTATATAACTTTATGAATGTGACATTCACAAATTATGGCAAATACAAGCAATAGAACAAAATACAACACCTTGTGAATTGCCTAAATGTTTCGTTTAGTGCAGAACACGTATATTATTTAATCGTTCGCAGCTAAAAATTAAAAAACGGATCTTAATTGAAAGAATTTGAACAAAAACTTTTCGCAAACGTATGATATTTGTTTTGTTGTAAAGTTTTAAGTTTTAAGTTTTTAATAATACTTAGTAAAGGCCGTTTTATAATAAAATACTAAGTATTACGACATGTCAGAAAATCAAATAAATTCAAAATGTATAACAGTGTGGAAATTAATTGAAATTTTTTGTTACTATAAGGATTTTAATCTTGTCAGAGTTGCATTTTTATAGATGTACAAGAAGACAATCAGGGATAGAAAATGAAATATAATAAAAATAAATACAAAATTTCCAGTGCTTTTTTTTGTAAGTCGAAATACAAGTGAAAACCGTATATAAGTCTTTTGAACAGGTATGAGTGAATTATTTCAAATTAAAAACAGCACTTGAAATTATATACATATTTATTTTTATAATATTTCAATTTCTATCCCTGATTTTCTTCTTGTGGGTTCAATTCCCAGGTCAGTCAAGAATGAAAAATTATCAATAAATTTTAATTCATTTCATGTTGTGAAATTCCTTTCTTCATAAAAATAATTTAATGAAAATTAAATTAAATGAAGCTGATTAAAATATGAGTTAAATATATTTTAAAAAATGAACTTGAAAAACTGAATCGTTTGCGATTCTGTATGAAATGAGGATTTTCAAAAAATTTAAGGTTAATTTTTTCGAAAAGATATTTTTATTATTTTATCTTTATATATAAAACAGGATGTGTGTATGTAACGTATGGACTCCAAAACGGCTGGGTCGATTTTGATGAAATTTTCAGAATATTCAGGCGGGTGACACTGTGAAGTCTGAGTTTTGGTCTGCGGGCGAAGGGGTGTGGCAAAATCAAATTTTCATATTGCACCACCAATGACATCTATATAATTTGCACGATTTTTTCTTTAAAATGATCGCCATGGTCCAACTTAGATTTATACAAAAAGACAATTTTGCCCCGCCCACTTTTTTCGAATTACCTAAAATCAGAAAACGGCTCCATCGATTTGACTAATTTTTCTTTTAAATGTTCGTATTAATCCATTTTACGTTTTCATCGAAAGAAAAATGTACCACGCCTACTTTTACGCCCACTTTTTCTATTAAGCGCATTACTTGAGAACGGCTTGACCGATTTGGACGATTTTTTCTTTAAACTCATCATCATTTTGCCCCGCCCACTTTAACGCCCACTTTTATCGATTTACCTAAAATCAGAAAACGGCTTAATCGATTTGACTAATTTTTCTTTCAAATGGTCGTATCTTTTTAACAGGTTTTAAAAATCGAACGCAAACATTTTTTCTAATTTGGACAGGACAACGTCTGTCGGGTCAGCTAGTTATGAATAAGACAAAAATGGACATATGGGCAAATCCCAGAAACAAAAATTTTTAAAATTAATTTTTTTTAATGGAATATAAGACTAGATGTATAATTTTATTTTTATATAAAAAAAAAATATGTATTTCAATGATCATTAATGCAATAATTTTTACCAAATCCTACCCCACTGCTGATTTCTTAATGTTATACGTGAATTTAGCATTATTTTAGGTGATTTTTGTACTTAAGATATCACTTACAGCAGACTAATCAAGATATAAATTTCGTTAAAAAAAATTCATTAGTTAAGAAATTAGTTTAAGAAATACAATTCATAAAAATATAACTTGTTTTCTTAAAATAAATAAAATATAATAATAAAATACTACTGGAAAAACTGTAGCGTGCGTTATGAAGTGTGCGTCACAAAGGGTTCACGGCTTTTGTCAAAAAATCACGACATTTTTTGGCTGAAAATAAGTGCGTTTAGAATTCTCTTATAGTCATCTTTCTTTTAGGAATTAGATTTTGTATACCTTATGATACAAAATTCGCTAAAAATTAGAAAAACGCACTCCAACCTTTGAAGTTACTTCCACTTTTTGTGGCGTGCGTCACACTTGCTAAGAAATTATGATATATGCCATTCGTAAGTACATATTCATGTCACTAAATACTACAGTACTTTTCGCTTATAGTCCACAACTATAGTTGCACAACTTTTGTGGACTATAAGCGAATTTGGACTATAACCGATTTTTTTTTAAAAGCCATTTTGTGGATACTAAGTGAAACCTAGTATAATCCACATTTTGGGCTATATACATATTGACCCCTATTCTGCGTTTCGATTCGGATCGAAATTTTCTCCGTTTTTGGCAACTTTGGTATTCTGTGCCCATGTTCTGTAACTCCCGCGTTGAGAAACTTTTCGATTGAAATGTGAGAACTGAAACAAAAATATCATTAATAGAAACAAACATGTTTTTCTCACTAAACTGTTACTGTAACATTTTTGGTGTGTAATAGCTGTAACGTAACACAACATAAATATCAAATTCATAGGATTTTTACCTGACAATTTTTTGTTATACCAAACGTCAAAGTCTTTATGAAAAAACTCTAATATTTTTATTAGCGTTTTTTTCTATGAAGTTTGACTGTTGCCAGTTGATTATAAAAATTTTAGAAAACAGAGTGGACTATAAGCGAACATTTTTGCATGAATAATTATATACGCATGCTAAGAAAATGTGGCTTTTAAAGGAAAATGGACTACAAGCGAAATGGACCTTAGAACAAATAATTTGTATGAAATTCGAAAAAGTCTGCGTGTGAATAGGACAGTTTTGGCTTATATCCGTTTTTGGCCTTTAAGCGGAATGGACTATAAGCGAAAAGTACTGTATATATAAGTTGAAGCTATCTTTTTTGAAAGATCAAAAAATTTGTATATTTCAATCAGAAAACGCATGCGAATGTAGCCTTCGTCACGCAGGATTTGCCCATATTTTCCTTATAAGGAACCTTTAATTATCCCTTTTAATTTACAAAGATAAAATATATTAACAACCATGAATTACAAAAAATTCACTTAAAATTGATTGATTTTCTGTGGTCAGTGGATTTAATAATAATGATGTTAAAACTTTAAACTGAACCTCAGAATTATTTCCCTTTTTTTATGATGATACAAGTTCAATGGGTGGATATAACGATTAGTGCGCGTATAGTTTCCACTTTTAAATGTTTAAATTTATTCCATGATCATGATGATTTTTCTTGCGTGGATTTTTGTATGCAGGTACACATTCAAGTGAATAAATGGGATGCGTTTCCTACTTCACTGCTACGAGAATATTATTAGTGTTTTTGTCAGTGGGCTTGTTTCCATTCTGTGTGTTACTGTTGCAACTAAATACTATTGTTGCTGTTGTTGGTTGTGTTGTGTTGTAAGTGCAAGGTGTTACAAATGATCAAGTATTTTTACACATACAAAAGTTGTAATTGTGTGTACGTAGAAGTTTTTGTTAATAATGTTACTTGTAATGGATTTTTTCACTTTTTGTGCTGTGTCTGTTCGTATTTGTTTCCATGAAATCTCAGTTTTTTGTCCCATTATAAACCAAATTGTTAAATGCTCGTCATTTTCTATTTTTCAAAGCCCCATTTCTTATTCTCAATTTCTTTGTATTTAAGGTAAAATAAAAAGAATACAAAACGAAGAACAAAAAGTAAGATTTGAGAGCTTCCCTCATTAATATTGCTGATCACATATTGTATACAAGTAGTGCGTTGTGTTGCCTTGTGGGTTTAATTCTTCTATTCGATTTCTGTGATTTTTGCTTGAGAGTCGAGTTGCTTGTACAATTTGCTACCAATAAATAAGTATAACCTTGTATTTTAATACCCACACCACAAAAGTGAAAAGGATATTATGCGTTTGTGCTGATGTTTGTACGACCTTAATATATGGGTCCTAGGTAAAATTTTTATTTGACTCGATTTAACAATGTCCATCCGCCAGGTTGGCTGTCCATGTAAACATTGCGCACAAAGTACAGGTCGTAATTTTGGAGTTAAGTTGATGAAATTTGGCACATACACTGATAGAAAAGGCGTTATAGCGCTGCTGTATTGCGACATCAGTACTACACAGAAAAAATTATTGCCGAATTATTTTCAAACAAACGCTTGTTTGAAAATATTTTCAATTTCTACAAATTTTTTTACTGATTCAATTAAAATTTTTGTTTGATTTTTATTTAACCAACAAAAATGTTGACAACCATTCAAAAATAGAATACACGCGTTATTGCTTTCAAGTTTTCATAATTTTGTATGAAATATTTAACGCTTTTTAATGTTGTCGTCTTTTTGCATTTTTTTATTTGATCGTAAGCAACACTTCCTAATGTAAAATATAAGAACTACAACAAAAAACACATACAGTCTATTTTTAGACACTTTAAAAAAGTACAACAATAAGAAAGATGAAGAGGTTTGAAGTAAAAAAAAAAACAAAAAAATAGCAGATAAAAAAACGTTTCACTCTTTTTAAACACCAGAAACAACAACAGCATTATAACAAACAAAATAAATTTTTTGTTGGTTTCAAAGTTGGTTAAAACAAAACAAAATCCCGTATTCAATTTTTTCAAACTGTTTGCTTAAATACATCATATACAAAAATATAATGATGACGAAAAACATATCGAGTCGGTCTGTCGCCGTTTTTGGGTTACATTTCTTCTTCATTAGCAAAGGAAAGGATACAGCAACAGTGAGTGATGACGAAAAACATTGTGTGTATAAAAAAAGACTTTTTCAAAAATTATTTCAACAAAAAAATTTGTCTCAAAGCCAGCCGGCCGCTCTGCTCTCTCTCTGCCATTATCTTCTAATACAGTGCCTGCTTGTGTGCGCATCATTGCTTGTGCAAAAACTTTTTTTTTTGATTTTGAAATTTAGTATATGAATTTCAGTAAACTTTTTGTTTGATTCAGTTAAATTATTTGTTTGAAAAAATCAGTGTTTTTTTTTCAATAAACAAAATGCAAATAAATTGTTTGAATATGCGAATTTGTTTATAGGACCAATTTCAGACAAAAAATTGTTTGATTCTACAAATTTTTTGTTTGAATTGGAAAAATAATTTTTTCTGTGTATGACAAATGTCTTCGTTTTTGATTCCTTGACCGTGTTCATCATTGTTTTGTCAGCCTTAACATACCACTTGACCAAATTGTCATCAGAGTCAAACATTGAAATTATGTCATCAATGGGATGACACATCGGCATCACAGAAATGACGAATCGGAGTTAGTTTGATTAAAAATGACATCACTGCGATGACTCAGTTACATCGAAGAAAGGACTCATTAGGCCCAATTTAATGACAGTTTTTCATTGGGATTGACTTAAGTCAAAGTAAGGCAATATTCACCCTTATCGTGGTTGGCGAATTTAAAATACGCCTGCGACTGTTTGGTAATAGATTAAAGGAAATAAGTACATGTTCTCTTTAATCTGTTACAAAACATTCGCAGGCGTATTTTAAATTCACCAACCACGATAAGGGTGATTATTTGTTAACCTACCTGTTACACATTTTGTTATATTCCGTCCTTTGTTTACAACAGAATTTCCAAGTACACAGTGTATCATTTCATTTTTTCACTTCGGCACAAAAATATACTAAAACGGCGCTTAAGAGGTTAAAATGTTTTACGATTATTTTCGGCATCAAATTTCACTAGGTGTCTGTTAAGACAAAAAAATATTGTGCATTGCATGTAAAACGGGTTTTCGAAATATTATAAAATTTCAAGTCCCGGAATTTCGAAAATCCGTTTTACATACATTGCATGATTTGTTGGTCTTAGAATACCGCTAGTGAACTTTGATGCACAAAATATTCGTAGAACACCAGCAGCATTCCCAATATGGCTTTCGGAATATTTCTACTTTGAACATTTTATGTATTTGCTTAAATTATTGAAAAATATGTTAATATATGTGGCATCGAATTGATGTCACTGTAGTTATAGCTGACGCATAGAATATTAGAAAACTTTATGATGAATTGGATTGCTGTAACTTTTTGCCATATTCATGCCATTTGTAATAATATTGATGTCACAATACTGCATTTTTCTATGAGTGAAGGTTCTGATTGGTACAAGGACCAAGCCTATTGAAAATTATGAGAATCGGTACTTTATTTTACAATGCCCCCGATTGCATGCTTCCTTCCGAAATGAAGTCTTTGTTGGTATTGACATAAAACTTTACGACAATAATGTTAACGATAGCTACTTTGTCGTGACAAAAGGTTGTGCTGGTAGATCCAAAGTTGACCAATAGTAACATCTTTATCCCAAAACCATTAAGAGGCAAACAAAGCCCATATAGATAAAGATATCAAAACAAAAAACTTCCACATGAATCTCAACCTAACAACACAATTTTGCTCTGGTGGGTCCATGACGGCTCCTGAGTCGCGAATAAGGTATGCTCTCGAAATTATTTTTAAATATTGTGGTATAGGGTATTATTTGGTAGGGCTTGACCGTCTGTCTATACTTTCTTAATTGTAAATTTTTCTTTTTTTAATGGTTTTTGAGGATATACGTGTTGTTTTGCTTGTGTTTCTGAGGTTTTTATTTTCCTGATTAAAGAGAAATGTTAAAAAGAATTCAATTGTATTGATTGTGTTTTTTTTTCATCAAAATTTTGTATGAATTCTTTGTTGCATGTGTTCTTTATTAATTCTTTTTTAGGTTTTTTGTATTCGTATTATAAAATTTATTTCTAACTATTACTTTCTAAATCAACATTAAATTTAAAAGTAAATTGACTTTTTTTTTTTTTAGTTTAAATACTCACGCACGAGTGTTGGATTTAAAATATAGAAAAAACATAAATAAAAATAAAATTAGAAAGGTGTTAATAAAAAGTGAGCTTTTAATTCAAAACTTCTTATATGAGTTATATGAGCTTAATACGATTATTTTTTAAAACAATTTCGTTTAATTGAGCAGCGCTTTAATGCAAATAACTTATTGAAATTACACTGTGCAACAGTAGTTTTACAATTTATATATTTTTATAATATCACATTAAGATTTTATTATATACATTAGAGCGGTCCAATTTGTATGGAGCCGAAAAATTCGATTAGAGCCGCCCCCTAGGATGATTCTATGGACAATTCTAAGCAACTTTGGTGAAGGAACCATAGGTCTTTTTCGATTTTCGAGTCTCCCACTTTTCAAATAATGATTTATTTCATATGGTGTCCCAAAACCATTTTTTTTTATTTTCATGGGTAATGAATTTTTGAGAAAGTTTAAGTTTACAATAAATTTTATTTAAGGAAAAAAAATTCAACATTTTTTAATTTTTCGAATTTATTCTATGAGCTTAATTTCAGTTATGTATTTTATAAAGCTTTTTTGTAATAGTTCTATTCCTTCAATATTTCAGAAATGACTTTATACACTACCAGACTATTATATTGTATTTTCTTGTTACATTTTACCTTTTAGCGGGCCAGAAAATGCATTACATTCTGCTGGTGTCTAATAATTGTCCATTTTTCTGTACATAAAATATACCTCATTGCTTTCCAAAGAAAATACAATATAATAGTCTGGTAGTGTATAAAGTCATTTCTGAAATATTGAAGGAGTAGAACTATTACAAAAAAGCTTTATAAGATACATAACTGAAATTTAGCTCATAGAATAAATTCGAAAAATTAAAAAATGTTGAATATAATATAAAGTAGCCTTTGGAAGGAAATAATTCCCAGTTTCACAGAAAACCATATAATGGTTAAATTAGACCATATTATGGTTGCCTCTAAACACGTTATGGTTAAATATGACAATAATATGTTTTCAAAATCACAATAGCATTTTCCTATTTTCTAAGAGCAACATGCTATGGCTGAAAAACAACCAAGCTATTATAAGTCTTAAACATATTTTAGCCATTATTAACCATATTAGGTTTGAAGTTAGCCATAATATGGTTGTGGCTTCTTGATAGAGGACTAATTTAACCATGATATGGTTGTCGGTGAAAATAATACGGTTATATTAAACATAACATGTTTAAAATTTTCTTTTCTCTGGGTGTACTGATCAGGTTTTCTGAAATTTTCGCAAATATGCATGGCACCTCACATTCAAAGAAAAGAAAAATAGCTGTATATCTGGAGAAAGGTAACAGCAAAAGTATCCTAATTTGGTAAAAATAGTTGACATATCGTCGTTCCGGAGTTATCTTGTCGTATATCACAAAATCGAAAAAAATGAGATAAGACCGTTTCATACGGGAAATTTAACAGATCTATCGATCTGCGCAATTCTCACGTCTCTATCTGTTATGGTAAATGAGATATTACGAAGCCATTTTGTTGTATATCCACTTTTGCGAAAAATTTAATGCGTTATAATATCGTATGTAGCATAATTGTGGATATACGACAAAAAACGTATGAAAACTTTCAATTAAAAAAATCTTGCGTTTTCTTGTTGTATGTGAACAAAGTATATTTGGCATGTTACAAAAAAGAAACTATCTTATAAATATTACTGTAATTTTAACCTTTTTCGTTTTATATGTAAAGATATTTTTCGGACGTAGTACACAACGGCTGTTTATATTGATGGAATTATTGCTATATTGCCTAAATTCATGTTATTGCTAAGCAATTAAAGGTTAAATATTCAGGGTGGCCCAACCATAATGCGCAATGTTAATTGTAAATAAAACAAAAAGTATTTAGAGAATTATCTGAATATTTTTTATTATTATGGAAGGTCTATTACAACTATGTGTGAGACAAAATATCGGCCAAATGCTCGTCGCGGCTTCGGCAGTATACCTCTGTCCTATGGTCCATATTTTCAATGGCTCTCAGACATTATTGAGGTTAAATGTACTTAATGTCCTTAATGTGTCAAATTATCTAATCATTTAGCTCTTGAATTGTTCTTGGCTCATTGACGTACAATTTTTATTATTATGAATATTACCAAAGAAAGAAGGCCAACGGTTTCAAATCATATGATCGTGACGGCCAATTAACATGGCCATTCTTTTGGAACTACTTATCGTCCAGCTCCATATCCTCCATTTCTGGCAAAAAGAAATCCGTTATCAGCCCGCGATAGCGAACACCATACCTTATTTTCGAAGAAGTAAGGCCCGTTACCGTCGGTATTTTCGGTATTATCGGTTTTTTCGGTATTATTTCTGCAATAAAAATATGTAAATGCAAAGCACCAAGAATTAAACAATTTTCCAATTATAAAGGGTGGTTAAATTTTAAAAACCGTAATACGTACGTAATTTTAAAGCCGTATTTCAGTACTCGATTTTTGTCGGTATTACCGGTATTTCTGTATCGGCAACACCGATATTGGAATCCCTAGGCCCGATGATGCCGCCTGGCCATAAACCGCACCAAGCATACATGCACAGGCGTCTTCACATTTCCTACAGAGCCGGTTTGCTATAATTGGCGCACAATTATCCGGATTGTGGACACATTTGATCGATTATGCTGACCAAAAAAATAAAGATGTGCACAAAATTTAATTTCTATTTGACTGCCCATTTTCGTAAAAGGCTTCAGCAAAGTTAACGCGCTGCTCAATGCTGCACCTCTCCATGGTTGAATTTGGCACTGATACCAAGAAATGTTAAATTAAGTTGGACAAAAATTTGACTTTACGGTGTTACTAACAGTTAACATCGTGCATTATGGTTAGACCAGCCTTAAGTAATAATAAACCTTAAAATTATTCATACATATGGAAATTCGATAATATAAAAACTGGTGGCATGTCATAACGTCCAGTGTCATAGTGTCCATGGACGCTATGACACTCCAAAAAGTGTCATAACGTTCATGGACACTATGACACTTTGCAAATGGACATTTTGACACTTTCAAAAGTGTCATTATGTCCATAATTACTAAAGAAGTTAACAAAACTATTTTTAAAGAAACTAATTTGACCATAATATGGTTGTCGGTGACAATGATTTGGTTAAATGAAACATAATATGGTAAAAAAAATTTTAAAAATGGTTTTGCTGCTTTTTCTGGGCGCAAGGATTGTGTCCTCTATGGTATAACAAATACCGGCTTCGCTAACTAAAGCTTCTCTGCATAGTCGGCTTTCGTTCGGAAACAAGACAGATTTTAGAAGCTTTACTTAGCGAAGCCGGTGTTTGTTATACCTTAGAGGAGAAAATCCTTGCGACCGGCCGAAGGCCGGCTGTGCACAAAAGCTTTAGTTAGCGAAGCCGGTATTTGTTATACCATAGAGAAGAAAATCCTTGTGCCCGGCCGAATGCCGGCTATGATCCCAAATTTGTTTACATTTTAATATTTTTCATTATAAGTTAATTATGACACTTTGCAAAGTGCCATAACGTCCGCGGACGCTATGACATTTCTTCGATGGACGTTATGACACTATGACACTGGACGTTATGACATGCCACCTAAAAACTATAACTATACGTAAATACATTTGTCACTTGCATAAATTTTCGTTTCGAAAATTATTATAACTTAATTTTCAATATTGGTAAAACACGTGAATGTAGGTTTTTAGCACCTTATTTTGACTTATATCACACAAACTAAAAAATATATCGCAAAAAGTGGCGTATACGACAAAATTGAAAATTTTTTTCGGACGTGACAATCGCTATAACTTGACAATTATTTTCCATGACTTTAAATATTTTTACATACATCGATAAAGAACTTCAAACACAATATCTGACAAAAAAAATTGGACGACTTTTTTCACGTACATTTTTGTGTATAAAAATGTTAACCTTAAGATTCGATTTCCCAAAAAAAAAATTTTGTGATATACGCCAAGATAACTTCGGCACGACGATATGTCAGAGGGCTGGATCAGAAAAGCGGTCCAATGCGAACACAATTTAGATTTCCATATATCTGGAGAACGGAAACAGTATTTTATGTATCAAAATTTGGTACATCCAGCTTTGTTATCTGTTTACAAAAGGTAGGCTAAAAAAATTTTTATTATTTTATTTCAATGGGGTAGCGAGGAGCGAAGGTTAAGGTTTTTATGGATAAAATTTTATTGTTTTATAAAATTTGAGTTGAAAATTTTCAATAAACCACCATTTCGAAAAATTATTGCATTTTTTCTATAAGAGCAGGAGGACATTTTCTAAAAACCATTTTAAAATGTTTGATAACTATTCAACAATTTTTTTCTTTTATGTTCCGCTTAATTTTAGTAAATTTAGGAATATTCCAATAATGTTCAAACAATAGATTCCACTAAAAATATCTGAATGTTATGCTTATCGATACGATAAATCTTTGAAGAGTTCCTTAAAAAATAATACTGATCACCAATAAATAGATGCACATAAAGCGAATAATATTAATGAGCTTTGATCTGGCATAATTTTGCCGATATTTTTTCCATTACGAATTTCCTAACTACAACTAAATAGAAAATATACAAACGATCATACATCTTACAAAATAATTGTAATGTTTAGTTAAACTCATGCAAACAACATCATACACAACATATTCTTAAGAAACATTTAAGACAATCACCTGGAAATGTTGCAGCATTATAAAACTGCAGGCGCGTACGATTATTTAGATACACTCAAGAATTACGAATTACCAAATACATAATCGTTACTAAAAAAAAAGGTTAAGAGAAATCAGGATGATTACAAGAATACTTATATATTTTTTACCTTTATAGTTTTTCTTCTTTTTATTTTATTTATTTTTGTTTTTTGTTTTATAAAATTATCATTGTTATGAAACGATTTTTATTACTAAATAGAAAAAGATTTATTACCACCATGCTACTGCCAAAATAAAAACTCAAATAGACACTGACTCTCACAGTTGAACGAACAAACGCCTTAGATGTATTTGAAAACTGTTTTATCCCATCTATTAAATATATTCTTGATATCCCCCCGACACAACTCTTGGGTTGTTCAATTGTTTTGTACAGCAACCATGTACACACAAACACACTGGCACACACACACAAAGAACTCCAAAGGTACGATCAAAACAAGAAAATGAGCAGATCTTTCCTTTTTTTATTTCCTTAATAAAATGACGAGCCGAACCAGCTTTTACAATTGATAGGAAGGCTGGCTGTATTCAAGCAGAAAGATACTTATACCTAGAAGAAGTTTAAAGAAATTATACAAATCCATGTATAGTCCTCTGTGCTGTGCGGTGCTCATGCGCGCAACATTTAAAAAAAAAGACAAAAGAATCAGAAATCACTATCTCAAAACACTAAGCACTTAAAATAGACCTTTATCATCTTTGCAACACAACATCATGTGGATGGTTGTGGTACGAGCGCAAGGGTGCAGCCAGACAGCAGCTTTGGGAAAATATTGTTTTTAATAACACCAACAACTACAACAATATGGTTAAAAAGTGGAGAATCGAAAGGAAAAAAAATACAACGCAAAAAAAAGTTGAAAGAAATCCTAGAATGATAATAATAGAGTTTCTATAACCAAACACAGCGTAAAAATGGAAAATCTCTGTTTATATAAATAGTCGTATTGGAAAGAAATAAAAAACAAAAAAAATAAACGAAACAAAGAACTTTTCCTTAAGCTTCTTTTTGCGATAATAAGTGTGTTCACTTAAATGTGTATTTCCCTAAAGAGGGACTAGAATTGTAAAAAGAGAATTCAAATTTTAATTATCGAGAATGTTTAAACAATTCTCAATATTAAAGAAAATATATAAATATATATAATGTGATAGTAATCGAAAAAATTAAGTTATCAAAAAAATTCATAGTAGAAATTATGGTAATTAAAAAAAAAATTCAAAAGAAAAATAAAGTTATCGAAACACTTTCTAAAGAAATCAACTAAAGTTAACAAAACATTTTTTAGAGGAAATTTATGTTATTGTATTAGTTAAACATTTTTCGAATTTGCTTCTTTTAATTTACAAAAAAAAGGTAAAATTCCCGAATTTTATTTGTAAAAATTAAAATATAAAAAAATTTTTATAAAAATCATGATTTCAAAATATGTTAAAAAAAAATATGAGTCATCGAAAATTTAATTTTATACATATAACTATAGAAAATTATCGTAAAAATCCTTTTAAGTTTAAACATATGCGCTTGACACAGCTTTAGTTATCGAAAGTTTCCGCGAGCAAATAAAAGTTTTCAAAAACTTTATCAGAGAAAACAAAATGAATCGATAAATTGTCCAAAAACAAAAAACAAAAGTTATCAATATATTTTCTATAAAAAATTAAAGTAATCGATAAATCGCAAAGAAAAAAAACAGTTATCGATAAATTGTCTAAAACAAAGTTATAATTATCTAAAAAGGTCATAAAAAATTGTCTACAGAAAAAAGAACACAAAATTAATTCATAAATATTCTAGAAAAAACAAAGTTATCGATAACTTTTCCATAGAAACCTTAATGTATGTATATAAATAAAATTAATTTATAGAAAATAAAAGTTATCGAACACAGAAAAAATTATTGCCGAATTATTTTCAAACAAACGCTTGTTTGAAAATTTTTTTTTATTTCTACAAATTTTTTTACTGATTCAATCAATATTTTTGTTTGATTTTTATTTAACCAACAAAAATGTGGACAACTATTCAAAAATTTAATAAACGCGCTATTGGTTTGAAGTTTTCATTATTTTTGTATGAAATATTTAACGCTCTTTAATGTTGTCGTCTTTTTGCATTTTCTTATTGATTGTAAGCAACACTTCTTTATGATAAATATAAGAACTACAACAAAAAACACATGCATTCTATTTTTGGACGCTTTAAAAAAGTACAGCAATAAGAAAAATGATAAAATAGCGTGACGAGGTTTGTTGTAAAAAAAACAACAAAAGCAATAGCAGGTAAAAAAACGTTTCATTATTTTTAAACAACAGAAAAAACACATTATAAGAAACAAAATAAATTTTTGGTTGGTTTCAAAGTTGGTAAAAAAAAACCAAATTCCGTATTCAATTTTTTCAAACAGTTTGTTTAAATACATCAAATACAAAAATAGAATGATGGCGGAAAACGTATCGAGTCGGTCTGACGCCGTTTTTGGTTACATTTATTCTTCATTAGCAAAGGAAAGGATAAAGCAACAGTGAGTGATAAAGAAAAACAATGTGAGTATAAATATGACTTCGTTCAAAAATTATTCCAACAAAAAAATGCGTCTCAAAGCCAGCCGAGCCGCTCTGACAACAGTGCTTGCTTGTGTGCGCGTCATTGCTTGTGCCAAAACTTTTTTGTTTGATTCAGCAAAAATATTTGTTTGAAATTTATATGAATTTCAGTAAACTTTTTGTTTGATTCTGTAAAATTATTTGTTTGAAAAAATCGGCGTTTTTTTTCAATAAACAAAATGCAAATAAATTGTTTGAATATGCGAATTTGTTTGTAGGACCGATTTTAGACAAAAAATTGTTTGATTCTACAAATTTTTTGTTTGAATTGGAAAAATAATTTTTTCTGTGAAACAATTTATAGAAAAAATTAAAGTTAAAAATCAATAGAAAATTCAATTCATCTAAACAATTTTTAAAGCAATTTAAAGCTAGCGAATAATCTTTTAAAAAAAACTAAAGTTATCAAAATATTCTAAAGAAAATTAATGTTATTGTTTAAGTTAAACATTTTCGAATTTGCTCTTTTTAATTTACAGTAAAAAAGAGAAAATTCCCGAATTCTAATTGTAAAAATTTAAGTTATTAAAAAATGTTAACAGTATGTGTCGTACCTTTTTTGTTGATATTAAAATATTTTATAAAAAAAATTAAAGTTTTCAAACTATATTCAACATTTTCTATTTTTTCGAACTTATTCTATGAGCTTAATTTCAGTTATGTATTTTATAAAGCTTTTTTGTAACAGTCCTATTCCTTCAATTATTTAGAAATGACTTTATACACTACCAGACTATTATATTGTATTTTCTTTTTACATTTTACCTTAGCCTTCCGTTGGAAAGCAATGAGGTATATTGAATGTACAGAAATATTTACAATTATTAGACACCAGCAGAATGTAATGCATTTTCTGGCCCGCTACGGCCTTCGTCAGCATTCTTTGTGTCACACAACTATTTTAACAAATAGAAACTGGGAATTATTTCCTACGAAAGGTTACTTCATATTATATTCAACAAGGAAATAATTCCCAGTTTCTATTTGTTTTCAAACTATGTTAAAAAAACTTTAAGATATTGGAAAATTTCATAAACACAACTTTTGAAAATTATCGAAAGAAAAATTCTTTGAAGTTAAAACATATTCGCTTGAAACAAAAACCAAAAGTTATAAATAAATTTTCTATTAAAAACTAAAGTTATCGATAAGTTGTCTAGAAAAAACTTAGTAATCGATAGATTGTCTAAAACAAAATGATAATTATCTAAAACCTGTTTAGCGAAAACTAATGTCATCAAACAATTCTCAACAGAAAAAACAGCATAAAGTTAATTGATAAGATTTCTAGAAAAAAAAAATCAAGTTAAAATAAGAAAAATCTAGAGAAAATTAAAGTTATCGAAACGATATCTAAAAAAATATTAAAGTTATGAAAAAATTCATAGAGGAAATTAAAAAAACCAGCAGAAGTCATCATAACATTTTTTTTAAGCTATCGAATAATATTAAAGAAATTTAAGCTTATCAAAAGTATTTTATTAGTAGAATTGAAGTTATTGTATTATTTAAACGTTTTTCGAATGTACTTATTTTAATTTATTAAAAGAAAGAGACAATTTCTATTTGTAAAACTTAAAGAATATTAAAGTTATCAAAATATATTTAAAAAAAATTTAAGGTACCGAAAAATTTTGCATCAAAAATTCAACGGTTATTTTTGATTAAATGTTATTCATATTTTCTAAAAAAAAAAAATAAATAAAGATATAAAATAATTTTCAAAGTGAAAAATCAAATTTATGTGGATCTTATACCATGTTCACACGGACAGCAATATTCGTGTCTCGCTCTTCGATTCCTGTTTCGAGCCCAAAACATGATTGAAACAACTTGTTTTGCCATACAAAATTTGAGAGCGAAACAGGTCGTTTCATTTTGAAACATGCTGCGAAACAGGAAAAATTTACTATCATCTGCAATTTTGATAACAATTATCGTTAGTTTATCTGAACTAGCTCTCAAAAAAAAAAAAAAATAAAAAAATCAGAACAAAGAAATAAAACAAAAAAAAAAATTGATGTTTAATAAAATAAAGGGATAATTATAAAATATTTATATTAATAAAAGTATTAAATAATACTTTTTTAACTTTTAATTGCTTTTATTTATCAGTTTTAAATAAAATCGCACTAACAACATAAAAAAATGAAACAAGAATGAATCATATGAACAGCATGTTTGGCAAACTAGTTTCAGAAAGCGAAACGGGTGGTTAATATCGTCGTATAAACATAGCATTAAGTTTTAAAAATGTTTATAAGAGAAAATAAAATTTATCGATAAATTATCCACAAAAAACAAAAGTTATAAAAACATTTTCTATAAAAAACTAAAGTCATTGATTAGTTGTCTAAAAAGAAACCCAGTTATCGATAAATTGTCTAAAACAAAATGATAATTATCTAAAAATTAATTTAAGAAAGCTAAAGTAATCAAAAAATACTCTACAGAAAAAACCACAAAAAATTAATTGATACATTTTTAGAAAAAAATTATCGATAACTTTTCTATAGAAAACTAAATGTATATAAATAAGATAAATCTAAAGAAAATTAAAGTTATCGTAACAATTTCTAGAAAAAAAAAAAATTAAAGTTATCAGAACTTCAGAGAGGAAATTAATGTAAAAAATCAGTAGATTATTAAAGTCATCGAAATATTTTATACATTTTATTTAAAGCTATCGAATGATCTTTTAAAGAAAACTAAAGTTACAAAAAAAAAAAAAGAAAAAAAAAATCAAGTAATTGTATTATTTAAATATTTTTCGAATGTACTTCTTTTGTTTGATAAAAAAAAGGAGAAAATTCCCGAATTCTATTTGTGAAAATTAAAGTAAATTAAAAAATGTATAAAGAAAATTAAAGTTATCAAAATATTATATTCACCATTTTTTTCGAATGTGCTTTTTTGAGTCAAATTTCAATTTATAAAGCTTTTTACAATAGTCGTATTCCATCAATATTTCACATACTTTTTCCTGAAGCCACACTTTGGTTAACATTTGTAACGACGTGTTTTCCACCTTATGCTGGGGTAGAGCTCGCGGCTCCCAGGGTTCGTTACAAAAATTTATTTAATGACCAGAGAAATGAAACACCGGACTCGCTCTTTTCACAAAACGTTATAAACCGTACGCTTAGTTTATTTATTTCTCTTAGTTTCGTAAGTTAGTACAATAGTCGATAAATTAAATATAACTAATGACCGAACCGACAACGCACACGAGGTTAGCGATGTGACAGACACGCCGTCTGTGACAGAGAGGAACACGTAGCCAAGGGAGAAGCAGACGGCAAGCCAAGAGAATTTAGTCTACACCGCTGTTCTCTTGTCTTGCAGTTGTTTGCGGGCGGTCTACTACACGTCGAGAGAATTTAGTCTACACCGCTGTTCTCTCGAGATGCAGTATCACCCTGCTCTCTACCGCTACCTCACTATAGCCAAACGAATGGATAACAAACCAAGAGAATTTAGTCTACACCGCTGTTCTCTTGCCTTGCGATCTTTTCCGACAACAAGTTGTATTTCACGAAAGAGGTATAACCTCTCTTCGATAATAACTAGATATTATTTAGCTATAGAAGTATAACTTCTCACAGCTAAACAAGATCCCACCTGTTTGCCGGCTGCCGACTGACTGCCTGCTTGATGGTACGTACTCCGCTTTTATACTGTTTGCCGGCGTACATTTACACACACATACTACAATAATTATTTATCATAGTTGCTCAAAATTGTATGTTGTCGTTTCCTACTTGCCAACAGATGGCGGAAGCCATCGGTCCGTTAATTTCAAAATTAGTACATAAATTAATTCTTATTTAATACAAAATAATTAAAGCACGAAGATAATATAAATTATAGAATTCACTGTAGCAAGAAAATTAAGTTAAACATAATATGAATTCATTCACTCAAGGATAATATAAGCTATGCAATACGGTGTAACACAAAATATAACAATAAATTCAAATAATTATGATTCATCTTTGGCCGGATTGGTCTGGTGTGGTGGTGTGGTCTAGGGCATGTGACTCAAAAACGAGGGCTCCGACTTTTGGTCGTCACATTGCCTCCGGTTTTCCCCAAAACAAAGATGTAAGCCCTGTCTGGCCTGGATGCGGCTGGAGTTAAGGATGTGGATGAGATCTGTGAAGATGAGATTGGTGATTTTGCAGGTGTGGGTGACACTAATGATTTCGGCGGTGAAAATGATGATGTTGGTGATTTCACCGGTAGAGATGATGAGGATGAATGGTCAATGATGAGTACTGCTACTGCAATACGGATCTTCCTCGTCACTAGGGTTTTCGTCTTTTTTCAAATCACTGCTGGATAGGCAGGTTGCAGCCTTAGCGGGTTGCGGCGCCGTCGGATGAAAACGGCGATCTTTGGCAACAACGGAAGACGGCTACGGACGGCAGCTGAGGCCTGGGATGTCGGCGACGGGTGTGGCGTCAGGCGTCGGTGGCCTGCGGCATCAACGGTCGGCAACGGGTGGCAGCGAAAGCCTGGGGATGTACGCGATGGATGCGGCGTCAGGCGGCGGCGGCAACTTTTGGCGGCGGCGGCCTGTGGCGGCAACGGTTGGCATCGAAAGCCTGGGGATGTACGCAATGGATGCGGCGGCGGCAACTTTTGGCGGCGGCGGCCTGTGGCGGCAACGGTTGGCATTGAAAGCCTGGGGACGTTGGCGATGGGTGCGGCGGCCTCAGATGACGAAGTGGTAGTGGATGACGATGATGTCGGTAATGACGTGGAGGATATGACGATGAAAATGATTTTGCTGCGTGTCGTTAGGGAGACGTATTTGTACTTGAACATCCGGCTGAAGATTTTACTGTTTCTAGCCATGCCGTTGGCGTAAGGGCCATGATTGGGCTGGACTATTGCCAGTTCTTATCTTCTCATATCCAGTGTTGGTTGTATACAAGTCTCGTCGCCGCAGCTTGTAGTAGCGTTGTTGCTGTAATGGGGTCCTCGTCTATTTTCTTCTTCCTATGGTGGAAATCACTTTCAGCTCTTGGGCCCACTCATGCGGTTGGGGATTATAAGGTTATCATATGCAAGCAGTGACTTCGTCTTAGAAAGCATTTAGTTGTCGAGTTTCTCGTCCTTGATGAGGAACATTGGAGAATATCTTTGCGCTTGCCGAGTTTCTCGTCCCTGGGTAAGGAACATAGGAGAATTACCCGTAATGCTAATATGTTGGCATAGATGACTAACTTAATCTCGGATACGAACTCACTGCATTAGTTGTGTTTAAGGTGATGCTGGAGACACTGCTCACAAATTTGGCCCATCGCTTTCTTAACTCCTACACATTGTCGGTCTGGTCCAGTTGGAACTCCTTCAGGCAGGATAGCAATTCTTCCGTCTTAAGGGAGTACACCCATGATGTCCACAACATTTTACTGTGACGAATCAGGCTGTAGAGGAACCTGGAACTCACTATTACAGTCTTCTTTTTTTTAAATTATCGTTTAATTCTTTCCCGATTTTAAGAAAATTGTTTTTTACTACCGTTACTTTCGATCTTCTTCGCGCTACGAGATTTAGAAGTTGTTTTTTTTTTTTTTTATTACGCGTCGATTAATTGTACACGCAGAAGGTTTGTTCGCTCCGTTATTTTTTTTCTTCTTCTTGTTACGAAATTCGAAATTGTTTTTGTCCCACGTGTGTCATAACAGTTCTCGCGGTATTTTTTCAAGTTCTTCCCGTTATTTTTTCTTCATCTTACTAACTAGTTGATTTTTTTCCACGTATTTTTCTTACATATTTTAAAAATTAGTTTTTTTTTTTATTTACCGGACAGAATTAATTTTCATTTTTTTCTTCGAGTTCAGTCTATCATTTTATACTATTTTTTCCATTCTTTTTTTTTCAACTTCTTTTTCTCTTTCCCGTACAAGAGTCGAGAGTGTGGTTTCTCTGGTCTGAGACGATTAGTACAGCTTCGCTGCTAACGTCCCTGCTCGGGCGCCATTGTAACGACGTGTTTTCCACCTTATGCTGGGGTAGAGCTCGCGGCTCCCAGGGTTCGTTACAAAAATTTATTTAATGACCAGAGAAATGAAACACCGGACTCGCTCTTTTCACAAAACGTTATAAACCGTACGCTTAGTTTATTTATTTCTCTTAGTTTCGTAAGTTAGTACAATAGTCGATAAATTAAATATAACTAATGACGGAACCGACAACGCACACGAGGTTAGCGATGTGACAGACACGCCGTCTGTGACAGAGAGGAACACGTAGCCAAGGGAGAAGCAGACGGCAAGCCAAGAGAATTTAGTCTACACCGCTGTTCTCTTGTCTTGCAGTTGTTTGCGGGCGGTCTACTACACGTCGAGAGAATTTAGTCTACACCGCTGTTCTCTCGAGATGCAGTATCACCCTGCTCTCTACCGCTACCTCACTATAGCCAAACGAATGGATAACAAACCAAGAGAATTTAGTCTACACCGCTGTTCTCTTGCCTTGCGATCTTTTCCGACAACAAGTTGTATTTCACGAAAGAGGTATAACCTCTCTTCGATAATAACTAGATATTATTTAGCTATAGAAGTATAACTTCTCACAGCTAAACAAGATCCCACCTGTTTGCCGGCTGCCGACTGACTGCCTGCTTGATGGTACGTACTCCGCTTTTATACTGTTTGCCGGCGTACATTTACACACACATACTACAATAATTATTTATCATAGTTGCTCAAAATTGTATGTTGTCGTTTCCTACTTGCCAACAGATGGCGGAAGCCATCGGTCCGTTAATTTCAAAATTAGTACATAAATTAATTCTTATTTAATACAAAATAATTAAAGCACGAAGATAATATAAATTATAGAATTCACTGTAGCAAGAAAATTAAGTTAAACATAATATGAATTCATTCACTCAAGGATAATATAAGCTATGCAATACGGTGTAACACAAAATATAACAATAAATTCAAATAATTATGATTCATCTTTGGCCGGATTGGTCTGGTGTGGTGGTGTGGTCTAGGGCATGTGACTCAAAAACGAGGGCTCCGACTTTTGGTCGTCACACATTGAAGCTGTATTTATTTACTAATACTTAGGAATGACTCTATACACTAAAAAATAATTTATGAAAAATTAAAAATTCCCACATTTTATTTGTTATCAAAATATGTTAAAGAAAAACTCAGATATCGAAAATCTTTGTACCGAAAAAAGTCATTGAAGTTTAAACTTAAAACATATTCTTTTTTTTATTTAAGTTTGCTAGAGACAACTAAAGTTAACTAAAAGTTTTAAAGAGAAAATTAAGTTTCCTAAAAGTTTTTTCATAGAAAAGAAAAGTTATCAATAAATTATCTAGAAAATTTAACAAAAAATTTTCTATAGAAAACTAAAGTTTTCGATTATTTGTCTAGAAAAAATCCCTGTTATTGATACATGGTCAAGAAAAATCCTCAATTATCGAAAAATTGTCTAGAGAAAACTAAAGATATTGAAAAAATGTTTTGAGGAAACAAAATTTACTGATAAATTGCCTAGAAAAAAACAATCCTGTATACACCTATAGAAAATTTAGATTATCGATAAATTTTCTATAAAATAATTAAAAATTCAAAAATTTTCTGTAAAAATATTTTTAATTTACTTTCAAAATATAAAAGAAATCGGTAAAATTTTCTAAAGAAAATTAAAGTTATCGAAAAATTTTCTATAAAAAATTAAGGTTATCGCTAAATTTTTCATAAAAATAAAAATTTTCTATAAAAAATTAAGGTTATCGCTAAATTTTTCATAAAAATTCAAGTTAACGATACATTTTCTCTAAAAATAAAAATTAATCAACAAATTTAATTATTACGTTGTGCTTATCGCAAAATTAGCTTTTGAAAATTTTAGTTAACGAAATATCTAAATTTTAAAAAATATTTCATACTAAGTTTTTCTTGAGAAAGTCTGAGTTTATTGGTGAGAGGGGTAGAGAACATGATTTTCTTCTCTCCTCTCTAACCATAAAACTTTCTGAAAGAAAACTCTCATAGTGTAAACGCAGACACAGCAACATTGTGAAGTGATCATCCTTAATTTCTATGTTAAAAAGATCTTTTCAATATTTCTTTTATTTTTGATTTTTGTGTACCCGTATTCGCGTTTAGTGAACGTAACTTTAGAACATTCACCTTTAAAATAAAAGGGTTTCAGTTTTTGCTATTTTCCTATTTTTTTTGTATATTTTCATTCTATCTTTACTTTATCACAATACGAGTAAAGTATGAATGTTTGAATGTATGGATGTCTGTCCGTTATTAGAGTATTGAACACACTACGTTGTTGTAAGTATGTATGTATGTATGTACGTTGCTCTTGTAATGTACTTTCAACTATCAAAACCACTCAGTCGTTTGTGAATAGATAGAAAGAATAGAGGAGATCCTTTTGCTTACGCTTTAGAAGAATTTAAATTTTATTACCAGTTTTCTAGCCTTTTATGCTTCTTAAGCTCACATTTACTAAATCCATTATCATCATCAGCATCTCTGTCGTCTTCATCTGTTGCATCTACGGCCGGCCTCATCTTCTGATAGAGAAATGAAGCAGAAGAATGATAGAAAAAAATATGTATATAAAAACGTACTTATTTATAAGTACTCGTACAATTTATAAATAAAGAAACGTTGCCTTCTGTTAGAATTGAATTATATGCAGTGTAATAAAGGAATGAGTTCTTTTTCGGCTCTCACTATGTTAGCAGAAAATTCTATGACAAATCTTAACTGGACTCCAAGTAATTTAATATTTCAGAAATATTATTGAAAATGCTTCAATTCCTTTAAAACTCTGTTTAACTAGTTTCTGTTTCCTGGTGGTTTCCTATGGCTTTCTTTACAAACAATGACTTAAGCGCTCGGTGAAAGAGTGTGTGTGACTGAATAAATAGATGATTTTGTATTGAAGAAGATGCTGCTGGCTTGAGTTGGCTTCGTATGGCTTGAACTCAGTTTTCGCTTTTGCAGCATCATCAACGTTTCCTATTTTTATCTTCTATCATGTTTGGCTGTATTTTATTTTTATGTTTTGTCATAAGTTTTTTCTTAAACTTTTTTTTTATAGATTTTTTGCATTTGTTTTGATTATAATTTTTTTTAATGTGCTTGTGTGAGTGAGTTTGTGTTGTTGTTGGTGTTTAAGTTTAAGTGAGGATGAACACTCATAATTTTTCTTATTGTCAATCTAATAGAAGCAATTTGATACTTCGAAAGTGGTCTTTAATGTTAAAATGATTATAATATCTAAACAGACAACAAAAAACAACATCAGTTTGTGTCATACTCTAAACTTTATATGTATGTATATGTGTGTGTATTAGTCGTTAGAGATTGGGAAGAATTCGACGACAGGGAAGAATTCTAATTCCATCTGGTTGTGAAAATCAAGCTTGCGACAAAGGAATAAAACCAAAAAATCTTTTAGTTACTTTATTTTAGGTTAATGCCAATAAAATTTAAGTAATCGGTAACAATATAATAAAATTGTTGATTAAAGATACTATTACTTATCGATAAGTTTTTATATTTAAGATTAAATAAAAGTTCACGATGGATATTTTAAAAATAAGTTTTCAAAGTTCGCTGCATATAAGAAAACATCATATACGATAGCAGTTATCGATAACCGTATACATAATTTTCTATTGAACAAAATATTTATTGATGGAAAAAAAAAAAGAATATAATGGGTTATATTCTCTTTTATCAATTCGATAAAATTATCCGTAATTTTTATAGAACAAAAAGTAATCGATTTTAACTTTCTAAAAAATAAAAGTTATAAAATATATATTTTATATGCTTTTAACAAGTTTTCTTTAGAAACTTGAAGTTATCGATATATTTTCTTTTAAAACTAAGTATTTTTTAAAAAACTACAATATAATGTTTATGATTATTTTTCTCTAAAAATTATAAAATAAAATTTACTTAAGGCCAGTTTACACGGTAATGCAATGTATTACGACATGTCGAAAGATAATGTAGAATGAGAAAAATCGTATAATGTAAAAGCAAAATGTATTGAGTAAAAGAGAATACGGATACAAAATCTGACAAGCGGTCGGTAAAAGGTTTTTTTCTAAACCATTTTAGAAACCTATGTATTCTCATCACACCAGAGGTGTATTTTAACAGAGTATATTGAAGGTGATAGCATTTTTTAACGATTACAAAAACAACTAAAATCAACTCAGGAAATTTTCATGTTGTTTTTGTAAATATTTAAAACTGCCACCATCTGATTTTTTGTTATTAACATGAACTATACTTACAAAAGATTTTTATTTTTTTCGTTTAAACACGGAGTGAATTTCAAAATATATTGATTCTACAAAGTCGTAATACATTGAATTACCGTGTAAACTGGCCTTTATAGATAGGTTTTTATCAAAAATTTAATTTAACTTTGAAAAATAAAGTTATCGGTTAAATTTCTAAAAAAAAAATTCAAGTTATCTTTTAATTTTTTATAAAAAATCCAAGTTATACAAAATTTTCAAGGGTAATTTTAAGTAATCAATAAATTTTCTATGCAACTATTCAAGTTGTCGATAAATTAACAAAAAAAAAAATTTTAAGATTTTGCTGCATTTGTTATTCAAAATCCAAGTTATCGAATAACATTTTATAAAAGTTATCGATAAATTATTTTATAAAAAAGTTAACAAAAGTTTTTATTAAAAAGATTTTGTCTGCCGTGCCTAATTTCCTGTTTTTATTATTGATAAAAAAAATTAATTATCGGTAAATTGTTCCTAAAAAATTCAAGTTATCGATAAGCTTTCTGTAGAAAATTTGAAGATTCGATTAATTTTCTATAGGAAATTCAAGTTATCGATAAATATAATATGCACAATTAAGTTATCGATAAATTTTCTTACAAGTCTCAAATTATCAATAAATTTTCTGAGAATAATTCAAGTTGTCGATTAATTTACGAAAATAGATTTTTAGTTATTTATGCGTTTTTGATGGCGCCCAATGCTCCAATGGGAGTTAGAGGAACATATATATACATATATATATGCGTTTTTGATAGAAAATTCAAGTTATCGATAAATATTTTGTAGAAAATTCAAGTTAGCGATAAGTTAATAAATAAATTCAAAAACTGACTCTGGATATTTAATCAATAAGTTGTATGTATGTGGTAAATTTATGTTTTCGCCATATTTTCTAAGAAAAATATTTTTTTGAGAAAATTTGAGGAATCCGTTAATTTTCTATAGAATTCAAGTAATCGATAAATTGTCTTTAGAAAATTTAATTTTATTTGGAAAATCAAAGTCATCGGTATATTTCCATAAAAAAATTTAAGTTGTCGTTAAATTTTTTTTATAGAAAGTTCAAGCTATCGGCAATTTTCTATAGAAGTTTAAGTAATCAATAGAAATTTAATGGAAAATTTCAAGTTGTCGATACATTTTTTAAAAAAAATTTTAAGCTTTTCATAAATTTTCCATAGAAAATTCAATTATTGATAAATATTTTATAGTTATCGATAAATCTTCCTAACAAAATACAAGTAATCGGTTAGTTTTTTTTATAAATAACAATAACAAATTCATACAAAAAATCAAGCCATCGATAAATTGAAAATGTTAATTTAAGTTATCAATACATTTTCTTTAGTAAATTCAAGTTATCAATAAAGTTTCAACCTATCAATAACTTTTCTATATAATATTAATCTCACCAATTAACTTCCACTAGGAAATTAAAGATATAAAATAATTTTTAAAGTAAAAATTAAATTTATGAGGAAAAATAATTTATCGATTAATTTTTTATTTTACAGAAAATTAAAGTAATCGATTTATGTTTAATGTAAATTAATGTGTCAAAACAAATTTTTAATTGAAATTTTCTATAGAACATTGAAGTTTTAAAAAACTTTTTATAGGAAATTCAAGTTTCTCAATAAGTTTTCTCCGGAAAATAAAATCAAAGTAAAATCATGAATTGTAGTTAAATGATTAAATTATTGATACATTTTTTGTCAAAATTATCGATATATTTTTTTGAGACATATTCAGCAGGGATTTCAAATTGTCGTTATGGTCTTTAGAATTTCAGTGAAAAATTGTTGCAGGAATAATTGTTTTACAGAAATTAAGAAAATATCAAAAAAAAAAAAAAAAACGAGTCACTCTTGCACTGCCAGTTAAATATGTTTTTTGACAGTTATTGTAGCAGTTGATTATAACTGAACTTGGTGAAATTGCCCATAAAAAATTAAAACACGATCTAATTTATAAAATTGTAAAATGATATTTTTTATTGAAAATAATATATAAACTTCAAACTTTGTTGCTAAAACTAAAAAAAGACATTCAAATTCAAACCTTTTCCTGTAGAAAGTGTTGCTGTCGTTGTGGTGTCAGTGAAGTACAAAAAGTCTCTAACAATGACATGTTGCTGTTGTTAAGTTAAGTTAAAAGAGCTCTCTAAGATGTTTGTTCCTTTTTTTCTAACATTTGAACAAATACTTGAAAAAGATGAAAATAATGACGTTAACAAACAATTTTTTGTTTTTCTTCTTAACTTAACTTAAAAAAAAATAAAATTATGTTACTTTGTAGTGGCCAAAATGTTGTAATTGTCTAAAGATGTTATTGCTGCTGCTGCTGCCGTATTTGTAATATTTTTTATTGTGTTATGCTGTTGCACTGTGTTGTCGTTGTATCATTTTTAACGTGACACAATCAGTTGTTAACGACAAAGACACAGAAGACATGACAAGCAAAAAACTACAACAAAAACGTTAGAAAAACTGAAACATGGAAAATAATCCAAAAAAAAAAAAAAATAATAATAAGCAAAGAAAAATTATGTGATATTTGTTGTAATGCAGATTTCCTTAGTCATATTCATGTGTGTAAGTTAAAATTGAATCGAAAATAAAAATGGCAAAAATATTTTCACGGCAGACACTGCAAAGTGCGGAAGATAAACAGTGGGAAATAAAGGGTAAAAATGCAATGAATTTTACTTTAAAATATAAAGAATTCAAATATGTACCCTGGAAAATTTGACTAAATAGCAGAGATGTAAATGAATCATTCATAAATCATTCATTCACTGAATTAGCAAATTTTTAATTAATTCTTTTCACACAAAAAAATGAATTGAATGAAATTTGAGTCAATTCATTTGAATTGGGCAAAATGACTTGCAATTCATTTTTAATTCAAATGAATTGGTAATATGAATTTCAATTCATTTTTAATTCATTTGAATTGAATTGACTTTGGATTAATTCAAATGAGTTAGAAAAAATGAATTGCAATTCATTTCCAATTCATTTGAATTGGCCAAAACCGTCAACGCAGAGCGCTACAGGTCGATCCTTACCAACATCTTTTTGCGTGAATTAGATGATCTGAGTCCAAGCGATACGTGGTGTTAAATATTCTGCAGGAGCAATTTGAAGGCAGTGTCATTTCACGTAGAGATTATGTGAACTGGCCACCGATATCGTGCGATTTGACCCCAAATATATGGGAATTAGCCACAAACCACAGCGGGTCTTACACTTAATAAAACCCGTATCATCCGTCGAATTCAGTCTGATTTATGCCAGAGTCATTATTAAATGAAATTTTTTCCTCTTTTCTGAATAAAATTATAAGTTAGAATTGTATCAGGCCTGTTCTGCAAATCACTTTTACTCAAATCACGTGATTTCAAATCACATGTGCCTACTAAAATCACACGTGTGATATTTTAGTGTCGCGTTTTTGTGTGCTTTGGTGTGATCTTCAATTGCCGAAAGCACACCAAAAAACACAAAAACGGTAGGACTTTCAGAACACCAGAAAACCGCACGTGTGTTTTCAAAAACACGTGATTTTCAGAACAGGCCCGTATCGGCTGCATTTTCCAATTTTTTATGATTAAATTTCGAAATTTTGCTAAAAATTATTTTTGTTTTCCAAAGAAAAATTATGTTTCTAAAACGATTGCGCAGATTAGATAAAGGAAATTTTTATTGAGGAATTTCGTTTTTTATTCCATACACTGAACCACTTTTGAGTTACGCGAATATATCGCTCCTTTATTGCAACATAGTCAATCTCAAAAAAAAATCGAACTTGGCAAAATGCGATTAAAGTTTTCAAAATGTACCCTTTTATACAGATTTATATATATATGTATGTAATCCTTGGAATTCCTATAAGGAACAAAGGGCCTCAATAATTGATCTCCATCGATTTCTATCTTGTGCTTCTCTTTTGGCTTCATTCCAGGTTATACCAACAGTTTGAAGTTGGGCTTGAACTTGACGCCTCCAGGTGTTTTTAGGGCGACCCCTTCTTCTTGCTCCCTGTGGGTTGTAGTCAAGGGATTTTCTATTGATGTCATCGGTTGGCTTTCGTAGAGTATGATCCAACCATCTATACTTGCGTATTTTGATCTCGTGGTCAATTGGAGGTTGTTGCGTTCTAAGCCATAGCTCTGAGTTTGTGAGTTAGTTTGGGGCCAGAAAATTTTAAGGATTCGGTGAAGGCATTTGTTGACGAAGACCTGTAGTTTTTGGTTATCTGAATTTTGTTAGGTTCCATGTCTCCGAGCCATAAAGCAGTATTGACTTCACATTGCTATTAAAAACTTTAAGTTTAGTAGACACTGCGATGTTAGCTGACCTCCAGAACTTATTCAATATTCCAAAAGCTTGTTTAGCTTTTGCCAGTCTGTTTTGAATATCATCGTTGCATCCACTGGAAGTAGCAAAAATACTGCCCAAGTAACAAAAAGTTGTGACATCTTCCAGTTGTTTCCCCATACAGATTTATGGTGTTTTCTTTTCTGACAATAATGTTCCATGTTCCATTCGCGCGAGTTTTTATTTTCCTTTCTTAAGATGTTGTAATAATAAATGGCAAATTTGTTCCATTTCTTACCCGCAGTTATAATTGAGTGTGAGATAAAACCCTTTTTTGCATCTGCGTTAAGTTCTTTTTTATGCAAGCAAGTATTTTTTTATTAACTTTTTTGTATTGTAATTTTTGGTTGTACCGTGATGGATATAAAAACTTTTTGTTTTTCGTTTGATTTACTTTTATTTAATAATTATTTTTTTGACGCAAAATTTTTAACAACAGCTGACTTTAATTATTGAAAATCAGTGTTATTAAAGCTTATTGGAATTATATGTTGAAAATCGCTGCAACCATAGTGAATATCGGTTAGGGTTAAGTGTAAAACGTAGCTATTATTTTGTTCCATTGTAATTTAGAAAAATTTATCACTTTGTAAGGGTGCGTGTAACCTGTTAAATATACTACACAATTATAATGCATTAGGGCAATTACACGCATAAGTCTACCATAAATGGAAAAAATTAATATCTGTAAAAATACATAACTATGGTGTTTTTAAAGTGACAACAATTTTTTGATATTTTTTTTATTATTATTATTAGAATTAAAAAACAAGTAAGAAAGTATAGTCGGTCAAGCCCGACCATATGATACCCTACACCACAGTATTTAAAAACACATCATGCTTATGTGTCCATATAAATATGGATTTATCTATGTTTTTAAACTTCATTAAAATCGGTTTGAAAGTTTGTGAGAGGCAGAAATTGCCCACTACCTCCCCTTGTGGTCCTATTTTTGAAAAACTGTATAGATTATGTGTCCATATAGATATGGATCTATCTATGTTTTAAATTTCATTAAAATCGGTTTGAGAGGTAGAAATTGCCCCCATCTCCCCTCCTGGTCATATTTTTTAAAAAATGCATCCCTTTTGTGTCCATAAAGATATGGTTCTATCTATGTTTTAAATTTCATTGAAATCGGTTTGATAGTTTCTGAGAAGAAGAAATTTCCCCCTACGATTCGGCCCATTTTCAATAGGCTTGGTCCTTGTGCCAATAAAAACCTATGACCCAAATTTCATCAAATTATCTCCAAAATTGCGACCTGTACTTTGCGCACAAGGTTACATGGACAGCCTGCCAGCCAGCCGGACGGACATCGTTAGTTCGACTCAGAAAGTGATTCTAAGACGATCGGTATACTTTAAGGTAGGTCTAGGACCAATATTTTAAGGCGTTACACATATCTCCACTATTGTGGTGTGTGTATAAAAAAAAAATAATTTGTTTAAGTTTTTAAAACATTTATATTTCTTATTTGTAACACTAAATTTACATGATGAATTTTATGACGCCTAATTTTGGACGTCATTTTTTTGTTTGGTAGCTAGCGGTTTAGAGAAGAAAGGGGGGTAGAAAAAAAAACATAATTTCTGTTTTCTCTTCCTCTTTCTTCTCTACACCGCTTGCTGCCAAACAAAAAATGACGTCTAAAATTGGACGTCATAAAATTCATCCTGTAAATTGAGTGTAAAAATTGTTTTTTTGAATTATTTAAGTTCCAATGTTGGTTTCTAACTTATTATTAGTGATTTCGTTTATGTGGTGTTTATATTCAAAAATAGCATTTTAACGTGTTCATTAATAACAATTTTGTATCTTTCAAATAATTTTAGAGTTCCTATTTTATGCGCTGTGATTTCAAACCTAACGTTTCATGTAAAAATACTGACTTTTATACCACACAAAGTAAGCCAAAGTGCAGAGGAAAATTATTGAACTTTAAAAACACTCTCGAAAACGACTTCCTTTTGCATGTTGTGTCAGTCACGTTTATATTTTACTAATTAAATGATATTTCAAAATATCATTCGTTGCCATTTTTTCTCTATCGGATAATTGTTGAAACAACTTCATAGCCATGTTTAAATTGATACTAAAAAAATATTACTAGTCGTAATATAAGACAAAACAAAACGCAAATTGTGTCAAATGTAAAGTCAGTCACATATGGAATTGCCCATTATTATTTTTTAGAAAAGAAAACGCCATTTATAAATTATATTTTGCTATAACTTCGGTTCAGTTTCAGATATAATTCTGATTTTTGTTTTACATTTAAAAAAGCAACGAAGGAACACTTTTGCTTAAGTGACCTAAAATTTTTGATTTTTTGAGATATGACTATGTTGTTATCTACTTAGATGCGATATATTATGCAACCTCCTCCGTTTTCGAAATAGCGTATTTATTTTTGTATAGTTTAATTTAAAAATGTTTCTGCTGGAATTATCGAATAACTTCCTTAGCAGAAGTTTAATAGCTCTTGCGAGTTTTAATTTCCTGACATTAGGGTGGTACATTAGGGTGGTACGAACAGAGATCTGCTGGATAAATACTAGAACGAGATACAAAGGGCAAACTATTGATCTTCTCGAGACAAAAACTTTGATATATCATACTTCAAGATCGGCTTGTAAATGCCTTAGATATGTATATCGAATCATTTTATTAGAGGGTTTTCGACATGATGATAACATTGCCAAACAAGCTTGACCGGTTATGACGATGAGTTGGAAGACTACAAATTACCAATTACATGGAATGAACTGATAAGTATAGCCCTAAATCGAGTGCGATGGATAATGGCTATTACACAGAAAAAATTATTTTTTCAATTCAAACAAAAAATTTGTAGAATCAAACAATTTTTTGTCTGAAATCGGTCCTACAAACAAATTCGCATATTCAAACAATTTATTTGCATTTTGTTTATTGAAAAAAACGCCGATTTTTTCAAACAAATAATTTTACAGAATCAAACAAAATGTTTACTGAAATTCATATAAATTTTAAACAAATAATTTTGCTGAATCAAACAAAAAAGTTTTGTCAAGCAATGACACGCCCACAAGCAAGCACTGTTGGTGAAGATGAAGCAGAGCAGAGCGGCCGGCTGGCTTTGATACACATTTTTTTGTTGGAATAATTTTTGAACGAAGTCTTATTTATACACACAATGTTTTTCTTCGTCACTCACTTTTGCTGCATCCTTTCCTTTGCTTATGAAGAAGAAATGTAACCAAAAACGGCGGCAAACCGACTCGATATGTTTTTCGTCATCATTCTATTTATGTATTTGATGTATTTAAACAAACTGTTTGAAAAAATTGAATACGGGATTTTGTTTTTTTTTTGTACCAACTTTAAAACCAACCAAAAATTTATTTTGTTTCTTATAATGTTGTCATTTCTGTTGTTTAAAAAAAAATTAAACGTTTTTTTTATCTTCTATTGTTTTTGTTGTTTTTTTACTACAAACCTCGTCACGCTATTTTATCATTTTTCTTATTGCTGTACTTTTTTAAAGCGTCCAAAAATAGACTGCATGTGTTTTTTGTTGTAGTTCTTATATTTATCATAAAGAAGTGTTGCTTACAATCAATAAAAAAAAAAATGCAAAAGGACGACAACATTAAAGAGCATTAAATATTTCATACAAAATTATGAAAACTTGAAACCAATAGCGCGTTTATTATATTTTTGAAGAGTTGTCCACATTTTTGTTGGTTAAATAAAAATCAAACCAAAATATTTTTTTGAATCAGTAAAAAAATTTGTAGAAATCAAAAAAAAATTCAAACAAGCGTTTGTTTGAAAATAATTCGGCAATAATTTTTTCTGTGTATAAGCGGCCTATGCTCCAGTGGGAGTTAAAAGAACACATTATATATATTATAGTCCATACATATGGCATCGATACACAGAGAGAAAAACAATCGGGATAAATCAAGTTTTTCATGATTACATTAAGTACGAGTTGTACTCAAAAATTCAAGTACGAATAACACTAAAACGTACTCAAAATAATCCTGAATGGAACTACTTTTAAAACTAAATCCCGGGATTTCTTGAAATAAGTATAATATTCTTAAATCAAGTAAAAAAAGATTACACTTTTCGCTCATTGAAAAAAGGTCTGGCCAGACTCATGTGTACCACAAAGGGTTAAAAAGAAAGTTTGAACTCTTGCTTCTCATTTAGTTTATATATTTGGTTAAATATGTACATAAGATTTCTAAAGTAAAAACCATATCGGGCATGATGTTGGTGTCTTATCGTTCTGTAATACTGGTAAGTAAATCAATCATAATAACTTTTTTTTCTAATTTCTTTTGTGGGTTTTTTCAAGCACGAATTCAGGATAAATCAGCTTTATAATACTTGAATCAAACTCATTTTGAGGTTGATCCAATCTTCGTTTTACTTAAATCAATCTCATTTTCGGATTAATTCAAGTACGAAATCGGGATTGAATATGGATAATTTAAGTTGTTTACGATCGAAAATCCGTACTTGAATCAATCTTTCTGTACTTGATTCAAGAAAATCCGTACTCACCGTACTATTAATACCGCTTCGGATTGATTGGAGTATGGATGGATTGATTTTTCGTTTGAGTGTAGGCCTTTCAAACGAATAAAAATTAGAATACACGCCATCGACTCAAATGATGAAAAAATTTGTTTCGTCTAAGATTTACACTTTCAGATATTGAAAAATTCTACTTCTGTCAAGTTTTATTTTCAAAAATGTTTATTTTAAATACAAAGTTTTCTTGTACTCGGACCAACAAATTCATTATAAGAAACTTATTTTATTTATTTTGCTTTTAATACGTCCGCGATTTTGTAAAAAAAAGAAATATTTATTATTGTTGTAGTTGTTTCTTTGGCCAGAGTGATAAATTTATGAAAACGTCGGGAACAATATATTGTAATTAAAAATTGAATTTTATTAACATTGAAAAAATGTAGGCCCTATTAGCTTGACAAAAATAACATTCATACAAAGTTTTATTGTTTAAGGCGCCCGTACACGACATGTATTTGTCATCTGACATGTCAAATTTTCAAGTCACATGTAATTGTTCATGTCTGTCAAAATTGCTGTTTTACATAAGGTTTATAATATTCGGTCACAAACGTACATGTAATTTGCTTCTGACATTGTCTCTGTTTTTTTCGCATTGTTACTGCAGAAACCAAAGCAGTTCTCGGTTTCAAAATAGCTTGCTGCCGCCACGAAAATATTTATTTGCGCCGTAAAATAATTTAGCCATCTTAACATTTTTTCTTTTATTTTAAAGATACCAATTTAGAATTTTATAATTAAACGGTTTTTATGTATATATTTACACAAATTCTATTCAATGGTGAGATGAGCATACATATCTTGGTATTGTAAAATATTAACTTCAGCCGGCTAATGATTCCGTCAATAGTTGACGCCGCTGCCAGTTTCTTCCCGGCATAGATTTCTGATGTCAGATGGTTTGTCAGAAGAAAATAGAGCGCGCTCTAATTGAAATTTTGTCAGATAACTTTGCGTCTGACTTTTACAGAAGCAAAGTTAAAAAGGTAACACACGACATGTATGTGTTTTGCAGTGGGAAATTTGACATGTCAGATGACAAAAACATGTCGTCTATATGATCCTTTAGCCATTTCCAAGTCATGTTCAGCTCTTTTTTGCAATAAATTTTTGATAATTTTGGTCGCAGAGTTGGCAGCACTGATTATTGCTGATCTTTTAAATTGTACTAAAAATATGTAAAATTTTAAACTTTTCAAATATTCGAGGTAAACTTTTAAATATAAACATTTCAAATTCAAATGTTTGCTTGGAAATAGGGAATGGTAAATCGATTTCGATTCCATTCGAAAATCGATTTTGTGGTAAAAAAAATCGATTTTTTGCAATCGAATTTACGTATGCGATTTTATACTGAAATCGATTATTGTGCTTTTAAAATCGATTTTTTTATTTTTATCAAAATTTTGTAAATTTTAATCTTAATTAAATCGATAAATTATGGGCATGCACAATAAAACTTGAAATGTTTCCCTGGTTTAAAGTAAAATAACCGTTGTAGTTTAACGTATTTACCTATTAGTACCCTTGGTATACTTCTAACTTGAATATAGGTCCTCTTGTTCTTCAGAAATTGAAGTTATCAATGGACATTGAAGAAAATAGTCCTAACTAAACTTATCGCACCAAACCAAACACTAAAAGTGAGCTTTGTGAAAATCAACATATTATAGAAGCCCAACAGGTGAATTAAACCATGACATTCCTGTGGAAATACGCTAATATTCAAACAGACCAGTGCGTAAGCGATATTAAAATCTAGTTATCAGCAGAGTGAAAAAACAAAAAGTATGTAATTTATCCTAACAAATAAAAAAATTGTAAGGAAATAAATCTGCATCTTTCCGACATGCAACGTTTCTTTTCTAAAACTAACTTAATAGTAACTAAGCAAAGAAACAGTCGCCACCGAACAAGAACTATTGTCATAATCATTTGAAATACTATCCATACACTCAGGCCTGTAACATAAATCAATTACGATCGAAAGTGATTTCGTTTAATGAGAAGCAAGATACGAAATCACTTCCAGTCTCGATCGGAATTGATTTCTGTGACAGGACTGACTCACTACACAAGAACACAATTTTAATATGCGAAATATTACACTTGTTCCTGTAAACGTCATCTAAAAATTAACACATTTTCACTTTCAGCACGAAAGTTATAAACAGTAGTAATATCTGTCCACTGTAAAAATCTTAATTCAATTTCTCTAGTTTTTTGCCAAAACAAAAAAATGCAGGTTGCAAATTTATCTTAAACGATTTTGAAATCGATTTTAAAATCGATTTTGAGGCTCGATTAATCGATTTCAAAAACCGAAATAAAAAAGTCGGTCTAAAAATCGAAAATCGATTTTTGAATCCATTTACCATTCCCTACTTGGAAATCGGACTAACCGCTTAAGCTGCATGTACATTGTACACGACTTGTTTTTTACATCTGACTTAAGTCATAAGACAACATTTCTATTAGAGCGTGCTCTATTTCCTTCTGACAAGCCATCTGACATCTTCTGTGTCAGAAATCTATGCCGGGAAGCAACTGGCAGCGGCGGTGCACTATTTTAAATTTTCGTTTTTTATTTTAGTAAATTACTTTATCGGCAACACTTGCATCATCTCCTAAAATATCATGGGCACATAAGGTACCGTTACGATTTATAGCAAAGACAATTTTATCGTAAGCGACTTCCTTCATACAAAATTTGTATGAAATAAAATAAAAATAAACTTCTCCCGTAAAATTTTGTTTTTGTCGCTTAAGTTTTCTTGCGGAAATGACTCGATATATATATATGTATATATATATATATATATATACATATATAAAACGTTTTATTATAATATCCTAAATTGGCATTTTCGAATTTAAAGAAAAAAATGTTAAGACGGCTAAACATGGCGCAATTAAAATTTTTGTGGCGGCAGCACGCTATTTTCAAACCGAGAACTACTTTGGTATCTGCAATAACTATGCGAAAAAAAGACAGAAAGAATGTCAGAAGCAAATTACATGTACGTTTGAAACCGCATACTATAAACCTCATGTAAAACAGCAATTTTGAAAGACATGCACAATTACATGTGACTTGAAAAATTGACAAGTCAAATATAAAAAACATGTCGTGTACATGTACCTTCAGAATATTCTAAAACAAGTTTTAAATGGAAATCGTTTGACTTAAATTAAACGTTTGGGGAAAAAAACGGCCGAAGAATAAACTAAACATATACATTTTTTACTACAAATGTACATAATAAAATGTGTATGATAAAAATCATGAATTCCATTAAAATACTTTATGTTTTAAGAGTCCTTCTTATTTGCTCGGTGGCATTTTTCATTTTTCCACACCACAATATTGGCAAGGCTATTTTGCGTTTGTGCTGCTCTTTGTAACAAACACTTTTACTCAGAATCACTTTCTAAATCAATGTTACGATATCCAGCTGTTTGCCTGTCCATGTAAACCTTGTGCGCAAAGTACTGGGCCCTGTTTCTCAAAACTACTAGTTACAAATCTACAAGTAATATACATTTCAAACAAAAACCAAATTTGTAAGATTGTTGCTTTTTTGAACGTATTTTACTTGTAGTTTTGAGAAACGGGGCCCAGGGCTGAATTTTGAAGATACGTTGATGAAATTTGATACTTACATACGTTTCAATTATCGTAAGGAAGAAGCCTATTGCAAATGGTTAGAATCGGACTATAATTTCACATGGCACCCATACAAACTTTTTTTTAAGAATAGAAACTTTGTACCAATAAACTTATTATAAGACACAATAGAACACTTTGTGAATTGTTTTTTTATATTTTGAAATATCCTTAAGCAACGACTCATCGGCTCGTTATTGGTTTGACCTACCGACCATTTGAAAAAAAAATAGAATGAGGAATATATTTTTTGAATACCTCTTTTCTAAATTCAAAACCTGTTTCGCGAAATTTTTTTGGTTTCTGAGATATTAAGCGTTCATTTTGCTCCATATCAACTATTTTAAAGTTTTTTTTATGTATTATTGCTCTACACGCCACTATTTGGCGATTGCACCAAAGTCTTCATATAAAAATGCACAAAATAAAATTGACTCTTGCTTTGCGTTAATGCCGTATGAAAAAAAAGTAGTTTAAGCAAAAGCTTCGTCGAATCAGTAGAACTACGCAAAACGACTGCTGATTTTTTTGTAGAGTTGCGTTTCTTTCATGCATTTGTTTTTGATATCTTCATCTTGTTATACTTTCAACATAGACCTTATAATTGTACCATGAGCACAAGCAAAATAAAATGACAACAACAAAAAATTGTTTTATAAAATAATAAACACGTGTTAATAAATACAGGGTGTCCGCCGGGAAGATATACTACGGCGGCGTAAATGGTCTTGTGGTAGAAGCTCTTGTGTCAACTGAATCTTAAATGGAAAAAAATTCAAATCCTTGTGCAAAATTGTGGCCAAAATTGTTCTTTGAAGACCAATCTCCTAAACACGGAGTCGAATTGAGGTTGATGGATTGTTTTGAATCCTTTCTTGAACAGCAGTAATATTTCCGGCCGATCTTGCAGTACATTGTGGTCCATGCTTGGGCCTATCATATACAGACCCTCTTTCTCCGAAATCATTCACTACACGATAAATAGTGCGTTTTGTTGGCACGTTGTTTCACGTAACTTTCTCATCGTCACAGTAATCGATGATTGATTTTAATAAAATATTTCAACGATTAAAACACGTTGGCTTATCGAATATTTTTCCATAATAAATTTTCCACGTCTCTTCTTTAGGACTGCCAAATATGAATTGTCAAGACTAATGTTTACCAAAATGGCGGGCACCCTGTAGTAAAAATTTCTATAATTTATTAAAAAAATAAAACTTGAACTGTTTTTGTAAAATAAAACCAAATGAAAGAAAAAAAATCATCAATGTTGACTTTTTATTAGATTGTTAGCCTTGCAGCCACACGTTCAAGTTGTTCTTGATAGTCTTTTACTTAAACTGTTTGTCAAAATTTACATAAATTGAAAGCTGTGACGTAGGCTGCACTCAATTTGTAAGCAATTTCCTTTCAAGATGTCATCAAAATCCAATTAATAAAGAAAAACATGTTATCAGCTGTTAAATTGAAATTAAAATTTCCAAACAAATGGAAAGATGCAATTAAAAGCCATCTCGTGGTCAGTTTAAAAAGTGTGAGTGTGTTGGTAAAAAAGCAAGAGTGTATTGCAAATTAAAAGGAATTGAAAGACAAAACTTTATCGTGTGGCCTCCAAGTAATATAGAAACCTTAATTTCAGCAAGTTACTTATAGCCTAGCAATAGGTAGGTATACGTACGTATGCAGCACAAAAAGCTACTTTTTAAAAATATTTTTAGTAAAGAAGCTTATGCGGCACAAACAAATATTTTTCACTTTTAATAAAACACGTTTTATTTCTAACTTACTTCATTCCTAATTATTATTCATGAGATCTTCATGTAAACCTTCTTTGTCGTTTTTCTTCACTCCAACTTTTTGGCACATGAGCCAAACCAAAAATGGGGTTTAAATTTAAACCTTCATATAAATTTGAACAACTTTTTTTGTTGGAAAAGGCATCTTTTTGCAATTTTTTTTTTTATTGTTAATTTATTATGAATTTTTTTTTTCCAAAGTTTGTAGCACAATAACGAAAATCAAATTGAAGGTAATTAAATGTTTTTGCGATTGTTTGAGCAAAGGTGTTGCCAAAAAATGTTGTCTATATTAATCCCTTACATTTTTGTACAAATAATTTAATTGAAAAGAGTAAGATTCCAAACCAACAAGTAATAGACGTTGTTTGTTGCCTGGGTTCGAGTCATTGCTCAGCCAAACCCAACAAACACAAAGATAAACCTTTGATATGAAATGACTTTATCATTAGACATCAAACACAATTCTCAAACGTTTTTCAATTGTTTTATTTTAACATTTAAATTCCAATTGATAATGATTTGAAAATAAACATTTGACATCAAATGTTTTGTGAAATTCAAATCTAAATAAACTTGGTAATACTAAAGCGAAAAATAAATGTAAACATAAAAAATGGCGATTAGTTAAATTTTTACTTCGTGGTTAAATGTGTTTTACAAGTGAACGATTTATTTCTTAGGAAAAATAAAAATTATTTATGAATAATTACAATGATTAAGAATACAAATTAAAAAAATAAAACGCGGTGCTACAATCCTCAAAATAAAAAAAAAAGCAATTACTAATTATTTTTTAACCATAAAATAGTTTTGACTACTATAAAGTGCAATTTATCTTTTCATGTTGCATCCTTCCAAAAGTGTAAATGTAATAATTTTCCGAAATTTTATTTTGTTTTAAATAAATACATTAAAAAAAGTACAATTGTTCAGATTTATTAACAAAAAGTTCGGGTTCGGCCGAACTTAGCAAAGTTTACCGAAGTTCGGGTTCAGGTTCGGGTTCGGTTTCGAAAAGTGCGTTCGGTCGGACACTAGCATTTTATATTGAAAATATTTTTAAAACTGAGTTTTTTCATAGAAATTTTTTATGCGAACGTTAACGAGCGAAATCGTTGAACTGGCAGTAAAATAAAAAAAATAGTTACTTTTTACAATTTTATTTTTTTTTTTTTTTGGTTATTTGTGATAAAGATACCCCATTGTGCTTAAAATTTAATAAAATAAAAATATTTTAAAATGAGTACACTTTATTAAATTTATTATTTAGAATAACTTTTTAACATAAAAATGTCTAAATAAATTTTACTTTGAAAAAAAAAAAATAAAATAAAACAATAATTTTACCTTAAAATAAAAACGACAACAATAAAATTGTGTTGTCGTTGAGATGTTGCTGCTGCTGCTGTTGTAGTTGTTTGTTTTTACTGATGCTGACGTTGACGCTGATATTGCTGTTGTTGTTGTTGTTGCAGTTGTAGAACTGACCCAACTTAATAGACGAGCATGAAATCTAGTCACGAACTTGAATATGAATAAACCGTGCACTAGATCCATGTTCGCCGACAAAATAGAGTCAGATTAATGGTTTTAAACAGAAAAAAAAATAACAAAATAAAACAAAAACAGAAGAGATCACTAGTGTATATTTCTTAAATTTCTAAAAAAGGAAAACTATAGTAGAGAATAGTTCCTGGAGAATATTACAAAGTCTAAGTATCATCTACAAGAAAATCTACTAAACTGGGTGCTTATTATAACATTATTTTGTTGTTGCTGTTGTATTTATTTTCTTTTTTAAACGCCACAACAACTTAGCAATTATTGTGTTTGTTGTTTTTTCTAACATTTTCCTCTAGATTTTTACAAGCTTCTGATGTTGTTAAATGTGTTTTGCTTTTGTTTTTTTGTTCGTTTTTAGTCGCTGTTTTATTGTGTTGTAGGTGATCATGTCAAAAACTTTTTTTTTATTTTTTTCTTCAAGTTTTAAGTGTTTCTTTCTGGTTCATAGATTTAAACTTTGTGATCTTTTTTCCATTTTTTTTTTTTAAATAAATAGAAAAATGTTAGGCAGCATTTAATTTTAACAATTTTAAAGTCATGTAAATGGGCTTTTTTGGTTGGTTGATAATGGACCTTTTCTCTTTTTATGTCTGTAAATTTGTATAAAAGTAAGTTGAGTAGTCATTAAAGCTAAGAGCAGTATTAAAAATGGCGTCACAACTAGGGAAAACTCCATTAAGAGATTTACATAAATTAAGTGGGGAACAGAATAGCCGGTGTAGTACAACGTTTTGTCAAAAGTCAAAAACGGCAGTTTAAAAGTAGTATCAACAAGACAGTAGTTGTAGTGGTCGTTGCAGTTGAAGCTCAAAATTCGAAATTTTGAGCTTTGTTGCGCTACAACAGCTGAGTCATCGCACAAACGCCTTTTTTTATTAAACTGCCTATGATTCGTCATTTCTGTGATGCCGACGTGTCATCCCTTTATGACATAATTTCAATGTTTGACCCTGATGACAATTTGACCAAGTGATGTTAAGGCTGACATCACAACGATGAAAAGTGTCATGGGATCAAAAACGAAGACACTTGTCATAGTACTGATGTCAAAATACATCAGCGTTATGACGCCTTTTCTATATGCCTTCCGATGAGAATGCAATAACAACTTGCTTATAACAGTTCCTCAATTAACATATGTATTTCGTTCAGTGTTATTTTCAAACCGTCTGATATTGGTAATCGGTTTGCATGTACTCATTGGGGTCGATTAAATAATTGTTTAGAATTTATATTTAAACCGTCGGTTTTTTCAAGGGCTTCAGAGGAGAAAAAACTTTCAAAATAAACATAAGCATTGCTTCAGATTAAAAGTCTTACTTTTAGTGGGTTTATACAGTGAAAGTTTTCTTTTAGAAAGTCTGACTTTATAGGTGAGAGGGGAAGAGAACAGGCTATTTTTCTCTCCACTCTCACCCATAAACTCAAACTTTCTGAAAGAAAACTTTCATAGTGTGAACCCAGACTTTAGGAATATCAATTTTTAGTTTCACTTTTGGGGAACAGACCACTTTTTCGAACTGTATTCAAAGATGTTTCAAATATAAAAAGAACGAAAGTCATTTTTGGTAAAATGTTTGGTTTGTAGAAATTTTTTCATCTCAAAATAATAATTTTAAACATCTTTTAAACATTTAAAACATACCTACTAAAAAAAATTGACAAAATTAAAAAAAAAACGGTAAGTTTTCAAGTTGTTCTCTCGTTTTTTTTTAGAATTTTTGACCTGTTCATCGATTTCGAATGAAAAGTTCGTTCGCTTGACGCACATATAACACAAAAACAATATTTTAAAATTTGGTTTTGTTTTAAATGTAAGTTAAGCAAGCGAAGTCTTTGTTCTTTTCGTTTTTTTATCTTTTTTGGTTCTTTAAAATAAAATATATTAAAAATAGTAAACGGTTACACCTTTTTACCACAAATTGCTAAATACCGTTTTTTTTTTTTTTTTTTTTGGAAATATAATTAGATTACAAATTCCAAATAGCCCAACCCCTCTTCGTGCACAGACATTTTTATATAGAGTTTTACCACACCTGATAATTATAAGTCCATACAATTTGCCATAAAAACCCTCAACTTTGAAATCTTATTTAAAATAAACTTTTTCAAAAACATAAATCTGTTTTAAAAAAATTTCAACTTTAAAACAAACAAAATCAAAACTGATTTAAATGTGCGATAATGAAAGAATGAGTTGATCTTTTAAAAATAGTGGCATTTTCGCACCAAGTTAGACTAGACCACAAGCAGATGGCAAAAAAAATTATAGAAAACTAAAAAAAAAAAAATTTATTGCATGTTTAACTTAAATTGCATATAAGGGGTAATGTAACCTGCAGTTCGGAGGGCTGCTACTTAAAAGCTTGTTAAAGGGCATTTTACCCTTAAGTATTTTGGCAAAACTGTTACCCTGATCTTAATCTTGTTTGAAAATTTAAAAAAAATAAAAAAATAACAACTAATCATGACAGGGTTGTATTTTTCTTAAAATACGTAGGACTTGTATGCTACTGTAAAGTACCCTTAAGGGACATTTAAATGTCCAAATTAGATGTTTTAGAAATTTTATAAATTAAGCTGACTACTCTTTAGATTTACTTAGGGACAGTAAGTTGCCAATTGATTTACTACTCTATTACTTGTAATGATTAAAACAACCTACCCAAATAAATGAGATTAGCAATGTGTAGATACTTCAAAGGAATGGAAAGCTTAGAAGTAACTATTAAGACACTGGCCACAATCTCTACTACTTAGGATCACTTATTTTACAATTGATTTAAATGTAGATTACTTGGCATATTAACTAAAAAACTGTGTTTTGCACATATCCAAAAGGGCACAGAAATACGAAATAAGAACTGAAACCTTATTCAAGAATAATAATAAAAATTTTGGGTGAAATGTCTTTAAATGTATAAAAACAAAAACTTTTTTAGAAAACTGTACCCACGTTCTGTAACTATAGTGAGGACTTCTCGCATCGAAAAGATGTGAAACCAAATGTTCATCGTTTCTCGAAAAGGGAGAAAAAAACTGTGCCTGTAATCCATGTCGAAAACTATCAAAAGATATTACGTTGTTACGTTATGAATATCATAACATTGCACTCGAAGCCACAGAATACTACAGAACTGTCACGAGACGGAAGATTTTGCGTTTTTTTTCTCTTTCAAAGAAAGCTGCCCTTTTGCATTTCTCTTTTCATCATCTTCTTTGCCGCAATACAATGAACACAAATTTATTTAGGTAAGATTTATTTGCAAAAATGTTGTAAAAATTTACTCTTAAGTTCACCACAACACGAGTAAATAATATTTAAGTAAGTTTATAACATTATAAAACAAAACAATATTACTAAATACATTTTTTTCAACAAAAAACAACGTTTGCTGAACAAAAGCATTTGTTTAACGTGGTTTTGTTATTTTTGTTTTGATCACGCCATTTGTGTTGATTGTTGCGGCCTGCTTTTACACCTTGCCACTTCACTACTAAAAAAGCTTTCTGTCTTTTTCTTCGAAAGCTGCCCTCGCAACTGATTTGGGCTTTTTTCACACGTCACTTTTTACAGTTTTGTGTATTCTGTGCTAGAAGCCGATGTGACATTGCAGGCGTTGAGAACGCCAATAACTTATATCGTTGACGGCGGCCAAAATTTAAAATTTTTCAACGACGGCGGCGTATATACAACCGTCGGATATACCAAATAATGTAACGTGCGACTTTATGGTTTGTTGTTTGCAAACGAGCTTTGAAAACATTCGTATATTTTATGGAAATGTGAAAACCAAAATAATTTAACAATAAAAAATATGCCAAGAACAAAATATTATTATTATGTTTCTTTGTATTTTGAATTGTTTTTTAGTGTTAAAATTTTTCCTCGCCCCATTTTTATTCGTGAGTTTATTTGACAGTTCAAAGCGGGAACTTTTCTCACCAAAAGGTTGCTGACACACTTTTTCAGTAAATTGGCGAGTCAATTCCTGACGTGACGGCTTGTGCTCGCCAAAAAAAAAAAAGTTACAGACACAGTTTCAATCGAAAAGTTTCTCGACGTGAGAGCTACAAAAGATGGGCACTGATAACACTTTAGATTATTTAAGAATAACAAAATAACAGCTGACACTTTTATACAATTCTGAGTACGGATTTTTCAGATGATTAAGATTAGGAAAGATATTTAGGCAAGGAAACGATGGCAGCCTACATTATTAATGCCTAATAAATTAGTGAATGTTTAAACGCTGGATTAGTTTAATAAAACTTAAGTTAATATGTACTTTAAACTCAACAGCTGTAAATCAGTGTCCCATTTATTGTCTGTTCCAAAAATAATTATGTGGCAGCACTACGATAAATGTTGTCAAATTCATATTGATTATGTTGATATTTTAAACACCCCCAATTTAATGCGTTTAGAGATGGTTTATATGTTAACTGATTTATAGATTTGCTGGTGTAAACACATTTTAAACGAAAAAGAGAGTTTAACTTGCACTGATTTATTAGCCACAAGCAGCAAACGTGTTTAATTTGATAGTAATTACTTGCTATAAGAACAAAATCCGGCGCTTATCTTAGCACTTAGGGCTCCACATGCACAAAATTTCTAATTCAAGAACATACTTGACTGTCCTGATCATGCTCTAATCTTATGCTGGAACAAATTACACTTTTTAAAAAATCTAGCTCTTTTGTCGTGCAGCAAGCTTAAAATATATTTTTAGCTAAAAACTTAGAGATCAACTTGATTTTAAGCCGAAGAAGCCACGTAATTCGGACTAGTGTCTACCAATTATCATTTCACAATCATACATTTTGGAGACTAAAAGATTTTTGGCATATTTTTAGGTATTGCCTCTGAAATATAAAGTCCAGAAGAAGGTCCTATTCCGCAAAGGAAATTGTTAATTAATCCCTAAATACTGGAGGGCTACTCTCTATTGCGATGCGACAGAAAATGGCAGCATTTGTCTTTTGCATCTTTTCATTTATTTTATTTTCGCAAATCATCACTATTTACAATTTAATTTTAACTTTCCAATTTAAATTTTTTTTTTTAACATATGGGCATTTCCATGTCATCGTACGTGACATTTGTACGGCTTCAGAGGAATAGAAATTTTGCAAAAATAGTTTTAACTGGAAAATTTTTTTTATCATTATGTTTCATTTGAAACATATGAAAAAAAAATTATTAAATTCGGAACCATGTTGTCCAAAATATCGAGCAAAATAAGTGCATATCGTACGTGTCTTAAAACGGAAGTGATTTTGGGGTGAATGTAAAAAAATACGAAGATCTGCGAATTGTGGGAGGTTTTTCTCCTTTTTTTAATTTTTTAAATTAGGCCACATATTTTTTCTTTATAATCCGTAATTGGAACAAAATAAATTTTTTTGGATGGTTTTAAAATGAATTAAATGTAATATCGTTCGTGACATACCGTACGTGACAGATTTTTCTCTTATAGTATTTATCAGGCAAGAAATATATTTTTTGTAAATATATGTTACTAGCTTAACCCGGTGCGCTTCGCTACACTGCTTTAACCACTTCTTCAGTTGAGAGATATTTAATATATGCATCCTATGGAATTTTTTTCCCCTGCGCATTCCCGCTTTATTTTTATTTTCAAAAGTGTAGTATACCATAGGAGTGACTTCTACTAAGTTTGAACATTCTTACTTTAACAGTTCTTAAGATATGCGATATTTAACATTGGCGTCCTATGGGGGTTTCAATTTTGGGGCTCAGATGATCCTACTACCAACAAATTGCTTGCAGCGGCTCTTATTAATAATGCTATCTATGAGTGGTACTGCTCCTCCTCTGGCTACCCCGCCCATTTCTATATTGACATTTATAGTTTACCATAATAGAAGCTTTAACCACGTTTGAAGACTCTGCCTTCAATAGTTCTTAAGTTGAGCGATATTGAATATATGCATCCTATGGAAGATATTTCCCCCTGCGCATACCCGCTTTATTTCTGTTTTCAAAAGTGTAGTATACCATAACTGTGACTTCTACAAAGTTTGAACATTCTCACTATAACAGTTTTTAAGATATCCGATATTAAACATTGGCGTCCTATGGGGGTTAACACTTCCCCCGCTGCTATTTTGCTTCAATTTTGGGGCTCAGAAGATCCTACTACCAAAAATTCAACAAATTGCTTGCAGCGGCTCTTCATTACATTTCTATCTATGAGGGGAACTGCTCCTCCTCTGTCTACCCCGCACATTACTATATTGAAATTTAAAGTTTGCCATAATAGTAGTTTTAACTACGTTTGAAGACCCTCCCTTTAATAGTTCTTCAGTTGAGCGATATTTAATGTATGGATCCTATGGGAGGTATTTCCCCCCCTGCGGCTATCCGCTTTATTTTTATTTTCAATAGTGTAGTATACCATATGAGTGACTTCTACAAAGTTTGAACATTCTCACTATAACAGTTCTTAAGATATGCGATATTAAACATTGGCGTCCTATGGGGAAAACCACTTCCCCCGCTGCTACTTTATTTCAATTTTGGGACTCAGAAGATCCTACTACCAAAATTTCAACAAAATGCGTGCAGTGGCTCTTATGAATATTTCTATCTATGAGGGGTACTGCTCCTCCCCTGTCTCTCCCGCCCATTTTTATATTGAAAATTTATAGTTTACTATAATAGTAGCTTAAACCACGTTTGAAGACTCTCCCTTTAATAGTTCTTCAGTTGAGCGATATTTAATGTATGCATCCTATGGGAGGTATTTCCCCCCCTGCGTCTACCCGCTTTATTTTTATTTTAGAAAGTTTGAACATTCTCACTATAACAGTTCTTAAGATATGCGATGTTAAACATTGGCGTCCTATGGGGGATTCAAATACCCCCGCTGCTATTTTATTTCAATTTCGGGGCTCAGAAGATCCTACTACAAAAAGTACAGCAAAATGCGTCCAGCGGCTCTTAAGATATGCGATAATAAATATTGGCATCCTATGGGGGTTACCAATTCCCCTGCCCCTATCGAAAAAATAAGTAGCCTATTTTATTTTTAGGGCTCACGTGATGTTACTGTAAAAATTTCAGGAAAATCGGTTCAGTAGTTTCGGAGTCTATAAGCCAACAAACAAACAAACAAACAAACATACAAACATTTTTCATTTTTATATATATAGAATAAAAACCTTAAAACAAACAAGCAAGAAAGTATAGTCGGTCAAGCCCGACCATATGATACCCTACACTATAATATTAAAAAAGAAATTTGAGAGTGTACACTATTTGGGACCCATGGCCAATCAAGATCGCCAGAACAGTATTATGCTTTGAGTTTAAGAATTATATAAAAGTTATTTGTGTCGAATATTGTTCAGTTATTTCCATCTATATGAGATTTGTTTGCCCCTAGCCGATTTAAGGAAGGGTGTTTATATGGGACTTATGGTTAATTTTGGACCTACCCGCACAACATTTTGTCATGACATAGTATCTATCGTAAAAGTCATTTTTATGTCCATAAATACCAACATTTATAAGGAAGTTATGGCACTTAAAGCTATTTTCGGTAGTAGCACTTGTATGGGAGCTATGGTCAAATATGGACCGATTCCAATAAAATTTGGTTAGATGATTTTGATTGTAATAAAAAAGGTTTGACCAAATTTAAGCTAAATAACTACATAATAAGATGATGCATTAAGTTTCATTTAAGTATTTACAATATCGTACGTGTCGAGCTTTAAAAGCTTATAAAATTTTTGCAGAAAATATCTTGATTTGAACTTTTATTTTGAAACACCTAAGACTGATCTATGTCAAATGACAAAGACAAATGATGTTTTCGCACCACGTACGTGACATTATAATAGCATCCAAAACAAACACAAAAATGTACCGCTAATCGAACTTTATATTTGATCTTTCCTCATGGATCTTGTTAATTGCTGTTGTTACAATAATTTTAAAGCATAATTCCAGGGTTGCCAGCATCTATATTTAATCGGCAGAAAATTTAAAATTGTTAATTGCAGTTACTAAAAATTTATCATAGAGAAAGTCAGTTTAAACTTAGATTTTTTGCTTCTTAAAAATTGTAATAAGCTATAAGTACCCCGGCATAGTAAAGTTTGGGTGTTTTTTTCCTTTCTACCATATTTGAAAAAAAGTTTCAAGCGTTTTAATTCTTTGAGTCGGGGTTGACATTCTCATGGAAATGCTGTCAATCTGTGCCATCTTTAACTTTTATTGCCAGTGTTGCTTAATTTTCAAAGGTTTTGAGAAAGTGATAGAGAGTACTAAGTTGGCATTTAGCTTTCGCATCAAATTGTATTTGCATCGCAATAGAGAGTAGCCTCCCAGAATTTTTAAACTAGCTTCTTTAAAAGTGTTCTGGAGAAAAAAAAAATGAAATCCTCCGAACTGCTTGGTAAACTATTAACAAAATAGTGAATGCAATTTACTATTTAAGCCAGACATATTCGCAAATAAAAATTAATAATCGCATACATGTATAAATAGAATTAGACGACTTCTTAATAATGGAGAGATAAAGCATAAATTAAAACGAATAAAAAAAATTTTTAAATATAAAAGAGTGGGTTTTAATTTATTCCAAACTGCAGTTAAAGTAATAAACAAAACAATGCCGTACACAAAAGGGGGCACTTTAATAATTATTTTTTAAAAAAGGAGCAGCGATATAAAACAAAATTATTATGATACTTTAATGATGTTAACACATTTCTAAAACTTCTGAAATGTTCTCCTCCCTTAAAGCGTAAATAAACTACATCCCTGCTGTTAATTTTGCGTTAGTCATACATTGAGTTATGTGGTCTTGTACTACATTCAATTTTTTTTATGTTGTTTATTACTCGTGCTCTAGTATTTTGAATTTACAGGTTTACCAGTTTCTTTCCATATTTCTTTTAATTTTTTTTTTTTTTTTTTTTTTTGTAAAATTTTATGACCTGTCTAAAGCAAAACATAATTAAACATCAAAGCAAACAGACAGAAAATTCATTTTTACATGACAACAAAAGAAAAAAAAATTTTCTATGTAAACGATCACGAATATTCGGGAAGAAAATATTAATATTTATAACTTTTAATAGTCTTGTTTATTTAATTGGGCTAGAATGGGTAGAAAGGCTGGTGCAAAGTCAATCTTTACACCCTCACACGGATACCAATATGGTCCATTGTGATGCCTTAGCTTAAAGGAAGACTAAGAAGAAAAGAAAGGAGAAAATAAAGAGTGAAAGCATAAGAAATAATGGAAGATAACATGGGATCAAAGAAAAAAGAACCCTAGTAAATATAAAAGTCTTAGATATACCCTGTCCCCATCCGCTTGCTATAGAGCCAACTCATGCCCATTAAAAGTCCCGTCAGATTCTCTAGCCCTCAGCCCGACACTACCCAGCCATCTCAGCCCATATGATATGTAGCCTAAGACAGCGACACAGAATGTGCTCAACTGTCTCTATCTCCTTTGTTTCATCGCACAATCTACATAAATCCGACGAGTCAGGGCCCATTACCACGGCCATCCAGTCCATCATGCAGTGGCTTGTGATCTTGGCTTTAACGCAGACCCTGCTCGTGTCTAGTAGTGAATTATAATCGGTCTTCCTAAGCACCGGCCATAACGTCCGCGATACACAACAATCCGTTCCACTCCTCCAGGCTCGTTTAGTCCCGTTTGTAAGCCATTCCCTAATCTTGCCAAAATAAGCCTTTTAGAGATCTGACTGTCGCCAAACAGTCAAGATCCTTCATTTCCGAGCCCAGTCTCGCAAACTTAACATTTTATTACCAGTGATGTTGCAGTGACCCGGTAGCCAGCATAGCCTCACTTCATACTTCCCTTAGAGATCTTCTACAATCATCTACTAGCCTGGAATTCACAAAACAGCCCATCAGGGCTTAATAAAGAGATTTAAGCCCTTCAGTAGTTACTCTCTGCATTACCTTGCATCAGTTCTGTGATTGCCATATGCCAAAAGTTCTATTCGTTTCAGATTAAAATCATTATCATACTTGAAGAAAATTTGGCTTCTGATATTTACAGAAGCATCATTAGCATTATTAGAGGCATTATTAGAAGCATTAAGAAGCATTATTAGCATTAGAAGCGTTATTGGCATTAAAAACATTATTGGCATTGTAGCATTATTAGCTTCTCTTTGCATTACATAAATAACACATTATTCGTCATTAAAAACATTCTCAACAAAAATGTATACTCAATGGTTTTCGTGCCTCTAATAGCTACTCTCTGCATTGCCATCATCGTAGGCATTACCATACCGTAAGTAATTCAAAAGTTACCCTCTGCATTACCAAGTTTCTTATAGCAGTTTTTAATTAAATTTTTCTGAGTGTAAAATTTTAATTTGACTGAGCTAATTAATCTATTTTCATTTGCAATGTAATTGTTTAATTAAAATATATCTGTCTATACATTACATTTATATTAAACAAGCATTATGAAGTCATTTAATAAAAAACGTCCGTTTAACTTAAGCCATTTAAACAATTTTAATTGTTTTTCCTTAAGATTTATTTTAATATTTAGTTTTAATCAGTTAATGTTTTGCAACTAATGAGGACATATCAAAAGGGGATAATACATCATTTCATTAGTGGAATTCAGTATTTGTCTTGCAAAAGTGCAAATGCAAAATGTAGAAGCTCTTTTGTTAAATTGATCAACAAAATACACAGAGTTTTTAATAGTTTTCATTATAGTGCTATGATATTTTGCATTTGCTATTTTGCAAGCCTAATATTGAACTCCGCTTTTGTCTAGTTTCATTAGCAGAGTTCAATTTGGCTTGTAAAACAGCAAATGCAAAATATCTATGCAATCTAACAGAAACGGAATATTTTGCATTTTTTGCTACACTAATACTGAACTCCGCTATTGTATTTATAACAAGAAAAAAAAATCTAATTTCTGGTATTAACTTGATAGACTTGTATTTCCTTGTTATTATTAACTGAATGGAAAACAAAAAGTTAATTTATTTCTTTGCCAATTTAATTCAATTTTCTTTTAAATTTAATTTAAAAAATAAATCTTTGTCTTGAAACATTTAATTTAACTAATTTGCTGTGCTGCTAAAAACATTTTTTCAGAAATTCTTCCTAAATTAGAAATCTCAACCACTCCTTCCTTCTTAACTCAATAATAGTTTTTTTTTGTAGTTTTAATTTAAAACCTTTCTTTAACAAAAAGTTAATGGCCATTAACTAATGGCTCAAATAACAAAACGTGATCACTTTAGAAAAAATTCATGTAAAAGAAAAAACCCTCCCACCTCTGGTTTCATCCTTCTGCTCTTTCTTTTTTACAAACTTCCTTAAAATTGTTTGCTTTAGTTCAGCAAAGAAATGAAAATCTGTTAAATGTTGCCTTCATTTAGTTGTCAAAAGTAAAAGACATGCAATGCAACACAACAATGTTGCAAATTAAAAGAGGAGGTTAAAAGTTTTAGTTGTTTTTATTTATTTCGTTTTGTTGCTCTTTGACTGTTGCAACAAAAGAATTGCTATTAATTTCTTTCAAATCTGTTTGATGTCAAATAAACGTGTCTTAAACTATTGATTAACAAAAGAAATTTACAACATATAAAAATAGTTAACATTAAGAAAAATCGACAAACATTTTTAAATATTACACATAAGAAAAAGAGTTTAATTGGACATTGTTTTAAACCAGAGATTCCTGATTTAAAATCGGTAGCTTTTTATCCGCTACGTACTAAAAAAGTGATTTATGAGACAGCAGCGCTATCTAACCTCCCATAGATTACAAAAAAAAAAAAAAAAAAAACAAAAACGGATACAATATTCTTCAACATTTATGGGTTCTAAGGGCAACCTTAGTAAGCATTTTACATTTAACTCGACTTCAGTACCCAGATTCTGTAACTTTAGTGACAACTTCTCGCATCGAAACGTTGTAAAACAAAATATTCCATCGTTTCTCGAAAAGTGAGAAAAAAGTGTGTCTGTTACTCATGTCGAAAACTATCAAAAGAGATTACGTCGTTACGTTACAAATGTCATAACATTGCGCTCAAAGCCGATGTGACATTGCAGACGTTGAGAACGCCAGTAACTCATATCGTTGACGGCGACCAAAATTTACTAAAAATGAAAATTTTTCAACGACGGCGACGAAAATACAACCGTCGGCTATACCAAATAGTGTAAAGTGCGATTTAAATATTTGTTGTTTGCAAACGAGATTTGAAAACATTCGTATATTTTATAAAAATGTTAAAAGCAATATAAAAAACAATGAAAGAATGTGCCAAGAACAAAATATTATTATTATTCTTTGCATTTTTAATTGATGTTTAGTGTTAAAATTTGTTTTCGCCCCATTTTTATTCGTGAGTTTATTTGACAGTTTAAAGCGCGAACTTTTTTCAGCCAAAATGTTTCAGACACACTTTTTCTGTAAATTGGCCAGTTATTTCCCTACGTGACAGCTTGTACTAACCAAAAACATGTTACAGGCACAGTTTAGTGAAAAAAACAGGAACAAAATTATTTATTTTGGTATCATGAAACTCGATATCAAATGAAATGTATTGAATTTGAAATAATAGCATTTGATATCAGTTATCGAGTTTTCATTCGATACGTCAGTGTCTATCGTATGTAAAAAATTCGATAATTTATTCGATACGATAGTATCGAATGCGGCGATTAGACCCCAGCTGTTTATTTTAATATATGACATTTTTGTTTCATTACAATAGAAAAGTTTCTCGACAGATTACCAGTAGTCAATAAATTAACCAATACAAGTAATATCGTTTATGCCATTAAGGACCAAATTTACAGTCATAAGTTAAATATTAGTAAACTAAAATGACAATTATTGCTATTTTTTGTATTGGATTTTTTTTAGGATTTATTGAATAAAACAACAAATGCGCGAAAGAACAAGAAATCCAATATGTAAACAAACCATACAGTGTAAACAAACCATGTAGTATTGCCCACGTTTTGCTCCCACAAAAACTCGAGCAAATACTAATAAAGTTGGCAACAGTTCTACTTTTTATTCTGGAAACGTCAATTTAAAGCTAAAAATTTGTAAATCTTTTTTGAAAGCCTTAGAAAATTTATCGATAACACACGTATATTTGTTTGACATTTCAAGATTTTTTCTGATATAATCATAATCTTTAACTTGGTCAGATTTTTTTCTATGCATATATATTTGCACTGTTCTCTAAAATAGCAAATAGCACCTTTAACAGAACAAATTTCATATAAAAAATATAAAAATTTTAATCAGAACAAAATATGGTAACTCTATCAGAACATTTCAATGTTGGTAGCAGTGCTTAGAATACATATCTGTTATATATGGCAATATGTTCTTAAATGCAACTTAAATGTAACTTTGTAGTTGTCACAGCGCACAGAAAAGAAAATAAAGCAGTTAAAATAATGTAGATGCAAACTATATTCATATACAATACAACGTAGGTAGAAATATAAGTACACAATGCATCAGCACGGTGTCAATACTGTATTAATACATTGTGAACACACGTTTAGGAAAACAGCTTATTTTCAACGGAACAGCTGTTGTCTAACTAGTAGTTAACCAATTGTATTTAATAGTTTAACTAATGTCGTATTCATTCAAAAGCTGGAAACTATATTTTATTGGTTAAACTATTGTGTATTAGCTAACTACATACATAATGCTTTAAGTCTGGATCTAAAGTAAGTAAAGTACCGTTAATTTAAAACATTCCTGTATTTTGCAGCCTTCCTTTCTCTTGACTTTGCACCCTTAGGGGATATAAGTGTAGCTAGTACCTCAATCTGGTCTAGGGCTCAATATTTGCAGAATATTTGCAAAGGATTGACTTAACTAGAGCACAATCAGGAATTATACAGCTTCAGAGTTTTTAAAGGCCTTGAGGCCCATCCGTAATGTGTATGAGCTGTGCCAATACAAGCAAATCATATGTGTCAAACCATATTGAACTAAAGGAAACTTTTTGTTTTTCGTTATTTCTTGACAGTACATCAAGCTAGCTCATGAATATTATGGTTGAGCCTTTCGGCTGGTTGTTGGTGAAAAATTTTCAGAGATTAAGTGCGCTTTATTTTATATACAAAAATCGCGGGTTGGGATATCTTAGAGATGCAGAGTTTCAATATGATTTTTGCCCTAAGTGGGATGAGGTTCGCAAGCAGAAAAAATATGGTTGGGGGTAACCATATTCTAAGAGCAACATACTATGGTTGTACTTAAACAATGTATATGTTTGCAGGTTACCATATTATAGTTAAAAATTCCCATATTTTAGCCAATATTAACCATAATAATTGTCAAAATCATCCATATTATGTTCAAAATTAACCAAAATGTGGCAAAAATTTTCCAGAATTTGGACAAAAGTAACCATATTATGGTTGGAATTAACAATAACATGGTCAATGTTAACCATAATATGGTTATTTATTTCATCAATTTTTTCAATTTGTTAACTAAGTCTGGATTCACACTATGAAAGTTTTTTTTTCAGAAAGTCTGATATTATTGGCCCCAATAAACTCAGACTTTCTAAAAGAAAACTTTCATAGTGTCAATCCAGACAAAGTGCCAAGTTATAATTTTATTTTACTTTTATAAGCAATCCCGTTAAATCATTTTTCCAGCCTTTGAATACCTTCAAAAGCACTCCTTCTGTTTTACATTAATACTACATTTTTGTTTATAGTCACTACCGCTTATAATCACATCAGCGATATAGTCCATTTTATTTGTTTATTTTACCGCCATAAGTTAATTTAATCTTAAGTTATAGTCCATTTAGCTATATAAGCACATTTGCCATATATGTCATCTATCAGCAGCCGTCAAAGGGAAAAGTAACGCAAATTAATAGCGTTATAGTCACATTAGCAAAACTTACTAAGTTCTATTTAGTTTTCCAAAGAAATAATGAATTAAATCGTTTAATTTTTGTCATGAACTCTCTACTCGTATAAACTACTTTTTGCCGTTGGTATCAGTTATGAAATATCTTGTTATTATTTGAACTATTTTTTATACAGTATATAACTCTGTTGCAATACCATAAACCTGATGTCGGTGTAATTTATATGAATTTTTTTTATTTTCTTTATTCACATAACTTGATTATACAGTATTTTCGTGCAGGTACGCAAAATATTCTCTTACGCAGTATTCACTTAGCAGCATAAATAATGCTGCTAAGGGAATTCACTTAAATTTAATATTAATATATGTATATTAAACAGTTCATTTAAAAACAATTTAGAGTGCTATATTCAGCTGTGCCGAATCATTGACACCCTTCACCGACAATTAGAATATATCTGAAAGATCAACTGTATTTTCAATTTAAATTTTTTGCCTTTCTTTTTCATAAAATAGCGATATGATTCATTATTTTTTTTTTTATGGGGCACTTAAAAATAATATTTTGTATTAAAAATAAACTTTGTTGACCAAAAATCGAATGCTGTTATCCAAAAAATGCACTTAAGCAAAATGCACGTACACAATTTTTTTTTCTAACAAAATTTAGCCATCATACACAATGCTTTGTATTTTGTGCAGATATGCAAAAAATGCAGTTAAGTGAAATGCAGCTAAACGAAAAATACTGTATCCGAATTCGGTTATATGCCTCATAGTGGCATATATGTATGCGAATTAGCCTTATAGTTACATTAGCGACATAGTCCACGTTATGGTTGCAACTAAAGGTTGTGACTACAACCGAAAAGTACTGTACTACGTAAATTAATGTATTTTAATCAGTAATTAAAATAAAAGGAATGAGAACTTTCAGCATACCAAGCAGGAATGTAATTGAAAAGCATTAAACTATTGCATGAAGCAAAACTACCATAATGTTGTTGTTTTTAAACATATTATTTTAAATTTAAAATTAAACGTACAATGTTTAAAAATATTATAACTTCAAACAAATTATTTTAATTATTAAACATAACATGTTGGGAGACAACCATAATTTGGTTATGGCTTTTGGATGGATCCGCATTACTTTGAAATTAGTTTAGTTTTCTTAAGCTAATTAATTCTTCAAATTAATCAGCTCAATTCAAAACTTCTACTCTTTCATATTTCTTAGAAAATAAAAAAAAAAAAACCATTTCGCAATACATATGTACTTGTATTTATCTTAAAAAAATAATATTTAATAAAACAAACGGATTTAGAAAATTTCAAGGTTTTTTTTGTGTTTCAATTTCAAACAGAAACAAAAACAACAAAAACCAATTGCGTGATTAAATATATTGTAGAATAGAGATACAGCAATGATACAAATCAAATGACAATTACAGAACAAAATACAACCTAAACGGACAAATAAGCGAAACAATAAAAACGCAAGATTTTTCTAATAAGCTCCAAGCGGAATTTTATGAAAATAATAAATTTAAAATGACGTTCGCTGTTCATTAGCAGCAAAATAAAGTTTTGAACAAAAATCTTTTGAAAAAGAGCACCTACAACTGATATTTATATATGTAAAAAAAGTTTCTTTTCTGAACAATTAAATTTTTCTATAAATTATTTGAGTTTAAAAACTGGGTTTTAGTTTTTTTTTTAAATTTTTTTTTTTTGCGAAAAAAATCTTGCTAACATTGAAAAATATTGAGTCAGCTTTTTGTTTAAAATAGAACTTTAGCAAAAAAAATTGATTTAGATTTCAATTGTAATATTAAAAAAAAAACAAAAAGAAATAAAATATTGTAATTTGAATTGAGTTGCTAAGCAAACTAAATTAATATTTTTGTTGGAAACAAGGTCTACTGATGTTTTTGTTAGCAAATAATGAATTGAAATAGTGTTTAATTAATTTATTGCCATGAGAATTTATTAAACCCAACATTTATGTTAATTTGAAATTTTAATAGTTTTTTTTGTTTTAATAGTCTGAAAGTACAGAGAATTTAAAAAAAAAATGCTTTTTCGCTGATGTCAATAAAACTCAACACAAAATTTATTATCGGCACAGTTTTAATCAAAGCAGGTTGATGTTGCATTGTGTTAAACCACGTTGAAAGTTATTATTGATAGAAAAGGCCTGCGAAAATGTATTTGAAAATCAAACACAAAAAATTAAATGTGTTTACAAAACTGTTTGCGTACAACCGCAATGACAAATGCACAATTTAAATAGTGTTGTGAGGGTACAAGAATTCAAACAAAATTAGTCCAGACAGTACTTGCATCTTTCAAAACCTTTCAATACAGTAAAAAAAATTCTTAACACTCTTATTAGGCCCGCTTTCACAACTTACCGATAGCTAAAGGTAGGATTTTATCGGCCGTATAAAAAGTGTTCCATTATTACTTTAACCTACCAGGTAGGATGAAGCTTAATTTACTTTACCGCTTGCTTACTTTAGGTTAAAGTAAAGTTTTAATAATGTAACACTTTTTATAAGGCCGGTTAATGTCTACTTTTAGCTATCGGGAAGTTGTGAAAACAGGCCTTAGTATTTACAAATTATCTCATGCACTCTGCGACAATGTGTCGTATGTAACGGACACATACAAAACATTTGTGATGATTACTTCTGCTTTATATGCGGCGTATGCATAAAAAGAATTGTTTTTACAAAGAATTGTTACTGAAATATTATCAAAGAAATTAACACAATGTGTGTATTTTTTATTCCCACTCTCATTACTGCGTGCATTTTATATTTCCATGTACATTTTTATACTCGCTTCTCATTTGGCTTCCACTAAACTGAATTTTGCCGAAGATTATGAACTGGATATTAGCAGTTTCAACAAGACGGTGTTACCTAAGACACAACAATACCGATTTTGGCTGGATTGCATGGGAAGTTTTCAGAACGCGTAATCTCGTGTTTCGGCGACGTCAATTGGTCACCAAGATCATGCGTCTTGGCGTCGTTAGACTTTTTTGTGAGGCTACTACGTCAAGGGCCGCAGTCTACGCGGAAATTCCTTTAACGTTGAAGTATTTGAAAACTAACATTTGTCAAGTTATCGCCGAGATACCGACCGAAATGTGGGACCGACTGCTGCAACCAATCTAGAGGCATTCATTTAAATGACATTTATCCAATTCACAAGCTCCATTATATTGCTTATCGTTAAAATAAAATACGATTTTCGTCTATGCAATTGTGAACAGACAAATTTATTGTATCGTTACTTTATGGTACATACATTCAGCAATAAAAAAATGGAACATCGTCAGCTCAGAATTGGTTTGTTGCATAGGCCAAAAAGTCGGAGTGGAGAAAAACGACAAAGAAGATTTACATGAAGATTTCTCAAAATGTAACCGATAGAATATGTTTAAATATTTTTACCACTGCTTCCGGTATATGTTTTGAAGAAAAATGTAAATTTTTGCGCACTTTCATGAATAAAGTTAGAATTTAATAGAATTTGTTTGAAAATGAAAAATGTTGTTTTGTGCCGCATACGCCATTTTTCAAAAAAAAAATATTAAAAAAGTGCCTTTTTGTGAAGTAAAGACTTGAAATTTGGACCGGAGGTGAATCTCTCCCCAAATCTATCCACTTAGACGGGATTTTTAAAAATTCGAATGTTAAGGGGGTAAAAAAGGGAAAATTCGGAAACTTTTGAAAAATAAGTGGACAGGTGTGTGGTACTTTTTTGAAATTCGGCTCTTTTAGGGTGAAAACGGGTAAAACCTGAATTTTGGTACGTTTTTGTCAGCCCATCTATCTTTTGATCCAATAAACCTTGAAATAAAGTTTATTCCACATACGAAACTTATCAAAAAAATACGAATACTAGTTTGGTACTTTTTCGAAATCGTAACTATTTTTGGTACTTTTTTACAAAACATTTCGCATTTTGCAATTTTTGATACTATAATGGGAGGAACAAATAGTACCAAAATGGGAAATACGGGAAATTTAATATCTTTCTTCAGCTTTTTGGTTCTACAACTCGTATTTTTTAATTATCGTTAATCTTTGACCTCAAAACATAAAATTCAAACTTTCGCGAAACAGATTTTGGATTCAAAAAGTGGATATTAAAAATATATATACCCCATACCTAACTCAATTTGTTTTAAAAATTGGCGGTAGGTCAAACCAATTCTGAGCTGACGACATGTCAATATACAAAACATAGTCAATTAACTTTGAGTAAACTATTTAAGAAGATCAACAAATTTTTTTTACCAAATAATTAAAATAAAAATACAAAAATTAAAACTAAAAAAAGAAATTTATAAATTTACGTACAAAAATTTTTTACTTAACTCTTGGTTTTGTTTATTTGAGGGTGTCTATCAGACATGTCTAACAAACACGTTTGTTTTGTTTGTAGGCGATCGGGGTAGGGAAGAAAGAGGGGTTGCCAAACAGACATGAAATGAGTTTTCATGTTTGTTTATATGAATTTCCATGTTTTTAATTTGTATGTATGTATATGTATATTAGACTATTATACATGAAAACAGACATGTTTGGAAAGACATCGTAAAAAGACAATAGGTTTTTAGAAGCATGTTCAAAAGGAATGTCAAAAACAGACATGTCTGAAAAGACTCCGTGTAAACTCCCTCTTTATTCTTCTTTAATATTTGCCATTCACATTGTTCGATAACTTGACATTTAACCAGGTATGGGAGTTTTAGTTTAAGATGAAATGGTTTAAAATATTAATTGATAAGAAATTTCAATTAAAATAGTTTAAAAAAAATACGATACGATATGAGAGCTTGTGAATTGAACAATTGTATTTTGTCATTACGTAGGAGTAAGGTCCAAGCAATACTTTGAAATAAAAGTTTCATCGAAATCATAGCTTTATGTGTGTTATTTTAAATTGAAATTTGAAAAATGAATAACCCGTTACATTTAAAGGTTCTTTAAAAAGTTTTCACTTAATCTCTTTAAACAATGCCTCCCTCTACACGGGAAAGTACATCACTATTACTATTAAAATAAAATTCTGAATTAATGTTCTATTTAATTTATTACTAGAAAATATGTTTGCTGTTAAATTAAAATTTTATTTTACTTATATATTTTATATAAAATATAAAATTTTATTTATGTGTATTACAAATAAATACTGTCTGGTAAATCAATTGATCACTTGCATACATAAAAGTTTCTCACGCTTTATGGCGGCTACTAAAACACCAGCAGTAGCAGCAGCTTCTAACGTTTAAACGGTTACAACAAACTGCTATTTAGTTTTTTTTTTTTATGACATTAAAACGTGTTCATTTTTCAAATACTTTTTCAGAGACAAGTCTGTTGTAGACTGTTGCTATTTTTTTTCTATGATTCAAAGAAAAATCATAAAAAAAGCAAAACATTATAAACATTTTATATATTTTACTTTTACAAACAAACAAAAAAAAAAAAAAAATAGCTGTTTATAAAATATTTTTATCTACTTTAAAATCATCGTCATCCACCTCATCATCAGCATATTTTTATTTTTATTAAATATTTAAACTCATAAACATTAAATCACTGACTGACCGACCGACCGACTGACTTAACGTATTAACGCGGGTAAATAATGTCATGAGAATTTGGATTTTCTTGAGAATTAAAAAAAAAAATTAATTACAAATAAATAAGGCTTTAGACTTATAATAGTTTTATTTTTTTTATAGTTAAGACGGTGATAAAACTTAGTTTAAGTAATTTAATATCAAGATTGTTATCATGACTTAAAAAATAATGTTGTTTTTAAAAGAGATTTGGAAAGGAAACTTGTATTTTGGAAAATTACCAAATTATTTGATCATTTTCCAACATTCTAAATCTAAAGTATTACAAATTTAAAGATCTTTGTCAGTTTAATGTGAGCAAGTAGAGACTTGCTATTCGATATTTTGGAACCCTTCCCCATACGTACAATATAAATCATTCTGTTCGTAGTTTCGGAAATTTTGTTTCTAGCAGCTGAAAGGTAAGTAGTGTTTAGCGAAATTTCTCGTTACAAAACACGTTAAGTGGTAAGAAAAGTTTTTACTGGGTAATTAATAAATCAGATAAGAACCGACTTTGTAACTCAAAACAGGATTATGGCAAACTAAGAATATGTTGTACCCTGGAACGATATGGCACTAGTTGATAGAAAACAGTGGAAAACCTTTTTGGTGGCCCTTAGTTCCACGAGGAACTAAAGGACTATGTATGTTAATAGAAACCCCTTGAAGAAAATCAGAAATCAAATATCCTAAGCACCCACAGAATCTGTAATTTAACTGATTTTTCAAAAATTGATGAGTTATGAACAAAGAAAAAAATTTTATTACCTAAAAAAAATTTCCAAAATTGACACATCTGGCAACATTTTACCACCTTTTTACACTTTAAAGCAGTGATAACCAAGCCCCGAACTTACCAAGCCCCAAACGCACGCACACAAAGATATTATGTACTTGGGTGCGGTCGCAGAGACTGATGATAGCCTGATGTTTTGAAACGAACAAAGTTGTTGTATACATGTGAATTGTCGACCGTGTCTGTATGAAAAATACGATTATTGACTTACTCGCGAGCCTATGGAGTGGTTATCACTGCTTTAAAGTAAAAATCATTAACCGGTTAAGCTTAATTCGCAAAAAACTATTGATTCATTCTTTTAATTTAAACAAATCTGTGACGCAAAGATTGCTTGTAGAAGCATTAACTGAGAGGAGGCTGCTTTAATTCAAAGTAGCTCTTTTAATCTAAGAACATTGAGTTGGCACCTGAAACAAAGAATTGGAAGTTTTGTTGTAAAAAATGTTGGCCAAACACAACTTAAGCACTACAAATGGTTTTCTACCTGACATAATTAATAAGCCTGAGTACTTATTCTTATTTCCTCGACTTTATCCATTGCTGGGAGATTAAAACATATTTCTTTTATTTCTGGGAATTCCCGGTAAATTTTATGGTGAAGAATGATATACAATGAAGCAACACTTTTTGATCGGAATTGTTGTAATTTGAATTCGAAATTCCGTTCGATTTTGTTTATTTTCAAAAATCATAAAATCTCTGATTTTCAAATAAAGTATGGCAGCGTTGTGCATGACAAAACTGAAAAAACCTTGGGGCCGAGTTGTCGCAATTGTGAACGAACAAGGTTTCGTATCAAAAAAAATTTGTCAAGTATTAAAAAGCGGATTGCGGCATCCGATAGCGTTCGTAGCACAATTTTTTTAAAAATGTAGTAAATTTTTTCTTTGTAGTAGAATAAAAATATATGATTCTTTTAAAACATCAACAAGATAATAAACTAAAGTTATATTGAGAGTAGAATGTGCCTTTGGGTTTAAAGACGATTAAGGTTGGCAAAGGAATCGTTAAATCGCAATGTCAATAGAGCAGTGCCACAATAACTTAAAGTAGCTACACTGTCAATTTAAGACGGTGTAAGTTTTTGGCATAACGTTGGAAATGGTTATTTGGTGGGTATGTGCCAATGTTACCTAATAAAAAGAATTGAGGGCAGAACTTTGCCCGGCATTAATTAAGATGGAACCTGAAAACTCACGAATAAATAAGTTTATTACATTTTTACTTTTGGTGCCATTTGGCTTTAAAAATAAATTTACATATCGAGCAAAACTTTACGGTTGCCTGAATATTTATTATTTGGCAATTGAAATTTAAATCAGTTGTCATCTGTAATTTTTTTTCGGCAACTTACAATTCAACTTAAGTTCGGTTGCCATACATAATCGACATATTAATCTTTCACTTAGACTTATTTCTTGTAATACTTTTCTTTCATAAACCATTAAATTAAGCAATTTGAAAACTTTGAAAACTTGAAGTCGTTTTTCTCAGAAAAAGTTTTTCGTTTCGCTTTCGGAATTGAAACAACTTTCGATCGGAACTGAGTTCTACGACATGGTGGATGAAAAAAGTATTTGAAGCAGTGTTCGAAAATAAACACTAAATATCGTTTCTTAATGTTCGGTTCAGTAGATTTGTGGAAAACACAAACGCTAATAGTGTTTGTGTAAAAAATCATTAAAATAATAACGTTTCCCTGTTAGTCATCTTTCGAACACAAAAATATTACTGTTTTTATCAAACTCAACAAAAGATGTGAACATTTAATTCCGTTCGGTTTTTTTTTTTTTTGAAAATCCACAATCTTCAATGTGTTCGGTTCGGCTCATTAATGTTCGTCCCTTTTGGCTGGTAAAAAAAACCAAACATTTTTTACAAAAACAAAAAACACACACGAAAAAAACATTATAGAACATTAAAATATAATGTTTGTCTACAGTATCAGTACAATTGTTCTGTTTTTTTATATAAATGTTCGGTTCTTCCTTGAAAATAGTTACGAACGGTATTAAGGGTTGTGTATGACTACACAATCACTAAAAAAAATAGATATCGTTCCTGGGTGTGTGAGCCGAACGTTAAATAATGTACTGTTTATTTTCAAGCACTGATTTGAAGTATAGTTTATTATAGGCAGTCGCTTGTATTTCTTGGAATACCTATACATATTTCAGACATTAGCGTTCAGATCTGCAACATATCACATTACAAAATATACAAATCGTGGTAACAAAAAAAAATTACTGGAATGGAAAACTGATAATTCAAAAGAAAGAATCAGCTAAACAAATTTGTATTAGCAAAACAAAAAACATCTTATTTTACTTTACTTTTTTCCATTTTTTTTTTACACTATCGCTTTTAAGCGATTGATGTGGGCTGGTTTTTTTTGCAACTTTTGTTTGCAAAATCATTCATTAAAAAAAGTACCGCAATACTAAGAAATTTGTTTTTCCCCCTTTTCTTTACCTGAACTTGTTTTTTTTTTTTTTTTTTTTTTTTTTTTTTTTGGTAAAAAGTGAATTACGAGAGTTGCCGTAGTTTTACTCAAGTGGAACTTGAGCAACAACTTTATTTATTATAATTGTTGCTATGTACATATTACATATTGCACTTTAATGATGAAAAAAATACTTTTATTTTTGTTGATTTTAGGAGAGAAAAAAGAGGAAAATATATGTAAAAAAGAAATAAAACTGAGTCATACGTCAGTCAATATTACGTGGTTTAAGGCAATTTAAACACAAACACTTTTTTGGGGCAAAATTGTGAGTTTTGGTTCATGCTAAAACAAAATATAGAAAGTAAATTGTAAGAGCCCAACCATTACAAAAACAATACAAATATTAAAAGCTGAAAATAATGTCACTGATTGTTGTTCGTATGAATTTATTTAATTTTTTTTTTCGTTTGTGTTAAACACGATTTTTAGCTAACAGGTGATGCAGAAAAAAGTGTTGTTTGTCACAACTCGTTACTGAAATATTTCCCAGTATTTTTTTTTTTTTTTTTGCTACAAGTTAGATTTTTTTTGCTGAATTTGTATGTACATAGGTTTATATACAAGTATATGTACACAACTTCGTCTACATATTTAAAATGTATTTTAAATTAGCTTAAAATTGCTAGAAAATTTATTGCCATTAAAATGTTGTGACACCTGTCATTAATCGAAAAAACTAACGAAAAAACACTTACATACATATGACCGACTAGCAAACTAACCAAGAAACAAACATGTTTATGTGTTCAACATTTAAAAATAATTTGCTATTTTTTTTTTTTAATTTAGAAGGACTAAATTCAGTCAAACTAAACAGCAAACAAAAATCTCCAAGATTTAATCAAAGTCAATGATTTAAATTTTATTTTTAATATTCTTACGATATTTATTGGAATTTAACATCGGTATTACACATTAGAATCCTAGGAGCTTATTCTGTTTAGCGATGTAAAAGTCAAAGCGTCTCGAAAATATAATTGTAAATGCGACCAATTGCTTTTCTGCGTTACGAAGTTGCCAAGAACGGCTTTATTTGCATTTAACATGCCAAATGGGTGCAAGTCGGTATTCTGTAATGCGAAAGCAAATGTCAAAATCGCAAAATTTATTTGGCGGCAAAACAGCATTCGCAAAGCACAAAAATATAAGTGAAAAAAAATTTTTTTATTTATTTATTTATCTAAAAAAAAATTTAATACTTGAATTACTTTTAAAAATAAAGTTTAATTCAGGGAAACAAGCAATAACCCTTTAGACTTTTTTTTTGAAAATTATGCAAAATTTTTGTTAATTTAAGTTGATATATTTTTTTTTTATTTTAAATTTTACGTTTAATTGTGATTGATTGTCCAGTGTTGCGCCGATTAAATTCGAATGCGAATACGAAAGTCGTAAAGAATACCAACTTTCTTTCGTCAAATTTGTGTGAAAAACAGGAGGCTTATTCTGAATTGCGATGCGAAAATCAATGCGATGCGCAAATGAAATGCGATGCGAAAGAAAATTGGTATTCTGTTAGACTTTCGCAATCGCATTCGCAATTTATTTCAAATTGTGGCAACGCTGCTCAAATATACGTAAGTGTCAATAAACGTCAAATTAAAAATAAATAAATTGTTTGTGTTTGGCTGTGAAAATTGTTTAAAAAATATATTTAGGACATTCTGTAATAAGAAAAAATAATAAAAATGGATTTTGTGGCACTGCGGTTCGACGACGAAGAAAATGTTTTGTGTGTACTTTAAAATAGGCCCAAACCTATTAAAATTAAAGTTGAAGGCAAATATTTTAACTGGTTTATATATTTCATGCTTTTTCCATCCTGCAGCTTCTCTAATAGGTGGTTCATTGATATTTAGTTCTTCAGTGAACGTTTGTCACAAAGTATTTGCCGACTGACTTGCATTTGGTGCTTATTTATAAATTCTATCATTATCATTATTTGAAATTTACGCAGTTTGGTGGTCTAAATTAATTAAGTGAATTAAATAATAAATATATGATGAATAAATAAATAAAATATTATCTTTCACTAACATGTTTGTACTTTGCGAATGCTATTTTGTTGTCGAATAAATTTTGCGCATTTGACATTTGTTTTCGCAATGTAGAATACCGACTTGTCACCTTTTCGCATTTGAAATGCGATTAAAAAAAAAAACTTTGCGAATATCGCAATACAGAATAGCAATTGTTCGCATTTATGCATTTTCGCATCGCATTGATTTTCGCATCGCAATTCAGAATAAGCCTCCAGTAGTGTCAACTTTCTTCTTTAATAAAACCCATATACACCAATACCCCGGTTTGCGTCGCTAATTGGGACCGGAAAACGCGACGTAAACCGAGGCACGATTTTCCATACATTTGTATTAATTTTTTCATTAATTGGTTCCGAGATTAAAAATTTTCGACAAAAATATAAATTTGGATTTGATAGACTTTATTTATCAGGGGTGCTCTGGAAATCGAAAACGTAAAACGCAAGAATTTTAAACGTCATTTTTTAAAAAAATTTCTGTAATAAAAGAATTTTATCACAATGCAATACAAATATTTCTCTATTTAACGGTATTTTATACCTAGCAAGACTTATAAAAATTAGATTAAAAGTGTATTAAAACAACGTCAAAATTCTTGCGTTTAAATAATAATTTAATTTTAGATTTTCAAATAAAGTTTAAGCTTTCTTTTGAATAACCATTTGTTTAAAAGGCATAGCTGATTTTGGTCTTCATTCCAAATTGTAAGAAGTGGCTCAATTTTTTTCATTAACGATGTTCTTTTTTCAACCAATTTCTTAATTTTATCAGCGTCACTGGAACAGCAAATGGATTTTATTGTTGTTCAAGGTTTCTTTCAATAACAACAGCCTTTTACCCTGATTTAGAACGCGTCAAAATGCCCAGTTTTTGTTCTAAGCTTATTTGTTTTTTGACTCTTTGCTGCAAAATATTTAAAAATAACTTTACTTCAGCAAATGTAATTCGAAACTAGTTGCAATCAGCAGACAACCTTCACATACGTATTTGCATTAGACTTAAACGGGAAATCCCCTCTTTCTGTTTAAGCTTTGTACAAACATTTGTATATTAGAGAAACCGAAGCACTAGCGACGCAACTTCGAAGCCATGCGACGCAAAGTGAAACAACTTCGAAATCACAAAAATTTTCAAAAGACGCTACTTCGAAAATGACGCAAAGCAAAGCAACGCATACCGGGGTATTGGTGTAATATACATAAAAAAATGGAGATAAAACAGCTAGATTGACCAAAAAAATTGCTAAATTTATATTATTAATTAACAATAGCGGCCAACTTCACCATTAAAAGCGAAAAGCATTGACGCATCGCTATTTAGTTTTGCTTCATACAAATTGTTTGGGCATGACAACTAGAAAACGCGTGCCGTTTTTGTTTAGGTACGGCTGTAAGAGCTTTAGCGTGTAGAAGCAAAAAACAAATATTTTACCATAGTGAAAGTGCAAATATAAAAAATACTCCCAAAAATTAACAAGGGAATGAAAAATACACGCTGCAGTGAGAGTGGGAACAAAAAAGATACACATTTTTTTTAATGTGAGTTTGGTATATTTACATATGTTCGAATTTTTTTTCTTTGATAATATTGCAACAACAATTCTTTGCAAAAACAATTGTTTGTATGCGTACCCCAAATGTGACAGACAAGTAAACATAAGAAATTCTCGCAGACTGCACGAGCTTATTTTCAAATACTAGGAGTATTGGCAGAAAATTTGTTACTGTATTGAAATGTTTTGAAAGAAACAAGTAGGAATTGCATAACAATTATAAATCAGGGAAATCTAGGAAATTTGGCGACAGTTTTGGGTTACCACGAGATATTTGTCTTAAGCCTAGTAATCTGTTCAAATTTGTGAAAAATGTTTCAAAAATTATTTCACACGAAAATTTTGACATGTATCAATGTTAATTATAATGCGAGTTTGTACAATTTGACGTTTTTATTGCTGTAAATTCCACGTGAAATAAGTTCAGCTTACATTATTTCGCAGTTGTAAAAAAATTTTGCCAGAAACATTTCGGAACTTTTTCACAAAATGAACGGAGTACAACTCTATCAACATTATTTCATAGATATTCCGCACAAGTTTTTTCATATGCGTTTTGACAGCATTTCACGTGAAATGTTGAACAGAGTACCAGGCTTTAACCCTGCCTTTACACATGCAAGTAGTGGCATGTCACTGTTGTATACATATTATCAAAGAAAATTTGTTCGAAATTGTCGAATCTCATGCCATTAACTTTTCTGATTACACATGCCACTGCGAGTTCATGTTCAAAATGTCGTAGAAGCGTCAACTTGAGCAAATTTGTTTACTTCTTAAATTGAAAAAAAAAAGTACCAGAAAACAAAATAGAGTTACCGAGTTAATCATAATGGCACATTTTTGGGGAAATTTTTTCATTTATTTATATTAGCATTATTTTAACGATATTAATGCTCTATTATTATCAAACTTGCTTTTATTTATGCGCGTTTTTAACAAATTAATCATAATAATTCTTTATTAAGTTAAAACTTCAATAACAATTTAACAACAATCCAGTAAATGTGAATTAAATTTTGAACAGGGTAACATTGCTTATCGTTTTGACATTTAGTGGCATGCAAGTGCCAAATTTCCACTCGCATGCAATTTTTGCTGCCACTGGAGCTGACATTGCGAAAAATGTGAGTGTATTAGTAAAAAAGTGTGAGTGTATTGAGTTTTTCGAACTGGCAGTGGCAGGTGTAAATGCTAGGTAAAGGTTAACATAATGAAATAGTAAGTGGTCATCACTTAAAAATATTGTTTTAAACTTCCAGGATAAGTATAGATCGGTAAGAAATCTGCTTATCTGCCAAATTTTTGAAAACTAAATCAACGATTTTTAGGCGAAAACGCGATATTTGTCTAAAAGTTGAACGCAATGAAGCCGTAATTTTCGTGACTTCAAAATATCGCTTAAAACTTTCTAGTCTGAGGATTCGTTAAAAATTTGAAACAATACTGAACTGTTCTCAATCAGAGCTGGTCGATACGAGTTTAAAAACTTTTCTTAACCCATTATCTTTACTTTTATTGTGGTTTTTTCCTCGAATGACGCGAGCAACAAGTACTGATGCTAAGAAAGTGCTGGTTCACACAGGTCAAGTTTGACTCTCTCTCGAGCTTTTAGGAGAGAGGGGTAAAGAGAATGAAAAGGGGTACATACTTGACCGTACCAGTCAGTTTTGTATTTTTCTTTTCTTTTTTCATCCGTAATATAATAAAAAGCTACAAAGTTGAAGGAAAAGAAAACAAAAATTAATTTTGTGCATGAACGTGAACGCAAGTTCAAAAGAAAATTTAATTAAAACTGTTCAAGTAAACTTGACCTGTGTGAACCAGCACAAAGTAAGGAGACTTCTGCAGAAATCTAAACAGATTTCAAACTATTCAGTTTTCTCTAATTAAGCGCATCTTTTTGCTTTACATGGCAATTAATTATTAATAATAACGTAAATAATACAAACATTATTCTTTACAAACAATTTCAGGGAATTAAAAGAAAAATTGTAGGCGGTTCAGGGAATGGAAAAGTCTGCGAGTACGTGTGCTTGTCGTTTGATTGGTTTAATTTCCATCTAGCATCGCCGTTGTCACACATACTAAAAAATGTTTTACTCATACTATAAATATGCATTTTGATCGTGTATACAAATAGACTGTTTAAATCTTCTGAGCTCGTAAGTCTGATTCAGCCTTGTTACGGTTCTCGTTGGCGGTAACACCTTAAGTCGAATTTTGTAGTAGATTAAAGAACACAGGTTGTGTGTTACTTTTATCTACTACTGAGTCTCTTTCGACATCGAGAACCGTAATAAGGCCTTATAATATTTTTAACTATGTAGTACGTTTTATTTTTTCTGGGGTGACACGAAGAAGAAGTTTGTATTTGTCAAAAAGAGAATGAATTTAATTAAAACGTTTAAAACTTTTTTAAAATAACAATACTTTAACATACTTGACAAAAGTGTGTTTTACTCTCTAATGAAGGCTTGTTGATTTTTTTTTTTTTTTTGTCGTCCCCTGGTTGTTGTGGTTGTCGTTTACTGCTTTACAGCAGGTTTGCTGTAAAATCAAACTAAAGTTTTATAGAATTACTTGCTTTTTTGCTTTTATCTTTACAAACTTTTTAATGTTTGCCGTCCTTGTTACGTATTTAAGTTTAAGCAAATTTTTTTTTATCTTAAAATCCGTTTTGTTTCTAACACTTTAGCTGCTGTTATTAGAAGCAATACATTTTTTTTCTAATTTCAGCACAACACAGCTGAACTAGTTTTGGGTTTTAAGAGCGTTTTTGTGTAGCAATTAATTTTTGATTTTTTGTTTCAATGTTCGTAGTTTTCATTTTTAGAGGTGGTGACTACAAGATTGATTTTTTATTAAATCAAATTTAAAACACATTTTTCAAAGTTTGTAATTACAATAAATTTTTTAGTTAAAAATGTGACAAGTTATATAATTGTTAGAGCAATGACAGGTAGCTTGATTTACTTGAAATTATTAAAGAAATTTTGACTGTTTTTTGGTGGTATGTAGCAAAAGCAGGTTTTATGTTTTGATTATTATTAGGCTTAATTAATTTGTTCAAATATAGATATTATACATATGTACTTGTTTTTTACTGTTCAAATGAACAGACTTTTGAAATTTGAAAAAAATAAACTTGAACTTTTATTGAAAATTAATTTTAATTACTGATAAGAATGTGCATATATCGCTCATTTGCTGCAAGACCGGCATAACCCAAAAAACTACATTTCGGGATAAACGCATTTAAAGTTTTTCCCCCGTATTCACAAACGATTATTAAATTTTACAAACGCTTATTAAGGATAATTTTCATAGTAAATTTGTTCTTTAAACCTTTATAGAATTTAAAAAATTTTTGTGAATACAGGCATTTGATTTGCTCTAACTACTTAGAAAAAAATAAGACACATTCTCTTCAAACTGGGAAAGTATAAAAGATATGAAGATGGATTAAATACACAATATAAAGGAAAACAAAGCGAACAATTCTGCATCTCCAAAATTTCATTTTTTGAGTTATGCCGGTCTTGCAGCAAATGAGCGATATGTACATTGTAATGACTGGTAAATGTTGTCAATATTACATAGAATTAGTAAAGCAATGATTTGTTTACGTTTTGTCAAGTCTTGAAGAGTGTAAACCAGCACTAAGCACTTATCGTCTGCATTATTTATAAGTAGAATTAGAGTAACTTGTTTTAATTTTTTAAAAGCTGCGTTTTAAAAGTATTGTTGTTTGTTTTTCTATTGTTGTTTATTGTTAAATTAAAAATTATTATACATTCTTCGTCATCGTTGTCTGTCTCTATCACTAAGTGCGTAATATGGCTATTGTTATAATTTTTTTTGTTATTTCGTACACATGAATAACAAAAAAACTATTTTCCAAAAAAGATAGTATCTTAATAAAAATTCAAATGTTTATTATTATACAACAACAAAAATTATATTAAGGCAAATAAAAAAATTCAATAAATGAGTAAATATTATATTAGTTGGGGTAGAGACAATATATCGGATCCGAAGTAGTGAAAACGAATCTTAGCAAATTACTAGCACTTCACATTCCGATCAAAGTGGTTTAAATTCCGTTATTTTAATTCCGATCGAACTTTTTTGCTTCTTTAAAAATTGCAAAATGGAAGTGAAGAAAAATTGAAAAATTTAGATGGTACTGATCACCAAGCAAAAGAGTACTTTTTTCAGCATTTGGTACTTTTTAAACATTTTGGTACTTTTTTCAAACATATTTTATTTTTGGAAAATCAACTTAAAAATAAAAACTAAAATACATATTTTTTTTTGTTCTCATATTTCAGCCATTTTTGAACCGAGCTGGCTAAATTTCAACAGCAAAATTCTGTTGAGGATATCGGAATTTAAAATATATCGACAAGCAAACTAAACACTTTTGATAAAAATCAATTTTGTGTAGGCAATTGTCAATAGCGCTGGGAAGTCGGAGTTGCGGTTTTTGTACCGGAGTCGGATTCAAAGTTCCCACAAAACATTCGCGACTCCAACTCCAAAATTTTTCGGCATGACAAATTAAAAACAAATATTCTTATACATAATTTCCAAAATAAACATACTTCGGAATTGGCGATGCAATATTAAAAATATTGATTTGAAATGTTTACTGAATCCTTTTTTGCTATATTTAACCATTTAAAAGGTACTGCATTGAAAAAGAGTTTAAAGTCAAATAAGGACCAGTTTTATAAACATTAAGCTTAAGGCTATAGTAGGAGTTGGAATTTCAGCTGTTGGTGTCGGAGTTAATACTTTTTGTTGACGACTCCACAAGATTGTCAATGTTAAAAAAAAAAATATCAACGCCCTATATCTAAACAAAGAAGCATAAAAAGAAAAGAGTACTAAAACAGACGTGGGGGTACCGTAGTATTATTGAAAGAAATAAGTACTGAATTTTCCATCACTGATATGGAATAACTTCCACTTTTGATCGGAATTCATCCCTGTGACAGGTTACAGACCTATTGGTGTTCAAACAGAACTGTGTCGCGATCACATATTCCATTCAATTTGACATACAAATTTGTCATAGAAACCGTCGTGAAATAAAATCTATTTTATTTTGAGAACGTTTTTCCTAATGCTGTCACATATAGACACTTATTCTCCCAACAATGCTTTTAAGTATGAGCTTTAAAATTATTGTCTGAAGTTTAAGACTCAATTCTGTTTGAACATTTAGATTTAGTTCCACATATTTCTAGTCAGTGAAAACGAATCTTGGCGTAAATTAAGGTTATAAATCTTGTATACGTTGTATAGTTTAAATTCAGAGTCTCAGAATTGTAAAAGTAGGAAAAGTTAAGTATCCAGAGGAGAATCGCATTATGGGAAAAATAAGTATCCTAAGGAGAAGTGCATTATGGGATTTTATATGCTACTAAAATTGCTTTTTTTTTTTAAATGACACAAAAATGTATCAAAGGCAATATGTTTTAAATTTTTAAAGTTGTGACAAAATGCCATTTCTTACGTACAAAGATTAACACCGACTGGTTATAGACAGGGTGGGCCAAAAGTCACCATGGGGCTTAAAAATTTAATAACCTTTTCGTTTACATACATATTTTTTTCAGATTATATAAATCACATCTGGAAAATAAATAATGGAGAGATTCACAACTGAACAAGGAACGAAAATTGTATTATTTAAATCAGCAGTTAATTGTTTTACCGTAAAGATCATATCGTCGACATTTTAAAGTTACACTTAAAATATTATGTAGTTAAATTCAAAAGAAAATTCATTTTAAACAACTTAAAATTCACTTAAAAAACGGATCATTTACATTTCATTTAAAACAAATGATTTGTACATTCATAAAATTGAATGATTTTTACTATTAAAAAATATATTTTAAACGACAAAAATCAAACTACATAACAAAATAAATACGATAAAACATTATTTTTTGGTAGTTTGTTTTTTGAACAACAAACATAAATGTTATAAAATGAAATTATTCGAAAAATAACTATATTTTTATTAAATTTTAACAGAACAGAAAACGAATTTAATAACCCACAATCAGTTACTGTAATAATTTTATAAGTGTAGAATTTCGCCATCTGAAGTAATGATTCGTTGCTTCGTTCATCGTCACCACTAACATGGCTCCGTAAGATATTAGCCTCGAATCGTTAGACCACGTTTAATTCGCACTGCGGAAAATATTGAACATGAATAGCAAAGTGTACACTCATAAAATTATTACAGTAACTGATTGTAGGTTATTAAATTCGTTTTCGGTACTGTTCAAATTGAGTAAAAATATAGTTATCTTACGAATAATTTTATTTTTCAACATTGATGTTTGTTATTCAAAAAACAAACTACCAAAAAATAATGTTTTTCCGTATTTTTTTTGTTAATTTGTTTGATTTTTGTCGGTTGAAATATATTTTTTAAAAGTAAAAACTATTCAATTTTAAGGAATATGCTGTTTAATAAATAAAAAATTTAAAAATGAATGTAAAAATCATTTATTTTAAATGAAATGTAAATGATCCGTTTTCTAAATGAATTTTAATTTGTTTAAAATTAATTTTCGTTTGAATTTAACTACATAATATTTTGAGTGTAAACGTAATATCTACCAGAAGGCGTAGTTCTCAGCTAGGAATGGGTTGTACGTCACCACTACTCGTTTTAATGATTTACTATTATTCTCATATAAGGTGCAATTTATGCAATAATTGAAGCCCGCAAATCACTGGCAACATCTAATTTTTGCAGTTAAATTTCAACCCCTGCTGACCATTAGAGGGTAAAAAAATAACAAATAAAAGTTTTCTTCTTCCTTATTACTTTAAATTTTTCTCAGGAGAGAACTAAACAACTCGGCTACGAATGCTTTTACTGAAGAAGCGTTAAATTAAAATATATTGAGTCTATGAGTTTGTTTCTTTATTTGAGCGGCATATCGTATACCTGCATTAAAAAAATACAAATAAAATCCACCACTTGTAGTGAAGGGTATAAAAAACAACAAAAAAAAAACACATTACCAACACTGTATTACCATAGCTACTGTATGACCGTAGAAACCAAAATTGAATTGGTTTGTATGGTATGTTTATGTCGTTTTGGTAATACAGTGTTGGCATGGTAATGTCACGTCTAATTGGACCTTTAAAGGAAAAAATTTGAGGCAGTCGTGGTTTTCCACTCATATCTCAGCCATTTGTAGACCGATCTTGCTGAATTTCAATAGCAAACAATTCCGGACCATGTGTGACATAAATGTATAATAACCTGGCCCCCATCATATATGGGGTCTTCGGAAAACCCATTTCAACGGACAGACGGACATCGTTAAATCAACTTCGCTCCTCATAAGGACCCAGAATATATATACTTTATAGGGTCTAACATCAATATGTTTTATAGGAATTGCAAACGGAATGACAAACTTATATATAACCTATTCACCACCTGTGGTGAAGGGTATAAAAACTTAAGGCACATTTTGGTTAAAAGCAAATGAGGGGTAATAAAAAAAGGCAAAAGAAAATCCAAATTATCGCTTACATTGTGAATGACGCTTAAAAGTTATCTATACTTTGGTTTTAAACACAATTTCTTAAAATTTTTCTGCTTAACTTTTTATCATTTCATTTAGCAGCTGCTTAAAATAATTTAAATTCAAGACATTTAGATAATTTGAATATTTCTTTTAAAATAACTAAAGAAAAAAATACACAATTATATTCAGCCGCTGATGAAGATTCGTTGAAAACAGAACTGAAATAATAATAACAATAATAAAAAAAAACACCTGTAACCACAATTTCAAATTAAAGAAGAAGGGCCGAAAAGACGGAGGGTAGGTTTTATTAAAATAAAATAACATTATTTAAAGAATAAAACAAAGAAATTCCAAATAACTTTTTTTCAATATTTGTCTTTCACATTAAAAGAATATTAATATTGGGATCTTAAGGTGAGTTAAAGGCAATGGTTTTTAATGTGAGATATTTTTCGAATATGAAAAAAAATTATTTTTAAAAATAATTATTTCCAAAAAGCAAATTAAGCAAAAATTCTTCGTCACATTGTGGTAGATGTTCGGTGCTCGGCAAAAGCTGTTACTTTAATTTAATAAATCTATATAAAAATGACTCACTCGTTAACGACAACGCCTTACACAATAAGGGTGAATATAAATGAGAAAAGCTGGCATAGAGTAATGCAAAGAGTGCCGATAAGGGTTACAGTGCAATAAATTCTGTTAGCAATTGTATCGGGTGATTTTTTAGCTGTTATCTTTTTGGCAACACTGGTTCAAATAGCTGACGCACGTTTCGTGTTTTGTTTCACTGTCAAACATCTTCAGTTTGGTCTATAATTTAACCATAAATCGTCTTACAAACGAACAACGCTTGCAAGTTATTGAATTTTATTATCAAAATGCGTGCTCTGTTAAGAAAGTTCATCGCGCGTTTCTTGTGTTCAGCGACGAAGCTAATTTTTGGCTCAATGGGTACGTTTATAAGCGGAATTGTCGATTTTGGAGCACCGGTCATCACAAAGAGAGACAGTTAAAAATGTGTATGTAGTGGTGAGTGCAAAGAGAGGAAAATAAATTTACTCGTTTGAGACATTAACCATGTGTTTTGTACTTGTTTTTTAAAATGATGGCTTTTTACAATTGTTTCGTTAAGCTTCGTGTTGTGTGTGTGTGAAATTGACGAAAAGTGCTCGGCCCCCGGGGGCATAGCGTGATGATCGCTGTTTTGGAGTGAAGATCAGCCAGAAGCATGGCAAGAGCTACCAATGCATCCAGAAAAAGTCACAGTTTGGTGCGGTTTATGGGCAGGTGGCATCATTGGACCGTACTTCTTCAAAGATGATGCGAATCGTAACGTAACTGTGAATGGTGAGCGCTACCGTGAGATGATATCCAACTTTTTTTTTTGCCCAAAATGCAAGAGCTTGACTTGCATGACATGTGGCTTCAACACATGGTGTCACATGCCACACAGCAGGCTTAACAATGGCCTTATTGAGAGTCGAGTTCGGTGAACATTTTATTTCACGTTCGGGACCGGTCAATTGGCCGCCTAGATCGTACGATTTAACGCCTTTAGACTATTTTTTGTGGGGCTATGTTAAAGCTCATGTCTATACACACATGAACGCTTCAATTGATGCATTTTGTTTATAGAAAAAACCTCGCAAGTTGCCACCACTGCTAATAAATCGGTACTATGACTTTATTTTAAAGACCCAATAAACAAATTATCAAACAACTAACCTGGTCGAGTCCATACAATGTAGGCTTATTTATCTTCCTTCTTCAATTTTAGTTTAAGTTTTTTCTTTAAAGTTTTAAAAATAAACATCTTGAGAAAATAAAAAGAGAAAAATAAAAAATAAACACAAATTTTCAAATCAATTTTGAATGAACAACTTTAATTCAATATGACTGACTATGTAAAGAAAAAAAAGAATTGAAATGAAATGAAGAAAAAACTTCAGAAAATAAGTAAAAAAATAATTATAAAAATGTAGTTAATACTGAAAGCAAAGAGCAAAAAAAAAAGATATTACATTAAAAAAAAGATAAAAAAACTACTTTTAAAATCAAAATATGGAATCGCGCAATCGGCATTTTCTGGAAAAAAGACAGACTCAGAGCTGAAGGCTGCAAAAATAGCAATAACAAAAATCACAAACACCCAACAAAGAGACAAACAGACAGATAAAGAAATCAGTTGGAAAAAAATTAAAAAAAACAAAAACTAACAAATGTATGAAAGAAAAAACTTGTATTATGAAAGAAAGTCAGTCAGTCAGTTAATGATAAAAAATTTATTAAAAAAAAAAATAAAGAAATAACAAACGTAATAGCAGATTGCGAACATTTAATAATAATAAAAAAAAAATTTTATGAAAAAAAGAAAGACAAGTAAAAATATGTCGAATATACATATAAATCTTAGTTGGATATTTTCTGCGTTCAAAGCCAAACACACTTCGGTAGAAATTAAGGGTCCACCCAAAAATGTTTTTTTTTTAAATATTCAATTTTTTTATAACAAGTTTAAGTTACAAAATTATTTGATATATTTTTAAATAAAGGCAAGATTGCAAAAATTTGTCAAACATTTAAGGCCCAAATACATTGATCAAAATACTCATCAAGCATTGTGGTAGTATTAGTGAAAATATGTTTGTATGTGTCACACCGACGATGCTGGATGGAAAATCAAAAAATTTAGATATTACGGCGAATATTACGTCAAGCACACGTACACGATGAATTCGCCGGCTGGACAAACATTTGACAAGTGTATTTGGGCCTTTAGACTTCATTGTAAGTTTTTGCTAAATTGTACCTATAACTATAAACTTGGGTATACATTTTCTAATAAATTATGTACATAATGTACTACATATATAAGTGAAGTAATGCAATTATGAAGTACATATAAATACATATAAAAACAACTTAATAAAGAAATTTTTAGATAAAAAATAAACAGAATCATTAGGCGCTTAAGAAACCATTAAAGCCCCCATTAGCTGGCAGTAACAGTAATGTAACCGTACAGGAAAAAAGTAAGAAAAATCAATTTTCTACATTTTTGGGCGTTACAATTAAGTTACATCTTACTGCAAACTATAAGTGCCGGTTCACGGGAGAGAAGGGAGAAGAAAGCTCAAGACTTGACGAGTCAAACTTGACGTGTGTCAGCTAACTCCCAACAAACACGGAGCTTTGATTTCAAATTGAAAATGATTTGAAATCAAACGTTTGATAATGATTTGAAAATCATAGTATTCTCAACAAAAAAGGGAAATTATTATCAAGTTGAAAAATGCCTTTATTTTCAACTACATAGCTTTCAAACGTAATTCTCAAATGTTTTTCAAATGTCGATATTAATACAATGTGGAACATAAATAAAAATATTTTATTTTTTTAATTTTAATTCATTATTTATTTAAATAAACTGTGAGATAAACATTCGGCAACATAGATAAAGATGAAATGAGGTTCTTTCCGTCCTCTAATTCTTGCAAAGACGACATTTGCTCCCTTTTATTTTGAGGATTGTAGCACCGCGATCGTTCAACAAACTTTCATCACTTTCCCGTGTTATTTTCCTTTTTTTTGTATTCTTAAGCATTGGAATTACTCACAAATAATTTTTTATTTTCACAAGAAATAAACTGTTCACTTTATATTAAAATTTGTTTTTAATAAAAAAAACACATGTAACCATTTTTCGCTTTAGTGTTGCCAAGTTTATTTTTGATTTGAATTTAACATTTGAAAAACATTTGACATCAAATTGATAAAACATTTGATGTCAAATGTTCATTTTCAAATCATTATCAATTTGAATTTAAATATTAAAATCAAACAATTGAAAAACGTTTGAGAATTGTGTTTGATGTCAAATGATGAAGTCATTTCATATCAAAGGTTTGACTTCGTGTTTCTTGGGCTAGGTTTAAAGGATTACACAAACAAAAATATAAAAATTTTCTATTGTTACAATTGAATTAAAATAGGAACACTGAGAGAAGGGGGAAAAAACTCATGGGAGATTTTTATTTACAACTTGGTTGCAAGAATTTCCATGTTTTCTAACGCTTAACGCCTATAAAAACATAGAGAAAATACCTTTTATTTAATTTTTAATGTAATAGAAAATATATCTTAAGAACTGGGGCCAAATTATGGCATTTGATGTAGAACGAAATTACAACTTAAACGGGATTTCGAATGCCGTAATTTGGCCCCCGGATTAAAATTCTTAAAAAATCCTGCTGCATTAAAACAACAAAAAAGACTCAAATTTAATAAAGTCTTATCGAAAATTAAGGACAACAAGAGTTAGAAGAGTTAGAATATTTAAGCAGCTTGCTTTTTATCGGGCCAATCGGCAATTATAACCAATATTCTTCAAAATTAGGCAGTGTGATTTTCTAATGTTACTACTATACCACTATTTGTTACAAGTTTAGGCGTACTTGCGGTTTTCGAGAGTTGCCTTTATATGGAGCTTATGGTTAATTATGGACCAATCATTACAAAGCTTAGTTGTATGCTATATTGTCATATAAAACAAATCTGTGCAAAATATTTTGTCGATTAGAACATTCTGCACCATTTATGTTAGTTTTTTTAAAACAAAATTATCAATTTTTTAGGGACGTTGTTTCACATTTGGATTTTTTACTCTTGTTCTACTGAACCGATTGTCTTAAACTTCAATCCCAATCTGCTTAGAAGAACCATAAAGAATTTTACACGATTAATGGGGCCTGATTCTGGCAGACGTGATCGAGTATTTTCTCGATTGGAAAGCAATTTAATATCTAACCAGCAAAAACTTTACTTACCTGGTAAGTTAGCAAATAATGTTGGAGTAAATAAACACTACTTATTTTTCGGCTGAATAACTACTTATTTTTGTTCGAGGTGTCCAAAAAATTCAGTACTTACAAAATACACTTACTAAAAGTCAAAAAAAAACCTAGTTATTATTTAACTACTAGTAATTTGAATTGTAAGAACTTTCCAGAAGCCAACAAATCACTAACTAATAGACCTAATCAGTAGTTTTTGAGTACGTTACCAGTAAGCAAATATTCAGTAGTGAAAATAACAGAAGTAATAAGTAGTTGCTGAGGTCATTACTAGTAAGTACTTATTGAAGTTTTCAGAATAATGACAATTGTAATGACAACTACTTACCAGGCAATGTTTGAAATAACTACCACCTATTACTAATTTTTAAGTCAATGCTGAACGAATCGGAATTATTTTTTCGGTGATGCAAAGCGTTAATTTGAATTTTACAATACTGAAAAAATAATTTTGATTCGTTCAATATCGACTGACATAAAATTGCTTTCGAATCGATATAGTACTCGATCACGACTGCCAGAATTAGGACCCTGTTCTTTTCTTTCGAGTCGTTCGAAAGTGAGCGCGATTTCAAAAACGGACAGACAGACGGACATGGTTAAATCGACTTAGAATTACTCAAGAACCCAGAACATTTAAAAAGGTGAGATGAATTTCGAGCGATTTTTTTTTTTCAATTACAATCACACGTAATTTTAAAAGATTTTGTTATTCGTGCTTAATTCCCAATTTGTATTATTGATAAAAACAATGAAATTTATTGTTGATGGGATAAGCTATTCCTATGCGCATTTCACTGGTTGCTTAGGCCAGATCATCAGGAAACTTCATCCATAAAGATTTTAGAAAAACTAAAGATATTAAACCAAATAAAACTATTAGACATATAAGACTTATAAGAAACAGTTCTACTTGTAACAATATCAAAGTTTAAACAAAAACATCTACAATAAACAGTGAGTGGGTTTATCTCATCTTACATTCCCCACTACAATTGATTGGAATTCTCCCAACATTAATTGTAGTTGTAAGTAGGTTAAGAAAAACAAAATGTAAACAAAAACAAATTTCAAGAGCATGTTGCCAGTTAGTGTTTTCAGGCTGTGCACTGCCAGTTTATTATCACACGTAATTTAAATTAAAATTTTCCTAATTACAATTTCTCGCAAATTTAATTGATTTTTATTTTGATTTATTTTACATACAAAAAACAAATCAATTACAATTAAGTGTAATTATAAGTTTAATTACTTACAAAATGTAATTGGGACCACCAGGTCACACCAACAAATGACGATGAAATGACATCTTAATTTTTAAGCCGACTTAAATGTTGCCCAATTATATTTAAGAACCCCTTGGTTTAAAAAATCTATAAATAATTCGTTACAATTTTAAAAATTGGTTTGGTTTCTTAAAATTCTTAAACGGAGAAAAGAATGCAGGTGTTTTTCAAAAACAAAAAAAAAAAAAAATCCGGTGGTTGGTTACTGCACCACTGTCTTCGTCATCAACGTCATGCTTTAATAATTTGTTTTATTTTAACAAAAAAAAAAAAAAAAAAAACATCTGTGCTACAATAAAACAACACTATCAAAGAAAATTTCCTTAAACAGGAAACAGATTTAAATAGAATTGCATAAATTATCTTGAAGATGGTGCCACAACTCGACAAAAATTAAATAGCGACAGTTCACAAATGCGAATGAACTTTTTACAGGGTGGTTTTTAACTCACAATATGATAATTTTTAAAGATCTTTAGCTAGGAGTTAAGGGTTGTTTGGTAGTAGGGAAATGTTTGGAAAAGGTAATTGTTATTATTTTAAGTTGAGAACAAAATTACGTTACATTTAATTAAATGTTTCTAAAAAAAAAATCGGACAATGGTGTAATAAAGAAATAAAAAACAACCCCTATTTTTTTAATAAAAATGACTTGTAAAAATTCCTTGACATGATTTAAGGGAAAGTTTTCTTCTTTTTTTCTTTTAGTTAAAAGGTGGTTCAAAAAAGTAATTCCAACAAGTTGTTATTATTGCGAGAATGAATTAAGGACATTTTTAATAGGTCTTAAAAATTAATGCGCAATTGTTTTTGAAATAAAAATTTCGGGTTTTAAATATATTTTCCAGAGATATGTATTATTTATGTATGTGTTTTTTATGTTTAAAAATGTTTTCTTTTTTTCTTTACTTATCAGTATAAAGGAAATAGAACATTTTTGAGGGATACAAAACTGAGAGCTGCTATTTAGTAAGTTGAAATATTTTAAAATAGTTTTCTCGTTTTTTTGTTTCTCAAAATTGCAAGAACAACAGAAATGAATATAACAATGTAGCTGGAGTTCCACACCATGCGTTCTACGCTTTTTCGCACACAAAAAAATTTGTCCAAAATGTATCACTAATTAAGGCATTAATCAAAAATAAAATCAGTTTTAGTTAAAAATTTAATAAAGTGAATTAAAAATATAATCAAGTGAATTAAACTTTTAATCAAGGTAATTTGTTTACTGGCGGAAATTTTCTTAATTTTTTAATTTTTTTAAATAAATAAAATTTTTATTTTTTTAGGCATCCCTTAAAAAAGTAGAGTCAGTGTAGTTTTAAGTATGCTTGTACTTTATACTTTTGCAAGCATTACAAGCGGCGTTCGAACAAATCGGATGTTTTTGACAAATTCAATTTTATTTTTGTTTGCGAAATCTCCATAGAAGATTGCTGCTTTTGTTATACTCCCAAAGTCCCCGTTCGTAATATGAAACATTTGCTATTAAAAAAGTCGTTTTTCCCCTCAAAAAATAAAACCGATTGATAGAGCTGTCGCTTCAGGCAGTTTTATTATCAGCCCAATTATGAATACAAATTCTCCGTTAGTTTTTTCCCTTTTCCCATTTTTACAAATGAATTTACATAGGAAATTTTGAGAAGGGAGATAATTCCCGGGGTATTTTTATTCATAATTGGGCTGTATAGTATTTTGTGGAAGTAGTAGTCTTAAGTATTTTGTGGAAAATACAAGTCTGTTATGATAAATTGTTATTGTTTTTTAAAAATGTTCAAACAATAATTAGATAAGGGAAACATTTTAAACTTGTATTATAGTGTAAAACGGCCTTATAGGGTACTTTACACTATCAAACAAGGTTTTTTCAGGAGCGACTATTATGAGCAGAGACAGTGTTTTGAATCCTTCACAAGAAATGTTGGTTATATAATAAATTAATAATACCTACCCGAACTCTTAGGGCTAAAAAATCAGAGCAAGTTAAACACTTTTTTGGTTTAAAATGTGTTTAAACCAACAAATCTATAAATCACTAAAAATATAAACCATCTTTAAACGCATATAATTGGGCGTTTAAACTACCGATACAGACCATATGAATTTGATAAGATTTATCGTAGCGCTGCCACATGTTATTTTTTTAACAACATTTAATGCATGGGACACTGATTTATAGTTGTTAACTTTAAACTACATATAAATTCAAGTTCAGTTTAACTAAGCCAGCGTTTAAACCAGAGTCCGCCAAACACATACATTTACATTTCTTGTTTCTCTTGGTTATTTATTTTTGAGCGTAATTGTTTTTGTTTGTTCAGTGTTTTCGAGTAAAAATCAGTGTTGCCACTTTGTGGGTAATTACCCGAATTCGGTATAATTTTTACTGTCGTGGATTGAGCGTGGGTAATTTCTCTTAGGTATAATTCAGGTGTTATTTGAAATTCTTACTTCAGATACCCAAATAAAATCAAGATTCGATTTGAGCTAAATATGCTAAAATATGCACAGTCTTCTGAACCAAAGTCTCGCTTTCTTTTTAAGAAAAAACTTCAATCATTTAATATATATATTTTCATAAGTTTGGTAGTGGATGTCGCAAGATGGACCCTTAGACTTAGATGCCTATCATAGTGGTTAAGAACCTGAAGTATATTGAAAAAAATTATTCACACTAAAAACTAGTCTGGGGGAAGATATGTTTCCTATATTCCAAGATATAATTAATTTAATTTTTATCTTTTTAATGCTTTTGTTTGAAGAATATTTAACGCCCTTTATATTGTAAAACTGAATTAAGGGACAGTTGTATTAAACCCTGCTGGTATTTTGCTTACTGAATAAGGTACAAAGGGTATTTCTTAAGACCATGAACCTTATTGATACAAGGCATTACCATTTGAAACAAATAACAAAACGCATTGCAGAAGTCCAATTTTGTTCCTCATTTTCGAGCATTGCTGGCTCCAAGACGTCAACTGTTGTTGGTTTATCAGCATAAACCAGTGTCTTCACAGCCCTACGGTAAACAATCAACGACCTTGAAGTATTTTCTATAAGTTGAGTCAGTTTAATCATGAAGTAGCCTATAAGTTGCGAAAATCGATGGGTGATTTTCAAAGTATATTTGGATAGTTTGATGGCGTTGTTCAACCATGAATCAATTCATGATGATGAGCTTAAGCAAAAAGTGAAAGCAGTATGACTGTTCGTTTGACAGCTTACATTTCGTAAACTCTATGGGGCTAAAAAACACTCATTATAAAGGAATGGCAATGAGCATTTTGAACCTTCCCTAGATACATATATGCAACCAAATGTGGAAGTTAAACGCATTATTTTAGTTTTATTTATATTTTATTAATTGTTTTTAATTCTTTAATTTGAATTTTGTTAATTTAATTAAAATTACAATAAGAATCTTAACAGTTTGACTTATATTGATCTTCTTTCAACGAGTTTGTTGTGTTTTTGTTTCCAATTTTATATCAGGTGTAATTTTATTAAAATCGGGTAATTTTGTTTCATCTCAAGTGTAATTTTGAATTTTGCTGGTGGTAACACTGGTAAAAATACAAATTATTTTCTCATGCTCTCTTTATTTGTGTGAGAGCATTCGCACATGTGCGCAGCGTTGCCAGAATTAAGATTTTATCTTATTTTTCAAGATTTTTTGAACAAAATAAGATTTAAAGATTTTTTTTCTCAAATTAAGATTTTTTATTTTTAGATATAAAGATTTTTAACTTTAAGTTTGTACAACATACATAATTTTCTTTTACAGTTTTTTAAACAGTAAATTTTTAAAGCAATGAGGTTTTATATCAGCTTGTTGTGTATTGGTTTTGCACACTTTTGTACTAACATGCATCATTATTTCTGGGCATACAAAACATTAAAAAAGCATCATAGATTCGCGGTGGTTCATTTTAAGAATATTGATAAAAAAATTATTATATGAAAATAACAAATGTATAGTATATATTTAAAGATTAATTTATTAAAGAACAAAAAAGTTCATGTATTAAGTTACTATGTCTTAGTACCAAAAGGTAAAACTAATGGAACTAAACCCTAGGATAACGGTCTTGGTCGGGTCGGAAGTTGAAATTTTTTTTTTTTTTATAAAAGTCTATAAATTACCCTTTTGACCAGACCGAATTCTTGTTTTCTTGCAATATTTTTCAAATAGGAACAAATATCAATAAAACAGAAACGTGAATTCTATAAATGATATGTTCTGAATTGAATGCATCAAGTTTGAATCAAAAGTGTGGTAGATGCGAAAAAGCAATGTGCAAAATATTCGATGACTTGTATGTAAAATAAAATAATAAAAATATATAATAAATTCGTATAATCTAGCAAATAACATACGTTCATTAAAAAAAATATATTTATTAACTTTTTATTTAATTGGGTTTTTTAGCTGTTCTAATTGTGGTCTACCTAGACCAAGAAGAGTGGTAAAAAGTTACAGTTAAGGGTTATGAAGCTTTTGGTTTGAAAATACCACATTCCATGATTATGATAATTGGTAAACAAAGTATTTATACATAAGTGCTTAAGAATATCTGTTTAAACGTGTAACAACATTATTTTAATTAAAATTCATTAAGAATATTTTTAGGAAAATCCATAGTTTTCAGTGAGCTTTTTTAAATGCAATGTTCTCGGTATCAAAAAATATAATATTAAATTGAGAACCCTCAAGATTTCATATGATGTATGAGCTTCATAGCTACCAAACCAAAATTTGTTTGCCTAAAATTTATAAATCTTTAATATAAGAATTAAATTACTTTCGATGAAACTTCTTTATATAGATGGACTTTTTTACGTTCTTATTTATTAGAAATTAAGTGCATTTAAAATGTATTTTTTTTGGAAAATATAACTAAAACACAATTTTAAGCCTAAAATATTATTTTGTTAAATACCGCAATTACGTATTTTAATTTAAATATGAGTTTCCATAATAAAAAGTAGTTTCTTTTAAAAAATTTATAATTTTTACCTTTTTGCACTTGTTATAAAAAATTTCAAGATTTTTCTCTTCAAAATAAGATTTTTTTTTCGCCAAAAGAAGATTTTCCTTCCAAATCTTCTGGCAACGCTGCATGTGCGGTGTTTTGCAGATCTCTGGTTTAAACCATCAGTGATTTATTAGCCAAAAGAGTCCAAAAACAAATTTCATGACAGAACGGGTTTTTGTAGGGGGTAGAATTTTAAATATCGACATAGAGCTTTGTCATAAAGGAAAAAAGTAGCATTTTATTAAAAAAATCGGGGCTGGAAGAACATTTGAGCTGAATAGGATATATAGTTTTACCAAAGTTACTGATTTAAAATGTGTACGTTTTTGTTGTATAACGCACAGGTTTTCTCGAAAGTAAATGTCGAGTGGTCGAATTTCGGCCACCGGGTGATCTTAGGTTAGGTTAAGTTAGAGTGGCCGGTCACAAAGACCCCGCATAGACCAAATAGGTCCCTAGCGTTACCACATTGTACGATAACCCGCAGAAGAAGGTCAGTAAAAAGGTCAGTCAGATGTGATTGTATCCAGAGTACCCCACACTCTTTTGACGAATGCCAGGAGTCTCATTAACCCAATTCCAGAGATTTCCACGAGATCTTGGAGATAATGATCTCCCAGACAGTTCGCCCTGGAGCGCACGAGTGCCGGACAGTAGCATAGCAAGTGCTCTACCGTCTCCTTTTCCCCTGGTACCCCACAAAATCCACAATTGTCACTATTTAACCGCCCCGCCCTACGGACGTATACCGCAGTCCAACAATGACCCGTTATAAAACCTATCAGAAGTCTACAGTCCCTTCTCGATAGCGACAGAAGAATTCTCGTCGACTCCGGATCGTAGGATCCCCACATTACCTTGGAAACCCTGCCCGTTCTTGTGTTTCCAGTAATCATTAATTATGGAGAAGAATATTTTTAAAGTAGCTAAATGTCAAGCAAGAATTTTCAGAAAAATTTACAGCAAAAAAGAATCCATAAAAACACATATTTCATTTAATCTTGACTGACTCAAATGTAGTAATTAGCCTGAGTTCACACTATGAAAGTTTTATTTCAGAAAGCCTGAGTTTGTTAGTGGGAGGGGACAGAAGACAAGCATGGCCTCTTTACCTCTCACAAATAAACTCAGACTTTCTGAAAAAAAAACTTTCATAGTGTAAGCCCAGATTTATGTTGTTTTCTTTTCTACAAAAAAATGCGACATTTTTTTTTTTTTTTTTAATTGCAATTTGGTGTTCGTCTCTTAAAAATTCTTGGCTCTCTAAAAGGGTGGCTTGTTTTATTCTTAAAAACTCACACTTACTAATGGCATAAGGCATGGATTGCACTTTACGCCTCGTATAAATCAACAGTGGTGATCAGTGTTACCGTTCGCCCGACTAAAGTCGCAATTTGACCCTTTTTCAGCGGTCTGCGACTTTTTGTGAGACTTTTTTTTTATCACCGACTTTTGCGACTATTTTAATTTTTCTGCTACTTTTTACCCTTTTTGTTAAGATTCTTACAAAACATTCAATTTTCTTATTATTTGTATCAAAAAAAAAAAAAATTCGTCAAAATAGCCTCGTCAAAATTTAAAAACAATTCATAAATTATTGTTCATTTGGCAACACTTTTATTACATTTTTGCAACCTTGTCATGTATACAACGTATTTGAGGCGAATTCAGTTCAAGGTGGTGGCAAGTTTTGACAGTTCGGACCAATTTGTTTTAATTTGTCAGTGTTTTGTTAGCAATGCAATGCAAAAAACCTCTGTTGTTTCTATTGGTTTTGGATTGTTGTAGTCTTAGCACCACCTGTAGTTTTCGAATCGTAAACACTAGCAAAGCAATGTAAAAACATGCAATTCAATGCTGTCATCTTTAAATTTAATAGACAATGATATAGAAGACTGGATTCCCTGTGATGAACTTATTTCTAAATATAGAAATTTCAAAAAAGTAGTATTTATGTAGGCATGTTAAGAAAAAGAAATATTGCGCCAAGATCAAACGAACGGAATTAAAGTAAAATTTTCAAGGGGCGTTAATTGGACAAGTTTAAATTTTGTCAAAAATATATTAACCTTAACTTTTTTGGCTTGTTTTTAAACAGAAATTCTACTCCTTTGACATTGGCAGCATACGACAAATTTATTAAACTTAAGTAAATGTTTTCACTATACATGAAAACTTGGACAAACATGTACATTGTTATGAAATATGATAAAAATGAATTCTGCAATAAGCTTTTTGTTTCAATTGTTTTGTTATGCTTTTTATTAATAAAAAACGTTAAAAAAAAGATGTGCGACTTTTATTTTCTGAAACGACTTTTTTGTGCGACTTTATTTTTATAAAACAACCTTTTGTGCGACTTTTCAAAAATTCCTAACGGTAACCCTGGTGGTGATAATGCCCTGTAAAAAGGTTACTTCTGTTTATATATAGGGCTACCAGACGAAGTTGGGAAAAAATCGCCTCTAATTAGGACAGTAAAAATTTCAAATTTTAATAGTTATTTTTGTTCTATTATTATATAGTAAAAAAACATTAGAAAGCATTACATTGTTAATGGTAGATTGTCAGTGAAATAAAATTTAAGTGGATTCGGTGTTATTAAATTATTTAAAAAAAAAATCGTCAAATCAAAAAGTCTTAAAGACTGGGTGTCAGTAAATCGGCAGTATGGCAAAGGTATTTTCTTGTTTACATATTTTATGAAAAGCAAACAAAAGAAATTGGAGCTTCGTCATTCATTTTGTTCTTTGATTTATTTATTTAATACCAAACAATAAACAAATTTTGGTTTATGTTTATTTTTTTTTTATATTTTGAAGAACAAACTTTTTGATTTACGTATTTTTGTATACTTTAAGGAACAAACTTGGTGTCAGCTGTTAAAAACATGGCGATCTAATTTTGTGTTTTGTTTTCGTCAAATAAGAAATTGCATTATTAGAAAGTTGGCAAGACATTTTATACAAGCACCTTCTAACAAGGTAGTACTTTTTTGTAGAAAAGAAAACACCATTAATGTCCATTTCGTTGAAACAAACACAGCAATCTCCTATTTTCTTTTAGGTTTTTTTTTCTAAGCCCCGAAGTTGATTTGGTTCAAATTTGCTTTTTATCTTCCATTAATTGGTTTATACTAAAAAACAAAATATCACAATAATAATGCGAGTATATGAGTGGGATGATATAAATATTTTTGTTATTTATTAAAAAAAAAAAAAACCAAAATGGAGATTGCAGCTTTTGTTTCTATACCACTTATTTATGTTTATTCGTTAAAAAATCTTAAAAAATTTCGAAAAACAAATCTACCACTTTAAAAATGTTTAAAAAAGAAAACTCGTTAAAAACCTTTTAAAATACTTAAAAATGTATGAACGAAGATGTTATTTACTCTTCTATATAACTTTTGCTAAACAGGCGAAATTTTTCGTATAAATTTCTTAAAACATTAAATGCTCTACTATAGTTTTCCTTTATGAAATCTTCAATAATACGATATAACATTTAAAATAATCAGTTGCATTCATTATTTTCTTGACGTTTATGCCAAGAAAATTTGTACGTTAAAACAACCGTTTTTAATGAGTGTGGATCTAGTCACAATATCTAAATTTAACAAATGTGAAACACTGGACCCTCACTCACTAAAAACAGCAGTATAAGGAAATTGAATGCGATTAGAACAACAAATAAAACATATTTTGAAGGCACTTTATAAGAAATAAATAATAATTAAAAAAAATATAGGAAGTAAATTATAAATCTGAAATATATTTTTTTTATAAATAAGGTCTTTTAAATACACATACAGTGGGTTATAAAAATAAGAGAAAACTTGGTTTTGATTAACTATTAACTATAAACGAAATAAAGGTACAATTAGACGTGACATAAACATAATGCCATAGCCGTATCGATGGTCGTAGAAATCAAAATTCAATTAGTTTGTTTGGTTATGGTTAAATCGTTACGGGAAGTCGCCTATAATAAAATATAGTGTTGTCCATAATGATGGTTTAAACAGCTGTTTTGTATGTCTATGTCACGTCTAATTTGAGCTTAAGGGTGTCGTTAATGGCAAACTTAAGGTTTCTAAGTCAGGGATCACATTATGAAAGTTTTCTTTCAGAAAGTCTGAGTTTATTGGTGAGAGGGGAAGAGAACATGCTTTTCTTCTCTCCTCTCTCACCCATAAACTCAGACTTTCTGAAAGAAAACTTTCATAGTGTGAACCCAGACTTAATTCCGAAAACCCTTTTTTAAGGTTTCGGGAATTCCTTTCAACATTTGAAGCGCAGCCGCGAATAACGTTTTTAGTTACAAAATAATTATTTTTCAGGAGAGCAAAAAAAACGTTTTTAACGGGCAAGATTATTAATTTTTTTTTAGATTATTAAAAATAATGATGATACAAATTTTTTTGCAAAATATCAACAAACTTTTTTTTTTGTGGAGAAACGTTTCATATCCACAATCACGATGCCATTTAAAACGTTCTTCCACTACGCGAAGCATCATGACTGGTGGTTTTTAAAAACGTTAAAACGTTAAACGCATTTTTAAGTAACTTACAACGTTCTTCCAGTAGCTGACTCTTTGTATGTCCCTTTTAAAGGCTTTAAGGTGCATAATTGCGGGTGATTTGAGTTTTAAACAGTGTACGAGAGTAATTTTAACGGTTATCTGCAAAAAAAAAAACAGTTGTTACAAAAAGTGGCTTTAACAACGTTATTCGCGACTGTGCTTCATTTGATGATTTAAAACATTTTCCAAATAACTTTCTCTGGCCATAGTTTCCGAAAAAAATGCATTTATAAAGCTTTTGAAGTGCATTAAAAACATAATTAAACAAATTTAAAGAAGTCCTATAATTTTGATGAATATCAAATAGGCCTTGCTCCAGGCAAATTTCATTTGACTCTTTGCTCCTACAATTGGCATAAAGTCTCAACTATCTTAAAAATATCTCTTGAAGTTTAAAGTTCTTATTTAATTTGATGACTTAAGGGGTATGCTTACTATACACCCCACTGTGCAAAGTTTAACCGCTAAATTATCCCCAGTATGCAAAGTTCACATAGAAAACTCGCTATATATCGCTGATAAAAATTCGAAAATTGATAAAAGTTCGACTCAATTTGCAAACTGGTTGCTATCAGAAATTTAAGAAGAATAGTGTTTTTTTATTTCCAGTGCAATTTAAGGCATTATTTAAAATGCAAATCTTATTTACTTCTACGAAATAGAAGTGAACTCTTAAAAATACTCTTAAGGAAATTAAGTGATATTTGTTTGGTCTTTAAGTCAGTGTTCGAAAATAAATATTCACCCTTATTGTGTTTGGCGTATTTAAAATACGCTTACGACTGTTTGGTAATAGATTAAAGAGATCGTGAATTTATTTCCTTTAATCTATTACCAAACAGTCGTAGGCGTATTTTAAAAACGCCAAACACAATAAGGGTGATTATTTCCTGTTCGGTACGATAGAAATATGGAAAGCACAAGCGTTTTAAGTTTTTGTGCAGCAAATTCCCTTAAAAAAAGTTTATCTTTGCTTTTTTTCGTGCAAATTGTCAAGCAACAACAACAATACTATTGAGAAACGTTGCTTAAATGTTTTGTTTGTGCATTCCTTCACAAATGTAAAAAAAAAAAACTCTACACTAAACACTAAAATATAAACTATGGCATTTTCTCCAGCAATTTAAACTTCATTCAACAGCAAAGCAAACACGTCGTCTACAATGCAATAAATTCCTCTTTGTCTGCAGTATCACTACAATTGCTTTGTTTTACTTTCGTGAAAATAGTTATGAACGGTATTTAGGGGTTAACAATTATGCACAAGCACTAAGCCGTAAGCTAAATAATGTTTGGTTTATTTTCGAACACTGCTTTCCGTATCTTTCCTAAATATTTCCTTTGCAATTTAAAACATACATATTGATACTCGGATTTTGACATATTTAAACTTGTTGAAGGCTGCCAAATCGTAAAACTGTATTATCATCTGTGGTCGGTTTAGTTAGCTCCTTCATCACAGACGAAATCGAAAACAGCGTTTGCAAATTGCAAAAATGTCATTTGGGAATTCCAAACGACGATTTTATCAAACTAAATACTTTGTTAAGTAACAAGGCATTTGGCGTAAGGAAAGCTCCTCCGTTTTAACTGACAGTTTTTGAAAAGCATTTCACTGTTTTTTCGCTTCCCCGGTTCTTGCGTGTATGCGCCTACCTCTGGCCTTTAATATCTTATCAGAAAATGCAGATGATACGTTAAGCTTGTTTTATCGAGTGTTCAAATGGGCAGATCTCCTAAAGATCGGGTTTGATCTTAGTCTTATTTGATATAACAGGCAGATATGCTGTTGACTTATGATTAGTGAGAACCCTGTGTTTTAAATCCAAATCGCTGAAGGGGGATTTTAAAATGGTCAGGTTACGGACATTGTTACGAAGGTTGAATTACTTTTTCTGGCGTAAGCATAATTATCATAATTACTTATGGCCTCAATTGAAGTTCAGGGGTCTAATCACCGCATACGATATCAAGCAAAATTGATCGAAATTATTTATTTTGGTATCATGAAACTCGATATCGAAAAAAATCTATTGATTTTGAAATAAAAGCAATCGATATCGGGTAACACGACATTACATTTATCGAGTTTTCATTCGATATGTCAGTGTCTATCGTATGCAAAAACATTCAATAGTTTATTGGATACGATAGTATCGAATGCGGTGATTAGACCCCAGGCTACCTGCAGCCGTATTCTTTAATTCACTAAAGCTAAATAAATCTTTAGCGCTAAAACTCTATAAAGTCGATTTAGCGATTTTTGTCTACGAATTCAATTCTGTAACGCCATTGCTAAATTTGGTAATGCCATAAAAAATCAATTCGCCGCAATTTTAGCTTTTAATGTCTCTTACGACATTTTAGTTAGCGAGATTTATCTTTAGCTAAGCTAACTACACAGAATACGGCTGCTGAAGTCCAAGTATCTAATTGAAATAATAATTAATTTATAGTTCTACTATGCTAGACTGACTTGGTTAAAAAAAATGTATACTTTAATAGTTTTTTCTGCATCACACAAAAAAAAGCGTCTCTTAACTTTTTTCACCCACTGTATGTATTATTTCATTAACCTTAAAAAATAATTATTACAATAAAAAATTTCATCGTTTTGTTTTGTTTTGTTTTTGAAGAAAAATTTTAATATTTCTTTATGGCTGATTTACAACGTAATTTTAAACTTTGTTCTTTTATTATTTAAAATTCAGTTTTTTTACTTACAAGATGGAAGAAAAAACTTTGCAAACAATTTATTTATTTTCATTTAGTAACAATTATGACAACAACAAAAAAGAAAAACAACTATTATTTGATAAGATTTTTTGTTTTTATTATTCTGCATGTTGTTGTTTGTTTCGTATTTTTCTCCCTTCAACAAAAAAAAAATAAATATAGTAAAAAAAAAAAAGATTGGAAAGAGCACAAACACATTGATTATCAGTATTAAAAAGTATAAAATAGTGACACAAAATAACATATTAGTGGTATTCACACCGAACTTGTTAATTTGTTACTCGGTAGTTTGTTAATTTGTTAAAGTTACCAACTGTGAACGACCCCCTTTTTAAAACTTTGTTAGTCTGGTAACTTTCGTAGTGAAACAACTGAAATATTGCTCTGACACAATTTATTATTCTGGAAAAAATAAAACATGCCACGAGAAAGTGTAAAAAAACAATTGTCAACCATTTAATTACTCATGCTTTGACACAAATAACGTTTGCAGGCGGTAAGAAGTGAGTTACCAACTAACCACTATTTTATCAGGGGTGCCGTGTCGTTAATTTGTTAAATGTTAATACGGTAGCGCGTTAAATATACAAAAACAAAATGCGTGTACAAAAATAACGATTAACGACTAACAAGCTAACAAGCTCGGTGTGAATTCCGCTATTAAAATGTTTCAAATTATTCTATTTTATATATTTGTTGTTTTTGTTAACTGATAATTTTAAAGTATACAAAAGTTTAATAAACGTTTTCGAAACACACAAAAATAATGGGTGGGAATAAAAAACAAAAAAAATATTAATCGATATACAAATATTTATAATGAAAAAACGAAAGCATCTATTAAAATGATTAAAAAAATAATTGAAACCCAGGAGACGGAAATAAGAAAATGTGAATACTCAAAATAACCTTAAAAATATGAGATATTGAAACAAATTAAGAATACCAAAATAATTTCAAATAAAGTTTAAGTTAAAGAAATAATTTCGAAAAAATCAAAAAAGAAATACATTGGATAATGTATTAATTTGATTAAGAAATTAATTGAAACAAGTTTCAGTAGCGAACCTTTTATTGCAGATCTGTCAATTAAAGCTTTGCTTTAAGTGTAATGGAAACACTTTAAATAAATACTAAATATCATCAAAATAATTTTTGGGAATACAAAATATTAATTTAAACGATTTTGTTATTCGTGCTTCATTCCCAATTTGGGATAAGCTATTCCTATGCGCATTTCACTGGTTGCTTAGGCCAGATCGTCTAAAATTTTTTTGGATGAAGTTTCCTGACGATCTAGCCTAAGCAACCAATGAAATGCGCATACACTGATAGAAAAATGCATCTTCATATTGATGATGCCCTAACAACAGAATTGTGACATCAATGTAACTACAAATGGCATCAATGATGCAAAAGTAACATCAATACAATGACTAACGTCTTCGTACAATTTTGTCATATTTTACGTGTCATCTATTTTATGACTATAGAGACATTAATTCGATGCCACATTTTGTATAGTATTAACATTATTTTCATGATAACAATGTATTATAAGAAGCAAAAACTCCCATTTTCTATTTTTCTAAATTATTTAGTTAAATACATCAAATTTTTAAAGTAGAATGATTACGAAAACCAAATAGGGCATGGTGCTGGTGTCTTATTATTGAGTTCTGCTGTAAACAAATGTCGCAATTCAACAAACGTGAAACAAACATATGTAACGGTTAATTAAATAAAAAATAAAAAAGGTCATTGTACAGTTAATGTCCACCAAGGAAGAGTGTATGAGTTTTAATTAAATAGTTTTAATATTTAATTATCAAAATGCAATAAAACGTACTGTCTGGAACACAGATCTCCAACTTGCTTGGAAAAAATATCTGAACTTTTTTTTGTTCTTTAATCTAATTAACCGCCATTTAAATATAAACTGTTTCGATATAAAAAAAAGAGATATCAACAAGTAAAAAACTCTTATTTTAAAAAAAGCAGCCTCACGGGCGAGTTTTAGCTTTAAACGTTAAAGAAAAAGGTTTAGTTTTCTAGGGTTAATTGAATTTTAATTGAAATTTATTTGCGTTTCGATTAAATTTTCAATATACATATTTCATTTATAATGTAAGTTCAAAATTTGTTTTAAATTAAATTTTCACTCGAAACGTATTGTTTTTAAAACACAAGTAATTAATTGAATCTAGTTATAGTTTTGATTAATCGTTTAATTAAAATTTTAGAAAACTCAAATATTGACTGAAACTAGTTTCGCTTAGGATTATTAAACCTTTGATATACTTTTGGAATACACAGTTTCTACATTAAAAAATATGCTTCTTTTACAAACATTTAAATAATTAACAACTTTTTTATAATTAATTTATGTAGATTAGTATTTTTAAACCCACGCCACAATAGTGAAGAGGGTATTAAGCGTTTCTGCTCATGTTTGTAATATGTACCTAAAAATATTGATCCTAGACCATTGGTGCTCAAAAATGTTTTGCATACGTATTGAGAGAGAATCTTAAAATACAGAGATAAGCAAAACTATGCGCACCAGATTTATTTAAATTTAATAGAAAGAAATTGTGTTGGTTGTAAAACATTTATAATAATGCAGTCAAAACTAAATTTCTAATTTTTTTTTGGCTTTTAAAATTTTAACTTTTTAAAAATTTAAAAAAACAGTAAGAATTGGAAGTTTACCAATGTTACTATAAAAAAAAAAATTTTGTGTGAACTGCGAGCATGTTTGTATATTAAAAGTAAGAATTATATCTGAAAAAACTGCACTAAAATCTTGTAAATTTATGCTTTTATGAAAGTTTCGTAAAACCATTAAAAAATTTTTTAAAAGTTTATTACTGATCCTACACACTGTATTTGAAACAAGATCAACTCATCTTCCGTACATGTGCAACTAAGTTAATGAGCGTAAAAAACAAAGGGGTGGGGCTTCTAAACAATTGTTTGCCTGAATGAGCATCACTATCCTAGACCGAATGCTCCTAAACATAGTCCATGATTGCCCATGTATTCCAAAGAGGGAACGCTCCCAAGCATTAATCTGTGTATGCTGTAGTATGATCGGGCTTGACCGACTATACTTTCTTACTTGTTTTTTTCTTTTAAATTTTAATGTTTTCAAAAATAACTATTGTTTATTAATTTTTTTTTATTAGTGGAGTTCAAAAATGATTGCAAATGGTGTTGCAACAAGCAAGTGCAAAATGGTTTAATAATTTACTTTTTGAACCGATTTAACGATGTCCGTCCTTCCGGCTGAACATGAAAGCCTTGTACGCAAAGTAAAATTTTTAAAAAATGTGGTACATAGGTTTTAGGGGTCACAGGGACCAAGCCTATTAAAAATTTTAACAATCGGTTTATAATTTTCCACAGCCCCAAGACAAGCTTCTTTTAAGAATACAGTACACCTTGTGATCATAAACCATCTTATTACGTTGTTATTTAGCTTTTCTTTTTATGGCAATCTAAATCATCTAAACAAAATTTTATTGGAATCGGTCCATATTTGACCACAGCCCCCATACTAATACTACTCCCGATAGCTTTTAATTCCACAAATTTCTTATGAATTGACAAAAAAAACTTGACGATAACAATTTTTACGATAGCTACAAAGTATGTCAAGTCGAAATGTTGTGCTAGTAGGTCAAAAATTTACCATAATTCCCATATAAAAACCTCTTCCGAAAATCACTTAAAGGCAAACAAATCTCATATAAGTAAGTGAAGATATCTGAATAATATTCGGTACAAAGAATTTTAACAAGAATCCTACACAGAAAAAATGTTCACCAACATTTTTTCAATAAACTCAATAATGCTGTTTCAAACAATTTTTTTAATTGTTTCAATTAATTTCCCTTAATTGAAAATAAAAATTATAATGTTTGTGTGTATATTTGCAAATATGAAAACATACACACAAACTTTAAAATATTTATAATTTTCAAACAATTTTTTAATTGTTTCAATTAACTGTGTTGATTGAAAGAAATATTTTAATTTGTGTTTACGTTTTATTTTGCCTCCTTTGCTGGTGGTCACATTTCAATTAAACCTATTGATTGAAACTGAACAGCAAGAAAAGCTCAAACTTACAAATGTGTTAATTGATATGATCAATTTGTTTGCTGGCGGAAAATCATTACAGAATTTAATTAATAGTACAAATTTCTAACAAATAGGTTAATTGAAGTTGGCTTTTAATTTTTTCTGTGTAACCTCACAAAACCATTTTATTCTGTCGGGCTTGACCTACTTTTTTTTTTTTTTTAAATAAAACTTTAAATATTAAAATTAAATCAAATTTTATTTTAACTGCAAACTTAAAATTCAAATAATATTTAATTTAGTTTCCATATAAGTTTTAATTGTTTAAACTTCCTTAAAAAAAACGAGAGCCATTTAAAAAGTTTTTACCAAAATTTAAATAAAGAAAAAAAAAACTCTAATCGAATAAGTAAATAAATATAAAAAGAAGTTCAATAAACTTTTAAATAAACAAGTTTAAAACCAAATTTATTAAAAAAAAATCAAACCAAATTGAATAAAAACAAAAAAACATGTGAGATAAATATTTGTTAATCAAAAAACACGAGTAATTCTTAAAAAAAAAAAAATTTATAATAATTTAAAGAAATTATAATAAAAAAAAAATATATAAGTGAAACGAAATAAAGAAAAAAAAATATTTAAATTTGAAGTTCACTAGTTGATAAAATAAAATCATTGTTTTTTTATATTTTAAAAGAAGTTTAAGAGAATTACTTAGAACTTTAAATTTCGAAAACTAATATAAAAATTTTTCGCTAATTAAAGAATTAGCTTGGAAATAAATCTATCAGGGGTTTGCTGAAAATCAAAAACGTAAAACGCAAGAATTTTAAAAGTCGATAATTTTCTTGAATAACCGCCTATGTCCATTTTTGCTAATTTTAAGTTAAAGAATTGATTTAATAAAATGGATTTAAATGCAAGTCTTATTTACCTTAAAAACAATATGCACAATATTTTTGCTTTTATTCACTATTAAGCAATAACAAAGTATGTGAACTAACGTTAGTTTTTCTAAAAACTATTTGATATAAAAAAATAATAGTGGCGTTCAAAAATAATTGCAAATGGTCTTGCAGCATGGCAAGGGCAAAATGGTTTATGGTGTTTTCTTTTCTACAAAAAAATGTGACATTTTATTTAAAAAAAATGCAATTTGGTGTCTATTTCTTTAAAATTTTGCTCCCGAAAAGGGGTGAGTTTTTTAAGAATAAAACAAGCCACCCTTTTCGGGAGCAAAATGTTTAAGTAACAGATACCAAATTGCATTTTTTTTAGATAAATGTCACATTTTTTGTAGAAAAGAAAACATACTTTTTTTTTGGTTTTCTGGTTTTTTTTTCCTATTTGCCTTTCCTTCATCGTTGACCTTTTCAGCACAACTTGAAGGACAAATGCAAGGCGAATTTAAAAAGATAAGTGCAACTCTACAACTACAAAAAGCCCCATGTATTTTGTTTGCTGCCAAAAAATTTTTATTGCAAATTAAAAATTATCACTTTTTTATAAAAGACATTATTAAATTTACTTTAATTATTCGCAGTTTTGAAATGTTTTTATTATAAAAATAATATTTTTAGCACTTTTCATTCAACCTCTTCTCAAAACAAAATTATCAGGTATGTTCTAGGTTTCGACTCGAATTGAAAACGAAAAATTTTTTGAATCCGCAAAATTCATAAGTTGGTGTTCTCAAATCCGCATGTTTTTGTGTATTTGAAATTTTTGTTCGAAAAAACTTTAGTTGAACTTAAGATCGCTAATTTGCTAACCGCAGCATGATAGCAACGGAAAATATTTATTAAAATTTATGAAAGCTGAAAAGAATCACAGGAAACAATCGCTTTTAAAGCGAATTCACAAAAATTGCAAACTTTTGAACAAACAAAAAAATTTATTTAAAATCGCAAAATTGGTTAAAAAACCAAAATGTCGGAAAGTAACAAAAAGAATTTGCAAAAATAGCGAAAATTCGCAAAAATTTTTAATATTTCAAACAAGCCATAAAATTGATTAAAAGTCCCTAAAACTATTAGGAATGGCAAAAATTCGGTAAAAATTGCTAAATAGCGGAAATTCGCAAAAATTTGATAACAGCGGCATGATGACAAAGTCTACTTTTTATTATAAATCGTTAAAGCTGTAAAGAATCAGAAAACTTACAGGAACAAACCGCTTTTATCGCGAACATGGCTAAAATTCGCGAAAAATTGCAAAATTTAAAACAATCCCAAAAACTAGTTCAAGATCGCTAAATCGATTGAAAAAAACAAATTGTCGGAAAATAACATAAAAATCGTTAAAAAATGAGATATAATTACATCAAAATTAATAAAAAAGTCGATATTTAACTTTGGGCTAGTTAGGGCCTTTTGCGATTTAGGTAACGATATATTTTTAATTAAATTGGATAAAGACCATTCTAAACTAAAAACTAGATCTTTTTTTTATTAAAAATGTTATCACATATTAAAATTAAAGTCGATTCGTTTTACTTTCACCAACCCCTTACTACTCTAATTAAAAACGAATAAAAACATGTGGATGTGAAATGTAGAGCACCAAAAATGCTAAAGTAATCCACTTTCGAGTGGATTCGGATTCTAGAACATACCCGTATATTTTGACAATTACGTATTTTTCTTAATTCGCCGTGGAGACAGCTGATGAACGGCTGACGAGTTGAGTCAAGGCGAATTTATAACAGGTAAGTGCAACTCTAAAACTACAAAACAAGGCGAATTAACTCCATGTATTTTGTTTTTGCAATTTTGTGACTTGTTGTCAAATTTTAGTATAGAAAGAAAACAATATTTTCACGTTTCACCATTTTTTTAATTCGCCGTGGATACAGCTGATGAACGGCTCACGAGTTGAGCTTACCTGGAGTTAATTCGCCTTGAGTTGAGTTTACCTTTTTAAATTCGCCTTGGACAAATGTAAACATAGAGCTTGTACCCTAGCTGTTTAACAATAATTATTATTGTGGTTATTTTCTTGAACTGTGTTTAGGGTTTTTAATCCATATTTTGTTATTTTAATTAAGTTTAAGTTCATCAAATTTAATTTTCATTAAATGAACTTAGGCCTGTTTAAAATATAAAAATTTGGTTAAGAATCATTTTAAGAATTCTTTGTGCTGAATATTATCTAGATATCTTCATATACATATATGAAAATTGTTCGTCTTTAAGTTATTTTGAGGAGGGGGTTTATATGGGGCATACGATCGATTTCGAACCTACCAGCATACTAAAATGGTTTTTGGGCATGTGTAACATATGTGAAATTATGGACTGCTCCTCGCCATTTTCAATAGGGTTGATTCTTGTGAAATTAGAACATATCGACCCATTTGCGCGAAATTATCGTATATGCCAATTTTTTTGAAATTGAGTTTTTGATGCAATCTTGTTCTACATTCAAAGAGACGTCGCCTGACAAAATATGGCGAATTCCACTTCGTTGCTCCAAAAATTGAATGTATATTTTTATTTTTATATTGCAAGTGATAGCAGAGAAAAGTAGAAAAATGGCTCTCCTGAAAAATTTGGTTTTTGTAAGATACGATAATTTCGCGCAAAGGGTTCGATATGTACCAAATTTCATAAAATTTTTCTCAAAATTACGACCAGTACTTTTCGCACAAGTTTTTCATGGACGGAAGGACGGACATTGTTAGATCAACTCGAAAAATAGTTCCGAGTCGATTGGTATACTTTAAAGGTGGTTCTTGGACCAATATTTTAAGTTCTTACAAACATTTGCACAAACACATAATACCATCTCCACTATTGCGGCGTTGGTATAAAAAGGCATGTAGGTTCCTAAATAACGCTTTTACCGAGAAAAAGACATTAATCTTACCAAAAAAAATATAACAAAAATTATAAAAATGGAGGAGTAAATGGTGGAATTTTAGTTCAAAATTAAAAAGTATTTGATGAAAATCCCGAATAAAGCACGGCTGTGGAGTCGTCAAGAAATAGTTCTTACTCCGATGCCGATTCCAAGTTCAACTCCGATTCCATCTCCGACTCCTACTCTAACCTTGATCCTTAATGTATCTGAGATTTTTTCTTATTTTCTGACTCCAAAATTTTTAAAGCAGCCCTTTTTAAACATATTTTTATTTTGGAAAATTTAAGAAAATTTCTTTTAATTTTGTATGGCAAAAAATTTTGGTGGGTACTTCGACTCCGACTTCACAGTCCTGGAAAAAAGCGTTACCACTAAATTGGTAAACCGTTAACATTCTTTTTTACAATTTTTATCGATTTACTAAAATTTATTAGTGAAAATACGTTTAGAATTTAATTATTAATTTAATAAATGCTGTTTGATTTAGCAATTGGTAAGTAAACTCAAAAAAATTTTTCTGAAATAGTGCTTACGTTTGGGACGTCAAATATTTGTTAAGTGTGGCCGTAGTTAGGACTTTATAATTATTTCGGATTCTTTTAATATATTTTTGAGTGGGAAAATTGTCGACATAGGTATGAAAGTTTTTTAATCTGTGCATATTCATAACATTTTTTTTTCTACCCTCCAGATCCCGCTTTTAAGTCTTGCAGATCCTAATTTATACAAACAAAGATCATCTTGCCCCATTTTTTTTTTTTTTTTTTTTTTGCTTTTTTTTTGTTTGTAAAATTCGAAAATTTAATTACAATTTCCGAAATATGGTTTGTTAATAAATTTTATCTTATTTGAATGGCCTAAGCTAAACCTAGTTTGCTCATAGGACTTAAAACTCCTGAGTTGCTTGGTAAAATTCTCTTATTGTTATTTATTTTTGGTTTAATGTATGGTACAACTGGAAAGGATATTTCCTGTCCACTATTGTGGTGGGTTTATATTAAAAAAGTTATATTCTAATGTAATTAACCCATCATTATTAACGTAGACCATCAGCCCGTTGTAGTAAAACAGGCCAAACTCCCTGGCGGGAATCGAACCCGCAACTCTCTAATGGAATAGCAACTGACTACCAAATAAATAAACTACCAGGGCTTTCAAACCCAGGAAATATTTGTATGTGAATTTTCCAGTTTCCAGTTTTAATAAATTCCAACACTTTTTCTTAATAGTCCTATTCCTTCAATCTTTTACATAATTTTGCTTTGACGCTTCAGATAATAAATTAATTGAAAAAGAAAAAAATTATATATTCTCTAAGCCATTGTGTTAACTTTTTCTGTATTTAATTAAAAAAAAAAAAAAAAAAAAAAAAAAAAACATTAAAAATGGTGTTGCTCATACATAAATTTTTTGCACTTTACAACAACAAAATTTCCTCATAACAAAACAAACGATGAAAATTTATTTATAATTAATTATTACAATAAAAAAACACATAATTAAAATGTACAATAAACACTTCACAATTATAATGATGTAGAAATTAATTAAATAAATAGAAAAAACAAAATCATAAAAAATGCGGCTTAAAAATACAATAAAACAAAACCAGAGTTACCAATTCCGTTATTTTTCAGCTTCTACTTGGAGATTTAGCAAAAACTACATTTTGCAAAACACAGCTCATTTGCTTAGACTCTCTGCAGAGATTCGTTGATTAGAATGGGGAGAGCGAAAAAATAATGGAAACAACGCCAACTGAAAGGGGAGCACTGTGACGATGTTAGTGTCATTGTATTGGTTATAAAAAAAGTCTCCAAATTATACAAAAAAAAAAAAAAAAAGATCGCACCATAGTTATTTTTTGCATGTATGTATGAAAGTAGTAGTAATTGTTGTTTTTCGTTCATTTTGTATACATATTCCAATATATTTTTTTTTTTTTTTTAATTTTTCCTTGTTCTCTATTTTCATAAACGGCGTTATCTTTAGAAATTTTGTTGTTGCTTTTAATTAAATTTAAATTTTTAACTGTTGATTTTTTCTTTTCACCAAACTTTTAATTGTTAATTTTACAAACTTAGCATTTTTTTATTAGTTTACGACAATTTTTGTATAATTTTTAAAATTTGGTGGTTTATTTTTTAGTATGTATGTACCTATTTTAATTTTTTTATGGCTATTTTAAGTTTTGATTTTGATTAATTTTAAGTAAATGTTTGTTTTTTTAAAGATATAAAATATCTTAGAATTTTTTTTTATTTTTATAAATTATAATGGCGCTTTTTTCCTATAAACATAAAAGTACATCTTTTTCAGAAAAATAATCATTATTATGTTTAAGAGTTTTTTGTGAGTTTCGTTAGTTAGTGTTGTTGTTTTGTAGGTATATACCAAAAAGCACGAATTGAAAACAATTTTTTACTGAAGTAAATATGTACATACATATGTACATATACTTTTGTTCAAAATGTAGTAAATAAAGGTACATATTAAATTTCAACGCATACATTAGCAAAAGGCGGCAATTTTTTTTTATATACATATAAATATTTCCAATGAATTTTTTCGGATGTTTTTAGGCTGGCAACAGACGGAGAAGGAGAAGTATGATCATTTTTTTTTAAATTTTCAAAATTTTCAAATAGTTATAGCGTGTTCTTAATATTTAATTGACTCCAATAATTTTTTAATTTCTCGAGTTTAAAATTTATAATTAACAAAAAACACTTCATCTGGATATGTATCTTATTAGAAAATAAAACTGTCTTATCTGGTTTTTAAATTGAAACACTTTTCTTAATTATTTTTATTATCCAAAAATGTTTTCTAAAGAAAAAATTCCGTTTTTCTTTCAATTTAAAATTTAACTCAGTATTCTTTTTTTTTCTTTTATTTTCTTTTGCTAATTTTTATAAAATTTTCCTTAAAAACCGCCGTTAATTGAAAACGATCGTTGTTTACCTTAGCGTTACTCTTATAAGACTAAACTCTAGTTTTAAAAACGATGTAGCAACAAAGCAAGCGTTTTAGAGCATTTTAATGATGGTTTGAGAGTATATTGAGTGTTTTTGTGAGTGTATGGCAACCCATTTCTGATATTTTTGTTGCTTTGCTACTCTACTCTAATCGTACACAACAAGCAACAACAAAAATATTTACTATCACAAATATCAGAACAAAAGACAGCAAAGTACAACAAAAAAAAAAAAAAAATCAACCACTACTTAGAAACCGCTTGTACACTTACAATCCCAAACAATCACTATTATAAGATCGGGGAGCAACGCAAAGTCCAGATGCGATTATAGCGGTTTTAAATGAATTTTTTTTTTTTGTTCAAGTGCTTTTTATAACGGTTTTATAGATTTCATATAAGAAACACAACTTAATCGCATTTCTATATTTATGTAAACAACAATGGCTCATACTCATTTTTACGCACAAATTTTTGCATTAATAAAATAATAAAAACCTATAAAAAGTACCTTTTTGTCTAAAGGGCCAAATACACTTGTCAAATGCTTGACCAGCCGGCGAATTCATCGTGTACGTGTGCTTGACGTAATATTCGCCGTCATATCTAAATTATTTAATTTATCATTCAGCATCGTCGGTGTGACACATACAAACAAATTGTCACTAGTACTACCACAATGTATTTGTGTAGTGTATTTGTGCCTAAAGAGTAGCTGTTAAAAAAAAATGCTTGTTTTGAAAAAGGTACTTTTTGTGAAAAAAGTTGCTTTTGGACGAAAAAAGTAGATTTTTGATAAAAAAAAATACTCTTTTTAACTAAAAAGTCACTTTTTAACGAAAATGTCACTTTTTAACGAAAATGTCACTTTTTAACGAAACTGTCACTTTTTAACGAAACTGTCACTTTTTAACGAAAAACTTCCTATTTTGGCGAAAAGTTCCATTTTAAAAAAAAGTACTTTTTTGAAAAAATGTTCGCAAAAAATTACTTATTGTTATGACGGTGCCTACAACCGTGTATTTGCATGATGGTGTGTTCTGTGAGCCTTTTTATTCTATTAGTGGCGTCAAACGAAGAAGTGGGCTATCACCAACCCTATTATTAACTTTTTTTTGATGTTATATTAAAGGAGACCAACCAAGAATATATCAGCGTTAGCTGGAACCTAAACAGTTCCAACCGGCATAGCGATGTCGCCGATACAGCGATCAAAGGTGGACTACATACTAATATTGGCAAGACGAAGACATTGAGACTGATTACTAGTAACAACACACCACTCGCTATACATATATGAGTACCTTGGCGGTATATTAACTGGGGATATACAGAACAGAATTAGCAAAGCGTGTATAGCATTCGCTTCACTAAATCAAATATGACGTTCAGGAATATGAATCTGTCTACCAAGATTAATATATTCAATGCCTGCGTAAAATCAGTACTTCTTTATGGATGTGTAACATGGTTAGTCAATGCATCGGTTCTGAATCGCATCCAGATATTCATTAAAAGGTGCTTGCCTCCTTGTCCGGAATATGGTAGCCCCAAACCAGCTACAACGAACAACAGCTACACAGACCAAAGCAAATCACGATTGATTGTGAAATTTTGCGACCGAAATACGATGAATTGGGCATACTCTAAGTTTGGGTTAACACTATGAAATTATTCTTTTAGAAAGTCTAAGTTTATTGGTGAGAGGGGCGAGAAGAATAACTTGTTGGTTTCCCTAGTCTGGGTTCACACTTGTTATTCTTCTTGCCCCTCTCATTAATGAATTTAGGCTTTGTAAAAGAAAAATTTCATAGTGTGAACCCAGAGTAAGGAAACTAACGAAGTTGATAGTCCACGAAGTACTGCAATGGAACCCCAAGGATCTGGATGAAAAGGACGTCCCAAAACTACCTGGAGAAGAACAGAGAAAAGCGAATCCTCAAAATATCATTAAACGAATCGGGAATAATTGCTAGAAATAGAGATAACTGAAAAGACTTTGTTAACTACTTTTGTGAATAGACTCCGTTTGAAACTATCAATTTAAAAACATGTCAGTAAATTAAGACTAGTAAAACGATAACTTTTGTTAAAAAAAGTACTATTCATGTCAAAGGGTATTAACAATGTCAAAAGTTAATTTTTTATAAACCTAAAAATAGAAAGGAATTGTTGTTAAAAAAGGTACTTTTTTGCCAAGGATGAAAAATGGGTTTCCTGATTTTGTACCAATTTTAAAAAATTACAAGGTTACTATTTTGTTTTTGAAGCAACATCAATTAGTTTTTTAAGCTTAATATATTGAAGGATTATAGACCTGATAAAAAATGCATCTTCATATTGATGATGCCCTAACAACAAAATTGTGACATCAATGTTACTACAAATGGCATCCATGAAGCAAAAAATAACATCAATCCAATGATTAACGTCTTCGTATAATTTTGTCATTTTTTACGTGGCATCTATTTTATGACTATAGTGACATCAATTCGATGCCACATTTTGTATATTATTATTATTAATTTTGTAATTTTTTACGTGTCATCTATTTTATGACTATAGTGACATCAATTCGATGCCACATTTTGTATATTATTATTATTAGTTTTGTCATTTTTTACGTGGCATCTTTTTTATGACTATAGTGACATCAATTCGATGCCACATTTTGTATATTATTATTATTAATTTTGTAGTTATTAACGTGTCATCTATTTTATGACTATAGTGCCATCAATTCGATGCCACATTTTGTATATTATTAACATTATTTTCATGATTACAGTGTATTATAATAAGCAAAAATTCCAATATTCTATTTTTTTAAATTATTTAGTTAAATACATCAAATTTTTTAAGTAGAAAATCATATGGGGCATGTCTAATTATTGAGAGTTCTGCTGTAAGCAAAGGTGGTAATTCAACAAACGTGAAACAAACATATGTAACGGGTAAGTAAATAATAATATTCTCTCCCTTTGACTTAAGTTAATTCCAATGACTTTGACTTAATGACAAACTGTCATACAATTGATGCTAATGTGTCATTTCTCCGATGTTACTGCGTCGTCGCACTGAGAACATGTTCGTCATTTCTGTGATGCCGATGTGTCATCCTATTGATGACAACATTTTATTTCGACACTGATGACACTTTGGAAAAGTGATGTTAAGGTTGACATCAACATGATGAAAGTGTCATGGGGCCAAAAACGAAGACACTTGTCATAGTACTGATGTCAAAATACATCAGCGTAATGTTGGCTTTTCTATCAGTGCTGTCAAGCCACTTTTGTCCTTTTTATGATAAAAGTAATTTCTGTGTAAAAAAGGAGTTTTTAAGAAAACAATACCTTTTATATAGGTAATAAGTTGTTGGCATAAAACAATTGCTTTTTGTCCTTTTAACTGAAGTATTTGGTACATAATGAGTACGTTTTTTTTTTTAAAGAAAAAAGCACTTGTTAAGGAGTACTATGTACAACATATTTAAAAAGTACTTCCAGAGCCACTTTTCTAAAAAAAATTTCTTAGTACAGAGAAGTATTTTAAATGTCTATTTGAATACATGTTGTTTTTTTTATGCACATTTTCTAAGGTACTTCTCAATAGTTACTTTTTGTTAAATTCCTCCAATTCGCCGTCTTATAAGAGAATTGAATGTATCGAAAAAAGTCCACCATTAGCATCACTTTAAAAAAGTAATCGTTTTAAATATACACATACATACATACCTATATACTTCCTAAAATCTTTTAACTCTCGTACATTTGTACGTAGGTACTTACGTACATTCTTGTACGTAAATACATCCAATCGTGCATTCGTGTACATAAAAAACACAAACGGTACAAAACAATCGATCTTTTTCTTCTTATTCGTGTGTTTGTATGATTTTTTTTTTTTTATTTCGTTTCCAGTATTTTTCCTTTTTTCCTTTTCTTAACTTTTTTCGTATTTCTTTTACTGGTACTCGTCAGTCAGTAAACCTAATGACGATTTTTTGTGGCGTTGTGTTGTTGTTATTGAGTCTAAAACTACCTTGTGATGATCATTATGATGATTAAAGTTCAGATCAGTGCACACAAACGAGGAGAACAAATGCGACCTCATCATGTTTGTTTTTTTTTCATACGATTTTTTTTATTTTTTGGGGGAAAAATAAATTACAATAACAAATAAACGTCGTCATCATCATTATCATTAGTGGTACTTTCTCACTTATTTTTACTCTGGTTATAGGTATGTAGATATTTTGAGTATGAAATATTTGATTTATTTTTGAAATTAAAGACACTTCTTGTATTATAGAAATATATTATTGAACTAGTACTATTCAAACTGTACCAAAAATTAAAAGATTTTAACTGTTGCCCATTTTGTATTTTCCAAGTCGGTTGAAAAATATAAGACCGATAAATTTCGAAAATGTTAGTTTTAGTTATACCTATGTACACGTAGAGAAATAATATGTTTAAATATGGTCACCTCCAACCAAACTATTTAAAAAAAAAAAATTTTAACATATTATGGTTAATATAACAATATAATTGTCAGCGAAAACCATATTATGGTTAAATAAGTCCTCCATAAAGAACCCACAACCATATTATGGTTGCCTATAAAAATGTTATGGTTAAATATGACAATAATTTGTTTTTTAATTTACAATAGTACCTATTTTCCTCTTTTCCAGGAGCAACATGCTATGGTTAAAAACCAACCATGCTATTATAAGTGTTAAACATAAAAGCACAAGGGGTTCAAGTGCCTTTTTCAAAAATTGAGTTTACATATGTAATTATAGGTATAGTTCGGAGAACTTGTTTAGAGCACAAGAGGTGAATGTAGTATTATCATCCGGACGCTTGATATGGTGAACAATTCAAGCTCTTGACATTAAAATACCTGCTTCGCTTGGAGCACAATCGAAACAATTGATTTTGTCTCATTATTTAACATATGTAAGTCACTTGAAACCCTTGTGCTTTAAGCCCCTCATATTATAGTTATTATTAACAATATCATGTTCGGAGGCAACAATAATATAATTGGGGCTTCTTGATGGGAGGCCTAATTTAACCATAATATGGTTATCGCTGACAATAATATGGTTATAATAAACATAATATGTTTAAAATTTTCTTTAAAAATAGTTTGGTTGGAAGTGGCCATATTTAAACATGTTTTATCTCTGGGTGTAGTTTTATTCTGGTGAATTAAATTTTTAGACTATTTCACTTCTAAATTATTTGAATCATTCTATTTCATGACGGTTAATGCCATTGAAAATTTCATCAAATCAACATTAAAAGCGTACCTACATATCGTCGGTTGATTATTTTATTGTCGTATGTCGCATGTAATTTGTATCCACATAGGACAATTAAATAATCAATCGACGATATGTACATATATGGAATTAAAGTGATCACGATAAAAGAAGTATTAGGAGCTCTGTGATTGGTATTAAAGAATTATATTATTAATATTGAAATATAGGTATAAAGTTTTATATGTTCGCCAGCCACTTCAGAAATCCTTAAGAGAAATAGTCCGGTCCCAGTAGTGGTTATTAGCCATATCGAAATATTTTTAATATTTTTACTCGTAACCCAAATCGACGGGTATTACGGAAAAACTATCCTAAAAAAATTTCAGACGAATCAGTTTAGATTAAGGCATGTCGCACGCCCTTTAACGTTTGAATACAATAGCTAGCTAGTAGTGAGCTAGTCTATTAACCCCGGGGTTGCGGGTTCGATTCCCGCCAGAGACTCTGGTTTCTTTCCTGCAGACAAGCGTGAAGCTTAGCGGGGATTAGCATAGGGAATTAAAAAAGTATAAATGGAACCTGTGCTATCATTGAAAATTTAAGTTAAATATTTCGCACTTGAATATCCGTGCTTGAATCAAGCATTCTGTAATTGATTTAACCCTGCACGGTTACTCTTCGTCAAATGACGAAGCTCATTTACTTTTAATCAGATAACTTTTTTATGAGTGTTCAAATAGCGCCCTTTTTGTCAACAACGTTAGCTGATGCCAAAAAGCTTGTAGTGTGCAGACGTACGCTGGATCCACATTTTTTAAAGTTGAAATTCAGAGGTGTGTACTCGTCACAACGACGAAGAGTAACTTTAGTGTTAGTTTTTGTGTCAATTTTTTGGACTTTTAAAAGTTGCCTTTGTCAACAACTACGTCATATATATACTCACAATATGTAACATAAAGAACGAAAACCCAAAAACCGTCGACAGTACCTGAAAAATCGTCATTAACCTCTCGTGGCTCCCTATTTAAGAGGCAGATTCGAGACACAAGAAAAGCATATGTTATGAACATAAACAGCGTTGCCAGAATTAAGATTTTATCTTATTTTTGAAGATTTTTTTTCTCAAATTAAGGCTTTTTTAATTTTAGAAATAAAGATTTTTAACTGTTTGTACAAAATACATCATTTTTTTTTAAATTTTTTTAAACAGTACATTTTTAAAACAATGAGGTTTTATATCTGCTTGTTGTCTATTGGTTTTGCACACTTGTACTTTTGTACTAAAATGCATCATCATCATATATATTATTTCTAAAGCACTTTTTTTTGTCGGTTGCAAATATCTCCCATACCACCGCATCAAATTTAATGAATGATATCTCATTTTAAAGCTTATTTCTAACACTAATGACGAAAAATAATTAGAAATTGAAAAATTAATATTTTCATTGATAAAAATTACGGTGCGAAATATTCGCACGGGTCATCTAGTTATTTCTGGTCATCAAAACATTAAAAAAGCATCATAGATTCGCGGTTGTTAATATTGGGAAAATTGATGGAAAACAATTATTTGTGAAAAGAAAAAATATATTTTTTTAAAGATTAATTTATTAAAGAACAAAAAAGTTCATGTATTTAGTACCAAAAGGTAAAACTAATGGAACTTAACCCTAGGACCACCGTCTTGGTCTGGCCAGACCAAATTTGTGTTTTCCTTGCAATATTTTTGAATATTACAAAAAAAAACAGGGGCGTAAGTTCTACACACAGAAAAAAATACCAATGTTAAAATAACATGGCGAAATGATGATTGCACGCAAAGAAAAAACATGGTTGTGGTAAACATATTCTAAGAGCAACATATTATGATAAGATTCATGATTGTAGTCACCATATTTAGATTATTATTGAATCATATTATGACTAAATATACTCGTAATATGACATCATAATATTTTTACCTTAATCATATTATTATTCTGTTAGTCATACTAAGTTAAAAAGTAATCAAATTATTGTCATGTTAATCATAATAAGTTAAGAAGCAATCATGTTATTATCATGTTAATCATAATAAGCTAAGAAATTAATCATATTATTGTCATGTTAATCATAATAAGCTAAGAAGTAATCATATTATCATCAGGTTAATCATAATAAATTAAAAAGCAATCAAACTGTCAAAAAAATATAAAATAAATAAAAATTTTTTTATCGATTTTTTATTTTGTGGCTTTTTATAAGTTTTCTTTATGTAAATTAAATAGCAGAGTTCAATATAAGGATTGCAAAAGAACAAATGCAAAATCTGTGGTTTTCATGGGCCACCGCTTATTTCCTTTCCGATTTTGAGATATTGCATAATTTTAAACGCTCTATACATGTTTCTAAAAATGTTTTAAAAACGATGGATCAATTCCGATTTTTTAACCTAGTGACAAAGTTTAAAAAGTGCAATACCTAGCCCATAGTTTGAACTAGAATGGGTTTTCGGCTCTCCTGAAAAATTTGTTTTAAGATATACGCGGTTGCCCATGAAAACCACAGAAATATCGTATCACTTTTATGAAATATAACGAAATCTCTGTGTGTTTTGTTGTTGGATTTTACAAATAGCGACAACATTTTGCATTTACACTATTAAATCACTAATACTGAATGAATTCCGCTAATATTCTAATTTTTTTTGTTTCTTTAAACTTATTTTTTTACAGGAATTTATTTTTAAATTAATAAACCGCTCACATATAAAAAAACGACACAACTGATTTAAAATTATTTTACAAATGGCGCCTACATAATATTGTTAGAGTAAAAATAGTTTGATTGCATCTTAAACATAAATATGATAAATGTATAGAAAGTTATCATGTTATGGCTATTAAATATCATGATATGGTTGTGAAAAATATAATATGTTTAGAAAGTTATCATAATTAAGTAGTTAGAAAAATAATTATTTTTCGATCAACAATACTCAAATTTATAATTGCGATCAACATTGATATGTTTACAGTAACTATAATATTGTTGATATTAAATAAAAATATCAATTATTTGTGTACGACAACAATATATTGTTACATTAAACATAGTGTTCTTGCCGTAACCATGCCCAACCATATTTTTTCTCTGCGTGTGAGAATCATGGTAAATTTCTGCAAAAATATGCCATTTATTTAAATTTATCATTATTTCATATTAATTTTAAATGAAAAATATTAAAATAACCTTAAATCACGTTTATTTAATATTATTCACTGTTAAAATAACATTGTTCGATATTGAATCCATAAAAACCTGTTTAATATTAAAATCAAAAGTTTATCTTGTTAAATTTACATGCACACATACTTAAGTATGTACATTTTTTTATTTTCCTGCTTAAAATTTGTTATAAAAAGAAGACAATTCCCGAATTCTTTTAATTAAAATTATTTAGTTAAATAGTACATCAAGTTTTCAAAGTAGAATGATGACGAAAACCATATCGGGCCATTCTGCTGATGCTTCTGTTAACAAAGAAGATACAAAATAAGTGAAACATGTGTTACAGGGGTAAGTGTTTTGAACTATTCTTACATAAATGCATATGTTGTCTCCATACTGTTATATCACACTCCAACCAATTTGATTCTACATGAAATTCACGTTGTTTCAACTTGAAATAACTTTCATTCAACGTGATTCGGATTGTTATTTCAATATAAATGAAATTTTGCTCTAACTTTACTGCAATGTTAAATTAACATGAATTATAGTTATTTTAAAAGAAAAAAATGTTGTTCGCAAGTTATTGTAAAATCAGGTTAAATTAAAATCAAACAACAATGAAGCAAAATCACAACTGAAAAATGTAAAATCAACCTTGTTTTGAACGAATTTACATTTATTTTTTTCTGTGTGTATAAATGGTACATGCTGACGCGAATGAAACTAATTTGGATTCGATTGGAGCACACTAATGGGGTGAAATTCTTTTTTTATGTAAAAGTCTATGAAATTACCCTCTTGGCCAGACCAAATTCTTGTTTTCTTGCAATATTTTCCAAATAGGACAAAATATCAAAAAAATCGAAAAGTGAATTCTATAAATGATATGCTCTGAATTGAATGAATCAAGTTTGAATCAAATGTGTGGTAGATGCGAAAAAGCAATGTGCAAAATTAAAGACTACATATTCGATGACTTGTCTGTAATATAATATAAAAAAAATTATATAATAAATTCGTATAATCTAGCATAATAAGCATACGTTCAATAAAAAATATATTTATTTACTTTTCATTTAATTGGGCTTCTTCTCCAAGAGGAGAACTTAGTGATTAAAAGTTACCGATAATCCTAGAGCTACTAAGCTTTTGGTTTGAAAATTCCACATTCCACGTTTATGATAATTTTTAAACAATGTATATATACATACATAAGTGCTTTGGAATATCTTTTAAAAAGTGTACCAATATTATTTTAATAAAAAATCCATTAGAATTATAGTTAGGAAAATCCATATTTTTAATGAGCTTTTTTTAAATGCAATTTTCTCAAAATGCCTTCGATATAACAACGGTATCAAAAAATATAATATTAAATTGAGAACCCATAAGATTTCATATGATGTATGAGCTTCATAGCTCCCAAACATAAATTTTTTTGCCCAAAATTTATACTTACATCTCTTTTAGAATTTAATTACTTTCGATGAAACTTCTTTATATAGATGGACTTTTTTGAGTTGTTATTTATTAGAAATCAAATGCATTTTAAAAGCATTTTTTTTGGAAAATATGACTAAAAACACAATTTTAACCTACAATCTAATTTCTATAATTATAATCATCCATAATAAAAAGTAGTTTCTTTTAAAAATTTAATAATTTTTACTTTTTTGCCCTTGTTATACAAAATTGTAAGATTTTTCTCTTCAAAATAAGATTTTTTTTCGCCAAAAGAAGATTTTCCCTCCAAATCTTCTGGCAACGCTGAACATAAAGTTGAACTTTGTGTCTCATGCGTAAAATAAGGCTAATAATAGGCTTTTTACACTAATCAACATCTACCATCAAAGATGTTGAAAATGTGAAACACTCGTTTACATTGCTCACATCTAACATCTACCATCAAACAAAAATGTCACCATTTTTGAAAAAAAAAAATTTTTTTAATTAAAAATGTTTTTTTCTCACAAAAGTGCCAAAATTTAAAAAGAAAACTCAAAAATGTATTTGAAGTTCAATTTGTTTAAAAATATAAAAAATACTTAACAAAAAAACATTACAATAAAAAATAAAACAAATGTTAACGCTGCTTTCAAAACAAACTTCTTTTTGTCAGTGATGCAGTGTTGCCACTTTGTGGGTAATTACCCGAATCTGGTATAATTTTTACGGTCGTGGGTAGAGCGTGGGTAATTTCTCTTAGGTGTAATTCAGGTGTAATTTAAATTCTTACTTCAGATACCCACATAAAATTAAGATTAGATTTCAGTGATGACATTTATTTCTTTTTAAATATTGTTGCTAAAAAATGCACAGCCTTCTGAACCAAAGGCTCGGTTTCTTTTGAAGAAACGACTTCGATAATTAAACATACATATATTCACAAATGTTTGGTAATGAATTTCGCATGATGGACCCTTAGATTTGGATAAAGATGCCTATCATAGTGATTTAGAACTTGAAGTTTATTAAAAAAAGTTATTCAAACTAAAAACTTGCCTGTTTCCAATATTGCAACATATACATAACTAATTTTATTTCTATCTTGCTACTTTTTAATGCTTTCGTTTGAAGAATATTTAAAAAAATGTATAAAACTCTGCAGGCATTTTGTTTACGTAATAAGGTACAAAGGATATTTTTTAAGACCATGAAACTTAAAATTTAGACAACACAGAAAAAAAGTTAATTTTAATCGCAGATTGATACACGGCATTACTATTTGAAACTGATTTAAAACAAATAGGCACCGCGGCTGTCCTTGACGAAACGCATTGCAGACATCCAATTTTGTTTCTCTTTTTCGAATAAAATGTACAATATTGACCTCCAAGACACGGATTGTTGCTCGTTTATCAGCATTAACCAGTGACTTCACAGCCCTACGAAAATCAATCAATAAGTGTCACATCGCAAGGCCTTGAAGTCTAATTGAAAGTTTATTTTCTCTAAATCGACAAATTGCCTTCATTTGTGAAAAAAAGTTGCGTCATTTAAATCATAAAGTCACCTTTAAGTTGCGAAAATCGATGGCTGATTTTCAAAGTATATTTGGATAATTTGGTGGCTTTGTTCAAGCATGAATCTATTCATGATGATGTGCCCGACCAAAAAGTGAAAACAGTACGACAGTTCGTTTGACAGCTAACCTTTCGTAACCTAACCTTCTATTCCCCAAATATATGCAACCAAATGTGGAAGTAAAACTCATTATTTTAGCAGTTTTATTTTATGTTTTTTTAATTTTTTTTAAGTCGTTCATGTTATTTTTGTTAATTTAAATAAAATTAACAGTTTGACTAGTATTGATCTTCTTTTAATGAGTTATTTGTGTTTTTGCTTCTTTGTAAATGTATTTTTATTAAATTAAACTTCAATTTTATATCAGGTGTAATTTTATTTAAATCGGGTAATTTTGCTTTATCTCAAGTGTAATTTTGAATCTTGCTGGTGGTAACACTGCAGTGATGCCACAATAATAATAGAACTTATTGCCACTTTTCTAGTGATGACACGTAAATAATCGAAAGATGTAGAATGGAATAAAATGAGATAGGAACATCTTTTAAAGATGTTGAAAGATGTTGGTTTTTAGCCCTATATATTTCTTATGGAAAGATGTTAACATCTTCGCAAATGGTGGCAAATGGTGGCAAATTGATGGTAGATGTTGATCAGTGTAAAAAGGCTAGAACTAGACATTTTTTTTCTTTTGTATTATTTGACTGATTATCTTTAAAGGCTGAGTTAGAAAAAAGTTATTTTTTTACCTTTTTAGGTGTTGTTGTTTTTAAAAATTTTAAAAACAAACAAAAAAGGAGTTTAAATTCGTATCGAATTTTATAGGGAAAAAGAATTTTTATTTTCTATATTGAATTATATTTTTTTTTTTTTTTTTAATAAAACACTTAACTAAAACAGATTTTTGTTTATTTTTAACTTTAAAAAAAGTTTGTCGATTCGACCAAGAGTAACCTTAATGTACTAAAATGAAGAGTAACCTTCCAGGGTGAAGGAAATCCTTAAAGTCGCGATCGAATACATTTTCGATTCGAAGGCAATTTTATTTCTAATTTTTTCAGTCGATTCGAAGCGAATGCAAAATATTTTTTCAGTATTGTAAAGTATTTATTTGAGTTTTCCCAACACTGAAAAAATTATTTCGATTCGTTCAGTAGCGATCAAAAGAATTAGAAATAAATATGTTTTCGAATCAGAAAAGTATCGCCAGTGCCAGAAAATGGCTCCCTGGTTTTTTATGTATTTATGAATATCCATCAAAAAAAAATATAAAAAATTTTAAAATTATGACTTCCTTGAATTCATCGCCACTTTAATACCTTTCACCCTAATGCGCGTCATGTTAAATACGACTTCCAGCCGGATGGTATTGAATTCGCGGTCTAAAGGAAGTTTTGACACAAAAAAAACGTTTGCCGCTCTTATTTAGGTAGCCTATCTTTAACACAGTTCTTTATTAAGTTATTTAATAAATAACTACATATTTAACAAGAAAATGCATTTTATTTCAATTAATTTTAATTTTAAGAACATTGACTGTAAAACAGACCCCTTTTAAATATCTTGAATTAAGTACAACCTTTAAATTTTCTTAGTAGGTACATTTTCTGTAAAATTCTAAGCACAACTTCAACACACTTTGTCCAGGAAACAAACTGAAGTGAGAGGAACAACAATTTCTAAAACATAAAATCGTGCAATAAAAACAACATATTTCTGCTTACTAAATTGTATTGATTAAATGAGAAAAAAAAAAGAAATGCATAATGAAATTAAAGTGACGTAGAAGTAAAAAATAAGAATAAAACGATCAAGAATTAGAACTCTTGTCATTACTCTCCCCCAAAAAGTGGGTTTTCTACGAATAGATTGTCAAATAGCCAAGAAGATTTAAGAATTTGTATTCCAATTTACTTCTACTTAACTCAATTAAATAAAAGAAAGGTGTCAGTTTTCCAAGAGAGTATAGTTTTGTAGTAGTGTGAACCAAAAAGCTGTATAAAAATATGTGAAAGAGAGAGAAATGGGTTAGATCAAAATTGCGTATAAGTTCAGTTAAAATGTCTACATACATTGGAACATTTTTTTTCTTTCTATTATTCATTTTTTTTTTTTTGCAATTCCCTTTTATAAATTCTTCTAATATTTATTTATTTACTCGAGTATACGAAAATTATACAGAAGATGCCAAAACCGATTACTCACCACTACGAGTACTACCAGTATAACTGTTGTTGTACACTTACCACCAGTGTGACCCTTTTAGCATTTTCACTGCTGAATTTAGCATTATTTATTTTGATTTAACAGCGAATTTTTCAATAGCATTTAGCATTATTTTCAGCATTTTTGTAACATTTTTTTATCATTTTTTAATCTTAAAAATTTTATATGTATATGGGCAAATCCTGCGTGACGAACGCTACATTCGCACGCGTTTTCTGATTGAAATATAAACATTTTTTGGTCTTTCAAAAATGATAGCTTCAACTTATATATGTATAGTATTAAGTGACAAAAAAATATGGTCACGTATAAATAAACATAAAATTTTACAAAATTAATAAAAATTCATGAAGTTTCCAAAAGTTTTCTTGATCAATAATAGTGATTATGTTTTGTTTTACCATATGGCAACGTTATTTGAAATAAAGAAGTATGGTACATCTTATTTGACAACATATATCAGTTGATACCATGGACAAAAAAATAGGGTCAACGGTAAACAACAGTTACAAAAAAATTAAAATCAAAGAAGTAAAAAGTGTTTGTGTGTAAAATTGCATTTTAAGTATTATTTTCCTTAAATCTGAGGAAAATTTAAAAATAATAATTGATTAAAATTGTCAAAATTGCACAAATATGGGTCGTGCAAAGCATTGCACAGACGCTGAGCGTCGCATCATAAAAAATTTAAAAAACAAGGGTCAAAGTCCCGCAAATCGCCAAAAATATAGGAAGATCACAAAATTTTGTATTTAATGCTTTAAAAGCTAGAAAATGTCATTTGTTAAGAGGTAGACCACGTAAAACTTCAGTGAAAGAAGATAATCATATTAAGCTGTTGTCAACTCGGGAACCTTTCAAATCTGCTGAAGCCATTAAAACTGAGCTAGGAGTTGGGGTCTCTACTAGGACTGTAGGACGAAGGTTAGTAGAAAAAAACCTGTTTGGGAGATCTTCTCGAAAGGTCCCTATGTTGACAAAACGACACCGGCAAAATAAATTACTGTTTGCAAGAACACATTTGAATTGCGAAGATTCCGCACTTGCGAAAAAATGGCGAAACGTGTTGTGGTCGGATGAATCAAAGATCAACTGGATTGGAAGTGATGGAAAAAGGTGGTTTAGACGTGCTAGAAATAAAAAATTATGCTCCCTTTATAAAAATAATTTTCAGGTGACCCTATTTTTTTGTCCGTAACTGTATAGTATTTAGTGACATTAATATGTACAGTCAAATCCCGATAATTCGTACCCCGATAAATCGTAATTCCCGATAATTCGTAATAAACTGTAAACCCTTGAAAAAATCTCGTTAATTCGTAAATTTTCCATACATTTTGGTCCCCTCGATAATTCGTAATTTTTTTTTCAAATAAAATCTTCTTTACCTCTTATAAATCGTAATTGTTTGCATACTACCACTTATAATTCGTAATAAAAACAACAAAAACATGGAAAGAATGATTTTTTGTTTACCACTATTTTATTTTTGCGTGGGTTTTTGCTTGTGTGTGGATTTATTTTCTTAAGATCAGTTTGTTACATACATAATTTTTATATAGTATTTTAATATATTTTATTTTTAACAACTGTTTTTTATGTTTTTTTTATCGTTTTAGTAAATAAATTGAAAAACCCCGTTTATTCGCTAAATCGAAAACCCCTATAATTCGTAAGAAATGGCCGGTCCCTTGCGATTACGAATTATCGGGATTCTACTGTACTTACGAATGGCATATATCATAATTTCTAAGCAAGTATTTGTTGCGAAATAATTGATCACAAAGTTTTGTGACGCACGCTACAAAAAGTGGAAGTAACATCAAAGGTTGAAGTGCGTTTTCCTAATTTTAAGCGAATTTTGCATGATAAGGTATACAAAATCTAACTCCTAAAAGAAAGATGACTATAGGAGAATTCTAAACGCACTTATTCGTAGCCAAAAAAATGTTGTGATTTTTTGACAAAAGCCGTGAACCCTTTGTGACGCACGCTACATAACGCACGCTACAGTTTTTCCAGTAGTATTTTACTTTTATATTTTATTTATTTTACCAAAACAAATTATATTTTTATGAATTGCATTTCTTAAACTAATTTCTTAACTAATGAATATCAACTTTTTTTTAACGAAATTTATATTTTGATAAGTCTGCTCAAATGCTATTTTAAGAGCAAAAATCACCTAAAATAATGCTAAATTCACGTATAACATTAAGAAATCAGCAGTGGGGTCGGATTCGGTAAAAATTATTGCATTATGATCATTGAAATACATATTTTTTAATATAAAAATTAAATTATACATCTAGTCTTATATTCCATTAAAAAAAATCCATTTGAAATATTTTGGGTTGGTGGAATGTTTCTGGGATTTGCCCATTGCTATTTCACAATATAACTTATCACTTCTGTCAACCTCTATACATAATTGTATTTTGTCATTTATACGTTTATACAAATGTACATATACTAATAGCAACCCTGTAAACACCAAAAAAAAAAAAAAAAAAATTTAAGAAGAAATGGTAGATTTTACTACAGAAGAAATAACGGTTTTGGAACAGCAATGGCAAAAGCTGAATGCATACGAATGGATGCACCAAAGTTCAACTATTGAATTCTGGATAGGTGTTTAGAATATGATGAAAACAGATCATATTCTAATGGTATTTTGACCAACACTTTGGAAATTACGGAAAACTATTCATATAATGGTGTATTTAATGTGTAATTAAATTTACTGAAAATGCTGTTGAATAGCCTTTTATGTTTTCAATGATAATTTTTGTTTTTACTTATATTTCGTATTTAATAATATTTATCTGTGGCCATAAATAATAATGGCTTAAGTTGACTTAAGTGCTTTTTAACTGTATTACATATTCTTATTATCTTCTTCACGCTGCTAAGTTTATATGTGCATTTATATTTTAACTTTCACAATACAACACACAATTCATTTAAGACAAAACCCTTAATATCTCAAAACACGAAATTTCGACTTAAGCCATCTAATAACAAAAAGAATGACAAATGTTGTCTGTGTAAAATGTCGAAAAAGACTGTGTGGCGAGCACAAAATTGAAGTTTGTGCCTCGTGCTTTATATGAAATAATTTATTTCGAAAATAATGTTCCTTTTTAAGTTTAATATTTATATTAAAAGAAACTGAAAGACTGAATTGAAAAAAATTGCAATATGTATTACTTTTAAATTTTTTATTATTAACTGTTAAAAACACCATGCCAATTGAAGGAAGGCTGTGAAATATTTATTTTCTGTTAAAAATTAAAAAATAAATAATTGAATTTCTTTATGTATTAATTAAAAAATAAATAAATTTAACTAAAAAACTTATTTTGGTACGTATTTTTGCTTATGACGTTTTTTATAGTCGCTTTAAGTATGTCGTAGTCAAAATGACGAAGGATGACGTTAATGTAATAAAAATAAGGATGACTTTCTAGGGTTAAAATTTTACAAAAAACTATTTAAAATGATAATATTATTTATCGCCTTAAACTGTTTATAATTTCTTTAACTTTTCTTGTAAAACCTAAAGGCCCAACCATAATGTGTATGCAAGGCTATGCATGTCAAAAATTAACAAAGTCTCTCAAATGTACTTAAAAAAACAAAATCAAAAAACATTTGATTCCGTACGGAATGTGCGATCAGTTTCGCACTTTGCTTAAGCAAACGACAGTTTCATAAAACTTAGCAAAAATTTTCTTTAAGTTCAATATGGTTTGCCTTATATGATTTACATGCATTCGCACATTTGCTTAAGCGAACTAAAGCACTTTATTGTTGCGCCTTAACAGTTTTTTTGACAGTTGACAATGTTGCATATTTTGCAAACTGTAGGTTAGGGCTTAAGCGTTTATCGTGTAATATTTTGTAGATAGGGACTTTTTTTTTTTTTTTTTTTTTTTTTTTTTTGTTAAAAGATCTTTTGTCAAACTACTGAACTGTTGTAAATAAATAAATCTATGTATGTGTATAACTTATTTTTATATAAACTTCATTTCATTTTAAAGAAATATAATATTTTCAGGTAAATTAATGCTCAGTACACCGGATTATGTAGATCGCTCTATTGACAATTTTGACAGTTTTCTGAAACTAGCTGTTCAACATTCCAATATTGCCCCCCAAAAAAACAAAAACTATTAAAATATATTCCACAGATGTCGAGCATCTTTTGTCTGAAAAAAGGAGGGCTCGAAGAGATTGGCAGTTGCACAGATCCCCTCAACTTAAGAACTTACTTAAAGAGTGTACAAAAAGACTTAGAAAGTTACTGCAGACTAAGAAAACGGCTTCTCTGGAAAAATATCTTGAGGAACTTGATGCAACCCCACAATCAAACTACTCATTATGGCGCGCAGCTAGAAATCTCAAAAGGCCAACTGTCTCTAAACCACCATTAAGAAACTTGAATGGAAGTTGGGCAAGAAATGATGTTGAAAAAGGAAATCTGTATGTCAATCATTTAAAAAACGTATTTACCCCAAATATACATATCTCACGATATTGCGGTCGAGTTACCACCTGTTGCTGCTAGAGCAGCTGTTCCTCTAAGATTTGAGATAAGAGAAATCGAAAAGGCTATTTGTGATTTAAACCCCAAGAAGGCTCCTGGTTTTGATAAGATCAGCAACAAAATGCTTTTGGAGCTACCCAGCATAGCAAAGAAAATTATTCTTTTAATTTTTAATGCTATTTTACGCCTTGAATACTATCCTCAAAAGTGGAAGGTCTCCTTAGTCACCATGATACCTAAACCTGGAAAGGATCACACAAAAGTTGAGTCATATAGGCCTATAAGCTTACTTTCTAATATATCAAAGCTGTTTGAGAAGCTGTTAGCGTCAAAATTAACCCCAATTTTAAATGAAAATAGATGTATTCCTAACCACCAATTCGGCTTCAGAAGAGAACACAGCACAATTGAGCAAACCCATCGTATAGTAAACGCAATAAGAAAAGCCTTTGAAGAAAAAAAATATTGCTCCGCTCTCTTCATCGATGTTTCTCAAGCTTTTGATAAAGTCTGGCATGAAGGCTTATTACATAAATTGAAGCTCAACTTACCAGTAAACACACACAAGCTGTTAGAAAGCTACTTAGTCGGTCGAAAATTTATTATTTAAGAAGGTGATTATTTAAGCTCTCCTCAGCAAATTGACGCTGGAGTCCCTCAGGGAAGCATCCTGGGCCCACTTTTATACTTAATATATACCTCGGACATGCCAACAAACAACTACACACAAACTTCAACATTTGCTGATGATACAGCTTTTTTGAGCGTGCACGAAAACCGTCAAGAAGCATCTCGATACCTACAGGATCATATATTTCAACTCGAACTATGGTTAAAGCAATGGAGGATAGAGGTCAATGAGCAAAAATGCGTACATATAACATTCACCTTACGTCGGGAATCATGCCCCACTATTAAAATCAATAATCAAATAATACCTCAAAATTCGCATGTAAAATACCTCGGTATTCATCTAGATCGCCGTTTAACGTGGAAAAGCCATATAGAGGCAAAATTAACTCAAATGAAACTAAAAGCCCTCCAAATTCATTGGCTTATTGGAAGAAACTCTGTCCTTAGTCTCGACTGCAAACTTCTTCTTTACAACTCCATCTTAAAGCCAATCTGGCGCTATGGTATTCAGTTATGGGGCACTGCCTCGGCCTCTAATATCGAAAAAATTCAAAGGCGCCAAAATAAACTACTTCGAATAATCACAGCTGCCCCTTGGTATGTTAAAAACTCAAATATTCACAAGGATCTTAATGTTCCATTAGTTAAAACTATGATTACGAAATATGCAGTAAAATACTTAAAAAGGCTCGAATTGCACCCGAACCCACTAGCACGAAATATTTTAAATGATAGCGGCCACACTCGCTTAAGAAGAAGAGACACTGCAGCACTTATCCAATTAGATGAGCGATAAACACCTATAAAAGTGAACAGAACCCGCGATGAAGAAAATTTTTGTCTGGCACTGGCAGGACAAAAAATAACGTATTAGGTTAAGATTTGATTAATTATTGTTAGTTCATATTTAATATATGAAGATTCAATAAATAAATAATGAAAAAAAAAAAAATTAATGTATAAAATTCATTCATTAAAATGATACAATTATTTAAGAAAATGTAGCATTTATTAGCATTTTCAAATTTTATTTTTAGCATTTTTAGCATTGTTTTAATCCCTATTTAGCATCCAATTTTTTTCTAGTTGTGGTCACACTGCTTACCACTCTTGATTACAAAAGGAGAGTATATGCTTGCGAGAGCAAAATAAAGATAGAAACGATAATAAATATATCACTGCTTATGAGTTTGTATTTCCTTTTATTGTATTACTATAAAAAAAAAATAGATCATAAATATTATTTCGAAAATATTTAAGTTTTGAAATTACAAATTGAGTAATATGAGCTGCGTGATAACGACTTTTATAAAGAAGATTTTTATTAAATTAAAATATTTAAGCAATGATTTTTTTATTTGAAAACCTCACGCGAAGTATTTTAGATTAAAATGGATTAGAATACTTTGAAAAACATGAAACGAAAAAAAAAATGTTGGTTGGCCTATCAATTTGTACAATTTTTTTTATTTACTTAAAATAGTATACATACATATCGTATCGCACTTGCTCAACAATAGTGTATTTAATCAAAATTGTTAATTTTTTACTTCTTCCAAAAAATCGACACGTAAAAATATTGTGTTTTTTAGTCTATTTTTTTGGTGATGAAAAAACTATTTTTCTTGTGCCTTTAACGTAAAATTAGAAATTGTTGTGCTTCTACTGAAAATTTTTTAATTTTGGGTTAATACAATATTGTTGAACAAGTGCAATATGTATTAACATTTATATTTATGACTAGCTGACCCGACCGACGTTGTCCTATCCAAATTAGGAAAAATGTTTGCGTTCGATTTTTAAAATCCGTTAAAAAGATAAGAACATTTGAAAGAAAAATTTGTCAAATCGATGGAGCCGTTTTCCGATTTTAGGTAAATTGAAAAAAGTGGTCGTAAGGGGGGGCAACATTTTCTTTCGTAAAAACCTAAGTTGGACCATGGCTCTCATTTTAAAGAAAAAATCGGTCAAGCCGTTCTTAAGTTATGCGCTTAATAGAAAAAGTGGGCGAGGTAAATTTTTCTTTCGATGAAAACTTAAAATGGATTAATACGAACATTTGAAAGAAAAATTTGTCAAATCGATGGAGCCGTTTTCTGATTTTAGGTAATTCGAAAAAAGTGGGCGTAAAAGTGGGCGGGGCAAATTTTCTTTTCGTATAAATCTAAGTTGGACCATGGCGATCATTTTAAAGAAAAAATCGTCCAAATTATATAGATGTCATTGGTGATGTAATATGAAAATTGCATTTTGCCACGACCCTCGCCCGCTGACCGAAAATCGAAAATCAGACTTCCCAGTGTCACCCGCCTGAATATTCTGAAGATCCCTGAAAATTACATACATACATACATACACACATCCTGTTTTATATGCATATAGAAGAATAGATAGATTCTAGTAGCTTTTAATGTTTATTATAAAATCCTTAAATAAACGGACAATGACTTTAAGTTTGTTAAATTAAGGTGTTAAGGAAGTTTGTTAAATAATGTTAAATTTTAAGGGCCGATGTTGATTTTAAATAAAACACAAATTATTTAGGAAATTATTGTCATTTCTTTTTTTTATGATAATATTGGTATGGTTCAATGATGTATGGAATAAAATATCGACCAAATGGCCGCCACAAAATCCATCCGATGGTCCAAATTTTCGATGACGCTAAAGCTACGGTCACACTTGTCAAATATTTGACGAAAAAAGCGGGACCAACAAGCAAACGAAATAATCGTTTACTAAAATTCCAATATTTATTTTGATTATAATATCACAACTTACAAAAAAAAATTCTTTGCTATGTCTTGTAGTATAATTAGTTTATTTTGTGATATTAAGACCATGTTAAATCTCACTAACTATTGACAAAAGTAGGGGTTACGCATATTTGGTCAAACATTTAATAAGTATGACCGTAGCTTAAGGCATAATTGAGCTTCTATGCCGTTAATGTGCCGAATTATCTTATCCTTTAGCTCTTGAGTTCTTGCTGGCTCATCGACGTACACCTTTTCTTTCAAATAACCTTAAAGAAAGAATTCCAAAGGTGTCAAATCACATGATCTTGGCGGCCAACTGACATCGCCTCCTCGTGAGAAAACATGGCCATTTAATTTGTCGCGCAAAAGAGCCATTGTTTTGTTAGCTGTGTGGCAAGTGGCACCGTCCTGTTGAAACCACATATCGTCCACATCCATATCTTCCAATTCGGGCCATAAAAAGTTCGTTATCATATCACGATAGCGAACACCATTCACAGTAACTCCCTTTCCTTCCACCAAACAGTCACTCTTTGTGGGTGCATTGGAATTTAACCCATATCGTCCCAGCGATTTTTTTTTTTTTTGATTAACTTTATAAAACTTGGTGGTTAATAGATAATTTGGGACTAGAAAACACGAATCTGAAGTCCAAATTTTTTTTAGACTTTTTGTTTTTAAGAAAAATGGTGTTCGATTAATCGAACATTGGGCACTATTTAGCATTTTTATTTTATTGCTCCTATATATTGTAAATATAGAAAACCTAAATTGTTTATATACTGAAACTAATTAATTTTATTTTATAAAAGAAAAATAGAACAAGGCATTTATTAAAATTAAAAATATACAGTTGAACCTCGATTATCCGACTTAAATTATAATGTAAAATAAAAGACATAAATTTGAAAGTGAACTTGAAATTTTCATTATCGGTTGAAAGAATAATTTATGACATAAACTGTATAAAAATGATATCATGGAAATGTTGGCCATGACTTCGTCTTAGGTGGTCCATTCGGAAGGTCCAATTTCGGGCAACTCATTCGAGCATAGCGACTGGTATCTCGCGAGTAATGTAAGTTCCAAAGCTTCAATTGTAGCTGGCTTATTCCTGAAGACAGTCATTACATATCCCCAGAGAAAATGATCTAAGCTGTGATATCGAAAAATCTAGGTGGAAAATTTACAATAGAAAAATATGAAATTAAGTGCTCACCAAAATGTATGGCTCATAGCGCCCTCTTGTTGAAACCAGATCTCACCGAGACCATGCCCTTGTTTTCAAGTTGCTATACTGGTGCTGTTCCATTTACCATTTTGGCGAAAGTAAGGTAATGGCTAACATATTTTCAAGGCGTTTGATAGAGTCTGGTATGGTGCACTCTTGTCAAAACTTATTGCATTTGGTGTCGGTGATAAATTCTCTCGATTTATATTGAGTTTTATCAGAGGTCACACTAAACGAGTTGTTTCCCAGTAAAACAAATTTGGGTATTTTGAAGCACTACAGAGAAAAAGCGCATAATTTAGCGCTTCAATTAGAGAGCTCTTATAAAGCAGTAAATGATAAAGAATAAAACATACAAAAAAGCTGCTATTTTAGTGCTGACAAGGAAGAAGGGTTTAAAGCGTAAAAAAAATAAAAATATATTATGGTTTACAAAAATGATTGAAAAATGGCATTTAAACAAGTAAAAGCAAAACATTAATGAATATGTTAATATAGTTAGCCCTTAAAAAAGCACTTTAGGAGCGCTTTGTTTGCATGTTAAAAGAAGCGCTTATTGTCAGCAGAAAATAGTCCTCCAAACCGGGAATACCCCATACAAAAATTAGGCATCCCATCAGCAGGTTTGAAGCGCTTTGAGGTATGAATTCATACAAAAAACCTGCTCCTTTTGGAGCACATTTTTTACTGGGTTTAGATAGGCTTTCTTCAAACGAGTTCAAAATTTATTCAGGCTCCGTTCTTTCTCCTACTATTTATATTTCTTATTTTTCTTAATGACCTCCTATGTCAAACTTCCAACCATATCTACTCTTTTGCAAATGACAGCAACCTTTGGCATTCGTAATCATTTGATTATAGATCAAGCATATCTGATGTTGGTGCTATGCCTCAGAACATGAATGATACGCTTGGCCGAGACCGAAACCCGTACGTTTGTTTTTTCTCAAGAGCCCATCCTTTTGTGGTCGATTGGCCGGGAAATCGTACAATGCATTACAGGGAAAATTCGCTTTTTTGCCGGATTGTTCGTATGTGGAATAACCTTTCCTCTCACTGTCAACATGAATAAATTCAAGTCGAATATTCACAGGCACTACTACCTCTTCTCTCCTTTCCATAACCTATTTTCCTAGTTCCAACCCAATGCAATAAATTAGTAGGGGCTTTCCCCTGAGTGCTGGTCCTAACAAAAAAAAAAAAAATATGGTGCGAAGTTACCATTGACGGTAACATTCTGATTTTCCTCAATTTAAAAAAAAAAATTGGACCAATGATTACACTCTCAGCTACAGCTGTAGTTTCTCGAATCGCACGAAAAATATTTCTCACAGAACGCGGATTGTTCATCAGCTTTTTATTGTTCAGCAAAAACAGAATACATTTATTTCCGTTTATTCAAATGCGTGAAAAATGCTAATATGCGATGATTCAGTTAGCCTTTCAGAGAAAAAACAAAAGTGCTAAATAGTGCCCAGTGTTCGAAAAATCGAACACTGCTTTTTAAAGTCAAATATCAAAAACACAATTGAAAAACAAGGAAATGTTTTTGCTGTTGTTGAAAGTTTAATCGTTTTTCAATGGAACTGCATTGTATTAAACTAGGTTTCACTTATTATCCATATAATAGGTTATAAAAAAATCGGTTATAGTCCAAATTCGAAAACAAGCGAAAAGTACTGTATAAACTTTAAAGAATAAAATACTGTTACGAAAGTAACTTTAGTTAAGAATTAGTTGTAATTATTGGTTAAGAATTAGATTAATTTATTAGTTATCTTGTATTGATTGGTTATTAAGGGCCTGTTCGTAAATGCATCACTGCAGTGCATCATACAACCAAACATTGCTTTGCACTGCCAATTTAAGTTTGCTGTTGATCTTTTTTGTCGGGAGCCATTTCTCCACTCCGTATTTTAAACTTGGTTGTGCGTCATCTGCTTAAGCAAAGTATTTTAGGGCATTTAAATTTTCATTTGCAGCGCAGTGATGCATTTACGAACAGGCCCTAAGTATTTGTTAGTTATTTTATTAGTTAAAATTGTTATTGTATAAGTTATGCACACTTCTTGTGTAAAAATCAATGTACAGATGTAATGTTAAAATTGTTTTCATAATTATACTTCAACCCCACTGTAAATACTCGAATGTTCGTTTTTAAGTTATCTCAAATTATGGTAACGCCTAAAAGTATGCCTCAGTAACTATAGCATAATAAGTTTAAATAACGAAATAGCCGTTATGAGCAGTGATGTTAGATGTTTTTTTCGAATTATCGTCAAAATTTGAAAAACAAATCGTCATAATCGTCATTAGTTCTGAAAAAAACCGTCAAAAAATCGTCATATAAAAAATCGGGTGTTTTATCAACACGGATTAATTACTCTATTAAAACATGAAAAAATAATTAAGTATAAAATTATGAAACTGGGAATTATTTCCTTGTGAAGGTTACTTTATATTTTATTAAACATTTTTTCATTTTTCGAATTTATTCTATGAGTTAAATTTCAGGTCTGTATTTTATAAAGCTTTTTTGTAATAGTTTCTAATTGTTAAAATAGTTGAGTTAAATACATTCAATTTATAAAGTAACACTATCCAGTGAGACACAAAGAATGCTGAAGAAGGCCGTAGCGGGCCAGAAAATGCATTACATTCTGCTGGTGTCTAATAATTGTAAATTTTTCTGTACATTCAATATACTTCATTGCTTTCCAAAGGAAGGCTAAGGTAAAATGTAAAAAGAAAATACAATATAATAGTCTGATAGTGTATAAAGTCATTTCTGAAAAATTAAAAGAATAGAACTATTACAAAAAAGCTTTATAAAATACAGACCTGAAATTTAACTCATAGAATAAATTCGAAAAATGAAAAAATGTTTAATAAAAGTATAAAATTATGTATACAAAAACACAAAATATAGACTTTTTAATACTTAATACGATTTGGTGGGGCTTTGATATTGCTCACCGTATTGTAGAGGCATGTCCAGAAGTTGCAATTGACCACAAACATGAGAGTCGCGTTGCAGAACAACCCATCGGCTGCTAAATTCTCGAGACAACTTCTGGAGCTTGGCAACGGCCAAATTCCTGTTGATGTTTCGAATGGATTGATATCGTTCTCTGAAAATTTTTGTGAATTCACATCGTCCAAGGAGGAACTCATCAGCAAAGTGTTCCCTGGCATTGCACAAAATTACAAAAATCTCGATTGGATTCGCGAACGGGAATAAGGACGTCGATAGCTTAAACTTAATTATTCAAAGTCAAATCGCAGGACAACTGCATACGTACAAATCTGTTGACTGCGTGACCGACGAAAATTAACCCATCGGAATTTTTGAACTCGCTTGATGTACCAGGAACTCCGCCGCATAATTTACAGCTGAAGGTGGTATCGATCATAATCATGTTGCGGAATCTCAATCCTCCAAATATGTGCAACGGTACGCGGTTGTCCCTCAAAAAGCTAATGAATAATGTGATTCAGGCGACAACCATCAAGGGCAAATTCAAAGGAGAGGAAGTCCTTATCCCACGAATTCCCATTATTCCAACTGACTTTCCATTTCAATTCAAGCGGATTCAGTTCCCCGTTCGATTGGCATTTGCAATGACAATCAATAAATCGCAAAGCCAGTCCGTGGGATTAATCTCGAATTTCCGTGTTTTCCGCACGGTCAGCTGTACGTTGCATGTTCGCGTGTTGGGAAACCGTCTTCGTTATTTGTTTTTGCGCCGGAAAAACATTGTTCATAAAATCGCTCTCTACTGATTCCATTCAAATAAATCACATTGAAAATTTAAATATTTGTGTTGTATTATTACTCTAAAGTTTGTCTGAAGGCTAAAAATTGGGACGAGGCGAAGTTCGACGGGTCCGCTAGTATAAATATATATTCGCCTCTACACACATATACAAACTAAGAAAAAACTATACTTGCAAGATTGAAGTGTTAAAATTGATGCCAGATTAAAGTTTAAAATAAATTTATTGACAGGATTAAATCGTCAAAACCTAAGTGACTCTACATTAAAAATCGTCAATCGTCAATTTAGTAAATTCATCGAAAAAAATCGTCAAAATGACGTAAAATCGTCACATCTAACATCCCTGGTTATGAGGCGAACTTTCTAGAGCCATCTATACGTTACTAGTATCATCTATACGTCTGGGCTAGAGTATAAATAGAATCGCAAGAGATGGCATAGTTCATTCTAAGTTCTGACTTTGTCAATAACGTATCACGCTGAGAAAATTATAGTTGGTTGTGAATAAAATCTATAAATTAGGGTTGTTAAAGTGACTAAGTACTAAATAAAGTTGTGTTAATTATAAACAGTGTTTAAAGTGTTGTGATTATTTTGTTTTATTTAAAGTGCAATAAAGAACTCGAAACGGTTTATTATAAAGGAAATAAACCAAAACGTTATTGAAAGGCAGTAACGTAACAATATATTACAATTAATTTTTAGCACAATTTTACCACGAACAAAATTTGCCATTCTAGTATCGATTACTTTTATCTTTTGAGTGTCATCTTTGTTGTGCCTATTATTTTTTTTAACAAATGCCATGAATTGGAAATATTTTTATAATAAAAGCTTACTCCTCTATGAATTCTATTAAATAAATTCTATTAAAATATCAATTACACTCTCCATTTTTCGCAAAATTGTTTTTAATTGTTAAACATATTAGCACAACAGCTGATAAAAAAAAACAAATTTGAATTAGAAACGCATAAAATGCACAAAAAGAATCATACGCATCTAGCCTGAACGCATGGTGTGGACCTTCAACTTAAGACTCTTTGATCGCCTTCCACGCGGAAAATTCTCCACGTTTTGTGGTTGCCGTATTTTTCTATAATTTTTCAATAGTACCATGGTTCCTAACGACAATTTCACCTATTTTGCGTTTTTGTGTAAATCTATTATGATATCAAGACCATCAATTGCTCTCCCATTTTTTTATTTTGTTTTTGTTTTTTTTATGATAAAAGTGTATTTTTTTACTCTAAATACATTTCGAAAGTGACGAATATTTTAAACCCTACTTTTCCGTTACAATGAAAAACAAAAAAAAAACAAAATATTTTAAAGTGGCCGCAATTTTTGCATTTACAGCATATCGAGCCCTAAGTCCCTTTCTACAATGTGGCAAGTGAAAGGCAGCCAGACGAAGTTTGTTGGCAAGAGAGGAAACAAGTAAAGTGTGCCTCGCATACAGCGTCGCCCCCTTACCAACAAACTTCGTCTGTTTGCCTTTCACTTGCAACATTGTAAAAGGGGACTAATGGCGAAAATAACGTAAGCGCCAAAAATCAAATTTTACAGGAGAGAGTTTTTTTTTATTTTATTTCATATAAATCTTGTATGATATTTGTCGAATACGATGAAATTGTTCCGATGATGCAAGTGTTGCAAATGTCGCTTACGTTATTTTCGCGGTTAGAGCTCGATATCTTCTTTAAAGTTAAGTGCGACTGCTTTCTTTATTTTAACGCGTTAATTTGGTATATTTCATAAAAAAAAATTTATTATTTTCTAAATTGTTTGTTTTTTATGTAATTGTTTTCATTAATAATTCGGTAAGATAATCAAGATTCCAATAAAATACATTTCAACCAAATTTAATCTAATTGAAATTATGGATCGATTTTCACCATTTTCAATAGGCTGGGTCCTTGTGACAAATAGAACCAATATACCAACTTTAATCATTTATATGCAAAATTGTGACCTGTACTTTGCGCACAATGTTGACATGGAAAGCCAGCGAGCCAGATAGCCGAACGGACGAACATTATTAGATCGACTCAAAAAGTGATTCTTACACAGAAAGAAAAGTCAAGTTTTGCATGATCACTTTAAGTACGAGTCATACTCAAAAATTTAAGTACGAATAACACTAAAATGTACTCAAATCAATCCTAAATGGGAATTCTATCGAAAATCATCATGCTTACGCATGTTTGAATTTTCTATACTCATTGAACTCTTGCTTCTCATTTAGTTTATATTTTTGGTTAAATACGTACATAAGATTTCTAAAGTAAAAACCAAATCGGGCGTGATGTTGGTGTTTCATCATTCTGTAAGATGTAATACGAAACTGTAATGTTGCATAAGCTTTTTTGACAGTCACAACCAGTGTTCGAAAATAAACAGTACATTATTTAGCGTTCGGCTCACACACCGAAGAACGATATCTATTTTTTTAGTGTTGTGTGAACATACACAAACCTTAATACCGTTCGTAACTATTTTCAAGAAAGAACCGAACATTATATAATGTTCGGTTCTTCGTTAAAAAACAGAACAATTGTAGTGATACTGTAGAAAAACATTATATTTTAATGTTCTATAATGTTTTTTTCGTGTGTGTGCGTTTGTAAAAAATGTTTGTTTTTTTTTTTATCAGCAAAAAGCGACGAACATTAACGAGCCAAACCGAACACATTGAAGTTCGTGGATTTTCAAAAAAAACCGAACGGAATTTAATGTTCTCATCATTTGTTGAGTATGATGAAAACAGCATTATTTTTGTGTTCGAAAGATGACAAACCGGGAAACGTTATTTTTTTTAATGAATTTCTACACAAACACTATTAGCGTTTGTGTTTTCCACAAATCTACCGAACCGAACATTAAAGAACGATATTTAGTGTTTATTTTCGAACACTGGTCACAACAGAACTCATTCGATTTTTATCTCACAAAGTATTATGGAATACGTAAGACTTGTGCGATATTGAAAACTAGCCTTAAATAAGATTTCCAATTTAATTAAGTTTTTTATGAATACGGCAGTAATATTTATCATTTGAAGGGTTATATTTTATTTCATGTGTGATCGAATAAAAACAAACTGTAATGTTAAGTTAAATTTTTTGACAGTCACAACAAAACTCATTAGATTTCTATCTCACAGAGTATTTTGGAATACGTAAGACTTGTGTGATAATGTAACGTAGCCATAAGCAGACTTTGTCTTATGGTCCGTGATACCTACTTAGGTTTTCTTAAACAACTTAAAATGCTGCCCCCTTGATTTTGCCTACAAAAATGCAAGTGATAGAAATTTGCAATTATGACAAAAATTACCCATTACCTTCATAATTACAAATTAAATACAAGTATGAACATAATCATTTTCTTTTCCAAAGAATTGCATAATGATGTCGTAAAAATAACGACAGAGAATTAGCAAAACAACAACAACGATGACAGATAAAACTGACAAAGAAAGATACAAACATATTTCTTTACTTGTAAAATGTCAAATAAAATAGAGAAAGTACTTGTAGTCGGAAAGACATTTGTACATAGGTTGGCAATTATTTAAGCTTTTAAAGCAATTAGTAACAATTAGATAAATGTTTTTCAACTTTTTTGTTATTGTTGAAGGAAAACAACAACAAAAACTATTAGATGTATATAAAAAGGTAGAAGTGCAAAAATACAAATGACAACAACCTTTAGATTGCTGTCAATATTATGAGGCATTTTTAAAATACATAAACGAACTTATTGTTTTAAGAAGAGTTTATTGTGGAAAAAGGAGACCACAAACTTTTAATTGGTTTTAGATAAATTGTAATTATTTAGTTGTAAATTAATACATACAGCGTCTTTCAAAAAAAAACTTTGTTTTTAAAACAAAATAAAACAAGAAATTTGGATAAAAAGTGTGTTCCAAAATTAACGCAAGATTTGAATTTAACGCCATTTGTGCATTAAAGTGTTGGCAGCTGACAGTTTAGGGTAAGTAAAAATGGAGCGTTAAACGATAGAACAACGTGTCTTCATTATTAAGCTTTATTTCGAAATAATGAAAGCTTGGAGGCTGCAGTTTATAAATTTTATACAAAATATTTGCAATAGCATTATTCGATACGTTACATTAGGCGTACTAACCCAATAAAAATTTTTATCATTTTGCGAAGCACTAATGGTACATTTAAAAAATTAAGCGCACAATAATGCGCTACGCAATAAGACATACAGAATTGCAGTAAAGTAAGTGAACGAACTCTCAACAACTTTTATAAAAAAATAACATTTAAAGCGCTACGGCATTCCCTTACTTAGAAGCAGGTTTGTAAGGGAGAACACTAAAAACAACTGTATCAAAACATTTAGTTTGTAAGGTTGATCGATACATCCAACAATTTTTAAATGCGCTGAATAATGCGCTTTTTGTGTCAAAAAGGTATTGCTTCAAAGTGGGAACTCGCCATATTTAATCCATGCCTTCCGTAAGCACAATGGTAAGCGAAACGTTTATGTTTCTCCCTTACAAACCTGCTTCGTTGGAAGCTCCATTTTTTATTGGGAAAGATTACAATCAATTTTTATTGTGCTTCATCGACACGCATTGCTACAACTTCAACAATTTGTTTTTGAGTGGCTACATAATTGAACATTGTGACGATTTATTTCGGGGCATATTGTCTTACACAAAAACGAGGCAATAACCGGTACAATATGGTCACACCAGTGATGGAAAATTGAAAAATTTAGATGGTACTGACCACCAAGCAAAAGAGTATTTTTCAACATTTTGGTACTTTTTCAAACATATTTTTTATGGAAAATAAACTTTAATATAAAAAACTAAAATATATATATATTTTTTTGCATATGTCTCAGCTATTTATGGACCAAGCTGGCTTAATTTCAACAGCAAAATTCTGATGAGGATATCTGACATTAAAATATACCAACAAGCAGTGTTGCCATAACCGTTTGATAAGAATAAATTTTTTTGTAGGCAATGTTGTCAACAGGGTTGTGGAGTCGGAGTTGTAGAGTTAGTGGTGATGTTTTTGTACCGGAGTCGGATCGAAGTACAGACAAAAAATCGCGACCCCGACTCCAAAATTTTTCCTCATGAAAAATTTTAAAAAATATTCTAAAAATGTCCAATATATAAATATGTACTTGGCGATGCAATAATTTAAATATTGATTCTTAATTTTAAGTGAATCCCTATTTTGCTATATTCAACCATTTAAAAGGTACTTCATTAAAAAAAAAGAGTTTAAAGTCATATATATTAAGCATTAAGGTTAGATTAGGAGTTGGAATTTCAGCGGTTGAAGTCGGAATTAGTTCCATAGCCCTTGTTGTTAATGTTAAAAAAAATATCAACGCTTACTTTCTAAACAAAGAAGCATAACCAGAAAATAGTACTAAAACGGACGTGTGGGACCGTGGTATTTTTGAAAGGACCATCACTGGGTCACACTATCGTGCCTTATATTTGGTTATTTATTATAAGCAGACCTAATTTTAATATTTTTAAAATGGATTACGTTCAATAAAAGAATATAAAAATAATATAATTAGCAAAATTTCCTATAGAGCGTAGGATTTAGCAAAACTTCCTCTAAAATGTAAATTTTCGAAAAAAAATTTATATAATGTAAATTCTAACAAAATTTCCTATAAAAAGTTAACTTTAGCAAAATTTCCTATAACTAGTAAATTTAAATTTTCACAAAATTTCCTATTAAAAGTTAATTTATCCAAGATTTCCTACAACTAGTAAATTTCAACAAAATTTCCTATAACTAGTAAATTTCAACAAAATTTCGTATAACTAGTAAATTTTAACAAAATTTCCTATAACTAGTAAATTTTATCAAAATTTCCTATAAAAGTAAATTTTAACACAATTTCCTATAAAAGTAAATTTTAACACAATTTTCTATAAAAGTAAATTTTAACACAATTTCCTATAATAGTTAATTTTAAACAATTTCCTTCCCTATAAAAGTAAATTTTAACAAAATTCGATATAAAAGTAAATTTAACCAAAATTCCCTATAAAAGTAAATTTTAACAAAATTCCCTATAAAAGTAATTTAACCAAAATTCACTATAAAAGTAAATTTTAACACAATTTCCTATAATAGTAAATTATAACCAAATTCCCTATAAAAGTAAATTTTAACAAAATTCCCTATAAAAGTAAATTTAACCAAAATTCCCTATAAAAGTAAATTTTAACAAAATTTCCGATTAAACTAAAATTTGACAAAATTTCCTATAAAAGTAAATTTAACCAAAATTCACTATAAAAGTAAATTTTAACAAAATTTCCGATAATAGTAAATTTTAACAAAATTCCCTATAAAAGTAAATTTAACCAAAATTCCCTATAAAAGTAAGTTTTAACAAAATTCCCTATAAAAGTAAATTTTAACAAAATTCCCAATAAAAGTAAATTTAACCAAAATTCCCTATAAAAGTTAGTTTTAAGAAGGAAATTTTAAAAAAATTTCCTATAAAAGTAAATTTAAACAAAATTTCATATAAAAGTAAATTTTAAAAAATTTCCTATAAAAGTAAATTTTAAAAAAATTCCTAAAAAAGTAAATTTTAAAAAAATTTCTTATAAAAGTAAATTTTTACAAAATTTCCTACAAAAGTAAATTTTAAAAAAATTTGTTATAAAAGCAAATTTTAAAAAAATTTCCTATAAATTAATTTTAAAAAAATTTCCTATAAAAGTTAATTTTAAAAAAATTTCCTATAAAAGTAAATTTTAAAAAAATTTCCTATAAAACTAAATTTTAGCAAAAATTACGATAAAAGTTAATTTTATCAAAATTTCCTATAAAAGTAAATTTAACCAAAATTCCCTATAAAAGTAAATTTTTACAAAATTCCCTATAAAAGTAATTTAACCAAAATTCACTATAAAAGTAAATTTTAACACAATTTCCTATAATAGTAAATTTTAACCAAATTCCCTATAAAAGTAAATTTTAACAAAATTCCCTATAAAAGTAAATTTAACCAAAATTCCCTATAAAAGTAAATTTTAACAAAATTTCCGATTAAACTAAAATTTGACAAAATTTCCTATAAAAGTAAATTTAACCAAAATTCACTATAAAAGTAAATTTTAACACAATTTCCTATAAAAGTTAATTTTAAACAATTTCCCTATAAAAGTAAATTTTAACAAAATTCCCTATAAAAGTAAATTTAACCAAAATTCCCTATAAAAGTAAATTTTAACAAAATTCCCTATAAAAGTAATTTAACCAAAATTCACTATAAAAGTAAATTTTAACACAATTTCCTATAATAGTAAATTTTAACCAAATTCCCTATAAAAGTAAATTTTAACAAAATTCCCTATAAAAGTAAATTTAACCAAAATTCCCTATAAAAGTAAATTTTAACAAAATTTCCGATTAAACTAAAATTTGACAAAATTTCCTATAAAAGTAAATTTAACCAAAATTCACTATAAAAGTAAATTTTAACACAATTTCCTATAATAGTAAATTTTAACAAAATTCCCTATAAAAGTAAATTTAACCAAAATTCCCTATAAAAGTAAGTTTTAACAAAATTCCCTATAAAAGTAAATTTTAACAAAATTCCCTATAAAAGTAAATTTAACCAAAATTCACTATAAAAGTATATTTTATCGCAATTCCCTATAAAAGTAAATTTAACCAAAATTCCCTATAAAAGTAAATTTTAACAAAATTTCCGATTAAACTAAAATTTGACAAAATTTCCTATAAAAGTAAATTTAACCAAAATTCACTATAAAAGTAAATTTTAACAAAATTTCCGATAATAGTAAATTTTAACAAAATTCCCTATAAAAGTAAATTTAACCAAAATTCCCTATAAAAGTAAGTTTTAACAAAATTCCCTATAAAAGTAAATTTTAACAAAATTCCCAATAAAAGTAAATTTAACCAAAATTCCCTATAAAAGTAAGTTTTAAAAAGGAAATTTTAAAAAAATTTCCTATAAAAGTAAATTTAAACAAAATTTCATATAAAAGTAAATTTTAAAAAATTTCCTATAAAAGTAAATTTTAAAAAAATTTCTAAAAAAAGTAAATTTTAAAAAAATTTCTTATAAAAGTAAATTTTTACAAAATTTCCTACAAAAGTAAATTTTAAAAAAATTTGTTATAAAAGCAAATTTTAAAAAAATTTCCTATAAATTAATTTTAAAAAAATTTCCTATAAAAGTTAATTTTAAAAAAATTTCCTATAAAAGTAAATTTTAAAAAAATTTCCTATAAAACTAAATTTTAGCAAAAATTACGATAAAAGTTAATTTTATCAAAATTTCCTATAAAAGTAAATTTAACCAAAATTCCCTATAAAAGTAAATTTTAACAAAATTTCCGATTAAAAGTAATTTTATCAAAATTTCCCATAAGAAGTAAATTTTTGCCATATTTCCGCTGATGGTTTACTTTGATCGGTGCACAAGTGACCGATAAAAATCCGCGTATTGCTAACATGTTAGTACATTTATTTCACCAGTAGTGTGATCTTCTTTACACAACGCACCATACAGCGACACGTTTAGTATGGAAAGACAGGCTTCTTATAATTGCTCTTGAATATTTTGAAAAAAATATTTTTGCAGAAAAACTAGCGGGTTGTCATTGAATAAATTCAGCGAAACAATCGTCAATTAATGCAGTTAAACAATGTAAGGCTTCAAAGCTAAATTCTTACGTAAAATTTCGAAATGTCGTCATTGCAGATGGCCCTTATTGTTGAAAGAGTTGAGAAAATTACAAATTTAGGTATTTATGAATATATTGGAATATTGTTAGCTAAAGGTTTTAAAAGTCATATCGAGCCTGCATGCCTTTCTGCACTCCTTGTCTACAAAAATAAATCTTGTTGTCGTTTATTGTAGGAAACTCTGTCACATATAAAAATTTTATTAAAACGTTTTACTTGTCTTAAATATTGGAAATCCGTCTGTCGGCGTATGCAACGGGTTGGCGAATGTTTGGAGCCTCTTTGTGACGTTTTTATTTGGACACCAGATTTCGCATCAATATAGGATGATAGCTTTAATGCAGGTGTTAGTAATTCTAAGCTTCAGGTAATGAGAAAGATCATTTGTAATTTATACTTTTCTCAACGTGTGCAGAGCCTTACGAGCTTTGTCTATCCAATTTTCGACGTCTTCATATGTACCATTGTTTGTTGGGATTGTATAGCCGAGATGGCTGAAGCGAATTTCCTGGTACATATTACCAATTTTTCTTTCATTTTCTAACATGGAAACCAAAACTGACAATTAATAAGTAGTTATTTTTTATTTAAGGCCGAGCTGTGCGAATGAGTTGATGGTTTACGATCACGAACGCTCACAAAGAAATGGAATCACAAACGCCCACTAGCAAAATTGTTCGTCTAACGCACGCTTAATCACGAATTATTTCCATGCATGATTTATTTGTAAAGTAATCATAATCGCGAAAGTCACCCTTGACGCGAAAACTAGCGCCAATCGCACACCTCTAATTTAAAGGTGTTTCATTCAATTTTGTTGTCATTAAGAACTTGTTCACTATGATAGTTTTTTTTTTTTGCAGAGAAAAATTGATTTTCGTTTTTTGAAAAGTTTTAAAAATTATAAATTTACGACTTTTTCTTGCAGTAACATCGACGAAATGTTTAACCATATTCTTAAATGCATATTTTGCATATTTGGTTGTTTATGTTTTCCTCTTCCTGTATTTTTATGATGATTTTTTGTAAATTTTGTTAAAACTATTGTTGTTGTACATTTTTTATTTCATGCAATAATACAATAAGAAAAAAACAAAAAACAAAAAGTCATTGACGCGTGCGTTAAACCCGCAGTTTGTTCAAAATTTTATACAACATCGAAAACAAAATATAAAAACTGGCTCCGTTTTATGAATTACATTTTCAACTGAATACATCAATTTTATGTATTTCAACCTTGTTAAAGGCAGCTACTGCAGCATTTTTGTATTTTCCCAAAGAGAAAATGAGAAATGAATGAATGAATGAGTGGTTGGTTGGTTAGTTGGTTGTCTGGTTGACTTGGAAATGTGTACAATAAAAGTAGAGACATCTTTTTGTAATTCAAAATAGTATTCCACTAACAACTTCCACCAACAGAACAGGCAGGCAGACAGACAAAGAGTCAGTCAATCATCAGTCAACACCACCATCTCATTCACCACCACCACTTCAACTGAGCCACCATTTGCGCCAAGAACTCACATTGATGAGGAGCATTAATATGATTGACACTAACAAACAAAAAATGAAGTGGTAGTTTCATTAACATTGATCGGTCATTCCATTTTCAAAAGATCTCTTATGGGAATGTCAATAATGTGACAAATGTTGTTGTTAATTTTTGTTTTTTTTTTTTTTTTTTTTTTTTCTTAAAAAAGGGTGTTTGTTTTAATGCGGGTCCTACTGCAATATGTTTAATTTATTTGCTTTTCACAAAATGAACATAAATCCTTATTTGAATGAATTTATTGCCTTTATTTTTCGAGTGTGTCGAAGTTACGTCGAGCAGAACTTGTCAATTAGTTGTTTGATTTGAATTTTAATGTTAATTGATTATTGAACTGCTAATGGTTTTAAAAAATTTTCGTTTTAAATTGTCGAATTTAATGTACCATAATAAAATATGTAATTTTTTATTACACAACATTTTATGGACATTTTGTGGATGTTACAACGAAAAAGGCATAAATATTTAGATAAAAGTACTTTTTAAATTCAGTTTAAAAGGTAAAAGCACCCTCATTTTAAAGTAAAGGTAATAGCAAAATTTTGGGTTATTTTATTATCACAAATTTTGTTTGTAAAGGAACTCTACTTGAACGAGTTTTCGCTCGATTTTCCTGGAACCCGGGTTTCAGGTTTCAGACTGGAGACTCGTTGCTTTAGGGTCGTGTCTTAAGTACAATCCAGAATATATAGATGCTTTAGGTACCCGTAAAAAGGGCAAACCGAAAGACATTTTTTTTCTTAGTGCCGGTTCACACACGTCAAGTTTGACTCGTCAAGTCTTAAGCTTTTAGTAGAGACGGCTAAAACTTGAAGAGTGTGAACCAGCACTTAGTATTTAAGCTGACTCTGTTTACTGGTATCAACATTCAGCCTGTTTTAGTTTTATGGTAGAATAAAAATTTGGATTAAAAACTAAAACCAATTTAATAAAATAAAAACAACAATACTATTTATTGTTAAAGCTAAAACACAAGCTCTATGTTTACATTTCTCCTTCAAGTTGTGCTGAAAAAGGTCAACGAGAAAATAAAAGACATAAACAAAAACATGAAAAACAGAAAAATGTACTTTGGACTTCAAGAAGAATTCTTGACAAAAAGTATGAAAAAACAGAAGTAAAGAAGAACATGTAAATCAATTAAAATAGATAATCATTCACAACAACAACTTTCGATCCACCAGGTAAACATACCATTTGGTTTAATGACTGATGTTTGACTATTAACTGCCAACCGTCTTCAGTGGTGGGGAGGGTAAAACGGCAAAGATTTCTGAGGAGATAGTGTGGCTACTATTGAAACATGTCAAATCAACCTGTGCGTGAACGTGGGTTCAATTCCCCGGTCTGTCAAGAATGGAAAATTATCAAAAAAAAAATTTTTTTTTTTTTATTCATTTCATGTAAAATTCCTTTCTTCATAAAAATAATTTAATGAAAATTAAATTTAATGAACTTAAGCCTGTTTGAAATATAAAAATTTGGATTAAAAACCATAAACAGCCCTACAAGAAATAGATGACCGTTACTAATACACACGCACTAATTTTTTTACGTTTTATAAATTTTAATTATTATAAGAATTTAGCTAAATTTGTATTATTTCATTTAAAAATATGTGGCGGAATTTTGGGAATTGCTGTTGTTAAAAACATTTTAGGAAGAAATGTTTGCTAGTGGCAACGCTAATTACTCCAAAATCACACGTACACAAAAGTTTAGGTCATTTTTTCACATTGGCCTTAATGCTATGTTCATACGGCGATACAAACCACTCGTTTCGCTCTCTGAAACTGATTGCCAAACATCCCAGCGGCGAACTTTGCATACCACATCACATCTCTTCAATGAAGTGTGTATCACTTCGTGTTCAATGAATTCTAGCTTACAAAGTGTATGACGGAAGTGTATGGAATTTACAAAAATGAATTTCGTTCATCTTTTACTTATACTTGTCCACGAAGTAATCGAGATTGTGTGTAGACCGTCTACTGCCTGCTTACAATGTCTGCGAAGTTGTGTGCAAGACGCCTACCACTTGCCCACGAAGTAAGCGAGATTGTGTACAAACTGTCTACTGCCTGCTTACAATGTGTGCGAAGCAGTACTGAGTTTATATTTATTGAATGAACACTTCACTATCCCGCTTACTTTGTGTGCAAGTTGTAGGCGTTCACTCCACAAACGCGGCAATGCATTCGAAATAGTGTACTAGGTTGTAATTCAGATGGTGTGCATTACTGTCTTACTCGTGTCTATCAAATCATCGCTTCTGCAATCGACAAATTCGCCCCTGGTATGCTGTTCTTACGATTCATTCTTGTTTCATTTTGACATTTTTTTTTGTGTTGCTTGTGTGATTTTATTTAAAACACATTAAAATGTATGTACAAACAAGTAAAAAAGTATAGTCGGTCAAGCCCGACCATACGATACCCTACACCACAGTATTTAAAAACACATCATGCTTATGTGTCCATGTAAATATGGATTTATCTATGTTTATAAACTTCATGAAAATCGGTTTGAAAGTTTGTGAGAGGCAGAAATTGCCCCCTGCCTCCCCTTGTGGTCCTTTTTTTTAGAAAACTGTATAGTGGAAAGTGATTCTGAGTAGATCGGTATACTTTAAGTTGGGTCTAGGACCACTATTTTAAGGCGTTACACACGTCAGCACAAATGAATAATACCCTCTCCACTATTGTGGTGTGGGTATAATTAAATATATATTATTTAATACTTTTATTAATATTATCTATCTATATATCGATGGCTTAATATAAAAAAGGCGTAACTCGATTTCTTGTTAGTTTGCAAGAGAAGAAAAGAGCTTTTAAAAATCTAAACAATTTTAGATATATTGCAAGTTTTAATGCAATAATGTTTGCATGCAGGCATGCAGGCACTGAAAGAAAATAGGGAATAGGGCGTGAAATAGGACAAAAGGGGTAAAAGCTTCCCCTCCCTACATCTGCCTAACAAATTGACCGATTTTCTTGAAATGTTGCAGTAAAATAGTGTAACATTTGGAAAGAACTAAAGCCTAAAATTTTTATTATTTAGGGCGTAAAATAGGGCAATAGGGGTAAAAGCTCCCCCTCCCCAATATTTTCAACTAATCAACCGGGTTTCTTAAAATTTGGCATGCAGACACTGTAACATCTGAAAGCAAATAGGTAATAGGGCGTGAGATAGGGAAATAGCTGTAAAAGCTCCCCTACCCTATATCTTTTAAACAAATGAAGGGGTTTTCTTAAAATTTCGCATGCCGACACTGAAACATCTGAAAGAAAATAGGGAATATGATGTGAAATAGGGCAAGAAGGGTAAATGCTCCCCCTCCCAATATCTTCTTAACTAATCGACCGATTTTCTTGAAATTTCGCAGGCAAATGGTGTTACAGCTGAAAATTACTAAAGCCTATAGGTTTTATTATTTAGGGATTATAGCAACCACTCCCTTTATCTTCTTAGTTGATTAACCGGTTTTCTTAAAATTTGGCATGCAGATACTGTAACATCTGAAAGAGAACAGGGCATGAAATAGGGCAAGAGGAATTAAAGATTACCCTCCCTATATCTTCTTAACTAATCTACCGATTTTCTTGAAATTTGGCGGGCAAATAGGGTAACATCTGGAAAGAACTATTGCCTATAATTTTTATTATCTTCTTAACTAATCAACAGGTTTTCTTAAAATTTGGGATGCAGACACTGTACCATTTAAAAGAAATAAGTTGTATGGCAAAACAACGTTTGCCGGGTCAGCTAGTTATTTTATAATTATCACTTTATTTTATTTAACATAAATTTTATTTTGTTTTTTTAATTTTTTTTTTTATTTCTTTTGAGATAAACTAACGATAATTTTTATCAAAATTGGAGATGATAGTACATTTTTCCTGTTTCGCAGCATGTTTCAATATGAAACAACCTGTTTCGCTCTGAAAATTTTGTATGGCAAAACATGTTGTTTCGATCATGTGTTGGGCGCGAAACAGGAATGGGAGAGCGAAACACGAATAATACTGTCCGTGTGAACATGATATAAGAAATTGATAGAAACTTTGTTCTAAGCGAGGACCATTATTCTGTCATCAATGACAGTCAAATGACAGGTAAAATGACGGGTACTCTTCTTGTAGGGAGTTTAGTAAAATAACCACAATGCTAATTTGGTGGAGAATATATTTAAACAGGGTTGCATCATTTTCGAAAAAAAAGTCAAAGTTTGTCAGATGAAATATTTGCATCTACATTTATCTATCCTTATTTAGTGTTAAGTGATTTCAAGACACAGATACATGTTTCAGACTATGCGACATATCCCTGCAACAATATTCGTTTTTTATTTCTTTTGGTTTCCCTTTAAAAACATATATTTATATGTTCAGACATTGCGTTATTTGTTGCAACCCAGCTAGCATTTAGTATCATAATCTTTAAGGAATCAGCTTCAAGAGCAAAGTAACCGCATATAGGCTCATTTTTAGGATCATAAATGATACTCTCGTTGTTAGAAAACCCAGCTAGCATTTTGTATCATAATCTTTAAGGAATCAGCTTCAAGAGCAAAATAACCGCATATGAGCTCATTTTTAGGATCATAAATGACACTCGCGTTGTTAGAAAACCCAGCTAGCATTTTGTATCATAATCTTTAAGGAATCTGCTTCAAGAGCAAAATAACCGCATATGAGCTCATTTTTAGGATCATAAATGATACTCTCGTTGTTAGAAATTTGTACGCAACCGATGAATCACATCAAAGAATCATTTGTGATACAATTTGCTGATTCCTTTTTGGGCATAACAATGAATCATATGTGAATCCTTTTTCAATCGCTTTAGTGATAAATCAGTTTTAAATTCAAAACATTTAGAAATCATTTGAAGATATGAATGAATCATATTTGAATCCATTTTTAATCGTTCAGTTGATTAATCAGCAAAAGTGATCTGAAAAGACTCATTTAGGTGGTTTTTACAAAAAATTATCACCCAAATGCTAGATTGAAAGCTTTAAGAAACAATTTGACGTTTAAGAATTGAATTCAAATTTAACTATTTAATTTCAAAAATGTTTAACGAACCCTTTAAAAAGAAACATCAAATTGTTGATTGATTTTAAATTATATGTAACATTGTTAACCCCGCAAGCGTCTCTGCCCTCTTGGTCAACAATCTTCTGTTTCATGAAATATTTCTGTGCTACATACCGCATTAATTTGTTTTCTCAAATATTCACTGCTATTTCTTTAAACCAAACTGTTGCGGATTTTATAAATAAGTTTATTGTCTTTCTTTTCTGCAAACTCCACATACCAACAAACATTAAAAAAAATATATAAAAAAATAAAAAAACAATATAAAAAATAAATAATTTATGCATACATCAGTGTAATTGTAGAAGATTTATATAAAAAATAAAAGAAATATAGTTCAATTGCATTCATACAAAAAAAAAAATAAGCGAAATAAAGAAATAATCAAAAAAACATTCATTCATACTAAAAAAATAACACATACAATTGTAATAATTTACCAATATAATCACAAAAACTTCGATAAATATTGACAAATGAAAAGTATGTTACAATAATTATGATTCATTGATCGATTTATTGAACGATAAATGCAAATGTATGCAATTTACAACGATATTTAATGACGATCTGTTATTTAGCATTTTTGTTTAGTTTCTTTTTTTTTTTTTTTTGGGTGAAATTGTTGCAAACGAAAAAAAAGCTAAATAAATTTGCACACATGAGTTTTAAAAAGTTCAAGCCATATTTGTTGTTTATAATGCCCTTAATTTCAATTTTCGAATTACCCGTATAATTATTGGTTTTATTTATTGTTAGTTGATTTATATTTTTTTATTTTTTTTTTATTTGTATTTAAATGGTGTAATAATCGTTTGTGTATTTTTTTTAGTTTTCTCGTTATTGCCGTTCAATTGAATTTAAAAACTTTGTTTTAGTTGCCGGTTTAGTTATCAGCAAATTTATTCAATAGGGTGTTTGAAAAACTTGTGTTTGGTTTTATCGATCCACCAGCGCTTTGTTTAAATAAAAAATAAAAATGTTTTATGCAAACAGAAATTTGTCTTGTGTTGGCAGCTGTGTTCGATGTTTTGTTCTTGTCTAAACAGCGTTATTTAAACATTTATTTATTTAGCGACGTCTTTCATCAATAAAAGGGAATGCGTCAAAAGTTTAGGGATTCCCAGTAAATTCACATATTCAGCCCAATTTTGAATACAAATTCCACAGGAGTTTTTCCCCTTTTAACAATTAAACTAACATAGGAACAAGTTAGAGTGCTAAATTCGGCTGTGCCGAATCTTTGATACCCTCCACCGACACTTCGAATGTTTTAGGAGTAATATCTGTATGATGTCTATTTATTATTATAATCTTTGTAAAAACAGACATCTGCATTTAAATTTGTTGGGGTTTAGACCTTTATACAATTATTGATCGACAATCAGAATCAATTTTAAAAAGTTTGAGTAGAATATCAGTTTAAGCTGAACTAAAATGATTTTCAAGGGAACAAATTATATAAAAGCCATGGTTAGCTATGAACCAATCATCCCAAATTCTGCAGAACGATTTCTGGTATTAAAAAACAGAAATTTCAATACAACGCACAGAGGGATTTGTCCATACAATGTTTGGCAAAAAATATAAGGAGTGCTCGTAGAATGTTGAAATTTGGCTCTGAGCCTTTGGTTAGCTCAATTAAGAAAAATATAAAGTTTCATCAAAATTCGCCACGCCCTCCACCCACCGCCCATAGAACCCAAAATTTTTATTTGGCCCAAAGTTTTTGAAATTTTGCTCTGAGCCTTTATTTAGCTCAATTAAATAAAAAATAAAGTTTCATCAAAATTGGCCACGCCCTCCACCCTCCACCCACCGCCCATAGAACCCAAAATTTTTTTTGGACCAAAGTTTTTGAAATTTTGCTCTGAGCCTTTATTTAGCTCAATTAAGAAAAATATATAGTTTAATCAAAATTGGCCACGCCCTCCACCCTCCACCAACCGCCCATAGAACCCAAAATGAAATCAGTTAATAAATCCACATTATTATTGCAATTTATAAGTTCCTTGCACAATTCACTATATGAAACACAAAAGGAACCCATTTTAAAAATTAGTTAGGTTTAATAGTTTTCTTAAACATTTTTTGGCAAATATTATTATTTCAAATATTCATATGGTTTTGTTTTTCTTTTTTTGTTATGCACTTTTTCGATATTGCTGTCAATCAGTTATTAAAAAGTAAAAGTAAAAGCCTAAAAGTATACAAAACCTTTTACTGTTAATATACATTGCAATTTATTGTAAATATTCACAAAAAATACGTGAGTTTTATCACAAAATTTATAAGTTTGTTCAGCGATCGCAAAAAGTCGCAGAATTTTTTTACATAAAATGAAAGAAAACATTCCAAACTTTAATTAAGTAGTAGTACTAACACGGAGGTAGACCGAGCTAACTTATTTTTTTTTCTAATGAAAACTGCGAATGCTAAATTTTTTAGAGTCATTTTGATTTGCTCAGATCTCTTAAACTATATATGTAATTTAAATAATTTTTCTTTCCTATTAAATTTTAAATACTATATTTTAATAAGAATGCTCTAAAACTATTCGTAGTTAAACCATATTTATTGTATAACCAACTGAAATGTAGTAAAATTTTCATCAGTTTTCGTTGTATAATATTTAGATAACTTTACCACACTCTTTTTTATACAAAATTTTATTTTTTTTCGAAAACAAATCATGTTTTTCTACTAATGAAACATTTCTCTACAGAACTGCATCATAAGATTTCTAAAAAATAACTGTAAAAAAATAGACTTTTTGCCAAAAAAAAAATACCACAACGGTGCAATTAGTTTAAGCGTTTGCAGTGAATTTCAGAAGGCTGCTAAAATGGAATCTAAGGAAAATTATGGACCGTATATCACAAAATTGCATAACATTTTTTCTGGCCATATGAAGCTAAACTGGAAGAAAGTTTACCGCGTATTTAATTATTTTACCAGAGTGGGCTTTATATGAGGCCTATGGTAAGTTATGCACCGATCTTCACCAAATTTCACAGTGTCATTTCTAGTTCTATAAAACTGTGATGTATCAAATTTTGTTATGATAGCGTTATTTTTTACGTTTTTAGGCGTACTTAGCTGTTTTTCGGGAGTAAGGTTTACATAGGGCCTAGGGTAAATTATGAAGTGATCTTCACGAAATTTCACAGTCTTATTTCTAGTCCTGTAAAACTTTTATGTTCCCAATTTTGTTATGATAGCATTATTTTTTACGGATTTAGGCGTACTAAGCTGTTTTCCGGGAGAAAGTTTTATATGGGGCCTATGGTAAATGATGGACCGTTCTGCACAAAATTTTAAAGTCTTATTTCTCGTCCAGTAAAACTGTGATGTACCAAATTTTGTTATGATAGCATTATTTTTTACGTTTTTAGGCGTACTAAGCTGTTTTCCGGGAGTAAGGTTTATATGGGGCCTATGGTAAATTATGGACCGATCTTCACGAAATTGCACAGTCTTATTTCTAGTCCTGTAATACTTTTATGTTCCAAATTTTGATATGATAGGATTATTTTTTAAGGATTTAGGCGTACTAAACTGTTTTCTGGAAGTAGGTTTTATATGGGGCCTATGGTAAATTATGGACCGATCTTCAGGAAACTTAAAAGTTTCATTTCTAGTCCTATTTAACTGCAAAAATTTGTTATGATTGCATTGATAGTTAGGGTTTTAGGCTTACTATACTGTTTTCCGGGAGTAGGGCTTATATGGGGCCCAGGGTAAATCATGGACGGATCTTCAAGAAATTTAACAGCGTGATTTCCAGTTACATAAAACGAACTGTTGCGAAATCTTATATCATTCTGTGTATTTTTCCACCATTTATGTTAGTTTTTGTAACAAAATTATCCATTTTTTTAGGTGGTGGTTCCACATTTTGATTCATAGCTCAGATATTATTGAACCGATTTTGCTGGATTTCAATCCCAAACTGCTTAGGATAATTACAAGCAATTTGACACCAAGTTTGTTTATTTCTTTTGAGTTTTTCGAAAGTGAGCGTGTTTTCAACAGACGGACAGACGGACATGGCTAAATCGACTTAAAATTACTCAAGGACCCAGAATATATATACTTTATAGGGTCTGAGATGAATAGTAAAAAAGTTTCACACGGAATGACAAACTTAATATACCCTCTTCACAACTAATTGTGGTGGAGGGTATAAAAATGGGAGAATGGAGAAAACTCCCGGTACATTTTTATTCTTAATTGGGCTGATTATATTCCTTTCAGAAATCTGCACGCAGAGAAAAAACATTGTTGAAGCATGGTTAAAAAACATATTATGGTCCCTGCAACGCTAACAAACAAACTATTGTTATTTCTAACATTACTTTTTTCACGATTTATAATATCTTGTTTCTATTTAACAATAAAGTGTTTACCGCCCTTGAAACTTCAAATATGGTTGAATTTTACAATATAATAATTTTATAAAATAAAGCTACAACCATACACTCAAATATAGTACCTTAACCATATTATTGTCCCGTCAACCATATTATGGTTAAATTCATCGCTGCAAAAGCTATATCCATATTATGGTTGTCTCCAAACATGTTATGGTTAATATGTAATAACAACAATGGTTACAAATACATACTTGCTTGGTGTGCTTAAAATTCTCATTCATTTTAAATTAACTATTGAATAAAATACACACATGTAGTGAAGGAGTGCTAATTAAGGTCGTTAAATGCTGGAAATGATTTTAATGAGACTTTTTATAAAAGTGGAACCAAACATGTAACATGGAAAAAACGAAACTTGACACTTAATACAGAAATTTAATTTAATTTTGACCTTAATCATGGTTAATATTGACCAAAATATGGGTAGTTTTGAACAAATTATGGTTAATTTTGTCCATATTATGGTTGATTTTGGGAAAATTTGTGTTAATTTAAACCATGCAAAAATAAACATTGTAAAAATTCAACCATAGTATGTTGCTCTTATATGATAACCTCCAATCATATTTTTTAATGATTGTGTAATTTAAATTACATAAAAAACAAGGAAAATTAAAAAAAAAAGAATTTGTATATTAAAAAAAGGAAATACAAAACAACTTTGCAAGGTATATAGAAACAAAGGTAGCAATCTCCATTTTTGTAGTAACTGAAATGAATAACAAATACAGTCTTACATTCTTCATAGATATATTGGTATTTGCATTGGTTATATGATGTTTAATTATTTTGTACAAATCAATTCGAAGAAGATATCAAGCAAGTTTAAACTAAATCTGCTCCGAAATCTTGAAATAAAGACTAAATAAAAATCGGAGATTGTAGTTTTTGTTCGATTCAAATGGACATTGCTTAATTTGAGTTATTCATGTAATTATGTCATTTTAAGATATTTTTTAATTCTGAACGGACTTTAAGCTACTTGGCAAACACTTCGCTTTATAACTAATAATAATATTTACTTCTCATTTATTACATATCGTCGGTTGATTATTTAATTGTCGTATGTGGATACAAATTACATACGACATAAGACAATTAAATAATCAACCGACGATATGTATATAAATTTGCATATTAATTCAAATGTGATAGTGCAAAGAAAATATTCCTGGAAAATATTGAAGGAATAAGATTATTAAAGTATGGAAGCTTTATAAATTGTAATTTGACTTATTATACCGTGTTCAGATATGCACTAGACTGGTCGCAATTTTTTTTTTTTTTTTTTTTAATTTAATGTTTGCGCTGCTTAAAATATGAGGTTTGGTGTAAGAAATCATGATCTAATTTTTCAGGTCAATCCGACGGTGCCTAGCCGTGCCGGGTGGGGAAAAAGTTCCCCATATTATAAAAAAAACATCTTTTCTATCAGATCTTTATAGTTATACTAGTTGAAAAGCCGAAAATCAAAAATATGGCTTCGTTACGATCTTCCGCAGAGAAAGTACTTCAAGTGTTCCAAATTTCAGCTTCCTATGTCATCAGATGGCTTCAGAAAGTTGCGGAAAGAATAGGACATACATGCAAACATCCTGACATACTAAGAAATTATATATTGTATAGATAGATTTACATATGTTCGCGCAACTCAAAAACGCTTTAGCTTATTGAAAAACTAAAAAAAAAACCGAAATTCCGCAATAAAATTTACTTTAAGAAAGTTAAAACTTTTTTCTTTATGTTGGCTTTGGTTTTCAAGATATACCGTTATTTCGAAAATTAAGGAGGTTGCACAGCATATGTTCGCGTAACTCAAAAACGCTTTGGTTTATTGAAAAACTAAAAAAACCGAAATTCCGCAATAAAATTTACTTCAAGAAAGTTGAAACTTTTTTCTTTATGTTGGCTTTGGTTTTCGAGTTATACTGTTATTTCGAAAATTAAGGAGGTTGCACAACATATGTTCGCGTAACTCAAAAACGCTTTAGTTTATTGAAAAACTAAAAAAAACCGAAATTCCGCAATAAAATTTACTTTAAGAAAATTAAAACTTTTTTCTTTATGTTGGCTTTGGTTTTCGAGATATAACGTTATTTCGAAAATTAAGGAGGTTGCACAGCATATGTTCGCGTAACTCAAAAACGCTTTAGTTTATTGAAAAACTAAAAAAAAACCGAAATTCCGCAATCAAATTTACTTTAAGAAAATTAAAACTTTTTTCTTTATGTTGGCTTTGGTTTTCGAGATATACCGTTATTTCGAAAATTAAGGAGGTTGCACAGCATATGTTCGCGTAAATCAAAAACGCTTTGGTTTATTGAAAAACTAAAAAAACCGAAATTCCGCTATAAAATTTACTTCAAGAAAGTTGAAACTTTTTTCTTTATGTTGGCTTTGGTTTTCGAGTTATACTGTTATTTCGAAAATTAAGGAGGTTGCACAACATATGTTCGCGTAACTCAAAAACGCTTTAGTTTATTGAAAAACTAAAAAAAAACCGAAATTCCGCAATAAAATTTACTTTAAGAAAGGTAAAACGTTTTTCTTATATGCGCAGTCGTTTTAGAAACATAATTTTTTTTTCTGGAAAAAAAATAATTTTTTTATTAAAATTTCGGTATTTTTGTTTTTAAAAATTCATAAAAAATTGAAAAATGCAGCTATGCTTCTAATTTTATGCAAACATATAAAAAACAACATTGCAAACAAAACAAGCTATAAATGATTAAAATCTGTTAACAACTTTTGATTTTATGTATTCACAAAAGACGAAAAATTTTAATTAATTTAAGAATTTTATTAAACCGCCACATCATTTGTGAATACATAAAATCAAAAGTTGTTTACAGATTTTAATCATTTCGGTTTTTTTTTTTAGTTTTTCAATAAGCTAAAGCGTTTTTGAGTTGCGCGAACATATGTAAATCTATCTATACAATATATAATTTCTTAGTATGTCAGGATGTTTGCATGTATGTCCTATTCTTTCCGCAACTTTCTGAAGCCATCTGATGACACAGGAAGCTGAAATTTGGCACACTTGAAGTACTTTCTCTGCGGAAGATCGTAACGAAGCCATATTTTTGATTTTCGGCTTTTCAACTAGTACAACTATAAAGATCTGATAGAAAAGATGTTTTTTTTATAATATGGAGAACTTTGGGCCCCACCCGGCACGGCTAGGCACCGTCGGATTGACCAGAAAAATTAGATCATGATTTCTTACACCAAACCTCATATTTTAAGCAGCGCAAACAATTAAATTTAAAAAAAAAAATCCCTTACAAGATGCGACCAGTCTAATATGCACCTTAATTGAGTTTTACGCAATAAATGCCATTATTGAGATCAATTATCCATACAAAATTTCAATTTAGTTATTGCTCAATTAATACGAAATTGTTATAAATATTGAGTAAAATTAAAATGCGACACTGTAACAAGTGTGTTTATTAAGCAAAACACAACTTACTAAACAGTGTTTTGACATTTGGCAAATGAAATTACACCAAAAAAGGCCCATCCATTTGGTCTGCGCAAAAACCAGATGTTTATTCTTTAAAGATGTCAAAAGTTGTTTTCATTTTCTTATACATGTACATTTTTGTTTACGTTGAATGTTGTATGTAGTAGTTATATAAATTGAGTTAGCTAAATTGTGTATATGTGAACAGAAAGATAATTATGTCAATTAACCGAATATTGACTCAATAAAAAAGGTATATCTGAACACGGTATTAGACTACACATTCGAATTAATATGAAAATTAAACTTGAAAAGTAATATTTGGTAAAAAAAAACAGGATTTTTATATAACCTAAGGCTTTTCACTTTTCGCTTTAAAAAATCACTGTTTCAAAGTGGTATCGTAATTCATTTCTGTTTGTCCAACGATTGCTAATCTTTTTTAATCACCCTATTTAAATACTTTAAACTTAATTTAGATACTAAATACTTTTGCCTGTATTTATGTTCACATACGTATTTATTTAAGTATTCTTTACTAAATTAAGTACTCGTCGAAGTCGACTATTTTGTTTTGTTCAGTTTGTAGTATTAGTACTGTGTCTCTGTAAGTCACGATTTTCCACTGTAATCTAATGAAATCGTTTAAGCATTTTTCAGGTTTAGTTTTTTTTTCTCTCCCCAACTTTCCTCGTAGTCGTATTGAATCTCCAGAATGTTGGAAAGAAAAAGGCTTGTCAATGTTTATTATATTGTTATTTTTATTTCTAATGTTTTATTTTTGAAGTGACTTTAGCTCCTCTCTATTTCTTTTAAATATCTTATTACTATTTTTTTATTATTATCATTAAGTTTAAATCACATTTTAAAGATTTTTAACAACAAACTAACGAGATAGGCAGCAAGATTTGCAAATTAGTTTTAATGATAGAGTAATGATATTTAAAAGAAATTAAAAATGTTCAAAAAAAGAAATATTTAAAAGAAAAATTTTTTTAATTTCAAAAATACTAACGAAAAGATTCTGAGAAATTTTTCCGAATTTTTTTTAAAGTACAAAACTTTTCAATAACCTAACTCTTGTTCATGTTTCTAATATTTAACTTGAAGTCAACTTTATTCTTATCGTCTGGGCATTAAGGATGCTTAAGAAGATTAGGACTAAGTTGCAGGTTTTATTATACCCACTTCACAATAGTGGAGAGGGTATTATGCATTTGTGCTGATGTGTGTAACGCCTTAAAATATTGGTCCTAGACCCACCTTAAAGTATACCGATCGACTCAGAATCACTTTCTGAGTCGAACTAACGATGTCCGTCCGCCTGGCTGGCCGGCTGGCTGTCCATGTAACCTTGTGCGCAAAGTACAGGTCGCAATTTTGGAGATAATTTGATAAAATTTGGGACATAGGTTCTTATTGGCACAAGGACCAAGCCTATTGAAAATGGGCCAAATCGTAGGACCACAAGGGAAGATAGGGGGAAATTTCTTCCTCTCAGAAACTATCAAACCGATTTTAATGAAATTTAAAACATACATAGAACCATATCTTTGTGGACACAAAAGGGATGCAGTTTTTAAAAAATAGGACCACGAGGGGAGATAGGGCCAATTTCTGTCTCTCAACCCGATTTTAATGAAATTTAAGCCATAGATAAATCCATATCTATATGGACACATAAGCTAGACAGTTTTTCAAAAATAGGACCACAAGGGGAGGTAGGGAGCAATTTCTGCATCTCACAAACTTTTAAACCGATATTAATGACTTTTATAAACATAGATATTTATATGGATTTATAAGCATGATGTGTTTTTTAATACTGTGGTGTAGGGTATTATATGGTCGGGCTTGACCGACTATACTTTCTTACTTGTTTTCTAATGTAAAAGAAAAATTTACAATTTTAAAACAAAACCAATGTTCATAATAAAACAAATAAAAAAATCAATTTAGCCATTTTTTATCTTAAATGCAACTATGATTAATATGTAAAGCAATTTTTTTCTAAATGTATTTACGCAAACGTAGTGGTGGCGTAGTGTATTGGTTAAAAGTGCTTGCCTTCAAAACCAAGGACCCCAGCTTCGTTCCCTGGCCGAGGAGGAAAAATTTTCATAATGGATTTCGAGTTTTAAAAAATTAAGTGGCTTCAACCTCCCTCCAAAAATTATATCCAAAAAGCCCCCCCTCCCCCCCGGGAAAAAAGCAAAGGTCAGGCAGCCATCCTAGGAAAAAATGTAGAATCGAAAGGTTCCTCACCACAATATGAAAATATACGAAGGGCGTTTTTCTAGGCAACGACAGATGGCGGCTCCATTATCCTAGGACCCGCTATAGCAGACCAAAAATCGACTTAGCTGGGACAACAACCGATTACCGAAACTGATAGGAGGCAAAATAACAATACTGGGGCCTAAATCGAGTACTTTCTCGATTTGAAAGCATTTTTATTTCTAATTCTTACACTCGATACTGAACGTATCGAAATTATTTTTTCAGTATTGTGAAACTTAAATTAATGCTTTACAACACTGAAAAAATAATTTCGATTCGTTCAGTATTGACTGAAATAATTAGATATTTAATTGCTTTCGAATCGAGAAAGTACTCGATCACGACTGCCAGTATCAAGACCCTGAATAGATCAATACTACTCCAAGTACAAGGACAGTGAAATCTTACATGGGAAGACACGAAAACAAGTGCAACAAATCTTGTGAGATGGAGAGGTTTTGTGGAAGCCATATGCTTCCAAAGGGGTAATGGAGAAAACAAAAATGACGCGAACGACTAATACGATAATAAAATCCATACTGGTGAAAATTTCTACACTTTTCACAGTTTTTATTTTAAAATAAATTTTATACAACTTATCGTTTAATGTTTTCGTAATAAAATCTTGTTAATCGATTTCTTGCTTTAAATTTAGGTCGCAAAGAGTTGGCAACACTAAATAAAATCTACCAAAAGCGATCTAAGCAAACATTAATTTGAAAAATACAATTCCATGAAACACAACTACAACAAAATAACTATTACAAACAAGTATTAGAACTGATAGAACATTATTTTATTCTAATTCTCGAAACACTGTTCGTTACAGTGCTGCAACAAAAATCAACTAGAGAAAGAGAGTCAGATTCAAATTCAAAAAAAAGGTACATGTACTACAACAAAAATATAGTGGTGGCATCTAGTTGTATGTTAAATTAACAAAAAAATAAAAAAAACAACTAAAAACAAAACAAAAGTTTGCTGATCGCCCACTTCCTTCTTTTTACAATTTTGTTGTGGCTGTTTAACGAAATAAAAAAAAATATAGAAAATCTGTAGCAAGAAAAAGTCTTAAACAAATCTTGCTTAAAAACCAAGTCAAAGGCCTTTTATTACAAATACACCCTCAACTAACGTTAAAAATAAGACGAAGCTCAAATAGAGAAAAACATTCAAATCAAATATATTGATTTAAAAGAATGAAATCATTAAAATACGTTTTTTCGTTTAATAGAAAATACCTTAAAGATGTTAAAATCTTCAAGCTTACAGTACACTGGGTGTCGACCAACCAAAAACAATCGCAAAAAGCGAATTCGGATATTTGCACCCAAATGACCTGCGTGGCATTTGGCCAAAGATTGTCAACCAAGCAACAGCTGAATCCACAGGAATTTTTTGCCGGGAGAAGAATGCAAATAAGACATGCAAGAACGGCGCTCAGTGCTGTAAAAAATTCGGTAGTCTTAATACTTATCGTTGTTCCTTAGAAAAATAAGCGGACAGGTGTCTGATACTTATTTGAAATTAGGCCCTTTTAGGGAGTAAACGGATGAAACCTGTATTTTGGAACTTTTGAACCAATAAACATAGAATTAAAGTTAATATCACATTCGAAACTAATCTAAAAAGGACAAATACGAATTCGGTACTTTTTCGAAATTCGAACGTTTAAGGGGCGAAAGTCTTTACTATTTTTTATACTTTTTTTACGTATTAATTTATGGGCTCCCACTACAATATTGAAATTATTGATACTTTAATGGGGAGAAAAAGTACCAAAAAGGGGAAATACTGGAAAATAAATTCCCTTCTTAAGCTTTTTGTTTTACAACTGGTACTTTCTTTAATTATAGTTAATATTTTACCTATCAACATAGAATTAAACATGCAATGTCCTGAGTGGATAAGAACCTGTGAGTGATTTTGTTGGTAAATTTTTGTTCTTTAACTAGTACTTTTTGAATTTTCATTCATATTAAACCTAGAAACATAAAATTGTACATGCAAGGTCCTGAGTGAATGAGAATTTGTTAAAGGGATCTTTTAGGTACTTTTTCGTTCTTTAACTGGTACTTTTTTTATATTTTCGTTAATATTGCACCTGTAAACATAAAATTTAACATGCAATGTCTCAAGCGGATGCGAATTACTGTTTCGTACTTTTTTTGTTTTACAACTACACTGAAAGAATTTTCTTCGCAATACCAATGAATTTTGACATTAATCCCATAAAAATTGCATTAAAAAGGAACCTATGCAGCGCTTCGTTGGATCGATGAAACCTGTTTCATTAAAAGGATTTAATGAAACATTACATTAGATCTATGAATATTATTCATTGGATGAATACTTTAAATAAAGTAAAAAAATTTTTTTTATTTTTTTTAATTATTTTTTTTTATTTTTTTTTTTTAATTTTTTTAAATTATTTTTTTTTATGTTTTCTATTTTTTATTTTACTTTATTTTATTTTTAATTTTTTTCTGTCTCTGGCAGGATTCGATCAGTCAACCTCGGTGCTGTTAGACTACCTCGCTACCAGCTAGTCTACCGGGGCAGTGTAGTTTTTGTATTAAAAAACTATGTTTTTTACTCAATTAAGAGCGTAAATATGAGATTAAATTGTCCTTAATAACAATAACAACGTTGATTGAAAGTTTTTGTTTCATTACTACAATGACATTTTTATTGTCACAATGAAAATTTAAATTTATGAAGGCAATTATTGAAATATGTTGCTTTTATAAAAAATTTTTTTGATTTCATAAATTTAATGGCATACATGTAACATTCGATGTATGAAATTATTAAATCTTACATTTTTTAATTAATAATTAAACATTTTTTTAAGGAAACTATAATTTTGTATTAATTTATGAATATAGTTATGTTTTTATATTGTTTTTTTATGTTCCCAATTAAAAATTTTTTTTTAACTTGGACAAACTTAAGTTTTCATATATCTAATGAAAATTTTTAACGTAGTTACGAAATCCAATGAAGCGATTTTAACGAAAATACTTCATTATAACTATGAAATTCTATTTAGACAATGAACATTTTCATTTACCTAAGGAAAGTTTTTTTATGAAAATGATTCATTAAATATATGAAGCATTTTTCTTTCAGTGTAGTCTTTTTCTAAAAACATAAACTTTGGCATATAAATACATATGTCCACGAAAGAAAGGAAGACGTTCGAAAAGTAGTGTAATTAATGCTCTTTGTAGATTAAAATGTATAAATTAGGGAATTCAACCGATTAATCGTTGTTTGATTATTCCATTTATTTTGGGCGTTTATCTGTTCAAATAATTTAAAATTGCTTATTTTCGATTAACGAATAATTCAAATAATTTATGTCGATTAATCGAAAATTTGTTTTTTTCACAGTATTAGTTTTTTCTTTTGTGTAAAAAAACAAGTCGGTACGTTTTAAATACCCTTCCATTGTTTCTGAACTCAGGAAAACTTCCTTCGAGTAACAATTTTTCAAAATGTACTACAAAGACTGAAACCAAAGAGTTTGGTAACATTTATTTTAATGAATGTTTAGTACCAAAGACCTGCGCCGAAGCGGCTTAGCCGGCTGTTAGCCAGCCGCCGATGAAAATATTTGTAGCCGCCGCCGCCGAAAATTCTTCGGCCAAAAATCGGCTGCAGCTTAGCCACCGATTACTTTGTAAATAATTTTTCTTCTCTTTTTTTAACACCTTGCCACATTCTTTTTTGTTTGTCTATCCTTAAAAAGTGCAACCCTTATAGAGTTTTCTTTTCTACAAAAAATGTGACATTTTATTTAAAAAAATGCAATTTTTAAGAAACAGACACCAAATTGCATTTTTTTAAATAAATGTAACATTTTTTGTAGAAAAGAAAACACCATTAGTTTCTTGTTTATAAAGCAGCAAAATTTGATCAAAATTTTTAAAATAACAACATATAGGAAAATGAGTGAACATTGGTGCAATCGTTGATTATTGTTTGTAATAACTATTCGGTGTATTTTCCCGCCGAAAAGTTTTAACTCTGTAAAAATTTGACCAAATTACTTTTGTTAAACAGCCTTAAGTGTTGATTGTTTTTAAAACTATATATTTGGCTTCAGTTCATAATTAAATAAATATGTGTGAGAATAAAAAAATTACAGATTTTTTAAAACATCAATAGTAATGGAGGATGAAACTGATTCCAGCGATACGGTTGCCGAGATCAGCGAGTTCAATTCTGATATCGTGCATCACGAAAATATGCTTAACAAGAAAAGTGAATTTAAGAGTAAAACGCAAATATGTTTGTTTGCGTCACTACTGAGGTATTCGTGTACGCGGTCAACACACCAAGACTATCCTTCCACGTGGTCGAAATTTCGGTGTGTCACTGTACCACATTTTGTCCTTTTTTAAGAGACCGTTTTCAAGCCGAACAAAGACAAATAGAAGTTCTAAAAATAGTTGGCGTGTTTTATTATAATTGTTTTATTTGTAAAAATGTTAAATTTTGTACCTCTGGAATATCTAATTATTCAATTAATGTTTGATTTCCTGTGTCATTGAAAACATTTGATTCTTGTTGAAATAAAAACATATTTTTATGCCATGAGTAGTGAATTATAGTATGAAAAATGGCTTAAGTTGTTTGTTATAATATAAACACATACAAATATGTTTACACAAATGTACTTGTGCTAGGAAACTATCGATGGACTATCGATATTATCGATAGTCGTAAAATATCGAAAATATCGATAGGAAAAATATAAATATCGATATTATTATTATTTAAAACACAGCTATGAAGACATCTAACAGCAGCTATACACACACGGTTTATTGCCTCAAACTTTTACATGCTATTATTAATTCGCGCTGAATTGCAGCAATGAATACGAACAACAAGAATGGCAAGTGGTATGGATGGATTGCTTAGCTGTGCTTTTTGCTGCTAATTATTGGCATTTATGTGGAAATTTAAATATGTTCACATTGGGACTGAAATGTCAAATATTTTTGTAATGTTGTAAAAAAAATGTAAATCCAAATGCAATTGCAAGCATAGGACAAAACAATGAACGACCATTAGAGGATAAGTCCGCTAGATTGATTACCTTTTTGGGTTTAGAATTTAGAAAATTTTTTAAAGTTGCAATGGAATATCTTATTGTCCCTGTTACTTCGGGTCCTTCAGAAAGGTTCTTATCAATCTTTAAAAAACTATATACATATGTACGTCTCATACATTCAATAAAGTGATAAAAACAATGGACTGCAGCCTTATAAAAAAATAATTAAAGTTTTCCAAAAAAGTGCAAACATTCAGTCGATAGTAATATCGATATATCGATAGTGAAATCTGAACTATCGATAAATATCGATAGTAGAAAATATCGATAGTATCCCAGCACTAGTACATACATATAATTTTAATATACATATCCAATCGGTTGACAGCCACATCGGCTAACAGCCGAAGCGAGCCGCCGCCGAGCATTTTTTTTGCGTCAGCCGCCGCCGCCGATGAAATCCCACGGCGCAGTTCTCTGTTTAGTACAGACTTTTACCATATTGATTCAGATGAAGAAGTTGATTTTTTTCTAGACGAATGAAAACGACCTTCTACCAGACCTTAACAATACTGTTAAAAGTTAACAAATCGAAAAGAGATTCAAGTGGTACATATAATTAAAAACTACCAATTTTTAGAAAAGACAAGAAAAAGAACAGAGAAATTGTATATGATATCGACCCCTAACCGCGAAAATAACGTAAGCGCCAAAAATCAAATTTTACAGGAGAGAGCTTTTTTATTTTATTTCATAAAAATTTTGTGGCTATAGGAAATATCGCCCAAAGAAAAATGGCCCAAAAAAAAATTAAAAATCGCCTAAATGAAGAATCGCCCAAAAGAACATGAAAAATTACCCAAAAAGTTATATATGAAATTTTGCCCAAAAGAAACGAAAAAGGGCCCAAAATAAAAATGAAAAATTACCCAAAAAGAAAAAACGAATTTTTTCACAGAAAAAAAAATTATAAATTACCGAATTTGCAAAACAGTGTTTATTATTCATATAAATTTAGTAACATACAAATGTAAGTTTTATGTAAAAAATTGCATTGTATCCTCAACAGCTGCGCGGCAGTATTGACAGTAATACTTATTTGAGTCCTACGCCAAACTTTGTGCACTATATACCTAGTTAAATATTAATTAATCCATGAAAACCGGCTTTGCTAACTAAAGCTTCTCTGAATAGCCGGCCTTCGGCCGTGCGCAAGGATTTTCTCCTCTATTATATAACAAAGACCGGCTTCGCTAACTAAAGCTTATCTGCGCAGACGGCCTTTATGGTATGACAAGTACCGGTTGCGCTAAGTAAAGCTTCTAAAATCTGTCTTGTTTCCGAACGAAGGCCGACTTCGCAGATAAGCTTTAGTTAGCGAAGCCAGTATTTGTTATACCATAGAGGAGAAAATCCTTGCGCCCGGCCGAAGACCGACTTCGCAGAGAAGCTTTAGTTAGCGAAGCCAGTATTTGTTATACCATAGAGGAGAAAATCCTTGCGGCTATACAGAGACGCTTTAGTAAGCGCTGCCGGTATTTGTTACACCATAAGGAAGAAAATCCTTGAAAATCCACGGACACTATGACACTGGACGTTATGACATGCTCCCTTTTTGCAATATGTCCCGTTATTTTTATAAATAACATTTAGGAATTCGACGTATAATGATAATGAATGATTTAGACAAATAGTATGTTAGATTTTGACGAAATTTTAAAAATATAAAATGGCCCGAAAAATGGGCTATTTTTCACACAATATTTTTGGGTGATTTTTCATTTATTATTTTTTTTTTTTTTTTGCCATTTTTCTTTGGGCGATTTTTTCTACAGCCAAATTTTGTATGAAATTTGTCGCTTACAATAAAATTGTTTATGCTATAAAATCGTAACGGTACCTTTTGTGACCATGACATTTTAGAAGATGATGCAAGTATTGCCAATAAAGTCATTTATTAAAAAAAACGAAAATTGAAAATCATGTTGCTCGCTATATAACGCTTTACTTTCAAAATCTCCAACTTTAACAATAAGTGCAAGAATCTTTTTAAAATTAAGCTCCATCAAAACAAAAGAGAGAAATCGTTTGAAACATACGCACTTAAACTATACAGTCTGTCTTTTTAAAAGATTTTTATAGAAGATTAGCTAAAATTTTTAAGATATTTTTTTTAAAAAAGTTTTCCTCTTTTATTTCTTTTGTTTAATTTTTATTACTTTTTTAATAAAATTTTTATTTTAAAATATATAATTTTTGATCTCATTTTTAAACAAAAGTTAAATTATTCGATTGAATTGTTCGATTATTATTCAATTAAAGTTTTACCTCGAATAGTTATTCGCGCGATTAATCGATTAATACAAAACATCGATTAATTGAATACCGTAGTATGTATCTATCAAAAGAAAAGAATATACATAATTCAAACGTATTTTAAAGAATTTTTTAGATTCAACTCTTTCTGGCTACTTGAACTTTACATCCTGTAGGAATATAATTGTAAAAAGTCGGATATTATCTTAACTATCTTAGAACTCGACTAGTAGTACATTTTAGTGATAAGAAAAATTTTAATTTTAAATCGGACTAAAATAAGGACTGCTCGATCATTTTAATTTTCAATAATCCTATAACAAATACAAAAATTCTTACTTGTTTGAAAAATAAGCCGGTAGTTATGTCCTTGTTCCGGCTTTTTCTTGACCAAAGTACATTTTAATACTGTACGAAATTTTTTTTATTTTATTTTTGCCCCCTCTTTATATTGGAACGAAGCACTGTGCGGCGTGCCCTCAATTGAAGCTGGCTTCAATTTATCTTATGAAGAGGACAACACAATATAAAAATTAATATTTTCCAGGCTTTTAATAATACCGAGTAAATTAGAAAAAAAGATTTTAAATGGTACTTGGCTTCATTAAATGGTGCATAAGGGCGAATTTAGTTCGAAAAACTCTTAGTTTTCAAAAACGATGTAGTATTTACATAATCTTGAAGTTATACAAGGCATTCGGAATAAGCAAGCAATGTTTTAAACGGAAATTGATAGCATAAGCGACATTTTGAGAATAAGTCCTTTATTTGTAAGCATTTACGGTCTTAATCAAAATAAGTTGAAGTTCACATCAGTTAGCAAAAGTGTATGATGGCCTTAATGTGTTGGTTACCTAAATGAATTTAAACTTTTTTTGCATAAGACAGTTAATGATGTTTTAAGGTTTACATTTCATTTATTAGAACTTAATTATCCTTAATACCCAAGTTAAGTTGTCTGTTTCTTAAGTGTATTTCAATAATAATATTGAAGACAAGTTGCTCAATTTAATATGAAGAAGCTTTGCTTGAAAATTATCTTAAAAATATTTTTCTCTACAAGCCAAAGAAATTTTCTGTTATTATCACTTAAATTTCAAATAACATGTTGCCTCCTTTTCTCTGCATTCTCTTCTTTGATCCAACCCATTTCTTCTTTCTGCTCCCAATAAAATCTAACATTATTCTGATCGTGGATCCAGCAAATTTTAAAAATAGATTATCCCCTTCTTCAAATCTTAAAACTTTAAACTCCAGTTTAAGAATTATTTATTTCACAGTCTGCCTTTAAAAAAAGCTACAATTTCAAATTTGAAAATAAAACGGCCAAAGTCGAATACGAAAACAAAAACACATTAAAAGTTAACAATCAAAATCATCAAGAATATAAAATCCAAAAAAACAAAGCTGTACTTACGGGCTGGTAACAACAAAAGCACAATAATTATGATTATTTGTTGTAGCAGAGTGGAAGGAAGGAGGAAGGGAGGATTTAGTTTACAATTTAGAATAAAAACTAACTCAAGCAATAACAAAAATATTAGTTTTTGCGTCAAAATTTGCAAAAAATTAAAAAAAAAAACCAAAGAAAAAGCAACAAAGTTTCATTAATTTAAAGAGTATCTAGAGAATATTTGGTTTTTGCCTTTTTATTTGTTTTAATTTTAAGTTTTTATTTCTTTAATTTATTTACATCAAAACAAAATAAACGAAAAAAAATCTTAAAACCAGTTTGTCCAAAATGAAAAGAAACGAAGACGAAGAAAAAAACTGAGCAGCAGGAGCAGAAAAAAAAGCAGTCAGTCAGTAACAAAACTGCCAAATAACAACAGCAGCAGCCATAAACCGATCAACAAAAACCTACAAAAAAAAACTAAAAAGGCTTCAATAGATTTGAAGATTTTGAATACCCAGTAGAAATTTCATATATACATATTTAACAGCTTTTATGAAATACTGAAATCTAATCATTCTTTAGCTAAAGATTTCCACTTCGGACTTTTCTGAATTGAATTGTAATTGCATATTCGGTATTTGATGAAATTTGAATGAAATTTTTTGTTTTTGCAAAAATATTGTCTTTAAAATTCCTATTGGGCCTTTAGAAAATATTTTTAGTCTTTTTTGGCTTGTACTTATTTTTTATTAAAAAATAATAAAAATAAAGTTTAGTTTAGCTGTAAGCATTAAAACAACATACATACATACATACATACATACAACTGTGCTTGCTCTAAGGTTGTTGTATTTTGTTCAACTCACGATTTTTCTGTGTCGACTTTTGCAAAGGCACGAGCTTGAGTTTTGGCTTGGACTATAGACTACAACAAATACAAAAACAAAATCAACATTAAAAGTACATCTCCTCTTATTCTGCTTATAATCTCTAAATGGCTTTGATTTTTTTTAGGAAATAAATCCACAGTCACTTCAAACTTAAATGACGCATACAAACGGTTTTAAGAGGAGTTAGTTAAATGCAGGACACTTGATATAATTTAACGGTTTATATTCAAAATAATTTTTTTAAAAAGAGAACATTTTTTCATAGCGTTAAATATTACACAAGACATTTTAAAATTTTTAAAAGTTTTCTTAGTCTTATATTTTTCCCCGTTTTCTCCCATCACATCACATTTATCAGATAACGGTACATTTCTGTTTTTTGTTGTATCTTCGTCTCTTTCGGCCGCCATCCAGAGTCACTATCTGGCCCGATTAATTTTTTTTATTATAGGATTTTGAGGTTTTATCCGATTACGGTGCATTATGGCTTTAGATTTTTTGTAATGTAGGTACAATAAAATTACAAACCTATGGATTTTGTTCTTAATTGTGGTACATTAAACATTTTTTATCCGATGCTTTATTTAGTAGACACTGGATGGCGGGGCTGAAAGAGTAACATACAGCGAAAAACACATACATACATATATACCGTTATCAGATAAATTTGATTTGAAGATTTTTATACCCTCCACCACAATTAGTTGTGAAGAGGGTATATTAAGTTTGTCATTCCGTGTGAAACTTTTTTATTATTCATCTCAGACCCTATAAAGTATATATATTCTGGGTCCTTGAGTAATTTTAAGTCGATTTAGCCATGTCCGTCTGTCTGTCCGTCTATCCGTCTGTCCGTCTGTTGAAAACACGCTCACTTTCGAAAAACTCAAAAGAAATAAACAAACTTGGTGTCAAATTGCTTGTAGTTGTCCTAAGCAGTTTGGGATTGAAATGCAGCAAAATCGGTTTAATAGGATCTGAGCTATGAATCAAAATGTGGAACCACCACCTAAAAAAAATTGATCATTTTGTTACAAAAACTAACATAAATGGTGGAAAAATGCACATAATGATATAAGATTTCGCAACAGTTCGTTTTATTTAACTGGAAATCACGCTGTAAAATATCTTGAAGATCCGTCCATGATTTACCCTAGGCCCCATATAAGCCCTACTCCCGGAAAACAGTATAGTAAGCCTTAAACCCTAACTAACAATGCTATCATAACAAATTTTGGCACGTCACAGTGAAATAGGACTAGAAATGAAACTGAAAGTTTCGTGAAGATCGGTCCATAATTTACCATAGGCCCCATATAAAACCTACTTCCAGAAAACAGTTTAGTACGCCTAAATCCGTAAAAAATAATGCTATCATAACAAAATTTGGTACATCATAATTTTTTGGAACTAAAAATAAGACTGAAATTTCGTGAAGATCGGTCCATAATTTACCATAGGCCCCATATAAACCTTACTCCCGGAAAACAGCTTAGTACGCCTAAAAACGTAAAAAAGAATGCTATCATAACAAAATTTGGTACATCAGAGTTTTATTGAACGAGAAATAAGACTTTAAAATTTTGTGAAGAACGGTCCATCATTTACCATAGGCCCCATATAAAACCTACTTCAAGAAAACAGTTTAGTACGCCTAAATCCGTGAAAAATAATGCTATCATAACAAAATTTGGAACATATAAGTTTTACAGGACTAGAAATAAGACTGTGAAATTTCGTGAAGATCAGTTCATAATTTACCCTAGGCCCCATATAAACCTTACTCCCGGAAAACAGCTTAGTACGCCTAAAAACGTAAAAAATAACGCTATCATAACAAAATTTGATACATCACAGTTTTATAGAACTAGAAATGACACTGTGAAATTTGGTGAAGATCGGTGCATAACTTACCATAGGCCTCATATAAAGCCCACTCTGGTAAAATAATTAAATACGCGGTAAACTTTCTTCCTGTTTAGCTTCATATGACCAGAAAAATGTTATGCAATTTCATGATATACGGTCCATAATTTTCCTTAGACTCCATTTTAGCAGCCTTTTGAAATTTACTGCAAACGCTTAAACTAATTGCACCGCTGTATTGAAATTTATGTTTTTTAATACCAGAAATCGTTCTGCAGAATTTGGGATGATTGGTTCATAGCTTACCATGGCTTTTATATAATTTGTTCTCTTGAAAATCATTTAAGTTCATATTAAACTGATATTCTACTCAAACTTTTTAAAATTGATTCTGATTGTCGATCAATGATTTTATATAGGTCTAAACCGCAACAAATTTTAATGCAGATGTCTGTTTTTACAAAGATTATAATAATAAATAGACATCATACAGATATTACTCCTAAAACATTCGAAGTGTCGGTGGAGGGTATCAAAGATTCGGCACAGCCGAATATAGCACTCTAACTTGTTTTATACTTAATTCGAATACGTTCAAGTTGTAACGATTTTCTATAAAAAATGCTTATGTTTTAAAGATTTTCTATAAAAAATGTTTACGTTGTAAAGATTTTCTAAAAAAAATGTTGACATTGTAAAGATTTTCTATAGAAAATGTTTACGTTGTAAAGATTTTCTATAAAAAATGTTTACGTCGTAAAGATTTTCTATAAAAAATGTTAACGTTGTAAAGATTTTCTATAAAAAATGTTTACGTTGTAAAGATTTTCTATAGAAAATGTTAACGTTGTAACGATTTTCTATAAAAATGTTTACGTTGTAACGATTTTCTATAAAAATGTTTACGTTGTAAAGAGGTGATGATAATCATTCAGGAAAGCAAATTTCGATCTACCAAAGTGTTAAAATACAATTTGGTTTAAGGATTGTTGTTTGACGATTGACGTCAGCAGTCGTCGATCGCTGCGAGTGTAAGACGGCAAATCCATCTGAGGAGATCGAGTGGTTGCGATCCAGACATGTCGTGGTAACCTGCCGGCCTGAGTTCGAGCCCCGGCCACGGTCAAGAATGAAAGATTATCAATAACAATTTTTATTAATTTTCATGTTTAAAATTCCTTTCGTCATAAAAATAATTTAATGAAAATTAAAGTTGATGAACTTAAGCCTAATTAAAAATATTAAAAATTTGGATTAAAAACCGTAAATAGTTCAACAAAATTACCACAATACTAATTATTGTTACAGCTAGGGCACGAGCTCTATGTGTACATTTGTCCTTCAAGTTGTGCTGAAAAAGGTCAACGGAAAAAAAGAAAGACAAAAATGAAAAAACAAAAATGTACTTTGGATTCAAGAAGAATTCTTGACAAAAGTACGGGAAAACAGAGGTAAGGAAAAAACATGTAAATTCAATTAAAATGGATAATCATTCAGAAAAACAAATTTCGATCTACCAAAGGGTTAAAATACAATTTGGTTTAAGGATTGATGTTTGACTATTGACGTCAGCAGTCGTCGATGGCTGCGAGTGAAAGACAGCAAATCCATCTGAGGAGATCGAGTGGTTGCGATCGAAACATGTCATGGTAACCTGCCGGCCAGGGTTCGAGCCCCGGCCACGGTCAAGAATGAAAGATTATCAATAACCATTTTAATTAATTTTAATTTTGTTAAATTCCTTTCTTCATAAAAATAATTTAATGAAAACTAAATTTGATGAACTTAACCTAATTAAAAATATTAAAAATTTGGATTAAAAAATGTTTACGTTGCAAAGATTTTCTACAAAAATGTTTACGTTGTAAAGGTTTTCTATAAAAAATGTTTACGTTGTAAAGATTTTCCATAAATAATGTTTACGTTGTAAAGATTTTCTATAAAAAATGTTTAAGTTGTTTAAATTCTATATAAAACGTTGTTAAGATTTTTAATAAGAAACCTTAACGTGATAAGGATAAACTGTAGCAAACCATAAAGTGATACAAATTTTTGTTTACAGAAACTATTTACCAAATAAAGATTTTTTTGTACAAGGTCTGAACGACGTTAATATTTGTATAAACAAAAAATACGACTTATGGTGTTTACTTTTCTACAAAAAAAAAAAAAAAAAAAATACCACATTTTAAAAGGTGAATGTATAAAACGTCTTGCCGAACATGTAATACTGCAATTTTTTATTTGACGAGAACAAAACACAAAATTGGATCGCCCTGTTTTTAACAGCTGACAAAAAGTTTGTTCTTCAATATATAAAAAAATATGTACATAAATAAAAAAAGAGTGTTCTCCAAAATATAAAAAAAAAATATGCATAACCCCAAATTTGTTAATAGATTGATATTAAATAAATATATACATAAATAAACAAAATTAATGACCAAATTCCAATTTATTTAGTTTGTTTTTCATAAAATATGTAAACAAGAAAATACCTTTGCCAGATTGCCGATTTATTAACATCAAGTTTTTAAGATTTCTTGATTTGTCGTTTTTTTTTTTTTTTTAACAATTTTATAGCACCGAATTCATTTAAATTTTATATCACTGACAGTCTACCATTAACAATGTAATGCTTTCTTTTGTTTTTACTATAAAATAATAGAAAAAATAACTAAAACTTTAAATTTTTACTGTCCTGATTAGAGGCGATTTTTTCCCCAGAACAGAACAGAAGCCATCTTTTTTATAGGGCATTATCAACACTCTCGATTTAAATGGGCTGTAAAGTGCAATGCCTTATGACATTTAAGGGTGAATTTCTTTAGGATAAAACACGCTGCCCTTTTAGGGAGCAAAGCATTTTTCAGAAACGAACACCAAATTGCATTTTTTTTTTTTTTTAATAAAATGTGACATTTTTTGTAGAAAAGAAAACAAACAGCATTAGGTTATCGAATTTGTATGCCTGTTTTCGTTCATTAATGTGTTCAATGTGTGTTCTTGTTCTACTATTTTTATGCAACAATATATGAATATAATTATTATATATATTATAATGTAAAATGAAATTAAGTAATCAACAGCCAATGCCTGCTGGATAAATTCAAAACTATACAATTAAACTAAAGCTAAAACGTGTAATAATTTTATATTTAGTTACACTCTAATTTACCATAAACTTATGATTTTAATGTTGACTTTTTTACTTTTAAGAAAACTCTTAATGATTGTTTTTTCCTAATTTAGGAGTTTATCACCGTTATAAGAGCGCATACATGAAGTTGACACCCCGCACTGTCAGTGGAAAATGGATTCAAATATTAATGGGTTAAAACGAAAAATAAATGTAGGTACAAGAAGGAAGGTAAAATCTTAAGAAATTTACTTTGACTTCCAAATAAACTTACATTAAGTAAAAATAACAATACAAAACACATAATAAATCAAAAATTCATAGAAAACCAAAATGTATAACGAAAATATTTCGAAAGGCAGGCTAGCTGAAATAAGTGACTGATAGATAGAAAGACAGACAGACAGACATGCTGACTGGCTGAGATTTTTTATGCTAAATAAATATGAGTAATAGTTAATGTCATCCATCAGTTATGGACCTAATAATGACAAGAATATGAACAAAAAAACTTCCAAAAAAAAAAGATAAATGAACTTTGAAAAACAAAAAAAATTAAATAAAAGATTGTAATAGTTTCTTTTTTTTTTATTTTTAAATTTTTTTAAAAAAAATTTCGTTAAAACGAACATGAAATGTAATTATGTCTAGAATTTAGACAGAAAACAGTAATTAGAAGACATAATACGAGAAAATAGTTGTACAGGCCAAACGACGTCAAAGACTGGGGGTATTTATATGGACAACACGACTTGGTAACACAACAACTTGAAATAATAGAAATGACATGGTCTAATGCTAAAGAGATCATACTACTACTACTGCTGCTTGTATCTGGCCAAACATTTTATTAAAGTGATGAATAAAATGAATTCTGAACAAATGTTTAAAATTAAAAAAAAGAAAAGAAATAAAAAAAAATGGTAAACAATGAAAAAGTTTGATGAGATTCGAATCTATAAAGCCCTACTTTAAGAAAAGCATTTTTAAAGATTTTGAAACAAATGTATGATAAAGTAGTTTTATCATTTTAAACTGGGACTGGGAATACGTATTGATACAACACTTTTAAACTTGCCAACGGATAGTCTACAAAACGGCAACGATTGGTAGTCAACATATTTGACAGCATTCGTTGCCAAATTTGTAACCAAATGTTGTCAAATCGCTAACGAGAAGTACTACTCTTTCTCAAGTTAAGTATGGAATGTTGATAAATTAAGAAAATCAGAGTAACACATTTAATTCGCTGTTAAATCAATACAGCACCGTCTCAATTTAAGAACATATCGCTGTCAAATTAAATATATGAATATATGAAGCTTTATTTTGTTTTTAAGTGTTGAATTACTATTAATTAAAAACGAACAAAATATTAATCGTTTACTGCAATAGTGACATAACTCAAAAAATGACATTTTCAAATTAGTGATGCAGAAGGCTGTAGGAAATATCGCCCAAAGAAAAATGGCCCAAAAAAAAAAAATGAAAAATCGCCCAAATGAAGAATCGCCCAAGCGAACATGAAAAATGACCCAAAAAGGTAAATATGAAATTTTGCCCAAAAAAAACGAAAAAAGGCCCAAAAAGAAAATGAAAAATTACCCAAAAAGCAAAAACGAATTTTTTCCCAAAAAAAAAAAAAAAAAAAAATACTCAATTTGCAAAAAAGTGTTTATTATTCATATAAATTTAGGTGACATGTCATAACGTCCAGTGTCGTAGTGTCCTTGGACTTTATGACACTTTTAAAAGTGTCATAATGTCCATCGAAGAATTGTCATAACGTCCGCAACTTAACTTATAATCAAAAATGTGTAATTTTTTTTTTTAAATACCGTTAAAATTTCAAGTGATTTTTTTAAAGATACTAATTTAACCATAATATGGTTGTCGGTGACAATGATTTGGTTAAATTAAACATAATATGGATAAAATATTTTACAGCTTTTACTCCGGGTGTATATATTAAATATATATATATCCAAAATAAGGATTTTCTCCTCTATGGTATAACAAAGACCGGCTTCGCTAACTAAAGCTTCTCTGTATAGCCGGCCTTCGGCCGGGCGCAAGGATTTTCTCCTTTATGGTCTAACAAAAACCGGTTTCGCTAAGTAAAGCTTCGAAAAACTGCCTTGTTTCCGAACAAGGCCGACTACGCAGAGAAGCTTTAGTTAGCGAAGCCGGTGTTTGTTATACCATAGAGGAGAAAATCCTTGCGCCCGGCCGAAGGCCGCCTATACAGAGAAGCTTTACTTAGCGAAGCCAGTATTTGTTATACCATAGAAGAGAAAATCCTTATTTTCGATTTATATATATTTAATATATACACCCAGAGAAAAAGCTATAAAACCATTTTTAAAAAAATTCTACCCATATTATGTTTAAATTAACCAAATCATTGTCGCCGACAACCATATTATCGTTAAATTAGTTTCTTGAAAAATAGTTTTGTTGTTTACAACCATAATAAAACATGGTTTTCTCTGTACACAGAAAAAATTATTTTTCCAATTCAAACAAAAAATTTGTAGAATCAAACAATTTTTTGTCAGAAATCGGTCCTATAAACAAATTTGCATATTCAAACAATTTATTTGCATTTTGTTTATTGAAAAAAACACTGATTTTTTCAAACAAATAATTTAACTGAATCAAACAAAAAGTTTACTGAAATTCATATACTAAATTTGAAAATAAAAAAAAAAAAAAGTTTTTGCACAAGCAATGAAGCGCACATAAGTAAGCACTTTATGAGAAGATGACGGCAGAGCAGAGCCGCCGGCTGGCTTTGAGACACATTTTTTTTTGTTGGAATAATTTTTGAACGAAGTCTTATTTATACACAAAACACAATGTTTTTCTTTATCACTCTCTGTTGCTGTATCCTTTCCTTTGCTAAAGAAGAAATGTAACCAAAAACGGCAGCAGACCGACTCGATATCTTTTTCGACATCATTATATTTTTGTATTTGATGTAGGTATTTAACCAAACAGTTTTAAAAAATTGAATACGGGATTTTGTTTTTTGTAATGTTGTTTCTGCTATTGTTTTTCTTATAAATAGTTGCACTTTTTAAAGCGTCCAAAAATAGACTGTGTGTGTTTTTTGTTGTTGTTCTTATATTTGTTGGTTAAATAAAAATCAAACAAAAATATTTTTTTGAATCAGTAAAAAAATTTATAGAAATTAAAAAAATTTTCAAACAAGCGTTTGTTTGAAAATAATTCGGCAATAATTTTTTCTGTGTATGTAAGATTATGGTAGAATTTTAAAAATGGAAAATGGCCCAAAAAAATGGGCTATTTTTCATACAACATTTTTGGGTGACTTTTCATTTCAAATTTAAAAAACGAAAAATTACCCAACAATAACGAAAAATAGCCCAAAAATTTTGGGCCATTTTTCATATGAAATCAGGCCCAATTTTACATGCAATTTTTTTGGGCGACTTTTAATTTTTTTTTTTTTTTTTTTTTGGTGATTTTTCTTTTGGGCGATATTTCCTACAGCCGATGCATAATTGTTCGCTATGATTTTCTTTATTTTGTGTATAAAATTCATCTATATATCTTTTATACTTGTCCACTTTATTTTATTGGTTCATTTATTTTCCGCATGATGAGACTACGTTGTCAAAACGACAACAACCTAGTGTCAATAAAGCAACGGTGTATTGTCAAAATGAATATAAAATTTTGTCAAAATGAAAGGAATGCGTTGTAAAAATTAAAACAAATGTTAATAAAATTGCAACGAATTTGTTTATAAAATTTTGACTCACACAACCGTGGCTGGCTTACTTTTGACAAAGGACGATATTTTTCTACCGGATCAAACCCTCTGTTTACTTTTTGCTTTCTGTAAATATTCTGTTTTCTTCAAATCATAAATTTCGACAAACTAACACTATCTTTTTTTTGTAAACGCCTTTGTAACAATTGAGAAAAATTTAACATTGCTTTTAAATAGGCTGTCAAAATGTAGATTGACACCCAAATGACACCGACAGTCACATGGACAGACAATCATGTCACACAATATACAACAACCATAAAAAGTATTACAAAATTACAATAAAACTTATTATGGCTACAAAACCGATAGCAACACTTTTCAGACAACAAAAGACAGACTCGTAGACAGACCTTTAATTTTGAAAATTGAAAATCAATTAAATTTAGGATTTGACCATATTAGGAGGAGGTAGCTAGTTAGAAATAAACACACATATGTACGTGTTCAAATACAACTTTATTACATCCACACCAATTATACGACTGGTATGATCTCAGCATCAGCAACTTAAAAACTGTTAAAGTAATTTACTAAAACTTCAAATTCAATTTCCAACTAATTTTCAAATATTTTTTTTTTTTTCTTTATGGAAGTCTATTATATGAGTTGGTCTCAAGACTAATTTTTGATTAGTCTCTGGAGCCAAAATGGAAACTAGAATTTGTTTTCATTGTTTAAGAGCCAATATGAACAACAACTTAAGCGCCCACAAATCAATTATCCAATAGATTACTTTTGGTTATTACAATTTTAATATTTTTTTTTTTTTTTTCAACTTTAGAAGACTTTTTTTTGGGACAATAATCGTAACATGAAAAAAAATTGGGAAAAGAAAAAAAATCAAAATCAAACAACCAAATAAGCAACTGCTGTCAGCAGCAAGCACATCGTGAGAATTGTAACAAAAAAAAAAAAAAAAAACAAATAAGAAAATACAGCAGAAATAAAGAGCTAATAAAATTAAAGTAACGTATTAAAAAAAACATTAGATTATATTGTTCAGACAAATGTAATTAAGCAAAAAATTGTAAGTTTGTTATACAAAATAACATAAAAGGGATAGAAAATAACCCATTAATGGCTAATAATACACTGATGGTTTAAAAGCTGGTTTAGTTGAACTAAACTTGAATTTATATGTAGTTTAAACTCAACAACTATAAATCAGTGTCCCATGTATTATATGTTGTTAAAATAATAATATGTGGCAGCACTACGATAAGTCTTATCAAATTCATATGGTCTGTATTGGTAGTTTAAACGCCCAATTGTATGCGTTTAAAAATGGTTTATATGTTTAGTGATTTATAGATTTGTTGGTTTAAACACATTTTAAACCAAAAAGAGAGTTTAACTTGCTCTGATTTGTTGGTCCTAAATGTCGTACAAGAATAAACAAGTGGCTGTCTTATGCAAAAATAAAGTTAAAGTTCACATTAGTTAACCAATTAACTCTTCAAGTGGCCTCTAATAAGTTCTTGCATATAAACAAATGTTTAATATTAAGGTTTAATAGCGAAGCCAATCTCGAAATTCCGATCCCAAAAAATCCCGGGATTTTCAGGATTCAGTGAATCCCGAATTCCGAGATTAACATTTTTTAATTTAACAAATAGAATTTGGGAATTATTTCCTTCCAAAGGTTACTTTATATTATATTCAACATTTTTCAATTTATTATATGATCTAAATTTCAGTTATGTATTTTATAAAGCTTTTTTGTAATAGTTCGAAAAATGAAAAATGTTGAATATAATATAAAGTAACCTTTGGAAGCAAATAATTCCCAGTTTCTATTTGTTAAAATAGTCGAGTTAAATACATTCAATTTATAAAGTAACACTATCCAGTGAGACACAAAGAATGCTGACGAAGGCCGTAGCGGGCCAGAAAATGCATTACATTCTGCTGGTGTCTAATAATTGTAAATTTTTCTGTACATTCAATATACCTCATTGCTTTCCAAAGGAAGGCTAAGGTAAAATGTAAAAAGGAAATACAATATAATAGTCTGGTAGTGTATAAAGTCATTTCTGAAAAATTGAAGGAATAGAACTATTACAAAAAAGCTTTATAACTGAAATTTTTTAATTTATTCATTTAAAATATAAATTGTGCAGAGTAGAAACAAAGAGCTTAGTTATCAATGCGCAACTTCGGTCAATAAGTGGACTGGATGGGGCGTGGCACCTCTAATACAAAGGCATAGATTTCCTACTGCCAAACCCACAATGTCGACAAAAACATTTCTTTTGCATATTTATATTGAAAACTAAAATTTGCTTTTGTTTTCAATATAAATAATTCCTATAAAAGTTAAAGAAATAATAAAAAAAGATTGTTATGATTTCGTATTCTGACAAAAAGTGGAGACTACTTTTACTAAAATGTGCTAGCGATTCTCTGGTTCCAATGTCTACATATGTTCCCAAAAGTACTACCTAGTCAGTACCTAGTCAGTAATACCAACGTCAGTAGTAGATTTCCAATTACACGCACATGTTAAATGTCTTTTGTAAATAACATTGCCTGGGGTATAATAAGTCGCTAGTACTGGTGACTGTGTCAATAGTGAATCAGTACAGATTCACTAGTGACATTTCCTGCAGGGATATTTAAACGAAGTTGATATTTGCAATATAAAGATCGACATCTACATGTTTTATATGAAATAATTTAAAAAAAACTTTTTCATCGCAGTGCTACAGAAGTTTGTAGGCGAATAAATATACGGAATATGCGTCAAAGATTACAAACGCAGTAACGTGTCTTGAATTTCTTTTAAATTACGTTTTAATCAAAAGCAAGCATTCTGCATTAAATTAATGATAGTTCACCACTGATTTCGAACCTTTAGTTCTAATCTTTGTCCTGCTTTGTGTTAAAGTTATTAAAAATAATTTTTATTGGTTCTTATTTAATCACATACGTTTTATCTGATGGTTTAGGGAAACTGTTGAAAGTTTTCCTAAGTCATCGTTTAATCTACCATGTTAAACTCTCCTTTCTCACACAGCCAAATTAAATAATTTACAAGGGAGATCTTTCAATTGTAAAATAATAAAAAACGTACGCTTTCTACGCGATAATACATTAAACTGATAAATGAATGTACGAGTAAACATATCAATATTGATTCGATCAGAGTGCTGCACCATACACATGAACATCGAATATCTTTCTCATCGGTATCTTTGAGTTGATTACAATAATTACAAATCTGCTACGCGCGCGAATGAACACAAAAAAAATTTGGTTGATTTTGTTTGAGAAAATAAATTTTAAGAAACAAAGAACAAAGACCCCTCTACAAAAACATTTTACTAAAATGTAAAGTTTGGTTTGTTTACAGGGTTGTCGTCTCTGTTAAAACCATTGATGAGAAGCATTAAACGTAATTTTAAACATTAATTCAGGCATTCAGCCGTTAAGAAAAATACAAAATAAATTGGTAAACAAAATTAACAAAAACAAAAAGAAACATTTAAGAATTAAAAAAAAAATTAAACCCAATATTTTATTTTCAAAAGAATTGATTAAAAAGTAAATTGCAATTTTCAATAACTTGAATTGATATCCTGACAAAAATTTCAAAAAATACTTTTCTATTGCTTTTAATAAATGTTTCTACCTACCCTCGTATGTGTATGTATCTGTTGCTTCCTTAATATTTGCTACCAAAATATTCTAAAAACATACTTATGATTATTTTGTACACATGTGTATAAGTATTCACAGTCTCTCTTTTCGGAAAAAAAGAATCCTCTTTTTTTAAAGCGAATAAAACCCAACATGGTAACAGTTTGATAAAATTGTTTATCGTTACAAAAAAAAATTGTAGAATTTGTATTTGATTTTGGTTTTAAATAAAATAACAAATAAATTGCTAATGTATGTGAGATCAATACATCCAAAAGAGGGGAATTAGTTTAATCTGAGAGTTGAACAACTAAAAGTGGAGAGATTTCTCTTTGTTTTTCGAAAGGTGAATTGAAAGAAAACATTTGATCAAATTTGGCAGAGTTTGAGGTGGATTTAATTATAGTTAACTAATAATAATTTTATTGGCAGTTTAAGACGGACAGTTAAAGTACAGATATTAGTAAAACTAAATGAAGGGAAGTTTTTATTAATAAACAAGTTAGAGTGCTATATTCGGCTGTGCCGAATCTTTGATACCCTCCACCGACAGTTCGAATGTTTAAGGAGTAATATCTGTATGATGTTATTATTATCTTAAACTGTGACGATTTGTTATTAATTATGGTTTTAGGCGACTAAACTGTTTTCCGGTAGTAGGGTTTGTATGGGGCCTAGGGTAAATTATGGACCGATCATCACGAAATTTCACAGCGTCATTTCAAGTCCTTTAAAACTGTGACGTACCAATTTCTGTTATGCTAGCATAACTAATTATGGTGTTAGGTGTACTAAAATGTTTTCCGGGAGTAGGGTTTCTATGGGCCCTAGGGTAAATTATGTACCGATCTTCACGAAATTTCCCAGTATCATTTGCAGTCGTACAAAACTGTGACGAGCCAAAATTTGTTATGATTGCATTATTTTTTACGGTTTTAGGCGTACTAAACTGTTTTCCGGGAGTAGGGTTTCTATGGGCCCTAGGGTAAATTATGTACCGTTCTTCACGAAATTTCCCAGTATCATTTGCAGTCCTACAAAACTGTGACGAGCCAAAATTTGTTATGATTGCATTATTTTTTACGGTTTTAGGCGGACTTAACTGTTTTCCGGGAGTAGGGTTTCTATGGGGCCTAGGGTAAATTATGTACCGATCTTCACGAAATTTCACAGTGTCATTTGTAGTTCTATAAAACTGTGACGTACCAAATTTTGTTACGCTAGCGTTATTTTTTACGATTTTAGGCGTACTAAACTGTTTTCCGGGAGTATTGTTTATATGGGGCTTAGGGTAAATTATGGCGGGATCATCACGAAATTTAACAGCGTGATTTCCAGTCAACTAAAACAAATTTTTGCAAAATCTTATCTCATTCCGTGCCTTGTTCCAGCATTTATGTTATTTTTTGTAACAAAATTATCAATTTTTTTAGGTGGTGGTTCCACATTTTGATTCATAGCTCTGGTCCTACTGAACCGATTTTGCTGGATTTCAATCCCAAACTGCTTAGGATAACTACAAGCAATTTGGCACCAAGTTTGTTCATTTCTTTTGAGTTGTTCGAAAGTGAGCGTGTTTTCAACAGACGGACAGACGGACAGACAGACGGACATGGCTAAATCGACTTAGAATTACTCAAGGACCCAGAATATATATACTTTATGGGGTCTGAGATGAATAATAAAAAAGTTTCACACGGAATGACAAACTTAATATACCCTCTTCACAACTAATTGTGGTGGAGGGTATAAAAAAGACATGCACAATTAAGTATTCGTCAAAAGTGCAAGAAAGGTTCGGTTTTAGACAATTGATGCAAACGAAATAGATTTTAGAGTATAACACTGGGTCAACAACCGACATGAAACGCTTAGCATTAATACAAACATTATGTTAGTGTAAAGTATAGACTCATCATGTAAGAGGTTTTTCTCATGATTTAACAGCGTTCTAAGCAATCTGTCTTTAAAGTTCTTTCATAACATCATTTCTTAACATCATTTGTTGGCTAGATGAGACGACCTACGGTAAGAGAGAAATTAGAATATTTTTTACATGAAAGTCAATAGTGGAGTCAAAATAAAGATTATCTTTATTACAACTTGTCTCGACTTTCTGCTCCTAAACCGATTAATTACTATCCAATTAACCAATTGGTTAATTTAAAATTGACAATTAAACCGGTTAATTTCAGTAGATTAGCCGATGTAACAAAATTTTTAATTTTTTGTAGTATTATAACATATTTTTTGTATTTTTAATTATTTGTTTCATCTATGATACAAAAGGTATGTGTTAAGAAAATATTTTTTCAAACAATATATTTCCTTCTAGCATAGGGCTGCCAGATGTTTGAACCTATCAACCAGGACACATGGAAAAAAATGGATAAAAAATTATACCAACAGAAAAGTTTTTTAGCACCATTTTTACATAAACAGTTTTTTGGCTCTCCTGAAAATTAAGAATTTTGAGTTGTTACCTTTTAGTATTTAGGGTGCGATATGTAAAAACCATCCAGTTTTTATTTTTAAATCCAACAATATATAGAAAAAAAATTAACGTGTACTTCATGTACATAAAAACGATGAAAAATAAAAAAAAGTTGAGCTTAAAATGTTCTAAGCTAAAATAATGTTGAGAAGATTGCACTTTTTCTAGAACTGCATTTCGGTCTTTGATATAATAATAAAACAGGCAGCATGTCATATTAAAATCAAACTTACATTGAATAATACTCTTCAGTGTTTCAGTCTTTAACAAGTTTCTTTCCTTTGTCCATTGAGCATCCTAAGTACTCAACTTGTAAAAAATCAAACTCTTTTGATTCTTCTTCAACCAACTCGAAAACTGTCAAACTAATCAATTGACTAAAGGCCCAACCAGAATGTGCATAAACAAACTTAAGCTACTGTCAAAAATAAACGAAAAAGCCTCTCAAATACATTCAAAAAAACAAAAACAAAATAAAAAACATTTGATTCCGTACGGAATGTGCGATTAGTTTCGCACTTTGGTTAAGCAAATTACAGTTTCATAAAATTTAACAAAAAGTTCCCTTAAGTTCAACATGGTTTTACACATATGATTTACATGTATTCGCTCAGTTGCTTAAGCCACGTTTTTCACATACTGGTTAGACCTTAAGCCATACAGGCTTTGATATGGACAACGACCGACTCAGTTGACAATTGAATTGAAACGGGCAAGGTCTATCCAATAGATCTGCGCAAGAAGCCAGATGTTTACTTGGTTTATTCCTCAACGACTTCAAAAGTTGTTTACATTTTCCTTATACATATGTATTTTTGTTTACGTTTTCGGTTTTTTGCACACAAATCACATTTTTTCTTTTGTTTTCCCTATGTAGTAGTAAGATTTTGACAACGGCGGGGAATTTTACACAAACAAAATGCCTGTTGTTTTTTTGTATTGTTGTAGAAGTAAGCAGACCTATTGGATAGGCCTTGGAAACGGGTATGGGCTGCCTTAGAGAAAGCAATTTGTGATCGGTTTTCGATTACTTATAAAAGTTGTTTACACGGAATAAATTTTTACAGCCACTAGTTGAAACAAAATTTGAAAGAGGATTGACTATCATCTAATATTATTGAAAGATTTTGCCAGCTTTACACCAGATAAGTGTTGAATTTAATTATAGTTCTTTATACAATTACCTTATGTTAGCAGTGTTATAACAGAAATCTTAACCTTTGTTAGCAATTTAAACCAGCAACAAAACTAATTTGTTTGTCTTGACCTGTACAAAAAAAGAGGACAGTTTAATAGTGGACCAGGACACCAGGACAAGTAGTCTAAAACCAGGACAATCCTGGAAAACCAGGACGTATGGCAGGCCTATTCTAGCAATATATTCTTACCCCCGTATTCATAAAAAATTAAAATGGATTTGAAATGCATTTTAAGAAAAATTTTAATGAAAATTTTGGCTTAAAACACATTTCAAACTTATTTTATTTTTTATGAATACGGTAGTTAAAATACAGTACAAAAAAAGAAACTAAGGAATTCCCCAGCTGTATATATTAAAAGGACTGCAAGTGGCAGGCCCTTTTGAAGGCCTCTATACTCATTTCTAAAAGATTCGCTTTGCCAGGATGAGTCAGATGGTGACCTGATAACAGAAGAAACTATCAGCAGTAAGTCCCAATTTACACTAGGGACATTTCTTGCCGGACATTTTTTGAATTCTCTTTTAATCTTACCCGAAGCGTTTACATATGAAACATTAGAAGTCAGACAGAAATTAATACTTGTATGTAAACTACGAAAAGTAAGAAAGAGAAATGAAAAAATGTCCAGTACAGATAGTCATGTACTACACATTCTACCTTTTCGACCCCTCGCCATCAAACTTCGTCTGTCCGGCAAGAAATGCCCCTAGTGTAAATTGGGACTAACACAAACAATATTTTAGCAGAATTAACCGAAACAATTAGAAGTGTTAGAAATTTAAAAAAATTTAAAAATTTAAATTTTAATCTGTATAATGGGTGGCTTTCGATTTCTCCAACGTCTTCTATAAGAAAACTATTTTTTTTCCAAGTCAAGTTTTATTTGCTCGTTTTAGTTCAAGAATTGTTTTGTTTATTATGTTATTGTTGTTTTTTTTTTTAACTCCAAATAATAAATCATTTTTGCATTTTTATTTATTGAAATTACTCAATTTGTAACAAAACTTTTTTAATCGGTTAACCGATCAATAAAAAAACCAACCGATTATTAACCGATTAAACCAAAACCTCGGTTAACTAAGCAAGCGATTAACCGATTAAAACAAAAGCCCGATTGAATGGCTGCCCTAATCACAACACCAATTCACCAATTAAAGCATTAATCAAAATAAAATCAGTTTTAATTAAAAATGTAATCTAATGAAGTAAATTAAACGTTTAATCAAGTGAGTTTGTTTAGTGGTGCAAATTAATAGTGTCAATTAAACGTTTAATTCACTTGATTAAATTTTTTAATTAAAACTGATTTAATTTTTAATAAATGCTTTAATTGGTGAAACAAGTTGTTACGATTTCTATTAATTATGAGAGCTGAACTAAGACTCCTTTTAGTCGTACTGACATGTGAAATTTAGGGTTACCATAAACAAGTTTAAGGAACTTCCCCAGTATTCTAAATTGTCGTTGAGAAAATCATATTTGATTTTGTATGCACGATTTGTCCCCTATCATTAGATTTTCTAGAATAAAATTTTGATTAAATCGGTGTGTATGACAATATGATCAATAGGATCCTCTATCAAACATTATTAAAGACAGTATTAGGGACATTGTCTTTTAGGTTGTCTCCATCAAAATATAAACGACATTTTCTTAGTTGTCTTTCATCATAATCTATGCGGGGCTGTATAAACGACATTGTCTAAGGAGTTTTCTTCTATCAAACTATATGTGGGACAGTTAAAGCGACGTTGTCTTCTAATGTGTCTTTCATCAACTTCTATGAGGGACAGTACAAACGAATTTGTCTCAGATGTTGTTTTCTATGAAAGTGATTTGTGAGACAGTATAAGTTTCATTGTCTTACAATTTGTCTTATATAAAAACCTATTCAAAACAATATGAAAGTCAAAGTCTTTTTCCACAGTAGTTGAAAGATTTCAACCACTTGCTGCTTGGTTTGCTTAAAATTCCCACATTCTTTTTTTTTCATTGTGAAATAAATTTACGAGGTAACTCCAACCAGCAAAATCGAAAAAATGCTGATAAAGGTAGTCGTGAGCTGGAATATGGAATGCATCCAGTTTATGCTTCAATGTCAGTTTAAGGATTGCTCATAAAAGTTTAATATAAAACATGTAAGAGAAATAAAAAAGCGATATAAAATCGCAACTATTTATACTAAAAAAGCACATGAGAAAATTGTCTAAAATAACCATATACATAATAAGATTTGTCGTAAAGTTCGTAGCGAATGAACGACCAGAAGAGCGCCATTGTCTTGCTTTGTGTGGTGCAAGATTTTCGCGACACTTGTTCGCAAATTTCGTTGATGATTTCTCCTGCCCTGACACGTCGTGTAGGAATTATTATTGTCGTGAATCCGTTTTTAAGGATATGTTACAGACATGGCAAACTTGGTCTTTAATTATACCCACACCACTATGGTGTTCAATTAATCGGGTTTTATTTTTGTTTGATTAAACGATTTATCGATATTTGGCATTATTAACTTATTCGATAAAAAGAATACAATTTTTAAATTAATCGATTAATTTGGTTTGTATATTCGACTTAAAACTTTAAAAAAATTATGCATTTAACAGAAATACTATATATTATTATTATTCGATTAATCGTGAGTTATAAATTCTTCGATTAATCCTCTAATCGAAATTTGCAATTTTAAATTATTCGAACAATTAATCGTCTAAAGTTGTTCGATTAATCGAACAAAAATTAATCGACTGAACACCCTATACACCACCAAAGTGAAGAGGGTATTATGCGTTTGTGCTAAATTGTGTAACGCTAAATAATATTGGTCCTCAACCAACCTTTTAGGATAATGATCGACTCAGAATTACTTTTTGAGTCGATCTTAAAATGTGCGTCCGGCTATCTGGCTATAGGTACAGGTCGAAATTTTTGTCCACAATTCCACATAGCCCCCATACAAGCTTCTCTCCAGAATAGAGTCTTTGTGCATGTTGCCGCCACTGGCAAACACAGCTTAAATTAGTTTTACTAGTTTACATTACTTGTTAGAAAATAGTCTATTGCAATGAAATATTCACCCTTATTGTGTTTGGCGTATTTAAAATACGCCTACGACTGTTTGGTAATAGATTAAAGAGAACGTGAACTTTTTTCCTTTAATCTATTACCAAACAGTCGAAGGCGAATTTAAAGTACGCCAAACACAATAAGGGTGATTAAACGTTCGGAGTAAACGCTACCAGCGCCATTTACAAAACTCCATTTCTTTTTTTATTAGTTATAAAACTTGCTCTTACTAGGCTGGCGTGGTGCTTGTACTTAGCCCGAAAGAATTGATAATTATTAAAAATTAAAGCTCTAGTAGTTTCCATACCAAAAAGTGAGTTAGTTGTAAATGTATTTTATTAAATTGTTATTTTATACGTTCTCTAAATAATACCTGTTGTGAACAACCCCTCATAAATTAGTGTGCTATTTTAAATTTAAATCAGCTGATTTAAAACAAATATAAAAAAATAATTATGTTCCTTAAATCAAAATATTTTTTAGATCTTTCCTGACTATTTTCCATTTCTCAGACGCAAACCACAAATAAATTTTATTTTGTTTGTTTACCAAACATCAGAGTCCTAAGCCGATCTAATTTAACGCCGCAAGTGTTTTGTTTCAAAAATTGCTAGCCGCATGTTAAATTCGGATGTTAGCAGGATAAAACTATACCATAAATGGCGACGGCTACAAAAACATAGCCGCTCGGCTCAGCCGCTCAGCGCAGGTTTCTTCTGATTAAATACGACAGAACAATAAACATAGCAAGCAAAGCTTTATTAATTTAAGACACTTTTTGTTTACAAAGCAACAACAATATTTTTAAACCATTGTAAAATGTTAGAACATTATAACAATACAACATGATAGCACACCTTGTGAATACCCCACATATGTATATAATTTTAGGAATTTTAATATAAGAAACATTGGGTGAATAAATGTATATTTTAGTTTGATCCTGTGTCTTCTTTATTCAAAATCCAGTGGAAATCATTAGCGAGGCGGATTCCTCATCGCAACAGTGCCCATAGGCCATCTTATTATGTTGAAATTGTATTAAATCAGTTTTACGTTAGATACAATGTCATGGTAAAATGTTGTGCTGGTAAAGTTGTAGATATTTAAAAATTAGTTGGTCGAAAGAATTCTTACTGCATGTTTATCGATTTCGAACGTCAACGTTCGCATTGAAAATTATATTTAATACAAAAACAAAATTTGTTTTTGCCTTAAATGTAATTTTCTATGCGAACGTTATCGTTCGAAATCGATGAACAGGCTGTTAAATAAATCTTAGCCTTATAACATAATTATGTTTTTGCGGATACACGACCACACATGGGTCTCAAATATGGTACACCCTCAAAATGTTATGTCTACATACTGTGGTGTAAGGCATCATATGGTCGAGCTTGGCCGACACTTTCTAACTTAAGTCTATTTTTGAGTTTTGTAGAAGAGTAATTATTATAAATTTTAAAGGCCGTGTCTAACTTTACTTTACAGAAAAGCGTAAAGCACAATTAAAGCTTTGACAGCACATTAAAAAAAAAAATTATACTGGCAGATTGTCAAGGCGCGCAAAAAGATGAGAGTTGCTAACTTTTCGCTGTGCTCTGCGTTAGAAGAACGTTATTAACATGTTTTGTATAAGTATGAATATTTCATCTTAGATGTTAAAGCTAATCTCTAACGCAACGCGAAGAAAAAGTTTTATCTGACATGGCCTTAGAGGTGATTTTTTATTCCTAAATATTCCTTATGTCACAGATCGCAAGTGAACTTAAGTTTTTATTCCAAATGTTATTGCACATTGAAAAAATATAAGCAAAAAAATCATTTTGTTAGAACTTCCTTAAAAATCGTACAAAACTTGCACATGTGTACTTTTTAGAGTTGTCAACCGATTAAGCATAATTCGATTAATCGATCAAACAAAACCAAACGCTTGTTCGAATAATTTCAAAACGACGATTTACGAATTATGAATATATCGATTAATTAATGTCGATTAATCGATAAATTTTTTTTTATTAAAAAATATATTTAATAAAAGCTTTGAATTTTATTTATTCTCATACGTTTTTAGTGATTTTATACAAAATTCCTACATTTTTAAAAAGTATTGTTGTAAGTAAAAACCGTTTTGAGTACTCATTGTATTTCGAAAATGTATTTAATGTTCTTATTAAACAAATCTTAACAAACAATTGAGTAGGTGAGTTGCAAAACTCGTTCGTTACAAAATTGAAAATACGATATGACAATTGATTATAACAGTTCTTTTGGCGCTTTATGAGAAGAAATATACTAATTGTATAAATGCAGGTCCTCTTACATGATTTTAGCGAGGACATGCATTGATGCAATCAGAATATTTCGTCTAATAAAGGGCCAAAAAAACTGGAAGAATCATTTGCCATCTCTCATTTTTAATTTTGCAACAAACGAGTTTTCCAACTCACTTTCGATGTAGTGGAAGATAATCCAACGACATCAAGAAATGCCGAACTTGGTCTAATGGAAAAATACTTTAAGACAGACAGCGGCTGTTCAATAGAAGAAATTGTAGACAGAAGTTTGGCTGAAGATGGTAGGTCTGCCAACGCCTTTCGAAAATCCAGAGTAATATCGGATTATAAAGGAATTAAGGGTTTTACGATATGGGTACAACGATATGGAGTTAAGATGAAAAATTTTATGCATCAAAAAAAGAAGAAGTCATAGCGGATTGAATGGAAGATTTTCCATAGTAATTTTTTTGTAAAAATAATTTTTTTATTCGTTATTCTCATCGATTAATCGAATAGTTTTTTAGATTTAATCGTTTGATCGAACGAACAAAAACATTTATTTGAATTATTCGTACAAAGTTGAAAGGCGAATAATTGACAACTCTAGTACTTTTGCAAGTGAAGATGTCAAAGGTGCCATCACCTCAAATTTAGCTTAAGTCAATTTAAGTAATTTTTTTCTTTTTGTCACAGAGCTTTCGAATCAGTATGCAAGTACCTTTTTTAAACTACAGTTTGTTTGAAAATCGTGTTATCAGCAGTTTAATCAAATTCTACGATCCCACAAATGCTAATTTCTTAACAAAAATAAAATCCAAATAAATTATCCAAAGTTTCTTTCTGACACCAAAATACTTGTTGAAATATTTTGTTCTATTAAAAAATACTTTTTAATCTTAATAATAAACAAAAAAAAAAGATTATAATTAATTAAACTTAATGCAAAGTCAATATCTTAAAACAAGATCATTTTAGGATATTTCGATATCCATATAAAAAATATACATCGTTGGAATCTATAACAGGAAAACATACATAATTACTTACACAAATATTTCTTGTTCTTTGGAGAAATAAAAATGAAAAACAACAGCATTAACTAATTGATATACATTTTTTTTCTAAAGAATTATGAAATTTTGATTAGAAGTGATGATTAAGCGAATTCTTTTATAACAAAACGAAATATAATTACACATGTACTCGCAACTAAACCAAAACACAAATCATTGAGGCAAATTATTTTCCACAGAACTAGGAATAGAATACAAGAAGACAAAACAAAACTTTATTTTATTTCAAGAAGACAAGTAGGTATGAATAAATAAAATATCTAAAACACAACAAAGATCTATCTGGTCGATTGAAGAGAAAACGTCATGCAATAAAATTAAGAAGAGGAACCAGAGAATTAACAACAAAAACAAAAGCGAAGAAATAAATAAAGGAAATATTTACGTTTAAAAATGTGCACACAGATTCATTGTAAACAACGGTCAAAAATTAAAAAAAAAATTAAATAGAGAAGACAAGATTGGAAAAGTCATCAACAATCTCCAAAAACGTATAAAAGGACGGATGCAAAAGGAAGAGCCAACTAACAAGCAGCCCCATCATATTCATCATCAATGAATACAGTCAATGTGCCTACACAGCAAGAGAAGACAACAGTAGTATCGATAATTCCTAAGAGAGTCTTAAATCCTCGCAAGAACAAGCTGACATACAGACACACATGTACCAACCAACCAACCTTCTTGTCAGGTTGGCATAAACATAATGAATTGTGCTTAGCTAAGCACTTTTGATACGATACTGTTTAACTCCGTCTGTTGCTGTGGCTCTTGCTCCACAACGAAGAAACTGACTTTAAATAAACTTTTTTGTGTGTATACTACCATCATCTTCTCTAATCATCGTCTCCTTCTTCCCATCGTATTATTTTTGTAAATTTTCTTGTATTTGCAGTTCTTTAAGTTCTTCGTAGGTCTTGAGAGGAGGAAGATGCCAGCCTGCATCAATGCATGTTGAAATAATTTACTGTACTATTAACACTACACTACAACGGCAATAAATTGAAAGGGAAGAAATAAAAGGGTGTATGGAGGACATACACTGAAAAGAGCTATAAAATGTTGAATTCGTATAAACATAAAAAACATTTTTTTTTTTAAAGAAAATCATTAAAAATTTATACTTTTTATAAGTACAATTCATGAGACTGTCCTGTGCAAGAAAAATATCATTCGGAAAGCAAAAAGTTTGATGATCCTGAATTTGAAGCATTGCTCAACGTCAAATTTAAAAAACACTTTCGAAACACAACAGACTATTTCCGTTTGTTTGAAAATATTGGGTACGTTTCGAAAATCAAGTAAAAGCATCATATGGCATCACTGAAAATGTCAGCTTATCGAAAAAACGTAGCAAAAGCAAATCATGCTCAATCAAATCTAAAAAAAAAAACATAAAAATGGCTACTGTTCAAAAATATAACCAAACTGCCCAGCGAGCAAGCTTCGGTATCACCTGGGCTAATTCTGGCAGTCGTGATCTCATACTTTTTCTATTCGAAAGCAATTTTTTCTAATTCTTTCAGTCAATACTGAACGAATCGAAATTATTTTCTGTGTTGTGAAAACTCAAATAAATGCTTTACAACAATGAAAAAATATTATTTCGATTAGAAACAAAATTGCTTTCGAATAGAAAAAGTATTTGATAACGACTGCCCGACGAAACATTTAAAAGCAAAACAATTTTGTCACACATTGTAACGACATGGGAGTTCTTTAGGTATAAACATGTTTGTTTGCTGCCAACCTATTAAATACAAATTAAGCTTTTTTGTCAAAGATATGAGACCTACCTACATCGAGTCTCATCGATGAAGAGGAATATTTACCGATTTTTAATCACTTAAGAAAAGAAGTATAAAGTGATTAAAAAGCATTAGTTCGCTGTTATATGGAATCGATAACTTCTTATTTTTCATTATGCATTTGCTTGACTCGGTTTAGAAAGTTTAACTGAAATTATTATTTTAAAAACACCATTGACCCCCTTTATAGAATTAACTCTTTTCCATGCCACCAATATTTTTCGTTCAATGCTGTACGAAAAGAAGAAATTAACGATCTTTATATTGAATGTTATTTTCCTCATCGTACTGTTTTAATGGAGTAAAAACATGCTTTAGCACAAGAAAACGAAACAAAATGAGAAAAATAAAAAAAGCAACAACTTAAACTTCAGCTGATCAAGAAAGATATAAAAACAAATAATCTGACAAAAAAGGAACGATGCAAACAAACACACATACAATAAGCACTACTACTGCATCATGCTAGAGAGTTATAGTTAATTATGATGACGTTGATGTTGTGCAGCATGTTCTCGTACGCGAGTGGTACGAGCTTATTGTATGCAACTGTGTTCATCTATGGCAAGAACTAAGAGATGAAGAACATTACAACAGATACGTTTTTACGTTTTTCCTGTTGCAGTTGTCGTTTTATTAAAGGAAGTTTCCAAAACAATGAAGGAAGGAAGAATTGCATTTGTTAACACCAAACAAACGAAATACAAAAAAAAAACGCCTTTGGATACCATGCAAAAATGGATGTTAGGGCCAGAAGTTTAAAGGACTAACATAAAAGTTGAATATTGTAAAACATGTGTGGCTTTTTTAAAAATTTTAGATGGAATTCTGTCAATTGTATCTGTAAAGCAAAATGTTTGTTTTTCTTTTCTTAAATATAAACTTTTCGTTTAGTTTATTAAATTTCCTCTTTTACAGCATTTTTAGCATCAACAACTGCATCTTCAACCACACACTACTGCTTTTTTCGTTGTTCATTGGAGATGTTGAAAAAAAGCTGTAGTTTTTACAAATGTTCATTAGATTTATATACTTGGACATGAATCTTTGTTTTTGTGCTGTAAGAGTATATAGTTGATGTTGTTGTTGTTATTGTCAAGTATGTATATACATATAATATAGATACATCTATTTAGTTAGTGTCTTGTAGAAGATACATTTCTTTGCATTTGGATAAAATCTAAAACAGTGGTTTTCAAATAAGCTAAAGAGGTATACTAACACTTTCATTTTTTTATTATTTAATATGATTTCAGGAATGTTTAAAGGGTACATATTTCACCTTAAACACCACTGCTCTTTACATCGAAACCCAACTGTTTGACGATGTACTGTCATTCTGTTACCTTGGCAGTAAATAAACAAAATCAGGTTGTTCGCAAAGCGGCGAACTAGAACCTCTGTACCCCTTCTTTAAGATGTGCAAGACCTGCTCGCTCCATTTCATACTCTTATTTTTTTTACATACGTTGTCATATCGGAGTAGGCCTTCCGCTCTCGCTACTTTAGCAGGTCCTGAGAATCGTAACGGGATCAAAAAAATAATTACTTTGCTTTTGCTTGTGCTTGTGCAAAAAAAAAACAATACAAAAAATTTTCCTCCTTCTCTTAAAAGCAAATGTAGAAACGTGTAACTTATATTTTATACGAAAGAGTCGAGGCCTTCTATGAGGCCTTCTTTTACAGTTAGAGATAGTAATTGAATTGAAACAGGCCTTTAAAAAGGTTAAAAAGTTCTGAAGTAAGAAAGTCTTCTGAATTTTCCCGCGGTTACAGATAAACAGCACCTAGGCTTTCGGCTTTCGGACGATTCAATTCCATATGATGTTCTTTACACATCTAAAACTAGAATTGTTTAACGCATATTTGAAATCGATTCTTTTATATGGATGTAAGTCATGAAGCGGTGCTTAAGAAAACATAATCACTTTCGAAACTTTCATTAGCCGATGTCTTCGAAGAATCATAAAAATTAAATTTAAAGAAGGAAGTGAAGATGAATTGATCACTCGACGAGAAACCCAGACAGCGATATCTGGAAAGAGCTGGAATGAACTTAAACTTCTAGTAGCGGGTAGATCCAAGTGAAAGGAATTAGAAATCCTTATAAAATGCCTTAATTTTGGAGATAACGGTATATCTCAAAAAGTCATGCTGATAGAAAAAAAACTAAGTGCAGATTTGGATTCAGTCTCACAAATTACCTTAAAAACATCATTCAGTTTTTAAGCAAATTTTGTTCCCTTGTGTTATCCATTTTCAATTGATTAACATGTTTCTTCCTCACTTCTTCTTGTATAACAAAGTAGGTACATTTTTGTTTTTATGTTTTAATTTTTTTCTTTTATTTTTCGTTGACCTTTTTTGCACAGCAACATCTGTCAACATATCCAAGGTTTGAGCAATTAATGAAGAAAATATTAAGGGAAATCACGATGGGTAGTGCAAAGTGTGCAAACGATGCAAATGCGTGCAAAAATACGCACATTTGCAAGACACAACAACAAAATGTAGTGCGTATTTGCACTTTGCTCTATTTTATATCGTTTGCACCATGGTAGAATAATACAAGGTATAGTCATTAGAAATTTTGTTCTCAATTAGAAAACCCATAGAATGTCAAATTTATTTCAAACAAATGAAAATGCCAAAAAGTAAAATAAATTAAAAAAAAAAAATTTAAAATTAAAATAAAAAAGTTACTAAAATAATTCTTTGAATCCGACAAAAAAATTGACTAAAAAATTTTGCATATGCAATTGTTCTTTTGAACAAAAAAAAGTACAATTTAATACATGTCCCGAAAATAAATCGAAATTGTGGAGTGATTCATGCGGTGTTGATAAAGAAAACATTAAAAAATCTGTACGTTTCATTTTAAAAACACAGATTTTTTTATCTGAATCAAAAATCAAAACGTGCCCGTTTGATGCCCTGTGCTAAACCATCTGTTATTCCTGTAAAAGGAATAACGTCTATGTCCTTTATAATATTACTTTTTTTTAAATAAACAAAATTTTTCTGTATGTCATTCGGTAATTTGTTTTATTTTTTATTCTATTTCTCTTGTTTGACATTACATGTGTAAACAATTTGACAACTCTCTCTAATGAACCTACCTGGTACTTATTATACTATGGTTTGCACTAAAAAAAACCATGAGCAGGATTAGTAGAGCATATTTGCTCCGTTGCAAACATATGTAAACAATAACATTTAACACATTAAGCGCCATATTGTTTTGAAGGAAACTTGTTAATTGAACATTTTCGTGGGTTTTAATATAAAATAAAGAATTAAATTTAAAATTATTTTAATTTGCTTGTGTATAATTGTAAACAAATGCAGATTTTTTACAGTGCTGCCAGAAGTTTTTAGCTGCCAGAATAAATTTTTAGAAAAAAAAGCACATTTGCACAAAAAACAAGTTAGAAAATATAGTCGGTCAAACCCGACCACATGATACCCTACACCACAGTATTTAAAAACACATCATGCTTATGTGTCCATGTAAATATGGAATTATCTATGTTTATAAATAGGGATGAGATTTTCATGCACTAAAAAATTGAAAATATGCGCATAAAAAATGCACTTAAATCTCCTAAATATGCATTAAAAAATTAAAAAATATGCACTAAAAACTTGACCATTTTCAATAAAAATCGTTTTTTTTAAAAAATTCTATTGGTATTCAAAGGTATAATATTTTTTAAAACTTAATTTAAATAACTACATAAAAGCTTTTGTACATGGAAAATTAACGTCAACCGAAGTTGAGGCATACTTGAAGGATGCCAATTCATTTGGAGAATATTAATTTCAAAAATATTTCAAAAATGTAAAATAAATTAAAATAGATAATCATTCAAAGCAAATTTCGATCTACCAAAGGTTAAATACAATTTGGTTTAAGGATTGATGTTTGACTAATGACGTCAGCAGTCGTCGATGGCTGCGAGTGTTAAACGGCAAGCCCTCTGAGGAGATTGAGTGGTTGCAATCGAAACATGTCAGGGTAACCTGTCCGTAAAAACGCCTGGGTTCGAGCCCAGATTAAGTCAAGAATGAAAAATTATCAGCAAAATTTTAATTAATTTTCATGTTGTAAAATTCCTTTCTTCATAAAAATAATTTAATGAAAATTAAATTTGATGAACTTAAGCCTAATTAAAAATATTAAAAATTTGGATTAAAAACCATAAATAGTTCAACAAAATAACCACAATACTAATTATATTTCAAAAATATTTGGAATTTGTTTTATTTTTTTAAATCCTATATTTTTTTTTTTTGCAACACGTTTTGGATTTTTTTTTTAATTTGTCGGGCTTTCTTCCTTCCACATGTTGATTTAATAATTTGAGTTGACTATTAAGTGAACTAAATCCTTCCAATTTAGTTATTATTTCACCAATATATCCGAAGTTGAAAAATACAAATGCTAATTAACTTTTGAATTTATTTAAATTTAATACTGGCTGCGGTGGTGACGGTACCAAGAAATACATTTCATTAAAATTTGCAACTCGTGAAGGAGCCCTTAAACATATTATTTCCCGTATGAACCCAATAAATCAATATTATCGAATTGGCTTCCAATTCCTCTGCAACTCGGTGTCACCCATGTGCCAAGCAAGTCACGTGTAGCAGTTTTGGATAAATTGTTTTAGGACAATTGGCAGCCTTAACCATGAAAGGTGCTGCATCGGTTAAAAATCGAAGGATCTTTTGTCGAAATCTTGTATTTTGTTACAAAATTTTAAAAAAAATTTGTTTTTGTAGATTTGGAAATGTTTTTTTAATAAATAATAAATTTGTAAAAATATATCACTCAAAAATGTTAAAATATGCAAAAATATGCATTTAAAACCAAAATATGCAAAAATATGCATTTTCTCCAAAATATGCAATAATATGCCAAAACAAATCGATCCCATTTTAACGCAAATTTAATGATTCGGAAAGATAATTGGTCGACATCGATTTTAGACTATCGTCAAAAAACATGCATTTGCATGGAAATCGCATCCCTATTTATAAACTTCATGAAAATCGGTTTGAAAGTTTGTGAGAGGCAGAAATTGCCCCCTGCCTCCCCTTGTAGTCCTATTTTTTCAAAACTGTATATCTAATGTGTCCCTATAGTTATGGATCTATCTATGTTTTAAATTTCATTAAAATCGGTTTGAGAGGCAGAAATTGCCCCTATCTCCCCTTGTGGTCCGATTTTTTTTTAAATTTATAAATTTTGTGTCCATATAGATATGGTTCTATCTATGTATTAAATTTTATTAAATCGGTTTGATAGTTTCTGAGAGGAAGAAATTTCCCCCTATCTTCCCTCGTGGTCCTACGATTCGGCCCATTATCAATAGGCTTGGTCCTTGTGCCAAAAAGAACCTATGCCCCAAATTTTATCAAATTATCTCCAAAATTGCGACCTGTACTTTGCGCACAAGGTAACATGGACAGCCAGCCGGACGGACATCGTTAGTTCGACTCAGAAAGTGATTCTGAGTAGATCCGTATACTATAAGGTGGGTCTAGGACCACTATTTTAAGGCGTTACACACATCAGCACAAATGCATAATACCCTCTCCACTATTGTGGTGTGGGTATAATAAAAGTGGTATGTCACGATCAATCAAAATATGCACTGCAAATTTACACATTGCAAGTTTGCACAATGACCATCGTGATTACCCTTATTATATTAAATTACTATCGAACTTGAGCTTTTAAATTTTTGACTATCAACTCAAAACATCGGATTAAAATAAATGATGTTTGTATGTGAAGACTTCTATCGGAACTATGTATTCTTTTATTGATCTAACTAATGGAAAAAATAAAAAAATATTAATATAAAAAATTAATTTTCTTTGTACACGTAGCTAGTATTCAAACTAACTTCAAATTGTCTTCAGAAACAGTGTAAACTCCCCATATTTAAAAAAAAAGTTCTGTTTCTCTCTCATTTCTTTCTCTAAGCCCATATGGTCAATATGAAATGTTGAAAACAATTTGTGCATGTGACTCTTTTACTGCAAAATACTCCATGTCTTTATTCCTTCTAAAAGTACGTACAACAAATATGTATGCATACTACGAGTATAATTCCTTCTGAGTCAGCATCATCTGTTACCAATTGCAACGTCTGCTTTAAAGATGCTTCATTAATGTTCAATGTTATTTTTTGGCTTTTACTATCTGCAACTGCACCAACAACAATAATATTTCCTCACTCGTTAAGAAAGAACATTTTGTGTTTTTTTTCCTTTATTTTTTGTTATTACAAACACAACCGAGACTTGTTGAATATTATTGCAGAGCGCAACATTCGTGTATTTTACAAATATTTTAGACTATTTGACTTTTTGTTTTAGCCAACTTTATTATCTTTTCAGCTGCCTTAAGATTTTGTTTCTATAGAACGTTACAACTTGCAACCAACATTGATGGGCATACGGAATGGCCCATGGATGATAAAAGAAGGAAGGGTCATTGCTAAAGCGGTAAAGATGGGTTTGACTATTTGTTGGCTGTTTCTACGGTTCGGTTGAATGCTTTAGTATTCCACGTATTGTATGTAGATGTAATGTGATGTAATGTACATAAATATTTAGTAGATGTATTGCAAATTTTAAGTTTATTGAACGAGTGCTTACTTGCTTGTACAAATAATAGTTTTATATTTATGATTCCTTTTCTTATTCGATTTGTTTGTATTCGTATTTACATGAACGGTTTTCTTTTTGCTTTTTTTAACGTTTTTTTATATCAATCTTAAACTTTAGCCTTGAATTTATGACATGAGTTTTTCTTGCCTCTATTCTTGGCTGTTTTTTTTAACAACTTATTACGGCACAGAAATATTTATTATGTAAATTTTAAACTCTTTTGGAATTTTTGTTGCCGGTATAATTTGCAATTACATACTTATTTGATTTTTGAAATGGTTAATGGGCAATAAATAAGTTTGAAATTCCATTGAAGTACTTACAAAGTATTTTATTCGTAAAAAATGTTGAATATTGACTTACCTAAAAAGAGAAAAATTAGAAAGATTTTTTATTTATTTTTGTTATAAATGAAGATAAGTATTAAAACGTAATTAAAATTTTTGGGAATACATAATTTTAATTTCAAAAGATTTTGTTATTCGTGCTTAACTCCCAGTTTTTATTCTTGACAAAAACACTTGAAATTTATTGTTGATGGAATTGCAGTGGGGAATGTAAGATGAGATAATCCCACTGTTGTTTATTGTTGATGTGTTTTGTTTAAACTTTGATATTATTACAAGTAGAACTGTTGCTATAATTCTTAAACGTTTAACAGTTTTATTTGGTTTAATATCTTTAGTTTTTCTAAAATCTTTATGGATGAAGTTTCCTGATGATCTGGCCTAAGCAGCCAGTGAAATGCGCATAGGAATAGCTTATCCCATCAACAATAAATTTCAAGTGTTTTTGTCAAGAATAAAAACTGGGAATTAAGCACGAATAACAAAATCTTTTGAAAGTATTAAAACTTAATATAAGATAATCAAAAATGAGATTATTTTAATTTTTTACTGATTTGATCTGATTTGACGACAAATTAAAGTCACTACAGCCGAAAATGTCGCTATAATGTTGCTCGAAGAAGAGTATATTTGTTGATCTAATACATATTTTAATATGTCTTAACAAATTAAAGCCATAATATTGTTTTTAAATCTAATTTACACTTTTTAAACTTTCTAATTAACACTAAAAAGACATGGCATCAGGAAGAGAGGAGCATTACAGCGTTTGCAATTAAGTAAACCATAAGTTAATCTGAGGTGGACAAAATGTAGACATAAGATTGGATTATTTTATGTCCATTAAAAAACAAAGACTTACTACATTAATGTAGTATTGATAAAATGAAACAAAATATGCGATAAATTAGACTTTTAGTCATAACCATACTATGTTTGGCTCCATATAATTATAAAAATTTAGTTTAATTCACTTTTTAACTTTCATTTGTGGCTACACATCGAGTTTTTTTTAATAAAATTCTATCTTACCAATAAACTTAGGCTTTCTTAAAGCAAACTTTCATAGTGTGAATCTTGACTAAAAGGTATAGAGTATACTCAAAGGCGAAAAAGTGACGTGTGAAAAAGGCCCAAATCAGCTTTTGAAGAACGAGACAAAAAACTTTTTTTTAGTATAAAAACATACCGCTATAATCAACATAAATTTTGTGATCAAAGAAAAATAAAAACACACAAACTACGTTAAACAAAAGGATTTAAAAGTTAAATTTAAATTTAAAAGTAAATTTTTTCAACAGTTTTGCAAATAAATCTCAATTACTGAAATTTCTGATGATTCAAAGAATAAAGCAAAAAGGGCAGCATACGAAGAAAGAGATAGAAAAAAACCAATATCTTCCATCTCGTTTTACCTTTGTGTGTACTCTGTGATACTCCAGCAATGAAGGGATTTACGCTGGAACAAATTTTCTTCAAAAATCAGTCATAGTTGTTTTATCGAAAAATGTATTCAGCAGTCCAATCCACAATAGACCCTACCTACATAAGCCATTACATCCTGAAAAATTTACGGTTTGATGCGGTTTACACGCTAGTGTAAACTTAAGCGATAAATTTAAATTGAAACTGACAAGTTCGTGCGATTTAACACCTCTCGATTATTTACTGTAGGGGTCTACGCTTAGTCACTGGTTTAATCTGATAAACTGGAAACAAATGACGCCTTATAGGCAAACATTGTTCGTGTTATTCGTGTCATTAGATAGCAATGCTCGAAAAAGTGACCCTTAATTGGACAAATGTAAAATTTAAGACAAAAAGTTGCTTTAAAAAACCTAAAAAAATATATAATGAAAAATTGTTTTTAGAAGAGTTGAATTGATTTACTGCCTGTTCAACAATTTGGAAAGCAAACGTTTGCATAGTATTTTATATGGAAACTATTTCTAAAACTGGGTGTTCTTCACTTTAATTTTCTATGCGTTTGAAATTCTTGAACAGGCAGTTAAAATGATCCTAAAAGTTTACAAAATATCGTTTTATGATACATTAGTACTGAAATTTTTAATCGCGAATACGAGCGCTAACTTAAAAACGCGGCTATCACCTTTGAATTCAGCATACTTGAATTAACTATTCCAGTAGGTTGCCCAGCTTGTAAAAATGTTTCACTGGAACAGTGTTATTATTGTCCCTGGTTTTTAGACTTATTTAAACATCCTAATGAAAAATTTAAAGTTTAAGTTTTCTATTAAAAATGTTAAAAGTACCAAAAACCCTCAAAATCAGGAGAAGATTCTCTCTTTATTTAATCATTTTACAAAGATATTCTAGAAGGTTCAGTTTACATTTTTCCTTTACCTTTCGCCTGCTAAACAAGTAAATTAGTCATATAGTTTATGGGTTGTCTAATAACTTTGTTTTCATGATTCTTACTAAAATCAAAACCTTAAATCCCCCAGGCTCTCTGTAGCATTTGTCTCTGTAAGAAAACACCTTCCCTATTCCTTTCAAATTAAAAAAATTTGGAAAATATTTTAATACTTGAGTAACTGCCTTTTTCACGATGTCGAAAGAATTCTTTCGAGAAAAATATGACCAATTCAGCCATGTAGAGAAGCACAATTGAGCAGCGCGAAAATGAGCGTTCAAACCAAAATGCATTTTGTTCACTTCATCTTCAGCGACGAGGCACATTTTCACCGGTGATTTATAAAAAAACCGATGCATCCACTATTCGTCATCGGGTCTGCCAAGCAGTTACAGTGAATGTTGTTTCTTATTGCGGGCTGATAACGGCCTTCTTGGGGCCAGAAATTGAGGCGGCAAAAGAGATGATTCAAAGAATAAAGCAAAAAGGGCAGCATACGAAGAAAGAGATAGAAAAAACCCAATGTCTTCCGTCTCGTTTTACCTTTGTGTGTACTCTGGTACCATCCTGGTTCCAACAGCCAAGGCAAGAAATGCAATGGCCGTGTTATCTCACGTCACGATCATGTGATTTGACACAGTTGGCCTTTTTTCTTTGGGAATATTTAAAAGAAAAAGTCTACTTCAATAAGCCAAGAACAATTCAAGAGCTAAAGTATGAGATAATTCGACACTTTAACGACATTAAACCTCAATTATATTTCAGAGTCATTAAAAATGTGGACCATCGGATAGAGGTATGCCGCCAAAGCCGTGGCGAGCATTTGGACGATATTTGGTTTCACACTTCTATAAAAAAAAAATATTAAGATAATTCTCTGAAAAATTGTTGTTTTATTTACAATTAACATGGTGCGTTTTAGTTAAACCACCCTTTATAAGGCAATACAATTAAAAAATGCGGCAGGGATTCAGCGATATTTTCAATCTTATAAAGTAAGTGCAACTATTAATTTATTTCTATATACAGTAAGTACATTATGTACATGTATATTAAAATTAACTAAAACTTTTTATTCAATCAAAATAAAAGTAAAATGTGTTGCCAACTGCACGCAACAAATCCATAAACTTTTGCAACAACAAAACGTTAACAAAGCAGCAGTAACAACATGAAAAATATATATGTATGTATGTACACAAGTATAAAGGAAAAGTATCCTCAAGATATTTTATCAAAACTAGCATAAAATTTATTTGAAAACATTCGATATTGTCATCGTTTTGAACGTACAAATAAACAATTTATTTGTGTATGTTTGTGGCAGTAGTCTAAAGTTAAGTGTTTTGAAATTCAATACTCCAGTATATTGCCACATGCATACAACGAACGGAGTCAAACGATTATAAGCACACGAGCATGCGCATTTAAAGAGTGCTGCGATAGCGAGTATTTGTAGGTCTTTACACTAAAGTTTGCATCGCTAGCTATGCATAGTTTCTTTAAGATTTTTTCGTACAGCAGTTTTTTTTTCGCCAAAATCAATGATTTATAACATTTCTACATATGTAAGCATAAATTATTAAATGTTTGTGTATGAAAAAAAGGATTTTTTTTGTTTAATTTCTATAGTATTTTTCATTTCTAACAGGCAAAAAAAGATGAAAAAAAAAGTTTAACGAAAATGCTGTTCAACATTCATACTTAACTCATACGAGTAAAATAGATATTAGCGCAGTTAGATACTTTTTTGCATCTTTTTTTTCTCTATTTTTCCATAAAAATTTACTCCCTCAAGACATGACAGTAAGCAACAACAGCAACAACGACAACATCAGCAGCAACAGTACACAAATAATGAAAGAAACATTTCAACGGCATCTCTGGCACATTATAAAGTATGAATTTGAAAAACTATAGAAAAAAGAAGAGGTTACCTTTGGTTATATGGAAATTTTTCTTTCAAGGAAAATACTGTGGCAAAAACAACAAAAAAAATCATAATAACATATTTGAGTTAAACTCAAGTTTAAAAAGAAATATAGAAAAAAAAAACAAAAAAAAATAGAAACCCATAAGATATTCTTCCAAGAAGCATAAAAAATATATCTACGAGGAAAATTTTAGTCTTTTTTACGTATTTTTTTTTTTTTTTCAAAATATACCTATTGTAGGTAAGTTAAAAGAAAATGCAACAACAGCAAAGTTTATGTTAAAGTTGCAGCTTCTTTTAGCCTCCAGTTGTTAAGTTGGTTAGTTGGTAGTTTATATAAAAAGTGAGGTAGGTTGCTATGCAGCAGCAGCAGCACCAGTCGCCGCACTAACAGCAAGTACAGTAAAAAATAAGAATTTCTGTTAAATATACATACTATTTACATATGTACATATATTAATATACACATACATAGATATATGTAAATAAAACACATACTGTTATACTAAATTTAAAAAGTTTATGCACAGTACAGTTGCAGGGCATTTAAACAATTGTTTGAGGTACCGTTCTATTTAGAACTCTGTCCAATTCGAAAAGTTCAATCGTAAAGTACATACTTTAAACTTAACTGCTAGAAGACAGGCAGTATTTCTTTCAGAGAACATAAAAGGAGCAAGAGATCCGCCAGGAGTGCAAACTCCACTTTTGGCAATGTTGCCGTTTTGGCGCTTTATGGGTATTTTATGACGCTTTTTATTTTTTTTTTATGACGCCTTTTCCATTTTTTTTTTGTGGCGCTTTTAGTGCTTTTTGTTACAACCATGTGATTTTGGTTTTTGGCAATTTAAGTGCTTCTCGTACTCGAACTTAGAGGTAAACTTCCTTCAATTTTAAAATTGCTGCAAAAATATTGCTATTAAAGCCTAGTACTCTGTTCAAATTTGTGAAAAATGTTGAGCAACATTGATTATTCCACACGAAAATTTTGGCATTTATCAATGTTACCAATCTTGCGAGTTTGTACAATTTGACGTTTTTATTCCTTGAAAGTATGCTACATTGTTCCGTGTATGTAAACAAACGCTACATGTATTTTACTAAAATTATTTTTTTTAATAAAAAAAAAAATAAATAAGGATAAAAAACTGTTACCGGTTGTGTTATTTTAATTTTTTATTTCTTTTTTAATATTTAGTTCATACTTTTTTGCTTTTGCTTAAAATTCCACGTGAAATAAAGGCAGCTTACATTATTTCGCAGTTGTAAAAAAAATGTTGCTAGAAACATTTCGGAACTTTTTCACAAAATAAACAGAGTACAACTCTATCAACATTATTTCATAGATATTCCGCACAAGTTTTTTTCATATGCATTTTGACAGCATTTCACGTGAAATGTTGAACAGAGTACCAGGCTTAAGAGTGGATAATAGTACAAAAAAGCAAAGCCACTATTATTGATTTCATACAAAATATCATTGATAATTCGTCTATCTATATACATATTTATGTATATAAAACTGGATGCGTGTATGTGTGTATGCAACGCATGGACTCCAAAACGGCTGGGCCGATTTTGATGAAATTTTCAGGGAATCTTCAGAATTTTCAGGCGGGTGACACTGTGAAGTCTGATTTTTGATTTTCGGCCTGCGGGCGGAGAGGCGTGGCAAAATCCAATTTTCATATTGCACCACCAATGACATCTATATAATTTGGACGAATTTTTCTTTAAAATGGTCGCCATGGTCCAACTAAGATTTATACGAAAAGAAAATTTTGCCCCGCCCACTTTTATCGAATTACCTTAAATCAGAAAACGGCTCCATCGATTTGACAAATTGTTTTTTCAAATCTTCGTATCTTTTTAACGGATTTTAAAAATCGAACGCAAACAGTTTTTCTAATTTGGACAGGTCGGGTCAGCTAGTACTAAATAAAATAGAAATTTCCCTTAAGAATCTCACATTGCAAAAATGGGAATAGGAAAGAACTGGAGGCTTATTCTGAATTGCGATGCGAAAATCAATGCGATGCGAAAATGCATAAATGCGAACAGTTGCTATTCTGTATTGCGATATTCGCAAAGTTTTTTTAATCGCATTTTAAATGCGAAAAGGTGACAAGTCAGTATTCTACATTGCGAAAACAAATGTCAAATTCGCAGAATGTTAGTGAAAGATAATATTTTATATATTTAATCATTCATATGCATACATTTTTATTATTTAATTCAGGGAAGCAAGAAATAAGACCACCAAACCGCATCAATTTGAAATAATGATGGAATTTATGAATAAGCACAGCCAATTGGCAAGAGGCCATTTGAAAACACCAAATGCACGTCAGTCGGCAAATACTTTGCGGCAAACGTTAACTGAAGAACTAAATATCAATGGACCACCTATAAGAGAAGCTGCAGGATGAAAAAAGTATGAAATATATAAACCAGTTGAAAAATATTTGACTTCAACTTTCATTTTAATAGGTTTGGGCCGATTTTAAAGTACACACAAAACATTTTAACTTTCTTCTTAGTCGAAACACAGTGCCACAAAATGCATTTTTATTATTTTTTTTATTACAGAATGTCATAAATAAACTTTCTAAACAATTTTCATAGCCAAACACAAACAACTTATTTATTTTTAATTTGACGTTTATTGACACTGACGTATATTTGAGCAGCGTTGCCACGATTTGAAAATAAATTGCGAATGCGATTGCGAAAGTGTAACAGAATACCAATTTTCTTTCGCATCGCATTTCATATGCGCATCGCACTGATTTTCGCATCGCAATTCAGAATAAGTCTCCTGATGAATTTTGGATTAAATGTACGTGTTCTAAAAACCACGTGTGATTTTCTGGTGTTCTGAAAGTCATACCGTTTTTGTGTTTCTCGGTGTGCTTTCGGCACTTGAAAACCACTCCGAAACACACAAAAACGGAACACCAAAATATCACACGTGTGATATTAAACAGCATCTGTAATAGGGATTAGCAAATTGAAAAAAATATATCCATATATTTCGAATCGATATTTTTTAGGAGTATCGATATTTATTATTTCAAAAATATCGATATATCGAACGTATTTGCTGAAACTTATCAAATTAAAAAATATAATATGTATTGCATATGCGCAAATCTTATTATTATTCGAAATATATATAGGCACATATCGACCCCTTAACGCGAAATTATCGTATGTTACAAAAACTAAATTTTACAGGACAGATTTGTCCGGTTTAACGTGATCATCGTCCTAAGATCTTTCCTCACGGTGCTCCTAACACTGGGTCAAATAATGCGTTAACCAGCGCCCCCTTCCTCCTTCGCCACAAAGCCATGACACCAGAGCAAGGGTACCGACTTCGCATCCATGTATTTGGACACTTCATCCCCCTCGTTAAAGGGAGGAGCCTATCTAACACTCCTACCATTTTATGGTCAAATGGCAACCAGTTGCAATGCAACTCCAAACGGAGCAATAAATTACTCTACCTGCAATATGGGTATTAAACCACAACCACCACGTTACTCCCACGAAGGGGCCTCACCATAACCAGGTTGGGACCGAGGTCCCAAGGGCACCCTGGTTCCCATGGTACCGTATAAGACTTCGGTCAGCTTCGTAGCCTAAACTGCTACCAGTTGGACCCCAAACGGTTCCGGGAATGGTGGCCCACAGCAAACCGCAGCACACGACGCCAGCAAACCGCAACATAGCAACAGCGACACAGGCAATTCCGCGATTGCGGAAAAATACCACACACATCTACATAAAGGGACCAATAGACAATACAACAAAACAATAAACAGCCGCTATCACGAGCGACACTTTGGACACCTCGCGTGACACCAGCAAGGGACATCACGCACAAACAATGACCACAAAAACAACAATGAACACAGCTGCCCTCACGGACAGACTCACGGTCACAAGTGACCAACAGCAACCAACGACGCAGCAAAAGGGGAACACGAACTGAGCAGAGGGCCGTTCCGGAAATCAGCCGACAGCATGCCGCTACTCCACCAAGACACTCCCATCTCAAGCCCCAAGGGACCAGAGACACAAGTGACCTAGCACAAGCAACATCAGCATGGGCAAATCACCAGACACCAACACAGCGAGACTCCACCAAAACCATCAACCGACTTCCGAGCACGAAGCAATGCGCAGAGCGAAAAGTTCGACGATATACGCGAGCGTCGGTAAAAAGTATACACAATTAGGGGATTCACAAGGTGTCATAAAGTCATATCGACCCCTTTGCGCGAAATTATTGTATGTTACAAAAACCAAATTTTACAGGACAACAATTTTTCTAATTTTCTCTGCTTTCGCTTGCAATATCAAAAAGAAAATATACATTACATTTTTAGAGCAACGAAGTGGAATTCGCCTACAATATTTTGTGAGGTGACGTCTCTTTGAATGTAGAACAAGATTGCATGATTTCATTAAAACCTTTTCATGGCCCTATAATGACGATTATGATACATTTATAAATTAAATTGTTTTGCTATCAAACGTTGTCTTTATTTTGTTTATTTAAAAATTTTCTTTACTCCTAAATAATATGAATTTAATAAAAAGGTCTTTGCAAAGCAAAACAACACATTTTAAAAGCTTTTGTTCAAATTCTCATTTTTTCTCCCCTTTCCCTTTTACCGGTTTTTAAAATTCACTTGACGCTTTTCTTCATTTCTAAAATGGCAGTACTGGCTTAAGGTTACGGGCAAAATCCATCCCTTATCTGACATTTTTAAGATTCATTTTTTTAAGATTTGAGAAGTAACCAACACTACGATGTAATCGCTTAAGGATCATCACCATTAACCAGTCCAGGGCCTGTTACCGAAAGGCTTCTGAGTTTCGTGATTAACCACGATTTATAAAAGATTCCTAACAAGCATAAGGTTTAGGAAGCACCCTTATTTCTCGAGCCTGCAACACCAAGAGTATGTAGGGAGTATGAAGGGAAACATTTAAATGATATTGCACCTTTTTATGCTACATTCTCCGGGGAAATCAGTTGTAGTCAATACCTGGAATCCGCAGAGTCCAAAATTGAGCTTGCAGCTCATTAGAAAATCTATATGTTACCCACGGCAACCAAAAGCCCCCGAGGACACGTCTCCCGGAATCACATGGTGTCTGTGGTTTATACTTAAAGTCGCGGAAAAGGGAGATGTTAAAAGTTAGTTTCAAGATCTGATTTTATACCACTTGTGGGGAAGTTCGGCCTGCGGGCGGATCTCCCTAGGTGATCTTGCTATTCAAAAGACAAAATTTTGCCACGCCCTTTTTCCTCTTAATTCTCCGCCCACAGGCAAAAAATAAAAAATGCGGCTACGTTAGGATTTGGCTTAGGGGTGTTACTATATGAATGCCAATTTTCAGCTTTCTAGCCTATCAGTGCACAGAAAAATAATTTTCATAATTGAATACGAAAATCGCATATTTGATTACAAAAATTTTTGTAATTTTCTGCGATGACGATTTTTGCGGTATTGATAAAAACGTTTGTATAATTGTTGAATTTTTTGTCAACAACCAAGTTTATTGAGTCAATAAAAAAATTGTTGCCCAAAATGTTTACGTGATTTGTCAAAAAAAAAATGTTGGAAATATTGAATAAATCAAACAAAATGTTTATCGTATCTTTATTTATTTATGTATTATGATGTTCTAAATGGCGCCGTGCAATAAAGCCATAGGAAATAAAGCTATATGGCTTTATTTCCAAATGAATTGAGAAAAAAAGCCATATGGCTTTATTACCACCACCCAAGTGCAATAACACCATAATCGTTTAGCAACCAAAGTGGAAATAACGCCATAACAGTTTAATTGTTATGGTTACAAATTGGCAAAAGAATGAGTTGCCATTGTCAAGTGTTGAAAAAAATATGGTACGGTAAGTGGAAGGGGGAGAGCGCGTCCGACGCGCGATCGCAGCGCGGGCTTGCGACAAACGCATCAGGTGCGGCCGAGCGCAAGGATTTTCTCCTCTATGGTTTAACAAAGACCGGGTTTGCTAAGTATAGCTTCTAAAATCTGCCTTGTTTTCGAACGAAGGCCGAATACGCAGAGAAGCTTTAGTTAGCGAAGCCGGTGTTTGTTATACCATAGAGTAGAAAATCCTTGCGCCCGGCCGAAGGCCGGCTATGCAGAGAAGCTTTAGTTAGCGAAGCCGGTCTTTGTTGTACCATAGAGTAGAAAATCCTTGCTCCCGGCCGAAGGCCGGCCATGCAGAGAAGCTTTTGTTAGCGATGCCGGTCTCTGTTATACCATAGAGGAGAAAATCCTTGCTCCCGGCCGAAGGCCGGCTATACAGAGAAGCTTTAGTTAGCGAAGCCGGTCTCTGTTATACCATAGAGGAGAAAATCCTTGCGCCCGGCCGAATGCCGGCTATGCAGAGAAGCTTTAGTTAGCGAAGCCGGCCTTTGTTATACCATAGAGTAGAAAATCCTTGCGCCCGGCCAAAGGCCGGCTATGCAGAGAAGCTTTAGTTAGCGAAGCCGGTCTTTGTTATACCATAGAGGAGAAACTCCTTGCGTCCAAAAGTGTTTTCCTTATATTTTTTATATAAACACCCAGAGAAAAACCAACAAAACAATTTTTAAATAAATTGCAATTACATGAAAAGAAAAAAAATTTAAATGGGAAATAAGGCCATGTATGGCTTTATTTCCTATGGCTTTATTGCACGTCGTCGTTCTAAATTCCTAATATTTATTTCTGACAACTAAAATTTATTGTAGTGAAAGAAGCTAGTTCCTATTCGCATTTCGCTGGTTGGTTAAGACCAGATTATCAGGAAAGCTTTTTTCAAGGACTTTAAATTTAAAGATATTATTCAACTAAAACTGTAAAGCGAATGAGAATTATTAGCAAAAAATTAGACAAAAGTTGTTAAAAGACTGTCTTTACTTTGATTCAAATATGTTTTTTTATTGAATATGAAGAAATATTTAATTATTTCATTATTTAATATGTTTAATTGAGTGCGGTTTTTTGCATAGTGTAATTTTGATAAATTTTTTCATTGAATCAAATAAATAATTTGTTGACCTAATATTTTATTTTTAACAAACTGTGTTGTTGAAAATTTTCTTAAGATATTTTTTTCCGTGTGGGCTGGATAGATAAAAAAAAACAGAAACACACAAATAAGGAAATTATATACACATATAGATAAGCATATTACGTAAGTAAATATGTTATTTACCTACGATTATAATATTTGTATACTTTTATTGACATTAAACTATCGATGCAATTCTTCCACGTATTTTTTTCCTCTCTCTTAAATTCTAACTTTTTTGTTTTCTCTCCCTTTAGAGATTCTTTTGCAGTATTATTAGTAGAAAAAATGTCCAAACATGGTAATCATTTGCATCATCAGGCATTTTGGCATGGAAGTATTTTCTTCCATATGCCTTAACAAAATCAATAGTAAAAGCAGCAACTGCACCAAACAACAAAGACGTAGGTTTACAATAAGTTATTGGATCCTTTATATGCATATTATATATATAAACTTATTTTTTATACCTACAACTATATCTAATATTTTTCTCAAGCTTGGTTTAGCGTGTAGGAAAAAAAAGAAAGGAAATTAGAGTCAAGGGTATCAAATAAACACAATATTTGTTAAAGAAGAATCACCGATGCATTAAATAACTTCCAAATAGACTAAAAAAAATTAAAAAGACAACTAGAAACCATTGTAAATGAAGTTTAATGAAAGAGTTTAAGCACAAATTTAAGATAAAACACAATAGATTTTATTTATCTCCCATGAAAAGTTCAATAAATAAAGCATAAAAGGAACTTAATTTCTTTTAAAATATTATATGTGTTCATGGGACATGAGGTGATGAAGATACAATAATACACTTGGTCTGGGATACATTTCTCTCCACCTAGTTTTCCTATTAAAATAGCAATCAGTCTTTTTGTGAATCGATGTTAACCAGTGTTGCCAATGAGGAATTCGGAAATTGCACATGACGGTGTACCAAATTACACATTTGAAAAAAAATTACGCATACAATTTAAAAAAGAAGTTTTGGTATTCCTTATTTGCAATCAAATCGTTAGGTTTGCAAAGAAAGCAAAGCTTACCAATTGCTGTAGTATGAAAGAACTGGGGTCTAATCGCCGCATTCGATACTATCGTATCGAATAAACTATCGAATTTTTTTGCATACGATAGATACTGACGTATCGAATGAAAACTTGATAAATGTACAGCCTGTTCATGGATTTCGAACGTCATCGTTCGCATAGAAAATTACATTTAAAACAAAAACAAAGTTCGAACATTATTCGAAGTTTGTTTTTGTTTTAAATGTAATTTTCTATGCGAACTATGACGTTCGATATCGTTAAACAAGCAGGTAATGTCGAGTTAGTCGATATCGAATGCTATTATTTCAAATTCAATACATTTCATTCGATATCGAGTTTCATGATACCAAAATAAATAATTTCGATAAATTTTGCTCGATATCGTATGCGGTGATTAGACCCCTGGACGAACATGTACGACAGACCGTATCCGCGGGCAGTATTTTTTCCCCGAACATAAGCAGTTAAATTGGCGGAAGAACAGTTCAAAAATTTTTTTGTCCAATTTATAATATCGCTGTGAGTGGTTCTGTTTGATACAAACTTATTGACTTAAGGTACTAAGGATGATGCAACTGCAACTTTTGATAATAACTTTATGCACACAACACAAAGAAATAAAAAAAGAAGCAAATGGACAAAAAAAAGCCAGGGTGTAAAAACCAATTTTGGCTGTGATGGATAAAAAAAATTACGTAAACTCAATGTTCTTAAAGAAATCCTTAACTAGGGTTGCCAGACGGCCTGGAATGGCCTGGATTGTCCAGTTTATTTGGGTCTTGTCCAAAACTACTTTTTTATTTATTATATTTTTTAATGATTAAATTAATATTTTGTACAGAACAAGTCGTGTACTAAGACAAATATTGTAAAGAAAAAAAATTTAATTTGCCGAAAATCCTGCTATTTTAAATTTAAATCAGCTGATTTAAAACAAATATAAAAAATAAAGATTTACCTAAAATAAAAATATTGCTTAGTTCTAATCCATGAATTAATAAATTAAATTAGACCTTAGGCTATGTGCATACGACGATATTAACCACCGGTTACGCTCTCTGAAACTAGATTGCCAAACATGCTGTTCATGCGATTCGTTCTTGTTTCATTTTGACATTTTTTTTTGTGTTGGTAGTGTGATTCTTTTTAAAATATAAATAAAAATATAATATTTAATACTTTTAGTAATATTATTATGTTATTATTATCACTTTATTTTATTTAACATCAATTTTTCTTTTGTTTTTTTTTCTTTGTTTTGATTTTTTTTGAGAGTTAGTTCAGATATAATAACGATAACTGTTATCAAAATTGGAGATGATAGTACATTTTTCCTGTTTCGCAGCCTGTTTCAAAATGAAACGACCTGTTTCGCTCTCAAAATTTCGTATACGGAAACAAGTCGTTTCAATCATGTTTGGGGCGCGAAACAGGAATAAGAGAGCGAAACACGAATATTGCAGTCAGTGTGAACATGGTATTACCTGACTATTCTCCATTTTTCAGACGCAAATCACAAATAAATTTTATTTTGTTTGTTTACCAAAAATCAAAGTCCTTAGCCAATATAATTTGATTTGTTGCAAAAATTGCTAGCCGCATATTGAATACGGATGTTAGCCGGATAAAACTATACCATCAACGTCGACGGCTACAAGAACTAACGCGGTACGGCTCAGCCGCTCAGCGGTGGTCTCTTCTGATTATTAACGACAGCACAATAAACATAGCAATCAAAGTTCTATAAATTTAAGACACCTTCTGTTAACAAAGCAACAGCAATATTTTTAAACCATTGTTAAATGTTAGAACATTATGACAATATAACATGATAGCACACCTTGTGAATACCCCAAATATGTGTAATTACACATTGCTTGGCAACACAAGCACACATAGTGGAAATTCAGTCGGAACAGCCACCAAACACCATTTATGATTGTAGTATACCAGTGCTCGACTAGCCTAGAGGGGGTGATAACCCCCCCCCCCCCACCCTTGGATCCGCGCTTGCCACAGGTTCATGTTCGTTTTTTTTTTTTTTATTGCTCGCAAAACCTTAGCACTAAACTGTCATAGAAGTTGGCTGACTTTGAGCTTCTTTCTGTTGCTCTAATAGTTAAGTACTTAAAGTTTTAGTACCTTTTAAACTTGGACGAAAATTAACTTCGAAATATGAACAGAGTCTGATATTGTTATCTAAAATGCAAACGAACGAACGAACGAAAACAAACGAACGTAACTACAAGTGTGTTTATTTGATAAATGCAAAACGACATAAATACACATTTTCTTCTAACAAAATATAATAAAATGGTTTTCTTTGAAAATTGTTTGAAAAATTCTATGGATGATATTTATGTTTCTAGTTTTTATTTTACAAAGTTTTTGCTTCTCCTGTTAAATAATATTTTTGTTAGTTGCGCCTTTTTGCATTTTAGCTAACGATATGGTGATCAGATATACATTTTTTGTTGAGTTAATATGCGGTTTATTGACAAAAATATGAAAGATATTTTGTTAACACATGCACAATATAGCTAACTCAATTAGCAATTAACTCAAGCAAAATGTAAACAACTTTTGACATCTTTACAGAATAAACAAAAAAGGCATCTGGCTTTTGGGCAGACCTAATTAATGTACCTTTGTTTTGTTGACATTCCAGTTGCCAAATGTCAAAACACTTTGTTTAGTGAGTTGTGTTTTGCTCACTTAACACAGTGTTGCAGTTTAATTTTACTCAATGGCATTTATTGCGCAAAACTCAATTAAGGTGCTGTCTGAACACGGTTTAACGCACTAGGTTTTATGGAAACCAAATGTCAGAGAAAAGGTTTGTACAATGTACAATGTACATTTCCTATACTGTGGGATTCTAAAATTCGTTTTTACAGCATGAGATATTATGCCGTGATGTCTGGTGTACCTACTATATATACACTACAAAAAAAAATCGATTAAACCTAACAAAACTGGTCTGACTTCCAATCTGTTACTATGAATAATATTAAATAAATTCAACTGACAACTAAAAATCCTGCCATAATTTTAGACAAAAGGCGGTGACAGAAAACCGGAAAAGGCTAGTACTACAGAATGGATCTCCTAAAATTTGTGAAAATGGAAGAATAATCGGTTATCCGCCTACGTTTTATCTTTGCTCCGAGTAAGACTATATCGATCAACAAGCGATATAGTTTATTGTAGCGTCTTTCTTGTTTTCGATCACTTTTTCGAACATTCGGGTAGTATCTCGATGTTTTTGACGAATGTTGGTTTTAAAATGCTCCAACGTTATCGGAGTATCAGCATAGAAACAGTTTTTAACGAGCCCCAAAAAAGTGTAACGGCGTCAAATCGCATTATCTTTGTGGCCAATTTACGTCGCCAAAACGTGAAATTACGTGTTCTAAAATCTTCCCACGCAATAAAGCCCATTCATAATCTTCAATTGGAGGCCAAAATTAAGTTATTTATCATACGGCCTTAGCGCTGTGAATGAAAGGTAACGGATTTTACGATATTTTTTTGGCAGTATGCACATTGGGATGATGCGAGTGATGACAACATCTGTTATGCCTGCAGACTCTTCGAATTTCATAAAAATTCATTGCACAGTAGGTCGATTATGACGACCATATTGCTCAAAAAGTACCACTTCTGTGGTACATTTTAATAATTTTTACGTATTTTTTAGTTGTTAGACGATCCATATTCGTAAATGGCAAACCTTTCACTAAATAAATGACACTTCAGATGACAGATTTACCTTTTCAGACCGGTGGTTTTGTAAATACCAAATACCAAAAAATTGGTTTTGGTACTACAGCGTTAAAAAAAAGTACATTTTAGAACCAAGTTTCAACAATTTAAAAATTCCCTACGCCAATCTTTCTTTACAACTAAACTCTGGTTAAGTTGAAATTTTACAGTTTTGTATTATTAGTAACAACCCTGTGTTAATGCGGTTAACAGAAATATACAACCGGCCTGTCACAGAAATCAGTTCCGATCGAAAGTGGAAGTGATTTCGTATCTTGCTTCACATAAAACGAAATCACTTTCGATCAGAATTGATTTCTGTGACAGGCCTGAACATTTACAACGCACCACTAGCAGTTGTGAAGTTAAGTCGTAAGGATTGAACTCAACTTAGCTGAGTTGTAAACCGTAACAGGGGCATTAATCCGAGGTTGGATTATACGGCATTACGAGAACTACCTTCTTCACCCTGATCTAATTCTGAGTCTGGGTTTTGTTAGAGACCTTTGGCGGGTTACATCATTTGATATTGCATTTTAAAGCTTATTTATTTAGACAGGATTTTTAGACACATTCTTCAACTATAACGTAAGTGGTTAGTTATTATATTAAGATAGTCATAACAGATGCTCCGTGCTAGAATTTTAATATAAAATCTATTTGCAATCAGTTTAAAAGTTTTGAACTAAATTTTCATAAATTCTTAATGTAAAAACAATTTTTTAGAGATAAAAGAAAAAATATATGTATCTAATGTTCAATACCGTTAACTGTGGGAAAATTCAATGCAACCATTATTGATTGCCAATTAAATATCGTTGTGGTAGGTCCATTAACTGAATAATATTATTATTATTATTTCCAAACATTGTTACTAATAATAATTGAAATATTTGAATTACAATAAAACTAAATAAATTGACCCCATTGTTAGAAATAAGCAATTTCGTTTCTGACATTTTGTAATTGTTTTCAAATAAACATAAAATCATTATTAAACCAATTCAAATGATTGTTAGTTAATCTTTATGTTAAACAAAATCACGATTAAAAATATTCGATTTTTATCTTTAACGCAAAAAAACCAATAAACGAATGAATTTAGAGAAGAAAACAAAGTGCAGCAAAAAATCGAAAAAAACTAAAATAAAAATAATAATAATAATAATAAACATTAAAATAGATTTTATAGCAATTTAAACTAAACTTTAATAATAACATGAATTGGATGAAAAACAAAGAAAATCCAAAAAAAAAACAGAAAACCCCACAAAACTCAACTTAAATGTTAATTTAGGCAAATGTTAATAAAATTGAACATTTCACTTTATGATCAAGAAATTACACAAAAATACAATAAAAAAAAAAAAACCAAACAAAGACAACTTCAACATCAGTAAGCAGCAAACATTTGGGATAAAATAAAACTAAACCATTCCATACCATAATTGAACTTAAGGCAATTTTAAATATGGTACGTGTATGATGATACCGTTGATGAGATGGCGATGTTAGAGTCGCGACGTTTCCAAATGATGTTGGCGATGTTTGAGACCATCTAACTTTAAATTGTCTGAAAGGATTGTTATTTGCGAAATACAATATAGGAAAAACACCAAAAACTAAAACAAGATGAAAAAAGAAACGCCAAATCCAAATCAAACAGATTTCATTTCCACACAAATAACGTGGGAACCAAACAAATTTTTTTTCTTCGCGCTCCAAAAACGAACCACAAATACAACACATTCACCTCCACCACCATCTATACCAAACACATTTACAAACCTTTGAAAAATAGTCATTTGAAGGAAGATAAACAGTAAGAAAGCAGCGAAAATAAAAAAAAAGAAATTATTACCAAACTCTAAATTTCCAAACATGGACCATATAAAATTGTGTACTTTTTACAAAAAAAAAATATATATATATATTTATACATATATATATATAAATATATATAAATAAAGAAAAACTTTGGAAAAACCAAATAAATTTTCCAAGCAAATAAATGAAATATACAAACAACAACAAAAAAAATAAGTAACAATTGATGATGGTATTGTTGTGTACAAGTACTATTGCCTACTGCCAACGAACAACATGTAAACCAAATTTAGTTTTAGACCAAACCGCCAAAACCATAAGTAAACCTTTTTTTTATTGACCTCTCCTTAAACTCGCATTTAAAAACCCAAACGGAGCCACAGCAAAAAGTTCAAACAAATAAAAACCACATACAATAATCCTAAATATATAATAGACAGTTTGTATTTTTATTCACGCAAATTCAAAATCTATGATAACGTTTCTTATGTTTTTCCTTTACTTGTGATCTGTGTTAACTTAACAGTACGTATATTTAAAGTCAGGACAGTGTTTAAAGCGGTGGGAAATCTGTGCCCAATTGCAAGTTTTCTCGCAATTATTTTAATCAATTTTAAAATGTCAAAAGATATTAGAAAAAGAAGTGGAGATCGTTTTAATATGGTTCTGTTTGTCATTCCGTTTGTAATTTTTATAATATTGATGTTTGACCCTATAAAGCAGGAGTGCCCACAAGTTCCTTATGGAAGAGCAAACACCAATACATTTAAAGAAAAACTAATTTTTATTGAATATTTTTTGCTGTAAAAAGCAATACATACAAATAAAAAAATATTTCATAAACATACACGGCAAAAAAAAATTTGATTTGCATTTTTTGTAAAAATTATCTGAAATGAAAAAAGGTTAGTGCATGTAAATTTTATTTCAAACCCGTACTTTTCAATCGAAATGGCCTTTAAGTCTTCCATGATCCTTCCAATAAATTATCCAAATTTATGTCAATGTCAGTTGTAGATAATTTTAGTAAGGCCTCCAAATTTTCGTTGCTCATTCTACTTCTATGCTTGTTTTTTATTAATTTTAATTTTGAAAATGTACTTTCACATATATTTATTATTTGGTTTTAAGGATTTCCAAAAATCAATGCCACTTAAATTAGAATTTTTAAGTTCAGAGTCGCATTGCAGATCACATAGCTCCATTTGTAGCTCAGGCTTTTGATTGTATATGCTACATGTCATTGGAGTAAAAAAAATGGCTATCTTTTGCTTAATGCTGTCAAAATCTTTAAATCTTTTTTAAAATTTGTTTTCAAATCGTCAAAATGACTTAAATATTTAAAAAAATCAAAATTTAAAATGTTGTACTCATCATTTAAGATAGCTTTTAAGCATGGAAAGTGGAACATTCTATCCATATTTAAATCATATATAAAAATATCTATCTTTTTAAGAAAACCTTCGATTTGGTCAACCAAGTCAAAAATAGATTTGTTTTTGCCTTGAAGGGAAATATTAAGGTAGTTAAGATGAGTTGTTAAGTCTATTAAAAATGCTAAGTCTATGTTAAATGCTTGAGATTTAATTTCGTCTAAGAGCTCAAAATTTTTAAAATCCAATTCAATAAACTCAACAACTTCCTTTCGCACTTGAAAAAAACGTTCAAGGCATTTTCCTCTACTTAGCCATCTCACCTCAGTAAACATAAGTAGATCTCCATACTGATTTTCGCATTCCTCAAGGAATTTCTTAAACTTACGATGAGTTAACGAATTGTGCCCACCTCTAATTTTGTTCACTATTTTTACCACAACACTCATTGTTTGGACACAATTCGTCCATTTAGCACACAATGACTCTTGATGAACTACACAGTGAAACGAAGGAACCTTTATACCATTTTTAATCAACTGCCCAATAAAGCCGTCCTTTTTGCCGAGCATTGCGGGAGCACCATCTGTGCATATGGCTGTTAATCTTGCTAATTCGGTTTTTATTTCCAACCTCCCGTTTACCGCATCAAAAATGTCAATGCCTCTCGTATTTCGATGGAGCGGAATCAGTGCAAAAATTTCCTCATTTACATTAAAGTTATTGTCAACCATTCTGATGGCTAATATTAGTTGACTTATGTCAGATATATCGCATGATTCATCCAATGCCAGAGAGAAATATGTACATAACTTGAATTTCTTTTTTAAAAGCGAGTCCAAGTACTTATTAATTTCTTCGATTCTTCGGGTCACTGTGTTTCGTGACAAAGGAACTGTTTCAATTGAGTCTGCCAATAAATTCCACTTTCTCCAAAACAAGACAGCATTTCTTTGCAAACTTTTTTTATAAAAATGCCATCAGAAAACGGTTTAAAGTTCTGAGCAATTCTTAAGCTTGCAATATAGGATGCTTTTAGAGGTCCAGTATTAGTATCATTTGACTGAAAATTAAGACGTTGCATGTTTATTTCCTCACCATAACTTTCTATGTGCTCCAAGATTCGGAGCGCATCCTGAAATAAAAAAGACTTTTTAAAGTCCGCAACTAATTGTTCTCTTGATCCACCAGCTATTTTATTGGCAACGTAATCTGCATGAAGTGCCTTAAAATGCCTTTCAATATTAAATTTAGTGTTAGCTTGCATTATTTGAAAGCATATTAAACATTGTGCTTCAGCCTTAAAATTATAAGTAAAAAAAAAATCTTTTTTCCCATTTATTTTGCAAGTCCATTTTGTAAAAAATACAAAAAATTCATAAAAACGTTTTCAAATATGTAATTCACTTTTACTTCTCGCGTTCGTCGACTCTTGTTAAATGACTAACACCAATTTTTTCCAAGTGTTTTTCAATACACACTTTGTTAAACGGTATCATACCCCAGTGGTATAAAAAGTAGCAATCGCCACCAATGACAGGCGAAATAGTTAGCACTTTCACACAATTTGTACCAGGGTCTACTGATGTGGCATTCAAATCATACCTAAATCTTTCCCTAGACACCAATATCTAGTGTTAACATTTGAAAATAGGTACCCACTTTTCGCTAGCTAACTCTATAGCTCCAAGTAATGCAGAAAACAATTTTTTTTCAACGACAACACAAAAAAATGTGTATCCGAAATAGATCCCGTTATTAGAACAACAACAAAATCGCATGCTTTTTGCTAGCACGCTTTGAAGATATAAGTAGCTAACCCTTATGGTAGGTAGAGATTATGCAGAGAGGGATCCATCGCCACCTCGTAGGACATCCCCGTGTTAAATTCGCCACTTAAAAGCATGTGAGGTAGATTGTAGTGGGACTAGCGGTAGTTTTTAATGAGCTAGCGAATATACACGTTCTGAGCTAGTACGCCATACCACTGGGACGTTAAACAAAAACAAAATCTGCAATGATGATCGCTGTCGTCAATGTTTACCAGCAAAGCATACGAAAGTGTTGTTGCTTTGCACTTGCGTGTATTCAGTGAAGAACGACAAAAAAACTAATAAGACAAAATTGTTTGTGTATTTCGTATTGCTAGTGCTGAGAGCTCTCTGTGTGTATGGAAATACACAGCCTATAGCTAAGTGTTTTTACAAAAACAAATGAGCATCAAGAGCATAGGGCTTGGGCACTCTTGCTATAAAGTATATGTGACGCGCAAAATAGAAAGGGACCTAATTGTTTTGTTCAGGAGAGCCATTTTATCTTTGAATCTTTGGTGTACCATCAATGAGCGTGTTGGTATTGGTCTCATTTGAAAGCGACACATCTCAACGTGGTTGGTAAACCTTGAAAACGAGCGTAGGTCATCCCTAACTCTTGTTTTGTGTAGTTGGTTTTTACTGTTCCCTTAACCTTACTGGTCCCTTTCTCTATGCGCTGTCACATATATATTTTTGATGCTTATTAGTAGCGACGTTGATTTAAAGATGTTTGTCTGTGCGTCTCTTCGTGTGTGTTGTAATTGGTTTTCCAAAGACTCCAGATATTATGTAGCCTAAGTTGTTATATATTTATGTCACATATAATGTCCATCCCCCCCCCCCTTTTTTCTATCAGCAAGATCGGTCCATCAATGACTGAGATATGAGAAAAAAAAAACACGCCTCTATTGTTTTTCATAAAATCCCATGTTGTTATTGTAGAAAAAAAGATCAAAAGTGGCATATCCAATACAAAGACATTATAGATTCTTGTATATCTAGAGAACGGCATGAGACAAAGTTTCCAAATAGGCCAACATCCGACAAAATGTGGGCGGAATTGATGAAGTGGGCGTGGCACAAACTTAATTTGTAATATATATATATATATATATATATTTATATAAAGAACGGTATTTATATAACTTCTGTTCTTATCGCACCACAGTGAAGGGTATAACAGATTCAGCATAGCCGAATAAAGCACCCTAAGTTGTTTTAAATAAAAAAAATATCTGTTTATAAAAGCTTGTCATAAAAAGATTGTTGCTTTCATAATATGTTATATTTTAAATCTTTTCAGAAGCAATGCCTACCCGACCCTTTACTAAACCGATCGACTTAGAACCATTTTTTTCTATCTTAAGATGTCCGTCCGACCAGCTGACTATCCATGTAAACATTGTTCGCAAAGTACAGGTCGCAACATTAGAGAAAATTTGATGAAATTTGGTACACAGGTTAAATTTGTCAAAAGGACAAAGGCGAGAATAGGTCCATAATTTCATATAGCCCCCATACAAGCTTCCCAGTAAATACTTCGCCTACTTTTTTTAAATTAATAGCTTCTTTCACTCAATATTTAGTAGCTTTCTTCTAAATAAATACTATAACTACTTCTATAATTTCTTATTTTTCAGATGTATGTAGGTAAAGAATAATGACTTACTTTTAAATGATTACTTAACACCAGGGAAACCAGAAATATGCAATTGCATGTTTTTCCTTGTGCGACCAATGAAGACAGAAACAATATATTTATCCGTTTTAGAGCTTTTTATGAATTTTGGCATCGATTTGTTAGTGCATATTTTTGCATATTTTACCGTTTGTAGCATTTTTTTGCATAATTTAGCTAAAAGAGTCTTTTTGCAGCATATTTTGCCTTTTTGAGGCAAAATAAAATATATATTTTTTTTTTGCGAAATTTTTTGTTTTTTTTTTTTAATATCTATCTGTACACTCAACGTGTTGCTTCAATTTTGCCATCTACATTTAATTTTTACTCGAAAATTGTAAGACAAAGCAGGTTTTCATTAAAGATAAATGTTATTTTAAACTTTCAAATTTTAAATATGAGCAAAAATAAAGGAAAAATCAATTATATAAGTTTTTGGCGATATGTGTTATACATAGAAATCTGGACTAATCTTCAAGAATACCGTTTGATTTAGAATCACTTCTTAAAGTGATCCATGTTAATTTTGTACGCAAAGTACAAGTTGCAATCTTCTAGATAATTTTATCAAATTTGATAAATACATTTTAATTGTACTAAGGAGTAATTCTAAGTAAATGGTGAGAATCGGTCTATAATTTTACATATTTCCCATAAAAACTTCTTTCCAAATTAGACTCTTTATGTCCGTAAACCATCTTATTATTTTGCTATTTAGTTTAAATTCGCCCCAAAAATATTTAACTGCAAATTAAATTCTTTTCGAATCAGGTCACATCTGCCCAAAGCTTCGGCACAAAAAACTGTTATATTAATTTTAACCTCTTAACATAACTTTGTTTTTGAGAGCCGATGACTGCCCATCGTTTCCAAAAAGGCTAAAATTTCAAAAATTCGTGTGTAAATATTTACTATGGTGTATGGGCTTTACCGATTTTAATTTTAGAATTGTTTTTATTTACTGGAACTGTTATTGAATTGTTGAATATATTGTTTTCAAATTAGCAATTTTTGAATTTTTTGGGGGCATATTTTTAATAATTTTCAGAGCATATTTTCAAGTTTTTACTGCATTTTTAATGCGCATAAAACGTGATTTTTAGTGCATATTTCTAGTTTCCTAGTTTGCTTAACACATTATTTTGTAGGCGAAGTTTTTACTGGGTTCTTATTATTGTGGTATTTAGATTAAATTTGTTCCAAACAGATTTTATTGCAATCTAAATCATCTTACCAAATTTTATGGTAATTGGTCAATATTTAACCAAAGCTCCCATACAAACACAACTTCAGAAGACAGCTTTTAATGGCATAACTTCCTTATAAATTGGCGACAGTACCATTCACGATAGATACTTTGTCATGGCCAAATATTGTGTTGATAGGACCCGTTATGATTGCCCATGGACCCCAAATAGGGTACACTCTCGAAAATTTGTCTTTAAGTTGTGTAGGATATCATATGGACTATACTTTCTTACTTTTTTTATTTTAGATTGATGCTATAAAGCTCACGGTTTTCCCAACACTATCTATAGCTCTGAAACGATAAACCATCCCTTAAAACAAAAAGTTTTTTTTAACTTTTATTTAAAAAAAAGTTTTCTCAAAGCTTTATGATTTTTAAAGCTTTTTTAGTAAACAAGCTTTTTTAAAAGATTTCAAGTAAATATTATTTTTTGGTAAAAATCTGTTTTTTTGTTGTTAAATTAAAATTTTTTTTTAATTTAAAAATAAAAGAACTTTACTTACATATTGCTTTTAAGAGAAACTAATTTTTTTGGAAAAAGCAGTTGTTTAGTTAAAAAAAAACGAAAAAGATATTTTTGCTTCTATGTTATAAAAAAAAATTTATTATTAAATAGAAAACTTAAAAATCCATTTTCCGATAAAGATGAACCGGTCTTAAAAACACTGTCCACTAAAGTGTCTTCCCATCTTTAACAAAAACTTTAAACATTTAATTTAGGAGCACAAACAAATCTAAGGCAACTGTAAAATATAAGAAAACCTTTTGTAGTATCCCTGCAGACATAAACTTAAAAGCCACAAATCGTAAAGTGTGTAAGTTTAGAGCTTATAATTTGTGTGTGTTTTTTTTTTTTCTTGTTCTCACTTTGGTCGAAAGCGAAGCACAAAAAGTCCAAAATTGAATAGAGAAAGATTAAGAAAATTGTAGTTTTTCCTTTTTTGAATGACATTTATTGCAATATAATCGTTATTTCGGGCTATAAAGAAATACAAAATGTCCACAAAAAAAACAAACGCTATGATTTTTTTTGGTCATGTTTTCCACCATTATTGGCTATGCTTGGTAAATTTTGAGAGACTTTTGTTTCTCACATGCTCTATAAAAACTAAACTAATGATTTGCCTTAGAAATAATTGTTGGTATGTTGTTTCACGAGTCCAGCATGCTTCTCATCATGATAAATGCAGCAGAGTTTTTGGCTGGAGAATAAAATTTGAAAAAAAGGTTCTTCATTGCAACTTGTTAACATTTATTTTAGCATTTGTAAGCATTAATTTTCAGCTTTACAATTTTGCTGTTAAACTAACTAAGTAACCACCAACAACCACGTTCTTCCCAATATAAATTGTTTCATACTCGAAATACAAGGAAAAAAAAACAAATATACACTCAAATCACCACTTTAAATTTACACTCATGGGAAAATCTTTGTTAAAGGATTAAGTACTAGAGACTTATTCTGAATAGCGATGCGAAAATCAATGCGATGCGAAAATACATAAATGTAAACAATTGCTATTCTGTATTGCGATATTCGCAGTTTTTTTATAACCGCATTTCAAATGCGAAAAGGTGGCAAGTCGGTTTTCTACATTGCGAAAACAAATGTCAAACACATGTCAAATTCGCTAAATTAATTCGACAACAAAATAGCATTCGCAAAGTACTTACATGTAAGTGAAGGATAATATTTTATTTATTTATTCATGGTAATACAAATAGCCAATTGGCCAATAGAATATATTACAAGTAATTTCATAGCTATGAGGTAAGAAATAATTCAATATACATACAAAAATAAGTACAACTATGAGATTTCATTATCTAAAATAAACATATACCAACATCATGACAACCCAACCGACTCCCATACATTATAGCGAGTAAATTTAAGCAGGATAAAACAAAATAAGTGAAAAAACCCAAAAATTATCAGTGATTACAAATTTGCGCTATGTGAATTAAGAAACACACAAAGGTTACGCTTAAAGACTGCAAAAGACATGGCGAAAGAACGTAGATTTCTAGGCAAAATATTCCATAACCGTGCCGCACGTACGAAAAAAGATTGTTCATAAACCATGTTATAAATACGTGGCATAACGAACGATTCATCATATATTTATTATTTAATTCAGGGAAGCAAGCAATAAGGCCACCAAACCGCGTCAATTTGAAATTGAATAATGGAAGAATTTATGAATAAGCACAGCCAATTGGCAAGAGGCCATTTGAAAACACCAAATGCACATAAGTCGGCAAATACTTTGTGGCAAACGTTAACTGAAGATCTAAATATCAATGGACCACCTATTAGTGAATAAATTTTTTTATAAAGCTGAAAAAAGAAATATTCTGCATAAGTAAACGTTTATTTTTCGCAAGCATCAAAATAAATTACCTTTTTCCATTCAAGCTTATAATATCGGATTTGCTTCTAAGACCCCATTTACATACATCTATGCAATTAACGCCGAGTTTTTTTTTTCTATTTTCTTTAAAAGTAGTTCCTACGAAACTCTTTTCACATTTACATTTTTTTCAAGCATTTTTTCAACTTTTTCAACCCCGTTTTCTTCCCTACACCTCTTGCTAACAAACAAAAAGTTGCATGCGAAAGTTGCGGCAAGTTGCGGCGTTAATTGCATAATGTAAATATGGTCGAAGCAATCTTCGCTGTATCCTTTCATTTTGCTCATGCCCTTCTTCGTCGTCGAATCACAGTGCCACAGAATCCATTTTTATTATTTTTTTTTCTTACAGAATGTCCAAAATAAATTTTATAAAAAATTTTTACAGCCAAACACAAACAATTTATTTATTTTGACGTTTATTTGAGCAGCGTTGCCACGATTTGAAATAAATGCGAATGCGATTGCGAAAGTCTAACAGAATACCAATTTTCTTTCGCATCGCATTTCATATCTGCATAGCATTTATTTTCGCATAGCAATTCAGAATAAGCCTCCTGCATAACGTTAAAATTGTTTTCGTTTATTTATTTATTTCATTTATTTATGCAATATCAAACCTTGGAGGCCAACATAACAATTTTACATGTTCACATATCCATTTCATAGTTGACGGTTGATGGCTCCCAAGCAGCAACAAAAAAATAACAAAGAGAAAAAAAAGAGAAGAAACCTAAAAAAGATCCATAGAGTAACAAGCTAAGAGGAAAATAGCACAACCAAATAAGCTAAAATAGATATACAATTTACGAAATATAAAATGTATTAAGTTAAGATATATAAAATCATAGCGGAGAATTTAAAAAGTTTTAAACGAAATACATTATTTGACTGCGAAAAAGTCCGTAATGAATATGGTAAAAAATTTCAAGCCCTTGTAATCCTAACTATAAAATATATATATATATATATATATATATATATATATATATATATATATATATATATATATATATATACTTATATATAAATTCCTTTTGTTCCTATGAGGAGCATAGGGCCTTAACGATTGTGTTCCATTCTTGTTTGTCTGTTGCTACGATCTTCAGATCGTTCCACGTTTTGTTGACTTTTGCTACTTCAATGTCTAGTTGTCGACGCCAGGTGTGGCTCGGTAGACCCTTCCTGCGGCTGCCTTGGGGATTGCAGTCTATTGCGTTTCTGGTGATGTCGGCTTGAGGTCTTCGCAGGGCATGTCCCTGCCATATATTATATATATATTTGTTATCACACAAACGTGTCTCTGTATCGCTCTATAATTTTGGCTAATTTAAAGTGTTTTAATTGTTATTTAAAGTTATAACTGTGTTGCAGTTGTCAACTGTCTCTTTATTTACTGGTCTGTTATAAATATTTGTTAACCGGGATAAGTTAAATGATAAAACTCTTCGTTTTAATTTAATTTATTATCAATTTGTTTTATATTAATATTAAAAAACTACACTTTAAAGTTTCTTACCAAAAATACATTCGTGAAAACATCTGTTCAATTTAATAACAATAAATACGACTCTATAAACAATCATCATTCGTACTCTGAAATACAACTTTACTGGTTTGCGTATTTGATCACGTTACAGCAGCGCCATCTGTTGTAATTGAATAAAATTATCACCCAGCAAACAATTATAAACTCCTGGTGGAGCGTACGGCCATAGGGAAACAGTTGCTTCACTTCGTTTTTGGACATTGGTGCATTGGTGTAGCGTCACCGATATGTTCTTGGTCGTCCATGGTTCCTATACCCTTAGGGGTTTCATCACAATGCTTTCCTACATGTTTCCTTTTCGTCCTTTCTAAGAGTATGGCTATCCATCGCCATTTTCGTCGTCTTCTGATTTCAAGATCGATTGGCATTTTATCTGTTGTGGCAAGTAATTGCGCATCCATATAACAGAAACGACTTTAAATTTTAGTTATAAATTATAAGCTTAATTTTAACTGATATAGATCTAGAAGCCTTTTTTAAGTTGGGAAATGCTGCCTCTGGACTTATTTATGCGGAAAGTGATGTCTTCCGTAGTGCCGACATTTGGCAAAATTGTTTTGTTTATTTTATGAGTTCGTTGTATATGTATAAGAATGGAAAATTTTGAGACGTACTGGGATGACATTTTTTTGCTTAAGCGGTTAAATTTTGTTTGCATTTCTATTATCTATGAGAGACCTGTTCAAAATGTCACCTAGCGCTACCAGGAATAGGAGCAGAGACATTAAGCATTCCTGGTTTACGCCGGTCTGGAGTTCAGTATCTGATGATAGCATCTTATTGTGGAGGATTAGGCATTTGAAGCCATTGTAATGGGCTTTGATAAGGTTGGTAATCCTTATAGGGATATTCCTAGCACGTAGGGAATCCCAATAGGTATATCTATATATGTTATTAAAAACAGTGGTAAGTCCACAAAAGGGGCCTGAAAACTTTGCTGCAATTTATTTAATTGTTTCAATAAAAAGCGTAGTGTAACAATTTGATCCGTACAGGATCCATTTGGGCGAAAACTGGCTTGGTTTTTATATAGAGATGCGTTTTAATAGAATTAAAGCCAGCATTTTTGACAGGGTTTATAGGAGCATTATCCTCCTGTAGTTTTTACAAAGAGAAAGATTACCTTTTTGGGATTTTAATAAGTATAACCTTAAGACATTCGTCGGGTAATTTTTCCTTGTGCCAATAGGCCTGAAAAAGTTGGAGGTAGGCTATGGCGGATGTGTTTAGATCTGCTTTTAACGCCGATACGGGTATGTTATCAATTCCGGTGGGCTTATGATTCTTTAGTTGTTTGATGGCTTGCACAATTTCTTCAAGGGACGGCCGTCTCTTGTGAGAAAGGTATATTATTGTTTGATCTTAAGTACTGCACATATGCTTGCATTTAAGATCTTGGAAAAATGCATATATCCGCTTTATAGTTGGTCAGCATCGTTAGTTAACAAATTGCCGGTGTTACCTCTGATGGGCCGGGATGTATTTGTAAATTTACCAGTAAGCTTTCAAGTTATCTGGTAAAGAATACATTTTCGGCCTGACCATAGCTCCCATACAACTACAATTCCCGAAAATAGCTTTTAATGTCATAACTTTCTTATAAATGTTGATATTAACATAAAATTTGGCGACAGCGTATTTACGAGAGCTACCATGTCATGACAAAATATTGTGCTGGTAGGCATCTTATAAACCGCAATCCTAAAATCATTTAAAGGCAAACAAATCGCATATAGATGAAGATATCTAAATAATATTCGGAACAAAGAACTTTTACATGAATCTCAACCTCATAATACAATTTTGCTCTGGTGGGTCCCAAATAAAGTACACTTTCGAAATTTGTTAAAATATTGTGGTTTAGGTTATCATTTGGTCGGGTTTGACCAACTTTACTTCCTTACTTGTTTATTAAATTGCTTTGCTGCCGCAAAATTCGACATTTTCTAAGCAAAAAATAAAAATAGAATGCCATAGCTGAGCTGCCTTAATAAGAGCGGCCAAGTTTCTTTGTATGTCAAAACTAATCATTTTCATACAGTTTCTAAGAAACAAACATTTATAACGCGAATTCAATATCACCCGGCTGGAAAATCTCAGTCAACATCCATACTTGCAATTTTTGTTGCTGCATTTTATTAAAATACTGCTTTGAAATTGCATAGTGTCCAGATTATGAAATTATAGTTCTGCAATTTTTGTGTTTTCGTCTTGTCTTTCCTCTTCTCCTTTTTCTATTTTATATATAAGCACAAATACACCTACTTCAAGCTAAAAAGTGTGAGAATTACAAAGCAAAATAGAATTGCAGAGTACATAAAACTGAGAGATCACTCCCCAATTTTCTCACCCCTCTCACCTATAGACTTAAGAATTGCTGCAACAAAAATCTCAAGTCCGGACAATGACTTATTTGACAGATCGCTAAGTCGGTTTGTGTTACTGAAAATGTATTGACAAATAAAATTTTCATGTTTAAAAACGCTTGTCATTATTCAAGACAATAAAATATTAAAGGTTTGTTATTTCTAGATGTCTACTCTTCAAACTTTACGTTAAACATCAGATATTTCCAATGATAACATACAGATGGAGACAACTACTTTACTAAGATACATTTAAACTTAATAATAACTATACCCCATAGTGTTTAACTACCACATAATACCAATTATGGTAAATCGCTTATCTTTTTCCCCCCAACTTTAAGCGTACATACTTAAACGATCAATTGAATTTTTGTGAGTATATAAATTCGATGCCATTTCATCGTATGAGAATTAGTGCAATTACATGTTACATTGTTTTTAAAAACTTTTTGTTTTACTTTTTCGTTGGACTTTAGGCTTTTTTTATTTAATAAATTTTAGGTCTTTTTTTTTTTTTTGTTTGTTTTTGTTTGTTATTGTATTGTGCTCTTGAATTTACGTTTATTAAGCTAAAGAGAAAAAATCTCTGTATTATTTTCAGTAAATATTTCTAAGCAAAAGAGTTTTTCTTTTTGAACGCGATCGTGTTCGAAAAACATGAAAAATAAATTAGATTTTTAGATTAACGTGAGGATTTAAATTTTTAGTATAGTTAAATTTTTTTATTTCAGCCTTCTTTTTTGTTTTCTTCAATGGTTTTTCTTGGCTTATGTAAAAGTTAAATTATTACAAAATGTTAAGATTGTTTAAACATACTTTTTTTTTGCATTAAACTAAAAAAAAAAAACATTTTATGTTGCTGTTGTGTTGTCTTTGTTTCAAAACCATAAATTACAATTAATGTTTGATTTAAATGTTATACGTTTTAAATTACATTTTTAGGTTAATTTGCGAAATAAATCAAACTTTTTTTACGTTTTATTCTGCTTTTTGTGGGTTTCAAATATTTGAAAGAAATAATGTTATCAGAATAGATTGTTTTGTTATTTTAGTACGATGATTGATCGTTGTTAAATTCTATTGTTTTTTTGTTAGATTATTAAGAGTAGTTTTGAAAGTTTATTTGTTGTTTTTTTTTTTAATATTATTATAAAAAAAAATGTAAATTTATAACAAGGATCCAATTTCATATGCATAGTCACATACATTCTAAATATATACATTAAAATAATTTATGTTTTAATATTTTCATAATAAAAACTAGAAAAAGAAATTATATTTTGCGTCTTACTGTGATTTTAAATAAGATACATATTTCGCTATATTCGGTCAATAAGTTAATTATTCAAAAATACCTTTTACAAGGTACTTCTTTTCTAAAACAGATATTTTATTGTTGGAAAAGTCTTAAGGCTCAGTGAGCCGGGAGTAAAAGTAACGCTGCAAATCGACTGTTTCATTTTGTTGTATGTAAAGCAATTAGAACGATTACACTGTGCTCGAAATTTACACTTTTTTTAAACTTTTTTTCGGTTGATTTTTTAAAGTTTAAAAAAAAACACACACAAAATTCAGAAAAATGCATGAAATCTTTGTACGGTCCATATAATTTAATGTTTAAAGATTATTTCATGCAAATGTTGACCGTGACTGCGCCTCAAATGGTCCATCCGCTTAGTCCAATTTTGGCATACTCTTTCCAACATTTCGGCCGGTATCTCATGAATAAATGCTTCAGTGTTGTCTTCCAATGCGTCAATTGAAGCGGGCATGTGTGTATGGACATGAGCTTTAACATAGCCCCACAGAAAAAAGTCTAAAGGCGTTAAATCGCACGATCTAGGCGGCCAATTGACCAGTCCCGAACGTGAAATAAAATGTTCACCGAACTCGCCTCTCAATAAGTCCATTGTTAAGCGTGCTGTGTGGCATGTGGCACCGTCTTGTTGAAACCACATGTCATGCAAGTCAAGCTCTTGCGTTTTGGGCAAAAAAAAGTTGGATATCATCTCACGGTAGCGCTCACCATTCACAGTTACGTTACGATTCGCATCATCTTTGAAGAAGTACGGTCCAATGATGCCACCAGCCCATAAACCTCACCAAACTGTGACTTTTTCTGGATGCATTGGTAGCTCTTGCAATGCTTCTGGCTGATCTTCACTCCAAAATCGACAATTCTGCTTATTAACGTACAGAATAGCCGCTTCAGTGGGTCGATTAAACTGACCATAAAATGGAAGAAGCGCGCGATGAACTTTCTTAACAGAGCACGCATTTTGATAATAAAATTCAATAATTTGCAAGCGTTGTTCGTTTGTAAGACGATTCGTGGTTAAATTATAGACCAAACTGAAGATGTTTTACAGTGAAACAAAAAACGTGCGTCAGCTGTTTAAACCAAAAAGATAATAACTAAAAAATCACCCGATAATTCGTGTTTTTTTTTAGGTTAGCTCTTAATAACAAAAATTTCGAAGTTTTGCTAAAAAAAATTATGTTTCTAAAACGACTGCGCATATATCTCGAAAACAAGAGCTAACCTAAGAAAACGGCGAGCACCGCTGGATTCAGCGTACCCGAATTATGTTAAAACGCCATGTGCCCGGCTTGTCTATTTTTTCAACTAGCATAGTGTTATAGTTAACAGTAAGGTAAGTAAGGTTTAGTTACTGTTACTCCCCGATCACTGAGCCTTTATAGACCAACTTTCTTTCGCATAACATTTCATTTGCGCTTCGCATTGACTTTTGCATCGCAATACAGATTAACCTCCCTGGCTTTCTATCAATAAAAGAATATTGATTTTGTAGAGATCGGTCCATAATTTGCCATGGGCCCCATATAAAGTCCACTCTCGAAAAACACTTTAGTACGCATAAAACCGTATTGCAGAAACATTTTGTCTGTCATAGTTTCATACAATTAGAAACCACTCCGCCAAATTGTTATTAATATCGGTCCATAATTTACTATAACTCCCATAAAAATTCCAATCTCGGAAAAGACTTTTGTATAGTATTTAGTATTTAGTACCCTTTACTCCGCCAAACTGCGTAAATATGACTAAACACGTAGCAAAAATAGATATTGTGGTAAAATTTTTTCCAATTAAACCTAATATGGCTAGAAATGACACCACGTAATTTTGTGATAATCGGTCCATAATTTACCATAGGTCCTATATTAAGCGGCCTATTTAAGAATCATTGAATTCTAAAAAAAATTGTATTGCTGAATTAAAGTTATGTCTAATTTAGAATTTTTTTTAAACTACACTCTAGTAGAGTGACTCTACCGAATTTCCTGATTAACGCTCTGTACTTTGCGGTAACTCTAATAAAAAATCACTTTAACATGTCTAATAACATTTCTGAAACAAATCTTGATATTTTATTTTAATTAGGCAACAATTTATTATACCTTGGGTCAGGTTTTATAAAGGTTGGGTTATATTTTATGGATACCATCTAGAGGCCACTCCTAAAATATTCGAACTATCGGTGGAGGGTGGGATTAAAGTTTCGGCACAGCCGAATATAGCACACTCTTTACATGATTTTTGTATATAATTTATTTTTATAAGATGAAATTTGGGAATTAATTGTGGCCTACGACTGGGTTACTAAAACTTAACAAATTCATTAAAAAAAATTTTGAAGAGGGTAAAATTTTTTATAAAGGGCCAATTTTATAAGGAAAGGTAAATTTTATTAAAAATTAAAAATGTACTTTTTTATTAAGGGTTTAATTAAAAAGGTACTTTTTTATTTAAGGTTTAATTAAAAAGGTACTTTTTTATTAAAGGTTTAATTAAAAAGGTACTTTTTTATTTAAGGTTTAATTAAAAAGGTACTTTTTTATTAAAGGTTTAATTAAAAAGGTACTTTTTTTATTAAAGGTTTAATTAAAAAAGTACTTTTTTATTTAAGGTTTAATTAAAAAGGTACTTTTTTATTAAAGTTCCATCCATTGAAATCCAATTAAATTAACTTTTATTAAAAAAAATTAATTGCATAAAATTAAATTTTTCTTAAAGCTACATCTATTCGCTTAATACCACATCGTTCTTTACTCTACTTTTATCACATTTGATTTGTTTTGAAACCTGCTGAGACTTTTTTATATCTCCAAATAATTGTTCATCATTTTTATAAAACTTAACTTTTTCTCGGCTTTGCCTTCACTAAACACTCATAAAATGAAAATGTGAAATACGAAAAACAGAAAACAGAAAAAACTTTTCATACACAGTGGGTAGAAAATTCTAATAATAGTTCATAACTAAACACATGTGGATAAATGTATAATAGAGGAAAAAACAGTGAAAAAAGTTTAAGTCATATAATAAAGATTTTCAAATAAAACAACAAGAAAAAAATTAATAAAAACAGTACAAAAATTATGGTATAACATTAGAGACTTAACACTGCTTTTAATTATTTTTAATTTACATAGACAGACATATGCATGTACATAGTATGGATGGTTGAACGGACAGACAGAGCGACAGACAATAATTCAGACATAAAAAGACATGGAGAGAGAAAAATAGACATAACAATGATTTACATTTATTGTTTTGGTTGTTTTACAATATACACTAAATTTCCATACCAAAGAGTTTTATAGTTTACAACAGGTCATTATTAAAGCACCTTTTTTTATAAAACAAAAAAAAAATTGGTCGAATTTTGAATGCCCTTTTTTTGTTTGGAGCAAGAAAATCCGACATACAGCTATCCATGTGAAAAGCAAAGGGTTCCTTATAGTTTCCGTCCAATGGACCATATACAATCTGTTTACTAAATTTATAAAAAAAAAGAAAAAGTACTAAGAGTACCAATTTTCGTCCGTTTAAAAAGTACTCTATTTTTAAATCTGGGCCATATGCCATCTCTATACAAAATTAATCGAGAAAGTACCAAAGTTAAGGAGTACCAAAATACAAGCTTTTCCTCATTTATGGGCCTAATAAGTACTAGAGTTGGGTAGTTCATGAACGAACTAGTTTTATTGAACTAATCATTCAGATGAAAGATGAACGGTCTTTCAGTCTGATCGTTGAACTAAAAGTTCAATAGTTCGTTTTTAGTCACTTGGTCTTTTGCGTCAATTAGTCTTTTTGCTTGGTACAGACTAGGGTATTCATTTAATCGGGCTTTTGCTTTTATCGGTTAATCGCTTGATTAATTAATTTGAAGCAATATTTACTCGAGAATGTTGAAACACTTCTCTAAATAAGAACTGTTATAGTGAGATTGTTCAAACTTTGTAGAAGTCACTCTTATGGTATACTACACTATTGAAAATAAAAATAAAGGGGGTAGGCGCAGGGGGGGAAATACCTCTCATAGGATGCATATATTTAATATCGCTCAACTGAAGAACTATTAAAGGGAGAGTCTTCAAACGTGGTTAAAGCTAATATTATAGCAAACTTTAAATTTCAATATAGTAATGGGCGGGGTGGACAAAGGAGGAGCAGTTCCCCTCATAGATAGAAATATTAATAAGAGCCGCTGCACGCATTTTGTTGAACTTTTGGTAGTAGGATCTTTTGAGCCCCAAAATTAAAATAAAATAGCAACGGGGGAAGTGTTACCCACCACAGGACGCCAATGTTAAATATCGCATATCTTAAGAACTGTTATAGTGAGAATGTTCAAAATTTGCAGAAGTCACTCTTATGGTATACTACACTATTGAAAATAAAAATAAAGCGGGTAGGCGCAGGGGGGACATATCTCTCAGCTGAAGAAGTGGTTAAAGCAGTGTAGCGAAGCGCACCGGGTTAAGCTAGTATTGTATAAAATTAGAATATTAGATATAGTAGTTGCCATTAGCCTCTTTAAAGCCATACTGGGCGCTGAGGCGATTTATAGTTGTGTAATATTATTTCATTGAGATTACAATAATACACAAATAAAAAAAAATAAAAAAATAACCGAGGTTTTGGTTTAATCGGTTAATTTTGTTGTTGATCGGTTAACCGATTAATAAAGTTTTGTTATAAATTAATTAATTTCAATTAATAAAAATGCAAAAGTTCTTTAGTATTGGAGTTTTTTGGAAAAAATAAAAAAAAAATAACATAACCAACATAACAATTCTTGAACTAAAACGAGCAAACCAAAAAGAAATGCATAAATTTGTAAAACATACTATTTTAAAATTCATACATAATATTTTTATTTATTTATTAAAAAATTTTAACAGTGAGATATTTTTAATTTTTATTTCAAAAGTTTAAGATCTTATAAAATAATCTTTTGGAAAAATAATTTGGTTTCAATGTTTGGGATTTAAGCGATTCTTTTCTTTAGTTTTGATAAAACCTGACTTGGAAAAATTTCTTTCACTTATCAAAGATGTTGGAGAAATCGGAAGCAACCCATAATACTGATTTAAGAATCATAAAAACAAGATAACGCATTGCACATGTTTACAAAATTGTTTAATATGACGTCACTTTAGCATATTATACACATGTTTGTGTCCCGGGAATTCCCAGGAATTTCAATTGTTATATTTCCCGCTTTCGCGGGATTTTTTTGCGGGATCCCGGGAAAAAATAAATTCCTCATAGTTTTACAAAGAGTTTTGGTGTTAATACAATCTGGAATGAATGAAAATTAATTTAATTTGCTAGATTATGACCTTGATCGGTAGCTTGTTGTATTTGCATACGTTTTTATAAAGCAACCAAAAGTTAGACATTGTAAGGCCTAAATAGTGATTCTAGACCAAAAATGTATAAAATAACATAATAAATTTGCTAGAGGCTTGAAAAAATAAATCCCCATCTCGTTCAATGTAGCTCATAAGACGCCATTACTAAATTTCTTGTTTTACGCAAATACGTTACTCCTCAATATTAAAAGTACTTGATAAATAACTGATCTTTTGACACCAGCCTTACTGCCTGTTTGTAGAACGCGAGCGCAAAAGTGACTCGTTTAACTAACATTTAAAACAAAAACAACAATTAGTATTGTGTGGTTATTTTGTTGAACTATTTATGGTTTTTAATCCAAATTTTGAATATTTTTAATTAGGCTTAAGTTCATGAAATTTAATTTTTCATTAAATTATTTTTATGAAGAAAGGAATTTTACAACATGAAAATTAATTAAAATTGTTATTGATAATCTTTCATTCTTGACGTGGCTGGGGCTCGAACCCCGGCCGGCAGGTTACCATGACATGTTTCGATTGCAACCACTCAATCTCCTCAGATGGATTTGCCTTCTTACACTCGCAGCCATCGACGACTGCTGACGTCAATAGTCAAACATCAATCCTTAAATCAAATTGGTTGCAATCGAAACATCTTCATAAATCTTCATCGATTTCAGTTTCACGTGATTTCGATTTTCAAAACATGGCTGATAGATTAAAAAAAGTTTTGATTGTGTTTAGAATTCCTAATTTCATAATTCTCTTATATGAAGTTCTGACATTAGAATTTAACAAAAGTCGCTCGTCATGCCAATATTGGTGGTATCTCACCCGACGTTGGAAAGTTTAAGAAGAAGAAAAATCGAGATATGAAAAGACTTTATAATAAAAAACATTGGAGAAATTTGTTCACTGAAAAAATAAATAGTACGGTTAGTACGGATTTTATCAAGTACCGAATGCTTGATTCAAGTACGGATTATTCAAGTGCCCCTTACTTAAAATAATCCGAAAACAGGATTGACTAAGGCCTGGAACAGAATAAAGTAGTTGTAGTAGTAGTAGTAGCTGAAACTGACGAATGCTCTGTAGCGCGACAAAGTTCAAAATTTTGAATTTTGCGATTCAACTTCAACTGCAGCGACTACAACAACTACGTTTTCTGTTGACAGCACTTTGAAACTGCTGTTTTTAAATGTTGACAGCTTGGAGCGCTATTCGTTACGTTGTACTACAGCGACTATTCTGTTCCCCACTTAAATTAAAAGCAATATAAAATGTATCTCAAACTGTGAATTTCTTAGATGGTTTACTCTCGATTCGTACTTGAAACAATCCGAAAGTGTGATTAGATTGATTGTAACCCGTTACACATGTTTATTTCAATTTTGTTGTACTTCGCCCTTTGTTTACAGAAGAAGTCTCAATTATAAGAAGCCAGCAGCATGCCCAATACGGTATTCGTAATCATTCTACTTTAAAAATTTAATGTTAAAAATTTAACTAAATTATTTAAAAACAAAAAGAATATGGGAATTATTGCTTCTTATTTTACTTTTTTATAAAAAGCCAGCAGCATGCCCAATACGGTATTCGTAATCATTCTACTTTAAAAATTTAATGTTAAAAATTTAACTAAATTATTTAAAAACAAAAAAGAATATGGGAATTATTGCTTCTTATTTTACTTTTTAAACATGAAAATAATCTATATTTTTCTTCTTGTAGTGTTGTTGTTGTTTCTACAACTAACTTTTACAAGCACACGCATATGCCCGCATATTGATTTTCGAAATGTTTAAAGTACTTTAAGAGCCATTATTACAACTTGAAGTTAGCTAAAGTTAAGATTAAATTGACAGATAATAATGTGTTATCTGCCAAAAAGCGTCTGTTAACTGTCGGATAACAGCTAACGCCAAGTTATAATAATGACCATAAAGCTGTTATGATACTTGCTATTTTTTGTATTTTTTCTATATTGGAGAACAGTGCAAATATATTTGCATAGGAAAACTGACTAAGTGTAAAGAGTTTGATTATATCATAAAAAATCTTGAAATGTCAAACAAATATACATGTTATCGATAAATAATCTAAGACTGTCAAAAAAAATACAAACATTTTTAACTTAAAATTGACATTTCCAGATTAATTGTTAGCACTGTTGCCAATTTTTTAGTTTTTGATCGAAAGTAGCGGGTTTTAACTTTTTTTTTGCGATTTTTAGCTTTTTTGATGGGTTTTTGTTGGAAAAAAACGTGGGCAGTATTGTTTGTTTTGTTTACATTTTATTTTGGAATCACAAACAATTTTTTTTTAATAAACAATAAAATTTAATGCAAATAATGTAAAATATTACGAATTACATCGGGGTATTTTCTTTAATTTAAAATCTATGATTTGAAATCCCATATGAAGGGCACCTGCTTTATTTCACTGATCAAAAACAAAATAGTTTCATCTGCCCAAGCTTTTACCATTATTTTTGTTTTAGTCAAAGAAAAAAATAAACATGAGAAATGTCAATCAGAAAAAGGGTTTGTTTATCAAATTGTATTTCTTGTTCTTTCTCGCATTTGTTGTTTCATTCAGTCAATCCTAAAAAAATCCAATACAAAAAATAACAAGTATCATAACACCTTAAGTGTTATTCGTAATTAAGTTTTTAGAACGTCTCGTACTAAAGTTAATAGAAAAAAACTCAAATTTAGTACGAGTTTTTTTCTGTGTATATTATTTACTAAAAATCCAAATATTTTCGGCTTATTAAACTAATGGTAGGGTCCGAAATACGGCATTCGATATCAATCGAAAATTTAATATAATTAACATAAAAATTTTGATCGATATAAATAAAAGCGACAGTTTACTCCCCAGATACAAATTAAGGCCTTTAAATCATATTTTTTATTTCCAGAAATAAAAACTCTTCTAGTGACCAGGGGACATTTTACAAATAAGATTATTGGATTTAAAGTGAAACAAGTTAATTCTTCAATAATCCACATCAAAAATCTAATAGTCCTTCGCGAAAGAACCTGTTGCAAATACTTAAACAAAATTAATACTCCAACCGAAAGGAATTATGTACTAAGAAAAAATTTACGGAAAAAAAAATCATCATTACAAATACTTTACCTTTGGTTTTCTGTTATTTACTTTTTTATTTTTATAACAGTTACGAGTACTTTAACTTTTGGAGCATATAAACACCAATTTAGTTTGGTAATAATTACTAAATGTAACAACATCATTAAAAAAAAACTACAGCCAAAGAGCTAAACGAACGAGTACAAGAGTTTTATTTTAATTTTTGGAAAAATTAAGAAATGTTTTTTGTATTACGAATGGTTTCTTTCTGCTTGAAACAAAAAAAAAATACTGATGTTTTTTTTTAATTTTCTTTTTTTGTTGTTATTTCTATTTCTTTATTAGTTTGTGAGTTAGTTTTTATTGTACGTAATTTTTAGCTGTTTCATGGTAATGCGTTTACGCTTGCGCACTGATGCATAATTCCCCTCCAACACCTGAAAAAGTTGAACAAACATACAAAACCAACAAAAACTAAAAAAAAAACAAAAACTATATTCAGATTTTTATTAGCTTTTTTTTTTTTTTTTTGTTCATTATTTGTTTAAATCCTAACACTTAACATCCAAAACAATATGTAATTTACTACTATACTACTCCATTAAGGTCTATCTATTATATTTAAAAAAAAAATAAAGTTTCTTTGTGGTGGAAAGGAGAAAAATCTTATAAAAGATAGGAAATTTAAAATAACAATAAAAACAGTTAATTAGAAATTTTTAAACTATTAAAAAATCATCTTCTATTGTCTACACAAAAAAAAGAACGTGCAATTTAAAGTAAGATTTCGAACCATCTTTATTCGATACCGCCCGTAGCTTTAGCTTGTACATATTATTGGCTGTATAAAAAAGTTGTGGGTTTTTTGTTAAAAGAATAGTTCAGTTTTGTTCTTGTTATTTCATTCAAAAACAAAAACGTTCAAAGGCAAAGGAACTTGGCTGCCACCTTTAGACAGTTCTAGAGAGTTTCTACACACAGAAAAAATACCAATGTTAAATTAGCATGGCGAAATGTTGATTGAGTGATAGTTAATTTCTGCAAAAGTATGCCCTTTATTTAAATTTATCATTACATCGTATTAATTTTAAATGAAAAAAAATATTAAAATAACCTTAAATCGCGTTTATTTAACATTATCCACTGTTAAAATAACATTGCTCAATATTGAATCCATGAAAACCTGTTTTATATTAAAATCAAAAGTTTGGCTGTTTTCCTAAACGCCTGTTAGTAATACATGGCAACATGTTCTTAAATGGAACCATAAAATTTTTGACAATGCATTTAGTTTCGAAATGCAACTCTGTAGTTGTCACTGCGCAGAGAAAAGCAAATAAAGCAGTTAAAATAATGTAGATGCAAACCATATTCATTTACAGCACAACGTAGGTAAAAATTTAAGTACACAATGCATCAACACGGTATTGATACATTGTGAACACACGTTTAGGAAAACAGCCATTATCTTGTTAAATTAACATGGATACATTTATAAGTACCCTGCAAATAAAATTGGACCAACTGATCCATTTTGATAAAATGGACTACTCCATGGACTGGTCCGATGTAATGCAAGCTTGGACCATGTCATTGTTAAAAAGTGTTTGTAGTGAGACGACATGTCTTCGTTTTTTAACTACGTGCTTTCGTTTTTAAACGACTTCAAAACTGATCCTCTTGAGTATACCATGGAGTAGTTTTAAAACTACTCCGTAGTGGTCCAAACGTGGGTTATATGGTCCTCTCCTAGGACATCGTAATGTTTAATAGACCAGGTTTTTTCCATACGTTTGGGTTACTTTTGGACTAGTCCTGGTCCCTGGTCCTGTGGACTACTCTTTACACGCGTGTTTGGACTGGTCCTTTTATTTGCAGGGTATGTATGCAGGTACATATGTATGTTTGTGTGTATGCATGTATACACAGAAAAAATATCAATGTTAAATTAACATGGCGCAATGTTGATTAAAAATCATTGTAAATTCCTGCAAAAGTACCATTGTTTTAAATTAATTTTAAATGAAAAATGTTAAAATAACATTTTTCAATATTAAAACCATAAAAACCTGTTTTACTTGTTTTGTATAGAAAAAAACAACACCCCAAAAAGAAAAACATAATTTTTTTTATTTTCATGTTTAAAATATGTTAAAAAAAAAGAAGGAAATTCCCGAAATTCTTTTAGTTAAAATTATTTAGTTAAATATTACATAAAGTTTTCAAAGTAGAATGATGGTGAAAACCATATCGGGCCATTCTGCTGATGCTTCTATTAACAAAGGGGAATACAAAATAAGTGAAACACGTGTTTCACGTGTTACAGGGGTTAGTATTTTGAATTATTCTTTAAAAATGCATATGTTGTCTCTGAGGCTTCTTCTCACTGTTATATCACACTCAAACGAATTTGATTATACATGAAATTAAATTTGGTTTAACTTGAAATAACTTTCATTCAACGTGATTCCGATTGTTATTTCAATATAAATGACATTTTGCTCTAACTTTACTGCAATGTTAAATTAACACGAATTATAGTTATTTTAAAAGAAAAAATTTAAGTTATTGTAACATCATGTTAAATTAACATGAAGTAACTATGAAAACAAAATCACTACCGAAAACAGTAAAATCAACCTTGTTTTCGACGATTTTACACTGATTTTTTTCTGTGTGTATAATGTTTCAATTCATTACAGTAACATTTTAGTTGTTATAAAGATCATATTAAAAATGAAATTGGTACTAAAAAGTTTTTATTGTTACTGGGGATTATTAAAATACATATATAGGCCCCTATTATGGGTTGCATTCGACAAACGGTTTTCGCTGGCTATCGACTATTCGACCGTGCTGTGGAAAATGTTACTTTCGAAAATGCAAATAATTTTAAAAACTTGTTGAGCATGTAAGAGTTTGTAAATTTCTTTTGTTTTGGTGGACTAAATGTAATGACAGGTATGGAAACTACGGTGCAATTGAACTTTTTTTTTAAACAATGGTGGGCTATCTTTAAAAAAAATCATAATTTATAAAAAGTCTTTTTTGCTTTATATGTATACGTACTTTATATCAGGAGATGAGCCAGAAAATATCAAATTCGTATCGTCATAGTCTCAAAACTACGTTTTGTTATTGAAAAATCCTAAAACCCATTTTCCATCTCTGATACGCATGTATGTATTTGCAGCGTTGCCAAAGGTCTCTGGTTATGATGCCATTGGCAGATGCACAAACTTCACACATCTGACAATAAGAAATAAACTTCCAACATCTGACAGTGATCTGCCAATTGCAACAACGAGTGTTCACACGATTGTCAGATATCTAGCAAAATTGTTACTTACAACGGACGAACAATAATTTTTCTAACAACGTTGTCAGACGATAATTGCCAGTTCACACGGTTGAAAGACATTTTAAGCACATTTTACTGACAACATTGTTAGATCTGACTAGCGTCTGTACAAAGCTTAAATCAAAATAGTACTTTTTTTTATCGAAAATGTGTCATAATAACAAATAAAAAATCGTTCGATCAGTTAATTCGACTACTGTCGAAAATCGAATTTAGTTTAGAATAGGCACCACAAAACAAAAATTTAGAACGCAGTTTGGCATATTTAAAGTAGAGTTTGCTAAAAACCGTAAAAATGTGAAACCGCGGTTTCGGTTTTGAAAATATCAAAGTTTAACTTCATACATAAACATATATATTTTTTTGTATGTAATGCAATTTTTTATTTGTTTTAATTCAGGTACTTTTATTAACCCTTTAGTGTATTCCTGGGCTGGGCCAGGCATTTTTTCGACTTTTTTCCAGTTTTTTTTTTATATAATTATTATGTATATTAGAACGAAACTTTATGTATTCCTCAATCAAAGTGTTTTTTATAAGAAAATTAGAAAAAAGGGGAAATTTAAACATCGTGGGCGCCGCACCTGGGCCTGGCAAGGCCCTTCCCTATTATATATGTATTGTTTTTCGAAGAATTATTCTATTTCCCAACAAAATGTTCCTGCTATAGCCATAAAACTCCATACATATAAAAGTAATCCCAGCCTTGCCCAGGGGATCGTTAGTGTGAGTTTTTTCAATAGTCACAAAACTCTATACAAAATACTAGTGGTCCCAGCCAGGCCCAGGTAGTAGTTTGTGCCACACAAATTAGGTATCTACTTAAGAGTATAAAAGGTAACATTTGTTCTTCTAAGTACTTATTTTGAATTTTAAGAATTTTGAAATAACTTGTCATTGTTGCAGGCTGATATATATAAATTTTTGTATATGAAGCACGAGTTTTATGTATAATTTTCAATTTCTTCAAGCATAAATATATTGTTAAAGTAAAAGCTATAACCGAGGTTTTTTTGTCGGTTTTCGGTTTTTAGGCACTTAAAACCGCGGTTTCGATTCCGGTTAAAACCGAACAGCAATCCCTAATTTAAAGTGAGGTAAACAAGTAAAAGCAACACCAAATATTTATTGCGCTAAGATAATGCTTTCTTCTTGATGGAAATAGGTTGTTTTGAGCTATGAGCTTCTTAAACCTAGTCTGACCACAATATGGGAGCGTTTTAGACAACAATTGAGGGTCTTAAAGCACAAGGGGTTTAAGTGCCATTTTCTAAAATTGAGTTTGCATATGAAATTATAGGTGAAGTTCGGAGAAGTTGTTCAGAGTACAAGAGGTGAATGTAGGATTCTCATCCGGACGCTAGCTATAGTGAACAATTCAAGCACTTGACATTAAAATACCTGCTTCGCTTGGAGCACAAGCGAAACAACCGCTTTTGTCTCATTATTTAACATAAGTCACTTGAACTCCTTGTGCTTTAAGCCACTCAATTGATACATTTGAACAGATGTGTTAAATACTACCAAAAAAAAAACATGTCATTAGCTCAACGTCATGGTGCTTTTAACACGCTCCCATTTCTGAACACTAACAACTTTAAATTACCGAAGGGCCAATAACAATTCCATGGTGAAACTTACTCCCTGGATGCTACTGGTTGTCGGAGAGCCATATAGAATTCAAGTTAGTCGCAGTCTTTAGAAGATTTTACAAGAAATAGGTATTGGCTGCACCTATAACCCCTGAAAGGTGTTTCACATAATACCTAGGGGACAACATTTGAAGAGAGCAATAAAGGAAAAACGTCCAGATTTTTTTTTTTTTTTTGACCAAATAAGAAACCAGAATTTTTCGTACCATGAAAGTGTTTATTTTCAAGTTGCTGCACAAGCATTCGATATTGATCGAAATTTGCTTTTAATTTGTATTGTAGTTTCGAATGTTATCGACTGCCGTAATTATGAAATTATTGATTTCAATTATTGATTGATATTCAGGGGTGTCATAGTATCCAAGTCAGTTTTGCTCATTGTAGGTTTGGCAAACCAATATTGGTTTCATTTGGTGTCATGAAAACAAGTCGGATTTGTTATTTTCGAATACAAATAAAACCGATATTCGAATCAGCTGTTTTATGTTTTGGCTCATGTTTACAGCTTTAAGTGAAATTTTTGTCATCATCCATGTAACTTATTACCTATTAGTGTTAGCAAAAAAAAAAAACTTCGATAGCTATCCAATAGGTTTAACCTTGGTGCAAATTTCATCCAAATCGGAAGACATCGATTTAAAAATTGGGTCACTTGTCATGAAATCCCCCATATGTATATCGCACTGGTTCCTCTAAAGGGGGTTAACTCAAAATTTATAAATTTTCAGTAGAGACAAAAAACTTTTTTCTTTTTATATGTAGTGTTATACTACAAAGGGGTATACAATTGAAGCACAGCCGCGAATAACGTTGTAAACGCCACATTTTGCAAAAACTGTTTTTAGCAGATAACCGTTTACTCTCTTACACAGTTTGAACATCAAATCACCCAAAATTAATCACCTGAAAGTCTTCAAAATGGCATACAAAGTGTCTGCCAGTGGAAGAACGTTGTAAGTTACTATTAAAATGATGTAAGCGAAATGGTCTTGCAGTGCGGAATAATGTTTTAAAAGCCTTTTGCATAAAAGTTTTTATTATCATTATTTTTAATTATAGAAAAACAAACGTTTTTTAAACAAATAATCCTGCCTGTCAAACTACTTTTAAAAAAATAATTCTATGGCAAAACTTAATAATAAAAAACACGCCGAAAACATTTTTATACTACCAATACATTTTCAAAATTTACTTTCTGATTTAAAGTTTTATTATCATCTGCCTGCAACTAGCTACTAGTGTTGCGTATAAATTTAAATACCGTCCATTACAATTCAAATTTGTTTCTTTATTTTAATTGTTTCAAAAAAAAAACACACTAAAAAATAAAGAAAATTATGTGTTGTTTTATCATAAACCTCCACCTTTTCAATAGGCTTACTTATTGTATGCCGAGGAACATGACTATAAACTACTTATAATTCAAATCTGAATTCTGGCAGTATTTTTAATGATACAACTATTATTATATTTAAAAAGGGGAGCTTTTTTATTATTATGACATGTTGGCAGCTAAATATTACTACTGTAATACCTTTAAGATGCATTTAGACCAAAAAATTTATATTTATATACATTTTATGGTTAGATATGAAGTGTTAAGATTTCGACTAAGATAAACATTTAGATGTTGTAAAAAAAATTAAACTGTTTATTCCCTTTTGTTAAAGGTATTTATGAAGGCATATTTAATGTTGCCATTTCGTTTGTAGTTTCTACAATATTGATCCTAAACCCTATAGTCCGCTGTCGATTGCGAAACCCCTATAAAACGCTGATATATGTTAGTATGTATGATGTATCTTTCGATCGGTAGTGGCTTCGAGAATTTTGCTATTGCAAATCAGCCAAATCGGTGTATAAGAAAAAAGCCAAAATGAAAAAAAAAATAGCTAAAAAACATCAAACATTTCCTAAAAACCTTATTTTTAGGACGCCAGTATGACCCATGGAAACGTTTTATGTATCAAAAGATCGGAAGTTTTTAGCTGAAGATATTTCCCAAAAACGTCGGAAAGATCGGTCCAGAACAGAGATCAGCAATTAGTAGTAAAAATGTGAGTAGAGCTGAACCATGACTTAAAATTTCTTGTACTTATACGCACTCATACTAATTGCAATGTTATTAAAGCCCATATTCACTCAAAAGGGATATCAACCCTGTCGGATTTTTGTAAGCTGGCTTAATATAAAGTTGACTTTTTGCTAACTAATTTACATCTGACTTTAAAACTAACTCATACATAATACAGTTGTGAGTCAATAGTTTTTTTGTATGATTGTCTATTTCTCGATAAGTATTGAACTAACTTTTAGCTAACTCAAAACATATGCAGAGATTAGTGAGTTGCTTTTGTACAACTGACTTCTTCTCGATAAGTATTGAACTTTGAACGTTTGGCTAACTCAAAACTCATGTAGTAGACTTTGGTAAAAAACGATTTGCTGGTTTTGTTCCATGTTTTAATAGTAATATTAGCAAAGATTCCCCTATTATATTTGTTTAAATTATTTAGTTAAATTTATCTCATTTTCAAAGTGAAATTATTATGAAAGACGATATGGGCATGCTGCTGGTGTCATAAAATTGAGAGTTCTTCTGCAAACAAAGGGGCAATACAGCAAAAGTGAAACAAAACATATGTGTACCGGGTAATTTAATAATAAAATTCTCTATCTCTCTGGTATAAGTCGGTTAAAAAAGCAAAAATACGTAAATTTTTTTCTTTTATTTTGTATTCAGAAACAAACTTAAAATGAGCTAACTTGTGGTTAGTTGAAACTTATGCAGATTGAGTTAGTACTGACTTGTTCTGAGGACAATCTGTAGAAAAATCAAATGAAACTTTTTAAAGAAAACGAGCTAGATTTTGAGTTAGTTATGACTATTTTTTAATGTACCATTAGTTAGTTTTAAGTTAACTCTATTCCCGACAGAGATTATTCATCGTACTCATACTTAAGGCTAGATTACACTATTATACTTTGTATTAATACATGTCAAAAACTCAAGTTATATGGCAAAGTGTAAAAGTGTGAATGCAATGTGTCACGAAAATGACAAGTATTAAGAAAAAAGTTTGACATCCCATACGACTTCATCGTTTTTTGAAAAATTTCTAAACAATAATACTTTTCATTGGATCGGGGTTGCATTTTATTTCATGTGTGAGTGTTTATACTTTGTGTGATGATGTGAATACAAACTGTCATGTTACATTAGATTTTTTGACAGTCGCAACAAAACTCATTTGATTTCTATCTCACAAAGTATTATGGAATACGTAAGACTTGTGAGATAGTGTAATCTAGGCTTTAGCAACATTTATGTAGTGGTTGATTTAGAATCCAGTGATGCCAATTTAGTGGTTTTGGCACTAGTGATGGTGCTTTTTGATACCTCAAAACGCCAAAATTTTATCCATAGTGCCAAACTAAAAAAAAGCACCAACTTGGTGCTTTTTCCATTTTTCGTTAGTGCCTTTAGTGCTTTTTACAATTTTTATTTTTTAAAACCTTATGTGTGTTCTTTATTCAGAAGCGTACATATGTCAAAATAATTTGATAATATCATAAGCCAATTGTTTTATTAAACTTTGCATTTTAATTAAAATTTATTTAAACGATAAAATATAAGTCTTTTTAATCAAATATGGGCTGTCATTTAGTTTAATAAACAATGGTCGGCCATTGCAAATTTTCGGTAATTGCAATAGGCCATATTTTTTCGAATTACCAAAATCGAGCTCGCACTGTATTACTTTAATGGCCATTTTCTCATTAGGCGATTATCTTTTTTCCCAACGAAAAACTGCACATTAAAGAAATTTGGTTTTCTCAATGTCTCATTTGCTTCGAATTTATCGCAAAGCTAACCGGCACTCATCTGTCAATTATTTATTTTCCTTTTATTTGCCGTACAGATAAATTTAATCAGATGACTCCCAACTTTTACATGTATTTTGAGTGGTGTTGCCAGCTGAAAACTTTGTTTTTGTCGGTATATTGAGAAAACCAAAATCGTTAACGGACAGTTTATCGGTCCAATAAATTTATGTTGACATTAAGTAACAGACAGTTTTTCGATACATTCAGAAAATGGCCATAAAACTGTTTTATGGTCAATATAAACTCTAACACCCGTATTTATAAAAATTTTTAACGTTTAATAAAGGTTTACAAAACAAATTTCGTATGAAAATTTGCCTTAATAAACGTTTGTTAAATTTAATAATCGTTTATAAATACGGGGGTTAATATTTAGTTATATATTAAATGTTGGTCCAATCAATTATTTAAATCTTATTCATTAATTTTAATTTATTTAAGGGTTTATAGCATTATACAACTATTTAGCCTATCTAACCAGTCTGAAGAAGCTAACAATTAAATTCATTCATCTGTCCATATTATTTTTATTGTAAAAATGTTTATATATAAATGTAAATATATTTATTATTTAATCTTAATTGAAAATGGTCCCCATCAACGCCGTCGCCTTTTTTTTAATTTTGGAGGTATATAATATTAGGCACAGCCGAATGCAACTTGTTTTGTGTTTAATTAAATTGTAAAAATAGCTTAGTGCTTTTTTTAGCTTTTTTTTTGGCTCGAAATAGTGCTTTTTAGTGCTTTTTTTAAATTTAAAGTGTTTTTTGCTCTCAAAAAGTTGGCATCACTGTTGGAATCTAAACAATTATTTCGGTAACCTTCGTGTTGTGTGTGTGTGAAACTCACGAAAAGTGCTCGGCCCCGGGGGCATAGCGTGATGATCGTTGATTTAGATTCAACTTAATTCAATGTGTATAGGCGAAGCAAAACGCAAGGCTGCAAGATTTGTCCCCTAAATAGCAAAGTGACGATTTGGCAATTACAGTTTACTAAAGTTATATGTATGAAGTGGAGGATTTTTCGGCAAATTTATATGGCAGCGCTGATTATGAAGTTGGGTGTTTGATCTGTTGTTCAAACGGTAAATGGATGATCTGAATGAGTTGAATCAATGTGAGTATTATAAGTATTTTTCTGAAATTATAAATCAAACTGAGGCCATTTATAGGTATAAGTATGGTGTCTTCGTCGCACTCATATATGAATATTGCTCTCGTGAGTAGGAGTGAATCAGATTAGGTGAGTTTAAATGATGTCTACTCACTTATACTTACAATTTCATGAGTCAGTATGAGTGGCGAAAAAACGATTAATTGCTGATCTCTGGTCCAGAAACAGAAGAATTATGATTCAAATATAATATTTGTTTTGAAAATCTGTCAAATCGTTTAAATAATGGTCGAGTTATGACCAAAATAATCCAAAAATGTGCGAAAAAGCATCAACATTTTTATAAAAAGTTCAATTTCAAGGCTATAGTATGACCTATGGATACCTTTTATATATCAATAGTTCGAAGATCTTTTGAGTAGAACATAAAATGCAAGTAAGCGATTAATCCTACTAATATTATTAATGTGAAAATTGTTAAATAGCTTGTTAGCTTGTGGCTCGCGAAACCCGCTTAATGGATTTGGATCAAATTTGGCAGACGGATAGCATATTGTCGAGATACAAATTTTTAACTGGTAAAAACGGGTAAAAAATTGGTAGTTTGGTACTTTTTCTCTTTTTGAAAAGTTGTGTATACATACACAGAAAGAAAAACACTCGGGACAAATCAAGTTTTTTTATGATAACTTTAAGTACGAGTCGTACTCAAAAATTCAGGTACGAAAAACACTTAAGTGGGGAACAGAATAGTCGCTGTAGTAAAACGTTATGAATAGCGCTGCAAGCTGTCAAAGTGAAAAACGGCAGTTTCAAAATGGTGTCAACAGAATATGTAGTTGTAGTAGTCGTTGCAGTTGAAGTTGAAGCGCAAAATTCGAAATTTTTAACTTTGTTGCGCTACAGAGCACTTTTTAGCTTCAGCTACTACTAGAACTTCTTAATTCTGTTCCAGGCCTTAAACGTACTCAAAACAATCCTAAATGGGATTACTTTCGAAAATCAATCCCGGGATTCTTGAAATAAGTATAAAATTCTTAAATCAAGTATAAAAAAAGATTAAACTTTTCGTTGAGTTCAACCCTCCGGCTTACGCATGTTTTGATTTCTATACACATTGAAAAAAGACTCATGTGTACCACGAAGGGTTAAAAAGTAAATTTTAACTCTTGCTTCTCATTTAGTTAATATTTATGGTTAAATATGTACATAAGATTTTGATGATGTAAAAATTTAAAAAATTGGTAATTTTGGTACTTTTTCTCTTTTTGATAAACTTGATATACAGATTGCAAATGGTCCATTGGCTGGAATATACATATTTATACACCCCTTGGTTTTCATATGGACATTTGGATGTTGGTTGCTCAAGAGTATTGAGTGCTCAAAACTTATACATATGTACGTGCTCTTCTCGGTATTTATTAATTGAATCTTCATATGTGACCTTCTCTGAGAAAAGGTACCTAGTGTGTCAAAAAACGGGTTTGGAGTTAAGAGTGGATTCTGATACCTAAAAGGGCGTAGAATAAGATGAAATGAGTTAGATTTCTGATTAAAATTAATTTACCCCATAAAAACCTACAAAACGAAATTGGGAAAATCGATAAAAATGAGAAAAACATAAAAATTTTAAACCTAAAATGCGTTTTTCTCAAAACTTCATTTTCACACCCTAGGTCCCTTTTCTCGGAGAAGGTCACATACATATATTAAATATGAACTAGCAATAATTAATCAAATCTTATAATAATACTTTATTTTATGCCCTTCCAGTGCCAGACAATAAATTTCTTTTCACATATGTAGGTTCTTATCGATCTTCTGATTGGGTGAGTGTTGCGGCTGTAGAAAATATCGCCCAAAGAAAAATGGCCCAAAAAAAAATTAAAAATCGCCCAAATGAATAATCGCCCAAAGGATCATGAAAAATTACCCAAACAGTTAAATATGAAATTTTGCCCAAACAAAACGAAAAAGGGCCCAAAAAAATGAAAAATGACCCAAAAAAGCAAAAACGAATCTTTTCCAAAAAAAAAAAAAAAAAAAAAAAAAAAAAAATTACCCAATTCGCAAAAAACTATTTTTAAAGAAAGTTATTTTTCCAAAACAAAAACCGGCTTCGCTAACTAAAGCTTCTCTGCATAGCCGGCCTTCGGCCGGACCCAAGGACTTTCTACTCTATGATATAACAAAAACCGGCTTCGCTAACTTAAGCTTCTCTGCATAGCCGACCTTCGGCCGAGCCAAAGGATTTTCTCCTCTATGGTATAACAAAGACCAGCTTCGCTAACTAAAGCTTCTCTGCGCAGACGGCCTTGGGCGGGCGCAAGAATTTTGTCCTTTATGGTATACCAAGTACCGGTTTCTCTAAGTAAAGCTTCTAAAATCTGATTTGTTTCCGAACGAAGGCCGACTTCGCAGAGTAGCTTTAGCTAGCGAAGCCGGTCTTTGTTATACCATAGAGGAGAAAATCCTTGCTCCCGGCCGAAGGCCGGCTGTGCACAGAAGCTTTAGTTAGCGAAGCCGGTACTTGTTTTATCAAAGAGGAGAAAATCCTTGCGCCCGGCCGAAGGCCGGCTATGCTTTCGAGTTTGTAAGCATGTTGTGGACATTATGACACTCTACAAAGTGACATAACGTCCATTGACTTTATGACACTGCTCTGATGGGCATTATGACACTTAAAAGTGTCATAAAGTCCATGGACACTGTGACACTTTTTGGAGTGTCATAGTTATTTTTACAAATAACATGTAGGAATTCGACGTATTATGATAATGAATGATTTAGACAAATAGTATGTAAGATTTGGAAGAAATTTTAAAAATTAAAGATGGCCCGAAAAAATGGGCTATTTTTCATACAATATTTTAAAAAACGAAAAATCACCCAATAATAACGAAAAATAGCCCACAAATTTTGGGTCACTTTTCATATGAATTCAGGCCCAATTTTACATGGAATTTTTTTGGGCGATTTTTCATTATTTTTTTTTTGGGCGATTTTTCCTACAGCCGAGTGTTGCAGTGTCGCTTCTCCTAAAGCGAGTGTGGTCGCCATAATTTAAAAAATAGTCGATTTGGTTGCAGTTCAAGCCTTTTTTAATATTTTACTGCATATATCGCAATCATAGTTTTCCAAGTGGAATATTTGAGTTTTTTAACCAGGGAGCGACTGTGATTATTCGAAGAAGTTTATATTGGCGCTTTTGAATTATTTTAGATATAAGAGGCCGAGGCAGTACCGTAGCAACAAATTGATTTTAAGATAGAGCTGTAAAGTAGAAGTTTGTAATCGATTCTGTGGGCAGAATTTCTTCCAATAAGCCAAAATAGTAATTTTTAGTGTTTTCATATTTTGGTATAAAAAGTTATTTTTTGACGGAATAGGTGGGTATATACTACATATGTAAGTGATCACAGATTGCCGGCAATTTCTCCATTCGAACGTAATTTAAGAAACTACAGCCATTTTTAGTTAAAACACAAATTCAGTAGTCTAATAATACATAAAAAGAGAACAATGATAAAGAACACTTTTGAATCTTGTTTGTATTTACGCTTCGCAGACATTGTTAAATACGCATCAAATACCTATTAACTCCAAAGATCAAAAGGCATTTACGAAAAATTATTTCAGCATAAAAAACAAATTGGTAGAAGACTTTTATTATAATTGTATTTATAGAAGAGTATGAATAGAGAATAAATAGTGGATGGTTGGTTAAGCGTTTTTTATATGAATGATGATGATCAGTCGGGGAAAAATATACATAAAGTAGAGACAAATAGTTAGTAGCATTCATTGTTGGGCTGGTTGGTTGATTATTAGTTTTATTAGAGTTGAGTTTATTTAGTAGACGAAAATTTTAAACAGATAAAATGCGACATACAACATTTTACAGGCGATCATCATTTTATATTTCCAAACAGCCAGAAACAAAAAAAAAATTTTGGAAAAAATTGAAAGAAAAACAAACAGCAATGACATCTCGTTCACGTTCATGTCATTGTTGTCATCGTCATTATTATTGTTATTGCTAGTTGTTTGTTGTTTTGTAGATGACGCTTTTGTTGCTACGTATTGTTGCCTGTTGGACGGTTGTTGATCATTACATGAAAAAACGTCAAGAATGACAAAGAATACAAAATGTTTGTAAATTGTTAAACAAAAAAAAAAGACGAATAGAACAAAAAGAAAACGACAGAAATCAGCCAACAGAATAACAACAAAAACAGCACCAACCAGCCAGTAATAGCTAGAAAGATGATCATCAAAAGCTGCGTCACCACCAACAACATTTTTGTCTTCATCATCTTCCTCATTATTATCACCACCAACTACCGTACGAAAGTATTGAAGTGTAGAAAGAAAAATAGCAAAGTTTCCAAGAAACTTTTTTTAAGACAAGGGAAAAAGGGAAAAGTTTCCTATATTTATACATATACAACATACATATGTATGTATGTATATATATACTTCTTTTAACTATGTCTGTATATCGTTGTTTAAGTTGTCTGTCCGTATGAGAAGTAAAAACTTTAAGATACAAAAATTGTTAAGTTACCAAACAAACAGGCGCAACATCAAACAAAAATATCACAGCAACACACTATTAACAAACAGCCAATATGTGCCAACTAAGAAAATCATCTATAAATACAACTACATACATACATGCGAACTCGATTTCATATAAATTTGTCGCTTTGACTGTCCGTCTGGCGATTCGTATACCTTAACAATGAAATAGAGAAAAACTTAAGTGTAATACACACATAAATGCAGCCAGCAATTGAAAAAACTGCAACAATGCACTAAACAATTCTTAAGCCCATTCTTAGTGTCGCATATACATGCAATATTCTTTGATTAGCTTTAGCAAAACAATGAACTGTGGTTTGGAAAGATAAAATTTTGAAGTTTGCTATCAAAGTAATTTTTGGGAATACAAAATTTTCAATTAACAAGATTTTGTTTGTCGTGCTTAATTCCCAATTTTTATTCTTGACAAAAACACTGAAATTTATTGTTGATGGGATAAGCTAGTCACTGGTTGCTTAGGCCAGATCATCAGGAAACTTGATCCAAAGATTTCAGAAAAACTAAAGATCAGTGTTTCAGTGCTTTTATCAAGAATAAAAATTAGGAATTAAGCACAACAAACAAAATCTTGTTAATCGAAAATGTTGTATTCCCAAAAATTACTTTGATAATAATCTGACAAGTGCACTGCTTAAAAAAACTAAACTGGCTACATGCTTTACTTTTTGAGAAAACAATAAAGCAAGTTGTTTTTGTTTTTATTTTGTTTTTTCTTTACCTACTTACAACTACAATTAATGTTGGAAGAATTCCAACCAATTGTAGTGGGGAATGTAAGAAAAGAAACTCACTGTTTATTGTTGTTGTTTTTGTTTAGGCTTTAATATTGTTACAAGTAAGACTGTTGCTTATAATTCTTATTCGCTTAACAGTTTTATTTGTTTAATATCTTTAGTTTTTCTAAAATCTTGAGATGAAGCCTGATGATCTGGCCTAAGCAACCAGTGAAATGCGCATAGGAATAGCTTATCCCATCAACAATAAATTTCGGTGTTTTTATCAAAAATAAAAATTGGGAATTAAGCACGACAAACAAAATCTTGTTAATTGAAAATTGTAAAGTTTTTTAACTATGTTTTGAGTTTTCTTTTTTTGGGGAAAAAAAATTTGAGCCAGTCAAGTCAACCCCTTGGGATTAAAGATTAGATAAAACAATTCCAGAAATATTTTTTTAAATTTTTTGCCACGCCTTTTAATTTCATAATTTTTATATTATGGTTTAAAACTTTGCTAAATTGCGGTGAAAAAAAACATAACAAAAATTACAACTGATCACAACTTGTTGTATTTATTACAACTCAACCGAGTTGAGTTGTAAACCGTAATAGGGCCCTTAGTTTTTTGTACACTGCGTCACCATTTATAGTCCTATAAAACATATAACACACATTTCTCCATTTCAGACGAACTCAATTTGAACCATGGAAAGATACACAATCGAGCAACGCGTTAAAGTTATTCCGGCTTATTATGAAAATGAGCGTTAAATTTTCGAAGAAAATCATCTTCAGTGATGAGGCACATTTTCACCTCAGTGGATTCGTCAATAAGGATAAATTGTATTGCGATTTTGCTTTGACTGAAACTGACTTTTTTCAGAAACATTAGCAGAAGTCCAAACAAACGTAATGAAACTTATTGCAGTTTGTTAAACACTGCTTCTTCTTGAGTTTGTAAGAAATCTGACCTTTTTGCATAAAAATAGTCATCTAAGTTTCAATATATTGATGCCGCGGTAAAAAGCTAAAAGTAGGTCCCAATAAATAACAATAAATATGTTTTATAAAACCTGAAAATTTTTATTAATTTCAAAAACAAAAGGTCCTTCAACAAAAACAATAAAGGTATTCACGTCAAAAGTTGCACTCTTGCGAAAAAGCAAAATTGAAAAAACAAAAGCGGAGTTCAGTAATAGGCTTGAAAAAGTACAAATGCAAAATATGCTCTTTTGTTAAATCCAACAACAAAATACACAGAGTTAACGTTAGATTTCATTAAAGTTCTACGATATTTTGCATTGGAACTTTTGAACGCCTAATAATGAACTCCGCTATAACAACAACGACATAGCCAATTATTTCACACAAATAATTGTCTATATGGTTTTTATTATGTTTTTGCAATTTTGCTTATTGGCAAGAGTGCAACTTTTGTCGCGAATACCTTTAATGCAAGTTTTGTATCTCTCATCAACACTCGATTTATAAAAAAAATTCCGTAAACTAGATGTTCGAAAGAAACAGAATTGCAAAACCACTGTACCACCTCTACTAAAACATGCGTTCCACCGTCAAAGTGCGCGTATTGTTGAAATTTTTGTTCCTGCTTTATGCATGTTATTGCAATTGCAAATTGGAATTGAAATAATTATCTGATGTAACTTTGACGCTTTGACGATTAACTTGACGAATTACGAATTGTTTGTTCGTTCATTCGTTTCATTTCGTTCATATGTATGTACGTACATATATACAAAAGTAAATGAAAATAATTTTCGTTTATTGAATGGCAATAGATGATGTGGATAATGATGACTACAACGATGATGACGGCGTCAGACTAACAGAACTCAACGTCATAGATGCCACTCAATGTAACTATCGAGTGTTTAAATGTATGTTTATTTTCCTTAACTAAAGTCGTCTCTGGGAAGGTAATGGAAAAAAGTGCAGACAATTAAAATTTGTAAATTGTTATCAAGTTTAAAAGATTTATGGTAAAATTAATAAGATCGAGTGGGAAAAGCTATTGGAGAATAAGAGAAATGGCATTAAAATGGATAAATTGTATGATGCCCCAAAAAAAGTTAATATATAAATTATAAAAATTACTCTGAAATTAAGAATAAAACCATGGAATTATATCTAGTTTTATAGTATGTAATTTCGAAATTTCGTATGTTTCTACGGCCTTAAGCATTCACTTAATTCCGTATAATCCTACACGCAGGAATCGATAAAGGATACAAAAAGAAATATGTATGACCACTGACCGTGCGCTCTTGTTGGAAAAACGTATATTTAGGACCACTAAATATCTATAATTATGTCCGTTTTTTTAATGCGATATACATGTCGCACTTGATCATAAAGAGGTTATTAACTTCATTTTTTTCACTTTTTGGAAAAAATCGACACGTAATTTTGATATCTACCAATTGCATGTTTTTCCTCGTGAGACCAATGAATGCAGAAACAGTATATATATCCATTTAAGAGCTTTTAAAGAATTTTGGCATCGATTTATTAGTGCATATTTTTGCATATTTTACTGCTTCCAGCATTTTTGGCATTATTTAGTTAAAAGTGCATTTTTTAAATTTATAGCGCATATTCAAGGCATATTTAGCATTTTTAAGGCATATTTGATGCATGGTTAATTGTTTAGACGCCTACAATGCTTTCGCAGCAAATTAAAAAATAATTTTTTTTTCGAAATTCTAGTTCTAGTGTTGCTTTAATTTCGCCATCTACATTTAATTTTTACTCTAAAATTTAGTATTGGGCAAAATCTTTTATTTATGTGAATCTTTCATTCTCTTTCAGAAAGGTTACGTGAATTAATTCATTATTTTCTTTCACCTTTCTAAATCACAAACAGCTTTCAGAATGAAGTGTCAAGTTCGTTTGAGGAATGATCAAATTTTTTTTTTAAACAAAAACGTATTTTTATAGTTAACTAGCTTAACCCGGTGTGCTTCGCTACCCCCATCGTTATAAAATATATAAGTATTTTTTATATATTTTAACAAAAATTTATTT